>JAQPPZ010000101.1:0-2500000 GCA_028583015.1 Wollemia nobilis
ATTAGATGATGAAAAGGAAGAACATCTATTCCTAGGAATAGAAGGTGAAAGAGAAAAAAAATTGTGTGTGGTCAAAGCGATCACAGATCAGGATATTACAATGGTTTCAATGGTAGTGAAGATGAGATGACACATCAAGGAAACATGCATGATCAAAGAAATCTTGAGAGTTTGTTTGCTATAAAATATTATAATGATCTTAGTGACAGTGAATATGAAGAAGGGTTTTTCTACGGAATAAGAGAATTAGAAGAAGAATATTCACTCCAAACAGAAGAAGTTAAACAAGATGATAATGTCTTAGTTGATCTAAAGGAAGACTTCAATGTTATCCATGAGCAACTACAATAGTAAGGAGAATATAAAAGAATTGAGACGTTCCCTACATGAGAAGTTTGATCCATCACATGACTCAAAAGGTCAAGATATTTATACTAATAATGAAACATGTATTTCATATGCTATAGATATGGATGCCAAGTTGCTACTTGACACAAATGAAGAGAAAAAAGAGGAATATTCCAAAGCACTAAAGGTCCCATATTTCAGGTTTGGGGAATCAAACTCAAAATAAAAGGAAGTTATAAAATATGAAAGCAAAGAAGCACCTAAGATTTGTGAGAAAATTTTCAAAGTTCATATGGCTCCAAATATTCAGTTTGGATCTTTTTTTGAGATAGGTGAATCAAGTTCAAAAGGAAAAGAAACTATTGAAGAGAAAAGCAAGGAAGAAATTTTAGATGTTACAAAGAAGGTTCAAGGATGCAATGAACAAGATGAAGATGATCATAGGGATAACGGTCAAGAAAAAGATGAGGAACCAAGGCATGAACAAAGGGATTTTCAAGGACATTGATTTTCTTGTAATGGATTTGAACACAGAGCTATACATTGCAGGGTCTATGGATCAAAGAAGTTTGATTTTGCTAGAAGAAACTTCAAAGGAAGAAGGTATGATTTTCAGGGACATTGCTTCTCATGTAACAAGATTGGTAATAAAGCTTTTTAGTGCAAAGGAAATGAGCAACATGGTTTTGGTTTTAGAGCTACATAGCTCAGAATTCATGGTAATAATGGTCATGAAAACAAAGCTTCACAATACAGGATTCAGGAAAGAAATGGACATGGAAATTACTTCAAGAAAGAATTAAGGACATGGGCACCATCCAAAGGCTACAATATCAAGTGTTTTAATTTCAATAACTTTGGGCATATTGCAAAATGGTGCAGAACTCAATTCCAAATAGATTCAAGGCAAGAAGGTCAAACAGGTTCAAGGCAAGAAGGTCAAACAGGTTCTAGACAAGAAGATCAAGTAATTCATCAAGAGAAGGATATCAGAAAAACATGGAAGGAAGTTGATAGAGGAAATAATCAATGTAATATGGTAGTAAAGGTACTCCCACCCCAAAATTAATCACCTCAAGAGAGAAAGTGGTGAGGGGGCTATGCGTAAGAGTCATATATTTTAGCCCCATAGGTGTCCCTTTTGCCATTGATGTCAAAGGAGAGATATTTGAGTAAGGGGGAGAGCACTGAGTTAGGGGGAGCAGACTCCAAAGAGAGTATTGATTTAGGGGGAGAAACCTCCAAAGAGAGCCTTGAGTTAGGCAGAGCACCCTCCAAAGAGATTATTGAGTCAGGGGGAGCAAATTTGATTCTTAAAGATGGTTTTTGTAGTGATTGTGGTTTTTTCTTTAGAGGTGCTGCCATCAATGACAAACGGGGAGATTGTTGGAAATTTGAATTTTTTTATGTTGTCATTGATGTCACATTAATGTCACAAGGTAACATTGAGTTTTGATGACCAAAGCATTCATATTTCGGAGAGCATGGATATATACAAGGTTTTTGTGAAAACCAAGGTAGGTAAAATAAAAGGTTTTATTTAAAACCATGGATGGTATATTTGAAATACGTTTTTCTTAAAACCCAGGTTGGCTTTTCGTTTCGTCGAAAAAGGTGCCCCGGAGATGGAGATATTCAATTTTGAATATTTGGTTTAAATTTTAATATTTAAAATTTAATTTTATATTTTAAAATTAAAATTACCTCATCACCGACGTCATCATCAAAAAGAAATTAATTTAAAAGTGCCACTGACATTTGCAAAATTAAATGGAAGTTGCATATAAATGCAAAGGCTTTCATTTCAAAAGCATTGGAATCAAATGTAGAGGATATAAGACAAAAAGTGTCAAAATCTTCGTGTGGTAGCGTGGTCCAACGATGAGCGAGGGGAGTGCAAAGGTTTTTGCTTGTGAAAGAGATGAGGTTTGATTCCCATGGGTTAGAGTTTCGAGCAAGAGAATTGGCCAACATTTTTTTTTACGTGAACAAGGGGAGAAGGACAAAAGTGCATTCTATGCTCTTCGTCCTATGCGAGTGCATAGCTCGTGTGGTCTTTGGCACTGCGGTTGAGGATTGTTTGGGCAGAGATGACAGTTCGATTCCCTCTAAGAGGCAAGTAATGTTTTTATTAATAAATTTTTTATTATTGCCTAATGTTGGAGGAAAAAGATGATGAGGTTTGATTTGATTTTTTATTGGAAGGCAAGTTTAAAAGCACTTTTATAAAAGAAGATATTTCTGGTATTTTCATTTTATAAAAGTATATCATATTATATATTGTTGGAAATCTTATTTCGAGGTCTATTTTGCTAACTCATTTATAAGGAGAAATAATGTGTATGTAGAGAGATATTTTTGTTTTTTAAAGGGGTTAAAAAGTGAAGATTTTTGTGCTCTTTTTCAAAGTGTGTTGAGTGTGGCATATTTCCAGAGGGGTTTCTTCACTTCATAAAAGGTATGGGCACATTCTCCTATTGATTGTTTATGGTGGTTGATTTCTGAAATATCATTGGAGGGAAAAGTATTGTTTGTGGTTTCCTTTTCGAAAGTGGTTGGTTGAATGCATCAAGGTTTTCTGAATTGAGAGTTGTGTTTAAACCTTGTGTTATAAGCATAGTGGTTGAAGCCCATTGGTTTTGAAAGAACTTGAGTTAGAAAAGAACATGAGTATTGTTATGTGAGATTTGTGGTTGAGCATCATTGGAATCATTTGAGTTGGTTGATACATACTTGGGCTAGGGTTGTGTGAGAGAGAGTTGTCCCTTGTGATGATTGGTTGAGTTGAGTTGATTGAGCCTAGTCAAGTGATGTGTGAAGTGATTGTTCAAGTTCTATGAAACAAATTATTCCATCATTCTATGTTGAGTTGAGATTGATATTAGAACATATTAAGTCTCTAACAATTCTCTTTATGCTTCTATGAAGTTGATTTGAGTTGATATTTCCATTCATTTTTTATTTTATTTTGAGTACTACTTGAGCATGATATATTGATCCTTTGAGAAGGCCTTTGGGAGAAAGTTGAGGACAGTGTTGGGACAAACTTGTGGACAATTTTGGGTAAGTTCTTAGTGAGCTTGCTAGAGCAAATTTGGACAAGTTCTTAGTGAGCTTGTTGGAGAAGATTTGGACAGGTTTTGTCTGAGCTTGTTATTCAGCATTGGACAGGTTCTATGTGAGCTTGTTATTCAACATTGGACAGGTTCTATGTGAGCTTGTTATTCAGCATTGGACAGGTTCTATGTGATCTTGTTAAGCAGGTTCTGTGTGAACCTATTGAGCAGGTTCGTAGTGAGCCTATTGATAGAGCTTTGGAGATGAAAGAGTATAGAGGATAGAGTCTCAGTGGATAGAGATCCAGCAGTCAACATAGTTGAAGATAAATCTGAGTGAGGAGTCTTCAAGTGGAGAGAGGTCCACCAGTCAGTGCAACAGAGAGACAGGGTCTTCTAGAAGATCACATAGCCAGAGCATAAGGGGAAAGAGTTCTCCTTTGGACATAGATCCATAAACATTGTAATTGAGAGTGATTTCCAAAGAGATTGATTGAGAAAGTTTTAGTAAAATATTTTCTCCATGGAGTAACCCACTTTGGGTGAACCATGTAAATTGTTGTCTCAATTATGTGGTGACTTGTGCTCTTGCTTACTACTATTATCTAAGTTATTAATGCACATTGCTATATTTTGTTATTGCAATTAAGGATATTAATTGATATTGGTTTGGAAAGAAATTAAAAAGTGGTCTTATACTGTTCATCCCCCCCTCTCAGTATAAGCTTGTGTTCTTCAATTGCATCATGTTGAAATCTGGTTTTGGGTAGACCAACCACAAAATCCATGGAAACCATCTACCATTTTTGGGTGGGAATATCATGTGGGTATAGTTACCCTGTTAGGTGAAAATGCTCTACCTTGACTTTTTGGCACTCCAAACACCTAGTTATAAAGTTATTAATATCCTTCTTCATTCTTGGCCAATAAAAGACCTTCCTCTTATTCTCATGCATTTTTGCCCCACCTAAGTATGTGGAGTAAGGAGTGCAATGTGCCTCCTTCAGAATAGTGTCCCTTAATCCACCTTTATTTGGAATGACTAATCTATTTTTGAAATATAGAAAATCATTCTTGATCACAAAATATTTTTCCTTATCAAGTTCTTGCTCAACCTGAGCTCAATATTTATTATAAAATTCATCCCTTTTTTGAAGTTTTTTAACCTAGTTAATTAAGTCATATTGACATTATGACATAGTGGCTATTTACCCTCTTCTACTCAAGGCATATACTATATTATTTTCTTTACCCTTGATATATTCTATTCCAAATTCATACTCTACTAGGAATTCTATCCATCGGTGTTGTCTGGCATTTAACAAGGGTTGTGTAAAGATATACCTTAGACTTTAGTGATCAGGTTTAATCTCAAAGGGTGTTCCAAGCAAGTAAAACCTCCAAATATTGAGTGTGTGTATGACTACCACCAATTCTAGGTTATGAGCAACATAATTTACTTCATGCCTCTTCAACTTCCATGATTCATAGGCAATAACTACTTCATCTTGAGTGAGAATTCCTCCTAACCCTTCAATAGCAGCATTTGTGCAAACTATGAATTTCTTAGAGGGATCAGATATTTTGAGAATTGGGACACTTTTTAATCTCTCCTTTAGAGTTTTAAAATCTTTCACACTGACAATTCCATTTGAAAGCCTTCCCTTTTCTTTGTAGATTTGTTATGGGATGAGCAATTTTTGAAAATTCCCTTACAAAATGCCTATAATAATCTGTCATACACATAAAGCTATGTACTTCAATTAAATTTATGGATGCAGGTCTATTGATAATGGCTTCAATTTTTTTGGGGTCCATGACAACCCCATTAGTAGAGATTATATAACCCAAATATTGTTCTTGAGGGGTATAAAACTCACATTTGGATAAATTTCCATATAAATGATTCTTCTTGAGTGTCTCAAGTATAATCCTCATATGTTGATAATGTTATTCCTTGGTTCAGGAGTAAACTAATATATAATCAAGAAATATGAGCACAAAGCGATCTAGATACACCCAAAAAATACTATTCATGAGGTTCATGAAGGCAACTAGGGTATTAGTTAAACCAAAAGGTTGGATCGTGAACTCACAATGTCCATACCTTGTTCTAAAAGTAGTCTTATGAGTATCTTCCTCATAAATTTTTAATTGATGATATCCATATCTGAGGTCAATTTTGGAAAATATAGTGGCTCCTTTCAATCGATCAAAAAGATCAATTATGGGTAATGAATACTTGTTCTTGATGGTAACCTTATTAAGCATTCGGTAGTCTATGCACAACCTTAAGGATTCGTTCTATTTCTTGAAAAAGAGAATAGGGGTACCCTATAGTGAAACGCTCGGCTTGATGAGTCCCTTTTCTAGCATGTCCTTAAGCTTTATTTTAAGCTCTTGTAACTCAATAGGAAGGTGACCTGGCAATTGGTGCAACTCTAGGTAAAATTTCTATGGAGAAATCAAATTCTCACTATGGTGAAATACCTGACAAGTCTTTGGGGAACACATCCCTAAACTCATTCAATATGGGGTACTTTTGAAAAAGGTCTAATTTGGCCTTAGTTGCTTCCTTTTTATTCAACTTGACCACATATATTATTCCACACTTTTTAATTTCTTTCCTAAAATGCATGGCTAACAAAAAATATGGTCTAAAGGAGCCACGATCAAAATGGACCCTAATTCATTGATTATATTCAGTAGTGTATTCTATCCACCTTTATTCAAAAATTATGGTGAGGTTTGTGGGCTTTAAGCAAATCCAAACCATGTATGATATCGAAGGCATGCAAGGGAGCTACGTATAAGTGCCAACTGGTTTTTATTTGAGGTAGGGTAAAATGAGGGTAAAAAATGCATTGATAAACTAAATAGGTCTATCTTGATTCATATTCTACTTCCACCCATTTTCCATAAATCCAAGATTTTTTGTATGTTCCTCATTATGCTAGTAGAGATAAAATTGTTTGTAGCTCCACTATCAATTAATTCACACATTTTTACCATAGATTTTACCATTCAAAATGAAAGGTGTAGCTTACCCATAAAGTGTAGAATTACTTGTCACAAAAAATATATGGTGAGGGGGTTATGTGGAAGGACGTAAAATAGTAGATAAGATAGTTCTTGCTCAGGAAGCCATCCATTCCATGGATATGGAAAATTCTCCTTCCATGTTAGACTTATCCAAAGCTTAGGATAGAGTGTATTGGCACTTCCTTATCAAAGTTTTGAGGCAATTTGGTTTCTCTAAGGATTGGATGGATTGGATTATGGGATGTATATCTTCAGTTTCCTACTTAGTTATTATCAATGGCAGGCCTTCTCAGTCATTCCAAGCTTCCAGACGTATTAGGAAAGGTGACCCACTATCCCCTTATTTATTCATAATTCTTGTTGAAGGCTTGGGTAGGACTATAACCAAAAATAGGGAAAACAAAACCCTCGATGGAGTTACCATTGCTCATGGAGCTAGAACTATCTCTCATATTCAATTTGTGGATGACTCTACTATTTTAGGTAAAGCTACAGTTAAGGAAGCTTCTAATATTAAGCAAATCATTAGTTGTTTTTCTCAGGCTATTGGGTAGTTGATCAATGAAGACAAATGTAAAGTTATTTTCTTTCACTGCTCTGCTAGACATGATTCCATGGTCTTGGATAAATTAAGATATAAGAAGACCTCTCTTCCAATCACTTATTTATGTATTCCCATAAATATTCAAAGGCAGAAAAATAAATATTGGAATTGGTTGTTGGACAAAGTCAAGAATAAAATTGGAAAGAGGACCAACAAGTGGCTTTCTTCTAGGGGTAGAATCACCTTGGTAAAATCAGTCCTTCAAGCTATTTCTATTTATGTTTCTTTTGTTTTGAATATCCCAAAGGCTGTTCTTCAAGAATTGGATCAAATCAGTCATTATTTCCTTTGGAGTGGTACTAAGGATAAAAGAAAATGGGCCTTGGTGAAATGGGATACTTTATGTCTTCCTAAGAGTGAAGGGTGGTTAGGATTTCGGTCTTCTATTAATAACAACAAATTTTTAGCTGCTGAATTATATTTGAGGATGTTGCATAACCCCAATGCTCTTTGGGCCAATAATCTCTGTGCTAAATATGTTGAGAACAAAAGTCTTAAAGACCTTGTTTGCTATCAACTTCCTACCAAAGGTTCTCCTATTTTAGCAGTTCTTAAGTCTGGTGAGGATTTGATAAAGAAAAAAATATTTTGGATCATTCATAATGGTCAACAGGTAAATTTTTGGACATATTCTTGGGATGGTCACAAGCCTTTGATAACTTAGTTTCCCGATTGGAGGCCTTGGATGGAGGAGCTTCACCGAGCTAATTGGATAAAGGTGGCTAATTACTATCGGTACCATACTGGTAATTCAAAGGTTGGTAGATATTGGATCCCTATTGAGGACTAGCCTATTCAAATCCCAAAAAGGCAAAGACAATATATCCAAGGCATCCTTCATATGATATCCCTCTCTTGGTCCCATGAAAAATATTGTTTTGGATGGAACAACACTACTAAGGGTGAGTATTCAGTTTCTCAAGGTTATTTGACCTTATGCCATAATAATCGCAACCATTCTTTTGACATATTTTCTCGATTGTGGGCTCAAAATCTCCGGCCTAAGGTGAGGTTCTTTAATTGGATTTTATTGCATCGTAGGGTGCTTACCGGTGAGCAACTTATGAAGCATGGTTTTCATGGCCCTTTTAGATGTGAAATGTGTGAAGAGAATGTAGAAAATATCAACCATATTTTTATTGAGTGTACTTTTGCCTCTGAGCTATGGAGGAGAATGGCCACTTTACTTGGCTTACAGTGGTCCAATTTTTTTACTTTTGAAGAGCTTTGGAGGGATTGGCGTAATCAAGAGGGTGTTTATCATTTTATTAGGCAGTTAGTTTGGATGGGTTATACCATCTTCTTTGGAATATTTGGAATGAAAGGAACAGTCAAATTTTTAATCAAGATAGGAAGGATATTCACTATATTTGGCAAAAGACCATAGCCAACTTAGTTGAATCAGTCCATAAACTCCTTAATCACCCCCAAAACTCCCACCAAAGATGGGATCAAGTGATGCAAAGGTTGAAGATTAAATATTCTAAGGGCAACCAACTTAAAGGGAATGTGAGTATTAGTAAGATGGATAGGACTAGAAATTGGCAACCTCCTCCTAAGGATTTTGGAAAATTCAATACTGATGGAGCCTCTAGAGGGAACCCTGAAAAAGCCAATGTGGGAGGAATTGGTAGACTTTTAGATGGCTCCATGGTTTTTACTTTTGCTAAGAATTTGGATATTCTTTCCAATAACCTTGCTGAGGGGTATGGTATCCTCAGAGGCCTTCGAGAGGCTACTAAGGTTGGATGGGAAAAGGTGTTAGTTGAGTTTGAATCTCAACTTATGATTAATCTCTTGAAGACTCCTTCCAAGAATCATAAGGTGGATTGGAAAATAAGAAGAATTATTGAGAAGATTCAATTAATCTAGATGGGATTTTTGAAAGTTGATTACAATCATGTGGTCAGAGATCAAAACAAGAGTGTTGATGCTTTAGCTAATTGATCTTTGGACAAAGGTGATCTTATTTGTTATAGCCACCCTCCTCTATGGTGGGCTTCTCAAATTAGGGAAGCTCTTCTTTCTATAATTTCTTTGGATGGCTCCAGTTCTGAAGGTACCTAGTTTCTTCTTGTTTTTTTTTTTTTGCTTCTCTTTAGCTCATTCAATTTTTTTAGTTCCCTAGCTCATTCTATTCTTTATTTTGTTTCCTCTGTTGATTCTTGCCTTAATAGTCTTCTGGTCTAGATAGGTCATTGTTATGTTCAATTTTTTTTCCTTTTTCTTTTTTGTTTTTTTTTTTTAGTTTTTTAAGGTGGGTGGGTTCTTTTGTTTTTTTTTTTTGTGTTCTTTGTGTTGTTTTTTTTTGTTCATGTGTTTTTGTTGTTTTGTGTTTTTTTTTTTGTTTTTTGTTATTATTCTTGTGTTTTTTTCATTCTTGTTCTTGGGTTTCTCTTTGTTTGTGTTATTTCGTGTTTTTATGTGTGAGTGTTTTCTATGTTTTTTATTTTTGTTTATTGTATGTTGTTGGTTGTTTTTATTTTTATTTTTATTTTATTTTATTTTATTTTTTAGGTTTTGGTTGTGTTTATTTTTCATGTTTTTTTTGGGTTATGTCTTTGTAGTGTTTTGTTGTTTTTGTCTTGTTTGTGTTTTGTTGTGTGGTTCTTATGTTCATATATGTGGTTCGTGTTGTGGTTTCTTTTATCTTATTGTGCATGTTTGGATGTGCTTTTGTTTTTGACACACTCAAGGAGCATGTTTTTTATTTTATTTTATTATTTTTGTTGTTATTTACTTATTTTTAAATTGGTTTTGTGTGTTTGTTTGCTCCTTGAGTATGTCAAATGTGGTAGGCTAGGTCTGATTCTTGGGTGTTTTTTGTGGAATGGATACCCCTGCATCCTTGGGTCTTACCCGAAAGTGTCATCCCTTTTAGGATGTTTTCCAAAAATTAAAAAAAAAGAAGATATGGTGAGTTGATTCCTTTGGTGTCTTCTTTTGATCTACCCTCTAAGGGCATTTATTCGCAAAGTAGGGGTTACCACAAATGTAAAATTTAGTTGAAGGAATATTATTGTCCTTTCTACTATATTTCAATTCTATGACACTTATTCCTTAACGTTTTTCTAGAACGAAGGCCTATGTTCATTTCTTCATGAGTACCCCTTCTTATCCCTTCTATCTTTGATGTCTTGGAATCTATTTTTGTTTTTGTCTTCAAGATAAATTTTATCTCCTTTAATTATTTTGTTATGATATTTCTCCCACCTTATAAAACCCACACATTTTATTTTTTGAGGTCATATTTTTCTCTCTCAGATATTTTTTGATAGTTGAAGTATGTTTTCTTAGCCTTCTAATTAGTCTCCTCTTGGAAAGCCAAGTCATAGGCTTTTGGGAGATCTTCAGTATTAAAAAAATTAATTACAATTCTAATTTTTGGGAGAAGCCCTAAAAAAAAATTGTACCTTTATCTCTTCATTATTCTCATATTTTGGTATGTACTTTAACAATTTTATGATTTTTTTATGGTATTCTCGAATAAACAATATTTCTTATTATAGGATGGTGAAATCAACCATTTTTTCTATGTAGAATTGCTTAGTCAAGAATCTCTTTTTGAAATCTTCTACAAAATCCTCCCATTTGATATCTTTAGCTTGGATCTTCTTTCCATCCCTATAAGTAGACCATCAATCTAAAGTTGCTTCTACTAGGTGAAGGATAGCCCACACTATTATAGACTCAAAAGAGAAGAGTTTCATGGAGAAATATGTTTCAACTTCATTTAATTAATTTTTGGCAGCATCACCATCCTCTCTACCATCAAATTTCATAATCTTAAATTTTCTCATGTCCTTTTCCAGTTCAACTCCAACCCGTATTATACTAGTCTCTTCAAACCCAATGGGTGCTTCCTTCTATCTGACATTAGGTTTTTACCCTTGGTTAATTTTTCTATCAACTTTTGTTTCTAAATAATTAGTTCATGTTGTTGAGCCATTTGAGCTTTGTGTTGTTCTATTTGCTTTTTTTGTTGTTCCATTTGCTCTAAAAGTAATTGGACTATTTTAGCCAAGTTCCCATCCTCCCTAGTAGGTTCATTGATTTCTTTCATCAGTCTCTTTCATTGAGGTCTAATAGTTACATCCCATTTTCTAACTTTCTTTTTAATTTTCCTTCTAATATCCTTACATGATATCTTTTATGGACTAGCAATAGCGTCTTCTTACCTAGTTGTTGTGGGGTTCTTTGAAGATCCTCCTCGTAATATTGATGTCATTTTACCTGGATGTAAAAGAGCTATATTAATTGTTTGGTTTAAGTTTCCAAGCTCATAAGAGATGATACTTATAATATTACAACCTAAGTATCTTTGAACTTAGGGATCTAATACCAACTGTGATAACCCAAGTCTAACTCACCTGATTGTACAACCTAGTTTAGCTCACTAGTTCAACCAGGTAAAAATTCCTTCAAGTTTATTCACTGGACATAAATTGTGGTAAAATGTTTTGACTTTAAATAGTTATGATGATTAGTATGAGGTATAATCAACCACTTTGGGTTTTGGTCACTACAAATGACTTCCCAAGTGGATGAGACTGGCTACATTCCATAGAAGGTGTTATTTTGTGAATCTATCTTCTCATCCTCATGTTCTGGTATGAGAGCACAAATCCACGACTAGGGTTATCCTCTAGGACCCATAATACCTAGAGGGTGGATGCATACTCTCTCCGTCCCTTAACATGAGGAACCTAAGCTTATTTTAGTCTATTCGATCCATATTTTAACATTAAGGGTGTAGCATATATGCCTAGTGCCTAGTTGATTATCCACTACACTAGAGTCAACTAGGGCCATGGCATTTCCCTAGATATTGACTTGGTATCACTTGTCAAAAAATGATTAACGACGAGTTGTACCATTGCAACCGTCATGGGTTAGTCTAGCTCTTTGATCATGCTAGATTTCTCCTAATCATAAGTTGTACAAGGACCCATCACCGTACTACTTGTACAATGACCTAGAGTAGAAGTTACATACCGCCCCTCGTCACCTTCTCGTTCTAACCTATCTCATCAAAAAATGATAGTTCTTGAGTCGCAATGGTTACCAACTTGTAACCACCAATATTAGGTGTTTATGGTCATTCATCCTTCACGATGAATTATTTTAAGGTTTCTCAAGAGAGGTTCACAACTTATCTCATATTCATATAAACCTAAATTTTAAAATAATTCCCCTTTATACATACATATTTATGCTAACATTTTTCAATTGATTTTTGCCATATCACATATTTTTCCATAACTATTGAATAAAAAAAAAAAAACATAAGTTAATAGAATATTAAATCTAATAATGAAATGACTAGTTTAGTATATTTAATAAATTTTCACTTCCTTAACTTTAATAACAAAGAAACATATTCCTTTAGTTGAATAAACCAATAGATTTCAATTTAGAATAACATAGTTACTAAAAGAAATTTTAGAATATATTTAAAAAAAGCACCTTCATTAAATCCTATGTCTAAAAGAAGTATAAAAGGTTTATTTAGTTAAATGTACTTGGTCTAAGCTTCCATCATCATTTTTGCATAATCGTTATGTAGCAC
This sequence comes from Wollemia nobilis, assembly GCA_028583015.1. Lineage (NCBI taxonomy): Eukaryota > Viridiplantae > Streptophyta > Pinopsida > Araucariales > Araucariaceae > Wollemia > Wollemia nobilis. Next base: position 12,620 of record JAQPPZ010000101.1, read on the forward strand.
TCTATTTATTTATTTATTTATAAAGAATCAACTACACAACAACAAAGCTATCTTCATACATATGTTAAATAAACTATGCACATGAGGTTAATTTATGAGGTTACTAATTTAGGTACAATATTATTTCTTTTACAGGAAATTTAAAGGAAATAAATGCACAACGAAGAATACATCGATCATAGAAAAAGATTGACATTTCACATCCAAATTTCTCACAAAAGGCATCTATCATTTTGTTGTTTATTATCACAAATTTTAAAACTTAAAAATGAAAATAAGTTTTAAGCACCATAAAATAAATAAAATAATGTTTCCTTTCATTAAATCATCTAATATTATTCACAAAGGAATCTGAAATAAAAGATGTATCACAAATTATATTTTATGGTATTCAATAAAGGTAATAGATTATTCTTGCACACAAAATGGTGTGCATCTTGAAGGATAAATTAAGTCATTTAATTTGATTTGACCTAAGTTGGATAGAGCAAATAATTCTCTAGTTATAAGCCTTTGCTAGCAGGCAAGAATAATAAGTTATCGATGGAACAGGTTTTGCACTATTTAAGCCAAGCAATAATAATAATAATAGAAAAGAAGCATAAGAATTTTGTAATAATAAATAATGACGACATGGAACATCTATCATCTTGTTGTGCATCATAAAGTAAGATTTAACATTCAACGTAGAACCTTTCTATTGAATTAATATTATCTACAAAGTGCAATCTATGAGGCAACCAAAACTATTAGCGTGTTATTTAGTAAACAAAAATTAATAAATAATCATAGCACACAGGTTATTGCGCACCCTGAAAGTCAGATACAACTAACTCATATGATATCATTTTAAATTAATTAATATATTATAACCTCCTTTGTAAAGAAAAGAAAACAAACATCTGTCGTAACTTATGCAACTAAGCTTGCACTATCTTTACGTCAGTCACAATTAAGATAGGGTTTATCCCTTTAAGCAATTATTGTAGTTCCTCCTTGAAGGTGCTATATTCATTGCCAGACTCACAAACGATGCTTCCCCAACATTTAAAATTTTCTTGGATTTGATGTTTTGGGATCAGAATGACCAAGAATAATGCAATGTATGCAGCTAAATTTTTTATTTAGACTATCAACCACGTGTAACCAAACAAAGATGCCACATACAAAAACTTTAAAATATTTCATAAAGTGACTTAATTCTGAAGCATTACCAATTATTATTTTTTATATAAGTGGTAGAGTAGTCACTCAAAGAGGTTATGCTCAGCAATACTTTGGGTGACCAATAAATTTAAAAGTAAACAAGCATATATTCGAGGAAAACAACACAATGTTTATTTTAATAAACTTCCCAAGAAAAGTATAACAAAGGTAAAAAAACATCAGATGTGAAATGTGTTTTACATAGTCTTACCCTTGGCAGCACAAAGATGGAAATAAAAGGTGAGTTGGTCATAATATGGTCATCTATAGTCATAAAGTATAGCACTAAGTAACTAATTTAGAGCAAAAAAAAAATATGAGCTCCTTCAATTGGACAAGGACAGTACTGCATATGCTTTCAAATAACCCAAGCCTATCATATTAAGATATCAAGCATAATAATGGTGCTCAAACTATGGTTTCAGACTGGTATAAACAAGAATGCAGGTGGAATACGGTCGATCAAAAATGAATGACAAAAGATATCAAATCTAATATTGAGGCAAGTAACAAGCAGTTCTTAAAGAGATAAGCAACATAGACAATTCATACACATACAAGTAGTTAATAAAGCCTTACTCTAACACCAACACAGTAAAAGGATAACCGTATTACAAAATTTTTGAAGAAAATAGTGGTTTCTTTTCTTATTTTAATATGGCTCCTCTCGAACGTATGCAATGCCAGATACAATATGCAAGGTGTAACAACCCTACTGGGACAACTATTATTTTAATAATCATTTATACTTGTTTTTATTCCTAAGATTTGGTGCTATTGATGAATTTGTGGTTGCAGGACCTGATATCCACCTTTAGACAGGCAGAGTAAGATAAAGAGGACTAGGTACCCTCCTTCAGGTGGATAGATCAAGGTTGATCGTAAGAGGTAAGGAGAGATATGATAGATGTATGAAAACATGCCATGGCTCATGAGTAGATGGAAGCTCAGAGAATAATATTCATGTAGTTGCATCTATATAAATGTATTTTAAAATGTTTGATTTCAATCGTATATGTGCTTTGTTTGTTGGTTTGCATATCATATATCTCTAAATGTGTTATTTTCCGTTTTATTATTAATATTATTTAATAAAAAAATTAATTAAATAAAATAAAAATTAAACATTAAAAAAATATGGTTATATTTATATTAAAATTAAATAATAAATATTCTTTAAATGATATTTTATTTTACATTGGCTTAACATATATCACATAGTCTTGGCCTCCACTTGGTGCATAGTTGGGATGGATGTTTGCATGAAAAATATAGTTGTTTATTGTATCTTTGCTTTTCTATCTATATAAAGGGAAATGGATATTTGAATTAGTCATAATGGTGTGGATGAACGGACTGTGTGCTTGAGATTCTGTTTGCAAAAAAAGTGATTGGAAGCCATTCAACGAGGCGTTTTCAAGTTGGATTCCTTTAATTTGTTTGTCTATGTGTGTTTTGGATGGATATGCTATATTTTAATGGCTTTGGAATGCTACTTATTTTGTGATTAAATGAAAGGATGATTTAATAGTAAATTAAAATATTTTATGTTCCGGAGCTTTGCTTGTTTTAGGCTGATAATATATTTTCTGAAGTAAACGACTCATGTCTTCGGATTGTTGGTGGAATTTATAAACTGAAATTTTAAAGAATCGATTACTCTTCACCGGATTGCTTGGTATTTAGTTTAATAATTTTATTTTCTAAAATAAGCAAGTTTAGATATAGTATAACCGAGAATGGCTAAATTATGTCAGCTTATTGAAAATTACCGATTTTGTGGTCTACCAACAAGGACGCCACTTGCGATCAATCCCCACGACGGATATGTATATATATAAGAAGTATTTACTCAAAAAAAACTTTCATTGTTAGATACAATAGATAATGGGATACCCATGAATACGAGTTTGAATTATATCCACTATGTGTATTCTGTTCAATGTGACTGAATCGCTTTGAGTGTGAAAGCCATCAATGTGTTATATATATAGATATATATAATTTTGATATATGCTTAAATTTTGGTTGATAACGAAGAATGAGTTTGCTTACTATTCCTTGTTAAGAATTGGGTAATTACACTCTGTATATGTAAAATCTGCTTAAAGGAATGAATTGGGTGTTTGCATAGTAAAAAACTGCATTTAGGAGAAGATGCATTCATTAAATCTTGAGCCGTGTTGATCCCTCAAGAGCACCATTGAGGTATTGGAGGGATTCCATCTTATAGCGTCACTTTGGGCATCTTTAGTCGTAACCTGAGGCGATGCTATTCAGAATAAGGTGGACTATGTAAGTCAATTGAAAAAGAGCATTTAGTGTGTGATATCAAACAATATAGTGTAGTATAAAATAAATGTTAACTGTGGTGAAATTAAATTTTTGTTCTACCGTACTGTGTCATACAAGAAGAATTAATTTAATAATCAGTTTCTATTATTTTATTTCATGTTTGGAGCTATATTAAAAAATGGGGTTTTATTCGAAAGGAATAATTTATATATTCTTCCAACTGAAACTATGTAAGTCTTGGATCAAATATATATTTAGTAAATAATTATTTCAAATAAAGGTTTAGTAGTTGTATTGTTAATAAAAATTGATCTACTTAGCTACGCTACATTTAGATTATGGAATGAATACATTGGGATAGATTGTCCAACATACAAGCTTAAGTATTCCATTTTAAAGCTCGTCTCTGCGATGTGAATACAAGACAATAAGAAGAATTATAAATCATCCTTATAGAGGAAGCATCCTTGATCAAAAATTAATTTCAATATTTTTTTAGACAAACTTATAGAGAGCATAGACCAAAATATTTGAGAAAATTGACCTACTCTTCTATGGGACCTATACTAGACACAACCCATACAAAATTCCTTGATTTTTGAGGACCATTTGATGAATATAGAGTTGGTTTTGTATAACTTTTGCAAATAAAATGCTAAATGCTATACAAAGTGCACACCACAATGCAACAAAATGGATCATGTGTTTGTTTACATATTGAATTAGATGTATACAAATTATTAAATAGATGATGATATTGCATATGTGAACAACATATATGTCTGTTCAACACTAGTTGAGTATCTTTTTTATAAGAATAAGGATGTGACAACATACAACTAGAATATATTGGCTATCATCCTAGAAATTTCATTATCATTGACATGATTGACAAGGAAAATGAGAACCACACCAACACAACATTTCATGCCACACAACAATGATACCATCACAATCGTGCTAAAGCCAAATACGTTGGTTGAAATCTATCTAAAAAATACCTTATAAATGGTGTGGACGACATGTTCAAGGGGTACACAAAAATAAGTGATACCAATGATGTGTAGATAAAATTCCATGACTTTAACATCAAACCCACGCAAAGGAGAAGACTAGTATACAAGCATCATCACAGAGGATCAAACACACATATTACAAATTATAAAACCATTCTTGACAAGCACAAAGACAAGACATACAAAAATAAGAAAGTAATTCTCAATTCAACTCACCTGTGCATAGAGAATTCCTAAATCCTAGTGACTAATGTTGGTGGACATTGTCTTTGATCTATCCAAAATATGAGAACATAGATTGGTACACATGGCATTGTATAGAGTGAAAATCACATAGTCATAATACCTGTTGAATGCATTGACAAAGGAAAACTTCAGGAAAGCAATTTTCCATTGATTAAATGCATCGCTTGTGAAAAAATACAAATGGGTCTTGGATAACAATAAGGGATGCCAAGATATAGACTCATTTATCTCATTGATTCCCTTTAACATGCATAATTTACAAGCACAGATTCAAGAACATCCTCAATGACAACGATCTGATGCAATCTAACAAACAATTCCTCTAAGAAACATATACTTGCAACCTTAGCCTTGACAATTCTTTTCAACTCTATAATTGCACATTGAATTACAAAGTGCGTGGAATTGTGATACCAATAATGAAACAAATTATAGATATTCAAATATAAACAATTTTAGTGACTCAGCATAGAAGCAATAATAGCAAAGTTGGTTATTCACCAATTGCCTACTACAATTGTTAATGTGTATATTGTAGTGTTATACAACATTAATGAATATGCTTGATATGTCAATGTGCACCATTAACGAATATGCTTGATATGTCAATTTGCACCATTAACGAATATGCTTGATATACCAACCCATACAGTTTTCGAGATTGATACAAACAACATTATAATAATTACATGTAATTTCAATATATACATTATCCCAATCAAACTTAAAAAAAAAAAAACTAGAAAAATTCATAAACAAGAAAGACTATTTACCAACATGCCTCATCAATCACATATAATCAGACATTTACAATACATAACATCAAACTTTTGAAATCAAAACTTATTGGAGTGATCATGATGCTCTTGCTCTTATTATTCTTGCTTCAAATACAAATGAACGACAACTCAAATCTAGGTGAAGCGAAGAAAACTCCTAGCTCAAATAAAAACACAAATTTAATTTATGCAAATCTAAATCAAGCAAATGCAATCAAATTGGTTTAATAATACAACTTCCTAACTTAAATTGAACATACATGTTAGAAGCTTTCAAGTTCACCATCACACTCATCGTTACTATGATAAACAGACAAGGACCTGCCTCCTACAAACCATTTTCTTACTATTTTTTTGAGTAATACTTCTTATACACATCTACCATGGGGATTGAACCCGGGTCACATCACCGATAATGTAAGTTGCGTCCTTGTCAATAGACCAAACTCATGGGATACCATTTCCTTACTATGATAAGAATACAAGTTCAAATTAAAATTAAAAAATTAAATAAAATAAAATAGCTATATAAATATAACTAAATATTTGGTAAACGAGATGGGATTTGTATAGCATGTCATGTCCTATCCTAGTTCTCTAGAACTTCCTTTGCCCTCTTCCTTAGCTGGCTGGTGTTGCAGACAATCTCCTTGGGGTAGGAGGCCACTTACCCATTTGGTTGCCCTTTTCCATGCCTTTTGATGGGGTTTTTTTCTAGTGCCTGTGATCTGGGACATCCCTGGGGTTTTCTAGGACATCCCTGGGTTTTTTCCTAGTTCCCTAACATTCCTTTTGCCCTTCCTCCTTGGTTGGTTGGTGGTGCAGATGATCTCCTTGGGGTGGGAGGTCACTTACCCATTTGTATGCCCCTTTCCATGCCTTTTGGTAGGGTTTTATTTTGGTGTCTGTGAACTGGGATGTCCCTGGGTTTTTCCTAGGTCTTCCCCTGGGAGTCCCGAGTTCCTTCAGGATTCCTTATCCTTGGAGCTTGCTACTCTGTCCCATTTTCTTACAGGATCCTATTTAGAGCTGAGGATCAAAGGTTCTTTTGGTGCAGTGCGTCGTGGCTTGGGAGTTTGGCTTCATGAGCAACTCTTCATAGTTTCTTTTTGGCTTGGGTGGGACCTCATGCTTATTCTTGTGGTGTTGTTCTTTGGGTTTTCGGATGTAGGCTTGTTGGTGGGTTCTGATCATTTTTCATGGCTTAAGGATGGGCCTTTGCGCCGATTGATGTTGTTTTCCTATTGTTCATCCTCTTTTGGATCCCTGAATCTGCTCGTCGGTGGTGTTGAAGGTTGCTTTAGAGTTCTTGCTGGTTTTTTGGTCTTGAGGGAGGCCCTACACTTATTGTTGGCAGATCGTGCTTCATGGCTTCTTCTTTTGAGCTCTCCTGGTACCTCCCCACCTCTTTCTCGTGGCTTGTGGTTCTGCACTGATTTTCTCTCTATCTCCTTTGGCTTCTAGGTAGTTATCCTTGCTGCATCAAGATTTCCTAGCCTAGTGCTGTGACTTCTCTAGGTTTTTGCTAGTTTTTCGGACCATGTTATTGCATCCTTGTTGTTGCTTCCTGGTATGCATCCCAGGATGTCCTTGGTGGGAACGATTTAATATGAATTTAAATTTTAAATTTTAGTGGAGGGTGAGATGGCCCTGTTTTAATTTTTCCATAATTTGGGAGAAATTGTTTTTTTTTCTCATTTTAAGTGCTTTTGTATCTCATGTTTTATTTTTCAAATAATTCTGGATGGGTCAACCCTGCTTTAAATTCTATTTGCATGTTTTGTTCAGGTGGGGTGGCCCTGATCCTCTTCTCCATCCTTCGTGCCATAAGGATGCCCTGGGCGATATGGCCCTGATCTCCTTCTCCATACTTCATATCGAAGGATGCCCTGGGCAGGATGGCCTTGTTTTAGTTTGAAATTTTTTCTCATGTTGTGCTCTACGTAGACGATTTTGAGCAGGTTGGCCCTTTCTTATTTTTCTTGTATGGGCTTGGTCCTACTTGTTGTTTGGGCAGTGTTTAGAATTTATGTAGTTTGCATCCTTCAGGGAAGAATTTTTGTTGTATCCTTAAGGTTTTTCAACAATCTCCGTTGTTGTTGTAATCAGGTTTTGGGTCCCCTGATAAAAACCATTTAAATATACATTTAACTTATAAAAAAAAATATTATTGTACCCCGATGCATAGCAAAGGCCTTTTTACGTGTTGCAGGATGAAAACTCCAAAAGCTACCCTGCGGGTCGGTGGACACCATAATACCTCCTCGTTTTGGGACCTATCACCAAACACCCAAGTCTATCCCAACACACAATCAGATACATAGTTCCCCCAAATCCAATCACTATGCCCAGACCCAATGCAATAAGTGAGACATGTTTGTGAGCCAAAATTAGTCTGAACTGATTAATTCATGATAATCCATTACAATATATAGCTTGGGAATGTAACTGAAGAATCTCCCAAGTTAGTAAAATATAGAACGAATCTTCCAAGTGGGTATGAGAATCAAATGTTCTCAACATCACACCAAACCACCTAAATATTGCCTATTACAACTGGAGATATTCACAGGGAATATTGCCCCATGAAAATAGAAAAACACACTAATAATAGAAATCAATTACACTCTAACATACTCCCCCTTGAAGTTGAGGGGACTGACAAGGAAGTTCCTCAGCTTCAAAAATTGAGCTTTGACAACTCCCTTGGTGAACAAATCTACAATGTTGTCTTTAGTGTTGCAATGATGCAATTCAATCACCTTCTTCTCGACCATGTCTTGGATGAAGTGATACTTCATATCAAAATGATGTGATCTACTATGATGAACTGGATTATATGCTTGCTTAATAGCACCCATGTTATCACAATACAATGTAGTAGGACCATATTGTTGTTCTCCAATTTCTTCAAGGACTTTCCTCAACTACAATTCTTGAGAACTAGCACTTGTGATTGCAATGTATTCTGCTTTGGTGGAAGAGAGATCAACTGTAGTTTGTTTCTTTGAGCTCCAAGTGATTAAACCAGGCCCAAGGCTGAAACAATTACCTGATGTAGACTTCCTATCATCTATATTACTCCCCCAATCTAAATCACTAAAATCAAACAATTTTACATCTTCATTTTTACAATAATGGATGCCAAAATCCATTGTACCTTTTACATATCTTAGTATTCTTTCTGCAGATTTCATGTGTAATTCAGAAGGGTCACTCATATACCTTGATACAAGTGATACAACACATGCAATGTCTGGTCTAGTGTTGGTGAGAAACATCAAACTCCCAACCATACTTCTATATGTGGTCACATCAACTTTTTCAGTTCCATCATCCTTACTCAACAATTCACCATGATCTATTGGTGTTGCAACAGGTTTACAATTTTTCATCCCAATTTTTTTAACATATCATTGGCATATTTGTTTTGACAAATGAAAATTTCACTATCACTTTGATACACCTCCATACCAAGAAAATAGTGCATCAAGCCTAGATATTTCATCTCAAATTCATGCATCATGGCATTCTTGAAGTCATAATTCAACTTAGTATTACTACCTAAGTAAATAAAGTCATCCACATATAAACAAACAAGGAGAATATCATTACCTTGTTTCTTATAGTATAAGGTTGGCTCACTCTTGCTTCTCACAAAACCATATTGACGAAAGTACCCATCAATTCTTGAATACCAAGCTCTTGGAGCTTGCTTAAGACCATACAAGGCCTTCTTCAACCTGTACACAATATTATCCTTACCTTGAACTACAAATCCTTGAGGTTTTTGCACATAAACCTCCTCATCCAAGAATCCATTCAAAAAAGCACTTTTTACATCCAAGTGATGTACATTCCAGCTTTTATGAGAAACAATAGAAAGAACCATCCTCACTGTTTCTTGTCTTGCAACTGGAGCAAAAGTATCCTCATAATCAATGCCATACCTTTGTGTGAACCCCTTGGCCACAAGTCTTGCTTTGTGTCTCTCCACACTTCCATCAGAATTATACTTTGTTTTGTAGACCCATTTAAATCCCACAACTTTCTTGCCTTTTGGAAGCTCAACTAGCTCCCAAGTATCATTCTTCTTATGGAGTTTATTTCTTCTTTCATTGCCTTAATCCATACATCATTAGTACATGCTTGTTCATAACAAGATGGTTCTAAATCAACAAGAGACATTAAGGCATAATTCACAACATCACCTTTGGGCTTACCATCATTTTCATCACCATACATATGCAAGTTTTCAAGTCTTTTCACCCCTTGATCTACCTCTTGTGCTTGACTTCTTGTAACTCTTTTTTGAAAATTTGTATCTAACATTTGGGAGGATGGATGTTTTTGTTGGAGCTTTTTACTTTTCAACACATTACTTGGATAATCTTCACTCAATAGTGTGAAATTTTCATTTGTTTGAATAGTACTCCTTTGATAAATGTCACTTAAGCTTCTTACCTTCCTTGGTGGATTTGAACTTGCACTTGAAACTGAAGAACTAGATGAGGGGTTGCTTGGTGGAGGACTAGATGAAGGGCTTCTTGTTGGAGAGCTAGATGAGGGGTTGCTTGGTGGATTAGTAGCACTTGGAACTAAAACATTAGTGGGCTGCTCATCATCATCAATAATACCACCAGTAAAAACAGATTTTGACTTCTCAATATGGTCTTTTTGATGACCATAAACTCCCCCTTCATCAAAAATCACATCTCGAGACACGACAACCTTGTGTGTCTTTGGATTAAAGAGCCTATATGCTTTGGTATTTTCACAATAACCAAGGAATATGCATGATTCACTTTTGGGTTCTAACTTATTCCTTTTTTCATCAGGAACATGTGCATAAGCCAAGCAACCAAAAACTCTGAAATGACTTACAGTTGGTTTCCTTCCATACCATGCCTCATATGGAGTGATGCCATCCAAGCTAGAAGTAGGACTCCTATTAAAAATATAAATGGAAGTCCTTACCGCATCAGCCCAATACATATTAGTTAACCTCTTTGTTTGTAGCATGCTTCTTGCCATATTTACCACTGTTCTATTTTTACGCTCAGCCACATCATTTTGTTGTGGTGTTTAAGCAGCTGTGAGTTGCCTTCTAACACCACAATATTTACAAAATTGAAGAAATTCATTTGAACAAAATTCTCCTCCCCTATCAGTCCTTAAACGTTTTACATAGTTCCCACTTTGATTTTCAGCATGATTTTTAAAAGCTTTAAAACAATCAAATGCCTCATCCTTTGTCTTCAAAAGATAAACCCAACACATTCTTGAAAAATCATCTATGAAGGTGAGAAAGTATGAATTCTTACCAATACTTTGAGTCTGCATTGGACCACAAATATCAGAATGCACCAATTGAAGGGGATAAGTGGCTCTCCATGCTTTTCCTTTTGGAAAATTCATCCTTGAGTGCTTTCCCAAAGTACATCCTTCACACACATCTTTTTGAAGGATGGCCAAATCTTAAGGGCCATAGCCAACTTTTGCTATCAATGGCTGCACATGCAAAATCATTCTTTTCTTCTCCAAATTTTAGAGGAAACAATCTATTCTTGGTCATGGAAATAGTAGTGACGTGCCTATGCCCATGATTCTTATCAAAAATCTCACACTTATTGTTTTCAAACACAAGCTTAAAATTCTTTTCCATGATTTTCCCAACACTCAACAAATTATGTTTTAAATTTGGAGTGTAGTAAATATCAGTTACTTTCTTCTTACCTTCATTAGTGTGTACTTCCATTGTTCCTTTGCCTTCAACTTGCAATGCTTTGTCATATCCAAGCTTGATCTTGGACTTGTAGGAATTATCAATTGTAGATAGCAACTCCTCCTTGTCGGTCATGTGATTGGAACATCCGGTATCAAGAATCCATGTCTCATTTATATTTTGATTAGATTTTCCACATGACAAAAAAAAAATTGATGAGCCCTCCTCCTCATCATAGTGTGCATTATTGCTTCTTCCTCCATGTGATGCTTTCAATCTACAATATTTTTCAAAGTGCCCATACTTGTTACAATAGTAACATTGCTTGTTACTTCTTCCTTGATAGCCATTTCTTCCTCTTTCGTGAGAGCCACCTCTTCCTCTTTCTTGGAAGCCACCTCTTCCTCCTCTTGGAGAAAAACTACCTCTACCTTTTGAAGAAGATCTACCTCTTCCTCTCCACTGGCCTCTTCCTTGGCCTCTTCCTCTTGAAATAGATTCACCTTCTTTGGATGAAAATGCTTTTTCTTCCATTCCCCCAACATTTGGAGTTGAAGAAAATCTCTCCTCATGGGACATTAAGGAACCCATGAGCTGATAATATGTGAGAGTAGTCAACTCCTTACTCTCCTCAATTACAATGGATACTTGGCTCCATTTGGGTAAAAGTGTCCTCAACACTTTCTTTACAATGACTTCATTATTTACTTCTTCACCAAGAGTCTTCATTTTGTCAACACATGCTTTGGCTCTCATGCAATAGTCTCCAACCTTTTCATTTTCCTTCATCCCGAGATTTTCAAACTCCATTTTTAGAGTTTGCAATCTCACTTGCTTGACTTGAGTGTTGCCTTCATAGCTCTCTTTTAGAGCTTGCCATGTATCTTTGGCTGATGCACAACTTGCAATCCTTGGAAAAATGCTCTCATCCAAGGTTGTTTGCAAGTAGAATATTGCAAGACTATTCTTCTTTTGTGACTCTCTTGTTGCTTTTCTCTCGACAGCTGGAAAAGTACTAAAATCGGTTGGCTCTATGTAGCCATCCTCCACAATCTCCTAAGCACCTTTGCTAATGAGCATGTGCTTCATCTTGATTGACCAATAGTCATAGTTGTCTCCTCTAAATTTTGGGACTGGGACATTAATGTTACCATTTGCCATTTTTAAAAATCAATGGTACAGCTCCTTCCTTACTCGCTGGTGGACTTTCAATCCCAATGATTGTTCTTCGAATGCGGCAGACAACGCTGAATTCCAATAATCGCAAAAACACGTGCTGATGTGCACATCAGTTTTTTTTTTTTGGCTCAAATAATATCATATAATCTTTAATATCTTTGAGAAGTTTATTCCTTCTCCTACTGATTAATAAACATAACTTTACACTTTATAAAAATTACAATGAAAATAATCAACTCTAAACATACATATTAAAATAACCAAAAAAACTAAAATTAGGGTGTAAATTTTTTGAAAAAACGTCTACAATTCTCAAAGGAAGCTGAAATGACATACTTGAAATAGAGCTCTATAATTTTCGAACCGGCGTCTACACTGCTTACACTCTATGAAACGGAAACGAAGCGAACAGGCTATAAACATTGGAACTCAAGCAGAAGGTAAGAAGACAAACTGACCAAACCACCAACACAAGAATTCCTCACTGCCATTCACTTCAGTCTAGATTTTTTTAGAAAATGGCAGTGGAAAACATGGCCATGGAAATCGAGAAGGAACAACAATTGGAAACAAAAAGAGAAGACATCATGGAATTCAAGCCCGTCCTGCGCTCCAGTAAAATTGCCGATATGGGCCAGAGAAGATACCAGGAATACTACTATGTTAGCGTCGACAACATAACCCATCAATCCCTGTGAGTCAGAAGTGGAGGGACGCCCAACTTTGGAACGCCGTTGCCATCCTGAAATAGCACAAAAAAAATCTTTAAAAAAACTAGAAAGGTTTCTCTCAAACCTGAATCTGATACCACATGTGAGCCAGAATTAGTCTGAACTGATTAATTCATGATAATCCATTACAATATATAGCTTGGGAATGTAACTGAAGAATCTCCCAAGTTAATAAAAGACAGAACGAATCTTCCAAGTGGGTAAAGAAAACAAATGTATGAGAATCAAATATTCTTAACATCACACCAAACCACCTAAATATTGCCTATTACAGATATTCACAGAGAATATTGTCCCATGAAAATAGAAAAACACACTAATAATAAAAATCAATTAAACTCCAACAATGTTCATCCACATCTCTCCATACTGACCTTCCCACCTTATCAACTGTTGGCACTGAGTTTGTATTGTTTTCCTTGCAACTATGTAAAGGGCTACCCCATAAGCACAAATTTCTCTGGAAGAAACTCTTATCATTGAAAGTGTCAAACTGTGTTCCTTTAGGTATTGGACCAGAAAGCCTGTTTGAGGAAAAATTCACAACTGCCAAATAGGACAAATCAGCCAACTCTTGTGGAATATTCCCTGTCAGTTCATTTTCAGACAAGTCTAACTGTTCTAAAGTAGATATTTGCCAGAGCGAAGTTGGAATCTTGCCTTCCAAATGGTTTCTGGAAAGATTTAGCAATCTCAAGCTACTCAGAGTTCCCATCCTTTCTGGTATTTTCCCAGTCAGATTATTGCTTGCTTGCAGAACATATTCGATCTTGGACTCGGATCCTTTCATTACAATTGGCATATCCTCGTAGTGTGTGTTGCCCTTCAGTTGTGGATCTCCGAGCATTCCAAATCCCTGAAGACTCTCAAGAGCAGAGGGTATTTCTCCACTGAATTTGTTGTTGGATAAATCCAAAACCTGCAACCTGGCGAGGTTTGTGATACGTGAAGGAATACTGCCATGAAGATTATTATAGCCAAGGCTCAAAACCCTCAACCTAGTAAAATTATCAAGATACCAAGGAAGCTCACCTGACAAATTGTTCTTTCTGAAATCTAAAAGCCGAAGCTGCGTACAATTGACCAAAGATGCAGGCAGGGTGCCAGAGAAGTTATTGGAATAAGCAGACAGAACTTCCATAGAAGACGGAAAGTTTACGCTTGGATTTCCATGGAATGAATTCTCCGAAATCTTTAGCCTCTTTAGGGAAGCACAATTACAGAGTGTTGATGGAATTGTACCTGACAACTTGTTGGTTGTCAATATCAAATCTGTCAAAGACATGCAGTTGCCTAGAGATTGAGGAATCTGTCCACTCAGCTGATTTCTGGACAAATCTAGGTGCTTAAGTGAGACCAAATCACCAACACTTTGAAGAATTTCTCCAGAAAGTTTATTGTTAATGATAACCAGATCAACAAACATTTTAAGCTGACCTATGCCATGCGGTATAGCTCCAGTCAAGTTATTTTCATATTAAAAACAAAGTGTCCAAAAATAGAAGCTTTCCTATGTCCTTTGGAATTGTGCCTGTCAAATTTTGGTGTCAAAGGTAAAGGCCCTCAAGTTATTTTCATATTAAAAACAAAGTGTCCAAAAATAGAAGCTTGGCCTTGTCCTTTGGAATTGGTGCCTGTCCAGAAAGTTGGTTATTCCTTCAGGTATCCTTCCCGTCAACATGTTTCCACCCAACTGTATGTGAGTAAATTCGGTCAACTTTGTCAATGCCCTTTGGAATGGTTCCTGTGAGTTTGTTCCCAGTAAGATTTAGTTTCTTCAAACGTGTTAGATGAATGATGGACCTTGGGATGGCACCAATGAAGTTGTTGAAGCTCAGATCTAAGTATTCCAGTGAAACCAATGTACCAATACCCTCAGGAATTTCTCCAGAAAATTTGTTGTTGTGGATGTCCAGGTGATTAAGACTCTTGAGCTGATCTAAACCATGTGGTATAGATCCACTTAAATTATTTAAACGTAGTAACAAAGTTTTCAAAGATTGGAGCTTTCCTACGGCCTTAGGGATAGTGCCTGTGAAATTGTTGGTGTGGATGTTAAGGTCCTCAAGCTTGACCAAGTTGGTTATTCCTTCAGGTATACTTCCTGTCAACAAATTTGTATCCAACCGTATTTGCGTCAACTCTGTCAGCATGCCAATTCCCTCTGGAATGGATCCTGTGATCTGGTTATCATAAAGAACTAGCTGCTTCAGTTCTGTCAACATGGCAATGCCCTTAGGAATGCTTCCAGTGATATTGTTTACATTAAGAAATAGTTTCTTCAGCCCTGTTAGTTGAACTATGGACTGTGGAATTGAACCAGAGAAGTTGTTGAAGCCGAGATCCAAATATTCCAGTGTAGTGATGTTGAAAACGGCTTCTGGTAGTGCGTCTCCAATATGGTTACCCCCCAAAATAAGGGCGGAAAGGGGAAGCTTCCCCACATTCATGGGCAGAAGCCCCTGAATTCTGTTCCATCCAAGGTCTAGCCATAAAAGATTCCTGCAGTTCCCTATTTCTGACGGAATAGAACCTGTAAGATTTTCCATACCATACAATGATAAATTGAAAATTTCTCCAGAAAATGAACACTTGTATGATTGCAAGTTGAATCTTATAATTGTATGATTGGAAGAGTGTAGGAATTATCATGCAATAGGGGTATGGTTTGCAAATGTAGAACCATATGTTTGGAAGTGCAATTGTACAGGTGTACGATTAAAAAGGGGTATGGTTGGATTTGAATCATTTTGACATCAGAACAAAAAGATATTTGAGGATTGATACATGCCAAAGGAATGATGGCGCAATAGGGAAGAGGAAGATCATAAGGACTCAGAACTATAAACATAGCTAAAATGCTGAGGGAAATTACTTCCCGATTTGAACAAAACCACTCAAAGAAGAGGCATTCATCTTGAGGATATTAGTGATAGTAAAGAAGAGGAGACTAGTCATGTGGAAGCTCAAGATGAAAAAATGAGAGGGATAACTCGATGAATGATTTATACAAGAAATTTCTAATTTGGTTCTAAAGCTGAAAATAGAAACCCCATCACACAATGGAAGCTTGAATCCAAAGGATCTCATAGTCTGGATTACCAAAATGGATAAGTATTTTGATTTTGAGTCAATTGAGGACCCAAAAGGGTGAAATTTTCATCCATAAAATTGAAAGGGCATAAGGACCATGTGCAGAATGAAAGATGATGAAAACAAAAGGAGAGGATGAAGACATGGGAGAAAATGGTCAGGTTTCACTTCGAAGAACAAGTATCTATTTGGGAACATTAACAAGTAAATCAAACTCATTCCTAGAGACTCTGTGGGAACTGTAACCGCTTACTATGTATGTATGACAAATTTATTTGTTATTCCTTTCAAAAGAACTGGTATTCCCAAGGTAACTCATTCTTAATTTTGATTTTATTGCAGTTGTTGTCAGAGGATTCGAACCACGACGATCTAGACTTTGAATTCCTGGGAAATAAATCAAGAGAACCATATGTCATGCAAACAAATGTGTATGCAAGTGGGAAATGCGACCGCGAGCAGCGCATATATCTTTGATTCAATCCAACCACTGAATTCCACTCCTACGACATACTTTGGACTCATCAAAATATCTTGTATGTTTGATATAAATACATTCAACATCATACATTAACTTGTGAACAATCAGAATCAATTATTTATGCTTTAACTTGTTAATTATTTCAAATTAGAATATAGTTCAAATATTAATTCTTAAGAGTTGTACTAAATTTTGTAGGTTCATGGTAGACGACGTGCCAATTAGAGAGTTTAGAAATAATAAAGCAATGGACGTTGCATATCCATAAAGTCAAGTAATTGGAGTATATTCAAGCCTATGGAATGGCGACAGCTAGGCAACTCAAGGAGGACTTATCAAAATTGATTAGTCATACGCTCCCTTCATTGCAACCTATCGCAATTTCAAAGTAGAGGAGGCATTTGTAACATCAGGAGAAAACCTATGCATGAAGGGTCTAAACAACATGTGGAGCTTCAGGTATAGCACTAGCTGGTGATAAAGATTCATCCTTAGTTGTACTTTGGATGGTCTTCTATCTTTAGCTACTTCATAAGTAGCAAGAACTTTTGGCCCCTTCAATTTGGCTTCAATTGACATTCTTTATCACATATACCTTTTAAGGTAGGATTTTTCCAATGTAGTGAATATTCACTATATCTTTGGTGAATCATAGGGATAATCTTGCTAGTAGGAGTCAAGTAACCTAGATAAAAGAGGTCTTGTCCTTTGGATGTAGAGTTTGAATGGGAAAAATCTTAAGGATTTCGTAATAGTGATGGATGTTGGAGAAGGATGGTGTTGGAGCCAAATCTACTCAAGATCTTGTGGAGATTAGAAGGGGGTGTGTCTCATTTTATAGGCCTCATTATTTGGGTAGCTCCTAAGGTGCTTGTCACATTCTGTCAATCTATCGATAAAAGGTGTATATGGAAAGGCTTATTCCCTCATGCCTAGGTTGTGGGGAACATCATCATCCTTCATGTTTCCCTATACCAGAATATGGTGATTGTCCTTTCAATCAAAAGTTCTATGTTATTGATCCCAAGAGGGCTAGTATAGATGCCTTGATCCTAATGACCTCATCCCTTGAGCATGCGTTATACTAATTCTTATTTAATTTGTCTAAACTTTATTGGGTCCTACAACCATTACTAAATATATATATATATATATATATATATATATATATATATATATATATGCCAACTAAGCCCCAAGGGAATGTAATCTTGGGAATATAGTCTTGGTGTGGTACTAAAAGGCTGATCACCAAGTTAAGCCCCTTGCTTGGTTATCCTACTCCTTTCTCAGCTAGCTTCCAATTTGATTTCAATGCCTATGCCACTAATTTTAATAAGGAGTAGGAGATGAGCATAGGATCCATAAGGCAACTTTGGACTGGTCTATCCCTACATATTAGAGTTAGACATAGCAACTTTGCTTTGGTTTGTGTGGGTTGCTCTTTCTCATATTTTCCTTGCTTTAGCCTAGTCTTATTTAGGTTCTCTTTTGGTAGGGATTTCAGTTGCGATAGAGGCCCAAACATTTATTTTGCTAACTCAGAGCCTTCTAGAGAAAATTGGGTGTTAACACTAGTATTCACTTGAAAGATTCAATTATTGTTTTCCTAGAAGCTTGTGATAGTGGATGCTTCTTTCTGTTTGGTTTTCCTATCTCCCTAGAAATTTATGGTAGCTCTAGATTTGGTTATCTTTTTGGAGTCTAATGGGTTATAGTATCTATTGGATGGTGTCTCATAGATTCGATTATCTACCACATGTGTTTTGATTTCACCCTAAGTGAAAAGGATTTTCCCTAGGGTGGTATTTTTGGGGCATTGATGTTTTGATGGGGGGTTGACTGGCATTGGGCTAGTTTTGTTGGTACTCCTTCCTTTTGCACTCCTATTAGAGACCAAGAATTTTGTTAGGGTTGTTTATTAGGATAAGCCCTTAAAGTTGGTTTATTATTGATGATCAAGTACCCTTAAAGAGGGTAGAACCAAGGCTAAACATATGGGATGCTTGATCTTACTTGTTGTCTCCTTAGGATGAGCAATTTCTCAAAAAGAGCTTATAGCCTTGTATCTTCCTCCTTATTTCATCCATTTCAATATTAGGTAGGGAAATCAGGTCCAAATATTATGGGGGAGGAGGGATAATTGAATTCATTAGGGGTATGAGGTGGGATATTGTGTGTTGTGTGATTGGTAGTAGAGAGTGCATGGGTTGGGGAGATAAATACCTTGGTGGTCTTAGGAGAAGTCTATCTATCTATATGATATAATTTTCTACTTATATGGCTATCTGATAGGCTATTAGGAAGGATTCCCTCCCTATATTTTGGTCAATATGGCAATCTTTGAATTGAAGGACTTGAGATAGAAAATTAGTGTCATACCTAGGGGAGGTCTGATCTCATCCAGGATTCTATACCATGTTTTGTGGAACTAGATATTGGAATTCTTCATTACCTCCTTGGGAGCTCATTTGATACTCATTAGGTGCTCTAGTAGCAAAGCTTCACCTACCTTCTCCCCAAATCTATATACTAGTTGAGTAGCCAATTGGTCGTAATTTCTAATTGAATGTGCAAGGAGGGATACATACCTTTCTCATACCTTGCCCTTAAAAGACACCACCAAAATCCATAAGGAAACATTTTGTATAACCACATTGTATATTGTCTAAAGAGTGGCCATATGATGCAAGTGCTCCAATGCGGTAGTTGTACCTTCTATCGCAAATTTTGGGAATGAATTTAGAGCTACAATGGGGACTTCAGAGCTACAATGGGGACTAGGTCCCACATTTTAGGTGGAATCAAGGAAACTAGGGGACCTTAATTGTTCCATGCTAGGACTTTCCTAGTATTTAGCTACAATACCCTATCTTGACTGGTACAAGGTTGCTAGATGAGGGGTGGTGCTTTGGTGTTGCACTAACAAGCTGGTAAATGGATATTACCACAAATATCTCTATCTAGAAACTCTTCTATGGTAGATTCTAGGACCATTTTCTAGTAGAGACATTGAATTTGAACAGTTTATTGACCAACAATCACCAAGTAAATTTATTTTATGCTTTAATGAGTAGGGATTGAGGCCTTCACTAGAACCTCAATGTAACTTCTAATTAGAGGATGGATTTTAATAATTTGTGTCCCATCCAGCATGCTAGTTTAAACTATTGGGAGCCAATAAGATGCAATTTTATTTGGGTATGTTTGATACCTATGCCTTGCATTGGGTATCAATCCTAGGAAGTCTATGGAGTGTGGGATGCAACTTATTTTGATAACATTTGGGATTTTTTACCAAGGTCGACTCCTTGTTTAAGTGTGATTTTGATGCTTCAAAGAATCCCTAAGCTACGCTAGTATAAAGGGGGGTTATTTTTAGGAAAAGTGGTTAGGAGGGAAAGAATTAAAAGACAAAAAGTAGGTAAAAAAAATTAATTCTAATCTAATCTAGCTAGCCTAGACTAAGTTTGGTGATGTGCCAAATTTCTAAATACTCTCTACACCATGATAGATTGAGTACATGCATCATAGCCAGTAGTGCACAAGGAACATGGTTCCCCTGAACATGCATTATAAAAAACATCCACACAAGAACCAATATAGAAATATTGGAATAGTCATAACTTCTTATATTTGTGAATATTAAGATATATGCATGCCTAAGAAAAAGGCTCAAAAACTACTTGGCTAGAATAATACAAGGCTCAAGCTAGGCTGAGATATAGAAGAGAATGAAAAAAAACCCCATACAAGGTCATATTAGGCATGGGTATGGCTAGCTTTCAATGTTTACAATGAAGAAAAATGAGGTAATTATAATAATTGGAGAACTTTCACCCCAAATTTTGTGTTGGAGTTCAAAATTATTTAATTCAAAATTGGTCAAGCTAGTCGACATCAATAATATATGTATCCATAAATGTTGTCGACAAGAAAATTTGGTTAGTTGCTTTGTAGAGTGCAGCCATGGAATTTTGACACACTTAAAAATTCCTAGACTCCCTAACATATTTCTCTCCTTAGTAACGTAGCTTTCCCCCCTCAACTATCTACCTTGATTTTTGTGCCTATTAAAGCCTATTCTTGTCTTTCTCCATTTTTTTAGAAAATTTGGATAATTGAATCAAATTTAGAACCATACAAATTTATCAAATCCAATGTGCACCTAAATTAGTTTGCACACCATTTGGATTTACCTCCAATCTGGGAAAACCTAGATTCTTAACGACTTTAGAACCATCCGAATTTGCCCAGATTGGGAAATTTTCAAATTTTCCCTAACAAACATAATCTATATTTTTCCTCCTTGATTTTATCAATCTTCTTTGGTTCTTAAAAGTTGCAAGTGACTTTCAGAAGGAGGTAATGGTGATTTTACAATAAATTGAGGTGGAGAAGAGTTTTTCATGTCTTGTTGTATGTTTTATGAAGAGATTTTGCCATTCTATCATCATTCCAGAGATCAGATGAGGCAAAATTTGGTACCATCGATCCTTATGTGTTGATTTATCTTTATAATTTTATTATTTTGTATTTGTAGATATAAATTTCATTTGCTTTCAACAAATTTGAACATTCCCAAATGCTTTCAAACTTGCTTTGTAAGTTTCGAATTTGGATAGATATTCCTAAAAGATAAAATTCTTGTCTTGTAATGATTTTGATAATCCCTTGATTGCAAATCTTTAGTAGGTATTTTTCAAATTATAGGATTTAAAAAAATTCTAAAGACTATTTGATTGTCTAAATTCACTGAAGGACTTCCAAAATTGCTCTGCAAGTTTCTAAATCTGACCGTTGCAGGTTTGAACAAATTCAAAAAATATTAAGATATTTTCAAATTCATGGAAAACATCTGAAATTGGGTAGACATATACTAGGGAAAAAGTTTTGGTTCTCAGGTTTATCACATCATTTTAGATCTTACATTTTGGTTATCATGGCCTTTACTACTTGTTGAATTATATATTGTTTTACTATTTCTATTTGACTACATATGCTTGCATTAGATCTAAAAAGCATACCATTTTTGTTACAATTTTTTCAAATAACCGAGGGGATCTAACTGCCATTTCACTCAGGATCACACTTGCAGTGGGTCAAGTAGATTCCTCACTACTAATTACAATTTTTAGTATATTATGTGCGAAATTGCATGTTTTGAATGAATTTGAAAATCTACAAGATATTTTCAAATTCACTTTCTGAAATCTGAATTTTCTTTGTGTTTCTGAATTTTATTTGAAAGATCCGAATTTGCTTGGAATAAATCATCTAGATCAAGTAAGGGTTTAATTCCTGAATCACTTTAGTTTTGCATATTTCCATTTTGTACTCTTCAGTTTTATAATATTTTCATAAAAGAAAAATAAAGAAAAGACAAAAACATAAATTTAATTGCATTGCCTTTTTTATAGGAACCAAAAATTATATTTAGTAAAAAATAAGAGAGGTTACAATAAAAAAGGAGCTATAAAATCATAGCTCGGGGCACAAGGCCACCCAAAAAATCAACATCATAGAGACCTGGGGTCAAAAAAAAAAAAACCCTAAAAGGGTGAATAAACAAAATAACTAAACAAAGGAAGCCACTCCAAGAGGAGACAAAGCCCTACTGTAGGCACTGATAGAACAACATGATGTAAGAAAATATCACCCTGCTACACTGAGGCTTCAAAGAAACAGAGGGATCTTAAGGCGGAAGGAGGTGAGGTTGAATTGCATTGCTTTTGCACCAATCATATTAGTTGTAAAATACAAAATAAAAAATGCATACATATATATGATAGTATAGAATTTACCTTTTATTTCAATATCCATAAGAATTAGTGCATTGTAGTTAAATTTATAAGCTTTTTAGTTAAATTGTATACCACTATTTTCATGAAAATTTGAAGTGCATATAGTTAGGTATAGTTACAAATGGCTAAACCGTAGGTGTGTGTAAATAAAATAATCCATCAAACACTCACCCTACCTAGGCGTGTAAACCGCCATAAAGTGTTTCCTAGTGAACCCCACCTAATTTGTCGATAAACACCAAGGAGAGCACAACTCAAGTGTTTCTCGCCTAAGGTGTAGGCACTTAATTTTTCCTCCCCCTTTTAGGTGCAGATCCATTAGCCTGAAGAAAGTGGTGCAAAAATTTTGGGTCTACATGCTTTGGTGAACCTGACATGAAAACACCATCGCTTTGAATTTATTTATTTTTATTTTTTTTTGAGAAAAAAACTAAAAATTCATTAAAAAATCATAAAAGATAATATTTTATTTCAGTACGATTCACATTTTTATTTTATTTGCATCATTATCCTAAAAGGAATCATATCTAACATGCATTTTCGCAACTTAGGTTGGTCTGGACATAACGAGATATACAGTGAAAGCTTATAGACCTTCAAAAATGTATTATCCTTTCACTTGTACCCGAGAAAACTTAAAATTTTAATCAATATTTTAAAATTTTACTGGTCCAACAACCGTCGTAGCCATATAAAACATCATGCATCTCTTTGAGGTGTATCATTACCCACGATGAATTGGGTGAGGAATGGTAGGACCTGGGCTTCATCATGGCTTGGACTTCATCACCAAGTATCTATATGCAGGCATCTAGGTAAAATCATAATTAAAAACAAGACAACTTGGCCTACAACTTTCAAAACGGTTCAAAATGAAACCTTTAGTTAGGAGAAAAATCTTGTTTTATTTTAGCTTTTTTACTTTTTTTTAAAGATAAAATAATAATAATAATAAATGGATACCACTTTTATAAGTGTTGAAAAGATCATGGGTCTTGTAAATAATCCAATTCAATATAAAATTGTTTGTCACTACCCCCTCAATCAGCAATATTTGGGGAATTCCACCAAATGCAATAGTTAATTATGGTCAACCCCATCTGCAATTTCTTCCATATTCAACATTACCCTTATCGCAACCTCATCTTATTTCATCTCCTCATTTTAAACCAATACCTCCACAATTTTCCTTTCCACAATATTTTCCATCACAATTTCCTCCACAACCACTTCCATATTCTTCTTTCCAAACTATAAATCCACCTCAATAAAATAATCCTCCCTTTTTCAATCCTCTTCATGGTGATGTTACCATTTCCACCACATATCCATGTCATGCTTTTCAATCCACATATAATTATTCTCTACCATTATTACAATCACAACCATTTCAACATTCTTATTTTAACACAACACATTCATTTCAACAAGAAAATTATTTTTCTTCCAATTCTACCATGCATTCACACCATACTTCACAACCTACCTATAATCATTCTACCTACAAATCATGAAAAATAAACAATCAACCGTTACATCCTGCTATTGAAAATATCGTTAGAAAAATGTTCAAAGCTCATCAAAATTCTTCACCACGTAAATTTACCTAGCTCAATCAACCAATGACTATAATCTTCAAGAATTCTCTAGATACAAACATGATTGAGTTGCCACACATAAGGCAACCTGATATCATAGTAGATTGGTATAAGCCTAAGCTACATTGTGAATATCATAGATTGGATGGACACATGACACACACATGTAAGATGTTGAAATATGGAGTTCAAGACTTGATTGATGCGGGTCTTTTCATTATAGAATATTTGCAACCCACTATTAGTTAAAATTATAAAAAAAACAATCAACATCTTGCACAACAAGTATCTATAACCAATCAAGACATGGGGATCTTCTAAAAACCTCTATTCAATCATCAACAATAAGAAACCAATCAAGTGTTATATCCTAATATGTCTCATCATAATTATATTATTGATATCTATTGAACCCGAACGCAGTCAAATCACAGAAAAATGCAGAAAAATTAAACAACTTTATTAATATTGAAGCATTCAACCTTACAATATATTCAAATTGCATAATATATAGAAAGGGAATAGGAGGAAAGTCGGCAAAGGAGAGATAAGGGGAAATAGGAGATAAGGAGGAAGAAGATAGGGGAAAGAAAGGCGCGGAGGGATAAGGAAGTTGGAGGGATAAGGGGAAAGAAGAATTCATGGAGGGATAAGGAGGAGGAAAAATAGGAAGAAGTTAGGAGGGATATTAGGAGAGAAGGTACGGGAATTTGCCGACAAAAAATTGCCGACAAATGTAGGGTGTGTTCACACTTAGGCTTAGGAAAGGGATCTTTCTAAGCCTAGTTATGTGAATCCTTGTTCACATTTACAACATTCTCCCCCTTAAAGTTGAGAGAACTGACTACACAGTCTCTCAGCTTTACAAATTGAGCTTTTGTCATCGCTTTGGTGAAGATGTCAGCGATGTTTTCCAAAGTGTGACAGTATTGAAGCTCAAAAATTTCTTGTTCCACCATATCTCTGATGAAGTGATACTTCATATCAAAATGCTTGGTTCTGCTATGGTGGACCGGATTATATGCCAACTGGATGGCACTGATGTTGTCACGATGGATTCTCGGTTGGACCACTTTGTTGTTCTCCAATCTCTTCCAGTACTTTCCTTAACCACAAGGCTTGAGTACTAGCATAAGTAACCGCTATATACTCTGCTTCGTTGAAGATAGCGCTACTACTGTCTGCTTTTTTGAACTCCAAGTTATTAGTCCTGATCCAAGACTAAAACAATTTCCTGATGTTGACTTCCTGTCATCAATATTGCTACCCCAATCACTATCACTAAAGCCTACAAGCTTGATAGTGTTACATTTATGGTACTGGATTCCAAAATCCAATGTACCCTTCACATATCTCAAAATTCTTTTAGCTGCCTTCAAATGCAGCTCTGAGGGGTTAGACATAAATCTAGAAACAAGAGATACAACATACTGAATATCTGGTCTGGTGTTGGCGAGAAACATCAAACTCCCAACCATGCTTCTAAAAGTGGTCACATCAACTTTCTGTGCTCCATAATCTTTGCTTAATTGGATCCCATGTCCAACTGGAGTTGCAACTGGTTTGCAATGCTCCATAGCAAACTTCTTGATCATGTCCTGAGCATATTTATGTTGACAGATGAAGATCCCTGTATCTGACTGATGAACTTCCATTCCCAGATAGTAGTGCATTAGTCCAAGATCCTTCATCTCAAACTGCGTCATCATGGAGTGTTTGAACTCCCTATTCATTTTTCCATTACTACCCATAAAAATGAGATCATCCACATACAAACAAACTATGAGAATGTCTTTACCTTGCTTGAGGTAGTAAAGTGTGGGTTCATTTTTGCTTCTTGTGAACCCATATTCTTTGAAGTACCCATCAATGCGTGAGTACCAAGCTCTAGGTGCCTGTTTCAGACCATAGAGTGCTTTCTTCAATCTGTAAACAAGGTGTTCCTTACCTTGCACTTCAAATCCCTGTGGCTGCTCAACATACACTTCTTCTGTCAAGTAACCGTTGAGAAATGCACTCTTCACATCCATGTGTTGGACTTTCCACCCTTTATGTGCAGCTAAGGCAAGAACTGTTCTGATTGTCTCCTGTCTGGCTACAGGAGCAAATGTCTCTTCATAATCTATTCCATACTTCTGAGTAAAACCCTTTGCCACTAACCTTGCCTTATGCTTCTCAATGCTTCCATCAGCATTAAACTTGGTCTTAAAGATCCATTTACAGACCAACACATTTCTTTCCTTTAGGAAGCTTCACGAGCTCCCAAGTGTCGTTGTTTTTTATAGAGGTTATCTCCTCTTCCATGGCATCTTGCCAAATCTTCTGAGTACATGCCTTCTCAAAACTAGAAGGTTCAAGTCTGTGCACTAGTTAAAAATGCATAGTTAACTTGATCTCTTCTGGGTTCTTGCTGTGATTCATCATCACCATACAAGTGCATACTTTCTAATCTATGTAAAACAGATTCCATTTCACTAGCCTGACTTCTAGTATATCTTCTTGAAAAATTCTTATCCAACATTTGAGAGGATGGATGATATTGTAAAGTTCTCTTACCTTTGGATGGAGCATCAATATCCATTGGTGAGGAACTAACTGATCGCTGCGGAGAAGGACTTGGAGAAGCAGTTGAATCTGAAGATGGACTTGGTGGATGTGTGGGTGGAGACTGCTTTCCTTTCTGTGGTAGCTGTGGTTGCACCTGCTGAGCAACAACTTCAGTGGCTTCAACATCACTGAATATTTGGGGCTTACCCCACTCTCCCCCTTCATCAAAAATCACATCCCTTGACACCACAATCTTTCGAGTTGTAGGATTGTAGAGTCTATAACCCTTTGTGTTTTCACAATATCCTACAAAAATGCAAGCCTGACTCTTTGGATCTAACTTCTTTCTCAGCTCATCAGGAATGTGAGCATAAGCCAATGAACCAAATACTCTGAAATACTTCACATTTGGTTTCTTACCATACCAGGCTTGATAAGGTGTCTTTCCTTTCAAACTCGAAGTAGGACTTCTGTTCAAAATGTGAACACTAGTCCTTGTTGCATCTCCCCAATATGCATTACTCAAATGCTTTGTCTGAAGCATTGATCTCGCCATCTCCACAATGGTGCGATTCTTTCTTTCTCGCTACACCATTCTTTGTGGAGTGTAGGCGCTGTGAACCGCCTCTTGATGCCATGATGTTTACAAAAATTCAAAAACTGATTAGAGGAGTATTCTCCTCCTCTATCTGATCTAAGACATTTTATTGAATATTCACTCTCACTTTCAACTTTTGCTTTAAAATAAATAAAGCATGCAAATGCTTCATCCTTATGCTTCAAAAAGTATATCCAACACATTCTTGTGCAATCATCAATGAAAAGTAGGAAGTAAGAGTGATTACCTAGACTCTTGGTCTGCATCGGACCACAGATGTCTGAATGTACTAACTGAAGAGGATAGTTGGCCCTCCATGCTTGTCCACGAGGAAATTTTGATCTGGCATGCTTTCCCAAGGCACACCCTTCACAGACTTCCTTACTATCTTGAACTTTGGGAAGTCCAGTCACCATTGCTTGTGAAGTTAGCAATTTCAAACTTGCAGAATTCAAGTGACCATATCTCAAGTGCCACAGGACACTTGGATTGGTAATAGCTACATTTGCTAATTTATTTCCTCCTGGCTGGCCAAACTTCAAAGGAAATAATCTATTTTTTGACATTGGCACTTGTGTAATGATTCTATTACTATTGTTTTTGTCAAATATGGTGCATTTACCCTCATCAAAAATCAACTTATAATTCTTTTCAAGCATTTGACCAACACTTAACAGATTGTGTTGAAGATGAGGAGTGTAATAGATATCACTTACATGTTTTATGCCTTCTTTTGTTGGAACCGCCATAGCTCCAATGCCTTCAACTGCCAATGACTTGTCATCTCCCAACCGGATGTTGGATTTGTATGAGGAGTCTATCTTAGCAAAGAGTTCTTCTTTGCCACTCATGTGATTTGAACACCCTGTGTCCAAAATCCATGTATCATTCAAATTTTGCTCTGTCTGGCCATAAGAGAGAAAGAGATTTGAAGACTCTTCCTCTTCTCCAAAATTCCCAAACTGACTGCTCTGGTTGCTGCTGCTTCCTTGTGAAGTCTTTGACCAACAATCATGAGCATAATGGCCAGGTTTGCCACAATTGTAGCAAACTTGCTTTGACTTGTCTCCTCCTTTTCCTTTTCCAGATTGTTTTCCTCTGTATTGCTGCTGTCCTCCTCTATTCTGGTTTCCACCTCTATTGGATGAACCTCCTCTGTTAGGAGTTCCCCCTCTTTGATTGTTCCTGCCTCTGCCTCTCTGTTGACCTCTGCCTCGGCCTCTACCTCTGCCTTCATGTGTGGCAAAAGCTTTGTCATCTCCTCCATAACTGGTGGTAGGAGTTTCCTGCAATCTCTCTTCATGTGAGAGAAGTGATCCAGTTAATGCATCAAAAGACAATGTGGATAAGTCTTTTGATTCTTCAATAATTATGGCAACAGAATTCCATTTTGGAAGAAGTGTTCTCAACACTTTCTTCACCATCATCTCTGGTTTGATATCCTCTCCTAGTGTGACCATTTTGTCGACTATCGCTTTCACTCTCACACAGTAATCACCGACACTTTCATTCTCCTCGCATCTTGAGATTCTCAAAATCTCGTTTCAAGGTTTGCGGTTTTACCTGCTTTACCTGGTCACTGCCTCTATAGCTCTCTTTAGGCATTCCATGCATCTTGTGCAATGACATATGATGCAACCCTAGGAAAGATAGTTTTGTCTAAAGCAGCATGAATGTGATATAAAGCAAAAGCATTATTCTTTTGTGCTTCTTTTCTTGTCTTTTTATCAGCATTCGAAAATGCTGCCCATTCAACAGCAGTTGGTTCTGTATAACCTTCCTCAACTACATCCCAAAGACCTTTTCCTATCAACAAAGTCTTCATTTTTATTGACAAGTATTCATAGTCACTACCATTAAATTCAGGGATAGGTAGACTTGTGTTTGCAGCCATTGCTAATAAAAAAAACTTTTATTCAAAGCACACAAGTACTTTTATTGAGGCAAATTGGAAATACAAAGCAGTACAATATGATTTAATAATTTAAATCAAATCTCGCCTTCTTAGTGCATCTATGTTCTCCTTCAGAACTGTTGCTAATGATGATAATCTCAGATTTCACTTCCACTGGATCTGCTGCTGTTGCTTCTGCTGCTGCTTCTTCTTCTTCTTCTTCTTCCTCTTCCTCTTCTTCTTCTGCTTTCGCTGGGTCAGGATCAGGCTCAGGAGAGCGTGGTGTATATCCCACACTCACTTCATCTGTTGGTACACCCGGTGTACAACTGGCACCAGTTTGAACATCCGAAACAAATTGCACAGTATCGGATTCTTCGATTCTCTGTCCGAAGATATTGTCTTCGAAATCGGCCTCGTATCCTGAATCTGGCTTTCTCAGGTGAGAAATTACCTGATTCTCCAACTGACTCAACACAGTGTGCAGACTAGTTCGGCGAACCCTTTCATCAAAGGATTCGGCGATTCTCTCTTCAAAAGAGAGATAAGAGCATGATAACTTCCTTCAGATCGGAACATCTACCATTTTCACAAGCACATTAATTCTCCTTTCTCAAAGTCTCTTTAAAGGTTTTCTAAAGTTTTTTTTAAATAAATTTAATAACCTTTTTTTTTATTTTTAAATTACCTTTTTTAAAAAATGAATTTATTTAAAAAAGATAAATTTAAAAATAAATAATATAAAAAATTATTAAATAAATTAAAAAAACTTTAAAAAACAAAAAAAAATAAAATGTTTACCTTTTCTCCTCAGCGGGGATTGAACGCGCAACGTGCTTGTTACCTTGCGAACACCTTAGCCACCGTACCAACCAGGCCGACGGAAACAACCTAGGGCCACCGCCCTTTTATTCCACGACGGCCAAAAAAAAAAATTTTTAAATTTTTTTTTTTTCTCGTTCGCGTGGCGCTCGCGGGAGTCGACCCGCGTACCTCCACACAGCAAGAGAACAACTCTGACCGTCATGCCAAGCGTGCTCGGATGAAATAAAAGCGAAGGCGGGCGATTTAATATCGTCTGCGGATGAATTTTTTTAAAAAAACAAATGTTGTGGGTTTATCCCACATGCGCCCGGCTGCAGGCGCGCGAGGGTTTTTAAACTGAAACCCTCGCTATAACTTTCGACTGCCTTCGGGCAGTCGATCTATGACCAAATTTTGCCGCCGACCTCTTGACAAGTCGCTGCTTGCCACGTGGGCCAATTGCCTTCCACCGCTTGGCGAAAAATTTTTGACCAACCAGATGATGCTGCCATGTCACCGTGTTTCGAATGCAGTCTATAAATGCAGCTGTAGTGGCAAACCAAGGTCATCCTAGAATAATAGGATAACCATTAGCTGATTTTTTAGGCTACAACACTAATAAATCTATAGGGTATTCCCAAGAAGACACTTCAATGGCAAAATCCTCCAGAATTCCTTCAGGTTTAGCCACTGACCTATCTGCCATTTCCAAAACTATGGTAGTAGGAATAAGGTTATTGAGATACAATTTTTGCATGGTTTCCTTAGTCATCATCATTGACACTAGGAGCAATGCGAAGAATTGAAGAAAAGTTGTCAAAATATTATTTTATTAAGGTCTTTATTAAAACCATGGTGGTAGAATAATTTTCATCAAATAAATGGAGTGAAAATAAAGGTTTAAATTTTATCTCAAGGAGGCTTTAATTTTTATTAAAGCTAAAGGTTTATAAATATAATTTATAAATTATAAAAGGTTATAAAAGCGTCGAGGTCATAAAATTTTGTGGAGTGCCGACGTCTAAGACAAATATGGATTTCGTGTATAAATACCATTCCAAAAGGAATTCAAACTTTATCCTTCATCAATTAATTCAAGTGACCGAGAAAAGTGTATTTTTTGCAATCATTGAGGAAGAAGACAAATATAGTCTTGTATTTTAGCACTAGGAAGAAGATGAATTGGGAGGGCTTAAGGCCTCACTACCATTGGACAACATGGTCCATTGGTAGTGCACATTTCATGAGAGAGTTGGGAGTGGAAGTGACCACAATCGATTCACGTAGAGGTTGTTGGCATGTTTGTCTTGAGCACTGAGGTAAAACTATTTTGGCACACACTTTTTAGAGTGCTAGGCTTTGGGACAAATAGCACGTAGTGCTCTTAGCCTCTCAAGTGTGTGTCTAGTGCACACGGTGGTCAAGCCCATGGCTAGGATGCATGAGGAGTCAATGGTTGTGGGTTCGAATCCCACAAGTGGCAAAGGTACATCTAATTAAATATTTTATTTGCCTAATGTTTTCTTAAGTGTTATTTGGAGTTATAAGGAAGGTTGATTGCTTGGTAAATAATTTATGTTATTGGATTTATAAGCAGTAAAGTGGGTTTGATATTTTCCAAAGTTCTTTTTGTCATTAAATTTAATTAAGGAGGTTTTTTAGTTAATTTTGGTGGATGTTAAATTTATTTTAATTGGGAGACTATTAGGTGTTATTGGATAAATATTTTATGTATGTTGATGGTTGTTTTTAAATATGGAGTGATAAGGTGTAATTGAGTTTTTGCAATATATTGTGAGAGAGATTTATCTTCTAACCTATTTGAGTTTTGCAAATAATTTTTTGTGATTGTGACAAATATTTGAGGTTCCATCATCATCAATAAAAGGTATGAGCACATTATTTTTTAATTAATTTGATTGGTTGTCTTTCTAAAAATAAGTTTGGAGTGAAAAGGATGTAAAAAATAGAACAATTCTTATTATTCAGCATCAGGTTATATAATGTTTACAGTAGCCGGGAATAGTCACCGGCGGAACGGATCTGTTACAAAGTTGTAACAGTCTGCCAAATAGTGTAATACATACAAAATAGTAACAGTGCTAAACAGTACGCTAACATCCCCCTTTATTACATTATTTGGGTAATGTAATAACTAATAGCTATACTAGACTACTAACATCCCCTTACATTATTTAGCAATCCAAAGTGAGTTGCGAAACAATTCAAATTTGACACGTCCAAGTGCCTTAGTGAAAATGTCTACAACTTGAGCATCGGTGGGAATGTGCTGAAGCTGAATTCGGTGCTTTGGAACTTCATATCAAATGAAATGACATTGTGTGTCAATGTGCTTTGTTCTTTCATGATGGACTGGATTCTTGACGAGGTTTAGAACACCCTGATTGTCGCAAAACAAGTGTATTGGATATTTTGATGGATGGCCCATACTTGTCAGAATGTGACATAACCATATCACTTTGCACACAGCTTCACGTGTGGCGTGATACTCTTCCTCTATTGATGAAATAGCAACCACCTGTTGCTTCTTGCTGTGCCAAGAGACAGGACCGGATCCCAGATGAAAAATGTATCCAGAAGTTGACTTGCGATCATCAAATGATTTGGCATAGTCGGAGTCCTTGTATCCTTGCAAGAAGAATTTGTTGTTCCTCTTGTATTCTAGGCCATATTCCATAGTACCACGGACATAGTGAAGAACACGTTTTGTTGCTTTCCAATGAGTGGTCTTAGGCTCCTGCATGAACCTCGAAAGATAGTTGACAGCAAAAACAAGATCTGGCCTAGTATTGGTCAGATATATGAGACTCCCAATCAACTGTCGATAGAGAGTACCATCTACCTGAGGTGAGTCATCATATCACGATAACTAAAGTCCATTCTCCATTGGAGTTGCCATTGGCTTGCAGTCAGTCATGTGATATTTATCCAGCAATGTATTGGCATTTTTTTTTTGAGACACTTTGATGGAGTGCTCCTTCTGGCTGAATTCCAGACCAAGACAATAATGGAGAAGTCCGAGATCTGTCATCTCAAAATATTTGCACAAGTTTCTTTTGACAGTAGAGATCATAGTTTCTGAACTCCCTGTAATGAGCAAGATCATCCACATAGAGTACAAGAAACACTATCTCGAACCCTGTTTCTTGAAATAGAGGTTTGCATCTGACGGACATCTCTTAAATCCATGCTGCATAAGGTGATTGTCCATTTTTATATACCAAGCTCGAGGAGCTTATTTCAGACTGTACAAGGATTTGACCAATTTGCAAACCTTCTGCTGTTGGCATTCCACTTCAAATCCTTCATGCTGAGTCATATAGACTTCTTCTTGGAGATCGCCATTTAGAAAGGCACTTTTGACATCCATCTGGTGAACTTTCCACCCATATTGTGCTGCCATAGCACACATAACCCGAATTGTGGTCATCCAAGCAGTAGGTGCAAAAGTTTCCTCATAGTCGATGCCTTCCTTTTGAGCATAGCCCTTTGCAACAAGATGGGCCTTATGCTTATCAATTGTTCCATCTGCCTTGTACTTGACTTTATATACCCATTTGCAACCAATGGGTTTCTTTCCATGCGGTAGATCAACAAGCTTCCAAGTTTTATTCTTCATCAAAAACTCATACTCTGTATCCATAACGGCCTTCCACTGAGGCTCACTGAGAGCATCTTGCACTGATGCAGGTTCAAGACTATCTATGGTAGACATGAATGCCCTGTCATCATCAATATCCATATCCTCAACTTCTGTACTTGGAGTCACAGAAAGTTCCTCAAAATATTGACAAAGATCATCAACCTCACCAGTTTCTCTGGCTTCTTTCTCCTTTTGAGCCATACTGCATGTACGAGGTCTATCCAAATTCAAATTGGGAGGAGTGGATAAATTTGTGTCTCTGATTGTATTTGTACACCATTTAGGATTCTTCTTCGATGGAGGTGAAGAAGATGTAGAAGGACCTTCTGTCTGTGTTGACGAAGGAATCTTCTCTTCCTTAGTTTCCACAATATCTTAGTGTACTTTAGATGTGCTCTGTGATGTGAAAGCTTCATCAAAGACAAAATCTCTGTTGATATGAATTTTCTTGGTCAAAGGATCTATCAACCAATATCCTTTAGAGTGCTCAGAATAACCAAGAAAAATACATTTCAGTGTTTTCTCATCTAGCTTCTTCCTTTTCTATTTCGGTATGTGCATGAAAGCATGACATCCGAAAATACGTAGATGAGATATGGAGGGTTTTCGACCACTCCATGCTTCTTGTGGAGTCATTCCTTTTAGGGCCTTTGTGGGTGCCCTATTCAACAGATACACTGTAGTGGTTACAGCTTCTGCCCAATATTGTTGCCCAAGAGTAGCTCCTGTGAGCATACAACGAACCATTTCCATTATAGAACGGTTTCTTCTCTCAGCAACTCCATTTTTCTGAGGAGTATAGGCAGTTGTTAACTGTCTCTTGATTCCATGCTTATCTAGGAATGCATAAAATTCATTAGAGGTAAACTCTCCCCCTCGATCTGAGCGGAGGGTTTTAATAGAAGCCGCTGACTCCTTCTCAACGGATTTCTTGAACTGCTGGAAGAATGCGAAAGCTTCAGATTTTAGTTGGAGAAAGAAAACCCACATCTTTCGTGAGTAGTCATCTACGAATAACTGAAAGTACCTCTTCCCTCCACAACTGTTGGGTGTGAAAGGACCGCACAGATCGATATGAATTAACTCCGGAGGTTTTCGTGCTCTTGTAGAGCTCTTCTCAAATGGTACTCTATCGTCGCTTTCTCGCTAGCGATCGAGCACACTGGCAATGTGGCAGAAAGGGAAGGAAGACCCTTTACCATATCATACTTGTTGAGCTCAAGTAAGTAGCCAGAACTAAGATTCCCATATCTCTTGTGCCATAGGGAAGTTGCCTCCTTGGTAGAGACAGTCATGGCAACATGTGGAGTAGAGATAGCGTCTAGTGCAAATAAGCTGTGCTTATATGAAGCTGTTGTAATATGCTTACCCTTCCTGGTAATGGTACAACACTTCTTTCCATTCTCAACACGAAAGTTGACAACCATATTTCTATCCAAGATTTGTGTCACTGACAACAAATTGTTGGCCAATCCCGAAACATAGAGGACTTTGTCAATCTGACACTTGCCATCAGGAAGAGTGACTGAAACTATACCCTCTCCCTGAACCCTGTATGTTTTATCATCAGCAATGGTGATAGGTTTGCCCTCTTTGGCCACAAATGATTCAAACCACAATCTGTCGCCAGTCATATGTTTGCTAGCTCCAGAATCGACATACCAAATAGGATCCCTCTGTGTGGAATCTGTGGTAGTCATGAGCACCTTGTGTGCCCATTCAGAATCTGAGTCAAATTCTTCAAAAGCAACATTCACCTGGGGTTGCTTATTTTTATTTTGTGGTTTGTTTTGGCCTTTTTGCTTGTTCTTATGCCAACACCTGTTGGTGTCATGGTTGTCTTTCTCACAGATCTTGCACCACCTCTTCTTCGTTGAGGTTGTTTGCCTTTTCCTTTCGTATCTTGTTGAGAATTTCCTCCTTTCTGAAAGTTGCCTCCTTTTTGCCCATTACCTTTCTTCTTAGAACCCTGCCTGTTGGTGTATAGGGTTGTATTGGAAGAATCATCCTTGTGAAGTTGGCGTGCCTCCTGTTGTTGAAGCAGATTGACCAACTCGATGTAGGTAATTTGTCATTGAGACACCTGGATGGAGGTTATCAACATATCAAATGAAGAAGGTAAAGCTCTCATCACAAGTGAAATGAGAAGCTTTTCGTCCACAGTATCTCCCAGAGAACTCAATTTCTCTTTCAACTCAGACACTCGCACGTAAAGAGTTCAACTGTTTCACCCTGTCTCAAACTCAGGTTATGAAGTTGTTGTTGAAGATGAAGAATGGTGGATTCATTCTTCCCCTCATAGATGGTTCTAAGGGCATCCCATGCCTCTTTACCACTTTCTTTGTCAGCTATATGAGGTTGCACTTCATCTAAAATAGCAAACAAAATGAGCACCTTTGCTCTACTGTCTTTCTTGTCAAAAGCTATCTGATCTGCTGAAGGACCTGTGGATCCTGCTGTTGGTGAAGGCCTGGTTGCTACTCCAGTAACAATATCCCACAAATCTTCCATTTGGAGGATTGCCTTCATCTTATGTTTCCATGGTGTATAATTTGGACCTTTCAATAACTGATGCGGATCAGTCATCAATTTTGCAACAGCGGCCATAGTGAAGGTTCCTTATATCACCAATTGGTCCCCCTTTCGATATACCTTTTTCTAGGCCAATATACCATACAAAATACCCGCCCTTACGTGAGGGAAACTATAGGTATTTAGAAAGATCAACAAAAATCACCCGCCCTTACGTGAGGGAGACTATAGGTGAGTTTTAGAGATCATACGATACGTGGAACATAAGAGGTACTGAAAGGGAATCGCCTTGTTGATGGCACCTACCATAGAATATTCTTCTCATGTGTGGGGCGTAACTTCCCCTAAACACTATGAAGAATACTTTGTCAGGATTTATGCCTAAACACAAGTGCGATAAAGGGTAGTGGATGGAGTAAAAAATGCAAAAATGGCGTACTTATTCCTCCCCGATGATTTATAGAGAACAAGCTCAGACGTCGTTGTAGCAGCTATATTAGGCGGCGGATACAGTAGCCAAATCACGACGGCTTTACTCGTAAGTGCTGGCCAGAGGTATCACAAATACCGAACGCTACAGTGCAATAAATTGCACGGATGGGTTTTAATTATTCCGGGGACTTAGGGAGTGTTTTGATTTTAAGTTTTTTAATGTTATAGTGCAAAAATGAAATATGCAACTTACAACATAAAAAACTGCCCACAAGAATAACCCACAAGGTGTCGGTCACAGCCGAAAATGCACCTTTTACAATGCCAAATTGCCTTTTCGAAAAATTACTCACAATCCCCCTTTGATTTTTTGAAAAAATATCCCCCCTTTAAAAATTTTCCTTTAACAAAGCATTTTAATAATTATTATAAATTTAAAATTAAAATAAATAATTTTAATTTATATAGTTTTAAAACTTATAAAAAATAAATTAAAATTAAAATTTTAATTTATAAAGTTAAAAAACTATATTAAAAAAAATTAAAATTAAAAATTTTAATTAAAAAAAATAATAATTAAAAAATGACTTTGAAAAAAAAGAAAAATTATACCTTGGGGGAGTCGGCGGGATTCGAACCCCCGACCTACAGGCTCCCTGAGCCTTACCGCACGACTCACGACCACGTGAGCCAGCGGGCTGATCCGAAATGATCAGTGAGCCACCTCCCTTTTCAACCTCGGCCTGCCCGTCCTCCGTTGCTTCCAGCTTCCCGAGCCTCCTCTGCAACTCGCGGCTTTTGCTTCGCAGCTGTGATCCGCAGGCTTCTTTTTTTTTTTTCTTTTCCCGACCGATTTTTTTTTTTCTTTTTCGAAAAAATAAAAAAATAAAAAAACGGGAAGGGGGGGGGCAGGAGTGCGCGCCGCGCGCGTTTTGCACTACGCGCGGGTGTTGGGGGGGTGTTTATACCCAGCACCCTCGGTGCCCCTTCGGCCCGGGCGGGAATTTTAATTTAAATTCCCGCGCGGATGGGGGGGGGGGTGGGGTTCTTCCCCCCTATCTTGCGCACGCGACGTCAGCTCTGTGGCATCCATGGCGCGACAGTCCGCACGCTGCAACGCCGTCGGCACTGTCGCGTTCGTGGCACGACAGTCCGCGCGCTGCGATGCTGTCGGCACTGTCGCGTCCGCGCACTGCGACGCTTGCACGCTGACGAACGTCAGTAGGCAGCGCGACAGTCCGCCTCCTGCGGATGCGCTACCGTCGCGCGACAGTCCGCTCGCAGAGCGTTGGGCAGACGGACGTCCGTTCCTCTGCGCTGCGGCGCTCTGCTCAGCGGGGGGCGGAAATTTTTTTTTTTTTTAATTCTTTCCACAGCTGCTGGTTGCTGTCACGCGACCAGAAAAAAATTAAAAAAATTGCACTGCTCTCTCCCACAGCACGCAACGGGAAAAAACAACACGTACTGCTAAAAAAAAAAATTTGCGTTCAGAAGATAACGCACAGGATAACTTCTTTTTCAGCAATTTTCTTCATCCGCCTCCCTGCAAAGAATTTCCCAAGCTGGCTATGATGCCATGTAAAAAATGGAACAGTTCTTATTATTCAGCATCAGGTTATATAATGTTTACAGTAGCCGGGAATAGTCACCGGCGGAACGGATCTGTTACGAAGTTGTAACAGTCTGCCAAATAGTGTAATACATACAAAATAGTAACAAGTGCTAAACAGTACGCTAACAAAGGATTTTATTAGGACTTCCTTATTAAGTGTGGTTTTGTAACAGTCTACCAAATAGTGTAATACATACAAAATAGTAACAGTGCTAAACAGTACGCTAACAAAGGATTTTATTAGGACTTCCTTATTAAGTGTGGTTGAGTTATTGCTTCAAGGTTTTCTAGAACAAAGATTTGTTTTATAAGCATTGTTGTTGAAGTGAGTTGTTAAGCAAATAACTTGAACTATGATTTGATAAGAACATGAGTATCATTGGAATTTTTTTTAGTAAAGTATCATATGCTTGGACTAGGTTTTTTGAGCAAGGATTATTGCATTGAGAGGTTGTTTGAGTAGGGTTTGTTGAGCCTAGTCAAGTGGGTGTGTGAAGTGATTATTTAAATTTCCATAAAAAAAACTATTATATATTATGAATTGTATTGAGAAAGTAATTGAGTATTGAGTTGAAGCATATTGTGTCTCTAACAATTCTCTCTATGTTTCTATGATATTGGACAAGTTATAGTGTGAAATTATTAAGCATATTTGAGGCAAGTATTTAAGAAGACTTGTGGAAAAATTTGGGTAAGCTTTTGTGGAATCTTACAACATAGATTGAGGACAGATTTGAGAATAGAGGTTGAGAACATATCTAAGGACATTTGTGCTAGACATAAGGACTATTTTTAGTACAAATTCAAGGATAGAGTATGGTGTAGATTTGAGGACATATTTGTGACAAACCAGAGATAAATATTGAGCATATGCATGCTACACTTAAGGACTATGTTTAGTATAGATTTGAGACAAAGCTTTGGAGGTGACATAGTTGAGGATAGATATATCCAACCCGATTAGAGAGGATAGGTGTATTCTGTGGATAGAGTTCTATTTGCTAAGGGCATAGAAGACAAAGGTCTTCTAGAGGATCACTAGCTAGAGTAGAGATAGGAGATTGGTGTCTCTTGTGGATAGAGATCCACTGACTTTATCAAGGGGATTGGTGTCTCATTTAGACAGAGGTCCATAAATTGTAGGGAAACGATTCCAAAGATAATTTATTTGAGAAAAAATTATAAGAAATATTTTCTCCGTGGAGTAGCCCACATTGGGTGAACCACATAAAATAATGTATCTCATGTGTGTGATGCTTTATGTGATGTTTACTGCCTTAATATTGATGATGCTATTAGTTAGATTAAAAAGCAAAAAAAATTAGATTATAATATTCACCCCCTCTCAGTATAAGCACATGTTCTTCAATTAGTATAAGAGTGGGTCCCTCCATGAAAAGACTAACAGCTTGGAGGAGGACCCATAAAGAACACACATGAATTCATAGAATGAAGAAGAGACAATGTTTAATATAAAATAAGAATTCTTTACTACTCTCATAAAATTTGAAAGTATTAAGGGAAATAATTCAAGCTTAAAGTAACAAATTCAAGAAGAGGAAGAAATGAGGATAAAACTCCTACAAAATCTCACAAGACTCAAGGTAAATGTACAAGAAGGAAATAATATTGAGCAGGATATAATATATCTATTAAGAGCCAGATAAAAATAATGTGAAAGGTTAGAAGCATAAATTATCTACCTAAGGAATGAAGTTGAAAGAATAAAGGCACTACAATATGAAGGATATGAGAAACGGAAAGAGGAATCAATTTTTCAAAATCCAGAAACTTCAAACAAGGATAAGCAAGCAAAGGATATCAGTTTGGAAGAAAGCAAATAAGAACCTTGGATAAGAGTCACAGGAGAAAGAATACTTCACCACAAAATCCAAGGCATCCAAACAGGTTACATAATTTCTTCCATGGTCATTGCTTTTCTTGTAATAAATATGGTCATAAAGTTGTACACTGTATCAATCATGCAAGAAAAAATGTCAATAGAAATTTTAATTCTTTTGTACCTCTTATGGATGATGATATTATTTGTTACAAATGCAATAATTTTGGGCACAAGGCTAGATGGTGTAAAATGATACTTCCTGAGTCTAGAAAAATAATTTCAACAACTAGAAAATATGAAAAGTGAAAATGTTAAGGTTAGATCAATGTTAGTTCAAACAACCTTTCATGCTTAGGATAAAGAAGAACAATGGTATCTTGATAGTGGTTGCTCTAGTCACATGACAAGAGACAAAGAAAAATTTATTGTACTAAAAGAAACCAAGAGAGGATCAGTAAGTTTTTTTTTTTTTTTGTGGAAAACATCCCAAAAGGGATGCCACTTTCGGGTAAGACCCAAGGAGGCAGGGGTATCCATTCCGCCAAAAATGCCCAGGACTCGGACCCGGCCTACCACCTTTGACATACTCAAGGAGCAAACAAACACACAAAACCAATTTAAAAATAAGTAAATAACAACAAAAATAATAAAATAAAATAAAAAACATGCTCCTTGAGTGTGTCAAAAACAAAAGCACAACCAAACACGCACAATAAGATAAAAGAAACCACAACACAAACCACATAGAAAAACACAAGAACCACATAACAAAACACAAACAAGACAAAAACAACAGAACACTACAAAGACATAACCCAAAAAAAACATGAAAAATAAACACAACCAAAACCTAAAAAATTAAAAAATAAAATAAAAATAAAAATAAAAAACAACCAACAACAGACAATAAACAAAAACAAAAAACATAGAAAACACTCACACATAAAAACACGAAATAACACAAACAAAGAGAAACCCAAGAACAAGAACGAAAAAAAACACAAGAACAATAACAAAAAACATAAAAAAAAAACAACAAAAACACAAGAACAACAAAAAACAACACAAAGAACACAAAAACAAAACAAAATAAAAAAACCCACCCACCTTAAAAAAACTAAACAACAAAAAACAAAAAAGAAAAAATAAAAAAATGAACAAAACAATGACCTATCTAGACCAGAAGACTATTAAGGCAAGAATCAACAGAGGAAACAAAATAAAGAATAGAATGAGCTAGGGAACTAAAAAAAACTGAATGAACCAAAGAGAAGCAAAAAAAAAAACAAGAAGAAACTAGGTACCTTCGAACTCGGAGCCATCCAAAGAAATGATAGAAAGAAGAGCTTCCCTAATTTGAGAAGCCCACCATATAGGAGGGTGGCCATAACAAGTAAGATCACCTTTGTCCAAAGCCCAATTAGCTAAAGCATCAGCACTCTTGTTTTGATCTCTGACCACATGATTGTAATCAACTTTCAAAAATCCCATCCGGATTAACTCAATCTTCTCAATAATTCTTTTTATTCTCCAATCCACCTTATGATTCTTAGAAGGATTCTTCAAGAGATTAATCATAAGTTGAGAGTCAGACTCAACTAACACCTTTTCCCATCCAACCTTAGTAGCCTCCTGAAGGCCTCTCGAGGATACCATACCCCTCAGACAAGGTTATTGGAAAGAATACCCAAATTCTCAGCAAAAGTAAAAACCAGGGAGCCATCTGAAAGTCTACCAATTCCTCCCACACTGGCTTTTCCAGGGTTCCCTCTAGAGGCTCCATCAGTATTGACTTTTCCAAAATCCTTAGGAGGAGGTTGCCAATTTCTATTCCTATCCATCTTACTAATACTCACATTCCCTTTAAGTTGGTTGCCCTTAGAAGGTTTAATCTTCAATCTTTGCATCACTTGATCCCATATTTGGTGGGAGTTTTGGGGGTGATTAAGGAGATGATGGACTGATTCAACTAAGTTGGCTATGGTCTTTTGCCAAATATAGTGAATATCCTTCCTATCTTGATTAAAAATTTGGTTGTTCCTTTCATTCCAAATATTCCAAAGAAGAATGGTAGAACCCATCCAAACTAACCGCCTAATAAAATGATCAACACCCTCTTGATTAGGCCAATCCCTCCAAAGTTGTTCAAAAGTAAAAAAATTGGACCACTGTAAGCCAAGTAAAGTGGCCATTCTCCTCCATAGCTCAGAGGCTAAAGTACACTCAATAAAAATATGGTTGATATTTTCTACATTCTCTTCACACATTTCACATCTAAAAGGGCCATGAAAACCACGCTTCATAAGTTGCTCACCAGTAAGCACCCTACGATGCAATAAAAGCCAATTAAAGAACCTCACCTTAGGCCAGAGCTTTTGAGCCCACAATCGAGAAAATATGTCAGAAGAATGGTTGGGATTATTATGGCATAAGGTCAAATAACCTTGAGCAACTGAATACTCACCCTTAGTAGTGTTGTTCCATCCAAAACAATCTTTTTCATGGGACCAAGAGAGGGATCTCATATGAAGGATGCCTTGGATATCTTGTCTTTGCCTTTCTGGGATTTGAATAGGCCAGTCCTCAATAGGGATCCAATATCTACCAACCTTTGAATTACCAGTATGGTACCGATAGTAATTAGCCACCTTTATCCAATTAGCTCGGTGAAGCTCCTCCATCCAAGGCCTCCAATCGGGAAACTGAGTTATCAAAGGCTTGTGACCATCCCAAGAATCTGTCCAAAAATTTGCATGTTGACCATTATGAATGATCCAAAATAATTTTTTCTTTATCAAATCCTCACCAGTCTTAAGAACCGCTAAAATGGGAGAACCTTTGGTAGGAAGTTGATAGCGAACAAGGTCTTCAGGACTTTTGTTCTCGAGCATATTTAGCACAGGAGATTATTGGCCCAAAGAGCATTGGGGTTATGCAACATCCTCCAATATAATTTAGCAGCTAAAGCTTTGTTGTTATTAATTGAAGACCGTAATCCTAACCCCCCTTCACTCTTAGGAAGACATAAAGTATCCCATTTCACCAAGGCCCATTTTCTTTTCTCCTTAGTACCACTCCAAAGGAAACGATGACTGATTTGATCCAATTCTCGAAGAACAGCCTTTGGGATATTCAAAATGGAAGAAACATAAATAGGAATAGCTTGAAGGACTGATTTTACCAAGGTGATTCTACCCCCATAAGAAAGCCACTTGTTGGTCCACTTTCCAATTTTCTTCTTGACTTTGTCCAACAACCAATTCCAATCTTTATTTTTCTGCCTTTGAATATTTATGGGAATACCTAAATAAGTGATTGGAAGAGAGGTCTTCTTATATCTTAGTTTATCCAAGACCATGGATTCCTGTCTAGCAGAGCAGTGAAAGAAAATAACTTTAGATTTGTCTTCATTGATCAACTGCCCAGTAGCCTTAGAAAAATAGCTAATGATTTGCTTAATATTAGAAGCTTCCTTAACTGTAGCTTTACCTAAAAGAGTAGAGTCATCCACAAATTGAAGATGAGAGATAGGTCTAGCTCCATGAGCAATGGTAACTCCCTCAAGGGTTTTGTTTTCCCTCTTTTTGGTTATAGTCCTACCCAAGCATTCAACAAGAATGATGAATAAATAAGGGGATAGCGGGTCACCTTGCCTAATACCTCTGGAAGCCGGGAAAGACTGAGAAGGCCTGCCATTGATAAGAACTAAGTAGGAAACTGAAGAGATACATCCCATAATCCAATCCATCCAATCCTTAGAGAAACCAAATTGCCTCAAAACTTTGATAAGGAAGTGCCAATCCACTCTGTCATAAGCTTTGGATAAGTCTAACCGAATGAACATGGAAGGAGAATTTTGCATATCCATGGAATGGATGGCTTCCTGAGCAAGAACTATCTCATCTACTATTTGACGTCCTTCCACATAACCCCCTTGCTCCGGGGAAATAATCTTATGCAAAAGAGGCTTCAACCTTTCTGCCATGATTTTAGTAATGATTTTGAGAAGAACATTACATAAAGCAATAGGTCTAAAAGCTGAGATATGATCAACCTCTTGAGCTTTTGGAACAAGAGTAATATAAGTTTTATTGATAACCTTCAAAATTTCTTTGGCTTTCCTGGCTTCTTCCACCACCTCTAATAAATCAACATGAAGGATATCCCAGAACTCTTGGTAGAACTCAATAGGAAAACCATCGGGACTCGGGGTTTTCCCTTTTTGCATTTTAAAAACTACTTGTTGAAGCTCATTGATAGTAACAAGAGCAGTCAAAATAGAGTTCTCCTCAGAAGTGATAAGAGAAGGGATTGCTTGAAGAACATTATGTTGTGAAGCTGAGTCAAGGGGAGTAGCAACAAAAATATTGGAAAAGTAATCAACAACAATAGAGTTCATGCCATCCCAAGTATAAACAACATCTCCAGAATCTGATTTTAAGGAAGAAATAAAGTTGTGAGATCTTCGAGCTAGAAGATATTTGTGGAAGAAATTTGTGTTTCGATCTCCTTCTTTGAGCCATTGAATTCTAGATTTTTGCTTCCATAAGATTTCTTCTCTTTTTTCCCATTCCTCTAACCGAGTTGTGAGTTTAATTTCATCTGCACTTCTCTTCTCTGTGAGGCCATCTAAATGGATTTTCTTATTCAAATTTTCAATATGAGCAATAACTTCATGTTTTTTTTATGAACATCCCCAAACTCTTTCCAGTTCCAAGTCTTGATTTTGGATTTAATGTATTGCAGTCTTTTGGCAAAACAGAACATCTTAGTCCCATGC
Source organism: Wollemia nobilis (assembly GCA_028583015.1). Taxonomy (NCBI): domain Eukaryota; kingdom Viridiplantae; phylum Streptophyta; class Pinopsida; order Araucariales; family Araucariaceae; genus Wollemia; species Wollemia nobilis. The sequence continues at coordinate 57,479 of JAQPPZ010000101.1, forward strand.
CTAGGTTTACCTTCCTTCCACCATTGTTGCACATGAGGTCTGAAGGAAATGTCTCTAAGCCACATTAATTGAAAATGAAAAGGAGAGAAACTCACATTGGTTTTCCACATTTCCACCATGATTGGCCAATGATCCGAACCAACATTATTAAGAGTCTTCACTTTAGGAATGTGACCATGGATTAAGAAATTTTTAGAGAGAAAAAACCTATCCAATCTCTCCATTATACAAGCTAAGCCTTGCATTCTGTTAGACCAAGTCATAAGGCCATTATCTGGTTGGATATCCACAAGATGGAGGTTTGCAATATATTCGCTCATGAGGTCAGTGCTTTTGTCCAAATTTCTATTTCCCCCCATTTTCTCATCCAGAGAGAGGATGGTATTGAAATCTCCTCCGATCAAGATCCAAGATTTAGGAAAATGAGAGATAATATGAGTAATATCCTTCCACTGTCTTCTTTTTTCCTCCAAAGAAGTCGAGCATAAACAAGTAATGCAGAGCATAATCTCGTTGGAATGTCTACTTTGAATAGCTATAGCCAACAAACCCCAACTGCCAACCATATGGTGAATAACTACCTCTTTTGGATCCCAAAGACAAGCAATGCCACCCGAAGTCCCTTGGGAACTGAGGGAAACCACTTTTCCAGTTGGCCAAATTTTACTGGCAATTAAGTCCATATCCTCCATTGACATCTTTGTTTCTTGAAGGAAAACAAGATGTGGATGATTTATCTGAATCATTCTTCTAATTTCATTTTGTTTTGAAAGACTCCCTTTGAGTCCTCTAATATTCCAAGTGATGATCTTCATTAATACCAGGGCTAAAAAATTTGGGAAGGGCATTAATCTTACCTTCCTCTACAAGATTTTCACCTTCTTTTACCATATGATATTGATTGGTCTTGCGACCTACTTTTTGATTAGAATCCATCTTCAATTTTTTTTCCCTGTTTCTTGACTTATTCCAATTGAATCGAGATGGCTTCTAACCTTGAAGAATGCTCATACACAGCCAAAATTTTACTAGATGGTTCAACGGAGTCTATATTGGGACCTGCATTATTTGAAGTTTTGACATTTGAAATATTGTTTTTCTTGTGTAAATTTTCTCCTTTTTTTCTATTGAAAACCTTTGATTTGTTGGTTTGTCTCTCGAGTTCTTCCCTTCATATTTAAATTGTGTTTCTAAGATTTCAGTTTCCATTATTTCCTCTTCCTCACTTGGGACATCATTTGTGGAAAGGATTTCAAACATATTAGCGAGATGACTTTGATTGATCCTTCATAACTGGTTTTTTCTTAGTGTTCTTCTTCTTAGGTATTTGGAAACTTGTTGAGTTTATATCTTCTTTCTTTTGATCAAGAATTTTATTTGGGCAAGCACTGGCCAAATGACCATATTCATGGCAAATTCTACAACGAAAAGGAATGTTCTCATAGTCCACTACTTGCTCCCAAGTGTCTTCCCCAAATTGTAATGTGATATTTTTAGGTAGGGGTTTGTCAAAATCCATTAAAACACAAATCCGAGCATAAATAATATGTTCAAAATTTTGAGTACAATCAGCAATCATCATAAAAGTTCCTAAAGAGTTTCCAATTGAAGAAAAAATAGTAGGATTCCAAAATTCAATAGGGAGGCCAAAGAGTCTAACCCACACGGGAGCTATAGAAGGCATCTCTTCTTCGGCTTTAAATTTAGTATGCCAGGGCTTCATGAAAAGCCCTGCCCTTCCAAAAAACCAAGGACCCCCTTGAAAAGTTTTCTCTCTATCTTCATTATTAGCAAATAAAACAAGAAAATAACCATTTGGATAAATAGAGATTTGTAACTCACCTTTAGTTTTCCAGATTTTTGCAGCCCAGAATTTGAAAGCAGATAGACTCAGACGAAAACCCACGAACCGACAAATTAGTCCTCTTTTTTCCAAATCTTCAATGCCAGTCTGAATGTTACCCATATCAAGCTTAACAATAGGAGTTCCATCAGCTGCTTTAAGACATCCTGACTCCATTTTCCTGGGATCAATCTTAGGCATTCTTAGAGGTTTATGGGAAGCCCTAATATTGATATTAGCATTGGGTTGAGGCTGTCCACCACGAAGGGCATCCCTAAAATTCATTTTTGGGACTGAGTCTTCGAAATTCTTACCCTTGATAGGGGTTTTCATAGTAGAATTATTTTGTGGGTGCACCTTAGCACCAGATTCACTTGAGATATGAGCCAGATGAAACCCTCTGGAGCTGCTTGCACTCAAGCCAGATGAAACCCTCACATAGCCACTTGCCAAATATATCGTTCACACATAGGGATGTACTAGGATATGTGTTGCTCAAAATGATATGAAAATTTGTGGAGATGTTCTAGGGTTTTTCAAGAATCTACCCTCAAAATTTTAGCTCAATATGAGTCCCGATGAGTGAGATATGGCCAAAACGAGTTCAGTAGTTTGGGCAATCCTGCAAAAAATGTCTAATCAATTTTGCCTCATCTTCTCAAGCTCTATACCCCCTAGGTAAATTATTTTAATTTCCAAATTTATAATGTTCTTGTGACCTTTCTTGAGAGGATTAATAAGTTTTGGTGATAATGGATCAGGAAGGATTTGTGGAAGAGGAACTCTAATTTTAGATAATGAGAAAACAAAGATAGAAAATTTATTGTATGTCAAAGGGTTAAAACACAATTTTCTATGTATCAGTCAACTTTGTGATCAAGGGTACATGGTTATTTTCCACCCAAAAATATGTGAGATAAGAAAATCAAAAACTGGAAAAATCATTGCAAATGCAAGAAGGACTCCAAACAATTTATACATGCTTAATGAGATCAAAGGGGAAAGTTTATTCCTATCACAAGAATATGAGAGTTGGTTGTGGCATAGAATATTGGATCACTTGAATTTTGACAACACAGTCAACATAAGCAGCAAACATGTGGTCAGATATTTACCCAAAATAAGAAGACTTCAAAGTACAATCTGTGCACCCTGCCAACATGGAAAGCAAACTAGGATAACATTTAAATCAAAAGGATATATGTGATCCGATCCATTGATTCTAATACATACTGATCTATGTGGCCCTACCAGAATATAGAGTATTCAAGGTGATAGCTAATTTATACTATTTATAGATGATTATTCCAAAATGGTTTGGGTAGCTTTCCTAAAAGAGAAGTCAGAGGCTTTTGAAAAATTCAAAGCATTTAAGGAATTAGTTGAAAATGAAACCGACAAAAGGATTAATTGTTTGAGATATAACAGAGAAGGAGAATTTACTTCAAATAAATTTGTAGAGTATTGTTAACAACATGGAATCAAAAGAGAATATTCAACAACAAGAACTCCTCAACAAAATGGAGTCGTTGAAAGAAAAAATAAGACTATTGAGAATATGGCTAGAACTATTCTAAATGAGTCAAATCTCTTAGATGTATTTTGGAGATAAGTAGTTAACACAACAGTATACATAATCACTAGGGCTCAAATGAGGGTAAACAATCACAAGACTCCATATGAGCTTTGGAAAGGAAGAACTGCCACTATAAAATACTTCAGGATTTTTGGAAGCAAGTGTTACATAAGACGAGAAGATCAAAACTTAGGAAAGTTTGATCCAATGTGATGAGGAAAAATTTCTTGGTTATTCCTCAAAATGTAAGGCCTATATATGCTTCAAAAAAATAACACGTACTATGGTAGAGATCATAAATGTAACAATTTATGAGAATATAGATTCAAGAGAACCAGTTCAACAAATTGTGTATCAAGAAGATGGATGTTGTCAAAAAGGGTTTTATGAGGAATCAGATAAAGAAGATGAAGAAACACAAAGACTTCTTCCCAAAGCTCCATCCAGGTATGTATATAAGCATCATTCAAAAGAGCAAATCACAAGGAATCCAAATGAAAGACAGACAAGGAGAAGGATAATAACACCATCTCAGCAAGCAATTTTTTCTTTGCTATCTAAGATTGAGCCAAAAGACTTCACTCAGGAAAGTGAGGATAAATTTTGGATTAATGCAATGGATGAGGAATTAGATCAGATAGAGAAAATCAAAACTTGGGAACTTGTTCCATGAACAAAGGACAATAATGTGATCAGCACAAAATGGGTATTTAGAAATATGTTAAATGAAAATGGACATGTGGTCAGAAATAAAGCAAGGTTAGTATGCAAAGGTTATGCATAGGTAGAGGGAGTTGACTTTGATGAGACATTTTCTCCAATTGCATGGCTTGAAGCCATAAGAATGTTTTTAGACTTTTCATGTTTCAAAATCTCCAAGGTATATCATATGGATGTCAAGTCAACATTTCTAAATGGAGTTCTAGAAGTAGAAGTCTATATTGAATAGCCAAAAGGATTCATATTAGAAGATAAACCAGATCATGTATGCATATTGAAAAAAGCATTGTATGGTCTAAATAAGGCTCCGAGAGCATGGTACTCCAGATTGGATAAGTTTTCTCAGGAACAAGAATTCAGAAAAGGAATAGAAGATAGCAATTTATACATCAAAAATGAAGGAAATGATCTATTAATTGTGGTTTTCTATATTGATGACATCATTTTTGGGGGAAACAATGATAAGATGTGTAAAGAATTTTCTAAGAACATGCAAAATGAATCTGATATGTCTATACTTGGTGAATTGTCCTTATTTCTTGGACTTCAGATTTTACAATTAGAGAAAGGGGTATTTCTCTCACAAGCCAAGTATATAAAATAAATGTTAAAGAAATTCACGATAGAAGACTATAAACCAGTAAGTACCCCCATGGTCACAGGATGCAAGTTAAGTAAGGATGTTGAATCTCCAGAAGAAGATCAAAGATTATACAGATCCATGATTGGCAGCTTATTGTATGTTATAGCTACAATACCAAACATAGTACAATCAATGAGATTAGTGGTAAGGTTGCAGGCAGCACCTAAGGAAACACATGTGGTAGCAGTAAAAATAATTTTCAGGTATCTAAAAGGGACTATGGATTTTGGGATTTGGTATCCCAAAAGTGATAGTTTCACACCAACAACATATACATATGCATATTGGGCTGGCAGTATTGATGATAGAAAAAGCATAAGTGGAAGATCATTCTTTCTTGGAGACTATTTAGTCTCTTGGCTAAGCAAGAAATAGGTTTTAGTATCCTTATCCACAGTAGAAGTAGAATACATTGTAATAATAGCCAGTTGTACACATGTGTTATGGATGAATAAAACTCTAGAATAATTTAAGATAAAATAGGATAATCCTATTCCCATTCTATGTGATAATACAAGTTTTATAAGTATCTCAAAGAATCCAGTAATGCACTCCAGGAAAAAGCACATTATCATATCATTTTTTGAGACAACATGTGTGAGATAAACATGTCAGGTTGGAATATATTCCTACAAAGGAACATATAGCAAATATTTTCACCAAGCCACTTTCAAAGGAAACTTTTGAGTATCTTCGAGGAATATTGGGAGTAAGAGTCCCACCTGGGAATTAACCACCTCAAGAGGAGGTGGAGGAGGCGCTAAGCTAAGAGGCTCATTTTTAGCCCCGAGCCCCAAATGTGACCCTTTGCCATTGATTTCAAAGTGGGAGATATTTGGTATTTGAGAAAAGAGGAGAGAGCATTGAGCCAGAGGGAGAAATGCCCAAGGGGAAGCAAAATAAAGGAAAGGTCAAGGTTTCGGTAAAAATAATATGGGTTACCATCAATGATAAAGGGATAGATTGTTGAACATTTTGAGCTCATTTAGTTTTCATTGATGTCAAGGTGAGAAGTTGTCATTGATGCCAAAGTGAACATATGAAGCTGTCATTAATACCATGGAGTACACCATCATTGAAACCAAAAGCAATGCGAAGAATTGAAGAAAAGTTGTCAAAATATTATTTTATTAAGATTTTTATTAAAACCATGGTGGCAAAATAATTTTCATGAAATCAGTGGAGTACAAATAAAGGTTTAAATTTTATCTCAAGGAGGCTTTAATTTTTATTAAATTTAAAGGTTTGTAAATATAATTTTTAAATTCTTTTATAATTTAAATAATTTATAAAATATAAAGGTTATAAAAGCACCAACATCATCAAATTTTGTGGAGCACCGACGTCTAAGATAAATATGGATTTCGTGTATAAATACCATACCAAAGGGTATTCAAACTTTATCCTTCATCGATTAATTCAAGTGACAGAGAAAAGTGTATTTCGTGCAATCGTTGAGAAAGAAGACAAAGATAGTTTTGTATTTTAGTACTAGAAAGAAGATGAATTGGTAGGGCTTAAGGCCTCACTCCAATTGAACAGTGTGGTCCATTGGTAGCACACATTTTGTGAGAGCATTGGGAGTGGAAGTGACCACGATCGATTCACGTAGAGGTTGTTGGCATGTTTGTCTTGGGCGTTGAGGTAAAAATCTTTTGGCACGCTCTTTTTAGAGCTCTAGACTTGGGGACAAAGAGAACTTAGTGCTCTTAGCCTCTCAAGCGTGCATCAAGCACACGCGGTGGTCAAGCCCATGGCTAGGGTGCATGAGGAGGTAGTGGTTGTGGGTTCGAATCCCACAAGTGGCAAAGATACTTTTAATTAAATATTTTCTTCACCTAATGTTTTCTTAAGTGTTATTTGAAGTTATAAGGAAGTTTGCTTGCTTGGTAATTAATTTATGTTATTGGATTTATAAGGAAAGTGGATTTGATTTTTGCCAAAGTTCTTTTTGTCATTAAATTTAATTAAGGAGATTTTTGAGTTAATTTTTGTGGATGTTAAATTTATTTTAATTGGGAGACTATAAGGTATTATTGCATAAATATTTTATGTATGTTGATGGTTGTTTTTCAAGATGGAGTGATAAGATGTAATTGAGTTTTTGCATTATATTGTGAGAGAGATTTATCTTCTAACCTCTTTGATTTTGGCAAATAAGTTGTTGTGATTGTGACAGATATTTGAGGTTCCTTCATCATCAAGAAAAGGTATGAGCACATTCTTTTATAATTAAGTTGATTGGTTAAATTTTTGAAAATAAGTTTGGAGTGAAAAATATTTGATTAGGACTTCCTTATTAAGTGTGGTTGAGTTATTGCTTCAAGGTTTTCTAGAATAAAGAGTTGTTTTATAATCATTGTTGTTGAAGTGAGTTGTTGAGCAAAGAACTTGAACTAGGGTTTGATAAGAACATGAGTATCATTGTTATGTGAGATTTGTTGTTGAGCATTATTGGAAATATTTTGAGTAAAGGATCATATGCTTGGACTAGGGTTTGTGAGCAAGTATTATTTCATTGAGATGTTTTTTGAGTAGATTTGGTTGAGACTAGTCAAGTGGGTGTGTGAAGTGATTGTTCAAAGTTCCATAAAACAAACTATTCTATATTCTGAATTGTATTGGGAAAGTAATTGAGTATTGAGTTGAAGCATATTGAGTTTCTAACAATTATCTCTATGTTTCTATGATATTGGACTAGTTCTAGTGTGAACTTATTGAGCATATTTGAGGTAAGTATTTAAGAAGACTTGTGGACAGATTTGGGTAAGCTTTTTTGGAATCTTACAATATAGATTGAGGACATATTTGAGAACGGAGATTGAGAACATATCTAAGGATATTTTTGCTAGACCAAAGGACTATGTTTAGTATAGATTTGAGGATAGAGTATGGTGTAAATTTGAGGATAGATTTGTGCTAGACCAGAGATAGAGGTTGAACATATTTGTGCTAGGCTGAAGGACTATGTTTAGTACAGATTTGAGACAAATATTTGGAGGTGACATTTTTAAGGACAAATATCTTCAACCATAGTAGGGAGTACAGGTGTCTTATATGGATAGAGTTCCATTTTATAAGGGCATATGAGACAAAGGTCTTCTAAATGATCACCAACCAGAGCAGATATAGGATATTTGTGTGTCCTGTGAATAGATATCCACTAATTTTATCAAGGGGATTGGTGTCTCCTTTGTACAGAGGTCCATATACATTGTAGAGCAAGGGTATTGGTGTCTCCTTTGGATAGAGGTCCATAAAAATTGAAGGGAAAGGATTCCCAAGAGAATTTATTTGAAAAAAATTATAATAAATATTTTCTCCATGGAGTAGCTCACATTGGGTGAACCACGTAAAATCATGTATCTCATGTGTGTGATGATTTGTGTGATGTTTAATTCTTTAATATTGTTGGTGTTATTATTTGGATTATAAAGCAAAAAATTTTATCTTATACCTATTCACCCCCACTCTCAATATAAGTATATGTTCTTCAGATAATATGATTGATCAAAGCAAAGCAAGAGGGTGTTGTGTGCACATGCTTGATAGAAGATAGATAGATGAGAAGAACAAAGTGACTAAAAGTTGTGTGTGTGTGTGTCTTGGTTAAAATTTCAATAGTTAAGAGACATGAATAAATTATGCAGTGGCCGTATGAAAATCATAAATAATATTCAAATAGTATCTATCCTATCTGATGATGACCCTTTAATAATCAAAAGAACAATTAAGGAGAGGTGTGATCAAAAAAGGATGCGTATATAGGAGTGTATATCCTTTATTTTGGATAGAAGAAGAATGATTGAAAGCTGCAAAGGATAAAATATATACATTATATGAAGAAATGTATCCCTTTAATCAAAAAAATATTGATAAGTATTTAAAATTTTCAATGTCAAGGAGTATAAAAGAAGAAAAGAGCAAAAAGGAAGGAACATATATTCCTTCATTGAGAAAGAATTTTACTAATTATTTATATTTTCACGGCCAAGGAACATATGGAGAAGAAGTTGTGTGTTCCAATAGATGTAATAACATAAAAATGCAAGGATATGAGGTTCCCACTAACATAGAAATACCTCATGTATATATGTGTGAACAATTGAGGTAATTATTAGCATCTCAGTGAGGGAACAACAAGTGTGCCCTAGGATAGGGATTCATGAAGCTTTAGTGATCTAGTATGAGTGCAATGCATATGACCTAAATTTGATTAGGTTTCATCACTTGCCTCATTACAAAGTCTCAAAAAATATGTATGAGAAAGCAATCATGCAAGAATGATCAAGCAACAAAAGTAACTATATAATAATCATAAGTTCTAAAAGAAGTATGTCAAGCAATTCATGCAAGTTATGACAAGTAGTCATGTAGTATGAGCAAGAAAACCAATGCAAGCTAGCACAAACAAGTGAAAGTAGAGTAGAATACAATAGAAGACATATGATCAACAAAAGGAGAAAAAAAAATAGATGATGTGAATTCATGCATAATATCATTTTAATTGCATTATGTTCATTGGTTATTATGCTCTTCACTTGTTGCTTAATGTGATATGGTGAACCAGAAAGCCTCCAACACTAGTAGTATGCTCTTCACTTGTCGTGTAATGTGATCTGGTGAATCAAAAACTAGCACATGTTTTTTAATAGAGTACTGCTACACCATGTTTCCTTCTAAGCTAAGTCATTAGTCATTATAATGTATATTTATTGGTTATAAATATGGTGCTAAAGGATATAAACTTTGGAATTTAGAAACTAAAAGTATAGTTTACAGTAGAGATGTGGTGTTTATAGAAATGAAAAGTTATCATAAGAAGGAAGTAACAGAAGAACTTGAAAAGGTGTAATTTTATCTTGTGGAAGAAGATCAGATAGAAGAGTATCTGGAAGATGATCATACTAAAGAGGATATGGAAGAGGATGAACTAGAGGTTCATACACCTATGGTAAGGAGATCAACACAAGAAAAAAGGGAACCTGAAAGGTACAGTACATATGCTTTTCCTACTTCTTTTGTATTATCTATTATTGATGAAGATCCTAGAATAGTTAGAGAAGTTGTTTATTCTGAAGAGGTAAACATTTGAAAAGAGGTCATGGATGAGGAAATGATGGACCTGAAAAAGAACAAAATATGGGATCTTGTGAAATTACCTAGTGGAAGAAAAGCAATAGGTTGCAAAAGGATCTTCAAGAAGAAGTAAAATGCTGAAGGTAAAGTGGAGAAATATAAAGCTTGCCTAGTTGCTAAAGGTTATTATCAGGTAGAGGGAATTGATTATGGTGAAGTATTTTATCTTGTTGCAAAGCTAACCTCAATTATATTTATGTTATCTGTGGTTGCTACATTTGATCTTGAAATAGAGCAAATGGATGTAAATACTGCATTCCTTCATGGATATTTGGAGGAAGAAATATATATGAGACAGCCTAAAGGTTTCATTGTTGCAGGAAAGGAGAATTTTGTATGTAAGTTAAAGAAATCTCTATACGGGTTGAAATAGTCACCTAGAATATGGTATCAGAAATTTGATACTTATGTCTTAGGAATTGATTTTGTTCATAGCAATGTTGATCACTATGTATATTCAAATAAAATTGGTAATGTACTTGTCATTAGTATTATTAAATGCCTTAGAAGATTTTGAAGAAAGAAGTATTTAGAAAGGTTATGAAATTACCTCATTCAAAGTGAATAGAAATATTTTTGCAAATAGTCTAAATTGGAGGCATAAGGATTTATACATTGAAATAGAAATATTATATTTGCAAATATCTTAGTTTTTAAATTTCCAACTAGAGATTTATAAGGGTTAAACACCAAATATCTTAAAATTTAGAAACCACATTATTAAGGATTAAATGATATATGAAGCAAAACATAAAGTATTGAAAAGTTGGAAAATTAAATTGAAATTAGTCTCTTACTCATATTTTTGAGACAAAAATAATCCTACTCAAAAGTATTGAAGATATAATTATTCATCAATTGAAAGTACATTAAAAATAATTTCTAGCTTTCTACAAGGACAATTAGAGTGCTTGTCTTGTAGCTGAACATTAGGGAGACAAAAGGGATTCAACTCAAAAGAAAACAAAGAAAGCTAAATATTTTATCAAGACCATACTATATTCAAAACACTTGATAATTGGGAAAATCTCATCAAACTTGATCATATACTCAAAACTAGCGAGTCATAAGGTAGACAATTTTAAATACTTTCAAAGATAAAAAGTTCCATCAAAGTGCCCAGTAATAAAGAGCTAAAATAAATTCAATCTAGAGAATTGACTATTGTTTTATCATTCACCAAACATTAGGAAAATAAGATATACTATAGGATTTGAAGAGTTGAAAGTTAGAATTTGACCATATACTCAAATTCAACTTAGAATTTAGAAGTTAAAATATAGGGAGATATAAGGTTTACAAGTAACATTAGTCTATAAAAATCAAGGAGAAATAAGGATGTCTAATTCAAAGAATACAATGATTAATGATATGGAGAACATCATTGGAAAGGAAAGGGAAAATATCATAAACTTTGGAATTAAGAATTTACTTACAAAGACTGAAAACTTATATCTTACTTCAAAAGTGATCTAAAGTGAAACCTTAGAAGAAAACTTCAAAACTTTGGATTATTATCTACATGCTAGAGTCACTGAAGTGGTTTATAATGGAAAATATGATATTATAGATCCTTTATGCATTGGTAGCATATTATATATGGCATTACTTACATTCAAATATTACAAAGAAGAAAATATGGAGGAAAAGGAATTGATTGAATCACTTAAAAATAAAAAAATAATATATGAATCCTTCTTAGAGAAGATATTTCATTCTTCATGCAATATCGATACTTCAAGTTCCTCTAACTCAAAACATTATGATGCAGGAGCATCCGAGGGTAGCAGAGCAATCTTGCATCAACAAATTTTTTCTAAGTGTCTTGCAAAGAAAAATATGTGTCGCGATATCGCGACCAAAACATGAGAGAGAGGACGCGGAGGACAGAATGTCACGAAATCATGACATGTCGAGATTTCGTGACATGTCACAAAATCGCGACCAAAGCAGGGAGCGAAGGCACAATGGATAGAATGTTACGAAATCACGACCAAGGCGAGGAGCAAAGGCACAATGGACAAAATTTCATGAAATCGTGACATGTCACGATTTCACGACATGTTGCAAAATCGTGACCAAGGCAGGGAGCGAAGGCACGATGGACAGAATGTCATGAAATCGTGACATGTCGCAATTTCGTGACATGTCACGAAATCGTGACCAAGGCGAGGAGCGAAGGCATAGCGGACAGAAAATCATGAAATTATGACCAAGGCGAGGAGCGAAGGCACAGCAGATATAACATCGTGAAATCGTGACATGTCACGATTTCACGACCAGAGCAGGAAGCGAAGGCGCGGAGGACGAAAGGTCACAAAATCATGACATGTCACGATTTTGCGATCGAAATTGAAGAACGGAGGCACGATGAAAATACGTCACGATATCGCGATAGGTCACGATATCACGACCAAGGCAGAAGCAAGAAGGAAAAATAAAAGAATGTCGCGATATCGCGACATGTCGCAATATCACGACCAAAAGAAAAACACGCAGTCCAGGCTGACATAAATGCATTCCTTCATGCACAACAAGCTAGCGATAGTGAAGCAATAGTCTTAGAGAAATATTCCAGCAAGCATGTCGGCCACTCGTGCATTATATCTAGAGACACAGTTAAGGCAACTAGCAACGAAACAACAGTTCTAGAAGAAGATTACGATGGTTATGGTGGCCAGTCGTGCACCTCACCCAGAGTCCCATGAATGCAACTTTATAGTATTGAGCCAGGTGGTTGTTGCAGATCATGGGAAATTTGAAAACACAGAGGGTCGAGGCCTCGATAAAAACCCAAGAATTGTAATGAGAAGGGGTTGGCAAAATGGTAGATTGCTGTATATTTCTATAAAATTCTTCCAAAGCTACTGAATGAGAAATTTGGCTCTAGATTTTCTTTGTCCTCTGTACTGTGTAGATCTGTTCTCCACCAAGTGGTATCAGAGTCGGAAGTTCCTGAGTGTGTAATAGATCCCCAAACGTGAGGCAGTTACACCAAGATCTGTGGAAGGGCTTGTGAGAGAGTGAGCAGAATGCCTCCAAGAAGAAACCCTGTTGGTGGGAGAGGCATGGCGGCGATGGAAGCTATTCGAGTTTTGCAGAGGCAAATGCAAGCCCTGCAAGAAGAGATGCATAGAGGATTTGAACTAAGAAGAGATGAAGGTAGCGAAGAGGAAGATGACGAAGAAGAGGGCCAGCCTGAGGAAGAAGAAGAAGTAGTAGATCCTGCTCAAGACAGACTATACAAAGCCATATCCCAAATTGGGAAGAGGCCGAAGATGGAGGTTTCCACGTATTCTGGGAACCTTGATTCGAAGGAATTGATCGACTGGATCAACAATCTGGAAGAGTACTTTGAGTACGAGGAGGTTGAGGATCCTGATAGGGTTAGATTCACTAAGACCAAACTGAAAGGTCATGCCAGCATTTGGTCAAAGGGAGTGCAGCTGGAGCGAAATAGAAGAGAAAAAGAGAGAATCACAAAATGGGAACGGATGGCAGAAAAGCTGAAGAGGTAGTGTTGTGGCTGATCCACAACACACCCCAAAATTGGGGACCCACATTTTTTGCATGTTTTCAAAGAAGACCGCAGTGACCCAGATGCTAAAAAATCAAGGAAAAAAGCAAAATTTCACAAAAGAGAAGAAGTGTCGCGATATCGCGACATGTTGCTCCGTCACGGCAAAAAATGAAAAGTTGTCGCGATATCGCGACATGTTGCTCCGTCGCGGCTAAAAATGAAAAGTTGTCGCGATATCACGACATGTTGCTCCATCGCGGCCAAAATGAAAAGTTGTCACGATATCACGACATGTTGCTCCGTTGCGGCCAAAATGAAAAGTTGTCGCGATATCGCGACATGTTGCTCCTGCAAAATGAAAAGTTGTCACTTCAGACATGTTGCTCCTCCAAAAATGAAAAGTTGTCGCGATATCATGACATGTTGCTCCGTCGCGCAAAAACAAAAAGTTGTCACGATATCGCGACATGTTGCTCCATCGCCAGAAACGAAAAGTTGTCACGATATCGCGACATGTCGTATTTTCGCGGCTCAAAATAGCAAAGTACAAGAATGAAAAAGTGTCACGATTTCGTGACATGTCACGTTTTCATGGTTGAGAGCAACAAAGAGATGAAGAGAAAATGTCGATGATCGTGAAAAGTACGAGATGGTAGAAAGTAGAAAAGCAAGTTCATGATTTCACGAGGAAAGCGAGAGATGGTAGCGAAAGAGAAAAGCGTCATGTATTTCATGACAGAAAGCAATGAGAAGTGAAAAGAGGAAAAGGTGTCACGATTTCATGACAGAAAGCAGCGAATGGTACGATGGAAAAGGGTGTCGCGATATCGTGACATGTCATGTTTTCATGGCCAAGTGCAATGAGATAGAGCAAAATGAAAAGCGTCACGATTTCATGACAGGTTGCATCCGAGCGGCCCGAAAGAGAAAAATGTCGCGATATCGCGACATGTATCATTTTCGCGATGCATGAAGAAGAGTTAAGATTCATTGACGATGCATGAGGAAGAGTTAAGTGAGAAAAATGTCGCGATATCGTGACATGTCTCATTTTCGTGGTGCATGAAGAAGAAAAGGTTGTTGACATAAAAACGTCGCGATATCGCGACATGCTATTTTTTGTCATGATTTACAGGCTGGCCATTATAGAGTATGCAGGGAAGCGTTGAACACGTGGCATAAGGGTGTAAGGGTTATCAATAACAATTATAGTTAGCAGAGAAGATCAAACGTTTCGACGCTCGAACAAAAGCCAAAAATAATGCAAAGAGGCGGGAAGATGAAATGAAGAGACCTGGGAGATGAAGTGAAGCGTCACAAGGCGAAATAGAGAACCGTACCAGAGGGTTTAAAAGTAGAAGCCAAAGGCAGATACGGGGGTCGAAAACCGTTGGGAGCAGGGTTGCAGAGTTGAGGGTGATAAGCCATTCTAGGCCTGCTTTGGAGTGCTTTTCTTCCACTTTTTTTGGTTTTGGAGAACCAGATGTCTGCTATTGTAAAATGACAAATATTTAATGCAGATAATATTTCAAAAATTTGCATCTTATGGGCAAGAAAGAAGGAGTCATTTTCTGCATGCAAGATTAAATGTCTATTTTCCCTTTTCAGATTTTAGGCTTGTAAATGTAGTTGATACAAGTTTTTCTTGGTTGCTGCATGCGAATGCTTAAATCTGAAAACCTCATTCAAATCCTTAGGAGCCAACACTTAGCTTATCAGGATTGTGCATGTTTTGCAGGTCCAATAGGTTAGGTTGCATGCATGGAAACCTCATATCTTCGATTTTGTCGAAATAGGATAGCATCATACTGAAGGCATTTTATTTTTATTTTTCTGCACTTTACTTTTCCAGAAGTTGTTACTTTATTTTAATTTGCAGTCGTTAAAATTATAAACATCTAAAAAATATCAAAATCTAAAAAAAAAAACAATGAACAATCACTAAAGTTTCATGGTGAAATAAATCAACATTGCCCCTTGTTTACAGTTACTTGCAATCACTAAGGTGTTCCAAGCATTTAAATTGAATATTATTATTTATGCATATGAATGTTTGTTCATAAGAACCTTGGAGAAATAGCTAATTTCTTTGCAAGAGAGAGTTTCCTGTCAGAGACTCTAGTTGCGTGATCATTTTGTTATAGGGCAAAATATCCACTCAACATTTTGGCGCTAGAAGGAGGGCCTGAACCGGTTTATTTCAGTGTGATTTAAATGCTATAGGTATTTAAATTTTGAATATTTCATGCCCTATTGGTTATTATCTTTAGCCCTCTTTTAACAATACAACATTGTATTGTTAAAAGGAGGACATGAATTGCTATGCATTGTTCTAACGTTTTTTTTTATTGTTCATACAGGAATAATGTGTCTTGATTGGATTTAAAAAAAAAAATTCTTGACTAACGAGGTTGTCTCCATGCAATTACTTTCATTTGATTTTAATGGATACATTGCTTGGTTGATGCTAACATGATTATTAACACGTTACAGGTTTGATATTTGCTAGTCATTTCATGCTCACTTGTAAGGAATTATTTTGTCTAAAATGTATTGGTTGTCGGTATTATGCTCTTCACTTGCGTGTAATGCGATCTTGTGAATCAGAAAGCCTACAACACTAGGAGTATGCTCTTCACCTGCGCATATGCGATCTGGTGAATCAGAAACTAATTTACATTTTTAGAATATTGCTTTGTCATGGTTCCTTCTTTTATTCATGACTAACAAATTGGTTTTGAAATTATTCTCTCGAGTTTCATTAATGGCTACAAGCTGAGGAACGTGGTATGGGATACATGCTAATCCTTTGAACATTAGTGGAGATTTTCATGATTTACCCAAGAACGTAGAAAAGCATTTGCCCAAGTTTAAACACAATGATCCAACATTAGCCGAGGAGCATATTCAAGCCTATGTGGATATCCTAGTTAGATGGAATGTCGAACATGAGGATGTGGCATGTAGAATGTTTCCTGGAACCCTTGATGAGGTGGCATATGATTGGTACATCAATTTACCCACTGGTTCTATTACATCTTGGACTCAATTGAAAGATGAATTTATCAATCAATTTAGGTTGTTCATTGATCCTCTCACGATATTTCAACAATTTGCTTCTTGCAAAAGAGAACCTAATGAGCCAGTGAGAAGTTTCAACGTGAGGTTTCGAAAGCTTTATGCGAGATTAATTTCTCCCTATACTATTGAGGAAAGTGGTGCTCTTCAAATATACTTTCGAGCATTGGATCCATTGTTTGCCATATTTGTCAGGATGAATCCCTTGGTTATTGATCTTGCATCGGCCTACAAGGAAGCTATGATTGTAGATCAACAATTGAGGCCACAAGGTTATGGAATGGAACAATCAACTATGGTAGGACAACTAGGGGCTTGCAATCAAACCTCGATGGTAAATCAAGTGTGGACACAACAAAATTTGATATCAAATGTTTTTCCCTACAATCAACTTTATCCTACCAGACCAACTTATGCTCCCACGTGTGCTTATACAAGTGCTTCCATCCATCCAACTATGCCTCAGTTAGAGAATCATGTGGTCACTCATGGAACCATTGCAACAAATGTTCAAGCATTGTCCGTGGATATCAATCCAACTAATCCTACTACTTCTACCACTCAACCCAAAGAGTTCGTATCGAAAGTAAAAGAGCAAAAGAAAGTGGTTAAGAAGGTATGTAGGCATGTTCCACCGCAAAAATGAGCACATCAATGTATGCATCCAAATCATCCTAGGAAGAAAATTCATAATGCCGATCTTAATGATATTTCATGTTATGCTTCTTCAAATGATACAAGAAATTTTGAGGTGACTCACGTTGAAGTGAATACCTATTCGAAATGTCTTGAAGAGCATGAAGATTTTGGAGAAGAAATTCTATGGATGGGTAACAAGAAGTTGGAATCAAATAATCACCATCTTGTTTTGGAAAATAAATATCCAGAATCATTACCCAAAAAGGAGTATTTGGATGAACAAACTTATGTGGATATGATTTGGGCAGATGTACTTGCAAAGGATTGGAGCAACTATATGACACGGAATTCAAAAATTGATCCCATTGTAGAAGCTCCTAAGTCATCACAAGTGGCTGAAAATGAATTTGAAATAAAATCAACAAATGAAGTTGAAGACATAATCGAATTTCACCACTTGTTCTCGAAAGACACTTTGGATGATGCTCTCGAAAGTGATGACCAAGAGGATCCACACCTTCCAAATTGTGATAAAATTGAATCATGGGTTACAAATTTGGATTATGATAGCTTTACCAATTTGAATTCAAGAAATAACCCACTTTTGGAAATAACGGGACCATCTAAGGAAGGTGAAGATGAATTGGATGAGAAACAGGTTGATGAATCAGAAGATGAAGAAGAAATACTTGAACGTCACAACTTGAACTTGGAAGATGATTACTATGATTCGTGGAAGAAATGGGAAGAATATTATCAATCTAAATCTTCTAACAAACTTGTTGTGTCAATTAATATGCGGGATAACTCAATTGCTTCCTCACATGAGGATACTATAAATCCTGTACAATTTGAGAAAGTTTTGGAAGAGAAATTCGAATCTCATCAAATTTTGGAGCATGATAAGGATTCTACAATCATGAATCAAGAAAGAGAGTCACTTGCTTTAGATTCCTTTGAAGGAAAAGAAGTTGAAAATCTTGATCCACTTACTTGTGCTACAACGATTATGCCATTTCAAAATGAGAAAATTACAAAACCTAAATCATTTGGGTTTGATATCATTGATGATCCAATTGAAAATCCCACGTTATCCAAAACAACCCAAGTGATTGATCATGGAAATATGTTAGTTAACCCACCCCTAGATAGACAAGACTTATGGTTTGAAAGGGATGGACACGTGTTCAATTGGGTACCTAAGTTTGGTGCCTTTGATAAACAAATCATGGAGAAAGAACAAGTGTTGCATTATGATGAAATGCCATTGAAGGTGAATGTAGAACAAGGATTAATTTCTAACCACACCTTTGATAACATTACTTTAATGAATGAAAAGGAGCTTGATGCATTTAAATTGCTAAATCAAATTCATCAACAATTAATTCTTGAACCTAGGATAAAAACTCCTAATGATCTCAATTTGGTAAATATCCTAGATGCTTGCAAACTGTTACACAAATTTGATTGGCCTACAAATTTGGAAAATGATTTGGCTTTAAAATTTTTAGAAATAGGCTCTTGCTTACAAAGTCTCATTTTGGATAAAGAGAGCCTAGTTCTAAATCATGAATCGAACTATGAAATGGATACTTTCAAGAATAGACAAGATAAAATTGAATATCATTTATTGTCTAATCATTTTAGTATTTTAACGCTCACCTATGAGAGTACTAATGGAATTAAATCTAATTGGTGGGGTGAGCAAGGGAAGTTAAAAGTTGGTGCATGGTGTGGTCTAATATTGTTTTTGTTGGATTCCTACAACACTTGGCATGCATATCACATTATATTTTTGTTGAAGTGTTCTAATCATGTTTGGGATCCAGGAAAGTGATAGTCCAAGCTTTGCATCATCTTGTATTATATTGTACATTTGTATATAGATTTTGGTTTTTGGGTTTTGGTTTGTGTTTTCAAGTTTGTTTTTGAAGTTGCTTTTTGGGTTTGGTTTTAAGTTTTGTGTGTTAGTCCTCTGGACATGTTTGGTTTGTCTAAAAATAAAAAAATAAAAATAAAAAAATGAATAAAAATTTGAGATGTCAACTCATGCCTAAGATCGGGAAAATATGAAACATTGGAATTATGTTGTAGAAAGCTCCGCAAGAAACACAAACAGTTTAATAATATCGTTTGAAACTTGTGATGCATGAAGTAGTCAGTTTTATATTTTTTTATGGCAATACTCCATCCACATTTCAAAAGAAGCAGTGCATTCATATCTCATGTCACATTCCGCATTGCATATACATGTCATCTCAGTTACATTTTCATTTCATGTGCAATCATTGAGAAGGTGTTGAATCCTCTTAGGGTCATTACATAACATATATTAAAAGGATCCTAAGGTTGGGAACTGATGCCCGAACTATCTTGAACTAAGCACGTTCTACGCATATTAAAGAGAATCTTGAGCAAAATGGTCAAAACCATACTTGGAAGAAAAGGTGAGGCGAAAGAATATTTCATGTCTGTCCTATCATGCAACATAATCCTTAAAACAGTGGTTTTCACCACTCCCATAATGCTTAAAGCCTAAAATCAGAGTAGTAAGGATAGGATTAAATCCTCATCTCACTTAGGTTGAGGATCCAATTCCCCAAAGCTCTGATTTGACCTTCATGGAGTAGTAAGGATAGGGCATAATTCTCATCTCACCTAGGTTGAGAATCCGATTCCCCAAAGCTTTCATCTTTCATTTTATCATAAAACTTGGATGGGAAGGATCGTACTACATGTCCTCTGCAAAGGATGGGTAGTCATCCCAAAAGTCCAAGAAACAAAAATAAAATTAATATTTTCCATCTTTCATTTTATCATCTTGGATTGGAAGGATCGTACTATATGTCCTCTGCAAAGGATGGGTAGTCATCCCCAAGGTCCAAGAAATAAAAATAAAATTAATATTTTCTATTTCATCTTAATATTGGATTGGAGGGATCGTACTACATGTCCCTAGCAAGGATGGGTAGTCATCCCAAAGGTCCAAGGAATAAAAAAAAAAAAGAGAATGAATGAAGCCAAATCATGGATTATGGGGTTAAGTATGCTCATGCGTGGCAACATGTCTTGTCTAAAAGCAAGACCACTGATTGCTCAAACGGACAGGCTAGCCTGACAATTTCATCCATAACAGGTTAAATCATTTTGTTCAAGATGAGGTAATGAATTCCAGATCAGAGTAGTAAGGATAGGGTTAAATTCCCATCTCGCTTAGGTTGAGAATCCAATTCCCCAAAGCTCTGATCTCACTTACACCTGCACATGGGTTCAAGATGGTAGTGACACATAACCAACTTTGGGGTCTAGTAAATTAATTCAGTATACATATATTTGGTCCTAAGAGGGTTTGACAGTTTTAATATGTTTGTTCATGATATTAGAAGGTTTGAGCCTTTGTAAAGCAGGTTGTTATATCTCTAGTATCTTCATCATGCATCAAATCCTGCACAAATCATTCATAGCCTTGCATACAAATCATAAGTGAAACTGACAATGGAATGTTGATCCAGTTCAAGCGATAGGGAATGAAAACACATTGCACACACCGAGCTGATACTTAATGATTCTGATGTTTCATGTATTTTTGATCTATCGGTATTGGTTTATCTTTTATGTGTTGATGCCTGTATCTAAGCTTGTATATTTCAGGTTGGGTTCTCACCAAAATGCTCAGGAGCATTTGAAAACAGAGTCACCATTTGTTGTGGCTGATCCACAACACACCCCAAAATTGGGGACCCACCTTTTTTGCATGTTTTCAAAGAAGACCGCAGTGACCCAAATGCTAAAAAATCAAGGAAAAAAGCAAAATTTCACAAAAGAAGAAGTGTCGCGATATCGCGACATGTTGCTCCGTCGCGACTAAAAATGAAAAGTTGTCGCGATATCGCGACATGTTGCTCCGTCGCGCAAAAATGAAAAGTTGTCACGATATCGCGACATGTTGCTCCGTCGCCAAAATGAAAAGTTGTCGGACTTTCGCTGACATGTCTCCCTCCAAAAATGAAAAGTTGTCACGATTTCGCGACATGTTTTTCTCCCAAAATGAAAAGTTGTCGATGATTATCGTGACATGTTGCTCCTCCAAAAATGAAAAGTTGTCGTTTCTGATATCGCGACATGTTCTCCTCATAAAAATTCCGATATCGACGACATATCACATTTCCTTTTCGGCTCAAAATAGCAAAGTAAAGAAATGAAAAAGTGTCACGATTTTCCGACATGTCATTTTCAAGGATAAAATCAATTTCAAGATGAAATTGAAAAACATCATTTCACAAGGAAAGAAAAGTGTCACGATTTCTAGAAAAGCATAATGGTACGATTGGAAAAGGGTGTCGCGATATCGCGACATGTCACGTTTTTGTGGCCAAGTGCAACGAGATAGAGCAAAATGAAAAGCGTCACGATTTCACGATAGGTTGCATCCAAGCGGTTCGAAAGAGAAAAATGTCTGATATCGCGACAAAAATTTGATATCGGACATGTATCATTTTATGCATGAGGAAGAGTTAAGCTGCTAACAGAAAAATGTCATGATATCGCGACATGTCTCATTTTCACGATGCATGAAGAAGAAAAGGCTATTGACATAAAAATGTCATGATATCGTGACATGCTATTTTTGGTCATGATTTACATGGGGCCATTATGGAACATGTAGGGAAGCACTGAACACGTGGCATAAAGGTGTAAGGGTTACTGATAATGATTACGATTAGCGAGAGAAGATCAAACGTTTCGACGCTCGAACAAAAGCCAGAAATAATGCAAAGAGGCGGGAAGATGAAACGAAGAGACCTAGGATATGAAGCGAAGCGTCACAAGGCGGAATAGAGAACCGTACCAGAGGGTTTAAAAGCAGAAGCCAAAGGCAGATACGGGGTCGAAAACCGTTGGGAGCAGGGTTGCAGAGCTGAGGGTGATAAGCCATTCTGGGCCTGCTTTGGAGTGCTTTTCTTCCACTTTTTTTGGTTTTGGAGAACCAGATGTCTGCTATTGTAAAATGACAAATATTTAATGCAGATAATATTTCAAAAATTTGCATCTTATGGGCAAGAAAGAAGGAGTCATTTTCTGCATGCAAGATTAAATGTCTATTTTCCCTTTTCAGATTTTAGGCTTGTAAATGTAGTTGATACAAGTTTTTCTTGGTTGTTGCATGCGAATGCTTAAATCTGAAAACCTCATTCAAATCCTTAGGAGCCAGCACTTAGCTTATCAGGATTGTGCATGTTTTGCAGGTCCAATAGGTTAGGTTGCATGCATGGAAACCTCATATCTTCGATTTTGTCGAAATAGGATAGCATCATATTGAAGGCATTTTATTTTTATTTTTTTGCACTTTACTTTTCCATAAGTTGTTACTTTATTTTAATTTGCAGTCGTTAAAATTATAAACATCTAAAAAATATCAAAATCTAAAAAAAAAACAATGAACAATCACTAAAGTTTCATGGTGAAATAAATCAACATTGCCCCTTGTTTACAATTACTTGCAATCACTAAGGTGTTCCAAGCATTTAAATTGAATATTATTATTTATGCATATGAATGTTTGTTCATAAGAACCTTGGAGAAATAGCTAATTTCTTTGCAAGAGAGAGTTTCCTGTCAGAGACTCTAGTTGCGTGATCATTTTGTTATAGGGCAAAATATCCACTCAATAGGCAGTTCATCCCTGGTGATTATAAGTTAGACCTGCTAAAGAAAATGCAAGGGTTGAGGCAATCAAGTAAGTCTATAAAAGAATACACATAAGAGTTTCATAAAATTATGATCAGAATAGGCCACTCAGAGGCCAACAAGGAGAAGGTAGCCCGTTACATTAATGGGTTACGAGCAAGTATTCAAGAAGAATTAAGTCTGGTCCGGATGACAACCATAGAGGACGCTTACCAATTTTCCCTAAAGGTTGAAGAAAATCTCAATAGGAGGTTTGAGAACAAACAAAGAGGAAGAGGTCGTGGTGGAAGAACCAACAGAAGGACCAGTGGAAGAAGAAATGAAGATTCTCAGAAGAATGGAGAAGGTAGTAGTAATCAGGAACAAAGGAGAGAAAATACCGACCGCCCTCGTAATCAGAATAATGATTACCGAGGGGGAAGGGGCAGAGCTGGAAGTGGCCAGGGAAGAGGAAGGTTTCGTGGAACTTGTTTCTAGTGTGGAGAAGAGGGACATCACCAATACGAGTGTCCATAGCAACAAGAAAGGAATAATAGGATGCCGAAAGGAAATGCCAGAGCCGCAATCGTTGATGAAGATGCTGTATCTGAGCATTTTGAAGAAGTAGAGAGAGGAGAAGTAATGATCGCAAGGAGAGTCCTACTGAATGTAGAGGGGGGCACAGATCAGAGGCAAAGCTTATTCCACACAAGGTGTAAATGCAAGGGTAAGATTTGCAATATTATTATTGACAACGATAGCACGTATAACCTAGTTTCAGAGGGAATGGTTACAAAGCTACAACTGGAGAGGAAGAGACACTCGCATCCATATTGGATCACATGGTTGCAGAAAGACCATAAGGTTTTGTTCAGTGAACAATGCCTGGTAAAATTTAGCATTGGGAATTATCGTGATGAGGTCCTGTGTGACATCCTGCCAATGGATGCGTGTCATTTGTTGTTGGGAAGGCCATGGCAGTTTGACAGGTGCACGATTCATGATGGCCATGCCAACACCTACTCCGTAACAAAGAATGGAATGTGTCATAAGCTAAAACCCCTGAAGGAGGTGGAAGAAAAGGTATGTGGCAATGCCATAATTTGCTTAGTTGACGGGAGAAAATTTTTAGATGATTTAAAACATGAACATATGTGTTATGCATTAATTCCTAGAGTTAGGGAGAAAGAATGCAAAGATACCCCAATAGAAGTCCTAGATCTGTTGGAGGAATTTCTAGATATTATATCTGATAATGTGCCTGAGGGCTTACCCCCAGTAAGGAAGATCAGTCACCATATATATTTGATGCCAGGATCGAGCTAGCCCAATAAAGCTGCACATAGAATGACGCCTGTAGAAACTGAGGAGTTAAACAGGCAGGTCTAGGAGTTGCTAGAAAAGGGACTGATTCAAGAAAGCTTGATTCCATGTACAGTGCCTACAGTGCTAGCACCAAAGAAATATGGAGAGTGGAGAATGTGTATAGACTCTCGAGCCATCAACAAGATCATAATAAAATACAGATTTCCATTGCCAAGAATGGATGACATAATGGACTGTTTGAGTGGAGCCAAGTACTTCACCAAGATTGACCTCAAGAGTGGTTACCATCAGATCCGTTTCAGAGAAGGAGATGAGTGGAAGACAGCCTTCAAGACCAGAGAGGGTTTGTATGAGTGGTTGGTCATGCCATTTGGGCTATCCAATGCACCAAGTACCTTCATGTGGCTGATGCATGAGGTATTGAAAGAGTTTTTAGGCAAATTTGTCACTGTCTATTTAGATGATATATTAACATTTAGTAGAACCCTGGAGGAGCACCTGATGCACATCAGAAGGGTTTTTGAGAAGCTGCGGGAGGAGCAGTTATTGATTAATCTGAAGAAGTGTAATTTTGTAAAGGAGTTAGTGTACCTGGGATTTGTCATCTCAGTAGAAGGTCTAAAAATGGACCCAGAAAAGGTGAGAGCTATCATCGAATGGCCTACTCTGAGAAGCACAACAGAGGTAATACCATGTCATGGTCTAGCTATCTTTTACAAAAAATTCATTAGAAATTTCAGCAGCATTTGTGCACCCCTTATAGAAACAATGAGAGGGGATAAAAAATAATTCAAGTGGACCATGGGAGCAGATAAAATCTTTGATGTGTTGAAGAAAAAGGTCACAGAATAACCTATTTTGGCACTTCCATACTTTAACAAGGTATTTCAAGTAGATTGTGATGCTAGTGGTAGTGCAATAGGACCTGTACTGAGTCAGGAAGGCAGGCCTGTTACTTACTTTAGTGAAAAGCTCAATGATGCTTGGAAAAAGTGTTCAGTTTATGATCAGGAATTTTATGCTATAGTTCAAGCTCTAAGGAATTGGAGGCATTATTTTTTGCCAAAAGAGTTTGTCCTATTTACTGATCATCAGGCCTTACAGTACATTAATAGCCAAGCAAAACTAAATCAGAGGCACTTGAAGTGGGTTGAGTTTCTCCAAAGTTATACCTTTGTGTTAAAGCATAGAAGCGAAAAATCAAACAGATTTGCAGATGCCTTAAGTAGAAGGCAGAATTTACTAATAGAAATGAAGGTGGAAGTGGTAGGATTTGAAGAACTGAAGGGTTTGTACCCCGAATATCCTGATTTTGCATATGCCTGGAGGGCTTGCTTGGCACCTGTTACTTTGGATAGGACAAAGTGGTTTGGATTTTCTAATCCAAGATGGAATGTTGTTCAGAGGAAATCAATTATGCATTCCAAGGAGTTCCATGTGGGAAAACTTAGTCAAGGAGAAACACAACAAAGGACTGGCTGGACATTTTGGTCGGGATAAGACCATTGCCCTGGTGAGTGAAAACTACTATTGGCCGCAACTGCAGCAGGATGTGAAAAGGTTTGTGCAAAGTTGCAGAATATGCCAAATGGCAAAAGGTGTGAGGCAGAACATGGGATTATATCAGTTGTTACCTGTACCTGAGAGGCCATGGGAGGACGTCAGCATGGACTTCATTCTTGGATTGCCGAGAACACAGAGGGGAAATGACTTCGTATTTGTGGTGGTTGATAGATTCTCCAATATGGCACATTTTATTCCCTGCCAAAAAACAAGTGACGCGGTTCACATTGTAGGGTTATTTTTCAAGGAAGCAGTACGACTTCACGGTCTACCAAAAAGCATTGTTTCTGACAGAGATACAAATTTTGTTGGGTATTTCTAGAGAACATTGTGGAAAAATTTGAAGACAGATCTGAAGTTCAGATCTGCATACCACCCACAGACTGATGGACAGACAGAGGTGGTAAATAGAAGTCTGGGTAATTTATTGAGATGCTTGATAAAAGATAAACCCAAGAGATGGGATTTGGTTTTGCCGCAGGCAGAATTTGGATACAACAATTCTATCAACAAGAGTACATACAAATCTCCATTCCAAGTCATATATGGAAATTGCCCAAGAAATGTTTTTGAGCTGAGGAAATTGGATAAAGATGAAAAGAGCAGTGTCGAGGCTGAGAAATTTGTAGAACATATGAAAACCATGCATGAAGAAGTGAAGAAACAAATTACAAAAATAAATACTTAGTATAAGAAAAGAGCAGACCAAAAGTGACGGTTCAAAGAGTTCGAAGTAGGATATGAAGTCATGGTCCATCTCAGAAAAGAAATATTTCCTGCCAAAACTTATAACAAGTTGAAGATGAAGAAGTGTGGGCCATGCAGAATACTAGAAAAATGAGATTCAGGAAATGCATATGAAGTGGAATTTCCAAGTGGGCTTGACATTTCGCCTATTTTTAACATATTAGATTTAGTGGAATACCATGAGGGAGACAATACAGAGGCACCAAGTATAGAGTTGTGGAGCATTCCAGCGTCTAACCCAACCACAGACGAGATCGAGGAAATATTAGATACTCATGAAGGCAGAAGCACCAGGAAAAAAAAATATTCTAAATATTTGATCAAGTGGAAGGGCAGACCTGTAGAAGATGCAACTTGGTTGTCAAAAATAGAGGTTGATCGCTTGGGTCTTCCTCTCATAGATCAAAAGTGATGATCGCTTCTCAATCCACCTCGGGTGTCTGATGTAGGAGCATTTGAGGGCAGCAGAGCAATCTTGCATCAGCCAAATTTTTCTAAGTGTCTTGCAAAGAAAAATATGTGTCACGATATCACAACAGAAAAATGTTACGATACCACAACCAAAACAGGAGAGAGAGGACGCAGCGGACAAAATGTTGTGAAATTGCGACATGTCACAAAATTGCGACCAAAGCAGGGAGCGAAGGCACGATGGATAAAATGTCACAAAATCGCGACCACGGTGAGGAGCAAAGGCATAGTGGACAGAATGTCGCGAAATCATGACATGTTGCAAAATCGCGACCAAGGCAGGGAGCGAAGGCACGACGGACAGAATGTCACAAAATCACGGCATGTCACGATTTTGCGACATGTCATGAAATCGTGACCAAGGCGAGGAGTGAAGGCATAGCGGACAGAACATCACGAAATCATGACCAAGGCGAGGAGCGAAGGCACAGTAGACAGAACGTCATGAAATTGTGACATGTCGTGATTTCGTGACCAGAGCAGAAAGCGAAGGCGCAGAGGATGGAAGGTCACGAAATCATGAAATGTCATGATTTCGTGATCGAAACTGAAGAACGGAGGTGCGATGAAAATACATCGCGATATCATGATAGGTCGTAATATCGCGACCAAGGCAGAAGCAGGAAGGCAGAAGAAGAGAATGTCGTGATATCGTGACATGTCGCGATATCGCAACCAAAAGAAAAACACACAGTCCAGGCTGACATAAATGCATTCCTTCATGCACGGTAAGCTAGCGATAGTGAAGCAACAGTCTCAGAGAAATATTCCAGCAAGCATGTCGGCCACTCACGCATTATATCTAGAGACGCAGTTAAGGCAACTAGCAATGAAACAACAGTTCTAGAAGAAGATTACGATGGTTATGGCGGCCAGTCGCGCACCTCACCCAGAGTCCCATGAATGCAACTTTGTAGTATTGAGCCAGGTGGCTGTTGCAGATCGTGGAAAATTTGAAAACACAGAGGGTCGGGGCCTCGATAAAAACCCAAGAATTGTAATGAGAAGGGGTTGGCAAAATGGCAGATTGTTGTATATTTTTGTAAAATTCTTCCAAAGCTACTGAATGAGAAATTTGGCTCTAGATTTTCTTTGTCCTCTGGTACTGTCTAGATCTGTTCTCCACCATATTATCATGATGCTTTAAGTGATTGCATAGAAGATTCTATAGTAAAGATGAATTGTGATAGGAAGTACAAAGGAAAGTAGAAATTTATTTTGTAGGAATATGATGATAGCATAACTGTTCATGATATCAAAAATATAGACTCTAATTATGAAAACAAATATGAATAAGAGGAACCTAAAAAATGAGGCATACGGTGCAAAGTAAATTGAATACAATATGAATACCATATTGAATACTAAGTCTTCAATACCCAAATAATGTAATATAGGGGGTTGTTGGAATATATTATACTTTTTGGTACATGCTAATGTACCATCTTGGGTACATATCTAGATTAGGAGAGTATCTTATATTAGGTATTAATTATTTACATTATGTCATAAATAAATGCACAAGTATTATTAGAATGTGCATATTGTCCATGTGTACATGAGTCTAGAATAGGGATATAGTGAGTCAAAGGAAGGTGGAAGATCAAAATTCATACTCCATTATATATTGGCCTTTGTAGTAGAGAAAGTGAAGTTAGATAAGTGAGAGAGAAAGTAAGATAGATTTGAAGAGCATAATAGAGTAGAGTAGTTTTCAAGTTAGATACAATGTAGAGCATGAATGAAGAATGAAGCATTTGAGGTCTCCATATTTTGTATATAGATGTCATTTTTGTGATATTTCATTATTGGCTATTTTATGAGTATTTCAGAAGTTTCTCATGCTATTTACATGCTTAAGATATTACCATTTTCATATAGTTAATATTGCATGCTCATTTTATACCATATGGTTGCATTTTATTAAATATAAAATATCAAAATCTAATAATGAGAGAGTCCAAGGGTTATGTATTTAAGTGAAGTGTATGCAATGTGTCATGTAGTTAAGTGAAGAGTCACATGAATATGACATGTAAAGTCAAAAGACATGAGAGGTTTGTCCTATGTATGGAATAGGAAAGGATGCATATCCCAAATATGTGAGATGAGTAATAGCAAAAGTATTGAAAGATCAACTTCTAAGGTTATATTATGGAGACAAAGATCCATATATTGTATCTAAATATGAAAAAAAAAATTGAGCAAATGTCAAATTGTATATTTTATTAATCAATAATATTGTGAGTATCGTGATGATTTATGTTGTTATTTTCATGAATGTAATGTTCATTGATATTGAATTGAGATATTGAATGCTCTAATACTAAGTTTTTTTAAGATCTAAAATATTGGGACATATAATTAATCTATGTTTAAAAACATTAGTGGTATCAAAGTGACAATCTCTCACTTTTTGTGAGAAGATAAAAGCTAGAACTAGATTTATTTTTGGTGTAAATTTTATTGGAGGAAAATTTTTAGGTTTGAAGCTAGCATTTGAGAAGAACTCTGGTCTGAATTTTTGCAAGTGTAGATAATACTAAAATTAGAACAATAAACTTGGAGTAAGTGTATTCTCATTGTTGATATTTTGTACAGAAGAAGCCACAAGAAAAATTTAATTTGAATATACAAAGGCTAAAGAATATCATTGGAATAATTTAGGTCTTATTTTGATCTTGCTAAAAGTAATTTGATTAACAATACCATTGTTGTTTTGAAGATATGATGCAAATTTGGTAGAATAGAAGTATATTCTCCCAAGTGCAAGTCAAGATACAACAAATAAAATAGTGGATGTCTACAAACCCTAAAAATAAGGTGCATATATGTTAAGAGGAGCCTTTGAGTCATCCAGAGTCAATGTACTACCAATAACTATTGTCAAATACTTCATGACAAAGGAGACTATAAAATTTATTGCTACAATTATCCTAGGAAGGAACATGATAAATAAAATGTTGAGAGCCAATATCTCTAGGGAGGAACCTATGAACAAAAGAAAGGTGAGAGATAAGCCAACTAAGATTTCTAGTCTAAAGAACTAGAACATACTCTACAAAGAAAGCTCTCAAATTGAAACATTAGTTAGAATTCAAACCACCAAGATTCATTAACAAAGCCTCTAGGATGAAGAGATTCTAAAATAAATAGGAATAATTTCCATTGAAGTGCTTGTTAAAGGAGGTGAATAGCCTACATTTAGATGCCTAAGGATGAGCATCACAAGCAAAAGAATATTGTAAAGTATAAAATTTGAAATGTTATATTTTGGAGATTATTATTTTCCAAAACTAACATGACCTAGTAAATAGACGAGGCCCAATAAGTCAAACCTACCTTAACAAGTTAGATGAGATCTACCAATTCTAATGAGCACTTGATATTATTTGGTATCCTAACAAAAGTTATGTGTTACTTAATTTTACATGGTATCAATTTTTTTGGAATATTCTTTGGTATCCTAATGAGCACAAAATATTTTGTGAAAATTGAAAAGTTGATTTCAAAAATTTGGTTTTTAAAAATTGATTTGATTATTGAAAGAAATTTTTTGAAATTAAATTTTTCAAAAAATAAGGATATATACTCCAAAAAAAATAAATTTATTAATTAGAAATTTTTATTTGATATTTTGGAGAAGTAAGAATTTCAAATTCAAAGTATTTAATCTAAAGTATTTGAATAAATTGATAAATTTGATATTTGATATTTAAATGAGTTCCATTTGTCAAATAACAAAATATTCCTTCGTGAATCACAACTTTTGAAAAGACATGATTTTGCATCATGGAGAAACAAAATGCAATCAATTCTCATTGTAGAAAATAATTGGGATATAATGCATGGAACAAAGGATAAGTTAGAAGAAGAAAGAGAAAAACAAAAGTTTGAAAAAAATGATGTAAAATCCCTTATGTTGATTACATTTGGGATAATTGATGAAATCCATTTATAAATTAGTGAAGTAGAGAGTTCAAAAATTTCTTGGAAAAATTATACATAATTTTTGAAGGAAAGAACAAGGCTCATATACTACATTTGTATTCATAATTGTATTCATTAAAGGTTAATAATACAGAGAGTATATAACTCTTTATTTTAAGAATAGTACATATAAAGGTCAAGTTATTAAATCTAGGAGAAATAGTAGAAGACAATATTTTTTCTAATTTACATTAATAACACTTCCAAAAAGTTATAAACATATATTCACTTCACTTCAAGTGCTAAATAAGACATCCTTTAATGAATTGGTTAATATTCTTTAAGAATATGAAATGGAAAATTTAGTCGAGGTTGAAATAATTAATAATGCCTTTATATCTAAGGAAAATGTACAAACTCTACATCATCATCATATTCTTAGTTTAAATGGAAATAAATATAATTCCACATATGCATGAAACAAGGTCATACTAATTTTTTTATAGATATAACTCTTTGAATCAAGGAAATCAAATGAATAGACCTTTTTAAAATTTTCAACCAAGGAAATATTATCCTCAATACTAATATGGACAACATTAATAACAATAACCAAGAGAAGAGAATAAAAAGGTATATTTAGTTCAAGAGGTTCAAGATTTGAAAGAAAGTAAGGAATTGAAATTAGAGCCCTTATAGAAAGTATTTTAGTTGAAGACTTGTATCGCTCCAAATTTTTCGCATCCTTACCTTCAGGCTATAGGATCCGTGCCCGAAAGGAGGATGGGAAAAGGATGTCGCGGTACCTCGGACTGAGAGGACTTTGCGAAGGTCCCACCTCTCAAGGGAGGTGTATTTTGATGATTTTTCGATGGATGGTGGGTTCACCAGGAAACATTTAATGGCAGTTTCCATGCCTAGGTTTGGAATGTGTTTTAATGTGTTCGTTTTTAGCCTTAAGCATCCATATCCTAGGTTTGGCCAAATGAATCTAAATTAATCTATATGCAAGTGCAGATTTAATGAATACAGAAAGCAGGATTAAGGACAGGAAACAGAGAAATTATAGAAGGTTAAAAGCAGAATACCTGATCCGGATGTCTGATGAAGATTTTGATGTTGAAGCAGTCAGGATCATCTGGAATTCGATAGAATCGTCTGAGATCAGACAAGATCGTCTGAGATCTGATGAATTCGTCAAAGACCTGCAAACAGAAGAACAGATGCAAAATACGAGAGAATACTACTATGCTAACGGGGGAAACAACACAAAATGACAAGTATGAACACTAGAAAATAATTATGAACAAAAATTCAAACAAATTACGATATTCTAATGATAAATTATGATCTTATCATGCAAGTTAAGCTATATGGGTGAACTCCAAATGCAAAATAGTAAGCAATAAGGATAAACTAACTAAAATGTAGAATAAAATAGCGAAAAGAATAAAAGAAAGCACAAACTCTGGGCACTTATTGCCCCCAATGCAGATTGCAGTCGAAATCATCTGGAAGTAATGAAATCGTCTCGAATTACGACAGGATCGTCCGATATTTGAACGAGATCATCTGTGACGATCTGAGATTGCTCCAACTGAAGATCAATGAGGTCCCTACAAGAAAAATTCAAAATAACAAAGGCAAAATAATGTTCTAAGTATTCTAATGCACACAAAATCAATTTACAGGGAAATTTAGCCAGGGGTTGGGAGGGGAAGGTCCTAAGGATTAAATAGGCTTAGGGGAGTAGTTAGGAGGTTGGAGATCATCCCTATTTGGGAGATCTCCAATGGGGGAGGGTCTCTAACGACACAAAAATGCTTCTGTCCGAATTAGAGGCCCGTTGGAACAGAAGCTAATTGTGAACAATTAGTTTTGCGACAAGATCGTTTGGACATCCTAGCCCAGACGAAATCGTCAGATCTAGGGCGATATCTTCTGATCGGCGACGATATCGTCAAACGGTCAAAACAACCTCTAAAAATGGCACAAAAAAGGGGGAAACGGATTACCGGCGGTTAACAGGCGGTTTGGGAGGTTAAAATTTGAATTTAAATTATTTACTAAGGTGAATGTAATTATGACAATTTTACTGCGCCAATTTTAGGGTGCTACATTTTGCCCCCTCTTTAGCGAATTTTCTGAAGAAAATGCGTTAAAGATGAGTTCTTCTCGATCTACGAGAAAGCAAAAATTATTCCCAATTTTTAGGCGACGATTCTTGGTCGAATCGTACGACAGCTTACTATGGTGCCCCCTCCGTGTTTTTACCCAAATCGAACGTTTGAGGTAAAAACGCGAAAAAACAAAAAATTATTTTTGAATAAAATTAAGAAAAATAGGGTAAAACCCTAATTCATTTTTATTGTTCATTTTCTGGTTTTTAGAGCTCTGAAGCAAAAATGGTGGAGACGACGCACAGATCAACAGAGGTCCGACGCGGTCTACGGGTAAGAGTCTAGACTTAACTAGAATGCTTTAATTTGATTTTACATGCTTTTTAGGTAAAATTTGATTTAATTTTGAGCATCGTGGCTATTTTGGGCCATCGACGTCGTCGGGACGAAATCGTCCCGATTTCGACGAAATCGTCTCAATTTCATCAATTTCGTCCAAGGGCGAAATCGGCGAAATGGGGACGATTTCGTCAAATTAGGGACGATTTCGGCTTGCAAATTAGAGACGATTATGCTCAAATTGGGGACGATATCGTCTAATAGTGGGCGATATCATCAATTGCATAAAATTGAACTTTAACTTGCATTATTAATTACTTGAATTGTTTATTAATGATTGTTTGTTGTTTTGTTGTTTATGTTGCAAGAGAGGTTTGCTAAAGAGCGAGGGAATGGAAGTATGGAGGTTTGAGGGATGACTTTGCCGCTCTCACATAAGCAAAGCGAGATCAGCTGGCACGAGCCGGCTTGCAGCATGTGGCAGAGATGCCACAGGTGTCTACGGATATGGGGCTACTGACGGCCCTAGCAGAGAGATGGTATTCGGGTTCTTCTTATTTTTGGCTACCGATAGGGGAGATGACTCCCACTCTAGAGGATGTATGGAGGATTCTAAGAATCCCCATACAAGGATGATTGATCACTCCTACGGCCAATCAGGGCCATGCTATGGGATGATTGTGTGGTGACCCGAGCTTCACCCTAGAGAAGGGCGGAGTGAATATCGAGGCACTACGTCAGATGCCTGGGGCATCGAGACTCACACGGGTGCTAGCTAGAGTAGTTGGTGGACTTATGCTGTGCCACCAGAGCGGGTGCAGGGTGCCGTGGATGCTGCAGATGTGATCTGCGACATGCGGGACCATGGGTACAAGTTCTCTTGGGGCAGCTATGTACTATGCCGATTGTACAGGATCCTATATGGGGTTGTGTACAAGGGCGGCCGATGTCTATTGATGACATCGCTTCTACAGGTTTGGTGCTGGGAGCACATTGCAGTGCGAAGGCCGATAGGGCTTCCTATGACAAGGGTAGACGGGGAGAGGCCTCGAGTCTTCTATTGGTGGCTCCGAAGAGGGTCACAGTGGCGGATCGACCTTTCGATGTCCCGGAGGCTACTGGATGACTTAGTCCTAGATCAGATTACCTGGAGGCCATGGAGGGAGCATCCAGGGTGGGCCGAGGATGGACAGGAGCTGGCTCACGTTAGGCGAGTTTTTGGCTACGGATGGAGAGGGGAGAGGTGGAGCTCCATCGCTATGACCGAGTTTTGCGTCAGTTCGATCTACAGCAAGAGATCCCATATCTGAGGGATTATGAGTTTTCCTAAACTGTCTAGGATAACACCACAGTTAGCGGGGCTCTTGACATGCAGCGGTTCTGGAGTTAAGACATGGATGATGCCCCCATCCAGCCAGTGGATGGGGACGACGCATGGGTAGCCGATGGCTATGATGCCTGGTACGCAGGCATCCGCCCTCCTCGAATGACGAGGGCACAGGGTCCGATTCACATAGTTGTGCATCGAATAGGGAGGTGGCGCCAGGTGGCTATGGAGGCGGCCCAAGGTCACGGCGGGAGAGAGCCGAGGAGGCCACAGGCACAGGAGAGGCCGCAGCAGAGGGAGAGGAGGGAGGTGAGACCCCCATCTCCATAGAGGGAGAGGCCACCATCGCCCGATAAGGGCAAGGGCATTGACATGGGGGAGAGTAGCGAGACCGCTACTCTCTGAGCGAAGAGAGATCATCTCTAGGCACAGGTGTAGACTCTACAGGATGAGGTTGCACGCCACCGAGCTGAGGTGGCACAGCTCCGAGATGAGATTGCACGCCTCAGGGCACGGGGCGGGAGGGGCGAGCACTAGGGAGGTGACACGGGCTATTGCCCAACTTACTTTCTACCAGAATTTGTACTATCAGCTGGTGCCAGAGGCGGATAGACTACCCCTACCAGCCAACATCGCAGATCCGATCAGGATCGGGTCGTCGAGGACCTCGTCCCGATCGAGGACTAGGACTACTCAGACTACGATGGGGCCACCTCGTCCACCTCAGGGTGGGGGAGGAGATGAGGCAGAGAGCTCGAGGGGCTCTTGAGGCTAGAGGACTGCACAGCTTTGTACAGATTGACATTGTATTATTATTATTTTGTTGATAGAGGATTGAGTATGCCGAGGTAC
Source organism: Wollemia nobilis (assembly GCA_028583015.1). Lineage (NCBI taxonomy): Eukaryota > Viridiplantae > Streptophyta > Pinopsida > Araucariales > Araucariaceae > Wollemia > Wollemia nobilis. Next base: position 92,979 of record JAQPPZ010000101.1, read on the forward strand.
AGATTGTGGCATACCAATCCAGTTTTGATGATGTATATATCTCGTTGACATATATATGATATGTTTTTGATCATATGACTTGTGTTATGTGTATGCTTATGATGCTTTTATGTTTGTTTGATTGATTTGATAATTGGATTGAGGATTCATGAAATTATGTCGTTTTGAAAATTTATACTTTTGATGTCATGCGGTAATATTTTAAATGAAATAATCTAATGTAACAAATTGATTGTTTGTAATGTGATGTAATAAAAAATAAAAAGAGACTTCTAACAATAATTTCAAAGGACATTGTCGCTATTATAGACCATTTCATGGAGTCACTGCTCACTCGGTCGTCAAGCTAATCCCAGGATAGAAATATTGTTAAAAGTAAAAGAGTGCTTAAGAGACTGTCTTAAGACTTTGGTGCAATGGTGCAAATGATGATGATGATGGTTTGTTTTCAGAGTTTCATAAAAATAGTATGCATGAAATAATGATGTTGCTAGGCATAAATTCCTAAGTGTGATAAATTTTTTGGATAATTCGTTAGGAATTATACCATCATTGCAAAATTGAAGGTTGACATAATGACATGAAATAATGAAAATGTGTTTGCTTTTTAAAAGCATAATTTGTGTAACATAATGAATTAAGTCATATGGTTTTCATGATTTTTAACAAATGGGGAATAAAAATTGTTACAATGGTTTGCGCTAGGCATAGAATATGTAGGTATAGACTTATACCATCATCGCGAAAATCCAAAAAAAGATAGTTTTATTGCATGGTTGATTTTTTTTAATAAAAAGAAAATATGAAGATGAGGACTTGCGCTAGGCATAAAATTCCAATTTTGGTTTTGGAACTATACCATCGTCGCGAAATTCAACTAGATATATATGTTTTGATTGTATATTTTGAAAGAAATTTTGATTTTTCTATTATATAGTTGTCTTTATGGTAAGCAAATGTACTTGATTTATTCCAAACAAGTTGCAAAAATAATATTTCAAAGTATTTTGAAGACAAAAGTTAGATTTATAAGGAATCCCATGTGCATATGTGAATTCATTTCTGATCTTGATTTATCATAATGATACACAAAATCTCTCAAATACAAATGTGTGTGCAATTGCTTTGTGCATTTACCTGTTTTGAGCAAGATAATATGATACAAGTGATTTGAAGAAACCAAATAAGTGTTCATTAACCATGATGTAGATGCATATAACCATACTAGACTACTATGTAGGTCGGATTATCAAGAGCTAGCTAATCCATAAGCGAGACATAGGTCTGTACAAAAGAAGGTCACTAATGTGACAGACATATCACCACGCTAGGAGTTACCCAAGGCCAAGCGGGTTGGGCACAAACCACCTGTTATGGGGCTTACCTCACAGTTTTCGAATAATTGAGAATTCCAGGGATTCAAGCTCATCAACCCTTCTTTTCTTTTCAAAGGGTAGGGAAAGGGGATTTTATTGCAGTTTTGCTTTCTGCTTTCTTTTGAACTTTGCTTCTTTTTCTTTTGTATTTTTGTTTGCTTGATTTTTTTTTTTTTGAGATAGTGCTTGAAATATTGTTGTAATGATATAAAAGAACATTTTTCTTTTCTCTTTTTCTTGAACTTTTCTTTTCTTTTTCTTTGCTAGGGATACTTGCTCGGATTAGCTGTAGAGCAAGGGATTTTTATTCTAGGTAGGGGTGAGCTTGTCCTTTTGCCAACTCTCAAAGATTCTAGACCATGTGCATGATAGGATAGCAGGGGAAACTTTTCGCTCAAGAAATCACTTCTACTATGTAGCAAAACATGGAAATTACAAATATAATCACTTTATTGTGAAAGGATGTGCTTGGTTTAAGTAAATAACAAGATCAATTCTCTATGCTCAAACTTTATTTAATTGAATTTTGTGGACTTTGATATAAGAGAGATTAGTAATCATGCCAGATAAAATCAAGATATTTATTGTTGTGAGTGTGCAAGTGAGGGATTCCAAATAAATGCTAATTTATCCAAAATAATTTGAAACATATAACTGCAATAATTGTAAGAACATATATATAAACACTTTTGAGAAGTTTTGAGAATGTTGACTCTCTCTTTCTTCTTTATTTTGTTTTGGTTTCGAAAGAGTCAAGCATATTGTTGTTTTTATATTTTTATCATTATTTTGTTTTTTGGTTTTATTTTTGTTTTTGAACAAAAAAAATTTAACAAGTGCCATAAATAAATGCAACAAATAGTTTTGAAGATTTTGATGATTATGAATGTTTTTGGTGTTTTTGAATTTTATAAATTTGAAAGAAATACAAGATAGTGATTTTGAACAAATATATACATGGATGAAATGACCAAATTTATGCATAGTAACGTTTAAGATGCAAAATATTCATGGGCTCTTTAAGTTCTTTACCATCTAAGGTAGATAATTTGTATGCTCCTGATTCAAATTTAGCAGTAATAATATATGGTCCAAGCCAGTTGGGCTCAAATTTACCTTTAAGGTCCTTAGTTGCATTTGTATTTTTTTTATTTTCTTTTAAAACAAGGTTGCCGATCTCAAAGGATCGATGACGAACTTTTTTAGCATATGATCTTTTAAGCTTGTTTTGGTAAGCACGGAGATGCTCCAAAGCATTGATGCATTTTTCATCTAGGAGTTCCAGTTGACTGAGTCTGCCAACACGATATTCATCTCCTACTTCGGTATCTTGAAGTAGTAGAGCCAAAGAAGGAACTTCCAATTCAAATGGAAAAATTGCTTCAGCACCGTAAACCAAAACAAATGGTGAAGTTCCAGTGGGGGTTCGAACACTAGTTCGATAGGCCCACAAGGCTGGATATAACTGAATGTGCCAGTCATGACCAGTTTTATTGACCAATCTTTTGAGAATTTTGATTAAGGTTTTGTTAGATGCTTTTGCTTGACCATTACCCTGAGGATAATAGGGAGTGGACCAGCGATGTTGAATCTTATATTTTTGGCATAATTTTTTAACATCTTTATTTTTGAAACAAGTTCCATTGTCAGAGATGAGATTTGCAAGAATTCCGAACCTACAAATGATTTGATTAAAAATAAATTTAGAGACTTGTGTGCCAGTGCAGGAAGCTAAAGGCATAGCTTCGACCCACTTTGTGAAATACTCAGTGGCGGTTATGATGAACTTGTGTCCATCAGATGACATAGGATTGATTTTGCCAATAATATCTAAACCCCATTTGGAAAAGGGCCAAGGAGATGAAATAGCCTACAGCTCTTATGCAGGCGCATGGACAAGGTCAGCATGTTTTTGGAACTTGTCGCAATGGCGCACATACTCATGTGCATCCATTTCCATGGTAGGCCAAAAGTATCCTATCCGAAGGAGCTTTTTAGCAATGACGCTACCACTAAAGTGTCCTCCACAAGATCCATCGTGGGCTTCACTCAAGGCTGATTTAGACTCTTCTAAGGTTAAACATCTTAATAGGATACCTTCAAAAGATCTCCTATATAAAGTATTGCCAATTATTACAAATCGACTTGCTCGTCTACGTAATAATCAATGCTGGTTTCTATTAGAATTGGCAGGGAAAGTCCCATTTTGGAGAAAATCAAATATGTCCGTATACCAAGGTTTAGGAGTAGTTTCATTGATTAGAAACACATCCAAAGGCTCTAAGCATGACTTATTTGAAGCGGGTTCCTGGAGTCGACGAATAATGATAGTGGCATATTCGTCATCTAACTCCAAGGGCAGGGAGAGATGCAGCTGCGGCCATAGCATCAACTGCACGGTTGCTAGTTCGAGGAATAGCTTCCAAGGTAACTTGATCAAATAGAGACATTAATTGTAAAACATAGGCCTTATACGGACGCAGTTTATCATCTCTGGTCTGATAAACTTCATTAATTTGGTTTATAACCAGTTGAGAATCACCAAAAACTAACAAATGTTTAATTTTTAGTGCCAAGGCAGCTCGTAATCCAAGGATTAGAGCTTCATACTCAGCAGTATTGTTGGTGCAAGAAAATGTCAATTTGAAGGATAGAGGAATAAGATGTTTTTGCGGGGATATTAAAATAATACCCGCACCAGCCCCACTCATGCATCGGGCTCCGTCAAAGTATAAGGACCATTGTTCGATATGGTCTGCCTCTAATTGAAGGCATTCGTCAGGAAACTCAATGATGAGGGGATGGGTAGACTCTAAGGGTGCAGCAGCTAATTGATCTGCTATGATTTGGCCCTTAACAGACTTCTATCCTATGAACGTGAGGTCAAACTCGCTTAGAGCAAGAACCCACTTGGCTGTGTGACCCGATAAATAAGGTCGACTCATGAGATACCTTAAGGGATCGTATTTGGCAATGACATATGTTTTCTGAATAAGCATATAGTGTCGTAATTTTTGCGTAGAAAACATGACGGCTAGACATAGTTTTTCTAATGCTGTATAGCGGGTTTCATAACTGATGAAGGTTTGGCTAATGTAATAATTAGCACATTCTCTCTTTTCATCATCAAGTTGAGCTAACATAGCTCCTAAGGTAGAATCTGAAGCTGAAATATATAGGAGAAATGGGCGATCAGGTTTAGGTGGTGAAAGCATAGGTGGATTAAGGAGGTATTGTTTGAGAAGTTCAAAAGATTCTCTACATTCGGTGTCCCAATTAAAAGGGACATCCTTCTTAAGGAGTTTAAGAAAGGGACCAGTTTTGTCCGCCAGCTTATCGATGAAGCGACGGATAGCTTGAAGTTTACCTTGTAAACTTCGTAACTCGAATATATTAGTAGGTGCGGGCATATCAGTGATGGCCGCAATCTTGAGAGGGTCGATTTCAATACCACGTAAAGAAACTAAAACCCCTAATAGTTTATCGGACTTAACTCCGAATATACATTTTTCTGGATTTAATCGAATAAGATATTCTCGTAATCGATTAAAAACTTTTCTCAAATCATCTAAATGATTATCTTCCAAAATAGAGCGAGCTATAATATCATCTACATAATCATGTAGGATATCATGCATCATATCATGAAAAATATAGGTCATAGCTCGTTGATAAGTTGCACTTGCATTCTTTAAGCCAAATGGCATCACTTTCCAGCAAAAGGTACCCCAGGGGTAATAAAGGCTATTTTAGCCTGATCTTCAAGAGCTATCCTGATCTGATTATAACCAGAGAATCCATCCATTAAGGACATAATCCCACTCTCGACAATAAAGTCAATGATTTGATCCATGTTTGGAAGAGGAAAGTCATCTTTAGGGCATGCGGCGTTAATATCTCTAAAATCTGTGCAAACCCTAACTTTGGTAGCTTCTTTCTTGGTGACCGGAACTACATTTGAGATCCATTCAACTTGTATAAAGATAACATTCAGGAGTTTTTCTAACTCCCCTTTGACTAGCAGAGCCACTTTGGGATGCATTTTTCTAAGTTTTTGTTTAACTGGTTTAGCATCCGGATGGACCACTAGATGATGCATGACTACGGAAGGGTCTAGACCTGGCATATCTTCATATGTCCAAGCGAAGACATCTTCATACTCTTTAAGGAATGCAATGTATTGTTCTTGTTTTTCTTGACTTAATTCTGATCCAATATTGATTATGTGAGGATTATCCTCGGTTCCAATATTAATTTTAATGACGTTTTCTACCTCCATGTGTAGATCTCTTTCAAAATTAGGTGGGGCGGGTGAAACACCCAATTCTTGTAATTCTTGTAAGGTTAATTTAGATAATTCATCTTGAGGATTAGTGGCCTCAAGTTGGGCTATAGTTGGTATAGAACCATCAAAATAAAATCCATTGTGTAACATCTCTTCAATAGAGACATCATGGAAGATATCTCCTTCCAACTCTTCATCGAGGGTCGACAATCATTTCAGGGTAAGCTATGGATAGCATGTTGCATGAAAACGACTGATTTTTAAGAGGCAAATCAACATGCCTATCCAAATAATCTTGATAACATATGAGTTGATCATCATCTTCAAAAGGAAAGGGTTGACCCTTACTAGGAAATAGGCCCACACCACAGCGAGGCGGGCCACGGTTCTACCTCGAAAGGTTCTTTCATGCCATTTTGGAAAGGTCCCAAGCCTTTCCCTTTATATCCCATTTTAAGCATCATGGGTTTAGCTTTAATATAATCATTGGTAAAATAACACCGAGTGTATCCCTCATGATGAGTTTTGATATTCCGAGGGATTCTTCCCCAGTCATATCCTTTATAAATGAAGGCACAACTCCCAACTTGGTAAGTACTTCCCATAGGTTGTGGGAGGCCCAAAGTACGAGGAGATGGCGGTAAATTATTCAAAAGAATTGAATCTTGCATGAAAGAATTTGTTTTTTCTGATATTAAGGTTGTGGATAAATCTGGTAAAAGTTCATCAGAAAGGGCATAAGATGTAGAAGGCTTATTACCTATATCTTGAGATGTGGAAGGGATGATAGTTGTTTCTGTAGGTTTTGAATTTATAGGGATAGAACTTGAAGGATTGGTTGTAGATTTAAGATCTTTTTGAGGTTCTAGAGTGATTTGTTTAGAGGGTTGTTGATCTATATAGGAGGATGAAATTAATGGAGGGGAAATAGGTGAAATTATGGGTGTGTGTTTCACAGTTTTAGATGAAAAATAAGAACTAGGATGTGTGGATGACGAGAGCGGGGCAAAATTGCACTCCAACGGGTTACTGCAAAGCACACATATCAAAAGGTCTAGGGTCACCATGGATAGTGACCAACTGATTTTTAAACTCAAATTTAACACATTGGTGTAAGGTTGATGGGACCGCTCGCATGGCATTGATCCAAGGGCGACCCAAAATTATATTGTATGATGTTGGGCAATGTACAATAAACATGATTGTTTCTAGTGTTCTAGGACCAACTTGCAATGGGAGGGTAATAACTCCACACGTTTCTTGTGTTTCATCATTAAAAACTTTGATAATCATATTAGTTTTCTTCATTTTGTCACTTCTAAAGCCAAATCGTTGGTAGAAGTCAAAAGTGCAAATGTTTAGAGATGAGCCATTATCAATCAAGACTCGTTTGACAGCTACATCTCCAATTAAAGCAGTAATGTATAAGGGATTATCCTTATGTAAACTATGTTGTGGGATATCTTTATCTCGGAAGTCAATACAATCAATATCTTGAGTGATGATAGTATTGGCCATAGCTTCAGGTTGAATGTTTTGAGGTACCATCATTTGGCTCAATGTAAGCATCAACTCATCCCTATGGGTGGGAGAGGATCTTAACAAATCCAAAAGGGAAATTTTGGCCGTAGTATTGGATAATTGCTCATTAATATTGTAAGGGAGTTTAGGTTGAACATTAGGAGCATGAGTCCCTTTATTAGGGTTTTTCAGAACGAATGGAGCTGATCCGTCGTTCTGGTTTGGTTCTTGTTGGGAATTTTGAGCTTGTTGTCGGGTGACGACTCCAATGGTACCTACAATGTTATAATGAAGATGTTGAACTGGTCTCGGTTGAGCATTTATGGCTTGTTCATTAGAAAGGAATATATTAGAAGAAGGTCGAGTAGTAACTCTTCTAGGAAATGGTTCTTCTGGAACCATAGCATCTGTGACGGGTTGAATAGGATCTGATTCATTTTTAGAACTATTCGATTGGTTTGAAGTAATGTCTAGTTCACTTTCACTATCTGATTCTATATCACTAGAATCTGAAGTTTGAAAATTATGTAAGGGCCTGGTCGTAACCAGGGATAAGGTTGTGTCAAATATTTGAGAATCCTAAACAGGTAATTGTCCGCTAATGGTTCCTACATATCGGGTAGGAGGAGGAACATTATGATGTTTGATTTGATTGGCTACATCTTTACCATGTCTTGGTAAAGGGTGTTGAAATATGTCTAAAGTTTGATTGGCATTTTGATTTTGATTTTGGGGAACGGTCTTTTGAGTATTATTATGAGGGTTTTGTTTAGGTTGGAAGGCTTGCACTTCCATTTCATTATTATCAATCAAATCTTGTATTTTATGTTTCAACCTTTTACAAGCATTGGTAGAATGTCTAGGTCCTCTATGGAAATCATAGTGTAAGTCAGCTTTATATCCAGGTATAGTTGGATCAGGTTCCCGGATAGCTGGTAATTGGATCAAACCTCTTTCGAGTAATTGAGGTAAAATAGTTGATAAGGGTTGATTTAATCTAGTGAATTCTCGAGGAGGCTTGTTAGGAGGTTTCAATATAAATTTTTCTGTTGTCTTCGTTGCATTGATATTGGCAACATTCCTGCTGTCAGTGACTCCATCACCGACAACTTGTTTGTTTTTATATTGATTTTTGGATGTTTTCTCATAATCCTTCTTCCTAAGTTGGCCTCTCCTAATGAGGGCATCTTCTACTCTTCGAGCTAAATCTATAGCTTGATCAAAGGTAGTTAAGGTAGCAGTTGATAGCTCATAAGATATTTGTTCTTGTAAATTATTGGTTAAAATGTCCAACATTTCCCTATAAGGTAGCACAAAGTGCAGTTTTCCTGTCAATTGCCTCCACCTAGCTAAGAAATTGGCAAAAAATTCATCTTTGTCTTGTTTTAAATTGTATAAATCTTTAATAGTTACATGCCTCTTGATGTAGGCACTAAATTGATGGACAAATGATTCAGCTGTTTCTTTGAAGTTTCTCAAAGAATGAGTGGGCAATTGATAGTACCACTCTAATGCCATTCCACCTAAAATTTTTGGGAACATTTTTAATAATAGCAAGTCATCATGCGATATGTCATGACATGCTATCCTAAACATGCGAAGATGCTCTATGGGATCTTCGGTTCCTTTATATATAGGCAAGATAGGCATGGGAAAATGCTTAGGGTATGGTTGAGCTACAACTATGGGATCCAAAGGTTGACTACATATCTCTCGATAACTATACGAGGGATGGTAGGGATCTATCTGGTCCATACGCGAAGCTAACTGTTTCACCATGGCTTCCAGATTACTAGTTTGCCCACCATATTGGTTTGGCAGGGCATTGACATGGGTTTTATGGGCATATGATGGAGGAACATGAAGATTAGATGCCATGTTACTATTGTGTAAATTATTGGTAGGAAAAGTGTTATGAAGGAACTTTGAAGTGGTATTATGTTGTATTCCAGATTGTTGAAAATTGGTGTTTGGCTTCGTTTTAGGTTTTTGTTTACTTGAAGCATATTGCTCAATAGTTTGGAAAAATAAAGTAATGAAGGAAGGTTTCTTTTTTGGGGGAATGATTTTAGGTTGAATAATAGGTTCCTTAGGAGGTTGGGTAACCTATTGTTTTGACATGTTTTGCATCATAGTCACCATGTCTGTATTGGATGGCCCAGCCTTATCACTTTCTTTATCAATGAAAGACAAGGGATTAATGCGCACATCATACATATGTTCCAAGGCTACCTGAGTGTCACTAATTTGCCCTTTATCAATACGAACTGCCACATTAATGGCATCAATGTTATCATCAAGAAATTTCTTGAAATGATCTATGTTGTCAAAAGCAATAGTTCCATCCAGAGCTACTCTAGGGGATGAGGATCCATCCTCTTTAACACTTCCTTCTTGTTCATTATCTTCATCTAGGTCATGTTATGATTGATCTAGAGTTTTTCCTTTCGAAGTTGGATCTTCAGGAAGGACATTTGGGTCTCTAGTTGTATCTTGTAACCAATATTCTTCTTCTCCTAAAGTCTCTTTACCATTCCTAAGTTTAGGCATGGTGCTAAATTTTGATTTCAGCAAATATATATATATATATTTATATATATATATATGCAACAAAATTAAGAGGTATATATTTACTATATACCTACTACAATATTTGAAATGAAATGTTTAAGTTTTTGCTATGTTTTTTAGTTTTTTATTTTTGTTTGTTTTTCTTTGTTTTTGAAATAATATAATAAAGACAACAAATAACACAATAAATGCAAGAAATAAGACTGAAAGTAATAATCTAGTTTTCTACAAACAATTTATAAATATCATTAATAGGCTCGAGTTGTTCAGGAGTCATGAAGTGTTCTTCTTCAAATTGAAAGTTTTCTTTTAAAAATTTGATGAAAAGAGCTATGGTGATATTATCGGTCTCAGATGCTGGTTGATAAAAGTAAATCTTGTGGCAATACTCTCGATATAACACAGCTCGCGGAACTCTATTCCATATTTCCATATCTGTAATAACAACCTCTTGGTCTTCTACAAAACCTAGGAACTGGTGTACAATGGCTACATTCTTGAGGTATTCCTCGAAGGTGAACAATTTTGAAGATACTAGAGCTCTCCTATAAGCTAACCATCTATGGCAGGCTCTCTGAAGTTCATGATAAAAAACTAGTTGATGAGGATCCAGGATTCTATCTAGGACTAACATCTTGATCTGTTTAAGTTGTGTGGACCTAGATGAGATGAGACTAAGTCTTCTATCAAGTTTGTTCCACAGGAATTGATTTCTACTTGTTTCAGGCACATTAAGCATAGAGTTGATTTCTATTGCTGCCAATTGGTTTTCTACATTTATGGTAACTGCTAATATTTTCTTAGGAGCTACCATCTAAACATGATTTTAAACTTTAAATGTTCTAAAATGCATATATGTTTTAGTTGTTATATTTTTTTTTGTTTGTTTTGTTTTCGTTTTTGTTTTCAAAAGGTTATGATGCATTCACGTCGGTTTCACCAAAATGTATCGCTCCAAATTTTTTGCATCCTTACCTTCAGGCTATAGGATCCATGCCCGGAAGGAGGATGGGAAAAGGATGTCGCGGTACCTCGGACTGAGAGGACTTTGCGAAGGTCCCGCCTCTCAAGGGAGGTGTATTTTGATGATTTTTCGACGGATGGTGGGTTCACCAGGAAAAATTTTGTAGATTAAAAATACAACGCCAAACAGAAATAAAACCACAATAATGGAATACAGGAAAGTTGCACAAAACAAACAATTTTTATTAATCAGTGGAGTTTAAAAACTCCTTTTGAGTACAACAGGGCCTGTAACCCTTTTTGTGATACACAAATTACAGTTTGTGCTAGGGTTCTCCGAAACCCTAGCTGGCATAAAGTGGTGGCATTTCCGAAGACGTATCCTTAATCCCAACAAAGTGAGTGGGTTTTGTTGTATCCTTTGGCTCGGACCACTCCAGCTTAAACAACTGCTATCAACACACCAGATCTGCCATTAAAATCCTGCACACATTAACACTATCAAGGAGTTAGAAATTAATAAGAGGGCTCCACCGTGTGAGCCCTCAAAAACAATTTAAAACCCTAGAAAAATAGAATGCAGGAGTTCAACAACAGATTAATAAAAGAAAAGAAGTTACTTGCTTTAAACTGATTTATACCGTTTCTCGTTAACGCGGCTAGACCAAGCGGCATCTGGAAGTAATGTGGCTGTCAAATCGGCTGCAGAAGGCGCCCTGGTGCACTCGCCGAACGCCCGCGTGCTTCGGATCAAGGTTTCGGACGTCGGTCCGAGTCCGTGGGCACTTGTGACAAGAATGGGGATTCTGCGAATGTCTGCAGAAGAGATGGCGGCGAAGTTGGCGACGGATGCGGCGATGGATGCGACAAAAAGATAGATGAAATAGAAGAGATAGGTCCAAAAGATAGCAAAGATAGCAAAGATAGCCAAGATAGAAGTAGGGTTTGAGCCATCAAGGTGGCTCTATTTATAATCTACTCTTAGGGCACACTTTAGGGTTTTAACGACACTTTGAACGTGTGGCTAAGATTAAAGTGGATCCAAGGGTAGAGAATAAATCTAGGTTGTGAAACGGATTAAGAAGGATGGACGGATGAGATTAAATGAAAGATGGACGGCTTAGATTAAATCACTTAAACTATATTTATATATATATATATATATATTAAAATATATTAAAATATATATATAAATATTAATTTAAATAAATTTGGGGATGAAAAATGGCGGGAAAGGTGAAATTGGGCCAAATAATGGCGGGAAAGTGTGGATTTGGGCCAAATAATGGCGGGAAGGATGAATGATTGACATGTGGCTGACAGGAAGGTATAGATGACTTGCAAGTGGCTGGATTTTGGTGTCTACAGATGCCCCTTTTTGAGCTGCTTTGTGTGAAGACACAATGCAGCACAAAAACTTAAGACACCTGAAAAGCTGGATCAGACGCAACTCTCTCTCAAGATTAAAGCACAACTTTGAAGACCAAAGAATAAAAGAATATTTAAAATTTTATCAGCTTACCCCCTCAATTGGCGAGCGAGAATGGTTCTCACAAGCCAATTGGAAGAAATTTGGAAGAAAATGAACCGTTTTTGCCCCAACGGTGAAAAAAAGGGGTTGGTGTATGAACCATCTGTTTATGTCCCAACGGAAAAGGGGTTGGTGTACAAACCAGAAAAGAATATGGTTGAAGACGATATGAGTGATGTGAAAGATGGACCGTTTTCTTGCCCCAACGGTTATAAAGGGATTTTTGCCAAATTGTAAGTTCCATGATCATGTAAGATGAATTCCACTATAGGAAAATTAGAAATTGATAACGGATGCCCCAACTCCTGTGTGTGAGTCCATACTCGTTGATGAAATTGCCTTGTTGGCGCCATTGATATGCAGAGATGAAAGATGCATGAAAGAGTCCGAACTCGAGAGATGCTCCTAGTGACTCGTATGGATAATTCCTCGGGTCGGAACCAATCAACCTAGGTAGCCTCAATCTCTAGCAAGACTCAAAATAATGATGATATTAAAGATTGTCCATGTTTAAGGCCCCATGAACTAGGCCATCAATGACAACTGTTGAGCAAATTAATCTTGGTATGAGGTCACTTGAAAAGTAGAATACCCAAAATTGATTTCCAATTTTCAAACGGTGAAATAATTGATGATGATAAATGGTAAGTGTCCTTATGGTGGTTTAATCCTCTTACCGAATTGCATGGATGCAAATCGCTGCAATCGCCAAGGTGATAGAATATACCACTAGATACGAGGTTTACTTTAATTTGATTTGGCAAAAATATGCATGATGAAAGAAGAATGAATGAAATTGACGATAGATCAGAAGAATTGATGAATGTGGTTAATTTTGTGAAGGTTTTGAATATTTTTAACCCAATTTGTAAAACAATGATGAATGATGCGCTTTTTGAGCGAAATGACAAAATTTGTGTCCAAAACTGTTGTAACCTTCACAAAATGTTTTATTATGATAAGAAGAATGGATGAATGCAATTTGATGAAATTTGGAGGAGGTAAGCTTCAATTTTGCAAGTTTTGTTCCTTTATTCAATACTGACACCAAACGCCGGTCTGCATTTGGGGGTGGCAGAGACGCCCGTCGGTGTTTAGGCGCTCTGCAGATGCAGCACTACATCTGAATGCGCCATGAAATGCCCCACTACGTTTCAGGGCGCCAAAACCAGCTATTTAAACAATTTCAGCGAGAATTTCGCTCATTTGTGCGTTCGAGCTTGAGAGAAGTGCGTCTGAGGGAGTGGAGTGAAAGGTTGTGTGGGAGAGTGAAGCACGCGGGAGCTATGGCGGAGATGGGAGCGGACGCGCCAGTGCAGCCAGCTGAGGTATTTGTTCATTTAAGCAAGTACTTATTATGTGTTTTTTTTTTTTTTTTTTTTGGAAAAATTTGTAACAAATTTTTGTTTTGTTGTTTTGCAGCTTAGGGTGTTAGAGGCACGACACCGATTCTCCCCTATCATTCCGGGGATGAGGAGGTCGTTGTCCCAGGAAGACTGGGAGATATTGGAGGCAGTGGGACTAGCGGAGGCAGCCCGATTGGAGGTAGTTCGGGCAGATGAGGGGTACCTCTTTTTATGGTTAGCTTAGTGCTTAGATGCACTCTTTATGAGCCTTGGTGCTCTATTGTATATTGTAGCCTTTTGGCATTCATTGTACAGTTTGACCTTTATACATATATATATACATGGCTTTTATTTATTTGGTGTTTTACTCTCTTTTGTGTGAATGCCTATGTTTTTGTGATGCATGTTTTTATATGTTTTAATGTTTTTGATGCATATGTGATGGAATGGAATGCAAACTTATAGATGATTAATGCGAGACTAAGTATATAACATACAAATCTATGGATGATTAATGCAAGACTAAGTAAATGAAATATGCACTAAGAAGCACTCATATTTTTAGATAGTTAGATTTAGCCAACTGTTATCATAATTGTTTAATCAGGGGCACCGAACTTGGTGGCTTGTGAATGGATGACGTATGGAATGACATGAATATGGAAGAAGATATGGAGGGTGTTGGGAAGACTGATTTTACAAAGACTCAAACATGCTAGTGGTATCAAACAAACTTACTAATACTGCCTAATTCAACTAGGACCAAATGTGTGTGCATGCGAGTTCATTAACCAAATCGGAAGCATGGTAGTGACTCTAGGCAATCAAAAACCTGTGTGTGTGCAAGTGTGTTCATTAACCTCATCTTGCATAAATTAGGTAACCCTGTTATGGAGAAGACCCCGAAGCTAGTTTGTCCGTATGAGCATTTCGAGGTCTCTTTTTGAGGAGAGACATGTCGCCACGCAATGAGTATACTCCACTTGCCAGTCAAGCGTCTATAGCCCCGGTGAAGGTTAACTCCATAGTCCATGTTGTTTTTGACCTTTGTAAGCCTTGGGGATGACTACCTATCCGTCTGATTGGACAAGTAGTACGATCCTTACAACTTATTTGGGATCAGTGGTGTGTGAAAAATGTTCATTTCCTTAGAGCTTTGGGGAATCGGATTCTCAACCGAAGTATGATGAGAATTTTACCCTATCCTTACTACTCTGTTTATATTTATATTTTGTGATTGCTTGTGATAGTGGTAAGAACCACTGTTTTATGGACTATGTTTGCATGATAGGACAAACGAGGATTACCCTTTTCACTTCAAGGCACAACCCAAGGATGGTGTTATCTCTCTTTGACACAAGATGTTTTTAAGATGTGAAAATGTGATAGGTTCAAGACCGCTTTTGAAATCATTTCCCAATACTCAAGATTTTATTTAGTGTAATTTGTGATATGGCCCTAGAGAACTTTGACATGCATTTCAAAGTTTGCTTAAAACACTAGGAATGGCTGAGTGACTGAAAACATTTTGGCAATGTAAATATGTGCAAATGGAAAATGGGTGTACGAATGACAATTCGGTTTGATGGATTTTATGAAGGTGCCCCCGATTAAGGCAACATGACTTTTGCTTGACCAAATTTTATATCCAAAAGATAGAATGGTCTCTAACATGATATGCAACTATGGCTGAAAATGAAATGTTATGGTTTTCAATGAGATGTATGCACATGAAATGCAATGTTTTTGAATGAGATGTATGCAACTAACAATGAAATGCAAATTCTTTTTATTTTATTTGTTTTTTTTTTTTTTTTTTTGTTGTACAAGCCATGTATATATGTACATATAAAATTCAAACTATGCGTAGAATGCCCTCAAGTGTATAACATTAAGTGGTTCGGGTTCTTCCTCTCCCTCTAAACTGGCAAGTCTATAAGTTCCATTACCCACTCTTTCGGTGACCATATATGGACCTAACCAATTAGCCGCGAATTTATCTCGAAGATGCGGCAATGCATTGGTGTTTTGTTGATTCTCTTTAAGGACAAGATCTCCTACTTGAAATTCTCTTAGATGAACTTTGGCATTGTAAGCACGTTTCAATCGGTCTTGATAAACTCGCAAATGCTCTAAAGCATTGATTCGTTTTTCATCTATGAGTGTGAGTTGATCAAGACGTGCTTGTCTAGCGATATCATCATCAATAAATTCCTGCAAAGAAATTCGCAAGGAAGGGATCTCGAGCTCAAAAGGCATGATTGCTTCAGCTCCATAGACCAAAGAAAATGGCGTTGCCCCAATGGGAGTTCTAATGCTTGTTCTGTAAGCCCATAATGCCAAGGGGATTTGTGTATGCCAATCTTTATGATTTTCTTTAACAAGTTTCTTAAGAATAGCAATTATGGTCTTATTGGAAGCTTCAACTTGTCCATTGGCTTGTGGGTAGTAAGGAGTTGAGAAACTATGTTGGATATTATACTTTTCGCAAAGAGCTCGAACATCCTTATTCTTAAAAGACTTGCCGTTATCAAAAATGATTTTAGAGGGAATACCAAAACGACAAATGATATGGTGAAGTATAAACTCCACAATTCTAGGACCTGTCAGTACTGGTTAGAGGAATAGCTTCAACCCACTTTGTGAAGTATTCAGTGGCTGTAATGATGAAAGTATGTTGTCCTGATCGAGACCCCATTGTGAGAAGGGCCAAAGGCTTTGGATGGGCTGTAAAGCTTGTGATGGTATATGGATTAAATTAGCGTGTTCTTGACACTTTTTACATTGTTTAACATATTTGCAACAATCTTGTTCCATAGTGGGCCAATAATACCCCATACGTAAAATACGCTTCGCAATGGCCATTCCACTAAAATGACCACCACAAGTACCATCATGGGCTTCAGCAATAGCTCTATGTGTTTCACCTGCTTCTAGACAGCGGAGGAGTACTCCATCATATCCACGTTTATACAACACATCCCCCAAAAGAACAAAACGAGCTGCCTTTTGCTTAAAACAGCGGCGGGCAGTTCGAGACAAATCAGATGGGAGTGTTCCAAACTTGAGGAAGGCTACTATCTCACTAGACCAAGGCTCATATGGATCCGAATGGATAAAGCAAACATCTTTTTCATCCTTAGACTCAGCACGGACAATTGCGGACTTAGAGATTGTGGAAATGATTAGGGGTTGTACCTCTCCAAGGGAGTCCTTTGGAATCAATGATCCAAGAGAGGCCATGGCATCCGCAAATCTATTAGTCGAACGAGGCAAACTAGTGATCTCATACCAATCAAACTTAGAGAGCAACTTCATTGCTACATCATGATAAAGCTTAATGGTAGGTTCTTTGGCTTGGTATTCTCCTGTAATTTGTTTAACCACGAGTTGAGAATCCCCAAATATCCGAATACGCTTAATGCTCATAGCTATGGCTGATTGAAGACCTAAAATTAAGGCTTCATACTCTGTTGTATTATTGGTGCATTGGAAGTCTAGTTTGAATGATAAAGGGATGGGAATCCCTTGAGGTGTATGAAACACAACTCCAGCACCTTGACCTTTCGCGCACTTAGAGCCATCAAAGAATAGCGTGATGTCAACATCTTCCTCCGGAATGATGTCCTCTTCTTGTTCAGTGATAGCAAATACCGAATCATCTGGGAGCTCAATAATCAAAGGATGATCACTAGGTAGTGGAGCTTCCGCAAGTTGATCGGCTATAACTTGACCTTTAACGGATTTTTGGCTAATGAATTCAAGATCGAATTCGGTAAGCAACATTATCCATTTAGCGGTACGAGTGTTATTATAAGTGCGAGACATCATATAACGCGGAGGGTTTTCTCTAGCTATGACATATGTTGTATGGCTAAGCATATAATGACGAAGTTTCTTAGTGGCAAAAACCACTTCTAAGCACAACTTTTCCACATAAGCATATCGGGTTTCATAGCTTACCAATGTTCGACTAATATAATAGACAGCTTGCTCACGATTTTGTTCATTCTTTTGTGCAAGCATTGTCCCTAAGGCAAAGTCCGTTGCTTAGATATAAAGATTGAAAGGGACCCCCGGACGAGGCGGAGCTAAGACTGGCGGAGATGCTAAGTACTTGCTTGATGTCATCAAAGGCTTTCTGACACTCATCTGTCCATGAAAATTGTACCCCCTTTTGTAGTAGGTGGCAAAATGGCCTACATTTATCAGAAAGTTGTGCAATAAAGCGACGGATTGAATTAATCTTTCCTTGCAAACTACGCAACTCCTTCAAATTAGTTGGGGGACACATTTCCATAATGGCTTTGACCTTGTTTGGGTCCACCTCAATACCTCGTTTAGAGATAATAAAACCTAGGAGTTTGCCCGAGGTAACACCAAAGACACATTTCTTAGGGTTCAACCTTACTTTATGCTCTAGAAGTCTATCAAAAACTTTTTCCAATACATCAAAATGCTCTTGTCGAGTTTTAGATTTTGCCAATAAATCATCCACATAATCTTCGATAATCTTATGCATATAATCGTGGAAAATATAAGTCATGGCTCGTTGATAGGTTGCACCTGCGTTCTTAAGGCCAAAGGGCATCACCCTGTAACAAAAAGTTCCCCAAGGTGTGGTAAATGTTGTTTTGTGTTGATCTTCAGGGTTTATTCGAATATGGTTGTATCCTGAAAATCCATCCATGAACGAAAGCATTTCATGACCAGCGCAGGTGTCGACAAGAGTATCAATGTTTGGAAGAGGAAAGTCATCCTTAGGACACGCTTTATTTAGATCTCGAAAATCGGTGCAAACACGTATCCCCCCGTTAGGCTTGCGAACGGGTACCATGTTAGAAAGCCACTCAGGATAATCAATCGGGACGACAAATTTAACATCCAGAAGTTTCTGAATCTCCGATTTAACTATGAGGGCCACGGTAGGATGCATTTTCCTAAGTTTCTGTTTGACAGGTTTAGCATCTTTTTGTAAGGTGAGGTTATGGACAACCAAATTAGGGTCTAGGCCTCGGCATGTCTTTGTAAGACCATGCAAATATCTCCTTCTTCCGCTTGAGTAGAGCAATCATTTGCTCTTGTTCCTCCGATGATAGACTTTTAGCCGGTTTCACAATTTGGGTGCCATCTTGGTCTGTACTAAGGTCTACATCGATAGTTTCTTCAATAGACATGTGGGAACCTTCCTCAAGCTGATGGGGAGTAGGGATCGGATTTATGTCATCTAAAATGTCATCAAGCTCCTGTGCCTTGCTCTCGTCTATGTCTGCCTGGAAGACCTCTGGCTTAGAAGATGAAGGTGAATGTGGAGGTGAAGGAGGAATGTAGTTGGCGGAAGCCCTTAACAATTCCTCGGAAAGGATGAACTCTGAAATAGATGGAGGGGATGAAATCCGATCCATGCCAATCAGGCTTGGGTTGATCAGGATTGGCTTATCCGGATCATATGGATTATGGAGTGGGGTGAATAAGTCTTCGAAATTCATTGTCGACTTATGGAAGAAAGGATGGGCGGAATGGAAGGGAAAACCGGTGAAGACCTCGGAAGACCTGAGATGCAAAACAACATAGTTTTTGAGTTTTTTTTTTTTTTTTTTTGAGTTTTTTTTTTTTTTTTGTAGTGGTGAAAACCACTATTACACACATACATAAAGCAATAAAGTATTTTTATATATTTTGATTTTTTTTTTTTTTGGAAATTTTCTGATTTTTTTTTTTTTTTGGTAGTGGTGAAAACCACTATTTTAGTATATACATATAATACAGGTTTGGATTATGGCTTATGGATGTGGCGGAGGGGGTGGTTCACCTCGTTCTTGTGGAAGAAGCAAGCGAAAGATGGCCTCTTGGAGAGGGAACAATTGGAGATAAAACTCGTCTTGTTTAATGAGGGGAACAATGGGCGCCGACTCTTCTTCAGATTCATCACCATTTGACATGACGTCAAATTCTTCATAGGCTTCATCTTCGGATTCGTCGGGGTGGAGGATTTCTTCTTCGAAATTAAGATTAATGCTTTGAAAAGCTCGTTCAAAAGAAGAAAGGGATGGAAGTGGTTGGTAGCCCAGACCAAAACGCTCAGTGGGTCTCTGATATGGCATATCGATGCGTTCAGTTACCCCTTGCTCGTATCGACCTAGGCCAAATTGCTGCCAATTATGTCTGTGGAAATAGCGAGAGGGAAAACCCTCCATCCTTTCGATATTGGCAGGGACTGGATGCTTAGGTTCTAGTATGGTGGTAGGACTAGAAGATGACTCTATTCCCCCATATACAAAATTAATGGAATTTGGCATAGAACCCATGTTATAAACCGATCCAATGGATAAATGTTGGTCATGTGGACGACCAAAATCTTTAACTTTTTTCACATTGAACGGTGTGATGTGGACATCTTGGATGGCATACTCACCAATACCGCATCGGTGAGATGGACCTTGACTTGGGAGGGAGATGGACTAGATGATGGAATAGAAGAATGTGGGATAGAAGAATTGGAAGGATTTGGTTGGGTTGATGCTTCACTAACTTGTGAAACATCAGCTGGTGATGGTTGGGAAGATGGAGGAATAATAGGTGATGTTGAAGAAGGTGTAGAAGAAGGGGGTAATGACGTGGAAAGAGATGATTGGTCATGGCCACATGTGCATGTGGTCACTGATGAAGAAGAAGGAAGATTAGGAGATGAAGAAAGTGGTGAATGAGATGGAATAGCGGAAGAGGAAGATGGTTGCGATATGATGGGTAGCTCCTCGGGAATGGGAGCTTTAGAAGAAGATGGTATAGAAGAAGTAGATGGGGTCAAGAAAAGATGAGTGGATGGCAACACAATCTCATAAGGATTTGAGACATAGTTGCAATGTTTGAAGGGTTCAATGTCGAGCGGGTACACAATGAACCCTGTCCCTCATATACATACTTCGAGACATTGATGCGATATAGAAGGGACACATCTCATCTCCCTAAGCCAAGGCCGTCCAAGCAATACATTGTATGCCATGGACCCTTCCAAGATGTGAAACAAGGTATGCAAAGTTCGGGCCCCTACCTCAATGGGCAAGATAACCGTGCCAACCGTGGAAGATAAAGCATCATTGAATGCTTTAAGAGTAAAAGTCGACTTTGTGATAAGGGATGGCGACAGCTTTAGATGACTCAACGCCGATGTTGTAATGATATTGATTGAGGAACCGGTGTCAATTAAGACTCTCTTGAATGGCTTGTGATCGATCTTGGCCATGATATGCAGTGGAGGATCTATACTTTCTGTTGACATAGGTTTGATTTCAAAATCATAGAAAGTGATGGAGGGCTCCATGCATGTTTGAATACTCCCCACAAAGTTGTTGAAGGCATTAGTATCTTGAGTTTGAAGCTCGATTGACTTTAATATTTCCATTAATGCCTCTCTATGCGGGGGAGATTGTTGAATGAGGTCATAGATCGATAACTTGGCAGAAGCCATTTTTAAACTGGTAGTTAACCGGCTACTCAATGACATGATGGGTCGTTGGCGTTGAGTAGAATGATTTAGCGGTTGTTGAGAAGTACTAGCACGTCGTTGGGTCACTGTTACCTGAGGTGGACTGGGGGTTTGTACAGGTGGCTGTGGTTCAACCTCGATTTGGTTGGTTCGCCCTTTGACCCCGGGTTACTACGTTAATAGTACCCACAAAACCTTGGTATTGTTGTACATGGTTGACTTGATTAGGAGGAGTTACCCGAGTTACTCCCCCTGAAGTTGTTGGAGCTTCCTCCCGATGTGGAAGGGGTGTTTGAAATATACCAAGATTTTGATTTTGTTGGGCTAAGGGGCTATCCAATTTAATGGCTCCAATCTCAATAAGATCTTGGATCACATGTTTGAAATCTGTACAATTATTGATATCGTGCCCATTTTGCCTATGATAAGGACAAAATAGGTACTCCTTGTAATACTTCCCCCTTCTAGATGGTTCTAAAGGTTTAAACTCAGGTAAAGTTAACTGATTTGTGCTATATAACTTGTTGAATATGACCGCATATGGTTCATCTAAAGGTGTGAACTGTCGCTTGGGACGATTGTTTTGCCAAGGTCGAGTTTCCATGGTTGGCCCAGTATTGGGAGCTGGTTGAGGAGGGGCGGGTACCGCATGATAAGCAATTGGTTGCGGTTGACTTTGCATTACTTGTTGTTGTTGAGCCATTACGGGCTGACTCGCCACCACTTGATTAACTTGGTTAACATTTGAGGTTGTACTAGCTCTGTGTTTGTTTGTTTTGGCCATAATTATTATTTCGTTGTTGGCCCTTTTGTTGCCATTCTTTTCTACGGGGTTTTAAAACACCCTCTTGGACTTTAATGTCTTCTATGATACTTGCTTGGGCCAAAGCCTCTTCAAAAGTCCTGTATTGTTGTAATTGGAGTAACCAAGAGATAGGTTTTAGACAACTCCGGGTGAACATTTTGGTTAACTCCTCCATTGGTAGGGAGAATGGCAGTTTATTAATGATAGCCCTCCAACGGTTTCCAAAGTCATAAACGGTCTCATCGTCATGTTGCTTGAGCTTGTATAAGTCGGACAATGAGACTCTCCTTTGTACATTTAGGGAGAATCGTTCTAAAAATAGATTAATCAATTGTTCGTAAGCATAAATGCTATGGTGAGCTAAATGATTGTACCATTGTACAACATCTCCCCCTAATGTCTGAGGAAAAGTTCTGAGCATAAGAGCGTCATTATTTTGGATTCTAAAGCAGGCATGCATGAATGAGCTCACATGTTCATGAGGATCCTCAGTTCCTCGAAATTTGTCAAACTTCGGTAATGTGAAATCAATCGGATATGGCGGTGAAGGTACCGAAGGATGAATTGGTTGATTGATCAACGACCTTAGCGTAGGTTTCTGACTAGATGAGCCAGGCATGTTGAGCATAAGGTTGTCAATATGTTGTTGTATAGCATGGAGTCGAGAATCTTCATGAAAATTTTGACTCGTTTGATGATTATGAGGATGCAATGGAGGAGTGGAAAAATGATGAGATGGGATGAAATTGCCTGGATTAGGCGGTGTGGAATGGACAAGTTGTTGGTATGGATGATACCGAAAAGAAGGTGATTGGGGTGAATGATGAACTGGACTGGGTTGGGAGAAAGGTGGGGTAGGAATGGACACCACCGAAGATTGGGGTACCCGGGTGGGGCCTGAGCTAAGAAAAGCTGGCTGGGTAGAAATTGGTTGAGGTGTAGGATTTACTACGACAGGTGGTTGAGCATTTTGTTGCTGTTGTTGCTGAAGCAACTTGTCGAGGTACTCCCTAACCTTATTAATCTCTAACCCAAGGGAGGTGGGATGATTGGATGAAGGTGGAGGGCAGGCTGCCATGGTAGTCACAGAAGACTGCATAGCAGGGGCAATGAAGGTGGCTGAAGTAGGCGGTACCTGGGAAGAAACAGTAGACTGTGCCCTAGGTAGGGTGAAACCATAAATGGTTTGGGAAGAAGAGGGTTGAAATTGGTCATGGCTAGAGGAGGTTCCACCAGCCTCATAGAGAGAATTGGTGTACACCCGGGTAAATGGAGGAGAAAGTGGTCGGGAAGACACTACATTTGTCTCCAAAGGAGGACAATTGAGCATCTGGGAAGATGTTGGAGATGAAGCCGACTGAGCAGATACAACATTAGCCTCAAAAAAGGGTTAGTGTAGACTTGAGTGAAACCAGCGGGTATGGTTGATGCAATATCCTGCTGAAAAATAGAATCTTGCATAGGGGAATCTTGGATTGGCTCAAGGACATAGCCAATGCCATCTCTTAAGTGAGTTTGCACTTGGGCCATATCAATGTGGGTAATATGACAAGAATTGTCTTCCTCCATGGGCATGGCCATGTGATAGACGGTAGAAGGACGTGAAAGACCTGTAGGCGAACCTGCCTGAAATTCACTAGGATAAGTGGCTATGTTGGTGGTGGGGATATTCTGTGAATTATTCATTTGATTATTTAGATTTAACATTTTAGATTGATTCCTTGTTAAGACCATGAAGCAATAAATCTAAACAAATTCAGAAAAGAAGAATGCAAAACTGGAATGATAAATTTACACTAAAGAAATTATCAGAAAACAGTCACAACCTAGGTTTCAACCAATGTGTCTTACCTGCGGTTAATTAATTATTTTCTGATCTTAATAGTAGTAAATTTTAAGTGTCCGGTTTATGAGTTTTGCATGTGATCTAATCTTGAATTATTCACAAAAAAGGTAAAAACTATGGCTAGGAAAGGACAACGAGATTCTTACTGGTGATGAAATCCAGCAAGTTTGCTCGGGGGTGACCTATGGTGTCTAAGGCAGAAGTTTAATGGATGGAGATGAATTCCACCGTCACTAAACTTCAAGCAATACCTGGTGATGAAATCCAGATATTACTGTTTTAAATGCAATATGAAATGCAGTGAATTTTATTTTAAGTGTTTTAGTTGTCTAATGTATACATACAAAGCTATAAATCAAAAGTTCTAATGATCTAAGCAAGAGGCTACCGAAAACATGCCATTTCCTCTGAAGAAGTGGAGTACACCGTTTAAAACCCCCTGCCTACCAATGATATCAGATATCAAAGGAGCAACCGGAAGGTTCGTCCACTTCTCTGCTTGGAATCACCCAATGGCAGGAGTACTATTGACATCCAATCAATAGTCCTACTTAGATAACTAAAACAAATAATTCGTAGCTATTCTAATATGCAGCTAGGTATGCAATTTTTTTTTTTAATGCAAGCAACAATCAATAATGCAATGCAAAAAAAAATGTAATTAAAAATAACTGTTCTTTTCCAGATTACTTAGTTTTTATTCATTTTAAAGCAATGATCTGAAAAAGAAACAGAATACAACAGAAAAACCAAAAACGTAAAAAGTACAGTTAACAAAGAAGAAAAACGCACTTACTCGGAAGCCTACGCTTTTCTGTAAAACTGTCTTCAAACGCCCACGGGAGTCTGCACAGGCTGAAACGCACCTCTGCGTTTCGTATTGGACTTCCAGACGCCGCTCTGCGTCTACTGTGTTTTCTGCAAGCTCAGAAACCCTAGTTCGCTGGAACAACGAATTTCATGATTTCTGGAACCTGCAAAATAAAACAGAAAATAGGAATAGATTAGTAAAGCAAGTATTAAAAACATGAAACCCTAGGGGGTCCCACCGTGATCGCCATTTGTAGATTAAAAATACAATGCCAAACAGAAATAAAACCACAATAATGGAATACAGGAAAGTTGCACAAAACAAACAATTTTTATTAATCAGTGGAGTTTAAAAACTCCTTTTGAGTACAACAGGGCCTGTAACCCTTTTTGTGATACACAAATTACAATTTGTGCTAGGGTTCTCCGAAACCCTAGCTGGCATAAAGTGGTGGCATTTTCCGAAGACGTATCCTTAATCCCAACAAAGTGAGTGGGTTTTGTTGTATCCTTTGGCTCGGACCACTCCAGCTTAAACAGCTGCTATCAACACACCAGATCTGCCATTAAAATCCTGCACACATTAACACTATCAAGGAGTTAGAAATTAATAAGAGGGCTCCACTGTGTGAGCCCTCAGAAACAATTTAAAACCCTAGAAAAATAGAATGCAGGAGTTCAACAACAGATTAATAAAAGAAAAGAAGTTACTTGCTTTAAACTGATTTATACCGTTTCTCTGTTAACGCGGCTAGACCAAGCGGCATCTGGAAGTAATGTGGCTATCAAATCGGCTACAGAAGGCGCCCTGGTGCACTCGTTGAACGCCCGCGTGCTTCTGGATCAAGGTTTAAGACGTCGGTCTGAGTCTGCGTGGGTAAACGGGCACTTGTGACAAGAATGGGGGATTCTGCGAATGCTCGCGAAGAGATGGCGGCGAAGTTGGCGACGGATGCGGCGATGGATGCGACGAAAAGGGGCGGCGATGGATGGGTGAAGAGATAGATGAAATAGAAGAGATAGGTCCAAAAGATAGCAAAGATAGCAAAGATAGCCAAGATAGAAGTAGGGTTTGAGCCATCAAGGTGGCTCTATTTATAATCTACTCTTAGGGCACACTTTAGGGTTTTAACGACACTTTGAACGTGTGGCTAAGATTAAAGTGGATCCAAGGGTAGAGAATAAATCTAGGTTGTGAAACGGATTAAGAAGGATGGACGGATGAGATTAAATGAAAGATGGACGGCTTAGATTAAATCACTTAAACTATATTTATATATATATATTAAAATATATTAAAATATTAAAATATATATATAAATATTAATTTAAATAAATTTGGGGATGAAAAATGGCGGGAAAGGTGAAATTGGGCCAAATAATGGCGGGAAAGTGTGGATTTGGGCCAAATAATGGCGGGAAGGATGAATGATTGACATGTGGCTGACAGGAAGGTATAGATGACTTGCAAGTGGCTGGATTTTGGTGTCTACACATTTAATGGCAGTTTCCACACCTAGGTTTGGAATGTGTTTTAATGTGTTCGTTTTTAGCCTTAAGAATCCATATCCTAGGTTTGGCCAAATGAATTTAAATTAATCTATATGCAAGTGCAGATTTAATGAATACAAAAATCAGTATTAAGGACAAGAAATAGAGAAATTATAGAAGGTTAAAAGCAGAATACCTAATCCAGATGTCTGATGAAGATTCTGATGTTGAAGCAGTCAGGATCATCTAGAATTCGACAGAATCATCTGAGATCAGACAAGATCGTCTGAGATCTGACGAATTTGTCAGAGACCTGCAAACATAAGAACAAATGCAAAATACAGAGAATACTACTGTGCTAACAGGGGGAAATAACACAAAATGACAGTATGAACACTAGAAAATAATTATGAACAAAAATTCAAACAAATTACAATATTCTAATTATAAATTATGATCTTATCATGCAAGTTAAGCTATATGGGTGAACTCCAAATGCAAAATAGTAAGCAATAAGGATAAACTAACTAAAATGTAGAATAAAACAATGAAAGGAATAAAAGAAAGCGCAAACTCTGGGCACTGATTGCCCCCAATGCAGATTACAGTCGAAATCATCTGGAAGTAATGAAATCGTCTCGAATTACGATAGGATCGTCCAAGATTTGAACGAGATCATCTGCGACGATCTGAACTTGCTCCGACTGAAGATCAACGAGGTCCCTGCAAGAAAACTTCAAAATAACAAAGGCAAAATAATGTTCTAAGTATTCTAATGCACGCAAAATCAAGTTACAGGGAAATTCAGCCAGGGGTTGGGAGGGGAAGGTCCTAAGGATTAAATAGGCTTAGGGGAGTAGTTAGGAGGTTGGAGATCATCCCTATTTGGGATATCTCCAACGGGGGAGGGTCTCTAATGGCGCATACACGCTTCTACCCAAATTAGAGGCCTGTTGGAACAGAAGCTAATTGTGAACAATCAGTTTTGCGATAAGATCGTCTGGACGTCCTAGCCTAGACGAAATCGTCAGATCTGGGACGATATCATCTGATCGGTGATGATATCGTCATAAGGTCAAAACAACCTCTAAAAATTGCACGAAAAATGGGGAAATGGATTACCTAGCGGTTAGCAGGCGGTTTGGGAGGTTAAAATTTGAATTTAAATTATTTACTAAGGCGAATGTAATTATGACAATTTTACTGCGCCAATTTTAGGGTGCTACAAGACTAAATTCAATATAATTGTCAAAAGGATAAAAGAAAGATATTCCTAAAATTCCTAATGGTACTAATATTACAAGTAACAAAATAAAAGAAACTAGAAAAAAAACTACATAGAAACATCATAATGTCATCAAGACCAATATAAAGAATAATAGATCCAAAAAAAAAAAAAATGAATAAAAATATTCAAAGAAAGATAGTTGAAGACAAAGATAACTCAAATACTATAGAAAACAAGTTAGCAAATCAACACCAAAGTCAAAACACAAAAACAAGAATAAAATGTTGAAGACTAAAATATTTAAAAACCAAATAAAGTAATATAGGGGGTGCTGGAGAATATTGCATTATTTGAGAGAAGTAAATGTACTCCCATAGTACCATTGTAAATATTATGATAGGTTATGAGTTAATAATTTAGGTGTGTAATTTTTATTTTCCCTAAAGTATGTGTCAATATGTAGGATAAGTCCAAGTGCCATGTAACAAAGTGTGCAAGTGTATTGAGCATGGAAGAGCACAAGTGTAATAAAGTGTGCAAGTGTGTAGAGTGTGAGAGAGTCCACATGTTATGTAATCAAATGAGAAAGTATATGCAATGTGTCATGTAGGTAAGTGAAGAGTCACATGTATATGACAATATATAAAGTCAAGTGAAATGAGAGGTATATATTATGTATGGAATAGGAAAGTATGTATCTCCTAGATATGTGAGGAGAGCAATAGCCAATGTATTGAAAGGTCATATTTCAAGGTTATATCATGGAGATAAAACTCCATGTATTGTATCTGAATATCAAAAAATAATAATGAGAAAATCTCAAATTGTACATTTGATTCATAAATAATATTGTGAATATATTATTGATTACCATTGTTATTTTTCATGAATGTAATGTTCATTGATATTGATTTGAGATATTGAATGCTCTAATAATAAGTTTGTTTAAGATACAAAATATTGGTACATTTGAATAATCTATCTAAAAAGCCATCATAATGTCAAATGAATCTATGGATAGGCTTACATGATCTATCTCTAGTCTGTCAATCTAAGTGGAATCAATTTGATCACATAGTCCCTAAAATTTCTTAAGAAAAACCTTAGGATTGATGGTGTTGCTTACATGAGTTTCATATACATTGTCCACATAGAAATCAATCACACTATGGAATTCATCCTTCTTATCCCTATACATGTAATTTATCTCCTTAAATTTAGTATCTTTATGTTGATCATTCACATACTTGAGCAATAATTTTCTTTATATAAGAGTTTCCTTCTTTTTTTATGTGTAGCATAGTTTGGATTACTCAATGAGGATACATGGTGATCCATAAATGTTATTTTCTAAAAAGAGAAACTTTACAAATAGTTGTGATTGGAACCAACACTACCAATTTAGATATCTCAAAAGACCATATGATTTGAAAATTAGGATCAAATTCTTTCGTATGCAAATGTTATGGACCCTAGATGTTTAGCATTAAAAGTACAATAATTCCATTTAAAACCTACTAAAAAGTAAAAAACTTTTAGTATTTATAGAAAATGAGAGGTTGTCATATATTACAACATGAGTGGCAAAGAGGGTGCTTACTATGCATTAAATATGTAGGGTATTAAAGAACTATGTTTTGCCACTTGTCACAATATGATTTGCTCTAAATTTATATGCTACCAAGTCTACTATTGACTATGCAAGTTGTTTTTTAAGTTCAATAAGATTTTGGAATATGATTGGTCGATACCACTTTTATAAACACCAAGTAGAATAAAAATTGTAAATTTTTCCATTATATAGACAACCATATTGGTCCAACTAGAATGTGTTGTGTGTCACTTTGAAGTACATGGAACTCCAATGCCCTAAAAAACTACCACATGTCAAACTGCATCACCATCCTAGATTGACACTTCAACTACCACATATCACCTTAGGGTTTATGCATCATCTATCAAATCACCTATATGGACCTTCATGCTAGATGTATAGACTATTGTTTATCACCCTGGAATGTGTGCACAAACTAACCTAGTTGTATATTATGCCACATGTTACCTTGTAATTATGACATCTTGGCTGTATAAACTACCATGTGGCATCCATACAACCCTACCACATCATCATTCTAGGATAAAAAAAGTGTAACATCATTGGAAAAATCAACAACTAGAGTGTTTAAGAGTGTCATGTCATTACTTTTGATTTCATTAGGCATGTATGCTTTTAATATGTTGGCATACTCATCAAAATGAAAGGTGGTTCATACTTAAAACCTCACATGGAAATACTACTAAAATTCCATGTGTTAATCATCTTCCCAAGCACAAGCCTTAGGAAGGAAAGCCAAACCAATCAACTTAGCATGTCAAAAAAAACAACATATATTTTCTTTCCTACTTATGATTCATGCAAGCATACACAATCATGGAACACTCTACCATCAACATGGATTATTATCCAAAATACTCCAAATTCAAAATTTAAAAATTTACTTTTTGGAGGGAAATACAATTTTTTTCAAGCATGATTTAGCGGTACTTAGAGATAAAATGGCAACAAAATTTGAATTATGACCCCCTAAAATTTTATAAATAATACAAAAATACTAATGGTTCATCCATATATGCTATGGTTTGGCCTATATAACCATTTTTCAAATGTAACCAATCATGTCCTCATATCAGCCCTATAAAATAAATGTAAATTCCAAACCATTTTTGTAACTTTTTAAAGTGGATTGGAGGTATCTGCCAAGCACATAAGCCTCTCCATGAATTATCTAGCACCAAGTGTTGGTCTAGAAACTTTTAGCCTATTTTTTCCTTCTTTCATAGCAACTAAGTAGTATCTCTTTCTTTTTTGGTCATCAAAACCTAGAAGAGAAAAGGAAATGGACCTTTTTATTAATTATAAAAAGCAAGCAAGGTTTTAAAAAAACCTCAAAAATCTCAATCTTGAAACTAGGGCATAGAAAAATCAACAAAATATGATTGAGTACTAATGAGAAGAAAAAATGAACCCGGTGATGAATTTTTATCTTGGAACAAATATTATTAGTCAAGTAAGGTCCTTGTGATCCAAGTCCACCAAGAATTTTTATTAGAATACTTACTTTTATTACACCATCAACTTCAAAAAATATTCTCCACAAGCCCTTATAGAAATTGTCCTCAATAGAAGCTAGAAGAAAAATATATCACTAACACAAGTGAATGAATAATGAAGGTTCACACTTTCTCTAATACCATGTTATATGTGATAAGGCTTTTGTAGACACCAAAATATCTTGGATTTTATTTCATCTTGTATGAAAAAGTATCAATCTATTGTATGAATTGATAGGTCCCATAATTTACGACTACATTTATCATTATGGATGTCTACTTATAACGTTGGAATATGATAAAAATAAGTATGCTTTAAAAAAATACATTTAAATTTGAATTGTTTTGGTTATTATTCCATCTAATTCCAAACCATTACTATGTTGTCTTTGAGGGACCAAGTAGGGCCTCCCAATTGGTGAGGATTGAATGAATGCCCCATACACAAGAATTTCATAAATGATATGATGAAATAAATTGTGGTGGACAACCATATACAAATATATATGGGTTTATCTTGGTTGTTGTACAATAAGTAGTATTGTATCACTATTATTCTAGTGATATCCATTTGTTGTAAGGTGAGTGATTCTATGAAGCAAAGTAGCATAAGTAAGAATCTAAATTTTTTTTCTTAATTTTTATTTTTGCATTTGTCTATGGATGTCACAATATGGTTTTATAACCATATATTGGTTAAAAAAAATCTCCATAAGGATCGTCCCATATGACCTGTGGTCTCATGGATATTAAAAATTACTTTACCTTTACCTTTACCTTTCTTAATTAGGTTCCATATAACTTGAAGAGTTACTTCCAAAAATTAGTAATAAAATTTAGTTCATTGTCATAGATTATATGGAGTTAAGAAATATAGTCACTAAATATTTTATCAACAATGGATGTTGCATAAGAGTGGGATGGTGGACAAAAGCAAGTATACTTAGGTAAATGACTCACACCAACTAGAATAACTAATTGTTCTTCTAGTTGTGGTAATTATCCAATCAAATCCATGGAAATATCAATTCATATTATAGCTAGAATAGGTACTTATTGGAGCATATCTAAAACTAGAATAATTTTACCTTTGTGATATTAACAAATATTTTTTTTTTAACAAATATTCTAGTTTCCTATTGCATTCCTTCCCAATAGTTCCTCTTTAGACATTGATAAGCATTTAAAAATTATAATGCCCTACTAAATATTATGCATATTGTTCTTATAAAAATGTATAATTCATAGTAAAATTTAGAGTAAGGTAATGCATGCTTTGTAAAAAAAGTATTGGCCATCCCATGAACGTGTTGAGTTAGGTCTAGAGAATGTGAATAACTTTTACATTAGTTATGTTTGTGTGGATCTTATTACCACTCTTGTTATATTATGGGAAACCAATATCAATTTCATAAAAATAATGCACATAATATCACTTGGTCATCACATTTGCGTGATAGGGCATTAACTATGATATTATATTTTCCTTTTTTTATAAAGGATCTCATAGTCATAGCCCAATAACTTAGTCATCCCATGTTTATTTAGGAGAAGGAAAGAATTGTTCCAAGAAATATTATAGGATATGATGCTTAATCTTGATATAAATAGTTCCTCCTAAAATATATGGTCACCAATGTGTTATGATATGAAGGATTGCCATGATTTCTTTTTCATATTTTGAATTTCTTAAATAATTACATATGAGGAATTTATTCGTGAAAGCTAATGGAAACCCATGTTGCATGTATGCTAGCCTAACTTCATTTTTTATGCATCACATGTAATTGTAAATTATTAATATAACTATGGTATAAAAAGTATGGTATTAATGGATATAAACTACTCAATGGTGTCCTCCATAAGTGTAGGTGTTGTTATCTCTTAAGAAACAAATCTAACACTACATGGTGAAGGACTAATATTATCTAAAATAGGAAAGGGTTCCCTTTTTATGGAAATACTTTATAGTAGAGTAAAGTAATAACTATTGTTGTTGTTGTCTCTTCCATCATTATTGTCACCATAAAAAATTGTATGTCTTTATATTTTCAAGTTTTTTAGATGCACTAGGTGTCATGCTTATTAAAAAATTATGAATTATTTTTGCCTCAGATGTCATAGAAGAATTATCATCATTATGAACATTATTGCTATGATTTTTACCTATGGTTGTACTTGTAGACATTATTTCCCTCAACTTCTTTATCATTCACTCAATAGTGATGGTAACAACAAAGTGTAGCAAGGATCAATGCTATGTGCCCAAGCTCAACTACATGAACCAAAAAAAAAGGAGAAGATTTTTGACAATGGAGAGAATGAAAAATCACATCTCTCCCTTTGTGTTATGGAATTATATATTGAGAAAAAAGAGATTGGGATTAGGGTTCCTAGATATATATTACATGAAATTCAAATGAATATGAAATGATATTACACATTAAAATAACCTATTCTAATGAGGTCTTATTAAATCCTCATAACAATTAATTAGGAACCTAACTAATAAACATGACCTTGTAGCATTAAAATATCTTCAATCCCAACTTAATGGTATAAGGTCATTTTATTTCATTATATGAGTGGCTCAGGTTGCTCTTTGTGTAGCCAATTAACCAATTATCTATGAAATGCAACTCCAATCCACTGGTTTTCCATATACCATTTGGTCATCCCCCATGCCCTTTTGGATTTTTACAGGTTCCAATTTTTCAAAACTAGTACAACCCTTATCCTTTCATGCCCATAAGGGATTTTTACAAATGGTATAGAGTAGAGACCGACCAATACTTTTTTCCCACATGAAGGTGGTTTTAAAAATAAGAATTAGCCTTTTTGGTCCTATTGTATCTCCATTATCAGGTGGATATGAAGGCCCTCAAGCCTATATATTTTCTAAACTATTCAAACTTCACCCTCTAGAGTGGCTTGGTGAAGATGTTTGTAATTTGATATATTTTTGGACAATAGTGCATTTGTATTGTACCATCATGAGCAAGTTCTCAAATCCTGTGGACTATTATACTGATGTGTTTCATTCTATTGTGAAACACAAGATTCCTTGCCATTTGGATTGTTTATTGACTATCCACATGTAGTCTTGTAGGACCTTTTTGAGTGACATTAAGAGTGTGTAATATATTTATCAACCATACCGCTTTTTTTCTTTTCTCAACTACAATAATATATTCAAATTCTATCAAAGATTTTTCTATAGTATTTTGTCACTTTAATCTCCATGAAATTAGTGTTTATCCAAGAAATGTCAAGTACCCAAACGTAGATCTTCTAGTATTTTTATCTCCTACAAATTTTGAGTCTGTGCATGTGATGAGTGTAAAATATGCATTCTCTTCATACAATAGGCCATAATTATATGTTGTATTTAGGTACCTTAACACTCTTGTTACCGTTTGCTATAATCCCCACTACATAAGCAATGTTAGGTCTTGTGTTAGTAACATCGACGAGTATCCCAACAAGCCTTCTATAGAGTCTTGAATTTGCATCTAGTGTGTCATTATCCATGATGAGTTTAGATTTGAATCTATTGATGTTTTCACAGGGTGTGCATATTTTAGTTGAATTTTCTCTAGAATATCATTGATGTATTTATCTTGGATCAAGAATATTTTACCATTTTCTTGAGTTACTTCTATGCCCAAATAAAATTTGATCAAATCCTAGATAAAATATATCAAAACTCTTTGTTAGTTTCATTTTCACTATGTTGATGATATGTTCATTGTTACCTATTAGAAGCATGTCATATAAAAAGAATATAAGGTATGTGACTTTGTATTTTTGTGGTTGATGAATAGTTTTGCATCAATGTCTTGGTAATCACACACTTCAAATTCAAGTTGCTTCATCCGATTTGACAATTGTTTGAACCAAGTACGAGGGGTTTGCTTCAACTCATATACAAAATTTATAAGTTGAAATACTTTATGCTCCTATCATAAAATATCAAAACCTTTGGGTTGTACCATGTATATTTCTTCTTCCAATTTACCATTCAAGAAAGTAGTATTTACATATAATTGATAAATCTTGCAACCTTGTGTATCTAAGGCTATAAGAGTCCTTATTATGGGTCATTTTATGGTAGGTGCAAATACCTTAGTGTATTCAACACCTTGCTTTTGCATGAAGCCTTTAGCCACTAATCTTACCTTATGTTTATCAAGGGGTGCCATTTTATTTATACATATTTTTGTACACCCATTTGTTTAGAACTACCTTTATTCCAAGTGGTAGATCAACTAACTTCCAAGTACCATTTTTTATTAGAGATCCAAACTCCTAGTTCATTTCATATCTTCAAGCTACATGTTTTGCAACTTTGTGGTATGTGAGAAGTTCATTATTCAGAGCAAGGTGAAGTTTTGTAGGTTCCAGTTCAACAAGTAATCTTTTATGCACTCTTGATATAAGGGCACCTCTTGTGCCCATTTTTCTTGCATAATTTGGGTTGATGTCCTTTAATATCTAGTAAGCTTCATGAATTCCTTGAGTGGGGAGTAGTGTGGATTTCTTACCTACCTCAAAGTTTTTATCTGAAGAACATGTGTTTATACTGAGAAGGGGGGTGAACAGTATAAGATAAAACTTTTTACTTTTTAACCCAAATAGTAGCATCAACAATATTAAAGTAGTAAACATCACACAAAGCATCACACACATGAGAGACATGATTTTACGTGGTTCAACCAATATGGGCTAATCCATGGAGAAAATATTTCTTATAAATTTTTCTCAAATAAATTCTCTTGGGAATCCTTTCCCTATAATGTTTATGGACATCTATCCAAAGGAGACACCAATCCCCTAAAACAAGTTTGTGGATCTCTATCCATAAGAGAACTCCTTCTCATCTGCTTTTGCTGGTGATCCTCTAAAAGACTATTGATTCCACTACACAGGCTTGTGGATCTCTCTCCACCGAATACTCTTGTCCCCACTCATAAGACTTGTCCTCACTGCCTTGGATAATAGATATCTATACACTAGAGACTATTGTCATTTCTGCTCTGTCAGCTCCAAATATCTCTCTCAAATCTATACTAGACACAGTCCTTCAGTATAGCACAAATTTGCTCAATATTTATCTCTGGTCTGGCACAAACCTATCCTCAAATATACACCAAAATTTGCTCTCAAATCTACACTAAATGCAATACTTTGGTCCCGCACAAATATATCCTCGATCTCTATCCTCAAGCCTTAACTCAAGGCTTGAATCAACTCTGCTGGATATACCCTAAACCTTAAATCAAGGTTTTAACAAATCAATCAACTCTTCTCTCAAGTCTTCTTCAAGACTTATCTCAAATATACCTTGTAAACTTCCACAAAATTTTGTACTAATATGTCCACAAGTCCTCTCTAGAACTTGCTCAAATCTTATCTACAAGTCCTCTCTAGAACTTGGTCAAATATTCTCTACAAGTCGTATCTAGAACTTTCTCAAATCTGCTCAATAAGTCCTCTCAAGAACTTATCCAAATCTTTATTGTAATATTCCACAAAATTTCACACAAAATCAGTCCATAAGTCTCCTTAAATACTTACCTCAAATATGCTCAACAAGTCCACACAAAACTTTTCCAATCTCATAGAAACATAAAGAGAATTGTTAGAGACTCAATATGTTCTATACTTATCACAATGTTCAATTAATTTCAATCACTCTTTTAGAAACATAAGAAGAATTGCTATAGACTTAATATTATTGAAATACAACTCAATGTTCAATCACTTTCTCAACTCAATTCAGAATATAGAATAGTTTATTTTATGGAATATGAACAATCACTTCACACATCCACTTGACTAGGCTTAACCAACTCTACTCAACCAATCACTCAATGAAACACTCCTTTATCACAAACCCTAGTCCAAGCATATAAATCACAACTCAAAATTTTTCCAACAATGCTCAACAATAAATCTCACATAAAAATGATACTCAAACCCTCGCTCAAGTTATTCACACAACCAATGGCTTCAACAACAATGCTTATAAAACAAGGTTTTAACAACAACTCTTTATTCCAAAAAACCTTGAAGCATTAACTCAACACACTTAACAGGAAACCCTAATCAAGTCCTTTTCACTCCAAACATATTTTCCATAAAACCAATCAATCAACTCAAATATGGAAGAATGTACTCATACCTTTTTCTTGATGATTAAGGGATCTCATAAATCTGCCACAATAAAAAAAACTTCTATGCCAAAATCAAAGAAGTTAGAAGTTAAATCTTTCTCACAATGTAATGCAAAAACTCAATTACACCTTATCACTCCATCTATAAAAACAACCATCAACATACATAAAATATTTTCCAAATAACACCTTATAATCTCCCAATTAAAATAAATTTAACATCCACCAAAATTAACTCAAAAACCTCTTCAACTAAATTTTAATAGCAAGAATCACTTTGGCAAAAATAAAATCCACTTTTCTTATAACTCCAGCAACATAAATCAATTACCAAACAAGCAACTTTTCATTCTACCATTATAACTCCTTTTTATTTTAGGAAATCCATTAGGCAAATAAAAATTTATTTAACAAAAATACCTTTGCCACTTATGAGATGCGAACCCTCAATCTTTGCCTCCTCGTGCTCCCTAGCCGTGGGCTAGACCACCATGTGCACTAGATGTATGCTTGAAATATTAAGAGCATCTTGTGCTCTTTCTTCTAAGCCTAGCACTCACATGAGTGTATGCCAAAATGTTTTCCTCTGCAGCACTCAAGATGAACACACCAACAACCTCCATGTGAATCGATCATGGGTATTTCCTCTCCCAAAGCTCTCGCAAAACGTGCATTGCCAATGGACCACTATGTCCAATGGGAGTGAGCCTTAAGCTCTCCCTTTTTCATCTTTTCCCTAGAATTAAAAGACAACTTGAATTTATCTTCTTCCTCAATGATTGCACAAATTATTCTTCTCTTTCTCGCATAAAATTTAATCGATGAAGGGTGAGTTTAATGCCCCTTTGGCATAGCTTTTATATATGAATTTCACCTTTTCTCATGGACATCGATGCTCCATTAAATTGATGACGTCGACACTTTTTTCAAACCTTTATAATTTATAAATTATTTAAATTCTAAAAGAATTTAAATTTTATAAAATATTTTTATAATCCTTTGACTTTAATAAAAATTAAATCCTTATTGAGATAAACTTTAAACCTTTATTTTTACTCCATTGGTTTGATGTAAATTATTTTACCACCATGGTTTTAATAAAAATCTTAATTCTGAAGAACACAAGCTTATACTAAGAGGGGGGTGAATAGTATAAGACCCTTTTTTAATTTTTCTTTCAATTCAATATTATGCAATGTATATATAGTAGTAATCAAAGTAATGCACAAAACACCATACACAACAGAGACACCACAATTTATGTGGTTCACCCAAAATGGGCTACTCCACGAAAAAAATATTTTACTAAACTTTTCTCAATCAATCTCTTTGGGAATCCTTCCCAATTACAATATTTATGGACCTCTGTCCAAAGGATATGATTATCCCCTAATCTCAAGTCCATGGATCTCTTCCACAAGAGAACTCTTTTCCCTTCTGCTCTGGATAGTGATCTTCTAGAAGACTCTGTATCTCTACTGTACTGATTAGTGGATCTCTCCACTTGAAGACTCCTCACTCAAATCTGTATTCAATTGTTCTGGCTGATGGATATCTATCCACTGAGACTTTGTCCTCTATACTCTATCACCTCCAAAGCTCTATCTTAATAGGCTCACTCAGAACCTTCTCAAATTTACTCAACAAGCTCACTCAGAAATTGTCCAAATATGCTCAACAGGTCAACACAAAACCTGCTCAAATATTCTCAATAGGTCCACACATAACCTATCCAAATCTACTCAACAAGCTCACTCAGAACTTGTCCAAATCTACTCAATAGGTCCACACAAAACCTGCTCAAATATGCTCAACAAGTCCACACAGAACCTGTCCAAATATACTCAACAAGTCCACAAAGAACTTGTCCAAATTTGCTTAACAAGTCCTCTCTAGGACTTGCTCAAATATGCTCAATACATCCTCTCTAGGACTTGTTCAAATCTACATAGCAAGATTCCACAAAAGTTTACTCAAAATAAGTCCACAAGCCTTCTCAAAGACTTGTCTCAAATCTGCTTAACAAGTTCACACAGAACTTGTCCAATCTCATAGAGTCATAAAGATAATGGTTAGAGACTCAATATGTTCCATACTTAATTCTCAATCAATATCTCAACTCAATCTCATAGAAGCATAACGACAATTGTTAGAGACTCAATAATTTCTATACTCAAATCCCAATCTCACCTCAAATCAATCTCATAGAAGCATAAAGAGAATTTTTAGAGACTCTATATGTTCTATACTCAAATCCCAATCTCAACTCAAATCAATTGCATAGAAACATAAAGAGAATTGTTAGAGACTCTATATGTTATGTTCTCAAATCTCAATCTCAACTCAAATCAATCTCATAGAAGCATAAAGAGAATTGTTAGAGACTCTATATGTTCTATTCTCAAATCTCAATCTCAACTCAAATCATAATATAGAATAGTTTGTTTTATGGAACTTGAACAACCACATGCATCCACTTGACTAGGCTCAATCAACTCAACTCAACCAATAACCTCAATGAACAACCCTAGTCCAAGCATGTATCAATCAACTCAAAATATTTCTAAAAATGCTCAAAAAAAAATCTCATATAACAATGATACTCATGTTCTTTTCTAACTCAAGTTCAAGTTCTTTGCACAACCAATGGGATCCAACAATAATACTTATAAAACAAGGTTTAATCACAACTCTCAATCCGAAAAACCTTGAAGCACTAAACCAATCACTTTCGAAAAGGAAACCATAATCAACCCTTTTCACTCCAAAGATATTTTCAGAAATCAACCACTATAATCAATCAATAGGAGAATGTGCCCATACCTGTAATGAAGATGAAGAAGCCTCTTTGCCACAATTACAATATTATTTTGCTAATATTCACAAGGGTTAGAAGATCACAAAATAATCAACATTACTCCACTTCACAATTATATTCACCAAGGCTTTTAATTAGAAAACCTTCTTAAGAATTAATGCACAACTTCCTTATCACTCCTAAAATCACTTGTACCATAAAATAAAATAAATCAAATCATTGCATAACCTTGTCACTCCAAAAACCACTTATACCATAAAATAAATCAAATATTTTATATCCTTCCTTTCAATACTTTTGCACTAAAAAATAATCACAAAGCTTTCTTAGGCAATATCTCACATTAATCAAATATCAAACCTTATTAAAATATTAAAGCTTGCTCAACCTTATATCTCCCACAAAAATATTAATGAAACCTTAGCAAGCAAATATTTTAATTAAAATAATGATCTCAAAATGAAGTGGCCCACCCAAGCTAAGAGCCTTGGATTTGTTATAAAAAACCAACATAAAAAACAGGAGAAAACTATCCAAAAATCAAATATTCAATGAGCATCAGGGCCAACCTAGGAAAATTTTATAATAATTTGGCGTAGAATGAGTGCCCAAATTGAAATAAAATTCAAAATCAAAATTTTGAAATCCTGCAACAAGATGGAGGCTTGAATTTGAAAATCCAGGCTTCTAGGATTTGACACACAACAAAACTATCACTGGAACTCCTACAACAAGAACCCAACAACGACTTTGATCCCAGTGGGAAGAAATCAATTTCATTTGAAGAATAGAAACTTCATTTACGATATTTGGAGCAGAGTTTCTTAACATCAGCTAAATATTGAGAATGTTGCTTGAAGGATTCTAGCTTTAGTTGTTTGTTGCTTTCTTCCTTACACTTTTCACTTTTGGTAGAGCTTGAGATCCATTAACTATTTCAGATTCAATTTTTTTCTTTCTCAGAGATTTTTTAGAAGGTTTTCCTACTTTTCTCAAAATCCCTATATCAATGCATTGTTTCCTATAACTTTTTGTTTTATGACCAAGGACCATTTTTCTAGAATAGGTTTAGGAGAAATAATTGGCTAAACATCAAATTGAATTAATTATTATATAACAGGATCTTCCATGTTGATACGGTTAAAGAATGAATAATAAGGTCTTCTAATATTACCTCTATTAACGATGGATAAAATTTTATTATGGATCTCAAACATAGAATCTTAAGATTTCCCTCAAGTAGAGTATCCGACGAATTCAACCTTTGGTCAAATTTCATTCCACCACATTTTCCAACTTCAAATAGAATTGAAAGGAGAGCAAGAATCTTTCCCATGTTCACCATAGAATCTAGGATCTCCCCTTCTATGATATCTTCAATGATTTCAGGTTGGGGGTGTTGATGAGCACCAGAAATGTTCATTTTATATACACTGTTAAGGGGTATCATTACTAGTTTAATTAGCATATGAGATGTATTTTATATAACTTATACATATAATTGATAGAAAATCTAGTATTATGTTTGATTGGTGTTTTTAGTGGGAAATGTGTATAAATGTAGGTGTTGGTACTAATTTGGTGTTTTACAGTCTACATCCACTTGGACCTGGCATACTTCTACTTTCAAAGACTAAGGCATGGAAGTAGGCACCTTCCTGATGTGGAAGGTGCCCAACAAAAGTAGGCACCTTCTTGATGGAGAAGGTGCCCAGCAGAAGTAGGCACCTTCCTGATGTAGAAGGCACCCAACAGAAGTAGGTGCCTTCCTGATGGAGAAGGCACCCAACAGAAGTAGGCACGTTCTGGATGCAGGAGATGCCCAGTAGGAGTAGGTGCCTTCCTCATGCAGAAGGTGCCTCCACACCTCCATACTTTGCAATATTTACCAAGAAGGCAAGTGGGACCATGTTAATCATTGACTACACGTCATATGCACCAAGTTGGGATAGCCACCAAAACACGTGAAGACAAAGGAAAGATTTGATTCTATGCATTATATTAAAATAAATAAGAGACTTCTATTATTAATCGATCAACCGGATAAATTTTTAATGCGAGCATTTCTCCTCATGCTCATGAATCAATCGAAGTAATGATTTACCAGTAAAATGTTATGCATAACATACATCATGAAGAATCAGATCCATTAGCGACTAAGGAGGACAACCATATGAATGGATTCATTATTTTTGAACATATTATATTCTGATACAAATAGAATACGCCTAATTTATCCTATGGATAAAATTAGTGTGTGACTATTATTATTAGTGCATGATTGTTAGGATTGATTGGATGTCCTGGGTATCTTGTTAAATTTATCAAGAGTGCAATTACTCTTACCTAAGCAAGCTCCATGCAGCTAGCTGGGCAAACTATCTACGGGAGCTTGAGCCCACTCCTTGCAGTAGTCCTCCCCTAGTTATTTTTGTTACTTATTTTATTTAGATTAGTTTATTGCTTTAGTTCTTGATTTATTTAATTTAGTTGTGTGTGTTTATTTTCTTCCATTTTATTTCCATAGTTTTATTTCCAGCACTTAGTTTTAGTTCGTAATTTATTTATTTAATTTTTCACACTTATTTTATTTAGTTTGGCTGAAATCAAAATGCACAAACTTCCCCCACAAAACAAAATAAGGTACAGTCGGATTCATTCCCCAACACTACAGGCATATACTGTGTGTGACACTCATAAGTTTGCAGACTTACCGGATTGATAATTTATGGA
Source organism: Wollemia nobilis (assembly GCA_028583015.1). Lineage (NCBI taxonomy): Eukaryota > Viridiplantae > Streptophyta > Pinopsida > Araucariales > Araucariaceae > Wollemia > Wollemia nobilis. The sequence goes on from JAQPPZ010000101.1 coordinate 135,076, forward strand.
AGAGAAATAAAGTTTTTTGGGACATGAATTTCTGCTCACCATTTTGGCGTCGTTGTTGGGGAGTGTCTAAATTGTAGTTTTCTGATTTATAGGTCAAATAAAAAGCCTATTTAAAATTACCTATAGATATTTTACCTGAGAAGTGTGAGTCCACCAAGTGCCTTTTTATAAGGCCAAAAATAGTTGTCGACACAGTTAGAGCCAAATCCCATAGGCAACTGTTTGCATTTTCTAGCTTCTTAGGTAAACGTGGGAATGAACCTGATGTACCAAATTAAGTGTAGAAGTAGGAATAAAATGTGTTGTTGAAAAAATTAGAAAAATCTAGCATGAAGGATTTCCATATATTTTCAATGGTTTCAAAAAATCAACGAAATAGCAGAACCCAGGTCTGATAATTGAACATCTTTAGGGAAGTGTTTTTACATAGAAACCATTGGAAAATTATGCCTAGTTCTAACGATAAAAAAATTTTACAGGCTTGAACATTTTGCAACATATTGGTAAATGTTTTTAATGATGAAATTAATAGTATGAAAAATGACAGAGCAAAATTTTTAAAAGAATATCTTATTATGAAGTATTCTCTTCACTTGCGCTTAAGGCGACCTGGTGAATCAAAAACTAGCATGTGTTTTTTTAAATACTGCTATGCCATGTTTTCTCCAAGTTGGCAACTCACAAATAGTCATTTTCCAGCCTACACATTTTACCATTATGTTGAAAAAAATTGGTTTTGAGGTCAAAGAGGGAAATTGCTTTTCTCTTGCTACAACACATCAAACTAGTTGATAATGAAATTGATGATTTTTTTTAGAAGACTAGTTCAGATGTAGGCATCGCGGAGAACCCACCTTCATTATTGCCACCAAAAACATAATGAACATTTTTTACAGTGTTCATGAAAAAGAGAAAAAAATATCTTCTGTTGAAAAAGGCTCCAAGTTAAAATATAGATTAAAAAAATAGAAGCTTTATTTTTGTTACTTGTGGGAAGAAAGTATCCTCTTTCCCTAGGACTAGGTTGGTCTAGAAGGGAAATGAGAAATCTCCAACCGGTCGCTAAATAAAACAAGGGAGGAGCCCAGAAGTAATCAAAAGATAAAAAAAATAAAAATTATATATATATATATATATATATATATATATATATATATATCATGAAAAAAAAATGAAAATTAAAAAAAAAATTAGTTAGAATTTTATTTTAATGTCTTTAGTTTATATTTTTCTTTTATGTTTTGCAGGACAATGTGAAGTGTGAAGTAGACAAATAAGGATGTGTCTATGAATATTTCATGAATTGAGAATTATATGTGGAGTTATTAATAACACTATAGGAACTATCTCGTGTACCTGATCATGTAAAATTCAATTTAGCAGGTAAAAGCTAGCAGAGTTTTACCTTGGCAAAATTAGCACCTGAAGGCAGGTTAAGTAACCCTGATCAAGAGAAAAGGCTTCCAGTCAAAGGTACCTATGAAACTTTGGGAAATTTTTACTGCAAAGTGTGTGACTGTTACAACCTAAGTAAATGATGAGCGAAGTCAAAGATGCTACACCATGTACAAAGTATAGTGCCGAGACAATGTTCGAGTAACGGTCAATGAGCTCCATTAACAATCACCTCACATTTGCGAGAGTGGATCAAACATCGGCATGGGGGATACCCCATACCATAATAGTAGCTTGGATGAATGTTAAATCATTCGTTAAAAAAAAAAACAAAGAAAGAGAAAAAAAAAAGGAAAGAAAAAAAGAGAGGATGATAAATGAAAAAAGAAAAGAAAAAAATAATAATAATGAAGTGAAAGACGCCTTGATCATCAACAAGGTGCCTTCTGCATCAATAAGGCACCATACATTGGAGGCACCTTCCACATCAAGAAGACGTCATACATTGGAGGCGCCTTCTGCATGAAGAAGGCACCATACATTGGAGGTGCCTTCCGCATCAAGAATGCACCATACATTAGAGGCACCTTTCGCATCAAGAAGGTGCCATACATTTGAGGCACCTTCCGCATCAAGAAGGTGCCATACATTGAAGGTGCCTTCCACAGCAAGTAGGTGCCTTGACATCTAGGGTGCCTTGATCCATTTCCCGCACTTGGGTGGTTCGTGGCACAAAGGACAAAATAAAAGAGAAATAAGTGATGAGGTTCCTTGATGGCATATAGTAGAGGTGCCTTGATAAAAATAAATAAATAATTATGCGAATCCTTCCAATGAGAAAAAAAATGCACAAAACATGTCTTGCTTAGCATAAAAATCTCTTTCTTATTGCTTTGTAGGAAATCATGAACCGAATGCAAATTGTAGGTATCCTAAGAGCCAGGGCCTAATAGGCATGAAGTCATGACTCCTGTTTTCCAAATTTCATGTGTGCAGGTAATTGTGCCCTCTGAATGCAATCTGAAGGTATCCTAAGAGCTAGGGCCTCAGGCATAGGCATGATTCCTATTTTCTAGTTTTTGTGTGTATAGTTTTGCAAGACATGGTCGTGAACACAATCTATAGGCAAAGTCGGCTTAAACTAGGCCTAACATATGTGACATCCTGTACCCTACAATTAGGAGTGCAACAAAGCAGAAAAGGTACTTACTTCCCACTAGGAAGAGAGTGCCTACAACCAGCCTAGTACAGCAGTGTCTTTTTCCATCGAGAGGAAGGCACCAATAAGTAATTTTCTTCTCCCTTGGATAGGGGTACCTGTTGTTCAATGTGGGACCTAACATTTGGAGGGCTGCAGACCTGTTGCGCAGAAGGACCCATTGTTTGCGACAAGGGAATCACCAATTTAAGCGGGGGAGAATAAAAAAAATGGTAAATTATAGTTGCGATGCTAGATTTGTTAAATCCACACCTACAGAAGAAAGAATAACAATGATAATTAGTGATGTGGAGTAATAAGGCAATTAGAGAGAAAAATAAATAAGTAAAATCTCCAAGAGCACCAACATGAATATGTCTCACACCACCAACATCATATACATTAGGTTCTACAAAATTCACCCGAGTATGTACTAATTTTTCTGTTAAATATGTGTATAGTAATTTTAAAAATCATTTTTATGCTAATGTTAGTAGATGCCCTTGTAAAATATTTTTATTGAATTCTCCAAGCCACATGATGTCTCGGATCAAAAGAAAAAAATATATATTACCCCAGGAGCAATTGAAAAAAAATTAAAAAGCTATGGCATATGTGCAAATAGATTTGGCCTTGCCCCATTGTTGCATAGTGAGAAATCTGTATGGTAGAGTGCAAAAGACAACAATGAACTGGAAGATATTTTACGCAACTGGCTTCAACACTTTGACTTCAACAGATTTGCAATCCATCAATTTTAATAATTACACAATAGCATGGTAATTTGGTCTTGGTGTCTTCCCGCAATTTGATGGTCAGCCATGGTGTATTTTTATTTTTGTTGATGCAACAGTGCTCAAGGGAATAAAAACAATAGTGCTCACTTTAAAAAAATAATACATAGCAATGCTCCATGGATGATAAACATAGATGCTAAAGGCCATTGAAAAAAAAAAGAAAAAAAAAATAAGAGAAGAAAAAATAAAAGAAAAAAAAATATATTATTATCTCGGGGGTTGTTTTCATGAGGACATGACAATATTTAGGTATGCTCAGCCTGCGATAGGGCTAACTTTAGTTTTTGGTGCCATGAGGGAGTGGCACATGTTAGGCATGGGATGATGATGAGCACGAGAAATGCTCATTTTATATACACTGTTAAGGGGCATCATTACTGGTTTAATTAGCATATGAGATGTATTTTATATAACTTATGCATATAATTGATAGAAAATCTAGTATTATATTTGATTGGTGTTTTTAGTAGGAAATGTGTATAAATGTAGGTGTTGGTCCTAATTTGGTGTTTTAAGTCTACATCCACTTGGAATTTGCATACTTCTACTTTCAGAGACTAAGGCATGGTAGGCACCTTCCTAATGTGGAAGGCACCCAACAAAAGTAGTCGCCTTCCTGATGGAGAAGGCGCCCAACAGAAGTAGGCACCTTCCTGATGTGAAATGCATCCAACAGAAGTAGGTGCCTTCCTAATGGAGAAGGCATCCAGCAGAAGCAGGTGCCTTTTGGATGCAAAAAGTGCCCAGCATAAGTAAGTGCCTTCATTATATAGAAGGTGTCTCCACACCTCCATACTTTGCAAGATTGACCAAGAAGGTGAGTGGGACCATGTTGACCATTGACTCCACGTCATATGCACCAAGTTGGGATAGCCACAAAAACATGTGAAGATAAAGGAGATATTTTATTCTATGCATTATATTAAAATAAATAAGACACTTCTATTATTAATCGATCAACCGAATAACTTTGTAAGGTGAGCATTTCTCCTCACGCTCATGAATCAATTAAAGCAATGATTTATCAGTAAAATGATATGCATAATAGACAACGTGAAGAATCAGATCCATTAGCTACTAAGGAGGACAACCATCCGAATGGATTCATTATTTTTGAACATATTCTATTCTAATAAAAATAGAATACGCCTGATTTATCCTACGAATAAAATTAGTGTGTGATTGTTATTATTAGTCCATGATTGTTAAGATTGATTAGCTATCCTGTTTTCTGTGTATCTACTGTAACTGCAAGTCTGAAATAGACTTGCCTAAAAATGTAATAGAGGAAGGTTGTGCATTGTATAAATTCCTAGGTCTTCCTTGAGGGACAACGATTAATTTTAATAGAAGAACTATTTTATTTTACTTCTTGTCAAATTTATCAAGAGTGCAATTTCTCTTACCTAAGCAAGCTCCACACAGTTAGCTGGGTGGACTATCTGTGGGAGCTTGGACACACTCCTTGTAGTAGTCCTCCCCTATTTATTTATGTTCTTTATTTTCTGTAGATTAGTTTATTGTTTTAGTTATTGAATTAGTTAATTTAGTTGTGTGTGTTTATTTCCTTGCATTTTATTTTTGTAGTTTTATTTCTAGCACTTATTTTTAGTTCATAATTTATTTATTTAATTTTCCACACTTATTTTATTTAGTTTGGCTAAAATAAAAATGCACAAACTTCCCCCACCAAGCCAAATAAGGTACAATCGAATTCATTCCCCAACACTGTAGGCATATACTGTGCGTGACACTTATAATTTTATGGACTTACTAGATTGATAATTAATGGAAGATAAATGATGTTTTTCGGGACATGAATTTTTGCTCACCAAGTGTTTTGGTAAGCACTTGTCTAATTCTTGAAAATGAAAGAAATTGTCTCCTATTTATAGAATTTTACAAAGGTTTGGTAGGTGAGGTGTCCTATGAGGCTGAAGGGTGCACCATGCCTCATAAAATGGATTTGGAAGGATAAAATCCTCATCCATCCATATGCAATAAATGGTATGGGGACACCATGCTTCATAAATTCATGGGGTGAAGAAAGTCCTCATCCCCTTTATGGCATGTGGTTGAAAAGTCTTCATGTCATTGATGCACATGGGTGAATAAATTTTTCATTCCATTTATGGAATTGAATGAGCATGGGGATGTGGAGAGTAGGGGTAGAGTAGGCTAGGGTGATATGGAGCTAGGATAGAGTTAAAGGGTAGACTAGACTAATGTGACCCTAGGTTAGGCTAGAGGGGTGGTCACATGGTGATCAAGAGCTAGGCATAGGAGGGGGTTTAGTGGGGAAATTTTTTTAAGTGCCTACTAGTGTTTTAAAGTAGAGTAAGTAGATCTTTGAGGCTTTTTGTAAATTAACTAACCATTAGCACTGCATAAAGGATAATGTGATATTTTTAGGTATCTACACTAACCAAAAGTATTATAGAAGAATAAGGATTGTTACTATGTCAAATTATCCCTACTTGTAGTAATTCTTGTACCAATTTCTTAATTTCTAGCTTAAGGACATAAGGGTACCAGTAAGGTCTAATGTTGGGTGGTAAGCTACCTAGTACTAATGGTATTGCATGATCATGGGAACAACATGGAGCTATATATTCTATGAAAACTACATCATGATTAGTTAGAATGAGTTGCAAATTATCTTGGGGTTTGTCTTCTCCTAAAGGTTGTGGTTGAATTGAAAATATTTGAGCTACTATCCCATAGGAAGATTTTTTAAAATTATCCATACGACTTGAGCTGAAAATCTATGGATATCTTATTTATGAACCAAAAATAATATAGGATTGATCATTATGTGAGAATTGCATCCATAATTCTACAAATTTCTAGGCTATTGTGACCAAAGTACCTAAATACTATGCTCCTAGCAGAACATCACATCCTCCTAGTTGAAGAGCAAACATATAATTTTTGAGTTCATAGTTCCCTAAATTCAAAATGACATTATGGAATTTACCCTTACAAGGTAATGTTCCATAATTTTCCACCATATCTTCAAAGGAATTGCAAGCATGTATGTAACAATTTGCTTTCTTGGCTACTAGAGGATGAATAAAATTATGTGCACTACTTGAATCAATGAGAATTGTAATACATTACCTTTTGAATAATATGACTACCTCCATCATCTAAGAGGTATAAATTTATGCAAGTGCATGGACAAATATTTTTGGTTATGGTTATTCTTGTGTTTCACCCTCATCCTTAGGTTATTCCTTTGGTGGTTCTAATTTTGCATCAAGTTGTTTAGTACTTATTGGTTACTCTATATCCAACAAAACTAACTTCTTTTAGATGCATTTATCCCCTAGCAAATACTTATCATAATTACAACATAAGCTTCATGCTCGATAGACATTCATTTTCTCTATAGTCAAACATTTGAATGGGGTAAACTTATTGCTAGTATTCAATGGGAACTTGGAATAAAATGTGCATTTAACCAATAGATATTTAGATGATCTCCCTTGAGCCAAAGAATTTTATTTTTCTAATATCACCAATTCTATGGCTTTCATCATAGACTGTGGTTTGAATATTTTTACCTCAATATTGATATCATCTTTCAATCCATTAATAAAATAAATCTAAAAAATCCATCAGTCAACCTCTTTGTCCTATTAACTAGTTTTTTCAAATTTAGTATGATATTCACAGGTAGTAGAGGTTTGTTTCAAAATTTTCAAGGATATTGTAAAGTCCTCATATTCACTAGAGATAAAAAAAATGAGTAATTGGGACTCAAAATATTCCTAAGAAAGATCTAGAGTCATGTTCTATAACCATTGATATCATTATAAGGCTTTATATTCAAATTTGAAAGATGTCATGGTGACCCACAAATATTTAGGTATATTGTGAAGTTTGTAGAAATGATTTTCTTGACATAACCACCCATCAACATTCTTTCCATTAAACTTAGGAAAATATAATTTAGGCATCATAAAGGAAGTATATGTGTCAAAAATAGAATGATAGCCTTCTTTCTCCTTATTGACACCCTTCTCTTTATTGCCTAAACTGCCACCTAATTTTTTAGTGTTAAGATGCTCAAACACCTTTGGGGCTTTCCTTAATTGGTCTTCAACCTCTAATAAGCTTTCTTCAAATTTTGCTTTGGATCTAAGCTAGTCATTTTTTATAAGCGTCACTTCATCCCTCATCTATATGAATTCATTTTCAAAATGGCTCATTGACTTTATAGGTTACTAAGTGTGAGACTCAATTTCTCCATATAGTTGCTTTGTTCAAACTTCTTTTTTTGTACTCTAGTTCCTTTAGCCATTTATATATGATCTAAACCACTCTCATTGACTTAATAAAAATTGAAGTTTTGCTCCAAGAGTTACTATGTTTAGTAATGGGCCAAAAAATGTGTTTAGGTGCTAATATCAAAATGATCAACTCAAAAATTTGAGTATATTAGACTGTCTCACAATGATATTTTTTGGCACCCTAGAAAAAGTGCTTGGAGGCTATATAACAAAATTATTAGCTCAAAAATATGATCACAATGAGCTATATCCCATAACAATATTTTTTGGTATCCTACATGTTTTTAGGGAAGTGTTATCTTCAAGTACTATCATTTTTTTCCTAGAGTCTTAGTTCACTCAGGAAATTAAATTTTGTTTCAAACCCTTTAAGTAGGCTTTATAATATCTATTATTAACAATATTTTTGTCTAACTATAACTGACAAATATTATATCTAACTCTGTCTCAACTACAACTGACTTTATAACCGGTAACTATGTGGCCAACTCTATCTAAAATATTTTGACCGACACCTAATAATTACTAACAAAACCTTTCTAGGTTGTTACTAACTTTGTAATTGATATGTGCTACAAAAATTTATCTAGACTATTACTAACTAATACTTAATTGTTACTAATAGACCTTGTTGTGACCAATTTTTTTTGTTGTTTGTTTTATTTTAGTCAATTCTTGTGATAGTATAGAATCCTTCGTATGCTCTATTTTTTTGATGATTTTTTTGGTATTCAGGATAAACAAAAATATGGTACTTTAAGCTAGAGTGTGTGTACTACCAATAGGTCCTCTATTATATTACAATAATGAAGAATAATTCTCAAATCAAGATTTCAAGCCACTACTTAAGAATGATTCCATGCATACCTTTGAACACACTACCTACCTCTCTAACAGTATAGGAGGGTGATCTTCCTAGATGTTGTGTTCGATGCATTATGAAAAATATACAATCAAAAATCTTCCTAGGGCTAAGGGTTTCTCCTAATCCCAATGGGTTTCCTAATATACCTAAAGGTACGTGGGACCTCAATTACATATATAGGTTATATTTGAGGCCTAGGTATTGGAAATTTATCACCTCTCACTTCACTAGATGTTTTACAGGTGATCTAGATTAACCAATAACGATAAATCCTCCATGATATTTTAAAACCCGCAGCATAGGGTTTCTAACCTAAAAAACTAATACAGAAAAAAAAAAAGCTAGATTTTTGGATAAGAAAGTAGATAGAAAAAATGAGAACATGCAAAAATTATACCTAACCATCAAAATGGTAGGGCAAGAACTATTGTGGTCTAACAAAACATGGCCCTAGAAAGTGCTCGAATACCACTTATTAGGAATATTCTAATTAAAATACGCAAATTCACATAAATATTGCAATAAAAACATAAATTCATGAAAGAACAAAATATTGCAATACAAATTGTAAATGCAGAAATATATGAATCTCAAAAATCACAACATAGAATTGCAGAAATTTTCAAGGGGACAACCTTCTTCAATATCTTAATTCAATAAGTAAAATATATATTTGTTTATACACCCTTGTCTTTTAAATATACAATTCATTCAACCCTAACCTAATGCTCAAGAGTTTACTTACATGCAAAATTCCACTCAAGATAGAATCTTCTATCAAAAAAACATTTACATTATTTATAACAATTACATAAAATTATCCCACTTGTTTAGATGTCTCAATTGTCATATACTATTACAAAAAAATTTACAAAACATTAGTAGAATAGGCTCCCTACCTTAAAAAGGGATCATTACATAATAATATAAAAATTAGATAATAATATTAAGATGGGTCTTAACATCAAATGATGATGCATATTTTAAAATTTACAACTGCAATAATCCATGCATATAGAATAAAAATTTACATAAATTTATCAACCATACTCATTCTTAATGTGATTTTTTTTTTTTTTTGAAAATCAACCATTTGAAGTGTTCACCATTATAACTTTTATTCTAATATATAAAATAAAGATCTTCATAAATCAATGAACCAAACTCATTCTTACTGTGATTTTTTTGGCTATCAACCATTGATGTGTCCACTACTATAATTTTTATTGTAATGATTTTTAAGGATTTCAGCTCCTCTTCGAAGAAAGTTGACAAACCAAACAAATTCATTAAGCAGGTAAATCCAACCCAATAACATTCTACAATAAATTAACACCAAGTACAAACTACATTATGACAAGCATTATCTATTATATGAATATAAAATAAGTGATAATTATACCTTTAAGAGGAAAGACTTCATGGACTCAATAATACAAGACTACTGCGCCATAATTAAAACACCACCGCCAAACAAGTGGAAGACAACACCTTTTACATAAGTATTAGCATGGACCTTTACAGCAACTTTTATTTTATAAAATTAAACCACTTCAATAACAGATCAAATGATAGCACTCAAACTCAAAAATAGTACTCGTTGATATTAACAATACAAATCATGTCAAGGACTCAAGGAAGTGACATGTGGCAATTAGGTAGAATGAAATTTCTCACAGAGTTTAATATTCTAATGCAATCGAATAATTTTTAAATACGGATCATTTATCAATTCCAAAAAAATTAAATCCCGCGTCAACTCCTAGTTTATACTAGGAGAAGCGTTGGCATTAGCGGTTTCTTGCCACCAAAGATGCTAGTGCCATTTACCACTACCTCATGAGTTTATTGCAAAAGGCATCAACCAGATACCACTTTAACATTAATAAAACATGAAAATTATTGTATAATAATCTGAATACCACAAGCAATTTGCATCACTTATATCTTTATGGTATTTTTAATCTATTATTTGTTATCATAAAACCATCCACTAAAACATGAATTAATTGTTTCTAACAAAGTTAGTAAACTAAATCAATAAAAATTAGGTTCACACATAACTAATAGTACTCAATATGAATTGACTCTCTCTTTTAAATAAAAGACTACATATAAAAAGACTTCCAAAACAAACATATCTGAATCCCATTATTTATTTATTTTTTCCCATTTCCCACCCATAAAAAAAAAAAAAAACTAAATATAGAACCATTCTTCCATCGGTCACCATGAGATATTTGAGATATTTCAGTCCGTTGTGCGAATCCATTACAGAATTTTTTTCTTAAGGTTGGGGATAGCACTCGGATCGGGACAGAAGATGAGCGTGTAACTACTATTGAAAGGAGGACACAGGCCGGCAGGCTGCTGAAAAGGAAATGCATCGGGGCACGCTGTCTGGAACGCAGGCCCGAACTCCGGCGGACTGCATAGCAACGTCAACGAATCACATTGACCCTTGCACCCCACAACCTCGTTCCCAGGTCTCAGTATCTCTAACTTCTTCGGACAAACCCTCGCCACGTCGGCAGTGCACGCCATGGATACACAGTCCACGTATTTCCTGTTCGCCAAGACTACCACCGCCATGGGAAGGTTGTACCCGAACTCCACGCTGACCTGGTACGACCTATCCGCAAAGGTGGCGGTCGTGACAGCCGTCGGCATCGCTTGCTCGAACCCGGCGCGGTCACAGCGCAGCTTCCCTCCACAGTCGCCGGATTCACAGTAGCCGATTCCGTTGGAATTGAAGCTGCATCCCCGCCTTCCCCAGATGGTCCCCGACCATGTGGAGTTCAATTTCACGGCATATGATGCCCCCGATCTCAGCACTTCCGGCACTTCTTTTGGTACTTCGTTCTCCTTGTTTAAATTCCATGAAGCTAAGGCAGGCCACACATTGAAGGCGCAGTTGTTTTTCAGATGGATCAATTTCTCAGAGCCTAAATTGATCAGAGCCACACCGTATTGTCAGAGAAATTACAAGAAAAGGCGTTAGGATTCTTCATAGAACAGGAGGATTTAAAGATTTGAAAGAAAATTGTGAACAGTCATTCTAAATTTGTTAATACTAACGAAAAATGGAAAACTCAAGTACACAGATAAGAAGAGAAAAGAAATTGTTAAGGATAATCCCTATGAAACTTATTGTTGTAAGTGTACATAAATAAAACCATTGACAAAAATACAGTTAGATGGATTTCTTTCCATTATGCATTCACAAGGATGATGTGGATCTACAACTATTATGTGCAACCATATCTCTGCCAGTCTATATTCCAGAGAGAGGAACACTGATTCAACCATGAATTGGAAACGAAAAACTAAGTCATGTTCCACATTTTACAATTTCAGCAACATAAATATTACCAGTGATTTTTCAATTTAGAAATAGATGAAAAGCAAATAAAAAAGACAAAACGTAGGAGGATTCTTTTCTTCCATTTAAATCTAAAAAACAAGAAATAAATAAATAAATAAAACCTGCAATGGTAACAAACGCCATGAGCAGGCAGATCGATAGCCACGCAGCCATTTCGATAACGACTCTGCTTTTAATTCTATCAACTATGGCAAAGCCGAGAAAAATCGCCTCAATACACAAAACTACGTAAACGGAGAACCTCAGAACTGAATGACAGAAGAGAAGTGCGAAATGGTTGGAAATCTGAGATGTGTCGTAGGAACTGGACGTCTCTTATAGACGTCTTATAGAACGGTTGACGGCGAGTGTAAATGCAACGGCGAGAACAAATTAATGGTATTAATTAATATTCAACTCTGACTCTGTGGACAAAGTAATGATTATGACGCATCGATAATGATAAGGTCTGGCGTTGTTATTCACCTTTAATTTGTTTTAAAATTTCTGGGGTCTAAATATTTCAGCTTTAAGAAGATTAGAATGTATTTTTAGTTGTTAAGTTATTCTAGTTATATAAGTGAATAATTAATTTAAAAAACATAGACGATTCTTTTCTGTAAGAGAAATTTAGTATACACCAGAAAAAAAAAATCAGATCTTCTAAAATTTTGACATAAAATATGTTTTCCTTATGTTTTTTAATTTGTAAATTTAATGTTTATACACTAAAATAAATAAAGGTAAATGGTTTTGCCTTCACATTTAATAAATATGTGAATTTTAATATGTTTACCATATTTTTTATTTTTTTATTTTAATTAATTAAATAAAAATACAAATAAATATATTTTATATATTAATTTTAAAATATAAGTAATTCATATTATTTAAATTACACCACTCATTAAGTTAATTTATTAACCATAGGCAATGGGAAGACTATATATATCATCAATGGAACATGCATAGGAAAGTATGAAAAGTCATAGGAAATTATGAAAAGGTGGATTATTATGTGGTCACAATTCTATTTTATTAATTTATTATTATTTTTTAATATTAACCATAGGCAATGGGAAGACTGTATCATCAATGAAACATGCATAGGAAATTATGAAAAGGCGTAGAAAAGGTGGATTATTATGTGCTAACAATTCTATTTTATTAATTTATTATTATTTTTAATATATATGGTTTTATTTTTCTGTCATGTTCTTTAGTGAAGAGATTTAAGGAACTCGGGATTGGACATATACAAAGCAACAAGGCTCTCGGAAAAATAAAGTAAGAAAAACAATAAACATGATGACATATGATATACAAGATCTGTGGATTAAAGATTACTCTCAACATTCAAGGCTGAAGAGAAGTGAGTGATGTAAGAGTTGGATGTCGTCGTAGATGTTCTTTGTTGGAGGCAATGATGAATTGATCTAGTTGTATATCTGTGATCACCTCGTGGCCTTTAGAGGTTTAAAAAATCAAGTGAAAAATCAGAATCCTGCTAGCTTATGCAAATTGTTACTAAATAATTCTTTCCAGAAATTGAATAATTTTCGAATTATTCAAATACACTCTCTATCCTTAATAACATTTTATTTGGTAGACACCTTAGTAATTATAGGATTAGGAATAAAATATTATGACTTTGACCATGACGACAATGTTACTAATAAAGGAAGACTAATAAAGGAAGACGGTATGAAGAAAGAAATATCCTTTGGTAATTATGCAACAATGAACTATGTAAATAATAATAATAATAATAATAATAATAAATAAATAATAAATAATAAGTAAGTAAGTAGTGGTGATATTTATTATTTAACACGTATCAAGGGGTTAGGTAGTTAAAAAATAGAAGATCAAATTGGTAGATTAAGAATAAATAAAATTATAAGAATGTTTAGGGGATAGGGTAACTGTTCAAGCTTTGAATCTTTTTTGGGAGGTCCAAAGTTCAAACTGCGGTGTGGGCAAGTGTGTGAGGTGTTGGGTGTGTGGTGGTTGTGTGTTAAATTTCTTGTTGATAAGCATAATTCTCGATTTTAAGAGGGGTCATGGTTTGGGGAAGTCTGCCCAGTCCTATGCATTGGTCGTAGGGATTTTTCACACTAACTAAATAAAAACAAATTATAAGAATATATTTGAAAAATATTAAAGTGGAGTAGGTGTTGGATTAATGTAAACATTAAATAATAAAAATTGGATGAAATTTGGAGAAAAAAATGCATGTGACTACATGGAATTTAAATAGATATTTTCTTTTTGAAGGCATTAAACATGAGTAACTTAGATTAAGGATGGAGACAACAACACTACTTCTTTATAAAAAGTCTACTAATTCATAAAAGTAGTAAAAAAATCCAAATAAATTATCCTTAATGGTTAAAAGGAAACTAAACTAGAGAAATATAAGAAGAAAGAAGTAATATTTTTATCCTCAAATGTTAACAGAAAAGCACATGGATAAGGCAAGAGAGGAATAAATTTCTCAATTGCATATCACCCTTAACCACAAAAGAAGATAATAACCTATTTAAAAAATAAAGTAAAGGAAACAAGATTTGGGATGAAAAAATATAAACCAATAGGTCTAAATAACTTGTATTCCATTTTTGTAAAAATTCTCATAAGTCATCAAGAAGGATTTAGTCAAGAAGATAGAAGAGAAAAGGAAATTTAGAAAAATATTGAAGGATTTGAACACTACTTTTTTATTCTTGATTCATAAAAAAAGAAAGAATTTTATCATTTTAGATAATATCTTTATGCAATACATGCAATATATTATATAAGGTGATAGCAATGTTTTCCTACAAAAATTTATTTCTATGAAGCAAAGGGGATTTGTATAACAAGTAGATAAATAGTGGATGAAATAGTAATCTTTCATAATTTTATGAACTTTGCCATTAGGAAAGATAGGAAAAGATGATTTAATATGGACATTATTAGAGGTTGTGATGTCTATGCATAAATTTCTATGGATGTTTAGATTTTATAAAGACTAGAGGAGATGGATGATACAATGCATAACCATACCCATGTCTACTCTTTTTTTTTTGGTAAGATTAATACGGAAGAGGGTTTTAACGGGATCCCACAACCACTACAAAGAAAGCCACAAAGGCAAGAAAGACAAAAAAAAACCTCGAAATATAGACTAGAGGCAGACAAAAAGAACTACAAACACCCATTCCTCAAGACCCAAAATAAGGGAGAACTGAGATAGTTCTACATGAGCTTATCCAAACCCTGAGCAACATCAACAGCTAAACACATTACATTCTTAGACAAATCCAATGCTGCCGACTTCAAAGAACACCATATCTTACGTTGATTGATATCAATAAATTTTAAGTCACGAAAAACATGTTTAAAATCCTTAGGAGCAACCAAAGCAATCAGAACGTAAACTTCCTCCACAGATTTCTCCTAGGATCGATCCCTAGGAAGAACATAAAAATCAGAAAGGGTTGAAGGAAGGGAGGTATTGTCACCCTTTCCATTTTTACAGCGTAACCATTTGGATTTACGTTGATCACCAATAGTGACAGAATAGGAAGGCTTTAGATCCAGTTCAACAATGTCTTCCATAATCACTTTAGGTGGTAGGTCAAATTTTATAGTAGGACCAGTTGAATGGGCAATGACTTCCACATCCGAAGCCCTACCCCAAACCCCTTTGGAAGAGACTTGAATATTTCTAGAGATCTACTTTGGACCAGTACCAAAGGTGAAGGAATAAGTGTCTTCACTACCATCAAAATCCATCCCAAAAGCCAAACGAGAGCCACCATCGAGAGAAGGGGACTCCACCATCAACTTGGTACCACCTGCTAGGGGACTAGGAAGATCTACAAAAGGCTTTAGAAAATCATTAGCATTAAGACCACGCTCAAAAGTAGCCTATTCGAACACCAAAAAAGCCAGACCTTGGTGAATAGGGGCATGACCATGACCACCTTGAACATTCAAAAAGGATTTCTTCATGGAATGGAAAAGAAACAAAGGAATATTCATACAAGCTTTGCATCTTAGATGGTTTAAAAACATAGCATGAAAGCTCCTAATTATTTCATAAGAAGGATCAAGGGTAAAATAGTCCATGATAACCCTAGCAACCCTATTCCAAGGAGGAGGCAAAGCCGCAACGCTAAAACCATTCTGAAATCTAGGTAGATATTCCTCCTTGTCAAAAAAGAGACTGATCTCTTACAATAGAGAATATCTATCACGATTGTGATAGGATCTATCTAATACCAAGCTAGTGGTTCTACTAATGAGCTCCATCGTAACTTGAAATGACCAAGAGCCAATACTGACCCAACCATCATTCCAAGAAGAGACCATCCAGTTGGTGAGCATCGGGCTATGCCCATGAAACTTTTGGATGCATTCTAGGAGACCCCCATCTACTAAGATAGTTTTAACCTCCTCATCAAAATAAATAGATGTAGGTTCAATATGAGGTTTACTCAATTTGAGCTTGGTCGGGTATATCTTAGCTTTACCCATACTACCAACACTCCAAAAAAACTTAGACATAGAACAAAGGGACAAGACCCAAGCCAAATCACTCCTTGTAGAAATAAAAGACCAACAAAGAACAAACCCAATCATTGCACCAAACATAAACATAAGCCTCGACTCAAAAGTTAACCAACAAACACCAAAAAGAGGCTTGTAAGACACAAACATGGAAAAAAAAAGAGCCCCAGGAAAAGACTCCATGAAAAATTTCCCATCCATAAAATAGTAAGCAAAAACCCATGCCACGGGTAGGAAAACAAGACCCATCATGAAGACAAATGACATGAACAGCAAGAGAACACAAGCAATAATACCAAAAAGGTGCCCAAAAGACAAAGGGAAAACCCTCAGAGCCCAATAAGGGAAAGCCTTAAAGAAAACTGGGAGGGAAATAGGAGTCCTCAACCAAGGTAGGAAACAAATAGGTGTAACGCTCCTCCAATACAAACCAACCATAGAGTAGCCACCCGAATGCCAACACAAAGCACCAAAGAGAGTATAGAAAGGAACTTCACCAACTTTGGGAAAAGAAATGCCACACCATATCCTGTGCAATTCCCAAAAGGAGAAAACCTCAAAGAAATTTGGGGAAGAACCAGGTGCCAGTAATAAAGGTAAGGAAGACATATGTGTACAACTCCACCAATAAAAACTAGCCAGAAAGTTACCACTCGATCGCCACCTCATTGTATTGGAAGGAGCACCACCATCATTAAGAAAGGAAGTACCATCATCCAGATCGTGCAACATAGAAACCTTCCCGAGGAGAGACTAACAGGCACTATTCCAAATAACCTTAGACACGAGTGCCCCCCAAGAATGTTCTAGAGGTTGAAAAGAAACCAGCGTGTTCCATCTCCCAAGAGTCTAAAATGACATAGGAATAAAGTTCAAAATTTGAATTTCAAAAAATAGGAGAGGGAAAGGGACACCCTCGCTATTCATAAAGCATATGTTACGCCCAATTGGTAGGAAAGGACAAATAATCCCATCAAAGTTAAGGCACTCCACTATCAACCCATAATCGAATAACTGCATGCACCAACTGAGAGAAAGGAGCAGCAACAAAAGCCCCATCATAGCCCAAGGAACATTAAAGCTTCTCATCATTAATGAGGTAGATTAATTTCGAAGGAAAGTCAGTACGCCATACCTTAAGGCCCTGACTAAACACGCCCAAGTTAGCAAGGTAATCAGTCACCACGTTACCTTATCTAAAAATTTACATGATTATAGAATTCTTTAGGGAAGACAGATGAGCTCTTGATTATTCAATTAGGTTAGATATTTGCCATCCAGGTCTGCAAATGCCTTTAAGCATATTGACAATATTTAACAAGTCACCTTCAATGATAGCCCTATTAATGTTGAGATCTTTTAGCATCTGAATCCCAATAAAAGAGGCCCAATATTCAGCAAAATGAGATGATTGCATACCCAAATATTCTACAAATGCCAGGATGATATCACCAAAGTGATCTCGAATGATGCCACCTGCACCAACCTTACCCGGATTTCCTTTTGAAGCCCCATCAAAATTAAATTTGAACCACCCCAGAGGAGGTGGTGACCAATGGATAGATGTACGAATATTGGGAGCCGAAGGAGGTCTTAAATCTAGATAGAATCCAAGAGCATGCTCCACCACATAATCAGGGTGATCCCTAGGTATAGAGGGAAGCGAATCCTTCAATGCAGAGGACACATTCTCACCAAATTTCCATAGGATTTTTTGACTTAGGTGAACAATATCTCCCTCTTTATTTTTAAAATCCCTCGCGTTTCATTCCTTCCACACTCCCCAAAGAATATGGGGCAGCCAAAACTTCCAGAAGCACTTTAGGTGAGGCGAGGAAAATGGTGACATCCATTGGAGAATGATATTATGGATAGAATTAGGTAACATCTAGGCTAGCCCGATATGTTGAAGACAAGAATAAAAAATTTTCTAAAACACCTTACAATTAAGGAACAAATGGAACACAAATTCCCAGTATTGTTTACAAAGAAAACAATGATTGAGTAAATTAAAACCTCATTTATGCAAGTTCTCAATCGTTAATACCTTATTTTGCACCGCAAGCCAAAAAAAGATATTGATTTTTGGAGTAATATTTTTAATCCATATTTTAGACCAGGGCCAATCACCACCACCATGGGAACAAAGGAGAGAGTAAGCAGATTGAACAGTAAAAATTCCCTCACTATCACCATCCCAGACAAGCCGGTCCACCACATCCTCTTGATGAATAACATACCAATGCAATTCCCCAACAATAATATCCCATACCAAACGATCTTGAGCAGATCTGAGAAAGGGAGGGGACTGCAACCATACTTTGTGGTTAGCCTCCTTGGAGAGATAATAGACTTCTCTAAAACGTATCTCCTCCGAAAAAGGTCAATCTTTGAGCCAAGTGTCATCCCATAAGGAGAGTGATCTACCATTTCCTATCACCCAACAACTATTAATATTGATAAAATCCTCGCATTTGATAATACTTTTCCAAAACATATATCCTTCAGAGGATAGCAGATCTGATAGGAAGTGGTTAAAATTATATTTGGCACTTAATATACGATACCATAGATGGTCAACACCGGACGCCACCTTCCAAGAAAGCTTAGACACCAGGGCCTTATTCATAACAACAACACTCTTTAAGTTGAGACCTCCATCCCTTTTTCTCATACAAACTTGCTCCCAGGAGCAGAGATGGAATTTACCCTTCAGCTCCAAACCCGCCCAGAGAAAAGCCTTACAAATACTATCAAATTTGGATGCCACCTTAGCAGGAATGTTGAAAAGTGATAGAAAATATAAAGGAATACTTTGGAGCATGCTCTAAACTAAAACCACTTTACCAACCTAACTAAGGAGGGCACCTTTACATGAGGATAGCTTTCTTTGAACCCGCTCTAGAACAGGAGTCCAAAAAGTCTCTTTCAAATAACCCATGAATAATGGAAGACCCAAATATGTAACAGGGATAGAAATAATCCAACACCCTAAAATTGAAGTAATTTTATGCTATCAGATCTCTAGAGTATTAACAAAAAATACATTGCTTTTAATGAAATTGATCAATTGACCCGATGCTCTCCCGTAACAGTCCAAAATTAACTTAACATCACGGGCATGAAAAACTTATGCCAAGCAAGAGAGCAAAGTATCATCAATAAACTATTGATGAGAGATAGGGGATATTTGTAAATTTGGCCCTAAACCAAACTCTATGCCATGTGATTTGATAGAATGCCCAAGATCCTTTGCCATGATAATGAATATAAAATGGGAGATAGGATCACCTTGCCATAACCCTCTACATGATCTAAAAACTAACCAAGGAACCATTAATCAACATTGAAAACCAGGCAGAAGAAATAGTAGTCTCTATAATATTAACCCAAGAATCGTTAAAGACAAACTTCCTAAGGACTGAGAATAGGAAAGGTCATGAAAACCTGTCATAAGCTTTTTTAATATCCAATTTGAGAAATAAGGTCACCCTTCCACTTTTCTGCACCGAATGGAGAAGCTCATGGATAACAATAGCACCATCCAAAATTTGTCTTCCCGGAACAAATTCGCTTTGAGCCGAATCAATAAGAGAAGGAAGGATAGGTTTCAATCTATTGGCCATAGCCTTAGAAAATATCTTATAAACAGAATTACACAAACTTATTGGCCTGAAGTCATTGAATGATGCCACAGAGTCCTTATTAGGGATAATAATAATAAAAGTTACATTCAAGGCCTTAGGAAAGACCCTCAAACACTTGACATGTCGAATATCATCGCAGACGTCCTCACCACAAATATGCCAAAACTTCTAAAAACAAATAGGGGGAAATTCGTCCAGTCCTAGGGACTTAAGATGTTTTGTATAATTAACAACATCTATAATATCATCATCAGACAATGGATCAATAATAGAACCATTCATTTCATCCATAACAATGCAAGGAATATCCTCCAACATCCTTGATTTTGTCGCTCTGTCTCGGGACGACGAGAAGCATAACAAAGAACTAAATAAGCCCACTGCATCTTGACTTATCTCTAAAATATTTGAAGCTCTCCCACCATAAGATTTATCAATTTCCATGATTCTATTTCTACCCCTCCATCGCAATGTAGAATAATGGAAAAAAATGAGAGTTACGATCTCCTTCTTTTAGCCACAGCTCTCTGGAATTCTGTTTCTAGACAAGCTCTTCTTCAGCCTAGACCTTATGGAGTGTGTAAATAATAGATATTTCTTCAACAAGCAAGTCCTCAAAGAGACCTTGGGAATCAATCTAGGCTTCAATAGAAGACATAAGGGATTTAAAACATTTTTTTCCTGAAAGATGTTCCCAAAGAAAAATTTGTTTTATAGCTAAAGGTAAACTTTAAGTCTCCTCAACTTATATAATAATTTAACCATATCGACACATGATATAGGCTCTTTCCACCAATATAGAACTCTGGATTCAAAATCTAGGTGGGAATACCACATAACTTTAAAACAAAATTGGTAGGGAAAAAATGAAAGCCCCTTAGGGATTTCCAACCACAAAGGGTTATGGTCTGATCCGATTCGAGGAAGAGTGGATAAAGAAGTGTCCCCAAAAAGGTCTAGGGAGGAATTGGAAACAAAAATTCTATCAAGCCTACTCAAAATAAGACCATTCCCCACTCTTCGATTACTCCAAGTAAACTTAGCTCCTTTGAGATCGATATCACGAAGAATAGCTTGGCTAACAAACTCATGAAAGTCAAAAAGACTTCTTTCATCAACATCATTTCCACCACATTTTTTCAAAAGGAAACAAGGGGGAATTGAAATCACCTACCACCATCCAAGACTTATGTTGAAAAGTGGCCCTCATATCCAGAAGAAGTGTCCAAAATCTATGCCTATCAGAATAAGTGTTTGGATCATAGATATTAGACATCACCCAGCACCTTCAAGATGACTTACACCAAAAAATAATATTGATGACCCTGTTAGATGAATAAATGACATGGCCCTCAAACTTGGTCAAATCCCAAAAAAAGAGAAGACCACTAGCAGATCCGACAGCTTCAGAAGCCATGAAACCCGAGTCTTTCCATACCAAATTCTGAGTAGCTTCCCAAGCAGAGGCCTCCAACTTAGATTCTTGGATACACAAAAAGTTTAGGGATTTCTCCTTACGCAAAGAAGCAAGAAGATATTTTTTAGAGGCACTATTAAGCCCTCTAATATTCCAAGAGTAGATCTTCATAAGTAATTAAAAGGAGAGCTTCTTACCAATTCCCCCTAACTGAGGGGACTTAAACCCGTCCAACTTAAGTTGTCTATCACCATTTTCACCCTCAATAATGAGAAAATATTGGCCACCATTCTCCACCACCTCGTCAATGGCCCTTTTTATCCCTGATTTAGAAAGAATTCTTCCGACCTTCTTAGAAAAACCATAGTCAATTGGTCTCTTACATAAGCTTCTTGTTTTTAGTCTAGGAGAGCCCTTTTCTATAACACGCTTAGAAGAGTCAAAAGGGCTAGAGATACCCCCAATAGGAGAGAGCACCGCATATTTGGGAGAAGTCATATTCAATGGAGATAACTCTTTAACGAGAGCTCCATCAACCTTGACAAATTCCAAGCCTTGAAATGAATTTGAAAGAGGAAATTCAACGCCCATGTCAACAGGATCTGCCAACAATTCCACCTCAAGATTACTCTGAAAGGATTGAGCCTTAGGTAGAGAAGGAGACTTCAAAACATCCTTTGAAGAAGCAACTAAAGGACCACTCTTAGAAGGATAGGAAGGAAAAATATTTTTACCTTTCAAGCCCTGGAAGATTTTAGGGGTCTTCTTTCTCCAGATCCTATTCTTCTTGGTCAGGGTTTTCCAAACATTCTGATTATCTTTAGCATGCCCATAAATCGAATGAGAAGTGGGAGGGGGCCCATACTTTGCCTTGTCACCAACTAGAAAATATTTGGAGGGAGCCCCCTTCTTCTTATGTGGACACACACTTTTATGGTGACCCTCCAAGCCACAATATTGGCAAGATTGAGTCTTATTTTCATAAATGATAGATTGAGACCAAGTTCCCAAATGGGACACCAGTTCCACTGGACTAGGAAGATCCTTCTCAATGTCAAACAATAAGCACATCCTTACAAACTGGCAAAGAGAGTGAGATAGAGAGACTTTATCAAAGGAGACAAAGTCCCCAATAGTTGCAGTAACAACACGAAAAACACTCTCATGCCATAGGTAAGTCTGGAATTGAGGAAGATGAATCCAAACTAGGACCACATTAACTATTTGAGATGCCGATTTAAAATCATGATCCCACCACCAAAGGAACAACCTATGTTTACTAAAGAACCAAGGGCCCCCATCCAAAATGTTCCTCGAATCCTCCTCGCATGAAAGCCTTATGAGGAAAAAATTACGAGGAAGCGACGCAATGTCGAGTGAACCACTTGGTCACCATTTAAAGGTGGCCCAATGCCTCAGAAAGTCCATCTCTAGACGCCTGCTGATCAGCTTACCAACTAGGTCCCACGACCCCTTCTTCAACAAAGAATTAATAGTAACATTCAAGACATGGATTTTAAAAGAGTTACCATCAACTGAATAAGGAGGAAACTCTCCATCAAGAGGAACTCCTGCAACTACTTGAGCATAAGACGACAGGAGAGAAAACTTTGGCTGGAATATTTTGGTAAAGTCATGCTGATGCACTCTAGGATCCCACCACGGGAAAACATAATTAAAAGAAGACTTACCTAACCAGAACGGATCCTCCACATTAACCTCCTTCACCACCACCTCATCACCATCATATGACCCACCAGGATACCACATCACTTCAAATAGCTAACCAATGCACTCGTGTCTACTCTTTTACTAATAGTGTGCCTAGAGAAATATTTATGGATTTAATAAGCTTAAAAAGTAGGATCACTCTTCCTTTTTATTCATCATAGTAGTTGAATAATTTGGAATAACTTGTGGATCTAGACATAGTATATGGTATTAAAATTTCACATATCTATTTTTGGATGGTGCCATAGTGGTGAGAACATATATCATAGTAAAAAAATCAATATTTAATAATATTATTTACAATAATGAGAATCCCTTAAGATAACAAGTAAATAAGTAAATTTCATTAGTCTTATTTTTAACCCCCTTGAAATTTATGTATATCCATTAAATAAATTCAAGGCTTTGAGGATATCAAGATTCGATATAAATATATAGGAGTATCACTATTAAACATAATAATTAAGAAAGACGTATGAATGGATTTATTGGTTAGGAAACATAAAAATATAAAAGGTTGAAATTTTTTATGGCTATACTCTATCGATAAGTTATTATTACTATAGTTGATCCTATGTGTTATTGTAATGTACGCAATATCAATTTTATGGGTACAAATAAGGATAAGGGACTTCATAACTAATGTTAGTCAAAATAATTTTTGTAAGTCTATTTGGACATGCATAGATTTCCATTAATAAAATGGAAAATCATATGTAATAGCAATTTGAAAAGGGATATAGATGACCCAACATTTATACTTTAAAAGATAATATTTGGAGTAGTATTTTTAGGAGGAGATGCTTAAATAGATATAAAATATAAAGTCTTTTTTGAAACCCAAATAATTCCAAGACGAAGAAAGACAATATGGAATTTCATATAAAATTTTGGAATCATTAACATATTTATGTGTTGGTATGTAATTCAAGAGGATGAGGCTCTATTTTTGAGAAAAATATGGTTCTCTAAATTCTATAAATGAAACTAAATAGTTTAATGGACTTAAGGATGTGCTAGAATAGATAGTAGGTATAAAAGTCAAAATTTATTTATAAATCACATAAATAGATATAATCTATGAAAATTTATAAAGGCTAACATAAATTTTGAGTAGAAAAAATAACAAATGAAAATCCATGTTAGTCAATATAAGGATATTCAAAGGGAGAAAGGACATGTTTATATATGGAGAAATAATGGTTTTTGGATTCATACTTTGGCTATTAGAACTTTATACCTCAATTTTATGAATTGCACCACATTTCCAAAAACATCTACGACATAAAAAAAATGAACCTTTTATAAGATTATCCATAACTATGCGAAAAGCATCAAGATAACAAGTGAATAAGGAAAACCCTCTAGTCTTATTTTTAAATCCCACTTGGTAGTTTTGTATATTTATTAAATATACTTAAGGGTTTGGGGAAGCCAATATTTAACATAGGTATTTAGAATTTACATTATGTAAAGGAAGAAATTAAGAACTAAACATGAATATATTTATAGGATTAGATCACAAAAAATTGTCAAAGGTTAAAAATATACAACTACTATAGTTATCCTATAAACTATGGTGATGTATAACATAATTATTTTATTCATTTTATGAGTCAAAATAATGAATTTCATAACTAATATGACTTAAAATTATTTTAGTAAGGCTATGAGAACATGCATAACATTTTATTGATAAACTAGAAGATCATATGTAGGATCAAATTTCACATGTGGCATATGCATATTCAAGACAAAGAAAATGAGTTTAGAATTGAGAGTTAACATGGCCTAGCATTTACACTTTAAAACAAAATATCTAGAGTACTATCTTAAGGAGGATGTACTTATTGTTATTACATTATTTGTTGTCATTTAATTATTACAAATTTTATGTATGTAATAATTAGGAGATGAATGATGATTTCACCTCTATGAGGTTGGATAGGTATATTCCTCTTGAAAACGAGATAAGGTAAAAAGGCTTAGAAGAAGGTGAAACACCAAAAGTCTCTTAAAACTAAGAGACACTGAAAAACATAAATATAGATGATGTACACACATTTTGGATGGTGGAAATTTGAGAATACATATGAAATACATTGTTGTGTCCAAACATTGTCCTTGCTTAATATTATTGTAAATATTGTTGCTTTTCTTCCCCCTTTTTTAACATATGGTATCAGAGCTATATCATTGATATTTGATGAGGTTTTCAAAAGGGACAATCATCACCATCTAATGATATACGCTTTTAATTTATTTTATCCAAGGGTTGAAGAGAAGACTCAACTTGGATATAATTTTGGCCTCAGATGTTACTCGTAGAGATTGTTAAAAGCTAGATTTGAAGGCTTTTTTTATTTCTTTTATGAGACTCCAATACGTGTTTTTATATTGCATGTTCTAGCTACTTTATTTTTAGATGTAAGATCAACTAGTCTAGCAATAGATGGGAGCCCAAGGAATTGAAGATTCCTTGAGGGATTTGGAAGTCACATTGAAACACTTATATTCATGTTTCCTATATTTCATGTTTCCTATATTTCATGTTTCTTAGTATTTCTCAAAGAAAGCCTTAGAAAATTTTATCTAGTCATTTGTTTTTACTATTCGGGTACCTAGGAATAGGTACATGGGGATATAATATTATATTGCATAAGGTTTGGCATGGAATAGGTAGTCGTATCCCCAAAGTAGAATTAGAAGATGGATATATAGAACATATATTATCATTGTAGTCATCATAGATATTAATCATATGTAATTGTCTTTGTCCATGAAGTGGCTAATGGGACTTTTTCTTCTATATGTGGCACTCTTATACTGAGATATCTTGTGGAGTTATTCCTTCCTTAAGTAGTATTATTGGAATTGCCCTACCTTAAAGGTATTACCTATCTCTTTATCATTATTTTTTTTGCTACTGTGGATAATTATTTTTGGATGAATGCTTTGATATTTTTATTTATTAATGAATGATTTCTATTAATGAGAATAAAGTTTCATAACAAGTGGTATCAAAGTAAAAATTATGGAAAAGTGGGGACTGTTTGTTGTGGACTACAAAATTAGGGAAAATTATTTTTCCAAAAGAATATCTCATATTTCAAGAGCCATATATCTACAAAAATAAGGAAAATAATGGGTTTGTGATCTGTTGGAAATTGATTAGACGTTTTTCGTAGGACTGCCCAAACTACCGAACTCGTTTTGGCCATATCTCACTCATCCGAACTCGGATTGAGCTAAAATTTTGAGGGTAGATGCCTGAAAAACCCTAGAACATCTCCACCAATTTTCATATCATTTGGAGCAACACATATCCTAGCGCATCCCTATGTGTGAACGATATATTTGGCAAGCGGCTATGCGAGGGTTTCATCTCGGGTTGAGTGCAAGCAGCTCCAGAGGTTGGTTTTTAGGGCCTTCGGGCCCTAGCGGCCAATATTTTTGTGGTTTATGCTCAATATTTTAGCAGGAAATGTTGTAGGGGATACAAGATGGGTTAGAAATTTGTCTTTCAATAGATCATACTGTGAACTTGAGTGACAACGGCTTCCAATTTGCTACACAAAAGAAAAGTGAAAACCATACCTTTCCACGGTGTCTAGGGCAAGGATTAAAGAGATCACAAAACAAGTTTCAAGCAGTTGATCAAAAAATGGCTCATATCTCAAGTGAATCTGGTGCTAAGGTGCACCCACAAAATAATTCTACTATGAAAACCCCTGTCAAGGGTAAGAATTTCGAAGACTCAGTCCCAAAAATGAATTTTAGGGATGCCCTTCATGGTGGACAGACTCAGCCCAATGCTAATATCAATATTAGGGCTTCCCATAAACCTCTAAGAATGCCTAAGATTGATCCCAGGAAAACGGAGTCGGGATGTCTTAAAGCGAGCTGATGGAACTCCTATTGTTAAGCTTGATATGGGTAACATTCAGATTGGCATTGAAGATTTGGAAAAAAGAGGACTAATTTGTCGGTTCGTGGGTTTTCGTTCGAGTCTATCTGCTTTCAAAGTCTGGGCTGCAAAAAGCTGGAAAACTAAAGGTGAGTTACAAATCTCTATTTATCCAAATGGTTATTTTCTTGTTTTATTTGCTAATAATGAAGATAGAGAGAAAACTTTTCAAGGGGGTCCTTGGTTTTTTGGAAGGGCAGGGCTTTTCATGAAGCCCCGGCATACTAAATTTAAATCCGAAGAAGAGATGCCTTCTATAGCTCCCGTGTGGGTTAGACTCTTTGGCCTCCCTATTGAATTTTGGAATCCTACTATTTTTTCTTCAATTGGAAACTCTTTAGGAACTTTTATGATGACTGTTGATTGTACTCTTTTTTTTTTTAAAATTTTGAACATATTATTTTTGCTCGGATTTGTGTTTTAATGGTTTTTGACAACCCCCTACCTAAAAATATCACATTACAATTTGGGGAAGACACTTGGGAGCAAGTAGTGGACTATGAGAACATTCCTTTTCATTGTAGAATTTGCCATGAATATGGTCATTTGGCCGGTGCTTGCCCAAATAAAATTCCTGATCAAAAGAAAGAAGATATAAACTCAACAGGTTTCCAAATACCTAAGAAGAAGAACACTCAGAAAAACCAGTTATGAAGGATCAATCAAAGTCATTTGCTAATATGTTTGAAATCCTTTCCACAAATGATGTCCCAAGTGAGGAAGAGGAAATAATGGAAACTGAAATCTTAGAAACACAATTTAAATATGAAGGGAAGAACTTAGAGACAAACCAACAAATCAAAGGTTTTCAACAGAAAAAAAAGGAGAAAATTTACACAAGAAAAACAATATTTCAAATGTCAAAACTTCAAATAATGCAGGTCCCAATATAGACTCCATTGAACCATCTAGTAAAATTTTGGTTGTGTATGAGCATTCTTCAAGGTTAGAAGCCATCTCAGATTCAATTGGAATAAGTCAAGAAACAGGGAAAAAAAAATTGAAGATGGATTCTAATCAAAAAGTAGGTCGCAAGACCAATCAATATCATATGGTAAAAGAAGGTGAAAAGCTTGTAGAGGAAGGTAAGATTAATGCCCTTCCCAAATTTTTTAGCCCTGGTATTAATGAAGATCATCACTTGGAATATTAGAGGACTCAAAGGGAGTCTTTCAAAACAAAATGAAATTAGAAGAATGATTCAGATAAATCATCCACATCTTGTTTTCCTTCAAGAAACAAAGATGTCAATGGAGGATATGGACTTAATTGCCAGTAAAATTTGGCCAACTGGAAAAGTGGTTTCCCTCAGTTCCCAAGGGACTTCGGGTGGCATTGCTTGTCTTTGGGACCCAAAAGAGGTAGTTATTCACCATATGGTTGGCAGTTGGGGTTTGTTGGCTATAGCTATTCAAAGTAGACATTCCAACCAGATTATGCTCCGCATTACTGTTTATGCTCCGACTTCTTTGGAGGAAAAAAGAAGACAAGTGGAAGGATATTACTCATATTATCTCTCATTTTCCTAAAGCTTGGATCTTGATCGGAGGATATTTCAATACCATCCTCTCTGGATGAGAAAATGGGGGGAAATAGAAATTTGGACAAAAGCACTGACCTCATGAGCGAATATATTGCAAACCTCCATCTTGTGGATATCCAACCAGATAATGGCCTTATGACTTGGTCTAACAGAAGGCAAGGCTTAGCTTGTATAATGGAGATATTGGATAGGTTTTTGCTCTCTAAAAATTTCTTAATCCATGGTCACATTCCTAAAGTGAAGACTCTTAATAATGTTGGTTCGGATCATTGGCCAATCATGGTGGAAATGTGGAAAACCAATGTGAGTTTCTCTCCTTTTCGTTTTCAATTAATGTGGCTTAGAGACATTTCCTTCAGACCTCGTGTGCAACAATGGTGGAAGGAAGGTAAACCTAGGCATGGGACTAAGATGTTCTATTTTGCCAAAATACTTCAATACATTAAATCCAAAATCAAGACTTGGAACTGGAAAGAGTTTGGGGATGTTCATAAAAAAACATGAAGTTATTGCTCATATTGAAAATTTGAATAAGAAAATCCGTTTAGATGGCCTCACAGAGAAGAGAAGTGCAGATGAAATTAAACTCACAACTCAGTTAGAGGAATGGGAAAAAAGAGAAGAAATCTTATGGAAGCAAAAATCTAGAATTCAATGGCTCAAAGAAGGAGATCGAAACACAAATTTCTTCCACAAATATCTTCTAGCTCGAAGATCTCACAACTTTATTTCTTCCTTAAAATCAGATTCTGGAGATGTTGTTTATACTTGGGATGGCATGAACTCTATTGTTGTTGATTACTTTTCCAATATTTTTGCTGCTACTCCTCTTGACTCAGCTTCACAACAAAATGTTCTTCAAGCAATCCCTTCTCTTATCACTTCGAGGAGAACTCTATTTTGACTGCTCTCGTTACTATCAATGAGCTTCAACAAGTAGTTTTTAAAATGCAAAAAGGGAAAACCCCGAGTCCCGATGGTTTTCCTATTGAGTTCTACCAAGAGTTCTGGGATATCCTTCATGTTGATTTATTAGAGGTGGTGGAAGAAGCCAGGAAAGCCAAAGAAATTTTGAAGGTTATCAATAAAACTTATATTACTCTTGTTCCAAAAGCTCAAGAGGTTGATCATATCTCAACTTTTAGACCTATTGCTTTATGTAATGTTCTTCTCAAAATCATTACTAAAATCATGGCAGAAAGGTTGAAGCCTCTTTTGCATAAGATTATTTCCCTAGAGCAAGGGGGATATGTGGAAGGACGTCAAATAGTAGATGAGATAGTTCTTGCTCAGGAAGCCATCCATTCCATGGATATGCAAAATTCTCCTTCTATGTTCATTCGGTTAGACTTATCCAAAGCTTATGACAGAGTGGATTGGCACTTCCTTATCAAAGTTTTGAGGCAATTTGGTTTCTCTAAGGATTGGATGGATTGGATTATGGGATGTATCTCTTCAGTTTCCTACTTAGTTCTTATCAATGGTAGGCCTTCTCAGTCTTTCCTAGCTTCCAGAGGTATTAGGCAAGGTGACCCGCTATCCCCTTATTTATTCATCATTCTTGTTGAATGCTTGGGTAGGACTATAACCAAAAAGAGGGAAAACAAAACCCTTGAGGGAGTTACCATTGCTCATGGAGCTAGACCTATCTCTCATCTTCAATTTGTGGATGACTCTACTCTTTTAGGTAAAGCTACAGTTAAGGAAGCTTCTAATATTAAGCAAATCATTAGCTATTTTTCTAAGGCTACTAGGCAGTTGATCAATGAAGACAAATCTAAAGTTATTTTCTTTCACTACTCGGCTAGACAGGAATCCATGGTCTTGGATAAATTAAGATATAAGAAGACCTCTCTTCCAATCACTTATTTAGGTATTCCCATAAATATTCAAAGGCAAAAAAATAAATATTGGAATTGGTTGTTGGACAAAGTCAAGAAGAAAATTGGAAAGTGGACCAACAAGTGGCTTTCTTCTGGGGGTAGAATCACCTTGGTAAAATCAGTCCTTCAAGCTATTCCTATTTATGTTTCTTCCATTTTGAATATCCCAAAGGTTGTTCTTCGAGAATTGGATCAAATCAGTCATCGTTTCCTTTGGAGTGGTACTAAGGAGAAAAGAAAATGGGCCTTGGTGAAATGGGATACTTTATGTCTTCCTAAGAGTGAAGGGGGGTTAGGATTCCGGTCTTCAATTAATAACAACAAAGCTTTAGCTACTAAATTATATTGGAGGATGTTGCATAACCCCAATGCTCTTTGGGCCAATAATCTCCGTGCTAAATATGCTGAGAACAAAAGTCCTGAAGACCTTGTTCGCTATCAACTTCCTACCAAAGGTTCTCCCATTTTAGCAGTTCTTAAGACTGGTGAGGATTTGATAAAGAAAAAATTATTTTGGATCATTCATAATGGTCAACATGTAAATTTTTGGATAGATTCTTGGGATGGTCACAAGCCTTTGATAACTCAGTTTCCCGATTGGAGGCCTTGGATGGAGGAGCTTCACCGAGCTAATTGGATAAAGGTGGCTAATTACTGTCGGTACCATACTGGTAATTCAAAGGTTGGTAGATATTGGATCCCTATTGAGGACTGGCCTATTCAAATCCCAGAAAGGCAAAGACAAGATATCCAAGGCATCCTTCATATGAGATCCCTCTCTTGGTCCCATGAAAAATATTGTTTTGGATGGAACAACACTACTAAGGGTGAGTATTCAGTTGCTCAAGGTTATTTGACCTTATGCCATAATAATCCCAACCATTCTTCTGACATATTTTCTCGATTGTGGGCTCAAAATCTCTGGCCTAAGGTGAGGTTCTTTAATTGGCTTTTATTGCATCGTAGGGTGCTTACTGGTGAGCAACTTATGAAGCGTGGTTTTCATGGCCCTTTTAGATGTGAAATGTGTGAAGAGAATGTAGAAAATATCAACCATATTTTTATTGAGTGTACTTTAGCCTCTGAGCTATGGAGGAGAATGGCCACTTTACTTGGCTTACAAGTGGTCCAATTTTTTTACTTTTGAACAGCTTTGGAGGGATTGGCCTAATCAAGAGGGTGTTGATCATTTTATTAGGCGGTTAGTTTGGATGGGTTCTACCATTCTTCTTTGGAATATTTGGAATGAAAGGAACAACCAAATTTTTAATCAAGATAGGAAGGATATTCACTATATTTGGCAAAAAGACCATAGCCAACTTAGTTGAATCAGTCCATCAACTCCTTAATCACCCCCAAAACTCCCACCAAATATGGGATCAAGTGATGCAAAGATTGAATATTAAACCTTCTAAGGGCAACCAACTTAAAGGGAATGTGAGTATTAGTAAGATGGATAGGACTAGAAATTGGCAACCTCCTCCTAAGGATTTTGGAAAAGTCAATACTGATGGAGCCTCTAGAGGGAACCCTGGAAAAGCCAGTGTGGGAGGAATTGGTAGACTTTCATATGGCTCCCTGGTTTTTACTTTTGCTGAGAATTTGGGTATTCTTTCCAATAACCTTGCTGAGGGGTATGGTATCCTCAGAGGCCTTCAGGAGGCTACTAAGGTTGGATGGGAAAAGGTGTTAGTTGAGTCTGACTCTCAACTTATGATTAATCTCTTGAAGACTCCTTCTAAGAATCATAAGGTGGATTGGAGAATAAAAATAATTATTGAGAAGATTCAGTTAATCCAGATGGGATTTTTGAAAGTTGATTACAATCATGTGGTCAGAGATCAAAACAAGAGTGTTGATGCTTTAGCTAATTGGGCTTTGGACAAAGGTGATCTTACTTGTTATGGCCACCCTCCTATATGGTGGGCTTCTCAAATTAGGGAAGCTCTTCTTTCTATCATTTCTTTGGATGGCTCCAGTTCTGAAGGTACCTAGTTTCTTCTTGTTTTTTTTTTTTTGCTTCTCTTTGGTTCATTCAGTTTTTTTTAGTTCCCTAGCTCATTCTATTCTTTATTTTGTTTCCTCTGTTGATTCTTGCCTTAATAGTCTTCTGGTCTAGATAGGTCATTGTTTTGTTCATTTTTTTTTCTTTTTTTTCTTTGTTTTTTTTTGTTTAGTTTTTTAAGGTGGGTGGGTTCTTTTGTTTTGTTTTGTTTTTGTGTTCTTTGTGTTGTTTTTTGTTGTTCTTGTGTTTTTTTTTTTTTTTATGTTTTTTGTTATTGTTCTTGTGTTTTTTTTCTTGTTCTTGGGTTTCTCTTTGTTTGTGTTATTTCATGTTTTTATGTGTGAGTGTTTTCTATGTTTTTTGTTTTTGTTTATTGTCTGTTGTTGGTTGTTTTTTATTTTTATTTTTATTTTATTTTTTAGGTTTTGGTTGTGTTTATTTTTCATGTTTTTTTTGGGTTATGTCTTTGTAGTGTTTTGTTGTTTTTGTCTTGTTTGTGTTTTGTTATGTGGTTCTTGTGTTTTTCTATGTGGTTTGTGTTGTGGTTTCTTTTATCTTATTGTGCGTGTTTGGTTGTGCTTTTGTTTTTGACACACTCAAGGAGCATGTTTTTTATTTTATTTTATTATTTTTGTTGTTATTTACTTATTTTTAAATTGGTTTTGTGTGTTTGTTTGCTCCTTGAGTATGTCAAAGGTGGTAGGCCAGGTCCGAGTCCTGGGCATTTTTGGCGGAATGGATACCCCTGCCTCCTTGGGTCTTACCCGAAAGTGGCATCCCTTTTGGGATGTTTTCCAAATATATATATATATATATATATATATATATATACAAAAATAAGATTCAAACAATTCTTGGATCATGTTCTGCAAAATTTGAAGATATTTGAAATGAGTGGTTATATAAAGGAATATGAGTAGTATTAAGGGAGATACGACATTATGGAGTTAGTCACATAAAATATGGGCAACAACGATTTATCAAAACATATTTTTAAATAAAAATGAAATTTGATATATCTTTTAGTGTGGGTAAGCAAATTACCATATGTTGTGTATGAAGAAGTTTTTTATTTTAGAGGTTTAGATCCAAATTAGTAGGAGGACACATTTTTATGCAACCCTAGTTTCCATTTTTTTTTGTTGGGATGTGAACTTATGGAGCTACACAAGTTTTTTGGAGAAGGTGATATTGATGTTAAATATTGGTGGAAATATTTTAAATCCTTGTATCCTAATTATTTTTAGCACCTTATGCTTCCTTATTGTCTTGGAGGAGAATATATCTCTTGGTTTTATATTTTTTGTAGCACCCATAATTATGAATTGATTTGATAAAACATAGAGCAAGCATTCTTAATTGAATGGGACCCATATAAAAAATATTGCTAGTTTGAAGGATACACTCAAAGGCTATGTAGAAGAAATAAACATGCTTCAAAAGAAAAAAGAAATTAAAAAGAGGGTTAGAAAAATTTAAAGACTTGGTAGAGGGTAAGAAAGAAGTTAGTGTGCAGATGGAGGTAACATACCTTTGGTAGAAAATAAATTAAAAATTTGACAAAGGGATTTGTTTGAAGCTAAATATTTTTTTTATAGGTGTATGGTTACATTAAAAAATAAAATGTTATTATTTCCATTAACCATAATAGAAAATATAATTTCATTAATATTTCTTTGACTAAGAGGTTGCAAGTTCAAACAACATTTTTTAAGAGCATACAACTTGAGGGTGAGAGTGTTAATATTTTTGAAGATTTTAAAATAACCATGGATAAATATGTTTTACATTTAGATTTGAATGCTATTGATATGGATGATATGGATATGATTCCATTTTATATTTTGTTGGATTCTTTGGGTACTGTTAACATTAATGTGCAAAAGAAGTTTATGAAGTTACGGTATAGGAAAAATAACATAACATTGTAGGATATTTATCAGCTTACAAAGCAAGGATCGAAGGGAAAATAAGAAATAATTGTGCTAAAGGAACAAGAAGTGGTTGTAGAGAAACAAATTGAAGGATAAATAGAACCACCTAAAATAGAATACAAGAAGGAATTAGTAGCAACAAATTTCATGTAATTAGCACTAGCAATAAGGAAGGTTTGATAGAAGAGCATAAGGAAACACCAAACAAAGGGAATATGAAATAATAACATGTATAAGAATTTAAAATAACGAATCCAAATGTTGGGAAGTCAAAGAAGGTATAACATCAAGTTAAAGCTACAAGATATCATCATCCATGATGAGGCCAAATATTGCCTCATTATTGATTATTTTAGACATCCTTAATAGACCTTTTTGATATGTTTTGATGTTAATTCTGTTGATGAAATACAATATTTACTACTATTTACATGTTTAATTGTTTAGAAGCATAATATTCTGTTTTTACTAATTTTCTGTATTTTTTGCATAAGTTTTGTTGATAAATAATGATTTATTGTGAAATGTGTTAGTGCAATCACGTGTGGGATATCTAACATTCATATCATGCTCTCTGAAGTCGTCAAATGCAGAAAATAGCACTAAAAATAGGACAAAAACTGCAAGCTGTGCAAAACTGTATTTTGATTGTTTTAACTTAGACAAATTCCAGCCAGATTTGCATGACTTGGAATTTGGTCAAATTCAACTTGAAAAAGCATGAGAATAGGTCATTGAAATATTTCCAAGTCTAATCCACCAAATGCTCGGCAAAGGAACCGCAAACTGTGTTGAAAACAGTCATTCTGGCGCTGCTCTGGAACAACAGAGATACTGCTCCGGAATAACAGGACTGCTCCGGAATAACCGAAAAGCACAGTTTTGACCAGAACAGCTCAGGAAAGACAGCAAATTGCAGGAGAATGATAAGGACAGCTATGTGAATCTGTTGTGCATCTTTTTCAACGCAGAAGACCTCCAGCAAATGTGCAACAAATAGATTTCATTCATGTAACCATATTCTGCATTTTAGGAATGCAGTTTTAACAGCATTCCTAAAATGCCTGAAATTTGAATCATTCCACATCTGATTTAGCATGTTTTTAATATAAATAACCGGCTCCCATCTGGGTTGAGCTGTGTAGGGAGAATTAGGATTGCAATTAGTATAATTATGAATATTGTGAAATCAGATTTCTGTAGCGATAATATGCAGAATTTTCCTGCATGTTTTTAATTCAATAAAAAATGCAATTTCTATCAGTTTTACTTTATGATTGAAGGAGCGATTAAGTAGAAAACCAGAGCTACTTCTTCACCTTCTTCTGAACCAGGGAGCAAGGGCCACTCCCAGGAGCAGAAGAAGGTTTTTACCAGGTTTTCTTGTTTAAATCTGTCTGTAGCAGAATAAATAAGAAACCTGTCATTTTTCCTGCACTTCCTTATTTTGCTGAAATCATTTCCAGTTTCAGAGTTTGTAGTTTCATTATTATTTCTGAGTTTATTTTCAGATCTGTTCTTTTATTTTGCAAGTTAGTTTATTTTCTGCAATTCTAATTTCAACAACTTTCATTTCAGCAATTTTAATTCAGTTTTGAGTGCATTTCCAGATTTAGCAAAAATAAATAGGTTTCTTTGACAGTTGTTTCATTTCTGCAATTTTATTTCAGCAAGCATAATATAGTTTCCTTTCAGTTCATAGGGTTTAGAGTGACAGAAGAACCCCCAACAAACACTAACTGTTCTGCCAATAAAGCCATTTTCTGAATAGAATGTCTTACATCTGCTTGAATTGACTATCGTAAACAGCCTTAGGACACCTGCCCGGATTGATAAATAATGATCAAATGATGAATTAAACGACACTCATCATTTTTGGCGCCGTTGCCGGGGACATGGTGTTGTTAGTCAAATTTAAGTAGGTCAAGAACTGTAGGCTGATACAGAAAATAGTTCTTGCAAATTCTACAGTCTGTTTAGTAAATGTGCATGAATGCATAGGCTGAGAGACGAAAGAGGGAGGTTTATCCGAAGTGGCTCTGAGCCACCAAAGAGACCTACTCGGTCTGATGAAGATTTGCCTTCATTTGAAATCACTGAGGAAAAGCCAGACATACCTTCTTCATCAGAAGAATTGTTGGAAAAATTAGAAAAGGAGCTTTTTGAAGCACTAGCTGCTAAACACTCCCCTCTGACTAAACTATTCCCATCATCCTTTAGAAAGAAAACAACTATGGCTGCAGCAGCAGCAGCAGGTGGATATGGTGATCCTGATGATGCTCCTAAAACTTTTGAATATCCTATTCGGTTGGATCCACTTCTAGATGCCCCCATGAAAACAATCTCCCCATCTATATTGCCAATCTTTAGGGGAACTGTTGCAGAAGATCCTGATCAATTTTTGTTTGAATTCAAAGTGTTATGTCAGACTTATGACTACATAAATGATAATCAGAAATTGAAGTTGTTTCCTTCCACACTTAAGGATGCTGCTCTCCGATGGTTCATGAGCAATCTTGAACCTAACTCAATTACTACCTGGGATGAGATGGAGACCGCATTCTTAAATAAATATCAGGATTATTGTAGAGTAAGAAACAGGAAAGATGAGTTGTTTAGGATCAAGCAAGAAGAGGATGAGAGTTTAGAAGATTATCTTGATCGCTTTGCTTTTGTCCAAAAGAGGTGTGGTGCTGTAGAGCCTGATTTCTTAAAGCCTATTCTCTTAAGAGGATTACAGGATGAATCTAGGGAAGTGTTAGATTTAATGGGAAAAGGAGATATAGATCAACTTGACCTTGACGAGATTGTGGAGTTATGCAAAAATTATTCCCGTACTCACCACCGAAGAAAGAAAAAGAATTTTGGCAATAATGGTATGAAAGAGTTGATGGAGGAAATGGCCAATTTAAAAACTGATATCCTTGTTCAACTTAATACTGCATTAGGTGAGAAAAACACAAGATCTAATTCTACACCACCTTTAGCAATTTATTGCCCAAGGTGTAGGAGTAAGCATGCCTTGCAGGACTGCCCCCTAAACAAAACTTCTATTTGTGGAATTTGTTCCAAAGAACATTCAACAGATAAATGCCCTTTGTTGCCTCATCTAAAATCTATTTTGGGCACCCAAACAGAAGAACTCAATGCTATTGGGCAAAGACCTGGTGGTGGTTATGCACAATATCCCAATGCTCCTAGATTTCCAAATTGGGGACAATCTCCTTGGAATATGAATATGCCATGGGGACAGGAAGAAGTTTCTGCACAACCTTGGAACCAACCTTGGACAGCTCCTCCAGATTGGTCACAATCTGGATGGATGAACCCACCTTGGCATACCATGCCTCCACAATGGACACAACAAGGACAAATATGGGGACAACAATATCAGGGACAACCATTTCCACCACAGCAATATCAACCCTATCAAGGTCAGCAATATCAATCCCATCAAGGACAACAAAGGTATCAAGGGCAAACTCAAAATTTGTTGCCAGCTCCTAATCCAAATTTTTAGGGAAGAACACAACATCAACAAGCACAACCAGTAAAACAACCTCCACTCCCAGCTCAGCCTGTGACTAACCCCAATAATGCTAGACAAACAGCCCCTGTTTATGAGGCTGAGTCTGAAGATACTGTTGCAGTTCATGTACTTGACTGTGGTAACATCCAATTACGCTCAGGGAAGGTTTTACCTGACCTTGCTCCACCTACAATTGAAGAGATTCCAAAAATTTCAAGTCCAAAAAAAATACAATCAGAGCAAAAGAACGCAGAAAACTTACAAAGAAAATCTGAACGTGTCACATTAGATTTACCATTTCCTGAAAGGTTTGATCACCCCATCACTACCCCTGAATCAGAGTTAATCACAGAATTGAAGAAAATGTCAATCTCACTTCCTCTGTTGCAGGCAATTAAGGATGTACCATTAATTAAGAAAACCATTCAGGATTTATGCATAAGGAAGCCTGGCAGGAAGAAGAAAGCCTTTCCACAAACTGTACAAGTAGATGGAAAGTTGGCTGATCTTCTCTCTGGGAAATTAGTACCTCCCAAATATGGTGATCCAGGAAGTCCAGTAATCACCATTACTTGTAGGATTGGTTCAAATTCCCAATGTGCTTATTGATTTAGGAGCTGCAATTAATGTCATGACCAAAGATATTATGCAAAAATTGTAGCTCACTGATTTGAGTCCTACAGCCACAGTTTTAGAAATGGCAGATAGGTCAGTTGCCAAACCAGAAGGACTTTTGGAGGATGTTCCCATTGAAGTATCTTCTTGGGAATACCCTGTGGATTTCCTAGTATTACAACCTAGGAGTACAACTAATGGCTATCCTATCATCCTAGGACGACCCTGGCTTGCCACTGCAGCTGCTTTCATAGACTGTAGATCAGGAGAAATGACTATTTCAAATGGAGTAGATCTTAAGAAAATTTCTTTGTATCCACCTGCTAAACCATCATCTAAATTTTTTGGACAGTTATGGTATCCTGAGTCCGATGAAGAACAAGAGCCTCTTGTTACCCTTGCCACCATTGTAGTACAAGAACACATTGAAGAACTGAATTCACCAAAAAGAGAAATTTTTGAACATGAAACAGTCTTGGTGAATACATTGTATGAAGAAGGCCTCAATGATGATCAAGTTCTGGTCAATCGCCTATTATGGAAAGATGATGAACAAGTTGTTGAACATTTACCATCTATTCCACTTCATGAAAGTTCCTTTACATTGCCACATGGATGGCATCATCATCTTTTGACTTCTTTCACTTGTCCTATGCCAATGCTTCCATCAGGTATTGCATTTAACACAGAATCAAGAGTATTCCATAATCTGCAACCACATCATTGTCCTTTAAATGCTTTGATCAGCAAGTATGAACATGTTGACTCTGTTTGTCCTGGAATCAAGCAGATTGAAATTCAGCCAGGAAAACCTGTAAATATTAACAGCTGGTTGACTGACGATCAAGAAGCCAAACTATTTGTTGTTTTACAGAAACATGTTCAAGCTTTTGCTTGGAATTATATGGATATGGTTGGAATCCACCCTGATGTATGCACACATAGGATATACACTGAGGATGTCAAACCAGTTAGACAACCGCAGAGACGTCTGAATCCTGCTTTGAAAGACATTGTTAAAGAAGAAATTGAAAAATTGTTGGAAGTAGGATTCATTTATCCGATTTCAGACAGTCAATGGGTTTCCCCATTAGTTATTGTGCCTAAGAAGAATGGAAATATGAGAGTGTGTGTGGATTACAGGGAATTAAACAAAGTCACACACAAGGACCACTTTCCATTACCATTTATAGACCAAGTGCTGGACAATCTTGATGGTAAGAAATTTTTCTATTTTTTGGATGGTTTTAGTGGGTATAACCAGATCCAAGTGGCACCAGAAGACCAGGAAAAAACAACCTTCACATGTCCTTGGGGGACATTTGCTTATAGAGTATTACCCTTTGGATTATGTAATGCACCAACAACATTTCAAAGAGCTGTCTTGGCCATTTTTTCTGATTTAACCAATGAGAGTGTAGAGATTTACATGGATGATTTCACAGTGTTTGGTGACACATTTGAGTATACATTAGAGCAACTTGAAAAGGTTCTAATACGCTGTGAAGCATATCATTTATCTCTTAATCCTGAAAAATGTTTCTTGATGATGGAGGAAGGAATTGTTTTAGGACATCATATCTCTGCTCACGGTATTAAGGTTGATCCTAAGAAAGTAGAGGTCATCAAGAGACTTCCTCCTCCGAAATCTCAAACTGATGTCCGTAGTTTCTTAGGACATATTGGCTTTTATCGTAGATTTATTACTGATTTCAGTACCATTGCTAATCCAATGTTTGCATTATTAATGAAAGATTCTGAATTTGTATGGTCTGATGATTGCCACAAGTCCTTTGAAGCTTTGAAAGAAAAGCTAACCAGTCCGCCAGTACTAAGAGGCCCTAACTGGGAGCTGCCCTTTCATATTCAGGTTGATGCCTCCAATATTGCTATTGGAGCCGCACTAGGGCAGATTGAAAATGGACAACACTATGCCATTTATTATATTAGCAAAAACTTGACAGGAGCTGAAAAGAATTACACTACAACTGAGAAGGAATTCTTAGCTATAGTATATGCCATTAACAAGTTTTGACACTATATCACAGGTTATCCTGTATTCATCCATACAGATCATGCTGCTATCAAATATTTGATGAATAAGCCTTTGGTTAGTGCACGAATTATTCGCTGGTTGATTTTACTACAGGAATTTGATATTACTATAGTAAATAGACCAGGAAAGGCTAATGTGGTGGCAGATTTTTTGTCAAGATTGCCAAATGCAGAAACTGAAGAACTAGTTGAAGACACATTCCCTGATGAAAAATTGTTTGCTGTCTCTGTTCAAACTCCATGGTTTGCAGATATAGCTAATTATTTAGCTACAGGAAAGATTCCTCTTCATTTTACCTTGAAACAGAAAAAACAGTTAATCAAACAAAGCTCTTCTTTTGAATGGATAAAAGGAATATTATTTAAATGCAGTCCTGATCATGTTTTACGCAGGTGTGTTCGTAAGGATGAGATATATGACATCTTGAGAGCCTGTCATGATGAACCTTCAGGAGGGCATTATTCAGTAAAACATACCATTCGAAAGATTTTGGGTGCTGGTTACTACTGGCCATCATTGCATAAGGATGTAAAAAGGTATATTAGAAATTGTGATGCATGTCAAAGAATGGGTAAG
This sequence comes from Wollemia nobilis, assembly GCA_028583015.1. Lineage (NCBI taxonomy): Eukaryota > Viridiplantae > Streptophyta > Pinopsida > Araucariales > Araucariaceae > Wollemia > Wollemia nobilis. The sequence goes on from JAQPPZ010000101.1 coordinate 176,450, forward strand.
CCTACTTTCATAAATGAAATGCCTTTACAGCCTCAATTAGGTGTAGAACCGTTTGAGAGGTGGGGGTTAGATTTTGTAGGACCTATTGATCCACCCTCCCAAGGGAAGGTGCACATCCTAGTATGTGTTGACTATGTAACCAAATGGGCAGAAGCCCGTGCCTTTAAGCATGCTCGAGAAGACAAAGTGGCTGATTTTCTGTATTCATAGATTTTTCTACGATTTGGAGCCCCACAATCTATTACTTCTGATCAAGGACCTCAGTTTATTTCAAAGGTTGTTGAAGCCTTTGTAAAATTATATGAAATCAAGCACAGGAAGTCCTCTCCTTATCATCCACAGGCCAATGGTCAAGTTGAAGTGACAAATAGGGAATTAGAAAAAATATTAACCAAAACTGTAGCAGTTCATAGAAGGAATTGGGTAGAAAAGTTACCTGAAGCAATTTGGGCTTATAACACTACTTGGAAATCCACTACGGGATTTACCCCTTTTGAATTGGTTTATGGTAAAAAACCCCTTTTACCCATTGAATTTGAATTACTAACTCTTTGAACTGCTTTGGAAGTTGGTATTGATTTGTCACAGGCACAAACGGACCGGATCCTGCAACTCAATGCATTGGATGAAATACGAAGAGATGCTTTGCATCAGAACGAGATGATCCAAGCACAACGGAAAATATGGCATGATAGCCATATCCAAGAACGAAAATTCCAGCAAGGGGATTGGGCATTACTGTTTGACTCCCGCTATGAAGATTTTCCTGGGAAGTTGCAGACAAGATGGCTTGGACCATATCAGATTGAAGAAGTTTTCTCGAATGGAGCAGGTTCGTCTCTCACCAATTGATGATTCACGAAGGAAGTTAGTGGTTAATGGACATCGTCTCCGGATTTACCATAAACCACTAACTAAAAATGAATTCTTAAAACAAATAGAGCACTTGGATGTGAACATAATGGAAGAATTCCCTTCTTCCACTGAAGCAGCAGTAGTATAGTTTTTGTTAAAAATAATAATAATAATAATAATTTGGTTTACATGAAAACCAGTTATCTGGCATGTTTACTGAATTCCATTCCATCACCATTCATTCCATCACTATCCATTCCATCGCCATTTATTCCATCACTATTCATTCCTTAGCATTATCATTTTTGCCATTGTCATTCACCACCATTGTCATTGCCATCACCCATATTGTTTGTGTTTTTCAGAATTACAATACTGCACTTGTCAGCAGAAAAACAGCAAAGCTAATCAATTGTATGAAATGTAGAAAGGTAGTCAAGACAGGTATGTGTTTCTTTACATTTTAAATGTTGTAAATAGTTAAGGTATGTAGTGTATAGATTCACTTGGTTAGCATTTAAAGCATTCATAAGGTTAAAATTGGGGATGTCTAAATTAGTCAACGAAAGGGGGGGAAATGACATATGCTCCGGAATGACATATGCTTCGGAATGAAATTTGCTTCCGAATAACCACTGCTTCGGAACATCACAAGCTCCATAACAGTTGTGCTCTGGAATGGGTAATGACAGTTGTGCTCCGAAATGAGTATTGACAGATATGCTCCGAACGACAAAATAACGACATGTGCGCAGTGCGTCGGAATATGTTGACGTTTCTTAAACGATTCAGGCAGGAACACGTGGCAAGAGATTATGGAACACGCGATTTCTGAAATCCATGATATTTAGATATCATGATTTCGTGATTCGCGTAATCATGGCACACGCATCAAAGGACATCGAAAACAGATTTTGTTTTATCTTGAAAATTCACAATTAAATTAATTAATGCCAACTCAACAAGTCGTGATCGTGTAATCTGCATTGGAATTAATTTTCCTCGTTTTCAGCATATTCCACTGGTTTTAAAAATAACGAATCAACAAGTTGGTTTTACATGCTTTGTTCCGGTGCAAGAACTATCATTCCAGTGCATGTACGCTAGAACCTTCATTCCAGTGCATGTGCCCTAGAACTGCCATTCCAGTGTTTCAGAACAATATTCGCGAGCAGAGCAGAAGAAAATGGGCGGCAGAAAGAACAGAAGTGAACCAGAAAATGCCAGCTTCATACTGGAAAATCCTACGCTGCTGCAAATTTTCACCGATGGCGGTTTTATGCCGTTTCTGCAGAAATTTGATGGGAACTCTGAGGGATTGGCCGCAGAATTTGCACGAACCTTCAGAAATAACAAGATCAACATCAATGGCATGACAATCCAGGTAACTCCAGATATTTTGAGCCAAATTACTGAATTTCCTTTGCAAGGAATTAATCTCGGAAAAATAGCTAGGAATACCCTAAGTGAATTGGCCAACCAATTTAGGGCAGAAAATGATAAACCTATTGAATATGTTATGAGTAAAAATGTTTGTAAAGGAGTTAAAAGGGAAAGTCTGGAATCTCCCTGGGATGAAGTAGCCGAATGGATGATTAGATTTATTACTTGTGAAGGTCAGTATGCTGTTTTATCAGGGCACCATATGAGAATTCTAATTTATTTGAGATATGGCCACACAAACCCTGAATTCCAAGTTAATTTTCCCCTGTATTTTTATGAAAATTTAAAATCTATGGCCAAGAAATATCAGGAAGGAAAAGGAACCCCTAGGCATCATGGTTTGATTAAAATAATCTGTAAACATCACTTTAGGGGTAATTTGCGGAGCTTTGACAGATTCTTTGCTCAGTGGGATGAAACTAGAAGCCCTGCATTTGCAGCTGAAGCAGAAGAGGACATTGAAAGCCCTAAATCTGCAGAACCAGTTGAAAGCCCTAAATCTATAGAACAAAATGAAAACCCTGGCATTGGAGAAGAGGAAATAGAAACACCTGAGCCAGTGGTTGAGACAGAGTTTGTCCAAGAAGAGGGTCCATCCTCTCCACAGGGACCTCCCTCTTCTAGGACTAGAAGACAGAGAGAAAAGCATGCTGAAATAGACTCTGCTAAAAAATGCAGAAGGGTGTCATTTTCAGCAGATGTGACTATTTTGCAGTCCAATAGCTCTGATGAAGCAGAACCAGGAGAATCTGCTCAAGAAATGCCCAAAACAGGAAAACAAAAGACTCCTGTTCAAAAATTACGAAGGTCTGCAAGACTTCAACTGGGTAAAACATCATCTGATCAAGAAAATCAAGAAGCAGTAGCAGCAGAAACAGACCTAGCAGAATCAGCAGAACCTGCAGCCACAAACATAACAGAGCCTACATCCAGCCCTGAAGTGGTCTTAGTGGATTATTCAGATTCTGATTCTAAGGAAGAGTCAGAGGCAGAAGAAAAATCAGAGACAGAAGAAGAAGCAGAGGAAGAGGAAGATATCCAACTACAGCTGTTTGCAGCAAGAAGTGTGGTAAAAACACAAACCGGTTGGATAGAAAAGTGTCAAGCTTCTATTTCAAAAAAAGATCAAATAATCGCAATGTTGCAGAAAGAAGTGGCAAGTTTAACAGCTAAAATTGCATCTTTAGAGCCACAACCTGATGAAAGTATGCATGACACTCAAATGGCTGACATTCTGTTAGAATTAGCAACAGCTGCACATGTAGTAGACTCACCAATCAGGGAAGAACCTATAATGGATATTGAAGGAGAACAGGGACAGGAACAACTTCTGATCTCCTCAATTCCTGCTGTAGATATTGAACTATATGAACCCCTCATAGTAACACAGGACATGGGAATTCAAACTGAATTACCTATGACAGAAACAGAGGAACAAGGGGTACAGGTCAACTTACCTTTGGCAGAAATAGAAGAAAAAGAAACACAAACAGACTCTGTCAGGGTTGACATGACTGACAAAGAGGTGCAGGTTCATATTGTTCCTCAAATGCAGCAACCTGTTCGCGATCCCCTTATGGTTCCACTTGAGGAATATAATACAGATTTATCAAAGTGGATGATGAAATGCCAAAGGTTAGAAGAAAAGGTTTTAGCTTTGAAACCTTTGGAAGAAAAATGTGAGGCTAAAGAGGCAGAAATAACCAAATTGAAGAACCAAGTGCAGGATCTCTGTCAGAATGCAGAGTGTTTAGTCCAGTGCAGAAGACCTGCAAGGTTTTACACCTTAATCCTTAGAGAAAGATTTATCCGTTGGCAAATTATGAGAATCCACTCTAATTTGCCATACAAATTGGAAAATCCTGAAGAATTTGTGGATGCCTACCTGCACAGCCCAACAGAATAGAAAAATCTACTGTGTGAGTTATTCCTACATAACTTCTTTATGCCTGGTGATGACACATTCCTACCTCACATTTTTACAGGGGATATTCAGTTAAGAGCCTTCATGTCCACTCTGCAAAATCAGGAATATTGGGAACAACAGAAGCAGATGATTAAAGAAAATGAGACAAATGCAGCACTATATCTGAGGCCAATTCACGATGATTACAGGGCTGCAGCCAATCAACATTTTACTATGATGAGGGAAGAAAAGGTGAGAAAAATTTATGAAACCAATCTTCAGAAATGCTTAGTCGATTTTCAGAATTTTACTCACCAGCATTTTAATAATGCTTTAGCAGCCTGTAGAAATCGTTGGGGAGAGTTATCTATTTCCTTGCAGAAGAAAGAACCTATCTCCCCCAATAACTTGCAGTGGTCAAAAAGAAGAGCTGAAGGTATCATGCAAGTTATTCAGCAGCTGCAATATCAGTGGATAGGATTAAGATACAGATTGCCTATTGTAATCACCCCTGTTCCATGGTTTTTTGATGAGGACCCTCAGCCAGATGATCAGTTTCAGGCATGGCTCAAGCAGATAAAGGAAATCAGAGGTTTCTACAGGATTCCTGGTCCAAAGTTCAGCTACCAAGAGAGAGTCATGGACAAGGATCTCTGCTCTATTGTAGCCTCACAGAATGCATGAGGACATGCATCAGAATAAGTTGGGGGGGATGATGAGGCCAAATATTGCCTCATTATTGATTATTTTAGACATCCTTAATAGACCTTTTTGATATGTTTTGATGTTAATTCTGCTGATAAAATACAATATTTACTACTATTTACATGTTTAATTGTTTAGAAGCATAATATTCTGTTTTTACTAATTTTTTGTATTTTTTGCATAAGTTTTGTTGATAAATAATGATTTATTGTGAAATGTGTTAGTGCAATCACGTGTGGGATATCTAACGTTCATATCATGCTCTCTGAAGTCGTCAAATGCAGAAAATAGCACTAAAAATAGGACAAAAACTGCAAGCTGTGCAAAACTGTATTTTGACTGTTTTAACTTAGACAAATTCCAGCCAGATTTGCATGACTTGGAATTTGGTCAAATTCAACTTGAAAAAGCATGAGAATAGGTCATTGAAATATTTCCAAGTCTAATCCACCAAATGCTCGGCAAAGGAACCGCAAACTGTGTTGAAAACAGTCATTCTGGCGCTGCTCTGGAACAACAGAGATACTGCTCCGGAATAACAGGACTGCTTCGGAATAATCGAAAAAGCACAGTTTTGACCAGAACAGCTCAGGAAAGACAACAAATTGTAGGAGAATGATAAGGACAGCTATGTGAATCTGTTGTGCATCTTTTTCAACGCAGAAGACCTCCAGCAAATGTGCAACAAATAGATTTCATTCATGTAACCATATTCTGCATTTTAGGAATGCAGTTTTAACAACATTCCTAAAATGCCTGAAATTTGAATCATTCCACATCTGATTTAGCATGTTTTTAATATAAATAACCGGTTCCCATCTGGGTTGAGCTGTGTAGGGAGAATTAGGATTGCAATTAGTATAATTCTGAATATTGTGAAATCAGATTTTTGTAGCAGTAATATGCAGAATTTTCCTGCATGTTTTTAATTCAATAAAAAGTGCAGTTTTTGTCAGTTTTACTTTATGATTGAAGGAGTGATTAAGTAGAAAACCAGAGCTACTTCTTCACCTTCTTCTGAACCAGGGAGCAAGGGCCACTCCCAGGAGCAGAAGAAGGTTTTTACCAGGTTTTCTTGTTTAAATCTGTCTACAGCAGAATAAATAAGAAACCTGTCATTTTTCCTGCACTTCCTTATTTTGCTGAAATCATTTCCAGTTTCAGAGTTTGTAGTTTCATTATTATTTCTGAGTTTATTTTCAGATCTGTTCTTTTATTTTGCAAGTTAGTTTATTTTCTGCAATTCTAATTTCAGCAACTTTCATTTCAGCAATTTTAATTCAGTTTTGAGTGCATTTCCAGATTTAGCAAAAATAAATAGGTTTCTTTGACAGTTGTTTCATTTTTGCAATTTTATTTCAGCAAGCATAATATAGTTTCCTTTCAGTTCATAGGGTTTAGAGTGACAGAAGAACCCCCAACAAACACTAATTGTTCTGCCAATAAAGCCATTTTCTGAATAGAATGTCTTACATCTGCTTGAATTGACTATCGTAAATAGCCTTAGGACACCTACCCGGATTGATAAATAATGATCAAATGATGAATTAAACGACACTCATCAATCCACACCATCAAGAGGCAACAATCTTGGATACATGGCCTAGGGTAAGAATATTATAGTTCCACATGGAATCAAAAAGGTACCAATTATGGTAGTGTTTGGCAGAGAAAGCATAGTGATATTGGGTTTTAAAGTGGTCTAGTAGCATCAAGGAACAAATGGATCCATCATTCAAATTATCATAATAGAGAAACAACAACGTAGATCCAAAATCGTAATTTTGGATAGTCAAGTGGCAAATGGCATACCAACATCAATGAATATGTTAGGTACCCAAGAGAGATACATAATAAATTTATATTATAATGTATAATTATGCGAGCCATAAATTTATCTTTGAGTATGGAATACAACATGCCAAATTAGAAATAGATATGTCATAGAATCATATTTGTAATTGTTGGGGTAATATTATCATATGTAACCGATGAGGCCAAATAATGCCTCAATTTTGCACAATTTTAGGCATGAAAAATTACCATATTTTAATAAATAATATAGTTTAATGCCAAATATTTGATTACATTGTATTATTTTATTGATTTTTACATGATTAAGTTCTAAGAGATAATATGCCACTATTTTGACTATTTTCTACACTTTCTGTCTCATTTTTGCATGATTTTAGTAATAGACAACATAGTAAAAATTAGTAGTAAATAAAGGTTTTGTAGCTTGTGATTGGTTGAGCTATTTTGAATTGATTTCCCATATAAAAAGCATTTTTAGTATGATGTGGTACCAAAATAGCCACTTTACGGTTAAAATAGGGTATGACAGATAAGCAACAACATATGCAGGAGTAGCTTCAAAATATCAAGGCAACCACCTGCAACATAATAGGAAGTTAAGGACAAAGTCAAAAGAAGAGTTGAAATCAGTTGGAGAACATCAAAATAAATGTGGGAGGAATTACCAAACATTTGGAAGTGCCCCCACATGATAAAATTAGTAGTAATAAAATATGACAAGTGTACAACCTGATATTGTAGAGCTACTCTAGAATAACAAGCAAAATAGTTAGAATTAGTAGAAAAAAATAGATTTAACGCAATCCTCAAGGAGAAAATTAGTTGTCACATAGATAGGTATGGTAGTTGATAATCCACCTATTCTTGATTGATTTCCACAAAATAGGAAGTATGAATAAGCACACAATTGGATACCAAAGTGGATTCTATCCTAAATTAAGATTGAATCTATTGTAGTAGGGTAGAGAATCAAGCATGAACAACAAATAGTTGATATTGTATTTTAGAATAGATATGTAGGAAACAATATAATTAATACTACTCGCCTATTGGTTGGAGTTACTCAAGGTTAGTCAAGTATTAGAAAATATAAAATAGGAAGAAGATTGTAATTTGTAGACTATAACAACAACACTAGTAATAAAAGTGTAGTATTTTTAGATGTGTTGATTTATGAGTGAATGAGTGATTAGAGCATAGGGTTTGGAGTGTTAATACCTTCTACTATACTAGGGAGCAAGGGAACACTCTTGGTTCTGGTGGAAGGGGCCATTTTATAGGTTTTTTAGGTTTTCTACTTTGTGCAACTTTTGTTCAATTATTATCAATTTCTTGCTCATATCTTGTAAACAAAATTTTCCCTATTTTTACCTGGTTTTTTCTAGTGTTTTAAGTGTGATGTGTGAGAGTTTATTTGTATATATATGACCTATGTTCATGTTTACATTTATCATTTTTTTTCCTTTAATTTTAGTCACAACAATTGTTTATAGTTTTCAGCAACTTTTTACAGTTTATAGCTACTTTTTCATGTTTCAGTAATTTAGTTTCAATAGTTTCAATTTCAGAAATTATTAAGCTTAGTGATTTTAGTTCAGCATTTATATTCCATTTTATTTATATTTAGCAAAAGTAAGCTAGTTTCCTTCTTCCTTCAGTAATTTCAATTATGTAATTTAGAGTTATTTCAATTCTACAACTTAAGTAGTTTGAATTATGCAAATTAGAGATAGTGTGATCCTTAAAAGATCTCTATGAACCTCTTTTCCAAAAAATAACCATGTGACCTAATTTTTGAGCTACATAACTCTAAAAATCTATCGTATATGGCCTTGGACACCACCCTAGATTTGATAAATATTAAAATTAAATGATGAAATTAATAAAACTCATAATTTTTGGCATTATTTCCAGGGAAAACATAGGTTTTTTTAGAGGAGAAAACACTCATACAACTATCATTTTGTCAATTTATAACAAATGAACCCTAGAATACTTTTTGATACCACAACTTGCATAAAACATAGTTGTGTAACTGATAGGTGCATTTCAGACTATTATAACACAAGCATAGAATGAATGAATAGGATAAGCGATGAAATATTATTTATAAAAACAAACCCTTTACTTACCACAGGAAGGTGATATTCATGCCAAGGGGTTGAATTAACTACATATAATATTCTTGACATTATTGAAATAAAATCACCATCCTCATCATCAAGAAGTGTGTCTCTTGAGAGATAATTACAAGAGGAGTAAATTATAGTACCTTCTCACCTACTCTTGATATATCCTTAGCATCAATATAGTTTAAACGAATCTATATTGGGATTTGGGAAGACATAATGGCATATTTACTAGGGAACCCAAATAGAGGTATCAATTCTCACACTCAAGGGGACAATCCTACTCCTACCAGGACTTTTGAATATCTTATTCGATTAAAAACCACACAAAAATATCCAATAAAAATAATTTCACCTTCGATGCTATCAAACTTTAGGTAAGTTACATATAAATACCCTAATGAATTCTTATTTGAATTCAATATTGTATGCCAAATATATGATTATATAAATAACAACAAAAAACATAAGGTCTTTCCTTCCATACTTAAATATACAACTTTACATTGGTTTGAGTTTAGCACCCGAATCAATTTGAACTTGGGAATAAATGGAGCAAGTATTTGTGGACAAGTACCAAGAATATTATCAGGTGAAATATTAGAAGGATGAATTATTTAGAATAAAATAAGAAGAAAATTTTTGGGATTACTTGGATAGGTTTGCTTTTGTGCAAAAGAGATGTGGGCCTATTGAACCAGAAATATGCAAGACCGTATTCTTAAGAGGATTACAATATGACTCCAAAGAAGTATTAGATTTAATGGGAAAGGGAGATGTGAGTACCCTTGATATTGATGATATTTTGGAATTATGTAGAAATTACTCCCACATAATATAAATAATATGAAAGAGGGGTAATAACACAAGTAACACGAAGAAACTAATGGAATAATTTTCTAATTTAAAAATTGATATCCTTGTGCATCTTAATACTATATTAGGGGAAATGAATGTAAAAACAAAATAAACTGAAATCCTAGCCATTTTTTGCTTGAGATGCAAAAACAAGCATGATCTTCAAGATTATACTTTAAAAAAAACTTCTATATCTACTATTTGTAGCATTTGATCAAAAATACATATCACAAACTAATGTCATTTACTTCCTGGACTTAAAACTATCATGGAAACACAAACAAAAGAAGTCACTTTTGTCGAGAAAAGACAAGGGGAATTTTTTTCATAATATCCAAATATCCTATGTTTTTCCACAAATAGGGGACAAAATCCATGGTCTATGCCATGGGATTACTCTGAACCACCACAAAAATCCTAGAGTCAACCTCCATGGATATCTTCTCAATATTGGTCATAATATGGGTGGACAAATCCACAATGGAATCAATACAATCCACCATGGATGCAAGAACAATATCATGGAAAAAATTAGAGATAGCAGTACCAACCATAGTAGGGATAACAAAGATACCAAGGTTAAACACAAAATCTATTTCTTGATCCTACTTAGATTTTCCTCAAGGATGACAACAACAACAAGTGAAACAACCTCCACTTTCAACCCAACCTATGGCCAACCCTAATAATAGTAGATAGTCAACCCCTATATATGTGGTTGAATCTGATGAGACTACCATGATAAATGTAGTTTACTCTAGTAATATCCAATAATGCTAGAGAAAGATGCTTCCTAAGTCTACTTTACCTATTATTGAAGAAATGAAAATCAATAAATAAAAACAAGAACCCTTTATCCCAAAACCATAGAGATCAACTTTGGATAAATGAGAAGAAAAAGAAGAAAATATTCCTTAGGAAATTTTATGTTCTTCGTCTAAAAATTCCATACCTTGAATGGTTTGAAAAATCTAAAATCATCTTGAAAATAGATTTAGTGAAGGAACTAGAATGCTTAATAATTTAACTTACTTTATTATAAGCAATTAAGGATTTACCATTAATCAATAAAATTGGTCAAGATATTTGCCTTAAAAATTCAGGAAGGAAGAAGAAATCCTTTCCCAAAACAATACATGTAGATGGAAAATCGATTGATCTAATTTTTGGAAAACTTGTTCCACGCAAATATGGCAATCCAAGAAGTCCAGTAGTCATGATAATTATAGGATAAATGTATATATCTAATATTTTGATTTATCTTGAGGTAGCCATTAATGCTATGACCAAATATATGATGCAAATATTACAATTGAAAAAATTGAATCCTACATATACTATATTAGAAATGGTTGACAGATCTATTGCTAAACTAGAAGGAATAATAGAATATAGTCTTGTGATGGTTTCCTCATGGGATATCTATTCAAATTCATGGTATTATAGCCCTGTAATTTTGTGAATAGTTATACAATAATATTAAGAAAGCCTTGGCTTACTACAACATTTGCTTTCATCGGTTGTACGTTAGGGGATATGAACAGTTCAAATGGGATAATTTCAAAGAATGTTTCTTTATATCATCCTGCAAAACCTTCAAATAACTTTTTAGGTTGTTTATGATTTTATAAATCTAATGAAGAACACGAAGAAAATATCTTGACACTAACCACTGTAATGGTTAAAGAACATATAGAAGAGTTAGATTCACACGAAAGAGAGATATTTGAATATGAAACCATATTTATTAATACAATTTATGAATTATGAGTTGAAAATGAACCAATCACTGTTCATTGCCTATTATGGAATGATGAAGGTCAAACATCTAAAAAATATCAACCATTCCATTATAGGAAAGTCCCTTCAAATTACCACATGGATGACATTGTAATATTTTATAATATTTTTACTATCCCATATCAGATATTATTCCATTAAGAATTATAATTAAAAATGAGACGCAAATATTTCACTCTCTTCTACCACATCATTATGCTCTTAACTCCCTAGTAACAAAATTTTAAGGAGTTAATTCTGTTCATGTAGAAATAAAACAAGTTGAGGTAGAACTAGGAAAATTTTTGAACTTCAAAAACTAGTTGACCAATGAAAAGGAAGCAAAATTGCTTGCTCTATTAAACTAACATATCAATGCCTTCATGTGGAAATAGAAATATATGATGGGGATTCATCCTGATGTATGTACCCATAGGATATATACAAAATATGTGAAACATGTATGACAACCACAAAGGTGATTGAATCCTGCTTTAAGAGATATTATCAAAGAAGAAATCAAAAAAATCTTGGAGGTAGGATTCATTTACCCAATTTTTGATAGTCGATGGGTTTCTCCATTGGTTATTGTGCCAAATAAAAATGGAAATATGAGAGTGTGTGTAGATTACTAGGAGTTAAATAAAGTCACACACAAGGACCATTTTCCATTACCTTTTATTGATCAAGTGTTAGACACACTCGTGGGAAAGAAATATTTTTATTTTCTTGATGGATTTAGCAGATATAACCATATACAAGTTGCACTTGAATACCAAGAAAAAACTATATTTACTTTCCCATGGGGTACCTTTGCTCATAGGGTTTACCTTTTAGCCTTTGTAGTACCCCAACAACTTTTCAATGAGTCGTTCTAACCATTTTTTCTAATTTAACTACTAAATATGTAGAAATTTATATGGATGACTTCACAGTTTGTGGGGAAAACTTTGACATCACAATAGAACATATTGACAAAGTTTTAACCCATTGTGAAACTTATCATTTGGCCCTAAACCTTGACAAGTGCTTCATGATGATGGAAGAAGGAATTATCCTTGGCCATCATATCTCATTTTAAGGAATTAAGGTAGATACTAAGAAAGTAGAAATAAGAAAACTTCATCCATACCAGACTCAAATTGATGTTAGGAGCTTTTTGAACTATTGGGCACTGAATTGCATCAAGCTTTACTCAACACTACGACTATCTATCTTCCTACTTTTTGTCTAGGCATGCACCCAATAGCTAGAGTTCAACACTCAATATTGGATGGACCAAAATAGGGGTTTCAAATCCATCCTCTAGATTATGTTGGTTCTTTGTCAACTTAAATAGGGTTTTGACACAATTATGCTCACTTAGGGTTTTAGAGATTAGGGTAAGAAAATATTAGGGTTAGAAAATGTGAACAATAGTGGACGGATAGGCTAACAACATTGTCACTACAACAAAAATCTCCCATAAACCATTTTAGAGGCACACTACTTTGATAAAAATTACCTCAAATAACATGAATCTTCATTCATTAAAGAAAAGTAGAGAAATATTACAGGCACAATTTCAATATCCAAACAATGACAATCCAAATAACAAAATTAATCAATATCTAAATTTTATAGAAATGCATTCCCTAATAATAAATATCTAATTCAAAAGCAGATTTCAATTACCCTAGTAGTTAGTAATCCATTAATCAGGCATAAACTAACCATTCAAATATTTAAAAAAATATAGCTTAGAAATTCGAACCTTTAATATCGAATCGTGAAGACACAAAATTTGAGGTGAAAATCAATGCAATGCTCCTTTCATTAGCTCTTGGGAATATTTATAGTAGTGTAGGCAAACACACTAGAGCTAACCCTTAAAAATGAGGGTTCGACCTCTATTTATAGTTTGCAGAATTAAAAATATTAAGAAACATTACAAATATTTATCATTTATAGTTGAGTAGAGAGTTCTAGCTGGTATTTCCTTACTGGTTCATCCTCTGTGAAAATCGTTGCAAGTGGACCGCCATGGTAGCTCAGAGCCTCTATAACTTGTTGGTTGTTCGACATCAACTAAATTTTTGGCCGATGGAGATTTGCATATGCATAATTAATATTTCATGGAAGCTCATCATCGTCATCAATCTACATTCGTCTCTGGTGCTTGTTTTCTTGAAACCCTCGATGCTTCGGCATCCTCCTCCAACTGACTGTGTTTTGAATCCGGTGAGAAATCACCTTAATATACTTCAAAATTATTGATAGAATCTCAACCATAGATCTTCCCCCATCACACGACTACGATTTGATAAGGAATATACTTGGAATAATGGTGGGGAAGAACAAAAATACCATTTCACTCTTAAAATTAATGACATAACCTTTTATACATCAATCCGACACAAAAAATCGTTTAAAGTAAGGCATGATGAAATTCGCTTCTTATCCTTTGTTGGTGATAAAGCATTCACAAATCTGTATAAAAAAGTTGATGTCATTAATTTTCTTCAAAACTTTTGCAGATTCTATTCCAGATCCAAGCAAATGTATTAACTCAGAATATCATTATGGACTTGCTACAGTGTATAGGTAACTCTTCTTTCATTCCTCACTGATATTAATATACAATGTTGCTTATCACCAATCTAAAAGAAACTCAAAATGACCTTTATCATGAATCTGCATGCCTTTGTTTTGCTTTCCCCTCCTATCACCATTATGAGCAAAAATGTTCTATGTGCTCCCAGGAATTGGGCTCTCCAAAACTTAGTCATTCATAAGATGTTAAAAATACAAAGTGGCCATCAATCCACACCTTTTTTATGCTGACATCATCTTTCCTCGAAAACTTTTGCGTCTTCGGGATGTGTTGCTAGTCTAGATCCAAAAACATTAGAAACTATGTGGAATTGATCCTGGTGTGAAAATACACTAAATTTTGGGCGGATTAAGAACCTTTCTTGTGGATCCACTCCAATATACACTAAAACATGTGCGAAATGGGAAATTCATGCCTTAGGTAAAAAATTTCAAAATTTTCCTAAGTATGTGGCTATTTTGGGCCTACATTCTAGTGCCTCTTGGGTGGATTTGTTTGCAAAGCCATAGAACTCATAGTCTTATCCATTGGGCTATAGGAGTCAAAAAATGCTCATCTTCAAAAATATGATTTAAATAATAATTTCCATATGAACACTACCCTCTGAAAATAGTCCTCTTAGAGAGTAGTTCACATCAAGACCATGCTTCAAGAAATACAAAGGCTAACTTCTCATATGGATACTATGCAATAGACACATGTTCCTCTATCATTTTTTTCAAAATCTATCTTTGTGCCCTTATAGAAAAATTGCTTCATTGTTCTTACAAAACACAGTTCTACTCTTCTTATAAGGTCTCCTTACAAAATTGCCTTTACACAAAATTTGTTGCTCTATGTGCCTCTTCTAGAATCATGCCTTTATTATTTATTTCTGATAATGTCAGAGCAAAAAAAATAAGTACAAAACTTGTGTATATGTACAAAGCAAAAAATGACTTAAGTGTGTGACCCTTTTGGGCCTGTTGGGGTTCCATCTTGCTCTTCTTCTTGATGGGTCTCTTCTTTGGCCTCCTCTTCATTTTCTTCCTCTTTTTCTTCAGCTTATTTTTCATTTTCTTCTTTTGGAGAAAATTGTTTTTCTTTTTTTTCATCCAAAATTATCACCAAATAATTGAATCATCAACTTCAAGGTTTGCAAAGCTTGATTTCAGGCTTCTTCAAAGGGGTTTCATGTCTCTTTATACTTATAATATGCTGCAACTCTCCAATATCCATATAGTTAGTAACATTACCTCTATTTACCATATCTTCCATGAGATCTCTTAGCTTGGTAAAATAAATGATCAATTGAGTAGCTTGCTCTTGGTTTATTGGCTCTTCCAAAGATTCAATTCTAGATTCATCCTATAGATTTTCATTAGTGCTCTTCTGAATCTCTTCCAATGATAGCAAGCTATGATATTTCTCCCACAAACCTCTAAAGCCAACTTGCATCATTTCTTTGTTTACATCCACAACATCCTTAATCACTCTTTCAATTATATCAAATAACAGTCAGGATTTATGAAGTACCCTATGCTTCTTGACCACTATTCTAGTAGCAAATCTAGTAAGATTCCATTCTTTGTTGGTAATTGACTTAGAAGAATCACTAAGTCTGATATCAACCAACTTGTACATCTCATATGCTAGAATCACCATAAGTTGTAGCTCTCCAATGATTTGATTCAAATATTTTTTAACCTTCTGTAGTAAGTGGCTGGCATCATATAGATATTCAATGATGATTTGAAGCCTTGAACATTTCTCTAGGACCTCGAAGAGCAATTATTTTCTAATCTTCTTTACTCCGACTTCAAAAAATCCATAAGACTTAGTTTTCTCAATTTGAAGTTGTTGTTTCAAACTTTGAATTTATTTTGTTTGTTCTTTCTAGTTGATATTTGAGCTTATTGACTTCTTGGAACTTTTCTTGTCAGCCTATGGCATCTTTTTTTAGAGCCTTTTCCACTTCCTTTTTATTGTTCACAATATTTTGAAGTTATCTATCATTAATGGGCTTAGATCCAAAGATCACAAATAAACTAGCATATTAAATGGAGATATGACCATAAAATGCATAGATGAATAGTAATCCTAATGGATTTTGAAGCCTTAATATTAGTATAAAACTCATAGAATAATTTTCACAATATCAAGTATAAGATAGCCATAAAACAGTGAGATCCATGATAATGATGTAAGTAGGATAATATTATCAAACTAATATGTAAATAAAGGCTTATAGTAGATCAACTAAAATTCATTAATAAGCAACAACATGAATGTAAATATCTTTAATCGTACATTTACAAAGCATGTAGCACAACTTACATTTTTAGTTTCTCAATATGTATGCAAACATTATTACTCCTCTTTCTCCTTCAAATATAGCACTTGGCTCTCTACACTTGATAATTGATGATTGATTGTTTTCTAATATCTAATATATGATTTATTTTTCCTACTTCTCCATGAAGTAATATATAGATGTAGTAGAATGGCTCTTTGACTACTTGACTATTCATTTTCATATGCCAAGTCTTATTACTTTTGTCTTCTCTACTTGATACTTGCATACACATGACTCTATCTTGTATGCACACCTAGTCATGACTCTTCACTTTGCACACTCTAATTTAATGACACTTATACACATTATATCACATTATACTTGTACACTTACTCACATGACACTTATGCACATAATATCACATTATACTTGTACACTTACTCACATGACACTTGTGCGTATCTTTCACATACACATTTACATAAAACTTATGCATTTCCTACACATTATTTTTTTACATCAAATATTAATCACTCCCTAATATAATATTTAGAAGGTGTACCATGAAGGTACCATGGAGGTACATTAGCATATATCAAATAATGTAATATACTCCAACACCCCCTTGTATTACATTATTTAGTTATTGAAGACTTTAGTCTTCAATCATGGTCTTCATCCTTCAAGTGACTTTATAATGCATGTGATATAATTTTGTCCTTACATTTATTTCATAATATTTAACTTTTAATTATACCGATGCTTTCATCGATATAAGGATTCTTTAATCCCATTTCCTGTACTTTGTCTTTTAGAACATTCAACAATGTTATCTTAAATAATACAAGCTCTTGAGAAAAATCAATTGAATCTAATGCATATATCTTATTCTTAATTTATCCCATAGTATATTTTATATTTTTATTTTTGATATTACATTAATTGTTCTCATTTATTTTTTTGAATTCAATTGATCTTTTGCTTTCAACTAGTTTAATAACTGAAATGAGATTGGTTGAAAATCTTGAAATATACATAACATATTTCAATACAAAATTTGAAAATGGTGCACAAGGTGTTACACAACCACTTCCATGAAATAGGTACCTTTTATCATCAACAAATTTCAAATATAAATTATCTTTGAATTCTAAACAATCAAACCATTATAAATTACTAGTCATATGATGACTAGCACCTAAGTCTATATACCAAAGATATTTTTTTGAATGAATCACTTGATTGGATATACTTAAAATTATTTTGTATTGTTGACAATAATTTTGAGGAATATGATGTTGCTCACTTGATGTACCTTGTTTTTGAAATTTTTATTTGGAAGAATGTGATTTTATATTTTGATAATATCTTCTACATTGAAAATTTCCTATTGAAAACTTATCTATTTTTGTACCCTTTAATTTAAAAAAACTTATAACTCTCTAGAATTTAAAATAAATCAAAATTTCTAAATTAAAAAACCTATGAAGTAGAAATCCTTATGTCTCCCCAATATTAGAAACTAAAAAATAAGAATTTTGCAAAAATAATTTTCCTATGTATGAAGTTCAATTTCTTTTAACTCTCAAAATATATAATTTGCAAAAATTTAATAATCTTCTATTCTCAAAAAATTAATAAAGCAAACCAATTTCAAATTTATCTAATTATTAAAAAACTATTAAAAACCTCATAACTCCAATCTTAGATTATAATTCTACTCATCCCTCCATTAACTTAATAAAATAATTAATGATAAAATTAATTTCACTAATTATATTTATTCAACCTTAATAAAATACTTTAATGATCTTATCACTCCTTAGTAAATCAAACTTGGATGAAACTTAAAAACTACTTATCACTCTAAAAATTAAACTTTGAAAACCTAAATTTAATTTTACCTCTTGACTATAGTCGTGCTTATTCTCTTTGCTTCATTGTGTTGACTTAGATGTTACTCCAAACTCATGCAAACAATACTTAACTAACTTTTTTGAGCACTACATGCCTACAGTTTGGACATTTCACTTCAGGTGGCTAGAGATGAAACATTGATGCAGTAGCATCCAACGGTGTGAGGGCAATCTCACATCATCAAAAAAAATTATAGTTTATATTTCGGGTGTAGGTTTCTTTAGTTGTTTTGGAGTCCATGATGACACTTGAGAGGTATAAGTCAATAAAAATTCCAACAAGGGAAAAAATAATCAATGGCTATTTTTAGTTATTCAACCTAAACAAACATATAAGAACTTGTAAATTTACCCCAAGGAGGGGAATTGAAAATTGTATCCAGTGGTGAAAGAATCACCTCAATATCCTGAATGGTTTGAGAGATATTAAATTTTTCGTCCTCAGAAATCTCACCAATAAAATTTAAAAATGAAATTTGAAGACATTAGAGGCCTCAAGAAAGGATTAAAAATAAAATTTGAAGATATTAGAGGCCCCAAAAAAGGATGAAAAATGGATAAAATTTCAATACCTTAAAGGCTCCGAATGGATGAAAATGAATAGCAGGAAAAAAAAAAGAGGGAAAATGAACGACGAGAAAAGAGGGGTGATGCTTTCCAAAATATTCTATGGAAGTTGTTAAAGAGGGAATGGAGATTTACTGAAGGTAGTCCAAGATTAGGGATATTGGCTTTGACTTGAAGTTTTCCAGTAGATTTTCATTGTAATAGAATCATACCTATGGTCGTAACTGTATAATTTTTTGATTCTATATATCCATTTCAATAAAATAATATCATGTGGAGTTTCTTCTATTTTTTTATGATTTTTATTATTGTGTGAGTGTTGGGTGGAGTAGATCTTCACCAAACATTAGGGTTTCTTAATGTATCAAATTTGATTGTATTTAGAATGTTACATCTGTAGATGACTTCGTAGATGTTATGCAAGAAGTGTTTTCATTGGTGCTACTATCTTTCTTCTTGAGTAATCTGCAAACATCACACTTCCTTCTCTACCAATGATGTGTCTTCAATGATTAGATTTCCCTTACCAATTTTTGCTTAGCATGTTCACTCTACTTTTGGTATTGTGTAGAGGTGTTTGCTTGGCTGATGCAAGCTAAATAGTTCTACTCTAGTTTGAGTTGAATAGCTTCACCCTAGAACTTCAATCCTTGGGCATCTCTTCTAATATTGACCCTTGAGATTCTACTATTTCTTTTTCTAATGTACTCTTTCTATATGTGGTTGTACTAACTACAATATAGAGCCTCTTTTTAAATAAAATTTCTTCTTTTCTTAATAGTTTCTTAAATATTCTTCCTTCTAAATCTAGAACCTTCTATAATAGATCTTATTTCTATCTTGAATTTATTATATTATATGGTTGCTCTTATCAAGCCTCTATGTCAAGATCAATAACCTAAAACTTGTTGAATCCTTTTATATGCCAAGTATTTTCTTTAAGACCTGAATCTTTTTATAGATCTACTCTATTCAAAATAGTATTTCAAAATAGGTAACCTCAATATTTTTCTACTCTTCTATCTTTGTCAAGGTCTATATGACTTGAGTCTTCAATATCTCTAAAATTCTTTAAGTCAAGGTCTCATTTCAACACCTGAAATCTTCTTGTAATGTTCAATTAATATTTTCTTGATGAAAGCTAACTATAAGATAGATATATTATCCCTTAACATATCCTTCTTATTTTCTAGTTTCTTCTTGCACTTAGAATATGAAAGTCTTCTCTATTTATTTTAGGAAGCTTCTTATATTTCTAATGATCAATCTCTACTACAAGTATCAAGGTGACTTAGATTTCCCTAATTCCTCAATCAAAATCAACATGACTTAATTGTACCAAATCCTTCAAGTTCCTTTTGAGTTGATAAAAATTAGTGTCAAGGATTATCTATGTACCTAAAATGCTATTAATATCAAGGATTGGCTATTTACTTGTAATGATAAACTATATTAAAGTTGATTTACCCTCCAATAGATGAGTTCTTATATTCACTAACTTTTCTTCGGTTGTGGAAACACTTTATAGTTGAGTCCTGGTCTTCACTGGATTTTCTTAGAATTGTTGAAAGACTCTAGTCTTTTTACTTACTTTTATATTACAATATATTCTAGGTCTATCTCCTTTTTTTTTTTAATTTGTGGAAAACATCCCAAAAGGGATGCCACTTTCGGGTAAGACCCAAGGAGGCAGGGGTATCCATTCCGCCAAAAACGCCCAGGACTCGGACTTGGCCTACCACCTTTGACATACTCAAGGAGCAAACAAACACACAAAACCAAATTAAAAAAAGAAAATAACAACAAAAATAATAAAATAAAATAAAAAACAAACTCCTTGAGTGTGTCAAAACCAAAAGCACAACCAAACACGCACAATAAGATAAAAGAAACCACAACACAAACCACATAGAAAAACACAAGAACCACATAACAAAACACAAACAAGACAAAAACAACAGAACACTACAAAGACATAACCCAAAAAAACATGAAAAATAAACACAACCAAAACCTAAAAAATAAAATAAATAAAATAAAAATAAAAACAACCAACAACAGACAATAAACAAAAACAAAAAACATAGAAAACACTCACACATAAAAAAATGAAATAACACAAACAAAGAGAAACCCAAGAACAAGAACGAAAAAAACACAAGAACAATAACAATAAACATAAAAAAAAAAACAAAACAACAAAAACACAAGAACAACAAAAAACAACACAAAGAACACAAAAACAAAACAAAACAAAAGAACCCACCCACCTTAAAAAACTAAACAAAAAAACAAAGAAGACAAAAGAAAAAAAATGAACAAAACAATGACCTATCTAGACCAGAAGACTATTAATGCAAGAATCAACAGAGGAAACAAAATAAAGAATAGAATGAGCTAGGGAACTAAAAAAACTGAATGAACCAAAGAGAAACAAAAAAAAACAAGAAGAAACTAGGTACCTTCAGAACTGGAGCCATCCAAAGAAATGATAGAAAGAAGAGCTTCCCTAATTTGAGAAGCCCACCATATAGGAGGGTGGCCATAACAAGTAAGATCACCTTTGTCCAAAGCCCAATTAGCTAAAGCATCAGCACTCTTGTTTTGATCTCCGACCACATGATTGTAATCAACTTTCAAAAATCCCATCCGGATTAACTGAATCTTCTCAATAATTCTTTTTATTCTCCAATCCACCTTATGATTCTTAGAAGGAGTCTTCAAGAGATTAATCATAAGTTGAGAGTCGGACTCAACTAACACCTTTTCCCATCCAACCTTAGTAGCCTCCTGAAGGCCTCTAAGGATACCATACCCCTCAAGCAAGGTTATTGGAAAGAATACCCAAATTCTCAAGCAAAAGTAAAAACCAGGGAGCCATCCGAAAGTCTACCAATTCCTCCCACACCGGCTTTTCCAGGGTTCCCTCTAGAGGCTCCATCAGTATTGACTTTTCCAAAATCCTTAGGAGGAGGTTGCCAATTTCTAGTCCTATCCATCTTACTAATACTCACATTCCCTTTAAGTTGGTTGCCCTTAGAAGGTTTAATATTCAATCTTTGCATCACTTGATCCCATATTTGGTGGGAGTTTTGGGGGTGATTAAGGAGATGATGGACTCGATTCAACTAAGTTGGCTATGGTCTTTTGCCAAATATAGTGAATATCCTTCCTATCTTGATTAAAAATTTGGTTGTTCCTTTCATTCCAAATATTCCAAAGAAGAATGGTAGAACCCATCCAAACTAACTGCCTAATAAAATGATCAACACCCTCTTGATTAGGCCAATCCCTCCAAAGTCTGTTCAAAAGTGAAAAAATTGGACCACCTGTAAGCCAAGTAAAGTTGCCATTCTCCTCCATAGCTCAGAGGCTAAAGTACACTCAATAAAAATATGGTTGATATTTTCTACATTCTCTTCACACATTTCACATCTAAAAGGGCCATGAAAACCACGCTTCATAAGTTGCTCACCAAGAAGCACCCTACGATGCAATAAAAGCCAATTAAAGAACCTCACCTTAGGCCAGAGCTTTTGAGCCCACAATTGAGAAAATATGTCAGAAGAATGGTTGGGATTATTATGGCATAAGGTCAAATAACCTTGAGCAACTGAATACTCACCCTTAGTAGTGTCGTTCCATCCAAAACAATATTTTTCATGGGACCAAGAGAGGGATCTCATATGAAGGATGCCTTGGATATCTTGTCTTTGCCTTTCTGGGATTTGAATAGGCCAGTCCTCAATAGGGATCCAATATCTACCAACCTTTGAATTACCAAGTATGGTACCGATAGTAATTAGCCACCTTTATCCAATTAGCTCGGTGAAGCTCCTCCATCCAAGGCCTCCAATCGGGAAACCGAGTTATCAAAGGCTTGTGACCATCCCAAGAATCTGTCCAAAAATTTGCATGTTGACCATTATGAATGATCCAAAATAATTTTTTCTTTATCAAATCCTCACCAGTCTTAAGAACTGCTAAAATGGGAGAACCTTTGGTAGGAAGTTGATAGCGAACAAGGTCTTCAGGACTTTTGTTCTCAGAATATTTAGCACGGAGATTATTGGCCCAAAGAGCATTGGGGTTATGCAACATCCTCCAATATAATTTAGCAGACTAAAGCTTTGTTGTTATTAATTGAAGACCGGAATCCTAACCCCCTTCACTCTTAGGAAGACATAAAGTATCCCATTTCACCAAGGCCCATTTTCTTTTCTCCTTAGTACCACTCCAAAGGAAACGATGACTCGATTTGATCCAATTCTCGAAGAACAACCTTTGGGATATTCAAAATGGAAGAAACATAAATAGGAATAGCTTGAAGGACTGATTTTACCAAGGTGATTCTACCCCCGTAAGAAAGCCACTTGTTGGTCCACTTTCCAATTTTCTTCTTGACTTTGTCCAACAACCAATTCCAATATTTATTTTTCTGCCTTTGAATATTTATGGGAATACCTAAATAAGTGATTGGAAGAGAGGTCTTCTTATATCTTAATTTATCCAAGACCATGGCTTCCTGTCTAGCAGAGCAGTTGAAAGAAAATAACTTTAGATTTGTCTTCATTGATCAACTGCCCAGTAGCCTTAGAAAAATAGCTAATGATTTGCTTAAAATTAGAAGCTTCCTTAATTGTAGCTTTACCTAAAAGGGTAGAGTCATCCACAAATTGAAGATGAGAGATAGGTCTAGCTCCATGAGCAATGGTAACTCCCTCAAGGGTTTTGTTTTCCCTCTTTTTGGTTATAGTCCTACCCAAGCATTCAACAAGAATGATGAATAAATAAGGGGATAGCGGGTCACCTTGCCTGATACCTCTGGAAGCCGAGAAAGACTGAGAAGGCCTGCCATTGATAAGAACTAAGTAGGAAACTGAAGAGATACATCCCATAATCCAATCCATCCAATCCTTAGAGAAACCAAATTGCCTCAAAACTTTGATAAGGAAGTGCCAATCCACTCTGTCATAAGCTTTGGATAAGTCTAACCGGATGAACATAGAAGGAGAATTTTGCATATCCATGGAATGGATGGCTTCCCGAGCAAGAACTATCTCATCTACTATTTGACGTCCTTCCACATATCCCCCTTGCTCGGGGAAATAATCTTATGTAAAAGAGGCTTCAACCTTTCTCGCCATGATTTTAGTAATAATTTTGAGAAGAACATTACATAAAGCAATAGGTCTAAAAGTCGAGATATGATCAACCTCTTGAGCTTTTGGAACAAGAGTAATATAAGTTTTATTGATAACCTTCAAAATTTCTTTGGATTTCCTGGCTTCTTCCACCACCTCTAATAAATCAACATGAAGGATATCCCATAACTCTTGGTAGAACTCAATAGGAAAACCATCAAGACCTAGGGTTTTCCCTTTTGCATTTTAAAAACTACTTGTTGAAGCTCATTGATAGTAACAGGAGCAGTCAAAATAGAGTTCTCCTCGAAGTGATAAGAGAAGGGATTGCTTGAAGAACATTTTGTTGAGAAGTCGAGTCAAGAGGAGTAGCAACAAAAAAATTAGAAAATTAATCAACAACAATAGAGTTCATGCCATCCCAAGTATAAACAACATCTCCGTAATCTGATTTTAAGGAAGAAATAAAGTTGTGAGATCTTCGAGCTAGAAGAGATTTGTGGAAGAAATTTGTGTTTCGATCTCCTTCTTTGAGCCATTGAATTCTAGATTTTTGCTTCCATAAGATTTCTTCTCTTTTTTCCCATTCCTCTAACCGAGTTGTGAGTTTAATTTCATCTCGCACTTCTCTTCTCTTGTGAGGCCATCTAAACGGATTTTCTTATTCAAATTTTCAAGATGAGCAATAACTTCATATTTTTTTTTATGAACATCCCCAAACTCTTTCCAGTTCCAAGTCTTGATTTTGGATTTAATGTATTGCAGTCTTTTGGCAAAACAGAACATCTTAGTCCCATGCCTAGGTTTACCTTCCTTCCACCATTGTTGCACATGAGGTCTGAAGGAAATGTCTCTAAGCCACATTAATTGAAAACGAAAAGGAGAGAAACTCACATTGGTTTTCCACATTTCCACCATGACTGGCCAATGATCCGAACAAGCATTATTAAGAGTCTTCACTTTAGGAATGTGACCATGGATTAAGAAATTTTCAGAGAGCAAAAACCTATCCAATCTCTCCATTATACAAGCTAAGCCTTGCCTTCTGTTAGACCAAGTCATAAGGCCATTATCTGGTTGGATATCCACAAGATGGAGGTTTGCAATATATTCGCTCATGAGGTCAGTACTTTTGTCCAAATTTCTATTTCCCCCCTTTTCTCATCTAGAGAGAGGATGGTATTGAAATCTCCTCCGATCAAGATCCAAGCTTTAGGAAAATGAGAGATAATATGAGTAATATCCTTCCACTGTCTTCTTTTTTCCTCCAAAGAAGTCGGGGCATAAACAAGAATGCAGAGCATAATCTGGTTGGAATGTCTACTTTGAATAGCTATAGCCAACAAACCCCAACTGCCAACCATATGGTGAATAACTACCTCTTTTGGGTCCCAAAGACAAGCAATGCCACCCGAAGTCCCTTGGGAACCGAGGGAAACCACTTTTCCAGCTGGCCAAATTTTACCGGCAATTAAGTCCATATCCTCCATTGACATTTTTGTTTCTTGAAGGAAAACAAGATGTGGATGATTTATTTTAATCATTCTTCTAATTTCATTTTGTTTTGAAAGACTCCCTTTGAGTCCTCTAATATTCCAAGTGATGATCTTCATTAATACCAGGGCTAAAAATGTTGGGAAGGGCATTAATCTTACCTTCCTCTACAAGCTTTTCACCTTCTTTTACCATATGATATTGATTGGTCTTGCGACCTACTTTTTGATTAGAATCCATCTTCAATTTTTTTTCCTTGTTTCTTGACTTATTCCAATTGAATCTGAGATGGCTTCTAACCTTGAAGAATGCTCATACACAACCAAAATTTTACTAGATGGTTCAATGGAGTCTATATTGGGACCTGTATTATTTGAAGTTTTGACATTTGAAATATTGTTTTTCTTGTGTAAATTTTCTCCTTTTTTTCTCGTTGAAAACCTTTGATTTGTTGGTTTGTCTCTGAGTTCTTTCCTTCATATTTAAACTGTGTTTCTAAGATTTTAGTTTCCATTATTTCCTCTTCCTCACTTGGGACATCATTTGTGGAAAGGATTTCAAACATATTAGCAAATGACTTTGATTGATCCTTCATTACCGGTTTTTTCCGAGTGTTCTTCTTCTTAGGTATTTGGAAACCTCGCTGAGTTTATATCTTCTTTCTTTTGATCAAGAATTTTATTTGGGCAAGCACTGGCCAAATGACCATATTCATGGCAAATTCTACAACGAAAAGGAATGTTCTCATAGTCCACTACTTGCTCCCAAGTGTCTTCCCCAAATTGTAATGTGATCTTTTTAGGTAGGGGTTTGTCAAAATCCATTAAAACACAAATTCGAGCATAAATAATATGTTCAAAATTTTGAGTACAATCAGCGAGTCATCATAAAAGTTCCTAAAGAGTTTCCAATTGAAGAAAAAATAGTAGGATTCCAAAATTCAATAGGGAGGCCAAAGAGTCTAACCCACACGGGAGCTATAGAAGGCATCTCTTCTTCGGCTTTAAATTTAGTATGCCAGGGCTTCATGAAAAGCCCCGCCCTTCCAAAAAACCAAGGACCCCCTTGAAAAGTTTTCTCTCTATCTTCATTATTAGCAAATAAAACAAGAAAATAACCATTTGGATAAATAGAGATTTGTAACTCACCTTTAGTTTTCCAGCTTTTTGCAGCCCAGACTTTGAAAGCAGATAGACTCGGACGAAAACCCACGAACCGACAAATTAGTCCTCTTTTTTCCAAATCTTCAATGCCAATCTGAATGTTACCCATATCAAGCTTAACAATAGGAGTTCCATCAACCGCTTTAAGACATCCTGACTCCATTTTCCCGGGATCAATCTTAGGCATTCTTAGAGGTTTATGAGAAGCCCTAGTATTGATATTAGCATTGGGTTGAGGTCTGTCCACCACGAAGGGCATCCCTAAAATTCATTTTTGGGACCGAGTCTTCAAAATTCTTACCCTTGACAGGGGTTTTCACAGTGAAATTATTTTGTGGGTGCACCTTAGCACCAGATTCACTTGAGATATGAGCCATTTTTTGATCAACTACTTGAAACTTATTTCGTGGTCTCTTTAATCCTTGCCCTAGACGCCGTGGAAAGGTATGGTTTTCACTTTTCTTTTGTGCAGCAAATTGGAAGCCGTTGTCACTCAAGTTCATAGTATGATCTGTTGAAAGACAAATTTCTAACCCATATTGTATCCCCTGCAACATTTCTTGCTAAAATATTGAGCATAAACCACAAAAATATTGGCCGCTAGGGCCCGAAGGCCCTAAAAACCAACCTCCGGAGCTGCTTGCACTCAACCCAGATGAAACCCTCGCATAGCCGCTTGCCAAATATATCATTCACACATAGGGATGCGCTAGGATCTGTGTTGCTCCAAATGATATGAAAATTGGTGGAGATGTTCTAGGGTTTTTCAGGCATCTACCCTCAAAATTTCAGCTCAATCCGAGTTCGGATGAGTGAGATATGGCCGAAACGAGTTCGGTAGTTTGGGCAGTCCTGCGAAAAACGTCTCTACCATTCAGCTCCCGAGGTTTATCTCCTTTAAAAGTAGACAAACTCGAAATCAATTTTATCAAACTAGAAAAAATCAATTTTGTATGTAGCTAAATAAATTCAACTTGTGTAAGAAACTACTCACAATAGCTCTAATACCACTAATAGCTTTTAAAGCCTTAATACTAATATAAAACTCAATGGATAAATTTTACAAGATCAAATATAAAATAGCCAAAAAATAGTAAGATCAATGATAATGATGTAAGCAGAATAGTATGAGCAAACTAATATGTAAATCAAGGCTTATAATAATATAAAATAACATTCATTAATAAGCAACAATATGAATGTAAATAGCCTAAATCATATATGTACAAAGCATGTAGTACAACTTACAATATTAGTTGCTCAAAATATTTACAAACTTTTTTACTCCTATTTCTCTTTCAAATATAGCACTTTCTTGACAATTGATGATTGATTTTTTTATGATATTTAATATATGATTTGTTTTTCTTACTCCTCCATGAATTAATATATAGCTATAGTAGAATACATTTTTTACTACTTGACTATTCTTTTTCATATGCCAAGTTTCATGACTCTTGTCTTATCTGTTTTTTGCATACACATGACTCTATCTTGTATGCACATCTAGACATAACTCTTTGCTTTGCACACTTTTATCTAAGGATACGTGTGAACATAAAATCACATTACACTTGCATACTTACTCACATGATACTTGTGCATTTATTAAACATACACACTTACATAACACTTATGCATTTCTTGCACATTATTACATTACATAAAATATTACTGACTCCCTAATCTAATATTTACCAGTTGTACCATGAAGGTATCATGGGGGTACATTAGCATGTACCAAATAATGTAATATACTCTAACAAATCCTTAAAATCTTTGCATATTTTGGGGAAAATATCCCCTCATTGTATTTATAACTAACTATTTGCTATTTTAGCTTTATAAAGGATTTGTAAATTATATAAATTTCTCTTCATTTTCCTTTGTATAGTACTACATGCATCTCTAGGTGGTCTTGCAAGCAATCCAAACCCCCACTTTCTAGCATAATCTTTATAAAATTTAACTTGCATGTATCTATTTATCTATCTATCTATCCATTTATCTATATATCTATTTATCAATTAGATTACACTCTATCACTAAGGATAACCATGATGATCACCTTCTTGCCACCAAAGATACAAGTGTCATTTACCACTACCTAGAAGCTTGTTGCCAAAGGCATCAACCAAAAACCACTTTAATACTAATACAATGGAAGATTTTCACATTGGAACACCCTACTTGTATGTTGTTGGACTTGTTATCCAAGCTACCCATGTTTAAATGACAGGGAGAGAGGCTCCCTTTATGCCCAAAGAGCAGAACCTCCAATTGTACCATCCAATATACTTCAATTTAAAAATAAAAACATTATTATATAATAATTTAAATTTTAGAAAAAATTTATATCACAAATATTCATTATAAAATTTATTTATGTAAATATAGTCTTTATTTTTAACTTCTAATTATTTATTTTTTATTTATAACATTTAATGTAAGTAATATCATTTTTATCTATAATTTGCATTATGGCAATATAAAACCATCAACTGAATTAATTATTTCTAACAAAGTCACTAAATTAAAATTAAAATAAAAAAAAAAATATATATATATATATATATATATATATATATATATATATATATATATAATCAAATTTATTAGTGAACAAAATTAATAAGCACTTGTTTGGCCCACATCACTTACATATTTCACTTAAAATATTTTAAAAAGTAAAATCAATATACCAAAAGGAGAAGGTTCACAAAAGACTACATACCAAAAAGACTTCCAAAAAAAATATCTGAAACCCATTATTTATTTATTTTTTCCGATTTTCCACCCATAAAAATAAAAAATAAAAACCTAAACAAATAACCATTCTTCCGTCAGTGAGATTTTTCAATCCATGGTTCGAATCCATCTACAGAGATTTTTTCTTAAGGTTGGGGATAGCAAGCGGATCGGGACAGAAGATGAGCGTGTACGTACTATTGAAAGGATGACACAGGCCGGCCGGCTGCTGAAAAGGAAATGCATCGGGGCACGCTGTCTGGAACGCAGGCCCGAACTCCGGTGGACTGCATAACAACGTCAACGAATCACATTGACCCTTGCACCCCACAACCTCGTTCCCAAGTCTCATTATCTGTAGCTTCTTCGGACAAACCCTCGCCACGTCGCCAGTGCACGCCATGGATACACAGTCCACGTATTTCCTGTCCGCCAAGACTATCACCGCCATGGGAAGGTTGTACCCGAACTCCACGCTGACCTGGTATGACCTGTCCGCAAAGGTGGCGGTCGTTACAGCCGTCGGCATCGCTTGCTCGAACCCGGCGCGGTCACAGCGCAGCTTCCCTCCACAGTCGCCGGATTCGCAGTAGCTGATTCCGTTGGAATTGAAGCTGCATCCCCGCCTTCCCCAGATGGTCCCCGACCACGAGGAGTTCAATTTCACTGCATATGATGCCCCCGATCTCAGCACTCCCGGCATTTCTTTTGGTACTTCGTTCTCCTTGTTTAAATTCCATGAAGCTAAGGCAGGCCATACATTGAAGGCGCAGTTGTTTTTCAGATGGATCAACTTCTCAGAGCCTAAATTGATCAGAGTCACGCCGCATCGTCAGAGAAATTACAAGAAAAAGCGCTAGGATTCTTCATAGAACATGAAGATTTAAAGATTTAAAAGAAAATTGTGATCAGTCATTCTAAAGTTGTGAACAAAAAAAAAAAAATAATAATAACAATACAGTTAGATGGATTTTTTTCCATTATGCATTCTCAAAGGATGGTGTGGATCTACAACTATTATGTGCAAATATATCTCTACCAGTCTACAACCATGAATTGGAAACGAAAAACCAAGTCAGGTTGCACATTTTACAATATAGTTAGAAAATTTACCATAGAATTTTCAAATAATGACAAGCAAATAAAAAAGGACAAACCTTTTTAAATCTAACAAATAAGAAATATGAAATAAACAAGTAAATAAAACCTGCAAGGGTAACATAAGCCATGAGCAGACAGATCAATAACCATGCAGTCATTTCGTTAATGACTATACTTTCAATTCTATCAAATATTATTGCAAAACCCTTAATCGCCCCGGTACATAAAACTACGTAAGCTGAGAACCTGAGAACCGATCGGAAATGGTTGGGAATCTGAGATGTGTCTCAACGCTCTTATAGACGTCTTATATAACGGTAAACGGCGAGTGTAAATGCAACATCGACAACAAATTAATGGTATTAATTAATATTCAACGCTGACACACAGGACACAAATGACAATATTAAGGCATTAATGACAAGCTTTGGGGTTGTTATTTGATCTTTAATTTATTTTTCTGGGGTTTAAATATTTCAGATTTTAAAAAGAATTGGGTTAGAATATATTTATAGTTTTGAAGTTATTAAAATATTATTATATATATTAATATTTAATTTTAAAATATATGATTTTATTTATAATTGTTAAGGTATTGAAATATATATATTTTTAGTTATATAAGAATTGATCACAACCATTGAAATATTATTATACATATTAATATTTAATTTTAAAAAATAAAGGATTTATTCCTATAAAAGATATTTAGTATAGTCCAGAAAAATATTAATTCTTTTAAATTTTACAGAAAATATGTTCTCTAATTTTTTAAGTTTCATTTATAATTAGTAAAAAATTAATTTTTTGAATTTAAAATTTATGTACTAAAATAAATAAAATTAATGTTTTTATTTCAATATTTAATAAATTATTAAAAATATGTAAATTTTAATACGTTTGCTGCTTTTTTAAATTTTTATTTTAATTAAATAATTATAAACGTATATGAATATCTTTTATAAATTTATATAATTAATAATATAATATTATATATTTTATAACTTAAATTAAGTTATTTTATCAACCATAGGTAGTGGAAAGATTATATATAATAAATGAAACATGGATTCCAAGAATGATAACTAAAACCAATAAAATTACGAAAAGGTGGATTGTTTTTTACCATGATGGCATTGCTACCAATAGAGGAAAAAGGTATGATGAAAGGATTACCCTTAAATCATGCGGCTATGTAACAATGAACTATATTAAAAAAAAATTGAGTGGTATGTATCTCTTAACACATGAAGGTTTAGATATTTATTAATCTAGTTAAAAATGAGAAGAACAACTTAGTAGACTAAGAATAAATAAAATTATGAGAATACATTTGAGAAATATTGAAGTGGAGTAGATGTTGGATCAAAAGTAAACATCAAATAATAAAAAGGATGAAATTAGGAGAACAAAGTGTATGTGACCACGGGTGAAGTCAAATAAAGATTGATTTTTTTAAAGTATAAAACAAGAGTAATTGAGATCAAGGAGGGAGAAAACAACACTAGGTATTTATACAAAGTGTACTAATTCATTAGACTGCAAATTCTCCTTAACGGATCAAAGGAAACTGATCTAAAGAATGTTAAGAAGAAGGAAGTAATCTTTTTATACTCAAATGTGAAGAGAATAGTACATTGATAGAAGGCAATAAAGGTTTAAATTTCTAAATTGCATATCATCCTTAACCACATAATAAGATAAGAACTTATTTTAAAAAATAATGTAATATACTCCAACACCCCCTATATTACGTTATTTGGTTATGTTAGTTTTTTATGATTTATATTAAAAGAAATGCAACCACAAGATGTAAAATGAGCAAACTATGATAACCATATGATAATGACACTATAATATACACAAAAACTATAAGATAAACTTCTGCAATAAATCAAAAATATACCATTAATGGATGCTCACAAAAATAGTACAATGTATTATAATGGAGGACATGAACACTCCATAATTTCAATAAAAAACTACATTGCACTCTAACTATAAATCATTATAGTAACTTGAATATCTCTTTTACTCTTTATCTCAAGGTATATATATATAGGAAGATATGTGCCTTACCCTTTACTCAACCTATGACTCTTCATCTACCTATCCTATGACTCATGTACATGTAGACTACATGTACATTTACATCATTACACATTCTAACACTTGTGCATTTATTACTTACTTGAAGTAATTACTCAAATCTTAAACTCCTAGTCTAATAATTTACCCAAGGTGGTACATTAGCATGTATCAAATAATGTAATATACTATAACACCCCCCTATATTACATTATTTGGGTATTTAAGACTTTAGTATTCAATATGGTCTTCGTACTTCAAATGTTCTTCAACTTGATCTAGTCCTTCTCTTTCATTTGGTTTAGTTTTCGTGTTGTCTTTCATTGTCTTATTCATTCCTCTAGGTTTTATTGTTTCAAAGTACTTGGTAGAATCCTTGTTCTTGGAATCTTCAAAGTATATTGGATCAACTAGAGATCTCATGTTCTTGTAGATCACCAATGGATCAAAATTGCTCCATTTTCTTTCCTCTATTTTTTGAATGACATGTCTCTTTGATCTTCAAAAATATCAAGCTTGAATTTATTTTTAGTGGATGCTTTTGAAATAAGAATTTGGAAGAAACAATCTAATTTGAATATTAGTATCTCTTCAAATCTTTTATAGTACTTGTCTTTATAATAACAAAATAAATAATAATGAGATTTTTCTCCACAATATTTACATGGATGGAGGCTTAAGCAATTTGTTTTCTCATTGTTAGCATAGCTGTTAGTTTATTTCATTATTAGCTAAAGGTTGTTAGCTTATTTAGGCATTATGTTATTTGTTATAACATAAGCCTATATTAGCCTCGGATGGTTCCGTAACCACCGGGCTATTATAGACCTTTTGTGTAATATTTATATTACACACACTGAATGATAAAAGTATCATTTTTCCTTCATGGTATCAGAGCAGAGTAGAGGGGGATCTGTAGGCATCGAGCATTTGATTGTTGTGGCAGATGATTAATGACACTACCATTTTGCAATGATCGTGTCATAGCAAAGCAATGACGTGAAGATTCGCACTCACCGTTGACAACGCTGGGATAATAGACCACCATTCGATCTTCACCTGCGCAGACGCGTTACAAACTTTTCTAGAGAATTTGCACCTTACTGGTGGTGATTAGCGTGGTCGTGGAGGATCGAAGGCTGGATGCCAACTGTAGCAGCCATGAAGGATTCTAAGCCTGAAGCGATAGGAGGAGCCAAACGATTGTCGAACGTTTGTAGCTCCAACATACGCATTTGCAAATCTCGCACTGTTTTTTTTGTATAGCGGAGGAGATTAGCCCCATATCTGGTGGTCGTGAGGTGATTTATAGATGAAGTCGAGCACATTGCAGCCAGTTTCTTGGAGATCGACTGGAGGAGAACGCAAACGTTTCTTCGATGCAGTGAGTGCACACAGGGTTGCAAAATGATGGGGCAAAAATAGATCATTTTCCACCTACAATAGATTGTTTCCCACCTGATGTAGATTGATATTTTTGCTAGGCAAAGCATAGTTTGGCTTTGAATGACAACCATCACGCAGTCATGGAATTGCAGGACCAAGTAGACGGATCTTGTATGGTATGTCGATTTTGGTTCTAGTAAGCATATGACTAGCAATAAATCATGGTTTGAGTCTTTTGAGGTCAAAGAGGGTAAACTTATCACTATTTTTTATGATAAAACCTACAAGGTTCATGGAGAAGGTACTATTTCAGTCACTCTTTTTGATGGCAAGTATCAGATTGAAAAACTCATCTATGTTCTAGGATTGGCGAACAATTTGTTGTCAGTCACACAAATTATGGACAAAGATATGGTTGTGAACTTTAGTGTTGAGGGAGGCAAGAAGTGTTGTTCTATTACCAGGAAGGGTAAGAACATTGCAACCACTTCATTTAAGCATGGCTTATTTGTTGTAGATGCTATCTCTACTCCACATGTCACCATGACAGTCTCTACAAAGGAGGCAACTTCCCTATGGCACAAGATATATGGGCATCTTAGTTCTGGTTACTTACTTGAGCTAAGTATGAGATGGTAAAGGGTCTTCCTTCCCTTTATACCGTATTGCTAGTGTGCTCTGACTGCTTGTCCGAAAAGCAGCATAGAGTACCTTTTGAGAAAAGCTCTACAAGAGCAAAGAAACCTCTAGAGTTGATTCACACTGATCTGTGCGGTCATTTCACGCCCATTAGTTGTGGGGGGAAGAGGTATTTTTAGTTATTTGTAGATGATTACTCATGGAAAATGTGGGTGTTCTTTCTTACTCTAAAATCTTAGGCATTTGGTTTCTTTTAGCAATTCAAGAAATTTGTTGAGGAGTCAGGGGCTTCTATAAGGACTCTCTGCTCAGATTGAGGGGGTGAGTTTACCTCTAAAGAATTTTTTGCATTCTTGATTGCACATGGGATCATGATATAGTTAACTACTTCTTATACTCCTCAGCAAATTGAAAGGAGGAACCATTCCATCATGGAAATGGTTCGTTGCATGCTCACAGGAGCTAGTCTTGGGCAACAATATTGGGTAAAAGTTGTCACCATAGCAGTATATCTGTTGAATAAGGCACCCACAAAGGCCCTACAAGGAATGACTCCACAAGAATCTTGGAGTGGTAGGAAACCCTCCATTTCTCATCTACGCATTTTATTTGCTATTTATTTCAAAAGAATTAAGTTCATTTATTTCCTTGATAAAATAGTTAAAGCATCTATGTATGATTGAAGTTATTTCATCCTTACTTCTTCCATAAATTTATAGGATATCTTTTTTTGAGTAAATACTTATACATATCTGCCATGGGGATTGAACCCGGATCACATCATCGATAATGCAAGTGGTGTCCTTACTGGTAGACCACAACACGTGGATAAATTTACAAGATATATTTATTATGAATATTTTTTCTACCTTTTCAATATCTTCATTTATATAGTTGACATCTTTTAAATATATTTTTGAAGAGTTTACTTTTTCCAATCTATTGATTTGTGAATTCTTAAAAGTATTTTTAAACCATATTAGTTCTTCTCTTGCATATTCTTTATTATTAATTATAGAATCAAGCATGTATTTGAACCACTTTTATTTTTTGAGACCTATGTATTTAATAAGTCTTTCCATTGTTTCTTTTTTTGTTTACCAGAAAATAATTTTGATAGAAGTGTTGTATATTAAAACTTTGTGGTTGTCTACCTTATGACTCCCTAGTTTAGATTATAACTAACTTGATAAATCATTATGAAATATTGGATTTTGTAGAATTCCTTATATCTCCCAAGTATGATATGGTTATGATAAAGTGCTTAGCATCTATTACATTTTCTTTTGAGTTGATTACCTAATGTTTTGAAGACTCTATAGTTGGATTATTTTTGTCCCCTTTAATGTGAATATGAGACAAGTATGAGCAATAATTTCTAACTCTTTTAATCAATGCTATGAAGAGCTTATTTTAATTATCTAAATTTAAATGGTTTAATTTTCTAAATTCCAATTATCTAGGTTTTGGTGTAGTATTCCTTATATCACCCTGATTTTGGAACTTTAGAAAATAATAATATTTGCAAAAAAGTAATACTTTATTTTTTCTAAATTATAAAACCTTATCACTCCTATTTAATTAATTATAAATATTATGATGTTTGTATCTCAACTAGTGCACTTTTGAAACATCACTTAAGGAAGTAAAATCCTTATTTATGTTTGCTTTCTAATTCACTAAGGTTGGTATTTGCTTATATATCCAATGCAAATAATAAATAACTTCAACCTTATAATAAAACACCTTATAACTCCTTATACTTAAATAAATCAAATATGAAATTATGTAGAATTATACCTTCCTTTGAATATTGTATACTCTAATATGATAGACTCTTGATTCAATTTTTTATTGAAGCCTAAGTACTAAATTCACTGGTCTCTTACATATAACAATAAGCATTTAATGCTCAATTTTCATTGCACACATTTTATGACAATATTCCTCCTTCCTTAAATGCACTCTAACATATCGATTCTAGAGATATACGTGCTCTATCTCATTTTTAGATATTAATACCTTACATCTCCCTTCAAAGTGGATACCAAGTGGTGTGTTCTTGCTTATAACGTATGCTACGATTACATTCTTTGGAGATGTTAGTTAGGTGGTGCTATCCTTTGGGCGTTGAATAATTATTGATGATTATTTTGAAATGTCTCACCATCCTAGGTACCCTTCTACTTGAGCACAAGAGTTATGAAGAAATGAAAATGCTCATTCTTTCCTTGTACCAAGGCACTAAATCCCTTATGTTGCTATGGAAATTGGAAGCTCCTCCCTTGCATGAAATCAAACAACTCAAAATACCTTTTAATTTTGGTGCTTATTCTTGCTCCAACACTTATTATTTCTAGCATCCTTCATAGGTTTGATTGGCTTCTTTGTAACAACAAGGTGTGTGATTATTTTCTCCAACATACATATTTTCAACTATGGTGGTGGTTCATCCAAGTTTCTTCTTAGGTAACTGAGATCGGTGTTCTCCTTTGCACCTTGTCTTTGCTATTTATTTTCAAATTGCACTAATATTGCTTGCTAATATCCTTCTTCCTATAGGTTTGTTTGTTCTGATAGGTGTCTCAATTGTGGTGCTATGTTCATGAGATTGTGGCACTGAGTATGATGTTCTTTGCCACCTTGAGGATAATGGTATTAAGCACTTTTTGATGGATCTACATCCTTAGTACTATAATATGTGCTTTGACCTGCTTAACCATCGCTTATGTGTTGTAATACAACACTTTGTTGATATCTTTAGACACACATCATTTTTCTTCCTTTTCTATGATGTAGAATACAAGTATGTGTTAACCTTGTGTTAAATGTGCACTTGGTTTTGATACTTTCTTAGTCTCTTTTGTAGCTTCTTAATTGAATTTATATGGTGGCTTTCTTCTCTAACATTTGGAGGTTATGTTACTCCTTTTAGTGGCTTCTCTATGCCATAATATACTATATATTTCATGCACTCAAATATTACCTTTTGAAATTTCACTTCTACTTTGATCTGTGCACTTAATC
This sequence comes from Wollemia nobilis, assembly GCA_028583015.1. Classification (NCBI taxonomy): domain Eukaryota; kingdom Viridiplantae; phylum Streptophyta; class Pinopsida; order Araucariales; family Araucariaceae; genus Wollemia; species Wollemia nobilis. Next base: position 214,081 of record JAQPPZ010000101.1, read on the forward strand.
TTCCTTCTTAGCTTAGTACAGAATGCACTTTTAATAATATTTAATCATAAATAGTATAATGCACTATAAATTTCTCCTTAATGCTCCTTTGAATGAACCTTAAATCATGCACTATAATCTATGCAATTTTCACTTAAGAGTAATACCTTATTTGCTTTTAATGATTAATAGAAATTTGATATTTTTCTTTCTTTTGAAACATATCTAACTCCTATTTTTGATGTGTAGGTTTTAACCTTATAAGAAACTATATTTTGCACTCCCTTGAAGACTTTAATATGCAACCTTATCTTTGCAATTTTTAAACTCTAATATAGTGCTTAATGAAACTTAATAATGAAACAAATAACTAAAGTTCAATTAATGAACCTTTTGCACCAAATTTGATTACTTTAATGACCTTTGTAGATGATGGAAATTTTGGTGATTAGATTCACCTAAATGTTGTCTTGTATTAGATGAAGTCATACCTCTTATTTGTTGTCCAAAATAACTCTTTAACTCACCGATTTGCAGCTTTAAAAATCCTCTAACTTGTTGCCTAAAAATGTAGTTTGGTGGCTTTAACTATCCTTTAGGATGCTCTCTTGTAATATAAACTTAGAAACTAGTAATGTTGCCCTAAATGCTACTCTCTTGATGTCCTCAAATATAAAATTTTTATATTTAAAATAATTCATTATTTCCTTTGAAGTGTTATCCTTGAATCTCACAAACTTGGTAGGAAACTCCTCCAAATCACAGCTAAGATTTTCCTTCAAGAGACCTTCACTTTTTTGTTGTAAAACTAGCAATCTCCTTTATTTGATATAGGATTCTAGACTTCAATAGAAATCTCCAAATATCTCAAATTTAGTGGTTTCTTCTAACTCCTTTCTTCTTTAAGCTCCTTGTTAAATTTTAACTTCAATATTGGCCTATCTAGTGGCCTTCTTATCAATATTTTTAATGTATTGAGGTCTTCACTAAATTTGGTGAACTCCTTACCAAATCCTTATCATTTTGGTCATGTTGTTAAATGGTGATAATTGTCCCAAATTTTCCTTTATCAATAATTTCTCCTTGAGTTCTCCTCAAATATTCTCTAATGGACTTCTTCAAGTCCCCTTCAATGAGGCTTTCCTAGCCTTCTCTTTGTTTTTTATTTTAAATAGCTTGAAGTCTTCTCCTAGGGACTTCAAATTTATGTAGCTTCTCTAGTCTTCTCAATGGGACCTTTTCTTTAATATTCAACTATAGAAGTTTTGCAATGAGATTTCCTTCTTAGATATCTAAAATCTGTAATAGGAACTTACCTATTCCTTATCTATCTTCAATATTCTAAATTTGAAGTTCTTCAATAGGACCTCTCGTGTATCTCTTCAACTTCTCGGGTTGTTTACTTCTTCTCTGTCAATCTGCAATCTGTAGTCCTTAATATTCAATGGAGATCTCCAAACTCCAATCTTCTCTTGGATTCTTTTCTAGACTCTCTTCTTCCTTCAATGGGGTCTTATTTCTTAGACCTTCTTCTTGATCTACAGTTTTACAACTCTTCCAATGGTATATTTTTTTAAGGCCTCCAAATATTCAATCTCTAAATTATTGCTTTATGTGTTGGATTGATTCCAAAGAATATATTCTTCCTAGATCTTTGTAGGAAGCTTCCCAATTTTTACTGAATCTCCTTTTCCTGAAGCAAATATTAGACTCTACAATGGAGTAAAATCTAATTCTAGAGATAATGAATCTTCACTAGTTGATTTGTCAATCTAATGGAACCAATGTCAAGTCCTAGTCTTCACAAGTTTTTCTATAACTCTATGGAAAGACTCTAGCCAAATGTATTTTCAAAAATTCTAAAAATGAGATTTTTGATCTCCTCTTAGTCTCTCTTGTGGCTCTTCCTATTTCCTATCGAACTACCATGTGCTCTGATATCACTATTAGATTTTGATTATTTATATTAAATGAAATGCAACCATAAGATGTAAAATGAGCAAGCAATGATAACTATCTGATAATGGCACTGTAATATGCAAGAAAACTATAATATAAACTACTACAATAACTCAAAAATATGCCATTAATATATTCTCACAAAAATAGTACAATGTATTACACTCCATAATTTCAATGAAATAACTACATTGGGCTCTAACTATAAATCATTATAGTAACTTCAATCTCTCTCTCTCACTGTCCATATCAAGGCATATATATATAGATATATGTGTGTGTACCTTAACCTTTACTCAATCTATGACTCTTCATCTACCTATCCTATGACTCATGTACATGTGGACTACATGTACATTTACATGATTTCAGATTCTAACACTTGTGCATTTAGTACTTGCTTGAATTAAATACTCAAAACTTAATCTAAGATAGACTCCTAGTCTAATATTGTACCAAAGGTGGTACATTGACATATACCAAATAATGTAATATACTCTAACATGATATTTAAGACTTTAGTCTTCAATCATGGTCATCATCCTTCAAGTGACTTTGCGATGCATGTGATATTTTTTTGTCCTTGCATTTGTTTCATCATCTTGAACATTGGATTCACCCAATAATTTCATTGATAGAAGGATTCTTGAATCCCATTTCTTGTACTTTACCTTTCAGAACATTCAATAATATTATCCTTGAAAATAATACAAGCTCTTGAGAAAAATCAATTGAATCTAAAGACTATATCCCATTCTATATTGATTTTGTGGCCTCTATTGTATTTTTATTTTTGATAATACATTTACTATTTTCATTTATCTATTTAAACTCAATTAATCATTTTCTTTCAACCAATTTAGAAATTGAAATGATATTGGTTGACAACCCTAGTACATACATAACATCTTTTAGTACAAAATATGAAAATGGTGCACTAGGTGTTACACAACCACTTCCATGAACTAGGTACCTCTTATCATCAATAATTTTCAAATATAAATTATATTTTACTTTCTAACAATCAAACCATTATAAATTACTAGTCATATGATGACTAACACTTGAGTCTATATACCAAAGAACTTTTAATGTTTGAATCACTTGATTGGCTTTACTTGAAACTATTTTGCATTTTTGATAAGAGTTTTGAGGAATATGATGTTGCTCACTTGATGTACCTTGTTCTTGAACTTTTCCTTTTGAAGAATATGGTTTTATATTTTGATAATATCTTCTACATTGAAAATTTCCTCTTGATAACTTATTAATTTTTTAACCCTTTAACTTAAAAAACCTTATAACTCCCCGGACTTTAAAATAAATGAATGTTTCTAAATTTAAAAAACCTATGAAGTAGAAATATTGATGTCTCCCAAATATTAGAAACTAAGAAATATGAATTTTGCAAATTTAATTTTCCTAAGTTTGAAGTTGAATTCCTTTTGACTCCCAAAATAATTAATTTACAAATAATTGATAATCTTCTATTTTTAAAAAATTAATAAAACAAGCCAATTTCAAATTTATCTAATAATTAAAAAACTATTAAAAACCTTGTAAATTTAATCATACATTATAATCCTACTTATACCTCCATTAGCTTAGTAAAATAATTAATGATAAAATTATTATCAGTAATTATATTTATTCAACCTTAATAAAATACTTTAATGATCTTATCACTTCTTAATAAATGAAACTTTAATGAAACTTAAAAAACTATGTATAACTTGGGTCCAAGGGCTTGGTTCAATGGTCAAAATACTTTTGTAGGAGTGCGAAGACTAGGGTTCCAATCCCTCGGGCCCCATAGTACCGATGTGCATGTTGCGTCAGTGTAGCCAGCTACGTAAAAGGTTTACCCGATGCAAATGGAGGTTATAGTAACGACAAGAAGCAAGATTTGAATCCACGAAGAGGCATAGACAATTGTAATGAGTTACCAATTCCTCTAGTATAAAAATAAAAAAACTATGTATCACTCCAAAAATTAAACTTTGAAAACCTAAATTTATTTTACCTCTTAACTAAACCCATGTATATTCTCCCTACTTTGTTATATTACCTTGAATTCTACTCCAAACTCATTCAAACCATCTATAATTAACTTTTTTGGTTGCTACATGCCTATGGTTTGGATGTTTCACTTTAGGTGGGTAGAGATGAAATGTTAGGGTATTTTAATGTTTTGGATTTGAATACATTGAGAATGTTACATCTCTATATGGCTTCATATATGTTACATAATAAGCGTTTCTCGTTGGCATTGATATAATTCTCCATGAGTAGTTTGCAAATGTTACACTTCCTTCTTTGCAAAAATGTGTATTCAGTGATTAGATTTTCCTCACCAATATTTGCTTTACATTTTCACTCTACTTTTTGCATTGCATAGAAATGTTCTCTTGGCTCTTAGTATTATTATTGTGTTTCTTCTTCCTGTATTGGCTCTTGGATATTGACTACCATATTTTATTTATTTATGTTTGCTTGGATCTTAGAGACTACTATCTTTTAGCTGTGTTTTCTATTTCAATGTTCACTTGGATCCTATGTTGCACTAAATTCCAACATGGCTATTCCACCTTTACACATTGTATCTCACTAATTTAACCTTGTATATTATTACTTATATTTTCTTTAAAATGTTGCTCCTTTTTTAGGTTAGATGATTCTTATATTTATTCTAACTCCTCATTTGGTGATGGTTTCTATTTTTCCTACTCACTAAATAGCTTAAAACCATTATACTCAAATAACACACCTTTTAATGTTGATGCAAATAAAATATTTATGCTCTGGTCTAAGTTGATTAGCTTCACCCTAGAACCTCAATCCTTGGGCATCTCTTCTAAGCTTAATCCTTGAGCTTATACTCTTTATTATTCTAATGGTCACTTGCTTATCGTGGATATATAGACTACAATATAAATCCTCTTCTTATATAAAATTTCTTCTTTTCTTAATAGTTTCTTAGGTATTCTTCCTTCTAAATCTTGAACCTTCTTCAATAGATCTTCTTTTTACCTTGAAATTCTTCTATTAGATGATTGCTCTTATCAAGACTCTATGTCAAGGTCAATAACCTGAAACTTGTTGAATCCTTTTCTATGTTAAGGTCTATCTTCAAGAACTAAATATTTTCATACACCACCTCTATTCAAGAATATGTAACCTTGATCTTTTTCTACTCTTCTATCTCTATCAAGGTACATATGACCTAAGCCTTCAATATCTCTAAAATTATTTAAGTCAAGGTCTCACTTTAAAACCTATAACCTTCTTACAACTTGTAATTAACCTCTACTTGATGAAATTTGACTATAATATAGATATATTAATCCTTAATTTATCCTTATTTTTTTCTTTCTTCTTACACTTAGAAAATGAAAATATTTTCTATGTATAGTAGGGATGTTCTCACACTCTAAAGATCAATCTCTACTACAACTATCAAGGTGACTCAAATTTCTCTGATGCCTCAATCAAAATCAAGATGATTTGATTGTATTGAATCCTTCAACTTCATTTTGAGTTGATAAAAATTAGTGTTAAGGATTATCTATGTCCCTAAATTTCTACTAATGCCAAGGGTTGGCTATTTTCCTATAATGATCAACTATATTAAAGTTGATTTTACCCCCAAGAGATGAGTCCTTGTCTTTAATAGTTATTCTTTAATAATAAAAATACTCTTTAGTTGAGTCCTAGTCTTCACTAGTTGTTCCTTCAACCATGTGAAGACTCTAGATCTTCTACTTACTTTGATTTTACAATAGAGTCCATGTCTATCTCACTTTTTAGTAGACACACTCTAAACCATTTTTATAAAAATAGACATAATTTATTTTGTATGCAATGAAATAAATTCAATCTGTGCAAGAAACTATTTGCAATAGCTTTGATACCATTGATGGCTTTTGAAGCCTTAATATTAATATAAAACTCATAGGATAATTTTTAGATGATCAAATATAAGATATCCACAAAACAATAAGTTCAATGATAATGATGTAAGCATAATAATATGAGCAAACTAATATGTAAATCAAGGCTTACAGTATATCAACTAACATTCATTAATACACAATAATATGAATGTAAATAGCCTGAATCATACATGTACAAAGCATGTAGCACAACTTACTATGTTAGTTACTCAAAATTTATGCATACTTTATTACTCCTCTTTCTCTTCCAAATATAACACTTGACCCTTTACACTTGACAATTGATGAATGATTATTTTCTAATATATGATATATAGTTTGTTTTCAAGCTCCTCCATGGAGTAATATAGATATAGTAGAATGAGTCTTTGGATACCTGAATATTCCTTTCTATATTCTAAGTCTCATGAATCGCGGCTTCTCTACTTAACACTTGCATACACATGACTTTATACTTAGTTTAGCATGTACAAAGTGAATCTTCACTTTGTACATGCTAAACTAAGTATAATTTTGCAAACTTATATATAATACACCTGTGCACATGAAATCACATTACACATGCACACTTATGCACATGAAACTTATGCATTTCCTACATATACACATTTACATAACACTTTTGCATTTCTCACACATTATTACATTATATAAAATATTACTCACTCCCTAGTCTAATATTTACAATTTTTATCATGAAGGTACCATGGGGGTACATTAGCATGTACTAAATAATTTAATATACTCTAACATATCCTTGAAATATCTACATATTTTTGGGAAAAAGTATCCCCTCATTGTATCTATAATTAGTTGTTCTTTTAGCTTTATATAATATTGGTAAGTTATAAAACCCTTCATTTGCCTTTGTATAATAGTAAATGTATCTCTAGGTGGTATTGTAGGTAACCGAAACCCCCACTTCTAGCATTATATTTGTAAAATTTAACTTGCATATATCTATATATATACTTATCTATAAATACACACATACGCACACATATATATTGGAGGTCTATGCATATATTTAGTTCTCAATTACTGACACATATCCTTTAAGTGTGTATGATTGTATTTCAATCTATGCTTATATAGTCCAGGAGAGAAAATATTCATGAAGACACATTACATTATAGTCAAAGTTGTTGTGTAGAGGGGCCTTATTTGATCTTTCTTGCATCACCTATTTGTCATGTTGGGTTTTTACTTTTTTATTATATTTACTTTTTCTTTCTCTTACCCTTTTCCTCCCAAGTTGATAGATTAAGAACCATGTGCTAAATATCACATTATATAAAGGAGTTGACCTTTGTAAAAATCTTGGAGGCCTCTGACTAAGCCAAAGTTGAATCTCTCGGGATAAGCCTTATTGTGTTTCTTCATGCAAGGAACGATAGTCCCAAGGTCCACACTTTGTATAACAATTAAGAAAATTAGAGAGGACAATAATAACCATTTTTTTCATGATATTCCTTTATTAATTCAATTTTGTTTTCTTCTTCCATGCATCTTAGTAGGATACCATGATAGTATTTATGAAAAATAACATCATTTACCTAGGCGTAATGGATTTTATTTTACATAAATCTAACATTTTGTTTTGGGATTATACCTCATATGACTTGTCTTGTCATGTCTCTTTTGATATCATCCATTCATCCTCATTGTCCTTCTAGCTTAGATTCTTCTACCAATAATATCTATTGTTTTGATACTAACAAAGGTCCCATCCTCTAACCAAATTTATTTGTTTAACATCTATTTCAAAGTCCTATATTTTTTTCATCCATATCACCCTATTTTATCTTATTTCACCATGTAACACTACACACCTTATGTTTGTATGGATCACAAAGATGATGGTATTACACCAGGATATATAGTATCAAAATTTACAAAGAGGCTCCATAAAAAAAAAATTGTTTTTCTATAAAAGTATATTATTTCTCGGAACTATGAAATATTTGGATCATAAAAGAACTGAGATTTTCTTCTTTCTCTTCCTTTTAAGTCAATATGATTGTGATACTTTCATCTATACTAAAGACATATAATATGATATCCCTGGATAAATATAGGTTAATTAGTATTGAAATATTAGTGATATAATCTTTTATTTCCTAGAAACGATATTTGGATTCTTTAGTCCAAGTAAATATGATGTTCATTGTTAGAATCTTGATTATAGGATGAATTGACTATGCAAAGATAGTTATGAATATGACCACAAAATAAATCCTTCCTAGCAATGATATAGTATGCTTGATTTATGAAGGTAAGGGTAACTCTTTTATTACATTTATTATATAAAAATTGATGGAAAAGAATACTTTTAACATCACATGGTCTAGTATATTCCTTTATTCCATCATAAAAATGGGCTTCTTGGGATTTAATGAGATTCTATACTTTAGAGCATTTAAAAATTGATTCCAAATGTTTAATGTGTTTACCTCTTTATTTAGAAAATATAGTTAATTCATTGAGATATATGAGTATAATATCATCTATTAATACAAAAAAACTAATATCTATATCTCTTTTGAATTTTGTCCCTACATTATATAAACCAAAGGTAATTTTTAATAAAAACATTATCCACTTGGTGATGAAGGTTATTTTGTGTTGGTCATCATCATTCACTCATATATAATTGTATCCTTAGAAATCATCAAGTAGTAATAACATTTGGGATCCTACAACTTTCTATATAATTTGGTCAATTTATGACAACAGTAATGATCCTTTAAAGAATTCCTATTCAAATTATTGAAATCAACACACAATCTAATATCTTTGTAGACACTAAAATCATGTAAATCAAGTAAGACTATAAAGGTGCCACTTTTATCGACATCATATGGCCCCATTAGGCAACCCTCAAGTGTTAATTATGGATCCTAACCACTTTTAGGAAGGTTTACCTCACTTTTGGGAAGTTTTGGGCCATGTAGCCATGGTCGTCCCACCCTAGGATGACCATAGTTCATGGTCATCCCACCCAGGGACAACCACAAGAAACCATCCCTGGGTGGGATGACCATGGTCTAGGACCTCCAAAAATTCAAGGGTGGGACAAATGACAATCAGTTTCTATTATTTATCCTACCCAATGACTTATGAAAGATTAGGATACTATCTAGGCCATTAGGGACTATAAATTTAAGGCCCAAATTGGAAGTCTCCTTCACCCTATGCATGGCAATGGTGTTGATAAGTGGTGGAACTTACCTTGCATGACCCAACTTCCCCTTTGCCCCCTTTTCCCTCTTGGGATATAAATTGGAGTGTTTTCACTCAATTTCAGAGAGAGACCTTTGCAAGTATTTACCACAAAGTGTTGTCGAGATTCCCTCTCACCTTTTGCCCTCATATTTACCCTTATAAACCTCATCAATCGAAGGCATTTTCAAGGCATATACAAATACACATATCCTCTCTAAAACCTATCCATTCTTATGATTTAATTTATCAAATTTTACAACACCCCTAGGAGGATTCTACACCAGATCTAAGTGGAATTTGTGGTTAAAACCACCCTATTTTTTGGCCATCCCCACCTGGTATGATTGACAGTACCAATTGAAACACCTAGGGATGACCATGAATTGGACAAAAATTTTGAATAAATTTTAATGTAGATCATTTCTATAGAAATATATATGCATCATACTTGATTTTTGTGAATTTTGGAGTAGTTTTGAATCATTAATTAATATTTTTGTGATTACCATCCTATCTAGCTCAGCTAGGGATGGCCATAGATTCTGCTCATAATCTCACTTCAATTTCTACATAGATCATTAAAAAAGTAGTTAATATATATCATATTAAGTTTTGGAATAATTTGGAGTAGTTTAGCCCTATCGATCACACTTTTTACATTCAATATTGCATGCATTCCTTTGATTTTATCATAATCTGCACATGCTATTAATCCATTTCAATTTCTTGTGTGTAGGTATAGGTATTCTAGTGCATGAGGAAGGAGCTAATTATTTTAAGATAGATAGCTCAAACCAATGACAAGCAAGCCTGATCTTCAATCATGGGTACGAGAAGAACATTGAAAGCATGCCATAAGTTTTTGAAATGATTAGATCCTTCAACATTGTAATTTGAACTGTATCAAGTTGAGAACCCTTAAGGGGAAATTTTGTAACCTTCTATTTGGTAAATTAATAAATACAAATATAACCTCCATTCCTTTCAAACATTTTTCATTTATGGTTTACATTTCTTACTTTAATGTCACTTTGGATGCTTGATTAGAACATTAGATGCAGTTCAATTTCCATTGCTAAATGCACCATTTTTCTACTCTACAATATTTTTTATTTTTATACATAGGCACCAAGTTTTCCACCCATGTGTAATATTTTATGGTAAAAATTATTTGTGACTATGATAATTTAGGGGATGTGTCTTCATCATTTCTTTAATCATTGGGTTGATAGATATTTTATTTTTCTAGAATGGTCTAGCTATATGTTCTAGCATGATAGTATGTTAAGTTAGAAATTATTTGAATTCTAGCTTAGAACTCCCAGGTATATCACATTACACATCCTAAATAATGCCATAATACCAATATATATCAAGGAACTATAAAATCTAGAATGAATTCTACAATAAATGTGGAACATCTAAATTTAGGTCTAAGAGATCCCACAATACCAATAACAAAATTATGAAGAGCATGATACCCAACATAGAGCTCCACATTAGTTTTAAGTTGGAGATAAGGTTTTACTCAATCAACCTAATGAACACTTATTTAGTCCACTTTCAAAGGTCAAACCATTGCACTATGGTCCTTACACAATCTAGTTCTTTATAGGTGAGAAAACTTTTATTCTTGAATTGTTATCTTACTTGAGAATTCATCTGGTATTTCATGTTAGAAAAAGCACTTAATACAACACATAATTTATAGGAATTTATAATGATTCAAGATCAAGATGTAACTTATGTAACTTTTTATGAGGTATAAAGATAATGTATTAATTATCTAACATAAAAAATGTATTAATTTCCTAAAATCCCCTCTTGGTACATTATTTATTATACAAAAAGAGATACAAAACAATTAAAATGTGACACATGTAAGTCCCTTTTAGTCTAGCTTATTAGTGACCTATATTCTCTCATGTAGAAAAAGTATGAAATAATTAACATGGTTATTTGGCCATGAATGGATCCCATGACCATGGTCCTTGTTATAGGTTGCTATTCTAGTTGATGTCATAGTCTCTATCATGGGTGACCTTGTTATTATAGTTGATGCCATAGTCTCTATCATAGGTGACCTTGCTCCTCTATTATGGGTGACATTACTCTTTAGGGTGACGTGCTCCTCCTTAGCCTCAAGGTAGCTCTCTTGCTCCTACACTCTCCAAGAAATTCAAGTTATCAATATATTTTGGACTTGTTACTATCACTAGTTCTTCATATTAGTCATGTACATGTGTTTCATATTTTAGGAATTCTTGTCAAAATCATACAATAATTCATACCCAAGTGTGTACATAAGCATATTCTTCACATAAATCAAAATCAAGTATGGCTATGAAAACCTCACATGAAAGGTAAACCTAAGTTTATGTTCCTCTCAAAATTATCAAAAATATTTCCTTATGATTGATCAAGAATAGTTTATCACTATGTCTAAATGCCCAACTATACCATTGATGATAATGAGTACCCTATTGACTTCTTGGATCCTAATCTTATTAAAATATTATATGCACCCTGATGGGTATAATATTTAGAACATGATAGTGAGGTCCCTGGGTGATATGCCAACTTTATTTTTTTTTATTGAGGAATAGGGTTTTTGAAAGGATCTCATAACCTTTTACAAGAAGATGATGATTGATAGAAGATCTCCCAACCAATCTACAACAAAAGCAACAAACCCTCTACAAGCCATTAGAGATAAACTGCTAAAGATAAGAGGAGAAGCCCACACAGGGGTAGGAGCAGTGTTATGCATAAGCACAAAACATCATAAATTTCTTAATTTTGGAACCTTTCACTGGGACCCATTCACCCAAAATTTACGAGGTGGAAGTTTTTTTGGGGTTAATTCTCCCACTATTGATAATAATTATTTTATTTTTATTTTAATTCACCCACAACTTTTTCCCAATTCCATGGGTACTTCATCTTCAAATCATAAATAGTTTTATTTTCCTGCTCAATTCGCCACATATACTACTCGTATAAATACTAAAAGGGGTACCGATAAACATACATCTAAAACATTCTAACTCAAATATAGATTTGTAGAAACAAAAATCCTATTTTTAATCAACATATTTATCGATTGGTTGTAAGGTATTAAAAATTGAAAGACATCGATCGATTCCATAAAATTGACAATTGCAAAAGAGTGTCTATCAGTATGAGTTGATCGGTTGCAGCAGAGTGTCAATAAACATATGTCGATTGATTTGCAAAGGATTTTAAATCAACATAAGTCAATCAGTTGTAGAGGAGTTTCAATCGACATAATTTGATCGATTTTAGAGGATTTTTAATCAATATAATTAAATTGATTACAAATAAGTATCTATCAGCATAAGTTGATCGATTGTAGAGGAGTTTCAATCGACATAATTCAATCGATTATAAAGGAGTGTCTATTAGCATAAGTTGATCGATTGTAGAGGAGTTTCAATCAACATAATTCGATAGGTTGTAGAGGAGTATCAATTGGTTGCAAAGGAGTACAACCGATCGGTATTACTACAATTGATCGATATTGCTGCAACCTATCAGTATTTCTACAACCGATTGGCATATCTACAAGTAATCATCATTTTATGATTAGTATATTTACATCCTATTAATAATTTTTTGCCATTATATCTACAACCGATCATCTCAAACCGATAGACATAGCTTTTTCCTATTGACATTTTTCTATAGGTATGGTCTGATCAACATAGCTTTTCCTATTGGCATAAAGCCTTTAATTATACCGTAAAGTTCTAGAATTTTACAATTTATATTCATAGCCCCCAACTTAGAAATATTTACCACAATTTGAATTTTTTTGGTAAAAAATAATTGTAATTCGCAATTTCTCCTTTGGCATGATTCACCAGTATTTCAAGAAAATTTTACTAGATTTTATAAATATATTTTGGAGTTGATCCCTTATGCATAACCTTGGGTAGGAGATAAATCCTCATAAATTGAGAATAGAAGCCCTCCCAAGGCAACAAGAAATAGTTTTCATGCTAACAGTGATCAAATATACATAGCACTGGGTAATGTCTGTGAAGTCCATGCTATAACATGTCTTCCATATGTGGCAAATATTATCACTTGTGAGATCTGCATTGTGGTGGATAAAAAGTAGGTATCATATGACACTTGTGAGATCTTCATTGATACATATATTCCCCATGCACCTAGGAATAATAACATACATAGCTCAAAGAAATATTTGAATACCAATGACCTCAAAGATCTGGATAGACATTGCAAACCCTTCGATAAGAACATGAAAACCTCATGCTACAACAAATATGTGAACGATGGTAATGCTAGCTAAGCCACATAAAATTAAAATAACATCCCTCCAATCCTTTGGGAAAATATCACTTAAAAAACATAGATAGAAAAAGTTTCATCAATAAGTGCAAGAGGGAATTTCTCAGTCCATATGGTAAGGTTGGGCTCAGAGATGCCCAAATTGACTAACTGATCAGTAGCTTGGTTACCTTCTCTATAGACATGCTAAATGATGACATTGGTGGATAAGCTTAGGAGGGCTTTGGATTTGAAAATAAGGTTGGAGATGTTCCAATAATAATACTAAGTCCTTGAAATGCTTTTAATGATGTTAATAAAATCACCTTTAACTACTAAGTTAGGAAAATATAACCATGGTAGAAGAGATAAACCTTGAAAAAGAGCTCATGCTTCATTAAAATGATTATTTGTACCCCAATATTTTTTGCAAATTCCAAAATGATATTCCCTCTATGATTTCTAAAAATACCTCCAACACTAGTAGAGATAGGATTATCCTTGGTCGTTCCATAAAATTTGAATTTTATTCAACTTGGGGGTGGAGGAGACCATTTAATGACTAAACAGTCGGCCATAGAGTTTTGGGGAGATATAGGAGAAGAGGAAAGTTTTAGAAACCTAGCTAGACTAGATTCATATAAAGATTTAGGGGGGCAAAAACCTAGGTGATAGAGAAGTTCTCAATGGCCACCTGGAGGATTCTTGAGAGCAAAAACAAGAAATCATGGGTAGAATTATTAAAGACTCTTGAGTTACATTTTTTCCAAACTTCCCATAAAAATGGGGGAGATAGAAAGTCCAAAATATTTTTAAGTAGAATATCCTAAAGGGGTTGGACCACTGCAAGCACAAATCATTCAAGAGAAAGGGTGGAGCCCAAAAAATCCCAAGTGGAAAATAAGGATGAAATGAAATTGAGATAAAAATTGCAATATAGGAAGATGTGTTGGGTGGATTTGTAAGCTTGATTGCACAGGTAGTAATAGTTAGGAATAGAGAGTCCACAGATCTGGAGGTTAGGAATGGAAAGGTTTTATCTTGGAAAACTAGATAAAAAAATAAATTGACTTTGGGTATGAGGTGTTTATTCTAGATATTCTTCGAAGTGAACCACGATTGACCTGGACTCATGGTGGGGAAATATGCAAATTTAACAGTAAAAAACCACTCACATTAGGTGTCCAAAGGAGCTTATATTTCACTAGAGAGTAAGGGATGACACAAAGGTACAACATGTCAGATTAAATAGTAGTATCTCTTCTTTGTTTCTCATTCATATCACTACGAGAAAAGGATTTCCAACACTTGTTGATGTTAATGAAATTGCACACTTTTGAAGCAAACAAGGTATCATTAATAGGTTTTAAGTAGATTATGTTAGTGTAATTTTAGAGTGGATTTTTGCCCAAACATCTATCCTCCTAGAATTTTATTTTTTGACCATTACCAAGCTTCCATCATATGCATTTCATAATGATCTCTCTTGACCTTGATAATATTGCAAAACCTGGTATGGATTAGGGATCATTCAAGAAATTTACTTGGTTCCAGAGGTACTTGGCCTTGATAATGTCAACCCAAAGAACCATTGTTCAGCTATAAGAGCTAAATTCATGTTTTTGAATTTCCTAAATCTGATGCCTCTATATTATTTTCTAGAATAAACTTTGTCCTATGCAACTAAATGAAATCTTTGCTTATGTTTAGAGCCCAACCATAGGAAATTTCACTAGATTTGTTCTATTTTGTTGCACACTTAAATTAAAATCTGAAATATTAAAATAAAGAAATAGAGATTCTCTATAGGGTGGTTTTGACTAAGGTGACCTTTCCAACTCGATCAAGGAGTCCCCATTTCTACCTGATCATATTTTTTTGGATTCTTTCAATGATGGGATTCTATAAATATTTTTTTGTAGGTCCATCAAAGAGAGAAAACCTAAGATAAATATATAGAAGGTCATAAATATCACAACCAAGGATGTTAGCTATACGAGTTTGCCATATTATGAGGGTATGGATAAAGTAATTTTTTCTTTTGGAGAAATTGAACTTTTGACTAGCAGTTGACTCAAAAGATAGTAAGATCAACTTGATGGATTTATCTTGAGGACTAGAAGCATGGATGGCAATGATGGTATCATAAAAAAATTATTGATGGGATATGGGGTTAAGAGAGGAGGATGATTTAATACCTGATATTTTCCCTTTGGAACAAGAAGAACTTAATATTCTACCAAAAGGTTCAACAACAATAATGAAGAGAAAAGGAGATAAAGGGTATCCCTATCTTAGACCTTTAAGGGTTAGAAAGTATCTAGTAGTAGAGTTATTGACAAGAACTGAAAAACTAGTATTTGTAATGCATTCTCTTATTAGGTCCATCCACTCTGAATGGAACCCAAACCTTGAGAGGATAGGAAAAATAAACTTTCATGATACCCTATCAAATTCTTTCTTCATATCAAATTAAAAAAAAAAAAGTAGCCTTGTTACTTTTGGACATTGAATGAATAAGTTCATTGATAGTGATGATGCTATTAGTGATGAGTATCCCTTGAATAGAGCTACCTTGGTGGAGGTCAATGATATGTGGTAGGATTGGTTTCAATCTAGTGTCTATCATTTTTGATGAGGATTTTGTAGAAGATATTAGAAAAACTAATTAGGTGAAAGTTAGCAAGGGTTTTGGCATTACCATTCTTGGGGATCAAGGCCATGAAGGTGAAATTAACATCCCTAGGAATGCTTTTGGTTCATTTTATTTTTTGGGTAGCAAAGATAATGTAAAGTCTCATAATGTCCCAATAGCATTGAAAAATATAGGGGAAAACCATAAGTACCCAGAGCTTTCCCACTTTGCATGGAAAAGACCACAAAATGGATTTCCTCAGTAGAAAATGGTTTAATCAAAATATTGTTATGCTCTTGAGTTACATTCTTTCGAAAATTCCCATAAAAAATGGGGGAGATAGAAAGTTTAAAATATTTTTAAGTAGAAGCTCCTAAAGGGGTTGGACCACTACAAGCACAAATCATTCAAGAAAAAGGATGGCGCCCAAAAATCCCAATGGTGGAAAACAATGATGAAATGATATTAAGAGAAAAACTACAATATAAGAAGATGTGTTGGGTAAATTTGTAAGCTTTATTGCACATGTATTAATAGTTAGGAATAGGGAGTCCACAGGTCTAGAGGTTAGGAATGGAAAGGATTTTATCTTGGACAACAAGCTAAAAACATAAACTGACTTTGGGTATGAAGTGTTTATTCTATATATTCTTCGAAGGGAACCATGACTGACCTAGACTCATGGTGGGGAAATATACATATTTAACAGTAAAAATTCCATTGACATTAGGTGTCCAAATGATATTATCTTCCACTAGAGAGTTGGGGATGACACAAAGGTACAACATGTCAAACAAAATAGTAGTATCTCTTCTTTGTTTCTCATTCAGATCACCAAGAGGAAAAAATTTCCAACACTTGTTGTTGACGTTAATGAAATTGCATACTTTTGAAGCAAACAAGGTACAATAATAGGTTTTAAGTAGATTAGGTTAGTATATTTCTAGAGTGGATTGTCACCCAACCATCTGTTCTCCTAGAAGTTTATTTTTTGATCATTACCAAGCTTCCATTGAATGCCTTTCCTAATGATCTCTCTTAACATTATGATGGAATTCCAGGCTATGAAACTGGTATGGGTTAGGTATCATTCAAGAAATTTTCTTGGTTCCAAAGATACTTGGCCTTGATAATGTCAACTAAGAGAGATTTTTCATTCTAAAGGACCCTCCACTCTTTTTCAGCTATAAGAGCTAAATTCATATTTTTGAATTTTCTAAACTCGGTGCCTCTATATTCTTTCCTAGAAAAAAATTTGTCACATGCAACTAAATGAAATCTCTACTTATGTTCAAAGCCCAACCAAGGAAGTTTCATTGGATTTTTCTATTTTGTTGCACACTTCAATTAGAATCTAAAATATAGAAATAAAGAAAATAGGGATGCTCTAGAGGGTGGCTTTGACTAAGGTGGCTTTTCCAACTCAATCGAGGAGTCTCCCTTTCTACTTGATCATCTTTTTGTGGATTATTTCAATGATGGGATTCCATAAATATTTTTTTGTAGGTCCATCAAAGAGAGAAAACCTAAGATAAATATCTAAAAGGTCATCAATATCACAACCAAGGATGTTAGCTATACAGGTTTGCCATCTTATGAGTGTATGGATAAAGTAAAATTTTATTTTGGAGAAATTGACCTTTTGACTAGCAGCTGACTCAAAAGATAGCAAGATCAACTTGATGGCTTTAGCTTGATGAATAGAAGCATGGGTGGTATATTGCTAATGGGAGATGGGGTTAAAAGAGGAGGCTGATTTAATACTTGATATTTCCCCTTTGAAAAAATAAGACCTTAAGATTCTACCCAAAGCTTTAGCAACAATTATGAAGATAAAAGGAGATAAAGGGTCTCCCTATATTAGACCTTTAAGGGATAAAAAGTATCTAGAAGTAGAGCCATTGACAAAAATTGAGAAACTAGTATTTGTAATGCATTCTCTGATTATGTCCATCCACTCTGAATGGAACCCAAATATAGATAGAATAGGAAAAAGGAACTTTCATGATACCCTATCAAAAGCCTTATTCATGTCTAATTTGAAAAAAGAGTAGTCTTGTTACTTTTGAATGTTGAATGGCTAAGTTCATTTATAGTGATGATGTTGTCGGTTATGATTCTCCCTTGAATAGAGCTACCTTGGTTGAGGTCAATGATGTGTGGTAGAATTAACTTCAATCTAGTGTCTATCATTTTTGCGAGGATTTTGTAGAATATATTAGAAAAACTAATTGGGTGAAAGTTAGCAAGGGTTTTGGCATTACCATTCTTGATATCAAGGCCAGGAAGGTAGAATTAACATCCCTAGGAATGCTTTTGGTTCAATTCATTTGTTGGGTATCAAAGATAATGTATTTTGAGCAAGGTGCAGTGACAGTATTGTCATTGTTGTCAACACAGTTAGATCGGTTGATGCAGTGGATAGGATTTTAGAGGTTATTCAGAGTATGTACAGTGATGTTAAATGCTTATGAAGATGTTTTTGATGTTTGGGTGAAGTTGTTACAGGTTTTCCAAGAAGACCGAAGTGACCCATATGCTAAAGAAGCAAAAAAGCAAGGAAGAAAAAAGTGTCGCGATATCGCAACATGTTGCATTTTCACGGCCAAAAGAGAAGCGAAAAAGCAAGGAGAAAAAGTGTCGCGATATCGTGACATGTTGCATTTTTGCGGTCAAAAAGAGAATAGAAAATGCAAGGAGAAAAAGTGTCGTGATATCATGACATGTTGTATTTTCACAGTCCAAAGGAAAGAGAAATAGCAAGGAGAAAAAGTGTCATGATATCGTGACATGTTGTATTTTCGCGGGCCAAAGGAAAGAGAAAGATCAAGGAGAAAAATTGTCATGATATCATGACATGTTGTATTTTTATGGACCAAGGAAAGAGAAAAAGCAAAGAGAAAAAAGTGTCGCGATATCATGACATGTATTTTCACGGGCCAAAGCAAAGAGAAAATGCAAGGAGGAAAAAGTGTCACGATATTGCGACATGTAGCATTTTCGCGGACCAAAGCAAAGAGAAAGAGCAGAGAGAAAAAAGTGTCGCGATATCGCGACATGTTGCATTTTCGCGGTCCAAAGTGAAGAGAAAATGCAAGGAGGAAAAAGTGTCGCGATATCGTGACATGTAGCATTTTCGTGGTCCAAAGCGAAGAGAAAGAGCAAAGAGAAAAAAGTGTCGTGATATCGCAACATGTTGCATTTTCACGGTCCAAAGTGAAGAGAAAATGCGAGGAAAAAGTGTCGCAATTATCGCAACATGTAGCATTTTCACAGTCCAAAGTGAAGAAAAAGGTAGAGAAAGAAAAAGTGTCATGATATCGTGACATGTTGCATTTTCATAACTCAAAAAGGGCAGGAAGGCAGAGAAGCAAGAGTGTCGCAATATCACGACATGTCGCATTTTCGTGACTTGAAAAGGGCAGGAAGGTAGAGAAGCAAAAGTGTCGTGATATCGTGACATGTCACATTTTCACGACTTGAAAAGGGTAGGAAGGTAGAGAAGCAAAAGTGTTGTGATATCGCAACATGTCACATTTTTGTGACTCAAAAAGGGTAGGCAGGCAGAGTAACAAAAGTGTCACTATATCACTACATGTCACATTTTTGTGACTCAAGAAAAGCCTCAAAATAGAAATGAATAGTAATGAAGGAGAAAACATATAGTCATCAAAGGATAAAACAAATGCATGCACAAGGGAAAAGAAAATGAACAGTCAGACATGCAAAGAGAAAACGAATAGTCATGCAAAGAGAAAATGAATAGACATGCAAAGAGAAAATGAACAGTCATGACCGAGAAAATGAATAGTCATGGTAGGAGAACATGGTGTCAATTATTTGCATGTGACGTGTTTGATGAAATGCCTTCTCAAAATATACAAAAGGAGTTACAACTGGAGTTACAACTGAAGTTACAACTGGAGTTACAAAGAGAAAGGATGGTTATAAAAGGAGTGTTGCTTGGAGAATTTATGAAGCGTGGGGGATTAAAGCATAGCGGATTTGATCTTGCGAAGAGAGCGAGAGGAGAGTGAGAGGTGCACGATAGGCAAGCGATAAGGGTGTGAATTATGGGCGATGTTGAGTAAGTAATAGACTAGTCAGGGTCTTGTAAAAGTGAAGGCATTTATATGTCAATCTTCTTGTTTCAGAATTGAATTCCAAGTTGGTGCTTGGCATCAGGATTTGGTGTTCCTTCTATTTGGTGCTGGTAAATCAGGGGTTGGTGCTCCTTTCTATTGGTTCAGATAAATCAGGGGTTGGTGCTCCTTTCTATTGGTGCAGATAAATCAGGGGTTGGTGCTCCTTTCTATTGGTGCAAATAAATTAGGGGTTGGTGCTCCTTTCTATTAGTGTAGATAAATCAGGGATTGGTGCTCCTTTTTGTTGGTGTAGATAAATCAGGGATTGGTGCTCCTTCCAATTGGTGTTGGTAAATCAAGGGTTGGTGCTCCTTCCAGTTGGTGCTAGTAAATCATGGGTTGGTGCTCCTTCCAGTTGGTGCTGGTAAATCATGGGTTGGCGCTCCTTCTAGTGGGTTCTAGTAAATTGATTGTAAATTTGATTGCTTTGCAAAGTTTGGGTTTGTATGGGAGTCCAAACAGTCAATTTTTGAGGAGTAGCCAAATTGGTGAACCTCGGTACATCTTGTGTTGTGTGATGCTCTCTTGTTATATTTTCTTTATTTGATTTTAAGTTCTCATTGTTTCGGATTTAAGAGTTTAAGATTTAATTTTTATAGAGCTACACTGATTCACGCCCCCTCTCAGTGTCATTGTGAGACTAATAATGTCAAGTTCCATAATGTCGCAATAACATTGAAAAAATATAGGGTAAAATATTAGGACCTGGAGCTTTCCCACTTTGCATGGAAAAGACCACAAAATGGATTTCCATAGTAGAAAATGGTTTAATCAAAATATTGTTATGCTCTTGGGTGACTAGCCTGGGAATGTTGTACAAGAGAGTCTCCATGGTTTACTAATTACAATTTAGGCTTGGTCTAAGCAGATCCTCAAAAAAGCAACCACCTCAGCTCTAATGTTGACAATATCTAAAATAACAACCGCATCTGCCTTAGTAAGTTCGTAAATTTTATTATATCCTCTGTGTCTCATTGTAGTGGCATGAAAATTTTTAGTGCTGCAATCACCCTCGTTCAGCCAAGTTACCCTGGATTCTGTTTTTTATAAAACTTCCTCATTTTTTTGAATGATGTGGTATTCATACAGGAGGCTCTTTTTAACTTCATGGAGATAAAGGTCAAGTTCTTCTTGCTGGGTAGAGATCTCAATATTTTTTATTTAGGATTGAATTTTCTACTTCCTAGAGAAAATATTTCTAAAAACATCCTTGTTCCATTGCATGATATTTGCTTTAACAAAACAAATTTTTCTTCTCACCTGGGAGGCAAGGGACCCAGAAAAGTTGTGATATCATCAAGATGCTCTGAGTGACTTAAGGTTAGTATCCTGAAGCCACATCTTCTCAAATATAGAATGGGATTTGAAAGGACAACCTTTACATGAGAAATCAAGAATGAGGGAATTATGATCAGATCTGATTCTAGGAAGAGACTAAAAGATAGAATATCCAAAGGGATATATGCATTGAGGGATATTAGGATCCTATCAAGTCTAATCTAGATGAGTTGATCACCCTTACTTTAGTTACTCTAGATGGATTTGGTATCTCTTAGATGGATATCCATGAGTTGATTACCATCCATGAATGGTGCAAAGTCTTCATAAGAATTAGCTATGATTTTAGAACCTCATTTCTTGTTTGTAGGAAATAGAGGAGAATTGAAATATCTAGCCAACATCCATGCCTCATTGGAAAAGACTTATCTCATTTAGCTTAGGATTTTCTAGAGCCAAAATATTCTAGAAGGGGAATTTGATGCATAAATGTTTAAAAGAACCCATATGTAGTGATGATATTTGCTAAAAATTAGGATGTTAATGAAATTCTCTACAATATTTAGGATTTTACCTTCAACAACATTCATATCCCATAAGGATAGCAAGCCACCAAAAGCTCTGTTGGTAGGACTTATGAGGAAATCACAATTTTTCCAAATATATTTAGAGATACAAGAAGTATTTTTGATGTCCAAATTTGAATCTTACTAAAGGAAAATAGTATGCTTTAAATCTTCCCTCATGAATTTAACCAAATGTTATTTTTTATGTCCATTAAGACCTATCACATTGCATGAGAGGATCTTCATTTGGTACTTTTAGAATAGGGTCACTTATCTCTTCCTTGTAAAGAGGGTAATTTGGATCTATTATCATCTTCATAAGGCCCTAGTGGGATGTTTTGCTTTGAATAGAGATGTAGGGTGATTTGGGTGCCATTAGAAATCTCCTCAAATTATTCTTTATTTATGACAACTTGAGCAGAAGTGCAACCTATTTTTTCTCAGAACCAACATGAGTATGAAGCTTTTTTGGGGTCCTAGTAAAGGGAGGGCATCAAGGATAGGGAATTTCTAAAAATATTTTTGCCAGGGGAAGGACCAAGGAGACCTTTAAATATTTGAGGAGGTCTTTGGGAAATGGCTTTTTCTTCAAAATGAAGAGGATCATCTATAGATAAAGAATAAAAGGAATTAGAAATAAAATAGGGATGCATACCTAAAAGAAGAAAAAGAGATTAGGTTACTCCAAAGAAACTTGAATATGTGTAATCTTAGAGGATGGTTCCTTCAAATGGTTAGGAACCTCAAGATCCATAATGGTCATCTCCTTGTAAAAAGGTGTTTGGTATGGAGGTCCTTGGTTCAGATTTGCTCCAACAACATCTACACCAACTATAGTAAAATATTTGTAGTGCTTGTGGAACAGTTGTTGTAGATGGAATCCTTCACCATGAGATTTCCTCGAGGAAGGTACCTTAAGAAAATTTAAGGTTGAAATTGTGAGTTGAGGTGGCCTTAGATGGAGCATTCAATACATAAAGCTGACTTGTTTTCATACTCAATGATTTTGGTCCTGATGTTAAAATATGAAAATAGTTAAATAAAAAAAGGAAGAGTTGAGTTAAGGTTAGCGTTTATACACATGTACGCATGGACCATGTGGGTCTTTGCTTTAGTATGTGGATCGAAAGCTATCAACTCACCAATATCCCAAGAAATCCTTTTTAAGATGTCTTCATGCGAGAACTAGATGATAAGACCCAAAAGGTGAACCCAAATTAGAGCTAAATTGATATTTTGATTTTTAAAGTCAAAATCCACAGTCTATTTCCTAATAAAAAGATCCCTTTGTCAAAAAAACCATGGGTATGTTGTTAGGATTCAACTTGAATCAATAGATTTATTGAGTCTAATAAGAAAAACTCTCTAGGAAGGGTTACTAGGTCCATGGATCCTTGTGGGCACTAGTTGGTTAGGGCCCATCTATGAATGGACTCCATGTTGGGATGTGAGCCAAGAAATTTTCCCACCAAGGAATGAGAGTCTTAGGCTACCAGGTATGTCATGAGCTCATATGAAATCTTGAGGTATTCTTATGAAGCACACAAATCAACTCTAGAATCTGAGGAGGATGTTGGTGGATGTTTTTTTAAATATCTATAAAAGAGTGGGAAGAAGGCCTTCGCTTTTAGATCATAAATCCACCCCTTCCATAATCCATCGATGTGTAGTATCTGATAAATACTGAAGATCCATCTTTGAATATACACTAAGAGTTGTCATTGCTCCATCACCTACATGATTTGAAGATCCTTATTTGACAGATACGCTAAAATTTTTCATTGTTCCAACCCCCATGAGGGTCATAGATCCACCTCTAAAATATATGCCAATCATTGCCCCTCCACCAATAGTGGCTATAGATCCACTTTCGATCGGTGCCCCTCCATCAATAAGGGTCGTAAATCCCCCTTTGATAGACTTCTCAAAACCTACCAATGTCCCATCACCATTGGGACCCATCAAAAATGAAGGTATATTACCATTGGAGCGAAGAATACTATCATTCACACTGATAGGGCTTAACTTGAAATGATCTAAAGGGGAACCAAAAAAGGTTTTCAATCCAATGTCTCCATGCTATGAGCTAGCTCATGGTGGGTCACAAAATGGAAGCCATGGGTTGCACTCATCACATCATCATTACTTGTTATCACCACCGCTCTTAGAACATAGCTACCTTGGTTGAGGTCAATGATGTGTGGTAGAATTGGCTTCAATATAGTGGCTATCACTTTGGTGAAGATTTTGTAGAAGATATATGTAATATTCTTCATAATTAATAGTTTTGTTGATGACATTATATTTAATGTGACCTTTTTTTAAAAGGTTCATATTAAATATAATATCATCCACTAACTATTAAATAGGAAAAATTTAGATACTACATTTTACATTAATTAAAAATATCACCACATTTAATATCTATCACCAAGGATGGCCATGATGACCTCCTTCTTACGACTAAAGATGACCTCGTTTACCACTACCTAAGAGCTTGTTGCCAAAGGCATCAACCAAATGCCACTTTAATACTAACACAGTAAGAGGTTGTCCAATAGAAAAACCCTGATAGTATTGTTGTTAGACTATTACCCAGACTACCCAAATTTAAATTACGAGGATAAAGGTTTTGGTTATGCCCTTAAAAAGTGTGACCCCTAATTGTACCACCCATTATACTTGACCCTTTAAAAAATCCAATAAAATATTATTATATAATAACCAAAATATTAAAAAAATAGTATAAATATGATCTTTGTTCGTGGCTTTTAATTATTTATCTTTTATTTATAGCTACTAGTTATTTATCCTTTTAGTGTAAATAATATCAGTGTTATCTATTATTTAGACAATAACATTATTACAATATAAAACCACCAACTAAAATATGAATTAATTATTTTTAATAAAGTTGTAAATTAAAATCAATAACTAAAATATATATTCCCTATACTCAAAATTAATTACAAATATGTCTAAATTCAATGTTAGAGTGAAATAAATTGATAAGTACTTGTTTCGCTCACATCACACTTAATATATTTCACTTAAAATATTTTAAAAAGTAAAATCAAGATACCAAAAGGAGAAAGTTCACACATAACTAAAAATACTCAGTATGAATTAACTCTCCCTCTTTTAAATAAAAAGACTACATACAAAAAGACTTCCAAAAATATATATCTGAAACCCATTATTTATTTAATTTTTCCGATTTTTCACCCATAAAAATAAAAAATAAAAACCTAAACATAGAACCATTCTTCCATCAATGAGATTTTTCAATCCGTGGTTCGAATCCATGTACAGAGATCTTTTCTTAAGGTTGGGGATAGCAAGCGGATGAAGATGAGCGTGGGGATAGCAAGCGGATCAGGACAGAAAATGAGCGTGTAACTACTATTGAAAGGAGAAGAAAAAGCGCTAGGATTCTTCATAGAACATGAAGATTTAAATATTTGAAAGAAAATTGTGATCAGTCGTTCTAAAGTTGTGAACAAACAAAAATAAATAATAAAAATACAGTTAGATGGTTTTTTTTCCATTATGCATTCTCAAGGATGGTGTGGATCTATAGCTACAACTATTATGTGCAAATATATCTTTGTCAGTCTATATTGCACAGAGATGTACGCTAATGCAACCATGAATTGGAAACGAAAAACTAAGTCAGGTTCCACATTTTATAATTTCACCAACATAGTTAGAAAATTTACCATAGAATTCTCAATTTATAAACGAATGGAAAGAAAATAAAAAGGACAAAAGTTAGGAGTAGATTCTTCTCTTCCTTTTAAATGTAAAAGATTAAGAAACATGAAATAAACAAATAAATAAAACCTGCAAGTGTAACATAAGGCATGAGCAGACAGATCGATAACCATGCAGCCATTTCGTTAATGACTATACTTTCAATTCTATCAAATATTATTGCAAAACCCTTAATCGCCTTAGTACATAAAACTACGTAAGCGGAGAACCTGAGAACCAATCGAAAATGGTTGGGAATCTGAGATGTGTCTCAACGTCTCTTACAGACGTCTTATACAACGGTAAACGGCGAGTGTAAATGCAACGGCGACAACAAATTAATGGTATTAATTAATATTCAACTCTGGCGCACAGGATAGAAATTACGATAATAACGCATTAATGACAAGGTGTGGGGTTTTAGTTGATCTTTAATATGTTTTTATGGTGTTAAATATTTCCGCTTTTAAAAGAGACTTAGGTTAAATATTACAAGTTATTGAAATATTTATTTATTATTATTTTTTTTAATTAATTGTAAGGGTTTTTGAGAGGCTTCAATAACCCGATACAAAAATCTGGTAAAAGAATAGGATAACAAAGGTCCTCAAAGGTAAAAGAGATAACACTGAGGTGAAAGGCCGTCGCAGAAACTGATTTAACAACTAATTTTATCAGAGCAAGCGTCTTACAACATCATAAAAAGATAACTTAATCTGGACGTACAATTAACCTTATCAAAGTAAGGGTTTTACAACATTACAAAAGAAATAAATTAATCCTGGACGTAAGTGCGTGCAACAAGTCCATCCAAAAAGTCCTTCATATCGTTGTTTACGTCCTCTAGGAATTCAGTAGCTATTTTAAGCTTTCTCAGCACCGAAGTCTGTTTTTCTATCATCATCTTAATCTGTTGTACTATATCATGGGTGGTCCTCATTCAACAGAATTCGCATCTTATCCGGGAGATTGTCTCTTCATTCCTCTCTTCCCGGGTGCTCAAATCCCCACAGACTAGTAATCCTTTTGATTTACCATACTTCGTTGAATACCTGTCAGTTAGGGTTCTTTTATAAAATCAGCAAGTTAATGAGGCTTAACAAAACACCTTCTATTATAACATTATTGAAGCATAGCATGTTAGCCAGAGAAACACTGATGCAAGCTGCCTATGTTTCTGCATAGAAGGAAGATTGGATTGATAGGTGTTTCGCAAAGGTGATTAAAACACAACCTCTCTGGTCTCTGATGACGCCACTTACCCTAGCTAACCTCGGGTTCCCTCTTGAAGCTCCGTCGAAGTTGACCTTTACCCACTTCCCAGGAGGAGGTCTCCATTTACATGATAATCTTGGGTTCGGTATTGGATCCACCATTCTATCACAAGAGAAACCTAGATCCCGTTTGAGAATGATTTTCGTTGGCGTGTGTCTAAGAGCCCTTCCCCCTTTGTTAGTGTCTAGAAAGTAGACATTCTCCTTTACATTCCACAATGCCCTAGATGCCACCTCAAAGGTTGTTTTTTACAAATTTTCAATGCCCAAGTATTGTGCTCCTTCCAAAGGCTCCATAGGATATGAGGAAGGAGGAAATTCCAAAGATATTTAATCTAGTAGAGAAGAATGGAGAAGACCATTGGGTAATGATCTCCAGCATTGACTCCGAAAAACCCAATTTACCGATACAACCTCAAAATATCCTCACAAGATAAACTAAAGAAAGGATAACTACTGAAAATATGGTTAGTATATTCTCCTTCCGCTTCGCATAGATAAAACATGTTGATGATTAACATGCCATGCTTTCTAAGGTTCTCAACCGAAAGGAATTTCTATGCAACCAACCACAAAAATATGTTCACCTTGGGAAGATGATTCGGTATCCAAATATTGTTGCTTGGCATCCACCGGTAGAATTTTGGTTTA
Source organism: Wollemia nobilis (assembly GCA_028583015.1). Taxonomy (NCBI): domain Eukaryota; kingdom Viridiplantae; phylum Streptophyta; class Pinopsida; order Araucariales; family Araucariaceae; genus Wollemia; species Wollemia nobilis. The sequence continues at coordinate 241,816 of JAQPPZ010000101.1, forward strand.
GACATTAGGTATGCAAACATAATCATGAAGAGCCCATCGGGATCTCTATCCTAAATACATTTATCATATCTTCTTGAAATGGAGATAATCTGGCAACTGATGATGGCAGAAAGCTTCTGAAGGGCAAGAGTCTCTTGTTAAAACAATTCAGATTTGGCAAGTCCCAGGACTTGTTGCCATTCACCTAAACTATAAAATCAAACACCCTATAGACCCTAAGGGACCTAAAGTAAGGTTCTAAAATGTTGACAGTGGGATCAAAGGATAGTGGATGATCATCTATCCACGAGTCCTTCCAAAAATTAATCATTGTGCCATCCTCTAGTAATCATCTTTTGCCCTATTGTAGAAAATCCTGGGACTTCACGATAGTCATCTAATAAATTATCAACATGGTACTTTGCTTTTATGATCTTGACCCAGTCCACCTCCACATTTAACATCAATTTCTAGGGTTGTTTAGCAACCAGTGCTCTATTTATTCTACTCACATCCTTTAGAACTAAACCCCATATTTTCTTCATGTTGCAAACTTGGTCCCAATGAGTTAGGTGGAACTTACCTTTTAGGTTGGGGCCAGCCCAAATAAAAAGTCTTGAGGATGCTTTCCATTTTTTGCACCACTCTCCCGAGCATTTTGAATAGAGACAAAATAGACTGGAATGCTTTGCTTTAAATGGATTTTTTGGCTAGCACTATTTTCCTTGCCTAGCTCAATAAAATACCTTTCCACGCAACCAATTTCTTCTGCATATGTTCGATTACCAGGTCCCATAAATATTTTTTCATTCTCTCATTGAACATGGGCAAGCCCAAATAAGATGTCATAAAGGAAGTGATATTGCATTCCAAAAATTTTGTGATCCTTCTTTGATGCTCTACAAGAGTATTCACGAATAGCATATCCTTTTTATGAGATTAATTACCTGACCTATTGCTTTTTCATAACTCACAAAAAGTATTTTTATCTCGATGGCTTGGCCAATAGAAGCATGGTAGGACAGCTAAGTATCGTCAACAAATAGGTGGTGAGTAACTAGATTGCTAACCAAGGTTTCAGGTCATCGATAGCTCTATTGTGGGTGACTGATCTTCCAAGAGCTTCCACCATAAGAATGAACAAATATGGGGATAGTGGATCTCCTTTCTTGAGCCCATGAAAGCTTCAAAAGAAACCAACAGGGGCACCATTAATAATCACCAAAAACCTAGTTGTGGTGACACAAGATTTAATAATATCTAACCATTGTTACCCAAAACTGAATTTAGCCAATACTTTGAAAATGAAAGGCCAAGAAACCCTATCATACGCCTTATTCATATCCATCTTCAAAAAGAGATCAATCCTATTACTGTTCTACATCGAATGGATCAGTTCATGCATGACTATTACCCCATCAAGAATCTATCAGCATGTCACAAATCTGCTTTACGATTTGTCAATTAGAGAGGGAAGATGGAGTTTTAGCCGATTAACCAAGACTTTGGAAAGAATTTTGTAAATCATGTTACAAATACTGATTGGCTTGAAATCATTGAATGAAGAAGCTTCAGAGTGCTTGGGGATAATAACAAGGAAGGTTGCATTCAATAGGATCAAGATCTATTTAGACTCTTGAATCTCTCTCAAAGCCTCCAAAATATCCAAGCCATAAATGTGTCAGTACTTTTGGAATAATAATGGTGGAAATCCATCTGGACCTAGGGCCTTAAGGGCCCCCATATCTTCCACCACTGTCTTTACTTCTTGAAAAAATCTATTAGTCAACATCTCATTGATCTCCCGAGGGACTAGGTTGGGAATAGCCAAGAGGAGCTCTTCTTCAACATAGAAGTCTCTCTAAGGACAATCCCCTAAGAGGGAACTAAAGTGTAAAAATTCCTCTACTCTTATCTCCAAATCTAACATGGGTCCCCCATATCATTTACTAATTTCTTGAATCCTGTTGAAGCCCCTACGATGAATAGTTGAGGAGTGAAATAATTTTGAATTTCTATCACCCTCCTAGAGCCATAATTCTCTAGATTTTTGCTTCCAAAAGGCTTCTTCACATGCAAGAGTATTGTGAATCTTAGCAAGAAGTAACTTTTCTTTTCCTGCAATATCATTCGAATAGCCTTCATATTCTAAATGATTCTCTAGGTCCTTTAGATCAACTTTAAGATGTTCCTTGCATCTGAAAAAATTTCCAAATATCTACTTATTTCTCACCCTCAACTTAGATCTGACATATTTGATTTTCCTATAAACCTTGGATACTCCTTCTCCTCCCAAGTCTTCATCCCACTAGTCTCTAATTGCCTGCTCTAGATCCGAATGCTTACATGATGTGGAATCAGTTATAACAGACACGAGAAAATGAGAAGAAAATATAAAACTGATTTTTCATTAACAACAGAAGCCTATAAATAAATGGTGCATCAATTGTTAATGGCTTATTTCATTAATTAAACCACACCTAATCCCTATCATTCCTCCCCACCATAGAAGCATTAGATTCCAATGCATTCAAAAGGGAAGAAAGCTGGTGTGAATCCCGAAGGCTATGGAGATGCTTCATAATGAGGCTCCATGTAGATGCAATGTGGACTACCAATATGAAAAGGATGAGTGTGTATGAATGACATTTTTTGATATACCATCGAACGTTGAATGTCCTGCAATGTAAAGGAGATAGGGTGCGGAGTGGTATGAACCAAATGGTGAACTAGAGGAGGAGATGCAATTGGAGCAAGAGAAATAATAATATATGGTGTTGCAATAGGAGCAGGTGTGGGTGCCACAGTAACAACTACTGGTGTAACAAGAACAACTGTTGGTACAACAAGAACAACAACTGGAACCACAAGAACAATGGTTGGTGCAACAAAAACAATTTTTGGAACCACAAGAACAACCGTAGGTACAATAGGAACAAGATCCTGATGAATTTGAGGTGAAGTGGAAAAATGCTCGTGGTTGGATCTTCTTCTACTATGGTGTGCTAAAAATTAAAGTAATTGGTCATGCTTGATGTAAACTAGTGCAATTTTGATGTGTAGTGGGTGGAACACTACAGATAAGAAAGGATTTTTTCTCATACTACAAAGTATATGTATTATGATAGGCATCATAAGTGGTACGCTTGTCATACTGATATGGCTTACCCAACAATAACCCATAATAATCCATGGGTGTCACATCACAAGTGACCCTATCTTTGTACTTAGGGCCAAACGCAAATGCAAGTGTGCACATGTGTGTGATATTGGAAATGTTTTTACTATCCTTCCATCCAAGAAAATATGGGTGAGGATGAGGTGCTATGGGAATTTTAAGCCTATCAACAAAGTATTGTGCAATCAAATTCTTCTGCAAGCCATTGTCAATGATACAGTCTACAACACAATTATGCAACAAATGTGCACACGTGATGAATAGATTATCATGGTCACGTGTAGTGGAATGGTGATGCATCAATGTTACATCATTTAATTGTCCCCTTAATTCCTCATAAATATATCCCTCACTAGTAGCCTTGATGGGGTTATCACATGTGCCCTCATTAGACTTTACAAATAAATTCTTCTTGTTAGAATTTTATAATTTGGGACATGCAAATTTGTCATGCCCTGATTTTTTACAATATCGACAGAATTGTTGAGAAGTAGAAGAAGAATAAAATGTTTTATTAGAAGCAAGGGAGTTATTAGAAGTGGTATTAGAAGAAGGGGAGAAAGAAGAAGAGTGCCTTGGTGCTTGTTGTTGTTGATGAGACTCATTTGTGGATACACCAGATGAGTAGCGAGGTCCTTGATGCTGTGCAATGAACTTCTTCGTAAGTTGAGAATGGTTGAACACATAATCAAATGTGGTGCATGGAGTATATTTTAACTCATGAAATAAGTGTACAAGAAGCCCACTTTTGAACTTTAGAATTATGAAATCTGTAGGATGAGCAATGCATAGCAAAATGTGCAACCGGTTGAATTGATACACATAGTCTTGAATTGATTTATTATTTCCCTATAAAATGTGAAGCCAATGAATCTACAAATTTGTATCATAATGGGACAGATAAAATGTGGTCTTAAAAGTGTTTACCAAGTCATCCCATATGAGAATTCGGAATTCAGTTACTAGAATCTTAGCCATACCAAAAAGTTTTAGCTTGGCAAATGGAACCTTAGCATCTTTCGTAGTTTGACTATAGTCAAACCAAGTCACCATGTAAAGTATCCAGGTATTGAGAACATTAGGATCTTGAAAGCCTTCATAAATACATACTTTATATGTTGCATGGGAATGAGAGGATGATGATTGAAGTTTGATTTTCCTGTTGGTGTCGATAAAAAAATTCATGTGGGCAGTGACTTCGGCTAATGTTTTGGCTAAGGCCATGTTGGTAGCCATACGTCTGGTGCAAGCTAGGAAGAAAGCAAAAAATGAAGAAAGACGGTCACAAAGAAAAAAATACAAAGGAATATTTGAGATACAATTTAGAAGATGAAACAAGTTTAAATGGAAAAAATACCATGGTGGATGGGTAGGTCTAGAAACGAGCTTTCCAATGATTATATGCAAGGGTATACTTGAACAAATAATGGTCCTGTAAAAGCAGAAGTGACAAAAGGTATCTTGAAATGATGGTTCCAACTGTGACATCAATGACCAATGTAATTAATGTGCAAATTCCAAGGCAATAACTTTTAATGACCAATTCCAACAGCAATGACGAACAATTTTTAATTATAGTTAATGGCAAGCATCAATTTTTAAGTGCATGTATGAAGGGCAAATACAGGTAATTTTTAATGAAATTTAAATGCAAGAATCAATTTTTAAGTGAATGTATGAAGGGCGACAACTAGTAGTAAATGAGAGTGTCTAGCCAATGGCATCACTTAATGTGATAATGATAGAAATTAGGTGTGGTTTAATTAATGTAATAAGCCATTAAACCATTGATGGTCATTTATTTTTAATTTTTAGTTGGAATAAGGTGCGTTGTTATCATTTAATGTAACCTTATCCGTAACATGTTTTTGTAATACCTATTTATAGGCTTCTATTGTCAATGAAAAATCAATTTTAAATTATCTTCTCATTTTCTCATGTTTGTTGTAACTGATTCCACATCATTGGTATCAGAGCAAGTTATGGGTTACAGGCTAGTATCCTCTTCCCTAGGCCAATATTGGTTCAAACGTGGAATGAGAACGCCTTCGTAGGTCTATCTTTGGAATCAACTACAACAGATACAAGAAAATGAGAAGATAATCCAAAACTAATTTTCCATTAACAGAGGCCTATAAATAGGCATTACAAACACATGTTATAGATAAGGTTACATTAAATTATAATGATGCACCTTATCCCAACTAATAATTAAAAATAAATAGTCAGCAATGGCTAATGGCTTATTACATGAATTAAACCATACCTAATCCCTATAATTGCACCACTTGGCTTTGAAACAGAAAAGGTTAGGGTGAGAACCCACCGCATCAGTGAAATCCAACCAGAGAATATTATAATTGGAACCCATTATATGCAAGGTGCACAGGGAAGCTCCACCAAATATTGGGATACCTTGCTGATATATTAGGACCCTATCCATTATGTACATAATAAGGTTATTACCAACCCTATGGTTGCTCCATGAGAACTTTGACCCCTTTAATTTAATGTCCATAAGCCTTTCTTCCATGATGAAATCAGCAAATTCATCCATACTTTTCTGATTCGAAGGGTTTCCCCCTTTCTTTTTTGAAGGGAATAGTTATGCATTGAAATCTCCAACTAGTATCCAGGATTCCCCCTCCAAAGTCCTAAAACTAAGCAAATCTACCCAAAGAAAACTCCTATCTTGAACAAAATTAGGGACATAAAAATTTGTCATGACCTAAGTCCTATTATAAGTCTTACAAAAAAACAAGATGGAAATACATCTTTCATTGGAAAATATTATATTTCCTTTAAGCTTCCAAGGGTTCTAAAAGCAGAGCAATGCACTTGACGCCCCACAACGAGACTAGCAGTAAAACCAACCTCTTTACACACCTTCATATGCATTAAATAAAAATGCTTTCATCGATATTTGATTCATGGATTAATAAAATATTTGATGATAAATCCTTCCTCAAAGATGCAAGAATCCTCTGCTTAGAGGGTTCATTCATTCCATTGATATTCCAAGAGCAAACCTTCTTTAAGAAGGAGTTGGAGGGGTCTTCGACTCCCCTGACCATATGTGGGAAGATTTAAATATATCTAGTTTCAAATTCAATTATCTACAAACTCTTGACTTATATATTTCAATATAAAGTTGAGGTTGAAGACCATCAGCAACAGTTGCATCGGTTTCTTGTTTTCTCAAGGTTCTACCGTTAGTTTTACCTACTTTTTTCCACATCTAAATTCACATGAAGTATCCTATAGCTTCTAGTTTTTGGGTCAGGGGACCCCTTTTCCAGGACAAGAGGGCTTAACAAAGTGGGGGTTGCTGGGTACTCTTTCACCATCTCTAAAACTTTTCTTTCCAATTATAACAAGGGGCAACCCAAGGGTCCTTCTATGACAGCCAAAGCCAAAGTTGCGGAAGCCCTATCTTGCTTTTCAACTAGAAACGTAGAAATAATATAGTCTAAGGAGTTATCTAGAGAGAACCGAGCCTACATTAATTAGGCCTTCGAAGAGCACAAGGTCAGCCTCATTAGCACCTTCTCCAAGAGATTTACTCAGAGCCTTTTCCTTAGGAGGAGACAAAGACTTTTTACCTAATAAATAGTCCCCTTCATTAGCATCTACAAACAGATTAGTGAGGATCAAGAAATTTTCATTAGCCACAACAACATCCTTCGATGGTTACTATGATTCTGCAGCCTGATACAATTGCTCGTTCAAGACCTTTCCTTTGTCTTTATCCTTGCAATTCCCCAGGGTCATTTTCCTTTTAACCTTCACCCATTGCTTTGACTAAGGGTTGGGGTCTATCCTAATTAAACATAGTTCTTGATGATGACCCATTTTACCATAGACTTGGCACTCCTGCCCTTTGGATTCATAGATAATTTCTTGGGTCCAGGTCCCCAGCTTTGACACCAGGTTTACAAAATTATGGAGGTCTTTACCCACCTCATCCAAAACACTCATTTTTATTGCAATCATCCACAACCCTGGCTTTGATGGGTCAACAAAGGAAGCAAAACCCCTAATATTACTGGAAATTACCTATAAAATACTCTTGTACCAAAAATGAATAGGTAGATCAAGGAGAGAGACATGAATCAGTACCAAGTTTTCCTACTAAAAAAAAGGGTTGAAGTCTAGTTCCCATCTCTGAAGGAATAATTCATGCTTGACGAAGAACCACGACCCACCCTAAAGAATCCTATTTTAGTTCACTTCGAAACTAAGCTTGAAGAGAATGAAACATTTAGGAATCATTGTGACCTTAAGTGAGCCCCTCAAGGACCACCTAGAAATGGCCCACCTTTTTAGAATGTCAAGCTTAGTATGCCTACTTTGAAACTTTCCTAAAAGGTTCCACATCTATTTCTCGAGAATGTTATCAATTTTAAAAATCACGGATGTGAATTACATCAGAGTTTGGGGAAGATTCACACAAAGCCTCCACATAATTACTCTTGGACCCAGATGCCACCTCTGCATAGGACCATAGAAGCTTAGGATGCCATGGAAAATTTGAATCATAGGGGTCCTGCCTTTGAATTTTCCTAGGTCCCATTCATCAAACACAACACAAAAAATGTCAAGAGTGAGAGAAAAATATTTGGGAATGGGTGTCTTCTTCTGCAACAAGATCCATTCCAAGGCCACTAGAGAGAAATTCCACAGAAATATTCCTACCTAAAACCAAATTCAAAATATTTTCCATGAACACATTTTGATTCCTCATATTATTATACATATTAATATTTTGAAGAACACAAGCTTATACTTAGAGGGGGTGAACATTATAATACCACTTTTTACTTTTATTTCTCAATAAATATTATGCAATGTAAATATAGCAATATCAATAGCAGTAATCAAAGCAATGCACAAATCACCACACATAATAGAGACACCATAATTTATGTGGTTCACCCAATGTGGGCTACTCCATAGAAAAAATATTTCACTAAAATTTTCTCAATAAATCTCTTGGAAATCCTTTCTCTATTACAATGTTTATGGGCCTCTATCCAAAGGAGACACAAATCCCCTAATCAAGTATGTGGATCTCTATCCATAGGAGAACTCCTTTCTCTTTAGCTCTTCTCTGGCTGGTGATCCTATAGAATACCTTTGTCTCCATTACCCTTAGCAAATGGAACTCTATCCACATAAGACACCTATCTTCCCTACTCTGGTTGGATATCTCTATCACATCCAAAGCTTTGTCTCAAATATGTACTAAACACAGTCCTTTGGTCTAGCACAAATCTTGTCCTCAATCTCTGTCTCTGGTATGGCACAAACCTATCCTCAAATCTACACCAAAATTTATCCTCAAATATGTACTAAATATAGTCCTTTAGTCTAGCACAAATCTATCCTCAATATTTGTCCTCAAGCCTTAATTCAAAGCTTGACTTAATATCAAATCAACTTTGTTAGATCTGCCCCAAACCTTAACTCAAGGTTTGAACAAATCAATAAATCAACTTTGCTTTCAAGTCTTCTCAAATACTTGTCTCAAATCTGCCTTGTAAGCTTCCACAAAAGCTCACACTAATCTATCCACAAGTCCTCTCTAAAACTTTTCCAAATTTGCTCAATAAGTTCACACAAGAACTTATCCAAATATGCTCTCAATCTATATTGTAAGATTCCACAAATCTTATCCAAATATGTCGATAAGTCTTCTCAAATACTTGCCTCAAATCTGCTCAACAAGTCCACACTATAACTTGTCAAATCTCATAGAAACATAAAGAGAATTTTTGTTCGACATTTTGAGTCCCTAAGCTAAAATGTTATTATTGATGTCAAAATAGCATTTAATGTCAAAAGGATCTATGAAGGGTTTTTGTGAAAACCAAGGCAAGAAAAATAAAAGGTTTTAGTTAAAACCATGGACAGCAAATTTGATCTGAGTTTTTCTTAAAACCTAAGTCGGATTTTTGTTTCATCAAAAAATGTGCCCCGATGATGGATTTATTTGAGTTTTAATATTTGGTTTAAATTTTAATTATTTGAAATTTAAATTTAAATGTAAATTTTCTCACCAACGTAATCAAGCAAGCATAAATTCATATTTTCGCTGACATCTTCGAAGTGTTTTAAACACTATATAAAGGGGTGGTAAATGAATCAAAGTTTTATCCTTGCTCTTTTGATAAATTTTTGGCATTCGAATAATTCTATGAGCTTGTGTGAATTTTGAGAAGAGAAGCAGGAAAGAAAATAATAGTGCTTGGAAAGTCAAATCATGGTGGGAAGCGTGGCGCATTGGCAAATCATTTTGGTTTAAGGCACAAGGTAGCATAAACACCAAGGATCGAATCCCTTGGACGGTGTTTCGAAAGGCATGTGGAAAGCACTTTGGTGCTTTGTCTTTTGCGGAAGGTGGAGGAAGGTTTAAGGTGCTTTGAGCCTTTGCATTTCCAATGAGCACCTAGATCTTGTGGAATCTTAGTAGCAGTTAAGATGCTCGCAGTGTGGCAAGTCGGGGGTTCAAATCCCCTTGAGGAGGTAATTACATTTTGCATTTAAATAATTTGTATTAGCCCTAAATTTTGAATTTATAAGGTAGTTAATGGAAATTAAAGTTTGTTATTAGGGTTGTGATTATTATTGCAAAGCATAATTGGTTTATGATTTATTTGATGGTTATGGAGAAATTTTTTTAGGAGAAATAAGGAGTTGTTCTTAAAAGCAATTTTGAGAGGTTTATTATTTTTGATAAGGGTTTTAATAAAAGGGACTTTGGTGGATGTGTTTATTAAATTGGAATAAAAATGGTGTAATTTGAGTAATGCTTTATTTTGTGATTATTTGAAGTCCATTAACCCTTGTTTAGATTGGAAAAGAAAGTTGTGTTTAAGTGTGGCAGATTTTGTGGAAAACTTATTGGCATCAAAAAGGTATGGGCACATTCTCCTATTGATTTTTTATGGCGGTTGATTTCTAAAATATCATTGGAGAGAAAATGATTGATTGTGGTTTTCTTTGAGAAAATGATTGATTGAATGCTTCAAGGTTTTTTGGTTTGTGAGTTGTATTTAAACCTTGTTTTATTAGCATTGTTGTTGAAGCCCATTGATGATGAAATGAACTTGAACTTGAGTTAGAAAATAACATGAGTATCATTGCTATGTGAGACTTGTGCTTGAGCATTTTTGGAAACATTTTGAGTTGTTTTATACATGCTTGGACTAGGTTTGTGAAAAAGGATTATTCCTTGAGGTGATTGGTTGAGTTGAGTTGGTTAATACATGCTTGGACTAGGTTTTGTGAGAAATGATTATTCCTTGAGGTTATTGATTGAGTTGAGTTGATTAACCCTAGTCAATTGGATGCATGTGGTTGTTTAAGTTCCTAGAAAAAAATTGTTCAATATTTTGATTTGAGTTGAGATTGATTTGATTTGAGATTGATTTGAGTTGAGATTGAGGTTGATTTGAGTTGATATTGAGATCTGAGTATAGAACATATAGAGTCTCTAACAATTCTCTTGATGCTTCTATTGAGTTTATATTAGGATTTGAGTGTAGAACATATAGAGTCTCTAACAATTCTCTTTATGCTTATATGAGATTGATTTGAGATATTGATTGTGCATTGAGCTTAGAACATATTGAGTCTCTAAAAATTCTTTTTATGATTCTATGTGATTGAGATAATTCTTTGAGAAGACTTGTGGACTGTTTTGAGTTAAGATTTTTTGAAAGCTTGATATGCAAATTTGAGAAAGTCCTAGAGAGGATTTTTTGAGCAGATTTGGATAGGTTTTGTGTGAATCTGTTGAGCATATTTGGATAGGTTTTGTGAGAACCTATTGAGTATATTTGAGCAGGTTCTAATTGAACCTATTGAGCAGAATTGTACTAGACCGATTGTACTATGTTTAGTGCAAGAGATTGAGTAGAACTATGCTAGATCGACTGAACTATGTTTGGTATAGTATTGAGATAGATCTTTGGAGGTGACAGAGTATAGATGATAGAGTCTCAGTGGATAGAGATCCAATAGCCAGGACAATTGAATACAAATCTAAGTGAGGAGTCTTCAAGTGGAGAGATATCCACAAGTTAGTGCAACAGAGAGATAGAGTCTTCTAGAAGATCACTATCCAGAGTAGAAAGAGAAAGAGTTCTCCTGTGGAAGAGATCCATGAACTTGAGATTTAGGGGATCAACATCTCCTTTGTACCGAGGTCCATAAACATTGTAATTTGGAAAATATTTCCAAGAGATTATTTGAGAAATATTTAGAAGAAATATTTTCTCTGTGGAGGTAGCCCACATTGGGTGAACCACATTAAAATGGTGTCTCTCATGTGTGTGATGTTTTGTGTGATGTTTATGGTTTCATTAATGCTTATGCTTCTATTTGGGAAAAAAAATTATGTTATATTGTTCACCCCCCCTCTCAGTATAAGCACATGTTCTTCAATTGGTATCAGAGCGGGTATCTCCGTGAAGAGTCTAACAGCTTGGAATAGGAGCCTTTAGAAGCACACATAGCTTCAAAGAGTGAAGTAGAGACTATGTTTGATATGAAATAAGAGTTCTTCTCCGCTCTCAGAAAACTAGAAAGGCTTAGAGAAGAAAATTCAAACCTGAAAGAACAAATTCAGGAAGAAGAAGCAAGAGTGGAGTTCCTTCAGAATCTCACAGAACTTACGATCAATGTGGAAGAAGGAAGGAAAATTGAGCAAGACGTGATAGATCTTCTGAAAGCCAAAGAAACAGAATTTGAAGTATTGGAAGTTAAAATTGTTCTTCAAAAAAGTAAAGTTGAAGAGACTAAGATTCTATAAGAAAATAAATAAGAATCAAGCTTCAAAAGGGCAGAAACATCAAAAAAATAAAGGCAAGCAAAGGACATCAGAAAAGAACCCTGGATAAAGGTTAATCACATAAGGAAGATCACCTCATCACAATATCCAAGGTCTCCTAACAGATTACATAACTTCTTCCATGGTCATTGTTTTTCTTGTAATAAATATGGACATAGAGCTACTCACTGTATTCATCATGCTGCTTACAATGTAAATTTTAATTCCTTTGCACCTCTCATGGATGATGATGTTATATGTTACAAATGCAATAATTTTTGACATAATGCTAGATGGTGTAAAATGGCAATTCCAAAATCTAGAAAACTTATTCCAACAACTAGGAAGAATGTTAGGGCCAACTCTATGTTAGTTAAACAACCCTACATGCTTAAGATAAAAATGAATAATGGTATTTGGACAATGGTTTTTCTAGTCACATGATAGGAGATAAAGACAAGTTCATCATTCTAAAGGAAAAAAATAGGGGATCAGTAAGTTTTGGTGACAATGGATCAACAAAAATTGTTGGGAAAGGTACTATAAGTCTAGACAATGGAAAACCAAAAATAGATAATTTTTTATATGTCAAAGGGTTAAAACATAATATTCTGAGTATAATTCAACTTTGTGATCAAGTATATGTGGTCACATTTCATCCAGATAGATGTGAGATAAGGAAAACATAAACAAGAAGAATTATTGCAAATGCAAAAAGGACCACAAACAACTTATACATGCTAGATGAAATCAAAGGAGAAAAGTGCTTTATGTCACAATATGATGAGAGCTGTTTGTGGCATAGAAGGTTGGGTCATCTGAATTTTGACAACATTGTCAGCATAAGCAATAAAAAAGCAGTCAGAGATTTACCCAAAATAAGAAGACCACAAAATACAATTTGTGGACTGTGTCAACATGGAAAGCAAACTAGGACAACTTATAAACCAAAAGGTTATATGACTTCTGAGCCTTTGAGTCTCATACACACTGACTTATGCGGTCCTACCAAAACATAAAGTCTTCAAGGTGAGAGCTATTTTATGTTGTTTATAGATGACTATTCCATAATGGTATGGGTAACCTTTTTGAAAGAGAAGTCAGAGGCTTTCAAAAAATTTAAGGATTTCAAAAAGGTGGTTGAAAATAAAATAGGAAAAATGATTGTGTCTTCGATCAAATAGAGGAGGAGAATTCACATCAAATGAATTCATAGAATTCTGTGAACAACATGGAATTAAGAGAGAATACTCAGTAGTAAGAACTGCTTAACAAAATGGAGTAGTTGAAAGAAAGAACATAACTATTGAAAACATGGCTAGAGATATGTTAAATGAATCTAAGTTATCATATGGGTTTTGGAAAGAAGCAGTATCTACATCTGTATATATAATTACTAGGGATCAATTAAGGGTAAATCAAAACAAAACTCCTTATGAGCTATGGAAAGGCAGACCTACTACCTTAAAACATTTTAAGATTTTTGGAAGCAAATGCTACATAATATGGGAAGATCATAATTTGGGAAAATTTGATCCTAGATGTGATGAGGGAGTTTTTCCTGGTTACTCTACAAAAATCAAGTCTTACAGGTGTTACAGCAAAATAACTCGCACTATGGTGGAAAGTATGAATGTAACTATTGATGAAAAAATAGATTCCAGAGAATCATTTCAACAATCTATATACCAAGAAGATGGATGTTGTCCAGAAGAATTTTGTGAGGAATCAGATAATGATGAAGAAGAAATGCAAAGGCTTATTCCTAAGACTCCTTACAGGTATGTACAAAAACATAACCCAAAAGATCAAATTTTTGGGGATCCAGATGAAAGACAGACAAGAAGAAGAATAATAAAACCATCTTAGCAAGAAAATATTTCTTTGCTATCTAAAATTGAGCCAAAAAACTTCGCTCAAGATAGTGAAGATGAATTTTTAGTTAAAGCAATGAATAAGGAATTGGATCAGATAGAAAAAATCAAGACTTGGGAACTTGTTCCATGACCAAAGGACAAAAATATGACTGGTACAAAATGGGTTTTCAAAAATAAGTTGAATTAATAGGGGCAAGTGGTCAGAAACAAAGCAAGATTAGTATGCAAAGGATATGGTCAAATATAAGGAATTTATTTTAATGAAACTTTTACTCTTATAGCATGACTTGAGGCCATAAGGATGTTTTTATCCTTTGCAAGTTTTAATAACTTCAAGGTATATCATATGGATGTCAAGTCAACTTTTATAAATGGGGTTCTAGAAGAAGAGGTCTACATAGAACAACCAGAGGGATTCATACTAACAAATACATCAGATCAGGTGTGTAGATTAAAAAAGGCACTATATGGTTTAAATTAGGCTCCCAGATCATGGTACTCAAGATTGGATAAGTATCTATAGGAACAAGGGTTCAGGAAAGGAATAGCAGATGCTAATTTGTATATCAGAAATGATCTTCTAATAGTAGTTGTTTATGTTTATGACATAATATTTGGAGGAAACGATGACAAAATGTGTTAGGATATCATCCTAACCCTTAATGTAATAACTTCCTTGATGTAATAATTCCTAGTGAACATGGATAATACCCATGATTAATATTTTGTAATGTTCTAAGTTTTAGCTTAGGTAGTGCCTATGAAAAATGGCACCCTTTTCTATGTAACACATGGTAGATAGGTTAGGTAATGTGGCCTTGTGCATGTAATTCGAGTGGCATTATGCATGTAATTCGTGTGGCATTATGCATGTAATTCGAGTGGCATTGTGCATGTAATTCAAAGTGGCACTATGCATGTAATTCGGGTGGCATTATGCATGTAATCCAGGTGGCATTTTGCATGTAATCCAACCTTGAAAGGAAACTCTTTAAATACTCGAAAAGGCACCAATGTAATCATCTTTTTGCAAATTAATGAAGTGTTGAAGGAGGATGCCCCCTCGAAGAGGCCTGCGATTCTATCTATTGTGAGATTTTTCCTTTTAAGTAATTTTTGTTCTCATATGCATTTAATTCTGAATATTGTTGTAATGTTTTTGTGAGTTTATTTCCAAGAAAATGTATGAGAGTGTGTTTATTTGAGTTGAGAGTGTGTTGTTTAGTATATTTTATAGTAGGATCTTAACAAGTGGTATCAGAGCGCTTTCTAGGGCCAAGTTCTATTGCAACTGCAATGATTCTTGCCATCCAATCTGCCTATTAGGTATAAATTCTGTGTGTTTTCCATTCCTGTTTTTCTTTATTAAAAAAAAAAATCCAAAAAATACAGTGCATTTTTTTTTCCAGACCAAAAAAAATTTTTTTTAGTTGAGTATGTAGAAACCCTGTGCTGGGGGTTTTAAAATATCGCGAAGGATCTGTTGTTATTGGCTAAGCTAGATAGACCATAAAGTGTCTAGTGAAGTGAGGGGCGATCAGGCTCCAATACCCAGGCCTCAGACAGAACTCACGCACGGACTTGAGCTCCCACGTATCTTTGGGTATATCGGGAGACCATCTAGGTTTAAACAAAATTTTAGCCATTAGGAATCTTTTCGGCCTTGTATTACTCATAGTCTATGAAACACAGCATCCTGGACGATTACCCTCCCATATTGTTAGAGAGGCGGGTAGTGTGCTCAAGGGTATGTGTGGAATCCTCCTTGAGTAGTGGCCTGCAATATTGGTCCCAACACTATTGTTCATCACTATCAGTATAATAGAGGGTCTATGGGTGGTACATACTCCTCTACCTAGCATTCCCTAGTTCTGTTAAAACTTCAACTTGTAAAAAATAAAAATATTAAAAAAAAAAAACCAAACCTCCCTATTCATAAACTTGTATTTCAAATCCCCAAAAGTGAGCATATGAGAAAGGAGTCCTGATAAGGCCTAGAAATGCCTCATTATTAGACTATGGTTGACATATAAAAACTGCCATAATATTAAATATGACAAAGTTAAAGTTCCAAATAGTGATTAGAATATGTTATTTGTTACATGTTTGCATGATTTTATGTTTGGAACATTATACCTTTGTTTTGACTATTTTTAGCATTTTATGCACTGTTTCAGTTGATTAGGTAGTAAATAAAACATGTATTGTAATTACATTCTAATGGCATGAATAGATTCCTCTCATCAAGAACTACAACTTTGATTTTTGAAGCAAGTCAATCCGAGCTGTAGATAAAAAGTTATGAAGGTTACATCATTCCTGCACTCATTGTTCATTCCTGCACTCATTGTTCATTCCTGTGCTCATTGTTCATGCCTGTCTTTTCTAGAGTGGTTAACAGGTGCAAATCTGCATTAAAGAGAACATTTGTGGATCTACTAGGAATGATCCAGAGTGAGTTAAGGTGCCAAATTCATACCAATTGTACTTCATAATATAGAGAAAACATTACCCAAATGTGAAGGTATATGGACAAGTAACCTGGAAGTTATGAGGCCTGCAAAATGGTAGTTTCACACTTTTTGACAGCTGGAAATGCTGGTAAAAATCTGTGTTAAAGGCCAACTTGACAAGTGATGCGGGGGAGTAATTTATGAGGAATTAAGAGTTGAAAATTGAACCCAATGTTGTTCATATAACCAAGAACACATGGACATAATTTGGTAAAAAATGGAGTTACGATGAACAAGTTATAAGCACTCCAAAAGGGCATCTGGGCATGTTTTGGCAGCTAAAAACAACAGGTCACAGTCCATACAAATTCCAGCCACCCGTCACTATGAAGTAAGGCATGGAATTTGTCAACTAAGAAGAGGTAAATGCTTGGAAACAGTTGAGGGAGGATGGGCATGACTCTTTCTCCACCTGACAACACTTCCATGTGATGCAAATGGGAGCAACAAGTCAAAATGTTGAATTGCAGGAAATGCAGGACACAGTCATGCAAATTCCAGCCAGCTGTACATATATAACAGGACTTGGAATTAGTCACTCCAACACGTGCCACCAATGCATAAGGGTGTACAATATAAGGGAAAATAATCCAAATGGTCAACAACTTCCTCCCTATGCATTTGGAGCACATATATGCAATGAATTTTCACCTGCTTATTATTCTAGAGTAGCACAGGAATAAGCAACGCAGGAATAGGGAATAGTGCAGGAACAACCAAAAATGGTCAAAATGCATCAAAACCATGGAAAGCATGATTGAAAATTGACCAAACGATTATTCCACCCTATTTGTACTTTTTTCCTTCACCATAGGCAGACCAGCTGTGATAAAGGGATAAAGATTGACAAATTATAACCCTGCATTCCAGGAAACTATTTTGTAAATAGTTGGAAATCCTTGAAACTCAACAAATAGATATATCAACTTTGTCTTATAAATAAATCTCCCAACACGGTTGAGCATGATAGATATATAGATAGATACATAGATAAATAAGAGATATTTATTAGCAGAAGATAAAATATTTGTAGCATTACAGTAAATTGCAAATTTTTCCTATAATACTATAATGCAGTTTTAGATAGAATAAAAGGTGCATTCTTCAGATTTTATTAACATTTTATAGTTTATAGTGCACATTTAATTTACCTGATATAATTCTTCACCCTCTTTTGGTTTTGGAAGCAAGGGCCACTTGCAGGATTAGAGGAAGGGTAGCATAGTGATAGAAAATTCTTGCTGATTTTTTGTTGCAGTAGATCAGCAAAATTCTATCAACATTTATTTGTAGAATTAGTTTCATTTTAGAAGTGCACCATAGTATTTAGAACATGTTTGGAATAGTGTTCATCATTTAATAGGATTTGATAGTATTTTTCATAATTCACTACAATTTCCAGATTTCTGTCATTTTCCAGCTTTGTAGTAATTTCCAGATTTTTGTCATTTCATTGCAATTTCCAGAGTGTTATTTTCCAGTTTTGCAATAGATGTTAATTTAATTTTTTAGATTTAAAACATGCTCAAATAATTATGAACTTTTTAATTAGTTTACTTTTCTGTAACTTTGTGTGTGTTTTCAATTCTACAATTTACTTTTCTGTCACTTTCAATTTAGCAACATTTCACTTCCTATTATTTCAGATTCTGCAATTTTCATTTCTTGTAATTTTAATTCAGTTTCAGCTTCTGCAATTTTATTTTCAATTCTAGGAGTTAGAGGTCACACAAAACCCCCAAAAATTAACTGATCCATCAATAAAGCCTATTTTCTAAATGAACTAATCTTTAACCTGTTGGAGTCTTCTTTTGTATATAGCCTGGGACACCGCCCTGGATTGACACATATAATTACTAAATGATGAATGATCAACGACCCTCATCATTTTTGGCATCGTTGTTGGGGATAGGTGTTGTTAGAAGAGGAAAGTAGTCCAATAATTGTTAGTGTGCTAAGTTGTGAACTTTAGAGTGAAATCTGAATGTAATAACTAGCATAATTAATAGTTGTTGGTAAATTCCATTTTAGTTCATTTAGATAACAAGCAAGTATGAATAGGTTAAAGGATGTGAAAGCACGATTTCAAAGTATGAAAAATCCTTTGCCTACCACAGGAAGAAAATTTTCACAAGAGGTTGAAAGTATATCAAAGTTTTCCAAATTTATGATTCCCAAAACTGTTGGAACTTTCAAAGAATTACAATCATCTATGTCCATAACTATAGGATCATTTGAGAAATCATCACAAGGAGGAACAATCAATAGTTCAAAACCTTTTTTTATTGATAAATCCATACAATCAGGACAGTTTAATAGGATATCTAATTGTGATTGGGAACCTATAAGGGTAGGCTCACAAGAGAATCTAGGGAGAGCTAGTAATGTGCTCCAACCTAGTGCAACTAGTACACCTGCAAAAACTTTTCAAAATCCCATCCAATTAGATCCTAATCAAAATGCTCCCATGAAGGTCATTTCACCTTCTATGTTACCAAATTTTAAGGGAGTTACATCTGAAGACCCTAATTTGTTTTTGTTTGAGTTTAAAATTGTGTGTCAAGCTCATGATTACACTAACGACAATCAAAAGCTCAAATTATTTCCTTCCACTCTTAAAGAGTTAGCTCTACAATGGTTTATCACCTTAGCACATGATTCAATTAGAACCTGGAATGATATGGAAAATATATTTTTGGAGAGATACCAAGAATATTATCAAGTCAAAAATCAAAACAATGAATTGCTTGAAATGAAACAAAAGGAAAATGAAATATTAGAAGATTATGTAGACAAATTTTCTTTTGTTCATAAGAGATGTGGTAATGTTGAACCTGAAATGTGCAAAATTATATTCTTAAGGGGACTACAAGATGAATTTCGGGATGCATTGGATATTTTAGGAAGAGGCGATGCAAATGCACTTGAAATACAGGAAATCATTAAACTTTGCAAAAATTATTCTCATTCAAGGCATAGAAAACATAGAATTGGTAATGATAAACATGATTTGAAAGAATGCATGAAAGAGTTTGATAAATCTGATATTGTTGTACATCTTGATAAAACAGTAGATAAAAAGAGTAAATCTACTGAACCTTCAGTTATCTATTGTTCAAGATGTGAGCAACAACACTCTGTTCATGACTGTCCTTTGAAAAAAACATGTATACCAGCTACTTGTAGCATTTGTCAAAAATGACATTCCACAAATCAATGTTATTTATTTCCAGAACTCAAAAGTGTCTTTGAAAAATAGCCTCAACCTATGAAAAAACTCAATTTTTTAGGACAAGAACAAGGAGATAATTTTCTTAAGTTTCCATATCAAAATGCTTCTCAATTTCCTATACATTGGGGAAATAATCCTTGGTATATGCCATGGTATGCTTCAGGTCCACTTCAACAATGTTGGAGTCAACCACCATGGGCATATTCCCAAGATTGGTCTCAACATGGATGGATGAAACAATAATGGAATCAACCACATCCACCATGGTTGCAGCCAAAACTACAAGGATATCAATGGGGACAACAACAAAAATTGCTCAAAGGGCAGCAACATTACCAAACACAAAAATCAAATTTATTGCCCACTCATACCCATAGTTTCTCTCATGGACAACAACAACAAAATGAAAAACAACCTCTATTTTCAGCTCAACCTGTGGTCAGTCCAAACAATGTTAAATAGGTAACCCCTGTCTCTAAGGCTAAATCAAAAAATATAGCCATAATAAATGCTGGTGACTATCATAAAAATCAATTGTGTTTAGGAAAACCACTTCTTGAATATATTCCACTTACTAGTGTAGAAATAGGAGCTAAAATGAATGCACATAAAAACAAATCTGCACTGAAACAAGAAGAAGAAAAAGAAAATATCCCACAAAAAGAATCATATCTTGAACAGTTTGAAATATCAAAACTAACATCTTTGAAATCAGATTTGATAAGGGAATTAAAAAATTTAAATGTTATAGTCCCTTTACTTCAAGCTATTAAATATGTGCCAATCATTAATACAATTGTTCAAGAAATATGTTTTAACAAACCAAGAAAAAAGAAGAAAATATATCCTAAAAACATACAAGTCGATGGTAAAAGAGTAAACTTGCTTGCACGAAACCTTAGTCTGCCTAAGTATGATTGTCTAGGATGCCCATGGTTTCATGAAACATATAAGGAAAATGAAACGGACATTTCAATTTTGGCCTCCATCGTTGTAAAGGATAATGTAGAAGAGATGGATTCATTCAAACAGTCTGTTTTTGATGAAAATGTTCATAATGCAGATTTTAAATATGAACCAATCACTGTTCAACAATTATTATGGAATGATGAAAACAAAATTCTAAAAATTTGTCATCCATTCCAATACAAAACAATTTTCTTCACTTGTCACATGGATGTCATCATTTTTTCTCATCTTTTCCTTTCCATTTATCAAAGTTAATTCTTTTAAGAATTGTTTTTGGTAAACATACACAGATTTTCCATTATTTTCCACCATATCATTGTTCTCTTAATTCATTAATGCATCATTATCCAAGAACCAATTCGAAACATCTTGGTACAAAACAAACTGAAATGCAGCCAAAACAACCTTTGAACAACAATAGTTGGTTGACTAAAAACCATGAAGTAAATTTGTTTGATGTATTGATCCAACATCCTAATGCTCTACTAACACTTTATGCATCTTTAGCAGTTGGCATTGAGTTGTTGCAGTACGGGAAAAAATGGATTTTGCAGTTGAATGCAGTTAATGAACTTTGGTTGGAAGCACTTCACCAAATAGAGTTCATTCAACAAAATGGAAAATGTGGCATGATGATCACATTAAGAGCAACAAGGATGAACCAGAAGAGTTTGAGAATGGAGTTGTTCAACTTTCTTCAATTGATGATTCAAGAAGGACATTAGTGGTGAATGGACATCTTTTACAGTTGTACCATAAACCACTCACAAAGAAGGAATTTGCTCAATCTTTCACACAGTCACATTTGCATATGATAGAAGAAGATTCCTCTTCTGACAAGGTTTCCAAATGATCATATTTTTTTAGCCTTGAAAAAAATACGAAAAAAAAGGAAGGAAATAATATTGTTTGTGAAATTCCTTCACGGGCACAATTTCAAGAAAATTGTGAAATTCCTTCATGGGCACAAGCAAGACATTAAAAAAAAAAAATTAAAAAAATTAAAAAAAAAAAAGAAGTTGGTTGAAAACCAGAAATGGCAGCCTCTTCTAATAAAAAAAAAATGAAAAAAATGAAAAAGAAAGAGAAGAAAAAAAAATGAATAATTCAATAGTGAAAACCTTCTCGGAGGCACTGTTGAGTTGGATTGCATGAAAACCTATTTTTCGGCATGCATTGCCTTGTTTATCCACCCATCATTGTTCTACCATTGTACAAATCTCACCTATTGCACCTATGTTGTTCTTATTTCAAAAAAAATCATCATCAAAAGTAGCTTGTAAGGTGGATGATAAATTTTCAAGACAGTAAGGTATGTGTTTCTTGCATTTAGTCATGGTAAGCATTTATCATTTAGTATATGATAATCAATATTTGGCATAAACTGTTCATACAATATTGGCAAGTTAAAAAAAAATGGAACATGTTGTTCAAAATGTCAAGGAACACCCCCCTTCTGCCCTTGGTTGCATGGGAAATAAAAATTGTGAAAAACCTGATTTTGGGACAAATATGACAGCCATTTTATCTTTATTAGTAGGGCAGATTTTAGAATAAAATGTCCCACCAATACCTCATAAATCTGAGAAGGACGAAATGCACCTAAAAATTTTGTTTTACTACTACTGCAATAAAACAACAACAAAAAAAAATAGCATGGAAAAAGATTTTTTGATGTTATGGAAGGCTTATACACTCTAAATATGGGCCCACATTAGAATCTGCAGCTAAATTTTGCATAGGAGGCCATTTCAGCATGTTTTTGACACATCTTCAGAATGACAGTCTCATTCCAGAGACTTTGGAACAATAGTCTCATTCCAGAGCAAGCTTCAAAACGAGACAAATTATGCCAAAAATTCTTGAAAATGTTGCATAACAGTAGGGCACATTATATATTAAGCTTCTTACAGTTCTACCACAAGTACAAAGGAAGAAAAGAAAAAAAAACAAAAAAGAAAAAAAAAAAAAAAAAAAAAAAAAAAAAAAAACAAATTGCAGGAACTACAATGCTTGGTGTAGTGCAGTAAGAATAACTTTCTCGAGTAGTAGGTGGCAAAAGTATGTTGTTCATATTAATAGGGCCTACTAGGATGCATGAGGGCATGCATCAGTTTAAGCTGGGGGGAATGATGAGGCCTAGAAATACCTCATTATTACACTATGGTTGACATATAAAAACTGCCATAATATTAAATATGACAAATTTAAAGTGCCAAATAGTGATTAGAATATGTTATTTGTTACATGTTTGCATGATTTTATGTTTGGAACATTATACCTCTTTTTTTATTGTTTTCAACATTTTATGCACTGTTTCAATTGATTAGGTAGTAAATAAAACATGTAAATGGCATGAATAGATTCCTCTCATCAAGAACTACAACTTTGCTTTTTGAAGCAAGTCAATCCGAGTTGTAGATAAAAATTTATGAAGGTTACATCATTCCTGTGCTCATTGTTCATTCTTGCGCTCATTGTTCATTCCTACGCTCATTGTTCATGCCTTAGTCTTTTCTGGAGCTGTTAACAGGTGCAAATCTGCATTAAAGGGAACATTTTCGGATCTATTGGGAATTCTCCAGAGTGAGTTAAGGTACCAAATTCATACCAATGGTACTTTCATAATATAGAGAAAACATGACCCAAATTTGAAGGTATATGGACAAGTAACTTGGAAATTATGGGGCCTGCAAAATGGCAGTTTCACACTTTTTGACAGCTAGAAATGTTGGTAAAAATCTATGTTAAAGGCCAACTTGACAGCGATGCAAGGAGTAATTTATGAGGAATTTAAGAGTTGAAAATTAAACCCAATGTTTTTCATATAACCAAGAACACATGGACATAATTTGGTAAAAAATAGAGTTACGATGAACAAGTTATAAGCACTCCAAAAGGGCATCTGGGCATGTTTTGGCAGCTGGAAACAACAGGTCACAGTCCATACAAATTCCAGCCACCTGTCACTATGAATTAAGGCATGGAATTTGTCAACTAATAAGAGGTAAACGCTTGGAAATAGTTGATGGAGGATAGGCATGACTCTTTCTCCACCTGACAACACTTCCACGTGATGCAAATGGGAGCAACAAAAGGCTGAAATGCAGGAAATGCAGGACACGGTCATGCAAATTCCAGCTAGCTGCACATATACAGCAGGGCTTAGAATCAGTCACTCCAGCACTTGCCACCAATGTAGAAGGGTGTACAAGATAAGAGAAAACAATCCAAATGGTCAACAACTTCCTCCCTATGCATTTGGAGCACAGATAAGCAATGAATTGTCACCTACCTATTATTTCGGAGTAGCACAGGAATAAGCGACGCAGGAATAGGGAATAGCATAGGAACAACCAAAAATGGTCAAAATGCATCAAAACTATTGAAAGCGTGATTGGAAATTGACCAAGCGGTTAGTCCACCCTATTTGGACTCCGTTCCTTCACTATAGGCGGACCAGCTAGGATAAAGGGATAAATTTTGACAAATTATAACCCTGCATTCTAGGAAACTATTTTGTAAACAGTTGTCTTGTGGCTGATCCACAACGTACCCCAAAATTGGGGACCCACCCTTTTTGCATGTGTTCCAAGAAGACTGAAGTGGCCCATAGGCTAAAGATCAAGGAAAAAAGCAAAATACCACAAGGAGGAAAAGTGTCGCGATATCGCGACATGTTGCGCCATCGCGGCCAAAATAGAAAAAGTGTCGCGATATCGTGACATGTTGCACCATCGCGGCCAAAAAGAAAAAGTGTCGCGATATCGCGACATGTTGCACCATCACGGCCAAAAAAGAAAAAGTGTCGCGATATCGCGACATGTTGCACCATCGCGGCCAAAATAGAAAAGTGTCGCGATATCGCGACATGTTGCACCATCGCGGCCAAAATAGAAAAAGTGTCGCGATATCGCGACATGTTGCGACCATCACGGCCAAAGATAGAAAAAGTGTCGCGATATCGCGACATGTTGCACCATCGCGGCCAAAAAGAAAAAGTGTCACGATATCGCGACATGTTGCACCATCGCGGCCAAAGAAGAAAAAGTGTCGCGATATCGCGACATGTTGCATCATCACGACCAAAAGAGAAAAAGTGTCGCGATATCGTGACATGTTGCATTTTCGTGATTCAAAGCAAAGAGAAAGAGCTAAAAAGAAAAGTGTCGTGATATCGTGACATGTTGCATTTTCGTGACCATACAAGACAAGAAAGAACAAGAAAAGAAAAGTGTCGTGATATCGTGACATGTTGCATTTTCGTGGCCAAAAAGAGAAAAAGTGTCACGATATCGCGACATGTTGCATTTTCAACAAAAAGGAAAGAAAAGTGTCGCGATATCGCGACATGTTGCTTTTCCAGAAAGTGTCCGATATCGCGACATGTTGCTTTTGATTCAAAGAGAAAAAAAGAGAAAAGTGTCACGATATCGTGACATGTTGCGTTTTCACGAAAAAAAGTGTCAGATATCGCGACATGTTGCTCAAAAAAAAAGTGTCACGATATCGCGACATGTTACATTTTCACGATTCAAAAGGGGCAGCCAAGCTGAGGAACAAGAAGTGTCGCGATATCGTGACATGTTCCAGTTTCGCCAAGGTAATGGACCTGCATAGTGACGTGGACATAAGGACAAAATCTAATGAATAAGACAAAGCGTTACATGATCATTCAAGATGACCATTACACACGGAGGGAAACGAACGCAAGCCAATGAGGAGAAAATGCAGCGAAGGGCCACAAAATGGAAACCAAAGCACACGCAGTCAAGGAAGGTGAAATGAGCAGCCATCAAAAAACGAAACGAACCATCATGGAAGGAGAAGCAATTTGTTTAGAAGTTTAAATACGCCATTCAAAGAGGCCAGAGGGGGTCGGAAACCGCTGCAAGCAGAGTTGCAGAGCTGAAGGCGAGGAGGCCATTCTGGACCTGTTTGAGTTGTTTCTCTTCCACAGACTGGTTTGGAAAAACCAGAGATTCTGCTATTGTAAAATGACATATTTTTAATGCAGAAGTGTTCAAAAATTTGCATCTTGTGGGCAAGAAAGAAGGAGATATTCTTTGCATGCTATGGATTTAATGTTTATTCTTTCATTTTTTAGATTTTGAATTTATAGATAATGTTAAATGCCATCTTTTTGGGTTACATTAGGTGAATATTTGAAATCTGAAATGTTATTTCGTACCCTAGGAACCAACACTTAGTCTATGGGGATTGTGCATGTTTTGCAAGTCCAATAGGTTAGGTTGCATGCATGGAGACCTCACATCTTCGGTTTTGTCGGAACAGGATAGCATCATACTGAGTGCATTTTTATTTTTAGTTTGTTTTCTGCATTTCATTTTCATTCTCTGCATTTTATTTTCTTTAGAAAGTTTAACTTATTTAAAATAAACATTTAAAAATTACAAAATCCAAAAAAAACAATGAACAATCACTAAAGTTTCATGATGAAATAAACCAACATTGCCCCTTGTTTACAGTTACTTGCAATCACTAAGGTGTTCCAAGCATTTAAATTGATTATCTTCATTTGAGATTACTAATACACAGTTGCAAATGCTAATACAACGGAGACCTTGGAGAAGTTGTTTGTTTGACTTCTTTGCAAGAGGGGATTTGGAACCCAAATCCTAAAGGAGAGTTGTACTTTCACAACTGGGTGAAAATACCACTCAACAGATTGGCGCTAGAAGGAGGGCCGAATCGGTTTATTTCATTGTCCTAACGCTTTTTGATTGTTCATACAAGAATAAGATGTTTGGAATAAGGTGTTTTGATTGTGCATTGTTTTAGAATATTGCTTTGTCAAGGTTCCTTCTTTCATGACTAACAAATTGATTTTGAAGTTATTCTATGAATTTCATTAATTACAGGATTTTCTTTGTCTCGCAGGTTTTCTTGGAGGTACTGAGAGTTTTGTCAGGGTTTTGTAGGGTTATCATCATCGATTTTGAATCAAATGGCCCAACCTCCACCACCTCCTTGGTACGGAGCCCATAACATTCCTTTGAATATTGCAGGGGATATTCACGAGATCCCTAGGAATATAGAGATATTTTTGCCCAAATACAAACCGGATGGCCCAAGGACCGCATAAGAACATATTCAGGCCTATAGGGATGTTTTGATAAGATTGCACGTTCAACATGAAGATGTGGCTTGTAGACTCTTCCCCATGAGCCTAGACCAAGTGGCCTACGAATGGTATATTTGCTTACCTACTGGTTCCATTACGTCATGGATGCAAATGGAGGATGCTTTTGTCAACCAATTCAGGTCACCATTAGATCCCACAATCATCTATAATCAGTTCATTACATGCAAAAGAGGCCAGGGTGAGCCAATCCGAACTTTTAATCAGAGATTTTAGAAGTGCTATAATAGAGCAATTCGACATTTTGCCATTGATCCTGCAGTAGCTTTGCAAATATATTTTGGGGCATTGGATCCTATGACGACAATGTTTGCAAGGCAAAATCCTCAAGTTACCACGCTTGCTCTAGCCTACAATGAAGCTATGACCATTGAACAACAAATGACACCACGGGGTTATGGGTTTTCCTAGATGCCTATGGTAGGACAATATGGTCCATATGGTCAAGCTCCTATGATGAATCAGATCATGGCACCACAAATATCAGGCATAAATGCTTTGCCTTATCAACAACCATATTCATCAACACCCGCTTACGCACCCATTCCAATTCAACCAATCACATCCATTCCCCCCATTCCTTCATTTTTGCAAAATAGTCAGCAGACTATGCAGGGAGCCGATCCGGTTAATTCTCAGGCTATAGTTCCTTTCCCCAATCCAATTTCGATTCAAAGTGTGAATCCCTATGCAAATCAAGTGGCTCAAAATCCAACTCAAATGTTAAGTCAAGATCTCACCAATTACGCAAATCCTATTGGAACTAGCAATAACATACCTCAACCAAAAGAGATTTATTCAGAGGTTGAAGAACTCAAAAATATGGTTCACAAATTGAGTAATGATTTGGTTCAAAAATAGAAGTATGAATCCCATGCCCCTCACCCAAATCAAAATTTCAACAATAGAGGGAGACAGTGGAATGCGAAGCCAAACAATGGGGGTGTGCCTTCCCCTATTGCTAATCAGATAGATACTTCTGCAGGACCAAGTCACTCTAGTTCCATTCTTAATATTTCTGATTTTGCATGGGAAAATGGGTGTAGATTGCATAATACAAAGACGCATAATGAAAGGAATTGTCCCGAAATAGCTAGGTATACCCATTGTCTCCAAGCTCAAGTGGATGATTTGGAACTTGTGCCAAATGAGGGTCCACCCCAACATCAACAAGGAGAGGACAACGTTTTGGTGGTGGAAACTCTATATTGTCAAGAGAGTGAGAATGAGGAAGGTGAAGATGAATGGGATGAGAAACATGTGGATGAATCAGAAGATGAAGAAGAGGTACTTGAGCATCACGACTTGAACTTGGAGGATGATTACTGTGATTCATGGAAGAAATGGGAAGAACATTATCAATCTAAATCTTCTAATAAACTTGTTGCGTCAATTAATATGCAGGATAACTCAATTGCTTCCTCACATGAGGATACTATAAATCCTGTACAATTTGAGAAAGTTTTGGAAGAGGAATTAGAATCTCATCAAATTTTGGAACATGATAAGGATTCTACAACCATGAATCAAGAAAGAGAGTCCCTTGCTTTAGATTCCTTTGGAGGAAAAGAAATGGAAAATCTTGACCCACTTACTTGTGCTACAATGATTATGCCATTTCAAAATGAGGAAATTACAAAACCTGAATCATTTGGGTTTGATATCATTGATGATCCGATTGAAAATCTCACGTTACCCAAAACAACCCAGGTGATTGATCATGGAAATGTGTTAGTCAACCCACCCCTAGATAGACAAGACTTATGGTTTGAAAGGGATGGACGTATTTTCGATTGGGTACCTAAGTTTGGTGCCTTTGATAAACAAGTCATGGAGAAAGAACAAGTGCTACAGGATGATGAATGTCATGAGAGAAAAGAGGAATTTTCAAATCCTCTTCAAGTAAGGTCAAATGAAAGCGGGCCAAAGGTAAAATCTCACCGTTTTGGTTTCACCATGCAAAATTCGAATGAAGGTTTGCCTAATGAATGGTTTGATTCAAATATTATTAATGTTATGGCTTTATTGAATGAAAATGAAAGCTTATTTCTACACCATGAATCAAAGTGCGGAATGGACATCTTAAAGAATAGACATAAAAGAATTGAACATCAATCATTGTCTAATCAATTTGAAAACTTGAAGCTCCACCATAGGATTATTAATGAAACTAAATCAAATTGGTATGGTGAGAGGGGCAAGTGGAGGTTTGGTTCTTTGTTTGGTTTGATCTTGTTTTTGTTGGATTCCTGCAAAACTTGGTATGCGTATCACGTCATATATCTTTTAAAGAATTCTAATCAGGTTTGGGATCCGGGAAAATGATAATCCAAACTTTTTGTACATTTGTATATACTTTTGGTTTTCGTGTTTTGGTTTCGGAATGGATCTCATTTTGGTTTTAAGTTTTGTGTGTTGGTCCTTTGGACATTTTTGGTTTGTCAACTTAGGTCCTTATGAATGTTGACTAAGACTTGGAGAATATGAAACATCGGAATTGTATTGCAGAAAGCTCCACGAATATTGCAAACACATTAAAGAATATCGTTTGGAACTTGTGATGCATGAAGTTGTCAGTTTTTCACATTATGGTAAAGTAGGTGATATATATTCCATCCGCATTTCAAAAGGAGCAATGCATTCATATCTCATATTACATTCCGCATTGCATATACATTTCATCTCAGTTGCATCTTCATTTCATGTACAATCATTGAAAAGGTGTCGAATCCTCTTAGGGTTATTACATAACATATATTAAAAGGATCCTAAGGTTGGGAACTGATGCCCGAACTATCTTGAACCAAGCACGTTCTACGCATATTAAAGAGAATCTTGAGCAAAATGGTCAAAACCATACTTGGAAGAAAAGGTGAGGTGAAAGGAATATTTCGTGTCTGTCCTATCATGCAACATAATCCTTAAAACAGTGGTTTTTACCACTCCCATAATGCTTAAAGCCTAAAATCAGAGTAGTAAGGATAGGGTTAAATCCTCATCGAACTTAGGTTGAGGATCCAATTCCCCAAAGCTCTGATTTGACCTTCATGGAGTAGTAAGGATAGGGTCTAATTCTCATCTCGCTTAGGTTGAGAATCCGATTCCCCAAAGCTTCTATTTTGCCCATTCAAGAATTTGAAATTCCAAAGCAAATATTTTTCATTTCTTTATTAATATTGGATTGGAAGGATCGTACTACATGTCCCTTGCAAGGATGGGTAGTCATCCCCAAGGTCCAAGAAATCAAAGTAGAGCCAAATCATGGATTATGGGGTTAATCTCCACCGGGGCTATAGACGCCTGGCTGGCAGTGGAGTATGCTCATGCGTGGCAACATGTCTTGTCTAAAAGCAAGACCACTGACTGCTCAAACGGACAGGCTAGCTTGACAGTTTCATCCATAACAGGTTAAATCATTTTGTTCAAGATGAGGTAATGAACTCCAGATCAGAGTAGTAAGGATAGGGTTAAATTCCCATCTCGCTTAGGTTGGGAATCCTATTCCCCAAAGCTCTGATTTCACTTACACTTGCACATGGGTTCAAGATGGTAGTGACACATAACCAACTTTGGGATCTAATAAATTAATTCAGTATGCATATATTTGGTCCTAAGAGGGTTTGACAGTTTTGATATGTTTGTTCATGATACTAGAAGGTTTGAGCCTTTGCAAAGTAGGTTGTTATATCTCTAGCATCTTCATCATACATCAAATCCTGCACAAATCATTCATAGCCTTGCATACGAATCATAAGTGAAACTGACAATGGAATGTTGATCAATTTCAAACGATAGGGAATGAAGCACATTGCACACACCGAGCTGATGCTTAATAATTCTAATGCTTCATGTATTTCTCGTCTAGTTTCATTCTTGGGATATTTTCTGACGCTTGTATTTGAGTCTATGTTTTCAGGTTGAGTTCTCACCGAAATGCTCAGGAGCATTTCCCAACAGAGTCGCCATTTGTTGTGGCTGCTCCACAACGTACCCCAAAATTGGGGACCCACATTTTTTGCATGTGTTCCAAGAAGACTGAAGTGGCCCATAGGCTAAAGATCAAGGAAAAAGCAAAATACCACAAGGAGAAAAGTGTCGCGATATCGCGACATGTTGATTTCAAAAAAAGCATATCGCGACATGTTGCACCATCACGACCAAAATAAAAAAGTGTCACGATATCGCGACATGTTGCACCATCGCGACCAAAAAGAAAAAGTGTCGCGATATCGCGACATGTTGCACCATCATGGCCAAAATAGAAAAAGTGTCGCGATATCGCGACATGTTGCACCATCGCGGCCAAAATAGAAAAAGTGTCAGATATCGACATGTTAAAGAAAATAGAAAAAGTGTCGCGATATCGCGACATGTTGCACCATCGCGCCAAAAAGAAAAAGTGTCGTGATATCGCGACATGTTGCACCATCGCCACTGAAAAAATAAAAGTGTCACGATATCGCGACATGTTGCACCATCACGAAAAAGAAAAGTGTCACGATATCGCGACATGTTGAAAAAAGAAAAGTGTCACGATATCGCGACATGTTGCATTTTGTGACGAAAAGAGAAAAAGTGTCGCGATATCCTGACATGTTGCATTTTTATGATTCAAAGCAAAGAGAAAGACCAAAAGAAAAGTGTCACGATATCATGACATGTTGCATTTTCGCGACCTACAAGACAAGAAAGAACAAGAAAGAAAAGTGTCACGATATCGCGTGACATGTTGCATTTCTCACAAAGAAAGAAAAAGTGTCGCGATATCGCGACAT
This sequence comes from Wollemia nobilis, assembly GCA_028583015.1. Lineage (NCBI taxonomy): Eukaryota > Viridiplantae > Streptophyta > Pinopsida > Araucariales > Araucariaceae > Wollemia > Wollemia nobilis. The sequence continues at coordinate 273,335 of JAQPPZ010000101.1, forward strand.
GTTGCATTGACCAAAAGAGAAAGAAAAGTGTCACGATATCGCGACATGTTGCTTTTCCAAGAAAAGTGTCGATATCCGACATGTTGCTTTCGATTCAAAAGCAAGAAAAAGAGAAAAGTGTCGCGATATCGCGACATGTTGCATTTTCATGATTCAAAAGAAAAAGAAAAAGGCAAAAGTGTCGCGATATCGCGACATGTTGCATTTTCGGATTCAAAAGCAACAAAAGGAAGCAAGAAGGCAAAAGTGTCGCGATATCGCGACATGTTACATTTTCGCGATTCAAAAGGGGCAGCCAAGCTGAGGAACAAGAAGTGTCGCGATATCGCGACATGTTCCAGTTTCGCCAAGGTAACGGACCTGCATAGTGACGTGGACATAAGGACAAAATCTAATGAATAAGACAAAGCGTTACATGATCATTCAAGATGACCGTTACACACGGAGGGAAACGAACGCAAGCCAATGAGGAGAAAACGCAGCGAAGGGCCACAAAATGGAAACCAAAGCACACGCAGTCAAGGAAGGTGAAACGAGCAGCCATCGAAAAATGAAACGAACCATCATGGAAGGAGAAGCAATTTGTTTAGAAGTTTAAATACGCCATTCAAAGAGGCCAGAGGGGGTCGGAAACCGCTGCAAGCAGAGTTGCAGAGCTGAAGGCGAGAAGGCCATTCTGGACCTGTTTGAGTTGTTTCTCTTCCACAGACTGGTTTGGAAAAACCAGAGATTCTGCTATTGTAAAATGACATATTTTTAATGCAGAAGTGTTCAAAAATTTGCATCTTGTGGGCAAGAAAGAAGGAGATATTCTTTGCATGCTATGGATTTAATGTTTATTCTTTCATTTTTCAGATTTTGAATTTATAGATAATGTTAAATGCCATCTTTTTGGGTTACATTAGGCGAATATTTGAAATCTGAAATGTTATTTCATACCCTAGGAACCAGCACTTAGTCTATGGGGATTGTGCATGTTTTGCAAGTCCAATAGGTTAGGTTGCATGCATGGAGACCTCACATCTTCGGTTTTGTCGGAACAGGATAGCATCATACTGAGTGCATTTTTATTTTCAGTTTGTTTTCTGCATTTCATTTTCATTCTTTGCATTTTATTTTCTTCAGAAAGTTTAACTTATTTAAAATAAACATTTAAAAATTACAAAATCCAAAAAAAACAATGAACAATCACTAAAGTTTCATGATGAAATAAAACAACATTGCCCCTTGTTTACAGTTACTTGCAATCACTAAGGTGTTCCAAGCATTTAAATTGATTATCTTCATTTGAGATTACCAATACACAGTTGCAAATGCTAATACAATGGAGACCTTGGAGAAGTTGTTTGTTTGACTTCTTTGCAAGAGGGGATTTGGAACCCAAATCCTAAAGGAGAGTTGTACTTTCACAACTGGGTGAAAATACCACTCAACAAGTTGGAAATCCTAAAACTCACCAAACAGATATATCAACTTTGTCTTATAAATAAATCTCCCAGAAAGTTTGAGCATGATAGATATATAGATAGATACATAGAGGAATATGAGATAGTTATTAGTAGAAGATAAAATATTTGTAGCATTACAATAAATTGTAGATTTTTTTGCAATACTGTAATGCAGTTTCAGATGGAATAAAATGTGCATTCTTTAGATTTCATTAACATTTTATAGTTGATAGTGCACATTTAATTTACCTAGTATAATTCTTCACCCTCTTCTAGTTCTGGAAGCAAGGGCCACTTGCAGGATCAGAGGAAGGGTAGCACAGTGACAAAAAATTCTTGTTGATTTCTTGCTACAGTAGATCAACAGAATTCTATCAACATTTATTTGCATAATTATTTTCATTTTAGAAGTGCACCATAGTATTTAGAACATGTTTGGAATAGTTTTCAGCATTTAATAGTATTTGATAGCATTTTTCATAATTCATTGCAATTTTTAGATTTCTATCATTTTCCAGCTTTGCAGCAATTTCAAAATTTCTATCATTTCACTGCAATTTCCAGATTTGTGTTATTCTCCAGTTTTGCAATAGATGTTAATTTGATTTTCCATATTTAGAACATGCTCAAATAATTTTTAACTTTGTAATTAGTTTACTTTTCTACAACTGTGTGTGTTTTTTCAATTCTGCAATTTACTTTTCTGTCACTTTCAATTTAGCAACATTTCACTTCCTATTATTTCAGATTCTGCAATTTTCATTTCCTGTAATTTTAATTCAGTTTTACCTTCTGCAATTTGATTTCCAATTCTAGGAGTTAGAGGTCACACCAAACCCCCAAACACTAACCGATCCATCAATAAATCCTATTTTATGAATGAACTAATCTTTAACCTGTTGGACACCACCCCGGATTGACACATATAATTACTAAATGATGAATGATCAACGACCCTCATCAATTCCTCTACTAAAAAAAATAATAGAAAGTACATGCATTTGAGATAGACCATGAGGGTGACACTTAAGCTGACAGTCTCGAGAATAACAGTCAAATTTACAATGGCAGTCACAATCAGGTCAGTCAAGTGAGAGAGGTTAGCACAGTCAGGTCAGAATTTATAGTTTTCAGGGTCAGAACAGAACTGTCATAATAGTCACCTACAAAATACAGAGAATCTTGGGGCTAGTGAGGTCAGTAGTGTTAGAGAGACTATTAGGACTGGGCCAACCAGTGAGAGCATGACACGAGGCTAGTTATAGATAGTGCTCCAGTACCCAACTTTTGCTTCGTAGCTCAGAATTAAAAACTGTAAACACCGTTAGACTTAGCAAAACAGGAGATAAAAAAAAAGTTTGGGTGCCAAAAAGTAGTGTTGAGAGATATAGCTCATTGTGACCACCTCTTTTAGTTGATCGTTTTGACATATAGCACCCAAGCACTTTTTTGGGCACTTACTAAATATTAAGTCCTAAAAAATCAATTCTATTTTTAGTAACTGGTCACAAAAGGTTTCAAAATGGCCCAGGGTACCCGTGGACATCAAAAATAACTAGACCACTTGGAATCCTTAACAAAATCCATTGAGAACTTGCACTCGGCTTTTCACTCCATAAGGGAAGAAGTCCAAGGTCTTCGCCTAGAGCATGAGGCCACTAGTAACCGCTTAGAAGAAGCACTAATAGAAGTAGACAACAAACTAAAAAGAGGACCACCCAAAATAGAACACCAAGCTGAGGGTTCTACAAGGAATCATGACCATGATCCATCCTTTAAAATTCCCAAATTAGAATTTTCCAAATTTAGTGGTAAGGATGTTGATGGGTGGCTATGTAGGGTTGATCAATTCTTTAGACTTCATAATGTCCCCATATTTCATCGAGTCCAGATGGATTCCTTTAACTTGGAATCTGAGGCACTACACTGGTTTCAATGGTTACATATTGCCAACCCAAATCTCTCTTGGGATAATTTTGAATCCCAACTACTCACTCGATTTGGTCCTAGTGAGTATGAGGACTTTACAGGGGCCTTGACCAAACTACAACAAATAGGGTTAGTCCGTGAATACCAAGCTCAATTTGAAAAATTATCCAATAAGATAAGAGTATTGAATGAAGGGTTCTTCCAGATTTGTTCTATCAGTGGGTTGAAATGGGAACTCCAAGCGAAAGTAAGAATGTTGAAACCACAAACTATGATGGAAGCTATTAGTTTGGTCCGTTTTGCCGAATCTAAACTCTCTGTCTAAATGTGCCCATCAATGTTTCCTCAAAATAGACCTTCATTTCCTTCTCGATCCAAACACCCAGTTGATAATAAACCTACTGCACCCAAGCGCCTAACCACAGAAGAGATGGATGCACGTCATGCCCAAGGATTATGCTAAAATTGTGATGAAAAGTTTTTTAAAGGGCATAAGTGTGCACACAAAAAATTGTTCTTGATAGATGTTGAAAAACCTGATAACTCTGACCAGAGTGATGAGGATGAGGACCCTCTAAAAACACCTTCTCCACAAGAATAAGTGAAATAGGAACCTGAGACAGCAATTACAGTCCATGCTCTTGCAAGCATTACTACTCCACAAACCATGAAGGTTGTAGGATTTTTCAAGGGCCAACGTCTTTCCATCCTTATGGATTCGGGAAGCATGCACAACTTCATTTTCCCTAGAGTTTCTCAATGGGTAAATTGCTATATCCAGACTTGTAATTCCTTTGAGGTCATGGTAGCCAATGGGGGAACCTTACCTTGTAAAGGAAAATGTCGTAATGTTAAAATCAAGATAGGGACTATGAACTCAAGCAGGACATGTTTGCCCTCCAATTGGGTGGATGTGATATTTTTTTGGGATCTCAATGGTTGAGTACATTGGGCACTATCAATTGGAACTTTTTCAAACTCTGGATGTAGTTCTCCCAAAATGAACAAACACACATCATCAAGGGCTCCCCAACGAGAACACCTTAAATTATTAGTTCAAATGGCATGGAGAAATTGCTAAATAAATCATCACGTGGGGTCATTGCACAACTATTCTCCATCCAACCATCCACCTCTCAAATGGGTGAAACCCCGTTAGAACAGTAACAGATTCTCCATAAACATGAGGCCATCTTTGTGGAACCAACTACACTACCACCGCATCGCTCTCACGACCATGTCATTCCATTATTGTCGGATAGTGCACCTCCCAATATCAGACCATACAGGTACCCTCATGCCATGAAGTCAGAGATTGAGACAATGATACAAGAATTACTCAAGGCGGGTATCATTCGACCTAGTACTAGTCCCTACTCTGCACCAGTCTTACTGGTCCTCAAGAAGGATGGCTCTTGGCGACTGTGTATTGACTATCGGGAACTCAACAAGATAACTGTCAAGGATAAATTTCCTATCCTTGTGGTTGATGAATTACATGGGACCATGTACTTCACCAAGCTAGACCTTCGCTCTGGGTACCATCAGATCCGACTCAGGGATGAAGATATTCCTAAAACTGCTTTTCACACTCATGAAGGTCATTATGAATTCTTCGTAATGCCATTTGGTCTCACAAATGCTCCTTACACATTTCAAATCCTGATGAACAACATATTTCACCCTTTTTTGTGGAAGTTCATCCTTGTGTTCTTCAATGACATCTTGATTTACAGTCACACATGGGAAGAGCATCTCAAGCATGTAGATCAAATCCTACAACTATTGGCCGACCATCAACTGTTTGCAAATGGATGGTGTTCCTTTGGTTTGACTGAAGTGGAGTATCTGGGACACATTGTATCAAAGGATGGTGTCAAGGTTGACCCTAAGAAGATCCAATCAGTCCAAGAATGGCCGAAACCTCGCACTCTCAAGGGACTTCAAGGATTTTTAGGGCTTACAGACTATTATTGTAAATTTGTCTATAATTATGGAAAGATATCTACCCCCCTCACATCCATGTTGAAGAAGTATTATTTTACTTGGATAAGGCCGATTGAGCAAGCATTCTTGGAACTCAAGCATTCCATGACCACCACTCCAATTTTAGCCATGCCAAACTTCTCTAAAAAAATTGTCATTGAAAGTGATGCTTTTGGTCGTGGTATTGGGACGGTATTGATGCAAGGATGCCCTTTGGCTTTCACTAGCAAATCCCTATCTGATTGCAATTTAGGTAAATCCACATATGCCAAGGAAATATTGGCAATATTGCATGTAGTCCTGCATTGGTGACCTTACCTCATTGGGCACCATTTCTCCATCAAAACTGACCACCAGAATCTGAAATACTTTCTAAAACAACTTTTTGCCACCCCCGAGCAACAAAAGTGGGTATCAAAACTCATGAGCTTTGATTATGACATCATGTACAAAAAAGGAAAGGAGAATCTTGTGGTGGATGCTCTCTCTCACCAATTTGAGACCCTTAGTATGTTGTGTGCCATTTCTGCACCATTGCCCCAATGGATTGAGCCCTTACATCAAGAAATACTTTAGGATGCAAATTTGAAAGACTTGGTTGCTTCACTTATGGATGATCCAGAGTCTACACCAGGATATAGTTGGGATGGCCAGGATCTACATTACCATCAATGCCTGGTTCTTCCTCCTAAGTCCCCACTTCAAGAGCTCCTCATGAAGGAATCACATGCTACTCCATCTTTTGGCCATTCAGGGTTCCTAAAAACTTATGAGTGACTCAAGTGCACCTTCTTTTGGAAAGGTATGAAATAGGACATTCGCTCTTTTGTAGCTGACTATGACACATTTCAAATAATTAAAGGGGAAATAAAGCGCTCTCTAGGCACTCTTCAACCATTGTCGATCCCAGAGTAGGTGTGGACTGACATCTCCATGGAATTCATAGAAGGGCTACCTAAATCTGGAGGTAAGTCAATTATTTTCATGGTAGTGGACCGCCTTTCAAAGTATGCTCACTTTTGTGCCCTAACCCATCCTTACACAACATCCACTATTGCCCAATTTTTTCTTGACTCCATATTTCACCTTCATGGCATGCCAGCCTCCATTGTATCTAATCGTGATCCCACCTTTACTAGTAATTTTTGGAAAGAGTTGTTTAAGTTGCAAGGGACTCGGCTAAAAATGAGTTCAGCCTACCATCCACAAACAGATGGTCAAATAGAGGTTTTTAATAAATGCTTGGAAACCTACCTTCGCTACTTTGCCTCCGATCATCCTACTTATTTGGTAAAATGGCTTTCCTTGGTCGAATGGTGGTACAACACTTCCTATCATACTGCCACCAAACTCACATTGTTTGAGGTAGTTTATGAGTGCCCTCCACTCATGCCTTCCTCCTACATTTCGGGCAGCTCCAAGGTCTAGGCCATTGACAATGCTCTGAGTCAACACACCGAGGTCCTCCGCCAACTCAAGCATAATTTGAACATGGCCCAAAATTAGATGCACCAACAAGCTGATCAGCATAGTTTTGAGCATAGTTTTGATGTGGGTGATATGGTCTTCCTTCGCTTGTAGCCATACAAACAATCTTCCCTACAACTTCGTAGGTGTCAGAAGCTCACTCCAAAATTCTATGGTCCTTATCAGGTTTTACAACAGATTGGCCCTATAGCTTACAAATTGGGTCTTCCCCTCACTTCCAAGCTCCACCCTATTTTTCATTTTTCCCTTCTCAAGAAATTTGTGAGCACAAAGGTACAGGTTCAATCAACACTCCCCGAATTAGATGAAGAAGGCTCCATATTACTTGCACCTGAGCAGCTACTGGATCATCGAACTTGCACTCTATGCAACCATACCATTATAGAGGTCCTTGTTCAGTGGCATGGGCTTCAACCTGAGGATGCTACATGGGAGTCTCTCCATCAACTCCAGCAATAGTTTCCTTATTTTCAGCTTTGAGGACAAAGCTTCTTTAAGGATAAGGGCATGTTAGGATCTCATCCTAACCCTTAATGTAATAATTTCCTTGATGTAATAATTCCTAATGAATGTGGGTAGTACCCATGATTAATATTTTGTAATATTCTAAGTTTTAGATTAGGTAGTGCCTATGACAAATGGCACCCTTTTCTATGTAACACATGGTAGATAGGTTAGGTAAGGTGGTCTTGTGCATGTAATTCGAGTGGCATTATGCATGTAATTCATGTGGCATTATGCATGTAATTCGAGTGGCATTGTGCATGTAATTCAAAGTGGCACTATGCATGTAATTCAGGTGGAATTATGCATGTAGTCTAGGTGGCATTTTGCATGTAAGCCAATCTTGGAAGTAAACTCTTTAAATACCCGAAAAGGGACCAATGTAATCATCTTTTTGCAAATTAATGAAGTGTTGAAGGAGTTTGCCCCCTCGAAGAGGCCTGTGATTCTATCTATTGTGAGATTGTTCCTTTTAAGTAATTTATGTTATCATATGCATTTAATTTTGAATATTGTTGTAATGTTTCTGTGATTTTATTTCCAAGAAAATGTGTGAGAGTGTGTTTATTTGAGTTGAGAGTGTGTTTTTTAGTATATTTTATAGTAGGATCTTAACAAAATGTGCAAATAATTTTCTAAGAATATGCAAATTTTTTTTGATATGTCCATGCTTGGTTAATTATCCTTCTTTCTCGGTATTCAAATTTCAAAATCAAGAGAGGGAGTGTTTCTTTCTCAAGCCAAGTATATGAAGGAGATGTTAAAAAAATTTAGGTTAGAAGATTGCAAACCGGTAAGTACTCATATGATAACATGGTGCAAGTTGAGTAAGGATGATGAATCTCCAGAGGTAGATCAGAGACTATATAGATCCATGATTGGTAGTCTACTATATGTTACAGCTACAAGACCAGATATAGTGCAGTCAATGGGATTAGTGGTAAAATTTCAAGCAGCACCCAAGGAAACACATGTGGTAGCAGTAAAAAGAATTTTTAGGTATCTAAAAGAAACTATGGATTTTGGGCTTTGGTATCCCAAAAGTGACAGGTTCTCACTCATAGCATATATAGATGCAAACTGGGCTGGCAGTATTGATGATAGAAAAAGTATGAACAGAAGGTGGGCAAAATATAATTGAATTAAATAAATAATCAACATTAACTTGAGCTTAGAAAATACTAAGTAATATATAGTTTACAAATAAAATAATTAGCACAAATAACGCTAACAAGATGCGTTGAGAGAGATACGTGTGCTGACAACTAACCTAGGTAGAGAAGTATGATTTAATAACTAATCTAAAATATCTAACCTAGGATATTTTAGATACTAATATAGGTTTACCAGTATATATTTATAACATTAAATATCTCCTTGGTAAGTAGTAAAAAGTAAATGTAATAATCTATGTAGTATAATGCTATATACTAACTATTTTACCGAGTGGAGTAAAAGGGTAAATATCCCAAAGAATGGATTATTACTCTAACATCCCCCCTTATTAAATTATTTGGGTAATGTATATAACTGCCCCAATACAATGAAATATGTTGATCTGCTAGTTCTTGCTCTGTCACAGTGCTCTCGATGCTCCTAAGCAAAAAGTGGGTCATTCCTCACTTTTTCTTCACATCAACGAATTTCCTTATTGTAATCTTGTCATCCAACCGAATTGCATGGATAACCAGCCACTTCAATCACTAGGTGTAGTAGAATAGATCACTTCATACAAGGTTCATTCAATTACAGTATGAGTTTGTAAAAGATAAGGTAGCTAAGGTTTCGGTCACTACCAAAAATACACCCTTATAAGTTCCCCCATTCTTGTTGCAAAACATGTTGTAATTAATTTTTGAAATAATTATGACTAAGGTGTCGATCACTGCCAAAAATGCACCCTTATAAGTCTTCTTCCCTTTTTACAAAAATTTGTGAAGAAAATAAAGTATATCCCCCCTTAATTGCAAAATATGTGCAACTTAAGAAGCTTTGTGAAGGATTTTACGAATATTGCCTCCTAGGAAATTTTACACCAAAAAATTCCCTCCTTTTGTTACAATAACTTCAAACAATGAGAGTTTGCTATTTATGAATTCTAAAAAATAGGTACAACCACCCTTTTATTATAAGTACTTCAAACAAAAACTTATGCTATTTATGAAACCTAAAAAAAAAGAGGGAAAATGGTGCTTTGCTTAAGGTGACAAAATGTGTTTTCCCTCTACAATATTGTCTTAGAAATGAGCACTCCGTGTGCTTTTTCGGAACTAGAATCAGAATCAGAACTAGAAACTTCACTAGCAATATTATCTTTGTCTTGCTTATGTGTTGTGCCTTTATCTTTCTTGTTTTTCTTGTTTTTGAATCAACACCAATTGGTGTCATGGTTGTCCTTTTTACAATGCAAGCAAAAACTCTTTTGAGATTGCTTTCCCTTAACTTTTGAGGATGATCCTCCCTTTTGAAAGTTTTTGTTTTTTTATCACCCTTATAGTTTTAATAAAGTGCATTTTTTGACACTTCATCATTTTGGAGTTGATTTGCTTCCTCAGTTTGAAGCAAATTGACTAACTCCACAAAGGTGAAAACTCTTTGTGAAACATTAAGGGATGTAATCAACATTTTGTAGGATTCGGGAAGGGCTCTCAAGATTACTAAATTTAAACTGATGTCTTCAACTTTGGCCCCTAAAGCATTAATATTAGACTTCAGATCTACCACTCTATAGAGGAAGAGTTCTACTGATTCACCTAACTTCATATGGAGTGTATGAAATTATGTTTGAAGGTTTAGAACAATTGATTGATTCTTACCTTCAAAAATGGTACAAAGGGCATCCCATACCTCTTTACCAATTTTAGATTCACTTATATGAGGTTGGATATCATCAACAGTAGCTACGAGGATCAACATAAGAAGACGATTGTTCTTTTTATCCCATGCTCTTTGATCTACTCCTATTTTTGCAGGTCTTGTTTCAGTGCCATCAACTAAATCCCACATGTCCTCTACAATAAATATGGATTTCATCTTAGTTTTCCATGCTAAATGGTTAGGACCCTTTAGAAATTGTGTATCACTTAAGTATTTATTGATAGTTGCCATGATGAAGGTCCTACAATTTGTACTAAGATGATCTTTCTTTCACTCTCAAGTGGTATTTAATGGCACCTGCCTAAAAATTCTCTTGAAGAGAGATAATTAGTTGGAGGAAATTAAGCCAAAAAAATAAGAGATGAAAGATAATTCACTCAAAAATATATTTAATGGCACCTGCCTAAAAATTCTCTTGAAGAGGAATAATCAGTTTGAGGAAATTAAGCCAAACAAATAGAGTGAATTAGGGGTTTTTGTTTGTAGGAGAGAATATCAAGTGAATATTGGCTTTAAAGTTGTGCAATGGTTAACACAAATTTATTCGTGAAATTTTGGGGTATGGAGTGTTCTTTATTCTATGACTTATAATTGCAAAAAGAAATAATGCAATAATCAAACAAGAATGCCCACAAAATTGTTATCACTTAGGTGTTGGATGCAACCGAAAATGCACCTAATTTGCCAATGAAGGTGTCAAGTAAAATCGAAAATGCACCTTTTAATTTTTGCAACAAAATTTGAATGTGTGTTGTGCAAAAAATTGATATGTTTTTATCTCCTCTTTGTCTTACAATTTTGCAAATAATGTGACATTAAACAATTGCTTATCTTTTCTAATTTTGCAAAATAAACAAGTTTGATTTGTTTTAAAGTGCTCCTCACTTTTGTGTTACAAATTTGCAAAAGAAATACAATTTCTTGTCTTCCCCCTTTTGTTTTTCAAATTTAACAAATAGCACTCCTTTCAAGACAAGTTGACACACGACTCGCATTTGAAAGGCTTCCAGAACCAGTCGACATACGACATAGTTTTTATGGACCCAATGTCACAAGTTCTTCTCAAGTTTGCAAAAAAAATGTGCAATTTTATGTCTTATATCCCCCCTCGGAGAAAACAAATGCACAAGGCCAAGTTTGATGTTTCACAATTTTGGAGTCTCCTTGTCTTTAAAATTTGCAAAAAGAATTCAAGTTTGATCCTTTCTTATATGCTAAATTAACAAGGTTGAGAAGAATTTAGGTTCCCTAATTTTGCCTTTGTTTTTGCAATAAAATGAGTTGTTCCTATGTCTCTTTATCCCCAATATTTGGAGAAAATAATAGAAATGGAGTGGAATTATTGCAAAAAAAATTGGTTTTCTTAAAATATTTTCTAAGTTTCAAGGCTAAAAAATATTATTAAAGATGAATAATTCATATAATAAAGCAATTTGGGGAAAAAAATCAACTTAAAAGGTTAAAAATTTGATTAATTAAAGCCAATTATGCTAAAATATATAAAAAAATCAAAAATATTTTTAAAAAACATAAACAAACTATAGAAAAAATTAAATTTTTTTATTTAATTACCAATTTTCACTATTTTCCAAGTGCAGTAGAAAAATATTGGGGCACGAATTCGAATGCGAGACTTCACTTTCGTCAAGGCAACACCTTGACCATGGCACTTCTGGGGTAGCTTTGAAAGTTTTCCCTGCATGCGGCATGTTAAAGCACTTGAGCCTTTTGAATGGCTCTATGGGATTTATCCCACATTCATCCCATGAGGGATGATTTAGGCATTTAAAAGCCTAAGCACTTGCAAAGAAACGTGATTGCCTTGGGCAATCGCTACTCCTCCGTGCATTGACTCTCCTCCACATCACTTTTCTCAAAGAATCTTTGAATGCCACATGGTAGCTTGTTGCCGAAAACCCAAAATTTTCTTGCACACATGTCAACGGCCAGATGGTGCCACGTGTCACTAGGCTCTCTCGTCGCTTCTGCATGCTTCACCATGTGTCACCTTTCGATTGGTCCTTACCACGTGTCTCGCCTAGTAGGTCCATGTGAGTTGTCCGACCATGTCATGTGTCACCTTGATGTGTGTGCCACATGTCTAGTTGATTCAGTATAAAATGCCAGCTATGGAGGTGAGATGGCTGGATTTGATTCATCCATGTGTATAGAGGTTGCTAGGTTACAAGTTTAGAAGCGACCAAATGTCATGTTTGTAATGGCTAGTTGGAATCTCCCGGGTGTGAGGACGCTCCTGCCATCGAAGTGCTTCCACTGGCTAGCATAGGGATGCAAGCCCTATGGGCAAGAGCCAAGGTAAGGCTCCTGCACTCCATAGGTAAGTTGACAGTGTAGGGCGATCAATCCTCGAGCTCGATCGATAGTGAAATGCTATCGATCCTTGGGCTCGGTCAATAGCGGAGCATTGTCGATACATGAGGTCGATCGCTTGCACGAGTAGGGCTTGAGTGGGTCGGTAGTTGAGTGTTATCCGATCGGGGGTGCTCAGCTGCCTTGGCGTGGCCTTGTCCTGCCAAGGTGGAATTAAGGTGGCCCAAACCTTGGTAGGCAGAACTAGAGGATAACTGAGAATTTCCATAAGATGAAATATTACCTCGTAAAAACCACTCCCTTCGCCTCGCCTACCCTCTCGACTCTGATTCCAATGTGAACAGAAGGTGAGTGAAATATAATTAAATTAAATCAATAATCAAAATTAACTTGATCTTAAAAAAGACTAAGCAATATATAGTTTACAAATAAACTAATTAGCACAAATAACGCTAACAAGATGCGTTGAGAGAGAGATGTGTGATAACAACTAACCTAGGTAGAGAAGTATGATTTAACAACTAATTTAAAATATCTAACCTAGGATATTTTAGATACTAACCTAGGTTTACCAGTAGATATTTATAACAGTAAATATTTGATTTGTAAATAGTAAAAAGTAAATGTAATAACCTATGTAGTATAATGCAATATACTACTATTTTACCTAGTGGAGTAAAAGGATTAATATCCCAAAGAATGGAATATTACTCTAACAAAAAGTACAAGTGGAGGAGATTTCTTTCTTGGAGAAAGTCTAGTCTCCTGGTTAATTAAGAAACAAGTTTCAGTATCACTATCTATAGTAGAGGCAGAATACATTGTAGTAGTAGCCAATTGTACACAAGTGTTATGTATGAAGAGAACTTTATAAGACTTCAGAATAAAGCATGATCAGCCCATTCCTATACTTTGTGACAATACCAGTGCCATATGTATCTCAAAGAATCTGATAATGCACTCTAGGATGAAGCATATTCCAATTAAGTATCATTTTTTGAGAGAACAAGTGTCAGATAAACAGGTTAGATTGGAGTATGTCACTACCAAGGAACAGATAGCAAATATTTTCACTAAACCACTCCCAAAGGAGAAATTTGAGTATCTTCAAGGAAAATTTGGATTAAGACTCCCACCCCAAATTAACCACCTCAGGTGGATGTAGGGGAGGGTCTAAGCTAAGAGGCTTAATTATTAGCCTCGAGCCCCAAAGGTGACCCTTTGCCATTGATGTCAAAGGGGAAGATATTTGTGTATTATGGGGAGAGTTTTTGGATATGAGGAGAGATCTGATATCTGAGAGAGCATTGAGAGAGGGGAAGCAAAGTCCCAAGGGGAGTAGAAAAGAAGGTCAGAATTAAGTAAAAGGATTTGGGTTGCCATCAATGACAAAGGGGGAGATTGTTGGAAATTTTGAGTCCCTAAGATAAAATTTTATCATTGATGTCAAAATAGCATTTAATGTCAAAAGGATCTATGAAGGGTTTTTGTGAAAACCAAGGTAGGAAAAATAAAAGGTTTTAGTTAAAATCCTGGACAACTGATTTGATTTGGATTTTAAAACCCAAGTTGGGCTTTCGTTTCATCAAAAAAGGTGCCCCGGTGATGGAGTTATTTGAGTTTTAATATTTGGTTTAAATTTTAATTATTTAAAATTTAAATTCAAATTTAAATTTAAATGCAAATTTTCCCACCGATGTCATCAAGCAAACATAAATTTATATTTTCGTCAATGTCTTCGAAGTTTTTTAAACACTATATAAAGGGGTGGTAAATGAATCAAAGTTTTATCCTTGCTCTTGTGATATATGTTTGGCATTTGAATAAGTCTATGAGCTCGTGCGAATTTTGAGAAGAGAAGCAAGAAATAAAATGACAGCACCTGGAAAGTCAAATCGTGGTGGGAAGCATGGCGCATTGGCAAATCATTGGTTTAAGGCACAAGGTAGTGCAAACACCAGGGATCGAATCCCTTGGACGGTGTTTTGGAAGGCATGTGGAATGCGCTTTGGCACTTTGTCTTTTTGCGAAAGGTGGAGGAAGGTTTAAGGCACTTTGGGCCTTTTCCTTTCCAACGAGCACCTATTTCATGTGGAATCTGAGCCGTGGCTAAGACGCTCGCGGTGTGGCAAGTCGAGGGTTCGAATCCCCTTGAGGATGTAATTACGTTTTTCATTTAAATAGTTTTTATTAGCCCTAAAGTTTGGAGTTATAAGGTATTTAATGGAAATTAAAGTTTGTTATTAGGGTTGTGATTATTATTGCAAAGCATAATTTGTTTATGATTTATTTGATGGGTATGGAGAATTAATTTTAGGAGAAATAAGGAGTTGTTCTTAAAAGCAATTTTGAGAGGTTTATTATTTTTGATAAGGGTTTTAATAAAAGGAACTTTGGTGGATGTGTTTATTAACTTGGAGTAAAAATGGTGTAATTTGAGTAATGCTTTATTTTGTGATTATTTGAAGTCCATTAACCCTTGTTTAGATTGGAAAGGAAAGTTGTGTTTAAGTGTGGCAGATTTTGTGGAAAACTTATTGGCATCAAAAAGGTATGGGCACATTCTCCTATTGATTGTTTATGGCAGTTGATTTCTGAAATATCATTGGAGATAAAATGATTGATTGTGGTTTTCTTTGAGAATGTTTCAAGGATTTCTGGTTTTTGAGGTGTATTTAAACCTTGTTTTATTAGCATTGTTGTTGAAGCCCATTGATGATGAAATGAACTTGAACTTGAGTTAGAAAATAACATGAGTATCATTGCTATGTGATACTTGTGCTTGAGCATTGTTGGAAACATTTTGAGTTGGTTTATACATGCTTGGACTAGGGTTTGTAAAAAAGGATTGTTCCTTGAGGTGATTGGTTGAGTTGAGTTGGTTAATACATGCTTGGACTAGGGTTTGTGAGAAAGGATTGTTTCTTGAGGTGATTGATTGTGTTGAGTTGATTAAGCCTATTCAAGTGGATGCATGTGGTTGTTCAAGTTCCTAGAAACAAACTATTCAATATTCTAATTTGAGTTGAGATTTAGGTTGATTTGAGTTGAGATTGAGATCTGAGTATAGAACATATAGAGTCTCTAACAATTTTCTTGATACTACTATTGAGTTGATATTGGGATTTGAATATAGAAAATATAGAGTCTCTAACAATTCTCTTTATGTTTCTATGAGATTGATTTGAGATATTGATTGTGCATTGATACTAGAACATATTGAGTCTCTAACAATTCTATTTATGATTCTATATGATTGAGACAATTCTTTGAGAAGACTTGTGGACTATTTTGAGTTAAGCTTTTATGAAAGCTTGATATGCAAATTTGAGCAAGTCCTAGAGAGTATTTGTTGAGCAGATTTGGATAGGTTTTGTGTGAACCTATTGAGCATATTTGAACAGGTTTTGTGAGAACCTTTTGAGCATATTTGAGTAGGTTCTAAGTGAACCTATTGATTAGAATTGTACTAAGACCGACTGTATTGTTTTTAGTGCAATATATTGAGAAAAATTATGCTAGACCTACTGGACTATGTTTGGTACAGTATTGAGACAGCGCTTTGAAGGTGACATAGTATAGAGGACAGAGTCTCGGTGGATAGAGATCCAACATCTAGGACAATTGAAGACAGATCTGAGTGAGGATTCTTCATGTGGAGAGAGATCCACAATTCAGTACAGTAGAGAGATAGAGTCTTCTAGAATATCACTAGCCATAGTAGAATGGGAAAGAGTTCTCTTGTGTAAGATATCCATGAACTTGAGATTTATGGGATCAACATCTCCTTTGGACCGAGGTTCATAAAAATTGTAATTTGGGAAATATTCCCAAGAGATTATTTGAGAAATATTTAGAAGAAATATTTTCTCTGTGGAGGTAGCCCACATTGGGTGAACCACATTAAAATGGTGTCTCTCATGTGTGTGATGTTTTGTGTGATTTTTATGGTTTCATTAATGCTTATGCTTCTATTTAGAAAAAAGTTTTATGTTATAGTGTTCACCCCCCATCTCAGTATAAGCACATGTTTTTCAATTGTTAGAGACTCAATATGATCTATACTCATCACAATGCTCAATTACTTTCAATCATTCTTTTAGAAACATACAAATAATTGTTAGAGACTAATATGCTTCAAGTTCAATTAAATACTCAATCACTTCCAATCACTCTTTTAGAAAAATACGGAGAATTGTTAGAGACTCAATATGCTTCACATTCACCTCAATACTCAATCACTTTCTCAAATCAATTCAGAATATAGAATAGTTTGTTTTATGGAACTTGAACAATCACTTCACACATCCACTTGACTAGGCTCAAAAAATCACTCAATGAAACAATCCTTGCTAACAAACCCTAGTCCAAGCATATGATCCTTCACTCAAAATATTTCCAACAATGCTTATCAACCAATCTCACATAACAATGATACTCATGTTCTTTTCAAACCCTAGTTCAAGTTCTTCACTCAACAACTCACTTCAAAAACAATGCTTATAAAACAATCTTCACATAACAATGATACTCATGTTCTTTTCAAACCCTAGTTCAAGTTCTTCACACAACCAATGGCTTCAACAACAATGCTTATAAAACAAGTTTTTAACAACTCTTTATTCCAAAAAACCTTGAAGCATTAACTCAACACACTCAATGAGGAAACCCTAATCAAATCCTTTTCACTCCAAAATTATTTTCCAAAAAATCAACCAATCAACTTAACTATGGAAGAATGTGCTCATAACTTTTCTTGATGATAAAGGAACCTCTAAAATCTTCCACAACAACAAACGCCTCTTTACCAATGTTGGCAATTTTGGGTTTGAGATCCTAGCTTCTTGTCTATGAGTTGTCATTGATGTCAAAAGGAAATGGCATTAATGTTAAGAGGATGTGTTGGCTTCAAAGGTGGAAGATTCCAAGAGAATATTTTTAAGAGAATCCGGAGAGATTCCATTGGCAAGGGTTTTTCATTAAAACCAAACCGGTTTTTATTAAAACCAAGTTGGATAGGGTTTTTATTAAAACCAAGTTAAATGGTTTTTATTAAAACCAATGGAGGTTCTCTTTATTATTTATTTAATTATTATTTAAAACCCTTCAAGGTTTTAATTAATTAATTATTTAATTAATTAAGGGAGAAATTATTTTTAATTTATTAAAAATACTTAAAGGTTTTTAAACCTTTTTTTATTCTTAATTTATTAAAATTATTTAAGGGTTTTTAAACCCTTTTTGAAAAGACTTTTGATTAATTTCGAAATGGTCTTTATTTCCGCCGACGTCAAGGTGTCTTCGAAGAGACTATTTATTCTCCAACTCCTAAGGTTGGAAGGCTAATTAATTCGAAATTCCTCGAATGCAATTTGCGGTGTTTGTGCTCTGTATTCGCTGCGATCGAAGGAAGACTTAGAAGCACGTGCGGTTGAAAAGTCTTCGGGAGTTTTTTTGAGGGTGAAGTGGAGGGAAGTTCACTTGTGAACTTCGTAGCCCGCGTGGGCTAGTGGCAGCGAAGGTTGCTATTGGGCGCTGCATTGGTGGAGGTCATCGTTTCGAGTCTCGCGGGGGTGCTTTGCTAGAGTAACACACGTTTTTATTAAAACATCTTTATGCCATGAAATTCGGAGTTTCTTGGACAACGATTTATAAGGTGTGATTAAATTTTATGAGTTTTGGCTTTTGTGATTAGCATTGAATAAAATCTTAGGAGAAATAAGGGCATATTTCTTTGGATGTATTTTTAAGATTATTCTTTGCTATGCTAAAATTAAAAATGGAGGTATAAGGTGTGAGTCTGTGATTGTTGATTTATTGGCATGTTATGGTGGTTGTGTTTAAAGAAGTGGAGCTAAAAGGTGTAATAAAGGAAGTTTATATTATTGCTCATTTCTTTTTATTCTAACCCTAACTTGGTTGGAAGTTTGAGAGTTGTGTGTGGTGACAGATTGAAGGTTCAATTATCTTCTACTCCAATAAGGTATGGGCACATTCTTCTTATGAGTATGATTGGTGTATGTTTTCTGAAATAAGGTTGGAGTGAAAAGGTATTCTACTAGGTATCCTTTGGCTAGGTGTAAATCCTATTTTCTGGTTTGTTGAAGACTACTTATGCATTGTTATCCTTAAGGAGAGTTTTTGGTGAATGCATAATTTTTGGTTTGAGATAGTGGAAGCTTTGTGCACTAGGGTTTATATTTGTGAGTCTAGCTACTTGCATTGAGTTGGTGGAACCCTTGGTTGGCTGTTTTGAGTTTGATGGTTGAGTTGCTTCCATAGAGGTTGTTTGATCAAGTTATTGCTTTACTTGATTCATGATATTGGGCTTACTCCATTGAGTTGATTTGAGCAAGTTATTCTTTGCATTTGGTGATATTGTGTTGGTGGCTATTTTGTTCAAATATCTTTGGAGGGAAAAGGATTTCTACTTGTTTCCTTTTCTTGTGATGATTGGTTGAATGCTTCAAGGTTGATGTTGAGTTGAATGGTGTTGGTTGACTAAACCTTGTTTGATGAGCATTGTTGTTGAAACCCTAATTGATGGTGAAAAGAACATGAGTATCATTGTTATGTGATTCTTTGCATAGTTGGCAATTGTTGGGGTTTCATGTTCTTGAAAGAAAACATTCTATCCTATCCATTTCAGATATTGAGTTGAGTTTTCAGATTTGAGATTGAGATTGAGCTGAGTTGATTTGAGTTGAGTTTTGAGATTGGGATTTGAGTATAGAACATATTGAGTCTCTAACAATTCTCTTTATGCTTCTATGAGTTTGACAAATCACATTGGGTCTCTAACAATTCACTTTGTGATTTCCTACTAAGAAAGTTTTTCTTGGTGAGCTTGCTGAGTTTTTGGACAGGTTCCAGTGGGGACTTGTGAGCAGTTTTTGGACAGGTTCCAATGGGGACTTGTGAGCAGTTTTGGATAGGTTCCAGTGGGGACTTGTGAGCAGTTTTTGGACAGGTTCCAGTGGGGACTTGTGAGCAATTTTTGGACAGGTTTCAATGGGGACTTGTGAGCAGTTTTGGACAGGTTCCAATGGGGACTTATGAGCAATTTTTGACAGGTTTCGGTGGGGACTTGTGAGTAGTTTTGGACAGGTTTCGATGGGGACTTGTGAGCAGATTTGGACAGGTCCTAGCAGAGGACTTGTGAGCTGAGTTTGATAGTTCTATCAGAGAACTTGAGGATAGAGGTGCATTGGTTCTATGAGAAGAACCTGAGGACAGATTTGGCAAGTCTTTGAGAAGGCTTGTATGCAGAGGATTGATTTGTTCAAGAGTTGGATAGATCTGACAGACAGAGGAAGACTTGTACTAGACCGACTGACTATGTTTGGTACAGGTTGCTGAGCTACTGTGGACGTGATCATAGAAGGCAGAGGTCTCTTAGGCTAAGCATTGAGGACGAGGAGGTCTTCGGTGGAAAGGAGTTCCACGTGCTGGCAAGAGGTAGAGGTAGTTGATCTTCTGAGGGATCATTTCTAGAGTAGAGGGGAAGGTATCTCCTTTGAGCAGAGGCTCATAAATTTTGATTGGGGGAAGGTATCTCCTTTGAGCAGAGGCTCATAAATTCTGATTGGGGGAAGGTATCTCCTTTGGGCCGAGGCTCATAAACATTGTAATTGGGAAGGATTCCCAAAGAACTTTGAGATAACTTTTAGAGAAAAGTTTTGTGGATGTAGCCCAACCATTCCGGGTGAACCACGTTAAAATTGGTGTCACTTTGTGGATGATATTGTGCATTGCTTTGATATTGCTTTGGGTATATTGCTTTACTATTTTGAAGTATAAAGGAAAAAGTAAAAAGAGGTCTTATACTGTTCACCCCCCTCTCAGTATAAGCTTGTGTTCTTCAATTGGTATTAGAGCAGGTGCCTTCGAAAAGTTTAACAGCTTGAAGGAAAAGCTAGTAAAGAACACAATGGATCATTCAAGTGGCAATGCAGAACCTATTCTTGATGGGTCAGATTTTGGTCTTTGGAGTGCAAGGATGAAGGTTCATCTAATGGCACTTGGGAATGAGGTTTGGGAAGTGATTGAAGATGAGTACACTATTCCTGAACATGGTCCTAATACTAAAGAAGAAAGGCTCCTACATCACAGCAATTCAAAAGCAATGAATGCAATCCTGAAAGGCTTACAGAAAGCAGATCTCACCAAAGTGATTCACTACAAGACAACTAGTGAAATGTGGAATCAATTGAAGGTGGTTCATACAGGTGATACAAATGTCAGAAAGGCCAAGTTGAGACACTTCAAAGGTATGTTTGAACAACTCAAGATGAATGATGATGAAAATATTAGTGACTACATGCTTCGTATGGATGAGGTTGTTAACTCCATGAAAGACTTAGGTCTTGAGCTTGCTGAAAATGATGTTTGTGATAAGATTTTAAGATCTCTTCCTAATAGATTTAGTGAAAATATTTTTGCTATTGAGGAAGCTAAAGATTTGGATAAGTTGAAAAAGGATGAGCTCCATAGTATACTTGCAAGCATTTGAGTTGAGAACTCAAGTGAAGGTTGATGTCAAGAAAGAGGCGACTTTCAAGGCTACCAAGAATTCCAAGGGTAAACAACTTCAAGATAGTGATGAGTCTTCTAGTGATGAAGAGGCATATTACAACAAGAAAGGCAAGTTCTCTAGAAAGCACAAAAGTATGAAAAATATAAGATGTTTCAATTGTGGAAAGTTTGGTCATTATGCTACTGATCGTATCTGTTCCCAAGAATGAAAGTGATGAAGATAAACAGGATTCTAAGAGCAAGGATTCTGAAAAGCACAAGCATCACAGGAAAAACAAAGATGAGCACAACAATCAAGGAAAGAGGTATTCTCACAAGCACAAGAAGAGTTTCTACCTAGACAAAGCAAGTAAGTGTTCTAGTAGTGATAGTGAAAGTTCTTCAAGTGATAATGAAAATGAGATGTTGTTCATATCAAAAAAAGAGGAAGAACCGAAACATAGATTCATTATCATGAAATGTCTTAGATGTGGAAATTTTGGTCACCTTGAGGATGATTGCACAAATAATGATTTGGTTTCTAGTATGTATGAGGATGCTTCAGAAAACTATAAGGAAGATGCATGTATGGTTTTTGAAAAGGGTAGCACCTCTAGTGATAAGAAATCTGAAAAAGGCTTTGATGATTCAAAAAGCAAACAAATAGAGGAAGATATAGAGGAAGGTGAAGTAGATCTTGAAGGTGAACTTATTAGTGCTCTTAGTGCTTTGAAAAAGGAAAGAAAGAAGAATGCTAGACTCAAGGATAAGTTAGATGAATGTTGTATGGAGAGAGATGATCTTATAGAAAGTCTTGACTTCTCTATGGCTAAGACACAAGAACTCAAGGATGAGTTAGAGTCTAAGGTTCTTGAGTATAGTGAGTTAGAACAAAAAATGGCTTCTTTGAAAGAGGAAACTAAAGAGTACAAGGATAAGCTTTACAGGTTTCAAGATAGCTCCAAAAAGGTTAAGTCACTCATCAAAGGTCAAAGAAAGACAACAGATAAAATAGGCCTTGGTTTTGTTAAGCCACACAAGGAACAAGTTGGAGAGTCTAGTAAGAGACTCCAAAAGGAAGAGAGTTCTGATGAGGAAAGTATTTCAGAAAAGGAGTCCTTGAATGATAGATGCACAGAAATAGAAAACAGAATTCAGAATGAGAAGAAGAAGTTTTCAGAACCTAAGAGGTCAATTAAAGGAAAGTTTCAAGGTAGATGTTTTGCTTGTCACAGGTTTGGTCACATGGCTTCACATTGCATGGCTCAAGTGAAGGAGGTAAATGACAGTTTCAGAAGTGCTAGTTACTTTCAAGGGTATTGCTACTCTTGTCAATAGTTTGGGCACAAGGTAGTTTATTGCAAGGCAAATAACAGGAACAGGTTTGGTCAAAACAAGTTTGGCCAGAACAGGTTTGGTCAGAATAGGTTTGGTCAGAACAGGTTTGGCCAGAACAGGTTTGGTCAGAATAGGTTTGGTCAGAACTGGTGGATTCAAAGATTAGGTTTACCTCAGAGAAACAACATCATCAAGTGTTTCAAGTGCAACAATGAAGGTCACATAATTAGATAGTGTAGAGCTGAAATTCTAGAATACAGGAACAGGAATAATGGCATGATCAGGTCCAAGGATCAAGGCATGGACAAGAACAGGGATGAGAACAAGAACAAGAACAGTGACAGGAATAGGAATATGGACAAAGAGTTCAAGAGAAGGCCCGGCAAGGAAGTTATAGACGCTGATGATGATCAGTGCCTAATGGGAGTTTTACTCCCACCCAAGAATTAATCACCTCATCGAGAGGTGGGGGAGGGACTAAGCTAAGAGGCTCATTCTTAGTCCCGAGCCCCAAAGGTGACCCTTTGCCATTGATGACAAAGGGGGAGAGATTTGAGTAAGGGGGAGAGCCTCAAGACAGGGGGAGCTATTTATGTTGAGTTTTTGTGTTGTTGAGAAGCATGGTTTGCCATCAATGACAAAGGGGGAGATTGTTGGCAATTTTGGGTTTGAGATCCTAGCTTCTTGTCTATGAGTTGTCATTGATGTCAAAAGGAAATGGCATTAATGTTAAGAGGATGTGTTGGCTTCAAAGGTGGAAGATTCCAAGAGAATATTTTTAAGAGAATCCGGAGAGATTCCATTGGCAAGGGTTTTTCATTAAAACCAAACCGGTTTTTATTAAAACCAAGTTGGATAGGGTTTTTATTAAAACCAAGTTAAATGGTTTTTATTAAAACCAATGGAGGTTCTCTTTATTATTTATTTAATTATTATTTAAAACCCTTCAAGGTTTTAATTAATTAATTATTTAATTAATTAAGGGAGAAATTATTTTTAATTTATTAAAAATACTTAAAGGTTTTTAAACCTTTTTTATTCTTAATTTATTAAAATTATTTAAGGGTTTTTAAACCCTTTTTGAAAAGACTTTTGATTAATTTTGAAATGGTCTTTATTTTCGCTGACGTCAAGGTGTCTTCGAAGAGACTATTTATTCTCCAACTCCTAAGGTTGGAAGGCTAATTAATTTGAAATTCCCCGAATGCAATTTGCGGTGTTTGTGCTCTGTATTCGTTGCGATCGAAGGAAGACTTAGAAGCACGTGCGGTTGAAAAGTCTTCGGGAGTTTTTTTCGAGGGTGAAGTGGAGGGAAGTTCACTTGTGAACTTCGTAGCCCACGTGGGCTAGTGGCAGCGAAGGCTGCTGTTGGGCGCTGCATTGGCGGAGGTCGCCGTTTCGAGTCTCGTGGGGGTGCTTTGCTAGAGTAACACACATTTTTATTAAAACATCTTTATGCCACGAAATTCGGAGTTTCTTGGACAGCGATTTATAAGGTGTGATTAAATTTTATGAGTTTTGGCTTTTGTGATTAGCATTGAATAAAAGCTTAGGAGAAATAAGGGCATATTTCTTTGGATGTATTTTTAAGATTATTCTTTGCTATGCTAAAATTAAAAATGGAGGTATAAGGTGTGAGTCTGTGATTGTTGATTTATTGGCATGTTATGGTGGTTGTGTTTAAAGAAGTGGAGCTAAAAGGTGTAATAAAGGAAGTTTATATTATTGCTCATTTCTTTTTATTCTAACCCTAACTTGGTTGGAAGTTTGAGAGTTGTGTGTGGTGACAGCTTGAAGGTTCAATTATCTTCTACTCCAATAAGGTATGGGCACATTCTTCTTATGAGTATGATTGGTGTATGTTTTCTGAAATAAGGTTGGAGTGAAAAGGTATTCTACTAGGTATCCTTTGGCTAGGTGTAAATCCTATTTTCTGGTTTGTTGAAGACTACTTATGCATTGTTATCCTTAAGGAGAGTTTTTGGTGAATGCATAATTTCTGGTTTGAGATAGTGGAAGCTTTGTGCACTAGGGTTTATATTTGTGAGTCTAGCTACTTGCATTGAGTTGGTGGAACCCTTGGTTGGCTGTTTTGAGTTTGATGGTTGAGTTGCTTCCATAGAGGTTGTTTGATCAAGTTATTGCTTTACTTGATTCATGATATTGGGCTTACTCCATTGAGTTGATTTGAGCAAGTTATTCTTTGCATTTGGTGATATTGTGTTGGTGGCTGTTTTGTTCAAATATCTTTGGAGGGAAAAGGATTTCTACTTGTTTCCTTTTCTTGTGATGATTGGTTGAATGCTTCAAGGTTGATGTTGAGTTGAATGGTGTTGGTTGACTAAACCTTGTTTGATGAGCATTGTTGTTGAAACCCTAATTGATGGTGAAAAGAACATGAGTATCATTGTTATGTGATTCTTTGCATAGTTGGCAATTGTTGGGGTTTCATGTTCTTGAAAGAAAACATTCTATCCTATCCATTTCAGATATTGAGTTGAGTTTTCAGATTTGAGATTGAGATTGAGCTGAGTTGATTTGAGTTGAGTTTTGAGATTGGGATTTGAGTATAGAACATATTGAGTCTCTAACAATTCTCTTTATGCTTCTATGAGTTTGACAAATCACATTGGGTCTCTAACAATTCACTTTGTGATTTCCTACTAAGAAAGTTTTTCTTGGTGAGCTTGTTGAGTTTTGGACAAGTTCCAGTGGGGACTTGTGAGCAGTTTTTGGACAGGTTCCGGTGGGGACTTGTGAGCAGTTTTGGACAGGTTCCAGTGGGGACTTGTGAGCAATTTTTGGACAGGTTCCAGTGGGGACTTGTGAGCAGTTTTGGACAGGTTTCGATGGGGACTTGTGAGCAATTTTGGACAGGTTTCGATGGGGACTTGTGAGCAGTTTTGGACAGGTTCCGATGGGGACTTGTGAGCAGATTTGGACAGGTCCTAGCAGAGGACTTGTGAGCTGAGTTTGATAGTTCTATCAGAGAACTTGAGGACAGAGGTGCATTGGTTCTATGAGAAGAACCTGAGGACATAGTTGGCAAGTCTTTGAGAAGGCTTGTATGCAGAGGATTGATTTGTTCAAGAGTTGGACAGATCCGCAGACAGAGGAAGACTTGTACTAGACCGACTGACTATGTTTGGTACAGGTTGCTGAGCTATCGTGGACGTGATCATAGAAGGCGGAGGTCTCTTAGGCTAAGCATTGAGGACAGGAGGTCTTCGGTGGAAAGGAGTTCCACGTGCTGGCAAGAGGTAGAGGCAGCTTGATCTTCCGAGGGATCATTTCCAGAGCAGAGGGGAAGGTATCTCCTTTGAGCAGAGGCTCATAAATTCTGATTGGGGGAAGGTATCTCCTTTGAGCAGAGGCTCATAAATTCTGATTGGGGGAAGGTATCTCCTTTGGGCCGAGGCTCATAAACATTGTAATTGGGAAGGATTCCCAAAGAACTTTGAGATAACTTTTAGAGAAAAGTTTTGTGGACGTAGCCCGACCATTCCGGGTGAACCACGTTAAAATTGGTGTCACTTTGTGGATGATATTGTGCATTGCTTTGATATTGCTTTGGGTATATTGCTTTACTATTTTGAAGTATAAAGGAAAAAGTAAAAAGAGGTCTTATACTGTTCACCCCCCCCACCTCTCAGTATAAGCTTGTGTTCTTCAACCAAGCTCAAAAGAAGTTAGAAAACTCTCACAAAGATACAATTCAAATATCAAACCACACATACACCTTATCACTCCATATTTAAGAAAGCATCCATCAACATATACAAAAATAATTGACCAAATACACCTTATAATCTCCCAATTAAAATAATATTCAATACCAAGAATAATATCAATACAATCTCCTTTTCAAAATAACTCAATGGCAAGAAGTCCTTTCAACACTTTAAATATTCACTAAACCAATGTGGCACAAATATTTTATTCAAAAATAACGTTAAATCCTTATTCCTCCAATTTATCAAAAATAATGAATAATTAAAAAACTTTTTAACCAACCCTTTTAACTCCCTAAAACCTCATGTCAACCCTTTGGCATCATAAAATTTTATTCAAAATTTTATTACCTTTGCCTTGGTGGGACTTGAACTCACGACGCAGCCTCAACCAATGCCCTAGCCACGGCTCCAACCGTCACATGAGCTAGGCACTCGCTTAGGGAGTAAAGAGCACCACTTGCTCTATAATTCCCCCCTAGTGAACCTAATCAAAAAACATATGTTGCTCCCTTCGATGTTTCAACCACAACCAACAAAATAATGCTACCATTGTGAATTGATCGTGGGTCACTCCATGCCCAAGCAATCTAGCCTTTGTCCACTTGCCACTAGGCCATGTTGCCCTGATGGCTCTTGAATTTTGGTGCTCATCGATTTATCCCTTATTCATTGGCGCTTAAAACAATGTTCTTATCTCTTTCTTCGCACGAGTTCTCACAAAACATGATTGCACATTTTTATTTTCGAGCAAAAGGATGTGTAAATACCTCTAAGGCATATAGTTTTTATATCAATTTCCACATTCAAACTTGAACATCGGCACTTCAATTTTTAATTCATTAATTTATAAATTATTTAAATTCTTTAGAATTTAAATTTTATAAACTAACTTTTAAATCCCTTTGTCTTTATTAAAGCCTTTTTTATTTTACCACTTTGTATAAATAATATTTATTTATAAAATTTAAATTCAATTTGAATTTAAATATTTTATAAAATAAATATTAAAACTTCCTTGGGCTTTTATGAAAAACCTTTTATTTTTTCTCACCCATGGTTTTAATAAAAATCCTTCTAACTTATGCTTCCACATAATATTAAAAATATGATGTAGCTCTTTTGCCTTTAACCTTTGTATTTTTCCTCTTGAAATTTTTACATCAACGGTAGCTTGTTCCTTGACATTAATGACAACTTCATTTCTTTGACATAAATGACAACTTTGACTCAAAATATCCAAAAAACTCCCCCTTTTTCATTGATGGTAACCCAAATTCTTTTTACCAGAAACTTAACATTTTATTTGTTTAGCTCCCCCTAGGACATTGCTCCCCCTAGCTCAATGCTCTTTTCAAATATCTCCTCTTTACTCAAATACCAAATATATCCCCCTTACTCAAATCTCTCCCCCTTTGACATCAATGGCAAAGGGTCACCTTTGGGTCTCGGGGCTAAGAATGAGCCTCTTAGCTTAGCCCCTCCCCCACCTCTTCTTGAGGTGGTTAATTCTGGGGTGGGAGTATTTCTACTCTCAACAAGCACTGGTCTTTACCCTTATCATATTTTCTTCTTATCTGATCTTTTTTATTTTTGACTGTTCCTTTCCATATGTACATTCATGTTCATGCTCCTATTCTTTTTCTTGTTCATGTTTATATCCATGTTCCTATTTTTGTTCCTATTCATATCCATATCCTTTTTATTGTTCCTGTTCCTATTCATACTTGATTCTGGAATGTCTGATCTACACCACTTTGTTGTGTGTCCATCATTATTACAATTATAACACTTAATGTTATTATTCATTGGAGGTGAAAATATCTTAGGATTTTTCCTAGTGAAGCCATATCCTTTTCTATCATGAACCCTACAATTCATTGCCTTGTGACAAAATTGATTACATGAGTAGCAATACCTATGTAAAAATTGTATGTTCCCATATTATTTTCTTTCATGTGTCCTGCACTGTGAAGCCATGTGCCAAAACTTGTGGCATGAAAAACATCTTCCATTTAAGTTTCCTTGTCTTGACCTCATTGGTCTCTTAGTATCTTTTAACCTATTCTGATTGTTGTTCCATTTGTTTCTTCTTTGTGAATTGTTCATGTCCTTGTTGAACTTTATATTGTCGAACTCATCCTCAAATGACTCACTTTTTCTTACATTGTCTTCTTCTAAATTTTCTTCTCCTCCAAAACTTGAGGTTGACTTTCCTTCCCATTTCTTTTGTTCCTGTTCAAAACCAAGACCTATTTTTCTTGATGTAGGCTTTTGTATCTTTATGAACTTATCTAAGTTCTTTGAGCTATTTTTGAACCCTTTTATCTTGACTTTGGAGTTTCTAAATCTTCCCTTAGTAGGGCTACTTCTTGTAATAACCTTTCATATTCTAAGACCTTTGCTTATAGCTTATCCTTGAACTTCTTTGTCTTAGCATTTGATTTTTCTAGATCCTCTATAAGCATTCTTCTTTCTTCATCACATTCTTGAAACTAAGATTCTAATTTAGAGTTTTGTTTTCTTACCTTCTTTACTATTTCAAGAGCATAGATAAGTTCTCCCTCAAGATCATATCCTTCTTTATCTGATTCTTCCTCTATTTGTTTGCCTTTGTCCACATCTTCATTTTCTTTGACTTGTCTTCTATAGGATCACCTTCTCCTTCTTTTAGTGTCATTATAATATTCTCTTCTAGTCCTTCAAGTGTATATTCATATTCATCATCACTAAAACTATAACCATTCCTTGTACAACTATATTCAAGATGCCCAAAGTTACCACATCTAAAGCACTTGAGGATTACTGGAGTTATTTTCTTAACTTGTTCTTTTTCCTCAATCATAAATAGGACTTCATATCTATCATTATCTAAAATACTAGCATCACTATCACTTGAGTACTTACTTACCTTGTCTACATAGTAGCTCCTCTTGTGCCTTTGAAATTTTTTTCCTTGTCTGCTTTGTCCATACTTAATTTTTTTTTGTGCCTGTATCTTTCTGATTCCCTATTTCAGTGATCCTATTTTTCTTCATCATTGTTATTCTTAGGTTCTTGACAGTCAATTGCATAATGACCATACTTTCCACAATTGAAATATCTAATATATTTTTCATCTCTAGATCTTCTTGAATCCTTATTTATTCTGTCATAATTAGCTTCATCACTGGATGACTCATTGCTTGATTTTGACTTCTTACCCTTTGTCATGTTGATTGCTTTGAAGGTTGCTTTCTTTTGGGTATTATGTTATATTGTTCTCATCTCAAAAGTTGTAAGAATACCAAGCAACATATCTCTTATCAAAGAATCACCATCATTTGATTCTTCTATAGCATAAATCTTTTCACTAAATCTTTTGGGATGAGATCTTAAGACCTTATCACAAATATTTGATTCTTCAACCTTAAGTCCAAGTCCTTGCATAGCATTAAAAACCTCATAAATTTGAAGTAGATAAGTACTAATATTTTCTTCATCCTTCATTCTCAACTCTTCAAATTGTCCTTTGAGATTTTCTATCTTTGCTTTCTTGACATCTTTATCTCCTTCATATATATTTTGCAACTTATCCCACATTTCTTTTACATTTTGACAATGCATAACTTTTATGGACTTTGTTCTATGCAAACCTCACAAGAGTGCATTAATTTATTTTGAATTATAATGTTTTATAAGATTGCATTCCTTAAATCTCATTTATCTGTAGGTGGATCAACTGAAAGGTTGTATCCATTTTCAACTGCTTCCTAAATCTCATTGCCAAGTGCCTTAAGGTAGATCTTCATTCTCAAACTCCAATATACATAATAACTTCCATAAAATATCGATGTTGTATTATCTGATTATCCATTCTTAGAATCCATTGTATTCTTGTAATATTCTCCTTCAATATGTTAAACTCTTTCGAAGGAACCCGCTCTGATACCAATTGAAGAACACAAGCTTATACTGAGAGGGGGGTGAACAATATAAGACCACTTTTTAATTTTATTTCCCAATAAATATTATGCAATGTAAATATAGCAATATTAATAGCAGTAATAAAAACAATGCATAAATAACCACACACAATAGAGACACTAGAATTTACATGGTTCACCCAATGTGGGCTACTCCATGGAGAAAATATTTCACTAAAACTTTCTCAATCAATCTCTTGGAAATCCTTTCCCTATTACAATGTTTATGGACCTCTGTCCAAAGGAGACACCAATACCCTAATCAACTTCATGGATTTCTATCCATAGGAGAACTCCTTTCTCCTTGGCTCTGCTCTAGCTGGTGATCCTCTAGAAGACCTCTGCCTCCACTGCCCTTAGCAAATGGAACTCTATCCACAAAAGAAACCTATCTTCTCTACTCTGGTTGGAGATCTCTGTCCTCAACTCTATCACCTCCAAATATCTATCTCAAATATGTACTAAACACAGTCCTTCCATCTAGCACAAATATTTTCCTCAATCTATCTTTGGTCTGGCACAAACTTGTCCTCAAATATGCACCAAAATATGTCCTCAAATCTGCACTAAACACAGTCCTTCAATCTAGTTAGATATGTCTTAACTCAATATTTGTCCTCAATCCTTAACTCAAAGCTTGACTTAATCTCCAATTAACTCTGTTAGATATGCCCTAAATATTAACTCAAGGTTTGAACAAATCAATCAATCAACTCTACTTTCAAGTCTTCTCAAAGACTTATCTCAAATTTTCCTTGTAACCTTTCACAAAATCTCACACTAATCTATCCACAAGTCCTCTCTAGAACTTGTCCAAATATGCTCAATACGTTCACACAAGAAACTATCCAAATCTACTCTCAATCTGTATTTTAAGCTTCCACAAAGCTTACCCAAATCTATCCACAAGTCTTCTCAAAGACTTGCCTCAAATATGCTCAACAAGTATACACTAGAACTTTCTAATCTCATTGAAACAAAAAGAGAATTGTTAGAGAATCAATATGCTCTATACTCATCATAATGCTCAATCACTTTTAATCACTCTTTCAGAAACATACCGAGAATTGTTAGAGACTCAATATACTTCAAATTCAATTCAATACTCAATCACTTCCAATCACTCTTTTAGAAACATATAGAGAATTGTTAGAGACTCAATATGCTTCACATTCACCTCAATACTCAATCACTTTCTCAAATCAATTCAGAATATAGAATAGTTTGTTTTATGTAACTTGAACAATCACTTCACACATCCACTTGACTAGGCTCAACCAATCACTCAATGAAACAACCTTGCTAACAAACCCTAGTCCAAGAATATGATCATTCACTCAAAATGTTTCCAATAATGCTTATCAACCAATATCACATAACAATGATACTCATGTTCTTTTCAAATCCTAGTTCAAGTTCTTCAATCAACAACTCACTTCAACAACAATGTTTATAAAAAAAAATATTCACATAACAATGATACTCATATTCTTTTCAAACCCTAGTTCAAGTTCTTCACACAACTAATGGCTTCAACAACAATGATTATAAAACAAGGTTTTAACAACAACTCTTTATTCTAGAAAACATTGAAGAATTAACTCAACATACCCAATGAGGAAATCCTAATAAAATTCTTTTCATTCCAAACTTATTTTCTAGAAAACCAACCAATCAACTCAACTGTGGAAGAATGTGGTCATACCTTTTCTTGTGATGAAGGAACCTCTAAAATCTGCCACAACAACAAACACCTCTTTGCAAAGCTCAAAATAAGTTATAAAACTCTCACAAAGATACAATGCAAATATCAAACCACACATACACCTTATCACTCCATATTGAAGAAAGCATCCATCAACATATACAAAAATAATTGACCAAATACACCTTATAATCTCCCAATTAAAATAATATTCAATACCAAGAATAATATCAATACAATATCCTTTTCAAAATAACTCAATGGCAAGAAGTCCTCTCAACACTTTAAATCTTCAATAAACCAATGTGGCACAAATATTTTATTCAAAAATAAAGCTAACTCCTTATTCCTCTAATTTATCAAAAATAATAATTAAATTTAAAAAACTTTTTAACCAACTCTTTTAACTCCCTAAGACCTCATGTCAAACCTTAGGCATTATAAAATTATAATAAAAATTTTATTACCTTTGCGTTGGTGGGACTCGAACTCACAATGCAACCTCAACCAGTGCCATAGCCATGGCTCTAACCGCCATGCGATCTAGGTGCTTTCTTAGGGAGTAAAGAGCACCATGTACTCTATAATGCTCCCCTAGTATGCCTAATCAAAAAATATACGCCACTCCCTTCAATGTTTCAACCACAACCAACAAAACAATGTTGTCATCGTGAATCGATCGTAGGTCACTCCGTGCCCAAGCACTCTATCCTCTGTCCACTTGCCACTAGGCCACGCTGCCCTAATGGCTCTTGAATTTCGGTGCTCATTGATTTATCCCTTATTCATTGGCACTTAAAACAATGTTCTTGTCTCTTTCTTCGCACGAGTTCTCACAACACACTATTGCACGTTTTTCTTTTCAAGCAAAAGGATGTGTAAATGCCTCTAAGACAGTTTTTACATCGATTTCCACCTTTAAACTTGAATGTCGATGCTTCGATTTTAAACTCATTAATTTATAAATTATTTAAATTCTTTAAAATTTAAATTTTATAAATTAACTTTTAAATCCCTTTGGCTTTATTAAAACCGTTTTTATTTTACCACTTTGTATAAATAATATTTATTTATAAAATTTAAATTCAATTTGAATTTAAATATTTTATAAAATAAATATTAAAACTTCCTTGAGCTTTTATGAAAAACCTTTTATTTTTGTTCACCCATGGGTTTAATAAAAACCCTTCTAACTTATGCTTCCACGTAATATTAAAAATATTATGAAGTTCTTTGCCTTTAACCTTTGCATTGTTCCTCTTGACCATTTTACATAAAAGGTAGCTTGTTCCTTGACATTAATGGCAGCTTCATTTATTTGACATCAATGACAACTTTGACTCAAAATGTTCAACATATTTAATTTTAAAAAATATGACTTTTTTTTTGTTTGGTTAT
Source organism: Wollemia nobilis (assembly GCA_028583015.1). Lineage (NCBI taxonomy): Eukaryota > Viridiplantae > Streptophyta > Pinopsida > Araucariales > Araucariaceae > Wollemia > Wollemia nobilis. The sequence continues at coordinate 306,549 of JAQPPZ010000101.1, forward strand.
TGTGAGAAACCCCTATGACCAACATACACGGTTGAGCAGTCTACTCCCAACCACGACCCCTCATAAATCTGAGAGCTATACTTATCAATAGAGAATTTAACATAAATCCACCACACACCCACACCTTTACACACTTTCCCATGCCACGGTTTGAACCTTAGACCTCTCGAAGAAGAGCCAAAACCCAAACCGTTGCACTGCACCCCTAGGTACTTAAAAAATATACTTTATTTATAATTATCAAGTTATTAATTTTTTTTTTTTGGTAATATTAAGATATGGGATTTTTGACCAAGAATCCCCCAATCTGTTACAACAACTCCACCAGGGAGACACTCGCCCACCCCTCACACACTCACCCATGCCACGGTTTGAATCAAGTTATTAAAATAATTTTTTTTTGTAATATTAAGAGATGGGGGTTTTGACCAAGAATCTCTCAACCTATTACAACAACTTCACCAGGGAGACACACCCACCCTCTCACACACTCACACATGCCACGGTTTGAACCTTAGACCTCTCGAAGAAAAGCCAAAGCCCAAACCATTACGCTGCACCCAAATGCAATTAAGTTATTAAAATATTATAATACATATTAATATTTAATTTAAAAAAAATAAGGATTCCTTCCTCTAAAAGATATTTAGTATAGACGAGAAAAGATTAATTATTTTAAATTTTACATTGTTTTTGACATAAAATATGTTCTCTAGTTTTTTTAAGTTTCACTTAATAATTAGTAAAAGAATTCATTTTTTGAATTTAAATTTTATATACTAGAATAAATAAAATCGATGTTTTTACTTCAATATTTAATAAAATGTCAAAAAAAAAATGTGAATTTTAATACGTTTGCCATGCTTTTGAAATTTTAATTTTTTTATTTTTTGGGGTACATAGGTGAATTGGGTGCAATCACAATTTGTAGTAATTTTCAAGGTAGGGTTTTAACCATCAATTCAATAAACCCATTTGTTTCATTGATGGTAACCCGGTGTGATATGGAGACCATCAGATGCATAGGGTTCGTATTGTCATTGTCAGTCTGGTTCAACACGCGGTAAAAGATGGGACCATCGGACATACAAGAAATGCACCGATGTCATCAGTTGAACACAACACGCAGATAATTCAGATCAGTACTGGCTATGCATGGACACCAATGTTTAATTAAATGATCATAGACACATATGACTATATTTTATATATCAATTTAACACAAAAGATAAGTAATTTGTATAATTAATAATATAGTTTTATATTAATTACAATGTACATTAAGTTATTTTATCAAAACCATAGGCAGTGGGAAGAATATATATAATAAATGAAACATGCATTCTAAAATGACTTAAGTACATGACACAAAAATATCTAGTACCAAGAAAATTACAAAAAGTTGGATTGTTGGTCAATGACATCTAGTTGAAGACAACATCTTATTAAAGGATTAGGAGTAAAATTTTATAACTTTGACCATGATGGCATTGCTATGGAAGAGGAAGAAGGTATGATGAAAGAATTACTCCTTAAGGTCATGTGGCTATGTAATAATGAACTATGTTAAAATATTGAGTGGTACGCATCCCTTAACACATGAAGGTTTAAATTATTAAGTGGTATGTATCCCTTAACACACGAAGGTTTAGACATTTTTTAATCTAGTTCAAAAATGAGAAGAATAACTTAGTAGATTAAGAATAAATAAAATTAAGAGAATATATTTGAAAATATTGATGTGGAGTAGATTTTGGATCAAGGTAAACATCAAATAATAAAAAGGGATGAAATTAGGAGAACAAAATGCATGTGACCACAGGTGAATTCAAATAGAATTTTTTTAAAGATATAAAAAAAGAATAACTACAATCAAGAAGGGAGACAACAGTACTAGGTATTTACATAAAATGTACTAATTCATTAGACTACTAAAAAAATCCAAATAAATTATCCTTAATGGATCAAAGAAACTAAGCTAGAGAAATTTATTAAAAGGGAAGCAATCCTTTTATACTCAAATGTGAAGAGAAGAGTACATGGATAGAAGGCAAGAAAGGAATAAATTTCTCAATTGCATATCATCCTTAACCATGTAAGAAGAAAGAATTTATTTTTAAAAATAAAGTAAAGAAAGTAAGGTTTGGGATGAAAATAAATAAACCAATAGGTACAAATGACTTTCTACCTATTTTTGTAGGATTTTCATAAGTCATCAAGAAGGATTTAGTCAAGGAAATAGAAGAGGACAGGAAATTCAAAAGAGTCTTGAAGGATTTGTACACAACTTTTTTTATTGGTAAAGGGGTTTTTAAAGGGTCACGTAACCTTTTACAAAATGGAGTCTAACTAAAACATACTCCTTAGCAGAACATTAGAAATGATATTCCATTATGATCGTTACAAAAACCATCATCAAAAATAAGAAGCCCACACAAGGGTAATAAGGAGTAACCAAACAAAACCATCCAAAAAGAAACTCATGCAAGGGCAAGCCATGATATAGAAAACAAAGAACATACACCTAGAAGCACCAAAAAATATTAGAGATCCACAAAAAAAAATTAGATGTTAGGCTATCCAGTTTTGCGGTCATCCCTGCTTGCACCCACCAAGCTCTTGAATTCCTTCAAGATCTCGAACTAGTCCTTGTATTCATCTAGGAGAGACTCTACCAGAGAGGAGAGAGGAGGTCATCATGGCCACTCTCCTCAAGGTCTAAATCTTGCGTTGTGTGATGTTCTCTTGTGATACTTGCTTTATCTAGTTTTAAGATTTCATTATTTCAATTTTAAGAGCTGTGAATTTAAGTTTAAAGGACTACATTGATTCACCCCCCCCCTCTCAGTGCCATTGTAAGACTAACAATCATCTTCATAAAAGAAAAGAGTGGGTGAAGGGTGTAAAATTTAACCCACAATGACCATATCTTGATTGGAACAAGGTTTCTATATGAGGGATGGTGCTTTGGTGTTACTCTAAAAAGCTGGTAAATGGATATTTCCATCAAGATCTCTATCTAGAAATCTATGTTAGATTATAGGATCATTTTCTAGTAGAGCCACTGAATTTGAACAATTTAGTGACCAACAATTGCTAGGTGAATTTATTTTATGCTTCAATGAGTAGGGATTAAGGCCTTCATTGGGGCCTAAATGTAACTTCTAATCAGAGGATGGATTTTGATAATTTGTGTTCCATAAAGCATGCTATTTTAAACTCTTGGGATTCAAGAAGATGCAGTTTTCTTTGGGCATCTCTGATACCTGTGCATTGCATTGGGCATCAATCCTAAGAAGTCTAGGGAGTGTGGGATGCAAATTATTTGGATGACCTTTGGGATTAGTTTGGGTGTGATATTTGGTGCTTCAAAGAATCCCTAAGCTACCCTAGTCTAATGGGGGGTTCTTTTTAGGAAAATGGGTTAGGAGGAAAATAAGTAAACACCAAAAACTAGGTAAAATAAAATTAAGTCTAATGTAATCTAGCTAGCCTAGAATAAGTGTTGTGATGTGCCAAATATCTAAAGACTCTCTATACCATGGCAATTTTAGCGAATACATGCATCATAGATAATAATGCACAGGGAACATGGTTCCCAAAACATGCATCATACAAAACACCCACACAAGAAACAAGACAGAAATGCTGGTGAATATCAAGATACATACATGTCTAAGAATGAGGCTCAAAAATACTTTGCTAGAAAATACAAGGCTCAAGCTAGACTGGGATATAGAAGAGAATGAAATAAAATTCCATACAAGGCCATATTAGGCACAAGTATGGCTATCTTTCAGTGTTTACAATGAAGAACAAAGAGATATTTATAATAAGTGGAGATCTTTCTTCCCAAAATTTGTGTCAAAATTCAAAATTATTTAATCTAAAACTGGTCGATCTAATCGACATCAATACTAAATTATCCTTAGGGCCTTGGATATTTGTATCCATAAATGTTGTTAATAGGTAAATTTGGTTAGTTTCTTTGTAGAGCTATCTTATGTTGGAGATCTCCATGATTAGATCCTTGGAATTATTTGTCATCAATGTCTTGGATTTAGTGTTGCCCTTGGGTTTGTTCATTATGTTGCTACATTGAATACACCAATTGTCACCATGGGGAACTATGTTTGGTTATGGGATGTTAGAACTATGACTGGATCATCATTCCTACCCTCATGTCTAGTTGTTATGGGATGGTCTAATGGCCCCAATGGTGATTGATACTTGGTATTTTTTCACACTCTTAATAGGTCCCTTGGTGAAGATGTTATCCATAACACATCCTATAGAGGTAGTGGTTACCACTTTTTATGTTTTTAGGAGGAGACTCATATCGTTAGTAGACCATCCCTTACTATTTCAATCAACATCTTAGTGAAAACTAGGAATCTTAGGCTCTTAATTTTGATCGGCATATCTCTAGGTATTCTTCTGCTCTTGTTCCCTTTGTCATTCTCTTGTTGCATGTTTTTGGATGGACCTTATGAGGGCTAATAAACCTCAAAGCATAATAAGGGCTTCACAACTTGGAATTTATAATAGGTTAGGCTTCTAAAAATCCTTTGAGATTGAAATCAAGACTAAGAAGTGGATGCTGATGGTTTTTTTTTTGAGCTCTGGCGATTTGGCGGGAAACCTTCTGTGCAGGCACCGGGCGAAGCTCCAGGGTTTCTGGTGGGAAGATTCTTCCAGGACCTCCGGTGGATTGAATCTACACTACTTTGAAGGATCGTTCGTTGCCTTGGGAGGGCCCAATGGGGTCTCCTCCGGGATCTATCGATGGGAAGAAAAGCTCATATGCTTTGATATATTAAAATAAAACCACTACATCTTCCTCCGATGAAGCTCAGTGAAGTGCTTATCAAATGCTATTTAAGAATTTTGGAAAGGGTTTACCTGCAAACAGAGTTAACGACTGCCTTCCACAATCTGCTTCCAGGCCTAAGATTGTCATAGAACCAAAACTGGTTGAGGATACGATTATATACCGTGCTACCCATGATCTGATCTGCAAATTCATGGGTATCCGGCCCACTTTGAACTTTCTACACACCTGGGTGAGACAGAACTGGGAGCCCATTGGTGAGTACTCTCTATGGCCTATAAGCAATGGGTATTTTATTATTAGTTTCTCTTCTTTAGGAGATAGAAACAGAGCATTTGAATCAGAGAAGAGGAGCCACGGCCCGGCAGGATTATTTGTCCAACCGTGGAGAGTGGGTTTTGATCCTCGCATTGAGCCCACGGCTGTCCCGGTTTGGATTCGGTTGTACGCTCTCCCGATGGAGTTTTGGGGTGAGCAGATTCTTGAGTTGATTGGTAATTCTCTAGGTAGATATTTGGGAGTTTCTAGAGATACCATGGAGGGAAATACTGTTGTCTTTGCTAGAATATGCGTAGAAATGGATATTAGCCAGCCACTTCCAGTCGAGGTGGAATTGGAGTTGGCAGGACTAACCTGGATACAGTAGCTAGACTATGAAGCCTTACCTTTTAGATGCAGAGTCTGCCATAAGCATGGCCATTTGGCTAGGTTCTGCCCAAATATCCTGACCACAAAAGCGGAAGCTCCGTCGGGAGCGCCAAATCGCCCCAGAGAGGGTAAGTTCACTCCGGTCAAAGAACCCCTCAATATCCCCCAGGGTTCTGATGCCCAGAAAGATGGCTTTGAACAGCAGAAGCGGAGGAAAAACAAAAAGAGAAATGGCAAAGAGCAGGCCCAAACCAAGCCAACCAATCGATATGAAATCTTCAAATCCCTTGTAGACCAAGAAGACCAAGTCATGGAAGGAGTGGATGGGAATGCTGAGGATAATAACACCCACTCTCATGCTCCTCTATCATCTACTCCTGTCTTAGAACAGGTGATTGAAACCCCTGAGACTTTGCAGCCAGAGAACCTAGGGGCTATGGTAATCCATTCCCCTGCACAACCAGTTATTAAGGATGTCAACATGGGAAGTGCAGAAAAGAACAGAGAAAGACCAGCGTTGGGGATTACCCGAGGTGGAAAAGAGGTCTAAGAATAGTAATTCCCAAGGAGGCTGGTAGAAAATCCAATAAGGATCTACTAGTAGCGCAAGGGGACAAGGCTGATCAATGGAGGATCGGTGAGAACAATTGACTCTTATTGCTCCCAAGGTTTCCAATGATTATACAATCCTGGAATGTAAGGGGTTTAAACAGTAGAACCCATCAATCTGTTGTTCAAAGACTTTTAGGAAGACACAAAACAGACTTTTTGCTCCTTCAGGAAACAAAAATGTCTTTAGATCTTATGTGTAAAACTGTTAGTAGAATATGGAGGGGTCTTGGATATATGGATGTGGCGGCCCAAGGAGCTTCGGGGGGGATTGTTACTCTTTGGAACCCTCTGGTGTGGATAGCAATAGAACATACAGCTTGGAGGGGTGTTCTCACATCTCTCTTTAAGAACATTGTTACAGCTGAACAGGTTTTAATCACAAACTTCTATGGGGCTCAAAGCATTGATGGCCAGCGGCTTCAATGGAATGTTGTTCATTCAATGAGATCCTCCCGGGAAGATTGCGATTGGATTATTCTTTGGGGATTTTAATGCCAAATTATACGCCGGGGATCGGGGAAGGTGGTATCCCAGTTTTGGATCCAGGGGATAGGCTTATGATTGCTCAAGTCCAGGCCTTTCACCTTGTTGATATCAAAGGTCCTGGCACTTATTTTACGTGGACTAATAAGAGAAGAGAGCCACACAGTAGGAAGGTAAAACTAGACCGGTTTATGGTCTCGGAGGAAGCATTTGTGAAATGGAATATTAAATTTCAGATTTTGGAAGGCCCAGTTTCAGACCACTTTCCCATTTCTTTGGAGGGAGGGGCTATGACGAGGCGGTACCATAAACCATTTAAATTTGAAAATTTTTGGTTGCAAAAAGAAGATCTCCGAAGAAAAATTCCTCGGTGGTGGGAAGATGGCCGCCCACCTTTTGGGACTGCAATGTTCAAATTTCACAAACGACTTCAATTTGTCAAGTGTAAAGCGAAGCGGTGGAGGCAAACTAACAAATCGGACTTCCCGGCACCAACGGGCCCCCTTGTTGGCCGGATGGGATGAGGTGCAAAAACATTTCGGGGAAGGAAACATTTCCGAGCACCTTAAATCCGAGGATGATGCTTTGCGCAAAGCGGTTGAGGATATTGATAATCAAGAAGAGATTTCTTGGAAACAGAGAGCAAGAAATACTTGGTTATTAGAAGGAGACAGAAATACAAAATTTTTTCAGCGCTCTGCCTGTGCTAGGAGACAAGCGAATAATATGGAATTCCTTCAAGATGAGAATGGATACTCTTTTGACACTCTTCCTGGTATGCACTCCCACTCAATGGAGTATTTCTCAAAACTCTTTAAGGAAAGTATGGAGCAAGATGGGGCAGCCCAAGATGAAGTTATTGTTGTCATTCCTTCTATAATCTCTCCTGAAGAGAACCAGGCCCTACTTAGACCCATAGATAGAGATGAACTTAAGAAGGTGGTCTTTGGGATCGCCCGGTCTTGATGGCTTCCCTATTGAGTTCTTCCAGGCCTTTTGGGATACCCTGGAGGAAGATGTTACAGTCATCCTTGAGGAGTCGAGAACCAATAAAAGAATGCTCAAGGCTCTAAATCATACCTTCATTACTTTAATTCCAAAAGGAGGAGGGGGGTTCATTTATCTGATTTTAGACCTATTGCCTTATGCAATGTGATCTATAAAATAATCACTAAGATTATGGCTGAAAGGTTAAAACCTATCTGCATAATATAATTTCCCCCGAGCAAGGGGGTTTTGTTGAAGGGAGGCAAATCTTGGATGGAGTGATTCTAGCACGGGAGGCTATCCATACAATGCACCAATGCGGGAACAAAGGAATGTTCATTAAACTGGATATGTCCAAGGCTTATGACGGGGTGGAGTGGGGCTTCTTGGCAAAGATGTTGACTGCCTTTGGTTTCTCTCAGGACTGGACAGACTGGGTCATGAGCTGTATTTCTACGCCTTCATACTCTGTTCTTATCAAGGGACTTCCCTCGCCTCCTTTTGGTGCCTCTCGTGGCCTTCGGCAAGGAGACCCTTGCTCTCCTTATCTCTTCCTCATCTTGGCTGAAGGATTGGGTAGACTCTTTCTGAGAAGAAGACTTCAAGGTCAGATAACAGGTATTAAGGTCGGGGCTGAAGTTTTGACTCATTTACAGTTTGTAGATGATCTTTGGATTGGTGGGAGTGGCCAGCCTTAGGGAAGCAAGAAGAATCGGAGATACTCTAAATGTCTACCTCCGGGCCTCTAATCAAGTCATCAATGACAATAAATCCAAAGTGATCTTCTTCAATATTGATCAACGGTTACAGGACAGAGTTATTGAGATTTTAGGTTTCACTCGGACCTCTCTCCCAGTAGTTTACACAGGGGTCCCTCTCCATTTCAAAAAACTGAAAATAGATGTTTGGAAGGACCTATTGGATGGCATCAAAGATAGAATGAACCATTGGTCTCATAGATGGTTAAGTTATGGGGGTCGTCTAACTTTTCTGCAGTCAGTTATTCAGGCCATGCCAATTTATAAATTCTCCATCCTGGCTGCTCCCCAGTCTATTTGGAAAGAGCTGGATAAAATGGCTAGAAGATTTCTATGGGAAGGTGCCAAGGGAGAGAGGAAATGGGCCTTGGTTGGCTGGGACAAGGTTACCCAACCCAAGGAAAAAGGAGGGTTGGGACTAAGAAGCTCCAAGTTTAACAACAAGGCTTTGGCTGGCAAAGCTATCTTGGAGGTGGATTTCTCGGCCAACATCCCTCTTCGATGAGAATCCTCTCTAGCAAATACTTGGGTTCTGTCCATCCTAATGATGTGGGCCGCTTTCCTCTGGAAGGTTTTGGATCACCAGTGTGGCAGGCGCTCAAGCTTGGAGCTCAACTCATCAAAGATCAACTATTCTGGAAAGTGGGGAGAGGGGATAAGGCTCGGTTACGGGTGATTCACGGGACCGAGAATCCTCCCATTATTGCTGTGTTTCCTGAATTGCAACCGATAAAATCTGCTATAGAAGATAAGGGATGGATCCAAATTGAGAGCTACTTTAACAAGATCATAAAGTTTAAGCAGTTGGATGAGTGGCCAATACCAATCCCTCCGGAGTTGGTACCTACTTTGGGAAAAATCTTGGCGAGAACGGTTTCTTGCTGGGAGAGATGAGGAGGATGAAGCGGCACGGGGCTATGGGAGCCTTGGGGTTTATCTTGTGAAAGAGGGATATGATGAGATCCTTCCGAGCCCCCCCACACTTTTTTTTGGTTCATGATTGGAGAAAGATATGGCATCCCCAGGGCTGGCCGAAAGTGAACTTCTTCGCACTGGCGATTTTTGCATAATGGAATTCTCACCTATGACAATCTCGGACTCAGAGGCATCATTGGCCCTTCTCAATGTATTTTATGCCATAAACAGGAGGAAACTGCGGATCATCTAATGTTTGAATGTTCTTTCACAAGACAGATCTGGAAATGCTGGTTCTCCCACTTTAAACTTCGGGCTAATGGGGTCTTGTCTCGAAACAATATTTGGGAAAGCTGGAAGAAAGGTAGATTTAAATCCAAAGCTCTTCGAATTGGCTGGGAGCTTGGTTTATTTTTTATCTGGTGGCAGGTATGGTTGGAGAGAAATGCCCGTATTTTCCGTGAAACCTTCTCCTCTCTAGAAGGAATATGGCAAGTCATTTGGAGCAAAGTGGCGAAAACGGTTGCCATTCATGCCGAGGGGAAATTCGATGCTGCTACGAGCCTTTGGAAGAGGGAGGCTGTTATTCAACAAAGGCGGGTGAGTGGTAGTTGGAAACCTCCTCCTGAAGGATGGATCAAAATCAATGCGATGGAGCTGCTAAAGGCAATCCGGGAAGTGCTAGAATTGGAGTAGTGTGCCGCGATCATGCTTGGGTCTTTGCTCTATTGGGAAGCTGTAGGGTGCGGGATGTGCCACAAACAATGAAGCCGAGGCCTTTGCCATTAAATCTGCCTCCTTCAGGGTCGTCAAACGGGGACACGGGAAGATTATTATTGAGTCGACTCCCAAATCTTGGTGGGTGCTCTTGATTGTATGAGAAACTTTGTCTCGAAAGCTTGGAGGTTGCGGATCTTAGTCTCCCAAATTAAAGAGCTTTGGAGGGAATTAGATGATGTGATACTTGTCTATGTGAATCGAGATCTCAATAAGGCGGCCGATTTCCTTGCTAAGATGGGTGCTTAAAGGGAGGTTGGGATGCAGCTGCACAGTGACATGCCTGTGGAGGATGCAGAGATTCGACAAGGCCTTGAACATTTTTTGAAATGATGTGCAGTGTTTTTTATGCTAAGGAAGATTTCTGTCGCGATATCGCGACATGTAGCGCCGTCGCAGCTTCAAGTTGGAAGCTGTCGCGATATCGCGACAGGTTGCGCCCTCACGGCCTTTGGCGGGTTTTTGTCGCGATATCGCGACATGTCGCGCCATCGCGGCCCTCGGGGAAGGCGCATGGTAAAATTGTCGCGATATCGCGACAGTTTTGGCAATTTGGGGCTAACTGGAAAACTTGTCGCGATATCGCGACACTTTTGCAGATGGAGAGCAAAGTGGAAAATTCGTCGCGATATCGCGACAGTTTTGAGAACTGGGCGCCGAAAGGAAAAACCGTCGCGATATCGCGACACTTTTGGCGATCTGGTGTCATAAGGAAAACCCGTCGCGAAATCGTGACCATTTTGCTGATGTGGTGCAAAGTGGATAATTTGTCGCGATATCGCGACATTTTTTGGCGATGGCTGCTGCAAGAAAATCTCGTCGCGATTTCGCGACAATTTTGGCTTACCAGCGGAATGGAGAAAACTGTCGCGATATCGCGACGCTTTTGCGATCTGGATGCCATAAGGATAATTCGTCGCGATTTCGTGACACTTTTGATGGTTGGATGATTCGGAGGCACTCTGTCGCGATTTCGTGACCTTTTTGGCGTTATGGAGCAAGTTGGTCTTCTAGTCGCGATTTCGCGACAATTTTGGCGAAGGGTCGCTGGAGGGAGATGTCGTCGCGATTTTGCGACATGTCACGATTTCGCGACATGTCGCGATTTCCAACATGTCACGTTTTCGTGACTGTTGGCACCGCTGCGGAGGAGACGGGGTTGACTGTCGCGATCTCGTGACATGTCGCTTTTTCGTGCCCAGTTGACTTCTTTGCTTTGTGTTGTGTTGGGTTGACTTTGTGCTCTACTCTTGTAGTGTTGTTTGCTGTTCTTGGTTGGGATGTGTTCTCTCCCGCTTGTAATTGCTCTTTGTATTAATACAAGTTTTTCATTTTTTCAAAAAAAAAAAATCCTTTGAGATTCAATATCCTCTTGAGAGAGAGGGATATTTCATGGCTATATTCATCCTTAGTTACCTCAAGTCACCCCACTTTCTTCCTCAATGCAACTAAGTCAACATATTGAAGGTTTCTAACTGATGATGACTTGCAACATCATAAAGGAAATCCAAATACTAAATAATATGAAGGGAAGCCATGCAAATGATCGATCCTACCTAAGGAGAGGGAAAGTTCAAAATATTTGGATGGAGCATAGTCTTTCCATAGGTGGATTTTGATTAACTATCACCAAGGTTTATGAAAAAAATCTCCTTAGCTAACATCGAAAAGGCTTTTTAATCCTTGCTTAGTTTCGGTCTGGTGGGTCATCTAGGTTTTGTGGTATGGGAAGCTTTAGTTCTAGCACTAGTTGGTGGTAGATATTCCTTCTTGGTTGCACTTTGGATGGTCTTTTGGCTTCAACTGCTTCATATGTAGTAAGAGCTTTTGGCCCCTTCATTTTGAATTCAGTTGAAAATATTGATCAAAATTACCTTTTGAGGTAGGATTTGCCTAGTGTAGTGAATTATCATTACATTAATTATGTAGTCCCAATGGGATTTTATTAACCTTGTTATGGTTAAACCAATCCTATTGTTGGACATTTTGATTCCTTAAGTCAAAGTTGTCATTGATGTCAAGAAATGAAGTCATCATTAATTTCAAGGAATTTGTCAAGAAATAAGTTATCAAAGTTGTCATTGATATCCAGGAAGAAGCTTCTAATAAAGTCAAAGGTCAAGAGGAAAAATGCAAAGGTTAAAGGCAAAGAGTTCCATAATATTTTTAAATATTATGTGGAAGCATAAGTTAAAAGGTTTTCATAAAAACCTAAGAAATTTTATTGAACAGCTAAAGGAAGGTTTAATATTTATTTGATAAAATATTTAAATTCACAATGAATTTAAATTTTATAAATAAATATTATTTATACCAAGGTGCAAAGTGAAATATGGTTTAAATAAAACCAAAGGGTTTTAAATATTTAATTTATAAAATTTAAATTCAAATGAATTTAAATATTTTATAAATTAATAAACTCCAAAGGAAATTTGAGCACCAACGTCTAAAATCGTTGAAGGAATTTTGAGCATCGACGTCATGCATGGAGGAAAGAAATTGGTATATAAGTTAATGCCTTAGAGATATTTTAATTTATCCTTTTTCTCAATAATCGAAACCGTGCAATTGTGTTTGAAGTCGTGAGGGAGAAAGAGAAGCGACCATTCTGTTTAAGCACCAACGAATAGCATTCAAGGGGATTTACGCCAAAATACCAAGCACTAACTGGGCAGGTGGCCTAGTGGCATAGAGGACAGCGTTAGGGTGTTGGGCACAAGGAGGCATGCATTCGAAATGTAGTGGTGGCCACTTTTTGCAGTGGCATTGGAAGTGGAGAGCACCAAAGGAAAGGTGCATGTTTTGGAAGTTTTTGAGCACGTGGTGCTCGTTAGTCACCAAGCTAGCACCTAGCTTGAGTGGCATTGAAAGTCACGGATAGGGCACCAGTGGAGGCTGCACAGTGTGTTAGAATCCCCTCCAATGCAAGGTAATAATTTTTTATTTTAATTTTTGTGTATTGCCTAAAGTTTGGAGTTAAAAGGGTGCATGAAAGGATTGTTAGTTGGAAATATTTTTTGATAAGTTGGAGGAATAAGGTGTTAAGGTTTATTTTAATAAAGTGTTTTGTCATATTTATTTATTGAAATATTAAAAGGATAGAAGGATCTTCTTGTTTTAGGTTATTTTGAAAAGAAGAGTGCATTGAATATTATTGGGAAATTATAAGGTGTAAGTGGTAATTTAATTTTTGAAAATGTTGATGAATGTTTTCTTAAATATGGAGTGATAAGGTATATGTGTGTTGATTTTTACATTGTATTTTTAGGAATTTAATCACCTTATGATTTATTTGAGCTTGGCAAGAGGTGTTTGAGATTTTGGCAGATTTAGGCAGATTTAGAAGATTCCTTCATCATCAAGAAAAAGGTATGAGCACATTTTCCAAAGTTTTAATTTGATTGGTTGGTTTTCTGGAAAATAAGTTTGGAGTGAAAAGGACTTGATTAGGGTTTCCTTTTGAGTGTGTTTGAGTTAATGCATCAAGGTTTTCTACAATAAATAATTGTGATTAAAACCTTGTTTAATAAGCATTGTTGTTGAAAACATTGGTTGTGTGAAGAAATTAAACTAGGGTTTGAGTATCATTGCTATGTGAGGATTGTTTTATAAGCATTGTTTTTGAAGTGAGTTGTTGAGCAAAGAACTTGAAATAGGGTTTGAAAAGAACATGAGTATCATTGTTATGTGAGATTTGTTGTTGAGCATTGTTGGAAACATTTTGAGTAAGTGTTCATATGATTGGACTAGGGTTTGTGAGCAAGGGTTGTTTCATTGAGTGATTGATTGAGTAGAGTTGGTTGAGCCTAGTCAAGTGGATGTGTGAAGTGATTTTTCAAGTTACATAAAACAAACTATTCTTTATTCTGATTTGAGTTGAGAAAGTGATTAAGCATTGAGTTGAAACATACAGGGTCTCTAACAATTCTCTTTATGTTTCTATGAGATTGAACAAGTTCTGTGTGGACTTGTTAAGCATATTTGAGTCAAGTCTTTGAGGAGACTTGTGGACTAATTTTGTGTGAGCTTTTTGTGGAATCTTACAATAAAAAATTGGTTAAGTTCTAGAGAGGACTTATTGAGCATATTGGACAAGTTATGTGTGGACTTGTTGAGCATATTTGAGCAAGTTCTGAGTGGACTTTTTGAGCAGATTTGAACAAGTTTTAAGTGGATTTGTTGAGCAGATTTGAGCAAGTTTTGTGTGATATTTTTGAGAATATTTGAGCTAGTTATGAGTGGACTTGTTGAGAAGATTTAAGCAAGTTCTGTGTGGACTTGGTTATCAGATTTGAGCAAGTTCTGTGTGATCTTGTTGAGAATATTTGAGCAAGTTATGTGTGAGCTTGTTGAGTATATTTGAGCAAGTTTTGAGTGGACTTGTTGAGAAGATTTGAGAAAGTTCTGAGTGGACTTGTTGAGAAGAATTGAGCAAGTTCTGAGTGGACTTGTTGAGTATATTTGAGCAATTTTTGAGAGGACTTGTTGAGCATATTTGAGAAAGTTCTATGTAAACTTGTTGAGAATATTTGAGCAAGTTCTGAGTGGACTTGTGGAGTAGATTTTGGTGTATATTTGAGGACAGGTTTGTGCCAGACCAGAGATAAATATTGATCAAATTTGTGCTAGATCGAAGGACTGAGTTTAGTACATATTTGAGATAAATATTTGGATGTGACACAACAGAGAGGATAGTAGTATCCAGTGGATAGAGATCAATCAGCCAGGGCAGTGAGGACATGTCTTCTGAGTGGGGACAAGAGTCTTCAATGGAGATATATCCACAAGCTAGTGTAGTGGAGGTAGTAGTCTTCTAGAGGATCACCGACCAGAGCAAAGGAGAAAGAGTTCTCCTATGGATAGATATCCACGAACTTGATTTAGGGGATCGGTATCTCTATTGGATATAGGTCCATAAACATTATAAAAGGTAAAGTATTCCCAAGATATTTATTTGAGAAAAAATTATAAGAAATATTTTCTCCATGGAGGTAGCCATATTTGGGTGAACCACGTTAAATTGGTGTCTCTATTGTGTGTGGTGATTTGTGCATTATTTTAATTATTGCTATTGATATTTCTATCATACATTGCATAATAATGATTGGGAAAGAAAAGTAAAAAATGATCTTATACTGTTCACCCCCCTCTCAATATAAGCTTGTGTTCTTCACTTATAAATTGTTATTAACCTAAATCCATCTTGTTATGTCATATTAGGTTAAACTTGTTTATGTAATTGGGTTTTTAGTGTTAGTATAGATATCCATTTCCACTCCATCCATTGCATCAGAGTGTTATGGTACTTATCTATAAATAATATAGTGATTAATTATGGTACATACAAGTTCTCACTATCTATATATTTCTTTCACCCTTTTTTTAAACTTTTTATATAAGATTGTAGTGGGTAGATTAATTTTATTTATTTCTATAAATAGGTGTGAAATCCAACATCATATTAGAGTAGGTAGAAGTAGCATCATTGATCGATAAAAGAGTTCATCTAGAGCCTTTCATAATTCTTATAAACTCTAGAATGAATTACTTCTCAAAGTTTCATAAGCAATTGATGTATAAGGAGCCAAGAGGAGATTCAATTTTATTTATCATCAAAATTAGAAACTGCTTTTTATTTTGAAAAGTGACCTTATATTATTTAAAAGAATAATAAGAGTATACTATTCGTAAAAAATGTGTGTGGTATGAAAGCACACCCCAATAAGCCTATTCCATAGGTTTGACCTATAAAAAAATAGGGTATAGGAACTATAAACTAACAACCAAAAGAAAAGAAAAGAAATAGGACCCCACTAGATTTCATGTAGTAGAAGGTATATCTTCAACATAAGGGGGAATATTTATCTATGGGATTACCCGATCCAAATTATAGTTTGGGCTTCTTAGAAATGGATTCCCAACTAATGTAGGGCATCCAAATAGTTACCAGTTAGGTAACCATCCCTTTACATAATTGTTATTGCTGCATATACCAAAATTTTGTGTGAAATACAAAGATATGAAGAGTGAAGAGGAGTTGATAAAAAGGTAAAGTGATAGACAAAATATAGATAAGAGAAAAATAGAAGAAAATATAGAAATTAAAGGTGGCCATGGATGATAAAACCAAGAAGAAGTGAAAGGGTAGGGAATATAGATAAAGAGAAGTAGAAGACAAAGGGGAAAACATAAAGAAAATCAATTAGAGGATGAAAAGAAGAGAGATATATATGAGGGATGGATTGAAACATCCTAAGAGGGAGAGAAGAGAGTCCAAATGAACATAGGTATGTGGAGAGAGAATGGTAGACTTGGAAAGAGGGAGATAGGAGAATTGGTAGGAAGAAGAGGGGAAGATCTAGAGTGAAGCTCTAAAATGAAGTGTGAGATAGAGAAACAATAGGACAAAGAAATAGAAGAAATACTATAAAATAAAGAGTTGGGAGAGAACAATTTGAAGCAAATAGGATTCAAAGAACTCTAGAAGAATTAATTATCTACTGTATTTATTTTTCAATAAAATAAAATGAATTTCAAATTTCAAACTATCCTATGTTTTATGTGTGAATGAAAAATATTTAGAGCTGCTAGAAATGTGTATTAGTTAACCTTTTATTGGCAGGGCATAATTCTATAGGAGAAGTTAGATATATTAGTAGTCAAAGTAAGTATGTTATTTGAAGTAGACAACCTTGGTTGCTATCCAAGAGCCTAGTATGTGACATCGATAGGTTGGACTCATGTGAAGTATGAACATGTGATCATTATTCATTAGAGTATACCATCGAGGACAAAGGCCATTGCTATCATTTGAATTATTTGCTAAGTAAGGTCATATAGAGTCATATGTCTTAAAGTAGTACTATACTATCAAGAGACATTGGTCATACAACAAATTTGGTCGTACAATTGAATTTACCTTTCATATAACTCAAATTTAAATTGTTGTATAGTTAAAGAATCTACCATATGATTAACCTAATCATACAATTGTACAATATTGTACAAGGACTAATGTAGCTTGTATGATGAGTGTGATTGTGCAATGGAAGAGATTGAACAATATAAAAACATTGTTTTACAAGGGATGTCATTATGTGTTATCTTAAGAATTTTCTTATCATTATGAGACCTTGATTGCATGTGTGATTACTATGCATCTTAAGTTTATGAGTAGAAAGGGGACTTGTGTTGCATGATAAGGTTATAGGAGGAATATCTTCTCTGGTTGGCATCATTTTGTATCAAAGCTAGTAGAACTCTGAGTTTGATATATGCCAAAGGAAAAATGGCACAATGAGTAAGAGTAATACCAAATATCCTTGAGTTGAAACTATAGTAGAAATGATGATAGAATTCATTTTTTTATTAGATGTACTTAAAACTATCCAAAGGAGGAGCATTCAAATAGAAGATATAAGTGATAATGAAGAGGAGGAAGTGGCCCAATAGAAAGATCACAACGATGAACAAGAAGGAGATCCAGAATAAATATTAATTTGAAAAAAATCTAAAATGGATAGGAATCCAAATTTAGAAACCCCATCATGTAATGAAAGTTCAAACCCTAAGGAACTCGTTGATTAGATCATGAACATGTATAAATATTTTGATTTTTATTCGATAGAAGATCCCATGAAGGTGAAGTTCATGCATACAAAACTGAAGGGTCATATGCCCTTGTGGTGGGATCATACCCAAAAAAAAAAGACAAAGAAAAGAAAAATAAAATATTAAGACATGAGAGAAAATGGTTACCAAATTGAAGGTCAAATTCCTTCCATCGGATTACCAAATAGGGTTGTTTAGAAGACTTAAAAACCTTAAGCAAAAGGATTTCAAGGTGAAATAGTATACAAAGGAATTATATAAATTGACTATAAAGGTTGGTCATATTGAATATGATGAGGATAAGGTGACAAGATACATAACTAGACTAAGGTTATCCATACATGATGATATTTATATGCTTTGAATTAGGACAATTGAAGAAGCATATCAATATCCACTCAAGGTGGAAGAAAATTTGGTCCATAAGATAAAATAATTCAAAGGAAAGGGATAATTCTCTAGAGGAAGAGAACATTTAAATAGTGGTAGGGAGAAGCATATGCAATAAGGAGAAGTTAGTACTTTTCAAGATGTGGATTTGGTAGAGGTAGAGGATGTGTCTACTATAGACGATTGGAAGGACGTAGGGCATTTGAATGTCCTTAAGAAAAATATATTAGTAAACATGGAAAGGAAGCCCATAATTAAATTATATAAGTAGATGAAGGCAGTATTGCTCTACTAAATAACATGGAAGAACTAGAACAATGGGAATCCCTTATGATGAAATATGTATTGTTGAAACCATCAAAGGAGGTGCATAAGCCTAAGTAAAGAAGGAGCTTGTTTAAAATAATTTGTAAATCAAAAGGTAAATGTTGCAAGGTTATTGTAGACAATGGAAGTGCAAATACTTAGTGTTTATAGAATTTGTAGAAAAGAATGGGTTGAAAATGATTAAAACCCAAATCCATACAAAGTTTCATGACTACAAAAAGGGTATCATATTATGGTGAATGAACAATATATGGTATATTTACAAATTGGATCTTATAAGGCTGCAATTCTATGTGGCATCATGTTGATGGATGTGTGTCATATTATTTTGAGTAGACTATGATAGTTTGATAGAAAGGTAGTGAATTATGGTAGGGTGAACACCTACACTACTGAGAAGGATGAAAATATGTAGATATTAAGTCCATTGAAGAACAAAGAAGAAAAGGTGAAAAATAGTCCTACAGTGTGCTTGGGAATGAAAACAATTCTATAAGGAAATGAATAAGGAAGCATGTTTTGATCATAACTAAACCCACTAAATAAGGGATAGTGGAAAAAAATTATGAAATACCATATAAAGTGAAGGATTTTATAGAAAAATATGTAGAGATTATTTCAAAATATGGGTTTTTATCCATGAGAAGCATTGGGCATCATATAGATTGCAGTCTTGGATTGAGCTTATGTAATAAGCCAACTTAAGGAATATCACCAATGGAGGAGAAGGAGGAATAGATAGATACATGCAAAATAATAAGTATAGAGAAGAGGTAGATGGACTAGGTCACTAGTATTAGTGACAATGAAGATGATGGTGTAGTGATTCATGGTATAGAAAAAGAGAAAGAGAAAGGAAAAATAAGTGGTAAAGAGATAGTAGAGAAAGATGAACCTCATTAGGCCATTGATGATTGTGATAAAGACCATATTGCTCAAGTTGATAGTGATTATGGTACTTCAAAATATGGTGAAGAAAATTATGATTAGAGTGGTATGAAGAGTTTTGGTGCTTTGAAAGGCACACCAAAGGAATTGGCTCTAAGTTGATGAGAAGAATATGGTACAATGGAAAAGGATTGGGAAGATATGGGAAAGGTGTGAAAATACCCATAATACCAACAATAAGGCCTAGGAATTAAGTCCTTGGATACATAGGTCAAATAAGAAATAATAAGACTAGATTTGTGATAAGAGAGATTAGTATAGGGGATAAAGGTCATAGGATGGGTTGTTATGGATAGTGTAGAATATTTGGACACGTTGCAACTAGGTGTTAGAACCTACATCCTTGTGAGAGTTGTTGAGGACATGATCACTCCAAAGGAAGGTGTTGGAACCAAGAGGAATTTGGTAACAAAGTACATGTTTATTGTAGTTGGATAGATGTGATGCAATGGGACAATATGAAAAAAATATTTAGTGCATTCTATAAGATAAGGTTTAGTTCTTAAAGGAAGGATATGATAAAAAAAATGTTAGCCTTGTGAAAATAACTAAGCTAAAAAGGTAATAACTTGGAGGAAAAACTAATGGTCATAATTTGGATATCATGGAACATTTCCTTTTACTCAACAAGTTTGATGTAGGTAATCCAAATAGTTGCCATCAAGGTAACTTTCCCTTGTACATAACCGTCGTTGTTGCATATACCAATATTTTTGTGTGGAAGAAAAAGATATGGACAGTGAAGAGAAGCTAATAAAAAGGAAAAGCAATAGATAGAAGCCACAAAAGAGGAAAATATAAGTGAAATTATAAATGAAAGGTAGTCATGGAAGATAAAACCAAGGAAAAGAAAAAGGAATGGAAGATAGATAGAGAGAAGCAAAATATAAAGGGCTAGACATACATAAATGGAATTTGAGTATGAATGGAAGGGAGATATGTCTGAGAGATGGACTAAAATATCCTAGGAGGGAGAGAATATATTCTAAATGGACACAAGGACATGAAGAGAGTGAATGGTAGACCTTTAAAGAGGAAGATAGGATAATTGGTATGAAGAAGAGGGGAAGATCTAGAGTAGTATGAAATAGTGTATATGATAGAGAAATAATAGGACAAAGAAATAGAATAAATAATTTAAAAGAGAGAGTTGAAAGAGATGACCATTTAGAAGAAGAAAGGATTCAAATAACTCTAAAAGAACTAATTATCCACTATATTTATTTATAAATAAAATAAAATACATTCCAAATTCTAAACTATCTAGTGTTTTGTGCGTGAATAATGAATGTTTAGAGTTTTTGGAAATACACATTAGCTAAACTTTTGTTTTTAGGGCATAGTTCTACAAGAGAAGTTAGATATGGTAGTAGTCTAAGTAAGGATGTTTTTTGAAGGACAAAACCTTCGTTGTTGTCAAGGAGCCTATCATGTAAGACACAATAGATTGGACTCATGTGAAGCATGAATGTGTGATAATTATTCACTGGTATACCTTCCAATACAAAGGCCATTATTGTCATTTGAGTGACATGCTAAGTAAGGCCATCTAGAGGCATAAATTTTTCCATATTAAAGTAGTATTATACCATGAAGAGATATTGACCATACAACAAATGTGGTCATACAACTACATTTACCTATCATATAAATCAACTTGAGATCATTATACAATTAAAGAGTCCATTGTACGATAACCTAATCATACAAGGATTGATGTAGGTCATACAAGATTTGTCATGATGAAAAAGGTTGTATGGCAAGTATGATCATACAATGGAAGATATGATATGATAGGAAGAGATTGTCATACAAGGGAACTTGTTGTGTGTTGTTTTAAGAATTTGCTTGTCTATGAGACCTTGATCACACATGTGATTATAGTGCATCTTAAGGTCATGAATAGAAAGGAAACTTGTGCTACCTAAGAGGGTCATCCACAGAAGAAATCCCTTTTCTCAGCTACATCACCAACCATACTAGTCACCTTATTATTGTCATTATACTTACTCCCCTAAAGTATCCTCTACCATTCTCAGTGGAGAAATCACTAGGTGGGCCCATATAGAAGAAGAGGGGTATAATTCTTTGGAAATTCAACCTTTAAATTAGGAGGGGTAGGGAGGGGAACTAGATAAACTCTAGTTCTATGATCCTATGGTATAGGACTATGTGAAACTTGATATGATTAACTATGAGCCCAATTTTGACCTCTTAGAGGAGGCTAAATCCTTTGGGAATGAGAGGAGGATGGGACTCCAACCATTGTACATGGAGTATTTACTCAATGATCTAGGAAATACAAAAAATATTGGACATCAAGATCCACATTATTAGCTTGAATTTAAATCTATAATAAAATATTAGAGAAAATCATAGCATTTGTATAAGTAGAAAAATATGCAGATGCTTTTAGATTAGCAAAAATAACATTACTTCAAATTTTCCAAGTGTTAAATAAAATATTTGCTCTAAATATATGCTAGATTTGATCAATGTTTGTAGGTATGTTGGTCCTATCCCCAAGAAGGAAAATTT
The DNA here is from genome assembly GCA_028583015.1 of Wollemia nobilis. NCBI lineage: Eukaryota > Viridiplantae > Streptophyta > Pinopsida > Araucariales > Araucariaceae > Wollemia > Wollemia nobilis. The sequence goes on from JAQPPZ010000101.1 coordinate 328,374, forward strand.
TCCAAGAGAATATCCTATGCATGGTCTAAATAAGTCATGAATCTAGGTCCATGCTGCTTGGGCTCTAGGACAAAACCAAAATAGGTGGTTAATGGATTATCGACTATAATAGAAAGGAAACTTATGGTTATTTACCCCCAAGTGGATAAGACATTCCAAAATTGGTAAACCCTAAAACATAAGTGATGAGGACATATATTAGCTAGAAATATTAGTTTATTGCATGTCCTACGCTTGTTATTATATTATTTGTCTTAGGATTATTATTATGTAATTCGTGAGACGCAGTTGCTAGCATTGTTTTTCTAGATGTAGGTTGTTAAATCCTCTTCTATAATTAATTTCTAAGTTATCTATTTTGTTAATATTAGGTTAGCTTAAGTTCTAATTTGGCTTATTTGTTAGTTTTGTCATCTCTAAATGCACCTTCCCATCTGGGTGAAAAACCCAATAAGCTAAGGGCACCTGGACCTTGTATAGAGAAAAATAAAAGGAAGCAATACAAATTAAAGACCACATGTAGGGCAATGTCCAAGCTTTCTAATTAAGGTTAGATCCTCATCAGCATTAATCCTTGATGCATAGAGGCCTCCACAATCTAAGGCTAGGTGGGTTCTATAAGGAAAGGAAATGCAATGAAAGTAAAAAATAGGATAACTATTATTTTTAATTAAAAACCTAAGCTACCAAGGCAATGCACAAAGAATTAAAATCCCTAATTTCAACTAGAAAAAGTGTCCATAAATTAAGATAGGATCCACCAAATAGTATCTAGAATGATCACACTTAAACCTCACATAACCAAGAATTAGAAACACATTAAAGAAAGGATAGAGCAAAATTAATAATGGCTTCCATTAATACACCAAAAATGATTACAAGACATGTGACTCAGGGGCTCAATGCTCCTTAGAAAATGGATTGAGGTTCAAGCTCCACTTGTTACAATCAGGAATAAAAGGAGGAGTGAAATGAAAGAACCCACAAGGCTAGATACTAGGCATGGATAGATGACTCCCAATCCCTTTACAATAAAATTATGGGCCTCTTTATAGGCCAAGAGGAGGGTAATTACCTTTGAAGTTTTGTATAAAAGGCCTACAAATTATCCTCTATTCTACAATTTTTTTTTTTGCATATTGTGAATTAGTATCTTTGAGGCCTTTAGATCTAGGCATTTAATTCTTGAAGGTTTTTGGGTCTTTGGATGGTGGGGTGTTGTCATTATATGTCATTGCTTGTTGTAATAGAATGGTTGCACCATTAAGAATTTTCTAGATATTATCTAATATCTACCATTCGTTGATGTGGTAGGTATGGTCTTCCTAACTAGCATAGATTAACAAGGTAGACACACATATGATGGCCAATCATTGCATTGACACACAATTGGATCTAATAAGATAGGTCATGAAATTCAATCCTTATGGTCAATGGTGGGTTTTATCTTAAATGCTCATTTGTGCTATCTTTTGAGGCTTATTACTTAAGATAATAAAACTTACAAAAATCAAATAAAGTATCAAACTAATGTATATGATAATGGTAATATTATATAAGTATAAAATACTAAAATAACTCAAATAACTACTCCTAAATAAGATAAAGAAAGGCTCACCAAAATGGGGCTATAACACTAAAGGAACCAAGTAATGTTATTACAATCATGTTTTCTTACATCTCCACATTAATGTGACTATTGACATGAAGAAATCCTGGCCTTCCTACTTCTAGACTATTCAAATTCCTATTTTATGGACTCATGTACACATGGACAAATGTGCACATTTACATTATTAAATATTATGCACCCTTGTGCATTTATTACAACACATAAAGTAAATCCTAATCTAAGACATGTACCAAATAATGTAATATACTCTAACACCCCCTGTATTACATTATTTGGTTATTGAAGACTTGTCTTCAATATGAGTCTTCAATCTCCTGCTGGAACTTGTGCTCTTCTTCGTTTTATTTCTTATATGCATCATGACCAAGAAAATGATTAGTATCATCATAAAACACAATTGATAGAGCTGTGACTTCATGCTCTTCTGTAAATTCCTCTAAATATTGTATCTCTTGGACTAGATTACCCTTTTGAATTTCTTCTCTATATTGTAGTTGAAGAGGATTGTACTATCACTAAAATTGTGGTTGAGGTGGTCTATATTGATTTGGATATTGCCTTTGTTGAGGCAACCTATTTGGTTGATTCATTTGATTCCCTTGGAATTGATTCCTTGGATTAAATCTACAATAACTTGTACTATGACCTCTTCTCTTACAAATATGACAGTATTGATCATTCCATTTAGGTTTGTCTTTTGAAATAGAAGCAGTGTTTCCTTTTTTATTATATTTTGAGACTAATGCATTATTAGTCATTTCATCCTTAACTGAATTGATCACTTCATGTTCTTGTAGTATATTAACCAATTCATCAAATAATGTATCTTTACCTAGAATTTGTAAAGATGTAACCAAGTGCTTATAACTTTCAGGAAGTGCTCTCAAAACTACTTGAACCAAAAATTTGTCTTCCACTATTTCTCCTAGGGTTAATAACTTTCCCTTTATATCTGCTACTCTCCTTAGAAATAATTCTATACTTTCTCCACTATTAAATTTTAGAGAATGTATTTGATTTTGAATATTCAAAATAGTAGCTTTGTTATTTTCTTTAAATATTTTGGCTAAAGTGTTCCATACATTTGTAGGTGTTCCTGCTGAACTAATATATGGCTGAATTTAATCTATAATTGTAAAACTTATTATCATTAGAGCTTTTGCTTCATATTCTTCATATTTTTGAATTTCTCTTGCATCTTCAGTAGGTTTAGTTTTTGTCCCTTTAACTATATCCTAAAATTTTTCTACTATCAACATAGATCTTACTTTATTTTTCCATGATGCATAATTAGGGCCTTTAAGTAACTAAGATTATGAGAGAAATAGCTTATGTGATGTCATGATTAACCTTATACCTCCAAGCTTTGAAATATAGAAAAATATATTTGCAATTTTTATAAATTCAATTTGTTGTAGAAATCCTTATTACTCCAACTCAATTAAATTGCAAATATTCAAAAATAATTTTATAACTTTAAATCGTTAAATTACAAAAATCTTATGTATATATTTCTCCAATATATTCTACTAAAGAATTACCCCTTTAATAAATCTTCAATTTACTATTACATATAAGGCTTTAAATATAGACTTATTCTTCTCAAAATACCTTTGCTTTTCACCTTAGAAAATAATATCCTTATAAAATTCCATATTCCTGGGTGGGACGAATAAGAAATAAAGTGTCTAAAAGGTGCCAAACTGATTTTTGACTTGTAAAACTGCTGTGTAAGTGGTTAGAACCACTGTTTAACCTTTGGGGGCTACCCTGGGGGCTGTGTGTGTTAATGTGATCAGTGTTTGTATTCACATAATCGGATTGGTGTTGTTTTTGTGTCTACAACTCCCAACTCAAGCCTATGAGTAATTTGAACAAAATAAATTACCTTAGGTTTAGAGTAGTATTCTCTGGTCAACAACGCTTGACTTCTCTTTGCAAATTTTCACTACGTATGTCTATGAATGTGTAGACACCTAAAACACATCATGTCAATGCGACTACTCATATGGGACATGCTAACAGACCATATGAATGATCTTGGATAATCCTAAGGTGAAGCAGTGGTTTTAACCACTCAATTTGGGTAGAGTTTGCATACTCAACCTTAGCCACACACCCACGAATAATAGAGCTAGCTGCACCTCAAATTCATGGATAGCATTAAAACTATTTTGAATATTGGGCCAATTCAAATTTGGTTACAACGGTCTGGGCAACAAGAATTTAAATGATTTTGGGTGAAGAAGATTTGAGATTTTTCCTCCCAACTGATCCAACCTCCTAGATCTTGATCTTGGCTTCCCAAGCAAGCCAATATTAGATATTAGGAAGGCTATAAGACCCCCCTTCAAATTGGGGAGAATTTTGGAAGAGTTTTGAATTGATCATAGTGAAGCTCTATCAAATTGTTGACTCAATTGCAACCTTTGAGGAGAGTTAACTTGCTACCAATTTGGAAATCATGAATGCATTCCTAGCTATGGAGGTCTCAAGAGACTAAGGAGGACAAGAATCCACAATTGAGCCTCTTCCATCATGAACATAGAGAATTTACACCACCAATCCATTAGAGGACATCAAGGTGACCATTGAACATCAATTCAATAGAGGGAATTGAAGATCTGAGCCCTGTTTACAAGAGGAAGAGCATTTTCACCTCAACCATGGCTAACAGTGCCAATTGCACCTCAGACCCACGGTGAGGGTTTGATATTTGATTTACTTTGTTTTAGCTATATATTTTATCTTTCAAATATGTTTGTAGGCATATCTAACTAATATTAAATTTCTTTTAATGTAATTGTATGGTTAAATTTTATATTAGAGGTATATTTGCTTCTATTTTCCTTGCATTTATCAATCTAAACTAGTTTCATTGTATTTGAGGTATTTCAAGTTTATAATGGCTAATTAGGTTGCTTATTTGCTAGATTTCATACTTTATTTATATGTTTTATAGTAATTTGATGATTTCTTGCATATATTCATATATTTACATGCTTTCTTGTTTTCTTTATCATCAATTTGTGCAATTGCCCATCAAGCACCTCATCAAGAGAGGATTTTTTTGTTATTAACCCCTTTCATGTTGTTTCTTGAATGTAGGGTTATAGGACCTAATAATTTTCAAGGCATTTAAGATAGCATATGCCTCCAACCAAAGTAGAAGAAGGCTATCCTTGGCCTTAAGCAGTTCGTGTTACTTCTAAAGAATATGTAGATTAAACCACCCCCTCGTTTAGAGGGTCTTCAATATTGTATTAATTATATCAAAATTGAGTATCCCTAAGAGTGATGTAAATGAAATTTGGATTTGATAAATTTTTAATAAAATGAAACCATATTTCTTGTTATTCATTGTTGTCTATTTCTTTATTGTTGTAATACTCGTTGATGCACTAGCTAGGTGTATGCTTTTTAGATTGATATAGAATGGTGTTGTATTCGCACATGCTATCTTGGCCTGATTCATTGACTTATTAGATAAGTAATTTCTCCTACTTTAGCTTTAATAAACCTAAACACCAATATTAGCTTTACTTATGCAATTTGTAACCTCCAAAGGTTCTCTTACCGCATCTAATTGTTGATATCCTTTGCACGTTTTTGCCTGCACTAATCTGCCAACTTTATTAATGGAATCTTCAATGTTTTTGTGCCTTGTGAGAATGTTTCCTTTAGTAGGTGTGAATTAACCTTTGATCTTCTAGTTTCTACTTTATTCTTGGTATAATGGGTTCTAGACTCTTCAAGTTTCTATGTTATATGTGCCACTTGGAACTCCATCTCTTCTACCTCCCTTGTAATATGTTTTTTTTCTCTAGTAGATATTCTTATGGTAATGGGTGTTACTTGTAGCATTATTTCAATGCTTATAAAATATTAATCAACATGGCCCTTGCATGTATACTATTCCTCCTAGGGTTTCTCACTACTTTCAATGTAAATATTCACTATTCCAATGCTTATTTCATTTCATGCTTCAATACATTTGTCTCAATGTATTCCTATGCTTTACTTTTCATAGTAGTATGCTTGTTTATCAAGTGCGGATATCCTTTTATTTGATGAATACATAGGTGGATTTGTCTCTTCAATGGCATCCAATGGTGTAGATATCATTTACGTATCTTTGACAGTGTGGAGCTTATGTCCATTTCTCTCAAATGGTGTAGATATTAATCGCTTTCCCTCCTTAGAGCAATGGTAACATTCCTTTTGAGTGGTAGTTCCTTTTGCTATTTTTATTGGTGATTCTCCTTCTACAATGATGCTTTCAATATCTCTCAATGCTTGTGCTCGTCCAAGACTCTAATGCTTATTCTAGTAGTCTTTTGAAACTTAAATTTTTTATCGAATTTCTAACCCTTATTTGGTATTCATTTAGATTAGATTATTACTTTCACTTTGATTTAATAAATATGCAATAGCAAAACATTCACTAACAATACTATGCACTTCTTATTTCTCCTTAGTATTGCTACTTTGTATTTCTATATTGTTAATATGTAAACACTACTAACACCTTAAATTAAAGAACTCCTTTAAGTTCTTAATTTTATGATTTAAAAATAATGCAATATGGATCTCAAATAATAATAATATGGTGCTCTTAAAACTAATGTATAACTGATTTCAATACTCGAATAATAGACTTAAATTGCACCAATATTGCATACCTTTCTTTTCTCTATTTTTCTAATTTTGTTGGTGATTTAATTCACCCATATTGCTATCTCAAACTTATGAATTTTGCACCAATGTTCTCCTTCACTTTTTTCTTTTAACTCTTACAAAATTTGTAGCCATGTTTGCTACCAAATAACCTTTCTCAAAACTACTCAAAAACTCTCCAAATCTATAGCTCTATACTCCTTCAATGCTATTCACAAAATCTATTTTTGTGGCTTTGAATATCCTTAAATCCTATATTCACATACTCTATTAATGCTGCCCAAACCAATGTTCATAAATAAAAAAACTCTGCAGTCAAATCCTTCCTTCTTTCATTTGCTTGAATTTGCAATGAAAGTCTCTAGAATGTTGTCTTTTGTTTCTATCTAGACACCTTTAATATCCTATATACGAGAACTCCAAAATCTACCTAAAACTTCTTCAAACTATGGATCTAGGCTACCTTCAATCTGCTCTCATGAAACTCTTCAATCTCTATTTCAAAACCTATAATTTTCTCTTGCAAATCAGCCTTGTCAAATTTTGACTTTAAAACTGATCTCCAACACTATCTCCTTTCTCAAGAATCTTAATATATTGAGATATTCTATGTCTCCAAAGTTTGATAAAATTCTTGCCAAACAATTATTTCTATTGGGATCGTTGTCAGATGGTGATAATTTTCCCAAATAAAAAATTTCTCCTTGCTCAAAATATCTTGTCACAAAATTTATTCAAATGTCCTCTCTACTTGCACTATCCTACTTCTTGCTTTCTCCAATATGACTTCAATGTCTGCTTCTCCAAATCCTATAACAAGGGTTTCTCTAGCCTTCTTCTCCTTTGAAATATCCTAATACCTCTCTCTTGGATCTTCTAGTTTTTCAACTCTTCAACTTCTCTTTGTGGCTCTTCAACTTATTCTCAAAAATTTAATGAAACCTTTTCCTGGTTTTTTCAATCTCCCAACTATGGGAATTCTTCAATGAGATCACTTTTTTGGATCTCCAAAATTTTCTACTCCTAAAATTTGTAGTAGTACCTCTTCTTAGGTCTTCAAATTCTCCAATATCTAAACTATGATGATAACCTTCTAAATGGGTCTCTTCAATATCCAATATGTAATATTCTACTTGCAATATTCTATCTCCAATATTTAATATTCAGAAATTGGAAGTTCTTCAAAATACCCTCTTCTGGGTCTGCTCAACTTCTTCAATTGAAACTTTCTTACCTACAATTTTCTAGGGGACTTCCTGCATGAGTCTCCTCCAATAATCAATCTCTAATTTTTTGTAGCACAAAAATAATCCCTGCACAGGGAAAGCACGTAGACTTTCAAGAAACGAAGGTGAAATTCTTCTCTATCCTTTGTAGGAGACTTCTCAAATTTTGGATGTTAATTTACTATAGCTAGAAACTTAGATATCAATAGCAAATATATTAGAATTTCTAGAACTCTAAGATAAATAAACTTCACTAGTTATTTTCATAACTATTAGAACCAATTATGTGTTGAGTCCTAGTCTTCACAATCTTGTAGAAAGGCTCTAGCTAATCTGTAATTTCTAGTCTTCTTAAATTTACCAATTCCTTCAATAAGACCTATTTTTGTGGGTATCTTATTCTTCTCAATATCTACAATATCAAGGTCTAACTTCAAGATCTAAAATCTTCTATTATGAATTTGTTCTTGGAATAGAAATTCTCCACCAGTCTTCTTTGGTTTCTCCTTCTAGAGATAATCTCCTTCACACTTTAAAAAATTCCTTGTGATGGTGTTTGCAAGCAGCGGTGCACATTGAAAGGTTTGGTTTACAAAGACACAACAAGGTTCAGGTTGATTGTAGCAATGATGGTCCCTTGTGTCTCTGATACCACTATTAGCTTTTGAGGCTTATTACTTAATATAATCAAACTTACAAAAATTAAAAAAAGTATCGAACCAATGGATATGATAATGGAAATATTTTGTAAGTATAAAATACTGAAATAAATCAAATAATTACTCCTAAATAAGCCATAAATAAAGGCTCACAAAAATAGATCCATAACACTGAAGGAACCAAGTAATGTTATTACAATAATGTTTTCTTATGTCTCCACATTACCATGTATATATAATGTAGTGTGACTTGTCACATGCACTCTTGGCCTTTCAACTTCTATTAAATCTTATTAATATTATTAAATATTAATATTATGCACTCTTGCACATTTACATTATTAAATATTATGCACCCTTGTGCATTTATTACAATACATAACATAAATCCTAATCTAAGACATGTACCAAATAATGTAATATACTCTAACACTTTGCCTACCTTCTTCTTTGTGCACATGAATTCCATTTGTCCTCGACTATGGTGAGACCTCCTTTGGCAAATAGAAGACCTCCTTCATCTAGGTGAAGACACCTTTCTCCTTGACCTCCCAACTGGTCACCATGTGTTTGACTTTAAGTCTTATTAGGGTGTTCTCTTCTTTTCTAAACTATCTTTCATTAGAAGGACCATCTATATTTTTGGATTGAAAATAAATGTTCCACTACCCTTAGTACCCTCAATTATTATAGTTTGAGGTAAAATATGAGAACCAACCATTGATAGAAGATCTAATAGTCAATGTTGCTTCTAAGCCTATCTACATTTCTCTTGACATCACTTTCCCTCAGCTAAAATTGAAAGCACATTATAATCACCTTCTTTGGTTTATCTCGTTTTTATTTTCTTTGAGTGAAGTGAGGCTATAGGGAAAATTTTATTACAAATTTGGTATCTCCTAGGGATATTTAGCTTGCTGAAAGAAGTGAACCTATATTTCTTACCTTGTCCTTGCGTATAGAGTCAAAATTTGGAAGTTGGAAGTTAAAAAAATACATAATAACATATCAAAAGAAAAGGTGATGAGGGAATGAGGAGGACTATCCTCTCAAGCTCAATATTATTAAGTGGGCACTAGTTTTAGATATTGCATGCAAGTGGATATCCCACATGAATTTTGGGATTTTCTTGGTCAAGGTAGCATTATTGTGAGAATCATGATTATAACTGATTTTCCAACCTTGAATACTAGCTAAAATTACAACTTATCTTGTCCCGTATATCTTTGGTGAAAGCCTAATTTAATGGAAACCCTAATCCCTAATTGGTTTCTAATGCCTTGATGGTGCTACTATATAGTATTTGTCTCCTAGTGTCTTTCACCATAAACTTTGGAGGGACCTTTTATATGGTTAGGAAATCCTTGACAAGCTTTCCAACCTTATATTTGTATCCAAAATCCCTCTTTGTGTTTCCCATTTTGGCTCTTGGGATTTGTATTTTGGGTAAGCCTCTCATATTTATCTTTGCAACAACCAAGGGATAGATACCTCTTTGAAACCTTATTACCAAAAGAGTAGTCTCGTATCTTAACCTACCTCTCTTGTTGAGAGGTAGATTCAGGGTCATCAAGTAGATTGGGGTCTAATCAACTATAGGTCCCATTAACATGTTTTCTACATGCCAAAAACTACATTTTAGCACTTACTAATGTTGACCATGCATAATCAACAGATTGATTGTTTCTTGCTAGGTTGACCCAATTTGATTAACTTCTATTGACTAGTGCTATAAATGTACTAAACATTTTTTATAAGGGGGTTAAATTTTATTTTTGAAAAGGGATTATTTTTTTAATTGTGCAAAATAATAATTAATAATTTTGAAAAGGGAGAAATATTTTTGTGCTATTTCTTTTAATTTTACCCTTCTAAGTATTGTAAAATTATAATTTAAACATTCTATTTTGTAATTATTTGAGAAAAAACACTTAATTTCTATAACCCATTTATGCATCAATTAAGTCCATTTTTAAAATAATACTATTGGTGTACTCAAGGTCTCAAATGGATACCAATTTGGTAGAGCAAATGGTCACAATAGTTGCAGTAGTTAGCATTTTGGCAATAAGGTCATGAATATTGCTACCCCTAGTGGTCCTACTCAAGCCCCTAACCATCACTCTAAAGAAAAATGTGAGGTCAAAATTTATGATGGGTCCTATGATCTTGATGTCCTAAATTATTGTATCCTTGACATGGACACATGGTTTTCTTATAGAAAAATCCAAAGGACGAGCAAGTCCCATTTGCTAAGCTAAAATTTTCTGCTATAGCCAAATTTTTAATAATAGACCACCATGGAAATCAAGATCCCATTGATACTTGGGATGATTTGGTGACAATATTGAAGGATAATTTCTATCCTTCAAATTATGTAGAAGTTATTATCATCAAATGGCTTTGTTTGAAGTAAGGATACAACATGAGTGTCCAAGAGTACATCTACCACTTTAACAAATTGAGGATTTAAACTGGTATACAAGACTCTACTATAGCCCTAATCACAAAATTCAACAATGGATTGTAGGAACCAATTTTTAGGTATTTTAAATATATCTCTATCACAAATTTTAATGCATTTTTCAATCAAGCACAACTTGCAAAGAGGAATATTGCAACACAATTGAGAGAATCTCAATATTTGTTGTTCGAATGAAATACTAAGGTGATAAATCAACAACAACAAAAGGTGAAAAAACCTTCTTATACTTATTCTCTTTCTCCTTATTCATCTACTTTCTATTTTTATTCTTAATTCAAAAATCCTTCTTCTAAACCTCCATTGGTTTATACTTTTTGTAAGAAGAAATATCATCTTAGGCATCAATGTTATAAGTTGAATATTTTGAAAAAGAAATCCTTGGTTGTAAAGGCTCCAATTGAGGACCCATAGTATGGTTTTATTAAGACTAAACTAAACAATTTTATCCTCATGAATACTTCTCAAGGTGACCATGAATTTTTTTTGTCACACGGGCTCACCTAGCTCATGATTATTTTGTTGATTGTATAATCGACAATGGCTCATAGAAAAATCTAATTGTGAGGTCCATTTTTGAAAAATTGAAGTTGCCTATGAGTCATCATCCTCATACTTATTATTTAGGATGGTAGGACAATGGGACTCCATCCAAAATTAGACACACCTGCAAAATATCATTTGCCTTTGGTACAAAATTTGTGGACAAGGTTGTGTGTGATGTTATTCTAAGGGATTGTTGCTTGGGAGGCCTTATATATATGATATAAGGGCTATCCATGTTACATCACACCACCACATTGGTATTAATCTATAGGCAAGCACACAAAGTGGTAAATCAAGCAAATAAATTGGCACTCATTTTCACAAGATCAAAAAATGAAGTAACACGAGCATTAATTCATAAGTGCAAAATGATTTTTCACTTTATAAATTATTGTAATCATATTAAAATGTGTTTAAAGAGTCCACAAGGGTCCCTCCTGAATACAATATCAATGATAGCATGGAAATTGTTCTTGCAACACCTCTTTCTAATGCTCCAATGTATAGGCAATCTATTATGAAAATGGAAGAAATTAAAAGATAAATCCAAGACTTGTTGTCTAAAGGATATTTAAGACAAGTACTACTCCTTGTGCATCTCTAATTTTTCTTGTACTGAAGAAGGATGGTACTTGGAGGCTATATATTGATTTAAGGGCACTAAACAAGATAACAATCAAGAATATATATCCACTTCCAAAAATCAATGATCTTTTGGATCAACTTCAAGAAGCTAAATTATTTTCCAATATTTATCTAAAAAGTGAATACCATCAAGTCAAAATTTAGGTTGAAGACACATGGAATACTAAATTTAAGATCAATTTGGAACTCTTTGAGTGGCTTGGTCTTACCAATGCACCAACAACATTCTTGAGGTTGATGAATGAAGTTTTCAGAGATAGTTTGGACAAGTTAGTGACCATCTACTTGGATGATATATTTGTATATTATCCTATTTGGAAGAGACATTTAGAGAAATTATAAAAGGCTCTCCAAACCCTTAAAAAAACCATTTTTATTTCAACTTTCCTAAGTGTTCTTTTACTCGATATTCCATCTCCTACCTTGGATTTGTAATAAATGAAAAAGTTATTCAAGTGGACCCAATCGAAGTTGAAGTCTTCATAAAATGGCCTACTCCTACTTCCATAACAAATTTAAAGATTTTTCTTTGGCTTGAAATTTCTATCGCAAGTTCATTGAATATTGTTGCTCCCTTTTATCACTTAACCAAAGCTAAAGTTGAGTTTTAATGGACAAAGGATCAAGCTCATGCCTTTGATAAATTGAAACAAAGACTATGTACAACACTTATCCTAGTTCTTATAGATCTTGCCCAAAATTTTGATATAGAGACAGATGCATCACAATTTACCCTTGGAGCTATCTTGAAGTAGAATGGTCATCTAGTGGCCTATCATTTTGAGACATTTATAGATACAAAGAAGAATTGCTTGCTTTGGTGCAAGCTATCAGGTATTGAAGGTATTACATTTTGGGAAAGGAAACAATTGTACATACTAATCACATACCCCTTAAGTTTCTTCAATCACAAAAAAATATTTATGAAGCTCATCACATGAAGTGGGTATCTTACTTGCAATAGTTTCACTTGGTGATCAAATATAAGAAAGGGTAAAGTAACACAATGGCAGATTGTTTGAGCCATCCTCAAAAAACTCAAGCCTTGATAGTTGTGGTCACTTCACACATTGGTTTCCAAACATGGCCAACATAGTATCCTATTGATACAAATTTTGGAAATGTTTACCAATAACTTTTGCATCCTTGTTAAATCTAAGTCCTATTTAATATTTCTACATTAAGGAAGCATTGATATACAAGTTGGATAAAAATTGTGTATCTCAAGATAATTGATAGTCTCTTTTGAAAGAGGCACATTCCATGATCTATGGAGGACACTTTGGGAAATAGAAGATTATTCATCATCTATAGCAGTTCTTCTATTGGCCTCATATGCAATGTAATGTTATCTATTTTTTGAGGCAATGTGCAATTTGTACTTGTTCAAAGTCATCCAAGAGGAATTTGGGCCTCAACATTCCATGGACCATTCCTTATCATCCTTGGGAAAGCATTTCCATGGAATTATTGGGAGATTTATTGATGATAGTTGGACAACATGATTGTGTATTTATATTTTTGGATAGATTTAGCAAGATGCCTAAGTTCATTCCTTGTTTTAATATTAGTTTTGATCATGACTTATCTTAGCTCTTCTTTTACATAGTATGGCACTCTTTTGGTCTTTCCAATAGCATTTTTTTAGACTCATGATTTATGGGATGCTTTTGATAGTCTTTATGGAATATTTTGGAAGCATATCTTAACTTCTCCATTGCGTATCATCCTCAATAACATGGGTATATGGAAGTATTTAACTGCACACTTGTGCAAATTTTGAGGATCTATCACCACTCTAGTCCAAATAAATGGGATTTGAGCCTCACCCATATAGAGCATACATACAACAGAGAAGTTTAAAACTCCATCGAACATTCTCCTTTTGAACTTTATCTTGGATTCTAGCCCTTGGATCCACATGAGTTACCTTTATCCTTGATCTTTGTAGCTACCAAGCACATTTATAATGAAAAATATAAGGCTATCTCATTCATTCAACATTTATAGAGCCTTCAGTCAAAGGTGGTTTAAATTGTATACAAGAATCAACAAGAACAACATCAATAAATAGAAAAGCATTGTATCCCTCATCATTTTCATGTTGGAGATAAAGTTTGGCTTTACTTGGATAAGCAACATTTTAAAGAAAATGTACATAGCAAGATCAAACTACTTCATTATGGGTCTTATATCATCCTCTAATATGTTTCTAAGAATTTATTCCACCTTGATCTTTTGGTACATATTGGAAATCATGACATCATCAATGTGGATCTCCTCAAGTCATACCATGATTCTACCTTGGAATTAACTCATGTCATAAGCCATGCTACCAATGTGGTACCTAATGTTCAACTTTTGATCGATTTTGACACAAATTTTTTATGAAGACTTTATAGACTTAATAGGTCTCCACTACTTCATATGTTGTAGCTCATTGAGGCTACTTTCCATATTAGGATTGATGGATTTTTGTTGATCATATGTCTCGTGACTTTCCTTCTTTGTTAAAAGCATTGGATTCAAATGCTTTTATTTTTGGGAGGCATAATAAGGAATAATGTAAGAAACTTTATGTTAGGCTTAGTATATTTAAATTAGGACTTAGTCTTAATTTTGGCTAATAAGCAATTTGTGGAAAATTGTAAAATGTGGGCTTTATGAGCTCATGTTAGATTTAGTTTTAGGAATAGTTGTCCCAATATCTTCTAGAAGGATATTAGATGTTAGGAAGATAAAATGCTATCCCTTGAATGAGAATTTTAGATAAATATTATCTTCCCAATTTGGAAATTGATTTCTCAATCCAAGAAAATTCTTTCTTATTTCAAGAAAATATGGTTGTAAGATGCACCTATTTAATCCATGTATTTCACTACAATTTCTAGTTTCATTTGGATCCATGCTAGCATGGGGATTTTAATATTTAATAGTAACTTCCTTCAAAGGCCTTTCCTTTTTAGTACTATAGGAGCTTCAAGTCTTATTTTCTTGCTCATATTATGAACAAATATGATCCAAGTCTTTTTTCAAAAAAATATTAACCCATTGTAATGAAATATTGGAGGAGAGATCTCCTATCTGAGAAGCAATTTAAATATAGGGAATATAACGCAAGGTGGAAGTCTACCTCCTTTTATAGACCTCTCCACTAGTCAATTCATTGAAGTTACCTTCTTAATTGATTTTCCTTGTTATGATTGGTACATATCTAGTAAGCCAAAGGAGATGATTATTTCTTGCAATATTGGATCAATAAGTCTTGATTACCCACTGTATCTCCCTCATTTATGTCATTAAAATTTTCTTGTCATCAACCTGGTGGGCCTTTTGTATGGTATGTGATGACCCACAGGCTCACAAGGAGAAGTGTTGTTCAATTGTACCCCTCTTGTGTGGCCAATTTTTCCCAATCCAACCCATCCTAAAACATGTAGCTAGTTTTGTTGGAATTCCAACATAGTTGCTTGCTCTCGAGGCTTCTAGTCCATGTGCTGAGTCACATTATTTGCATGCATTCTTTTGGTGTGTGGCTAATTTGAAATATCATTAGTAATTACAAATAATTTTATCCATTAGGTGTTATAATTGCCACACATATTTCCCTTGCTTATGTGATTTGGGATCTAGCCCATGCTTTCTAGCTATCAATCATCATGGAACTTTTAGGACATTGCCATGTGGTAATTATCAGGTCACATTTCCATAAGCAAGGATTAATATTTTGTTCCTTTTGAAAATCTAGACTTGGATTATGTGTTGATTTTGAATTTCCATAGAATTTATAGGGTGTTTTGCTTTTGACTATGGATAATGCTTGATCCAATGGTAGGCACTCCTTGGTCATCAATTTGCTTTTTGCTTTTATTTATGGACTAAAACATATTTTCCACATGTCTTTATTTAAGTATGAATGCCATTGTTCTCTAGTAAGACAAGAAGTACCCCTTGGAAAAAAATATCCTTTTTTGGAAGATGTTTCCACTTGATCAGATCAATAATGGGGCATCTTAAGACTTTATTCATAGGTTGGAAACCCTGATTCACACTTTGAAATGTTTTTTTTAATTCAAAATTATCCTTTCTCTAATTTTTTTAACTATATACAATATTTACACTATGTGCAATAGGTGTAATACTTGAGTTGATGGATCATCCCATGCATGCTGGATTGAATGCCTTGTTGGGATATAGTCCCCATGTTTTAGATGCCTACCACTCTAATTAGTCACCAAAAATGTGGGGATGCATCTCATCCATGAGGTAGTTAGAGTCAGAAAACTCCTCTTCTTCCAAGTAGGCTTGCTATTCTCCACTATTCTTGAAAAGGATCTGCTCTATGTGGTAAATATGGAGGGGTTCCAACAGGATATTGAACTTGATATCATACCTATTTTTGTGGCAAATTCTCTATAAGGGTGACATATTATCTCAAGAAATAAGATAATAACTTGAGCATTGATGTGGGAATAGGGTCCCATACATCAAGTGAAATTGGTGAAATAAGAGGATATCTATTATTCCATGTCAAAACAATTATGGGAGGATGATTTACTATGACCATCATATTGCATTATTAGCTCCTAATTCTTTATCTTTGATTCAGCAATGGCACTAAGTCCTTTTATTGACTTAGGTGAAGGCTCTAGTTATAGGTCTTTTGCTCATATAATTCTAGGGTATTTTTTTGAGAATGGAGTATCTAGGTGGGGAGATATTATTTCAACAAGCTCATGAGATAGTATCCCCCACTAGATTCCGGGTCCGTATTTTATCAGACAACTTCTTAAATGTCTTTCTATTTTTAATTGGTGTCATTAGGTGATTTTTTATGCTTCACTTTCAAGTTGATAAACTATGATATTCACCAAGATCATAGTTAAAAATCATCAATCTTCATGGGATGAATGTACAAGATCATCCCATTCAGTATGCCAAAAAAAATTGTCATCTTTGAATACACCTACCCATTTGAGTGGAAATCATGATGAGCCAAGGACACCCATGCCTTACATAGTGTAAAACAACAGGAAGCATCATAGATGAAATACTTCCAATGAGGCAACATTTGGGATTTTAAATTGAGGTTGACTGCTCATTAGATTTAATCCTTGATGCATAGAATATTCCTCAAGTTAAGGCCAAGGGGTTTTGTAGGGAAAGGAATTGTAATAAAATGTGAAAAATTAAAATTAAAATTTTACAAAAATATAAAAACCTAAGCTATAGGGGTAATTCACCAAGAATTAAAATCCCTACTTTTGACTAGAAAAAGTGGCCATAAATCAACATGGGCTCTATCAACTAATATCTAGAGTGAAAAAACTTAAAACTTATATAACTAGGAATAAAAAATACATTAAAGAAAGGAGGGCAAATTGAAATTAGTCATAGCTTCCATTAGTGTAAATTGAAATTAGTCATATCTTCCATTAGTGTAAATTGAAATTATTCATAGCTTCCATTAGTACACTAGAAGTGATTACAAGACATGAAACTTAGAAGCTTGATGCTCCTTAGATAGTGGCTTGAGTTTTGAGCTTCACTTGTTACAATTAGGAAGAAAGGAGGGTGAAAGGGAGATCCTACAAGGCCAAGTACTAGACATGACCAAACAACTCCCAATACCTTTACAATACAATTTTGAGCCTATTTATAAGCCAAGAGAAGAATCTTACTCTCAAAAATTCTACATATAAGACATATCCTTTATTCTATAGCTAAAGTACTTTTGCATTGTTAGTCAATAACTTTGAGGTCTCTAGATCTAGGATCTTGAGGAATTTTGAGCATTTGAATGGTGGGGTGCCATCATCATCTCTCATTTCTTATTATGCTAGAATGGTTACACCATTAAGACTTTTCCAGATCTTTTATGAGATATTCTTCTGGTCAATGTGTTGGGAATGACCTTCTTAACTAGTGTATATCAACAAGGTAGGCTAACACATGTAATGGGTAGTTATCACATTTACATGTGGTTGTATTTGATAGACTAGGCTATGAAAAAAAATCCTTATAATCAAAAGTGAGTGTTCTCTTAAATGCTCCACATACCTTCTTATTTGTGTGTGCATTTTCCATGTTTCCTCAACTTCGATTGGACATCCTTCAAAAAATGGTAAGCCTCCTTCATCTAGGAATAGGTGCTTTTCTCCTTACACTCCTGACTGGTCACCATGCATCTGACTTTGAGTCTTATTGAGGTCTTATATTCTTTTTCGCACTCTCTTCCATTGGAAGGATTGCACAGACATTTAGATTAAAAATCAATGGCCTATGAGACTTAGTGCCCTCAATGATGTCAAATTGAGGCAAAATATGAGCACTGTGATGACAAATGGAGTCACACAAATAAATTGATTTATCATTACCTTAGACTATAGAGAGTCTAGGTTTAAATAGGAGATAAAATAGAACATTAACAGGACGGTAGCAAATAACGCTAACTACCCTCTAACAATAGAATAGGGAGTTGCGTGTGATTAACTACTAACCTAGGAGAGAGTTCTAACTTAACCACTAACCTAGGATATTTAGATATTAACCTAGGATAGAAAAATAAATATCTAGATAGTAAAAGATAAATGTAAATACTCTTTTACCTAGTGGAGTAAATGGTAAATATCCCAAGTAATGGAATATTACTCTAACATCCCCCATTATTACATTATTTGGGTAATACATACATATCCCTCTATACAACAATATTTGGGTAAAGTATATAACTGCCCCAATACAGTGAAGAAGATGTTGATCTACTGGTTCTTTGCTCTGTCACAGTGCTTTGGCTTCTCCTTAAGCATAAAATGGGTCATTCCTCACTTTGTCTTCACGCCAACGAATGTCCTTATAGTAATCACATCATCCAATAGAATTGCATGGGTAACCAGTCGTTGCAATCGCTAGGTGTAGTAGAGTAGATCACTTCATACGAGATTCATTCATTTTACAATATGAGTTTGTAAAATATAAGGTTACTAAGGTGTCGGTCGCAACCGAAAATGCACCCTTATAAGTTCCCCCCTTCTTGTTGCAAAATATTTTGTATCTAATTTTTGAAAGAAAAGTGACTAAGGTGTTGGTCGCAACCAAAAATGCACCCTTATAAGTCTTCTTCCCTTTTTTTAAAAAAATTGTGAAGAAAAGAAATGTTTATCCCCCCTTAATTACAAAAAAATGTGCAACTTAAGAAGCTTTGTGAAGGATTTTACAAATATTGCCTCCTAGGCAATTTTACACCATAAAAAGTCTCTTCTTGTTATTACAAGGAATTGAAACATTAAGAGTTTGCTATTTATGAAGTCTAAAAGAGGTACAAATCACCCCTTATTTGTAAGAAATTCAAAAAAAAAACTTATGCTATTCTATGAAGCCTAAAAAAGAGAGAGAGGATAATGGTGCTTTGCCCAATGTGACAAACATGTGTTTTCTCTCTACAAAACTATTTTAGCAATGAGTACTCCTTGTGCTCTCTTTGAACTAGAATCAGAATGAGAATGAGAATGAGACACTTCACTAGAAATATGGCTTCTGTGTTGTGCATTTTCCATTCTAGTTGTGCTTGTTTTGAAACCAACACTAAATGGTGTCTTGGTTTTCATTTTTACAAGTTTTGCAAAACTATGGTTTCTAGGCAATTTGATCAAAAAAGTTCACCAATTTGTCCTTCCTTATTGCAAGTACTTCAAGCATGATTGCTATTATGAAGTCTAAAATAAAAAACTTTAATGTTGATGACTTCTACTTTTATGATTGCCTTTACAAGTTTTATTTCCCTCTTATCAAAATCTATGTTTGAAGGAAGAAAGGAATTATCCCCCCTTAGTGCAAAGGATTGCAACTTTTTAAGGTTCCTTATTTTCAAAAACTTGTTCTTTCTTTTGATTACCCTAAAAGAGTACCAAAATATAATTCACCCAAACAGATATTTAATAGCACCTGCCTTAACATCCTTCAAGAAGGATGAGAAGTTGGAGGATATTAAGCCAAACAAATAAGAGTGAATTAGGGGCTTTGTTGATTTAGGAGAGAATATCAAGTGAAATTGGCTTTAAATCTGTGCATGGATATCCGTACACAAATTTGTGAAATTTTGAGGTTTGGATGTTCTTTATTATATGCCTTATAGTTGCAAAAAGAATGATGCAACAATAAAACAAGAAATGGCCTCAAAATTATTATCACCTAGTTTGCCAATTAAGGTGTCGAGTAAAATTGATAATGCACCTTTTTAAATTTTTGCAACAAAATGTGTGTTTTGTGTTGTGCAAAAAATGATATTTTTATGTCTCCTACTTTGTTTTCCAATTTTGCAAAAGAAGTACAATGTTGTCTTCCCCCTTGAATTTTGCAAAATGAACAATTTGAGCACTCCTTCCAAGACAAGTCGACACACGACCCGCATTTGGAAGGCTTCCAGAACTAGTCGACACATGACTTAGTTTTTGTGTTTCCAAGGTTACAATTGCTTCTCAAATTTGCAAAAAAAAAATAGATGTACAATGTCTTGTGTTTTATCCCTCCATGGAGAATACAATTGCACAAATTTTTGGTCTTTGAATTTTGCAAGTTTTCAATCTCCTTGTGTTTAAACTTTGGCAAAAAAAAATCATGTTTGATCCTTCATTATGTGCTAAAGTAACAAGATTTGAGAAGTATATGAGGGTGTCTATTTTGCAACAAAAGTAGGTGCTCTTCTATGTCTTATCTCCTCAATGAGAGAAAACAAAAGCTCCTATGGTTGTAGAAGTTGCAAAAAAAAAACTCTTTCTTTTTAATTTGCAAAATTTAAAATAAAGTTATACAAAAATATTTTAATTAATAACAAAAATATAATTAAACTTAATTATATTTAAATTATATGAAAAAAATATTTAAATAAAAAAACTTTATTAAAAATTAAAACAAAAAAAAAATTGTTCTTACCTTGGTTTTTTTCTGTTTCGTTTGGCAAAAAGATTTTCGGCCCCGACTGGGCTCGATCCCCCTACCTCCTGTCGGGGGAGCGTAGCACCTTTGCTAGTCGGGCTAGCTATCCCGACTAGAAATGAAGCGGACCACCTTATATTTGAATGTAGCTCGTGGGCCCCTTTTTTTAAAAGAACTGGGATATTTATCCCACATTGCTCCCATGAGCAATGTTCATGGTCTTTAAAAGGCTCATCGCGCAACTTGTTTGTTGACTTCCTTCGAGCAGTCTGAGTCATCTCCCTTCCATTTTGGTCACCACCATGTCGTGGTTATTCTGGTCGGGTGGTGTTTGGCTTGTCTGCCATGCATCACTTATGTGTCGTGTCCAAGTCAGGGTCAGTCCACTTGTCTAGTCCGCCATGTCAGGGTCAGTCCATGTGTCTAGTTCACCACATCAGTTGAGTCTGCCCAATCCAATAAAGCCATGTTAGTACCTTAGGATCTATGCTCGAGGTCACGTCAGCCTACCATGTGTCATCGGTATGGTCATCGAATAATTCGATCAATGGTAGTGGGACATTTTATTTGGGTTAGAGTGGCAGTGCCACGTGCCTACTCTGGATTCGTCCTCGTCTATGTTTCCATGCGTTTCTGATAGGTGTCACCAAGTTCCTACATGGTGTCCACATTTCCTCCCATGGAGGGTGCTCTTGCCCTCACATGGAGGTCTTCCACCACACAGAGGGCCCTCTTGCCCTCTCGTGCTGGTCGGCTACCGACGAATGCGTCAGTAGGTTTATGCAAGCTTGTCACTTACCTCTTGTCTCCACTCAAGGAGGTGGGTTGGTGGGGGTGCGAGCTCTATGGTGGGAGTCATACAAGGCTCCTACCATCCATGGGTGCATGATCAATAGGCTATCGACCTTGAGCCTAGTCGACCATAGATTGTGTTCAATCTATTGATCGATCGATAGTTGAGACTTGTCGATCGCCACGTTGGGTCAAAAGCTATAGGTTGTCGATCTAGGTGAGGGCGCCTATGGCCTGTGGCCTGTGGCCTGCAAGGCCTGGACAATAGAGTCTTCAGTGAGCCAAGAAATATGCCTTTGGGCAAGCAAAAAAAAATTGGATCTTAACCTGGGTAGGTGGAACCAGGAAAGAATAATCCCATCACCTCACCTACCCACCAAAAGCTCTGGTACCAATGATGACAAATGGAGTCGCAAAAATAAATTGATTTATCATTACCTTAGACTATAGAGAGTCTAGGTTTAAATAGGAGATAAAATAGAACATTAACAGGACAATAGAAAATAATGCTAACTACCCTCTAACAATAGAATATGGAGTTGCGTGTGATTAACTTCTAACCTAGGAGAGAGTTCTAACTTAACCATTAACCTAGGATATTTAGATATTAACTTAGGATAGAAAAATAAATATCTAGATAGTAAAAGATAAATGTAAATACTCTTTTACCTAGTGGAGTAAATGGTAAATATCCCAAGTAATGGAATATTACTCTAACACACTAACCATTAATGGAATATCTAATAGTCATCATGACTTTTGAGCTTGTCAACCAGTATGTTGACATTCCTTTACTCTAGTTGAAATTAGAATTTTATTTCGATCTTTCTTTGGTTTATCCAAAATTTGGTTGTTTTCTTTGAGTGAAGTAATACTGTAGGGAAAATTTCCCTACAATTAGCTTAGGTTGTTTAAATTTATCTTTCTATTAAGGATGATCTTATATTCTACTGAGATACATCAACTCCTAATTATTATGTTTGATGTATATAAATGTTATGTTTTCAATCAAATGCTAACTTAAATTGATTCCACATCATTGATATTAGACCATATGATCTAACTTTGGATTATGTCCAGATGTTGACTGCATGCTATTGCTTGGGTTTCATGCACATTGGTTAAGAAAGCCCCAGTTGGATAGGAAGATTATCCTAGCTCTAGTTTTTTATGTCTAGTTTGGTGGATCAACATTCCTATACTTTGTTGGATGCTGCCCCTTATTGTATGTCATCAAATACCATTTATTATGTTTTCATCACCCTCAATATAGTAGTGCAATAATCCTAGGGATTGACTAACTCCTACAACCTTCTAAGTAGAATAAATTTGCCTTCTCTGCTACCCTTCCTAGATATGGTATATTCTTTCACAAACTCATTCCATTCGAGACATCCTTCATAGCCTTAGGGATATTTTAATATGGAAGTTAACTTATATATGAATATTTAGAAAATGAAAAGCTTCAAACCCTATAAGATCTACCCATGCCTAAGCAAAAACATGACTCTTCGATGAGAAAAATATTTTTCCTGGATGGAAAAATTTGTACCTATGGAATAACACTATTTTGGTTGTATATATTCTCTAGTTAGATTTATTCCACTTGAGGATTTCTATCATAGTGATGCACAACATTCATCACTAGATTTATTTTGCAGATTGCTCCATCAACACGATGAGACACCATATGACTCCACCTATGCATGTGTTTTATGGCTCCAACAATATATTCAATAATTTTCCAAATCAAGGCACCACGTAGAAATATCTCATGGATATTTATGTCAGATAAATTACTAGTGTTATTTGTCATTAACAAGAGATATAATTTTGACATGAAAATTTTTGTTCCCTTGCACTTTTTAGAAATGAGAACTGTGAACAATTTTTACCTTGGTAGACTCTCATCATTGCTTTGTGATGACTAACTATGATCACCTAACTATATTTTTAACATATGATTTCTAGTTTTGGTGGTCATAATTTTGGTAGACATGAAAACTCCAAGGTGGCTGTGTAGGAAGCCACTTTATTTGGCATTCATGTTGATGGAAAAGTAATAGGTGATCTGTGAAAGAGCACAAACTATCCAGTAAAAGGAACCCACATAGAAAACAACTTGGGTTCATCCATTTGTATGAGCATTTTCATCTAAAATTGGTATGCTCCATAAAAAAATGTGGTTGATATAATTTCTATTGGAGTGTATATTCAATAAAGGCTATTCATGACAATATTGATAAGTTACATATAACTTGATTCATAGAATTTCACTATTGTACCTTTGTGCTTGTTCCACTTGATACCTCATTTCTCTATTGGAGAAAATAAGCATCACTCAAGGAACTAAGCATCATGAATTTATGGTTAAATAATTGGGCCTGCACATTTTTCAACTTGTTCATATTACCATCACTTAATATTGATATTTTTTTACATTTAACCAATGCTGGGATGATCATCCAACTCTACTAGAAGATAATTTTTGGATGCATACTAGATGGAAGAACTAAGCAATGTTTGAATGGAGATATATAATCCTTACACAACATGTCAATTTTATGTAATATTTTTCATCCATACTAAGCAAACTTTCATCCACTAGAATGGATAATAGCAAGTCAACACACAAGATTACCATATCAGCTTTACACTTTTTATGTCAACATGGGCAATCACACAAAGAGAACCATCATTGGATGTATATTTGAGAACATAATGGATGATTTATGGTGGACATGTTGCTTCTGATTATCGATACCATGCATCATTGTTCCAAAAAGTGACCATTGGCTTGACATAATTCATTTTTGACATGCGATGGTGAAACATTTGCAATTAAAATAATTAAGTTAATTAATTTTGTTAGTTAACTTAATTAGTTATATAAATTAATTTAACTAGTTCATTTAATTAATTTTAATTAATTAATTAACTAATTACTTTATAAAGTTAATATTATACATAATTTTATGCATATTCTATTGAATTGATTGAAGCAAAAAACCACTTGTACTTACCTTGAAAGGACCAAACTTTGTAAACCTTTTGCAAACCTTAAGCACAATTTTGTTGGGAACATTTGATTCTATATTTGGATTTAACTCATTTATCCATGGCCACAAATTTTGCTAAAAATATGGCTAAATTGGCCCATGTCATAAGTGCCTTGGTGGCAACATCAATTATATAGTAGTCCAACATGGACCAAGTGATGTAAAATTTGTAATAATGACTTCCAATCCAAGGCCAAGTGCAAAGTAAATATGTATGATGGCTCACGATATCTAGACGTTTTGAGTAGTTGGATCCTTGATATAGAGATATGGTTCTCCTATACCCAAATTCTAGATGAGGAGAGAGTCCCTTTTACTAAACTCAACCTTTCCAGGATAGAAAATATTTAGTGATGAAGTATCAAGAGGGTCAAAAATAACTTCACAATTTGGATGCCCTCATCAAATCCTTGAAGAAAACTCTCTATCCTTCCAATTATGAGCAATATCTAATTATAAAATGGTTTTGATTGAGGTAAAGTAACAACATATCTATATAGGTTATATTTTCCAATTCGATAGATTGTGAATTATTAGTGTGGCAAATACAACTTTAGCACTCATCATCAATTTCAAGAGTGGCTTGTAGAAGAACCTGTATAGGAAGTTGAAGTACACTCCCTTTCCACACTAGATATTGTATACAATCATGCACAACTAGATGAGTAGAAGTTTATTTATTACTATAGGGGTTCACAATATTTAGGGTAAACTCAAAAATGTAACCTTGATGTCTCATCATTTGTCTAATGATGGTTGTGATAATTTTTTCATCATGACAGCTCACCTAACTCACAATTTTTTAATGGATTGTATAATTAACAATGACTTGAAAAAGAATTTGATTGTGAGATCCAATATTGATAAGTTGTAAATATAATTAGAACCACATCCTTGTCCATACTCACTTTTATAGAAGGATAATGGTTACTCATCCCACATCACTCATACTTGCATTGTGTTCTTTGCTGTTAGCCTGCATTTTGTGGATCGAGTCACTTATGATGTGACTCCGATGGACTATTATGGTCTACTTCTTAGAAAACCCTATTAGTATAATAGGACAGATCAATATGATAATTTTAATAACATATACACCTTACATAATGAAGATATGGTATTTATCATCCATTGCATCAAGAATGCTACAATTTTTCTTCACTCCACTCAACCACAAAATATGACTATCATCTTTAGTAGGCCACATTATCAAGACACAATCACAATAACTATACCTCTTAGTTACACTCCACTAATACCTCATCCTCCTCCTACTATCTTCCTCCTCACATTGATAAGTCCCCCTTATTGCAACCTTCTTTAGCCAAGTAGGTTCCTATTTTGTAGAAGACACAACATCAAAAACAGACCATTGGTCCTTGTCGAGTTTCTCCTACTTCTTGGGTTGGTGATAAAGTCTTGAACAAGTGTTTCCTTATAGACAAATCACCTCTTGGAATTCTATAAATCATTAGTTCTCCTATCAACTTTGTGTATGATTTTCATATTTCACTTGATCATGATCGTGCTCTTCTACATCAAACAAATTATTCTTCTATTGTAAAAGTATTGGAATCTAATGCTTCTATTATTGGAAGGTATGATGAGGACATATCTTAGTTGGGATTTTTAGTTTATTACATGTCCTAGGATTGATATTATATTATTTGCCCTAGGATTATTATTATATAATTTGTGAGACTTAATTGCTCACATTGGTTTTTTAGATGGAGGTTGTCAAGTTCTCTTTAAAAATTAGTTTCTAAGTTAGCTTATTTGTTAAGCTTAAGTTAGTTTAAGTTTCAAGTTAACTTGTTTGTTAACTTAGGTTTTTTAACTTTATATTTTTGTTATGGATGATCTCATATTCTAATAAGATATTCCACCTCCTGTTTGTTATCTTTGATGTATATATATTTGGATTTTTAGTAAAATGCTAAGTTGGATTGATTCTACATCATTGGTATCAAAGCATACAATATGAATTTGGATTATATTTGGTTTTTGACTACACGTTGTTGCTTGTGTTTCATGTACATCAGTTGATAAATCCCTAGTTGGATAGATAGACTATCAAAGATTTAGTTTACTACATATTTTTTGGTAGATTGATATTCCTATACTTTGTTGGATGTCACCTCATCTTGTATGATGTCATATACCCTTGGTAATTTATTTTCATCACTCTCAATATAGTTGTACAACAATCCTAGGGATCGACTACCTACAAGACGAAGGAACGCCTATAAAATTCTAAGTAGGAGAAATCTACCTTATATACTACCTTCTATAGTGATGGCATATCCTTCCATAACCTCATTCTATTTGGGAAATATTTTGAGTGTCTAGAATTTGCATTGAGACATAGGAATACCTCTTGATGATGCACAACCTTATAGGAAAATTAATGTGGATGTTAACCTAAGGATGAACATTTAGAAAATGAGAAGTTTCAAACCCTATAAAATTTACCTATGCTTGAGCAAAAAATGTGACTCTTTACGTCTGCATGATTTTTATTGGTAAAAAATAAAGTGTTCCTATGGAATAACACTATTCTTATTGTAGAAATGCTCTAATTAGATTTATTCCATCTAAGGAATCCCATCATGGTGACACACAAAATTTATCGTCAAATGTCTTGTATAGATCACTCCATAAACATGGTGAGACACCATCTAACTCCACCTATGTATGTTTTGTAGCTCTAATGCTACATTCAATTACATTCAAAACCAAGGCACCACAAATAAACATATCATGGGCCTTCACATCAAATAAATTATTAATATCATTCATCATCAATAGGAGATAGAATATTGATATCAAAATTTTAGTTCCCTTGCACTTTCCAATGATAAAGAATATAAGAAAACTTTTCCTTGGTAGGTGATGAGCACCAGAAATGCTCATATTTTGTACATATTTCTTGGATCAATATGCGGTTGTATAATAAGGATTACATACTTTTATGAATGATTATATAGATATTTGATATAATTATGTGTGTTATCTAATTTGTGTGCTTTTAGTATGTTTTGTGGAATTGCAGTTGATTTAGTTAGATTTGGAACGATCAAGGTCTTTTGATGGACCTGGCACTTTATTTCATCGGGGGTCAATGTAGAGAACATAGGCACCTCCTTGCAACCGGAAGGCGCCAAGGGAACAAGTGCCTCCCTACAATCGAAAGGCGCCAAACCAAAGACGAGCACCTCCCTAAATGTGGAAGGCACCAACTGAATATGAGCACCTCCCTGCAGTCGAAAGGCACCAACTGAATATGAGTGCCTCCCTACAGTCATAAGGCACCAACTGAATACAAGTGCCTCCCTGTAGTCGAAAGGAACCAACTGAATACAAGCGCCTCATTGCAGTCGAAAGGCACCAACTGAATACAAGTGCATCCTTGCAGTCAAAAGGTGTCGACTAAATGCAAGTGCCTCCCTGCAGTCGAAATGCACCTGAATGCGAGCGCCTCCTTGTAGTTGAAATGTGCCAACTAAATGCGAGCACCTCCCTACAACAGGAAGGTGCCAACCAAAGACAAGCTCCTCCCTGCAACCGAAAGGCACCAACCAAATACAAGTGCCTCCCTGCAAGTGGAAGGTGCCAACCAAATACAAGCACCTCCCTACAACCGAAAGGTGCCAGCCAAAGACAAGCGCTTCCCTACAATCGGAAGGCACCACTGATTCTTTGCCTGTTGACTAGAGTTGAAAGACGTGGACAGCATCAACTGGTGCAGTTCCAGCTCTATGTCATGCATAGCTAAATCGAAGATAGCACCAACGTATCCAAACATCTTACTGATGTCAGGAAAAGCATGAACCAAAATGAACACACCGCCATCAGAACAGAATGCCAAACATCGATTGCATTCGCCAGACTGTTCTAATTTAGTTTGGGAAGAATTGACTATTGTAACCACTTCTATAACAGAAGTTTTGTGGGTGTGTTATATAAACACATGTAGATCATTCTAAGAGTATATAGAATTAATTAATAAAGATCTATTTTGAATTACAAAAGATAGATTGTAATACATTGATAAATATATTCCAGTTCCCGAAGTTCTAAGAGCATGTTTGATCGGGAAGAAGCTGCTAGAGCCTGGGCCCACTCCAAGCTAGTATTTCTTCCCCATTTCCTTTTTGTTTATTTATTTTAATTAGTTTATTGCTTTCATAGGAACGTTCATTAGTTTGCTAATTCCAGTATTTGCAGTAGGTTTATTTTTAGGAATGTGTACATGATTTATTTCTATAGATTTAATTTTGTTCTTCTTACGTAATTTATTGAGAAGTGCAGGAATGATTGACAACCATTTCAAGAACACCCCCCAAATGTAGGATTAGCAGATTCACCTCCAGTGGTATTGTAGTAACCTAATTCCAACTCTTCGCAAGTTTACAAAGCTCCCTAGGTTGATAATTAAATGCACGGGCATGTGACAAAAATAGGAAACCATTCACCTTGTTTGGCCCGCAACATTTTGGTGCCGTTTTTGGGGAAGAATCTTAATTAGATTACTTAAAATACACTAAAACCTTCATTTGACCTTGTATGAGTTCTTCAAGAAGAAGAGGACCTGACGGTCGCTTTATAAGAACTAATCCATCAGGACCTAAGTCAGCCGAGCATTTTGGATTTGAGTTAGACTCGCCTGACCTACCAATAGTCCATTGGAGTGAGGAACCACACTTTGTGCAAAGTGCCACCTCATCCCATCAATAAGGGGACCAACGAATCATCATAAATCCCCTATTTAATAGGACTCCCCTAGAGGAAGCCCTATTGTGGAATGCTATGGAGGATCAGACGATCTCGCCAGACAACCTTAGAGCATTGACTCAGAAAGTTTTAAATGACCGAAAGGCCATAAACGCTGCATTAGAAACCACATTTCCCAAAAAAATGGTAGATAACGATGAAGTCTCATCTGGATTTAGTTTCCCAATAGAGGAGGGAGTAGGAGATACCAAAATGAAAAACATATCCCCTGCTCACCTCTCGTCCTTTAGAGGACACCCGACTGAGGACCCTGACTTGTTTTTATTCAAGTTTGATGTTTTGTGCAGGTCTGTGGATTACAAATCAAACATGCAAAAGTTGAAATTATTTCCTTCTACATTAGATGATGCAGCTCTGTGATGGTTCATTGGTCTGGGAGACAAACACATCACCACCTAAGACCAGATGAAGACGCTCTTTCTAGAGCAATGTCAAGATTTTTGGAGAGCAAGAGACTCCAGGGAGGAGGTCCTGAGAATGATACAAAGAGAAGATAAGTCTCTCAAGGAGTATTGGGAGAGATTCACCTTTAATCTTCAACGGTCCCCTCACTCGAAGCTATCTGATAAGTCCCTCAAAAGCATCTTCTTGAGGGGACTTACCAATGAGTCACTGGAGGCTCTCAACATGATCTCTGGAGGTGATGTCTATCAGCATGCTATGGAAAACATCTGGCAATTATGTCGGAACTACTCAAGAAGGCAAGGCAAAATCACCGCCAGGACCATGAAGGCGACTGCTTTAGTCACCAAAATAGAAATAGGCAACATGCTAGAGGATTTGAAAAGCGAAATGCTCTCATCTCTAGCACTGTAGATGGATACGCTGCTGTTAGAAAAGAAGAAACAAGAAAATGATGCAGCATTAGCCTATTTTTGCCCAAAATGTAGAGGAAGGCATGCAAAGAATGCATGCCCGAGAAAACAAGGTTAGAGTATGCATAGTTTGCAGGCTAAATCATAAAACTCGATTGTGCCCACAACTGCCCAGTAACCAGGAAGTGGCTGAGAGCACGGAGGCCTACTTCATAGGCAATAGGAAGAGTTGGCCACAGGCCCTCGCGGAAAATATACCAAACAAAATGCCATCATATGGGTGAGGGTCATACATGCACAAAGGAGCCCCTCAACCACCTAATATGGGGTGGTGGGGAGTGTCACCCTGGATGAACGCACCCCCAATAGCATTCTCAAATCAGCAGCCATGGATGCCATATCCATATCCTGGGCAGCAGTGGAGAGGCCACAATGCATGGAATAAGACTCCAAAGAATGCAACTCCTGCTCACATCCAACAGAACTTACTAGCATTTCCAGCAGCAAGATCTATGCATCTACCAGCACAACTGACAACAAACCCGAACAATAGAGTAAATCAGTCAGCATACAATGTAGAAGGTGATATGTACCATATGTACAATATTTAGCTTAGATCAGGTAGGCAACTAGGAGTAGAGACATCACCTCTGGTATAAGAGGAGGAAGAAATGGTAGAGACACCTCCACTGGTAGAAGAGGAGGAAGAAATATAGGAGACACCTCTAGTAGAAGAGGGAAAAGCACTTGAGAGAGCAGAGGCTCCATTTCCTAGCCGACTGCAGGAACAAAGAAAAACAACACAACCAAAATTTGACATCTTGTCGAGCTTGAAGAATCTCACGGTGATAATCCCATTATTTCAAACAATACGAGATGTCCCCATTTACACCAAGGCAATTAGAGAAATGTGTCTAAAGAGACCACAATGAAAAGCTACCTAGACTATCAACGTCGTGGGTCAACTGGAAGATCTAATGATGGGTAGAACACGTCATCCAAAGTATGCAAATCCAGGTAGCCCAGTGCTGACCATCAAAATTGGAGGACATTCCCTGTCCAACACATTGGTTGACCTCGGGGCAGCTATCAATGTGATGCCTCAAGAGACCATGCAGAGGCTACGACTCATGAACCTAAAGCCAACCACGACAGTGCTGCAGTTATCTGATCGATCAACCGTGTCATCAGAAGGGATGCTGGAAGATGTGATCGTAATAGTCAGTGCATGGGAATATCCAGTCAATTTTTTAGTTTTGCATACCAAGACTAGGCTAGGCGGTTACCCGCTCATTTTGGGGAGGCCATGGCTGGCAACAGTTGACTCTTACATCAGCTGTTGAGATGGGCTAATGACCATCTCCATCAGGAAAAACCTCAAAAGGCTGACCATTTCACCGCCAGATTAGTCTATGGACTCGACAGAAGAACCCAGGATCATCGAGCATGGAACTATGGAGTTGTCCATAATCTAGCTGGTGATGACCTTGGAGGAGGTGGCAGAAGAGGACGAGGATGGTGCTATTATGGAGTTTCTCCATGGAGAATCGTCCACCCCCGCACCTAGATCACAATTGACTGGCACCCAAGATCAGCACATCCAACAAATACACGTTGGGCCAGGGAGGACATTAAACGTCAACAATAGGTTGACACCCACATAGCTAGAAAAATTGGAAGAGCTTCTGGTAAAACACCAGCAAGCATTTGCATGGGACTACGCAGATATGCACGACATCAGCCTAGAAATATGTACCCATCAGATTTATTTAGATGACTAGGCAACTCCTAGTCAATAGCCATAGAGAAGGATGAACCCAGCAATGAAATACATTGTCAGAGAAGAACTGCATAAACTTCTGGCTATCGAATTCATATATCCAATTTTTGACAGTGAATGGGTATCACAATTAGTGGTGGTCCCCAAAAAGAATGGGAAATGGTGGATCTGCATGGACTACCGGGCATCGAACATGGCGACTAAGAAAGACCACTTCCCATTCCCGTTCATCGATCAGGTCTTGGACACTCTCAGGAAGAAAATACTTCTCCTTTCTAGATAGTTTTAGTGGTTACAACCAGATCCATATAGGGGAAGAAGATCAAGATAAAACAACGTTCACCTGTCCATGGGGAATGTTTGCCTATAAGGTATTGCCTTTTGGACTGTGCAACATACCGGACACCTTTCAAAGGGCGTTGCTTAGCATATTCTCTAATATGAGAGGAGATGGGGTGGAAGTATACATGGAAAACTTCACTACCTATGGAGAAACCTTCGAGGAGGCAATGAAAAATCTGGAAAGAGTGCTCGACAGGAGCAAGGAAAATCATTTGTCCCTATGTTTTATGATGATGTAGGAAGGCATCGTGTTGGGACACCACCTCTCTGCAGAAGGAATAAAAGTAGACAAGAGGAAGATCGAGGTCATCAGAGACCTACCTAGCCCCAGAATGCAGAAGGAGGTAAGAAGTTTCCTTGGATCAATCGGGTACTACCGGTGATTTATCGCCAAATTTAGTAAGATTGTCAAACCACTGCACACCCTACTTTCTAAGGACATAGAGTTCAATTGGATGGGATATTGTGAAGAAGCATTCCAATTGCTGAAATAAAAATTGATATCTGCACCGGTCTTGAGAGGACCAAATTGGGCCATACCGTTCCATATTTACTGCGATGCATCTAACGATGCGATCGGAGCAGTCCTCGGGTAGAAATACGATGAAGAATTCTACACCATCTATTATGTTAGTAAAAACTTGGCGGGAGCAGAGCTCAACTATATAGTGACAGAAAAAGAATTCCTCGTAGTTGTCCATGCAATAAACAAATTCCACCACTATATAATGGGATACAAGGTCTTCGTCCATATGAACCATGCGGCTATCAGGTATCTAATGAGCAAGCCAGCCATTGGTGGCAAAATTATTAGATGGTTGTTGCTATTGTAGGAATTCGACATCACTATAGTCGATAAACCGGGCAAGGACAATTTTGTGGTGGATTTTCTATCCAAATTGATACTAGCAGATCATCAAGTAGTGGAAGATGATGCAAGAGCATCTGGAGGTGGCAGGGCAATCTTGCATCATCCAAAAATATTATTTTTCTCTAAGTACCAAAGCTATCGCGATATCGTGACACTTTCGGAGAAAAGGCGCCAAGGGGCGAAGCTATCGCGATATTGCAACACTTTTTGAGAAAATGCGCCAAGGGGCCAAGCTGTCGCGATATCGCGACACTTTTTGAGAAAAGGCACCAAGGGGCAAAGTTGTCACGATTTCACAACACATTTTGAGCAAAGGCGCCGGGGAGAAAAGTTGTCACAATTTCACGACACATTTTGGGCAAAGGCGCAGAGGAGAAAAGTTGTCATGATTTTATGACACATTTTGAGCGAAGGCATCAGGGAGACAAGTTGTCATGATTTCGTGACACATTTTGAGCAAAGGTTCTAGGGAGACAAGTTGTGATTTCACGACACATTTTGAGCAAAGGCACCAGGGAGAAAGGTTGTCGTGATTTTGTGACACATTTTGCAGATAAGCGCCGAGGAGAAGAGTTGTCGCAATTTCACGACACATTTTGCAGAGGAGCGTCCAAGGGAAAAGTTGTCATGATTTCGTGACACATTTTGTGGATAGGCACCAAGTGGAAAAGTTGCCACGATTTCGTGACACATTTTGCGAATGGACGTCGAGGGGAAAAGACGTCGCGATTTCATGACCTATCGCTGTTTCACGACCCAAAGGCGAAAAATGAATGCTGAAGACAGAGATGTCACAATTTTGTGACATGTCACATTTTCATGGCCCGAAGACAGAAGGAGAGTGCGGAGGGCCAGGATGTCACGATTTCAAGACATGTCACATTTTTGTGACATGTCACATTTTCACGGCCCAAAGGAGAGATTAGAGGCCGAATGTCAAAATGTCGCGATATCGCGACCGAAGAGGAGAGGGTGTAAGGAAGCAAAAACATCATGATATCGTGACAGAATGCTCATGACTCCAGACAGGCCAACGGTTATAGAGGCCATTTCAGAAGAGCACGTGGCAGCAAATTACAGGTGGCCATAGAGCACTAGGCAGTTATAGAGGCCATTGCAGAAGGGCACGCGGTAGCAGATTACAGATGGCTATAGAGCACTCCTATGAATGATGACCTAACGGGTGGATGGACAGGCGGCTACAAGGCACTCCGCCACCCAATGCCATGATGATTGAAGACACTTGGCAGCAATATGCAGGTGGCGATAGAACGTTCATGCGTGCGATTACAGGGAACCCTGCATTCTATGTAATGATGTCCGAAGGGGGTCGGGTCTGTTATAAAAGGCAGCACATACATTGTAAGAAGGGTTGTTGGCCATTTTATAACTTCTGTATTTCCAAATTTGAAAGCTTTGTTAATGAAAAATTTGTGATTTTTTTGTGTTTTATAACATTCCTGTTTCAAGTGGTATTAGAGCCAGAAGGTTCTGAGTGCGCGAATCGATCGCCGACAGTGAGGCAGTTTGCACCAGGATTGTGGTTGTGGGTTGTGAGAAAATGAGTAGGATGCCTCCGCATAGGAACCATGGTGGTGCGAGGAATAGGGGAGCAGAGGTAGATCTCAAGGCCTTGCAGAGGCAAGTTCAAGCCCTGCAGGAGGAAATCAAAAGAGGAGTTGAGCCAAGAAGGGAGGAACCTAGTGAAGATGAAGTTTGGGAAGAAGAGGGTCCATCTAATGAGGAAGAAGTGTTGGATCCAGCAGAGGCTAGGCTGTATAGGGCCATATCCCAGATCGGGAATAAGCTAAAGTTTGACGTCTCCACTTATACTGGGAATATCAATCCCGAGGAGTTGATAGATTGGATCAACAACATGGAGGAATACTTCGAGTATGAGGAGATCTCAGACCCAAATCAGATCAGGTTCGCAAAAACAAAGTTGAAGGGACATGCTAGCATCTAGTGGAAAGGAGTACATCTAGAAAGAAATAGGAGGGGAAAGGAAAAGATCACTAGGTGGGATCGGATGGTAGAGAAATTAAAGAGGCAATTCATCCCCACAGATTATGAGTTGGAACTGTTGAGGAAGATGTAGAGTCTTAGACAGGTGAGTAAGTTTGTCAAGGAGTACACGGAGGAGTTCTATCAAATCTCAATTTGAACCGATCATTCTGAGGTGAATAAGGAGAAAGTCACATGCTACATCAATGGATTAAGAACCAGCATCCAAGAAGAGCTGAGTCTGGTTCAGATGAGCATGGTTGAGGATGCATACCAGTTTGCATTAAAAGTAGAAGAGAAACTGAATAGGAGATTTGATGGTAAGTAGAGAGGAAAGGATCATGGTGGAAGAGCTGGTGGAAGGACCAGTGGAGGAAGATACAAAGATCTGGGGAAGACTGGTGAAGCAAGCAGTAGCCAAAAACAAAAATAAGAGAAGGAGGAGAATAACCAACGCCCACGCAATCAAAACAACCACTCGAGAGGAAGAGGTAGGCCTGGGCATGGGTTTGGGAGAGGTGTCTTTCGAGGAACCTGCTTCAACTGCGAAGAAGAATGACATCGGGTATACAACTGCCCACAGTGATAAGAAAGGCCAAATCGAAGACCTGAGGGTCAGGCCAGAGCTATCGTAGCGAGCACGAAGGTGTCGAATCTGAGCACTCTGAGGAGGCAGAACGAGGGGAAGCGATGATCATCAGAAGAGTCTTGTTGAATGATGAAAAGAAGGTAGACTAGAGGAATAGCCTGTTTCGCAAAAGATGCAAGTGCTCGGGCAAGGTCTGTAACGTTATAATAAACAATGGTAGCACTAATAATCTGGTCTCTGAGGAGATGGTTGCCAAGTTGTAGTTGGAAAGAAGAAGACACCGGCATCCATATCGAATTGCATGGTTACAAAAGGACCATAGGGTGCTGGTCAGTGAGCAATGCCTAGTGAAGTTCAACATTGGAACTTACCATGATGAGGTCCTATGTGACATCCTACCTATGGATGCATGTCACATGTTGCTTGGGAGACCATGGCAGTTTGATCAGAGTGTTGTACATGATGGTCGAGCAAATACACATTCCTTGTCGAAAAATGGAGTTCGCCACAAGTTGAAACCCCTAAAGGAGGCGGATGAGAAGGTATGCAGCAGTGCACGAGTCTGTCTAGCTTATGGAAGAAGATTTTTAGATGGCATGAAGCCAGATCATATGTGCTATGCAATAATCCCTAGGGTCAGGGAAGAAGAATGCAAGGAGACCCTAGTGGAAGTCATGGGTCTATTAGAGGAGTTTCCAGATATCATTTCTGATAATGTACTCGAGGGTTTACCCCCAGTAAGGAATATCAGCCACCATATAGATTTTGTGTCAGGATCGAGCTTGCCGAATAAAGCTTCACACAGAATGACTCCTATGGAAACTGAGGAGCTAAATAGGCAAGTTCAAGAGCTGCTAAATAAGGGGTTGATCAGGGAGAGTCTTAGCCCATGTGCAGTACCTACAGTACTAGCACCCAAGAAATATGGGGAGTGGAGAATGTGCACAGAATCTCGAGCAATTAACAAGATCACTATCAAATACAGATTCCCACTACCAAGGATGGATGATATCATGGACTGCTTGAGTGGAGCTGAGTACTTCATGAAGATTGACCTGAAAAGTGGTTACCATCAAATCTGCATTAGAGAAGGGGATGAGTGGAAGACAGCCTTCAAAACTAGAGAGGGGTTGTACGAGTGGTTGGTCATGCCATTTGGGCTAACCAATGCACCGAGTACCTTAATGCAGTTAATGAATGAAGTCCTGAAGGAATTTCTAGGCAGATTTTTTATTGTCTACTTGGATGATATCTTGATTTTTAGCAGAACCCTGGAGGAACACCTGATGCACATTAGGAAGTTTTTTGAGAAACTGCGAGAGGAGCAGTTGCTAATAAATCTAAAGAAGTGTAACTTCGTGAAGAGGGAGTTAGCATACCTAGGATTTGTTATCTCAGCAGATGGTCTCAAAATGGACCCCAAAAATGTGAGGGCTATCATAGAATGGCCTGCTCCAAGAAGCATGACTGAGGTGAGATTGTTTCACGGTCTGGCTAGTTTCTACAGAAAGTTCATTAGAAACTTTAGCAGTATTTGCACATCCCTTACGAAGACAATGAGGGGGAACAAGAAGGAATTCAAGTGGACATCTGGAGCAGACAAAATCTTTGCTATGCTGAAGAAGGTCACAGAGCAACCTGTCTTAGCACTTCCAGATTTTAACAAGGTGTTTCAGGTAGACTGTGATGCGAGTGGTAGTGCCATAGGGGCCGTATTGAGCCAAGAGGGTAAGCCTATTGCTTATTTTAGTGAGAAGCTCAATGATGCCAAGAAGAAGTATTTGGTATATGATCAGGAGTTCTATGCCATAGTTCAAGCTCTGAAGAAATGGAGGCATTATTTGTTTCCAAAGGAGTTTGTTTTTTATACTGATCATCAGGCACTACAATATATTAACAGTCAAGGAAAGTTAAATCAGAGGCACCTAAAATGGGTGGAGTTCCTGTAGAGCTACACCTTTGTGCTGAAGCACCGGAGTGGGAGATCCAACAGAGTTGTGGATGCCTTGAGTAGGAGGCAATGTTTATTGATGGAGATGAAGGTGGAGGTTTTAGGTTTTGCTGAGCTCAAGGGTTTATACCCTATAGATCTCGACTTCATAGAGGCTTGGAAGGCCTGCACTGTGCCTATTACTTTGGACAGGACTAAGTGGTTAAATTTTTTGATTCAAGATGGAATGTTGTTCAGGGGAACCAATTATGCATTCTGAGGATCTCAATGAGGGAGAATCTGATCAAGGAAAAGCATAGTGGAGGTTTGGCTGGACACTTTGGTCGAGACAAGACCATCTCCCTTGTTAATGAAAACTACTACTGGCCGCAATTGCAAAAAGATGTGGCAAAATTTGTGCAAAGTTGTAGGATATTCTAGATGGAAAAAGGTGTGAGGCAGCCTACTGGTTTATATCAACCACTACCTGTACCCGAAAGGCCATGGGAGGATATTAGTATGGATTTTGTTCTTGGTTTACCCAAGACGCAGAGGGGACATGATTCCATATTTGTGGTAGTGGACAAGTTTTCAAAAATGGCTCATTTTATTCCCTGCCAGAAGACTAGTGATGCGGTCCATGTGGCTGGTTTATTCTTCAAGGAAGTGGTATGCCTTCATGGTCTACCAAGGAGCATTGTGTCAGACAGGGATACCAAGTTTGTAGGGTATTCCTGGAGAACCCTGTGGAAGAAACTGAAGACGGATTTAAAATTCAGTTCTGCATACCACCCCCAAATAGATGGCCAAACAGAGGTGGTAAATAGGATTTTGGGCAATCTACTGATATGCTTGGTTGGAGACAAGATCAAGGGATGGGATTTAGTTTTTCTACAGGCAGAATTCGCTTACAACAGCTCTGTCAATAGGAGTACCAATAAATTGCCATTCCAGATAATCTATGGGAGCAGCCCAAGAAATGCTTTAGAGTTGAGAAGGATGGATACAAGAGAAAAATGCAGTGCTGAGGTTGAAGACTTTTCTAAACACCTGAAGGGAGTGCATGAGGAGGTGACAAGGCACATTGCTAAGATGAATACTCAGTATAATGCCAGGGCAGACTAGAAGCGTCGGGCTAAGGATTTTGAAGTAGGAGATTCTGTCATGGTCCATATAAGAAAAGAGATATTTCCTGCCAAGACCTATAACAAGCTGAAGATGAAGAAGTTTGGGCCATGCAAGATCATTGGAAAATGGGATTCGGGTAATGCATACGAGGTGGAGTTGCCGAGTGAACTTAACATCTCACCAATTTTTAACATTTTAGATTTGGTTGAGTATCATGAAGGAGATAGTAGTGCAACACTAAGCCTAGATTTATGGAGCATTCCTACGATCACTCCAGTCGTAGACGAGATAGAAGAAGTCCTTGATATGCATGAAGGCCGAAGTACTCGAAATAGGTGTTATTCTGAGTATTTGATCAAATGGAAGGGCAGGCCCATAGAAGATGCAACTTGGTTGTCGAAGGCAGAGGTTGACCACCTGGGTCTACCTCAGACAGATTAGAAGTGAAGGTCACTTCTCAATTCACCCCGGGTGTCTGATGCAGGAGCATCCGGAGGTGGCAGAGCAATCTTGCATCATCCAAAAATATTATTTTTCTCTAAGTGCCAAAGCTATCGCTATATCATGACACTTTTGGAGAAAATACGCCAAGGGGCGAAGTCGCAATATCGCGACACTTTTTGAGAAAAGGCGCCAAGGGGCAAAGTTGTCACGATATCGCGACACTTTTTGAGAAAAGGCACCAAGGGGAAAATTTGTCATGATTTCATGACACATTTTGAGCAAAGGCACCAGGGAGAAAAGTTGTCACGATTTCGCGACACATTTTGGGCAAAGGCGCAGAGGAGAAAAGTTGTCACGATTTCACGACACATTTTGAGCGAAGGTTCTAGGGAGACAAGTTGTCACGATTTCGTGACACATTTTGAGCGAAGGTGCTAGGGAGACAAGTTGTCGTGATTTCGTGACACATTTTGAGCGAAGGCACCAGGGAGAAAGGTTGTCGCGATTTCGTGACACATTTTGTAGATAAGCGTCGAGGAGAAGAGTTTTCGCAATTTCGCGACACATTTTGCGAAGGAGCGCCAAGGGGAAAAGTTGTCATGATTTTGCGACACATTTTGCGGATAGGCATCGAGTGGAAAAGTTGTCATGATTTTGTGACACATTTTGCGGATGGGCGCCAAGGGGAAAAGACGTCACGATTTCGTGACCTGTCACGATTTTGTGACCCGAAGGTAGAAAAAAATGCTGAAGACAGAGACGTTGCAATTTCATGACATGTCACATTTTCGTGGCTCGAAGAAAAAAGAAGAGTGTAGAGGGCCAGGATGTCGTGATTTCATGACATGTCACATTTTCGTGGCCCGAAGGAGAGAGTAGAGGTCGAATTTCAAAACATCACGATATCACGATCGAAGAGGAGAGAGAGCGTAAGGAAGCAAAAACATTGTGATATCATGACAAAACGCTCATGACTCCAGACAGGCCGACGGTTATAGAGGCCATTGCAGAAGGGCACGTGGCAGCAAATTACAG
The DNA here is from genome assembly GCA_028583015.1 of Wollemia nobilis. NCBI lineage: Eukaryota > Viridiplantae > Streptophyta > Pinopsida > Araucariales > Araucariaceae > Wollemia > Wollemia nobilis. The sequence goes on from JAQPPZ010000101.1 coordinate 368,759, forward strand.
GTGGCCATAGAGCACTAGGCGATACAGAGGCCATTGCAAAAGGGCACGTGGCAACAGATTATAGATGGCTATAGAGCACTCCTATGAATGATGACCCGACGGGTGGATGGACAGGTGGCTGCAGGGCACTCCGCCACCCCATGCCATGATGATTGAAGACACCTGGCAGCAATATGCAGGCAGTGACAGAACGTTCATGCGTGCGGTTACAGGGAACCTCACATTCTATGTAATGATGTCTGAAGTGGGTCGGGTCTGTTATAAAAGGCAACACATACATTGTAAGAAGGGTTGTTGGCCATTTGATAACTTTTGTATTTCCAAATTTGAAAGCTCTGTTAATGAAAAATTTGTGATTTTTCTATGTGTTATAACAGTCCTTCTTTAGAAGATCAGTTTTTGGATGAACATCTATTCGCTATTAGTGAACAAACTCCGTGGTATGCAGACATAGCCAATTACTTGGCCATCGAAAGGACCTCACTTGCTCTATCCTACCAAGAAAAGTAGGCGGTCATAAAGAAGAGCACATCATTCCTTTGGATGGATGGTCTCCTATTTAAAATAGGACGGGACCAAATTATAAGAAGATGCGTAGCAGAACAGGAGTTTTTAGAAGTGCTCAAGGCATGTCACGATGATCCATGCAGAGGACACTTTGTAGGGAAATGAACTGCCTACAAAATCTTGCAGAGTCGGGTATTTTTGGCCCACTCGTTCAAGGATGCAGTAGAATATACCAGCAAGTGTGACGAGTGCCAGAGGATGGGTAGACCAACCCACCGAGATGAAATGCCCTTGCAACCCCAGGTACACCTGGAACCTTTTGATAAATGGGGCATGGACTTTGTGGGACCATTTAATCCACCTTCGATGGGAAGGAGGTTTATTATGGTCTGCACGGATTACGTCACCAAATGGGTGGAAGTGCAGGCATTAAGGTACTCAAAGGAAAGAACGGTCACCGATTTCTTATTTTCCCATATTTTCACACGATTTGGGGTTCCTCAAGAGATAACAACAGACAAAGGACCCCAATTCACCTCCAAATTAATTGAGGAGCTAATGGAGCAGTATAGAGTTTGGCACAATAAAACCACGCCCTACCATCCGTAGGTGAACGGGCAAGTAGAAGTGACAAACAAGGAGATAGAAAACATCCTGACCAAAACTGTGCAGCAACACAAGAAATATTGGGCCACATGGTTGCTGAAGGTAGTTTGGGCATATAACACCACGTGGAAGTCCACCACAAGATGCACACCTTTCCAACTGGTCTATGGAAAAAATGTGATGATGCCCATCGAGTTCGAAATCAAAACTCTGAGGACGGCTTCAAAATTAAATTTGATCTTGGACGAAGCTCAAAAATAGAGGATTCGCTAGCTAGATCAACTGGAAGAAATCTGATTGGATGCTTTGTAGAGGACATAGATTATACAGAAGCAGAGAAAGAAGTGGCATGATAACCACATCAAGCTAAAGAAGTTCCAGGTAGGGGAATGGGTACTGTTGTATGATTCCCAGTTCCAGGAAAGGAAGGGCAAACTTATGCAGAGGTGGATGGGGTTGTATGAGGTGGTAGAGCTCATTAGGAACGGGGCGGTGTGCATTAAGAAAATTGATGGTAGCAACACCATGTTCATAGTCAATGGCCACCAACTACGCCCCTATAATATGTCCAAAATGTTATAGGTGGAATCCAGAGTAAGCGTGGGGGAGACCTCATCTTTCTAGATCTGGACCGAACTCTCACAGGTGAAATGGTGGGCACAAAAGTGCTCACCCAAATTTTTTAGTTAGTTAATCTAGTTTTTTTTATGTGTGTGTTTTTGTAGGGACGACGCCTGCATGCAAGCTATAGGCATCCTAATACAGGGCCTAATATGCATGGAATGCATCTAACTACCTTTATTTTCCTTTCTTTTTTGGTTGCTTTTTGCAGGTGGAGGACCTAACAGCACGAGGGATAGGTATCTAGGAAACTAGGCCTGATTCGGCTCAGCATTCCGACACCGACTCGTAGGTAGAATCTGGGCAGCATGAAAAAAATTGGGAAGGCTTGATCACCCTTTTTCTAGTCAAATTGCCAAGCCCAAAAGAAGGCACCTTACTGCACCCAAAAGATGCCAAGCCTAGAAGAAGGCACCTTACTGCATCCAGAAGAAGGCGCCAAGTCCAGAAGAAGGTGCCTTACTGCACCCAAAAGGTGCTAAGTCCAGAAGAAGGCACCTTACTACATCCAGAAGAAGGTGCCAAGTCCAGAAGAAGGCACATTACTGCATCCAGAAGAAGGCGCCAAGTCTAGAAGAAGGCACCTTATTGCATCCAGAAGAAGACGCCAAGTCCAGAAGAAGGCGCCTTACTGCACCCAGAAGGTGCAAAGTCCAGAAGAAGACACCTTACAACATCCAGAAGAAGGCGCCAAGCCTAGAATAAGGCGCCTTACTGCACCCAGAAGGTGCCAAGTCCAGAAGAATGCGCCTTACTGCACCTAGAAGGTGCCAAGCCTAGAAGAAGGCACCTTACTACACCCGAAAGGCACCCATCCAGAAGAAGGCACCTTACTGCATTCGAAATGTGCCAAGTCCACAAGAAGGTGCCTTACTGTATCTGAAAGGCACCCATCCAGAAGAAGTTTTGAATATATATATGTGCCTTCAGTGGCAGGAAGGCACCAGAAAAAAAAAAAAAATCTAGCCGAATACGCCTTCCAACATTAGGAAGGCACATTCATCCAGCCGAATATGCCTTCCAACATTAGGAAGGTGCATTCATCAAGATGAACGCCTTCCAACATCAATAAGGCATGAACCAGAAGGAGGTGCCCCCACATTGGGAATACGCATGCAGGAAAAAGTGCCTCCCACCAATCAGAGGCACCTCGTAGCATCGAAAGGCGCATTCGTTCGAAGAAGAGCACCGAAAATGTTGGAAAGGCACTACAAGGGCACCATCCACATGGGGAAGGTACCAAAGAATGCCTCCTGCGTGCAAAATTTAAATCTACCGGATGCCTCGAGCGAAATGAAGCATCGCACGAATAAGCAACATCAAATGACCATACCCCTCCCTCGTGTCACAAGTCAGCAAATCAGTGGCTACCATGACAACTGGAATGTTGAATCAGGTACATGCATATTAAATCAAAATCATTTATATAATTATTTATAAACACGTAGTACCAAAAAATATAGTTGTCATAGAGATCGTACCCCCCATAGCCAAAAATGCATGCCAATGATAGGGCGCCTTCCATAATTGCTAGGGTTAGGCGTCTTTTCTATAAGAAGGCACCTTCCTGAAGAAGGAAGGACAAAAAAAAATATAGCAAAAGGCACCATGGGAGGAAGTTCCAAGAACCACGTGATCAAGAAGAATGAACCCAATGAAACTGATGGGATCAGAGGGGCAGTGAAGACCCAATTTGAAGCCCAGGGGTGGCTCAAATACTGCACCCTGGTCAGTCAGGGCCAAGACATGGAGGCAGCTAGAGAATTTACCGCCTCTTTGAGGGGCGATGCGGCCCAAGTACGAGGGATGGAAATTCCATTCACCCCTGAGTTCATCTCATAGGCGACTAGATTGCCTCTCATGGGGGAATGTACATACAAGGGCGGAGCATTAAAATTATATGCCAAAATACTACTGTTGGGAGGAAATGTGCAGATATACAGGGAGGGGTTACTCAAAAATAGTCTTCCCATGAATATGCTAAAGATGTTCGAGTAGATTGCTTGATTCTTCACATGCACAGGGAAGTATACCCATCTACACCTTAATCATGTGCACTTCCTCAATCATCTAGTGCATGGGAGGAAATTAAATATACCGTTCTACTTGGTGAGTGCTCTGAAAGATGAAGCGGATTGGTACCAGAAAGGGGCATCGTCTGCCTTAGCCCACCATGGGCTGATATCGGCATTGGTCCACCACACAAAAGCACAAGGACAAAATCATGACACAGAGGGAGATGGTGGCCAAATAGAGCAACACAATGCGGTTGCTGAATTAGGGCAAGACAAAGCATCCCCTGTAGAGGAGATAGCAAACATTGGGCAATTGGCATTGCCCTATTTTCTAGGAGGAGCAGAGAAATCACCGATGCTCGAAGACATAGAGGATAGAGGGCATTCCCCAGTACCCTAGTATGAGGAGGAAGGAGCACCACTCGCTGGTGGTGAGGACTAACCAATTCCTAGGAGGAAACGTCTATGGTGATTCCTCTCGATAGAGGAAGGACAGAGTGACAGAGATAGACGTTGCTACCCAAACCCTTCGAGAATTAACTAACCAGAGCCCACAGAATGAAGGAACGTTTGGGAGTAACGACCAGATCAATGCGGCCTTGGAGGAGGCGCTCGACTGGCAAACCGATTTTTGGATGGCACAGCAGATTCTAGAAGATTGCCAGAACCAGCATAAAATGGAGTTGGAGGAAAGGGATAGATGAATCGCTCAGCTCAAGCAGCTAGTCTAGAAGTTGCAGGAGGAAAATCAAATGCTCCAGGACAAAGGAACAGCAAGATAGGAGGTGTCCACTCAGACTAATTGGGCAAAAGTGCCGATGAACTTTCCCACATCCACCGAATGAGTATTTTCTTCGGGGGAGATTCGATCAGACGCACGACAGAGCAGCCTGGAGGTAGGGGAGGATTCCTCTGTTTTTAGGGGTGAAAAGGAAAGAAGTCCTACGATGCCCCCTGTCATTGTCCTGAGTGACATAGACCAGGACGAAGGTCTCCAGCAGTAGATAAGACCAGAGGATACAGAGGACCTCCCTAGGCCTAAAGAAGGAGAAGAGCCTGAGGGGTCGACACTAGGTAGACAGGAGAACAAAGGATCACCCCCGGAGATAGCAGCACAGCCGATCCTTCGAAGCAAAGAGAAGTCCCCAAAGGAGAAAGAAGAGACCCCGATATGAGCCACCACATTTTCTACATAATCCAAGGCAAAGAGGCCCAGGACGGCTTGACAGAAGGCAAAAGTGACCTTCATCGAGTCAGAGGAGGACGAATGGGACATGCAGCCATTCATCAAAAGGCAAAAATATTTTGAGCAACTGTGCAACAAAATGAAAGTAGCCAAGGGTGCTAGGAAGGCATCCTCAAGGATAAAAGGAGATTCTAGCATCTGCATCAATCCGATAGAAGAAAACCAGTTTTGGGACATCTATGGTTCATCTCAAGGGTGGCCTTCCATGATGAGGAGGTACTTGGAATAGTGGGGAATATATGGCCCACAATTGGAGGCCGCTGCAATTGCAAAGGAGAATTCAGGGCTTACCCTTGAAGTGGCTGCATTATACAAAGCCCAAGTAGTGCCTTCTAGAGAGGATAACTCGAATATCCCTATGGCAGTGGTCAAACCTCCAAACTTCGACCTCTAGCAAGCTACCAAAGCTGCATTTCAATCAGCGGGAACAACACTGGCTAGACCACCACCAATAGCGGCCAGAACAAGAAGGGGACAATTAATAGCCATAGTTTCCCATAGGCAAAGACGAACCACACCTTCACATGTTGGCACGAAAAGACAGGCTCAGGCCGTAGGGGCAGCCGAATCCTCCAAGAGATGGCGACGATGAAAAGTCAAAGGGCTACCTGTAGTTTGGATGCCACGAGGGCGTGGCATATGTTAGGCGTGGGGGGATGATGAGCACCAAAAATGCTCATATTTTGTACATATTTCTTGGATCAATATGTGGTTGTATAATAAGGATTGCTTACTTTTATGAATGATTATATAGATATTTGATATAATTATGTGTGTTATCTAATTTGTGTGCTTTTAGTATGTTTTGTGGAATTGTAGTTGATTTAGTTAGATTTGGAATGGTCGAGGTCTTTTGATGGACCTGGCACTTTATTTCATTGGGGGTCAATGTAGAGAACATAGGCACCTCCCTACAACCGAAATGTGCCAAGGGAACAAGTGCCTCCCTGCAATCAGAAGGCACCAAACCAAAGACGAGCGCCTCCATGCAGGTGGAAGGCACAAACTGAATATGAGCGCCTCCCTGCAGTCAGAAGGTGCCAACTGAATACGAGTGCCTCCCTATAGTCAGAAGGTGCCAATTGAATACAAGTGCATCCCTACAGTCAAAATACACCAACTGAATACAAGCGCCTCCCTGCAGTCGAAAGGCACCAACTGAATACAAGTGCCTCCCTGCAGTCGGAAGGCGTCGACTGAATGCAAGCACCTCCCTGTAGTCGAAAGGTGCCAAATGAATACGAGCACCTCCCTGCAGTTGAAAGGCACCAACTGAATGTGAGTGCCTCCCTACATTTGGAAGGCACCAACTGAATGCGAGCACCTCCCTACAACTGAAAGGCACCAACCAAAGACAAGCACTTCCCTGCAACCAGAAGGCGCCAACCAAAGACAAGGGCCTCCCTGCAATCGGAAGGTGCCAACCAAAGACAAGTGCCTCCCTACAATCAAAAGGTGTCAACCAAATACAAGCGCCTCCCTACAACCGAAAGGTGCCACTGATTCTTTTCTCGTTGACCAGAGTTGAAAGACATGGACGGCAGCAGCTGGTGCAGTTCTAGCTCTGCATCATGCAAAGCTAAATTGGAGATAGCACCAACATATCCAAATGTCTTATTGATGCCAGGAAAAGCACGAACCGAAATGAACATGTCGCCATCAGAACAGAATGCTAGATGTCGATTGCATTTGCCAGACTGTTCTAATTTAGTCTGGGAAGAATCGACTATTGTAACCACTTATGTAACAAAAGTTCTACGGGTGTGTTATATAAACACACGCAGATCATTCTGAGAATATATAGAATTAATTAATAAAGATCTATTTTGAATTACAAAATATAGATTGTAATATGTTGATAAATATATTCCAGTTCCCGAAGTTCTAAGAGCGTGTTCGATCGGGAAGAAGCTGCTGGAGCCTGGGCCCACTCCAAGCCAGTATTTCTTCCCCGTTTCCTTTTTTTTTTTTAATTAGTTTATTGCTTTCATAGGAACATTCATTAGTTTGCTAATTCCAATATTTGTAGTAGGTTTATTTTCAGGAATGTGTACATGATTTATTTCTGTAGATTTAATTATGTTCTTCTTACATAATTTATTGAGGAGTGCAGGAATGATTGACAACCATTTCAAGAACACCCCCCAAATGTAGGATTAGCAGATTCACCTCTAGTGGTATTGTAGTAACCTAATTCGACTCTTCGCAAGGTTACGAAGCTCCCTGGGTTGATAATTAAATGCACGGGCATGTGACAAAAATAGGAAACCATTCACCTTGTTTGGACCGCAACAGTAGGATCTCATCATGTCTTTATGGTGACCAACTATGATTGCTTTAATGTGTTTTTAAAATATAATTTCTAGATTTGGTGATCATAATTTTGGCGAAAATGAAAAATCCAAGTTGGCTATGCAGGAAGTTGTATTTTTGAATTCATTTCATGTCTGTGTTTATGGATGAGCAATAGGTGTCCTATAAAAGAGTGCAAGTTATCTAGTTGAATGAGCTTATGTAGATAATGGGTCATGTTCATCTCTTTGTGTTAAAATTTCCATATATAATTGGTATGCCCCATAAAAAGGCATGACTAATACAATTTCCATTAGAGTGTGTATTCAAGGAATACTATTCATGATATCATTGATAAGCTGCATAGATCCTAATTTGTAGACTTTCATTGTCACACATTTTTGCCTATGCTACCTAGTGCCTTATCTCCCTATCATATAAATACGAATTACTTAAGGAACTAAGTGTCACAAATCTAGGATCAAAGAACAATATTGCATGTTTCTCAATTCAATACACATATTGCTATTGGTCGATGTCAATATTTTTTTACTTCCAAGCAATGATTTGACAGTCCTCTAACTCTAATAGAAGACAATTTTTGGGAGCTTACTAAATAAAATAACAAATTACTATTCGAGTGAAGACAATAATCCTTTGGACAACATACCAATTTTGCATGTGTTGTTGTGTCTATTCAGAGTAGATGTTCATCTGCCAACATAGGTAACAATAAGTCAACATGAAATATTACCATGTTGTCTTTGTATTTTTGATGTTGATGTGGGCAATCATATAGGGATAACCAACATCATATGCAAAGTTGAGAACATGGTGGACGAGTTACAATGGACATGTTGCTTCCAATGTTTTACACAACTCATCATTATTCTAAAAAGTGATTGTTGGCTTGACACAATTCCTTTTTGGCATGCAAAGGTGAAACATTAACAATTAAATTATTTAATTTGGTTAGTTAATTTAATCAGTTAAGTTATTCAATTTAACTAGTTTATTTAATTAATTAATTGCTATAAAAAGTGCATATTATAAAAAAAAAATTGCATATTTTGTTGAATTGATTGAAGCAAAAAGCTACTTCCTTGTACTTTCCTAGAAAAAACTAAACATTATAAACCTTTTGTAAACCTTAACCATATTTCTATTGGTCAAATTTTCTTCCATATTTGTCTTTCATTGATTTGTCCATGACCACAATTTTGGATGAAACTGTGGTAGAATTAGTCCATGTTGTAAGTGCCTTGTCCAAAAATGTCAATGATATAATAGTCCAACATGGACCAAGTGATGTAAATATTTACAATAATGACTTCCACTCCAAGTCTAAGTGCAAATTCAAGATGTATGATGTCTCAAGTGATATAGACGTCTTGAGTAGTTGGATATTTGATATGGAGACATGGTTCTCCTATACTCAAATTCTAGATGAGGAGAAAGTCTCTTTTTCTAAACTCAAGATTTCTGGGTTAGCAAAGATTTTAGTGATGGAGCATCAAGAAGGCCAAAACCTAGTTTACACATTGGATGATCTCATTAAAGACTTTGATTAAACTTTCTATCCTTTAAATTATGAGAAAGATCTATGATGGCTTTTTAAGCCTTAATACTAACATAAAACTCAAAATATAAATACCATAGGATCAAATATAATATAGCCACAATACAATAAGATCAATATAATAATGTAAGTAGAATAATATGAGAAAATTAATATGTAAATTAAGGCTTATAATATATCAAATAAAATTCATTAATAAACAACAACATGAATGTAAATAGCCTAAATCATACATGTTCAAAGCATGTAGCACAACTTACAATATTAATTATTCAAAATGTATGCAATATTTATAACTCCACTTTGTCTTACAAATAGAATACTTGATACTTAGATACTTTAATTCTTGGATGATTGGATTCTTTGATAATTGGATACTTGGACCCTCCTCTTATGGAGCACTATATAGCGATAGTAGAATGACTCTTTTGATACTTGACTATTCCTTTCTATATGCCAAGTATCATGAAACTTAGCTTCTCTATATAACACTTGCACACTTGATGAACACACGACTCTATATTGTATGTACACCTAAACATGACTCTTGAAATTCACTTTGCACACTCTAACCTAAAAACACTTGTACACATATTTACATTACATGTTTTCACTCTTACATACAATACACTTGTGCACATAGACTCAACTTACATTTGCACACTTACTCACATGACACTTGTGCATTTCTTGCACATACACACTTACATAGAAAGGGGAAATAATACTCACACTCTAAACTATGACTCAACCCTAATATAATATTTACAAGATATACCATGAAGGTACCATGGGGGTACATTACCATGTACCAAATAATATAATATACTTGTTGGATCCCCAAAATCCAACTTAAGGTTTACCCCTATTTTCAAAAATTATCATGTCTTATGGAGTCTTAGGTCTAGGTTGTATTGTTTCTATACAAGTTCTCTTTTAATTGATAGTTGTTCAATTTTTTGCAATAATCCTTAGGTTAGTCCCCATATTTAAAAAAAATTGTTGTATAGGTCATTAGAGTGCTCTTTTATTTTCTTTTTCTCATTAAGTCTAGTATGATTATTGCAATTATTTGAACTCTTTTCAGTTTTGAAAAGCAAGTATACATTGCAAGGTCTTGGTCTCTCAAGGTCCTATCTAACGCAATAAAATCCCTTGTTTTTGCAAAAGTTTCCTTGGCAAAAACAAATTGTTATCCATTAGCCTTAGCCTTTTTCCCCTATCAATTTATTATCAGGTTGATTTCCCTTTAAAAATCATAGGTTCAAAGCTAAAATAATTTTATTCCATGCACCCAAGACCTTATTTTTAATGCACCCTATCTTATATAGTTTTCGAAGGTCTAAAAATTAAGTCATGCAATATAAAATAATAGTCCCACCTAGGTTTCTCCTTAAGCCCACATTTAAGTCCATGCACCCCCTTTTTTGCTAAAACCCATGCACCTTTCTCATATCCTACAGTGTGCAAAAGGTTTCTCCTCCTAAACTCACCAAGTAGCCTACCATTTCAAAAATGTGTGGCCCACATTCACTGTTGTATCATTGAAAGATGCCTACCACTCATTTCTACCAAAAGCTTTGCCAAATCAAAATTATTATTTTACAAATATAGTCTTTGCACCCCTAAGGTTTAAACCCAAATTTATTTTCATGTTCTCCTTTAACACATTATTCTCCTAGGTTATTTTCCTAAGTTGTGGGCATTGAAATTATTTTTATCCTAAGGTTCTTTGACAATGTATTTCTTATGTCTACATGCCCACTTCAGGTAAAATCCATGCACGTACTTAAGATCCTATGGCTCGCATAGATCATTATCAAATCTACGATGTGCATGGACAAAGGTGAACGACATTTAAAAAGGCTAATTACTTAGAATTTTATGGATGGTCCACGTAAACCCAAAATTATGCCTAGACTAAACACATCCAAGACACATGGAATCCACTAGTTGAGCATAGAAGATAAAAAGACAGTTGAAAATTTAAAGTGTAGATGAATAGTCCCATGTAGATCGTTTCCATATCTATGGCCTACATTAAGCCACATATATGGATAAAAAGATGTCATCACCAAAAAAAATTGATTTGTCTTATTTGATAGAAAATCAATGGTATGCATTGATTGCTACTAAATCAATGGTCTGCAAATATTGAAGCCTGATAAAGTGCATTTAAAATAATTTTGAATTTTCCTATGGGAAACCCAAATTTTTTATCTTATTTACCAAAAATTGATGGTAGGCACTGATCGATATAAGATCAGATGGCACACATGTAAGAAGATGTGAATACAATGGGGCTTACCAGACAAATGGCCCACATTAAGATGGATGGATGATACACATCAAATATAGCTCAGATCAACAGTAGGCATTGTACAAATATGAAGACAAGAAAAGGGAACCTCATTAAAACCTGATAGACCTCATCAAAATTTATAGGTAAAGAGTTAGAATTCATTAGTAGATGTCAGTAATATGACAACATGCATTAGTCTGTAGGTAAATCAATGGTTGGAATTGCACATAAGGTAAAGACAAAGAGAAAAGAATATTTACATTAGGTTCTAATAGATGTCTAAGAACTATCAGTGTTTGTTAGAACTATCAAAATTACCAAAAATCCTATGGTGTGTAGTGATCAGTCGAGTAATCAATGGTAGGCGTTCATTTGCAGGTGAAGACAAAAGAGAGCCTTTGAAATAGAAATGAATAAAGATAAGCGGTCCATGTTTATGAATCCAAATATCTATGGTAGGCATTCATCAGTGGATAAATACAAAGGAACTCTCGAAATTTAAATAAATATGAGCAACATGCATTGATCAATAATGGAATTGTATTACCCGCATCAAGCTCAACCTGTGAGTGTTGTAAATTTAAAATATTTTTTATTTTGACTAACTATTTGCATAATTTTTAGTTGTGCAAGGTCTAGCAAAACTTAAGAAAAATGATCACATAAGTACAAAAAAACCCTTTTGTGGTAGAAGCAACAAAATATGCAAAAGTGGAAAAAAATCCCTTAGACGTGATTTTCAAAATATGATCATGGCACGCCAGCCTAAGCCACATTAGAAAAACCAAAAAATAAAATGACTATTTTTTTTAGTTATGTTGGAAATATGAGCAAGATTTGTTGTCATTGATGTCAAAAATCAGTTTCACTTAGCAGTGCAAAAGGATGTCAAGATTCAATTTCAGTAAGCAATGCAAGAGAAAGATTGCTTCTAGGCCTAAGGTAAATAATATTATAATATATCCTATTATAATATTCAAGGTGGTTAGATAAGGTCTAAAGGAGCAATAGGAAGGCCCAAGAAAAATAATATTATAATATTTTATTATAATATTAAAGGTCTTAAATTAATTATAAATTAACTATAATAATTTCATTATAAATTAATTTATAATTTAATTTAATTAACCTTAAAGTTATGAAATTAATTGTAAATTAATTATAATAATTGTATTATTAATTAATTTATAAATTAGTTTAATTAACCCTAAGGTTAGGGTTATAAGGGAAATTTTGATTTATTAAGCGTCGACATCATACAAAGTTTCCCCCTCCACCGACGTCCAAAGGGATATGGCACAATGGTATAAATACCATGTGCCTTTGGTTGCAAAGGAAGTACCTTCATTCGAATTACATTAGAGAGCCTACAATTTTCATGATTTGCATGCAAGGAAGAAGATAAGTTTTTTATTTTATTTGGCACCAATGAAGGGATAAAGGAAGGGAATCTCAAAGCCTCATAACCAACCGTGTGGTTGGGCTAGTGACAAGCGGTTGTGTGTTGAGATGTTGCAAGGTAGGAGGTCCCGCGATCGAACCCCAATGGTAGTTTTTGCGTGGTAATTTTTGTTTTAGGTTCCCAACACTCAATACAAAGCACACAAGGCACTTTTATATTCCATGGTGAGTGCCTAGGTCATGCAGTAGTTGATGCGCGCCTATGGCATTGGTGGCAGCATTGTGGGGGATCGAACCCCATCGAGGGCAAAAGAGGTATTTAATTTTTAAATTAAATTTTGTCCTAAGTTTTTCATGTTTCATGAAGTTCTGTTAGGAGGGAGATATAAGGTTTATAAAAATTTAAAATATTTTAGTTGTTTCTAATGATTAGGAGTTGGATGGAGTAATAAGGTTTTAAAGGAGATTATATTTTATTTTAAAATAAAGTCTTATTGTGTTAAATATTTGAGAGGAGTAATAATATGGATAAATAAAAATTAATTGTTGAAGTGGGATGTTTAATTTTTTCTAATCATTTTTAAGTTTGGATATTATAAGATGTAATTGAGAATTAATATTTTGTATAGTGAAATATTTTGAGGGAATATTTGAATGAAATTTTGAGAAGGTTTCTGCTACCTAACAATCGAGATTGCCAAAGAGAGAGTGATTGTGATTGAAACATATTTTGAGGTTAATTCTTCATCAAACAAAAGTCATGGGCACATATTCCTTGTGAATGAAGTATTATTGAATTGGATGTTGTGAATGCTCAGTTGGAGTGAAAAGGTTTGTTTGATAAGCATTGTTGAGTGAGCCTTCATGTGCATGATTAGGGTTTGAGAAAGATCATGAGTATCATTGTTATGTGAGATTTTTTGATAAGCATTGTTGGAAATAATTGAGTAAGCTTTCATATGCTTGATTAGGGTTTGTGAAAAATACCATGAGTATCATTGTTATGTGAATTTGAAATCATCTTGCGTCAAGGTTGAGTTCCATAGTGTGGGTTGCTGAAAGCATTGTGAAACACTTGTTTAGGGTTTGTAAGCAACTTGTGTTTCATTGAGTGATTGGTTGAGTGGAGTTGATTGAGAATAGTTAATTGAAATTGTTGGAGTGATAGTTCAAGTTCTATGAAACAAATTTTTCTTTATTCTTAATTTATTTGAAGAGAGTTTGGAAGTGATTGAGAGTTGTGTGAGAGTGAAACATATTGAGTCGTTAACCATTTTCCATATATTTCTATGGTTAAACAAGAGAGTTTAAAAGTGATTAAGTATTATTGTGAGTGTGAAAACATATTGATTCTATAACCATTATCTATATATTTTATGATATTAAAACAAGATTCTATGTGAAACTTGTTTGTGTGATTGAAGAGGTTTTATGTGATAGATTGAGTTGAGTTGAATAAGCTTTTGTGAAAGTTAGTTGACAGATTTGAGTAAGTCATAGAGTGGACTTAAGGACATAGTTGAGTAAGATTTTTTGGAAGCTTACAATTATATTTGAGGTAAATCTTGGTGAAGACTTGTTGATAAGATTGAGCAATTTCTAGTGAGAACTTGTAGAGAATATTTAAGGCAAGTCTTGGAGAAGACTTGTGGACAAATTAGTGTAAGATTTTGTGGAAGCTTACAATGTAGATTTGAATACAGAGATTGAGAGTGGATTATATAAGTCCTTGAGAGGACTTATGGATAGATTTGATAAAAGTAATTGAGAAGACTTGAGAGCAGATTTGATTGATTGATTTGTTCAAAACTTGAGTTAATGTTTGGGGCAAATCTATTAGAGTTGATTTTTGATTGGATCAAGATTTGTGTTAAGGCTTGAGGATATATTTGAGGATAAATTTTGGTGCATATTTGAGGATAGGTTTGTGCCAGAATAGAGATAAATATTGAGAAAATTTGTGCTATACTGAAGGACTATGTTTAGTGTAGATCAGAGATAGAGATTGAGCAGATTTGTGCTAAATCGAAGGATTGTGTTTAGTGCAGATTTGAGATAGAGCTGAGAGCAAGCTTTGGAGGTGACAGAATAAAGGAAGATAGTCTCCAATGGATAAACATCCATTAGCTAGGGTAGTGAGGACAAAGATCTTTTGAGTGAGAATAGAATCTTCAGTGGAGAGAGATCCACAAGCCAGTGTAGTAGAGGCAATAGTCTTTTAGAGGATAACCAACCAGAGTAGAGGAGGAGTTCTCCTATAGATAGAGATCCATAAAATAGCTAAGGGGATTGGTGTATCCTATGGATAGATATCCACAAACTTGATTAGGGGATTGGTGTCTCCTTTAGACAGAGGTCCATAAATATTGTAATAGGAAAAGGATTCCCAAGATATTTTTTGAGAAAATTTTAGTGTAAGATTTTCTCTGTGGAGCAGCCCACATTGGATGAACCACATTAAATTGGTATTTCTATTCTATGTGGTGATTTATGCATTGATTTTATTAATACTATTGATGTTGCTATTGATATATTGCATAATATTGTTTGAGAAAAGAAAAGTAAAAAGTGATCTTATACTGTTCACCCCCCTTCTTAGTATAAGCTTGTGTTCTTCAATTGGTATCAAAGTGGGTTCCTTCGAAAGAGTTTAACAACTTGAAGGAAAATATCATAATAACATAGATTGATTCTTAGAATGAATCATCAAGGAATTCAACACCATTTTTTGATGGAAATAATTATGCACTTTGGAGTATGAGGATGAAGTTTCACCTAATGGCACTTGGAACTGAAATATGGGAAGAAGTTGAGAATGGATACATACCACTAGCAACTCCACCTACAGATAAAGATGGAAATCTCCTACAACTAAGTAATTCAAAGGCAATGAATGGAATTTTAAGGGGCTTGCATGACAGAAATTTTATAAAGGTTATGCATTGCACATCAGCAAAGGAAATTTGGGACAAGTTGAAAGGTATATATGAAGGAGACAAGAAGGTCAAAAGGGTAAAGTTACAAAATTTCAAGAGAACATTTAAGGACCTAAATAAGAAGGATGAGGAAAACATTACTGCATATCTACTTTGTGTAGATGAGGTTGTTAACTCCATGCAAGGACTTGGAATTAAGGTTGAAGAAACAGATGTTTATGATAAGATTTTAAGGTCACTTCCAAAAAGGTATAGTGAAAATATTTTAGCTATATAAGAGTCAAAATATATTGATATTTTGAAAAGGGATGAATTACATGGAATTATCACAACTTTTGAGATGATAATAAAATAGAAACCTATTCTCCAAAAGGAAGCAGCCTTCAAAGCTACAAAGAAGTCAAAGGACAAAAATTCAGATTCAAGCAATGAGTTATCCAATGATGAAGAAGTAAATTATGGTAGAAGGAAAAAGGACTCAAGAAATTATAAAGGTACAAAATCAGGTAGATGTTTTAATTGTGGTAAATATGGTCACTATGCAACTAATTGTATAGAATATGTAAATAGCAGTGGTGATGAGAAACAAGATCAAATTAACAGGGAAGCAGGAAAACACTTTCAAAATTATTTGCATGTTTGTATACATCTTTTTTGATTCATTTTCGAAATTCTTTGCATGCTTTAAAGCTTCTTCATACATTTTTGATGGTACTGCCTTCATATTTTTATTATATTTTGGTAGTAATCCATCAACAAAACACCACTTTATCAGGACATATTCTAGAGGCATCTACATATTATCGACTAATTAATTTAGTCTATGGTTGTATGATTTCACATCTTCGTCAGGTTTTTACTTTGTTATGAAAATTTCAGTAACAATATCTCCATCATCCTTCAAAGGTCAAAATTCTTCAATGAACTTCTCTTTTATCTGATTACAAGTCTGAAAATGTGTGGTATTTTATCTCTTCAAATGCCAATCAATTGCCAATCCTCTCAAAGTAATAGGAAATAAAGTTACCCTATCATCTGGTATGTCTACACCATTTTCCCTCCAAATGGTTATAAAAATTTTGATGTGTCTTGTGGGGTCTTCCTTACCCTCACCTGAAAACGGTGGACATATCTATTTGGCTACCTTGTTAGCCATCTTTGGAGAATCATCACTATCACTTGAGGTCTCTCATGGAATTATTGTCTAATTCCTCCTTGGGGTTTCTTGCTACCATCATCATCAAAAGTTTCTATTTGAGGTATCTTGTTCTGTCCCACCACTCATTGACAAAACTCTCATGCATCTTCACTCTGTGACCTTTCACTAATGTGAGGAAGATGGTCTTGGTATTTCTTCTTGAGACCCTGCACCTTGTTGCTTTGGTGCCTGACTCCCATACTCTACACTCCCTTGCAACCCTTCCATAAATTTCTTAGGTGTCACCATCCACTTTCTATCCTTTTGCACTGTATCTCTATCAAATCTTGCCTCTACACTAGGTGGTTCTATTTCCTTGTCTTTTTTCTCTATCAACAACGCCTCAAAGTATCCTTCTTCAGATGTCCAAACTTGTTTTATTTCTAGTTCATGTGTCCTATGGTATGAATTACTTGCATTCTATCTTTTAGAAATCCTTTTAATCCTTCTTACTATAATTTTATCTTGTACGTCACGTCTCCTAGGCCTTTGTACACTAGTGTCTGTCATTCACCTCTAGTTTTCTAGTATTCTTTCTTTATCAATTTGATCCGTTTTAACCAAAATGCAAGATTTTATAAGGCAACAGTGCCAAATGTAGCATAGGGATGTAGCATTACTAATGGGGAGGTTATTTTATAATTCTTATAATGATCAATGTATTATCTCTAAATTTTCTACCAAATTGTACGATCGTACAGTCCCTAAAACTACCCTTTTATGCCTAATGAACAGCTTGTACAAAAGTCAGTTTGATACACTGTACGATCCAATATCATACAGTGATATGGTTTGTATGATTATATACTCAACCAATCCTTTATATTTCATTTTTCAGGTTGTCGTACATAGTTTTGTAACTAAGAAATCGATTTCTCCAAAATTGCCAAATCGAGTAAGTTTCCTTCTATCGCCTGAATTGCCAAATTGGTTAAATCATATTTGTACGATTTGTATGAACTCTGGTGTATGATATGTATGAAATAAAAGTGAATCCAAATTCTAAATTGGATATTCTAATGGGCAAATCTATCTTAAATATGTTTTGTAAGGTTTTAATATGCCAATCAATCCTTTTCCTACAACATGCAAAACATATCAACGGGGCTTGAGAGAGATGCAAATCCTAGGGATATGTCCAAAAATCATACAGAAGGGTTCACAACATCCTTATTCATACTATCATAATCATATATCATTCCATAAAGCTTCACTAGTGCTAGATTAATCCATTCTATCACAACAAGGCATAAACTAACCAAATCATTCACTAGAAAGTACATGCAACATCAGTAAGCCATAAATTGCCATTCATCCATGCCAAAAATCATACACACCCTAGAAAAAATAATTGTGCTCATTTTTATATGATTCTATCAATATTTCACTTACAACATGGATCATCTACAACAATCATAGCTAGAACTCAGAACATAATAGCATAACTTAGTCAGATTACAACCAACAAATACCCAACAACATCCAGACCTACAAAATTGAAAATGGGGCCTGATATAACATTTCCCAAGATATTCCAAAGTTGTTCTTGAGGTAATTAGTTATTTTACAACTGCCCATGCATAATAGAATGCATTAATTAAGGCTTTTACTAAGTATAACACTTTAATTATCAAACCTATGTGCTATTTCAACCTGAAATTACATTTCCTATGCATTTCAGTGTGCCTTGTACATTTTTTCTTCACCTTGTATGGTTTTACCTCTTGGTTGTATGGTTTTCCCTACTAGTTGTATGATTTACTCCTACTTGTACTATTTGCAAAACTTGTACTAACTGTTAAAATTGTCAGAATTGAGCAAATTCATTTTATCACTTTCTCTTCTTCTTGGAGGTGGATTTGCTGCCTACATAATGCAAATTTCCATGTATCTAATTAGGGAAAATGGGTACTCAAAATTATTGAAATCATTCAATATTTTATTACAGTTCATGAGATATGATATTTTAAAGTTCACAAGATGCTATAGTAAACTTCTATTTTTGGGTGAAATTGACATATAAAATCTTGTAAATTTGGTACCATTAGAAAGAGGAAATCAACATATTTCTACCAAGTTTTGAATGAGATCAAACAGAGTTGTCTAGCTCAATATATATCCATTTCAATTTTGTATCAATTTTAGGGCAAAAGTGATAAAATTTGAATAAGCCTAAAATGAAATTTAATTATTTAATTATTTAAAAATTTAAAAACCTTTGAAAATCTAAAATTTTAAATTATTTGACTTGAAATAATGTAATTAAGATGCAAATAATCAGTCTAAGGTGTAGACCAATTGGTTCGACCAAACCTCGTAAGGGGGCGGAGGTCCAAGGTTCAAATATTAGGCCTCGCCAAACAGAACGCTTTTCCCTTTCTTAGTGATTTTAGTGGCATAAAAGGTTCAAAATGGTTTTGGTATGGTGTTTATAGGGGTGGATAGCATGAAGATCTATGTGGCAGCTTTTAGGGCAGAGTACATAGAATACTATGGTGGCCATAAAAATCCAGACAGCCTACTCGGATTCGTGGCAGCTACCGATTCCACCATGTTTAAAATATATATATATGCAAATAATAAAAAATATTCAATTCAAATAATTACAATTAGATTCAAGCCTAAAAGATGCAAAGATATCAATAATTTCAAAATCTCAATGTAATAAAAAAAAAAACATGGTGTAAGCAAAATTTCAAGCAAAATTGGATAAGAAAAAGAATAAAAAAAGCTAAAATTTTGAGTGGGTCCCCAAATTGGTGTACATTGTGTGATGGCAACAACAAATGATGACTCTTCTAGAAAATTCTCCTACGCATTTTGGATAAAGAACCTAATTTGAAATCAAGAACATCAAATATTAACAAAAATAAATTATCTAGTAATATCCAACAAGTATGGGGTTAAATAATTTCAATTGAAAGTAAATAAGTCATTCATTTCAGCTTAGTGTGTATTTTGTGAATTCATTTTCTATTTTTTAATCAGTCAGAATTTCATCATCTATTTTGTAATTAGGCTATGAAATATATTACTTATAAATATTTGCCTCTGCATTGCCCCACTACCAGTCAAGCATGCATCCATAGCTCTCGTGGAGATGACCTTGATATATTATAGACCTTTATCTACTTCCAACCAGGTATCTATAGCTCTGGTAGAGATTATATGAACCACACATGCTTTTGATTGATTTGCATTTTTCCTTTTTTTATTTTTTTATTGTATTGCTTTGCAGGTATCATATGCACCTATTGGGTTAGAGATAATTTAAGACTTAAAATAGAGTTTTTAAAGTTTTTACCTAATCAACAAAGCAGAATGATTGCATCCTTCCATATTAAAAAACATTCTTTAAATGTGATGTCATATGTGAAGCTTTTAGCAAAGTGTCGTATTACCTCAATAGTCACTATTTTATTCCACATTTCAATTATAATTACTAAAGAATCTAATTTCATCAACTTTAGTTTCACATAATTTCAAACAAGCAATTCATCTTCAAACACTAGGACACACTTCCTTTAGAGAGATCAAAATCCCATTAGAGTTACACAACTATATCACAATTAAAAGAGTAAAACCAAAACATGTGAAGAAGTAAAATGTGAACATAAACCAATAGAAAATTTGGTATGAATTTGTATTACTGAAAGATAAAAATGAAAAAACAAAATTTCAAAATCAAAAGATCACAAAAAAATCAAATAAATGAAAACTATGTCTAAACACTCTAAAAGAAAACACATGAAAACAAAAAAACTATATACAAAACTATTTACAAAGAAATATTTGGGATTTCTCATATATGAAATTTTCGAGGATCCCAAACACAATTACCATAATTTGAGAGATGCCCATAATGATAGGCATGCTGATTTTGATGGGTATCATCCCATAGTAACATTAAATTTGAAAAATCAAAGGCCTTTATTTTACCTCTTTCACCCCACCAACTTAGTTTAATTCCATTCTCAATATCATACTTATATTTTGAGATGTTTATTAGTGAACTTGTATCTTCAATAATATTTTCTCCCAACAAAGGGTGAATTCCTATTTTCAATTCAGAGTTTAAAATATTATCCTCATTATTATTATTAAACATGATCTCTTCTAGGCTTGACCTAATTTTGAAAATTTAACTACCAAATCACTATTTTTAGTTTCATACCAATCATAATTATGCAGTAAATTATAGGCATCTAGGATATCTAACATATGAGGATCATTATAATTTTCTATCATAGGTTCAATAGTCAATTGTTGATGAACTTAATTCAGTAACTCAAAAAAATCTACCTCTATCTTATTCAACATAACAACCTTATTACGGGTGTGAGCAGGAGTTAAATCTAATTATATGTTAGCTGCAAATCATATTTCATTATCAACAACATTTGAATCCAACATACAATTATGCAAAATTTTACCTAGAATTCGAATGGTTGAAAAGAAAGGTTGATATTCTACCTTTTATACATTTTTATTTACTAGGACTTGATAAGCCTTTGTAATTTCTTCTTTTTACTCATGGTTATCATTGTCATCCTATTGTATTCTTTTGTCTTCATCAATAACATGATTTTCAAAAACACCAAAATTAGTCACAAAATTAAAATTATATCGGTTATTTTCAAACCATAAATCTTGTTGGTCAAGGGATGTGTTAAATAACAAATCTTCCTGATCAACTACCCGAGTTGTCTCAATTAGAGAAACATTTTCCTTTGGCCTCAATGATATCAAATCCAAATATTTTATGATTTGGAGTTTTCTTTACCTAAGGTAAAGACATACTAATTTCTTACTACATAGGCATTGTAGGATATTTAGGTTGGACAAGGCTTTTAGTTTCCTACACATCAAATGGAATAAAATTTTCTCTAGAAATTGTGAAAGAAGTAGTAACTCCCCTTCTTTGTCCTAAATAATATAATCATTATCTTTCTAAAATATTTAGTGAGATTCCATCTCTTCTTTCATGTCATCTTCAAATTCTTCTTCAGATTCAATGTCATTCAAGATATAACCTTCTTCAGATTCATATTTAGATTCAATGTCATTCAAGCTATAAAATTCTTCAGATTCATCTTCCTCCATTTATGAAGGTTCATATGTTTCCAATATTGAAGTTGTCCTTGCATTCTGATTAGCTTGATCCCTAAAAATTTCATTGATAGGTATTGACTCTAAAAATTTCACCTCATTTTGAACAATATCTAAAGTAGTTCTAACTTCTAGATAGTCAATTTCATCATGTTGATTTCTCACATTAGACATCATTTGATTCAAGGGTGCCAGATTGGAAGGTTGGTACTGGTTGGGATCCATAACTCCTAGAAAATAGTTCATCATGGAAGAGGGTTGTGTGAAAGCCTAACTCGTTTGTGGTATTTGATTGTGATATTTAGGTCTAAGTGATGATAATTGACCCACACTAACCCCTTGAGAAATCAATTGTTGTTCCAATGTTATTACCTCACTGTATGCTTGGGACAAAGATGTAATTTTAAGAACTCTCCTTAAAAACATAGAAGTAAATAGGTCTAAGGCTCCAATGTATATCTGGATGGTTATTTTTTTGAAAGGGTGAAAGGTGTCACCAATTTTTCATACAAATTATGGAACCTATCACAAATAATATCAAGGATTCATTAGGTTCTCTACGAGTAGAGGCAAACCGAAGGTATATCATAAATGGATCAACAAGTTGAAAATTATTGAGAAATGTTGTTTCTAGTTGAACCCAATAAGTAATAGAACCTACAGGTAAGTTAATATACCAATCATAAGAAAACTCATCTAATGTGTATGGAAACATTCTACAGGCAACATCTTCATGCATAATTTGTAAATGAATTATAGTGTTTTTGTATGCCTGAATATGTTCCTCAATCGTACTTATTCCATCATGCCTATACTGAGGTAAAATATTTTTTATGTTTTAAGGGATTTGATGGGGTACTCCAAGAATGTTTAATGGACTACAATAACCACCTATCCAAGATGCAATTCCCTTCATTAATCTTTTGGTTCAATTTTTAACATGCAAAGCTATGTATGAAAATTCACAACAATTTAACCATAACAATAACAATATTTCTGAATTTATAACAAATCAAAGTATAAATAAAAAAAAATTATTTTTATTTTTGTTAATTTGACCAAATTCAAATGTTAAAAATCAAATTAATTACCTTTAGGTCCTCCTAGCACCAATTCTGATGAGTGATATTTTTGCTCGATTACGAAAACACCCTCACAATTAGGATCCTATCAAAGCTATCCTCTCTTGCAAAGAAATAGTTAGTTTCTCCAAGGTTATATTTGCTTAATTTCTTAAAATGTGCTTGTATGCTTGTAAAATATGAAAATATTGTTGAATACCTTAGAGGTGCAAGTAAATATTAACAAGGGCCCTATGGTTTGATATTTAGTTTAAATTATGAAAATATTGTTGTTCATGCGATTAATTGCCAAAATGTATGATTAATAATCAAATATTGCAAATAATAAAACTTGTGGAACGGGAGGGTTTTATGAGGAAAAACTCCTCTACTAGGGTTTTATGAGGAAAAACTGCTCTATAGGGATGGTAATAGTTTCTGGACGAGGTCTGAACAATTGGAGGAATATTGTGATGGCATCAGGCTTGTCATAGAGCGTGCATGCTTGTGATGTTTTTTCATCTAAAATGATTGGAAGGAATAGGATTTCCCATTGCATGCTGGTAATCACTTGTTAAAGAACAATGGATGTTTGTAACGATGTGAAGTTAGGCCGATTATAGTGGTTCAACCAAACTCAGTGGTGGAATATTTAGAGTATTTAACCAAACATATGCTTACTAGAAAATTTATGGGCATATAAAATTCTCTTCCCTTTATGGAGGCTTGGGTTAGGAAGACTTGGAAACTTGAAGGTGACGTGGAGGTGATGCTAATTATGAATAGCTATTTTATGGTGGTTTTCTCTTATCTTATGGATCGTAACAAATCATTTGAAGGGGGTATCTATTTTTGTAACTAGACAGGACCCTTTCTTAAACCCTGGCATGTGGGTTTCAACTCATTAGAGGAGCAGTCATTGCAGGTTCCAGTGTGGGTTTAGCTTCCTTGGCTCCTATTGGAATTCTAAAGAAATGACATATTGCATATGATTTCCCTTATTCTTGGGAAGCCGGTTGGACCATCATAATAAATTATGGATAAAAATGTAATCTTTGTTACCCGTACCTATATTTAAATTGATTTAAAAATTCTATTCCAAATTTTGTTGAAATACAATTTGGATCGACTACATGGGTTCAACAAATTGGCTATGAAGCTCTTACATTTAGTTGTTGGATCTTCCATGAATATGACCACCTACAAAGAAAATTTCCTAAGTTTGTCCCACTCATGGGTTCAAATATTGGGCCTTCTCAATCTACACAAAATCTGGATAAAGAAAAAGCCTTGATAAAGGAAGGAATCGGGATAAGGAAGGCGTTGTTCTGGTAAAAACTCGAAACAAAGGAATAAGGGTAAAAAAAGACCTTAAGGATAGCAAAATAGATGCTCTGATTAGCTATTTTTAAATACTAGATGATCTTGATCAGTGCATGGAGATACCTAAAATGTCACTACGTAATATAGATATAATAGGGCCAAATCAGATGTCTCTTCTTGAGGTGGAATCTAAGAAATCATATCTAGGGGGTTTAAATGAAGAATAGAGGGCTTTGGTTTTGAGTATAGGTGATATGTTTGGTCCTAGCCTTGGAAGGAAAAATATGTTGAAAGTGGCATATATTTAGCTATGCCCTATCGTACTCAGGCACTGATGCAGTCATCCTTGGACTACAAAACTCCTACAATGTTGGGATTGCATAAAAAAAAAATTAAATAGGTGCTTTGGACAAGAATATGAATGTGGGTCAAAATAAGGACTAGGATAAAATTAAGTTAATGGAGGAGACTTTGGTGGATTCAGGCTTGGTGATATTATTGTACTTCCATTTTTCTAACCCCCAAAAATTATAATCCTTTCATGGAATGTAAGGGGGTTGAACATTATCCCCAGATAAAAAGCTATTCATGATTTGGTTCATGTTAATTCTTTGGATGTGGTGTTTATTCAAGTACAATGTTCAATATTGCTATTGATAGTATGTTCAATATTGCTCCCAAGTTGTGGATAAGGGGTCAATACCATTGTATTAGTGCATGTGTATATGCTGGTGGCATTACTTGTTTATGGGATACGATTAAGATCTCTCCTTTTACTTGGATTTCTAGTAGATGGTCTATTTCAATGATCAGGCATGATAATAAATCCAGTGAAACCATCCTAATTACAAATTTACATGCTCATATTGATTACATTGATAAAGTGAATTTATGGGGGCACATTAGCTTTGTGAGAAGTTTGGATCCCTTGTACCCATGGATTTTTGTTGGATACTTGAACGCTATCACTTGTCTTAAGGAGAAATGTGATGGGGTTGATTGTCTCAAGACTTTTTATTCTATATTTAATGCTCATATCCAGGCCCTAAATTTGGTTAACATCAATCTGGATAATGGAATATTTACCTAGAACAATAGAATATGTGGGTAAGATTCCATCTCAAAGAGACTGGATAGGTTTTTGATCTCCAGTTTTTGGATTGGTAATAACAAAAGTGCTAGTTCTATGATTTTAGAGGGTAGGGGATCTAATCATTGGCCTATCAAAATCTCTGCTCTTGATTTAGAGCTAAAGAAGAATCCTTCATTTAATTTTCAACTTATTTATCTTCGAGATCCTAAGCTTCATGATTTAATGCGAGGCTGGTGGACCAATGGTAAACCTCCTCATGGCACCGCTATGTATTCCTTTATGAAGCGACTATAATTTATTAAGAATAAATTGAAGATATGGAATAGAATAAATTTTGGAAACCTTTCCTTGGATAATTTGGTGACTCTTAGGAGGGTGGAAGAATCTTCAAGAAATATTAGAGATCAAGGACTCACAAAGGAGCTTCTCATTGAGGAATTTGAGGCTGTGAAATACCTTGTTGAATGGGAACTGAGGGAAGAAACTTTTTTGGAAATAAAAAGCTCTAGTATATTGGCTTCAAGAAGGAGATAGGAACATGACCTTATTTTATAACTTAGTTAAGGCTCACCATAATGGTAACCTTATTACCTCTTTTTTGAATTCGTAGGGTGCCCTACTTTCTTCTTTCATGGATATTTCAGAAGATACTAGAAGGTGTTTTTCCTCTCTCTTCAAGGAGGACTCCCTCTAAAATTATGAGGATGAAATGATTATTCTAAATTGTATTCCATAGATTATTTATAGAGAGATGAATGAGCACTTAATGGGTCCAATTTCCCTTGAGGAGTTGGAAAATATTGTATTCAAGATGAAAAAGAGAAAGCCTCGAACTTGAATGTATTCCTGATTTTTTTTTATCAATATTTTTGGAAGTTAATCAGATTTTATCTTTTGGAGGTGGTCCATTAGTCCCAAAAGAACAAATAGATGCTAAGGGCCCTAAATGCTACCTTTGTGGTGATTATTCATAAAAAAGAGGGAGCAAATTCCCTAGATATGTTCAAGCCTATCGTTCTCTGCAATTTTGTGTATAAGATCATCATAAAAATTATTTTTGAGAGGTTGAAGATATGGTTGAGAAAAATAATCTCTGAGGAGCAAGGTGGGTTTGTTGGTGGCCAAAAAATCCTAGATGGGGTTGTTATTGCTACAAAATCTATTCACTTGATGGAAACTTCTAAGGAGAAAACTATGTTCATTAAGTTGGACATGGCCAAAGCCTATGATTGGGTCATATGGTACTTTATTCAAAAAAAAATTGTTGCTTTTGGATTTGAGGAGGATTGGATTAGATGGGTAATGAGTTGTGTTTCTTATTTCTCATTCTTCATTCTTGTTAATAATGAGCCATCGAAGCTGTTTTAAGCCTCAAAGGGTTTGAGGTAAGGAGATCCTTTATCTCCTTATTTATTTATCATTATGACATAAGGGTTTGGAAGATTACTCAAGTCTCTGGGTTAGGCAGGTTCTCATTCAAGGGTGGAAGTGGGATAGTAGTTTGCTACCTCTTTCCCACCTTTAATTTTTTGATGATACTAATTTACTGGGAGTTACCACTATCAAGGAAGCTGGTAACATTAGATGGTCTCTTGACATATATCTTAGTTCTTCTAGAAAGTTGATTGATGAGGAAAAGTCTTCTATTTTCTTCTTCAATACCCCTCCTCTTATTGAAACCAGGATTACTCGCATTCTAATATTCCAGATCAGGAATCCCCCCTTCATTTCTCTTGGTATTCCAATTTAATCTCATCCTCTATCTAGATCTTCTTGGTAGTATATGCTTGATAAGTTTATAAGGAAGGTGAATCAATGGACCATCATATGGTTATCCTCTCCAGGTAGAGTGTTGATTTTAAAATATGTTGTTCAATATTTACCCATTTATAGGCGTTTTGTGCAAACATCTCCCTCTCATTTCATCAAGGACATGGATGCTTTGTCAAAATATTTTTTTTGGTCTAGAAAAATTTATCAATCTAGATGGATTTTGGTTAGGTGGGATTCTATTTGTAGGCTAGTTCAAGAGGAAGGCCTTCGGTTGTGACAAGTGACTCTTTCTAGGTAGGCTTTGGCTACAAAAATTTATTGGATATGGTGTACCTCTCAAGATCAGATTTGGGCTAAACTCTTATCTTGTAAACACTTGAGAGGTATTTCTGAGGCTGATATCCCTAGAGTTAGCTTGGTTGGGAAAGGTTCAGTTATATGAGACACTCTAAAAAGAGGAGCTAATTTAATTAAGTAGGGTTTATTATGGATTTAAAATCAAATATCAGATGCTCTTTTTTGGGAGGATTCTTGGGATGGCCACCCTCCTATATTGACTCAATATCCTAGGTTACATTCCCTAAGTGTTTATTTCTTAAAAGAGAGTTGGTTCTATGTGGAGGACTTTAAAAAATCCAATATTTTGGAAATATAGAGATGTATAGGTGGAAAGATCCACAGGAATGGTCCTAGGGGGATTGGTTGAGGATAGAGATGTGCTTGCTCTTATTACTACAGGGAGACCCTATTATTTGTTGATGGGTAAAGATATTCTGGCTTGGAACCCTGATCCCAAGTTAACCTACTCTGTACCTATGGTTATCAGGTTCTTGATAAGAAAAAGTGTGGGAGTATTCCTGTCACATGGTGGAAAAATATATGGAACATATATGCTTGGTCAAAATGTAACTTCTTTCTCCGGCTAGTAGCTCATAGTAAATACCTTGCTTGAGATAACCCGAGGAAGAGGGGATTTGAGGGTCCCTCTTTTTGTGTCCTTTGCAGTAAGAATGAGGATTACTCTTCTCATTTATTTTTCAATGCTCCCTTGCCAGGGACATTTTGTTGGCAATTTTGGGTACTTTGGGTACATTGCCCTTGCTCAAATGTATAAGTTGTCATTGATGTCAAAAGGCATTTTTGTGTTGATATCAAAAGAGTGTGATGTCAAGAATATCTTGAGAAGCTTCATATGTTAAAGGGTTTTTATTAAAACCATGGTGACAAGGTTAAAGGTTTTTCTTAAAACCATTTGGACTCATTAAGGGTTTTTATTAAAACCAAGCTTAACTTAATGCAAAGGTCCATGTTTATTATTAATAATTAAATTAACTCAAACCTTTGTCAAAGGTCCAAGTTTAATTTATTATTAATAAAATAATAATTATTATTATTTTAATTATTATTATAGGGTCTTTCAACCCTTAAGCGACGGAAGTAAAAGAATTCTTTCGCCGATATGATGCCATCGTTGGAGGAGCGCCGACGTCAAACTTTATGGAGAAATGGCTATATAAGTGGGGATGTTTTTCCAAAGTGAGTACCACGAATTATTTGACATCTACGATTTTTCTGATTTACGATTGGCTCTGTATCTTGCGATTTGCGCTTGGCGTCTGCGATTTTGCGTTTTCTCTATTCTTTCGAACAACGCTTTGTGTTTTCGATCTCTGATTGACGTCCTTGAAATCGTGCTTGTTCTATGTTGGAAACCGTGCTTGGCATATTCGAAATTGAGTTTGGGCTGCATCCTTACCTTTATGCTTGACGTCGGTGGATTGGCAATTGCACCTGGACTATGGTTTTTAGACTATGCTGTGAGATGATAAATGCAAGCATTCTATGAATTACGTTTTGGACAGCGCTCACCAGTTTGCATGTGACTTGTGGAAGACGTTTACGTTTTCCAGTTTCTTGGCATCAAAGGAAGATAAAAGAGAGGGCAGTGTTGTATTTCTTCATTGGGCACTTGTGACCCAACGACGGTGGCGTTTAAGCGAAAGTGCTAGACGGCAGAGGTGCCGAGTTCGATTCTCTTCATTGGGAATTTCTTTTTGGTCGTGGTGTGCAAAGGATAGTGGTTGTGAATGCGCGGGAGGTATAAGGTTAAGGTATCATATTTGTTTTTGACATTGTTTTATTGATGTTTAATGTTTATGTGGAGTAATAAGGTGTAAAGAGGTTTTACTTTGTATGTATATTGTACTTTGGTGTTTTTACTAAGTTGGAGAAATAAGGTGTTATTTTGGATCTTTATTATTGTGTATTATTGTATAGTTGCTAACTCTAATTAGTGGCAAATTGAGAGTTAGTGTTGTGACAGATTTTGAGTTCTCCTTCTTCATCAAAGTAAAGGTATGGGCAACTTCTTCCATGTATGTTGTTGATGGTATATTTTCTGAAATTGAGTTTGGAGTGAAAAGGTTGTCTACTAGGTATCTTTGGTGTAAATCTTATTTTCTGGATATTGAAGATTGTTTATGCATTAAAATCATTGATGAGTGTTTGGGTGAATGCATAATTCTGGTTGAGGAAGAGGAAGCATTTTTGCACTAGGGTTTATGTTAGTAAGTCTTGCTACTTGCATTGAGATGATGAAACCCTTAGTTGGCTATTTTGATATTGATGGATGAGTTGCTTTCATAGAGGTTGTTGTTGATCAAGTTAGTGCTTTACTTGATACATGATATTGGGCTTACTCCATTGAGTTGATTTGAACAAGTTATTATTTGCAATTGGTGATATTGTGTTGGTGGTTGTTTTGTTCAAATATCCTTGGAGGGAAAAGGATTTCTACTTGTTTCCTTTTCTTGTGATGATTGGTTAATGCTTCAAGGTTGATGTTGAGTTGAATGTGTTGGTGGTCTAAACCTTGTTTGATGAGCATTGTTGTTGAAACTCTAATTGTTGGTAAAAAGAATATGAGTATCATTGTTATATGAGATATTGCATAGTTGGCAATTGTTGGGTTGTGTTTCATATTCTTGAGAAAAGCATACTACATCTATCTTATTCTTTTGAGATTGAGATTGAGTTGAGATTGAGATTGGGAGTTAAGTATAGAACATATTGGGTCTCTAACAATTCTCTTTATGTTTCTATGAGATTTGAGATTGAGATTGGGAGTTAAGTATAGAACATATTGAGTCTCTAACAATTCTCTTTATGCTTCTATGAGGTTTATGAATCACATTGGGTCTCTAACAATTCTCTTTGTGGGTTCATGCTAAGCAAGTTTTTCTTGGTGAGCTTGCTGAGGTTTTGGACAGGTTCTAGTGGGGACTTGTGAGCAGGTTTTGGACAGGTTTCGATGGGGACTTGTGAGCAGATTTGGACAGGTCCTAGCAGAGGACTTGTGAGCTGAGTTTTTGAGAGTTCTATCAGAGAACTTGAGGACAGAGGTGCATTGGTTCTTTGAGAAGAACCTGAGGACAGATTTGGCAAGTCTTTGAGAAGGCTTGTGTGTAGAGGATTGATTTGTTCATAGAGTTGGACAGATCTGACAGACAGAGGAAGACTTGTACTAGACCGATTGACTGTGTTTGGTACAGGTAGCTGAGCTGCTATGGACGTGATCATAGAAGGCAGAGGTCTCTTAGGCTAAGCATTGAGGACAGGAGGTCTTCGGTGGAAAGGAGTTCCACGTGTTTGGCAAGAGGGAGAGGCAGCTTGATCTTCCGAGGGATCATTTCCGGAGCAGAGGGGAAGGTATCTCCTTTGAGCAGAGGCTCATAAATTCAGATTGGGGGAAGGTGTCTCCTTTGAGCCGAGGCTCATAAACATTGTAATTGGGAAGGTTTCCCAAAGAACTTTGAGATAACTTTTAGAGAAAAGTTTTGTGGACGTAGCCTAGGCATTCTGGGTGAACCACGTTAAAATTGGTGTCACTTTGTGGATGATTTTGTGCATTGCTTTGATATTGCTTTGGGTATATTGCTTTACTATTTTGAAGTATAAAGGAATAAGTAAAAAGAGGTCTTATACTGTTCACCCCCCTCTCAGTATAAGCTTGTGTTCTTCAATTGGTATCAGAGCGGGTGCCTTCGAAAAGTTTAACAACTTGAAGGAAGATCTTACAAGAACACAAATGGCAAGGAAAGGCAAAAGCAAAACCATAAGACACAAGAAGAAGAAAACACACATGGTCATGAAAGAAAATGAAGATGAACTCAATGTTGCTATTTTGGGAAGAAGAATGGAAATAGATTCAAGAGATGAATCAAACAATGGAGAACATGCCAGATTAATAAAGTTTTGCACCAGATGTGGGAAGACCGGTCACTTTGCAGCTGATTGCTCACAAGGTAGAGAATGTTTTGTTTGTGGTCAACTCGGTCATAATGAACGTCATTGCCATGGGTTTAGTAGCAGTGAAGATGAAGATGATCCATTCAAAATTGGTGAAGAAACAGATTCAGAACAAGAATGTGATGAAGAAGGAAGTGATGCAGAAGCAAATTGGAAACATAAACTAATTTCAGCTCTGAGTAAAAAGGTTGAGGATGCAGAAGATATAATCACCAGTTTGAAAGTACAAACAGAAGAATACAAGAAAATTTTTGAAGATCTCGAAATGCAATTAACCAGGAAAACAGAGTATTGTAGTAAGCTAGAAAAAGAAATTGACGGTTTAAGAATGCAGACAGAAGAAATGAGTAATAAAGTCGATATATGCAAGCAAACATGAAGAGGAATCTAACAAAGTTGTTAGCAATCTGAAGCTGCAAATAGAAGAGTCCAAAAGGAGTGAAGAAACTCTCAGGTCTCAGATCAATGAGAAAGAGACTGTTTGCTGCAAACAAGAAGAAGAGATTGTTTCATTGAAGAAACAACTAGAAGAGGCCAATACAAATCTTAAAATCAAAGATGAGCACAACAATCAAGGAAAGAGGTATTCTCACAAGCACAAGAAGAGTTTCTACCTAGACAAAGCAAGTAAGTGTTCTAGTAGTGATAGTGAAAGTTCTTCAAGTGATAATGAAAATGAGATGTTGTTCATATCAGAAAAAGAGGAAGAACCAAAACATAGATTCATTATCATGAAATGTCTTAGATGTGGAAATTTTGGTCACCTTGAGGATGATTGCACAAATAATGATTTGGTTTCTAGTATGTATGAGGATGCTTCAGAAAACTATAAGGAAGATGCATGTATGGTTTTTGAAAAGGGTAGCACCTCTAGTGATAAGAAATCTGAAAAAGGCTTTGATGATTCTAAAAGGCAATCATATAGAGGAAGGTGAAGTAGATCTTAAAGGTGAACTTATTAGTGCTCTTAGTGCTTTGAAAAAGGAAAGAAAGAAGAATGCTAGACTCAAGGATAAGTTGGATGAATGTTGTATGGAGAGAGATGATCTTATAGAAAGTCTTGACTTCTCTATAGCTAAGACACAAGAACTCAAGGATGAGTTAGAGTCTAAGGTTCTTGAGTATAGTGAGTTAGAACAGAAAATGGCTTCTTTGAAAGAGGAAACTAAAGGGTACAAGGATAAGCTTCACAGGTTTCAAGATAGCTCCAAAAAGGTTAAGTCTCTCATCAAAGGTCAAAGAAAGACAACAGATAAAATAGGCCTTGGTTTTGTTAAGCCATACAAGGAACAAGTTGGAGAGTCTAGTAAGAGACTCCAAAAGGAAGAGAGTTCTGATGGGGAAAGTATTTTAGATCATGAGTCCTTAAATGATAGATGCACAGAAATAGAAAACAGAATTAGAAATGAGAAGAAGAAGTTTTCAGAACCTAAGAGGTCAAATAAAGGAAAGTTTCAAGGTGGATGTTTTGCTTGTCACAGGTTTGGTCACATAGCTTCACATTGCATGGCTCAAGTGAAGAAGGTAAATGACAGTTTCAGAGGTGGTAATTTCTTTCAAGGGTATTGCTACTCTTGTCAATAGTTTGGGCACAAGGCAGTTTATTGCAAGGCAAATATCAAGAACAGGTTTGATCAGAACAGGTTTGGTCAAAATAGGTTTGGTCGAAAAGTTTGGTCAGAATAGGTTTGGTCAGAAAAGGTTTGGTCAAAACAGGTTTGGTCGAAGTTTGTCGAACTGGTGGATTCAAAGAACAGGTATGCCTAAAAGAAATAACATTGTTACTTGTTATAAGTGCAACAATGAAGGTCACACAATCAGACAGTGTAGAGCTAAAATTCTAGAATACAGGAACAGGAACAATGGCATGATCAGGTCCAAGGATCAAGGCATGGATAAGAACAGGGATGAGAACAAGAACAAGAACAATGACAAGAATAGGAATATGGACAAAGAGTTCAAGAGAAGGCCCGACAAGGAAGTTATAGACGCTGATGATGATCAGTGCCTAATGGGAGTTTTACTCCCACCCCAGAATTAATCACCTCATCAGGAGGTGGGGGAGGGACTAAGCTAAGAGGCTAATTCTTAGTCCCGAGCCCCAAAGGTGGCCCTTTGCCATTGATGACAAAGGGGGAGAGATATGAGTAAGGGGGAGAGCTTCAAAGTGAAGAGGAAAGCTTCAAGTCAGGGGGAGCAAAACTTCAAAGGAAGATTCTCAGTTGTTAGCACAATTGGTTTCAGTTGTTTCATTTTTGGCTCTTGAGAAGTGTTTTCAGTAAAGGTTTGCCATCAATGACAAAGGGGGAGATTGTTGGCAATTTTGGGTACTTTGGGTACATTGCCTTTGCTCAAATGTATAAGTTGTCATTGATGTCAAAAGGCATTTTTGTGTTGATATCAAAAGAGTGTGATGTCAAGAATATCTTGAGAAGCTTCATTATGTTAAAGGGTTTTTATTAAAACCATGGTGACAAGGTTAAAGGTTTTTCTTAAAACCATTTGGACTCATTAAGGGTTTTTATTAAAACCAAGCTTAACTTAATGCAAAGGTCCATGTTTATTATTAATAATTAAATTAACTCAAACCTTTGTCAAAGGTCCAAGTTTAATTTATTATTAATAAAATAATAATTATTATTATTTTAATTATTATTATAGGGTCTTTCAACCCTTAAGCGACGGAAGTAAAAGAATTCTTTCGCCGATATGATGCCATCGTTGGAGGAGCGCCGACGTCAAACTTTATGGAGAAATGGCTATATAAGTGGGGATGTTTTTCCAAAGTGAGTACCACGAATTATTTGACATCTACGATTTACGATTTGCTCTATATCTTGCGATTTGCGCTTGGCATCTACGATTTTGCGTTTTCTCTATTTCTTTCGAACAACGCTTTGTGTTTTCGATCTCCGATTGACGTCCTTGAAATCGTGCTTGTTCTGTGTTGGAAACCGTGCTTGGCATATTCAGAACTGAGTTTGGGCTGCATCCTTACCTTTATGCTTGACGTCGATGGATTGGCAATTGCACCTGGACTACGGTTTTTAGACTGTGCTGTGAGATGATAAATGCAAGCATTCTGTGAATTACGTTTTGGACAGCGCTCACTAGTTTGCATGTGACTTGTGGAAGACGTTTACGTTTTCCAGTTTCTTGGCATCAAAGGAAGATAAAAGAGAGGGCAGTGTTGTATTTCTTCGTTGGGCACTTGTGACCCAACGACGGAGGCGTTTAAGCGAAAGCGCTAGACGACAGAGGTGCCGAGTTCGATTCTCTTCATTGGGAATTTCTTTTTGGTCATGGTGTGCAAAGGATAGTGGTTGTGAATGCGCGGGAGGTATAAGGTTAAGGTATCATATTTGTTTTTGACATTGTTTTATTGATGTTTAATGTTTATGTGGAGTAATAAGGTGTAAAGAGGTTTTACTTTGTATGTATATTGTACTTTGGTGGTTTTTACTAAGTTGGAGAAATAAGGTGTTATTTTGGATCTTTATTATTGTGTATTATTGTATAGTTGCTAACTCTAATTAGTGGCAAATTGAGAGTTAGTGTTGTGACAGATTTTGAGTTCTCCTTCTTCATCAAAGTAAAGGTATGGGCAACTTCTTCCATGTATGTTGTTGATGGTATATTTTCTGAAATTGAGTTTGGAGTGAAAAGGTTGTCTACTAGGTATCTTTGGTGTAAATCTTATTTTCTGGATATTGAAGATTGTTTATGCATTAAAATCATTGATGAGTGTTTGGGTGAATGCATAATTCTGGTTGAGGAAGAGGAAGCATTTTTGCACTAGGGTTTATGTTAGTAAGTCTTGCTACTTGCATTGAGATGATGAAACCCTTAGTTGGCTATTTTGATATTGATGGATGAGTTGCTTTCATAGAGGTTGTTGTTGATCAAGTTAGTGCTTTACTTGATACATGATATTGGGCTTACTCCATTGAGTTGATTTGAACAAGTTATTATTTGCAATTGGTGATATTGTGTTGGTGGCTATTTTGTTCAAATATCCTTGGAGGGAAAAGGATTTCTACTTGTTTCCTTTTCTTGTGATGATTGGTTAATGCTTCAAGGTTGATGTTGAGTTGAATGTGTTGGTTGTCTAAACCTTGTTTGATGAGCATTGTTGTTGAAACTCTAATTGTTGGTAAAAAGAATATGAGTATCATTGTTATATGAGATATTGCATAGTTGGCAATTGTTGGGTTGTGTTTCATATTCTTGAGAAAAGCATACTACATCTATATTATTCTTTTGAGATTGAGATTGAGTTGAGATTGAGATTGGGAGTTAAGTATAGAACATATTGGGTCTCTAACAATTCTCTTTATGTTTCTATGAGATTTGAGATTGAGATTGGGAGTTAAGTATAGAACATATTGAGTCTCTAACAATTCTCTTTATGCTTCTATGAGGTTTATGAATCACATTGGGTCTCTAACAATTCTCTTTGTGGGTTCATGCTAAGCAAGTTTTTCTTGGTGAGCTTGCTGAGGTTTTTGGACAGTTTCGGATGGGGACTTGTGAGGTTTTGGACAGGTTTCGATGGGGACTTGTGAGCAGATTTGGACAGGTCCTAGCAGAGGACTTGTGAGCTGAGTTTTTGAGAGTTCTATCAGAGAACTTGAGGACAGAGGTGCATTGGTTCTTTGAGAAGAACCTGAGGACAGATTTGGCAAGTCTTTGAGAAGGCTTGTGTGTAGAGGATTGATTTGTTCAAAGAGTTGGACAGATCTGATAGACAGAGGAAGACTTGTACTAGATCGATTGACTATGTTTGGTACAGGTAGCTGAGCTACTGTGGACGTGATCATAGAAGGCAGAGGTCTCTTAGGCTAAGCATTGAGGATAGGAGGTCTTCGGTGGAAAGGAGTTCCACATGCTGGCAAGAGGGAGAGGCAGTTGATCTTCTGAGGGATCATTTCCAGAGCAGAGGGGAAGGTATCTCCTTTGAGCAGAGGCTCATAAATTCAGATTGGGGGAAGGTGTCTCCTTTGAGCCGAGGCTCATAAACATTGTAATTGGGAAGGTTTCCCAAAGAACTTTGAGATAACTTTTAGAGAAAAGTTTTGTGGACGTAGCCTAGGCATTCTGGGTGAACCACGTTAAAATTGGTGTCACTTTGTGGATGATTTTGTGCATTGCTTTGATATTGCTTTGGGTATATTGCTTTACTATTTTGAAGTATAAAGGAATAAGTAAAAAGAGGTCTTATACTGTTCACCCCCCTCTCAGTATAAGCTTGTGTTCTTCAATTGGTATCAGAGAGGGTGCCTTCGAAAAGTTTAACAGCTTGAAGGAAGATCTTACAAGAACACAAATGGCAAGGAAAGGCAAAAGCAAAACCATAAGACACAAGAAGAAGAAAACACACATGGTCATGAAAGAAAATGAAGATGAACTCAATGTTGCTATTTTGGGAAGAAGAATGGAAATAGATTCAAGAGATGAATCAAACAGTGGAGAACAGGCCAGATTAATAAAGTTTTGCACCAGATGTGGGAAGACCGGTCACTTTGCAACTGATTGCTCACAAGGTAGAGAATGTTTTGTTTGTGGTCAACTCGGTCATAATGAACGTCATTGCCATGGGTTTAGTAGCAGTGAAGATGAAGATGATCCATTCAAAATTGGTGAAGAAACAGATTCAGAACAAGAATGTGATGAAGAAGGAAGTGATGCGAAGCAAATTGGAAACATAAACTAATTTTAGCTCGAGTAAAAAGGTTGAGGATGCAGAAGATATAATCACCAGTTTGAAAGTACAAACAGAAGAATACAAGAAAATTTTTGAAGATCTCGAAATGCAATTAACCAGGAAAACAGAGTATTGCAGTAAGCTAGAAAAAGAAATTGACGGTTTAAGAATGCAGACAGAAGAAATGAGTAATAAAGTCGATATATGCAAGCAAACATGAAGAGGAATCTAACAAAGTTGTTAGCAATCTGAAGCTGCAAATAGAAGAGTCCAAAAGGAGTGAAGAAACTCTCAGGTCTCAGATCAATGAGAAAGAGACTGCTGCAAACAAGAAGAAGAGATTGTTTCATTGAAGAAACAACTAGAAGAGGCCAATACAAATCTTAAAATCAAAGATGAGCACAACAATCAAGGAAAGAGGTATTCTCACAAGCACAAGAAGAGTTTCTACCTAGACAAAGCAAGTAAGTGTTCTAGTAGTGATAGTGAAAGTTCTTCAAGTGATAATGAAAATGAGATGTTGTTCATATCAGAAAAAGAGGAAGAACCAAAACATAGATTCATTATCATGAAATGTCTTAGATGTGGAAATTTTGGTCACCTTGAGGATGATTGCACAAATAATGATTTGGTTTCTAGTATGTATGAGGATGCTTCAGAAAACTATAAGGAAGATGCATGTATGGTTTTTGAAAAGGGTAGCACCTCTAGTGATAAGAAATCTGAAAAAGGCTTTGATGATTCTAAAAGGCAATCATATAGAGGAAGGTGAAGTAGATCTTAAAGGTGAACTTATTAGTGCTCTTAGTGCTTTGAAAAAGGAAAGAAAGAAGAATGCTAGACTCAAGGATAAGTTGGATGAATGTTGTATGGAGAGAGATGATCTTATAGAAAGTCTTGACTTCTCTATAGCTAAGACACAAGAACTCAAGGATGAGTTAGAGTCTAAGGTTCTTGAGTATAGTGAGTTAGAACAGAAAATGGCTTCTTTGAAAGAGGAAACTAAAGGGTACAAGGATAAGCTTCACAGGTTTCAAGATAGCTCCAAAAAGGTTAAGTCTCTCATCAAAGGTCAAAGAAAGACAACAGATAAAATAGGCCTTGGTTTTGTTAAGACATACAAGGAACAAGTTGGAGAGTCTAGTAAGAGACTCCAAAAGGAAGAGAGTTCTGATGAGGAAAGTATTTCAGATCATGAGTCCTTGAATGATAGATGCACAGAAATAGAAAACAGAATTCAGAATGAGAAGAAGAAGTTTTCAGAACCTAAGAGGTCAAATAAAGGAAAGTTTCAAGGCAGATGTTTTGCTTGTCACAGGTTTGGTCACATAGCTTCACATTGCATGGCTCAAGTGAAGAAGGTAAATGACAGTTTCAGAGGTGGTAATTTCTTTCAAGGGTATTGCTACTCTTGTCAATAGTTTGGGCACAAGGCAGTTTATTGCAAGGCAAATATCAAGAACAGGTATGATCAGAACAGGTTTGGTCAGAACAAGTTTGGTCAGAATAGGTTTGGTTAGAACAGGTTTGGTCAAAATAGGTTTGGTCAGAACAGGTTTGGTCAGAATAGGTTTGGTCAAAACAGGTTTGGTCAGAACAGGTTTGGTCAGAACTGGTGGATTCAAAGAACAGGTATGCCTAAAAGAAATAACATTGTTACTTGTTATAAGTGCAACAATGAAGGTCACAAAGTCAGACAGTGTAGAGCTGAAATTCTAGAATACAGGAACAGGAACAATGGCATGATCAGGTCCAAGGATCAAGGCATGGATAAGAACAGGGATGAGAACAAGAACAAGAACAATGACAAGAATAGGAATATGGACAAAGAGTTCAAGAGAAGGCCCGACAAGGAAGTTATAGACGCTGATGATGATCAGTGCCTAATGGGAGTTTTACTCCCACCCCAGAATTAATCACCTCATCGGGGAGGTGGGGGAGGGACTAAGCTAAGAGGCTAATTCTTAGTCCCGAGCCCCAAAGGTGGCCCTTTGCCATTGATGACAAAGGGGGAGAGATATGAGTAAGGGGGAGAGCTTCAAAGTGAAGAGGAAAGCTTCAAGTCAGGGGGAGCAAAACTTCAAAGGAAGATTCTCAGTTGTTAGCACAGTTGGTTTTAGTTGGTTTCAGTTTTGGCTCTTGAGAAGTGTTTTCAATAAAGGTTTGCCATCAATGACAAAGGGGGAGATTGTTGGCAATTTTGGGTACTTTGGGTACATTGCCCTTGCTCAAATGTATAAGTTGTCATTGATGTCAAAAGGCATTTTTGTGTTGATATCAAAAGAGTGTGATGTCAAGAATATCTTGAGAAGCTTCATTATGTTAAAGGGTTTTTATTAAAACCATGGTGACAAGGTTAAAGGTTTTTCTTAAAACCATTTGGACTCATTAAGGGTTTTTATTAAAACCAAGCTTAACTTAATGCAAAGGTCCATGTTTATTATTAATAATTAAATTAACTCAAACCTTTGTCAAAGGTCCAAGTTTAATTTATTATTAATAAAATAATAATAATTATTATTTTAATTATTATTATAGGGTCTTTCAACCCTTAAGCGACGGAAGAAAAAGAATTCTTTCGCCGATATGTTGCCATCGTTGGAGGAGCGCCGACGTCAAACTTTATGGAGAAATGGCTATATAAGTGGGGATGTTTTTCCAAAGTGAGTACCACGAATTATTTGACATCTGCGATTTACGATTGGATCTGTATCTTGCGATTTGCGCTTGGCATCTACGATTTTGCGTTTTCTCTATTCTTTCGAACAACGCTTTGTGTTTTTGATCTTCGATTGACGTCCTTGAAATCGTGCTTGTTCTGTGTTGGAAACCGTGCTTGGCATATTCGAAATTGAGTTTGGGCTGCATCCTTACCTTTATGCTTGACGTCGGTGGATTGGCAATTGCACCTGGACTACGATTTTTAGACTGTGCTGTGAGATGATAAATGCAAGCATTCTGTGAATTACGTTTTGGACAGCGCTCACCGGTTTGCATGTGGCTTGTGGAAGACGTTTACGTTTTCCAGTTTCTTGGCATCAAAGGAAGATAAAAGAGAGGGCAAGTGTTGTATTTCTTCGTTGGGCACTTGTGACCCAACGACGAAGGCGTTTAAGCGAAAGCGCTAGATGGCAGAGGTGCCGAGTTCGATTCTCTTCATTGGGAATTTCTTTTTGGTCACGGTGTGCAAAGGATAGTGGCTGTGAATGCGCGGGAGGTATAAGGTTAAGGTATCATATTTGTTTTTGACATTGTTTTATTGATGTTTAATGTTTATGTGGAGTAATAAGGTGTAAAGAGGTTTTACTTTGTATGTATATTGTACTTTGGTGGTTTTTACTAAGTTGGAGAAATAAGGTGTTATTTTGGATCTTTATTATTGTGTATTATTGTATAGTTGCTAACTCTAATTAGTGGCAAATTGAGAGTTAGTGTTGTGACAAGTTTTGAGTTCTCCTTCTTCATCAAAGTAAAGGTATGGGCAACTTCTTCCATGTATGTTGTTGATGGTATATTTTCTGAAATTGAGTTTGGAGTGAAAAGGTTGTCTACTAGGTATCTTTGGTGTAAATCTTATTTTCTGGATATTGAAGATTGTTTATGCATTAAAATCATTGATGAGTGTTTGGGTGAATGCATAATTCTGGTTGAGGAAGAGGAAGCATTTTTGCACTAGGGTTTATGTTAGTAAGTCTTGCTACTTGCATTGAGATGATGAAACCCTTAGTTGGCTATTTTGATATTGATGGATGAGTTGCTTTCATAGAGGTTGTTGTTGATCAAGTTAGTGCTTTACTTGATACATGATATTGGGCTTACTCCATTGAGTTGATTTGAACAAGTTATTATTTGCAATTGGTGATATTGTGTTGGTGGCTATTTTGTTCAAATATCCTTGGAGGGAAAAGGATTTCTACTTGTTTCCTTTTCTTGTGATGATTGGTTAATGCTTCAAGGTTGATGTTGAGTTGAATGTGTTGGTGGTCTAAACCTTGTTTGATGAGCATTGTTGTTGAAACTCTAATTGTTGGTAAAAAGAATATGAGTATCATTGTTATATGAGATATTGCATAGTTGGCAATTGTTGGGTTGTGTTTCATATTCTTGAGAAAAGCATACTACATCTATATTATTCTTTTGAGATTGAGATTGAGTTGAGATTGAGATTGGGAGTTAAGTATAGAACATATTGGGTCTCTAACAATTCTCTTTATGTTTCTATGAGATTTGAGATTGAGATTGGGAGTTAAGTATAGAACATATTGAGTCTCTAACAATTCTCTTTATGCTTCTATGAGGTTTATGAATCACATTGGGTCTCTAACAATTCTCTTTGTGGGTTCATGCTAAGCAAGTTTTTCTTGGTGAGCTTGCTGAGGTTTTGGACAGGTTTCGGTGGGGACTTGTGAGAGGTTTTGGACAGGTTCGTGGGGACTTGTGAGCAGATTTGGACAGGTCCTAGCAGAGGACTTGTGAGCTGAGTTTTTGAGAGTTCTATCAGAGAACTTGAGGACAGAGGTGCATTGGTTCTTTGAGAAGAACCTGAGGATAGATTTGGCAAGTCTTTGAGAAGGCTTGTGTGCAGAGGATTGATTTGTTCATAGAGTTGGACAGATCTGACAGACAAAGGAAGACTTGTACTAGACCGATTGACTGTGTTTGGTATAGGTAGCTGAGCTACTATGGACGTGATCATAGAAGGCAGAGGTCTCTTAGGCTAAGCATTGAGGACAGGAGGTCTTCGGTGGAAAGGAGTTCCACGTGCTGGCAAGAGGGAGAGGCAGTTGATCTTCTGAGGGATCATTTCCAGAGCAGAGGGGAAGGTATCTCCTTTGAGTAGAGGCTCATAAATTCAGATTGGGGGAAGGTGTCTCCTTTGAGCCGAGGCTCATAAACATTGTAATTGGGAAGGTTTCCCAAAGAACTTTGAGATAACTTTTAGAGAAAAGTTTTGTGGACGTAGCCGGGCATTCTGGGTGAACCACGTTAAAATTGGTGTCACTTTGTGGATGATTTTGTGCATTGCTTTGATATTGCTTTGGGTATATTGCTTTACTATTTTGAAGTATAAAGGAATAAGTAAAAAGAGGTCTTATACTGTTCACCCCCCCTCTCAGTATAAGCTTGTGTTCTTCAATTAGTATCAGAGAGGGTGCCTTCGAAAAGTTTAACAACTTGAAG
This sequence comes from Wollemia nobilis, assembly GCA_028583015.1. Taxonomy (NCBI): domain Eukaryota; kingdom Viridiplantae; phylum Streptophyta; class Pinopsida; order Araucariales; family Araucariaceae; genus Wollemia; species Wollemia nobilis. Next base: position 411,014 of record JAQPPZ010000101.1, read on the forward strand.
GAAGATCTTACAAGAACACAAATGGCAAGGAAAGGCAAAAGCAAAACCATAAGACACAAGAAGAAGAAAACACACATGGTCATGAAAGAAAATGAATATGAACTCAATGTTGCTATTTTGGGAAGAAGAATGGAAATAGATTCAAGAGATGAATCAAACAATGGAGAACAATCCAGATTAATAAAGTTTTGCACCAGATGTGGGAAGACCGATCACTTTGTAGCTGATTGCTCACAAGGTAAAGAATGTTTTGTTTGTGGTCAACTCGGTCATAATGAACGTCATTGCCATGGGTTTAGTAGCAGTGAAGATGAAGATGATCCATTCAAAATTGGTGAAGAAACAGATTCAGAACAAGAATGTGATGAAGAAGGAAGTGATGCAGAAGCAAATTGGAAACATAAACTAATTTCAGCTCTGAGTAAAAAGGTTGAGGATGCAGAAGATATAATCACCAGTTTGAAAGTACAAACAAAAGAATACAAGAAAATTTCTAAAGATCTCGAAATGCAATTAACCTAGAAAACAGAGTATTGCAGTAAGCTAGAAAAAGAAATTGACGGTTTAAGAATGCAGACAAAAGAAATGAGTAATAAAGTCGATATATGCAGCAAACATGAAGAGGAATCTAACAAAGTTGTTAGCAATCTGAAGCTGCAAATAGAAGAGTCCAAAAGGAGTGAAGAAACTCTCAGGTCTCAGATCAATGAGAAAGAGACTGTTTGCTGCAAACAAGAAGAAGAGATTGTTTCATTGAAGAAACAACTAGAAGAGGCCAATACAAATCTTAAAATCAAAGATGAGCACAACAATCAAGGAAAGAGGTATTCTCACAAGCACAAGAAGAGTTTCTACCTAGACAAAGCAAGTAAGTGTTCTAGTAGTGATAGTGAAAGTTCTTCAAGTGATAATGAAAATGAGATGTTGTTCATATCAGAAAAAGAGGAAGAACCAAAACATAGATTCATTATCATGAAATGTCTTAGGTGTGGAAATTTTGGTCACCTTGAGGATGATTGCACAAATAATGATTTGGTTTCTAGTATGTATGAGGATGCTTTAGAAAACTATAAGGAAGATGCATGTATGGTTTTTGAAAAGGGTAGCACCTCTAGTGATAAGAAATCTGAAAAGGGCTTTGATGATTCAAAAAGCAAACATATAGAGGAAGGTGAAGTAGATCTTAAAGGTGAACTTATTAGTGCTCTTAGTGCTTTGAAAAAGGAAAGAAAGAAGAATGCTAGACTCAAGGATAAGTTGGATGAATGTTGTATGGAGAGAGATGATCTTATAGAAAGTCTTGACTTCTCTATAGCTAAGACACAAGAACTCAAGGATGAGTTAGAGTCTAAGGTTCTTGAGTATAGTGAGTTAGAACAGAAAATGGCTTCTTTGAAAGAGGAAACTAAAGGGTACAAGGATAAGCTTCACAGGTTTCAAGATAGCTCCAAAAAGGTTAAGTCTCTCATCAAAGGTCAAAGAAAGACAATAGATAAAACAGGCCTTGGTTTTGTTAAACATCACAAGGAACAAGTTGGAGAGTCTAGTAAGAGACTCCAAAAGGAAGAGAGTTCTGATGAGGAAAGTATTTCAGATCATGAGTCATTGAATGATAGATGCACAAAAATAGAAAACAGAATTCAGAATGAGAAGAAGAAGTTTTCAGAAAGCAAAACTTCAAAGGAATATTCTCAGTTGTTAGCACAATTGGTTTCAGTTGGTTGGCTCTTGAGAAGTGTTTTCAGTAAAGGTTTGCCATCAATGACAAAGGGGGAGATTGTTGGCAATTTTGGGTACTTTGGGTACATTGCCCTTGCTCAAATGTATAAGTTGTCATTGATGTCAAAAGGCATTTTTGTGTTGATATCAAAAGAGTGTGATGTCAAGAATATCTTGAGAAGCTTCATTGTTAAAGGGTTTTTATTAAAACCATGGTGACAAGGTTAAAGGTTTTTCTTAAAACCATTTGGACTCATTAAGGGTTTTTATTAAAACCAAGCTTAACTTAATGCAAAGGTCCATGTTTATTATTAATAATTAAATTAACTCAAACCTTTTTCAAAGGTCCAAGTTTAATTTATTATTAATAAAATAATAATTATTATTATTTTAATTATTATTATAGGGTCTTTCAACCCTTAAGTGATGAAAGTAAAAGAATTCTTTCGTCGATATGATTCCATCGTTGGAGGAGCACCAACGTCAAACTTTATGGAGAAATGGCTATATAAGTGGGGATGTTTTTCCAAAGTGTGCACCACAAATTATTTGACATCTGCAATTTACGATTGGCTCTGTATCTACGATTTACGATTGGCTCTGTATCTTGCGATTTGCACTTGGCGTCTGTGATTTTGCATTTTCTCTATTCTTTCAAACAGCGCTTTGTGTTTTCGATCTTCGATTGACGTCCTTGAAATCGTGTTTGTTCTGTGTTGGAAACCATGCTTTGCATATTCGGAATAGAGTTTGGGCTGCATCCTTACCTTTATGCTTGACATCGGTGGATTGGCAATTGCACCTGGACTATGGTTTTCAGACTGTGCTGTGAGATGATAAATGCAAGCATTCTGTGAATTACGTTTTGGACAGCGCTCACCAGTTTGCATGTGACTTGTGGAAGACGTTTATGTTTTCTAGTTTTGTGGCATCAAAGGAAGATAAAAGAGATGGCAGTGCTATATTTCTTTGTTGGGCACTTGTGACCCAATGACGGCAGCATTTATGCGAAAGCGCTAGACGACAGAGGTGCCGAGTTCAATTCTCTTCGTTGGGAATTTCTTTTTGGTCACGGTGTGCAAAGGATAGTGGCTATGAATGCACGGGAGGTATAAGGTTAAGGTATCATATTTGTTTTTGACATTGTTTTATTGATGTTTAATGTTTATGTGGAGTAATAAGATGTAAAGAGGTTTTACTTTGTATGTATATTGTACTTTGGTGTTTTTACTAAGTTGGAGAAATAAGGTGTTATTTTGGATCTTTATTATTGTGTATTATTGTATAGTTGCTAACTCTAATTAGTGGCAAATTGAGAGTTAGTGTTGTGAAAGATTTTGAGTTCTCCTTCTTCATCAAAGTAAAGGTATGGGCAACTTCTTCCATGTATGTTGTTGATGGTATATTTTCTGAATATTGACTTTGGAATGAAAAGGTTGTCTACTAGGTATCTTTTGTGTAAATCTTATTTTCTGGATATTGAAGATTGTTTATGCATTAAAATCATTGATGAGTTTTTGGGTGAATGCATAATTCTGGTTTAGGAAGAGGAAGCATTTTTGCACTAGGGTTTATGTTAGTAAGTCTTGCTACTTGCATTGAGATGATGAAACCCTTAGTTGGCTATTTTTATATTGATGGATGAGTTGCTTTCATAGAGGTTGTTGTTGATCAAGTTAGTGCTTTACTTGATACATTATATTGGGCTTACTCTATTGAGTTGATTTGAACAAGTTATTATTTGCAATTGGTGATATTGTGTTGGTGGCTGTTTTGTTCAAATATCCTTGGAGGGAAAAGGATTTCTACTTGTTTCCTTTTCTTGTGATTATTGGTTAATGCTTCAAGGTTGATGTTGAGTTGAATGTGTTGGTGGTCTAAACCTTGTTTGATGAGCATTGTTGTTGAAACTCTAATTGTTGGTAAAAAGAATATGAGTATCATTGTTATATGAGATATTGCATGGTTGGCAATTTTTGGGTTGTGTTTCATATTCTTGAGAAAAGCATACTACATCTATCTTATTCTTTTGAGATTGAGATTGAGTTGAGATTGAGATTGGGAGTTAAGTATAGAACATATTGGGTCTCTAACAATTCTCTTTATGTTTCTATGAGATTTGAGATTGAGATTGGGGGTTAAGTATAGAACATATTGAGTCTCTAACAATTCTCTTTATGCTTCTATGAGGTTTATGAATCACATTGGGTCTCTAACAATTCTCTTTGTGAGTTCATGCTAAGAAATTTTTTCTTGGTGAGCTTGCTGAGGTTTTGGACACGTTTCGGTGGGGACTTGTGAGTAGGTTTTGGACAGGTTCCAGTGGGGACTTGTGAGCAGATTTGGACAGGTCCTAGCAGAGGACTTGTGAGCTGAGTTTTTGAGAGTTCTATCAGAGAACTTGAGGATAGAGGTGCATTGGTTCTTTGAGAAGAACCTGAGGATATATTTGGCAAGTATTTGAGAAGGCTTGTGTGTAGAGGATTGATTTGTTCATAGAGTTGGATAGATCTGATAGACAGAGGAAGACATGTACTAGACTGACTGACTGTGTTTGGTACAGGTAGCTGAGCTACTGTGGACATGATAATAGAAGGCAGAGGTCTCTTAGGCTAAGCATTGAGGATAGGAGGTCTTCGGTGGAAAGGAGTTCCACCTGCTAGCAAGAGGTAGACGCAGTTGATCTTCTGAGGGATCATTTTCAGAGCAGTGGGGAAGGTATCTCCTTTGAGTAGAGGCTCATAAATTCAGATTGGGGGAAGGTGTCTCCTTTGAGTCAAGGCTCATAAACATTGTAATTGGGAAGGTTTCCCAAAGAACTTTGAGATAACTTTTAGAGAAAAGTTTTGTGGACGTAGCCCAAACATTCTGGGTGAACCACGTTAAAATTGGTGTCACTTTGTGGATGATTTTGTGCATTGCTTTGATATTGCTTTGGGTATATTGCTTTATTGTTTTGAAGTATAAAGGAATAAGTAAAAAGAGGTCTTATACTGTTCACCCCGCCCTCTCAGTATAAGCTTGTGTTCTTCACATTTGGTATTGTTGGTGGAATTCTTGAAACAATCCTTGTTTTCATGTGCTCTTCCTGGTGGAGTTTTTGAGTAGTTTGGCTAGACCTCCAACCAAGGCTCCCTTCCTCCACATGGCTTGGAATTTGGCCTCTTATTACATCATTTGGAAGATTTAGATCAAACAAAACCATCATATCTTTCAAGGTAGTCATTTGGTTGTTCAACATATCTGGCAAAGAATCCTATGTATGGTTCATGAAACTATCCATAGCAAATGTGATGTGGACCCTCTTTTGGACTTGTTGGCATTTTTGCCACATTTATTGTTATTATTAATTATTAATGCTTAAATTGTTGGCCCAAAGTAGTTTTGTGAGTTCCGAGGATGTTTTTTTGATTTTCAAAGATTAAATGCTGCCCCGAATTAAATGCTTTGCGGATTTTCAATGCGATCAAGGTCGAAGAGCACCCAGGCCACCAAAATTAAAGATTTTATTGGTTCGAAACTGCTGGTCGTGGATCATTTTAACAGTTTTTCATGCACATGTTTAAAAAACAAATTTAATGAAGGTGGTTCTTCGAAGTTGACATGTACATTGCATTCAATTTTGTGGGTCTCCAAGGCTGCAATTAAGGGGATCGTGTGCATAATTTCCAATGCATAATTGTAGATCACAAGGAAGTCAGTTTCAAATATTTAATGCTGCAAAGAGGACGACCCTCTATAAAAACCAATGTAAGCTTCATTTGAAAGGGTGGTTGGAGAGTTCTCTGCTAGAAACTAGAATTGTATCTGCAGGAATAAAAGTATTGAATTCAGATTTTTAGCAACGGTTGTATGAGTGATTTTCTTTTCTGTCAAGTTGCATTTCTTATAGTATTCATATTTCTTAATGGTTGTTGTATTTAAATTCTGCATCTTGGATTTAAGTGCTACCGTGAGAGTATGATTTCTGGAGTGTAATATTGGAGAGATTTGCTACATACAGTTGTGTGAGAATTGAGCTGACTTCTTATGTTACTTGTTGTTGTCGCATTTTTAAGTTTCCTGCTGTTATCTTTCGATCCCATCACTTCGGCCTGTGGCCATATTTCCCATTTCTTTCTGTAACCTTTTCAATTTCTTTCCAGTTACCCTTATCTTAACCAAGTTTAGAATAGTGAAGGGAACCAGCCCACTCTGGAGATTGGTCTGGAAGCCATTTCTTGCTTCTAGCATTTCAATGTTGGCCAGGTCTAGGGTGCACTTGTAAAATCCTTTCCTGTGGCAGATTTTGGACCAACAGGACTCTATGGAGGAGAAGATACGGTAGGTTCTTGGTCTCTTTGGGGTTGGTGCAAACTCTTATAGCCCTATCAAGGTTTCTCAGCTCAGCAAGAAATTTAGGAGAGATGGTAGGTGGAGTTCGTCCCCTAAAGGAGTTTTAAAAATTAATATTGATGGGTCATCCAGGGACAATCCTAGACATGCTAGAATTGGTAGTGTTGGGAGAGATTCTATTGGTGTGGTCAGTTTTTTCTTTTTCATTTATAAAGGTGTTCACTCCAAAACTTTTATGGAAGCTCTTGCAATTATCAAGGCCATGTAGATGGGGTTTTCTCTTGGCTAGCGTAGGATTATCTGCTAGTTTGACTCTCAAATTTTGGTTAATATTTTAAACAAAAAAGGGTGGAGGATGTTAATCGGCATTTGGTCTATGTGGATGTTTAGATTCTCAGAATGAATGAAGAGTTTGAATTTATACCCTTTGTGAACATTCAAATGGAATGGAATTGGGTTGCTAATTACCTTACCAAAAAGGCTTCTAAGTTGTTGGATCCTTGGATTATCAATAACTAGGAGAGTCTCCCATTTGGGGACTCTCAATGCCTTTCGGAGTTGATCCACAAGGATGTTCAGACTTAATGTGGTTTGTTCTTGTTATCTTCTTTAGGTTTCAACCTTGTCTAGTGGTTTTAGCCTATTTTTTTTGCTTATTTGAATCCTAGTTGGGATCTCATATGTACTCTGTAATCCATATTTTTTATCAATAAATTGTTATCCCTTTATTTAAAAAAAAACTTATGGAATGCAAATATTTGAATTTTAACCTTAGAAAATGATTTTAATTAAATTTATCCAAATAGTTAATGTTTGAACTTTAATTATTATTATTTGGAAAATTTAATTAATTAAAACCCTAATGTCTATTTCAAATGTGTAATGTTAGGAATTTATTAAAATGAAATAAACATTTACTCTAATATGAAAAATTAAAACTTTGCATAAACTTTAGGGTTTTGATTTTTCTTGTGCAATAAAATAAAAATGGATTAAGGTTAGAAAAATAAAATAAAATGAAATGAAAATAAATCACAGGTTACAAAAATTTTAGAACTCCATCCAGAATCTGCAAACAAAGATAATCTGAAACATAACCTGATTTAATCCAACCAAAATTAACATGGTTCAAATTAAACTGGGTGCAACCTTCAAGGAAATTGATTAATATAGTTAATTATTTAAAATGAAAATACCATCTGTAAGCATACTTTTCACCACAATAAAATGAATATATTATGAATGAAATCTTCTATTAATGCTTTTCTTTAGAATACCTTTGTCAATCAATTACAGAGATGAAATATTCTCTAACAAGCAACCTAGGAGGAAACCTTTGGCGATGGCTAACTTATATCTTCCCTTCTGCTCACTCCAAATTATTTTGATCATTTTTCATGAGTCTCAATGACTTATTTATAATTTGAATATTTTAGTTTGATTCAGTTTCAAAACAGTTTTGGGAACATATTTTGTAACTATTCATTTTCCTTGTATTTCCAAACTTGTTGTGGAAACGTTATGAATATTATCATTAATATTTCTTTTCCTTCCCTTGTATTACCTACATAATGACATATTCATCATAATATTAAGACAAAGTCAACTTTTTTTATTTATTATTCATTTCCTTTGTAATTTTCCTTTTGCCCAAAATTGAGTCAAGATTCAAAGTTCTTATATTTTAATGAAAACTTCCATGCATCTAATTAGGGAAAATGAGTACTCAAAATTGCTGAAATAATTTAAAAAATTATTATAGTTCATGAGATATGAAATTTTAAAGTTCACAAGATGCTATAGTAAACTGCTATTTTTGGGTGAAATTGACAGCTAAAATCTTATAATTTTGGTACCAATAGAAAGGAGAAATAAACATATATCTACCAAGTTTTTAATGAGATCAAAAGAAGTTGTCTAGCTCAAGATATATCCATTTCAATTGTAAATTCAATTTTAGGGCAAAAGTGATAAAATTTGAATAACCCTAAAATGAAATTTAATTATTTAAACATTTGAAAACCTTTGAAAATCCAAATTTTTTAATTTATTTGATTTGAAATAATGCAATTAAGATGCAAATATTCAATTTGAATTATTACAACTAGATTCAAGACTTCAATATTGTTGGTTTCCAATCCAACACCGCGCATACGGTAGGGGTGGATCAACGACAATCATAGAATACTCACCGCATCAGGAGAGGGCGAATGATGTCCACATAAGACATGTTTCTATAAGGGGTGGTTGTAGCTATCTACATTATAATATAGGAAAATGGAAAAAGGGGGAAATAAATAAAATGGTCATAGCCATAACTCACAAGGATGGGTATATCTGCATCAAGACCTATGTAGGTGACATACCACATATGAAACACAAATATGACAACTAATAGATCATCCAACTACACCTTTATTTTAGCTCCTATCAATAGTGGGTAGGAGGTAAATTCTAAGAGCAATGAATAGGTGCATGAGATCCAAGATGTAGAATCAGAGCACTCCTGTTCGACTAGATTTAGCAGAAATAAATTCACAACCCATATCTACAAATGCCCACTCCTAATTCACTCAAGTAAACCCCATGAAATTTAGACAATAGAATAATATAGGATAACCTAAATGACCAAAAAAAATAGACATCCATACAATTAATAAAGAATAGGGAGACAAAATAAGAGACCAAAAAGTGTAAAATTTATATTTACATAGAGGTAAATCTTACATATGAATTGTAATGGCTAAAGATCCACCCTTAAGAATGACCATCATTCCACTATTTATAGGTATATGGTGAAATATGGGAATACAATAATTGTAGGAGATAAGTGCCGCACTGGTACACTATTCCTATGGATAGAACTGATCTTTTAGAAGGAGGTAGATGTACCTGCTTCAATCTAGGCCTTTAGATATTTTGATACTTCTACCCAACTCATCAATTCTTAGCTACCTCATCTTTCTCCTCGGATGGAAATCCTCTAGTTAGGCAGTGAGTTACTAGTATTGAAGCACCTTAGGAGCAACTAACCAAAAATCTATCACATCCACTTATGTTGTTAGGTACCCGAACTGCTGCAGCCACGTGTATGTCTTCATATTCACAATTTAGGTAACAATGGGAGTTTTGAGTGTCAGGCAAACCCTTTATTTGCTCTTATTTTTTCTCACGAGTGTACTGGGGAGTGAAGGCAGGTATTTTTCTAAGTTCTTGCCTCTTTTGCACTTGTATCTCCCACCTAGAATGGGTGGGAGTCTATCTCCTTCCCAAGAGTGGGCTTTTACAATTTGTCCCCCTACACTAGCCCCTTGAAATGTTCACCCAACCACATGGGTGAGTCTTTTTGGGAAGTTTAATCCAAGGTTTAGGGTGGATGTCTATGCGCTCTTGTTTCTTGCCCTTCTTGATTTTGCCATCCATCCATTGGTCTAGTTTTCCTTGTAATCACTGCTGCTACTCTGACATCTTTTGGCCATCCATCAATACCTTCAAAACATGGCAAAATACTTTAAGAGAATCATCATATTTGCAAAAAGGATGGGGGTGCAAAATTTCACCCACACTCTTGGTGACTCATAGGGACTTTTTCCTTGTAGGAAAGGAGAACCCAAAATGCTACATTTTTAAACACACAAAACACAAGGAGGAAAGGGGACAATGAGGGCACAAATAAAAGTAGCTAAGGAAAGTTGCAAGACAACATAGTAAGAGAGCTAAAGGTGAATGGAAAATTAGGGGATGAGAGTAGAAGAGAAGAAAAATGAGAGACAACAAGTGAAAACATCAAATAAAACCAAGAAAAGAGAACAAGAGAGGAAGAGGGGAGGGAAGAGAATACAGGAAGCAATAGAAGCAAGGAGATAGTTGCTACTAACCTTGATGGTTGGCAATGGTGAAGAATTAAGGAAAAATAAGGAAGAAAGTATCCGTAGAAATAAAATAAACAAAATGGAAAGTGATCCACAAGACACCCCCATAGACTTTATTCTTGCTAACATACCCCATCAAGGATCATGGTGGATTCAAGAACAAACCAAATGCCAAAGGTATTTGTGAGTTCTAGTGTAACACATCTTTTTGACACAATATTATAAGAACCTTATTTGTTCATCTCCACTATCCTAGGGAATATTTAGTCATAGCCTCATTTTCATCTTCATGTTCTTTGATTCATGCTACTTCTACCCTTTGAGGTCTTATAGAGTTTATTTCCTATCATTCGAGGAGTGGGTGTTGCTTCCTAGAAGTAGGATATATATTTTACAAGATTATTCATAGAGATACCTAAATCATGAGTCGTAGGTCCATTGGGAATGGGGTAACAACAATAATTATGTAGAAAATATCAGTGAATTTCAATATGGAGGATTTTGATGGTCTTCCTCTAGTCACTAAGGATTTTGATGATGTCACTTTGACATGCACCTGGAGCACTTTTATTTATTAGCCAACTTGTATACACAAAATCATGGTGAGTGGCACGCAACAATCATAGATTTATTATAGATCTTATCCAATGAATTTGTAATGATCAAACCATATTTTATTGTACTTGAGGTGCCTTCTATAGTCTGAATAATATTGCCAACTTTTCCAAGTCATCAGGAACCCATGACTTAGCAAATATCATGTACACTAGTCCTTATACAATCGATGATCAAGATGGCAATGAATTTTTCCATGTGGGATCATTCCTTTCATACTAGCTTTTCTAGCAATAGGTTTCAATGTTGCCAGACCTAGGGATTCACCCATCGTAAAATCCCTGCTTCACATACCTCTACTATCCTCACACATTTTCTCTCATAGGCTACATTAATTGAGCCTACCACTGATGGGACCTCCTTGATAATTGGGTGTTGATCAGCTAATCCATCATGGGGATGACTTGGACCTTGCTTGTTGCACCTTGAGACACAAAAGGTACAAAAATGCTCCCTCATTATGCATGATACTTCCACCCAGGTTTGGTTCCTCTACTCCTTTAAAAAAGGTGCAAGAATTGAAGTTATCACTTTTAAGGCTAGTGCTTGCACTTTTTTTGTCTAGGCTCGATATGACATCTGTCCCTTGTGTTAAATCATATAGCACCCTTAGCTCTTGCACAAATTTATTTGGCATCCATGTTGGATACTATGCAGTAGGGCAAAGAGTAGTAGTATATGAAAATAGGGATGGGAGGGCAGAGTCACCTGAATATGTCATTCCTACTTGAAGCATGAGTTATTCTACCCATATAGCCTCCTAAAATACTTGAAGTAATCTCCTTTACCTATATTGTAGTAGGAGGAGGTCTATGTTTGAGCTTAGAGCTTGGATGTAGTACAGGTGAGCCTGGGCGGGTGATGGCTAGTACTCAGGAGGAATCCTCTTCTAGCTCCTCTTGAATTGAATGTTGAAGTTTATTAGAGACTCGATATGTGCACTCTTGATGAATGAGAGATGAATCAAGATTTGGAAGGGGTCCATGGAGCTATTGAATATGTCAATAAGGGCTCCTAACAAGTATTCCCATGAGAAAATGGTTTTCCACCCAAGGTTTTGATACCATAGTTGTGCCCTTTCCTCCAGAGAGATGACCAAAAGTCCAATCGTGATGTCTTCATGGGTAATGCCATGAAGGGGTGCCAGTGTAGCAACATCTTCAAGATGCTCTCAGGCCATTCCCAAGGTGCAATTAAATTTGGTTAGGGCCTTCAGATCATCCTTGGGAATATAATGCGAGTAGTGGAGATTCAGAGGACCAGGGTCATTCCATTATGGGAACAACGGTTGAGCCATTAAGGCACTAGTATTTAGAGGTCCCAAATGTGTATCTAAGTCAGATTTAGAGTCACCAAATACACATGCTATCTCCATTTGTGAGGTCAAGTTGCTCATCATACCTTGAGTCCTCTAAGATTTTTGGATCTTCAGTATGGGTGGGTGACTGGTCTCATGATCTGGACATGCCACGTAGTCAGAGTCACCATGTGACTTGGAGAATATTTGGATTAATAATAGAGCCACAAAACTCTAATTTCTTGAAACACGAGGACTCAATAAGTTCCCCAATAGATTCACTAAAAACTATTGGTTGCCAATTTGACACCATACATAGGATGAGGGGGCGGATCAATACCGAGTATAGAATTGCTGTCACATCAGGATAGGATGAAAAATATCTAAAAAATATCAATTCCTATCAGGGGTGGTTCTAGCTATCGACACCATAATATAGGAAAAGGGAAATAATGGGAAATAAATAAAATGGTCGTAACCAAAACTCACAAGGATGGGTATAGCTGCATCAAGACCTATGCAGGTGATATACCACGTATAAAACATAGATCCAAAACCTAAAAAATCACCCAAATACACCTTAATATAGCTCCTATCAGTGGTGGGTGGGAGGCAAATTCCAAGACCGATGAACAAGTGCATGAGATCTAGGATGTAGAATTAGAGCACTCTTGTTCGACTAGCTTTAGCAAAAATTAATACACGACCCCTATCTACAAATTCCCGCTACTAAGTCACTCAAGTAAACCCCATAGAATCCAAACAATAAAATAATATGGGATAACTTAAATGACCAAATAGAAATAGACATCCATACAATTAATAAGGAATAGAGAGATAAAATTAGAGATCAAACAGTGCAGAATTTGTATTTACATAGAGGTAAAACTTACATGTGAATTGTAATGGCTAAAGATCCACCCTTAGGAATTACCATCATTCCATTATTTATAGGTATATTTACATAAATTACAAAATAAAAAATTAATGTTGGAAGGTGGGAAGACAATGCTTGTAGTAGATAAGCATCACACTGGTACACTATTCCTCTAGATAGCACTGATCTTCTAGAAGGAGGTAGATATAGTTGGTTCAATTTGGGCCTTTAGATCTTTTGGTGCTTCTCCCCAACTCATCAATTCTCAACTACCTCATCCTTCTCCTCGACTGACGATCCTTTGGTCAGGAAGTGAGTGACAAGTTTTGAAGCACCTTGGTAGCAATGCACAAAAAATCTATGACATCCACTTACGTTGTTAGGTACCCAAACTGATGCAATCATGTGTATGTCTTCATATTTAAAATTTGGGTGATGACGAGAGTTTGGATGCTAGGTGAGAACTTTATTTGCTCTTATTTTTGCCCGTGGGGGTGCTAGGGAGTGAGGGCAGGTATTTTTTTGAGGTCCCACCCCTTTTTCATTTGTATCTCCCAACTAAGATGGACAGGAGTCTATCTCCTTCCCAAGTGAGGGATTTTACAATTTTTCTACCTATGCTAGCCCTTTGAAATATTTTCCCAACTAGTTGGGCAAGTCTTTTTGTGAAGTTCAGCCCAAGGTTTAGGGTGAGTTTTCACCTACTATTATCACCCACCCTGATCTATTATGCCATCCAACCATTGGTATGGTATACCCTATGACCTGATGATTTTCATTATTGTCATCATTTAATTTTTAATATTTATCAAATTCGAGGTGGTGTCCAAGGTTATCTACGATAGAAGATTTGGGTAGATTACAATTTAGACATTCATATTACAAGTATTTTTTTGGTGAAATAGATGTTGGTTTAGCCTTTTTGGTGTCACACTAAACCTAATCTATAGAATGAAAACTAAATTAACTACTTCTAATATCTAAAATGAAAAACTAGTTATAATTGTAGAAAAGAAATTGCAAAAATATAGATGTTGCAGAATTGAAATCTAATTTACTCTTGTAGAATTGAAATAGAAAAATTGAAATGTTGCTTGAAAGGAAAACACACTTTCTAGAACACCTGTCAGTGTCTTTTTGTAAAGGTTTTTCAGGCTTCTGCTACAGTGCCCCACAGCAAAATAAAAAATATTGGAAACTTGAAAAAGTTTCTAAAGAATGACAAATATGGGAAGACAAAAATACTGCAATTTATGCTAATTATCAAATCACAAAAATTGAAAAACAAGGAAAAAATAGTCTATGCTACTTAGTCAACTGACACATATATTTTCTACATAAAAACACAAGTAAAAACATGAAGACATCACATTGATTCAATGCAGGGGTTAGTAATCAACAAGAAATGGAAATTGACAAGTATCCTGCTAAATATGTTGTAGCAAAGTTTATTAGAAGAAACCTGTAACCAATTAGTCCTCCTTCCAGGCCTGAAATTTGCCCTTTATTATTGATCCAAAAGAATTTAAAGAATCACTAATAACTACTTAACACTCACACTTACTCATGAGCAAAAGTTGACAAAAGAACTACACTTTTATTGACTGATAAAACACATTACAATCTTGTAGGAAAAATCCTGCTTTTGACTATTCACTATCTGCTTCTGCTATTTCCTATTAGCTACTACTCTATTAGCTCAACCAATTAAGGGAGATTTTATTTATACTAACCTATTACATTTCCCTCATGCTCAATATCAATTGTGTTACTTTTTTACAATGATTTACTAATCAATTTTGACACTAACCTAGTCTAAATTAGGATAGTATGTCCTGCAACAATATTCATTGGTCTGTGGGATGCATCTCCTGTGGTGGGAGTGAGTTTGAGGAGGTTTTTCTTGTAAACATGTATCCATATTAAAATATCATTTTCCTATTTTTTTGGGTGCTATACCCTTCGTTTGGCTAAAACTATTTTTTTTTCCCCTCATTTCAGAGCTTCTTTAGAATATTCGGTCATGCAACTTACTTTATGCTTAGGTGCAATTAAAATTACCAAAAAAGTAGTTGTAACCAGATAGGATGTCTACCCTATCCCTCATAATATGGTTCCAATTGGTTTTACATGCTTTGGTTGACAAATTCCAAGCCATGCCATTCATTGGCAGTTGGCTGGAATTTGTATGGCCAATTTTTACATTTTCCAGATTTGCTGCATAGTCACAAGAAATTGACACTCTTTTGAAATTCAAACCAATTAGAAAGTAGGAAAAATATTCAAATATTATTATGAAGGAATACAACTTATCACACATCATTTTTCTACTTAAATTACACCTTTTATTCACTGAGTAACCAAACTGAAACAGTGCAAAAAATGCAAAAAACTATAAAAACAAAGTAATATGCTCCTAAAAATTTTAATCATGCAAATACTAATATATAATGCATTAAAACCATATAAATTAGCATAAATAACATAACATAAGGTTTATAAGGTAGTTTATGATAATCCAAAACATGTCATGAATGAGGTAATTTTTGGCCTCATCATTTTCCTCCCAACATATTCCAATGCATGACCTCATGCATTATATAGGTCTATAGAGGCACAAAGATCTATTTCTTGGTTCCAAATCCCCCAAAACAACACATGCCCTATCTAATATCCTCTGCTCACCTATAGGTTCCTGAGCCAATCCTGAAACTATTTATTTAGTTGAGGATCACTATCAAAATAATAAGGGATAGGGGTGATGATGGTGGGCAATTTGTACCTTAGACCTATCCACTAATGTTTCAATGTTAGGATGGTTTGCATGACACCCTCCACTCTTCTCATGGACCATAACAGGTTGTTGGGTGATATTGGCTCCCTTTTTTGTAGTGACATTGACAATTCTACCCACCTGACCTTACAAGTTGATACAACATTTGTAAAATTTCCTACACATAAGCTCTAGAAATTAGTTAAACAATCCTTAATATTATTTAAATAAACAAGCCTAATTTTTTTCTTGTGTAGACACCCAAAATTTGCAAACTACTATACCTACCTACTTGTAGATCCTTCTAGACACTTGTAGGTTTACATAGGCCATCCTAGGTATCCCTAGGATATCGTAGACCAACATAAACTATTGTGGATCCTCCTAGACATGCGTATATTACTATAGTCATGCGTAGTCATACGTAGACAACTGTAGTCATGTGTAGTTGTGCGTAAATCACCATAGATTTTCATAGCATCGTGTAGACTCCCATATACTACTTCACCGGCTTTCAGGTCCTAAACCCTCATAAGCCTTCCAAATTACATCCCGTGCATTGGAATATCATTCGACAACCAATTTGCACTCAATTGAGGCCCCCACGGGGTATTAGTTGACCAAAACAATTAATAAGTCAATACCCAAATTCTAATTTAATGTTGAATTCACTTAAGTCACCTTTTTAGGGTAATTTGATTAAAAGAACCATTAATATTGATTAGCACTAATTACATCCTCCCACATGTGTGAAAATAGGGTTTGTTGAGATAATTCTTTAATCATGTCTTAAATTGGCTTAAGCACCTCCTAATTAGGATTAGCTCTAATCCATCCTCACACATGTGTGAGGATGAGATATTTCTCATAAGGAATATGATGTTGCCACATTGCATTTCTTAACCTAACCCTAGTCAAAATCAAACCTAGTTTTAGTCTATCTAACCCCCCTTGCACCTTGCCTTTACCTATAAATAAGGGGTCCCAAACCTCTAATTAAGTATGATTCACAAATTCAACAAAGCACATTTAATTTGTTGAAATGGAAAGCCAATATTGAACAGTCAGTTTCTGACGCACACAGTCAAATTTCAATGGTACACAGAGGCACCCCAGCTACCTAGGAGTCGAACCACCAAAAGGATTTTGTAGAAGAAGCATCATAACTCAGATCGCCCCTTGCCCCATGAATCTGGCCTCAGTTCACCCCATGGGTGGTGAATTGGGTCTATAGGCCCCAAATCACTCCATATTTGGGTGGTAAGCTTCCTTTTATCATATTATTACTTTTTGCATAGTTTATCATAGGTTTTGTTATGATTTTATAGTCATTTCATCTTCATAAACATGGGGCCTGACTAAGGCAAGCCCCCCATCATACTAACCCCCTTTTGTAGGTTAATCAAAGGTTATGCAGCAAATTTGAAGAGGGAAAGCAACATCAAATCAATAGCAACCCGATGATGGCCCACCTATAAAGAAGCCCACCTACACTAAGGGACATCGAAAGAAGGCATCAGGCCTATAGTGTATTCATGAAAGGAAAAATGGGAATTCACCCTATTTGTAATCCATATCAAATTTATCATGAATAAAGCATATATTTATGAATGACTTGTGTTATTACTTGTTGTTAGATCAAATGTCAACTTTTGGTCATTTCATTCTGGCATGCCCAGTGGTACCCCCACAACAGATAGTGCTGGATTCATTTTCTTTGTAAATATGACATTATCCTTTGTTTTTGTGTCTTGCAGGTACCAAAGTTGTTTTCCACAGAGACCTCCAAAGCCCTAGGAACCATCCTAGGCCATCATATTTTTAATTTGAAGCCTCTAAACCTGATTCGACCCTCGCCCTACGAACTAGTCCTAATTCATCCTCGGGTCATGATTTAGGTCAAATTCACCCCTCTGGTCGTGATTTGAACATAGAAGTCTCAAAAACCCTCAAATCAACTGGGGTGATCCTCTCAGGGGCCAAGAAAACCCCCCTTAGCATCAGAATGTAGGTATGTTCACTTTTCTGCCTCTATTGCAAGTTTTGGAAACAAAACTTTTATTAACTAGTTAAATAATCATTGCTAGACATAGTTTTGTTTTCATTACAATATTTTCGAATCCTTAGGGTTTCTAAAATTTTAGGACCTGCAAATTTCCTGCAAGTGTACAAAATTTATTTCTCAAATAAATTTGCATTTGTCTTTTATTTTCGCATATGGCATAAGCCTAAGTTGTTCTTCCTTCATTTATAGCTTTCATTGCTAAAAGGAACTTTACATTCTAAAGTAAAATTAGGGTTTCTAATCCCCTCTTACATTTTTGAAATAATTTTGCATTCTAAAAGTTCAAGTTAGGGTTTCATAATCCCCTCTATTCCAAACACATTTGGATTGCATGTTTCTATGTTTTGCAAAGTAGATTAGTTTGCTTCACAAAGGCATTTAGGCTAGACCATTTCTTTACAAAGAATACTATTAGATTTATTGTTAGTAATTCTCATTATTACTTTATTTATATAGGGTAGTTAGTTAACTACCTAGGTTAGTTACGCTATTGTTAGCATAATAATATTTTCTCTATTTTTTATTTTTTATTTGAAGACCTAAGCTGTTGATTAGATCCTAAGATTACGAGCTAATCTAGGCTCTCAATGTATTATTTAAACTTGTTCTAATCAATGGAAGAGTGTTCGTTTATTTCAACATGGCATCAGAGCCAGTTTGATAATAGGAAGCGAAAGCGGAAGATTGCTTGGAGGAAGTGGAAGATTGCTAGAAGATTGGCTGGAGATTAATTTTTTTTTTTGCCACTAAAGCCTGCACAACAGTGGAGGCTGGATTGGAGCCTGCACAGCAGCAGAACCTTGTTTTAAAAAAAAAAAAATTATGCCACTGGACTGGAGCCTACACAACAGTAGAGGCTGGCTTGGATTCTGTCACCCTGTGTAGCCTCCGGTTCTAGCTCCAGCCCATGCTCTATTTTTTTTCCCGGCCCACCCCCCCCCACGCTGGGTGTCGCTATTTTTTTCCTGCCCCCCCCCCGCATGCTAGGCATCGCTATTTTTTTTGTTTGGCTTCCCCAACCCCCCCCTCCGATGATGCCATGTGTGACTCACGATGCAGTAAGCCCATCCCCCCCCAATGTCGCGTGCACCATGCGATGCAAGCGATCGCTCCCCCCCTTCCTAATGTCGCACACAATGCACGACATAGGAGGTCCATCCCTATCGCCGCTGTAGTAGCACGTGGCCATCCCAGTCACTGCCAGTAGTGGCAAGTGCCCTTCCATTGCTGCCAGTAGCTGGCACCACCCTGCCGCGACCAGCAGTGGATGCAGCAGCAACTGCAGCCACCTGTCGTTGCTAGCCACGGAGGGAGATGCGGCCAGGCGGCCGCGCCAATAGGGGAATGGGTTACGGGACCCTCCTCAAATAGGAGTGGGTCCCTAATCCTTTTGGATCAGCCCGCTAGTCCACCTGGTGGTGGACTGTGTGGTAAGGCTTAGGGAGCCTACAGGTCGGGGGTTCAAATCCCGTCGACCCCCCCTTGGAAAGAAAAAGGTAAAAAAAAAAAATTCTAAAGTTTTTTTTAATTATTATTATTTTTAGTTAAATTAAAAATTTTAATTTTAATTTATTTTTCAATAGTTTTTAAACTATATAAATTAAAATTTGATTTTAATTTATTTTTTAATAGTTTTTAAACTATATAAATTAAAATTATTATTTTTTAACTTTAAAACTATATAATAATTATAAAAAAATGCTTTGTTAAGAGATTTTTTTTTAAGGGGGTATTTTTTTTTCAAAAATCAAAGGGGGAAAGTGAGTAATTTTATGAAAAAGGAAATTTGGCATTATTGTAAAGGTGCATTTTCGACTGCGCCCGGCATCTAGTGGGTCATTCCTGTGGGCACTTTTTATGTTATAGGGTGCATTTTTTTTTGTTTTGCACTACTTCATTAATTTAAAAAAAAAAAATCAAATTCACTCCCTAAGTCCCCGAAATAATTAAAAGCCATCCTTGTAATTTATTACACTACAGTGTTCAGTATTTGTGATACCTCTGGCCAGAACTTACAGGTAAAGTTGTCGTGATTGCACTACTATATCCGTCGCCTTAATATAGCTACCAAAATGACATCAGAGCTTGTTCTCTATAAATTGTCGAGGAGAGATAAGTTTGCCATTTTGCATTTTTTTACTCCATCCATTACCCTAATAGTTCTTGTGTTTAGGCATAAATCCTGACGAAAGTTTTGAAATCCAAAGTGTTTAGGGGAAGTTACGCCCCACGCATGAGGATTTTAGACTTTCTATGGTAGGTGCCATCAACAAGACTATTCCCTTTCAGTATTGCTTAAGTACCACGTATCGTATGATCTCTAAAAATTATCTATAATTTCCCTCATGTAAGGGTGGGTGATTTTTTTTATCTTTCTAAATACCTATAGTTTCCCTCACGTAAGGGCAGGTATTTTGTACAGTATATCGGCCTAGAAAAAGGTATGTTGAAAGGGGGACCTATTGGTGTTATAAGGAACCTTCACCATGTCTGCAAAATTAATGACTGATTCTCATCATTTGTTGAAAGGTCCTAATTACACACCATGGAAAAACAAGATGAAGGCTATCCTAGTCATGGATGACTTATGGGATGTTGTATCTAGAGCAACAACAAGACCTTCATTTGCTACTGGTGCTACAGCTCCATCTACTGCTCAAAAAGACTTTGACAAGCTAGACAACAAAGCAAAGGTGCTCATTTTGCTTGTTGTGGCTGATGAAGTTCAACCCCATATTGCTGACTGTGAAAATAGTAAAGAGGCATGGGATGCCCTTAATACTATATATGAGGGAAAGAATGATTCCACTATTCTATTTCTTCAATATCAATTACACAGTCTAAGCATGAAGCAAGGGGAGACAGTTGAATTTTTTCTTTGTAGAGTGTCTGAATTGAAAGCAAAGTTGAATTCTTTAGGAGAACCAGTTGATGACAAGCTCCTTACCTCAATTGTATTGAGAGCTTTACCTGATTCTTATTGGGTGTTACTTTTGTAGAATTGGTTAATATGATTCAAGAGGAGGAGGCACGCCAACTACATCGAGATGATTCTTCTAACACTGCCCTCTACATCAATAGGAAAGGGCAGAACCAGAAGAAGGGTAATTTTCAAAAGGGAGGGAATTCACAAAAGCATTCAAAAGGGAAAAGCGATATTGCAAGATCTGTGACAAAGAAGGTCATGATACAAAAATATGTTGGCATAAGAATAAACAATCAAAATATAAATGCCAAAACAAACCACAAAAACAACAAGTGAATGTTGTTGTTGAAGAATCTGACATGGATTCTGAGAGAGCCCACAAAGTTCTCATGACTACCATAGTGTCCAAGTAGATGGATCCTATCTGGTATGTTGATTCTAGAGCCACTAAGCACATGACTGGTGACAAATCGTGGTTTGAGTCTTTTGAGGCCAAAGAGGGCAAACCTGTCACTATTGCTGATGATAAAACCTACAAGGTTCAAGGAGAAGGTACTGTTTTAGTCACTCTTCCTGATGGCAAGTGTCATATTGACAAAGTTCTCTATGTTCCATGATTGGCAAATAATTTGTTGTCAGTCACACAAATTCTAGACAAAGATATGGTTGTGAAATTTAGTGTTGAGGGAGGAAAGAAGTGTTGTTCTATTAGCAGGAGGGGTAATAACATTGCCGCTGCTTCATATAAGCATGGCTTATTTTCCTTAGATGCTATCTCTACTCCACATGTAGCCATGACAGTCTCTAAAAATGAGGCAACTTCCCTATGGCACAAGAGATATGGACATTTGAGTTCTGGTTACTTACTTGAGTTAAGTATGAAATGGTAAAAGGTCTTCCTTCCCTTTCTACCACTTTACCAATTTGCTCTGACTGCTTGGCAGGAAAGCAGCATAGAGTGCCTTTTGAAAGGATCTCTACAAGAGCAAAGAAACCTCTGGAGTTGATTCACACTGATATATGCAATCCCTTCACTCCCAATAGTTGTGGTGGTAAGAGGTATTTTCATTTATTCGTGGATGATTACTCACGCAAGATGTGGGTATTATTTCTTCAATTGAAATCTGAAGCATTTGGCTTCTTTCAGCAATTCAATAAATCTATTGAAAAGGAGTCAGGGACTTCTATAAAGACCCTCCACTCAGATCGAGGGGGGGAGTTCACCTCTAAAGAATTCTCTGAGTTCTTGAAATAAAATGGGAACACACGACAGTTAACTACTGCTTATACTCCTCAGCAAAATGGAGTTTTCAAAAGGAGGAATCTTTCCATCATGGAAATGGTCCGTTGCATGCTCACAGGAGCTAGTCTTGAGCAACTATATTGGGCAGAAGCTGTCACCACAATAGTATATCTATTGAATAGGGCACCCACAAAGGCTCTACAAGGAATGACTCCACAGGAAGCATGGAGTGGTAGGAAACCCTCCATTTCTCATCTACGTATTTTTGGATGTAAAGCTTTCATGCACATACCCAAAGAGAAAAGGAAGAAGCTATATGAGAAGACATTAAAGTGTATTATTCTTGGGTATGATGAGCACTCTAAGGGTTATCATTTGATTGATCCCTTGACGAAGAAGATACACATCAGTAGAGATGTATTTTTTGATGAGGCTTTCACATCAGAAAACACATCAGATGTATACTTAGACCTTGTGGAAACTAAGGTTGATAAATCTCCTTAATCAAAAGTTGTAGGTCCATCTTCATCTTCTTCAACACCTCAAAAGAAGAATCCAAAGTTGTATACAAATACAATCAAAGACTCTAAGCTATCCACTTCACCAGATTTGACATTGGATAGGCCTTGTACTCGCAGCATGGCTCGATAGAGAAAGCTGCAACAGAGAATACTATGGTTGATGAGCTATGTCAATCTTTTGAGGAAATTTCTGTAGATCCAGAGAGAGATATAGAAGATATGGATATTGATAGTGATAGGGTTTTTATGTCTTCCATAGATGATCTTGAACCCGCATCAGTGCAAGTTACTCTTGGTGAGCCTCAATGGAAGGCTACTATGGATGCAGAGTATAGTCTTTGATGAAAAACAAAACTTGGAAGCTTGTCGATCTACCATATGGAAATAAGCCCATAGGCTGAAAATGGGTGTATAAATTTAATTATAAGTTAGATGGTACAATATATAAGCATAAGGCCCGACTTGTTGCAAAGGGCTATGCTCAAATAGAAGGCATTGACTATGAGGAAACTTTTGCACCTACTGCTCGGATGACAACCATTCGAGTTCTTTGTGCTATGGTAGCACAATATGGGTGGAAAGTACACCAAATGGATGTCAAGAGTGCTTTTCTAAATGGTGATCTCCAAGAAGAATTCTACATGACTCAACCGGAAGGATTTGAAGTGGAAGGCCAACAGCAGAAAGTTTGCAGATTGGTAAAATCCTTATATGGTTTGAAAAAAGCCCCTCGGGCTTGGTATATAAAAATGGATCATCACCTTTTGTAGCATGGTTTTAAGAGATGTTTGTCAGATGCAAACCTCTATTTTAAGAAACAAGGTTCTGAAATAGTGTTGCTTGTACTCTATGTTGATGATCTACTCATTACAGGGAGTTCAAAAACAATGATTTCTACTGTCAAAAGAGACTTGTGTCAATACTTTGAGATGTCAGATCTCGGACTTATCCATTATTGCCTTAGTCTGGAAGTCAGCCAGAAGGAGAACTACATCAAAGTGTCTCAGAAAAAATATGCCAAGACCCTATTGGAAAAATTTTGCATGACTGATTGCAAGCCAATGTCAACTCCGATGGAAACAAAAATTTAGTTATCACGATATGATGATTCACCTCAGGTATATGGTACTCTCTATCGCCAGTTGATTGGGAGTCTCATATATCTGACCAACAATAGGCTAGATATCGTATTTGCTGTCAACTATATTTCGAGGTTCATGCAGGAGCCTAAGACTACACATTGGAAAGTAGCAAAGCACATTCTTCACTATGTCTGTGGCACAATGGAATATGACCTAGAATATAATAGGAACAACAAATTCTTCTTATAGGGATACATGGACTCTGACTATACTGGATCATATGATGACTGTAAATCAACTTCAGGATATTTGTTTCATCTTGGATCGGGTCCTGTCTCTTGGCACAACAAGAAGCAACAGGTGGTTGCTATTTCATCAATAGAGGCAGAATATCACACCGCACATGAAGCTGTGTGTGAAGTGAAATGGTTGCGTCACATCCTAACAAGTACGGGTCTTCCATCAAAATCTCCAATACGCTTGTTCTACGACAACATGGGTGTTTTGAATCTTGTCAAGAATCCAGTACATCATGAAAGAACCAAGCACATTGACACACAATGTCACTTAATTCGAGACGAAGTTCTAAGGCACCGAATTTAGCTTCAACACATTCCCACCAATGCTCAAGTTGCAGACATTTTCACTAAGGCACTTGCACATGTCAAATTTGAATTGTTTCGCAGCTCTCTTTGTATTACCAATTGATGTAATTAGGGGGGATGTTAGTAGTTTTTTAATTACATAAATAATGTAATAAGGGGGGATGTTAGATTTACTGTTAGTAATTCTTATTATTAATTTATTTATATAGGGTAGTTAGTTAACTACCTAGGTTAGTTACGCTATTGTTAGCGTAATAATATTTGGTCTATTTTTAATTTTTTATTTGAAGACCTAAGCTGTTGATTAGATCCTAAGATTACGAGCTAATCTGGGCTCTCAATGTATTATTTAAACTTGTTCTAATCAATGGAAGAGTGTTCATTTATTTCAACAAATACAACTATCCAATCATTTGATTTCAAAAAGGCATTAGGATTAGTTTTATTTTGAAAATGTAATTAGTTAGTTTCTTACCTTGCAAACACTGTTAGCAAAACACAAGCCCACACACACTCATGTGGTACCTTAAACAAGTGGTGATATTGGACTTCATACCCAATCCATCGCTTGAGACTGGTGTGGATCGAGTTGCACTCTCCATCATCTCATCCCGCTAGACACCTAGCAACCCCACAGGAGTGGTTTTCTAGATTTCATCACTAGAAAATCCCCCACTTTTACGATTGGGCCCTAGATTTCATCACCAACGGTTACCTACAAAGTGGGACAGGATTAGCGCCTTCATCCACAATGTTTGCATAATTTGTGGAATTGGTAACTTTCGTTCTTGACTAAGCTTGCATGAGGGTGAAGCAAAAGCATGGGTATGCTAGTAACAGGTCTCAGAAAGTACCACCTCTTCTCGTGAGAGGATATTGTGAACTCGCTTCAGCATAGTGAGTTCCACTCCTTTAGGATATCATTTTACTACACCTTCCATACAAGTCACCATTCATATGTTGCGGTACCATTCTATAATGTGCATCTTTGGGTGTTGTAGGAGGTTTGATATTGATGACATTCCTAATTTTCTAGAGTATTCACTCCATTACCCGTGATTCTACATAGGAAGTATCAACATTACAACACACAAAATGAACACTTTTATTTTCTCAGCATTTAGAATTGATTCTGGTCTACCATTGTTTGCATGATCATAGATTGGTCTCAACACACTACACTATGTATTATTTTGCTACACACAACATGCCACTTACTTCACACTCACATTAGACACATTTGAGTCTACATCACACAAGGTTTATTCTTAAAAACCCCTTTTACACATGCTACTATGCATGTGGTCACCTGTAGTAGAGCGCATGAGCAATCATGCTCTATGGAGGAATGGCCTCCCCATTCCTCTAGTTAGTCCACTCTTACTCCTTCGATCATGAAGGAGAGGATCATAGAAACATATGATTCATGCATAGAATCCAATGTACAATTCACACACATGATGCCTCATGAGGAGACGTCAACTTTGAGTGAAATCCTCGCTACCTCACTCGCATAAGATTACCCACTCCTTGTAGTCCCATCCTCATATAATCCACTGACCATGTTCTATGACCATGTAATATATATAGAACCAAGACAATCTCCTCCATCCTTCACCATAGATGAGTAGGTCATACCTAATTCACCCACCTTTGCACATCCCTTCTTCTAGAATCTATCTCAATCCCTATTTGAGAATGATTCCTCACTTCTAAACCATACCCATCATGAGGTCACATCATTTGTCCCTACTATAGGAATGGTTTCTGACCCATCCTCATTTGCTGTAGGAATCCATAAGCCATCCTTTCAAACTACACAACATATACCTACCCAGCAAGAACCACAAACATTCCCTCAAACCTCACACCCATACTCCTCACAAGAGTACCAACCACCCTCTTCCCAAGATCCATTCTTCACCATATCTAAGGGTACCTCCCAAAAGCCTCTTTAGGAACAAGAGGCACAAACCCAGGCGAGAGTGTACACCTACACTTTACCCACAACTCAAGCTCCTACCTCGACAACTTGTCCCACCTTGTTGGTAGCTTTCTCGCCTATCTCCCAGGTATCTGGAGTGTACGACACCCAACCCTTGGAGCCACCTTTGCCTACGATGACCTTTATGATGTCACCACCTATTACTCTTTAGGCTCCCGCTACCCATATCCATCCTACCTATGGATTGACATCGATAGCATATCCACCCACTCAACCAAATTATTCCACATAGTTTAGCTTCCCTTCTTCCTACCCTCCAGGGCATAGACAGATCCCATATTTTGATAACTTGTCTTATCAATCCCTAGCACCAGTAGTACTGAAACCTACACTACCACTAGCTACACCTAGCTTCTTTACACCTCCTCCATTTTGGTCATCGTCACCCATGGTCTAACCAATACAATAGGCTCTAAACCAACAAGTACCCATACCACAACTGCATGTTGCCCAGTATCAATACTATTCTCCTCAATAGACACCTACCCCACAACCTAGTGTGTCTATAGAAACAACATCACATGCTGCCCAGTACATGCCATATCATGATCAGGTGCAATAGTATTCCCCATAGTATTGTGAAAAACAACAATACCAATATCCACCACATCCACAAGGTCATCCTACCATAGCCCAACCCTCAACTCCTATGACACTTGAACTTCAACTCTTGCGAGATGAAGTCAAAATGTTGAACCTATGCACATCTAGCTACGGGCCAAAAAAACCTTGCTATGATGAATTGTTCAATGAGCCCGTTCATCCATCAGTCCCTATTCCTTCCCATCCCTATTGCTTCAAAATACCAAAATTTGACAAGTATAGAGGTAAGGAAGATCCTAGAGAACATGTGAGCAACTACCACTCGTCCTACTACCAACTTCATAGTAGTAATCCCCTTATGTTGCATACCTTCTCCCTATCCCTCACTGGACTAGCATTGAATTGGTACAACATGCTACCACACCATAGCTTGTATACCTTTGAGCAGTTGGCCAATTCCTTCTTAGAGCATTTTTCCATCAACATCAAGAAAAAGACCACATTTTCTAATGTATATGCCTTACGATAGGCAAACGATGAACCCATTACAAAGTTTGTTCCTATATGGAGATCGATTATCCATGACCTTTCCCATAGCATCCCCACCTTAGAGCTTATGATACTCTTTTCCAAGAGTTGCCACAAACACATTTCCATATCCCTCCAACTTCACCAAAGTTGTACTTTTGAAGATGTTATCTCGCAAGCAAAAGTGATCAAAGATATTAAGGTTCAGTCTAGGAAGATTAATTTGAGAGCCAAATCCAACTATAACTCCAGCTTTCACTTCAATAGACCCACACCGAATCAACCTTACCCACGACCACTGCAAACCAACCAAGTCACAACTGCTACCCTAGCACTAGTACCAACTCCTCCACCCTATACATCGCAATCGCAAGTACTCCAAGCTAATGTTCCTACCCCACCTCGACCACAAAAATACCATGGTATGCACCCATAGGGTCCACCACGTAACTTTACACCTTTATCTAAATTGTTTGTTTTTAATTTACATGGTAGAATCGATAGCTACCACGAATTTGGGCAAGTTGGCTGCTAGAGTATTTTATGTTGTCCACCCCAGAAGCTGCCACATAGATCTTCACGTAGTCCACCCCTATAACCACCATGCCATAATCATTTTAAACCTTTTACACCACTGAACGCACTAGGAAAGGGACAAGCATTCAGTTCAACAAGACCCAAGATTTGAGCCTTGGACCTCCACCCCCCTTATGGGGTTTAGATGAACCAATTGGTCTACACCTCGAACCTCCCTTTATCTAAATTTTTACCAACCCTATTCCATAGATTGTATGAGGGCAACCATCTCATTCTACCTGAGATACACCCATTGGATCCAAATTCACCTAAGCCTCGTGACTATAATGAGCAGCTCTTATGTCCCTTTCATAGGCAGCATGGCCATAATATCGATTCGTGTCACTCCTTTCGAGGGTAAGTTCAATACCTAATCGATAAAGGCACTATTCAGGTAGCAAACCCTCTAGCCCCATAGAATCAAAACCTAAATATTTTCCAAAACCCTCTACTAGATCATAGAGGACCCAATCCCCATAGACCTATAAACAATCCTCCAGCACCACTTCACCAAGTCAACAATGTCCAACGTGATCCTCCATCACGTGGAATAGTAGGTATGATCAACCTTACTATGAGGAACCAACAGTACCTATCGTGCCAGAAAACACATGTTGTTTCTCCCCCTGTCCAGTTTACATCCCTACAAACACCCCAAATACCTAATATCGTACCATCACCACCTCAAAATGTGATTACCATCCATGGTAGTCTAAACCATCAACTACACAATGCTCCCATGTAGCTATCCATCTTTGATCTCCTACAACAATCTCAATCCCATCACGAGGCATTGAATGACATCCTACGTTCCATTGAATTAGAGACACATGACACAAATATTTCATCAATTTTGTAGGGAACATCCCATGATACCTTCAACATTCAATTAGTTTCCATGACCATGAGATAACAAAACTCGTTGGTGAAGGAGTCGACCCTCCCCTCCACATACAAGCTAATATCAATGATATTACCTACAAGTGGGTACTCATTGACACGGGCTCATCCATCAGCATCATATCCATAGCAGCCCTGCATCACCTACACCTCCCTCTAACACATTTCACCACACCTTCCCTATACCTATGTGCTTTCAATGGTTCCATGAGACCTACTATGGGATCCATAGTTCTACCTAGTCGCGTAGGCATCTGTATGATCCCCATCCTATTTCACATCATCCAATGAGAAATGTAATACAATATTCTTTTTGGTCGCCCTTGGATTAGATACATGCAGTGTGTCCCATACACATTGCACCATTGCCTTAATTACATCCACAATGGACTTGTGCACTGTGTCCCAGCTGATGGAGACCCATTTAAGTTTTGTAACGTCATAGAACTTCTCCCTATGCCTTCATTCTTATCCTCCCAACTATTCCTAGTATCCTCTCACCAGTAAGTAGGAGCATCAGTATCCTTCTCAATTTCTACCCCAACATCCTAGTGTTCATCAACAACACAAGTCTTGATATCCGCACCATTAGCATCATCTTATGGGGGACCTAAAACTGATACCATACCTCCCTCACTGCCATTATTATGGCCTCCATAATCCTCTAAATATCTACCATTCTAATTTCCACCTGCGATGTCGCAACCACCATTGCCATCCATCACACAACCAACTACATTACCTTCTCCTCCCTTGAGTATGAAAGCCCCTATCCTTCCTACATCGCAAACACCTCCTCTTCCCTTTCGACATAAACCTAAGACATTCACATCTCTATGCATCCTTGTACCTGCATTTATGTCATCCTATATGTAGAACAAACAACCTATTCAAGCGACAAAAACCAAACATCATGAACTCAAACAACCAACACCCAGATTGGATGAATCTCCACACCCTTCAACTGCCACCATTATGGAATCCCAACTTTCTCCTTCATCATTTGATTAGAATACACCACCCCAATTTCTAGAGCGTTCCACACCATGCATATCCATATTCATCACAAACAATGGCTTAGGAGACTATAACATACGTGATGCCCACATATGTGACAACCCTATCCAATCTACCTGAGATTTTGGTCATCCCTTAGCCTCGGTTTTGACTATCAAAATCATCATACAATTAGGAAGTCCCAAAAACCACACCAACTTTGTGTATGCAGGAGTAGACTCTTCGATCCCCTCACCAACTTCTCCACCACCACAATATAGCTTTGGTGATGCAATTACACATCGATCCAACCCTCAATTTACCTTGCGCTACCTACAATGCTTTCATTGGCATGGGTTTGAGTTAGGCCATTATGAGAAAGGGCTACGTACACCCATAAACCCTCGTGTCTGATCACCTACCAACAAAATCAGCCTAGGGTATTGCCCAACTGATGTCTATACATTAGAAGATGAGATCCAAGATCCCTCTTTACATCCTCCTCCATTCCCAACACACACCTTGGAATAGTACATTGACATGGACATGCTAGAAGATACACCTTCACCCACATCAACCATCACCATCCCATATGGCTCCTTCCAAGAATCTCCTAAGCCTGATACATACTTGTTCTATGATGTTCAGATATTGGTAGAACATTTTGCTACCTTATCCCTAGATACACCACCGACAAATGTAGACACACTCCTACCTAATCCACCATCGATAAAGCTAGACCAAATCCCACCTGACCCATCATCGATACGCTTTCCTATATTCTTGCCTATACATAGATAACTATAGAGAGCAGCCTCTTGTCTGCGTTCACCACCAGTCATCATGTGATCTCCCTTGAGTCTCTTAGGATGTGGACAACCTATACAACCTCCCTCACTAGACTCTATCCCACCTAATTCACCTACAAAATTGATTAACATGGTTGAGGTAGAATTACGCTCTCCCCTCTGCTATAACCACCAGAGGATTCGAGACGATACCCCAAATCTAAAATTTATCGATCTTGCACACATCTCACACATACTAGCACCCGAATACTTTCTTCTCTCTCCTCACATCTTATGAGTAGCAAATACCCCTTCCTCATCCACATCATCCCAAATCCCTTAGGTCCATCACACGAGCATTTACATAGACAATGAGTACGAGTTCAGTGAGGCCATCGATGACTTCAATCTCATTCCTATCCCTGAACAGTTACGTGACGGATCTTGCATGCTCATCAAGGACACTATCGATGTAGACATCGGTGAAGATCCAAAAAATCTACACATCCTCAAATTAGTCACTAGCATCTCACCTGAGGAGTGCATCACCTTCATGAACTTCTTGTGCAAGTATATAAAAGTTTTCGCATGGTCTTACAAAGACATGTCAGGACTTGACCTTGTTGTAGTAGTGCATAATCTTATACTAGATCCCAATTCCAAACCAGTAAGATAGAAGCTGCGATGCATGCATCCAACTATCACATTGATAGTAAAATCTGAGCTCCAAAAGCTCCTAGACGTTGATTTTATAGTACCCATCGACTATCCCAAGTGGGTATCTAGCATGGTCCCTATCCCCAAACCATTCGGTGACGTTCGCATTTGCACATATTTTCGTGACCTAAACAAAGCTTGTCCCAAAGACAACTTCCCTTTACCCAACATTGACTCCCTCATTGAATTCATTGCAGGTCAAAAAATTATTTCCCTCATGGATGGATTTTTTGGATATAATCAAATTAGGATCAACCCAGTCGATCAACACAAAACGTCCTTCACAACACCCTAGGGGACCTTTTACTACAAGGTCATGCCCTTTTGCCTTAAAAATATTGGGGCAACCTATCAACGAGCCATGACCTACATATTTTATGATCTAATGCACAAAAATTTGGAAGACTATGTAGATGACCTCATTGACAAATCAAAGAAACGTGTCGATCATCTCGAAGGTCTCTGTCGTATTTTTGATCGACTACTAGAACACAATGTGCGCCTTAATAAAAAAAAGTGTGTGTTCAGTGTTACATCAATAAAAATACTAAGATTCATTATCTCCAAATGAGGCATTGAAGTAGATCCTATTAAGGTGAAATCCATCATCGAGATGCCTCCTCCTACCACAATAAAGCAATTGTGCAGCCTCCATGGCAAGATTACCTCTATTTGTAGATTTATAACGTAATTATCAGACAAATGCCAACCATTCAATCATCTCCTACAAAAAGGAGTACACTTCAAATGGTACGATAATTGTTAAGCCATATTTGATGCTATCAAAACTTACCTTACGTCATCGTCAGTCATGTCACCCCTGCACCCATAATTACCACTAACTCTATACATCTCAGCCACAGAACTTATGGTAGGTACACTCCTAGCCCAAAAGAATGCTCTCGACAAAGAGCAGGCTATCTACTACATCATTTGCACACTAGTTAGTTACGAAATGAGATACAGATACATGGAGAAGTTATGCCTACCAGTAGTATTTGCCACCCAAAATTTAAGACACTACATGTTGAACCACATAACTTTTTTAATCGCCCGAGATAATCCCCTTCGGTACATGATGAACAAAATTTATCATAATTCACACACAACCAAATGGATCATGCTCCTAACTGAGTTTGACTTAGAATTTGTATCTCAAAAGTCTATCAAATGGTAAGTCATCGCTGACCAACTAGCTGAAGCTCCTATAACTAACAATCAAACCATACTCATTTAACTCCTCAAAAATTCTATATTCCATGTAACTAAAGATGAGGAATACGTCGAACCATAATTCGTGGCTGACCTCACCATGTTCTTTGACGGTTCTAGGTGTCTCCACATTGGGGGTGCACACATTGTCTTCTTTACACCTGAAGGAGAACCACTCCCATTTTCATTCAAACTTGATTTCCCTTGTACTAATAACAACGTATAGTGCGAAGCCCTAATCCTAGAACTGAAACAAGCACACTCTATGTACATCAAGCACCTCCACATAATAGGTGATTCACTTTTGATAGTCACTCAAGTGCAAGAACTTTGGCTATGCAATTGCCCAGTTCTCCAACAATACAAGAAAATCACCCAACAACTCCTATCCCAATTTGAATGGTATTACCTCGAATCCACTCCACGGTCATCAAATCATTTTATAGATACTATGGCCTCCTTAGGGTCCCTCATCCCACAAAATACAATGTCCAACACAACATTTGTATCCATTCATACACTTATGCAATCTTCTATAGCACCCACACCTCCCACATACAATGGTGGTTTATATGTGGTAAACACCGAACCTCACGACCCATGGTTATCACAGATCAAAGAGTACATAAACTAGGTTTCCTACCATGTGATTTGCCCCATGCCCAATTCCAAACCTTCAAAAAAAGAGCGATATATTGCATCTTTATGGGGGATATCCTTTACTACCATAGTTATGACGACATACTCTTGCGTTGCCTAGAAGTGCAAGAATCACAATGGGTTGTACAAGAAACCTATGATGGTACTTGTGGTGGCCATTTTAGTGGCATGGCAATCACTAAACGCATCCTTTGTATGGGATATTACTAGCCTAAAATGGACCAATACTATCCTAAGATCAAATTCCAATGGTCTTCATCTCTTTCCACATGTGAATTCCATGCCTTGCTATTTATGGACAGTTGGCTGGAATTTACATGGGAAAGACCAATTTTTGTTGCACAGCAACAGTTTGCTTGCACTGTTGCTAGATTTAGGTGAAATAAATGCTTGAGACAAATCAAAACATGATTAGTGAAATGCTACTATTATTCTAAGCATATCCCATTTTAGCAAGTCATAGCAAAAATAACACAAAACTATGCAAAAAGCTATAAAAATCAGTATATAATATTCCAAATACATTGATCATGCAAAATGGTTAATATACAGCATATTGAATCAACTTAACTAACATATCAGATAAAACATAAGAGTTTATAGGCAATTTTAGTGTTCAAAACATGTTATGATTGAGGCATTTCTAGGCCTCATCATTTTCCCCCTAACTTATATTAATGCATGCCCTCATGCATTCTATTGGACTATGGAATCACATATGTCCATGTTTAGATTCCATGACCTATAGAATAATTTCTTGCCTATTTAATACTCCCTGTTTTCCTAAATGTTTTTGAACTAGTCTTCAAAATGTTCATCAGGTTGGGCATCTTCCTCAAAGTAGAATGGAAGTGGAGT
Source organism: Wollemia nobilis (assembly GCA_028583015.1). Classification (NCBI taxonomy): domain Eukaryota; kingdom Viridiplantae; phylum Streptophyta; class Pinopsida; order Araucariales; family Araucariaceae; genus Wollemia; species Wollemia nobilis. The sequence continues at coordinate 444,727 of JAQPPZ010000101.1, forward strand.
AATGATGGTTGGAGGACTAAACCTAAGACCTATCCAGTTATGTTGCATGATTTCAATCATCTGGATTACACCTTCTGCTCTTCTTCTGGACCATTCTAAGTTGATGGGGGAGATATGAAAAGTTCATCCCATCTATTTTTGCATACTGACAATGATGGGAAAAAATTGTGATCACAAAAATTGTTGAATCTGGCCACACAATCCCTTAAGTTGTTCAAGTACATCCTTTTTACATCATCCCTGTTCATCATTGAGATGTGTTGCATGGTGATAACTAGGTGGTTTGGCTGGATTGCTCTAATTAACAATTCAGCCTTTGTTTCAATCTCTTTATTCTGCTTTTTCTCTTGATCCCAATAAAGTTGATTCTGCAAGGTGGACATGAATGCCCTCAATTGAAAATCTCCAATGTAGATCTGTGGATGAAACTCTACTTCTTCCAGAATGAAGAAGCTGTGCAAAAACAGTTCACATAGGAGATTTTTCTATTCTATGGGGCTGTCAAAATATGCCTCCAAGAAATCTGTAGTTGTGTCCAATTTATATGGGAGGTTTGAACTAATCCTCATGACCTGCCATCTAAGGTATTTCTCCTTCAAAATAAGGCTGTAAAATCTGGCTGGTCATCTAAATTGGAATAAAAATTTAGCAATTTGGCATAAGTCAAACACCTTTTCTTTTAATGCTTGGTTTTATGTTTCCTTTGCCTCTAGCTGTTTCCTTTCCAATTTGAATTTCTCAATCTTAGTGGCAAGCTGATCATATCTAATCATCCAATAGGCTATGTCTACATTATATTGCTCTAGAGACATAGTATTAGGTGGTCTGACTACAAGGGGGATCCTAGGCAGCAGATCTACCTGAACTCCTTTTTTTGCCACTTCTACTGGTTGATTATCTACCAATAATTCTACCTGTACCCCCTTATTTGCTATTTCTATTAGGTTGTCATAAGATAGTAATTCTACTTGTACCCCCTTATCTACTGAAAGTATAATAGTTTGAAATACAAGGACCTCAATAGGAGTACTTACTTGAACATTTTCTTGCTGCTGAGACTGTTCCTGTGTTGGTGGCTTATCTCCAGTATTTTTTGTTATGCTCTTTGTTATTTCTGAAGCATCTTTAGAATGAGAAGGCAATGCTTCAGAATGAACACCCATGTTTGTCTCAACAGAGTCATCTACCCTTGATAAATCCACAAGCAGTTGAGCCAAATCATCATCATTGGATACAGTTGGCTATTTTTTAGACTATGATAGCTTCTCTCTTAGTTCTGCCACTTCCTGCTATAACTCTACAATTTTTCTTTCCTGTATCTCAATGATGCTTTCTTTCTCCTCAATCCACTTGGTTTGTATTCTAACAACACTTCTTTCTGCCCTCAGCTGCTCTGTGATGTCTTCCACTTATCTTTCTGCCTTAGAATCTGATGTAGACAGATCAGTTGTAGTTGGTTGTTCAACCATTATCTCTTCTTCTGCAATAATTTGCTCTTATTCAACAGGTTCTATGAAACTGCTTATAATTGTATCCACTATATCTGTAGCCTGTTGAACTGTAGCCTCCTCCAAATTATCCTGCCTAGTTTCTGCTTCAGCTATCTGTTCAGGGAATTCTGGAAAATTTTAGAGGCTAGTTGTATTTCAATGACATCTGGGCTGCTTTTTCCTTCTTCTTCCTCCATAACCTATTCTACTGTTTCTTTCAAATGGATTCTAGTGGACCTCCTAGTTCCAGATGCAAACTTCTTCTTTTTGCTCTATTTCTTGGTGTCAGCAGGGGTTGTGGGGACAGTTTCAGATGCCTATGTTTCATTTGTTATTTCCTGTTCTGTCAAATTAGTAGTCACTCCAAAAAAATGAACCTTCTTTTTTTTTTCTGTTCTACTGCCAGTTCCAGATCCTCTTTTTCTTTGTTTCTTGGTTCGTGAAGTTGAGGGTTTAGGAGCAAGGTTTTCTATTGCTGCTGCTGGGTGTGGTTCTGTAATAGCTTCTGTGGCAATTTCTATTTCATCTTCTGTAGCAGCTTTTACAGTAGCTATTTCTTCTTCTATAGCAATGTCAGCAGCATCTGGTTCTTCTTCTTCCTCATCTTCATACCTAAAAATGACATCATTTAAGGTAGAGTAAAACCTATCAAAACTCCTAGGTTTTCCTCTAAAATGGTGTTGGCAAACTAGTTTGATGAGGCCATGATGGCGAAGGCTTCCTTTACCCTCTTGATATCTCTTTGCCATGTTTTTTAATTCCTGATATAGATACAGAGGAATATTTACCCTAACTTCTAGTTGTTGCTCATCATGTCTGAGATGGTTCAAAATTTGCAGATGATGCCCTGACAACAGCACATACTGCCCTTCACAGGTTAGGAATTTAATTACCCAGGTGGCTACTTCATCCCAGGGTTCCTGCAGGCTAGCCCTTTTTAACCCTTTGCATGTGTTGTTATGGGTTAAATACTCTGGATCTCTATCATTTTCTTCTACAAATTGATTAACTACATTTGCCAATGTATTCTTGCTAGATCTAGAAATTGAACTCCCTTCTAATGGTAGCTCAGTAATCTAACTTAAAATTTCAAGGGTTACCTCAATAGTCATACCTTTAACATGTGCTTAGTTGTTTCTGAATGTATGGGTGAACATGCCAACCAAATATTTGGAGGACCCATTAAACTTATCCAAAAATGGCATAAGCCCTCCATATTCAAAAATTTGCAGGACTGCTAGATTTTCTTGAAGGTAGGTGGTATATGCTGGTTCCATTCTGATCTTTCACCCCATCTTTTCTGTTTAAAAATTGTTCACTACTGCTGCTATTCCTCTGCTGGATCTCTGGTTTTTTTTTTTTATGTTGCAAATTTGCAGGGTTTAGTTTGAAATCTTTGCTTACCCTTTTTCTCGTCTTCTTCTTCAGAATGAACCATAACCTCACTATACTTCGCAAACACATATTCAAAAAGAAAGGTGGCAAGCATTTCTACTGTTGCACCAAACACCTATCCATCAATGATTGCATGGATGTCCTTGTCATCAGATCCACCTTATTCAGTTTTAATTTTTCTGTTTAGTCTGCAGATTCTCATGTGCAAAATAAACCTATCCTTGCTGACACGTGTTCCTTTTTATCATATGCAGCTAAAAGAATTTGATTTTATTGTACCTTGTCTTCTTGGATGCCACGTGGAAATGCTCTTTCCAAATATTATAATTTAATTGCAAAAAAAAACTTCATTCCGAATATTATAATTTCATTCGAAGACAGGCCTTCATTCCGAAGACAAGTCTTCTTTGCAAATTTAAATCTTCATTCCGAAGATTAATCCTCATTCCAAAGATCAATCCTCATTTCGAAGATCAGGCTGTATTGCGAAGGTAAATCATCATTCCAAAGACAGATCTTCATTTCAAAGACATATCTTCATTTCGAAGACAGATCCTCATTTCGAAGATAATGCAACAAGTCATCATTTCGAAGACAAAGTTTTGTTTCGAAGACAAATTGTCATTCCGAAGACAAAGCTTCTTTCTGAAGACAAAGTGCAACATTCATTCTACTGTCATTCCAAAGACAATTTTAATCCGAAGATAATACAACAGGCACTGTGTTTGGCATTCTTGTTCCGAAGATTAGGCATAAATCAATATTTTCATTTTCAAAACATGTCTTAAGTATGCCAACTCTTATGAATACCTTTTATGCTAATGGTTAATTGTCATATACTATACACCAATCATTTTACAATGAAGAAATGTAAGAAATATATACCTGATAAAAATAGTTAATGCCAGTTTTGAAGAATGACTACCTTTGTTGATGTTCTATTGAGATTTTCTGCAACATTTCAAAACAAGTGCACTTGGTGAGTTTGTACAATGATGGTTCAGAAATTTCTCAAGGTTATGCATGCCAAAAAACTGGTTTTCATGCATACCAACATAGTAGTGCCTTAAGAAAAGGTTTTCACTACTGAGATATTCATTTTTCTCTCTTTTATTCTTTATTTTCCCCATTTTTTTTATTTTTACCTCTCCTTTTCTCTTTTTTTTTTTTTCTTGATCCTGACTATGCCCATGAAGGAATTTCATGATTTTCCCTGAAACCATACCCATGAAGGAATTCATACTCAGAATTTATTCATCTTTTTGTTTTCTATTTTTTTTTTTTGTATTTTTTTCTTTTTCTTGAAATCCATGATCATGCTGATTGTTTTAAAGTGGAAGAGGGAATCTCTTCCACCTATTGTGTATCCAAACTATCAAGTTGCTACAAGAATTCATCTTTAGTCAGAGGTGTATGGTACACTCTGAGGCGATGTCCATTTACTACCAACTTCCTTTGTGACCCATCAATAGGAGATAGACGAGTTGCTCCATTGTCAAATACCTCTTTAATCCAGTAAGGTCCCAACCATCTAGTTCTCATTTTTCCATGGAAGTCCTCATAGCGAGAATCAAACAGTAAAGCCCAATCTCCTTGTTGAAGTTTCCTCTGCTGAATATGACTGTCATGCCATAGCTTCCTCTGCTCCTGAATTACCTCAATTTGGTGCAGAGCATCCAATCTAAGTTCATCCAATGCATTCAACTATAGAATCCTATCTGTCTATGCCTATGACAATTCAATTTCAATTTCCAATGTTGTGCGCAATGTTAGTAGCTCAAATTCAATAGGTAAGAGAGGCTTTTTACCAAAGACTAGTTCATAAGGTGTGAATCCAGTAGTGGACTTCCAAGTAGTATTGTAGGCCCAAACTACTTTAGGTAATTTATCTAGCCAATTTCTCCTATGAAAAGCTACTATTTTTGTCAAGATGTGTTCTAGTTCCCTGTTTGTTACCTCAACCTAGCCATTTGCTTGTGGGTGGTAAGGTGATGATTTCCTATGTTTGATTTCATACAATTCTATAAATTCCTTTATGAATTTGGATGCAAATTGGGGTCCTTGGTCTGTGGTGATAGACCGTGGAGCTCCAAATCTCTGAAAATTTTTAGTATACAAAAAATGAGCGACCTCTTCACGATCATGTTTGAAAGCACACACCTCTACCCACTTTGTCAGGTAATCAATGCATACTAGAATATGCACCTTTCCTTGAGAAGGTGGATCAATAGGTCCTACAAAATCAAGTACCCACCTCTCAAATGGTTTTTAAACCATTTGAGGCTGCAGTGGCATCTCATTTGTATGAGTGGGTTTTCCCATTCTTTGGCATGCATCACAATGCCTAATGTACTTTTTTACATCCTTGTGAAGAGATGGCCAATAATATCCTGTCCCTAAGATTTTTCTATGTTTTTTATAGAATAGTGTCCACCTGAGGGTTCATCATGACAAGTTCTAAGGACATCATATACTTCATCCTTTCGAATGCACCTACGTAACACATGGTCAGGATTGCACTTAAAAAGCATACCCTTAATCCATTCAAAAGAAGAACTCTGTTTGATCAATTGTTTTTTTTGTTTTGAAGTGAAATGTGGAGGAACTTTCCCTGTGACCAAATAATTGGCTATATCTGCAAACCAAGGTTATTGGACTGATATAGCAAATAGTTTTTCATCAGTAAAATTGTCATAAACAAATTCCCCTTCATCTGTGTTCTGCAAGCTGGACAAGAAATCTGCCACAACATTAGCTTTCCCTAGTTTTTTGATTATAGTGATATCAAATTCTTGCAGCAACAGTAACCAACGAATAATTCTTGCACTTACCATAGGTTTATTCATCAAATACTTAATGGTTGTATGATCTATGTAAATAAATATTTGATAACCTATGATGTAATGCCTGAATTTGTTGATGGCATAAATTACTGCTAGGAATTCCTTCTTAGTTGTATAATTTTTCTCAGCTCTTGTCAAGTTCTTGCTAATGTTGTAGATGGTATAGTGTTCACCATTTTCAATTTGTCCTAATGTTGCTCCAATTGTTGTATTGGAGGTATCAGTCTATATGTGAAATGGTAATATCCAATTAGGTCCTCTAAGCACAGGTGGAGTTATTAATTTCTCTTTCAAAGCTTCAAATGATTCCTGACACCTTGCAGTCTAGGAGAATTTAGAATCTTTAGTCAATAGGGCAAACATGGGACTAGCTATTGTACTAAATTTGGGAATAAACTTGCGGTAAAAACCAATGTGTCCTATGAAGCTTCTAACATTAGTCTGAGTTTTAGGAGGAAGGAGATTCTTGATAATTTCCACCTTCTTTGGATCAACTTGGATCCCTTCAGGAGAGATGTGATGACCAAGAACTATCCCTTCCTTCATCATCATGAAGCATTTTTCTAGATTCAAGGATAACTGGTATGTTTCACGAGTTAAGACTTTGTCAAGATTTTCCAATGTAAAATCAAAATTCTGTCCACATACTGTGAAATCATCCATGTATATTTCAACACTTTTGGTGGTCAGATCAGCAAAAATTGCTAGGACTGCTCGCTAAAAAGTTTCTAGGGCATTACACAAACCAAAATGTAAAACCCTATAGGCAAATGTTCCCCATGGACATGTAAAAGTTGTTTTCTCTTGATCTTCAGGTGCAATCTAAATTTGATTATATCCACTAAATCCATCAAGAAAACAAAAGTATCTTTTTCCAGCAAGAGTATCTAACACCTGATCTATGGAAGGTAATGGAAAATGGTCTTTGTATGTCACCTTATTCAACTCTCTATAGTCTACACATACTCTCATTTTTCCATTTTTCTTAGGAACTATTACCAATGGAGAAACCCATTGGCTATCGGAAATTGGGTAAATGAATCCTACTTCCAGAAGTTTTTCAATTTCTTCTTTCACAATATCTCTTAAGGCAGGATTCAATCTTCTCTCGGGGTTGTCTAACTAGCTTGACTTCTTCAGTATAGATTCTATGGGTACATATATCAGGATGAACTCCTGACATATCTTTGTAGTTCCAAGCAAAAGCATGAACATGCTTCTACAAGACAACTATCAATTTTTCTTCCTCTTCCATAGTAAGTCGGTTGTAAATGTTCAGAAATTTGCCTGGCTGGACTTCTATTTGTTTTGTATTTAGAAGGACTGAATTCACTCCTTCATACCTGGTGATTAGGGGATTAAGAGGACATTGCTGAGATGGGAGAAGAGAAGTAGTTTCTGTTTTATTACTGCTTGAGGGAAGCATATCTTGTATGGAACAGTGAGAAGGAAAAATCAGATGATGGTGCCATCCATGTGGTAGTGAAACATAGTTTCCCTGTGATAGTATAGATGGTTCATCTTCAGATTTTTTATTCTCCTCATTACTTAACAACTATTGGATATTTTTTGCTTCCCCTTCTAAACCTTGTTCATGCAGAACATTCATCAGGATTGTTTCATTTTCTAAATTTTTTGTGTCACTGAGGTCTTTTGTGTGTTCTCTTACTACTAAGGTAGCTAGTGTAGAAATGACCTCTTCCGGTTCTTCCTCTAAGTCGGAAAACCATAACTGACCTAAAAATTTGCTAGATGGTTTTGCAGGAGGATATAAAGAAATCGTTTCGAGATCAATACCATTTGAAATAGTCATATTTCCAGATTTGCGATCTATGAAGGTCTGCTACGAGTTGCAAGCCAAGGTCTTCCCAAAATAATGAGATATCCATGTGCTGAATTTCTTGGTCTGTAAAACCAAAAAATTTGTAGGGAATTCCCAAGAAGAAAATTCTATAGGGACATCTTCAATGATACCTTCAGGTTTTGCAACTGACCTATCAGCCATTTTTAAAACTGTAAATGTGGGGCTCAGATGTTTGACCTATAATTGTTTCATTGTATCCTTGGTCATGATGTTTATTGCAGCTCCTAGATCTACTAAAACATTTAATATTAGTACTGAACCTATGGTAAATGTGATAACTAGACTTCTTGGGTCACTATACTTTGGAGGTACTAGTTTTCCAGATAAGATATCAGCTATCTTTCCTTCAACCTGCACAGTCTTGGGAAATGCTTTCTTCTTTCTTCCTGTTCTTTTAATGCAAAATTTTTGGATAGTACTGTTAATATCTGGTATTTCCTTAATGGCTTGCAATAAGGGCAATGATATAGTTAACTTTTTGAGTTCTTTGACCAGTTCTGACTCAGAATTTTTTGGTATTGCATTGAATATTTTAGGATATGGAATTATCCTTGGTAATTGTTCTACTTGTGGTTCTATTTTTGTCTCTTTCTCTATTGTTGGTTGAATTTTCTCTGGTTCCAATTTTTATTCTGTCTCTATTGTTGGTTGGATTCTATATGGTTCTGACGATTCTTGCTCTTCATTTTCTTTGATTTCATTTGAAAATTGTTCAGGTACAACTTTTCCTAAATGAAGTTGGATGTTACTACAATCAAGAACATTAATTTCAACATTTTCTTCAGCTTCATCCACATAGATAGGAGGTGTCTGTCTCATGCTATTTGGATTAGTGACCGGTTGAGCTGGTAGTTGAGGTTGTTTCACTTGTTGTGTTTGCTGCTATTTTTCTTAAAAAATTTGATTAGGTGTAGGCAACAAATGTTGAGTTTGACCTTGATTCCTTTGCTGCCTTGGATAGGACTGGTATTGCTGACTCCACTGTGGTTGGTTTTGCATCCAATGTGGATTAGTCTAATTTTGATTCTAGGCTGGATTGTTTTGATTCCAAGATGGGTTGTTTTGATTCCATGAGGGGTTTTTTTTATTCTGATTCTAGGCTGGGTTACTCCAATTTACTTGTGGCCATTCTTGGGAATTTGTCCATTGAGGATAATTCCAAGGATGTTGGGGTGGTTCTGATTGTCCCCAAGGCATAGTACCAAGATTATGCCCCCAATTTGTAGGAAAACGAGGGGTATTTTGGTATTGAGAGAAATTTCCCCCTTGTTTCGGTCCAATATAGTTGAGTTCCTCAGTCTAATTTTCTAACACAGTTTTGAGTTGTGGTAGCAGGTGGTATTGATCAGTTGAATGCCTTTTTGAACAGATACTACAAATGGCTAAGATAGATGTTTTATTCAAAGGACATTCCTGCAAAGCATGTTTATTTCTACATCTTGGGCAATAAATTGCCAAAGGTTCTATGTTTTTTGCTTTTGCAAAAATTTCCCCCAAAGTAGTGTTTAGGTGCACTAGAATATCAGTTTTGAAATTTGCAAGTTCCTCTATCAGGTCCTTCACATCAGTGCCATTTTTGCGGCTTTTTCTTCTTCTTTGCTTAGTGCGAGAGTAATTCCTATAGAGATCCATAATTTCATCATTACTGAGAGTGGTTACATCCCCTTTTCCCATCAAATCCAAAACTTCTCTGGATTCATCTAGCAATCCTCTCAAAAAGATGGTTTTACATAATTCTAGTTCTACAAGTCCACATCTCCTTTGAACAAAGGAGAACCTATCAAGATAATATTCCAATGTTTCATCATCTTCTTGCTTAATTCTGAATAACTCATCTTTTCTATTCCTTACACGACAATACTCCTGATATTTATCTAAAAACATCGTTTCCATTTGATCCCAGATTATTATGGAATTTATCTCTAAGCTCATGAACTAGCGTAATGTTGAATCATTGAGTGTTGAGGGAAAAACCTTAAGTTTTTTATTGTCATTTATATAATCATAGGTCTGACACACTACCTTGAATTCAAACAAAAACTGATTAGGATCTTCAGATACAACACCTCGAAAGGTTGGAAGTACTGAAGGTGAAATGGTTTTCATGGGAGAGTTTTGTGTTGGATTTAGACGGATAGGATATTCAAATGTTTTGGAATGTTTGAGCATATCCTGATCATCTCCTTCATTATGGACATAGCCATGTTGGCCATATATATTGCCTCCTTCTGCCATAGTTTCATGTTTCCTAGGAGAAGTTAAAGCTTTCCAAATTGTTCTCTCAAGAGGTCCAAGCCTCTCTATTGATGATGAGTTTGATGAATTTTCTTCCTTAGGATATTTTGATGATGATAAAATTGGTGATTTTCCTTTCTCAAAATGTTCTAATGATGGTGAGACTGGTGATTTTTCTATCAATCTTTCTGGTAGTTCAAACACAGGTGATTCACCCCTTAGGTGTGAAGATCTCCTTAATGGAACAAGCCAGGGATCCTTTGGGGTAGTTCTACTTTTTTCATCCCTAGACTTACTAATTCATGTTTACTCTTGAATGACATAAATTAAGTCAATAGTTGTTACCTTCCTCAGCTATTGTATTCAGATTTTAACCTGAATTTTCATAGATTAGTCTGATTATGGCTATTGGAATATTTGTTTTCTTTTGGCAACACTATTCCCTGGCAATAGCACCAAAATGATGTGTAGTAATTATACCATCATTAATTCTCAATGAATTTATCAATCCAGGGCTATGTACAAGGCTATCTACGAAAGAAGAGGCAAAACAACTATAACTTAGGTCAATCTAGAGCAACAGGTCTTATTGGTAAAATCGGTTGTGTGGGGGGTTTTTAGGACATTCCTATTTCTAAATTGCATGAATTAAACCTTAATCTAATTGCAAAAATGGAAACTAATCATTAACTATAGAAATGAAGTCCTGATTTACAATTGCAGAATGAGACCTAATTATGTTGCAGAAATAATAGTTCTGAATTGAAAGTCGATTCTAATTGCAGAAAGAAAATCTATTTACTTTTGCAACAATGGAAATCTAATTATAGCATGGAAAATAAAACCCTGTCAAGACTCTATAATAGAAGGTTGTCAATCTTCTGTGCAGGGGTTGACAACAAAACACAAAATGTAGGAAATTGCTGAAAACAACAAATTCTGGAAATAACAGTCTAAAATAAAATGGAAGCTTTGCTGAAAGTAAATATTACATCTAAAACATTAAGCACAAGATTAATATAAGCATAAATAAACTAAGATTGCATATATTTTTAGTTGTTTACAAGCAATTGAAATAACAAGTTCTACAACTCATTCTGCTGCAGCAAAATCAGAATAAAAACCTGCTATTAGTCCTCCTCCTAGGTTTGGACATGGTCAGCCTCCTTTTCCAGAAGAAGGTATGAGTCTCCCTCTCTCTAGATCTTAATCACACTCATTTACAAGCAATATGAAATAGAACTGGTGCACTTTATTGATTAAAGAACATGATTACAATAATTCTGCTGAAAACCTGTTACAGGACTATAACAATCAAATTCTACTTATTTTCTCTACTTTCTGCTTTCTCCTAGCTTCCTTACTCTTTTCTCACTACCTACTTACTACTAGGCTCAACCTGAATGGGAGCAATATTTATAGATGTCCTATGATCTAATTACAAACTATGAATATCTCAAAAGATCTAATCCTACTATGTTGTAACAAATTTTGGGTTTATTCTTTGATCTTTCCATTAATGATGGCTTTGGTCGGCAATGACGGAAAATACAGATGGAATATCTTTTCCTTTACCTTTTTTGACCTTTATTTCCCTTTTTCCAGCTTCAAAAATCGGTCAACAAGTCAAAAAGCACATTCTATTTTCATTTCGGAGATAAGTGGCTTCATTCCGAAGACAATGCAATTCTCATTTTGAAGATCGCTCATTTCGAAGATACTGCAATTCTCATTCCAAATATACTACAATTCTCATTCCGAAGATCCGCTCATTTCGAAGATAATGCATTCTTCATTCTGAAGATCCGCTCATTCCGAAGATGCTGTGTTCTCTTATTTTTAAGATATCTGTTCATTCCGAAGATACTTCGAAATGAACAAATGTGTGTTTTTCTAGTGATTTCTTCTGTATCTCTCAGGTGGGTTATCTCCTAAGATCAAATTCCAATGGTCTTCATCTCTTTCCACATGTGAATTCCATACCTTGCTATTTATGGACAACTGGCTAGAATTTACATGGGAAAGACTAGTTTTTGCTGCACAACAATAGTTTTCTTGCACTGTTGCCAGATTTAGGTGAAATAAATTCTTGAGACAAATCAAAACATGATTAGTGAAATGTTGCTATTATTCTAAGCATATCCCATTTTAGCAAGTCATAGCAAAAAGAACACAAAACTATGCAAAAAGCTATAAAAATCGGTATATAATATTCCAAATACATTGATCATGGAAAATGGTTAATATACAACATATTGAATCAACTTAACTAACATATCAGATAAAACATAAGAGTTTATAGGCAATTTTAGTGTTCAAAACATGTTATGATTGAGGCATTTCCAGGCCTCATCACCACCCTCACATCTTGGGTGCTCACTCCACCATCCAAGCAGTGTTGTGAGCACCATAAAGGAACCTCCCCTGCATCAACAACCACACCCTCAGCCAAAAATCTCTTACCTGTCTTCCCCACTGATGGAGGTACCCCAACATTAGGTGCCACCCACCGATAAACCATGCCCTTGCTAGGAACCCAACTCTGCCAAGCCCACCATGCATCAAATGCTGAAGTCATCCCAGCATCCCAAGAAAATTAAAACAAAAATAAAAGCAAAGCAAAAGAACACTTACTAATGGCTCCCCATGCCTATTGCCAGCTGATTTGCATCCCCTCGTCATTGTCACTCCTAAAGTCATAAATCACGTTCTCCTCGTGATGTTGGATGCCTCCACAAATCACTTTTTATGCCGTGCAAAGTCAAAATGAGCCCATTCCAAGCAAATTAGGGCTTAAATATGCATTTATCATTGATTCACCCCTCAAGGGGCAAAATGAACCCAATTTGCCCCCTAGGTGGTAATTTAGGTCAAATTCTCCCCCTGAGTGGTGAATTCAACCAAAACATCCCAAAAAACCCCCAAAATACTAGGAAAGCAGGCAATTGGCCTATAAAACCCTAGAAACCTTTAAAATTTGTTTTTTTTAACTCCACTTGCAATCATATTCATCATGCATTGGTATCTTATCAATTGCTACATCATCAAATCATCACATTCCATTCGCCTCATTGTTGATTCCTCGTTTGAGGGGGTATTCATATTCAAAGTTAGCTTTGCATGCAACCACAACATCGAAAATCCAAAAGTGTGATTAGCACATTTGTCTACAAGAAGTTTTGCTAAATATTATCATATTATTGTAATCTCAATCCCAAACAGACATGGGTTACATCATGAGAGTTATGTGTTTCCATGGAGAAGTTAATCTAGAATTCATGTACATCGAGTACACAGTGGATGATACGTTTTATTAATCCTAGCACAACATTTGGAAATGGACTTCATGACCATGCTGATCTGGTCATGAGTTGATGATCCAAATGTTAAACTAACTCAAATGGTTTGACACTTATCGTCATGTTCTCATCAATCAATCAACAACAAAAATTTAAATAGGATTTTGTCCTATTCATACTTTTAGACCACACTGATCTAGTCGTAAAAGAAAAGTAGTCAAAAGTTGTCATTCTCAAGAAATTAGTATGGCATCGTAAATGTCATATGGACTCAGCAAAATCACATCATTGCATTCATAATCATTCATTTTCATTTACCAGCATTGTTTTTATCTCTTTCCTCTTTTCCTTCTTTCCTTCCTCTCTTCTTCCCCTGTGGCTATCCAGTTAATGTTGTATGGTCACGCTTCGAGCAGCTACATACCATTTATTGGATCCCATTATTTTCCCTTCTCTTATTGGCTATCCAGTTAATGTTGTATGGTCACGCTTTGAGTGGCTACATACCGTTGATTGGATCCCATTATTTTCCCTTCTCTTCTTGGCTATCCAGTTAATGTTGTATGGTCATGCTTTGAGTGGCTACATACCATTTATTGGATCCCATTCTTTTCTCTTCTCCATCTTGGCTATCCAGTCAATGTTGTATGGTCATGCTTTGAGCAACTACATACCATTGATTGGATCCCATTATTTTCCCTTCTCTTCTTGGCTATCTAGTTAATGTTGTATGGTCATGCTTCGAGCGACTACATACCGTTGATTGGATCCCATTATTTTCTCTTCCCCATCTTGGCTATCTAGTCAATGTTGTATGGTCACACTTTGAGCAGCTACATACCTTTGATTGGATCTCATTCCCCTTAAATATCTTTTTCGTCTACACAAACCCTTCACATTTTTGTATTAAATTGTGTTCCACACAGTATAGTACAAAAAGGGGAAAATATAGACCCCCAAAAGTTGCACACTACTATACCTACGTACTTGTAGATTTTTCTAGACACTTGTAGGTTTACATAGGTCATCCTAGGTACCCCTAAGCTATCGTAGACCAACATAGACTATTGTAGATCCTCCTAGACATGTGTAGATTATTGTAGTCATGCGTAGTCATACATAGATGACTGTAGTCATGCGTAGTGCATAGATCACCATAGATTGTCATAGCATCATGTAGACCCTCATATACTACTTCACTGGCTTTTAGGTCCTAAACCCTCATAAGCCTTCCAAATTATATCTCGTGCATTGGAATATCATTCGACAACCAATTTGTACTCAATTGAGGCCCCCACGGGGTATTAGTTGACCAAAACAATTAATAAGTTAATACCCAAATTCTAATTTAATGTTGACTTCACTTAAGTCACCCTTTTAGGATAAATTTGATTAAAATAACCCTTAATATTGATTAGCACTAGTTACATTCTCCCACATGTGTGAAATTAGGGTTTGTTGAGATATTTCTTTAATCATGTCTTAAATTGGCTTAAGCACCTCCTAATTAGGATTAGCCCTAATTGATGTATGAGCCTATTTTTAGAGGGTTTTTTTTTAAATAAGTTTTAAAGTAATTTTATATTACTCAAAATGGAATTATTTTATGCAAAATATAATTTTCCGAAAATGATAATTACAAGAAAAGGCAATTTTTTATTTTTTGAAAATAGTAATTTTTTTATTTTTAGGGTTTTAAGATTTAGGGTTTTATTTTAGGATTTCTTTTAGGGCTTCAAGTTTTAGGGTTTTATTTTAGGGTTTTTTTGGGGATATATATTCCCTTGGTATTGCATTGTAAAAGAGAAGTGAATCCAAGAATGAGAAATTAAATTATTTACTGGTTTATTTCCATGTACTGTAGTTATTATGTGAATGGAGGGTTTTACTGATTATTTCCATTTATTGTAGTTTTTATGTAAATGGAGGGTTTTACATATTATTTTCATTTATCATAGTTTTTGGGTAATGGGAGGTATTTTGTTTTAACCTTTTGCAACTGGATTCACATCATTTGGTATCAGAGCAATTTGTATCTTGTTGGGAGGAGAAAAGAGAAGAGAAGAAAAGAGAAAAAGAGAGGTGAACAAAGAGGCTAAAAAAAAAAAAAATGACACTTTGTGCAGTGCTTGTAGAAGGTTTGTAAAACCTTGGAGATAGAAATTGGCACTTTGTGTAAGTGCTTGTAGGAGGTTTTTTTTATGTAAAAACCTCATAGAAAGAGATTGGCACTTTGTGTAGTGCTTGTAGAAGGTTTGTAAAACCTTGGAGAAAGAAATTAGCACTTTGTGTAAGTACTTATAGGAGGTTTTTTTATATAAAACCTTAAAAGGAGGAATTGACACTTTGTGTAGTGCTTGCAGAAGGTTTGTAAAACCTTAAAGAAATAAATTGGCACTCTGTGTAGTTCTTGCAAGAGGTTTTTTTAGTAAAAACCTCAGAGGGAAGAATTGGCACTTTATGTAGTGCTTACATGAGGTTTGTTATTTTAAAAACCTCGAAGGAATAAATTGGCACTATGTGTAGTGCTTGCAGGAGGTTTGAGATATAAAAACTTCGAAGAATATTGGTAATTTGATGAGTGCTTGCAGATGTGTGACACTCTATAGAGAGCGATTATGAGTTTGATCAGAGGAACTCGTAGGAGCAGAGTTCTTTTTAACCAAAGAAGAATGATGCAGGAGCCTATTTTTAGAGGGTTTTTTTAAAAGAAGTTTTAAATTAATTTTATATTACTCAAAATGAAATTATTTGACGTAAAATATAATTTTTTGAAAATGGTAATTATAAAAAAGGCAATTTTGTATTTGCCAAAAATAGTAATTTTTTTATTTTTAGGGTTCTAAGCTTTAGGGTTTTCTTTTAGGGTTTTATTTTGGGGTTTCTTTGGGGATATATATTCCCTTGGTATTGCATTGTAAAAGGGAAGTGAATCCAAGAATGAGAAAACAAATTATTTACTGGTTTATTTCCATGCACTGTAGTTTTTATGTGAATGGAGGGTTTCACTGATTATTTCCATTTATTATAGTTTTTATGTAAATGAAAGGTTTTACATATTATTTTTATTTACCATAGTTTTTATGTAATGGGAGGTATTTTTTTTTTACCTCTTGCAACTGGATTCACATCACTAATCCATCCTCACACATGTGTGAGGATGAGATATTTCTCATAAGGAATGTGATGTTGCCACAGTGCATTTCTTAACCTAACCCTAGTCAGAATCAAACCTAGGTTTAGTCTATCTAACCCTCCCTGCACCTTGCCTTACTTATAAATAATGGGTCCCAAACCCATAATTAAGTCTGATTCACAAATTTGACAAAGCACAGTTACTCTCTTGAAATAGAAATCCAATATTGAACGGTCAGTTTTTGATGCACACAGTCGGATTTCAATGGTACACAAAGGCACCCCAACTGCCTAGGAGTCGACCCATCGAAAGGATTTTACTAGAGAAGGAACATTGCTCATATTTCCCCTTGCCCAATGAATCCAGCCTTAGTTTGCCCTCTGGGTGACGAATTGGGTCTACAGGCCCCAAATCACTCCATATTTGGGGAGTAAGCTTCATTTTATCATATTATTACTTTACTTTCTCCATAGTTTATCATAGGTTTTGTTATGATTTTATAGTTATTTCATCTTCATAAACATGGGGCCTGACTAAGGCAAGCTCCTTGTTGTACTGACCCCCTTTTACATGTTAATCACAGGTTATGCAGCAAATTTAAAGAGGGAAAGCAACATCAAATCAATAGCAACCCAGTGGTGGCCCACATACAAAGAAGCCCACCTATACTGAGGGACATCAGAAGCA
Organism: Wollemia nobilis; assembly: GCA_028583015.1. NCBI lineage: Eukaryota > Viridiplantae > Streptophyta > Pinopsida > Araucariales > Araucariaceae > Wollemia > Wollemia nobilis. Next base: position 461,676 of record JAQPPZ010000101.1, read on the forward strand.
GGCATCAGGCCTATAGTGTATTCATGAAAGGAAAAAGGGGAATTTGCCCTATTTGTAACCCATATCAAACTTATCATGAATAAAGCATATATTTTTGAATGACGTGTTATTACTTGTTGTTAGATCAAATGTCAACTTCTGGTCATTTCGGTTTGTTCATCATTGTAAAATATTGATTTGTGGGAATCTTATGATTGGGCTAGATATGCCTTATCAACAACTCAACCTTCAATTCAATCTCCTTATTCCTCCTCTTCTCCTGGTCCCAATATATTTGATTTTGTAGGGTTGACACAAAATATCTTAACTATACATCACTGTAAAAATATGGGGTAGGAATATCACATATTATGGCATGAGAAATTTATGTGAAAATAGCTCACACATCAAGTTTTTTTGCTCCTCTAGACTATGCAGATAAGCATCCAAAAATTCTTTAGTAGTGTCCAAGTTGTAGGATATATTAGAATGAATCCTCACGATCTACCAACAAAGCTACTTCTCCTTGAGGATGAAACTGTAAAACCTAGCTAGCTTCCTACATTGGACTAAGTAATCTGTAGCCTAGCAGGGATACTATACCTGTTCCTATAACCTGTTTATTTCTCATTCTAAAGTCATTTTCATTCTGAAGCTCTAATAGTTTCTCATTTCAAAGTCATCCCTCATTTTGAAGATCTACAATTTTCTATAATAAAACAAATAGAACATCATTATCATTCTAGATCTTGGTATCATTCTGAAGCTCTGTAAAATATTTTCTCTAATATACAATTATAAATATGCCTTCATGAGACTGCAATTTTTACCCATTTTTCTTTTTTTGCCCATCAAAACCTATAATTTTATAGAACAGCAAGGAATTCCTCTTGTTTTTTTCTTCTGAATATGTTGAATGTTCTTGGATTTGCCAAACCCTATGAATATTTCTATGCTAACTAGTGATTTTTATACACTACATACTAAATATCTACAATGATCAAATGCAAGAAACACATACCTAATTTGAACAATTATCTCACACTTTATAGATGGTTGTTTCTACTGATTACTAGCTGATTTTTCTACAATAAAATAAAATAGTGTAGTAGGTAAGATTTGTACAATTGTGGAATAATGATGGGTAGATCAAACAATACAAGCATATCAAAAATGCATTTTCATGTGAGCCTTAATTCAGCAATGCCTCGAAAAAGGTTTTCAGTACTAAATTATTCATTTTTTTCATTTTTTTTCATCTTTCTTTTCTTTTTTCATTTATTTTTTTCATTTTTTTTCATCATAAGAGGCTGCATTTCTGTTTTTCAACCAAATTCTATCTCTTTTTCAGGTGCTTCAATGAGAGAATGACTCTTATTTTTATTTGGATAAGAACAATCCTTATTTTACAAAAACACATCTTTTTTTTGTATGAGAACATCTTTTTTGCCAGAAAATAAGAACAATGATGCAACCTTTCTTTCCTATGAGCAATAAGAACCTTTTTATGTCATAATTACCTCCTTATTTATGGAAATGAAGCATTGAATTCATTGTTCCTCCTCCTTGTTGATATTGATGCATGTCCTTATGTATACTCGTTTTGTGGTATATGCCTCATGCTGCAATTTTTTATTTTCTCTCTTTTCTCTTTTCTCTCTTTTTTTCTCTCTTTTTTTTTCTCGTGTTTTTTTTTCTCAAGATTCAAAAATATGATCATTTGGAATCTTTGTCAGAAGAGGAAACCTCTTCTACCATATGCAAGTTTGACTATGTGAAATATCGAGCAAATTCCACCTTTGTAAGTGGCTTATGGTACAACTGTAAACAATGTCTATTCACCACTAATGTTCTCCTTAAATCATCAACCAAATAAAGTTGAACAATTCCATTCTCAAACTCTTCTGGTTCTTCCCTAATGCTCCTAATGTGATCATCATGCCACATTTTCCATTGTTGAATGAACTATGTTTGGTGAAGTGCCTTCAACCATAGTTTATCCAATACATTCAACTCTAAAATTATTTTGTTTTGTACCTGTAACAACTTAATGCCAACTTCTAAATATGTATGAAGAGTTAGTAAAGCATTAAGATGTTGGATCAATGCATCAAAATTTTTTGCTTTCTGGACATAAGTCAACCAGCTATTGATATTCAAAGGTTGTTTTGGTTGTGTTTCAATTTGTTTTAGACCAGAATTGATTTTATGCATTAATAAATTAAGAGAGCAATGATGTGGTAGAAAATAATGGAAAATCTGTGTATATTTATCAATAATTCTTGAAGAAATTAAATTTGATAAATGACAATGAAAATATGAGAAAAAATGATGATGCCATTCATGTGGTAAATGAAGAAAACTGTTTTGTATTGGAATGGGTGAAAAATATTTAAGTTGTTGTTCTTCTTTCCATAGTAATTTCTGAATAGTAATTGGTTCATATTTAAAATATTATATTAGAACATTTTCATAAAAAACAAACTTTTTGTATGAATCCAACTCTTCTACATTATCCTTTACAACTATGAAGACTATAGTTGAAATGTTCTTTTCATTTTTCTTATTTGATTCAAGAAAAATGGACTTCCTAGACAATCATACTTAGGTGGAGTAAGTTTTCCTACAAGCGAGTCTACTAATTTTCCACCTACATGTATGGTTTTAGGAAATACTTTCTTCTATTTTCTTGGTTTCTTAAAACACATTTCTTGAACAATATTATTAATGATTGGTATATCCTTAATATCTTGAATTAAAGGGATTGTAATAGTTAAATGTTCTAATTCCTTTATCAAATATGATAGTGAAGATGTTATTTTTTATATTTCAAACTATTCAAGATATAATACTTTCTCCATTAAATTATTTTGAGAGAGATTTTCTTTTTATTTTTGATGTTTCATTGTAAATTTGTTTTCATGTTCATTCTTTTTAGCTCCCATTTCAACATTGATAAGTGGAATAGGTTCAAGAAGTGGTTATATTGAACACAACTGAGTGTTATCATAGTCACTAGCATTTATTATGGTTGTATTTTCTAATTCAACCATAGAGACAGGGGTTGCATGTTTAACATTGTTGGGATTGGCCACATGTTGTACAGAAAGTGGAGGTTGTTTTGCTACTTGTTATTGTTGTCTCTAAAATAAATTATGGATATGAGTAGGCAATAAATTTGATTGTTGTTTTTGATAATGTTTCTACCCTTTGTACATTTTTTGTTGTTGTACATATTTATATCCCTACAGCTTTGGTTGCAACCATGGTGGATGTTTTTGATTCATTGTTGTTTCATGCATCCATGTTGAGACCACTCTTAGGAATATGCTCATGGTGGTTGACTCCAATATTGTTGATGTGGATCTAAAGCAAAACATGGCATATACCAAGGATTATTTTCCCAGTGTGTAGGAAATTGAGAAGCATTTTGATGTTGAAATATAAGAAAATTATCCCCTTGTCTCTATCCTACAAAATTTAGTTCTTTCATAGGTTGATAATATTTTTCAAAGGCACTTTTGAGTTCAGGTAACAAATTACATTGATCTAGAGGGTGTCCTTTTCCACAAATTCTACATGTAGTAGATATAAATATTTTTCTCAAAGGACATTCATGAAGAGAGTGTTGCTTCTCACATCTTGAACAATAGATGGCTAAATATTCAATAGATTCATTCTTTTCATCTAATATTTTATCAATATCAACCTTTAGATTAGAAAACTCTTTCATGAATTCTTTCAAATCATTTGTGTTACTACCAGTTTTTTGTTATGACTTGAATGAGAATACTTTTTACAAAGTTTAATGATTTCATATAATTCAAGTGCATTTGCATTTCCTCTTCTCAAAATATCCAATACATCTCTAGATTCATCTTGTAGTCCCCTTAAGAATATGATTTTGTAAATTTTAGGTTCAACACTACCACATATCTTATGAACAATAGAAAATCTATTTAAATAGTCTTCTAAAATTTCATTTTCCTCTTGTTTCATTCCAAGAAATTCATCATTTTGATTCTTGGCTTGACAATATTCTTGGTATCTCTCCAAAGATATATTTTCCATCTCATCCCAAGTTTTAATTGAATTAGGTGCTAAGGTGATAAACCATCAGAGGCCTAATTCTTTAAGAGTGGAAGGAAACAATTTGAGATTTTTATTGTCATTAGGGTATTCATGAGCTTGACATACAATCTTAAACTCAAACAAAAATATATCAAGGTCTTCAGATTTAACTCCCTTGAAAGTTGGTAACACTGAAGGTGAAGTGACCTTCATGGGAGCATTTTGATTAGGATCTAATTGAATGGGATTTTGAATTTTTTTTAGGCATACTAGTTGCACTAGGGTGGAGCACATTATTGGCTTTCCCCATATTCTCTTGTGAGCCTACCATTATGGGTTAACAACAACAATTATAAATCTATTAAATTGTCCTGATTGTATGGATTTGTCAAGAAAAAGTGGTGTTTAACTACTAATTTTTTCTCCTTGTAATGATTTCTCAAAGGATCCTACAGTTCTTGAAATAGATGATTGTGATTCTTTAAAAATTCCAACATTTTTTGAAATCATAAATCCAAATAACTTTGACATAGTTTCAACCTTTTATTGTGAAATTTGTCTTCCTTTGGTTTCTTGCTATGCTTGTTTTCTAAATATTTTTGGAATGCAATTTACCAACAACTATTACTTATGCCAATCATTCATTTAGATTTTACTCTGAAGTTCACAACTTAGCACACTTAATAATTATTGAATTGCTTTTACCCTCTAACAAAACCATGTTACCCGATAATGGTACCAAAAATGATGTGTCGTTATTGTCATCATTTAATTTTTATTATTTGTCAAATCTAGGGTGGTGTCCAAGGCTGTCTACAATAGAAGTTTTGGGAAGATTATAATTCAAACATTCATATTACAAGCATTTATTCAGTGAAACAGATACTGGTTTAGCCTTTTTTGTGTCACACTAAACCTAATATGTAGAATAGAAACTAAATTAACTTGCAAGAATTGAAAAATGCTTCTAAGACCTAAAATGGAAAACAAGTTACAGTTGCATAAATGTAAATGTTGCAGAATTGAAATCTGATTTACTCTTGCAGAATTGAAATATTGCTTGAAGGGAAAACATATTCTAGAACACCTGCCAGTTTTCTATTGCAGAATATTTTCAAGCTTATGCTACAATGGCTGACAACAAAATGAAAAATGCTGGAAACTTGGAAAAGTTGCTAAAGCATGAAAAATAGGAAAAGTCAAAAATACTACAATTTATGCTAATTATCAAATCACAGAAATAGTAAAACAAGGAAATATTGGTCTATGCTACTTAGTCAGATGACACACACATTTTCTACATAAAAACACAACTAAAAACATGAAGACATCACATTGATTCAAAATAGGGGTTAGTAATCAACAAGAAATGGAAATTGACAAGTATCTTGCTAAATCTGTTGTAGCAAAGTTTATCAAAAGAAACCTATCATCAATTAGTCCTACTTCTAGGCATAAAATTGGCCCTTGCTTCCTGATCTAGAATAAGGTGAAGAAGCATTACTAACTACTTAACACTTACACTTACTCATGAACAAAATTTGACAAAAGAACTACACTTTTATTGACTGATAAAACACATTACAATCCTATAGGAAAAATCTTACTTCTAACTATTCACTATCTACTTCTGCTATTTCCTATTAGCTACTACTCTATTAGCTCAAAAAATTAAGGGATATTTTATTTATACTAACCTATTACATTTCACTTGTGCTCAATATCAATCGTGTTACTATTTTACAATGATTTGCTAATCAATTGTGAAACTAACCTAGTCTAAATTAGGACATTATTTGTTGTAGCGACGTTCATTAGTCCTCGAGATGCATCTCCAATGGTGGGAGTGAGTTGGAGGAGGTTATAAATGGTATTACACTTGTATCAATTTTAAAATATCCTTTACCTACTGTTTTAGGCACTATATCCTCCGTTTGGCTAAAATTGGCTTCTTTCCCCCTCATTTCGAAGCTTCTTTGAAATATCTGACTATGCAACTTACTTTATGCTCAGGTGCAATTAAAATGGAAAAAAAAGTGACTGTAACCAAATAGGATGTCTTATCTATCCCTCATAATATGGTTTCAATCTATTTTACATGCTTTGGTTGACAAATTCCAAGCCATGCCATTTATTAGCATCTGGATGGAATTTGTATGGCCATTTTTTGCATTTTCCAGATTTGCTGCACAGTCATAGCAAATTGGCACTCTTTTACAATTCAAACCAATTATAAAGTGGAAAAAGTGTTAAAATATCATTATTACGGGATACAACTTAGCACACATCATTTTTCTACTTAAATGACACTTTTTATTCATTGAGTAACCAAACTGAAACAGTGCAAAAAATTCTAAAAATTGTCAAAACATAGTAATATGCTCCTAAACATTTTAATCATGCAAATACTAATATATAATGCATTCAAGACATATAAACTAGCATAAATAATATAACATAGTGTTAATAAGGTAGTTTATGATAATTCAAAACATGTCATGAATGAGGCAATTCCTAGCCTCATCACGATCGCTGCTGCTACTCTGACATATTTTGCCCATCCATCAATACCTTCAAAACTTGGTGAACTCCTTGAAGAGAATCATCATATTTGCAAAAATGATGAGGGTGTAAAATTGCACCCACAAATATGCAAAGATATCAACAATATGAAAATCTCAATGTAATCAAAATTAAAAAAAACTTGGTGTAAGAAAATTCTCAAGAAAAATTAGATAAAACAAAAAACAAAAAATACCAAAATTTTGATTGGGTCCCCAAAGTGACGTACGTTGTACGATGAAAACAAGAAATGGTGACTTTTTTGGAAAATGCTCTTGAGCATTTTGGATAAAGAACCCACTATGAAATCAAAAAGACCAAAGATTAACAAAAATAAATCATCTAGTAATATCCAGGAAGTATGGGGTTAAATAATTTCAATTGAAAGTAAATACTTCATTCACTTAAGCTTATTACTGGTGTGATAATGAATAAAATCTAATACTTTTTTAACCACAAATGGTATTTCATTATCAACAACATTTGAATCCTAATTTTTGGGGTTTGTAGACTTCCTTATGAATACTATAATCTCTTATTGAAGTATATAAGCTTGATTTAATAAAACCTTAAGCTTATAGACTTCCTTATGTAACCCTAGTGATGAGAGTATTAATACCTATTTTTTAGATTTTTTAGAAAGCTTACGTCTTCCCAACTTGATAATTTTTGAAAGATATTATTATCATCAAGTTTTTTAGAATGGCTTATGACTCCCTAGAGATATAATATAGTGTTTTTGTAAAGATATAGTTCAAGTTTGGTTGATTTTGTACAAATTTTTTAAATATAAAAAATCCTCTTCTTAACACCTTATTACTCCTATTGAACTAAGCACTTTTCAATTTTGGAGAGATTTTAATGTTGGACTTGTTTAGTCCCTTTAGAGAATTTTTTGAGACAAGAATATTATAATTTTCCAACCTTAGTAAAAAGCTTGAATAAACTCTTTTTATATGCCTTGGATTGTTTTTAATTTCCAATAACCTAGTTTGGAGTTGTAGCCCTTATGAATCCCAAATTTGAAAAATTATAACACACTAATATTTACAAATTTTAAATGAATTAATTCCAAGGACTATTCCTTATTTCTCCTAGGCTATGCTTTGCAAATATTAGACAATTTTAATATTTAATTTCCCTAATTTTTTCTTTCAAATGAAGATTGATTTCTTTCAATAATTCAACCTTATAATATAACCTTATAACTCCCTTTTTATGGAAATAAAATTAAATGGAAATTGTACCTTTATGAAATCAATGGTAGACTATCCTTCTTGGGCACTGTGAGTAATAGAAGAACCTTCCACTTTCTATTTGCTTCAACACTCACTTCAATGCTTCCTTGACCCATTTGACTAGTAGTAATGTGCTTCATCGTTTTCTCTCGGATTGTCCTCCAAGTTGATGTTAATCTACTACCGTGTAGTTTTTGAGCTACTGCTCTGATATGGTCGAGATGTTATCGAGTCACTTCATTCTTGCTTGTTTTTTTTGCTACCTTGCTTTGACTATACTTTCACCTCCTTGACCACCCTTTGTATGGAAGATAAGTCTTGAATTCTATGACAAGTGTTACAACCATTACATATGAATGCTTGCTACCATTGTAGAGTACCAACTTCCTTATCTAATTCTTCTTTGGCACTCTGTAATGTATGAGCGCTTGTATGGGCACTTGTGAGAGTCTTGTGAAGGATAACAAGTGGTACCACCTTCTTAATATTACATATAACTTTTACATGAAGGTTTCTTGAGATTTGAGAGATAGAATGGTGCTTTAGAAATATTATGCCAAGTGGAATTAAAATGCTTTGCATGAAAACCTATGCTATAAGACTCCCAAGGATAATATATCTCCTTTTGTATTCCTTCTCTTAATCATTTCTCCATTCTTGGATAGTAATAAAACTTCTCTTTTATAGGTAATTTTATGAGGTGCTATGAAGCTTCGATTGGTGATTTTGAAAGTGATATTGGTGCTTCCTTTGGTGGATGATCTTCATTAGGTTAAAAACCTAAATGTAGAACCTTTTCTCCTTGTCTACTATGCCTTCAATGTATTGTTTTTTGTGCTTCTTTGTAGTGTAGATAGTCATTTGCTATTTTGTCCATCCCACATTGGTAGAACTAGATTTGACACATTCTCTTCGTATATGACCTCCCTTTCCATATACATAAATGTAGCTTGATAACAACCTTGTGTGGGCTTTGATATTGCAATTTGTTTTGTCCAAGATATGCTGAGAGTGAGTCCTTTGAGTGGATCCTTTTGATGTGGAAGAGGAGTGCAAACGTTCGTCCTTCCTTCACTGGATTACCCTGTAGATATTGTGATTTTGATGCACCTTTAAATATTCTCTCTTCTTATGTATAAATTATTGTAGAAGTGCAATACCATTTAACGTTTACATGTATATAAAACTTTCTTAAGTGCACCTTTTCTTGCATTCTTTTGCAGGTCTAAAATTTTATTTTTGTAGCAGATTGTTTTGAATGCAAATATGAGGGTTTTGAGGATGTATCTTTGGCTAGAATACTTGCCCTTTTTTCTTGGATTATTTTATGAAAAATCCAAGTCCTTAATGATGTAGATAGAAGCTTCTTTGTAGCTATAATTTTTTGCCCTTTGTAACAAGCAATTAACCCTATAATGCTTTGGATTTGAGACTCACAAAGTCTCAATATTTGAAGCTTATATTTCTATTTTTTATTAGTTAATTTATTCTCCAAGTTTTGGATGATTCTAACCTAATTTTGTGTCTTCACTTGGCCAATATGTATTGCATATTTTGTGCACTAATAGTGTCTTTAGACACTTTGACAATTTCTGATTTTGTACCTTTCTCAAGTACACAAAAGCTAATATTTTGATAGTAATAGAATAGTGCAAATGAATCTAATAATATTTCACTTTTAATGCACTAACAATTTCACCTTATTACTCTAATCAACTCTCAATAAAATGCACTAAATCAAATTTACTGCAACTAATCAAGAATAATCTGAAATGAACCTTAAATAATTATTCTGTAATTTCACTACGATCAATATTGTAGAACTTAGTATTCTTTTATTTTTTCAAATTAGATGATAGATAGTTGATAGAAGTAATTTATAAATTTAATAAAATCCTAATAAATGTGAAAATTAACCTTAAAAAGAACTTCTCTTTTTGCACTTTTGAAGACTGTAATCCAATTACAACTTTAATCTAAATTCAGGTGCTTTAACAAATCTTATAAGTAATCCAATTAATGAATCTACTTGCACCAAAAGTTTCTTACCTTTTGGAAGTTCTTTATAGCTCTTTTGACGCTTTTGTAGAGGATGTAGATCTTAGTTTCTAGGATCACCAAGTTGCTTCTTTGAGTAGGATCTTGTAACTCTTTGTAAGCTATTCTAAACAACTCCTTCTTCACCAAATGATGGTCTCAAACTTTCTTTCATGAGCCTAGGATTTGATGGTTTTTTCTCCTATTGTGTTCTTCTCCTTCTACTATATATTTGGAGAAGTATTTTATCTCTAAAGTGGTACCTTCTTGCTATGAGAGGTAATCTTTGAATCTCCAAGATTTGATGAGCTTCTTCTACCTTCAAGTCTTCTTGTCGAAATCCAACTTCAAGCAAGATCTTCTTCTGGTATTTGGAACTCCTTGTCAAATTCTTCTTTGTGTATTTATCACTCCTTTCCAAATTCTTCTTTGTGTATTTATCACTCCTTTCCAAATTCTTCTTCTATTATTTGACACTCCTTGCCAAATTCTTCTTTTGGGATTTGGCACTCCTTACCAAATTCTTCTTCTCTTGGGGTTGTTGTTGAATGGTGACAATTATCCCAAGTCCTTCACTATTAGGGGCTTCTCCTTGGTAGTAGATTTCTTTAATGAGTTCTCCTTTGATAATTTCTTCAGTCGAGATCTCCTAACCCTTTTCTCAGTGCTCGATGAGACCTTCCCAAGGTCTTTGATCTTGCAACTTCTGATGGTATTCCTTGAGACCTTCTCTTCAACCTTTTTCTCCAAAAATTTTGGTGGTGATATCTTCTTATGAATATCTAATTTTTTTGCTTTTGGATTCAAGCAGGACTCACCTAGTCCTTCTTCTTCTTCTTCCAAGACTAGAACTTATTCACTGAGATCTTCTCTTGATCTCTTCAATTTTGTTTTAGGTGATAAATTGATTTTGAAGAATATACCCTTCCTAAATTTCTTGTATGAAGTTTCCCAACTCACTAAATCTTCTTTCCTTGCAAAAAAATATTAGGACTGGAATATTTAGTCTGCTTTTGAATCAAATATTTTCTTCAAATTTATCTTTAGGAAAAAATATTATATGGCCTTTTTCATTATCAAGGCTTATGTGGCCTTTTTTAGTATCAAGGGTTCTATGGCCTTTTTCAGTATCAAGGCTTATGTGGCCTTTTTTAGTACCAAGGCTTCTATGGTCTTTTTCAGTATCAAGGCCTTTGTGGCCTTTCTATTATCAAGGTTTTTGTGGCCTTTATAGTATCAAGACTTTTGTGGCTTCTCCTTCAAGGCTTATATGGCCTTTTCTTCAAGTTTTCTATGGCCTTTTTGCATCAAGACTTATATGGCCTATTATTCAACTTGTGAAGTTCTTCGATTCAGCGATGGAGATCTTCTGTCTCTTAACTTCACCATAAATATTCACTAAAAATATTCTTATTTTGCACAAGGAACTAATCTTTGCACTATGAAGGTACATTGACCTTTGGGCAATGAAGTTGGAGTCTCCTAGCTTTCTATTGTAGGAGGAGTCCCAATCCTCTGAGAATTAATTTTTTGTAATAAAAGAAACTTTAGGCAATAGTTAGCAAATTCTAGATATCTTGGATGATCTTCACTAGATGATTTGTCAATCCAATGGATTGAATGTTGATTCTTGGTCTTCATAAGTTTTTCCTATAACTCTATGGAAATAATCTAGTCAAATGCAATCTCATTATTTTCTAGAACTGAGATTTCTTTCATTCCTCACTTGTGAATCTCCCTAATTCTACCACCTAGATTCTTCTTAGATATTTTGATAGTGGTTGGTTCAGCGGTGTGTTAGTTTTACAAAAAACTCAAGCTCAATGATAATGGTAGTTTCCCTATTGATATACAAAAACTAGATCTATTGTAGCTCTAATACCACTGCTAGCTTTTGATGTAATGACCAATGGGAAATAGTAATCACAATATGCATAATAATATAAAATAAAATAAATTTGTAAGATGACTTAACTATTCTGAATAGAAATAACATAAATTAATACAGCGTAGCTATGGAGGAAATAAACACTCCATTAATAAAGCTATTGAACTACAGTGCACCCATCACCAATATATGGTGACATACACAACACTGCACTACTACCTATGACTATGTTGTAAGTAGATATAGCTATATATGTCCTCCTTATCATATCTATCTAACAATGATGTCTTTCTTATATAGGAAGATAGGTTCCTTGGCAAATACTCCACCTAGTTGTGTAAGGGACAACTTGCACATATACAACTTACACACTAACACTTGTGCATTTATTACATTTTATGAAGTAACTATATAACTTCCCCCTAAAGTAATCTAATATCCTAATTATGTACCTTGGAAGATATATTTATGTAACCCAAATGATGGAATATGCTATATTTCTAATATCTTTGGTTCTCAAATTTGCTTGCCCTTCCTTAACACTCCCAATATCTTTCACTACTTGATAGTTGTAACTTCCAACTCTTCTTTCCTCCAATGTATTTTTTAACTCTCCAATGCTTGTTGTGCTTCTTTGTTTCTAACACTTGGTGGTATCTCTTCTTTGTCAATGGTTGCTCCTCTTATAAAATGGTGGCTCCTCCTTTGGTGGTACACCAATATCTCTTCCTTGGTGGGGTTTTTGCCCCTTTGATTGATATATTTTTAATGTTGTTCAACTAGATATATAAGCTTCTTAAATTGGGTAAAAACCTTTGCTTTTTAATTTATTTATCTCCTAAGAAACTTGCACCTTAATCCTTTCTTTGGATATGCCTTCTAACTTCTTTTTTTTTTATATTATAATCCAATGTGAGTGTTACATTCTTCAAGTTTTGGTGCCTTTACTTGGTATCTTTAGACATTTTTTTTTTTTGTAGATAAGATACTATAGCATTAATACTAGGTTTTACAGGTTGACCCAAAACCTTTTACAAAAATCAGCCTAGGGCTGTTGATGAACATGTCCTTACTAAGGATCCTATATATGTAAAATCTACATACCGCCAAAGCCATTACATCCAGTAAGGCACATAGCCTGTTATCAAAAAGAAACTTCCCATACAAAATTTTGGGTATACCCCAAGAAAACACACCAGCATCATAATTACAAAAAAGAAATAGACACAGATCCCTTCCTTGAAATAGTGGAGAAACAAAAAGTTGCAGACACACATAGTAGAGTATTGAAAAAAACTCCCACAAGCTCTATATTGATAGTTACTCTTAATAATTATTTGGTAATTGCTTTCTTCCATATATGAAATGCTTTGGGACCACATCCCATCTTGGCCAATCAGCCTTGGAGAAGTGAACCTATTGGCTAGATTTATGGTGGTGGCTATATGGTGGTCCACGTGGCTCTGGTTTGAAGTCTTATATTGTCATTTCTTTCCTACCCTATGATTATCAACCAACCTCAAATTACTAAGATGACTAGGAGCCATGTTATATGACATGTGACTATCCCCATTAGTCTTTGTGGTATTTCCAAGCAGCATCCACCAAGACTGACAACTCGGATAATTTTTATTGAGCATGTTGTCTTTGAGCACTTATTCAACCTTTCCTTAGACAATAATACTGCCTCCTTCATTGGATTTTAAGACTCTTTATTTTGCAGATTGTAATAGCTCTAATATGGTGCTCTTATAAATTTAAAATAAACTAATTTTAATTCTTAAATAAAAAAAAATTATAGCATCAATGTGTCATACCTTTTGGCCTCTTTTGTAGCCAATCTTCTTGGTGATTTGATTCACATTTTTACTACCTCAAATTTGTATAATTTGCAGCTCTCATTTCTATTCAATTGTTGCCTCAAACTTATCAATATTCAACTTTAATTTCTGCCTAGAACTCTCTACCTTTTAGCCTTTAGCTTGCAGTTAAAAAGGCTTTAGTTTGTAGTTTTCAACACTGTTTATGAATCATCTATTATGCTGTCCAAATTTCTTTATAATTTGCAGCAATTATCCTTCGTCTAATGCTACCCAATAATATGATTTTATGGCTTAAATTCTCCTCCAAATCCCTTCTCTAAAACTCTAAAATTTGCAACTATTAGTGTTACCCAAATGCTTCCCTCTTACTATTCAAAAAACTGCACTATTGTAGCTTCAAATGTAGCCAATTCCTCATTTTTTTTGTTGTCCACAACTTTCTCTAATCTGCCCTATATTATCCAAAAATCCAGCTCTAATATCTTCTCTTAATGCTGCTCAAATTTGCAACTTAAATCTCATCAAATTGTTGTTTTAAAATTTTGATTTCTTCTCCTTATATTGTTGTCTAAAATTAACATTCATTTTCTCCAAATTGCTACCTTCTTTGGCTCTAGATTCATCCTTTAATTTGATATTCAAGGACTCTTAAAAATATATCCAGTTTTTCAAATTGTAGCTTTATGTTACCTTCAATTTGTTGTCCTATGACTCTTCAACTTCTGCTATGATAATCAACAATATTCTTCTCCGTAATGGCAGTATTCAAATTTCTCAAGTTGGTGGCATTTTCTATCTTCTTTCTCCTCCTTGGATATTTTTGAAATCTGACTTTAAATTTAGCCTACTTTTTGGCTTCTTCCTCAAGAATCTGAATATCTTGAGATGTTCAAGAATCCTTTCCAAAGTTTGGTAAACTTCTTGTCAAATCCTTTTTTTCCTTTGGGCTTATTGTTGGATGGCAACAATTATCCTAAATTCCATTTTTTAAGAGATACTCCTTGAAATATTCTACCTTTAGCTTTCTTCATATATTATCTAATGGCAACTTCTTCAATATTTTCCAATAGGGCTTCTTTAGCCATCTTCTTTCTCCTTCCAAATTTGCTTAAGACCTCTTCTCTTGGGTCTTCAAATTTTGTGACTCTTCAATTAGACCTTTTTCTTAGTCCTTTATATTCTTTGTCTAATATTATATCTTCCAAATTTGGAATTTATTCAATGAGATCTCTTCTTTTGGATATCCTATTTCTCCAATATTCAATAGGGCTTCTCTTGGCCTCTTCTCAATCTTCAATAGAGTTGTTTTGTTTTTTCTTCAATCTACAATTTGTAGTCTTCAATATTCTATAGGGAAATCCTTCTTGGATCTCCTCAATATTTTACTTTCAATATTCAATTGGGTATTTTACTTAGACCTCCTTAATCTTCAATGTATACTTATTTGGTGCAAAAAAGAACTAATCCCTATACGAGTAAAGCACATAGAATTTCAGGCAATAAAAGATAAAATTCTTATCTATCCATTGTAGGAATATTCTCAACTTCTAAGAATTAATTTTTTGCAACCAAAAAACTTAGATAACAACAAAAAAATTCATATAAATCCCTACATTTATAAAAATCAATAAAATTCACTAGTTATCCTTCAATATAGTGGAATGACACTATGTTGAATACTAGTCTTCACGAGTTTTCTTGAAACCCTATATAAATAATATAGCCAAAAAATAACTTTAAAAATGATGAAAAATTAGATCTCCCTATCTCCTCTCAATCTCTCTTGTGGCTCTCTCTATCTCCTATCAATCTGCCTTGTGCTCTAATACCACTATTAGCTTTTGATGTTAGATACTTAATAAGAAATCAACCATAATATATAAAATAAGCATGCAATATTAAATATATGATAATGGCAATACAATAAGCATGTAAAAATCATAAGAAAATTCTATAATTACTCATAAATCTTCCATTAATGAAGGCTTGTAAAAATAGTATAATGATAAAAATTGGAGGTCTCAAACTCTCCATATTCCTTACATCCTCTATATTGTATCTAGTATATCATATGTTATGCTATCTACCTTCACTTTCTTATTTAATCTCTATCAAAGGTCTATATAATTATATGTGGCTCTTGGCCTTCTACATACCTATGAATCTTCATCTTCCTAGTCTATGGACTCATGTACACATGGACAACATACACATTTACATTATGAAGTACTTTGCACATTCTAACAATACTTGTGCACTTATTGCATTGCATAAAGTAAATACTCAAACCCTAATCTAAGACACACTCCTAATATAAATATGTACCCAAGGTGGTACATTAGCATATACAAAATAATGTAATATATTCCAACAATTTTGCCTAATAAGGTAGCATATAGAATGATACCAAAGAATATGAAGAAATAAATAGATAAGTTCAGGAGTTGTTGGGCAAGGGATTGATCAAAGAAAGTTTGATCTTATGTATAGTACCATTTGTAATTGCACCAAAGAAGGGTGGAGAATGGTACATGTGTACATATTCAAGGGTTATCAATAAGATAACTATAAAGCATCTATTCCCATTGTCTCATGTGGACAATTTGATGGATTGCTTAATTGGAGCACAAAACTTCACAAATATAGGTTTGAAGAGTGGTTATCATAAAATATTAATTAGGGGAGGAAATGAGTAAAAAATGTATTCAAAACAAAGGAAAAATTGTACTAGTGGTTAGTTATTAATTGATAAATGCACCTAGTACTTTTATGCAGTTGATGAATAAGTGTTGAAGCCTTATTTTAGTAAGTTTGTAGTTATCCATTTGGATGACATTTTAGTATTTAGTAAGATCAAATAAGACCATTTAGCACATTTGAGATTTATCTTTCAAAGACCAGGAATAAAAGTTTCTATTCAACTTGAAGAAATGTAATTTTATGAAGGAATTAGTGTACATGGGTTTTCTCATTTTCCAAGAAGGGTTATAGATGGACCTCGAGAAGGTGAAGGCCATTGTAAATTGGCCATGACAAAGAAATAATTTTGAGACTAGGATTTTCCATGTCCTAGCAAGATTTTATAGGAATTTTATAAAAACATTTAGTGAAATTTGTGCTTCAAATATAGAAATGATAAAAGGAGGAAATCATGAGTTTAAGTGGACAAATATAGTAGAAAGAATTTTTCAAATCCTTAAGGAGAAGATAACAAAACAACCTATTCTAGCCTTGCCTAATTTCAACGAGATATTTTAGGTGGATTGTGATGCCAGTGGAACAACAATAGGAGTCTTAAGCCATGAAGGTAGATCCATCACCTATTTTAGCAAGAATATAAATAAGGCAAATAAGTACTCAATAGGGGATCAATATTTGTATGTTATTATTCAAGCATTGAAGAAATTGAGGCATTATTTGCTACTAAAATATTTTCTTTT
The DNA here is from genome assembly GCA_028583015.1 of Wollemia nobilis. Lineage (NCBI taxonomy): Eukaryota > Viridiplantae > Streptophyta > Pinopsida > Araucariales > Araucariaceae > Wollemia > Wollemia nobilis. Next base: position 478,714 of record JAQPPZ010000101.1, read on the forward strand.
ATTCATAGATAATTATGCTCTACAATTCATCAACAACCAGAGTAAGTTGAATCAAAAGCATATGAAGTGGGTAGAATATTTGCAAGGATATTCATTTTTTTTGAAGAATATAAGTGGTTATTCAAATCAAATGGTTGATGCCTTGACTAGAAGAAATCTATTGGTTAACATGATGTAGACAAAAGTTTTTGGTTTTGATGTCATGAAGGATATTTATACTAATGATGTAGACTTCAAGGAATATTGGGAAACATGTAGTAATCCTAATATAGTGGATGGGACACCATGGTTAGATTATTTTATCCAAGAGATACTATTTTCAATGGGAAACAATTATGCATACCATAGAATTCCATGAAAGAGAATCTAATAAAAGAGAAGCATAGTGGAGGACTAGCTAGATAGTTTTGAGTGGAAAAATTGATGAGTCTACTTTGTGCAAGTTACTATTGGCCTAGAATGAATGTGGATGTAAGAAAATTTGTGTAGTGTTATCAGGTTATCAACATGCCAAGGGAAGAAATCAAAATACCAGAATGTATCAACCATTACCAATGTTAGAGATACCATGGGAGGACATGAGCATGAATTTTATTCTTTGATTACCAAGGATAAAAAGTGGTAACGATTCCATTTTTGTTGTTATTGATATATTCTCAAACATGGCATGTTTCATACCTTGCAATAAAATAAATGATGTTATCAATATTATTGATTTGTTGTTTCAAGAAGTAATATTTCATGGTTTGCTAAAGAGTATTATATCATATAGAGATGCAAAGTTTGTAGGACAGTTTTTACCATACCTTGTGAAAGAAGTTGGGCACCAAATTGATATTTAGTTCAAATTATCACCCACAAATAGATGGATAGACCAAAGTAGTGAATAGGAGCCTTGGAAATTTTTTGTGATATCTAGTTGATAATAAGCCAAAGCTATGGGATATTATATTGGCATAGGCAAAATTTGCATATAATAATTCAATGAATAGGAGCACAACCAAAATTCTATTTCAAATTGTGTATGGAAATCATCCCAAAGTAGGGGAGTTATGAAGTACAACCAAATTGTAGAAACCTAGTGCTTTGGTGGAATATTTTATTGCATATATATAAGAATTCAATTGTGAAGTGAAGGATGATTTGGAAAAGAATATCATGAAATACAAGAAATGTACTAACCTTAAGAGTCGAACACAAGAATTTCAAGTTGTGGATTTTGTTTTGGTACATTTATAGAAGAAAAGGTTTCCTAGGGGTAATACAATAAGCTCAATTGGAAAAAGATCAGGCCCTGTAAGGCCTTGAAGAAATTTTCCACCAATGCATATAAAAGTGAGCTTCTAGAAGGTATTGATATTTCACTTATCTTTAATATAACTGACCTATATCCATGCTATGGTCAACCTATAAATGAGTATGAAGATCATATAATAGGTATTCTAGCATAGGAATGGATAACACAATTGCTAGAGAAAGAACAAGATGAAATTGAAGGTATTATAAAATTTAGAGTGGTATGAATGATAAGAGGTAAAACATATCATGAATATCTAGTTAAGCGGAAAAAATATGATATTGATGCAGCAAACTTGGATGAAAGCTTCTAAGGTTGCTAAGTATGGAGTATCCATTGAGGACTTCAAAAATATTCATAGAATAGTTTTTTTTCTACCCAAGGTGTCTGATGTAGGAGTATCTAAGGGAGGGTGTTTTAAACCATGGTATAAAGAACATGGTTTTCAAACCATTGGATTGTGCACATTTTTTTATGCATGTATTTTTTGTTTTATGAATATTCTTTGTTGTTTTGAGCACAGAGTTTATACTTTGTGCATATGATTTCAGTTTGTGCACATGGTTTGTTTACACATGGTTTTATGTATTTTTGTTTGTTTATAAATAGTTGCAAAGGGTGAAGTTGAGGAGAAGAAGAAAAGAAGGAAGAGAGGAGAGAAAGAGAGAAGGGATCTTCAAAAACTTAGCTTTGTACTCTCGAATAAATAATAATAATAAAATTACTTTATCAATATATTCTTAAACCTTGATTTATGTGGAATATATATATATATATATATATATATATATATATATATATATATATATATATATATATATATATATATATATATATATATATATATATATATATATATACATTATATATATATTTTGTAGGTTGTGTATATTGTTGCATTTTGTGTGTAGATCTAGAAAATACCCCAAAGTGTTAGAGTCTAGACAAAAAAATAGACATTTGTGGTTGAGAAAGGTTGCAGGCATTGGGAAATGCTAAGGAAGTGAGGAAGCTTGAAGGTTTAGAACATGCTTTATAGAATCCTAGCTATGAGGAGAATAGTCAGAAGAATAGAAAAAATCCTTAATGAGTAAGGATTTGGTTGTTGTGGTTGAAGGTTGGATTGTCACACAGTGTAAGTGGTCATATGATGGAGAGAACGTACAATTATAGGGATGGATAATTTCCAAAGAAGAAACCATTTGAAGTATATATATTTACCTTATAATAACCAATTTTCCATATTAGAGTGAGAAGTAATTATCTAATTGTACGATTGGAATTTTTTTTTGTATGTTTGCAAAGGATGCTAGATAAAATTCACTATTATATAGTCGAAGAAGTGATTGTATAATTGTGCAATAGAAGGAAGGCATTGTACAATCATATGAGTAAAGGAAGAATCATATAGTATTTTGACAAGAGAAATTATATGGTTGGTGGAAGTTGTATGAAGGGTTTGAGCATTACAATATTAAATCATACATTTGTATGATTGCAATATTATAATGAACAATTGCAAAATTGTAAGTTGAATTATAATTAGAAGGGTGTATGAATTATTGTACAACAGGGTGCAGTTTGCAAACGTACAATTGTATGTTTGGAAGTGCAATCATAAAAGTGTACAAGTAGAAAGGAGTATCATTGGTTTTGCATCAATAAAATAATGATAGAGAAATGGTATAAAAAACTTCACAACTATTAATATATTCATAATTTTTATAATGGTTTACAATGTAGTATAACTGTTTAATTAAGTGGATGTTAAAGTTTGTTAACTTTATATATTTTCTTATATATAACTATAGCTCAAATAAAGGTGTTAGAGGTCAATTCACACTTAAAATATGTTTATAAAAAATAAAAAATAACTATTGCGAAATGTTAGTATAAATAATTTAATGTTTTACTAAAGGTAATGTAGACAATTATAAAACCATTGATAATATATTTTTAATTTTCAACTGTGATTTTCACCATGTTATTACTGCCTAGCTAGCTGGATATCCAAAATTTTAAAATTGATATAAGTCTCCTTCTACATGTGGCTTGAGGAAGGTATAAAGTTCATTTAACATTTTGAAAAATACCTTGACCAAAAAGAGTGAAGAAAACATTATACATTTTGATATAATGACTAAAGGAATGGTACATAATGTTTAACCATGTATCCCAAAAAGGAAGAACACTATAAAACGTTAGACATGTAAATGCTACAAGAGTTTGATTCTTCCTTGTTGAAAAAAGGAATGGTATAAAATATTTGAGTAGTATGCATTGAAATATAAGTTAATGTTGTAATTTTTTTTATAGATATGTGTTGATGAGAGGGAATGCTACAAGCAATTCAATTCCTTCTTGTGTGGAAAAAAAAATTAATTAAGCTATTACTAAAAGTTGTAGTTATTATAAAGCAATAAACAATATATTTATTTGTATTTTTTTTTAACATGGCATCATAATTACATAAAATATATGTTTTAAACCTCTTAAACTTAAATATGACTTATTTTGTATATTAAATTTGTAGGCCAATTTACATTTTACTTAATATATATATATATATATATATATATATATATATATATATATATATATATATATATATATATATATATATTTAATATCAAAGGAATAGTATAAAGAGTTTGACAAATATGTATTAAGAAATATTACAAAATTTTGTTATAAATAGTTTGGTTTTTGACTAAAAATATCATGCATTTAGTAAATTTATAATTTCTAACCATATTTTTCATTGTGGCACATAGCTTAGCAAGGTAGATGTCCAAGCTTGTTAAATTCATATATATCTCCTTTGTGTGTGGAACTTTAGGAGAGGTGTTGGAGGTCAATTTACACTTCAAAAAATGATTAAAGGTACCACATTGCTTAGCGAGGTAGATGTGCAAGCTTATTAAATTCATATATATCCTTTGTGTGTGACTTTAAGAGAGGTGTTGGAGGTCAATTCACACTTTGAAAAATAATTAAAGGAGTGATACAATAAGTTTGATAAGTATGTATCAAAGAAAGAATAATGCTACGAATGTTTTGAATAAAGAGAATGACACATAAGTTTAACTCTTTTTTGTTGGAAAAAAGGAATGGTAAAAAATGTTTGAATAGTAACTTTGATAAGTTTGTATTGAAGAAACAATAATGCTATGAATATGTGTTGAATAAAGAGAATCACACAAAAGTTTGATTCTTCCTTGTTGGAAAAAAGGAATGGTACAAAATGTTTGACTGGTAAGTTTGTTAAGTATGTATTGAAGAAATAATAATGCTTTGAATATGTGTTGAATAAAGAGAATGACACAAAAATTTTATTCTTTCTTGTTGGAAAAGCAATGGTACAAAAATTTTGACCAATAAGTTTGATAAGTATGTATTGAAGAAATAATAATGCTATAAATATGTGTTGAATAAAGAGAATGACAAAACAGTTTGATTCTTTATTTTTGGAAAAAAAGAATAGTACAAAATATATGACTAGTAAGTTTGATAAGTATATATTGAAGAAAGAAGATTGCTGCAGTTATGTGTTGAATGAAGAGAATGACAAAAAAGTTTGATTCTCTATTTTTGGAAAAAAAAAATGGTACAAAACGTTTGACTAGTGTTGTGGCTGCTCCACAACGTACCCCAAAATTGGGGACCCACATTTTTGCATGTGTTGCGAGAAGACTGAAGTGGCCCATAGGCTAAAGATCAAGGAAAAAAGCAAAACACCACAAAAGAGAAAAAAATTTGCGATATCGCGACATGTTGCAATTTCATGGCCAAAATAGAAAAAGTGTCACGATATCGCGACATGTTGCACCATCGCGGCCAAAGAAGAAAAGGTGTCGCGATATCGCGACATGTTGCACCGTCGCGGCTAGAAGAGAAAAAGTGTCGCGATATCGCGACATGTTGCACTATCGCAGCCAAAGAAGAAAAGGTGTCGCGATATCGTGACATGTTGCACCGTCATGGCCAGAAGAGAAAAAGTGTCGCGATATCGCGACATGTTGCATTTTCGCGATTCAAAGCAAAGAGAGGAGGCAAAAGAGAAAAAGTGTCGCGATATCGCGACATGTTGCATTTTCGCGATTCAAAGCATAGAGAGAAGCCAAAAGGGAAAAAGTGTCGTGATATCGCGACATGTTACATTTTCGTGGCTACAAGCAACAAAAGAGAGCAAGGAGGCAAAAGTGTCGCGATATCGCGACATGTTGCATGGTCGTTGTCAAAAGATAAAAAGTGTCGCGATATCACGACATGTTACATTTTCATGACGAAGGGCCATAAAAGGGAAACCAAAGCACATGCATGCACAAGGGAAGGTGAAACGAACAGTCAGGGAAGGTGAAACGAACAACCATCAGAAAACGAAACGAACCATCATGGAAGGAGAGACAATTTTTCAGAAGTTTAAATACGCCATTCAAAGAGGCCAGAAGGGGTCGAAAACTGCCACGAGCAGAGTTACAGATTTGAGGGCAATAGGGCCATTCTGGACCTGTTCTAGTTGTTTTCTTCCATTGACTGGTTTGGGAAAACCAGAAACTTCTGTTATTGTAAAATGACAAATTTTTAATACAGAAAATTTCAAAAAGTTGCATCTTATGGACAAGAAAGAAGGAGCCATTTTCTGCATGCAATATTGAATGTCTATTTTTCCCATTTTCAGATTTTAGGCTTGTAAATGGAGTTTATGCAAGTTTTTCTTGGTTGCTTCATGCGAATGTTTAAATCTGAAAACCTCATTTAAAACCCTAGGAGCCAGCACTTAGCTTATCCGGATTGTGCTTGTTTTGCAGGTCCAATAGGTTAGGTTGCATGCATGAAAACCTCATATCTTCGATTTTGTCGAAATAGGATAGCATCATACTGAATGCATTTTCATTTTTTCTGCATTTTACTTCAAGAAATTTTAACTTTATTTTAATATTCAGACATTAAAATAAACATTTAAAAAACTTCAAAATACAAAAATAATTTAACCATTGCGTAGGTTATACTTCATACTTCCAATACGCAATTTGAAATTTCATTTTCGGAGTTGTTTAGTATTTTTAAAAAATTCCTTAAAGTTGTTGTTTTGTTACAGATTGTTAAAAAATCCGAAAATGAAAATTTCTATTTTAAGGTCAAATTTCATGTTTTCAGCTCTGTTTTGCACTCATGAGCCTATGATGACATTCCCTTCATGAAAATTCCAATTTCATTGAAGGGGTTATGTTTTATGGCATTTTCACAAATTTCCATGTCTTAAGCACTACATCATGGTCATATGAGGACCAACTCACATTTGCTCTATTTTGGTTCAATGAACAATCACTAAAGTTTCATGTGTAAAATAAACCAACATTGCCCCTTGTTTACAGTTACTTGCAATCACTAAGGTGTTCCAAGCATTTAAAGTGAATATCTTCAGTCAAGATCATTAATACACATATGCAAATGCTAATATAGCGGAGACCTTGGAGAAGTTGTTTGTTTAACTTCTTTGCAAGAGGGGATTTGAAGTCCAAATCCTAAAGGAAAGTGTACTTTCACAAGTGTGTGAAAATACCACTCAACATTTTGGCGCTAGAAGGAGGGCCTGAATTGGTTTATTTCAGTGTGATTTAAATGCTATAGGGATTTAAATTTTGAATATTTCATGCCCTATTGATTATTATCTTTGGCCCTCTTTTAACAATACAACCTTGTAGTGTTAAAAGGAGGACATGAAATGCTATGCATTGTTCTAACGCTTTTGATTGTTCATACAGGAATAATGTGTTTGATTTGATTTTGAAGAATTTTGGTCTTGATTAACGAGGTTGTCTCCATGCAGTTACTTTTATCGGATTTTAATGGATACATTTCTTGGTTGATGCTAACATGATTATTCATACGTTACATGTTTGATATTTGCTAGTCATTTCATGATTATTTGTAAGGAATTATTTTGTCTAAAATGTATCTGTTGTCGGTATTATGCTCTTCACTTGCATGTAATGCGATCTTGTGAATTAGAAAGCCTACAACACTAGGAGTATGCTCTTCACCTGTGCATATGCGATCTGGTGAATCAGAAACTAATTTACATTTTTAGAATATTGCTTTGTCATGGTTCCTTCTTTCATTCATGACTAACAAATTGGTTCTGAAATTATTCTTTGAGTTTCATTAATGGCTACAACTGCAAGAACGTGGTATGGGATACATGCTAATCCTTTGAACATTAGTGGAGATTTTCATGATTTACCCAAGAACGTAGAAAAACATTTGCTCAAATTTAAGCACAATGGTCCAACATCAGCCGAGGAACATATTCAAGCCTATGTGGATATCCTAGTTAGATGGAATGTCGAACATGAGGATGTGGCATGTAGAATGTTTCCTGGAACCCTAGATGAGGTGGCATATGATTGGTACATCAATTTACCCGCTGGTTCTATTACATCTTGGACGCAATTGAAAGATGAGTTTATCGATCAATTTAGGTTGTTCATTGATCCTCTTACGATATTTCAACAATTTGTTTCTTGCAAAAGAGAACCTAATGAGCTAGTGAGAAATTTCAACTTGAGGTTTCGAAAGCTTTATGCGAGATTAATTTCTCCCTATACTCTTGAGGAAAGTGGTGCTCTTCAAATATACTTTCGAGCATTGGATCCATTATTTGCCATATTTGTTAGGATGAATCCCTTGGTTACTGATCTTGCATCGGCCTACACAGAAGCTATGATTGTAGATCAACAATTGAGGCCGCAAGGTTATGGAATGGAGCAATCAACTATGGTAGGACAACTAGGGGCTTGCAATCAAACCTCGATGGTAAATCAAGCGTGGGCACAACAAAATTTGATATTAAATGTTTTTCCCTACAATCAACTTTATCCTACCATACCAACTTATGCTCCCACTTGTGCTTATACAAGTACTTCCATCCATCCAACTATGCCTCAATTAGAGAATCATGTGGTCACTCATGGAACTATCGCAACAAATGTTCAAGCTCAGTCCGTGGATATCAATCCAACTAATCCTACTACTTCTACCACTCAACCCAAAGAGTTCGTATCGAGAGTGAAAGAGCAAAAAAAAGTGGTTAAGAAGGTATGTAGGCATGTTCCACCACAAAAATGAGCACATCAATGTATGCATCCAAATCATCCTAGGAAGAAAGTTCATAATGCCGATCTTAATGGTGTTTCCTGTTATGCTTCTTCGAGCGTTACAAGAGATTTGGAGGTGACTCATGTTGAAGTAAATACCTATTCAAAAATTCTTGAAGAGCATGAAGATTTTGGAGAAGAAATTTTATGGATGGGTAACAAGAAGTTGGAATCAAATAATCACCATCTTGTTTTGGAAAATAAATATCCAGAATCATTACCCAAAAAGGAGGATTTGGATGAACAAACTTATGTGGATATGATTTGGGCAGATGTACTTGCAAAGGATTGGAGCAACTATATGACACGGAATTCAAAAATTGATCCCATTATAGAAGCTCCTAAGTCATCACAAGTGGCTGAAAATGAATTTGAAATAAAATCAACAAATGAAGTTGAAGACATAATCGAATTTCACCACTTGTTCTCGAAAGACACTTTGGATGATGCTCTCGAAAGTGATGACCAAGAGGATCCACACCTTCCAAATTGTGATAAAATTGAATCATGGGTTACAAATTTGGATTATGATAGCTTTACCAATTTGAATTCAAGAAATAACCCACTTTTGGAAATAACGGGACCATCTAAGGAAGGTGAAGATGAATTGGATGAGAAACAGGTTGATGAATCAGACGATGAAGAAGAAATACTTGAACGTCACAACTTGAACTTGGAAGATGATTACTATGATTCATGGAAGAAATGGGAAGAATATTATCAATCTGAATCTTCTAACAAACTTGTTGTGTCAATTAATATGCAGGATAACTCAATTGCTTCCTCACATGAGGATACTATAAATCCTGTACAATTTGAGAAAGTTTTGGAAGAGGAATTCGAATCTCATCAAATTTTGGAACATGATAAGGATTCTACAACCATGAATCAAGAAAGAGAGTCACTTGCTTTAGATTCCTTTGAAGGAAAAGAAGTTGAAAATCTTGATCCACTTACTTGTGCTACAACGATTATGCCATTTCAAAATGAGAAAATTACAAAACCTAAATCATTTGGGTTTGATATCATTGATGATCCAATTGAAAATCCCACGTTACCCAAAACAACCCAAGTGATTGATCATGGAAATATGTTAGTTAACCCACCCCTAGATAGACAAGACTTATGGTTTGAAAGGGATGGACATGTGTTCAATTGGGTACCTAAGTTTGGTGCCTTTGATAAACAAATCATGGAGAAAGAACAAGTGCTACATTATGATGAAATGCCATTGAAGGTGAATGAAGAACAAGGATTAATTTCTAACCACACCTTTGATAACATTACTTTAATGAATGAAAAGGAGCTTGATGCATTTAAATTGCTAAATCAAATTCATCAACAATTAATTCTTGAACCTAGGATAAAAACTCCTAATGATTCCCATTTAGTAAATATCCTAGATGCTTGCAAATGTTTGCAGAAATTTGATTGGCCGACAAACTTGGAAAATGAATTGGCTTTAAAATGTTTAGAAATAGGCTCTTACTTACAAAGTTTCATTTTGGATAAAGAAAGCCTACTTCTAAATCATGAATGGAATGATGAAACTTGCACTTTAAAGAATAGACAAGATAAAATTGAATACCAACCATTGTCTAATCAATTTGATTTGAATCTCACCTATGGTGTTGGTAATAGAACTAAATCAAATTGGTATGGTGAGCGTGGCAAGTTGAAATTTGTTGCATTGCTTGGTTTGATCTTATTGTTGTTGGATTCCTACAACATTTGGCATACATATTGTGTCATATGTCTTTTGAAATGTTCTAATCATGTTTGGGATCCGGGAAAGTGATAGTCCAAGCTTTGCTTCATCTTGTACCATATTGTACATTTGTATATAATTTTTTTTTTTTTGGTTTGTGATGTTGGGTTTGCATTTCAGTTTTGGTTTTAAGTTTTGTGTGTTGGTCCTTTGGACATTTTTGGTTTGTTTTAAAAAAAAAAAAAAAGTGGGATGTCAACTTATGTCCTTATGAATGTTGGCTAAGACTAGGAGAATATGAAACATCGGAATTGTATTGCAGAAAGCTCCACGAATATTGCAAACACATTAAGGAATATCGTGTGGAACTTGTGATGCATGAAGTTGTCAGTTTTATAAATTATGGCAAAGTAGGTGATATATACTCCATCCGCATTTCAAAAGGAGCAATGCATTCATATCTCATATTACATTCAGCATTGCATATACATTTCATCTCAGTTGCATCTTCATTTCATGTACAATCATTGATAAGGTGTCGAATCCTCTTAGGGTTATTACATAACAAATACTAAAAGGATCCTAAGGTTGGGAACTGATGCCCGAACTATCTTGAACCAAGCACGTTCTACGCAGATTAAAGAGAATCTTGAGCAAAATGGTCAAAACCATACTTGGAAGAAATGGTGAGGCGAAAGGAATATTTCGTGTCTGTCCCATCATGCAACATAATCCTTAAACAGTGGTTTTTACCACTCCCATAATGCTTAAAGCCTAAAATCAGAGTAGTAAGGATAGGGTTAAATCCTCATCGAACTTAGGTTGAGGATCCAATTCCCCAAAGCTCTGATTTGACCTTCATGGAGTAGTAAGGATAGGGTCTAATTCTCATCTCGCTTAGGTTGAGAATCCGATTCCCCAAAGCTTCTATTTTATTCCAAAGCAAATATTTTTTCATTTCTCTATTAATATTGGATTGGAAGGATCGTACTACATGTCCCTTGCAAGGATGGGTAGTCATCCCCAAGGTCCAAGAAATCAAAAGTAGAGCCAAATCATGGATTATGGGGTTAATCTCCATCGGGGCTATAGACGTCTGGCTGGCAGTGGAGTATGCTCATGCGTGGCAACATGTCTTGTCTAAAAACAAGACCACTGACTGCTCAAACGGATAGGCTAGCTTGACAATTTCATCCATAATAGGTTAAATCATTTTGTTCAAGATGAGGTAATGAACTCCGGATCAGAGTAGTAAGGATAGGGTTAAATTCCCATCTCGCTTAGGTTGGGAATCCTATTCCCCAAATCTCTGATTTCACTTACACTTGCACATGGGTTCAAGATGGTAGTGACACATAACCAACTTTGGGATCTGGTAAACTAGTTTAGTATACATATATTTGGTCCTAAGAGGGTTTGACAGTTTTAATATGTTTGTTCATGATGCTAGAAGGTTTGAGCCTTTGCAAAGCAGGTTGTCTTATCTCTAGCATAATTTTCATACATCAAATCATGCACAAATCATTCATGGCCTTGCATACGAATCATAAGTGAAACTGACAATGGAATGTTGATCAATTTCAAACGATAGGGAATGAAGCACATTGCACACACCGAGCTGATGCTTAATAATTCTAATGCTTCATGTATTTCTCGTCTAAGTTTCATTCTTGGGATATTTTCTGACGCTTGTATTTGAGTCTGTGTTTTTAGGTTGAGTTCTCACCGAAATGCTCAGGAGCATTTCCCAACAGAGTCGCCATTTGTTGTGGCTGCTCCACAACGTACCCCAAAATTGGGGACCCACATTTTTGCATGTGTTCCAAGAAGACTGAAGTGGCCCATAGGCTAAAGATCAAGGAAAAAAGCAAAACACCACAAAAGAGAAAAAGTGTCGCGATATCGCGACATGTTGCAATTTCACGGCCAAAAGAGAAAAAGTGTCACGATATCGCGACATGTTGCACCATCGTGGCCAAAGAAGAAAAGGTGTCACGATATCGTGACATGTTGCACCATCATGGCCAAAGAAGAAAAGGTGTCGCGATATCGTGACATGTTGCATTTTCGCGATTCAAAGCAAAGAGAAAGAGCTAGAATAAAAAAGTGTCGTGATATCGCGACATGTTGCAGTTTAGCGGCCAAAGAAGAAAAGGTGTCGCGATATCGTGACATGTTGCACCATCGCGGCCAAAGAAAAAAGGTGTCATGATATCGCGACATGTTGCACCATCGCGGCCAAAGAAGAAAAGGTGTCGCGATATCGCGACATGTTGCACCATCGCGGCCAAAGAAGAAAAGGTGTCGCGATATCGCGACATGTTGCACCATCGCGGCCAAAAGAGAAAAAGTGTCGCGATATCGTGACATGTTGCACCATCATGGCCAAAGAAGAAAAGGTGTCGCGATATCGCGACATGTTGCACCATCACGGCCAGAAGAGAAAAAGTGTCGCGATATCGTGACATGTTGCATTTTCGCGATTCAAAGCAAAGAGAAAGAGCTAGAAAGAAAAAGTGTCGCGATATCGCGACATGTTGCATTTTCGTGACCGTACAGGAAAAAGTGTCGCGATATCGTGACATGTTGCATTTTCGCGATTCAAAGCAAAGAGAGAAGGCAAAAGAGAAAAAGTGTCGCGATATCGCGACATGTTGCATTTTCGTGATTCAAAGCATAGAGAGAAGCCAAAAGGGAAAAAGTGTCACGATATCGCGACATGTTACATTTTCGTGGCTACAAGCAACAAAAGAGAGCAAGGAGGCAAAAGTGTCGCGATATCGCGACATGTTGCATGGTCGCTGTCAAAAGATAAAAAGTGTCGCAATATCGCGACATGTTACATTTTCCCGCGAAGGGCCATAAAAGGGAAACCAAAGCACATGCATGCACAAGGGAAGGTGAAACGAACAGTCAGGGAAGGTGAAACGAATAGCCATCAAAAAACGAAACGAACCATCATGGAAGGAGAGACAATGTTTCAGAAGTTTAAATACGCCATTCAAAGAGGCCAGAAGGGGTTGGAAACTGCCATGAGCAGAGTTACAGATTTGAGGGCAATAGGGCCATTCTGGACCTGTTCTAGTTGTTTTCTTCCATTGACTGGTTTGGGAAAACCGGAAACTTCTGTTATTGTAAAATGACAAATTTTTAATACAAAAAATTTCAGAAAGTTGCATCTTATGGACAAGAAAGAAGGAGCCATTTTCTGCATGCAAGATTGAATGTCTATTTTCCCCTTTTCAGATTTTAGGCTTGTAAATGGAGTTTATGCAAGTTTTTCTTGGTTGCTTCATGCGAATGTTTAAATCTGAAAACCTCATTTAAAACCCTAGGAGCCAGCACTTAGCTTATCCGGATTGTGCTTGTTTTGCAGGTCCAATAGGTTAGGTTGCATGCATGAAAACCTCATATCTTCGGTTTTGTCGGAATAGGATAGCATCATACTGAATGCATTTTCATTTTTTCTGCATTTTACTTCAAGAAATTTTAACTTTATTTTAATATTCAGACATTAAAATAAACATTTAAAAAACTTCAAAATACAAAAATAATTTAACCATTGCGTAGGTTATACTTCATACTTCCAATACGCAGTTTGAAATTTCATTTTCGGAGTTGTTTAGTATTTTTAAAAAATTCCTTAAAGTTGTTGTTTTGTTACAGATTGTTAAAAAAATCCGAAAATGAAAATTTCTATTTTAAGGTCAAATTTCATGTTTTCAGCTCTGTTTTGCACTCATGAGCCTATGATGACATTCCCTTCATGAAAATTCCAATTTCATTGAAGGGGTTATGTTTTATGGCATTTTCACAAATTTCCATGTCTTAAGCACTACATCATGGTCATATGAGGACCAACTCACATTTGCTCTATTTTGGTTCAATGAACAATCACTAAAGTTTCATGTGTAAAATAAACCAACATTGCCCCTTGTTTACAGTTACTTGCAATCACTAAGGTGTTCCAAGCATTTAAAGTGAATATCTTCAATCAAGATCATTAATACACATATGCAAATGCTAATATAGTGGAGACCTTGGAGAAGTTGTTTGTTTAACTTCTTTGCAAGAGGGGATTTGAAGTCCAAATCCTAAAGGAAAGTGTACTTTCACAAGTGTGTGAAAATACCACTCAACAACTAGTAAGTTTGATAAGTATATATTGAAGAAAGAATATTGCTACAACTATGTGTTGAATAAAGAGAATGACACAAAATTTTGATTCTTTTTTGTTGGAAAGGAATGGTACACAATGTTTGATTAATAAGTATATAAAATGGAGAATGATGTAAAATATTGATAGATATGTGTTAAGAAAAGGGAATAATACAAAATGTTTCATAATTACATAAGTATATGTTTTAAAGCTCTTAAATTTAAAGATGACTTCTTTGTATATTAAAGAAGGTGTTGGGGGTCAATCCACAGTTTAATCTAAAAAACCAAACAGAGCTTTAATACCAAAGGAATAGAACAAAAGCTTTGACAATTATGTACTAAAAATATGTTACGAAAAATTTCTATAGATAGTTTGATGTTTTACTAAAAATATCATGAATAATTGTGTTTATTATAAATTAATAAATATTATATTTATAATTTTCAACCATGTTTTTCACTGTGGTGCATTGCTGAGTGAGGTAGATGTCCAATATTGTTAAATTAATTCATGTCTCCTTTGTGTGTGGTACTTTAGGAGAGGTGTTGGAGGTCAATTCACACTTTGAAAAATATTAAAGGTACCACATTGCTTAGCAAGTTATATATCCAAGCTTATCAAATTCATATGTCTCTTTTATGTGTGGGACTTTAGGAGAGGTGATGGAGGTCAATTTACACTTTGAAAAATAACTAAAGGAGTGATACAAAAAGTGTGATAAGTATGTATTGAAGAGATAAGAATGCTACAAATATGTGTTGAATAAAGGGAATGACACAAAAGTTTGATTCTTTCTTGTTGGTTTGACAACCCAGGTCTAACTCACTTGATTGTACAACCCAATTTAGTTCACTGGTTCAATTGGGTAAAAATTTTGTAGACTTTACTAATTGGACATGACCTATGGTGAAATTTTTGAATTTAAATGGTTTTGATGATCACCAAATGTTTTATTAGTATGAGACATAATCAACCACTTTTGGATTTTGGTCATTGCATACGATTTCCTAAGTGGATGATATTTGGCCACATCCCATCAAAGGTACCATTTTTGTGGATTTATCTTCTCATTCTCATGTTCTAGTATGAGAGCACAAATCCACAACTAGGGTTATCCTCTAGGGCTCATAATACCTAGAGGGTGGATGCATACTTATCCCATCCCATAACATGAGGAACCTAGGCTTATTTTAACCTTTTAGATCAATATTTTAACATGTAAGGGTGTAGTGTATATGCCTAGTACCTAGTTGATTTTCCACTAAATTGGAGTCAACTAGGGTCATGTTATTTCCATGGCTCTAGACCTAGTATCACTTGTCAAATTATTATTAATGATGAGTTGTTCCATTCCAATCGTTGTGGATTATTCTAGATCCTTGATCATGCTATATTTATCCTAATCATAAGTTGTACAAGGACCCATCATAGTACTACTCACACAACAACCTAAAGGAGACATCCTATACCACCCCTCGTCACCTTCTTATTCTGTTCTATCTCATCAAAAAATGGTGATTATCAAGTTGTAGTTACCAACGTGTAACCACTAGTATTGGGTGTTTATGGTCATTCATCCTTCACGATGAATTAGTTTAAGGTTTCTCAAGAGAGGTTCACAACTTATCTCATATTCATATAACCCTAAATTTTTAATGTTTTTTCCTTTATACACACATATTTATGCTAACATTTTTCAATTACTTTTTGCCAAATCACATATTTTTCCATAACCATTGAATAAAAAAAAAAAAAAAACATAAGTTAAAAGAATCTTAACTCTAACAATGAAATGACTAGCTTAGTATATTTAATAAATTATCACTTCCTTAACTTTAATAACAAAGAAACATATTCCTTTAGCTAAATAAACCAATAGCTTTCAATTTAGAATTACATCGTTACTAAAAGAAATTTTAGAATATATTTAAGAAAAGCATCTTCATTAAATCCTATGTCTAAAAGAAGTATAAAATGTTTATTTAGTTAAATATACTTGGTCTAAGCTTCCATCATCAGTTTTGCATAATCATTATATAGCACTCTATCTATTTAATTATAAATAATCAACTACACAACATCGAAGCTATCTTCATACATATGTTAAATAAACTATGCACATGAGGTTAAATTTATGAGGGTACTAATTGAGGTACAATATTCTTTCTTTTACAAGAAATTTAAAGGAAATAAATGCACAACGAAGAATACATCGATCATAGAAAAATATTGAGATTTCACATCCAACTTTCTCATAAAAGGCATCTATCATTTTGTTGTTTATTATCACAAATTTTAAAACTTCAAAATGAAAATAAGTTTTAAGAACCATAGAAGAAATAAAATAATGCTTCCTTTCATTAAATCATCTAATATTATTCGAAAAGGAAGCTAAAATAAAAGATGTATCACAAATTATATTTTATGGTATTCAATAAAGGTAATAGATTATTCTTGCATACAAAATGATGCGCACCTCGAAGGATAAATTAAGTCATTTAATTTTATTTAAGGTAAGTTATATAGATCAAAGAATGCTCTAGTTATAAGCCTTTGCTACCAGGCAAGAACAACAAGCGGTCGATGCAACAGGTTTTGCAATATTTCAGCTAGGCAATAATGCTAATAATAGAAAAGAAGAATAAGGGTTTTGTAATAAAAAATAATAACGACATGGAACATCTATCATCCAATTATGCATCATAAAGTAAGTTTTAACATTCAACATAGAACCTTTCTATTGAATTTCTATTGTCTACAGAGTGCAATCTATGAGGTATACCAAAACTATTAGTGTGTTATTTAGTAAACAAAAATTAATCAATAATCATAGAACACAGGTTTTTGCGTACCCTAAAAGTTAGATACAGCTAACTCATATGATATCATTTTAAACTAATTTTAACATTACAAACTCATTTGTAAATAAAAGGAAACAAGCATCTGGCACAACTTGTGTAACTAAGCTTGCACTATCTTTACATCAGTCACAATTAAGATAGGGGTTTTCCATTTTAAAAAGTATTGCAGTTCCTCCTCGAAGGTGCTATATTCACTGCCATACTCATAAATGATGCTTCCCCAACATTCAAAAGTTTCCTGGATTTGATGTTTTAGGATAAAAATGACCAATAATAATGTAATGTATGCAGCGAAATATTTTATTTAGACTATCAACCACATGTAATAAAACAAAGATGCCACATACAACAAATTTCAAATATTTCATAAAGTGACTTAATTCTGAAGCATTATCAATAATTATTATTTTTATATAAGTGGAAGAGTAGTCACTCAAAGAGGTTATGCTTATCAATACTTTGGGTGACCAACAAATTTAAAAGTAAACAAGCATATATTCAAGAAAAACAACATAATATTTATTTTAATAAAATTCCCAAGAAAAGTATAACAAAGGAAAACCAACATCAAAAGTAAAATGTGTTTTATATAGTATTACTCTCGGTAACACAAATATGGAAATAAAAGGTGAGTTGGTCATAATAGGGTCATCTATAGGAATAGAGTATAGCGTTAAGTAACTAATTTAGAGCAAAAATAATAATATGAGCTCCTTCATTTGGACAAGTATAGTACTGCATCTAATTTCAAAGAACCCAAGCCTATCATATTAATATCTCAAGCATAATAATGGTGCTCAAACTATGGTTTCAAACTGGTATAAACAATAACATAGGTTGAATACGATCGATCAAATATGAATGACAAAAGATATCAAATCTAATATTGAGGCAAGTAACAAGAAGTTTTTAAATAGATAAGCAACACATACAAGCAATTAAAAAGCCTTACTCTAACACCAGCACAGTAAAAGGATAATCATCCTAATTTTTTTTTGAAGAAAATAACAATTTCCTTCCTTCTTTTAATCTGAATCCTCTCAAACGTATGCAATACCAAATGCAAGGTGTAACAACCCTATTGGGACAACTATTATTTTAATAATAATTTGTACTTGCTTTTATTCTTAGGATGTGGTACTATTGATAGATTTATGGTTATAGGACCATGTATCCACCTTTAGATAGGTAGAGTAAGATAAAGAGGACTAGTTACCCTCCTTCAGGCAGATAGATCAAGGTTGATCACAAGAGGTAAGGAAGGATATGATGGAGGTGTGAAAAAACACCACGGATCGTGACTACATGGAATCTCATAAAATAATATTAATGTAGTTGCATCCATATAGGTGCATTTTAAAATGTTTGATTTCAATCGTATGTGTGTTTTGTCTTTTGGTTTACATATCATATATCTCTAAATGTTTTATTTTTCATTTTACTATTAATATTAAATAATATCAAAATTAATTAAATAAAATACAAATTAAACATTAAAAAAATATGGTTATATTTATACTAAAATTAAATAACAAATATTCTTTAAATGAAATTTTGTTTTGCATTTCCTTAACATATATTATATAGTCTTGGCCTCCACTTGGTACATAGTTGGGATGGATGTTTGCATGAAAAATATTGTTGTTTATTGTATCTTTGCTTTGCTATCTATATAAACGAAAATGGAGACCTGAATTAGTCATGATGGTGTGGATGAACGGACTGTGTGCTTGAGATTTTATTTGCAAGAAGAGTGATTGAAAGCCATTCAACGAGGCATTTTCAGGTTGTATTCCTTTAGTTTTCTTGTCTATGTGTGTTTTAAATGGATATGCTATATTTTAATGGCTTTGGAATACTACTTTTTTTGTGCCAAAATGAAAGGATGATTTAATAGTAAATTAAAATATTTTATGTTCTGGAGCTTTGCTTGTTTTAGATTGATAATATATTTTTTGAAGTAAATGACTCATGTATTTGAATTGTTGGTTGAATTCATAAACTGAAATTTTAAATAATCAATTACTCTTCATTACTGAGTTTGCTTACTATTCCTTGTTAAGAATTCTCACTTTCTTAACTTTAATAACTAAGAAATATATTCTGTTAGCTAAATAAATCAATAGCTTTCAATTTAGAATTACATAGTTACTAAAAGAAGTTTTATAATATATTTAAGAAAAACATATTCATTAAATCCTATATTCAAAAGAAGTATAGAAGGTTTATTTAGTTAAATGTACTTAGTCTAAGCTTCCATCATCGGTTTTGCATAATCATTATATAGCACTCCATTTATTTATTTATAAAGAATCAATATGCAACATCAAAGTTACCTTCATACATATTTTAAATAAACTATGCACATGAGGTTAATTTATGAAGGTACTAATCTAGGTACAATATTATTTCTTTTACAAGAAATTTAAAGGAAATAAATGCACGATGACAAGTACATCAATCATAAAAAATGATTGACATTTCACATCCAGCTTTTTGACAAAAGGTATCTATCATTTTATTGTTTATTATCGTAGATTTTAAAATATGAGAATAAAAATAAGTTTTAAGCACCATAAAAGAAGTAAAATAATGCTTTCTTTCATTAAATCATCTAATATTATTCGAAAAGGAAGTTGAATAAAAGATGTATCACAAATTATCTCTTATGTTATTAAATATAGATAATATATTATTCTTACACATAGAATGTTGTGCATATCGAAGGATAAATTAAGTCATTTAATTTGACTTAAGCTAAGTTATATAGAGTACAAAATACTCTGGTTATAAGACTTTTCTACCAGACAAGAACAATACGTGATCAATGCAATAGGTTTTGCACTGTTTCAACCAGGCAATAAATAATATTAATAGAAAATAAGCATAAGGATTTTGTAATTATAAATAATAACAATGTGGAACATTTATCATCATATTATGCATCATAAATTAATATTTAACACTCAACATAGAACCTTTCTATTGAATTGCTATTATCTATAGAGTGCAATCTATGAGGCATACCAAAATCATTAGCATACTATTTAGTAAATAAAAATTAATAAATAATCATAGCACGCAAGTTGTTGCACACTTGAAATTCAGACTCAACAAGCTCATATGATATCATTTTAAACTAATTTTAATATTATAACCTCCTTTGTAAAGAAACGGTAACAAGAATCTAGCACGACTGGTGCAACTGAGCTTGCACTATCTTTACGTCAAACACAATTAATATGGGATTTATCCCTTTAAACAAGTATCATAGTTCCACCTCAAAGGTGCTATATTCACCACTAGACTCCTAAATGATGCTTCCCTAGTGTTCAAAAGTTTATCATATTTGATGTTTTGGGATCATAACTGTTAGAATAAATAATTATTCTCTTAAGTTCTACTAGGATAGACTTACTTAAGTTACCACTCTTCCATGATTCTGGTGAACTCTTAGTTTAGACTAGTTCAGATTTGATGAGTTTTTGTATTCCAATGGCTCTCAATGACCAACTTTGCTATTTATACAAATTTAATCCATGAAATAAATCAATCAGTTCATTGAGCTTCTCTACAAGTCTTGTGATGTGTTGCAGAACTATTTCCTTATCTCAATAGAATATTGTTTTCTAACATGGTACCAGAGCTAGGATAGTTCTTTGCAAGAATTCGAGTTTTTGAAGCTCTCCTTTTTTTTCAAGATCTGGTTCATTTGTTTTTTGGATAATTTTTTTTGGACTTAAATCAACTTGCTTGAAAGTTGTGAAATAGTCACTTTTATCCATAATTTTTTTCAAAAATATTTTTTTGTTGAAAAATATATCTTTAAGCAATTTGTTTTCAACCTGTTAAAATCATAGCATGAGGAATATATTGTAAAATATCTTCTAGTCTTAAGAGCTATAAAGCTATCTTCTATAGGTATGCTTCCCAAATCAATTTTGATAGCCTTCATGCCCTTATACAAGATAGCCTCCCCTAACCTTTACAGGGGTCATTTATTTATAAAAAAATTATTCCTCATTTTTGAATGGGTTGAATTCGCTCTCCTTTTGAGAATGAATCTTCAAAACTGCCATACTACTATTTAAAGTGCTCTCTCCCATTGGGATTTGCATTCATGCTCTCTCCCTTTGGGCCTCCCACATATTTTTAAGAGGCACTCCAAAGTTCCTGATTAACTTTGGAAACTCTTTGCTGTCTCTAGACGATCGTTGCCAATTATCTAGTTCATCTATTCCTTTTGATAGTTGGGATTTATACCACTGGACTCAGTATGCCCATCCTTTGAGCTCCTCTCTTCATTGCTTGGCATATTTTCTTCCTCAGTGCACCCAACTGAGTTCTAAACAGAGAGCCTCTCCCTCGAGTGGTCCTTTAGAGAATGAATTTTGCGCTACCAGTTGAGACGAGCTTACACTATCAGTTCCTAACGTCTCATTGATGTAAATGAACTTGCACTGCCAGCTATCCAGTCTTACGGTGCCAGTTGAGATGAGCTTGCACTATCAGTTTCTAAAATCTCATTAACATAAATGAACTTACACTACTAGTTGAGATGATCTTCCACTGTCATTTGGCCATAAATCTTGGTCTCTCTCCTACCAAGGTAATCCTATTTATCTCCAAGCCATATTCATATTTAGGTATATTGCAAATGTTTTTTCTATAACTTTTTTATTTTTCAAAAATATCAAAGCTTGTATCTTTCAAATTGGTACACATTATGAGGCATCTCGCGTTGCTTGTTTTATATGAATCTCTATTTTTGAAAAATATTCATTTTGACTTCTTTGCAACTAAGGATAGAGCATTTTGTTTGGGGTATTTGATAAAATTTTCTGTAGGAAGACACCATTACCTTGAAGAGAATATGGTGCATGAAACATAACATATTACCTTCGCATTATGTTTCATGGTGCAACCTGAAGCCAACGCATTTAATTTTTCTTGGTTTTAAGTAACACTTGTTTTTATAGGAGCTTCATTTTATTTGGCAGTGAAGACACATTTTAGAGGTAACATTCGTCTTTGTTGCAATTGATTTTGGTGTATTTTGCTTACACTTATATTTTGCAGGAAGCCTCCATTTAGTTTGGAAGCAAAGACTTCATATTGTTTGGTAGAAAGACTCCATTTAGTTTAGCAACGAAATATCCATTTCATTTGGCTTGAAGACTCCATCGTTTGGCAGTGAAACAAAAATTCAAAGGGTGTCTTTGTACTATTTCAAGGTGCACCTATGTCCTCAAAATTTGAGATAGTACACATCTCTCTCTCTGTAGCGTTCATTGCATGCATGAAGATTTGAAAAATAGCACTCATCAGTGCTTCAGAAGGAAGCCTTTTAATGCACAAGCATTACTCTTAATAAATTATGTATCTTGCTTAAAATAATTTGACTTTTTTTAACTTTTTTTAAAGCCTTTTTTTTCAAAGGCTATTTTTGAAAAAAATAAGTGAAAGAGTCCATTGTAACCTAATAAATATAAATTCCTTTGGGCTGGAAACGAAAAAAATATTTTTTTGCTAATCGCCTGGGACAGGTTCTGTTCCAAGAAAAAGGATGGAGGACTCGGATTCAGAGACATCAACCGGATGAACATGGCCCTCATTGCCAAGCAGGCCTGGAGACTTACCATCAATGAAAAATTCACTTGGATTGATATCATTAAAGCTAAGTACCTCCATCAGTTTTCCTTTCTTGGAGAGCACAACCTTCCTATTGGATCCCATTTCTGGAATGGCGTAATCAAAACAAGGAAGATCATCATGGAAGGCTTAAGTTGGTGTCTAGGAACTGGAATGACCATCCATTTCTGGGATGACCCATGGATCCGTGATAAACCTCTCGGCCAAGATCCGCATCTTGCAATGCTCAAGGCGGCTACTGAAGCCACCTTTGGAGATAAGGTGTGTCACTTCATTAACCTAGGTCCTACAAGACCTAAATGGAAACACCTGGATATTAACGGGCCAAAGCATATCACTGAGGCTCTCAAGCAGTTACAAAACTTGTTGAGGACTTGCATCATCCCGAGCTCACATAAAGATGATTCCATGGTCTGGAACCTTGAAGATTCTGGAAATTTCACTGTCAAATTAGCTTACTACAGTCAAGAAACTCCCACAGATGGTTGGGACTTATCAAATCAGGTCTGGGTTCCCAAGATCATTCTCAAGGTCAAATTCTTTTACTGGTTTGCCATCAAAAATGGAATCCTCACCATTGACAACTTGATAATCAGAGGGTTACTCATTCCCAATTGGAGTACCCTATGCAAAAATGTCTGTGAGTCAACTTCCCATGTTTTCTTGGAATTTCCCTTCTCTAGTAGTTCTCAACCAGGTTCATAACACCTTCGACATCTCCACAACCCTCCCACATTCCATTCCCCTCCTTATTAAGTAATGGACCCGACCTTTCAAGAGAAACCAACTTAAATTCATGTGGCAAGCTTGTCTCCACCTTTTCCTGTGGCAGATATGGCTTGAGAGAAATACCAAAATTTTCAAAAATAAAGCCACTAATAAGAAGATTATCATTGTCAAAATCTTTGCCCTTGCTGCGGAGAATGCCTCTCTTGTTTCATCTTCAAAACCCCCCCTCCTGTCCTAGAATCGGACCTAACCAAACTTTTCAATCTATCTAACATCTCTGCCATGCCCCATAATTCTATTGATAGGTCTGTCATCAAGTGGGTCTTACCACCTACTAGGTGGCACAAGCTCAATTTCAATGGTGCGGCCAAAGGCAACCCAAGAGCGGCTGGTGGAGGAGGAATTCTCAAAAACCATAGAGGAGAAATAATTTTGGCCTTTGCCCAAAACCTAGGAATTCAATCCAACAATATGGCAGAGGCACGGGCTCTATTCCAAAGTTTGATCCTCTTGGAAGGGTTGACCATCAACAAAATTATCATCGAAGGAGACTCGCTGCACTATATCAACTGGCTCAATGGTACTGCTAAGCCTCCCTAGGCCCTTGCTTCAATTTTCCAATAATGCAAGGCCCTAATTGGCAATTACCCAAAATTAGTCATTAAGCATCAATACCGGGAAGGAAACAAAGCTACGGACTGGCTTGCTAACAAGGGAATCGACGAATCTGACATTCAAGTGTGGAGAGACTCCTTTCCCATTGGCTTAAGGAATGATTTTACAAGTTTCAATGTTTGCACAATGTGAGATGTTGCCAGGGGATTGGTTTGGTATGCTAATGAAACTTGTCACGATATCGCGACACTTTTTCCTTCTTCTCCTTCGGAAGTGAAATTACAACATGTCACGTTATCGTGACAGTTTTCACCTTTGGCCACAAAAATGCAACATGTTACGATATCGTGACATTTCTTTCTCCTTTGGTCGTGAGGTTGCAACTTGTCGCGATATCGTGACACTTTTTTCTCCTTTGGTCGTGGCATTACATCATGTCACGATTTCGTGACACTTTTTCTCTTTCGGCCGTGATGATGCAACATGTCGCGATATCTTGACACTTTTTCTCTTTGGCCGCGATGTTGCAACTTGTCACGATATCGCAACACTTTTTCTCTTTGATCGCGATGATGCAACATGTCACGATATCATGACACTTTTTCTCTTTGGCCTCGATGATGCAACATGTCGCGATATCGTGACACTTTTTCTTTTTGGCCGCGATGATGCAACATGTCGCAATATCGCGACACTTTTTCTCTTTGGCCGCGATGATGCAACATGTCACGATATCACGACACCTTTTCTCTTCGATCGTGATAATGCAACATGTTGTGATATCGTGACACTTTTTCTCTTTGGCTGTGATGATGCAACATGTCGCAATATCGCGACACTTTTTCACTTTGTCTGCGATGATGCAACATGTCGTGATATCGTGACACCTTTTCTCTTCATCCACGATGATGCAACATGTCACGATATCACGACACCTTTTCTCTTCGGCCATAATAATGCAACATGTCGCGATATCATGAAACTTTTTCTCTTTGGCCATGATGATGCAACATGTCGCGATATCATGACACGATTTCACAACATGTCACGATTTCACAACTTTTTTTATCCTTTTTTTGAGACGATGCAACATGTCATGATTTCGTGACACTTTCTCTCCTTTGGCCACGATGCTGCAACATGTCGCAATATCGTGACACCTTTTTTCCTCTGGCTACGATAATGCAACATGTCGTGATATCATGATATTTTTTCTCCTTAGGCCACACTGATACAACATGTTACGATATCACAACACCTTTTCTTTTTTGTCCGTGACATTGCAACATGTCACGATATTGTGACACTTTTCCTCCTTTGGCCGCATCAATGCAACATGTCATGATATCACGACACCTTTTCTCTTGTGGTCGTGGCGGTGCAACATGTCACGATTTCATGACACTTTTTCTCCTTTGGCCGCGACAATGCAACATGTCACGATATCGTGACATATTTTCTTCTTTGGCCTCGACGATGCAACATGTCGCGATATCGTGACACCTTTCCTCCTCTGGCCATGATGACGCAACTTGTCATGATATCACGACACTTCTTCTCTTCTGGAAGCGACGTTGCAACATGTCGCGATATTGCGACACTTTCTCTCCTTCGGCCGCAATGCTGCTTCCTGTCACAATATTGCAACATCTCTTCCTCCTTTTGTCGTGACGGTGCAACATGTCACGATATCGCAACACCTTTTCCTCCTTGTTTTTTCCCTATGCTTTGGATCACGAAAATGCAACTTGTCGTGATATCGCGACACCTTTCTTCTTGTGGTGTTTTGCTTTTTCTTTGATATTTAGCTCTTGGAAAACATGTAAAAAATACTTGTACAAGGTTCAGGGACCTTTCAACACCCTTTCAACCAATCAAAAAAAAAAACCTAATAAATATAAATCTTATTTTGGGGGGAATTAAAAGCGCTAGTTCTTGCACCTATGGTTTTCTTTTGAGGGGGGGTTTCCTTTTTTGTCTATCTTCATTGTCAACTAGAGTAGATATTTTTTTTTTGGCAGCCTCCTTTTTTGCTAAGTCTTTCTTGTTGCTTCATTCTACTTCTTTTAGCTTATTCTACATTTTTACTATATGCATTAAGAATTTTCTCTTAAAAATCAAAGCAAGCACTCAAATATATTCAAAATTAATAAAAATTTTCATTCTTCAAAATAAATTGCCTATGTTCCACGTACCACTAGCCTCATAAAAACTTATAGTTTACCTCACATAAGTGCGGGTTTTCTTTGAGATACTTGGTATACAGGTCTAGCAATTTAATATTTTTCTCCAAAAGCCTATGTTCCACGTATAAATTCTACTCATTACTTATAGTTTCCCTCACGTAAGGGTGGGTATTGAGAATAATAGATATCAAGGCCTGGGCATTTTCTTCTTGCATCATACGCATTTTCAATATATCTAATCTCCTCATTTACTTATAGTTTCCCTCTCATTAAGGTGGGTAATTTGAGGATATAGATATTAATAAAGCTTATATATCCTTCTTTTAAAATCCATTTCATTTGAAGTGAAAGGGGGGAATTATTGGTTCACTTCAAATTTCTTTGGAAAAATTAATACAATTGATCCACTCACCCCTCATAACTATCATACATGAAAACTCAAAATATTAAATCTCATTTCTCAAAAAGGGCTCACACACCTACTAGAAGAGAAGCAACCTGAATTTGAAAAGGAATATGAAAAATTTGTTCATAAAGGGAAGATGTATGAGACAATGGGAATTATAAGCACTAATGTAAATGAAATATTATGGTTTCACATAACATATTGTAAAAATCCTTATGAAATTTGGCAAAAACTAAAGGACTTGTTTGGAAAATCAAATCAAATCAGGTCAATGCAGCTAGAGGTAGAATTAACAGCATTATCTCCTAAATACTTTAACAATATTGTTGACTTTCTCACCAAATTTAAATAAATCCTCACTCAATACAAAGGTAGTGGAAAGAATAAAATAGAAGAAGAATGCATCTATCTAATTCTTTCTAAATTAAATGGTGTATTTCAAATTTTTGCAACCACCTTTCTATCTACAAAATATGCTCTTGGTGCAAGTTTTAAAATGCCCTCCTTAGAGGAATTTTGTGATAGGCTAACTAGAGAAGAAATTTTTTTTGCTAAGTATGAGATCTCTTCCTCTTCCTTAAAAGCCTTAGTAGAATCCACCTTTACTAAATAAAAATTCAAAAAGAAAGAAATAAGTCCCATAACTTGTACTCACTGCAAAAAGAATGGTCATTCTATGAACAAATGTTGGAAAAGACTACAACAACTAGAGGAAGCAATAAAGGATCAAAATATAGACACTAAGAAGAAGATAGGAAAATCCTTAAATGTTCAAGGCAAGACTATAAAAACTTCATAAAAATACTGGGTTCTAGATTCAGGAGAAACTCATCACATGACTTCCTCATATGAGTCATTCACTTCAATCTTCTCAAGTTCAACATGTACCATAGAATTTGGTGACTCATCCTTTATCCCAGTAAAATAAAAAAGTGACATATTAATTGATGGCATTTGTATCAATAATGTTCTCTATGTAACGATGGCGACGATGGCGGGAGCAGGTGTTGCAGGAAAGTCTTCGGGTCCTGCAAGCGTTGCTGGGCCTACCGCAGGCCCACTCGATGGGAATCTCGGTGAAGACCCAAACGACGTGGTGAAACCGACGGATGGCGATGGGAGCCACTCTAAAACCGTTAGGGTTTCATCCTCTTCTCCTTCCAAAGCACCTCCTTGGTCTTTATCCTTTGCTGACAAAGTGCGGTCTTCGTCCGACGCGTTTTCTTTCCAAACTCCTTTGCCCTTCTCTGTAACGGGCACTGAAGTCTCTTTCCCGAGTGAGGTCATGGAGCCACTGATCTTCCAAGAGTCTCTCTCTCTTATTGGGAAATTTGTCGGTGCTCGGCCTGATATGGAAACTATCCACGAGTGGGCTCTATCCAAATGGTGGCTTTCGGGCAGCTTGGAGTTAGTGGCCTTTCCCAGGGGGTTTTTCATGATAAGGCTAAATAATGCCCTTGACACCCACCGCATCCTTACCGGAGGGCCATGGTTTTTTGGCCGCCGTAGCCTATTTCTGTGGAGATGGGGGGAAGACTTTGACCCTGAGACTCAGTCTATCAATATCACACCGATTTGGGTCAAACTTCATGGGCTCCCCCCATAGTTCTTCTACAACGACGCACTCAAAGGCATCACTCAACCGATTGGAGATTTGGTCGCCATTGACCCTGCTACCCGAGCCAGAACCAGAATGACCTATGCTCGAGTTTGTGTCATGGCAAATCTGGACTCGACTTTGCCTACCTGCATCGGTATCAACTACGGGAGCTACAGGAGATGCCAAGGAGTTGAGTACGAAAACAAGCCCGCTTTTTGCTTGGAGTGCAATACTCAGGGCCATCTGCTTTCTCAATGCCCTTCCCAAAAAAAGAAATCCCCAGTGATTCGGGCCGAAAGTTGGATACTCAGATCCAGACTATCCAAAAAAAGGCTACTGCCCGAGGTCATGGCCGATCTGCAGGCCCTCCTAAGACCTCTGCTTCAGATCCAGTCAAACCCAACAAGGTAAGCGCTCTGCCTCCTCGATCTAATCATTTTTCCCCCTTAAATAATCTTCATATTGGAGAGGACATTTCAGATGACCTACCCATAGATCTAACCGTCACGTCCACACCCACTTTGATCCAGTCCCCTTTGTCCAAAGGAAAGTCTGCAATGACCTTTCCAAACTCACCCATCGATTTCGGTCCCTCACACCTTCCTCTTCCCTTCCCACCCCTCCCCCCATCTTAGAGCCCCCTTCCCCAAACCCCTGAGTCTGCTGCCCTGTGCCAGCCTCCCCGCTCTTCATCCCCCCACCGGCCTGCCCCTGGGACTGACTCCATCGACATCCACCAAACCTCCAGCCCACTGAAATCTCCCAATCCCGCACCCAAAGCAGACGTCAACAAAGACCAGAGGAGGGGACGACCGAAAAATGCAAAAAAACTTTCCAAAGCAACTGAGATCGAAATGGTTGATGACACAGTGCCTACCACCTTGGGCCCCATTTTTGAACACTCCATCACAACCCACCAAGACGAGGATGAAGTTAGACCCAAACTAACTCCGTCTCAAGGGAGAGGCAGAGGTCGCAAAGCAAACTCCAAATCGTCTCGATGAAGATCATCTCCTGGAATGTCAGAGGCCTCAATGGAACTGCAAAACAGAGAACTGTTAAAATAGTAAGAAAAAATCTAAAACCAAATATCATGTTCCTTCAAGAATCCAAATTAGATGAGAATAGCAGCACTCAAGTCTGCAAGCTAATCTGGGAAAACAACAATTTTGCCTTTTGTCCCTCCACAGGGGCATCAGGGGGTCTCCTCTGTTTATGGGACCCGACAACCATTGAAGGGAGAGTTCTTTCAGTCTCAGACAGAACCATCAACATTCTGTTTACTAATAAAGTCACTCACCTCCAGTGGATCGCCACCAATGTTTATGGACCTAACAGTCTTGTTAACAGAAGACTGCTATGGGATAACATTTTTGCAATGCGTAACAACTTTGTAGACTTTCCATGGATGCTTTGTGGTGATTTCAATTCTCCCCTCCATTTGTTTGATAAACAAGGAGGCAATCCGATCACCAGCAGCTGCATAGAAGACTTCAGCGACTTTGTCAACCACAACGAGCTAATGGACATGCCGCTCCAAGGGTCCAACTACACATGGAGCAACAGACGAGCGGGAATCCATCACATCCAAATCTGGCTAGACATATTTCTCTTATCCAAAGAACTCATTCCTATTTTTGGCGATGCCAGGCTTCATAGCCACCCAAAAATTGGCTCCGATCACAATCCCTTAATTCTGGATTGTTCCCGTCCCCAACAAATCTTCAAAACCCCTTTCAGGTTTGAAAAGATGTGGCTCACTCATCCAGATTTAGGGCGGTGTATTCGCCAATGGTGGCAGCAGGATTTCTGTCCAAACCCTCTCACGAATCTGTTCCTCAAACTGAAAGCGGTCAAACTCAAGCTGAAATGTTGGAACAGGGATGTCTTCGGCAACCTCTTTAGCGAGAAAAAGCATCCGATGGATGAGCTGAAAAGGGTGGAAAATCTGATTCAGGGAGGAGATTTGAGGGCTGAAACTTTCCTTGAAGAAAAGAGCCTCCTTTCAAATTTTCACAATGCCTTGGCTAAGGAAGAGACATATTGGAGGCAAAAATCCAGAAACCTCTCGGCTCAAAGAAGGAGACACCAACACGAAGTTTTTCCATGCTTCCACCATGCGTCACGGAGGCTCTAATAAAATCTCTGAGCTGACCAAGGCTGATGGATCCATTGTCTCTGACATCCAAGCAATCAGACAGGAAGTTGTTTGCCACTTCCAGGAAATCTTAGGACCAAGCACTGGCTGCCATCCCCGCACCTCAAGTTCTCTGCTATAGAACATCCCAAAGTTGGTGTCTAACAATGATAATGGAAAATTGCTTGAAAGCTTCACTGAAGAGGAGATCAAAGAAGCTCTGTTCGCAATGGAACCTGATAAGGCCCCCGGACCTGATGGCTTCCCACCCCGGTTTTTTCAACACTTCTGGGATATTGTGGGCCAAGATGTCGTTGTTGCGGTTAAATTCTTCCAGAGAGCCAAAAATATATCGAGAGAGGCCAATTCCACTTTCATTGTTTTAATACCCAAGTCCAACGATCGTGCTTCCCTTTCTGATTTCAGACCGATTAGTCTCTGTAGTGTCATTTACAAACTTATCACCAAAGTTATGGCAAATAGGTTGAAAGACATCCTTCCCTCCATCATCGATCAGTGCCAAGGGAGCTCGGTCAAAGGCAGATTCATTTCGGATGGAGTGATAACCATCCACGAATTGGCCCACTCGGCATCTAAAAATAAAAAACCCAGCATGTTCCTTAAGCTTGACATGAACAAGGCTTTCGATCGGGTTTCCTGGAAATTCCTGTTCGAAGTCCTGGAAAAGTTTGGGTTTCACAAAGAATGGATCAAGATGGTTCACGAATGTATCTCGACTGCTTGGTTCTCTGTTCTTATCAATGGCTCACCCGCAGGTTTCTTCCAAAGTTTCAAAGGCATCCGTCAAGGGGACCCTCTGTCCCCCTTTCTCTTCATCATTTTGGCCGAAACCCTTGGAAGAACCCTTTCAACTACCTGCAATAGTGGTCTTGTTTCTGGGATCAAACCAGCCTCAACATCCAAAGCCATATCCCATCAACAGTTTGTTGATGATACTATTCTATCCTCTCATGCTTCCGTTCTCGAAGCAAAAATCATTAAGAACATTCTTGATTCTTATGAAGAGGCGGCTGGTCAGAAAGTCAACTACCGTAAAAGCAAGCTATACTTTCTCAATACTCCCACTCACAGACAAAATAGGATTGCTGAGATCCTTGGGTGCAACATTGGGAGCCTTCCAACTACTTATCTTGGATTACCGCTTTTCCACGGTAGATCAGTCTCGGCTATGTGGAACCCTATTTTAGATCGCCTCAACAAGAAACTAGCGGGGTGGAAAAGCTCAATGCTCAGCCAGGCAGCCAAAGCCACTCTGGTCCAAGCTTGCCTTCAAAGTATCCCCATTTTTTTCTTATCTATCTTCAAAGCTCCAGCTACCATCTGCCAAAAAATTGAACAAATTCAACGCAGATTCCTTTGGGCTGGAAACGAAAACAAGAATAAATTTTTGCTAGTCGCCTGGGACAGGGTCTGTTCCAAGAAAAAGGATGGAGGACTCGGATTCAGAGACATCAAGTGGATGAACATGGCCCTCATTGCCAAGCAGGCCTGGAGACTTACCATCAATGAAAAAGTCACTTGGATTGATATCATTAAAGCTAAGTACCTCCATCAATTTTCCTTTCTTGGAGAGCACAACCTCCCTATCGGATCCCATTTCTGGAATGGCGTAATCAAAACAAGGAAAATCATCATGGAAGGCTTAAGGTGGTGTCTAGGAACTGGAATGACCATCCATTTTTGGGATGACCCGTGGATCCGTGATAAACCTCTCAGCCAAGATCCGCATCTTGCAGTGCTCAAGGCGACTACCGAAGCCACCTTTGGAGATAAGGTGTGTCACTTCATTAACCAAGGTCCTACAAGACCTGAATGGAAACACCTGGCTCTTAACGGGCCCAGGCATATCACCGAGGCTCTCAGGCGGTTACAAAACTTGTTGAGGACTTGCATCATCCCGAGCTCACACAAAGATGATTCCATGGTCTGGAACCTTGAAGAATCTAGAAATTTCACTGTCAAATCAGCTTACTACAGTCAAGAAACTCCCACAGATGGTTGGGACTTATCAAATCAGGTCCGGGTTCCCAAGATCATTCCCAAGGTCAAATTATTTTGCTGGTTGGCCATCCAAAATAGAATCCTCACCATTGACAACTTGATAATCAGAGGGTTACTCATTCCCAATTGGTGTATCCTGTGCAAAAATGCCTGTGAGTCAACTTCGCATGTTTTTTTGGAATGTCCCTTTTCTCTAGCAGTTCTCAACCAGGTTCATAACACCTTTGACATCTCCACAGTCCTCCCACATTCCATTCCCCTCCTTATTAAGCAATGGCCCCGGCCTTTCAAGAGCAACCAACTAAAATTCATGTGGCAAGCTTGCCTCCACCTTTACCTGTGGCAGATATGGCTCGAGAGAAATGCCAAAATTTTCAAAAATCAAGCCACTGATAAGAAGATTATCATTGTCAAAATCTTGGCCCTTGCTATGGAGAATGCCTCTCTTGTTTCGTCTCCAAAACCCCCCTCCTGGCTTAGAATCGGACCTAACCAAACTTTTCAATCTGTCTAACATCTCTGTCATGCCCCGTAATTCTGTTGATAGGTCTGTCATCAAGTGGGTCTTACCACCTACTGGGTGGCACAAGCTCAATTTCGATGGTGCGGCTAAAGGCAACCCAGGAGTGGCTGGCGGAGGAGGAATTCTCAGAAACCACAGAGGAGAAATAATTTTGGCCTTTGCCCAGAACCTGGGAATTCAATCCAACAATATGGTAGAGGCGCGGGCTCTGTTCCAAAGTTTGATCCTCATGGAAGGGTTGACCATCAATAAACTTATCATCGAAGGAGACTCGTTGCAATGTATCAACTGGCTCAATGGTACCGCTAAGCCTCCCTGGGCCCTTGCTTCGATTTTCCAAGAATGCAAGGCCCTAATTGGCAATTACCCAGAATTAGTCATTAAGCATCAATACCGGGAAGGAAACAAAGCTACGGATTGGCTTGCTAACAAGGGAGTCGGCGAATCTGACATTCAAGTGTGGAGAGACTCCTTCCCCATTGGCCTAAGGAACGATCCTACAAGTTTCAATGTTTGCACAATGTGAGATGTTGCCAGGGGATTGGTTTGGTATGCTGATGAAACTTGTCGCGATATCGCGACACTTTTTCCTTCTTCTCCTTCGGCAGCGAAAATGCAACATGTCGCGTTATCGTGACACTTTTCACCTTTGGCCGCGAAAATGCAACATGTCACGATATCGCGACATTTCTTTCTCCTTTGGCCGTGACGTTGCAACATGTCGCGATATCGCGACACTTTTTTCTCCTTTGGTCGCGGTGTTACATCATGTCGCGATATCGTGACACTTTTTCTCTTTTGGCCATGATGATGCAACATGTCGCGATATCGCGACACCTTTTCTCTTTGGCCGCGATGATGCAACATGTCGCGATATCGCGACACTTTTTCTCTTTGGCCGCGATGATGCAACATGTCGCGATATCGCGACACCTTTTCCTTCTTTGGCCACGACGATGCAACATGTCACGATATCGCGACACTTTTTCTCTTTGGCCGCGATGATGCAACATGTCGCGATATCGCGACACTTTTTCTCTTTGGCCACGATGATGCAACATGTCACGATATCGCGACACCTTTTCTCTTTGGCCGCGATGATGCAACATGTCAC
Source organism: Wollemia nobilis (assembly GCA_028583015.1). Classification (NCBI taxonomy): domain Eukaryota; kingdom Viridiplantae; phylum Streptophyta; class Pinopsida; order Araucariales; family Araucariaceae; genus Wollemia; species Wollemia nobilis. Next base: position 512,886 of record JAQPPZ010000101.1, read on the forward strand.
GATATCATGACACTTTTTCTCTTTGGCCGTGATGATGCAACATGTCGCGATATCGCGACACTTTTTCTCTTTGGCCGCGATGATGCAACATGTCGCGATATCGTGACACTTTTTCCTCCTTTGGCCATGACAATGCAACATGTCGCGATATCGCGACACTTTTTCTCTTTTGGCCACGATGTTGCAACATGTCACGATATCGCGACACCTTTTCTCTTTGGCCATGATGATGCAACATGTCGTGATATCGCGACACTTTTTCTCTTTGGCCGCGATGATGCAACATGTCGCGATATCGCGACACCTTTTCCTTCTTTGGCCGTGGCAATGCAACATGTCGCGATATCGTGACATTTTTTATCTTTTTGTCGAGACGATGCAACATGTCACGATTTCGTGACACTTTTTCTCCCTTGGCCACGATGCTGCAACATGTCGCGATATCGCGACACTTTTTTTCCTCTGGCCGTGATGATGCAACATGTCGCGATATCGCGACATTTTTTCTCCTTAGGCCACGATGATACAACATGTCGCGATATCGCGACACTTTTTCTCTTCTGGCCGTGACATTGCAACATGTCGCGATATCGTGACACTTTTCCTCCTTTGGCCGCGACAATGCAACATGTCGCGATATCGTGACACCTTTTCTCTTGTGGCCGCGACGGTGCAACATGTCGCGATATCGTGACACTTTTTCTCCTTTGGCCGTGACAATGCAACATGTCGCGATATCGCGACATATTTTCTTCTTTGGCCTCGACGATGCAACATGTCGCCGCGATGCAACATGTCACGATATCGCGACACCTTTCCTCCTCTGGCCGTGATGATGCAACTTGTCACGATATCGTGACACTTCTTCTCTTCTGGTAGCGACGTTGCAACATGTCGCGATATCGTGACACTTTCTCTCCTTCGGCCGCGATGTTGCATCTTGTCGCGATATCGCGACATCTTTTCCTCCTTTGGCCGCGATGGTGCAACATGTCGCGATATCGCGACACCTTTTCCTCCTTGCTTTTTCCCTATGCTTTGGACCGCGAAAATGCAACATGTCGCGATATCGCGACACCTTTCTTCTTGTGGTGTTTTGCTTTTTCTTTGATCTTTAGCTCTTGGGCCTCTTCGGTCGGTTTGGAAAACATGTAAAAAATACTTGTACAAGGTTCAGGGACCTTTCAACACCCTTTCAACCAATCAAAAAAAAATGTTCTCTATGTACCAAACATTGCCACATATATCCTCTCTGTCTATCATATTTGGACTTCTAGAAAAGCCAAAAAAGTTCTCTTCTCTCCAACAGGAGTTGAGATAAGAGATTTTCAAGACCCAAACTCCCTCATAGCAAAAGGAGATATTTATCACATCACTCACCTATTTCACGTCAAAGGATTCAAAAATTTAGAAGGGGCCTCTTGTTTTGTTGCTCATGGAGATCTTGAAAGCAAATTTTGGCATGAAATTTTGGACATCTCAGTTATAAATACCTAAAGGAATTGAACACCCATGAAATGGTAACAGGATTACCTCAAATATCTTATGTTAATGGAGCATATCCTAGATGTGCTCTTGGAAAGAAACATCAAGATCCTTTCCACCCAAGTGGTTCTCTAAAAGCCTCATCCCCTCTAGAGTTAATCCATAGTGACTTGATGGTCTTCCCAGAACCTTCTTTCAAAAGAGAAAAATATGCCTTAATCTTCATTGATGATTTTTACACAATAACTTGGGTCTACTTCCTAAAATACATAAGTGATTTTCTATCCCACTTTAAAATCTTCAAAGCCTTAGTTGAAAGTCGGGCTTTTTGCAAAATCAAGCAACTTCATACATATAATGGGGGGAATACTTTAGTAATGAGTTCTCAAGATTTCAATCAAGTCATGGCATAATTCATCAACATTCTTTCTCCCATAATCCATAGAAAAATGGCATTGCAGAGAGGAAAATACAACTTTAAAAGAAATGGAAAATTGTATGCTTCACTCAAGAGATCTTCCAAAAAAAATTTGGGCTGAGGCAATTAACTGTGAAAATAATATTCAAAACCGCACACCTCACAAAGCTCTTGACCATTTGACTCCCGAGGAAGCATGGACTATATCAAAACCTGATGTCTCTTTCTTCAAAAATTTTGGGTGTACTACTTGGGTGCATATCCCAAAGAAGAAAATGAAGGCTCTAGGTAAAAAAAGCAAATAGCTCATGTTTGTTGGTTATTGTGAGGAAATGAAAGCATACAGGCTTCTTGATCCCACAACTCATGAGGTATTTTTTCATAGAAATGTTCAATTTGATGAAACATTCCCTAATAAAAATCCTCAACCATCCTCTTCCAACATTATTTCTCTTGAGTCATCCCCAATATTAGAGCCTAAATATAATGAAGATTACATTTTGGAGATAAATTATCAAAATAACAAAAATGAGGATCCTATTATCCAAAATCCAACTCAAAGTCCTGCCACTTCAATTACTCCTTCAACAATGCCAAAATGGGCCCACACCATAGTTGAAGAAGCCAATCCTTACATCCAAAATCTTCCATCATCTAGAATAGGCATTTCCCAAGGCTCCTGTATTTTCTGTTAGTCCATTTCCATAGATCCTCAATCCTTCAAAGAAGCAACTGGTATTAAAGAATGGGATGATGCCATGGAGAATGAATTCTCTTTCTTAATAAAAAACAAAACTTGGGATTTAGTTCCTCTTCCTAAAGGAAGGGAGTTAGTTCACTGTAAATGGATTTACAGAACTAAATATGGACCTAATGGAAAAATTAACAAGCACAAATCTCGCTTGGTAGCTAAAGGTTTCTTACAAATTGAAGGTATTGATTATTCTAAAACCTTTGCACCAGTTGCAAAAATAGATTCTGTAAGGTTGGTAATTGCACTAGTTGCTTCCCAAAAATGACCTACTTTTTAGATGGATATTAAAAGTGATTTCGTACATGGGGACTTAAAAGTGGAAATATTTATGGAACAACCTACTAGTTTCACTCAAGACTCCTCCCTTGTTTGTAGACTAAGGAAATATCTCTATGGCCTCAAACAAGCTCCTAGAGCTTGGTATGAAAAATTGATTCCTTCCTTATTTCCTCAGGTTTTTCTCATTGTGAGTCTCATGCCACAATCTACATTTAGAGAGATGAAGAAAAAATCACCTTACTTGTTCTCTATGTTGATGATCTTCTACTCATTGGTAGTCACATTTCTCACATTCAGACTATCAAAAATTCCCTTTTTATAAAATTTGAAATGGTTGATCTAGGTTTAGCTCATTACTTCCTTGAGATTCAAATAAATTAAATACCTATAGGAATTATATTATCTCAATATAAATATACTCTAGACCTTCTTCAATGGTTTAAAATGATTGATTGTAAACCATCTTCTACACCCTTTCAGTATGTAGTCACTCTAAGTACTTCTTGAACATCCCCTCTATATGATGCTAATCTATAGAGACAACTTGTAGGGAGCCTATTATACCTCACTCATACTCACCCAGATATATCATATGTTGTTGGCTTGATATCTATATTCTCACATCAACCTCATTTTAGCCATTGGCAAGAAACAAAAATAATCCTACGCTACTTGCAAAGAACTACTCAATTTGGGCTATTATATAAAGGAAAATCCATGGATATCATTGGTTACACAGATTTTGATTGGTAGGTTCAGTAGAATACAAATGTTCCACTTATGGCTATATATTTTGTCTTGGTTCTTCACCAATTGCTTGGTCATGCAAAAAACAAGTAGTAGCATTATCATCTATAGAGGCAGAATACAGGGCAACAATTTTAGAAAGTCAAGAAGATATTTGGCTTCATCAGATACTAAAAGAATTTGGTTTTTTCCATGACAAACCTATTACTCTTTGGTATGATAATCAGAGCATAATTTATATTACCCGTAATCCAGTTGAGCATCAGCATACCAAGCACATTGAAATTCACATGCACTTCATTAGGCAGTATATTTAAAGAGGGGAAATTCACTTGGACTACATTCCTACAAAAAATAAAATTGCAGATATCTTCACCAAATCCTTTTCTTCTCTGCGATACATTTAGTTGCGAGAGAAACTTGGTGTAATGCAGATGCACTAGAAACTACATAACATGTTTTTACCTCTCCTTTATTCTTATTGTTCTTTTTTCTTTGGAAGATGGTTTTTTTCCAAGTGGTTTTTTTACCATCTCTCCTATATTAATAAAATTGTACATGAGTACCTCATCAGAACATGTTTCTGGGACTCATTCCTTTTTTTTCAAGAGGACAATATTTGCCATCCAAAGACATGCCTCTTCCTTTTCTTTTTGATAGATGATTTTTTCCCATGTGGTTTTTACCATCTCTCCTATATGTAATATCATTGTACATGAGTACCTCATTAGGTCCAGTTGTTGGGAATCATTTCATTTTTTGTTCAATGAGAAAAAAAATTCACCATCTAAAGACATGCCTCTTCTTTTTTCCTTTTTATAGATGGTTTTTCCCATGTGGTTTTACCATATATTCATAAGAATCATTTTACATGAGTACCTCATCAGGCCCTATTTCCAGGACTCATTTATAACATTCACCCCTAGTATCACTTAAGGGGGGTGTTAGAATAAATAATTATTCTCTTAAGTTCTACTAGGATAGACTTACTTGAGTTACCACTCTTCCATGAGTCTGGTGAACTCTTAGTTTAGACTAGTTCAGATTTGATGAGTTGTAATCCAATGCCTCTCAATGATCAACTTTGTTATTTATACAAAGTTGATCCATGGAATAAATCAATCAGTTCATTGAGATTCTCTACAAGTCTTGTGATGTGTTGCATAACTATTTCCTTCTTTCAATAGAATATTGTTTTCTAACAAGAATGGCCAAGAATAATGCAATATATGCATCTAAATATTTTATTTAGACTATCAACCACGTATATACAAACAAATATGCCACACACAACCAATTTTAAATATTTCATAAAATGACTTAATTCTAAAGCAATATCATTTTTTTATATACAAGAAGAAGAGTAGTCAGTCGAAGAGGTTATGCTCAACAATACTTTGGATGACCTATAGATTTAAAATTAAATAAACATATATTCGATGAAAATAGCACAAGGTTTATTTTAATAAACTTCCAAAAAAAGTATAACAAATGTAAACAAACATCAGATGTGAAATGTGTTTCACATATTCTTACCCTCCACAATGCAAATATGGAAATAAAAGGTGAGTTGGTCATAACAGGGTCGTCTATAGGCATAGAATACAATGTTGAGTAACTAGTTTAGAGCAAAAAAAAAATGAGCTCCTTCAATTGGACAAGGATAGTACTACATCTGCTTTCAAATAACCCAAGCATATCATATTAAGATCTCAAGCATAATAATAATGCTCAGACTACAGTTTCAAACTGGTATAAACAAGAACATAGGCTGAATATGATTGGTCAAAAATGAATGATGAAAGATATCAAATCCAGTATTGAAGCAAGTAACAAGCAGTTCTTAAAGAGATAAGAAACACAAACAATTCATGCACATACAAGCAGTTAATAAAGTCTTACTCTAATACCAGCACAATAAAAGCATAATCGATCTGCAAAACTTTTGAGGAAAATACCAGTTTCTTTCCTTCTTTTAATCTAACTCCTCCCAGACTTATGCAATGCTAAATACAAGATGTAAGGTGCAAAACACAAGATGCAAGATACAAGGTGCAAGGTAAACTTTAGTTTCTTCCCAACCAATGTATAGCAAGCAACCTTAAAGTTAATCAAAACATATGGCAAAGCATGCACACATCCACCTTCGAGCATTCGTCAGGTGGCATCTTACTCCAAGAATTTTAGAGAAAAAAATTTACGTATACTCATACTAAAGGTAATATGTATTTTTTTAAAAGAAATATTTATTATATATTTTGTGTTTATTTCAATGAAACTCATTTTAATTAATTCAAAATTATGAAATAAAATATTTAACTACCATTTTAATTTATCAATTTGATTTATATGTCTAGTTATTCTTCCCATAGTGGCAAATTGATGTTTCCATCTATTAAAATAGAATAGATCCCATGCTTTGACACTTTCCTTGCCATCGGAGGTTTAAATATTTATTTATATCCATCAAGAAAAAATCATATATTCGAAAACAAGGTATGCAAGGAATATATGCATTATGCACCTATATGAATGCAATTATGTGAGCTTCCATGTACTCACAGGTCACTTAGCGAGTGTGTCATTGGTAGGGATTTTTTATCCCTACCAATATGAATACCCCACCATAGTGATATTTCACATAGCCATAATTTCTCATTTTATCTCCTACAATTGACCTTTGTATGTCCGTCGAAGGAGTGTACTTGCTTTTGCAATCACAAAATCTATCGGTAGTACCATATTCTAGGAGCAAAAAGCAAAATATATCTCATCAATTCGTTTATACATAAATTAAACAAAGTAATGTTAAGAGGGTTGTTGCAAAAAAAAAAAACAAAAAACAAAAAAAAACAAAACAAAAAAAACAAAAAAACCCCCAAAAACAAAAACAAAACAAAAAAAACAACAAAAACCAAAAAAACAAACAAAAAAAAAAAACAAAAAAAAAAAAAAAAAAAAACAAAACAAAAAAAAAAAAACAAAAAAAAAAAAAAAAAAATAATCATTCTCCCCCACTATAAATAAACACAATCCCTATATTTTATGCAAATCCAAACAATAATCAAAATATATTTATTTTTTATTCAAAAAGAAAATGGAATTGTTTTTTCAGTTCATACACATTTTTCCATGTGGCATTCTTGTCAAAGTACTGGTCCCATTGGACCTTACATTGCTCAATATTTATTTTCCTTAAACTCTTGGTTTTAAAACCTAGTATCCTAATAGGATGAACCTCAATGTGCAGGGGTCTAACATCTACAAGTTAGAAACATTCCAAATGTGAGAGGGATTAGCAACATACTTCCTAAGGAGGGACACATGGAAAGTGTCATTGATATTTGACAAACTGGATGGAAAAGCCAACCTATAGACAATAGGACTAATCTTGCCTATAATTTTAAAATGCCCTATAAATATAAGGTCAAGCTTGGAATATTTACTAAAAAATTTGGTAGGTTTCACCCTTAAGAAGACTCTATCTCCTATAGATATTTTCCTCAATGTCATTTTGATATTTGCATAGCTCTTTTTACGATCCAAAGTCTCCTTGAGCCTTTGGTAAAAAAATTTTAGCTATTCCTCCATATTCTTTATAGTATCCAATCCGATCACTTCTCGATCCTCTAGATTATCCCAAGATAGAGAGGCCCTACACCTTATCCCATATAGGGCCTCAAATTGAGCCATACACAATGAAGCATGATGGCTATATTTGTAAGTAAACTCAACCAGGTATAGATAATCTTCCCATTTGGTTTTTTGGTCCATACAATACATACACAACTTTACTTCAAGGACATGATTAACCCTTTCAGTTTGACCAACTATTTTAGGATGGTAGGTAGAACTGATGTTGAGTTTAGTACCCAAATCTTGATGTAATTCTTGCTAGAATTTTCATGTAAAATGTGAATTCCTATCTGAGATAATAATATTTAAAAATCCATGTAATCAAACTACTCCTCTAGAAAATTAAATTATAATGGCAAGTGCATCATATTGAATATTCCTATGTATGAAGTGTGCAACCTTTGTTAGTTTGTCTACCACAACAAGTATTGCATCATGTTGAAATATGGTTTTGGGTAGACCAACCACAAAATCCATGGAGACAACTTACCATTTTTGGGTGGGAATATCATGTGGGTACAGTTGCCTTGTTGGGTGCAAATGCTCTACCTTGAATTTTTGGCACTCCAGAAACCTAGTTATAAAGTTATTAATATCCTCCTTCATTCTTGGCTAGTAAAAGGCCTTCCTCAAATTCTCATGTATTTTTGCCCCACCTAGGTGTGTGGAGTAAGGAGTGCAATGTGCCTTCTTTAGAATAGTGTCCCTTAATTCACCTTTATTTGGAATGACTAATCTATTTTTGAAATATAGCAAATCATCCTTGATCACAAATTATTTGTTCTTATCAAGTTCTTGCTCAACCTGAGCTCAATATTTATTACAAAAATCATTCCATAGCTGAAGGTTTTTAACCTGGTTAAATAAGTCATATTGACATTCCGACATAGCGGTTATCTGTGCTCTTCTGCTCAAGGCATCTGCAATATTATTTTGTTTACCCTTGATATATTATATTCCAAAGTTATACTCTACTAGAAATTCCATCCAAATGTGTTGTCTAGGATTTAACAAGGGTTGTGTATAGATATACCTTAGACTTTGGTGATTAGATTTAAGCTCAAAGGGTGTTCCAAGCAAGTAGTACCTCCAAATATTGAGTGTGTGTATGACTGCCACTGATTCTAGGTTATGAGCAGCATAATTTACTTCATGCCTCCTCAACTTCCATGATTCATAGGCAATAACTACTTCATATTGAGTGAGAATTCCTTCTAACCCTTCAATAGAAGCATATGTGCAAACTATGAATTTCTTGGAGGAATCAGATATTTTGAGAATTGGGGTAGTTTTTAATCTCTCCTTCAAAGTTTTGAAAGCTTCCTCACACTGACAAGTCCATTTTAAAGCATTCCCTTTTATTTGGAGATTTGTTATGGGATGAGCAATTTTTGAAAATCCCCTTACAAAATGTCTATAATAACCTATCATACCCATAAATCTATGTACTTTAGTTACATTTATGGGTGAAGGCCAATTGATAATGGCTTTTTTGGGTCCATGACAACGCCATCAGTAGAGATTATATGCCCCAAATATTGTACTTGAGGGGTATAGAACTCACATTTGGATAAATTTCCATATAAATTATTCTTCTTGAGTGTCTCAAGTATAATCCTCATGTGTTGATCATGTTCTTCCTTGGTTAAGGAGTAAACTAATATATCATCAAGAAATATGAGCACAAAGTGATCTAGCTACACTAAAAAATACTATTCTTGAGGTTCATGAAGGCAACTAGGGCATTAGTTAAATGAAAAGGTAGGACCGTGAACTCACAATGTCCATACCTCGTTCTAAAAGCAATCTTGTGAGTATCTTCCTCACAAATTCTCAATTGATGATATCCAGATCTTAGGTCAATTTTGAAAAAGATAGTGGCTCCTTTCAATTGATCAAAAATATCAATCATAGGTAATGAATACTTGTTCTTTATGGTAACCTTATTAAGCATTCAATAGTTTATGCACAACATTAAGGATCCATTCTATTTATTGACAAAGAGAATAGGGGTACCCTATGGTGAAACACTAGGCTTGATGAGTCCCTTTTCTAGCAAGTCCTTAAGTTTTATTTTAAGCTCTTGTAATTCAATAGGAAGGTGACCTGACAATTGGTGAAACTCTAGGTAAAATTTCTATGGAGAAATCAAATTGTCACTATGGTGAAAGACTTGATAAGTCTTCAGGGAAAACGTCCCTAAAATCATTCAATATGGGGTACTTTTGAAAAAGGTCTAAGTTGGCCCCAATTGCCTCCTTTGTATTCAACTTGATCACATATATTATTCCACCATTTTTAAGTGTCTTCTTAACTTACCTGGCTAACAACAAATGTGGTGTAAAGGAGCCACAGTCAAAATGGACCCTAATTCATTTATTATATTCAATAGTGGATTTAATGAGGAACATACCAAAAAATCTTGGATTTTTGGCAAATGGGTGGAAGTAGAATATGGATCAAGATAGACCTATTCAATTAAAATACACACATTTTACCATAGATTTTATCATTCAACATGAAAGGTGTAGCTTGCCCATCAAGTGTAGAATTACTTGTCACAACAAAGATATAGTAAGTTGATTCCTCTAGTGCCTTCTTTCGATCAGCCCTCTAAGGGCATTTATTCACAAAGTGGGGATCACCACAAATGTAACATTCAGTTGAAGGAGCCTTATTGTACTTTCCACTATATTTCTATTCTATGATACTGATTTCTTAACCTTTTCTAGAATGAAGGCCTATGTTCATTTCTTCCTGAGGATCCCTTCTTATCCCTTCTATCTTTGATGTCTTGGAAACTAGTTTTGTTTTTGTTTTCAAGCTTAGTTTTATCTCCTTTAATTATTTTGTTATGATATTTCTCCCACCTCATAAAACCCACACATTTTCTTTTTTTTAGGTCATCTTTTTCTCTCTCAAAATAATTTTGATAGTTGAAGTACATTTTCTTAGCCTTATGATTTGTCTCCTCTTGGCAAGTCAGGTTGTAGGCTTTTGGGAGATCTTCAGGATTAAGCAAATTAATTACAATTCTAATTTTTGGGTTAAGCTCTAAAATAAAGTTGTGTACCTTTATCTTTTCATTATTCTCATATTTTGGTACGTACTTTAACAGTTTTATTAACTTTTTATGATATTCTCAAACAAAAAATGTTTCTTATTGTAGGATGGTGAACTCAACAATTTTTTCTATGTAGAATTGCTTAGTCAAGAATATATTTTTGAAATCTTCTACAAAATACTCCCATTTGAGATATGTAGCTTGGATATTCTTTCCATCCCTATAAGTAGTCCACCAATCTAAAGTTGCTCTTACTAGGTGAAGGATATCCCACATAGTTCTCGACTCGAATGAGAGGAGTTTCATGGAGAAATATGTTTCAACTTCATCTAACCAATTTTTGGTAGCATCACCATCCTCTATACCATCAAATTCCATAATATTAATATTTTTCATGTCCTTTGCCAGTTCAACTCAAACCCATGTTATACTAGTCTCTTCAGACCCAATGGGTGCTTCCTCCTATTTGACTTTAAGTTTTTTACCCTTGGTTAAGTTTTCTATCAAATTTTATTGCTAAATAATCAGTTCATGTTGTTGATCCATTTGAGCTTTGTGTTGTTCTATTTACTCTTTTTTTGTTCCATTTTATCTTAAAGTAATTGGAATATTTTAGCCAAGTTCCCATCCTCCCTAGTAGGTTCATTGATTTATTTCATCAATCTCTCTCTTTGAGGTCTTATAGTTACGTCCCCTTTTATAAATTCCTTTCTAATTTCCCTTCTAATCTCCTTACATGATCCATTTTAGAGACTAAAAATAGCCTCTTGTTACCTAGTTGTTGTGGGGTTCTTTAAAGATCCTTCTTATAATATTGATGTCATTTTACCTAGATGTAAAAGAGCTACATTAATTGTTTTGTTTAAGTTTTCAAGATCACAAGAGACGACACTTAGAATTTTATAACCTAAGAATCTTGTAACCTAGGGCTTTAATACCAATTATGATAACCCAAGTCTAACTCACCTAATTGTACAACCTAGTGCCCACTAGTTCAACCAGGTAAAAATTCTTTCAAGTTTACTCACTGGACATGAATTGTGGTAAAATTTTTTGACTTTAAATGGTTTTGATGATCACCAATTTTTTATTAGTATGAGGTATAATCAACCACTTTTAGGTTTTGGTCACTCCAGATGACTTCCCAAGTGGATGAGACTAGCCAAATTCTATAGAAGGTATCATTTTATAGATATATCTTCTCATCCTCATGTTCTGGTATGATAACACAAATTCACAGCTAGGGTTATCCTCTAGGACCCATAATACCTAGAGGGTGGATACATACTCTCCTCGTCCCTTAACATGATGAACCTAAGCTTATTTTAGCCTTTTCGATCCATATTTTAACATGCAAGGGTGTAGCATATATGCCTAGTACCTAGTTGATTGTCCACTACAGTAGAGTCAACTAGGACCATGTCATTTTCCTGGATCTAGACTTCGTATCACTTGCCAAATTATGATTAACGACAAGTTATACCATTCCAACCATTATGGGTTGGTCTAGCTCCTTGATCATACTAGATTTATCCTAATCATAAGTTGTACAAGGACCCATCATCATACTACTTGAACAATGACGTAGAGGAGACGTCACATATTGTCCCTCGTCACCTTCTCGTTATAACCTATCTCATTAGAAAATGTTTGTTATTGATTCGTAGTGGTTACCAACTTGTAACCACCAATATTAGGTGTTTATGGTCATTCATCCTTCACAATGAATTAATTTAAGGTTTCTCAAGAAAGGTTCACAACTTATCTCATATTCATCTAACCCTAAATTTTAAAATAATTATCCTTTATACACACATATTCATGCTAACATTTTCCAATTGATTTATGCCAAATCACATCTTTTTTCATAATCATTGAATAAAAGAACAAAAGCTTAAGTTAATAAAATCTTAACTCTAATAATGAAATGACTCTCACTTCCTTAACTTTAATAACAACGAAATATTTTCTTTTAGCTAAATATAGTTACTAAAAGAAATTTTAGAATATATTTAATAAAATCATCTTCATTAAATCCTATGTTTGAAAGAAGTATAAAAGGTTTATTTAGTTAAATGTACTTGCTCTAAGCTTCCATCATCGGTTTTGCATAATCATTATATAGCACTCTATTTATTTATTTATAAAGAATCAACTACACAACATCGAAGCTATCTTCATACATATGCTAAATAAACTATGCACATGACGTTAATTTATGATGGTACTAATTTAGGTACAATATTATTTCTTTTCCAAAAAAATTAAAGGAAATAAATGCACAACAAAGAATACATCGATCATAGAAAAATACTGACATTTTACATCCAACTTTTTGACAAAAGATATCTATAATTTTGTTGTTTATTATCACAAATTTTAAAAATTCAGAATAAAAATAAGTTTTAAGCACCATAAAAGAAATAAAATAATGCTTCCTTTTATTAAATCATCTAATATTATTCGAAAAGGAATCTGAAATAAAAGACGTATCACAAATTATTTTTTATGGTATTCAATAAAGGTAATAGATTATTCTTACACACAAAATGATGCGCACCTCGAGGGATAAATTAAGTCATTTATTTTAATTTAAGCTAAGTTAGATAGATCAAATAATGCTCTGGTTATAAGCCTTTGCTACCAAGCAATAACAACAAGTGGTCGATGCAACAAATTTTACACTATTTCATCCAAACAATAATAATAATAATAATAGAAAAGAAGCATAAGGGTTTTGTAATAATAAATAATGATGACATGGAACATTTATAATCCTATTATGCATCATAAAGTAATATTTAACATTCAACATAAAACATTTCTATTAAATTATTATTGTCTACATAGTGCAATCTATGACGCATACCAAAACTATTAGTGTGCTATTTAGTAAATAAAAATTAATAAATAATCATAGAATGCAGGTTATTGCACACCCTGAAAGTCAGATACAACTAGTTCATATGATATCATTTTAAACTAATTTTAATATTATAACATTCTTTGTAAAGAAAAGGAAACAAGCATCTAACGCAACTTGTGCAACTAAGATTACACTATCTTTACATCAGTCACAATTAAGATAGGGTCTGTCCATTTAAACAAGTATTGCAGTTCCTCCTCGAAGGTGCTATATTCACTCTAGACTCACAATCAATGCTTCTCCAACATTCAAAAGTTTCTTGGATTTGATGTTTTGGTATGAGAATGACCAAGAATAATGTAATGTATGCAGCTAAATATTTAATTTAGACTATCAACCATGTGTAACCAAAAAAATATGCCACATACAACAAATTTCAAATATTTCATAAAGTGACTTAATTCTGAAGCATTATCAATTAATGTTTTTTATACAAGGAGAAGAGTAGTCACTCGAAGAGGTTATGCTCAACAATACTTTGGGTGACAAAAAAATTTAAAAGTAAACAAGCATATATTTGAAGAAAACACAATGTTTATTTTAATAAAATTCCCAAGAAAAGTATAACAAAGGTAAACAAACAACAGATGTGAAATGTTTTTTACATAGTCTTACCCTCGACACCACAAAGATGGAAATAAAACGTGAGTTGGTCATAATAGGGTCATCTATAGGCATAGAGTATAACACTAAGTAACTAATTTAGAGAAAAAAAAGAGTATGAGCTCCTTCAATTGGACAAGGACATTACTGCATCTTATTTCAAAGAACCCAAGCCTATCATATTAAGATCTCAAGCATAATAATGGTGCTCAAACTATGGATTTAGAATGGTATAAACAAGAACGCAAGTTGAATACTGTCGATAAAAAATGAATGACAAAAGATATCAAATCTAATATTGAGGCAAGTAACAAACAGTTCTTAAAGAGATAAGCAACACAAAAAATTCATGTACATACAAGAAGTTAATAAAGCCTTACTCTAACACCAACACAGTAAAAGGATAACCGTATTACAAAACTTTTGAAGAAAATATTGGTTTCTTTCCTTATTTTAATTTGACTCCTCCTGAACATATGCAATGCCAGATACAAGATGCAAGGTGTAACAACCCTACTGGAAAAACTATTATTTTAATAATAATTTATACTTGCTTTTATTCCTAGGATGTGGTACTATTGATTGATTTGTGGTTGCAGGACCATGTATCCACCTTTAGACAGGTAGAGTAAGTTAAACAAGACTAGGGACGGACTAGGTACCTTCCTTTAGGCGGATAGATCAAGGTTGATCACAAGAGGTAAGGAAGGATATAATGGAGGTGTGAAAAAATACCACAGCTTGTGAGTACATTGAAGCTCACAAAATAATATTAATGTAGTTGTATCCATATAAGTGCATTTTAAAATGTTTGATTTCAATCGTATGTGTGTTTTTTTTGTTGGTTACATATCATATATCTCTGAATGTTTTATTTTCCATTTTATTATTAATATTATTTAATATAAAAAATAATTAAATAAAATACAATTTAAACATTAAAAAATATGATTATATTTATATTAAAAATTTAAAATTAAATAACAAATATTATTTAAATGAAATTTTGTTTTGCATTGCCTTAACATATATTATATAGTCTTGGCCTCTACTTGGCACATAATTGGGATGGATGTTTGCATGAAAAATATTGTTGTTTATTATATATTTGCTTTGCAATATATATAAAGGAAAATGGAGATTTGAATTAGTCATGATGGTGTGGATGAACAGATTGTGTGCTTGAGATTATGTTTACAAGAAGAGTGATTGGAAGCCATTCGATGAGGCATTTTCAGTTTGGATTCCTTTAGTTTGCTTGTCTATGTGTGTTTTAAATGGATATGCTATATTTTAATGGCTTTGGAATGGTGCTTGTTTTGTGGTGAAATGAAAGGATGATTTAATAGAAAATTAAAATATTTTATGTTCTGGAGCTTTGCTTGTTTTAGACTGATAATATATTTTCTGAAGTAAATGACTCATGTCTTTGAATTTTTGGTTGAATTTATAAACTAAAATTTTAAATAATCGATTACACTTCACCTCTGGATTGCTTAATATTTAGTTTAAGAATTTTAATTTCTAAAATAAGCAAGTTTAGATATAGTATAACCGAGAATGGCTGAATTATGTCCACTTATTAAAAATTACCGATTTGACTAAGACTTTCATTGTTTATATAGAGTAGACAATGGGATATCCTTGAATACAAGTTTGAATCATATCCACTATGTGCATTATGTTCAATGTGAACTTTGAGTGTGACTTTATATATATATATATATATATATATATATATATATATATATATATATATATATATATATATATATATACTTGAATTTTGGTTGATAATGAAGAATGATTTTGCTTCCTATTCCTTGCTAAGAATTCTCACTTCCTTAACTTTAATAACAAAGAAATATATTCCTTTAGCTGAATAAATCAATAGCTTTCAATTTAGAATCACGTAGTTACTAAAAGAAGTTTTAGAATATATTTAAGAAAAACATCTTCATTAATTCCTATATCCAAAATAAGTATATAAGGTTTATTTAGTTAAATGTACTTAGTCTAAGCTTCCATCATCAGTTTTGCATAATCATTATATAGCACTCCATTTATTTATTTATAAAGAATCAACTACGCAACATCAAAGTTATCTACATACATATGTTAAATAAAATATGCACACGAGGTTAATTTATGAAGGTACTAATTTAGGTACAATATTCTTTCTTTTACAAGAAATTTAAAGGAAATAAATGCACAGTGATGAATACATAAATCATAAAAAATGAATGACATTTCACATCCAACTTTTTGATAAAAGGTATCTATCATTTTATTGTTTATTATCATATATTTTAAATATGATAATGAAAATAAGTTTTAAGCACCATAAAAGAAGTAAAAGAATGCTTTCTTTCATTAAATCGTCTAATATTAATAAAAGATGTATCACAAACTCTCTTATGCTATTCAATAAAGATAATATATTATTCTTACACACAAAATGTTGTGCATCTCGAAGGATAAATTAAATCATTTAATTTGACTTAAGCTAAGTTATATAGAGTAGAGAATACTCTGGTTATAAGCCTTTGCTACCATAGAAGAACAGTAAGTGGTCAATGCAATAGGTTTTGCACTTCAACCAGACAATAATAATAATAATAGAAAATATGCATAAGGGTTTTGTAATAATAAATAATGACAATGTGGAACGTTTATCATCCTATTATGCATCATAAAGTAAGATTTAACATTCAACATAGAACCTTTCTATTGAATTTATATTATCTATAGAGTGCAATCTATGAGGTATACCAAAATCATTAGCATGTTATTTAGTAAATAAAAATTAATAAATAATCATAGCACGTGGGTTATTGCACACTTGAAAGTTAGATACAACTAGCTCATATGATATCATTTTAAACTATGTTTAATATTATAACCTCCTTTGTAAATAAAATGCAACAAGCATCTAGCACGAATGGTGCAACTGAGCTTGCACTATCTTTACATCAATCATAATTATTATGGGGTTTGTCCCTTTAAACAAGTATTGTAGTTCCTCATCGAAGGTGCTATATTCACCACTAAAATCCCAAACGGTGATTTCCCAGTGTTCAAAAGTTTCTCGAATTTGATGTTTTGGGATCAAAATGGCCAAGAATAATGCAATGTATGCAACTAAATTTCTTATTTAGACTATCAACCACATATAAACAAACAAAGATGCCACATACAAAAAAAATTAAATATTTCATAAAATGACTTAATTCTAAAGCATTATCAATTTTATTTTATATATAAACATAAGAGTAGTCGCTCGAAGAGGTTATGCTCAACAATACTTTGGATGACCAATAAATTTAAAATTAAACAAGCATATATTCGAGGAAAATAGCACAAGGTTTATTTTAATAAACTTTCCAAAACAAGTATAATAAAGGTATACAAACATCAAATGTGAAATGTGTTTCACATAGTCTTACCCTCCATAGTGCAAATATGGAAATAAAAGGTGATTTGGTCATAACAGGGTCGTCTATAGGCATAGAGTACAACATTAACTAATTTAGAGAAAAAAAAAGAATACGAGCTCCTTCAATTGGACAAGGATACAACATCTGCTTTCAAAGAACCCAAGCATATCATATTAAGGTCTCAAGCATAATAATAGTGCTCATACTATGGTTTCAAACCGGTATAAACAAGAACATAGGCTAAATATGATTGGTCAAAAATAAATAATGAAAGATATCAAATATAATATTAAGCAAGTAACAAGCAGTTCTTAAAGAGATAGGCAACACAAACAATTCATGCACATACTAGAAATTAATTAAGTCTTACTCTAACACCAACACAATAAAAGGATAATCAATCTACAAAACTTTTGAGGAAAATACCAATTTATTTCCTTCTTTTAATCTAACTCCTCCCGGACTTATATAATGCCAAATACAAGGCATAAGTTGCAAAATACAAGATGCAAGATGCAAGGTGTAAGGTAACCTTTAATTTTTTCCCAACCAATTTATAGCAAGCAACCTTAAAATTAATTAAAACATATGGCAAAGCATGCACATGTCCACCTTTGAGCATCCATCGGGTGGCACCTTACTCCAAGGCTATTAAAGAAAACATTTTACGTATACTCATATTAAAGGTAATCTACACTTTTTTAAAAAGAAATATTTATTATCTATTTTGTGTTTATTTCAATAAAAATCATATTAATTAATTCAAAATAGATTATGAAATAAAATATTTAACTATAATTTTAAATTGTCAGTTTGATTTATACATCTAATTTTTCTTCCCATATCATCAATTTGATGTTTCTATCTATTGAAAGATAATAGCTCCCATGCTTTGACACTTTATTTGTCATTAGAGGTTTAAATATTTATTTATTCCATGAAGAAAAAAGTATATATTCAAAAAAAAGGTATGCAAGGCATATATGCATTATGCACCTATATAAATGTAATTTTGTGATCTTCCATGTACTCATGGGTCACTTAGTGAGTGTGTCACTGGTAGGGATTTTTTATCCCTACCGATACGAATACCCCACCACAGTGATATTTCACATAGCCATCATTTTCCATTTTAACTCTTACAATTGACCTTTGTATGTCCATCGAAGGAGTGTACTTGGTTCTGCAATCACAAAAGCCATCACTAGTACCATATTCTAGGAGCAAAAAGCAAAGTATAGTTCATCAATTTATCTGCACATAAATTAAACAATGGTTGTGTTAAGAGGTTTGTTGCATTCTTCCCCACTAGAAATAAACACAATCCCTATCTTTTATACAGATCCAAACAATAATCAAAATATATTCATTTTTTATTAAAAAATAAACAAGAATTGTTTTTATTTCATCCATATTTTTCCATGTGGTATTCTTGTCAAAGTACTAGTCCCATTGGAATATACATTGCTCAATATTGATTTTCCTTAAACTCTTGGTTCTGATACCTAGTATCCTGATAGGATGAACCTCAATGTGCAGGGGGTCTGACATCTAAAAGTTAGAAATATTTCAAATGTTAGAGGGATTAGCAACATACTTCCTAAGGAGGTACACATGGAAAGTGTCATGGATATTTGACAAACTGGATGGCAAAGCCAACCTATAGGTAATAGGACTAATCTTACCTACAATTTTAAAAGGCCCTACAAATATAAGGTCAAGCTTGGAAGATTTAATGAAACTTTTGGTAGGTTTCACCCTTAAGAAGACTTTATCTCCTACAGAGATTTTCCTTGATGTCCTTTTGAGATTTGCATAGCTATTTTGGCGATACAAAGCCTCCTCAATCCTTTGGCTAATTTGTTTTAGCTATTCCTCCATATTCTTTATAGTATCTGGTCTGATAACTTCTCGATCCTCTAAATTATTCAAATATAGAGGGATCCTACACCTTATCCCATATAGGGCCTCAAATAGAGCCATACACAATCAAGCATGATGTCTATTATTATAAGCAAACTCAACTAGGTATAGATAATATTCCCACTTGGTCTTTTGGTCCATACAATACATACACAACATATCTTCAAGGACACGATCAGTTTGACGAACTATTTTAGAATGGTAGGAAAAATTGATGTTGAGCTTAATACCCAAAGTTTGATGTAATGCTTGCTAGAATTTTGATGTAAAATGTGAATCCCTATTTGAGATAATAATCTTTATAAATCCATGTAATCAAACTACTTCTCTAGCAAATTAAATTGCAATTGTGCATCATCTTAAATTTTCCTAGGTATGAAGTTTAGTTTGTCTACCACAACAAGTATTTTTGTTAGCAATTTGAGTTGTTTTATGTTTTCATTGATGTCACATTAATGTCACAATGTAACATTGAGTTTTGATGACCAAAGCATTCATATTTCGGAGAGCATGGATATATACAAGATTTTTGTGAAAACCAAGGTAGGTAAAATAAAAGGTTTTATTTAAAACCATGGATGGCAGATTTGAAATGGGTTTTTCTTAAAACCCAGGTTGGCTTTTCGTTTCATCGAAAAATGTGCCTCGGAGATGGAGATATTCAATTTTGAATATTTGGTTTAAATTTTAATATTTAAAATTTAATTTTAAATTTTAAAATTAAAATTACCTCAGCGTCGACGTCATCATCAAAAAGAAATTAATTTAAAATTTCCACCGATGTTTGTAAAATTAAAGAAAAGTTGCATATAAATGCAAAGGCTTTTATTTCAAAAGCCTTGGAATTGAATGTAGAAGATATAAGACGAAAAGTGTCGAAATCTTCGTGTGGAAGCGTGGTCCAACGACAAGCGAGGGGAGTGCAAAGGTGTTTGCTTGTGAAAGATACAAGGTTTAATTCCCACGGGTTAGAGTTTCGAGTAAGATAATTGGACCACTTTTTTGTTGACGTGAGCAAGGGGAGAAGGACAAGCGCATTCTGCGCTCTTCGTCCTATGCGAGCGCGTAGCTCGCGTGGTCTTTGGCACCGCTATTGAGGATTGTTTGGGAAGAGATGAGGGTTTTATTTCCTCTAAGAGGAAAGTAACGTTTTTATTAATAATTTTTTTATTATTGCCTAATGTTGGAGGAATAAGGTGATGAGGGTTGATTTGATTTTTTATTGGAAGACAAGTTTAAAAGCACTTTTAGAAAAGATGATATTTTTGGTATTTTCCTTTTATAAAAGTATATCATATTATATATTGTTGGAAAGCTTATTTCAAGGGCTATTTGACTAACTCATTTAGAAGAAGAAATACTATGTATGGAGAGAGATATTTATGTTTTGTAAAGAGGTTCAAAAGTGAAGATTGTTGTGCTCTTTTTCAAAGTGTGTTGAGTGTGGTAGATTTCCAAAGGGGTTTCTTCACTTCATAAAAGGTATGGGCACATTCTCCTATTGATTATTAATGGTAGTTGATTTCTAAAATATCATTTGAGGGAAAAGGATTGTTTGTGGTTTTCTTTTCGACAGTGGTTGGTTGAATGAATCAAGGTTTTCTGAATTGAGAGTTGTGTTAAAACCTTGTGTTATAAGCATAGTGGTTGAAACCCATTGGTTGTGAAAGAACTTGAGTTAGAAAATAATATGAGTATCATTGTTATGTGAGATTTGTGGTTGAGCATTGTTGGAATCATTTGAGTTGGTTGATACATACTTGGAACAGGGTTGTGTGAGAGAGAGTTTTCCCTTGTGATGATTGTTTGAGTTGAGTTGATTGAGCCTAGTCAAGTGATGTGTGAAGTGATTGTTCAAGTTCTATGAAACAAAGTATTCCACCATTCTATGTTGAGTTGAGATTGAAGAACATATTGAGTCTCTAACAATTATCTTTATGCTTCTTTGAAGTTGAATTGAGTTTATATTGCCATTCATTATTGAGTTCATTTTGAGTACTACTTGAGCATGATTGATTGAGCCTTTGAGAAGACCTTTGGAATAAAGTTGAGGATAGTGTTGGGATAGACTTGTGGAAATTTTTGGGCAAGTTCTTGGTGAGTTTGCTAGAGAATATTTGGAAAAGTTCTTAGTAATCTTGTTGGAGCATATTTGGACAGGTTCTGTGTGAGCTTGTTATTCAACATTGGACAGGTTCTGTGTGAGCTTGTTATTCAGCATTAGACAGGTTCTATGTGAGCTTGTTATTCAGCATTGGACAAGTTCTATGTGACCTTGTTAAGCAGGTTCTATGTGAACCTATTGAGAAGGTTCTTAGTGAACCTATTGACAAATCTTTGGAGGTGATAGAGTACAAAGGACAGAGCCTCAGTGGATAGAGATCCAGCATCCAGCACAGTTGAAGACATATCTAAGTGAGGATTCTTCAAGTGGAGAGAGGTCCACCAGTCAATGCAGCAGAGAGATAGAGTCTTCTAGAATATCGCATAACCATATCAGAAGGGGAAAGAGTTCTCCTTTGGAAAGAGATCCATAAACATTGTAATTGGGAATGATTCCCAAAGAGATTGATTGAGAAAGTTTTAGTAAAATATTTTCTCCATGGAGTAACCCACTTTGGGTGAACCATGTAAATTTTTGTGTCTCAATTGTGTGGTGACTTGTTCTCTTGCTTACTATTGCTATCTGAGTTATTAATGCACACTACTATATTTGGTTATTGTAATTAAGGACATTAATTGTTATTGGTTTGGAAAGAAAGTAAAAAGTGGTCTTATACTTTTCACCCCCCCATATTAGTATAAGCTTGTGTTCTTTAAAGTGTATCAGAGCGGGTTTCTTCGAAAAGGTTAATAGCTTGAGGGGATATTCTACAAGAACATAGATGGCTTCACATAATGGATTATCTTAAAATAAGGCTCCATTGTTTGATGGTAACAATTATACTTTCTGGAGCATGAGAATGAAGAACTACTTGATATCACAAGGATATGAGGTATGGTAGATGGTTGAAAAAGAGTATAGGGTTGAAGGTGATCCCGAGGAAGATAATACTACTAGGAAATTGGTTGAGATAAATGCAAGAGCAATGAATTGTATCTTGAGTGGGCTTTGTGAGATAGATTTTGCAAAGGTCACGGTATGTACTTCAGCTAATGAGATGTGGACCAAGTGGTGAAATACTTATGAAGGTGATTCCAAGGTAAAGTTGGCAAAACTACAAACTCATAGAAAAATATTTGAGGAATTGAAAATGGAAGATTCTGAAGATATTGCAAATTTTTTACTTCAAGTTGATGAGATTAATAACACCATGAGAGGCCTAGGTTTTAAGATGAAAGAATTAGAAGTTACTCAAAAGGTTTTGAGATCACTTCCCATAAAATATGATTCTAAGGTTTTAGCAATAGAAGAGACAATGGATATCAACAAGCTAACAATGGAAGAATTGCAAGGTACTCTCATAGCTTATGAGATGAGGGTAAGTAATCATGAGGCTCCAATAAAAAATATTGCATTCAAGGCTTCAGAGAAAGAGAAAGGGAAAGTTTTAGAAATAGATAGAGCTGTAGAAAATTATGAGGAAGTTAACTTCATCAAAAGGAATAAGGACTCAAGGAATTTCAGGGATATAAGTAAAGTTAGATGCTACAAGTGTGGTGATCTTGGTCACTATGCATACAAGTTTCCACATGAATAAAACATTGATGATGAAAAACACATTCAAAGAAGAAAATAATATGGAAATTATAAGCATGACAAAGATGAAAGATTCAAGAAAAACAGGTATGAGAAGATGAAAATTTTTTGTAAGGCAAAGAAATCTTACTACATTGTAGAAGCAAGTGATAGCTCAGATCATAGTGATAGAGATAAATTAGATGATGAAAAGGAAGAACATCTATTCCTAGGAATAGAAGGTGAAAGAGAAAAAAAATTGTGTGTGGTCAAAGCGATCACAGATCAGGATATTACAATGGTTTCAATGGTAGTGAAGATGAGATGACACATCAAGGAAACATGCATGATCAAAGAAATCTTGAGAGTTTGTTTGCTATAAAATATTATAATGATCTTAGTGACAGTGAAGATGAAGAAGGGTTTTTCTATGGAATAAGAGAAGTAGAAGAAGAACATTCACTCCAAACAGAATAAGTTAAACAAGATGATAATGTCTTAGTTGATCTAAAGGAAGACTTCAATGTTATCCATGAGCAACTACAAGAGGTAAGGAGAATATAAAAGAATTGAGACGTTCCCTACATGAGAAGTTTGATCCATCACATGACTCAAAAGGTCAAGATATTTATACTAATAATGAAACATGTATTTCATATGCTATAGATATGGATGCCAAGTTGCTACTTGACACAAATGAAGAGAAAAAAGAGGAATATTCCAAAGCACCAAAGGTCCCATATTTCAGGTTTGGGGAATCAAACTCAAAATAAAAGGAAGTTATAAAATATGAAAGCAAAGAAGCACCTAAGATTTGTGAGGAAATTTCCAAAGTTCATATGGCTCCAAATATTCAGTTTGGATCTTTTTTTGAGATAGGTGAATCAAGTTCAAAAGGAAAAGAAACTCTTGAAGAGAAAAGCAAGGAAGAAATTAAGGATTAGATGTTACAAAGAAGGTTCAAGGATGCAATGAACAAGATGAAGATGATCATAGGGATAACGGTCAAGAAAAAGATGAGGAACCAAGGCATGAACAAAGGGATTTTCAAGGACATTGATTTTCTTGTAATGGATTTGGACACAGGGCTATACATTGCAGGGTCTATGGATCAAAGAAGTTTGATTTTGCTAGAAGAAACTTCAAAGGAAGAAGGTATGATTTTCAGGGACATTGCTTCTCATGTAACAAGA
Source organism: Wollemia nobilis (assembly GCA_028583015.1). Lineage (NCBI taxonomy): Eukaryota > Viridiplantae > Streptophyta > Pinopsida > Araucariales > Araucariaceae > Wollemia > Wollemia nobilis. Next base: position 537,030 of record JAQPPZ010000101.1, read on the forward strand.
TTGGTCATAAATATTTTTAGTGCAAAGGAAATGAGCAACATGGTTTTGGTTTTAGAGCTACATAGTTCAGAATTCATGGTAATAATGGTCATGAAAACAAAGCTTCACAATACAAGGTTCAAGAAAGAAATGGACATGGAAATTACTTCAAGAAAGAATTAAGGACATGGGCACCATCCAAAGGCTACAATATCAAGTGTTTTAATTTCAATAACTTTGGGCATATTGCAAAATGGTGCAGAACTCAATTCCAAATAGATTCAAGGCAAGAAGGTCAAACAGGTTCAAGGCAAGAAGGTCAAACAGGTTCTAGACAAGAAGATCAAGTAATTCATCAAGAGAAGGATATCATAAAAACATGGAAGGAAGTTGATAGAGGAAATAATCAATGTAATATGGGAGTAAAGGTACTCCCACCCCAAAATTAATCACCTCAAGAGAGAAGGTGGTGAGGGGACTATGCTTAAGAGTCATATATTTTAGCCCCATAGGTGTCCCTTTTGCCATTGATGTCAAAGGAGAGATATTTGAGTAAGGGGGGAGCATTGAGTTAGGGGGAGAAGCCTCCAAAGAGAGTATTGATTTAGGGGGAGAAACCTCCAAAGAGAGCCTTGAGTTAGGCAAAGTAGCCTCCAAAGAGATTATTGAGTTAGGGGAGCAAATTTGATTCTTAAAGATGGTTTTTGTAGTGATTGTGGTTTTTCTTTAGAGGTGCTGCCATCAATGACAAAGGGGGAGATTGTTGGAAATTTGAATTTTTTTATGTTGTCATTGATGTCACATTAATGTCACAAGGTAACATTGAGTTTTGATGACCAAAGCATTCATATTTCGGAGAGCATGGATATATACAAGGTTTTTGTGAAAACCAAGGTAGGTAAAATAAAAGGTTTTATTTAAAACCATGGATGGTATATTTGAAATGGGTTTTTCTTAAAACCCAGGTTGGCTTTTCGTTTTGTCGAAAAAGGTGCCCCGGAGATGGAGATATTCAATTTTGAATATTTGGTTTAAATTTTAATATTTAAAATTTAATTTTATATTTTAAAATTAAAATTACCTCATCACCGACGTCATCATCAAAAAGAAATTAATTTAAAAGTGCCACTGACATTTGCAAAATTAAATGGAAGTTGCATATAAATGCAAAGGCTTTTATTTCAAAAGCATTGGAATCAAATGTAGAGGATATAAGATGAAAAGTGTCGAAATCTTCGTGTGGTAGCGTGGTCCAACGATGAGCGAGGGGAGTGCAAAGGTTTTTGCTTGTGAAAGAGATGAGGTTTGATTCCCATGGGTTAGAGTTTCGAGCAAGAGAATTGGCCAACATTTTTTTTAACGTGAGCAAGGGGAGAAGGACAAAAGTGCATTCTATGCTCTTCGTCCTATGCGAGTGCATAGCTCGCGTGGTCTTTGGCACCGTGGTTGAGGATTGTTTGGGCAGAGATGAGGGTTTGATTCCCTCTAAGAGGCAAGTAATGTTTTTATTAATAAATTTTTTATTATTGCCTAATGTTGGAGGAATAAGATGATGAGGTTTGATTTGAAATTTTATTGGAAGGCAAGTTTAAAAGCACTTTTATAAAAGAAGATATTTCTGGTATTTTCCTTTTATAAAAGTATATCATATTATATATTGTTGGAAATCTTATTTCGAGGTCTATTTTACTAACTCATTTATAAGGAGAAATAAGGCGTATGTAGAGAGATATTTCTTTTTTTTAAAGGGGTTCAAAAGTGAAGATTTTTGTGCTCTTTTTCAAAGTGTGTTGAGTGTGGCATATTTCCAAAGGGGTTTCTTCACTTCATAAAAGGTATGGGCACATTCTCCTATTGATTGTTTATGGTGGTTGATTTCTGAAATATCATTGGAGGGAAAAGTATTGTTTGTGGTTTCCTTTTCGAAAGTGGTTGGTTGAATGCATCAAGGTTTTCTGAATTGAGAGTTGTGTTTAAACCTTGTGTTATAAGCATAGTGGTTGAAGCCCATTGGTTGTGAAAGAACTTGAGTTAGAAAAGAACATGAGTATCATTGTTATGTGAGATTTGTGGTTGAGCATCATTGGAATCATTTGAGTTGGTTGATACATACTTGGGCTAGGGTTGTGTGAGAGAGAGTTGTCCCTTGTGATGATTGGTTGAGTTGAGTTGATTGAGCCTAGTCAAGTGATGTGTGAAGTGATTGTTCAAGTTCTATGAAACAAATTATTCCATCATTCTATGTTGAGTTGAGATTGATATTAGAACATATTGAGTCTCTAACAATTCTCTTTATGCTTCTATGAAGTTGATTTGAGTTGATATTGCCATTCATTTTTTATTTTATTTTGAGTACTACTTGAGCATGATATATTGAGCCTTTGAGAAGGCCTTTGGGAGAAAGTTGAGGACATTGTTGGGATAAACTTGTGGACAATTTTGGGTAAGTTCTTGGTGAGCTTGCTAGAGCAGATTTGGACAAGTTCTTAGTGAGCTTGTTGGAGAAGATTTGGACAGGTTTTGTGTGAGCTTGTTATTCAGCATTGGACAGGTTCTGTGTGAGCTTGTTATTCAACATTGGACAGGTTCTATGTGAGCTTGTTATTCAGCATTGGACAGGTTCTATGTGAGCTTGTTACAGCATTAGACAAGTTCTATGCGAGCTTGTTAAGCAGGTTCTATGTGAACCTATTGAGCAAGTTCGTAGTGAGCCTATTGATAGAGCTTTGGAGGTGAAAGAGTATAGAGGATAGAGTCTCAGTGGATAGAGATCCAGAAGCCAACATAGTTGAAGATAAATCTGAGTGAGGAGTCTTCAAGTGGAGAGAGGTCCACCAGTCAGTGCAGCAGAGAGACAGAGTCTTCTAGAAGATCACATAGCTAGAGCATAAGGGGAAAGAGTTCTCCTTTGGACATAGATCCATAAACATTGTAATTGGGAGTGATTTCCAAAGAGATTGATTGAGAAAGTTTTAGTAAAATATTTTCTCCATGGAGTAACCCACATTGGGTGAACCATGTAAATTGTTGTGTCTCAATTATGTGGTGACTTGTGCTCTTGCTTACTACTATTATCTAAGTTATTAATGCACATTGCTATATTTTGTTATTGCAATTAAGGATATTAATTGATATTGGTTTGGAAAGAAAGTAAAAAGTGGTCTTATACTGTTTAGCCCCCCTCTCAGTATAAGTTTGTGTTCTTCAATTGCATCATGTTGAAATCTGGTTTTGGGTAGACCAACCACAAAATCCATGGAAACCATCTACCATTTTTGGGTGGGAGTATCATGTGGGTATAGTTACCCTGTTAGGTGAAAATGATCTACCTTGAAGTTTTGGCACTCCAAACACCTAGTTATAAAGTTATTAATATCCTTCTTCATTCTCGACCAATAAAAGACCTTCCTCATATTCTCATGCATTTTTGCCCCACCTAAGTATGTGGAGTAAGGAGTGCAATGTGCCTCCTTCAGAATAGTGTCCCTTAATCCACCTTTATTTGGAATGACTAATCTATTTTTGAAATATAGAAAATCATTCTTGATCACAAAATATTTTTCCTTATCAAGTTCTTGCTCAACCTGAGCTCAATATTTATTATAAAATTCATCCCTTTTTTGAAGTTTTTAAACCTGGTTAATTAAGTCATATTGACATTATGACATAGTGGCTATTTACCCTCTTCTACTCAAGGAATATATTATATTATTTTCTTTACCCTTGATATATTCTATTCCAAATTCATACTCTACTAGGAATTCTATCCATCGGTGTTGTCTGGCATTTAACAAGGGTTGTGTAAAGATATACCTTAGACTTTAGTGATCAGGTTTAATCTCAAAGGGTGTTCCAAGCAAGTAAAACCTCCAAATATTGAGTGTGTGTATGACTACCACCAATTCTAGGTTATGAGCAACATAATTTACTTCATGCCTCTTCAACTTCCATGATTCATAGGCAATAACTACTTCATCTTGAGTGAGAATTCCTCCTAACCCTTCAATAGCAGCATTTGTGCAAACTATGAATTTCTTAGAGGGATCAGATATTTTGAGAATTGGGACACTTTTTAATCTCTCCTTTAGAGTTTTAAAATCTTTCACACTGACAATTCCATTTGAAAGCCTTCCCTTTTCTTTGTAGATTTGTTATGGGATGAGCAATTTTTGAAAATTCCCTTACAAAATGCCTATAATAATCTGTCATACACATAAAGCTATGTACTTCAATTCCATTTATGGATGCAGGTCAATTGATAATGGCTTCAATTTTTTTTGGGTCCATGACAACCCCATTAGTAGAGATTATATGACCCAAATATTGTTCTTGAGGGGTATAAAACTCACATTTGGATAAATTTCCATATAAATGATTCTTCTTGAGTGTCTCAAGTATAATCCTCATATGTTGATCATGTTATTCCTTGGTTCAGGAGTAAACTAATATATCATCAAGAAATATGAGCATAAAGCGATCTAGCTACACCCAAAAAATACCATTCATGAGGTTCATGAAGGCAACTAGGGTATTAGTTAAACCAAAAGGTTGGATCGTGAACTCACAATGTCCATACCTTGTTCTAAAAGTAGTCTTATGAGTATCTTCCTCATAAATTTTTAATTGATGATATCCATATCTGAGGTCAATTTTGGAAAATATAGTGGCTCCTTTCAATCGATCAAAAAGATCAATTATGGGTAATGAATACTTGTTCTTGATGGTAACCTTATTAAGCATTCGGTAGTCTATGCACAACCTTAAGGATTCATTCTATTTCTTGAAAAAGAGAATAGGGGTACCCTATGGTGAAACACTCGGATTGATGAGTCCCTTTTCTAGCATGTACTTAAGATTTATTTTAAGCTCTTGTAACTCAATAGGAAGGTGACCTGGAAATTGGTGCAACTCTAGGTAAAATTTCTATGGAGAAATCAAATTCTCACTATGGTGAAATACCTGACAAGTCTTTGGGGAACACATCCCTAAACTCATTCAATATGGGGTACTTTTGAAAAAGGTCTAAGTTGGCCTTAGTTGCTTCCTTTTTATTCAACTTGACCACATATATTATTCCACACTTTTTAATTTCTTTCCTAAAATGCATGGCTAACAAAAAATATGGTCTAAAGGAGCCACGATCAAAATGGACCCTAATTCATTGATTATATTCAGTAGTGTATTCTATCCACCTTTATTCAAAAATTAAGGTGAGGTTTGTGGGCTTTAAGCAAATCCAAACCAAGTATGATATCGAAGGCATGCAAGGGAGCTACATATAAGTGCCAACTGGTTTTTCTTTGAGGTAGGGTAAAATGAGGGTCAAAAATGCATTGATAAACTAAATAGGTCTATCTTGATTCATATTCTACTTCCACCCATTTGCCATAAATCCAAGCTTTTTTGTATGTTCCTCATTATTCTAGTAGAGATAAAATTGTTTGTAGCTCCACTATCAATTAATTCACACATTTTTACCATAGATTTTACCATTCAAAATGAAAGGTGTAGCTTACCCATAAAGTGTAGAATTACTTGTCACAAAAAATATATGGTGAGGGGGTTATGTGGAAGGATGTAAAATAGTATATGAGATAGTTCTTTCTCATGAAGCCATCCATTCCATGGATATGCAAAATTCTCCTTCCATGTTCATTCGGTTAGACTTATCCAAAGCTTATGATAGAGTGGATTGGCACTTCCTTATCAAAGTTTTGAGGCAATTTGGTTTCTCTAAGGATTGGATGGATTGGATTATGGGATGTATCTCTTTAGTTTCCTACTTAGTTATTATCAATGGCAGGCCTTCTCAGTCATTCCAAGCTTCCAGACGTATTAGGAAAGGTGACCCGCTATCCCCTTATTTATTCATAATTCTTGTTGAAGGCTTGGGTAGGACTATAACCAAAAATAGGGAAAACAAAACCCTCGATGGAGTTACCATTGCTCATGGAGCTAGAACTATCTCTCATATTCAATTTGTGGATGACTCTACTCTTTTAGGTAAAGCTACGATTAAGGAAGCTTCTAATATTAAGCAAATCATTAGTTGTTTTTCTCAGAGCTATTGGGTAGTTGATCAATGAAGACAAATGTAAATTTATTTTCTTTCATTGCTCTGCTAGACATGAATCCATGGTCTTGGATAAATTAAGATATAATAAGACCTCTCTTCCAATCACTTATTTAGGTATTCCCATAAATATTCAAAGGTAGAAAAATAAATATTGGAATTGGTTGTTGGACAAAGTCAAGAAGAAAATTGGAAAGTGGGCCAACAAGTGGCTTTCTTCTGGGGGTAGAATCACCTTGGTAAAATCAGTCCTTCAAGCTATTTCTATTTATGTTTCTTTTGTTTTGAATATCCCAAAGGTTGTTCTTCAAGAATTGGATCAAATCAGTCATCATTTCCTTTGGAGTGGTACTAAGGAGAAAAGAAAATGGGCCTTGGTGAAATGGGATACTTTATGTCTTCCTAAGAGTGAAGGGGGGTTAGGATTCCGGTCTTCTATTAATAACAACAAATTTTTATCTGCTAAATTATATTGGAGGATGTTGCATAACCCCAATGCTCTTTGGGCCAATAATCTCCATGCTAAATATGTTGAGAACAAAAGTCTTAAAGACCTTGTTTGCTATCAACTTCCTACCAAAGGTTCTCCTATTTTAGTAGTTCTTAAGACTAGTGAGGATTTGATAAAGAAAAAATTATTTTGGATCATTCATAATGGTCAACAGGTAAATTTTTGGACATATTCTTGGGATGGTCACAAGCCTTTGATAACTCAGTTTCCCGATTGGAGGCCTTGGATGGAGGAGCTTCACCGAGCTAATTGGATAAAGGTGGCTAATTACTATCGGTACCATACTGGTAATTCAAAGGTTGGTAGATATTGGATCCCTATTGAGGACTAGCCTATTCAAATCCCAAAAAGGCAAAGACAATATATCCAAGGCATCCTTCATATGATATCCCTCTCTTGGTCCCATGAAAAATATTGTTTTGGATGGAACAACACTACTAAGGGTGAGTATTCAGTTGCTCAAGGTTATTTGACCTTATGCCATAATAATCCCAACCATTCTTTTGACATATTTTCTCGATTGTGGGCTCAAAATCTCGGCCTAAGGTGAGGTTCTTTAATTGGCTTTTATTGCATCGTAGGGTGCTTACTGGTGAGCAACTTATGAAGCGTGGTTTTCATGGCCCTTTTAGATGTGAAATGTGTGAAGAGAATGTAGAAAATATCAACCATATTTTTATTGAGTGTACTTTTGCCTCTGAGCTATGGAGGAGAATGGCCACTTTACTTGGCTTACAGTGGTCCTATTTTTTTACTTTTGAAGACCTTTGGAGGGATTGGCCTAATCAAGAGGGTGTTGATCATTTTATTAGGCGAGTAGTTTGGATGGGTTCTACCATTCTTCTTTGGAATATTTGGAATGAAAGGAACAACCAAATTTTTAATCAAGATAGGAAGGATATTCACTATATTTGGCAAAAGACCATAGCCAACTTAGTTGAATCAGTCCATCAACTCCTTAATCACCCCCAAAACTCCCACCAAAGATGGGATCAAGTGATGCAAAGGTTGAAGATTAAATCTTCTAAGGGCAACCATCTTAAAGGGAATGTGAGTATTAGTAAGATGGATAGGACTAGAAATTGGCAACCTCCTCCTAAGGATTTTGGAAAATTCAATACTGATGGAGCCTCTAGAGGGAACCCTGGAAAAGCCAGTGTGGGAGGAATTGGTAGACTTTTAGATGGCTCCATGGTTTTTACTTTTGCTAAGAATTTGGATATTCTTTCCAATAACCTTGCTGAGGGGTATGGTATCCTCAGAGGCCTTCAGGAGGCTACTAAGGTTGGATGGGAAAAGGTGTTAGTTGAGTTTGAATCTCAACTTATGATTAATCTCTTGAAGACTCCTTCCAAGAATCATAAGGTGGATTGGAGAATAAGAAGAATTATTGAGAAGATTCAATTAATCTAGATGGGATTTTTGAAAGTTGATTACAATCATGTGGTCAGAGATCAAAACAAGAGTGTTGATGCTTTAGCTAATTGATCTTTGGACAAAGGTGATCTTATTTGTTATAGCCACCCTCCTCTATGGTGGGCTTCTCAAATTAGGGAAGCTCTTCTTTCTATAATTTCTTTGGATGGCTCCAGTTATGAAGGTACCTAGTTTCTTCTTGTTTTTTTTTTTGCTTCTCTTTAGCTCATTCAGTTTTTTTAGTTCCCTAGCTCATTCTATTCTTTATTTTGTTTCCTCTGTTGATTCTTGCCTTAATAGTCTTCTGGTCTAGATAGGTCATTGTTATGTTCAATTTTTTTTCCTTTTTCTTTTTTGTTTTTTTTTGTTTAGTTTTTTAAGGTGGGTGGGTTCTTTTGTTTTGTTTTTTTTTTGTGTTCTTTGTGTTGTTTTTTGTTGTTCATGTGTTTTTGTTGTTTTGTGTTTTTTTTTTGTTTTTTGTTATTATTCTTGTGTTCTTTCGTTCTTGTTCTTGGGTTTCTCTTTGTTTGTGTTATTTCGTGTTTTTATGTGTGAGTGTTTTCTATGTTTTTTATTTTTGTTTATTGTATGTTGTTGGTTGTTTTTATTTTTATTTTTATTTTATTTTATTTTTTTTTAGGTTTTGGTTGTGTTTATTTTTCATGTTTTTTTTGGGTTATGTCTTTGTAGTGTTTTGTTGTTTTTGTCTTGTTTGTGTTTTGTTGTGTGGTTCTTGTGTTCATCTATGTGGTTCGTGTTGTGGTTTCTTTTATCTTATTGTGCATGTTTGGATGTGCTTTTGTTTTTGACACACTCAAGGAGCATGTTTTTTATTTTATTTTATTATTTTTGTTGTTATTTACTTATTTTTAAATTGGTTTTGTGTGTTTGTTTGCTCCTTGAGTATGTCAAAGGTGGTAGGCTAGGTCCGAGTCTTGGGTGTTTTTGGCGGAATGGATACCCCTGCCTCCTTGGGTCTTAACCGAAAGTGTCATCCCTTTTGGGATGTTTTCCACAAATTAAAAAAAAAAAAAAGATATGGTGAGTTGATTCCTCTGGTGTCTTCTTTTGATCTACCCTCTAAGGACATTTATTCGCAAAGTAGGGGTTACCACAAATGTAAAATTCAGTTGAAGGAACCTTATTGTCCTTTCTACTATATTTCAATTCTATGACACTTATTCCTTAACATTTTTCTAGAACGAAGGCCTATGTTCATTTCTTCATGAGTACCCCTTCTTATCCCTTCTATCTTTGATGTCTTGGAATCTATTTTTGTTTTTGTCTTCAAGATAAATTTTCTCTCCTTTAATTATTTTGTTATGATCTTTCTCCCACCTTATAAAACCCACACATTTTATTTTTTGAGGTCATATTTTTCTCTCTCAGATATTTTTTGATAGTTGAAGTATGTTTTCTTAGCCTTCTAATTAGTCTCCTCTTGGAAAGCCAAGTCATAGGCTTTTGGGAGATCTTCAGTATTAAAAAAATTAATTACAATTCTAATTTTTGGGAGAAGCCCTAAAAAAAAATTGTACCTTTATCTCTTCATTATTCTCATATTTTGGTATGTACTTTAACAATTTTATGATTTTTTTATGGTATTCTCGAATAAACAATATTTCTTATTGTAGGATGGTGAAATCAACCATTTTTTCTATGTAGAATTGCTTAGTCAAGAATCTCTTTTTGAAATCTTCTACAAAATCCTCCCATTTGATATCTGTAGCTTGGATCTTCTTTCCATCCCTATAAGTAGTCCATCAATCTAAAGTTGCTCCTACTAGATGAAGGATAGCCCACACTATTATAGACTTGAAAGAGAGGAGTTTCATGGAGAAATATGTTTCAACTTCATTTAATTAATTTTTGGCAGCATCACCATCCTCTCTACCATCAAATTTCATAATCTTAACTTTTCTCATGTCCTTTTCCAGTTCAACTCCAACCCGTGTTATACTAGTCTCTTCAAACCCAATGGGTGCTTCCTTCTATCTGACTTTAGGTTTTTACCCTTGGTTAATTTTTCTATCAACTTTTGTTGCTAAATAATCAGTTCATGTTGTTGAGCCATTTGAGCTTTGTGTTGTTCTATTTGCTTTTTTTGTTGTTCCATTTGCTCTAAAAGTAATTGGACTATTTTAGCCAAGTTCCCATCCTCCCTAGTAGGTTCATTGATTTATTTCATCAGTCTCTTTCATTGAGGTCTAATAGTTACATCCCATTTTCTAACTTCCTTTCTAATTTTCCTTCTAATATCCTTACATGATATATTTTATGGACTAGCAATGGCCTCTTCTTACCTAGTTGTTGTGGGGTTCTTTGAAGATCCTCCTCGTAATATTGATGTCATTTTACCTGGATGTAAAAGAGCTATATTAATTGTTTGGTTTAAGTTTCCAAGCTCATAAGAGATGATACTTATAATATTACAACCTAAGGATCTTGGAACCTAGGGCTCTAATACCAACTGTGATAACCCAAGTCTAACTCACCTAATTGTACAACCTAGTTTAGCTCACTAGTTCAACCAGGTAAAAATTCTTTCAAGTTTATTCACTGGACATAACTTGTGGTAAAATAGTTATGATGATAACCCAATGTTTTATTAGTATGAGGTATAATCAACCACTTTGGGTTTTGGTCACTACAAATGACTTCCCAAGTGGATGAGACTGGCTACATTCCATAGAAGGTGTTATTTTGTGAATCTATCTTCTCATCCTCATGTTCTGGTATGAGAACACAAATCCACAGCTAGGGTTATCCTCTAGGACCCATAATACCTAGAGGGTGGATGCATACTCTCTCCGTCCCTTAACATGAGGAACCTAAGCTTATTTTAGTCTATCTGATCCATATTTTAATATTAAGGGTGTAGCATATATGCCTAGTGCCTAGTTGATTATCCACTACACTAGAGTCAACTAGGGCCATGTCATTTCCCTATATATGGACTTGGTATCACTTGTCAAAATATGATTAACGACGAGTTGTACCATTCCAACCGTCATGGGTTAGTCTAGCTCTTTGATCATGCTATATTTCTCCTAATCATAAGTTGTACAAGGGCCCATCACCATACTACTTGTACAATGACCTAGAGTAGAAGTTACATACCGCCCCTCGTCACCTTCTCGTTCTAACCTATCTCATCAAAAAATGATAGTTCTTGAGTCGCAATGGTTACCAACTTGTAACCACCAATATTAGGTGTTTATGGTCATTCATCCTTCACGATGAATTATTTTAAGGTTTCTCAAGAGAGGTTCACAACTTATCTCATATTCATATAAACCTAAATTTTAAAATAATTCCCCTTTATACATACATATTTATGCTAACATTTTTCAATTGATTTTTGCCATATAACATATTTTTCCATAACCATTGAATAAAAAAACAAAAACATAAGTTAATAGAATCTTAACTCTAATAATGAAATGACTAGTTTAGTATATTTAATAAACTCTCACTTCCTTAACTTTAATAACAAAGAAACATATTCCTTTAGTTGAATAAATCAATAGCTTTCAATTTAGAATCACATAGTTACTAAAAGAAATTTTTGAATATATTTTAAAAAAGCACCTTCATTAAATCCTATGTCTAAAAGAAGTATAAAAGGTTTATTTAGTTAAATGTACTTGGTCTAAGCTTCCATCATCATTTTTGCATAATCGTTATGTAGCACTCTATTTATTTATTTATTTATTTATAAATAAAGAATCAACTACACAACATCAAAGCTATCTTCATACATATTTTAAATAAACTATGCACATGAGGTTAATTTATGAGGGTACTAATTTAGGTACAATATTCTTTCTTTTACAGGAGATTTAAAGGAAATAAATGCACAATGAAGAATACATCGATCATAGAAAAATATTGACATTTCACATCCAACTTTCTCACAAAAGGCATCTATCATTTTGTTGTTTATTATCACAAATTTTAAAACTTAAAAATGAAAATAAGTTTTAAGCACCATAAAATAAATAAAATAATGCTTCGTTTCATTAAATCATCTAATATTATTCATAAAGGAATCTGAAATAAAATACGTATCACAAATTATATTTTATGGTATTCAATAAATGTAATAGATTATTCTTGCACACAAAATGGTGTGCATCTTGAAGGATAAATTAAGTCATTTAATTTGATTTAACCTAAGTTGGATAGAGCAAATAATTCTCTAGTTATAAGCCTTTGCTACCAGGCAAGAATAATAAGTGATCGATGCAACATGTTTTGCACTATTTAAGCCAAGCAATAATAATAATAATAGAAAGAAGCATAAGGATTTTGTAATAATAATTAATTATGACATGGAACATCTATCATCCTATTGTGCATCATAAAGTAAGATTTAACATTCAACGTTGAACCTTTCTATTGAATTAATATTATCTACAAAGTGCACTCTATGAGGCATACCAAAACTATTAGTGTGCTATTTAGTAAAAAAAAATTAATAAATAATCATAGCACACAGGTTATTGTGCACCCTGAAAGTCAGATACAACTAACTCATATGATATCATTTTAAACTAATTATAATATTATAACCTCCTTTGTAAAGAAAATAAAACAAGAATCTGTCGTAACTTATGCAACTAAGCTTGCACTATCTTTACGTCAGTCACAATTAAGATAGGGTTTATCCCTTTAAAAAAGTGTTGTAGTTCCTCCTCGAAGGTGCTATATTCACTGCCAGACTCACAAACGATGCTTCCCCAACATTTAAAATTTTCTTGGATTTGATGTTTTGGAATCAGAATGACCAAGAATAATGCAATGTATGCAGCTACATTTTTTATTTAGACTATCAACCACGTGTAACCAAACAAAAATGCCACATACAAAAAATTTAAAATATTTCATAAAGTGACTTAATTCTAAAGCATTACCAATTATTATTTTTTATATAAGTGGTAGAGTAGTCACTCAAAGAGGTTATGCTCAGCAATACTTTGGGTGACTAACAAATTTAAAAGTAAACAAGCATATATTCGAGGAAAACAACACAATGTTTATTTTAATAAACTTCCCAAGAAAAGTATAACAAAGGTAAAAAAACATCAGATGTGAAATGTGTTTTACATAGTCTTACCTTCGGCAGCACAAAGATGGAAATAAAAGGTGAGTTGGTCGTAATAGGGTCATCTATAGGCATAGAGTATAGCACTAAGTAACTAATTTAGAGCAAAAAAAAAATATGAGCTCCTTCAATTGGACAAGGACAGTACTGCATCTGCTTTCAAAGAACCCAATCCTATCATATTAAGATATCAAGCATAATAATGGTGCTCAAACTCTGGTTTCAGACTGGTATAAACAAGAATGCAGGTGGAATACGGTCGATCAAAAATGAATGACAAAAGATATCAAATCTAATATTGAGGCAAGTAACAAGCAGTTCTTAAAGAGATAAGCAACATAGACAATTCATACACATACAAGTAGTTAATAAAGCCTTACTCTAACACCAACACAGTAAAAGGATAACCATGTTACAAAACTTTTGAAGAAAATAGTGGTTTCTTTCATTCTTTTAATATGGCTCCTCTCGAACGTATGCAATGCCAGATACAATATGCAAGGTGTAACAACCCTATTGGGACAACTATTATTTTAATAATCATTTATACTTGTTTTTATTCCTAGGATTTGGTACTATTGATGGATTTGTGGTTGCAGGACCTGATATCCACCTTTAGACAGGCAGAGTAAGATAAAGAGGACTAGGTACTCTCATTCAGGTGGATAGATGAAGGTTGATTGTAAGAGGTAAGGAGAGATATGATAGAGGTATGAAAACATGCCACGGCTCATGAGTACATGGAAGCTCAGAGAATAATATTCATGTAGTTGCATCTATATAAGTGCATTTTAAAATGTTTGATTTCAATAGTATGTATGCTTTGTTTGTTGGTTTGCATATCATATATCTCTAAATGTGTTATTTTCCATTTTATTATTAATATTATTTAATAATTAAAATTAATTAAATAAAATAAAAATTAAACATTGAAAAAACATGGTTATATTTATATTAAAATTAAATAATAAATATTTTTTAAATAATATTTTATTTTGCATTGGCTTAACATATATCACATAGTCTTGGCCTCCACTTGGTGCATAGTTGGGATGGATGTTTGCATGAAAAATATATTTGTTTATTGTATCTTTGCTTTTCTATCTATATAAATGGAAATGGATATTTGAATTAGTCATGATGGTGTGGATGAACGGACTGTGTGCTTGAGATTCTGTTTGCAAAAAAAGTGATTGGAAGCCATTCGACGAGGCGTTTTCAAGTTGGATTCCTTTAATTTGCTTGTCTATGTGTGTTTTGGATGGATATGCTATATTTTAATGGCTTTGGAATGCTACTTATTTTGTGATTAAATGAAAGGATGATTTAATAGTAAATTAAAATATTTTATGTTCCGGAGCTTTGCTTGTTTTAGGCTGATAATATATTTTCTGAAGTAAATGACTCATGTCTTCGGATTTTTGGTGGAATTTATAAACTGATATTTTAAAGAATCGATTACTCTTCACCGGATTGCTTGGTATTTAGTTTAAGAATTTTATTTTCTAAAATAAGCAAGTTTAATATAGTATAACAGAGAATGGCTAAATTATGTCAGCTTATGGAAAATTATCAATTTTGTGGTTTATCGACAAGGATGCCACTTGCATTATCGGTGATGTGACTCGGGATCAATCCCCACAACGGATATGTATATGTATAAGAAGTATTTATTCAAAAAAAACTTTCATTGTTAAATACAATAGATAATGGGATACCCGTGAATACAAGTTTGAATTATATCCACTATGTGTATTCTGTTCAATGTGACTGAATCGCTTTGAGTGTGAAAGCCATCAATGTGTTATATATATATATAGATATATATAATTTTGATATATGCTTAAATTTTGGTTGATAACGAAGAATGAGTTTGCTTACTATTCCTTGTTAAGAATTGGGTAATTACACTTTTTATATGTAAAATCTGCTTAAAGGAATGAATTGGGTGTTGCATAGTAAAAAACTGCATTTAGGAGAAGATGCATTCATTAGATATTGAGCCGTATTGATCCCTCAAGAGGACCATTGAGGTATTGGAGGAATTCCGTCACTTTGGGCATCTCTAGTCGTAACCTGAGGCGATGCTATTCAGAATAAGGTGGACTATGTAAGTCAATTGAAAAAGAGCATTTAGTGTGTGATATCAAACAATATAGTGCAGTCTAAAAATAATGTTAATTGTGGTGCCATTAAATTTTTGTTGTACCATACTGTCGTACAAGAAGAATTAATTTAGTAATCAGTTTCTATTATTTTATTTCGTGTTTGGAGCTATATTAAAAAATGGGGTTTTATTCGAAAGGAATAATTTATATATTCTTCCAACTGAAACTATGTAAATCTTGGATCAAATATATATTTAGTAAATAATTATTTCAAATAAAGGTTTAGTAGTTGTATTGTTAATAAAAATTGATCTACTTAGCTACGTCACATTTAGATTATGGAATGAATACGTTGGGATAGATTGTCCAACATATAAGCTTAAGTATTCCATTTTAAAGCTTGTCTCTACAATGTGAATACAAGGCAATAAGAATTATAAATCATCCTTATAGAGGAAGCATCCTTGATCAAAAATTAATTTCAATATTCGTTTAGACAAACTTCTAGAGAGCATAGACCAAAAGCTTTGAGAAAATTGACCTACTCTTCTATGGGACCTATACTAGACACAACCCATACAAAATTCCTTAATTTTTTAGGACCATTTGATGAATATTGAGTTGGTTTTGTATAAATTTTGCAAATAAAATGCTAAATGCTATACAAAGTGCACACCACAATGCAACAAAATGGATCATGTGTTTGTTTACATATTGAATTTTTTTTTTGTAAAAGAGGGTAAAAATTTATTAACTCAGCAAAACATTCATGATACAAAGAAAAAGTAGAAGCTATTCAGACATATCAGCTCTCAATAAAGAAGAGAGAGATTGAGAGCAATCGGAAGAAAGTTGAGACCAATTTTGAACATCCCAACCATCTTGAAACTTAGAAGCCCATTTAGCTAACAAATCCGCTACCCTATTCCACTCCCGAGGAATATGCACAAAAGAAATGAAGTCCAAGTGAGAAGAGATATTAAGAATTTTCCGAGCAACCCAACTCAACCACCAACAACCATGAAGACTATCTCCAAAATTTAACAAATTTATAACAACTCGAGAATCAGATTCACAAACAATCTGACGCCAACCCAAAGCATACCCTTGCTCTAAAGCATATAAAATTGTGAGTGCTTCAATGAAGTTATTAGAATGATGTCCCTTAAAGCAAGAGAAAAAAAATTGGATAGTACCACTACTATCCCGCCCCACACCACCAATACCAAAGATTACCCGGATTACCCCGGAAGATCCATCCGTATTAATTTTCAGCACTCCCGGAGGAGGCGGATTCCATTTTCCAGCCCTCCGCACCCGATTATTCTGACCCATCCATCTGCAAGAGACATTAGGACCAGGACCATTAACCATCAAGCCTAATCTTTCCATGATCTGACGTTCCGCATGGTCCACGGGAGAAATAATCTAACATTTTGCAGATACAGTTTCCTGGATCATTCGCAAAATCCTCTGCCAGACTTGGGAAGTAGTTAACTCCTTACCTTGGAAAATCCGACGGTTCCGTTCAAGCCAAATCTGCCAAAAAATGCATGAAGGACCAATACTCCATCCAACTTGTAAAAAGAAAGTCGCTGCAGGAGGCCGCCCCATACTCCTCCAAAAATCAACTATTGATGAAGCATGCGAACAAGGGTGATTCCATACTCCCCACCAATAATGCCAAACTTGTCGAGCAAAGTCACATTGGAGAAGTAAATGCCCAACAGATTCTTCAGCCTTCCCATAGTTATAGCATAAAGAGGGGCCAGCAAACCCACGCTTTTGAAAATTATCCCAAGTGAGACAATGATTATGAGTAGCCTGCCACCCATAAAAACTACACTTCGGCCAAATAAACTTATTCCAAACTTGCTTCCACCACGGAACCTCCTCCTCACCAAACCGCTGCCGATCCAAAACACAATAACCAGCAGCAACCAAAAATATCCCTCTATTATCTCTTCCCCATGCTAGCACATCATCCCTAGGTAGAGAAGAGCAGGGACGGCTAGTGAGAATACGGGCCAGCTATGCCCTCGCATCCATAGTGCCACCAGCAGGCCATTCTCGAGGATCCTTCCACTGGAGACTAACCATCTGACCAAAGGACTTAACAGTTTTGAAATCTGCCACCTTCAACCATCCAGAGATCCCAAAAGCATTTAGCAAGATCTTGAAGATGTGGAAACTCGCTAAGAAGAGGAGCAAAGCCATCCCAAGAATCCTCGCCAAAAAAGAGCCCGAGACCCAGGATAACAAATCCGGAATAACCCCCGCTTAACCAACTCGCTCCCTTTTTCAAAGTATTCCAAACAAATGATCCTCGACCAGCCAAGTCGTATCGAGGAATCTCTGAACCTTCCACTCCCCTAAGATACATGTGGGAGATAATCTTGGCCCAAGTTTGCTCCTGATTACTACACCAATGCCAATACAACTTAGCAGCCAAATCAGTCCCAGAAAGAGAGCTTAGACGAAGACCCAACCCCCCAGCTTGCCTTGGTCGACAAATAGTCTCCCATTTAACAAGACTCCATTTTGAGGAACCAAGATTGCCAGCCCATAGGAATTGCCTAGAAAGAGAATCCAGGTCATGAAGAAAACTTGCTGGAGCAATCTGAATAAGGCATCTATACACCGATAAATCCTGAACAACTGACTTCAAAAGTAAAACCCGACCAGCAAAATTTAATCATCTATGAGTCCAATGACTAACTCGACTACGAAATTTGTCAAGTATGTTAGTCCAAACCGCCCTAGGTAGAGGACCAACAGAAATGGGAATCCCCAAGTATGTAAGAGGAAGAGTTCCAACCTGAAACCTGAGAATCTGAACAATTCTAGCTTGAACCCCGGGATCTCGTATTGAAAAATAAAATAATAGACTTGTGCTCATTAATCTCCCGACCGGAGACAACCAAATACAAGTCCAAAGCATGTCTAAAGTTGGTTGCTTCACAAATAGAATCTACACCCAAGAGAGCAGTGTCATCAACAAACTGAAGATGGGAAATGGCTGGCCTACTATTCTCCCATTTCCATCCATGAATAAGACCCTGGTGAACCTGATCTTTAAGCCAGTGACCCAGACCTTCAGCCATAATTATAAACAAGTACGGAGATAAAGGATCCCCCTGTCGAAGACCCCGAGAAGCATGAAACAAAGGAGAGGACTTTCCATTAATTAGGACAGAATATGAGGGAGTTGTAATACAACTCATAATCCACTCAATCCAAGAAGGATCAATTCCAAAGGCCAAGAGGATTTTGTGAAGAAAAGACCATTTCACCCTGTCATAAGCCTTCGCCATATCCAACTTCATAAACATAAACTTATTCTTAGAAGTGCTCATAGAATGAATCGCCTCGGCAGCAATAGCCACTCCATCCGAAATCTGTCGGCCAGCCACATAGCCACCCTGCTCATCAGAAACAACTCTATCCAGCCAAGGCTTGAGACGCTCCGCAATCAGCTTAGTAATAATTTTATACACCACATTGCAGAGAGCAATAGGCCAAAACTGATCAAAAGAGCTAGCACCCTCCTTTTTAGGAATTAGCATCAAAAAAGTGGAATTCAAATCTTTCAACAACTGATGGTTATGAAAGGACTCAAGAACAACCCTCAAAATATCAGATTTAATAATTTCCCAAAAGTGTTGAAAGAACTCAACCGGGAAGCCGTCAGGCCCCGGAGCTTTCCCAGTCTTCATAAGGAAAACTACCCTTTCTAGTTCATCAATGGAAATAGGTTGAAGAAGGCATGCATTGATCTCTTCTAAAATAATAGAAGGAATACAACGCAAAATAGTATGATCATCAACATGATCCCCACAAAAATCCTCAGAATATAAGGAAGAAAAAAATCGAACAGCTTCCCGAGAGATATCCTGAGAAGCAGACAACTGAATACCTTGAGAAGAAATAATCGAAGAAATACCATTACCGTGTCTTCGAGCCTTAACAGTGTTAAAGAAAAAAGTTGTATTTCGATCTCCTTCTTGTAACCATTCCACCCTGGCCTTTTGATTCCATAAAATCTCTTCCCGAAGCTCCCATTATTGAAGTTCATGCAAAGCTTCAGACTCCTCCTACAAATTCTGCTCTGTTAACCCATGATCTCTGATATGTCTGGTGATAACATCAAGCCTTCTTTGGGCCAAAGTTTTAGCCTGAAATAGATTCCCAAAACACTGCCTGTTCCACTTTTTGAGTTGATATTTCACAAATTGGAGTCTTTTAACAAAAGAGTACATAGCAGTACCGTGGGAAGGACAGCCCTGACTCCACCAGACTTTCATCAACTCGTACAAAGAGGGATCCCTAAGCCACATTAACTGGAATTTAAAACTTGGATGATGATCCATTTCTTGCCGAGAGATAACAAGTTTAATAGGCCAGTGGTCTGATCCCCTCCAATCAAGAATCGTTGAGTTAGTAACCCAAGAATTGCTAATCCAAAATTAAGAAGTAAGAAACCTGTCCAACCTCTCAGAGATCGAGTTAGAACCACACCGCTTATTCGTCCAAGTGAACACACCATTTTTTGGCTTAATATCCACCAGATTAAGAAGCTGAATATTATCAGTAAGGAGTCTAGAGGCAGGCCCCAAAGTACCCACACCACCCCTCTTCTCATCAATACTAGATACAACATTAAAATCTCCAGCCATAATCCAAGGATAGAATGGAACCAAGGCTCGAACACTTTGAATATGATTCCACAGCAGCACCTTCCCAGAAAGATCCGAGGGGGCGTAAATGTTAGTGAACAAAACCACTTCTCCAGACTCATGGCAAGAAGCTATCATAGAAAGAGATGACTTATTCGATACCCACCAAAGATTGAATTAGATGTATACAAATTCTTAAATAAATGATGATATTGCATATGTGAACAACATATATGTCTGTTCAACACTAGTTGATTTAGAAACCTCATATATTTTTTATAAGAATAAGGATGTGACAACATACAACCAGAATATATTGGCTATCATCCTAGAAATTTCATTATCATTGACATGATTGAAAAGGAAAATGAGAACCACGCCAACACAACATTTCGTGCCACACAACAATGATACCATCACAATCGCGCTAAAGCCAAATACGTTGGTTGAAATCTATCTAAAAAATACCTTATAAATGGTGTGGATGACATGTTCAAGGGATACACAAAAATAAGTGATACCAATGATGTGTAGATAAAATTCCATGACTCTAACATCAAACACAGGCAAAGGAGAAGACTAGTATACAAGCATCATCACAGAGGATCAAACACACATATTACAAATTATAAAACCATTCTTGACAAGCACAAAGACAAGACATACAAAAATAAGAAAGTAATTCTCAATTCAACTCACATGTGCATAGAGAATTCCTAAATCCTAGTGACTAATGTTGGTGGACATTGTCTTTGATCTATCCAAAATATGAGAACATAGATTGGTACACATGGCATTGTCTAGAGTGAAAATCACATAGTCATAATACCTGTTGAATGCATTGACAAAGGAAAACTTCAAAAGGAAAGCAATTTGCCATTGATTAAATGCATCACTTGTGAAAAAAGACAAATGGGTCTTGGATAACAATAAGGGTTGCCAAGATATAGACTCATTTATCTCATTGATGCCCTTTAACATGCATAATTTACAAGCACACATCCAAGAACATCCTCAATGACAACGATCTGATGCAATCTAACAAACTATTCCTCTAAGAAACATATACTTGCAACCTTAGCCTTGGCAATTCTTTTCAACTCTATAATTGCACATTGAATTACAAAGTGCATGGAATTGTGATACCAATAATGAAACAAATTATAGATATTCAAATATAAACAAATTTAGTGACTCAGCATAGAAGCAAGAATAGCAAAGTTGGTTATTCACCAATTGCCTACTACAATTGTTAATGTGTATATTGTAGTGTTATACAACATTAATGGATATGCTTGATATGTCAATGTGCACCATTAATGAATATGCTTCATATACCAACCCATACAGTTTTCGAGATTGATACAAACAACATTATAATAATTACATGTAATTTTAATATAGAATGCACCAATTGAAGGGAATAAGTGGCTCTCCATGCTTTGCATTTTGGAAAATTCATCCTTGAGTGCTTGCCCAAAGCACATCCTTCACACACACATTTTTTATCATCAATTTTAGGTAGCCCATATACCATCTCTTGAGAAACCATTTTCCTCAAACTAGGAAAATTTACATGGCCAAATCTTAAGTGCCATAGCCAACTTTTGCTATCAATGGATGCACATGCAAAATCATTCTTTTATTTTCCAAATTTTAGAGGAAACAATCTATTCTTGGTCATGGAAATAGTAGTGACGTGCCTATGCCCATGATTCTTATCAAAAATCTCACACTTATTTTTTTCAAACACAAACTTAAAATTATTTTCCATGATTTGTCCAACACTCAACAAATTATATTTTAAATTTGGAGTGTAGTAAATATCAGTTACTTTCTTCTTACCTTCATTAGTGTGTACTTCCATGGTTCCTTTGCCTTCAACTTGCAATGCTTTGTCATCTCCAAGCTTGATCTTGGACTTGTAGGAATTGTCAATTGTAGATAGCAACTCCTCCTTATCGGTCATGTGATTGGAACATTTGGTATCAAGAATCCATGTCTCATTTATATTTTGATTAGATTTGCCATATGACAAAAACAAAATTGATGAGTCCTCCTCCTCATCATAGTGTGCATTATTGCTTCTTCCTCCATGTGATGCTTTCAATCTACAATCTTTTTCAAATGTTAGTCTTACAATGGCACTGAGAGGGGGGGTGAATCAGTGCAGCTAATTAAAAACTTAAATCTTCATCTCTTAATTCAGAACTAATGAATGCTTAAAACTAGAAGCAGAAAGTGTAACAAGATAGCAACACATAACACAAGATTTAACGAGGTTCACCAGTTTTGGCTACTCCTCAAAAATAGACTTCTTGGACTCCCATCCAAATCCAACCTTTGCAAAGCACCAACTTCACAATCAGTTTACCAGCACCCACTGGAAGGAGCACCAACCCCTAATTTATCTACACCAACAGAAAGGAGCACCAACCCCTGATTCCAAGCACCAACTTGGACTTCTATTTTAAATCTTGATTGACATAAAAATGCCTTCTGTGTTACAAGACCCTCACTGGTCTATCTTAACTCAAATCAATCTCATGGAAGCATAAGGAGAATTAAGACAAAAAAAAACCCACACTCTTTTACAGCTCTACTTACTGCACACTTACAGCCCTTTCTTATAGCTTACTCTTGTAGCTCTCACAGCTCTGTACTTCTTACAGCATTCTTCCAGCTTTGTAACAGCCCACAGCACTATCCCTCTATACAACAACACACTGCTCTATCACCCCGTTCAGAGCACAACACTCTCTTACCGCACAAAGCTCAACTATTTTATGGCTCACTCTTCTTGCTTTCTTTCAGCCCCTGTGTTCGGCTTTCTCTTCTCACTTACAGCTCTCTTACAGCCCGCAGCACTATCTCACTATCTGGTGGCTCTTTTCCCCTCACAGCAATGCTCTCTCTATTCTCTTTTTGCAGCACTTTCCCCCTATTCTTCAACACGCTGCTCTCTCTTCCCGCACGGAGCTCACACTTACTACTTCACGCAAATCTCCTTTTATAACGATGTTTTGTTTCTATTCTTAACTTCCATATTCGTGCATGCAGCCTATTAATAGTAATGGCTTCTTTATTCTCACATGCAACCTTATTAATAGAGCGGTTCTTTGTTTGGGCTTCGAGACGTTTCTCTGTCCAACTCGTGGTCTTTGTCTGATGACTTTCAGTAACAACTGCTGCATGATATTTCTTTGTAACGGCTCCTGTAACTGTAGTAATGACTTCTGTTTACTATCACTGTAACTGCCCCTGTAACTGTCGTAATTACTTCAGTTCACTATTCTTATTTAACTGCATGATTGTCTTTGCAACACCCCCTACAACTGTAGTTCTGTAACCATCGCACTTTTTTTCACATTTCTTATTATAGCTTACATGATCTCACTATAACTCTCCACTTGTAACAGTTCTTATTTTGTTGCATGAACTTATTCTGCAACTATCCCTGTGTATGCTTCTTGAATTTTACCTGTGAAACTATGACATGTCGCGATATCGCGACATTTCTGCCCCTTTGACTTTTTCTTGGCAGTAGACCATGAAAACATAGCATGTCGTGATATCGTGACACTTTCACCTCCTTGTTTCATAGTTCAGCTTGCATCCGCGAAAACACATGTCACGAAATCGTGACACTTTCGCTTCCTTGCACTCTTCTCTGCTTGCACTAGCGAAAACATGACATGTCACAAAATTGCGACATCTTTCGCTTCCGTACACTCCTCTCTACTTGCACTAGCAAAAACGAACATGTCACGAAATCGTGACATCTTTCACTTCCTTACACTTTGCTCTGCTTGCACTAGCAAAAACCTGACATGTCACAAAATCATGACATCGCCCTGGCACTTTGCTCGATTGCACTAGGTGAAAACAAGACATGTCGTCGAAATCGTGACATCTTTCGCTTTCCTTGCACTCTCCTGCAAAAACAGGCATGTCGGAAATGGACCTCCACTGAAACTCCTCCCACAAAACATGTCGACGAAATCGTGACACTTTCGCTGCCTTGTGCCTTTCTCTGCCTTTCGCCCGTGAAAATGGAACATGTCACGAAATCACGACTCTCTTCCTCCGTCACAAAATCATGATGCTTTCACCTTTGAGCTCTTCCTCCTTGAATTTGTCGCAAAATCGTGATGCTTCTGCTTCCATGCTCTTTCGTTTTTCTTCTATCATGAAATCGTGACACTTCATCCTTTGGAGTCTTCCTCTCTACTGTTGTCATGATATCATGACATTTCTATCTCCGTACATTCTCTCTCCTCTCTTAGTCGCGAAAATGTGACATGTCATGATATCGCGACACTTTTCCTCCTTAGTACTTTTCTTTTCATCGGGTTGCAAAAACCTGACATGTCACGAAATCGTGACACTTTTTCTCCTTAGTGCTTCCTTCTTGCAAATTGTCATGAAATCGTGACACTTTTCCTTGCAAGCTCTTTCTCTCAAACATGTCACGAAATCATGACACATTTTCGTCCGTACTGCCTCTCTTGCAGATTGTCATGAAATCGTGACACTTTTCTTTGCGAGCTCCTTCTCCTTAAACATGTCGCAAAATCGTGATAGTTTTCTTTGCTTGCGCCTTCTCTCCAAACATGTCGCGAAATCATGATAGTTTTCTTTGCTTGTGCCTTCTCTCCAAACATGTCACGAAATCATGATAATTTTTCTTGCATGCGCTTCTTCTTCGAACATGTCGTGAAATCGTGACAGTTTTTCCACTTGGCTTTTTCTCTGCCAACATGTCGCGAAATCGTGACAATTTTTCCACTAGGCTTTTTCTCTGCCAACATGTCGTGAAATCACGATAGTTTTTCCACTTGGCTTTTTCTTTGCCAACATGTCGCGAAATCGTGACAGTTTTTCTACTTGCCTTCTTTGCTTTCAACATGTCATGAAATCGTGATAGTTTTGCTACTTGCCTTCTTTGCTTTCAACATGTCGCGAAATCGTGACAATTTTTCTTGCATTTTCTCTCTCTTCCAACATGTCACGATATCATGATAGTTTCTTTTCTTTCTTCTTAACATGTCACGATATCATGATAGTTTCTTTTCTAGCTTCTCAACATGTCGCGATATCGTGATAGTTTCTCATGCTTGCTCAACATGTCGCGATATCGTGACACTTTTCTTACTTGTCTTTTTCTTTGAGCTTTTGCATATGGGCCACTACGTTCTTCTTTGGAGAATCATTATACATGCTCTGTATGACCACTGAACTCCTGTTCACTTCATCAACCGATCTCTCTAATGACCTCTGCACTCCTGTCCATTGCATCAACCGATCCTCTGTCTGTGTTGACAACAATGACAATACTTTGGCTGCACCTTGCTCATCAATGAACTCCTATCCATTGCACTTTGGCTGCACCTTGCTCATCAATCACTCCTATCCATTGCATCAACTGATCAACCTGACTGTGTTGACAACAATGACAATACTTTGGTTGCACCTTGCTCATCAATCTCCCCCTTTGGAATTGTTGGCAACACACGTAATTGCATGCAATTACCTGTAATTATTCTCCCCCTTTGACAATAATACCAAAGGGCGGCTGCAAACTCCCCTTGAGTCCATGCACAACATTCTCAGGGCAAAAATTATTACTGTTAGCAAAAATCATAAATATGAGCAATAAGATAAACAAATGCATAAATGCTCCCCCTGAGAATTTGATCCCGATAGCTAGTCAATTCTTAGACTATTCTTGGGAATATGTGACCACTTCAGTTCACGCTGTCTTCTGAGCCTCAACCCTCTGTTGCTCTGCAATCTCAAACTTGTCCACTATTAGTGAAGGCATACACTGATCGTATATATATCCAACTTTTTGTTCTGTAATGCAAGCAACATCTGCATATACATCCTGGATATTCTCAACAAGCTTGAACCTACTGATAGTTGTTTGTCTTTCTCTGCAGTGAGAATCCAGTAGACTACCTCAATCCACCCACCTTCTTCTCCCAAAAATGTTAGAGACTCAATATGTTCTATACTTAACCCCAATCTCAATCTCAAAGATATGTAGATGAACAATTGCCAACCATGCAATAAATAACAATGATACTCATGTTCTTTCCACAACCAATATCTTTTCTCAACCAATTAGGGCTTTAACAACAATGCTTATAGACAAGGTTTAACCAACATCATTCAACTCAAGATTAACCTTGAAGCATTCAACCAATCACTACATGAAAAGGAAACTAGTAGACATCCTTTTCCTTCCAAAGGTATTTGAACAAAACAGCCACCAACATAAATCACCAATGCAAAGAATAACTTGCTCAAATCAATCTCAATGGAGTAAGCCCAAATCATGTATCAAGTAAAGCATTAACTTGATCAAAACAACCTCTATGAAAGCAACTCAACCATTCATCACTAGGCTGGAAATCATCTGGCAACAAAATTAACAAGTGACTCACACTTGTACCAACTTTTGTCCAACACTGTACCAACATTACAATTTTACTGCCAACTCTGTGCAAGCATCAAATATTGTACTCATAGCACAACCAAATTCCTTTTTATATTAACAACCTGATCTAAGTTTTCTACAGCTACTGCAGATCACACCTTACTTTCAACTATGCAAATCAAGAGAAGACATTTTGTCAAACACTTTACAGCCAACCATAGTGCCCCTTACTCAACCTCATACTTCTTAACCTCGGATTGATATTTTATCAACAGTTAAAACGAAACTGTCTGTGAATTAAATAATATTCACCAAGGCATCATGAAAGATCTAACAATATTTACATCAAAGTGTAAAACAAATACACGCTGCTCGAAACACATATATGCAGCTAGGGCAAACATTCTTTCCACTCAACCAACTTATCTGAACTGTTATAATCCATAGCTATGAATAGTGGCAGTAAGAATCATCAACAGAACAACAATGACATATATCAAAACTACCAATGGTGACGACTCTCAATTTAATCACTACCCTTCATGGCACCTCCACAAACAACTACATGAACTGACAACACACTTGACAACTATACAACAATAACCCGACTGCTTGCCTTTCATCCTCAGATACCCAGACAAATACATAGGAGCATTAAAATAAAACTTTAATATTGCTCCCCCTGAGGATGTGCCACCTGGAGTTGCTTAGAGCAATGGCGGAGTAGCCTCCTTCAGTCCAAGGAGACACGATTTCCTTTCTTCTGCCTTTCTCTGGACTTTCCTGAACTTGGGCTTGAGTTTTTCAATTACTTCCCTATTTTGCCCCTGTTCGTGAACTTGAACATTTCTCTTGCGGGGTTGTCTCTTGTGCATTCTTGATGGATGATTATTTTCTTTTCTTTTATGCACATGATATGTTCCCTGTCTATGTTGCCCTCTTTGTGTCTGATGAAATCTAGGGTTTTGCCTTAGATTAGATACATAAGTGCTTGGACAGAACCTTGCTATGTGCCCTTGACCATTACATTTAAAACATTGCACATGTTTTGTTCCCTGTCTGCATTGCATTCTATGTGTATGATGAAATCTATGGTCTTGCCTTAGATTGGATACATAAGTGCTTGGACAAAACCTTGCTATGTGCCCATGGCCATTACATTTAAAACATTGCACAGGGTGTTCACTCAGGAAAGCAGATGTGTTTTTATCAGCATAACTTTTTGATCTATTGTTCAGTCCACAATAAATTGCCTGGTGACCATAATGGCTGCATCTAAAACAATAGCCATTAAAAGCATTATTATGAAAAGAGTGAGAGTGAGAGAACCTCTTTTGTGGTGGTTGCTTTGCTGTAGATCTTCTTTGATATTTTCTTCCTTTTGAAGATTCAGCTTCAGACTTTTCTTTCTTCTTTCCTTTATCAGTGAACTTCTTCTTCTCTACATTTTTGGAAGATGATGGTTGTTCAGCTTCATATCCAAGACCAGACTTAGTCATGGAGCTTCTTTGTTGCTTTATCATTTTATCTAGCAACTCTATGCTCTTCTCATATTTGAGATTTACATTGGCCTCTTCTAGTTGTTTCTTCAATGAAACAATCTCTTCTTCTTGTTGGCAGCAAACAGTCTCTTTCTCATTGATTTGAGACCTGAGAATATCTTCAATCCTTTTGTACTATTCTACTTGCAGCTTTAGATCAACAATAACTTTGTTAGATTCCTCTTCACTTGTGTTGCATACATCATCCTCATCATCCAGGTGTGTCTTCAAGGCTTCTTCTAATTTCTTGGCCTTTTGAACTTGTAGGAAGAGATCTTCAATCTCATCCCCATATTCTTCTAACTTCTTGGACATTCTTTTGTTCTTTTTATTTTCTATACTCAACTCTTCAAGTGCGGCTATCAACTCACCTTCTAGATCTACTTCAATCTCCAGGTTTTCATTGCATACTTTAGAATCCACTTCTTCTACCTTCTCTAGTTTAGTTTTCTCTTCCACAAGAACTGAAACTGGCTGAGATGCATTTTTGGAGGAGGATCTATTCTTCTTACCCATTGTGTACTAATCCAAGATCAACCCTGACTGATTTAGCCAGAATTGGGAACTTGGCTCTGATACCAATTGTTAGTCTTACAATGGCACTGAGAGGGGGGGTGAATCAGTGCAACTAATTAAAAACTTAAATCTTCATCTCTTAATTCAAAACTAATGAATGCTTAAAACCAGATGCAACAAGTGTAACAAGATAGCAACACATAACACAAGATTTAATGAGGTTCACCAGATTTGGCTACTCCTCAAAAATAGACTGCTTGGACTCCCATCCAAATCTAGCCTTTGCAAAGCACCAACTTCACAATCAGTTTACCAGCACCCACTGGAAGGAGCACCAACCCCTAATTTATCTACACCAACAGAAAGGAGCACCAACCCCTGATTCCAAGCACCAACTTGGACTTCTATTTTAAATCTTGATTGACATAAAAATGCCTTCTGTGTTACAAGACCCTCATTGGTCTATCTTAACTCAAATCAATCTCATGGAAGCATAGGGTTGTTAGAGTCAATAATCTTTTCACTCCTCCCCACACACTCTTTTACAGCTCTACTTACTACACACTTACAGCCCTTTCTTATAGCTTACTCTTGCAGCTCTCATAGCTTTGTACTTCTTACAACATTCTTCCAGCTTTGTAATAGCCCACAACACTATCCCTCTATACAACAACACACTGCTCTATCACCCTGTTCAGAGCACAACACTCTCTTATCGCACAAAGCTCAACTATTTTATGGCTCACTCTTGCTGCTTTCTTTTAGCCCCTATGTTCGGCTTTCTCTTCTCACTTACAGCTCTCTTACAGCCTGCAACACTATCTCACTATCCGACGACTCTTTTCCCCTCACAACAACGCTCTCTCTATTCTCTTTTTGTAGCACTTTCCCCCTATTCTTCAACACGCTGCTCTCTCTTCCCGCATGGAGCTCACACTTACTACTTCACGCAAATCTCCTTTTATAACGATGTTTTGTTTCTATTCTTAGCTTCCATATTCATGCATGCAACCTATTAATAGTAACGACTTCTTTATTCTCACATGCAACCTTATTAATAGAGCGGTTCTTTGTTTGGGCTTCGAGACGTTTCTCTGTCCAACTCGTGGTCTTCATCTGATGACTTTCAGTAACCACTGCTGCATGATATTTCTTTGTAACGGCTCCTGTAACTACAGTAATGACTTCTATTTACTGTCACTGTAACTGCCCCTGTAACTGTCGTAATTACTTTAGTTCACTATTCTTATTTAACTGCATGATTGTCTTTGCAACACCCCCTGCAACTGCAGTTCTGTAACCGCCGCACTCTTTTTCACATTTCTTATTATAGCTTACATGATCTCACTATAACTCTCCACCTATAACAGTTCTTATTTTGCTGCATGAACTTATTCTGCAACTGTCCCTGTGTATGCTTCTCGGCTTTTACCCACGAAACTATGACATGTCGTGATATCACGACATTTCTGCCCCTTTGAATTTTTCTTGGCAGTTGACCACGAAAACATAACATGTCGTGATATCGCGACACTTTTGCCTCCTTGTTTCATAGTTCAGCTTGCATCCGTGAAAACACAACATGTCGCGAAATCATGACACTTTCACTTCCTTGCACTCTTCTCTGCTTGCACTAGCGAAAACATGACATGTCATGAAATCGTGACATCTTTCGCTTTCGTACACTCCTCTCTACTTGCACTAGCGAAAACTTGACATGTCATGAAATCATGACATCTTTCGCTTCCTTGCACTCTGCTCTGCTTGCACTAGCGAAAACCTGACATGTCACAAAATCGTGACATCTTTCGCTTCCTTGCACTCTTCTCTGCTTGCACTAGCGAAAACAAGACATGTCACAAAATCGTGACATCTTTCACTTCCTTGCACTCTCCCTCACTACGAACCGACATGTCACGAAATCATGAATCTTCCTCCTCCCCAGCACGGAAATCGTGACATCTTTCGCTTTCATACACTCTTCTCTGCAAGCACTAGCAAAAACCTGACATGTCACGAAATCGTGACACTTTCTGCCTTGTGCCTTTCTCTGCCTTTCACCCGTGAAAATGGAACATGTCGCAAAATCCGCGATGTTTTGCCTTTGAGCTCTTCCTCCTTGAATTTGTCATGAAATCGTGACGCTTTCACCTTTGAGCTCTTCCTCCTTGAATTTGTCATGAAATCATGACGCTTTTGCTTCCATGCTCTTTCATTTTGCTTCTGTCGTGAAATCGTGACACTTCATCCTTTGGAGTCTTCCTCTCTGTTGTTGTCGCGATATCGTGACATTTCTATCTCCGTACATTCTCTCTCCTCTCTTAGTCATGAAAATGTGACATGTCACGATATTGCGACATTTTTCCTCCTTAGTGCTTTTCTTCTCATCGGGTCGCAAAAACCTGACATGTCACGAAATCGTGACACCTTTTCTCCTTAGCGCTTCCTTCTTGCAAATTGTCGTGAAATCGTGACACTTTTCCTTGCAAGCTCTTTCTCTCAAACATGTCATGAAATCGTGACACATTTTCGTCCGTACTGCCTCTCTTGCAGATTGTCATGAAATCACGACACTCTTCTTTGCAAGCTTCTTCTCCCCGAACATGTCGCAAAATCGTGACAGTTTTCTTTGCTTGCGCCTTCTCTCCAAACATGTCACGAAATCATGATAGTTTTCTTTTCCTGTGCCTTCTCTCCAAACATGTCGTGAAATCATGACAGTTTTCCCTGCATGCGCTTCTTCTTCGAACATGTCACGAAATCATGACAGTTTTTCCACTTGGCTTTTTCTCTGCCAACATGTCGCGAAATCATGACAGTTTTTCCACTAGGATTTCTCTCTCTTCCAACATGTCGCGAAATCGTGACAGTTTTTCCACTTGGCTTTTTCTCTGCCAACATGTCATGAAATCGCGACAATTTTTCTACTTGCCTTCTTTGCTTTCAACATGTCGCGAAATCGTGACAGTTTTGCTACTTGCCTTCTTTGCTTCCAACATGTCACGAAATCATGACAGTTTTTCTTGTGCTTTCTCTCTCTTCCAACATGTCGCGATATCACGATAGTTTCTTTTCTAGCTTCTCAACATGTCGTGATATCGTGACAGTTTCTCATGCTTGCTCAACATGTCGCGATATCGCGACATTTTTCTTACTTGTCTTTTTCTTTGAGCTTTTGCATATGGGCCACTATGTTCTTCTTTGGAGAATCATTATACATGCTTTGTATGACCACTGAACTCCTTTCCACTGCATCAACCGATCTCTCTAATGACCTTTGCACTCTTGTCCATTGCATCAACCGATCCTCTGTCTGTGTTGACAACAATGACAATACTTTGGCTGCACCTTGCTCATCAATGAACACCTGTCCATTGCACTTTGGTTGCACCTTGCTCATCAATCACTCCTGTCCATTTCATCAACTGATCAACCTGATTGTGTTGACAACAATGACAATACTTTGGTTGCACCTTGCTCATCATTAAAGTGCCTATACTTGTTACAACAGTAACATTGCTTGTTACTTCTTCCTTGATAGCCATTTCTTCCTCTTTTGTGAGAGCCACCTCTTCCTCTTTCTTGGAAGCCACCTCTTCCTCTTTCTTGGAAGCCACCTCTTCCTCATCTTGGAGAAAAACTACCTCTACCTTTTGAAGAAGATCTACCTCTTCCTCTCCATTGACCTCTTCCTTGGCCTCTTCCTCTTGAACTAGATTCACCTTCTTTGGATGAAAATGTTTTTTCTTCCATTCCCCCAACATTTGGAGTTGAAGAAAATCTCTCCTCATGGGACATTAAGGAACCCATGATCTGATCATATGTGAGAGTAGTCAAGTCCTTACTCTCCTCAATTACAATGGATACTTGGCTCCATTTGGGTAAAAGTATCCTCAACACTTTCTTTACAATGACTTCATTATTCACTTCTTCACCAAGAGTCTTCATTTTGTCAACACATGCTTTGGCTCTCATGCAATAGTCTCCAACCTTTTCATTTTCATTCATCCTGAGATTTTCAAACTCCATTTTTAGAGTTTGCAATCTCACTCTTAATTGCTTGACTTGAGTGTTGCCTTCATAGCTCTCTTTTAGAGCTTGTCATGCATCTTTGGTTGATGCACAACTTGCAATCCTTGGAAAAATGCTCTCATCCAAGGTTGTTTGCAAGTAGAATATTGCAAGACTATTCTTATTTTGTGACACTCTTGTTGCTTGTCTATCGGCAGCTGGAACAGTACTCCAATCGGTTGGCTCTGTGTAGCCATCCTCCACAATCTCCTAAGCACCTTTGCTAATGAGCAAGTGCTTCATCTTGATTGACCAATAGTCATAGTTGTCTCCTCTAAATTTTGGGACTGGGACATTAATGTTACCATTTGCCATTTTTATAAATCAATGGTGTAGCTCCTTCCTTCCTCGTTGGCGGACTTGCAATCTCAATGATTTTTCTTCAAATGCAGCAGACAGCGCTGAATTTCAATAATCACAAAAACATGTGTTGATGTGCACATTAGTTTTTTTTTTTGGTTAAATAATATCATATGATCTTTAATATCTTTGAGAAGTTTATTCCTTCTCCTACTGATTAATAAACATAACTTTACACTTTATAAAAATTACAATGAAAATAATCAACTCTAAACATACATATTAAAATAACCAAAAAACCTAAAATTAGGGTGTAAATTTTTTGAAAAAACGTCTACAATTCTCAAAGGAAGCTGAAATGAAATACTTGAAACAGAGCTCTATAATTTTTGAACCGGCGTCTACATTGCTTACACTATGAAACGGAAACTAAGCGAATAGGCTATAAACATTGGAACTCAAGCAGAAGGTAAGAAGACAAACTGACCAAACCACCAACACAAGAATTCCTCACTACCATTCACTTCAGTCCAAATTTTTTAGAAAATGGCAGTGGAAAACATGGTCGTGGAAATCGAGAAGGAACAACAATTGGAAACAAAAAGAGAAGACATCATGGAATTCAAGCCCGTCCTGCGCTCCAGTAAAATTGCCGATATGGGCCAGAGAAGATACCAGGAATACTACTGCGTTAGTGTCGGCAACATAACCCATCAATCCCTGTGAGTCATAAGTGGATGGATGCCCAACTTTGGAATGTCGTTGCCATCCTAAAATAGCACAAAAAATCTTTAAAAAAACTAGTAAAGTTTCTCTCAAACCTGAATCTGATACCACATGTGAGCCAGAATTAGTCTAAACTGATTAATTCATGATAATCCATTACAATATATAGCTTGGGAATGTAACTGCTCAAACCTAAATTTGATACCACATGTGAGCCAAAATTAGTCTGAACTGATTAATTCATGATAATCCATTACAATATATAGCTTGGGAATGTAACTGAAGAATCTCCCAAGTTAGTAAAAGACAAAACAAATCTTCCAAGTGGGTAAAGAAAACAACTATATGATAATCAAATGTTCTCAACATCACACCAAACCACCTAAATATTGACTATTACAACTGAAGATATTCACTCTGGAATGGATCCTGTGATCTGGTTATCATAAAGAACTAGCTGCTTTAGTTCTGTCAACTTGGCAATGCCCTTAGGAATGGTTCCTGTGATTTTGTTTACATTAAGAAATAGTTTCTTTAGCCCTGTTAGTTGAACTATGGATTGTGGAATTGAACCATTGAAGTTGTTGAAGCCAAGATCCAAATATTCCAGTGTAGTGATGTTGAAGACGGCTTCTGGTAGTGCATCTTCAATACGGTTACCCACCAAAACAAGGGCGAAAATGGGAAGCTTCCCCACATTCATGGGCAGAAGTCCCTGAATTATGTTCCATCCAAGGTCTAGCCATACAAGATTCCTGCAGTTCCCTATTTTTGACGGAATAGAACCTGTAAGATTTTCCATTCCATACAATGATAAATTGAAAATTTGTGTCAAATTTCCCAGTGTCGGCGGTATATTGCCCGAAAGCAAGTTATCCCCTAAAACTAAAACCTTCAGCAGCGAACAATTACCTAGTTCGGGAGGAATGGTGCTCTCCAACCTATTAGAATCTAGATAGAGGTACTCTAATTTTTGAAGCATACCAAATACAGAGGGAATGCTTCCTGTTAAGTTGTTACAAGAAAATTCAATATGACACAACTGACTGCAATTCCTTAGAGAAAGAGGAATGGAGCCTATGAGTGAATTACCTCTCAAGCAGAGATACGATAGATTTTTTATCAAACCCAACACAGAAGGGATTGAGCCAGTGAGATTATTATTGCCTAATGATATGACTTGGAGGGATGTGCAGTTGCTCAAAGAAGTTTGAATGGTTCCGTCCAGATGATTGTTGGACATGTTGAGGTGCTCTAAGTGGCTCAAGCGACCAAATTCTGTTGGAATGGTCCCTGTCAAGTTGTTTTTTGAAAGCTTAATCCACTGTAAGTGCATGCAATTAGCCAAAGACTCAGGGATAAATCCTGAGAGTAGATTATTGCTGAGATCCAGCACCATCAACGCCTTGAGCTTCCCAAGCTGTGGTGGAATCCCTCCTCTGAGAAAATTACTAGACAAATTCAATGTGTGCAATAAAGACAGGTATCCCAAGGAAGGGGTGATCGTACCTTGCAATTCCAATTGAGGGAGGATTATGGCAACCACTCTTTTAGTGTGTCTTTTGCACCAAATGTCATTCCAGGAGCACACATTCTGTGTATTGTTTTTTGTCCAGTCAGAAAGGAATCCAGTTGGGTAAAAAATAATGACCTTTTTGAAGGATAATAGAGCTTCAGCATCATTAACATCCATGGAAGTAGATGTGGACGTGGAATCTGCCTCCAGGAGAGACCTTCCTCCCATCTCATGGCCATAGAGACCATCTAAAACATTCCCCCACTGAGAATGTATATTCTTACCATTGTCGAAGGTTGCCAGAATAGGGGTTATTGCAGAGGCCAAATAGAGCATTTGGACAACAGCAACTCCATCCTTTTGCCTATCTTTCAGTTCTACTTCTTCAATCTAACTCAATCTCAAATTTTAGATACAAACATGCACTCGAATTTGTTCAAAATCAAGGATCAACTGAGATTCAAACCTAAGACCTTGTAGCAAGCATTCCAGGGGCTCTGGTTTTTGAGTTACCTAGAGATAATGTAGAGTTTCACGAAGCATTGATTCATTCCGATTGATATCAATTATAAAGATTACAATGTGGTTACAATAAGTTGGTTTATGAAACCAACTTGGTGGTTATTAAACCAACCTAGAGAGCGCCTACGTGCGCTACCCTTTTGCTTCAATAATGTAAGACATATATGCTAACATCCCCCCTTATTACATTATTGGCAAATTCCAATAGTATCTCGAAACTTTTCATATTTGATACGTCCAAGTGCTTTGGTAAAGATATCCGCAACTTGCGCATCAGTAGGAATGTATTGAAGTTGTATATGGTGCTTGGGAACTTCATCTCGAATGAAATGACATCTGGTATCAACATGTTTGGTACGTTCATGAAAAATTGGATTTTTGACAAGATTCAAAACACCTTGATTGTCGCAAAACAAATGAAGAGGAAGATTCTTTGGAAGACCCATGTTTGTAAGAATGCGACTTAACCACATTATCTCGCAGATCGCTTCACTGGCTGCACGATATTCTGCCTCTGTAGAAGATAAAGCAACCACATGTTGCTTCTTATTGTGCCATGAGACAGGTCCAGATCCTAGATGAAAAACATATCCAGAAGTGGATTTACGATCATCAATGGATCCAACATAATCCGAGTCCGTGTATCCTAGTAAGAAAAACTTATTATTCTTTTTGTATTCCGGACCATAATTTGTACTACCACGAACATAATGAAGAACTCTTTTTGCTGCTTTCCAGTGACTCATCTTAGGCTCTTGCATGAACCTTGAAAGATAGCCCACAACAAAACTGAGATCCGGTCTGGTATTTGTCAGATATAGGAGACTCCCAATCAATCGGCGATAGAGAGTACCATCTACCTGAGGTGATTCATCATATCGTGATAACTTAAGTCCTTGCTCCATTGGAGTTGCTTTTGACTTACAGTTAGTCATCCGATATTTTTCTACTAAAGTCTTGGCATATTTCTTTTGTGTTACTCTAATATGAAATCTTTTCTGAGTAACTTCTAAACCAAGACAATAGTGCAGAAGTCCTAGATCTGTCATTTCAAAGGATTGCTTCAAATCATTTTTCACTAAGTCAATCATTCTTTCCGAGCTTCCTGTTATGATCAGATCATCTACATAAAGTACAAGAATCACTATATCAGAACCATTTTTCTTAATATAGAGATTTGCATCCGAAGGACTTCTTTTGAATCCATGTTGCACAAGGTGATTGTCTATCTTGATATACCAAGCTCGAGGAGCTTGTTTGAGCCCATACAAGGATTTGATCAACTTGCATACTTTTTGTTCTTGCCCCTCGACCACGAATCCTTCTGGTTGAGTCATGTATACTTCTTCCTGTAAGTCACCATTCAAGAAAGCACTTTTAACATCCATCTGATGCAACTTCCACCCAAACTGAGCTCCCATGGCACAAAGTACTCGAATGGTAGTCATTTTTGTAGTAGGGGCAAAAGTCTCTTCATAGTCTATGCCTTCTTTCTGAGCATAACCCTTCGCAACAAGTCGGGCTTTATGCTTATCAATAGATCCATCTGCCTTATACTTCACTTTGAACACCCATTTGCAGCCTATGGGTTTCTTTCCTCGTTGCTAGATCGACTAACTTCCAAGTATTATTTTTTATGAGAGACTTATGTTCTACATCCATGGCCTCTTTCCACTGTGGTTTATCAAGTGCATATTGAACCGTTGTGGGTTCATTTGCATTCAATGTAGACATATAAACCTTTTCTTCATCCTCATCTTCTTCTCTATCATTTTCTGTACCCACTGACAAATCATCAAAGTGTTGACAAAGTTCGTCAACCTCTCAGATAGATTCCTCTACTCTAATTTGTTGAGTCATACTACAAGTACATGGCCTATCTAGAGATAGATTTGGAAGGGAATTCAACTTAGCATCTCTCAAAGTGCTAGTATACCATTTTGGGACTTTCTGTTGTTGTTGTGGAAGTTGAACCTCCTTCTTAGGTTCTTCTTCATCTAGGTATACAGTTGTAGATGTGTCTTTTGATGTGAAAGCTTCATCAAATACAACATCTCTACTTACGTGTGTCTTCTTGGTCTTAGGATCAATCAATCGATAACCTTTTGAATACTCATCATAGCCAAGAAAGATACACTCGAAGGTTTTCTCATCCAACTTCCTCCTTTTCTGTTTTGGAATGTGCATGAATGCTTTACATCCAAACACCCTTAAATGAGAAATGGAGGGTTTCTTACCACTCCAAGCTCCTTGTGGTGTTTTCCCTTGTAGAGCTCTAGTGGGTGCTCTATTTAGGAGGTATGATGTTGTGTTTACTGCTTCTGCCCAATATTGATCCTCAAGATGTGCTCCCTTTAGCATACATCGAACCATTTCCATAATGGAACGATTTCTCCTTTCTCGCAACTCCATTCTGCTGAGGTGTATAGGCTGTAGTCAGTTGTCTTTTGATCCCATGTTTCTTAAGAAAATCTGAAAACTCTTCGGAGGTGTATTCCCCCCTCGATCTGAGCGGAGGGTTTTTATGAAACATCCCGACTCCTTCTCGACAAGTTTCTTGAATTGTTGAAAGTAGAGAAATGCTTCTGATTTCAACTGAAGAAAGAAAACCCACATCTTCCGTGAGTAATCGTCAACAAATAGTTGAAAATACTTCTTTCCACCATAGCTGGTTGGCATAGGACCACACAGATCGGTATGTACCAGCTCTAAAGGGTTTGTAGCTCGAGAGGAGCTAGTTTCAAAAGGTACTCTGTGTTGCTTCCCTGCTAAGCAATCCGAGCACACTGGTAAGATAGATGAGAGTGGAGGAAGACCTTTCACCATCCCATATCTGTGTAATTCAAGCAAATATCCTGAACTGAGGTGCCCATAACGTCTATGCCAGAGAGAGGTGGCCTCCTTTGTAGTTGCAACAGGAGCAACATGAGGAGTTGAAAGAGCATCTAGAATGAACAAGCCATGTTTGTAGGATCCGGTTGCAACATGTTTACCACTGTGGGTGATAAAACATCTCTTCTTGCCTTTGACAACTCGAAACATGACATCCATGTTTCTATCCAACATTTGTGTGACCGAGAGCAGATTATTGGCTAATCCTGGAACATAGAGAACCTTCTCAATTTGACAATTACCATCAGGAAGGGACACAGAAACATCCCCTTCTCCCTTTACTTGATAGACTTGATTGTCAACAATTGTGACTGGCTTACCTTCTTTCTCCGCAAAAGTATCAAACCATGATTTGTCCCCAGTCATGTGTTTGCTAGCTCCTGAATCAATATACCATACAACATCTATCTGGGAAGACGAAGTATGGGTCATGAGCACCTTGTGTGCTCTTTCAGAGTCAGAATTTGAATCGGACCCAGGAGAATCTGAGTCTGAGTTGGAGTCAGCATAAGCAACATGGCCTTTAGGTTGCTTATGTTTCTTGTTGTATTTATGTTTGTCTTTGCCCTTCTTCTTAGGACCTTGATCGTTTTGTTGCTTGTTTTTGAACCAACACCTGTTGGTGTCATGGTTATTCATATCACAAATCTTGCAATATTTTTTATCCTTCTGCTGATTTTGCTTCCCTTTTCCTTTGGAAGAAGGACCCCCTTTTTGAAACTGACCTTGTTTCTTACCACTTTGTTGTATGGAAAGGGCATTATCTGGCACGTCATCTTTTTGAACCTGATTTGCCTCCTTAGTCTGAAGCAAATTTACCAGCTCCACAAATGATACTTGTCTACCAGAAACATTGAGAGAAGTGATCAACATCTTGTAGGAATCTGGCAATGCTCTCAAGATGACAGATTTCAAGATATCATCATCCACTGGTTTTCCCATGGCATTCAATTTGGCTTTCAAGTCAGCCACTCTGCAAAGGAATATATCAACTGTTTCCCCAGAATTCATACCGAGAGTATGTAGTTGAGTTTGAAGGTTTAGAATAGTGGATTGATTCTTTCCTTCATATACTGTGATCAAGGCATCCCAAGCTACCTTACTAGTTTTTGCATCACAAATATGAGGCTGCACCTCATCTCGTAGTAGCAAGCAAGATAAACACGAGACTCTTCTTGTCCTTCTTATCCCAAGCATCTTGATCTGTTCCTGTTGTCTGAGGGCGCTTTGCAGTGCCAGTCACTACATCCCATAAATCTTCCAACTGAAGAATGGCTTTCATCTTTGTTTTCCATGGAACAAAGTTAGGACCTTTCAACAACTGTGAATCTGAGAGATACTTGTGAATTGTGGCCATTATGAAGGTTCCTTATATCACCAATTGGTCTCCCTTTCTTTATACCTGCCAGATCTTTATATCGTAACCATTCAATATATACCCGCCCTTACGTGAGGGAGACTATAGGTATATATGAACAGTATACTACTCAATATGTACCCGCCCTTACGTGAGGGAGACTATAAGTACATATGAGAAGCACAATATATTGAACATAGGCGATATTGAAAGGGCATCGTGTTGTTAATGACACCTACCATAGAAAGTTTTATTCCTCATGCGTGGGGCGTAACTTCCCCTAAACACTTTGGAAAAAAAACTTTCGTCAGGATTTACGCCTAACAACAATCACGATGTGGGTATGAAATGGAAAAAAATAGATCTGGTTTGCCTTATTTCTCCCCGACGATTAATAGAGAACAAGCTCAGACGTCGTTGTTGCAGCTATATTAGGCGGCGAATACAGTAGTCCAAAGCACGACAACATTACCTGTAAGTGTGGACCAGAGGTATCTCAAATACCGAACGCTATTGTGCAATAAATTGCACAAATAGGGTATAAATTTGGGGTCTTATTTTTATCTGTAATTTATGATTGTTAATGCAAGAAAATAGAATATTTAAATGCAAAACAAATCACAAATGCCCACAAATTTAAACACCTATTACAAATCTAGCAGATTTTTTTACTCTCAAATGTTTTGATTTCCCCCTTTATCTGACAATTTTGCAAATGAATCATGTGAAGACTGTCCCCCTTTCGTTTGGCAAAATAGAGAAGGAAGAAAAAAAATTTGTACCTTAACTCCAAAAAATTTTGATGGAAGCCTTTTAAGGTGTCAATTTTGGACAGCATAGGCGTCAATTGCAGGAGAAGCGTCAATTGAATAGCTTGGGGCGTCAAAAGAACCCCACCCGCCGTCAACAAATTTCCACCGTCGTCAAAAAAAAAGGGTGTCAAACAACACTACCACCCGTCAATACATGCGCAGCGAATGGAA
This sequence comes from Wollemia nobilis, assembly GCA_028583015.1. Taxonomy (NCBI): domain Eukaryota; kingdom Viridiplantae; phylum Streptophyta; class Pinopsida; order Araucariales; family Araucariaceae; genus Wollemia; species Wollemia nobilis. Next base: position 577,766 of record JAQPPZ010000101.1, read on the forward strand.
CCCGCGACCTCGCGGCGATCAAGCACAACACAAACCACGTGAGCCAGAAGGCCCGACGAGAGTAAACAAGAACCAAACAAATCTTATACCTTCGGCAATGGAGAGAAGAAAGGAATTTTTTTTTTTTAAAACCTTATACCTCCCCGCAGCGAATGGAACCCGCGACCTCGCGGCGGTCAAGCACAACACGAACCACGTGAGCCAGAGGGCCCGACGAGAACCTCTGTGAAAATAGTGGGTCTTATCACGTCGAGTGCAAAGGATTTTGTTTTAAAAAACAATAATCCCACATGGCCTATGCTGCCATTGTAGGATTGTTTAAAAATGACGAAGGCCATATGATGTTTCGGTTGCCTTTGGGCAACCACCCCACCCCTTTTGCCTCCGCAGCCGCCTTCCAGTATCCTCTGCTTGCTGTTTGCGTGTCCTCCTGCCTGCGTGTCGCGTCCGTCAGTGGTTGGCTCTGTTTGTGTCCTGCGTGTCGCATCCGCCAGTGGTTGGCTCTGTTTGTGTCCTGCGTGTCGCGTCCGTCAGTGGTTGGCTCTTGGCTCTGTCTGCGTCCTGCGTCCTGCGTGTCAGTGGTTGGCTCGTGGCTCGTCTTCCTATCTGCGTCCGCCCAACGCTTGCCTGTGATCTTCCATGCTCTGGTACCATGTAGAGTTTCACGAAGCATCGATTCATTCCGATTGATATCAATTATAAAGATTACAATGTGGTTACAATAAGTTGGTTTATGAAACCAACTTGGTGGTTATTAAACCAACCTAGAGAGCGCCTACGTGCGCTACCCTTTTGCTTCAATAATGTAAGACATATATGCTAACAGATAATAAGTCAATATGGGTAGCGAAAGGGTATTCCAAGTTCAAGTAGTGCATTACCCTAAGAATTAGAAGGTAATAGATTATACAAGACTTTCTCACCTTGAGCAGAAATAATTTTTATCAGGACATTGATTTTAGCAACAACCCCAGCTCCTTATCTATAAGTGAAGCAAATGGATATTAAACAACATATTTTCATCAGAATTTTAAAGAAGAAATATTTATCTGTTATTCAATGGTTTTTTTTAGGCGAAAACTTAGTTTACAAGTCTAATAAGTCATAAAATGATAATTAAAGGAATGGAAGAAAGAGCTTCTCACTGCAGTGTCACTGTTTAATTATAGACATAATTATGATTTTCACTGTAGTGTTACTGTTTAATTAAGTGGATGTTAAAGTTTGTTAAATTTATATATTTCTGAGTGAAGGTGTTGAGAACAATTAAAAAAATAACTATTACAAAATTTTAGAATGGAAAATTTAATGTTTTAAATAATTATTTATTATAAAACCATTCATAATATATTTTTAATTTTCAACCCTAATTTTCACCATGGTATTACTGCCTAGCTAGCTGGATATCCAAAATTTTAGAATTGATATATGTCTCCTATATACATGTGGCTTGAGGAAGGTGGAAGGTCAATTACACTTTGGAAAATACCTTGACCAAATAAGGTTGAAGAAACCATTATACGTTGTAATACAATGAGTAAAGGAATAATGGTATGAGTCGTATGCATTGGAATATAAGTGAGTGTTGTAAAATTTTTGATAGATATGCGTTAAGTAAGAGGAAAGCTACAAACAATGTAATTCCTCCCTACGTGTGGAAAAATATTTTATTAACTTATTACTAAAAGTTGTAGCTATTATGAAAAACATCATTCACCCTGAGAGCGAGCACAGGGCAACCGTAGAGCTAGGATTTCGACCAGTAGAGTAGCAGAAGGGTGAAACCAGCAACCGCCAACAGTCGAAGAGTGGAGCAGTAGTCTCCAAGTGCGGAGAGAGAGGAGATGTCGATGGGTAGGAAGTCATCTGCAGGGGAGCTCAGGAGTGGCTACAGTTCATGTCTTAGGTGCAGTAGAGCAATCGAAGGGCACCAAGGATCCGGAGGTGCGAAATGAAGAACACAAGCTTATACTGAGATGGGGGGTGAACAGTATAAGACCTCTTTTTACTTTTTCCTTTATACTTCAAAATAGTAAAGCAATATACCCAAAGCAATATCAAAACAATGCACAATACCATCCACAAATTGACACCAATTTTAACGTGGTTCACCCAAAAATTCCTGGGCTACGTCCACAAAACTTTTCTCTAAAATTTATCTCAAAGTTCTTTGGGAAACCTTCCCAATTACAATGTTTATGAGCCTCGGCCCAAAGGAGACACCTTCCACCAATATGAATTTATGAGCCTCTGCTCAAAGGAGATACCTTCCCCCAATCTGAATTTATGAGCCTCTACTTAAAGGAGATACCTTCCCCTCTGCTCTGGAAATGATCCCTCAGAAGATCAACTGCCTCTACCTCCTACCAGCACGTGGAACTCCTTTCCATCGAAGACCTCCTGTCCTCAATGCTTAGCCTAAGAGACCTTTGCCTTCTATGATCACGTCCACAGCAGCTCAGCAACCTGTACCAAACATAGTCATTCAATCTAGTACAAGTCTTCCTATGTCTGTCAGATCTGTCCAACACTTGAACAAATCAATCCTCTACACACAAGCCTTCTCAAAGACTTGCCAAATCTGTCCTCAGGTTCTTCTCAAAGAACCAATGCACTTCTGTCCTCAAGTTCTCTAATAGAACTATCAAACTCAGCTCACAAGTCCTCTGCTAGGACCTGTCCAACTCTGCTCACAAGTCCCCACCGAAACCTATCCAAAACCTGCTCACAAGTCCCCACCGAAACCTGTCCAAAACCTTAGCAAGCTCACAAAGAAAAAATTTCTTAGCATGAACCCACAAAGAGAATTGTTAGAGACCCAATGTGATTCATAAACCTCATATAAGCATAAAGAGAATTGTTAGAGACTCAATATGTTCTACACTTAACTCCCAATATCAATCTCAAATCTCATAGAAACATAAAGAGAATTGGTAGAGACCCAATATGTTCTATACTTAACTCCCAATCTCAATCTCAAATCTCATAGAAACATAAAGAGAATTGTTAGAGACCCAATATGTTCTATAGTTAACTCCCAATATCAATCTCAAACATAAAGAGAATTGTTAGAGACCCAATAAGTTCTATACTTAACTCCCAATATCAATCTCAACTCAATCTCAATCTCAAAAGAATAAGATAGATGTAGTATGCTTTTCTCAAGAATATGAAACACAACCCAATAATTGCCAACCATGTAATATCTCATATAACAATGATACTCATATTCTTTTCACCAACAAATAGGGTTTCAACAACAATGCTCATCAAACAAGGTTTAGTCAACCAACACCATTCAACTCAACATCAACCTTGAAGCATTCAACCAATCATCACAAGAAAAGGAAACAAGTAGAAATCCTTTTCCCTCCAAGGATATTTGTACAAAATAGCCACCAACACAATATCACCAAATGCAAAGAATAACTTGCTCAAATCAACTCAATGGAGTAAGCCCAATATCATGTATCAAGTAAAGCACTAACTTGATCAAAACAACCTCTATGGAAGCAACTCAACCATCAATATCAAAACAGCCAACTAAGGGTTTCATCATCTCAATGCAAGTAGCAAGACTTACTAACATAAACCCTAGTGCAAAAAATGCTTCCTCTTCCTCAACCAGAATTATGCATTCACCCAAAAACTCATCAATGATTTTAATGCATAAACAATCTTCAATATCCAAAAAATAGGATTTACACCAAAAATACCTAGTAGACAACCTTTTCACTCCAAACTCAATTTCAAAAAATATACCATCAACAATATACATGGAAGAAGTTGCCCATACCTTTACTTTGATGAAGAAGGAGAACTCAAAATCGGTCACAACACTAACTCTCAATTTGCCACCAATTAGAGTTAGCAACTATACAACATACAATAATAAAGATCCAAATTAACACCTTATTTCTCCAACTTAATAAAAACCACCATAAGTATAATATACATACAAAGTAAAACCTCTTTACACCTTATTACTCCACATAAACATTAAGCATCAATAAAACAATGTCAAAGCAAATATGATAACTTAACCTTATACCTCCAGCGCTTTCATAGCCACTAACCTTTGCACACCGCGACCAAAATAAAATTACCCATGAAGAGAATCGAACTTGGCACCTCTGCCTTCTAGCGCCTTTTCTTAAACGCCACCGTCGTTGGGTCACAAGTGCCCAATGAAGAAATACAGTGTTGCCCTATATTTTATCTTCTTTTGATGCCAAGAATCTGGAAAACGTAAATGTCTTCCTCAAGCCACATGCAAACTGGTGAGTGTTGTCCAAAATGTAACTTACTGGGCAACATAAATAATCATCCACACAGTGCAAACAGAAAACACAATTCGAGTGCAGATCCAACAATTGTAGGTGAAAGCAATCTGCCGAATGTCAAAGTGCAAACTAAAAACGTAATTCGAATGCAGTCCCAAAAATTGTAGGTGAAGCGCAATCTGTCGGATGTCAAAGCGCAAACTGAAAACGCAAGAAATTACTTGAGCAACTCAATATGGATAATCAGCTCTCAATGAAATAGAACGCTTTCTCAAAGATCACAGAGCTACGATTTTCATTACTCGGAGTTACCATAACTTTAGAAAAACATCCCCACTTATATAGCCATTTCTCCTTAACTGTTTGACGTCGGCGCTCCTCCAACGATGGCAACACATCGACGAAAGAAATCTTTATCTCCGTCGCTTAAGGGTTAAAAGACCCTTTAATAATAATTAAAATAATAATTATTATTATTTTATTAATAATAAATTAAACTTAGACCCTTGTCAAAGGTTTGAGTTAATTTAATAATAAACATGGACCTTCAAGGTTTTTGAAGAAGTAAAAACCTTTGCATTAAGTTAAGCTTGGTTTTAATAAAAACCCTTAATGAGTCCAAATGGTTTTAAGAAAAACCTTTAACCTTGTCACCATGGTTTTAATAAAAACCCTTTAACATTATGAAGCTTCTCAAGATATTTTTGACATCACACTCTTTTTGATATCAACACAGAAATGTCTTTTGACATCAATGACAACTTATACACTTGAGCAAAGGCAATGTACCCAAAGTACCCAAAATTGCCAACACAGAAGCATCCAGACCCATTGAAGAAGATCGGGCTGTTGACGATGTCAGTCAGGTTAAGGATCCACTAGAAAAATGGGGTTGTGGGGCTCAAAAGTCTTATGCCCAGGCAACGGCATCAGAAACCCTAAAAAGGTTTTTTACCAAAGAGTTGTTTCCGGTTGGGGATGAGCTGGACATCTCGGTAGAAGTTCTTTCAAGCTTCATGGAGTTTGAGAAATTTACCCTCATAGGCAAATTCATTGGCGGTCGTCCCGACATGAAAACTATCTGAAAGTGTGCAACAAGAAAATGGAGGACTTCTGGTCATATGGAGCTGGTAGCCCTATCCCGGGGTTTTTTTGCCATTATACTGAACAATAAGGAGGATTACTATAAAATTATGGCTGGCGGGCCATGGTTTTTGGGTCGTAGAAGTTTATTCCTTAGGAAGTGGGACATGGATTTCAGTCCTGATACCCAGAACATCAACATTGCCCCAATATGGGTTAGGCTCCCAAATCTTCCCCTCTTTGGTTGGCATTAAAATATCGTAAGGGGTATTGCGTGCTCCATTGGGGAGTTGGTCACCATTGACCCACCCACCCGAGCTCGAACAAGGTTTGTCCAAGCCCGTTTTTGCGTTCTAGCAGATTTGGAGGCGGAACTCCCAACTTTCATCACTCTTCGGTCTGGAGGTACCTTTCTTCATAAACAAGCTATTGTCTATGAAAATAGACCAGCTTTCTGCCCCCAGTGTCGGTCCCAAGGGCACCTCCAATCCCAGTGTCCTCTTCAAAAATTGGGTAAGCAGAAGCATGAAAACAACAACCCCCTGGAGCATGGGGAAGGTCAGGCGAAGAAGTCAAATCTTCCAAATGCGAAGGGTCATGAATCTCCAAGCCCCTCTAGAGTTTGTGTCGGACTCTCTCAGCCTGAAGAGAATCCCACTCTCCAATCGGACCCCGAGCAACTTGAGGCTGACAATCAGCAAGGAGCAGACTCCCACTTGGAAAGTGAATCATAGGAAGAGAAGGAACAGACCCCATCCCAAATTGTGACTCAGACTATTTCTCTGCCCCAAGATATGGGTCATCCCGATTTCAGCCAGTCACAGACGATGCTAGAAGATTACCTCTTAGGAAGGAGGGGTGAACAATCCGGTCACATTAGCCCCCAAAACACGAGGAGCCAAAAGCAAAGTGTGGATTTTGGTAGTGAGAGGAAGCAGGGCCGTCCTCCTAACAAAGACAGGCGGGACAAAGAGATAGCAAATGACGTTGCAAATGGAACCCAACGTTTGCTGGTTCTGGATGACTGTGGCACTCAGACGAACGAAGTGCATGCATCAAAACCTCCCCCTCAACAAGGAAGGGGAGGCAAGAAAAACCTCAAACTGTCCAGATGAAAGTCCTCTCATGGAATGTGAGAGGACTGAACGGTGCAGCCAAACGAAGGTTAGTGGTTGATCTCCGTAGGAGGACTAATCCTTCCATCCTTATTTTGCAAGAGACCAAGGTTGATGCTATCTCCTCTGATAAAGTTGCAAAGGCCATTTGGGCCAAGGCAAATTGTCTGTCCAGCCCTACAGTGGGAACAACGGGAGGACTCATGGTTCTATGGGACCCTTCGAGGTTTGAGGGTAGCCTGCTATCAACTTCCAACAGAATCATCAATGTACTGTTCTAGTCCAAAACCACCAATTTTTCCTAGATTCTGTCCAACGTTTATGCTTCAAATTTTGCCACAAAGAGAGCAAAAATGTTTAATAATTTTCCTTGGGTTTTATGGGGTGACTTCAATTGTCCCCTTCATCCTTTGAAAAAAAAAGGAGGATCCGACCACATCAGCCACAGCTTAGAGGACTTCAAGGATTTTGTCTCTACTAATGGCTTGCTCGACATCGATCTCAAAGGGGCTTCCTTCACTTGGAGTAACAGAAGGATTGGGAGCGGTTTGATTCAAGTCAAGCTCGATAGATTTTTTATGTCCCAAGAAGCCATTCCTATCCTTGGCGGGGCTATCCTTTCGGCTCTTCCAAGGATTGGGTCTGACCATAACCCTATTTTCTTGGAGGCGGATGATGGGCCTATTTTTAAAACCCCCTTCAGATTTGAATCCATGTGGATCTCTCACAAGGAATTCAAAGGTTTGGTTTCAACATGGTGGCAATTGAAGGTGGAAGGAAATGCTCCTAAGAGGGTGGCTCTAAAGCTCAAAATGGTCAAAGAAAAGCTAAACGTTTGGAATAAAGAGGTTTTCATAAACATTTTTGAGTCCAAAAAATCCATCTCTGAGAACCTAAAGGTTTTGGAGGAAAGGATGGAACTCGAAGGTTACAATGAGGGTCTCAGGGAGGAAGAGCGGAGTCTTTTTGTGGACTTTCATTCTATTCTTGCTAGGGAGGAAACGTTCTAACACCATAAATCTCGTGACATTTGGTTGAAGAATGGAGACACCAACACAAGGTTTTTCCATGCATCTACTATGAGGCACAAAGGGGCCAACAAGATTAGAGAATTGGCTTGTAAGGATGGGCGCATTACTAGGGAGATAGAGGAAATCAAGAGCGAAGCGGTTGACTTTTTTCAGGATTTGCTTGGCACTCCTCCGGACAACAACCTTCAGGTCCAAAAATCTCTGCTCACCAATTTTTTGACTAAAGTCCCCCATGAGGTAAGCATTAAGCTCTGGAACCTTTTTTCTCATCTGAGATTAAGGAAGCATTATTCTCCATGCAACCAGATAAAGCCCTTGGCCCTAATGGTTTCCCCCCCTTGATTCTTCCAAGTCATGTGGGAGGTCATGGGTCCGGATGTGTGCGATGCTATTCGGGTTATTCAAGCTTTTAGATCCATCAACTCGAAACTCAATTCCACCTTTCTTGCCCTCATTCCTAAGTCTCCTGCCTGCAAAATTTTCTTTGACTATCGGCCCATCAGCCTGTGCAATGTTTTTTACAAGATTCTTACCAAGTCTATAGCCAATAGACTCAAAACAGTCCTCCCCATCCTGATTGATCCTTGTCAGGGAAGCACTGTTAAATGCAAAAACATTCTTGATGGTGTCATCACTGTCCATGAGACCTTTCATTTCACTTATCGCTCCAATAATGCTGCTCTTTTTCTTAAGTTCGACATGAATAAAGCCTTTCACAGGGTTGATCGAAACTTTTTGTATGTAGTCCTCCTCAAGTTCAGCTTTCATCCTCACTGGATTGACCTTGTCTACAGTTGTATATCCACTCCCTTTTTTTTTGTCTTGGTCAATGGGTCCCCAGCTTGGTATTTCCAAAGTGCCAGAGGTCTCAGACAGGGTGATCCTTTATCCCCCATCCTTTTCATTCTTCTAGCGGAGGTTCTGAGTTGGTCCATGAAAGAGGCTCTTCATTAGAACAAGATTTTTGGCATTTTGCCGACTTCTAGAGTTGATCCTGTCACTCATCAAAAATTTGTGGACGACACCCTCATCTCCACTGGGGCATCCGTTGCCCAATCCAAATCGCTCAAGCGGATCCTATCTCGTTATGAGCAAGCTGTAGGGTAAAAGGTCAATTACATCAAGAGAAAAATCTATTTTATTAACACTCCCTTGCGCAGGCAACTTCAGATTGCTAGAATTCTTGAATGCACTATTGATTCCTTGCCTACATCCTATCTGGGGTTGCCTCTATCTTATAGCGGGCGAGCGAGTGGAGATATGTGGAACATGATTCTTGAGCTCCTTCACAAGAAACTCGAAACTTGGAAGGGCAAACTCTTATCGCAAGCCAAAAAAGCCACCCTTACCAAAGCTTGTCTTTAGGGGATCCCGACCTACTTCATGTCGATGTTCATGCTTTCGGTTGCAGTTCACTCCAGAATTGAGAAGATTCAGAGGACATTTCTATGGTCTGGCAGCGAAGAGAAATCTAGACTCCCCCTTGTTGCCTGGGACAAGGTGTGTTTGAGGATAGACCAAGGCGGTCTAGGGTTGAGAAGATCAAGACTTATGAATTTGGCTCTGATAGCGAAGCACGCTTGGAGGATTCTATCTAGCGACCCGGTGGATTGGGTTAATCTGGTTAAAAAGAAGTATCTTGGCCCCATTTCCTTCTTGGATGCTAAGACCTCCTTCGTGGCGTCGACCTTTTGGAAATTTGTGCTCTAAACCCGAAATTTGATCATCCTAGGAGCCCGCTGGATTTTGGGTGATGGCAACCTCATTTTCTTTTGGAAGGATAGGTGGGTGACTGAAGAAGCCCTTGGGTCGAGGGTAGATCTCGCTGGGCTGAGAGGTTTGACTGACCCTAACTCCCAACTCAGGGTGGCAGAGTTCATAGATCGGAGCACCCGTTTTCCTCGGTGGAAGATTCCAGTTGTGGAGGGGTTTAATAATGAGGTTACCTTTATTGCAAATATCCTCCAGTCGATTTTAATTCCTTCTGCCAGGAGGAATGATAGAATCATCTGGAGTGGTACGGAGGATGGGCTTTTTTTTGTTAAATCAGCTTATGAGTTTCTGACCACCAAGACTGCTCTGGACTATAGGTGGAATAATGTGTGGAGGAAAGGAGTCGTCCCTAAAATCAACTTCTTTGCATGGATTGCTTTCCACAACAAAGCCTTAACAATTGACAACCTTCACAAGAGAGGTTTTTCCTTCCCCAACAGGTGTTACTTGTGTCTTGCAGATTGCGAGATGAAGGATCATTTATTCTTGCATTGCCCATTTTCCCACTTTGTTCTTAGTATTGTCCTATCCTCCTTCCAAATCCTATGGTGCTCTCCCCGTTCCCTCAGAGATGCTTTCCACCAATGGCCTAATCCTTTCAAGAATCCCAAACTCCGCTTCCTCCTCAAGGCCTCCTTCCATCATTCAATTTGGCAAATTTGGTTAGAGAGGAATGTCAGAATCTTTGGCAGAGCTCCTAGAGGGCCCCCTTCTGTTGCTCAAAGGGCATTGTCCTACGCCATCGATAATTCTATTGATATTCCCAGTCCTTGTCCCTACATTTCGAGCGAAGAAGCGATTCTCAAAATGATGAATCTCTGGCCATTTTTAGAGGTTGTTAAAGGGCCCTGTCGAAGGAATATTGTTTGGACCAAACCCCCTGTGGGATGGATTAAATTAAACTTTGATGGAGCGGCTAAGGGGAATCCTGGGCCCGCTGGTGCTGGGGGTGTTGTCAGAGATCATGATGGGAATCTTATGATGGCCTATTGTGAAGATTTGGGCTCCCAAAAAAATCACTATGCCGAAGCCCGAGGCGCTCTAAAAGGTATTTAGATACTCTCTAAGGATCCTCGGCCTCTTATTATTGAGGGTGACTCGCTCAACATCGTGAATTACCTTCTTGGCACCAAAAATCCATCTTGGAAAGTCTACAACATCATCCTCGAGGCAAGAACGCTTCTCTCCTATCGTGGTAGGTGGAAAGCAAATCATACTTTGAGAGAAGCTAATCGTGTGGCTGACCACATGGCCAACAAAGGGCTAGCGACCACGTGTCCGATCGTGTGGCGGTCTCGCTTCCCATCCGAGGTGGAAAGGTTGGCCAGAGCAGACATCCATTCATGAAGCTTTCCTTGCGCAGTTTTTGGAAAGCCCCCTCCAACGAGTTTTGGTGTGGCGTGGCAATTTTGTCTACTTAGCTGTCCATGGTGTCTTGTCTGTTTTGCTTTCCTCGTTTCATTTCTTCGGGATCTACTTGGTGTTCCTTCGGTTTTGTCCTGTTTCTTTTTCGTTGTGTTTCCAGGCCTAAAAGCCCTTTTTACAGTTTCCAAGTCTTTAGCATTAGGATGGCTTTACTTGCAATTAGGCTTATTGTTACGACCAAGAGGTATGATGCATCATTAGAAATATGGCTAATTTTGTACATAAGGTTTTGGGATCCTCTATAAAAACCCACTGTTAATATATTAAAATAATTACCAAAAAAAAAAAAATTGTAGTTATTATAATTTTTTTTTTTTTACATACAGTATGTGTTTTAAACCTTTAAAAAAACCTTTTATAATATATATAAATAATGTGTTGGAGGCCAATTCACATTTTACTCTTTAAAAACAAAAAAAACATTACTAAAAAATATTATAAAAAATTTGATAACTATATATTAAAAAAGTTATAAAAGTTTATCATAAATAATTTGATGTTTTACTAAAAATATTATAAATAATTATATTTATTATAAAATAGTTGAAAGTAAATTTATAATTTTTTACCATGTTTTTCACTCTGATAAATTGCATAGCAAGGTAGATGTCCAAGGTAGTTAATTTCATACATGTCTCCTTTGTGTGTGGAACTTTAGAAGAGGTGTTGGAGGTCAATTCACACTTTAAAAATAATTAAAGGTATTACATTGCTTAACGAGATAGATGTCCAAATTTGTAAAATTCATATATGTTTTTTTATGTGTAAGACTTTAAGAGAGCTGTTGAAGATCAATTCACACTTCTAAAAATAATTGGAGTGATACAATAAGTGTGACAAGTATGTATTGAAGAAAGAAAATGCTACAGAGAATGACACGAAAGTTTGACTTTTGCTTGTTGGAAAAAGGAATGGTACACAACGTTTGACCAGTAAGTTTGATAAGTATATATTGAAGAAAGAATAATGCTAGAAATAAGTGTTGAATAAAGAGAATGACACAAAGGTTTGAGTCTTTCAGGTTGGAAAAAAAAAAAGGAATGGCACAAAGACATTTGACTGATAGGTTTATAGGAAGAATGCTACACGTGTGTTGAATACAGACGATAAAAATGGTACAAAACGTTTGACCAATAAAAAAAAAAGGAGAATAATGCAAAATGTTGACGTATATATGTTAAGAGAAGGAAATACGTAAAATGTTGACGTATATATGTTAAACGAAGGAAATACTACGTAATGCTTCGTAATGTATTGGATGGTATCCCAATGAACAGTGATCACACATACATGCTTCACACGAGTCCAATCCATTGGTGTCTTACACAGTAGGCTGATTTATTGAGCATGCACATCAACTGAGATTCAAACCTGAGACCTTGTAGCAAGCATTCCAGGTGCTCTGGTTTTTGAGTTACCTAGAGATAATAAATCAAGATGGGTAGCGAAAGGGTATTCCAAGTTCAAGTAGTACATTACCCTAAGAATTAGAGGGTAATAGATTGGGCATTGATTCCCTATACTAATCTATAAGTGAAGCAAATGGATATTAAACAATATATTTTTATTAAAATTTAAAAAATATTTGTTTATTGGTAAGGAGGCTACAAGGATGTTATTAACGAGGACACCACTCCTAAAAAAAATTTAAAGAAGAAATATCTATCTACTAAGGTTTTCCTCTTAGGCGAAAACTTAGTTTACAAGTCCAATAACTCTAAAATGATGACCAAAGGAATGGTGCAAAGATCTTCTCATTTATTAATGTATTCATAATACATTATGATTTTTTTTCTTAGTTACATAGGAGAGTTGGTTACAGTCATTATTTTTAATAGCTTATCGTCTTGTTAATTGTTGATCCAGTGTGAGATGGGGACTGCCCGTCGCTTAGGTTTAATACCATCGTAGTAGGTTTGGGGCGCACTCAGATAATTCCAAAGCAGACTACTCCCTTTGCAAACTGGCACCACCAAGGTTTGAACCCAGGTCTCTTCTCAACAAGTGCCCATCCAGACTAGCACTTGCCAATCCACCTATCCTCGGGGGCTAAAACGATTTTTAGGTATTTTTTTTTTTTAACACACCCACCCAGGTTTAAACTTTAAACCTCTTCAAAAAAAATCAAAGCCCAAACCATTGAACTGTTCCCCGTGGAACAATTCACTGTAATAGATGTTAAAGTTCATAAAATTTATATATTTCTCTTACATGGTCTCGGGGAAGGTGTTGAGGTCAATTCACAGTTGAGAAAATAAAACCAAAAAATCTATTACAAACGTTTAGTACATAATTTAATGTTTTAGATAATTGTTTATTATAACCATCATATATAATGACTAAAGGAATGGTACAAAACGTTTAACAAGTATTTGTACCGGAAGAACACTATTATGGCTAAAGGAATCTATTGGAGAATAACCTACAGTATACTCTTAAAAAAATACAAAAAGGATGGCGCAAAAGGTTTGATAACTATAAAATTAGAAATGTTAAAAAGTTTCACTATGGACAACTTGACTTTTCTGAATAATTTGTGTTTTTTCTTTAATTGGTTATATCGGATTAAACATGCTCCTCTTTATTACATGGTGACCACAAAAAATGGTATTACAAAATCTTAGCTATTATGTATTTTTTGGCAAGGTTTGAACTTAGTTCTTCTCCTTAAAAAATCCAGGACTATAATTGATTGAATTAATACTATTTGATGAATAATTTTTGTTTATTATAAAGCAATTGATAATATATTTATAATTTTTAAGCATGATTTCATAGTGGTCTCACTACTTCTAAGTGGGTGTCCAAGCATTTTTAATTCATATATGTATCCTTTATGCATGTGATTTGAGGAGAGGTGTTAGGTTATTTCACAATTTAGAAAATGATTGACTAAGAAAAGTTGAATAAATCACTATGTGATTTGGCACAATTACTAGAGGTGTTAGGTTATTTCACAAATTAGAAAATGATTGACTAAGAAAAGTTTGAATAAATCACTATGTGATTTGGCACAATTACTAGAGGAATGGTACAAAAAGTTTGATGTTTATTTATTGAAAAAATAAGAAATGGTACACAATGTATGATAGGTATGTGTTGAATAAAGAGAATGCCATAAAATTTTGGTTCCTCCTTGTTGGAAAAAAGAATAGTACAAAATATTTGACTAGTATGCGGGAATGCTACAAAAATATTTACAAGTATTTGCTGAAAAAAAGGTAATGACACCAAATGCTTTTTTCCTCCTTATATATGGATTTTTTTTTTATTAAAGGTATCACTAACAATTGTGTGTATTATAAAATAATTGGTAATTTTTTTGTGATTTGTGTTCTTAGTTTTAAACATGGCATCATAACTATGTCAAGCATATGTTTTAATCCTATTAAATTTACAAATGGCTCCTTTGTATGCGTGATTTAAAAAAGGTGTTGGCGGTCAATCCACATTCTACCAAAGGAGTGGTACAAATTTTTTTGATAACCATGTATTGGAAAAAAAGGAAATGTGTTTTTATAAGGAAATAAATAAGATATTTTTAATTATCAACTATGATTTTCATTGTGGTAATATCTAAGTTTATTAACTTCATGTCTTCTTCATGTATGTTTTTTGAGGGGAGGTGTTGGAGGTGAATTTACTTGTGAAAAATACTTGACCAACAAAAATTGAACAATAAAAAAAAATGGTTTAATACACTAATTAAAGGAATGGTACAAAAATTTTAACAACATATTTTTTTTTATGAAAGGTCATTTTAATTATAAAAATAAAAGTCCTTTACAGCCAAAAAAAGAGTGTGGGTGGAGAAAAAATCATACCCCGAATGACACTAAATTATCCTAATAGCGGATAAAGAAAAACAAACTACAAAAAACGGGCACCACGACCATCAACACCAAACTAGAAATAATCTACAGCTAGAAAGGCCTTAAGGAAGCCTTTGGCAGATAGAGCCTTATCCATTGAAGTGGGTGGTTCCCCCCACCCGTCAAAGCACTCCTCACCCTAGTCTGAAGCATGAGTAATGGGAGAAGAAGGATGAGACCAGCCAAAAAGATGCTCGTGGTTGCCCAAGGTCCTCCATCCATCATTAGGCACAAGCACAAATTGTTGTGTGAACACAAGCATAAAATACTAAGAGATATACGGATCTGAATGTTGCAGCGTACCTCCACAATCACGATATCTACTTCGAGGAGGCTGACATCGTGCATGATCTAGGCATCGATGTGAATAGGATTGAGCTAGGTGAGGAGGCAAACGATCAAGGGCATCCCTACTGACGATACATGGGGTATCGCTCCAATATTTTAGTAAAGCCTGCAAATGGTCCAACTCCATAGCCACCTTTTTAGCCTAGTCACAAAGCTGAAACAACACATCATGAAAAGCTTAAAATCTTGAGACAGATCAACTTGCTTGAAAATAATTTTATTTCTAGATTTCCAAATGTGAAACAGAAGGCTAACTCTGAATATTTTCCACACCTCCCTCAGTGGGAGAGAAAATTGAATGGGTTCACCCATAAGGACATGATGCCATGAAATTTGTGGGGCATAAATGGAGCAAAGAAAGAACCCACCCAAATCCAAATGAGACTGGCACATCTACAGGCCCAAAAAATATGCATACAAGACTCTGGTTCTTAACAAAATGGGCATCGGGGCTCAGGCACCCCCATATAAGAAAGTTTGCTGCCAAGGGGTAAAATCTAACACAATAAACCCCAGGTAAAAAAAGCTTTGTTTAGCTCTAGATAAGACACCCAAGTTGAGTGAAATCTGATTTTTCACCTAAAGGGTATTGAGATAAGGTCTCATTTGACATTAATCTTGGGCACCGTGGGGGAAGTTGGCATAAGCCACTCATAACCCTGTCTAGATTTATAGATGAGCAAGAAAGTGCTCTTATACTAGGCCCAATATTTCCACCAGGATTTCTAAGATCTGACACCTAATTTTTGCCATAAGGATAAGGGTGTATGGTAAAGAACAACATCATACATAACCTTTTCAGTGCTGGTCAACCAAAACATTATTTTAAAATAATTCCAATGAATCCAATCTCTATTTTACCTAAAGTAGAAATATGTAATGGCAGTAATGCCCCGCTTAACAAAATTTTGGGCATGGACCCAAGGAACTTGAGCCAATGGCTTACCCTGAAGCTTGAAGATAGGGGACCACCAAACATTGAGAAGATTGATGGAGAGGTCTTTATGTGAATGAAACCCCTTAGGGTTTAATTGTTTTCAAGCCTTCCATATGCTTTTAATGACAAAGGAGCCAAGGATTTTAATGAAAACTAGGACCAGCACTAGAGAGAGAAAATCCATTCCTGCCTAGGCTTGATGGTTGAGGGGAAGCCTAGGCGATATGCAACGTCTGAGAAGGACTTTCCATGCTTCAAGTCCTTTGAGAGCCCCACAATCCATTTAGCACATAGGGTTAACCCTTGACTCTTATAGTCAAAAAAACCCAAGCCACTGTATGAAAGCCCTTATGTTCAAACCCATTAGACCATAGAAAATATCGTAGTAATTTTTCAAGTTGTTTGTAACAAGCTTGGAAAGGGACCCAATAAGGCGAATAATAAACATGTGTGGAAGCCAACACTTTCAAGCAAATTTAGAATTTTCCAGCAAGAGACAACCTCTTATCATGCCAATATTCCAGCTTGCTTTCCACTTTGTTGATGACATAAGACCATAATTGGGATGGAGAGCCTTGAAAGGCAAAAGGAATGCCCAGGAATTTGAAAAATTTTCCATGTTGAATGCAAATCCACTACACATGCTGAAGCCATTGAGGAAGAGGCTATAGGGATTTTCTGTAATAGGAGGTTTTCCTTCATTGAATATTAGACCCAGAGGCTTTGCAAAAAATATCAAGACAAGACAAAGCTTCAGAAAGGGATTTCTTATCCTAGTTCAGGGTGAGGAAGGAATCATCAACAAAGTGGCCGTTAATGAGTTGACCAGCATTCCAAGGAAGGAAAATGCCCTAAAGTAGCTCAAGAGAGGTACGGTTGACCAAAATATAACCAAAGGCTTCTACTGCTAAAATAAACAGTGAGGGGGCCAAAGAACATCCCTGCCTTATTGACCTATGCAAACCAATAACGTTAGCTTGAAACTTGTTGAGAGAAAGCATGGCTAATGCATCTTGAAAAAATATTTTAACATAAGAAATAAACTAAGGACCAAAGCCAAGAGCTTCCAACATGGAAAGAATGAAAACCCACTCAATTTGATCATAAGCCTTTTCAAAGTCAAGCTTAAGGAAGAGGACCTATTGACTGGACCTGCGAGCCCACTCCATCCCTTCCCAAATGGCAAGAACGTTGTCCAAAATATAATGATTTTGAATAAATCTAGTTTGTTCAACCCTCACAATAGAGGGAAGCAAGGGCCTAATCTGCAAAGCAAGTGCTTTGGCAATGATATTGTAGATGACATTAAGCAAAGTTATTGACCTCTAATTTGTGATGATTTATGGATCCCCTGACTTTGGGATAACTTTATATCGCTCTTATTGATAATGGCACCTAAGGAGCCAGTCTACAGGGCTTCCAAATACACTTTATGCAAGTCAGAACCAATAAATTCTCAACAAGTTTTGTAAAATTCGCAAGGGAAGCCATCAAGCCCTGGGGCCTTAGTGTCTGCCATTTGAAACAGGGTATTTGCAAGATACTGCACTGATAAGGGGTATTCACAATAATTCCATTGCACTCGGGAAAGGTAAGTTGGGATAACCTCTTTACAACATTGGAGGGCTATATTGGAAATTTTGAGTTAGTTGTGTTGTCATTGATGTCAAGAGTCAGTGTCAGGAATCAGTACAAGACTTAGCAGAAGAAGGGTTAAAATATTTATATTTCAATCCCAAGAGATTTGATCTAAGAGCTCTAGTTGCTTGGTCAAAAGGATAGTTAAATACCCTGAAGAAAAGGCCTAGAGGAAATAATATAAAAATATTTATTATTATAATATTAATGGTAGTCAAAAAAGGCCCAAAGGGTAAAATAGGAAAACACCTAGACCCAATGGAAACAATATTATAATATTTCATTATAATATTAAAAGTTTAATTATGCCTAAGGTAGTTTATAAATAATTTATAATGTTTACATTATAAAATTATTTATAAATAATATTTTTAAATAACCCAAAGTTGGGTTAGGCACCAAAAATTATTTATCTCCGTCGACGTGCATTGGAAGGTATTTAATTAATTATTTCCACCAACGTGGGAAGAGAGGGAGGCATATGGAATAAATACCATAGCCTTTCTCCAAAGGAAAGTAAGTCTCTAAAAATTCAAGTGAATGCGAATTAAGAGGGAATGCAACATAATTTCGTGAGCAAGCAAAGCTAAGGAGAAAGATTTAATTTTTATTAACCTCCGAGTTATGTGGAAGTCAAATTGGTGAAAGCGGAAGGGACCACCAACCAATGGTGGTTGGGCTAGCGGTGATTTCAGAGTGTGCAAAGGTTTTGAAGAACGCGAAGGTGTTGCATTCGATACCCATCGGTGACGATGGACAAGAGCCTTTTGGCTCTTGGCAGACAAAGGAGATTCAAAGTGCTTTTAGCGTCTTTGACTCCCACGTGAGCGCTTAGCTCACGCGGCTAGGGAGTCACGGCTAAGGCCCTATAGGCGCTTTGACCATCGATCACACGGGAGCGCACAAGGAGGTATTTAATTTTTAATTAGAGTTGGCATTGCCCAAGGTCTTTGGTGGTGGTGCTAAGGTGCATGAATTTGTGTGCTTGAACTATAGTGTTGAGGGGGAATTTATCAATGTGAGTTATTTGATTTTGCTATAAGTGTTTGAGGGAGTTATAAGGTAAAGAGAATTAAAATATATATATTTTTTATTTTTGGTGATTGAAATTTATTTTATAAGTTTGAAGATTATAAGGTGTATCAAGGAAATTGTGGTGTATTTTGTTATTATGAAAATGTTGACTTATATTATGTAAGTTTGGAGATTATAAGGTGTACTAAGAGATTTGATATTTTGTATGAGAAATAATTTTGGGAAAATTATTTTGTGGAGATATTGAGATAGGTTGTGGATACCTAACCCTATTGGCAAAGAAAATTTAATTATGATTAAGACAGGTTTTGAAGACATATCTCCATCAAAACAAAAGGTATGGGCACATTTTCCTTGGGAGTGAAATATTGTTGGGTTGGATGTTCTGAATGCTAAGTTGGAGTGAAAAGGATTTTTTGATAAGCATTGTTGAGTTTGGTTTTGGGATATCCAATATTAATTGGTGAAGGTTTTTATAGAATGAGAGTTGATGCTAGAAACCTTGTTTGATAAGCATTTTTGGAAATATTGAGTAAGACTTCATGCGCATGATTAGGGTTTGTGAAAGATCATGAGTATCATTGTTATGTGAAGTTGAGAACAATCTTGAACTAGGGTTTGTGAAAGATCATGAGTATCATTGTTATGTGAGGTTTTTTTGATAAGCATTGTTGACTAATATTTCATTGAGTGATTGGTTGAGTGGAGTTGATTGAGCTTAGTTGATTGGAAGTGTTGGAGTGATAGTTCAAGTTTTGTAAAATAAATTTTTCTTTATTATTTATTGATTTGAAGAGATTTTTGGAAGTGATTGAGCATTGTTGTGAGAGTGAAGCATATTTATTTTCTAACCATTCTCCATATGTTTCTCTGGTAAAACAAGAGATTTTGAAAGTGATTAAGCATTGTTGTGAGTATGAAGCATATTGAGTCTCTAAAAATTCTCTATATGTTTTTGTGAGATTAAAAAAGTTCTAGAGTGGACTTAAGGACAAATTTGTGTGAGCTTTTGTGGAAGCTTGCAAGCATATTGGACAAGTTCTAGTGAGGACTTGTTGAGCAGATTTGAGGTAAGTCTTGGTGAAGACTTGTTGAGCAGATTTGAGGTAAGTATTGGTGAAGACTTGTTGAGCAGATTGAACAAGTTCTAGTGAGGAATTTTTGAGCAGATTTGAGGTAAGTCTTGGTGAAGACTTGTGAGCAATTTGAACAAGTGTTGGAGAGGACTTGCAGATAGATTTGAGGTAAGTCTTTGAGAAGACTTGAGAGAAGAGTTGATTGATTGATTTGTTCAAACCTTGAGTTAGGATTTGGGGAAGATATAGTAGAGTTGATTTGTGATTAATTCAAGCTTTGTGTTAAATCTTGAGGATAGATTTGAGGACAAAGTTGGTGTAGATTTGAGGACAGGTTTGTGCCAGACCAAGACAAAGATTGAGCAGATTTATGCTAGACCAAAGGACTATGTTTAGTGCATATTTGAGATAGATATTGAGCATATTTGTGATAGACCGAAGGACTATGTTTAGTGCAGATTTGAGATAGATATTAATAATATTTGTGCTAGACTGAAGGACTATGTTTTGTGCATATTTGAGACATATATTGAGCAAGATTTATGATAAATCGAAGGACTATGTTTAGTGAAGATTTGAGATAGAGCTCAGAGTAAGCTTTGGAGGTGACAAAGCAGAAGATAGTAGTCTCTAGTGGATAGATGTCCATTATCTATGGTAGTGAGGATAGAGATATTATGAGTGAGGACAGAGTATTCTATGGATAGAGATACACAAGCCAACATAGTGGAGGCAGTAGTCTTCTAGAGGATCACCAACCAGAGCAGAGGAGAAGGAGTTCTCCTATGGATAGATATCCACAAATTAGTTGAGGGGGTTGGTAGATCTTGTAGATAGAGATACACAAACTTGATTAGGGGATTGATGTCCCTTTGGACAGAGTTCCATAAACATTGTAATAGGAAAAGGATTCCCAAGAGATTTGTTGAGAAAATTTTAGTGAAATATTTTCTCTATGGAGTAGCCCACATTGGGTGAACCACATTAAATTGGTGTATCTATTGTGTGTGGTTATTTATGCATTGCTTTGATTATTGTTGTTGATATTGCCATTGATATATTGCATAATATTGTTTAGGAAAGAAAAGCAAAAGGTGGCCGTATGTTTTTCACTCCCCTCTTAGTATAAGCTTGTGTTATTCAAGCTAGTTCTCTTTTAGGGGTGTACGGTTGAGAAACAAAAAAATGAGTATAATGCCAGGTAAATTTAGTTGCTATATCAAGAAAAGAGGTGGTGCGAACCCCATTAACCAATAAAGCTTTTAATTGAGTGGAGTGTCGAGGAGGCCGAAGCCTCTAAAAAAATCCTTTAGAAACACGGTCACCCAATTTGAGCCAATGCAACATGTCCTTAATTTGAGACCCTTTGGCATCATATAATTCAGCCACTTTGAGCTCATACTAGAGCTAAGTGACATGGTCTTGAATGGAGGAGTCAAATAGGGAAGCCTCAATACGAAAGGAGGCTTAGGCACTAGGGCATAAGCATACCTTGCCACTATGTACCTTGCCTAAGTTGGCTTACAACCTTTCCATTTCTTGCATGAAACCTCAGTCCACTTACCATAATTTAGGAGGGTGTGGGGTGGTGGGAGAGAAAATAACACCAACTATCAGGGTAGATGCCTTGGCCTTGAATTTTTTAGAAATCAAGGGGCAATCCTTAATGTGATGGGAGGTTGACTAGCAGTGGTAGCAAGTGTTAGGGAGGTTGATATACACCACCCATTGATGAATATGGGTGGAACCCACCTGAATGTCAATATACTCCTTTAGAATTTTAGCCAGGTCAACCTTGACACACATTCTCCTACTAGGATAGACCGACATGAACCAAGAGGGTTCATCATAGAAAAATTCACTGAGGGTGGACACAATTTTTTTTAGAAATGGCCAGCATGTAGTGGGGAGGTCCGATAATTCTACCCAAATAGGTATGACCAGGGAAAAAAAATTAGAAACTATGAAATCTCGGCTCCACGGTTGAAAAATGAGTAGTGAACTATTAATGTAACTAGGACCCTTATTGAGGACCTTCTAGGCTTGGTCGGGACTACCAAAATGAAAATAAAAAAACCCTTGGAGATATTTTGGACATGGTCGACTTGAATCCCATACGGATGCCAATAATACTCAATCTAGTTCTTAAGGATATGCTTAGGGGGAATCCAGTCCAAAAAATACCCGATAAGAGTATTGTTTTCAAGCCAAGAACATGCCTGATTGAATTCATGTAGAGGAATCACAAAATTAGGTTCAAAATTACCTCATGGTACACCTTGGTAACAAATTTCCTAGGCCATTTGCTCACCTTTGGAGCCATTCCTCTCGTCGCCAGCTTTAAATGAATCCGAGGGAGGATAAGCCAACATAATAACACCCATAGAGCAAGCACAACACATAGTCCAACACAAGCTCCTAGAGAATGAATGAAAACATCCAAAAACCTTAGGACAACACACAGATCGACATGCAGATATATTACACACTATAACAATAACATATTGAAAAGATGCAATAAATAGTTTGTTAAATATATGTTGATAAAATGGTATGCTAAAAAAACTTTTAAAGGTATAATTGACAATTATGTTCATTATAAAGAAATAGATAACATTTTTTATAATTCTAATTCTTGCTTTTTGAAATGGCATGATAATTATGTTAGGTATATATTTTAAGGTGGTTAAATTTACATATGAATATAAAAAAGGTTAATTCACACTATATACAAAACCCAAAAAAAGCTTAGTAACAAAAGAATGGTACAAGACTTTGGCAACTACATACTTAAAAAATGCTATAAAGTTTACTATGGATAGATTGATGTTTTGCTAAAAATATTATGCACAAATTTGTTTATTATGAAGTAATTGATAATATATTTGTAATTTTCTACCATGATTTTCATAGTGGTATCACTAGCTAGCAAGATGAATTTCCAATCTTGTTTAATTCATAAATGTCTCCTTTGTGTGTGTCACTTGAGGATAGGTGTTGGATGCCAATTCTCACTTCAAAAATGCTTGATGAAGACAAAACGAAGGAACCATTGTATTGGATGTCAATTTTCACTTCAAAAATGCTTGGTACAAAATATTTGACTAGTATATATCGAAAAAAGAGAATGTTGCAAAACGTTTGTTTGGTATGTGTTGACAAAAGAAAATGCTATAAAATGTTTGATTCCTCTTCATGTCTAGAAATTTATTTCTACTAAAGGTATAACTGATAGTTGTGTTTGTCATAAATAATAGGTAATATTTTTATGATTCTCATTCTTGATTTTAATATTTTGTTGAAAGTGTAATCTTACTTATGGCCAAGGTTGACATTATGTGAAGTAATCTTGTATAGGCCTATAGGAATTCCACCCCAAATTAATGTAGGAAATTAAAATTGCCTAGGCTAGTCAACATAAATAATAAATGATCCTTACGACCTTGGGAATTTGCATCCATAAATGTTTTCAAGAGGTAGATTTAGTTAGATGTTATGCAAAGCTATATTATGTTGGAGATCTCCATGATTAGACCCTTGTGACCCTTTGTCATCAATATCTTGAATTTAGTGTTTCCCTTGGTATTGTTCACTATGGTGTTACTTTGACCACACAAAGTATCACCATAGGGACCTGTGTGTGGTTGTAGGATGGTAGGTCTAGGATTGGATCATCATTCCTTCCTTTGCATTTGGTTGTTGTGGGTCGGTCTAGTGGCCCCAACGGTGATTGGTACTTGAAATTTTTCATGATCGTAACACATTCCTTTGTGAAGATGTTATCCTTAGCACATCCTATAGAAGTAGTGGTTGTAACTTTATACGTTGTTGGGAGGATATGTCCTTCATTTGTGGTCCATTACTTACTAATTAAATTGGCATCTCAATGAGAACCAATAATGTTGGATTTTGAGTTTTTTTGGGCATGTCTCTAGGTATTCTTCTCCTATTATTACTTCTGTCACTCTCCTATTGCATGTTTTGTGGTGAACATTACGAGGTCCAAGAAACATCAAAGTATAGCAAGGGTTTCGCAACTTGTAATTTTCAATATGCTAGAATTTCGATAGTCCTTTGAGCTTGAAGATCCTCTTAAGGGAGAGGAATATTTCATGGTTGCCTTCCCACTCAGTTACCTTTAGTCACCCACTTTATTCCTCCATGCAATTGGATCAAACCCTTGGAGATCGTTAATTGATGATGACTTGTGACCTCTTTAGGAAAATTTTAACAAAAAATAATGAGATAATACAAGCAATCAATCCTTCCTACCTATGGAGGGGGAAAGGTCATGAGATTCAGATGAACTGAAGTCTTTCCATAGGTAGATTTTAGCTAGCTATCATTGGAAGGGGACCAAGAATTAGGTTTATGGCAAAAATATCCTTTGCTACCATAAAAAATATTATTAAATCCTTGCTTAATTTTTTATTTGATATGATGGCTAGGTTATGCAACATAGGGAGCTTCAGGTCTTGCACTAGTTGGTGATAAAAATTCCTCCTTGGTTGCACTTTGGATGGTATTTTGGATTTAGCTACTTCATAAGTAGTAAGAGCTTTTGGCCTCTTTATTTTGGCT
The DNA here is from genome assembly GCA_028583015.1 of Wollemia nobilis. Lineage (NCBI taxonomy): Eukaryota > Viridiplantae > Streptophyta > Pinopsida > Araucariales > Araucariaceae > Wollemia > Wollemia nobilis. The sequence goes on from JAQPPZ010000101.1 coordinate 601,963, forward strand.
TCAATTTATATTCTTGATCAAAATTACCTTTTCACGTAGGATTTGCCTAATGTAGTGAATTTTTACAATAAATTTGGTGACTCATAGGGGAAATCTTGGTAGCAGGAGTCAAGGAACCTAGAGAAAAGGGACCTTGTCCATTTTGTATAGATTCTAAATGGGATAAATATCAAAGATTTTTCAATAGTGATGGATGTTGGAGAAGGATAGCATTGGAACCAAATCTACTCAAGACCTTGTGGAGATTATAAGTGGGTGTGTCTTATTGTATAGGCCTCATCACTTAGGAAGAACTTGAGGTTAATTTCCCATTATATCAATCTACCAATAATAGGTTTTTATGGAAATATTTATTCCCTCATGCATGGGTTGTGGGGGACATCATAATACTTCATGTTTCCTTCTACTGAAATATGGTGGTTGTATTTTCAATCAAAAGGTCTCTATTCTTGATCCCAAGAGGGTGAGTATACATGCCTTGACCCCAATGGTCTCGTCCTTTGAGGATGTGTGATAATAATTCTTCTAATATTTATCTGAACTTACTTGGGTCCTACAATAATTACATACATGCATCATACTAATTATATATATACAAAGGCCCAAGGGGTCTATGGGTTATATTTTGCATCAGACGTCTACCCCATACTAGTGTGGTCAAAGGTTCTAACAAGAACAACTTTCTAGACTTTTTAAACTCATCTCTTGCTGCTATGGTTTTAATATATTTTGCCCTAGAGTTGGGCCTTCTCACTTTCCTACACTAGGTCTTGTAGGGATAAATTTTCATCATGTTTACATCAGGTCAAATTTCAAGGTATGGCATTGAAATTGACATCTATCTATTATCCCTTCCAAGATTGTCCTATTCCTTAATGTCCTTATGGATTTGGATCTAGTCCTTTGGAAGTGTAGTCTTGGTGTGGTACCAGGAGGTTGATCACCAAATTAAGCCCCTTGCATGGTTGCCCTACTTCTTTATCAATTAGTTGCTAGATTTATTTCAATGCCTATGCCACTACTTTCAATTAAGGAGGAGGATATGAGTATAGGATCCATAAGGAAACTTTGGACTAGTCCACCCCTAAAAATTAGAGTTAGACATAACAATTATCCTTTGGTTTGTGTGGGCGTCTCTTCATCATCTTCCCATTGCTTTGGCCTAGTCCACTTTAGGTTCTATTTTGGTACGAATTTTAGTTGTGATAGAGGCCCAAACCTTTATTTTACTAACTCAGATCCTTATGGGAAAAACTAGGTGTTAACACCAATATTCACTCGAAAGATTTAATGGTTTCTTTCTTAGAAGCTTATGATAGTAAATGTTTCTTTCAATTTGGTTTCCATGTCTCCCTAGAAAATTATGGTAGCTCTAGATCTGGTTGCATTTTTAGAGTCTATTGGAATCTACTATCTATTGAATGGTGTCCCATAAATATGATTATCTACCACATATTTTGCTTTCACCCTAATAAAAGAGGATTTTCCCTAGCAGATGATTTTTGAGCAATAGATGTTTTGATGGGGGGTTGATTGGCATTGGGCTAGTGTTGTTGGTACTCCTTCATTTTGCACTCCTACTAGAGACCAAGAACTTTTCTAGGGCTGTTGATCGAGATAAGCTCTTGAAGTTGATTTATGGTTGATGACTGGGTACTCTTGAGGAGGGTCAAACCAAGGCTAAAAGTATGAGATGCTTGAGCTTCATTTTTATCTCCTTAGGATGAGTGATTCCTTGAAAAGAGCTTGTACCTTCCTCCTCATTTCATCCATTTTAGTATTAAGTAGGGGAATTAGATCTAAATATAATGGGAGAGGAGGGATAATAATATTTATTGGGGGTATGATGTGGGATATGGTGTGTTATGTGATTGGTAGTAGAGAGTACATGGGTTGGGTATGAAGGAATTCCCTCCCTAGATTTTAGTCGCCATGACAATCTTTGAATTGAAGGACTTGAGATAGAAAACGAGTGTCATACCTGGGGGAAGTCTGATTTCATCCAAGATTCTATACCATGTTTTGTGGAACTAGATATTGAAATCCTCCATTACCTCCATGGGAGTTCTAGTAGTAAAGCTTCATTTGCCTCTCCCCAAATCTATCTACTAGTTGAGTATCCAGTTGGTCCTAATTTCTAATTGAATGTGTAAGGAGGGACACATACCATTCTCATGCCTTGCCCTTAAAAGACACCACCAGAAGCCACAAGGACACATTTTGTATAACCATATTATGTATTATGTAAAAGAGTGACCATATGATGCAAGTGCTCCAATACGATAGTTGTATCTTCTATGAAAATTTTTGGCAACGAATTTACATCTATAATGGGGACTAGGTACCACATTTTAGGTGGAATCATGGCAACTAGAGGACCTCAATTGTTCCATGTTATGAATTTTATAGTATTTAGCTACATGATTGTTGGTCAAAAAACTAGCATGGGGCGAGTGGATGGTACACTCGACGATCCTCGACTAACATCGAACAACTACCACTACGACTTAGGGAGGTAGGATGGTAAATCTCTAGAGTAGGTCAATTCCTTGATGGAAAGTCCTAGTTACCTATGTTGCACAAGGGGAAAAGGGAAATAGAATAGAGAAAGGGAATAAAGGGAGGTTGTAGCCAAAACTCACAAGGACGAGATATTTCCAGATCAAGACATAAACCCACCTAACCATGCCAATGTAAATACAAGAGTACCACCTAATAGATCAGCTAACTTGGTTATCACGTAAACACTTTGATGTTGTAGATCGAAAGTCAAATTTTAGAATCGACGAGCAGGTGCATGAAATCCAAGATTCAGAATTAGAGCGCTCCTACCTGATCAAAGTTAGCAAAAATAACCCCCCAATGCCAACTATGAATGCAAATTCCATAACCACTATGTAAATCCCATGAAATCTAGATTGTAGAATTAAATGAAACTAATTAAATGATGAAGGTAGAAATAAACATTCATACATTCAATGTGAAGACATGAAGGTAAAATCAGAGACCAAACAGTGATAAAATTGTATTAACAAACAATCAGAGGTGTTACATATGAATTGTAATGGCCAAAGAGCCACACTTGGAAATGACCAACATTCCACTATTTATAAACGTATTAAATTAAATTCAAAATATAAGCAATAAAGAATTTAGACAGGAAGATCTTGTTGAAGTAGACATGCACTCAGGTAGTAATTTGTTCCTTGGGATGATGACAAGGGAGGTAGGTGCTTCTACATCAATATAAGCCTTTGATTCTTCTATCATTCTTGCTCAGGTCTTTAATTCTTATCTATTTTTCCTTTTCATCCAACCAATGGTCCTCCGATTAGGTGATAAAAAATAAATATTAATTACCTTAGGGGCAGCATATTTCACATCAACACCTTAATGCACGAATGATCAATATTGGGTGGCTGAAGCAATTAATACCTCCCCATTTGAATTTTTAGATGATGATGAGAGTCCATATGCTAGGTGGTTGCTTCACTTGTCTTGTTAGATAACTACTTTTCGCTTGTGGAGGCATGATGAAAGAGGGCAGACGTTTCCCAAAGTTTCACCCTATTGTCATTCCAAAGTTTTTCCTACTAATGAGTAGGGGTTTTCATTCTTCTCTTAGGTAGGTATTTGATATAGTTTTGCCCTTGCTAGCCAACCAAAGTTTCCACTTGATGAGTGTGAGATTATTTTGAATACCATCAACCAAAGGTAGGACTTAAATGTCTTCCCTGCCTTCATGACCAACCTTCCACCTACCTATTGATTATTGTTACCGATCACTAATGTTGTCGCCTCTATATTTTTCCCGACCACTAGTGCTTTAAAACTTGGCGAACCCTTGAAGAGAATCATATTCAAAAAAGGAAAGAGTGGGTGAAGGATGCAGAACTTCACCCACACTTCTGGTGACTCACAGAGGTTTTTCCCCTATGGGAAAGAAGGACCCAAAAATAAATACTTTTGAAACACACAAAAAACATAAATAGGGAGGGGAAGGAGGAGGGGATAATGAGGGCACATAAAACAAAAGTATCTGAAGAAGAATGCAATACAAAGGAGGAATACGATCAAAGGCAAATGGAAAATGATGTGGGAGGAGGTAAAAGGGAAGAAAAGAAATGGGAACACAAGTAAAAAATTAAGCAAAACCAAAAAATAGGACAAAAGAGGAAGAAGAGAAGGAGGGAAACACGGGAAACAAAAAAAGTTAAAATATAACAACCACTAACCATGTCATTTAGCAGCAACAAAGAATAGAGAAAATATAAGGAAGCAAAGGATGCACACAAATAAAAGAAACAAAAGGGAAGACAATCCACGGGATACCCCCACAAATTGTGCTACCATCAACATACCCCACCAAGGACTAGAATCTATTCAAGAATAGATAGAATGCCTAGAGCATATGTTAATTCTGATGCAATGTCTAATTATCTTGTAATCACATAAAAACTCTATTTTCTCATTACCACCCTTCCAGAGAATCTTCTATCACAACTTCATTCTTGGCTTCATCTTACTCAACACATGCTACTTTCACCCTTTGGGGGTGTCATTTATAGGCCACTCTTCCCAATTGATTTAAGAGTGGGCACTGCTCTCAAAAATGTAGTGGATATATTTTTTGGGATTTCATAAAAATATGCCTGAATCTCGAGCCTTGATCCATTGGGCATGGGGTGACAATAAAACACAAAGGAGAACACAAAGTACAAAGAGGGTGTTTCAACCAATGCACTTTCTAAAAAATTTCCACACATCACCATGGAACAAGATGATGCCATTTGGACTGTGCATTTTGCACATTTATTTTTCTACCAACCTATTTAAAAAAATATGGTGTAATTGGCACACCACAACCACTGATTCATCCAGGAAATCATCCAATGAATATACAATGGCCAGACCAAATTATACTAAACTTGAGGTATTATTTGAAGTCTGGTTGGCATTGCCAAAAAAATTTCCAAGTTGCAATAAACCTACAACTTAGAAGATCATTATGCACACTAGTACCTATGCAATCAATGCTCAATGTGGAAATGAATATTTCCATGTGGGAGCCCTTATTTGGTACTAGTTCATCTGGAAACAAGATTCAATGTTGCCAGTCCTTAGGATTGGCCTACTGTGGGATCCTTTCCATGTGTACCTCTAACGTTTTTGCACACATTTGATAGTAGGGTCCATTGATTGAAATTCCTGCTACCAAGGTCTACTTAGGACCTTCCTCATGATTGGTTGAGCTCTTTTGCTTAACGTGCTTCTAGATACAAAAGGGTGTAAAATTATTCCCTTTATACAAGTGGAATCTCCCATATATTCTAGGTCCTCTGTTTATTGGGAGAAGGTGCAAGCGATGAATTTGTGCATTGGAGGACTTGTGCTTACCTCTCCTTCATAAGAAATTGAGAAGAGATCTACACTTTGTGTTTTGCTAGACTACAAACCTAGCTCCTGGACAACTTTAGATGGCCTCCATAGTGGATACTATGTAGTTGGAAGAGGAGTAATGATGAATGAAAAATGAATATGAGGGAGGAATCTCTTAAATATATGTTTCCTACTTGGAGTAGGATTCACTCATCCTACAAAGCCTCCTAAGCGACTTGAGGGAATCTATTTTCTCTTGATTGATACAGGAGGAGCCTTATATATGAACTAAAATTCAAGACATAGTATAGGTGAGCCTGTGTAGGGGATGACTGGTATTCAAGGGTATTATTTCCTAGCTCATTTTGAATTGTATGTTTAATTTTACGATGGATTCAAAAGGGAACCTCTTTATGAATAATAGGTGCATCAAAAGTTGGAAGGGATCCATGGAGCTATCAAATGTGTCAAAATGATATTCTGCAAAGTTTAACCATGAGCAGATGGTTTTATTTCGAAGGAATTAGTACTATAATAGCACCCTCCATTTTAGAGACAACATCAAAGTCTAAGCATTACATCTCCATGTGATATGACATGGAGGGGTGCTAGTATAGCAACATATTCAAGGTGCTTTCAAGTAGTTTCATGGTGCCATTATATTTTGTGAAGGCTTTCAAGGCACCCTTGGGAATATCATGCCAGCACTAGAGGTTTAGGGGATTGGGGTCATCCCATTTGGAATAACACACTTGAGCCATTTTAGCACTAATAATGAGGATTTTTGGTTCTTTTGTTGCATTAAAAGTCAAATTCGTTAGATGAACATACTTTTCTCTATCAATGAGGTCAAGGCTGCTCTTAAAAACTTGAATCCTTTGGGATGTTTGAATTTTTTAGCACATTGAGGCAACCATTGATCTTTAGATCTAGATCTTGTTTGCACAATGGAGTCACCTAGTGATTTTATGAAATATGAGTAGACTAGAGTATCACCAAACTCTGATTTCCTTAAATACAGAGACTTAATGAGTCCCTAGTAGAGTATCCAAAAATTGTTGGTTAAATTCACCTTCAAGGGAAGATAGGTCAACTTCATCATCTAGTTTGGCACTCCGTAAATCCTCATTAGAACCATGTGGATTCTCATTCGACTTGGCACTTACATGTGGCTACCCCTGTGAAGTGCAACCTCATCTTTGATTGGTTCATTTTAACCTTTACCCTTGGTGGTGATCCTCCCAAATTTTTTGATTTCATAAATGTTGTCAGTCATGTCAGGATCATCAAAAATCACCATTTTCTTACCTCAAGAGACTGCATGTTAGGTCCTCATGATCATTTGTGGAGTATTTTTTTTTCCATTGTTGATTAAAGTTACCTCCAAATTTGACGCCACTCCCTCTAGAGCCCATTGTCCCTTGACTTGTGCTTCCCGGTATCTGGTCCAACATTCCTTTTTGAAGTTCCATACTCATGTCAACCCACCCATAAAAATTGCTTCCATACGGAGTGTCATCATGTCCCATGCTTATCTAGCATGAGTTTTACATATTATGTGACATTGAAATTGGAGATGTGTTCTAGAAGGATCCTCTGCCTTCTTATCCTTTGCTTTTCAAACCCTAATATTATTACCCTTTATTCATATCCTATTTGAGCCAGTGCATTTATCCTCTGCTTCCCTCATACTGTTAAGCCCTATCCTGATGGCTGAAGTCAAACCCTCAACACTTCACCTTAATGCTCTCGTTGAGGTATTTTCAAAGACTATGGCCTCCTCAATTTACTATAGTGTTTTAATGGCCATGACCCTGATATTTACCTAAATTTTATGTGGACATGGGATGGAGGACATGTTGTCATCCATAATTTAAGTTTTATAGTACCTTTGAGCTCTTGGCTAATATCATGGGGATATTGAACAAAGAGTAGATTATCAATAGGGATAAGCATTAACTCCAGGGTGAGCTAGCTCTCTTCTAGGATCGAGGTGAGTCCTTGGGTAGAGACAAGGGTGAAATTTTATGGGCTACTCACTCGAAGCCGTGGGATGTTTTGATGTTATGGTCCTCCAATTATTTACACTAAACAACTTTAGAGTGGTCTTGAGGAGCTTCCATTTGGAATTCCTCAACCACTTGTAGGGAAAAAAGACTATCAACATCCTAAAGTACCTTTTTCAATCTATAGAACAGTCAATCTCAAATGTTAAGAGGGGGATCTCATCCTTCCCCTTGCACCAAGCTCTTAATTTGTTGATCTATAGATACATTTTGGATCAATAAAATTGTAGAGCTATAAGAGAATTGGTCTCTGCCATGGGACCTACAGACAATGCTAGTGGGGCTATTGGAGATACGTCTGCATATCCTAGAACCAATCAGGCCCCAATATTTGATGTAAAATTAGAGGGAACTTCGAGAACTCATCGCTCCACCAAGAGCAAAGCTAGTAGTGTAAAATGTAAGGCTCCTATTATTTTTTATAATGATTTTTGTGATGAATCTATTTCCTTTAAGGTCAAAATAGAGATTGCACCCAAGAAAATTCACCCTATTAAGGTTAATTCTTCCTAACCTCCCCCTGCTAGCCTCCAAAGTTTCCTACTGGCCTAATCTCTCTAAACGTGGCCACCTACAGGACCTCCATGACATTATGAATGAGGTTCACCAATTTGGCTACTCCTAAAGAATGACTGCTTGGACTACCATCCAAATCCAGCCTTTGTAAAGCACCAACTTTACAATCAATTTACCAACACCAACTGGAAGGAGCACCAACCCCTGATTTATCTGCACCAACAAAAAGGAGCACCAACCCCTGATTTACCAGCACCAACTGGAAGGAGCACCAACCCCTGATTTACCAACACCAACTGGAAGGAGCACCAACCCCTGATGCCAAGCACCAACTTGGACTTCAATTCTAAAACTAGAAGATTGATAGTAAGATACCTTTGCTTTTGCAAGACCCTAACTTGTCTTCTTCACCTTTGTGCTCTCTACACACTCTACTCTCTTTGTGTAATCACTTTGCACACTCTGCTTCTTTACAGCTGCACTTTGCATTCATCTTCGCCCTTTGCACTCTCTGCACCTTTTGCTTTCTCTACGCAATCACATCCGCACAGTGGAAACGACTCTTCACTCACTTTGTGCACTGCACCATCATCTCGCCTCTTCTGCGCTTTCTACGCTCTTACGACCACATTTCACACTTTGACACGCATTCGACGACTTACACAACAACTCCACAATTCTCCAAATAGCCCTCCTTTTATAACAATATTTTCATGATGAAAATCCTAATCTTAGTCGACTATAAACCCTAATCTTGGTTGGATTTCATAACAACTGTAAACCCTAATTTTAGTCGGTTGTCATACTTCTCATTTTAGTTGGGTTCTCCTTCTTGACTTGTGCATTTACGACCTATCGTGAAATCGTGACATTTCTGTCTCTAAAGCTTCTTTTGTTGTTGTTGCCACGAAAACACATGTCGCGATATCGTGACACTTTTTTCTCTCTCCTCTTTCTCTTTGCTTTGGCCCGCAAAAATACAACATGTCGCGATATCGCGACACTTTTTCTCTCTCCTATTTCTCTTTTCTTTGGCCCACGAAAATACAACATGTCGCGATATCGTGACACTTTTTCTCTCTCCTCTTTCTCTTTGCTTTGGCCCACAAAAATACAACATGTCACGATATCACGACACTTTTTCTCCTTGCTCTTTTTCTTTGCTTAGGCCCACGAAAATACATGTCACGATATCGCGACACTTTTGCCTCCATATGCTTTCTATATTCTTTTATCGCGATATCGTGACATTTCTGCCTCAATATACTTCGTCTTTGCTTTTGTCGTGATATCGCGACACTTCTGCCTTCGAAGTCTTCTTCTCTGCTTTTGTCGTGAAATCGTGACACTTCTACCTTCGAAGTCTTCTTCTTTGCTTTTGTCGCAAAATCGTGACACTTTTTCTTTCTCTTCCTTCCTACCCTTTTCGAGTCGCAAAAATGCGACATGTCGCGAAATCGTGACACTTTTCCAACTTACTTTCTCTCTCCTATTTTAGTCGCAAAAATGCGACATGTCGCAAAATCGCGACACTTTTCCAACTTACTTTCTCTCTCCTATTTTAGTCGCGAAAATGCGACATGTCACGAAATCGCGACACTTTTCCAACTTACTTTCTCTCTCCTATTTTAGTCACGAAAATGCGACATGTCGCGAAATCGTGACACTTTTCCAACTTACTTTCTCTCTCCTATTTTAGTCGCGAAAATGCAACATGTCACGAAATCGTGACACTTTTCTTACTTGTTCTCTTTCTTAGAACTTGTCGCGAAATCACGACACTTCTTCCTGCTTTCTCTTTTTCTTCCAACATGTCACGAAATCGCGACAGTTTTTCCACTTGCCTTTTTCTCTTCCAACATGTCGCGAAATCGTGATAGTTTTTCCACTTGCCTTTTTCTCTTCCAACATGTCGTGAAATTGCGACAGTTTTTCCACTTGCCTTTTTCTCTTCCAACATGTCATGAAATCGTGACAGTTTTTCCACTTGTCTTTTTCTCTTCCAACATGTCACGAAATCGTGACAGTTTTTCCTGCTTTTTCTCTCTCTTCCAACATGTCACGAAATCATGACAGTTTTTCCTGCTTTTTCTCTCTCTTCCAACATGTCGCGAAATCGCGACAGTTTTTCCTGCTTTTTCTCTCTTCCAACATGTCACGAAATCGTGATAGTTTTTCCAGCTTTTTCTCTCTCTTCCAACATGTCACGAAATCGTGACAGTTTTTCTTGCCTATTGTATATGTCGCGATATCATGACACTTTTCTTACTTGTCTTTTTCTTTGATCTTTTGCAAATGGGCCACTTCGGTCTTCTTGGAAAATCACTGTACATACTCTGAATAACCTTTGAACTCTTGACTTCTGCATCTGAATAGCTTTTGAACTTCCTGTCCACTGCATCAACAGATCTATCTGATTGTGTTGACAACAATGACAATATTGTTGCTGCACCTTGCTCAACAATCTCCCCCTTTGGAATTGTTGGCAACACATGTGCAATTTCCTGTAACTCTTCTCCCCCTTTGACAATAATACCAAAGGGCTACCGCAGACTCCCCCTGAGTCCATGCACAACATTCTCAGGAAAAATTTATTACACTTAGCAAAAATCATGAACATGAGCAAAAAAGATAATCAAATACTTAAATGCTCCCCTGAGAATGTGATCCCTGTAGCTAGTCAATTCTTGGGAAGTGTGACCACTCCCAATTTATTGCGAAGGTACTCAAAAACTTCCTTAGGCAATGGTTTTGTGAAGATATCTGCTACTTGCTCTGTAGTTGGAACAAAATCCAACTTAACCTCACCTTTCGCAACTTTCTCCTTCAAAAAGTGATACCTGCGTACAACCTGTTGTCGCTGCAATATATTCTACTTCTGCTATCGATAAAGAAACTGACTCTTGTTTCTTATTGTGCCACGTGACCAATCTGTCTCCAAGATAGAATGCACTTCCACTGGTACTCTTTCTATCATCGACACCTCCTGCCCAATCTGCATCTGAATATGAAATAAGGGTGAAGTCTTTACCTTTCGGATACCATAACCCATATTCCATAGTACCCTTGAGGTACATAAGGGTGAAAAGGCTTGTTTCAAATCTGCTTAACAAGATCACACAGAACTTATCCAATCTCATAGAATCATAAAGAGAATTGTTAGAGACTCAATATGTTCTATACTTAATGCTCAATCAATATATCAACTAAATCTCATAGAAGCATAAAGAGAATTGTTAGAGACTCAATATTCTATACTCAGATCCCAATTCACTCAACCAACAACCCAGAAGCATAGAAGCAGGAATTGTTAGAGACTCTATATGTTCTATTCTCAAATCTCAATCTCAACTCAAATCAAGAAAATAGAATAGTTTATTTTATGGAACTTGAACAACCACATGCATCCAATCACTTGACTAGGCTCAATCAACTCTACTCAACCAATCACCTCAATGAACAACCCTTTATCACAAACCCTAGTCGAAGCATGTATCAACCAACTCAAAATATTTTCAATAGTCACCGCTGGTCACACCTTACTTTCAACTGATCGAATCAGGAGACAACATTTTGTCAAACACTTCACGGCCAACTATAGTGCACCTTACTCAAACTCATACTTTTGGACCTCGGATAGGTATGATTCACAAAGCAAAGTTGCTCATCTTGATGAGCTAAACATGAATCAATAATCAGACTTCAATATTTTTCACCACAACATCATAATAGATCTAACAATCTTCACGTCAATGTGTAGTTCAAGTACATACTACTTTTATCGAAACACATATATGCGGCTAGGGCAACATTCTTTCACTAACCAAATTATCCGAACTGTTATAATCCTTAACTTTGGACAATGGCAGTAAGAACCATCACCAGTACAACAATGACATATAGCAATACTACCAATAATGACAACTCTCAATTTAATCACAACCCTTCACGGCACTTCCACAAACAACTACATGAACTGAAAACACACTTCGACAACTATGCGACAACTTCCCTGACTACTTGCCTTTCATCCTCAGATAACCAAACAAACATAGGAGCATTAAAATAAAACTTTAAGATTGCTCCCCCTGAGGATGTGCTACCTGGAGTTGCTTAGTGCAATAGAGGAGTAGTCTCCTTCAGTCCAAGGAGACACGATTTCCTTTCTTCTTTCTTTCTCCACTCTGGTTTGATTACAGTTTTGGGCTCTTGTTTTGAATTTTCTTTTTAGTAGCTTGTGCATGTTTTTCGAGAAATATTATATTTTGTCTCATTCTATTTGGTTGAAATTTTCTTCCCTGAAATTGATTTGATGCAAATGTACTTCGACAATTTCTTGCAGTGTGCCCAAAATTATGACAGTTATAACATTCTACTGCATAATCCATCAAAGGTGAAAAACCATTTCTACTGGGTGGTTGTCTCTTGTGCATCCTTGATGGATGATTATTTTCCTTTCTTTGATGCACATGATTTCTTCCCTGTCTGTGTTGCATTCTTTGTGTCTGATGAAATCTACTGTCTTGCCTTAGATTAGATACAAAAGTTCTAGGACAAAACCTTGCTATGTGCCCATGAGCATTACATTGAAAACATTGTACATAGTGTTCACTCAGAAACGCAGATGTATTTCTACCAGCATAACTCTTTGATTTATTATTCAATCCACAATAAGTTGCCTTGTGACCATACTGGTTGCATCTGAAACAATAGCCATTAAAAGTATTATTATGAATAGAGTGAGAGTGATAGAACCTCTTTTGTTGTGGTTGCTTTGTTGTAGATCTCCTTTGATATTTTCTTCCTTTTGAAGATTCAGCTTCAAACTTTTCTTGCTTCGATCCTTCAACAGTGAACTTCTTCTTCTCTACAGAGTTGGAAGATGAAGGTTGTTCAGCTTCATATCCAAGACCACGCTTATCCATGGAGCTTCTTTGTTGGCTTATCATTTTATCTAGCAACTCTGTGCTCTTCTCGAATTTGAGATTTGTATTGGCCTCTTCTAGTTGTTTCTTCAATAAAACAATCTCTTCCTCTTGTTTGTAGCAACCAATCTCTTTCTCATTGATCTGTGACCTGAGTGTTTCTTCAATCCTTTTGGACTCTTCTACTTGTAACTTTAGATCACTAATAACTTTGTTAGATTCCTCTTCACGTTTGCTACATACATCGTCTTTATCATCCAGGCGTGACTTCAAGGCTTCTTCTATTTTCTTGGATTTCTAAATTTGTAAGAGGAGATCTTCAATATTATCCCCATATTCTTCCAACTTCTTGGACAGTCTTATATTCAACTCTTTAAGTGCAGCGATCAACTCACCTTCATCACATACTTCAGAATTCACTCCTTCAACCTTTTCTAGTTCAATTTTCTCTTCCACAGGAACTAAAACTGACTGAGATACCCTTTTGGAGGAGGATCTATTCTTCTTACCCATTGCATACTAATCCAAGATCAACCCTGACTGATTTAGCCTGAGAAGGGAACTTGGCTCTGATACCAATTGTTAGTCTTACAATGGCACTAAGAGGGGGGGTGAATCAGTGTAGTTCTTTAAACTTAAATTCATAGCTCTTAAAACTGAAATAATGAAACCTTAAAACCAGATAAAGCAAGTATCACAAGAGAACATCACACAACACAAGATTTAATGAGGTTCACCAATTTGGCTACTCCTCAAGAATGACCGCTTGGACTACCATCCAAATCCAGCCTTTGCAAAGCACCAACTTTACAATCAATTTACCAGCACCAACTGGAAGGAGCACCAACCCCTTATTTATCTGCACCAACAGAAAGGAGCACCAACCCCTGATTTACTAGCACCAACTGGAAGGAGCACCAACCCCTGATTTACTAGCACCAACTGGAAGGAGCACCAACCCCTGATGCCAAGCACCAACTTGGACTTCAATTCTGAAACTAGAATATTGATAGTAAGATACCTTTGCTTTTGCAAGACCCTGACTGGTCTTCTTCACCTTTGCGCTCTCTGCGCACTCTGCTCTCTCTGCATAATCACTTCGCACACTCTGCTTCGTTATAGCTGCACTTTGCGTTCGTCTTCACCCTTTGCACTCTCTGCACCTACTTTCTCTGTGCAATCACAGTCGCATAGTGGAAACGACTCTTTGCTCACTTTGCGCACTTCACCATCATCTCGCCGCTTCTATGCTTTCTATGCTCTTACGACCACATTTCACACTTTGACACGCATTCGATGACTCACTCAACAACTCGACAATTCTCCAAACAACCCTCCTTTTATAACAATATTTTCATGATGAAAATCCTAATCTTAGTTGGCTGTAAACCCTAATCTTGGTCGACTTTCATAACAACTATAAACCCTAATTTTAGTCGGTTGTCATACTTCTCATTTCAGTCGGGTTCTCCTTCTTGACTTGCGCATTTACGACCTATCATGAAATCGTGACATTTCTATCTCTGAAGCTTCTTTTGTTTTTGTTGCCATGAAAACACAACATGTCGCGATATCGTGACACTTTTTTCTCTCTCCTCTTTCTCTTTGCTTTGGCCTACGAAAATACATGTCGCGATATCACGACACTTTTTTCTCTCTCCTCTTTCTCTTTGCTTTGGCCCACGAAAATACAACATGTCGCGATATCGTGACACTTTTTTCTCTCTCCTCTTTCTCTTTGCTTTGGCCCATGAAAATACAACATGTCGCGATATCGTGACACTTTTTCTCCTTGCTCTTTTTCTTTGCTTAGGCCCATGAAAATACATGTCACGATATCGTGACACTTTCGCCTTTGTACGCTTTCTCTATTCTTTTGTTGCAATATCGTGACATTTCTGCCTCAGTATACTTCATCTTTTCTTTTGTCGTGATATCGCGACACTTCTGCCTTCGAAGTCTTCTTCTCTACTTTTGTCGCGAAATCGTGACACTTCTACCTTCGAAGTCTTCTCTGCTTTTGTCGCGAAATCGTGACACTTTTTCTTTCTCTTCCTTCCTGCCCTTTTCGAGTCACAAAAATGCGACATGTCGCAAAATCGTGACACTTTTCCAACTTACTTTCTCTCTCCTGTCTTAGTCACAAAAATGTGACATGTCACGAAATCGTGACACTTTTCCAACTTACTTTCTCTCTCCTATCTTAGTCGCGAGAATGCGACATGTCACGAAATCGTGACACTTTTCCAACTTACTTTCTCTCTCCTATTTTAGTCGCGAAAATGCGACATGTCACGAAATCGTGACACTTTTCCAACTTACTTTCTCTCTCATGTTTTAGTCGTGAAAATGCGACATGTCGCGAAATCGCGACACTTTTCTTACTTGTTCTCTTTCTTCGAACTTGTCACGAAATCGTGACACTTCTTCCTGCTTTCTCTTTTTCTTCCAACATGTCACAAAATCGTGACAGTTTTTCCACTTGCCTTTTTCTCTTCCAACATGTCGCGAAATCGCAACAGTTTTTCCACTTGCATTTTTCTCTTCCAACATGTCATGAAATCGCGACAGTTTTTCCACTTGCCTTTTTCTCTTCCAACATGTCGCGAAATCGCGACAATTTTTCCACTTGCCTTTTTCTCTTCCAACATGTCGCGAAATCGTGACAGTTTTTCCTACTTTTTCTCTCTCTTCCAACATGTCACGAAATCGTGATAGTTTTTCTTGATTTTTCTCTCTCTTCCAACATGTCACAAAATCGTGACAATTTTTCCAACTTTTTTCTCTCTTCCAACATGTCGCGAAATCGCGATAGTTTTTTCTAGCTTTTTCTCTCTCTTCCAACATGTCACGAAATCGTGACAGTTTTTCTTACCTGGTGTATATGTCGCGATATCGCGACACTTTTCTTACTTGTCTTTTTCTTTGATCTTTTGCAAATGGGCCACTTCGGTCTTCTTGGAAAATCACTGTACATACTTTGAATAACCTTTGAACTCCTGACTTCTACATCTGAATAGCTTTTGAATTTCCTGTCCACTACATCAACAGATCTATCTGACTGTGTTGACAACAATGACAATATTGTTGCTGCACCTTGCTCAACAATGATGCTCTTTAAGGATTCACCAATTTTTGAAGCATTAGTGGTCACATGGAAGACAGAGGTGGCAGTAGTAGTGATTGGCGACAATAATTAGTATGCATGTATAAGGTTGTTCACAAAGGTGGGGTAGAAAATAAAGCAGGTGGATATTTAAGTCTTGCCTTCGGGTTGTGGTATACAAAAGAACCGTCAACTTATCAAGCAGAAACTTCGACTAGCTAGCAAGGGCACTATCCCAAATCCTCATTCGATAGAAGAATGAAAAACCTCACCCATTATTGGGTGGAAATTTGGAATGACAATAGGGTAAAAATTTGGGAAATGCCCACCATCTTTCATCATGCCTCCATATAGGCAGAAATTGGTTATCCAAAAAGATAAGTGAAGCAATCGCCTAACATCTAGACTATCGCCATCATCTTAAAATTTAAATGGGGAGGTATTAATTGCTTTAGCCACCCAGTACTGATCATTCGTGTGTAAAGGTATTGATGTGAAATATGTTTTCCCAAAGATAACTAATATTTGTCATTCATCACCTAACTAGAGAACCGTCGACTAGACGAAAGGGAAAAATAGATAATAATTAAATACATGGGTAGGAATAACAGAATAATCAAAGGCTCATATTGGCGTAGAAGCACCTACCCTCGTTGGACATTTTGAGTAATTGAGTTGTCATTGATGTCAAGAGTCAGTTTCAGTGAGCAATGCAAGAAGAAGCGGTTCCGAAATCAGTGCAAAAGGAAAGTCCACGTCCAGTTGGTCAGATCCGGTTCCAGGTGGTCAGATGAGGTTCAAAGAGCAATGAAGAGGCCCAAGAAAAATAATATTATAATATTTTATTATAATATTAAAAGGGGAGATTTAAATTAATTATAAATTAATTTAAATAATTTCATTATAAATTAATTTAATTAACTTCTAAAGTTATTAAGTTAATTATAGATTAATTATAATTTAATTATAAAATTAATTTATGTTAATTAAAATAATCCTAAAGTTAGGATTATAAAGTTTATTTTATAATTCGAATTCAAAAATTTGAATTATCCGTCGATGTTTTCAAAGCTTGGTCTATGCATATAAAAGGGGGGCAAGACTTTGTCTAAACCCCATCCATGTAATTCGCATGTGCTACGCTCTCGACTATCGTGCACAAAGGGAAGAGAATATTTCACGTTTCAAAGGTTTTTGGTGGTAGAGAATAAGACAAAGAGGAGCAGAGCTCCTTCTTCATCGCACAACATTGTGTAGCACAGCTGGCAATCGAGGGAGGTGCTAAGTTTGGTAGGCTCGTGGTGCAAGGTTCGAAACCCATCGACTTTGTTTTTGCAAAGCGGAAGTGATTGTTTTTGTGCATTGTGCCATCGAGGAAGGCACAAAGGGAAGGCGTTAGCTTTCCTCTTTGTGGGAAGGCACGTAGCCCACGTGGTGGGCTAGCACCTTGCTAAGGCACTCGGTTGGGAGAGGTTCCATGTTCGAAACCCATCGAGGCCCTTTTGCATAGTAAGAGGTATGCACTCATGATTTGCCAAGGTTAATTGTTATTTTTGGATTTGCTAAAGGTTGAATAAAAATAAATATTTTTGAGGGTTATAAATTTTATTTTTAAAATTTGATTATTGAGTATTTGAGGGAGATAAAAGGATAGGAAGCATTATTTTTGAGGGTTTGATTTTTGGAGGTTGTTAATTAAATATTGGAGATTATAAGGAGTAATTGAGTAATTAATTTTTGTATGCTTTGATGATTGCTAATTTCAAAGGAGTAATAAGGTGTATTTGAGTTTGATTATTTTTGTGATTGAGAAATATTTCTGAGAGAGAGTTAGTGTGATATTTTGTCATCTAACCATTGAAATTGGCAAAGAAGAAAATTGTGTTTAAGACAAGTTTTTAAGGGCACTTCTACATCAAACAAAAAGGTATGGGCACATCTTCCTATAGAGTGATTGTTGGATGTTGTGAATGCTAAGTTGGAGTGAAAAGGGTTGTTTGATAAGCATTGTTGAGTTTGGTTTTTCTGGAATGAAAGTTGATTCTAGAAACCTTGTTTGATAAGCATTGTTGGAAATATTGAATAAAGCTTTCATATGCTTGAACTAGGGTTTGTGAAAGAACATGAGTATCATTGTTATGTGAGATTGTTTAATAAGCATTGTTGGAAACAATTGAGTGAGTTGTCATATGCTTGGACTAGGGTTTGTAAGCAAGGAGTATTTTGTTGAGTGATTGATTAAGTGAAGTTGATTAAGCCTAGTCAAGTGGAAGTATTGAAGTGATAGTTCTAATTATGTGAAACAAATTGTTCTATATTCTAAATTGATTTGAGAAAGAGATTGAGAGTGATTGAGTGTGAAACATATTGAGTCTCTAACAATTCTCTATATGTTTATATGGTAAAAAGAAAGAGAAAGAAAGTGATTGAGTATTATTATGAGTGTGAAGCATATTGAGTCTCTAACAATTATCTATATGTTTCTATGAGATTGGACAAGTTCTAGTGAGGACTTGTTGAGCAGATTTGAGATAAGTCTTAGAGAAGACTTGTGGACAGATTGGTGTGAGTTTTTGTGGAAGCTTACAATACAGATTTGAGGTGAAGACTTGTTGAGCAGATTTGAGACAAGTTCTAGAGAGGACTTGTGGATAGATTAGTGTGAGCTTTTATGGAAGCTTACAAGGCATATTTGAGATAAGTCTTTGAGAAGACTTGAGAGCAGAGTTGATTGATTGATTTGTTCAAACCTTGAGTTAAGGTTTGGGGTAGATCTAGCAGAGTTGATTTGTGATTAAGTCAAGCTTTGTGTTAAGGCTTGAGGATATATTTAGGATGGAAAAAATTTGTGCTAGACCTAAGGACTATGTTTAGTGCAGATTTGAGGATAGAGATTGAGTAGATTTGTGCTAGACCAAAGGACTATGTTTAGTGCAGATTTGAGGATAGAGATTGAGCAGATTTGTGCTAGACCGAAGGACTATGTTTAGTACAGATTTGAGATAGAGCTGAGTGCAAGCTTTGGAGGTGATAGAGTATAGAGGATGATAGTCTCTAGTGGATAGAGATCCATTAGCCAGGGTAGTGAGGATAGGTCTTCTGAGTGAGGATAGGAGTCTTCAGTGGATAGAGATCCATTAGCTAGTGTAGTGGAGGCAGTAGTTCTTCTAGAAGATCACCAACTAGAGTAGAGGAGAAAGGAGTTCTCCTATGGATAGAGATCCATGAACTTGATTAGGGGATTGGTGTCTCCTTTGGACAGAGGTCCATAAACATTGTAATAGGGAAAGGATTCCCAAGATATTTATTGAGAAAATTTTAGTGAAATATTTTCTTCATGGAGTAGCCCACATTGGGTGAACCACATTAAATTGGTGTCTCTATTATGTGTGGTGATTTGTGCATTGCTTTGATTACTATTGTTGATATTGCTATTGATACATTGCATAATATTGATTGGGAAAG
The DNA here is from genome assembly GCA_028583015.1 of Wollemia nobilis. NCBI lineage: Eukaryota > Viridiplantae > Streptophyta > Pinopsida > Araucariales > Araucariaceae > Wollemia > Wollemia nobilis. Next base: position 621,420 of record JAQPPZ010000101.1, read on the forward strand.
AAAAAGTAAAAAGTGGTCTTATATTGTTCACCCCCCTCTCAGTATAAGCTTGTGTTCTTCAATTGGTATCAGAGTGGGTTCCTTCGAAAGAGTTTAACAACTTGAAGGAAAATCTTAAAAGAACACAGATGGATTCTCAGAGTAGATCCTCAGAAAATTCAGCACCATTATTCGATGGGAACAATTATACACTATGGAGCTCAAGGATGAAGTTTCATCTAATGGCACTTGGAAATGAAGTATGGGAAGCAGTTGAAAATGGATACACACCACCAACAACTCCACCTACAGATAAATATGGTAAGCTTCTACATCATTATAATTCAAGAGCAATGAATGCAATTCAAAAGGGTTTACGTGAAATAGAGTTTATAAATATTATGCATTGCAAATCAGCAAAGGATATGTGGGATAAGTTGCAAGGCATATATGAAGGAGATAAAAAGGTCAAAAGGGTAAAGTTGCAAAATTTCAAGAGAGCATTTGAAGACCTAAAAATGAAGGATGAGGAAAATATTATAGGATATCTACTTCATGTGGATGAGGTTGTTAGCTCCATGCAAGGACTTGGACTTGAAGTTTTAGAACCTGATGTGTGTGATAAGATTCTAAGGTCACTCCCAAAAAGGTTTAGTGAAAATATTTCAGCTATAGAAGAGTCAAAAGATATTGATAATTTGACAAGAGATGAATTACATGGCATTCTCATAACATTTGAGATAAGAATAAAAGAGGAACCTATTCCCAAAAAGGAAGCAACCTTCAAAGCTACTAAGAAGACAAAGGGTAAGAAGTCAAATTCAAGCAATGAGTCATCCAGTGATGAAGAAGCAAATTATGGCAGAAGGAACAAGGATCCAAGAAGATTTAAAGATGCAAAATCAGTTAGATGTTTCAATTGTGGAAAGTATGGTCACTATGCAACTGATTGTCAAGAAGCTAGAAATAGCAATGATGAAGAAAAATAGGATCATAAGAACAGGGAATCAAAAAAATACAGGTACCAAAAGAAAGGTAAGGATGGACAAGGCAAACAAGGAAAGAAGTTCTTTCAAAGACAAAAGAAGAGTTACTATGCAGACAAGGCAAGTAAGTACTCAAGTGATAGTGATAATAGTTCCTCAGATAATGATAAAGATGAAGTTCTATTTTTGATAGAAGAAAAAGAAGAAGTTAAGAAAAGGTCACCAATAATTCTCAAGTGTTTTAGATGTGGTAACTTTGGACATCTTGAAGATAGTTGTACAAAGAGTGGTTTCAGTTTTAGTGATGATGAATATGAAGATACACTTGAAGGACCAGAAGAGAATATTCTAATGGCACTAGAAGAAGAAGGAGGTGATCCTATAGAAGACAAGTCAGAAAAGAATGAAGATATTTTCAAAGGCAAAAAAATAGAGGAAGAATCAGAGAAAGGAGAAGTTGATCTTGAGGGAGAGCTTATTTATGCTCTTAACACATTAAAGAAGGTAAGAAAGCAAAATTCCCAACTTAAGCTTCAGTTTCAAGAATGTGATGAAGAGAAAGGAAAGCTTATAGAGGATCTAAATAAGTCAATGGCTAAGACAAAGAAGTTCAAGGATAAGTTAGATGCAAAGATCTTAGAATGTGAAAGGTTAGAACATGAAGTGGCTCTACTAAGGGAAGAAATAAAAGAGTCTAAGGATAGGTTACACAGGTTTGGAAAGAGCTCAAATATTGTAGATAAGATGATCAAGGTACAAAGATGGTCAACAAACAAAATAGGTCTTGGTTTTGAACAGGTACAAAAGAAACAAGAAGAGGAGTCAACCTCAAGTTCTGAAGAAGAAGAAACTTCAGAAGAAGACAGTGTAAGAGATAGTGAGACTTCTGAGGATGAGTTGGACAATAGAAAGTTCAACAAGGAAAGGAACAATGCACAAATGAGAAACAGATGGAACAGGAATCAACATAGGGTAAAAGAGACTAAGAGACCAATGAGGTCAAGACAAGGAAATTTCAATGGATGATGTTTCTCATGTCATAGATTTGGGCACAAGGCTTCACAATGCAGGACACATGAAAGATAGGAATATGGAAATTTTAGAAATAGGTAACTTTTTCATGGGTATTGCTACTCATGTAATCAGTTTGGTCACAAGGCAATGAATTGTAGGGTTCATGACAAGAATAGATATGGCTTCACCAGGAGAAATCCCAAGATATTTGCACCTCCAAGGAATAACAATATCAAGTGTTATAAGTGCAATAATGATGGACATACAACAAAGTGGTGTAGAGCAAAAATTCCAGAGACAAGCAGGAACAGAAACAGTCAGAGGAATCAGAAGGATCAGATGAGAAGAAAAGTGGACAAAGGTAAATATCAGTGCATGTTGGGAGTAGAAATACTCCCACCCCAGAATTAACCACCTCAAGAGGAGGTGGGGGAGGGGCTAAGCTAAGAGTCTCATTCTTAGCCCCGAGCCCCAAAGGTGACCCTTTGCCATTGATGTCAAAGGGGAGAGATTTGAGTAAGGGGGAGAGATTTGATTTAAGGGGAGAGCATTGAGTCAGGGGGAGCAGTTTCCCAAGGGGAGTAGAACAGAAAAGGTTAAGAAAATGGTAAAAGGTAATTGGGTTGCCATCAATGACAAAGGGGGAGATTGTTGGACATTTTGAGTAATTGAGTTGTCATTGATGTCAAGAGTCAGTTTCAGTGAGCAATGCAAGAAGAAGCGGTTCCAAAATCAGTGCAAAGGAAAGTCCACGTCCAGTTGGTCAGATCCGGTTCCAGGTGGTCAGATGAGGTTCAAAGAGCAATGAAGAGGCCCAAGCAAAATAATATTATAATATTTTATTATAATATTAAAAGGGGAGATTTAAATTAATTATAAATTAATTTAAATAATTTCATTATAAATTAATTTAATTAACTTCTAAAGTTATTAAGTTAATTATAGATTAATTATAATTTAATTATAAAATTAATTTATGTTAATTAAAATAATCCTAAAGTTAGGATTATAAAGTTTATTTTATAATTCGAATTCAAAAATTCGAATTATCCATCGACATTTTCAAAGCTTGGTCTATGCATATAAAAGGGGGCAAGACTTTGTCTAAACCCCATCCATGTAATTCGCATGTGCTATGCTCTTGACTATCGTGCACAAAGGGAAGAGAATATTTCATGTTTCAAAGGTTTTCGATGGCAAAGAATAAGACAAAGAGGAGCAGAGCTCCTTCTTTATCGCACAACGCTATGTAGCACAGTTGGAAATCGAGGTAGGCGCTAAGTTTGGTAGGCTCATGGTGCAAGGTTTGAAACCCATCGACTTCAGTTTTTGCAAAGTGGAAGTGTTTTTTTTGTGCGTTGCACCATCAAGGAAGGCACAAAGGGAAGGTGTTAGCTTTCCTCTTTGTGGGAAGGCACGTAGCCCACGTGGTGGGCTAGCGCCTTGCTAAGGCGCTCGATTGGGAGAGGTTCCATGTTCGAAACCTATTGAGGCCCTTTTGCATAGTAAGAGGTATGCGCTCATGATTTGCCAAGGTTAATTGCTATTTTTGGATTTGCTAAAGGTTGAATAAAAATAAATATTTTTGAGGGTTATAAAGTTTATTTTTTAAAAGTTTGATTATTGAGAATTTGAGGGAGATAAAAGGATAGGAAGCATTATTTTTTAGGGTTTGATTTTTGGAGGTTGTTAATTAAATATTGGAGATTATAAGGAGTAATTGAGTAATTAATTTTTGTATGCTTTGATGATTGCTAATTTCAAAGGAGTAATAAGGTGTATTTGAGTTTGATTATTTTTGTGATTGAGAAATATTTTTGAGAGAGAGTTAGTGTGATATTTTGTCATCTAACCATTGAAATTGGCAAAGAAGAAAATTGTGTTTAAGACAGGTTTTTAAGAGCACTTCTACATCAAACAAAAAGGTATGGGCACATCTTCCTATAGAGTGATTGTTGGATGTTGTGAATGCTAAGTTGGAGTGAAAAGGGTTGTTTGATAAGCATTGTTGAGTTTGGTTTTTTAGAATGAAAGTTGATTCTAGAAACCTTGTTTGATAAGCATTGTTGGAAATATTGAATAAAGCTTTCATATGCTTGAACTAGGGTTTGTGCAAAGAACATGAGTATCATTGTTATGTGAAGTGGTGAACTATCTTGAACTAGGGTTTGTGAAAGAACATGAGTATCATTGTTATGTGAGATTGTTTGATAAGCATTGTTGGAAACAATTGAGTGAGTTGTCATATGCTTGGACTAGGGTTTGTAAGCAAGGAGTGTTTCTTTGAGTGATTGATTGAGTGGAGTTGATTAAGCCTAGTCAAGTGGAAGTATTGAAGTGATAGTTCTAATTTTATGAAACAAATTGTTCTATATTCTAAATTGATTTGAGAAAGAGATTGAGAGTGATTGAGTGTGAAACATATTGAGTCTCTAACAATTCTCTATATGTTTCTATGATAAAAATAAAGAGAGAAAGAAAGTGATTGAGTATTGTTATGAGTGTGAAGCATATTGAGTCTCTAACAATTCTCTATATGTTTCTATGAGATTGGACAAGTTCTAGTGAGGACTTGTTGAGCAGATTTGAGATAAGTCTTTGAGAAGACTTGTGGATAGATTAGTGTGAGCTTTTGTGGAAGCTTACAATATAGATTTGAGGTGAAGACTTGTTGAGAATATTTGAGACAAGTTCTAGAGAGGACTTGTGGACAGATTAGTGTGAGATTTTGTGGAAGCTTACAAGGTATATTTGAGATAAGTCTTTGAGAAGACTTGAGAGCAGAGTTGATTGATTGATTTGTTCAAACCTTGAGTTAAGGTTTGGGGTAGATCTAGCAGAGTTGATTTGTGATTAAGTCAAGCTTTGTGTTAAGGCTTGAGGACAGATTTGAGGATAGATTTTGGTGCAGATTTGAGGATAGGTTTGAACGGAAAAGAGATTGAGTAGATTTGTGCTAGACCGAAGGACTATGTTTAGTGCATATTTGAGGATAGAGATTGAGTAGATTTGTGCTAAGAAGGACTATGTTTAGTATATTTAGGATAGATATTGAGCAGATTTGTGCTAGACCGAAGGACTATGTTTAGTACATATTTGAGATGATAGCAAGCTTTGGAGGTGATAGAGTATAGAGGATGATAGTCTCCAGTGGATAGAGATCCATTAGCCAGGGCAGTGAGGATAGGTCTTCTGAGTGAGGACAGGAGTCTTCAGTGGATAGAGATCCATTAGCCAATGTAGTGGAGGCAGTAGTTCTTCTAGAAGATCACCAGCAAGAGCAGAGGAGAAAGGAGTTCTCCTATGGATAGAGATCCATGAACTTGATTAGGGGATTGGTGTCTCCTTTGGACAGAGGTCCATAAACATTGTAATAGGGAAAGGATTCCCAAGAGATTTGTTGAGAAAATTTTAGTGAAATATTTTCTCCGTGGAGTAGCCCACATTGGGTGAACCACGTTAAATTGGTGTCTCTATTGTGTGTGGTGATTTGTGCATTGCTTTGATTACTGTTGTTGATATTGCTATTGATACATTGCATAATATTGATTGGGAAAGAAAAAGTAAAAAGTGGTCTTATATTGTTCACCCCCCTCTCAGTATAAGCTTGTGTTCTTCAACCCCCTTCTAGAAGATCGCCACCATCCCAAGGAATAAAATACTGGCTGAGCATCTATCTACTTCAACAAGATCTCGTCTAAACTATTTATTACTTGTATTTTAAATTTATTGTAATGCGTCTATAAATAGTGGAATATTGGTCATTCCCAGGTGTGTGGCTCTTTGGCCATTATAATTCATATGTAACACATCTTTTCATTTGTAAATACAATTTTATCACTTTTTGGTCTCTAATTTTATCTTCATATCTTCGCATTGAATGTATGAATGTTTATTTATACCTTCACCATTTAAGTAGTTTCATTTAATTCTACAATCTGGATTTTGTGGGATTTACTTAGTGGCTCTATAATTTTCATTCATAATTGGGTTTGGGGGTTTATTTTTTCTAAATATGATTGGGTAGGAGCGCTCCAATGCTAAATCCTATATTTCATACACCTTCCCATCAATTTTGAAATTCACCTTTCAACCTACTACATCAAAGTGTTGATATGATGACTAGGTTAGCTGATCTATTGAGTGGTATGCCTATGTTTCCATCGATGGGGTTAGGTGGGATTATGTCTTGATGTGGCCATATCTCATCCTTGTGAGTTCTAGCTATGACCTCCATTTATTGCATTTTCCTATTCTCTTTCACTTTTCCCCTTTTATAGCATAGGTAGCTAGGACTTTCCATCAAGGAACCATCCTACTCTAGATATCTACCACCCCCCCTCCCTAGGTGGTGGTGGTGGTCATTCAACGTTGGTCAAGGATTGTCGAGCATTCCACCCACTCACCCCATGCTGGTTTTCTTACCAATAATTTTTGGAGACTCTACTAGGGACTCATTAAGTCTCTGCATTTAAGGAAATAAGATTTTGGTGATACTCTAGTTTACCGATATTTCATAAATCACCTGGTGACTCCTCTATTGAAACAATATCCAGATCCAAAGATCAATGGCCACATCTATGTGCTAAAATATTCAAACATCCCAGAGGATTCAAAGTTTGATGAGTAGCCTTGACCTTATTGGCATAGAAAAGTAAGTTCATCTAATGAATTCAACTTTGAATGCAAAAAAAAAACCAAAACTCCTAAAGAATGGTGCTAAAATGGCTCAAGTGTGTTATCCAAAATGGGATGATCCCAATCCACTAAACCTCCAGTGCTAGCATGATATTCCCGAGGGTGCCCTAAAAGCCCTCACAAAATATAATGGCACCATGGGAACTACTCAAGAGTACCTTGAATATGTTGTTGCACTAGCACCCTTCTATGGCATATCAAATATGTCATGCTTAGACTTTTGATATTGTCTCTAAAAGGGGGAGTGATATTATGGTATTGATCCCTTAGGTAGAAAATAATATGCTCATGGGCAGACTTGGAAGAAGCTCTTGTTGACATATTTGACAGCTCCATAGATCCCTTCTTACTCTTGATGCACCTCTCATTCATCAAGAGATCCCCTTTTGAATCAATCACATACTTCAACATATGATTCAAAAGGAGTTGGGAAAGGATCCCCCTTCAATACCAATCATCTCTTGCCCATGATCACATGTACTATGTCTTAGATTTTAGTTCAGCTATAAGCCTCCTTTTGTATCAATTAGGGGAAAATAGATTCCCTCAAGTCTTTCAGGAGGCTTTTCAAGCTGAGTGAATCCCGCTCCAAGCAATAAAAATATCTTCAAGAGATTCCTCCCTCATATTATCTTTTCCATCTATTGTTTCTCCACTTCCAACTACACAATATCAACCATGGAGGCCATCTAAAGCTATGAAAGAGCTAGGGCTACAGTCAGGAAAAATACAAAAGTCAGATCTCTTCTTGAGTTCCTGTAGAGGAGATGCAAGCATGAGTCCTCCAATGAACAATTTCATCACTTGAACTTTATCCCAAAAAATAGAGGACTTGGAACATATGGGGGATTCCACTTTTAGAAATGGAACAATTTTACACCCTTTTTGTATCTAGAACCACGTTAAGCGAAAGAGCTCAACTGGTCAAGAGGAAGGTTCTAAGTAGACCTTGGTAGAAGGAATGCCAATCAATAGGCCCTACTATAAAATGTGTGCAAAAAATTCAAATATGTGCATGGCAAGGATCCCACAGTAGGTAAATTCTAAGGACTGATAATATTGAAGCTTGTTTTCATATGAACTAGTACCAAATGGGGGCTCCCATGTGGAAAGATTCATTACAGCATTGAGCATTGATTGCATAGGTAATGGTGTGCATGATGATTTTCTAAGTTGTAGGTGTATTACAACTTGGAAAATTTTGGGGCAATACCAACCAGACTTCAAAGAGCACCTCAATTTCATTACAATTTGGTCTGGCCATTATAGATTCATTGGATAATTTATAGGATGAATCAGTGGTTGTGGCATGCTAATAACACCATAATTTTATGTAAATAGGTTGGCAACTAAATAAATGTGCAAAAGGCATATGGATAAATGACATCATCTTGTGCCATGGTGACCCGTGGTGGAATTTCAAAAAGTGCATTTGAAACATCATCTTCATACTTTGTGTTCTCCTTTCTGTTTTGACCCCATGCCTAATGGATCAAGGCTCAAGATTTAGGCATATTTTCATGTAATCCCTAGAAACGATATACACTGTATTTTTGAGAGTAATGCCCACTCTTCAATCAATTGGTAAGACTGACCTATAAATGACATCCTCAAAGGGTGAAAGCGGCATGTGTTGAGTAAGATGAATCCAAGAATGAAGTTGTGATAGAAGATTACATAGAAAGGTGGTAATGAGCAAATGGAGTTTTTATGTGATTCCGAGAGAATTAGATGTTGCATCAAAATTGAAAAATGCTCCTAGTATTCTGTCTATTCTTGAATGGGTCCTAGTCCTTGGTGGGGTATGTTGATGGAAGCATAGTTTTTGGGGGTGTCCTGTGGATTGCCTTACCTTTTGTTTCTTTTAATTATGTGCATCCTTTGCTTACTTCTCTTTCCTCTATTATTTATTGTTGCTAAATGAAATGGTTAGTGGTTGTTATATTTTTACTTCTATTGTTTCTTATGTTTCCCTCTCTCTCCCCTTCCCATTTTTTTCATTTTTCTTGGTTTTGATTATTTTTTTCACTTGTGTTCCCTTTTTTTTCTTCCCTTTCGCCTCCTCCTACCTCATTTTCCATTTGCCTTTGACCATATTCCTCCTTTATATTGGAGTCTTCTTCAGCTACTTTTGTTTTATGTGCCCTCATTGTCACCTTCTCCTTCCCTTACCTTTTTGTGTGTTATGTGTGTTTCAAAAGCATTGCTTTCTGCGTCCTTCTTTCCCACAAGGGAAAAACCCCTATGAGTCTCCATAAGTGTGGGTGAAGTTTTGCATCCTTCACCCACTCTTTCCTTTTGTGAAGATGATGTTCTTCGAGGGTTCACCAAGTTTTGAATCACAAGTGTTTGGGTGGAAGATAGATGTGGTAGCATCAGTGATGGGTAGCAAAAATCAATAGGTGAGAAGAAGATTTATCACGGAGGTAGGGTGGATATTTAAGTCCTACCTTCGGGTGATGGTATTTAAAAGAATTTCCCACTCATCGGGAAAAAAATTTGGTTGGCTAGCAAGGGTGAAACTATCTCAAATCTCTGCCTAAGAGAAGAATGAAAACCCTTGCCCATTATTGGGAAAAACTTTGGAATGACAAGAGGGCAAAAGTTTGTGAAACGCCTACTCTTTTCATCATGCCTCCATAGGTGAAAACTGGTTATTCGACAAGACAAGTGAAGCAACCACCTAGCATATGGACTCCCACCATCATCTCAAAATTCAAATGAGGAGGTATTAATTGCTTCAACAACCCAGTATTGGTAATTCATGTGTTAATATGTTGATGTGAAATATGTTACCCCTAAGGTAATTAATATTTATCATTCATCACCTAATTGGAGGACCGCTGGCTGGACGAAGAGGCAAAATAGATAATAATTAAAGACCTAGGCATGAATTAAAGAAATAATTGAAGGCTTATATTGACATAGAAGCACCTACCTCCCTTCTAGAAGATCATCTCCATCCCAAGGAATGACGTACTATCTGAGTGGATGTCTACTTCAATAAGATCTTCATGCCTAAAATATTTATTAGTTATATTTTTAATTTATTGTAATAAATTTATAAAGAGTGGAATGTTGGTCATTCCCAGGTACGACTATTTGACCAGTACAATTCATATGTAACACCTCTCATTGTTTGCTAATATAATTTTATCACTACTTGGTCTTTGATTTTACCTTCATGTCTTCACGTTGAATGTATGAATGTTATTTTTTCTACCTTAACCATTTAAGTAGTTTCATTTAATTATGCAATATGGATTTCGTGGGATTTACTTAGTGGCTCTGGAATTTGTATTCATAATTAGGGTTGGGGGTTTATTTTTTCTAAATTTTATCGGGTAGGAGAACTTTAATTATGAATCTTGGATTTCATGAACCTGTCGTTGCTTCTATAATTTACCTTTTGACCTGCAACATCGAAGTATTGATGTGAAATTTAGGTTAGTTGATATGTTAGATGGTACACCTATGTTTTCATTGGTGGTGTTGGGTGGGATTATGTCTTGATGCAACTATATCTCATCCTTGCGATTTTTGGCTATGACATATCTTTATTCTCTTTCCCTCTTATATTTCCCTTTTATCCTTGTACAACATAGGTAGCTAGGACTTTCCATCAAGGAACCAGAATACTCCAAAGATTGAGCATCCTGCCTCCCCAAATTATGATGGTAGTTGTTCGATGTTGGTCAAGTATCGTCGAGTGTGCCACCCGCTTACCCCATGCTAGTTTTCTCACCACATCCCAGAGGATTCAAAGTTTTATGAGTAGCCTTGACCTTATTGGTGGATAAAAGTAAGTTCATCTGACAAACTCAACTTTGAATGCAACAAAAGAACCAAATGTCCTAAATACTGGTGCTGAAATGGCTCAAGAGTGTTATCTAAAATGGGATGACCCCAATCCACTAAACCTCCAATGCTAGCATGATATTCCCAAGGGTGCCCTAAAATTCTTCACAAAATATAATGGCACCATGGTAACTACTCAAGAGTACCTTGAATATGTTGTTGCACTAGCACCCTTCCATGGCATATCAAATATGTCATGCTTAGACTTTTGATCTTGTCTCTAAAAGGGAGAGTGATATTATGCTATTGATCCCTTGGGTAGAAAACAATATAATCATGGGTACACTTGGAAGAAGCTCTTGTTGATATATTTGACAGTTCCATAGATCCTTTCTTACTCTTGATGCACCTCTCATTCATCAAGAGTGCCCCTTTTGAATCCATCACATACTTCAACATATGATTCAAAAGGATCTAGGAAAGGATCCCCCTTCAATACCAATCATCTCTTGCCCATGCTCACATGTACTATGCCTTAGATTTTAGTTCAAATATAAGCCTCCTTTTGTATCAATTACGGGAAAAGAGATTCCCTCAAGTCTTTCAGGAGGCTTTGCAGGCTGAGTGAATCCCACTCCAAGCAATAAAAACATCTTCAAGAGATTCCTCCCTCACATTATATTTTCCATCTATCGCTACTCCCATTCCAACTACAAAATATCCACCATGGAGACCATCTAAAGCTATGATAGAGCTAGGGATGCAGTCAAGAAAAACACAAAAGGCATATCTCTTTTCGAGTTCCTATAGAGGAGAGGCAAGCACGAGTCCTCCAATGAACAATTTCATCGCTTGAACCTTATCCCAAAAAATAGAGGACTTGAAACAGATGGGGTATTCCACTTTTATAAAGGGAAAAATTTTACACCCTTTTTATATCTAGAAGCACATTAAGCGAAAGAGCTCAACTAGTTAGGACAAATGTCCTAAGCTGACCTTGGTAGAAGGAATGCCAATCAATAGGCCCTACTATAAAATGTGTGCAAAAATTCAAAGATGCGCATGGCAGGGATCCCACAGTAGGTAAATTATAAGGACTGGTAATATTGAAGCTTGTTGTCATATGAACTAGTACCAAATGGGGGCTCCCATGTGGAAATATTCATTATCTCATTGAGCATTGATTTCATAGGTACTAGTGTGCATGATGATTTGCTAAGTTATAAGTGTATTACAACTTGGAAAAATTTGAGGCAATACTAACCAGACTTCAAAGAACACCTCAATTTAATTACAATTTGGTCTAGCTATTATAGATTCACTGGATTATTTCTAGGATGAATCAGTGGTTGTGGCGTGCTAATCACGTCGTAATTTTATGTAAATAGGTTGGCAACTAAATAAATATGCAAAAGGCAAATGGATAAATGACATCATCTTGTATCATGGTGACCCGTGGTGGACTTTCAAAAAGTGCATTGGTTGAAACATCATCTTCATACTTTGTGTTCTCCTCTGTGTTTTGACCCCATGCCTAATGGATCAAGGATCAATAGTTAGGTATATTTTCATGTAATCCCTAGAAATGATATCCACTGCATTTTTGAGAGTAATGCCCACTCTTCAATCAATTGGGAAGACTGCCCTATAAATGACATCCCCAAAAGGTGAAAGCAGAATGTGTTGAGTAAGATGAAGCCAAGAATGAAGTTGTGATAGAAGATTCCCTAGAAGGGTGGTAATGAGCAAATGAAGTTTTTATGTGATTGCAAGAGAATTAGACATTGCATAAAATTTGAAAAATGCTCCTGGTATTCTATCTATTCTTGAATGGGTCCTTGTCCTTGGTTGGGTATGTTGATGGGAGCATAGTTTGTGGGGGTGTCCTGTGGATTGCATTACCTTTTGTTTCTTTTAATTATGTGAATCCTTTGCTTAATTCTCTTTCCTTTATTATTTATTGTTGCTAAATGACATGGTTAGTGGTTGTTATATTTTTACTTCTATTGTTTCTTGTGTTTCCCTCCCTCTCCCCTTCCCCTTTTTTTATTTTTTCTTGGTTTTGATTATTATTTTCACTTATGTTCCTTTTTTTTTCTTCTCTTTCGCCTCCTCCTACCTCATTTTCCATTTTCCTTTGACCGTATTCCTCCTTTGTCTTGGAGTCTTCTTCAACTACTTTTGTTTTATGTGCCTTCATTGTCCCCTTCTCCTTCCCTTCTCTTTTTTTGTGTTATGTGTGTTTCAAAAGCATTGCTTTCTGGGTCCTTCTTTCCCACAAGGGAAAAACCCCTATGAGTCTCCATAAGTGTGGGTGAAGTTTTGCACCCTTCACCCACTCTTTCCTTTTGTGAAGATGATGCTCTTTGAGGGTTCACCAAGTTTTGAATCACAAGTTTTTGGGTGGAAGATATATGTGGTAGCATTAGTGATGGGTAGCAACAATCAATAGGTGGGTAGAAGGTTTATCATGAAGGCAAGGTGGATATTTAAGTCCTACCTTCGGGCGATGGTATTTAAAATAATTGCCCACTTGTTGGGAAAACAATTTGGTTGGCTAGCAAGGGTGAAACTATCTCAAATCCCTACCTAAGAGAAGAATGAAAACCCTTGCTCGTTATTGGGAAAATGAAAATAAAGCAAAAATTTGGGATACGCCCACCCTTTTCATCATGCCTCCATAGGTGAAAAGTGGTTATTTGACAAGACAAGTGAAGCAACCAACTAGCATATGGACTCCCACCATCATCTCAAAATTCAAATGGGGAGGTATTAATTGCTTCAACCACCCAGTATTGGTAATTCATGCGATAAGATGTTGATGTGAAATATGTTGCCCCTAAGGTAATTAATATTTGTCATTCATCACCTAACTGGAGGACCTCTGGCTGGACAAAGGGGCAAAATAGATAAGAATTAAAGACCTGGACATGAATGATAGAAGAATTGAAGGCTTAGATTGACATAGAAGCACCTACCTCCCTTCTAGAAGATCATCGCCATCCCAAGGAATGATGTACTAGCTAAGTGGATGTCTACTTCAACAAGATCTTCATGCCTAAAATATTTATTACTTATATTTTGAATTTATTCTAATACATTTATAAATAGTGGAATGTTGGTCATTCCCAGGTACGACTCTTTGGCCAGTACAATTCATATGTAACACCTCTCATTGTTTGCTAATACAATTTTATCACTGTTTGCTCTTTGATTTTGCATTCATGTCTTCACATTGAATGTATGAATGTTATTTTTTCTACCTTCACCATTTAAGTAGTTTCATTTAATTATGCAATATGGATTTCATGGGATTTACTTAGTGGCTTTGGAATTTGCATTCATAATTAGTGTTGGGGGTTTATTTTTTCTAAAGTTGATCGGGTAGGAGCACTTTATTTTTGAATCTTGGATTTCATGCACCTACCATTGGTTCTGGAATTTACCTTTTGACCTGCAACATCGAAGTATTGATGTGAAAACTAGGTTAGTTGATCTGTTAGGTGGTACACCTATGTTTTCATTGGTGGGATTGGGTGGGCTTATGTCTTGATGCAACTATATCTCATCCTTGCGATTTTTGGCTATGACATATATTTATTCCCTTTCCCTCTTCTCTTTCACTTTTCTCCTTGTACAACATAGGTAGCTGGGACTTTCCATCAAGGAACCATACTACTCTGAAGATTAACTACCCTGAATCCCCAAGTCACGATGGTATGTGTTCGATGTTGGTCAAGGATCGTCGAGTGTACCACTTGCTTACCCCATGCCAGTTTTCTAACCAGATCCTAGAGGATTCAAAGTTTTATGAGTAGCCTTGATCTGATTTGTACAGAAAAGTAAGTTCATCTGACGAATTTAACTTTGAATGCAACAAAAGAACCAATACTCCTAAATACTGGTGCTAAAATTTCTCAAGTGTGTTATCCAAAATGGGATGACCCCAATCCACTAAACCTCCAGTGCTAGCATGATATTCCCAAGGGTGCCCTAAAATCCTTCACAAAATATAATGGCACCATGTGAACTACACAAGAGTACCTTGAATATGTTGTTGCACTAGCACCCTTCCATGGCATATCAAATATGTCATGCTTAGACTTTTGATCTTGTATCTAAAAGGGAGAGTGATATTATGGTATCAATCCCTTGGGTAGAAAACAATATGCTCATGGGCAGACTTGGAAGAAGCTCTTGTTGACATAGTTGATAACTCCATAGATCCCTTATTACTCTTGATGCACCTCTTATTCATCAAGAAGGCCCCTTTTGAATCCATCACATACTTCAACATATGATTCAAAAGGAGCTGGGAAATGATATCCCTTCAATACCAATCATCTCTTGCACATGCTCACATGTACTATGTCTTAGATTTTAGTTCAGATATAAGCCTCCTTCTATATCAATTAGGTGAAAAGAGATTCCCTCAAGTCTTTCAGGAGGCTTTGCAAGCTGAGTGAATCCCGCTCGAAGCAATAAAAATATCTTCAAGAGATTCCTCCCTCACATTATATTTTCCATATATCATTGCTCCCCTTCCAACTACACAATATCCACCATGGAGGCCATCTAAAGCTATGAAAGAGCTAGGGCTGCAGTCAAGAAAAATATAAAAGGCATATCTCTTCTCGAGTTCCTGCAGAGGAGAGGCAAGCACGAGTCCTCCAATGAACAATTTCATTGCTTGAACCTTATCCACAAAAATAGAGGACTTGGAATAGATGGGGGATTCCACTTTTAGAAAGGGAACAATTTTACACCCTTTTTATATCTAGAACCATGTTAAGCGAAAGAGCTCAACTGGTCAGGAGTAATGTCCTAAGCAGACATTGGTAGAAGGAATGCCAATCAACAGGCCCTACTATCAAATGTGTGCAAAAAAGTTAAAGATGCGCATGGTAGGGATCCCACAGTAGGTAAATTCTGAGGACTGGTAATATTAAAGCTTGTTGTCATATGAACTAGTACCAAATGGGGGCTCCCATGTGGAAATATTCATTACTGCATTGAGCATTGATTGCATAGGTACTGGTGTGCATGATGATTTGCTAAGTTATAGGTGTATTACAACTTAGAAAATTTTGGGGCAATACTAACCAGACATCAAAGAATACCTGAATTTCATTACAATTTGATCTAGCCATTATAGATTCACTAGATTATTTAGGATGAATCTGTAGTTGTGGCGTGCTAATCACACCATAATTTTATGTAAATAGGTTGGCAACTAAATAAATGTGCAAAAGGCATATGGACAAATGACATCATCTTGTACCATGGTTACCCGTGGTGGACTTTCAAAAAGTGCATTGGTTGAAATATCATCTTCGTACTTTGTGTTTTGACCCCATGCCCAATGGATCAAGGCTCGATATTTAGGCATATTTTCATGTAATCCTTAGAAATGATATCCACTACATTTTTGAGAGCAATACCCACTCTTCAATCAATTAGGAAGACTGACCTATAAATGACATCCCCAAAGGGTGAAAGCAACATGTGTTGAGTAAGATGAAGCCAAGAATGAAGTTGTGATAGAAGATTCTCTAGAAGGGTGGTAATGAGCAAATGGAGTTTTTATGTGATTGCGAGAGAATTAAACGTTGCATCAAAATTGAAAAATGCTCCTAGTATTCTGTCTATTCTTGAATGGGTCCTAGTCCTTGGTGGGCTATGTTGATGGGAGCACAGTTTGTGGGGGTGTCCTATGGATTACCTTACCTTTTGTTTCTTTTAATTATGTGCATCCTTTGCTTACTTCTCTTTCCTCTATTATTTATTGTTGCTAAATGACATAGTTAGTGGTTGTTATCTTTTTACTTCTATTGTTTCTTGTGTTTCCCACCCTCTCCCCTTCCCTTTTTTTCTCTTTTTTTTGTTTTGATTATTTTTTTCACTTGTGTTCCATTTTTTTTCTTCCCTTTCGCGTCGTCCTATCTCATTTTCCATTTTTATTTTACTGTATTCGTCCTTTGTCTTGGAGTCTTATTCAAATACTTTTGTTTTATGTGCCCTGATTGTCCCCTTCTCCTTCCCTTCCCTTTTGTGTGTTATGCGTGTTTCAAAAGCGTTGCTTTCTAGGTCCTTCTTTCCCACAAGGGAAAAACGCCTGTGAGTCTCTAGAAGTGTGGGTGAAGTTTTGCACCCTTCACCCACTCTTTTTGTTTGTGAAGATGATGCTCTTCCAGAGTTCAACAAGTTTTGAATCACAAGTGTTTGGGTGGAAGATAGAGTGGTAGCATCAGTGATGGGTAGTGTTGAGTGGTATTTTCACCCAGTTGTGAAAACATACTCTCCGGTAGGATCCGAGTCCCAAATCCTCTGCTTGCAAAGGAATTACACAGATAATTTCTCCAAGGTTCCTTTTACGTTATCCTTTTTTATACCAATGATGTTGTTCAATTTAAATGTTGGGAATACCTTAGTGTTGCAAGTGAATGTTAACAAGGGGCACTCTGGTTTATTCTATTCTGAAATTACAATGGACTCTAGGTGAATTAATATTTATGACAAATCTATTTTGATTTCGGGCTTTGGTAGATCTTTCACATTTTATTATTTAAATGAAGGTAATTAAACGTGTAAAATAAAGAACTGAAAAGAAAATAAAATAAAACAAAGAGAATGAACTAAGCTACTTTCAGAGTGCTACGATCTCGATTTGGCAAAACCGAAGATAATGAGGTTTCTACACACAACCTAACCTATTGAACCTGCAAACTCGCACAATCCAGATAAGCTAGGTGCTGGTTTCTAGGGTCTTAACTATATTTTTTAGATTTAGGCATTCGCATGAAGCAACCAAGAGAACTCGCATTAAACTTCACCTATAAACCTAAAAATCTGAAAAAGGAAAGATAAACATTCAATCTTTGCATGCAAAAATAACTCCTCCTTTCTTGCCAATGAGATGCAACTCTTTGTAATTTTGTATTGAAATAAATGTATCAATTACAATGATAGAATGTCCCAGTCTTGATAAGACCAGAACAAGTGAAGGAAATTGCTCCAATAGCAGGCCCAGAATGGCTTGTCGCCTTTGGCTCTACAACTCTGCTAGCAACAATTTCCAACCCCTGTATCAGTCTGTGCTTTTGATTTTATACTATCTGATGCGGCTCTCTGTTTCACTCTACAATGCTTCCTTTCACCTCCCAGAATTCATCGTTTTGTATTCCCACCTTTTTGTTGCTTTTGAATTTATGTTCGATGCCAAAACGTTCGATATTTTCTGTTGACATGTAACGCTTTTGTAACCCTGACACCTGTATGCCACGTGTTTCGTGCTTCCTCTGCATGTTCTGTAATGGCCCCATGTAAATCGTGACAAAAAATAGCATGTCGCGATATCGCGATGTTTTTATGCATGCAGCTTTGCTCCTTTACTTTCATCGTGAAAACGCGACATGTCGCGATATCACGACATTTTCCTGCCAGTAGCCTTGCCAATGCAACCTGTCACGAAATCGTGACGTTTTTTTGTTTCGAGCTGTGAGGATGCAACCTATCATGAAATCATGAAACTTTTCATCTCTGTACACCTCGGCTGCTTCCTGTCGTGAAATCACGACGTTTTTTCATTTGGAGCTATCTTGCGGCTTTCTGTCGTGAAATCATGACACTTTTTCGTTCCGTACCACTTTGCCAGCTTTCCGTCATGAAATTGCGATGTTTTTCTGCTTCGTGCCCCTTTGCTGCTTTTTTGTCGCGAAATCACGACGCTTTTAGTGCCTTGCCCTGTTTGACTGGTTTGATTGCGATTTTGTCACATGTCGCGATTTCGCGACAATTTTCCATTCTGCCTTTCTCTCTCCTCTCTGGACCGCGATGGAGCAACATGTCGCGATATCACGACACTTTTTCATTTTTGGCCATGACAGAGCAACATGTCGCGATATCGTGACACTTTCATTTTCAACCGCGACGGAGCAACATGTCGCGATATCGTGACACTTTTTCATTTTCGATCGCGACGGAGCAACATGTCGCGATATCACGACACTTTTTCATTTTCGGCCGCGACGGAGCAACATGTCACGATATCGCGACACTTTTTCATTATTGTGCAATTTTGCCTTTTTCTTGATTTTTAGCATCTAGGTCACTGAGATCTTCTTTGAAAGCATGCAAAAAGGTGGGTCCCCAATTTTGGGGTGTGTTGTGGATCAGCCACAACAAATGGCAACTCTGCTGTCAAATGCTCCTGAGCATTTTGGTGAGAACCCTACCTGGAAGTATACAAACTCGAAAACATGTGTTAGCACATAAACAAATGCCCAAAGATCAGAAATACATGAATCATCAGAATCATCAAGTATTAGCTCGGTGTGTGCAATGTATTTCATTCCCCATCATTTGAAATTGATCAACATTCCATTGTCAGTTTTATATGAATGCATATGTGAGATTGTGAATGATTTGTGTAACTTGATAACTATGCTTAGAGATTTTGCTCTTGTAAAGGCCTAAAATTTCTAGTATCATGCACAAACATTCAAGATTACCAAACCCTCTTAGGATCCACTAATGAATTGCTTTATTATATCCCAAAGTTGGTTATGAGTCCCTACTATCTTGAACCCATGTGCAAGTGAACGTGAAATTAGAACTTTGGGGAATCAGACTCCCAACCTAACCGAGATGGGAGGTTAACCCTATCTTTACTATTTTGATTTGGAATTCATTACCTCACTTTGAGCAAAATAATTTAACCAATTATGGAAGAAATGGTCATGCTAGTCTAACCCTTTGGACAATCAGTGGTCTTTTTTTTTGGACAAGACATGCTGCCATGCATGGGCATACTTAACCCCATAATCCAAGACTTACCTTCATTTCTTTGGACCTTGGGGATGACTACCCATCCTTTGCAGAGGACAAGTAGTACGATCCTTCCAATCCAATATAAAGATGAGATGGGAAAAATTAATTTTTTTACTTCTTGGACCTTGGGGATGACTACCCATCCTTGCTAGGGACATGTAGTACGATCCTTCCAATCCAAGCTTTGGATGAAAATGGAGAATATTAATTTTATTGCTTGGACCTTGGGGATGACTACCCATCCTTTGTAGAGGACAAGTAGTACGATCCTTCCAATCCAAAATTTATCATGAAATGAGACATAGGAGCTTTGGGGAATCAGATTCTCAACCTAAGCGAGATGAGAATTTATGCCCTATCCTTACTACTCCATGTAGGTCAAATCAAAGCTTTGGGGAGTTAGATCCTCAACCTAAGTTCAATGAGGATTTAACCCTATCCTTACTACTATGATTTTAGGCTTTAAGCTTTATGGAAGTGTTCAAAACCACTGTTTTAAGGATCATGTTGCATAATAGGATAGACATGAAATACTTCTTTCGCCCAACCTTTTCTTTCAAGCAAGGTTTTGATCATTTTACTCAAGATCCTTTTTAATGTGTACAAAATGTGCTTGGTTCTAGATATCTCAAGACTCAGTTTCCAACCTTAGGATTTTTTCACATTTATGTTATAGCACGACCCTAAGAGGATTTGACACACTTTAATGATTTATACCTGAGATGCATATGCAACTAAGATGGAATGTATATGTAAAGTGAGATGTAACATGAATGCATTATCTTTTGAATTGTAGATGAAATATTTGCCACACAAAAATGGACTACTTCATGCATCACAAGTTTCAAACGATATAACTTAAAATGTTTGTGTTACTTGTGGAGCTTTTACAAGACAATTCCAATGTTTCATATTCTCCTAGTCTTAAGCATAAGTTGACATCTCAATTTTCTTTTTTTTTTCTTTTTTTTATAAAAACAAACAAAGCATGTCAATTGAAATCAAACCCACAACCTAAATCCTAACTAGACTAACAATCCTAAACAATGAAAAAAAAATATGAAAAACCTCACCAAAATCGAAAAGAATAACATCAATTTCTTATGACCTAAGGACTAAAATAATGCTTTAAAACACGCCCATTAACCGATAACATCAAATCCTTCCCTTCTAAATTTTTTAGCCTGAAGGTATTTTTTTCGAGAATTTTTGAAATCTGATAAGGGTCTAACCAAAGCCAATCAAATTTTTGATGATTCCCTTTTTCCTCATGTCTTTTATCCCATAGTAAGACCAAATCTGAAATTCTGAAGGACTTAATTTTAGCCCTTCTGTCAAACCATTTTTAGATAACTTCCTGGTGTTTATTCATGTGACTCATGGCTTCTTCCCTCTTTTCATCAAGGTGCAAGCAAATGACTTAACCTGACTTCAACTTGATCATCTGTCCCCAAGTACTCTTGTATGAAATGCAAGGTTTGCAACTTCAAGTTTGCAGGAAATATCGAGTCTTGCCCATAGACCAAATGATAGGGAGTATTCCTTATGGATTCTTTTACTCTGGTCCTATCTGCCCAAAGGGCAAACTTTAACTGGATGTGCCAATCTCGAGGGTTATTTTCCAGCAATTTCTTAATGATATTCAACAAATTTTTATTTGAAGATTCGGCCAAACCATTTCCTTGAGGGTAATAATTAGATGCAAATTTTAAACTCACTTTGTTGTCTGTAGAAACCAAAATAGCACCAATCCGATTATGTGACTACAAACATTGATCACATTAACACACACAGCCCCCAGGGTAGCCCCCAGAGGTTAAACAGTGGTTCTAACCACTTACACAACAGTTTTGTAAGTCAGAAATCAATTTGGCACCTTTTAGACACTTTATTTCTTATTCGTCCCACCCGAGGACGAGTGCGAATTTGTACTCGTCCTACCCAGGGACGAGTATGGATTTATACTCGTTTCACCCAGGGACGATTATTAGCGCTTGCTTCGGAGTGGGATGAATGCCAGGTTTGACCAGCAAAAAGTTAGACCTCAGCGCATGACAACTCAGAACTGCCACTTAGCTTTTCTTGCATGGCATAGGAGTGCGAGTGAGTTCTTTTGACAACTCATATCTGCCAATTGACTTTCCCTTCACTGCATGGGAATGCAAGTGAGCTTTTCTAAAACACACAAAGACATGCACAGAGACAGTTAAGAATCCCTTGATCAAGAAGAAGTCTTATTTTTAGGCAAAAAGCATTCATGCAAAGAAACACTTTTGCATGTTAATTCAAAGAGACCCCTTGGGTCTATAAAATGGTGAGTTTCCTCACCCAAAAGATACCGAGCTGGAGCATTTTGAGCGACGAAGTGCTGCTAATTCATTTACTTGCGATTTGTGTTTTCAACATCCATAATCTCTTAATCGAAAGAGAGGTTATTGGGTGACTTTTGAAGGCACGAATCAAGAACCAACACCCCATTCTGTTGAACACAATATCCTACCAATTTGCCGACAACACATCACATCAGGTTTCGGACCCATCCTAAGCGGATTGGTGTCGAAGCAAAGTTTCATCCACGGGTGGTTTGCCTTCGGGCACCCCTCCCGCTTTATTGCTTTTGTAGTTTTTTAGCTAGTTTCATGTTTATGCTTTTATCAAGTTTTTAGTTCATTTAGATTCATTTTAGCCATAGTTAGATTTATCTTTTATTTTTCATACACAGGTGCTACTGATTCTTTGTTTGTTTCTTTAAACGTAGATTTGCAGCATTGGAGGAGCAGTGAGGAATCGACCTGTACCAACGCAAGCGACGACAACGTTTTGGTTCGCCCATTTTATATGTGGGCACGCGGAAGAAGGAATTCTGAAAACGAGTTGTAGAGATCAATATCTACGCTCCTATCCCCTAAAAAGGAAGGAGACGCATTGTAACACGAATTGAAAATAATATCAATAAAAAAGGGCCATAGTTTATATTGCTTTTATATCTTGTGTTCATTCATTTGTGTTCTTTCCTTTTAATACAATTTTGTTTAGTCTTTCCTTTTTGTTTTCAGAATCTCGTGCTTTCAATGGCGATCACGGTGGGACCTCTGTCCTCTATTTTTTTTAGGTTAACTTACTAATTTAAAATTGCTTGTTTTTTTTATAGGTACCTATTTTTCAACATCAAACTGTTATTCGTCTCTGCAAGTGACGATTACAGAATTGGTATTCGTTCCACCCTGGGACAAATAAATTATTCGTTCCACCCTGTAACGATTACAGTTCTGTTATTCGCCTCACCCAGGGACGATTATAGATCTGTGCAAATTTTCAGAGCAAATCAGAAACTTTCGATTAGGCAGAGAAGAGGTAGGGTTTTTTTTTAAAGCTTCTGTCAAATTTTTGTTTTTCTGTTTTTTGGTTTTCAATTTTGTATGGCTTAGGGAAAGATTTCTTTTTCGTTTGCCTGTTTCAATTTTTGCAAATTAAAATGAACCCCACACATCACGTGGTATTTTAAACCAAGGCGTTGGTCATAAAACACTAACCCTTGAGCAAGACCAAAGGTGGATTCCATTATCACTTTGGCTTGAGATATTGCATCCATTACCTCGATCGCGACTGTTGCTAGATGTAAATCCTGACAAAAGCTGACCGAGTGTAGCTTGGGGTGATTCCCAGCACGCGAGGATAAGTCTTCTATGGTAGGTGTCATAAACAGAGTGATTCCCCTTCCGTACCGCCTATGTTCCACGTATCATCTGCTCTCACGTACCTATAGTCTCCCTCACATAAGGGCGGGTATATAGAGAGGTTGGTATATCGGTCCGGCAATGGTATATTGAAGGGGCGACCATTTTGGGAGTCATAAGAGCCTTCATACTTGCATTTAAATGTTTCACAAAAAATTTCAAAAACAAAACAAACAACAAAAACACACTAAACCAGATTTAGGGCACACTATTAATCTTTAAAAGAGATAATCATTGCTTGTGTGTGTATGCTATTTTTTGTTTAGACAAAAAAAATCATAAATCATAAATAAAGATAAAAATCTACGCATTTTGTCACTCGCTCCAAAAAGCTCCAAGGATTCCCGCAATCGCTTGGTCATCTCCAAAATGCCCCAAAGGTGTCCATGAACCCTTTGGTCAACCCAAAAGCACCCTGAAGGTGCCCATAAGTGATGCAGGAGCATCCAACAAAATATGGGAAATTTTATATTTTTCCCTAAATTTTAGTGCATCTTGTTGGGGCCATAACTTCTCAACCGTAGCTCCGATTGACTTGAAATTTTACAGGGAGTTAGTTGGGAGATTTTTCCAATGAAGTCAAATTTCGGGGCCAAATTCCATCATCTAGTGCCCCGAAATTAGGTTTTAAAATTGATAACCTATTTTTTTATGCTTTTTGAGCTGTTCGGAGGTCAATATCTCCTAATGTATTTAGAGTTAGGACTTGAAACTCTATTTATGGCTTATCTATGGTAAGAGGGATGCACACACCAATTTTGGGCCCCATATGACTCATTTCAAATTTTTGGGTTTTTTTTAGAGACATTGTCATGGTGTTCACTCGCAGCCAAGCCCAATCACGGGCGGATGCTACGAAGAATGTCCGAGGAGGCACAAGTCACCTCCGTTATAGTCTCGAGGATTTGGTCATACCACCTTGGCGACCTAACACACAAGGCAGTCCCCTACACACCTTAACAAAAAGGGACTATAGGGGTACCTCTTCTAGGGGCACTCCTGTTCAGCATAGCACCCAGCACACACCCTCCCATGAGGGGTACATCCATAGGAGAGCTCCCTTAGATGCTCACTATGAGTGGTCACCGTGCGATGAAGCGCTAGGTCAACATAGGGTTCGACGAGAGGAACCACATGATTACATTATCCCTCCTTCACCCCCTCTAGTTGTCAGGACTACAAGGACAAATCCAGAGCACAAGGCTCCTCAGGCAGGGCGAGCCAACTCCACCCGTTCCTTTTTCACTTATGACAAAGAGCAAGAGGATAACCCTTACCTTCCTCAAGAGCAATATACATCGAGGAAGCAATACGCCTCCGTAACTGCTAGCTATCAGGATCACCTACTGAGGACAAAGCCTCGGGGGAGTGCTGCTACCCCCAACAGCGGGAGGCGGCCTATAGAGATCTCGGATCACCATGACCAGGATAGATATCTAGGAGAGGCATCTAGGCCTTCTAGACATGAGACGGTAGGACCAACTATCTTAGAATCTGCCAAGCATATTGCACACCGGATGCAACTCACACTACTTGAGCTAGAACAACAACAGTTAGAGCAATAGTATCTTTTAAATCAAGAGTGCCTTCAGCGCTAAGAGGATGAGTTGTTACAACACACTATGCAGGTGAAGACTCCAACCCCTCACACGCATAAGACAGAACATTATGAGAGACACAACTGGGTGCAAGATAGGTCTCTACGACCTTATCAAACATTGCCTTCAATGCCTCCTAGACTTGAGCGGGAGGCCAATCCTAAGACCAATGACGGGCGCCTTCTTCAGGCACCCAACCAGGTTCATGGGCCACCCCCAAAAATTCTTCAAGAAGCCTCTGAGGAACCTAAGTGAGAAGAAGAGCGGTATGAAATGCCATACCAAGGAATGGGGGGTGCTATCCTGTCACCCCTCCATAGGCCCCAAGTTCCCCACAACCTTCAATGAGAACAAATCAAAGAGGAGGAGCTCAAATCCCCCGATACAAGCAATGCGCTGCCAGAGCACTTAGAGTCAATAGAGACCAAGATTTTGGGGCCCCAAAATCCCAACTTATGTGAGACTCCTCTCAAAGAGGATCAACCCCTAGTTGTAGAGCTACCTGATGACGAGGTCTTCCATATCTCAGAATCACCAGATTCTGATGAGCCTGACTCTCTCGCCAAAGACAAGTCAGCATATGTAATAGCACCATGGGACCCGTTCATGTCTGAAAACACTAATTCACAGGTGGTCCCCATGGGTGATCATCACCAAAGTCTCTTAACCTTATTCCCTTTGGAGGCTCCCATCGAGCCTGTGCCATTACAGGAAAATCAGGTCCCCCCGCAAAGCACGGAACAACCCCATCGGGACCATGTCAATCTGCTCGAGCCGGACGAGCCTAACATGTCACAGACAATTTTTGGGGCCAACGAGGGCCTTTGGATCACCGATAATGATTACAAAGATGAAACTGAGATGGAATATCTCAATCATGCGCGATGGCACAATCACCCTGTAACCCATGACGAACTAATGGCCCAACTAGGCATAAGACTAGGGCATGAGTGGCGCATAGACCCGACCCACTGGCATCACATGTTAATTCCGCTCCTTTGGGAAGATCGCGAGCCACTTCCACCCAGAGATATCATAGCACCATCAGTGTCGAAGGCCGACCCTGTCCTCCTATTCATGCATAAGGTTGATCCATTCGTGCCAATTCCTACAGAGCTAGATCGAGTGCACACAGATCATCAAGCTGGGGGTACCTCTATTCCCTGAAGAGCCAGTGGGTTACACCAAACGCTCCAAAGGTGTCCATAAACCCTTTGGTCAAACCAAAAGCTCCAAGGATTATCACAATCGCTTGGTCATCCAAAAGCTCCAAGGATTATCGTAAATCTCTTGGTCAACCCCAAAAGCTCCAAGGATTATCGCAATCGCTTGGTCATCCCAAAAAGCTCCAAGGATTATCGTAATCGCTTGGTCATCCCAAAAGCTCCAAGGATTATCGCAATCGATTGGTCATCCCAAAAAGCTCCAAGGATTATCGCATGTTAGCGTACTTAATAGCTATTTTGTCTTTATTTAATTATTTAGACATATTGTTACACTGTTACAATTTCGTAACAGTTCAGTTCAGCCGTTCAGCCGGTGTGCTATTCCCGACATTGTAAACGTTATATAACCTGCACATCTGAATAATAAACTAGTTCACTAGTTTATCATGGCATCAGAGCCAGCTACGAATTTTTTTTGCAGGGAGGCATGAAGGGAAAGGCTGGAGGTTGCTGTGTTTTCAGCTGGGAGAAGGCTGCTGCGTTCTTTTTCTGAGTGCGAATAATTTTTTAATCACGCAATCGTGATTAATTAAAATTTAAAAAAAAAAATATCACAGGGACGCAGGTCGCTACAGTCCCAGTTGGAGGAGGACGTAGCGCGCGTCCCAGTTGGAGGAGGACGCAGCGTGCGTCCCCCCCTGCCCGCCGGAATGCGGACGTAGCGCCAGCGCCACGTTCGCGATGCTTGTCGAGCGCGAGCGCGGACGCGCCAGTGCCACATCCACGATGCTTGTCGAGCACGAGCGCAGACGTGACAGCGCGGCATCCCCCACGAACTGTGACGTCCACTCCCCGCGGATGCACAGGAGAGGAGGAGCACCCCCCCCCCCCGTTGAGCGGAGCGGACCCGCAGGAGAGGAGAAGCGGACGCTCGCTCCCACCGTTGGAGGACGCGTGGATGTAGCGCGTTTTGTGCATGCACTCCCCAACCCCCCCACCCCGCGTTGGAGGATGCGAACGCAGCACGTATCGCGTTGCGATGTCCCACAGCCCCCCCCGGTCGAAAAAGCCAACGTTTTAAAAAAAAAAAAAATAGTAGACCTGTGAAAAAGACAGCGGAGGAGAACAACAGAGGACGTCAGAGGAGGCCAGCCACAGTGAGCAGCAGTGTGCGACGGGAGGCCGCGATTTGCAGCTGCAGCAGGCTGAGGTCCTCAAATACGAGGGGGCCTTTTCTCCTCCCAGATCAGCCCACGGGCTCACTGGCAAGTGAGCTGCGTGGTGGGTTCCGGGAACCCAGCAGTCGGGGGTTCAAATCCCGCCGACTCCCCCTAAGGTATAAATTTTTTTTCAAAATTATTTTTTTAATTATTATTTTTTAATTAAAATTTTTAATTTTAATTTTTTTATATAGTTTTTTAACTTTATAAATTAAAATTAAAATTTTAATTTATTTTTTCATAAGTTTTAAAACTATATAAATTAAAATTATTTATTTTAATTTTAAATATATAATAATTATTAAAAATGCTTTGTTAAAGGAATTTTTTTTAAGGGGGGATATTTTTTTTCAAAAAATCAAAGGGGGATTGTGAGTAATTTTCTGAAAAAGCAATTTGGCGAATTGTAAAAGGTGCATTTTCGGCTGTGTCCGACACCTTGTGGGTTATTCTTGTGGGCAGTTTTTTATGTTGTATGTTGCATATTTCATTTTTGCACTATAACATTAAAAACTTAAAAGCAAATTCACTCCCTAAGTCCCCGGAATAATTAAAACCCATCCGTGCAATTTATTGCACTGCAGCGTTCGGTATTTGTGATACCTCTGCCAGAACTTACAGGTAAAGCTGTCGTGATTTGGCTACTGTATCCACCGCCTAATATAGCTGCTACAACGACGTCTGAGCTTGTTCTCTATAAATCGTCGGGGAGAGATAAGTTAGCCATTTTTGCATTTTTTTACTCCATCCACTACCCTTTATCGCACTTGTGTTTAGGCATAAATCCTGACGAAGTATTCTTCATAGTGTTTAGGGGAAGTTACGCCCCCACGAATGAGAAGAATCTTCTATGGTAGGTGCCATCAACAAGGCGATTCCCTTTCGACACCGCTTATGTTCCACGTATCGTATGATCTCTAAAACTCACCTATAGTCTCCCTCACGTAAGGGCGGGTGATTTTTGTTGATCTTTCTAAATACCTATAGTTTCCCTCATGTAAGGGCGGGTATTTTGTATGGTATAATGGCCTAGAAAAAGGTATATCGAAAGGGGGACCAATTGGTGATATAAGGAACCTTCACTATGGCCACTGTTGCAAAGTTGATGACTGATCCACATCAGTTATTGAAAGGTCCAAATTATACACCATGGAAACATAAGATGAAGGCAATTCTCCAAATGGAATATTTGTGGGATATTGTTACTAGAGTAGCAACTAGGCCTTCACCAACAGCAGGATCCATAGGTCCTTCCGCAGATCAGATAGCTTTTGACAAGAAAGACAGTCGAGCAAAGGTGCTCATTTTGTTTGTTGTTTCAGATGAAGTGCAACCTCATATAGCTGACAAAGCAAGTGGTAAAGAGGCATGGGATGCCCTTAGAACCATCTATGAGGGAAAGAATGATTCAACCATTCTTCATCTTCAACAACAACTTCATAACCTGAGTTTGAGACAGGGTGAAACAGTTGAACTCTTTCTGTGCAGAGTGTCTGAATTGAAAGAGAAATTGAATTCTTTGGGAGATACTGTGGACGAAAAGCTTCTCATTTCACTTGTGATGAGAGCTTTACCTTCTTCATTTGATATGTTGATAACCTCCATCCAGGTGTCTCAACGACAAATTACCTACATCGAGTTGGTCAATATGCTTCAACAACAGGAGGCACGCCAACTTCATAAGGATGATTCTTCCAATACATCCCTATACACCAACGAGAGCGGGGGTTCTAGGAAGAAAGGTAATGGGCAAAAAGGAGGCAACTTTCAGAAAGGAGGAAATTCTCAACAGGATATGAAAGGAAAATGCAAACAACCTCAACAGAAGAAGAGGTGGTGCAAGATCTGTGAGAAAGACAACCATGACACTGACAGGTGTTGACATAAGAACAAGCAGAAAGGCCAAAACAAACCATAAAATAAAAACAAGCAACCCCAGGTGAATGTTTTTGTTGAAGAATCTGACTCAGATTCTGAATGGGCACACAAGGTGCTCATGACTACCATAGATTCCACACAGAGGGATCCCGTTTGGTATGTCGATTCTAGAGCCAACAAACATATGACTGGCGACAGATCGTGGTTTGAATAATTTGTGGCCAAAGAGGGCAAACATGTCACCATTGCTGATGATAAAACCTACAGGGTTCAGGGAGAGGGTACAGTTTCAGTCACTCTTCCTGATGGAAAGTGTCAGATTGACAAAGTCCTCTATGTTTCGAGATTGGCCAACAATTTGTTGTCAGTGACACAAATCCTGGACAGAAATATGGTTGTCAACTTTCATGTTGAGAATGGAAAGAAGTGTTGTACTATTACCAGGAAGGGTAAGCAGATTGCAACAACTTCATATAAGCACGACTTATTTGCACTAGATGCTATCTCTACTCCACATGTTGCCATGACTATCTCTACCAAGGAGGCAACTTCCCTATGGCACAAGAGATATGGGCATCTTAGTTCTGGCTACTTACTTGAGCTCAATAAGTATGAGATGGTAAAGGGTCTTCCTTCCCTTCCTGCCACATTTCCAGTGTGCTCTGACTGCTTGGCAGGAAAGCAGCATAGAGTACCATTTGAGAAGAGCTCAACAAGAGCACGAAAACCTCTGGAGTTAATTCACACCGATCTGTGCGGTCCTTTCACACCCAAAAGTTGTGGAGGGAAGAGGTACTTTCAGTTATTTGTAGATGACTACTCACGAAAGATGTGGGTTTTCTTTCTCCAACTGAAATCTGAAGCTTTCGCATTCTTCCAGCAATTCAAGAAATCCGTTGAGGAGTCAGGAGCTTCTATTAAAACCCTCCACTCAGATCGATGGGGAGAGTTTACCTCTAATGAATTTTTTGCATTCTTAGATAAGCATGGAATCAAGATACAGTTAACAACTGCCTATACTCCTCAGCAAAATGGAGTTGCTGAGAGAAGGAACCGTTCTATCATGGAAATGGTTCGTTGTATGCTCACAGGAGCTACTCTTAGGCAACAATATTGGGCAGAAGTTGTCACCATTGCAGTATATCTATTGAATAGGGCACCCACAAAGGCCCTAAAAGGAATGACTCCACAGGAAGAATGGAGTGGTCGAAAACCCTCCATATCTCATCTACGTATTTTTGAATGTCACACTTTCATGCACATACCGAAAGAGAAAAGGAAGAAGCTAGATGAGAAAACACTGAGATGTATTTTTCTTGGTTATTTTGAGCACTCTAAAGGATATCAATTGATAGATCCTTTGACCAAGAAAATTCATATCAGCAGAGATGTTGTCTTTGATGAAGCTTTCACATCACAGAGCACATCTAAAGTACACCAAGATATTGTGGAATCTAAGGAAGATAATATTCCTTCTTCAACACAGACGGGAGGTCCTTCTACATCTTCTTCAACTCCACCAAAGAAGAATCCTAAATGGTGTACAAATACAATCAGAGATGCAAATTTATCCACTCCTCCCAATTTGAATTTGGATAGACCTCATACACGCAGTATGGCTCAAAAGGAGAAAGAAGCCAAAGAAACTGGTGAGGTTGATGATCTTTGTCAATCTTTTGAGGAACTTTCTATGACTCCAAGTACAGAAGTAGAGGATATGGATATTTATGATGACAGGGCGTTCATGTCTACCATAGATGATCTTGAACCTGCATCAGTGCAAGATGCTCTCAGTGAGCCTCAGTGGAAGGACGCTATGGATACAGAGTATGAGTCTTTGATGAAAAATAAAACTTGGAAGCTTGTTGATCTGCCGCATGGAAAGAAACCCATTGGCTGCAAATGGGTATATAAAGTCAAGTACAAGGCAGATGGAACAATTGATAAGCATAAGGCCCATCTTGTTGCAAAGGGCTATGCTCAAAAGGAAGGCATTGACTACGAGGAAACTTTTGCACCTACTGCTCGGATGACCATAATTCGGGTTATGTGTGCTATGGCAGCACAATATGGGTGGAAAGTTCACCAGATGGATTTCAAAAGTGCCTTTCTAAATGGTGATCTCCAAGAAGAAGTCTACATGACTCAGCCAGAAGGATTTGAAGTGGAAGGCCAAAAGCAGAAGGTTTGCAAATTGGTCAAATCCTTATATGGTCTGAAACAAGCTCCTCAAGCTTGGTATATAAAAATGGACAATCACCTTATGCAGATGTCCGTCAGATGCAAACCTCTATTTCAAGAAATAGGGTTCTGAGATAGTGTTGCTTGTACTCTATGTGGATGATCTACTCATTACAGGGAGTTCAGAAACTATGATCTCTACTATCAAAAGAAACTTGTGCAAATATTTTGAGATGACAGATCTCGGACTTCTCCATTATTGTCTTGGTCTGGAATTCAGCCAGAAGGAGCACTCCATCAAAGTGTCTCAGAAAAAATATGCCAAGACATTGCTGGAAAAATATCACATGACTGATTGCAAGCCAATGGCAACTCCAATGGAGAATGGACTTCAGTTATCGCGATATGATGATTCACCTTAGGTAGATGGTACTCTCTATCGACAGTTGATTGGGAGTCTCATATATCTGACCAATACTAGGCCAGATCTCGTATTTGCTGTCAACTATATTTTGAGGTTCATGCAGAAGCCTAAGACCACTCATTGGAAAGCAACAAAACGTGTTCTTCACTATGTCCGTGGTACTATGGAATATGGCCTAGAATACAAGAGGAACAACAAATTCTTCTTGCAAGGATACACGGACTCCGACTATGCCGGATCATTTGATGATCGCAAGTCAACTTCTGGATACATTTTTCATTTGGGATCCGGTCCTGTCTCTTGGCACAGCAAGAAGCAATAGGTGGTTGCTATTTCATCAACAGAGGCAGAATATCGCATCGCACGTGAAGCTGTGTGCGAAGTGATATGGTTACGTCACATTCTGACAAGTATGGGCCATCCATCAAAATCTCCAATACACTTGTTTTGCGACAATCAGGGTGTTCGAACCTCGTCAAGAATCCAGTCCATCATGAAAGAACAAAGCACATTGACACACAATGTCATTTCATTCGAGATGAAGTTCCAAAGCATCGAATTCAGCTTCAATACATTCCCACAGATGCTCAAGTTGCAGACATTTTCACTAAGGCACTTGGACGTGTCAAATTTGAATTGTTTCGCAGCTCACTTTGTATTGCAAAATAATGTAAGGGGATGTTAGTAGTCTAGTATAGCTATTAGTTATTACATTACCCAAATAATGTAATAAAGGGGGATGTTAGCGTACTTAATAGCTATTTTGTCTTTATTTAATTATTTAGACATATTGTTACACTGTTACAATTTCGTAACAGTTCAGTTCAGCCGTTCAGCCGGTGTGCTATTCCCGGCATTGTAAACGTTATATAACCTGCACATCTGAATAATAAACTAGTTCATTGGTTTATCATCGCAATCGCTTGGTCATCCCAAAAATCTCCAAGGATTATCGTAATATCTTGGTCAACCCCAAAATCTCCAAGGATTATCGCAATCTCTTGGTCATCCCAAAAGCTCCAAGGATTATCGCAATCTCTTGGTCAACCCTAAAAGCTCCAAGGATTATCGCAATCGCTTGGTCATCCCAAAAAGCTCCAAGGATTATCATAATTTCTTGGTCAACCCCAACAGCTCCAAGGATTCTCATAATCTCTTGGTCAGCCCTAAATGCCCCAAAGGTATTTATAAACCCTTTGGTCAACACCAAACGCTCCAAGCATTACCATAACTGCTTGGTCAAAATACATATTCAAAAATCAACAAAAATAACACAAAAAAATCATCATCACAAAAACAATTGCATTTCAATTCCATGCATTCTAAAAAAAAAATCAATCATCACAAAAACAATTGCATTTCAATTTCATGCATTCTCATAAACATCAAAATCACAAAAACAATTGCATTCCAATTCCATGCATTCTCATAAAAATCAAAATACAAAAATATAGGTTGCATTAAGCATTGCATCCATACATTGCATACTTCGATAGGTCATACAAGTCACAAGCACCATAGACAGTCATTATTTGGCAATTCCATCATTTCCACATCAACTCCATTTTCATACACGCATACATCCAGCATATCACCCTTTTATTTTAGCATCGTCAGTTGTCGCCTAATGTATATAGGGTTTTCGTCCTTCAGATGTCTTTAAATTTCTAGCCAAAACTGTATAGAGTTAAACAGATTTTACACGGGAAAGTTTTACTTGGACCACGCCTTGTTACGTAGCATCCCAACACAAATTAACACACATATAAAAAAATTCCTAAGTTGTGTGAACGAAAGATGAAACCTGCACCGTAATCCCAGTTACCATAAGCGAAACGACTATCTTGCTTATCCCCCTGTGCAAATGACCCTAGGGATGCTGAGAGTTGGCAAAAGGACAAGCATCCTCCCTACCCAATCCCCCATGAATCCCAAGTTCTCAAAAGTTGCAAAACATCAAAAATTTGCAAAACGTCAAAACACTAAAATTTGACATCCTACAGTGCATACATCAAAAGGCACATACAATAGTGATTCTCATCACTCGAAATCCAAATCCCTTGCTCAAAAAAAAAAAAAAAAAACATAATATCCCAAAAATAAACAGTGATTTTATCACTACAAAGGAGCAAGTATCCCAATACAATTGAAGAAAAGAAGGGAGTCGAACTTGAATCCCTGGAACTCTCAGCATTTCGACAGGTCATGAGGCAAGCTTCAGTACCGATTTGGTTGATAGCCTATTGGTCACTGGTGGTAAACCTCTCGCATGATGATATATCTGTCACATTAACTTGTGTGCAGATCAATGTTTGCATGTGGATGAGCTAGCTTATGGTATCTTAGAAAGCATCGCAGATTAATCTGACTAAATACAATAAAGGAGTTAGTGGAGCTAATTAGGTGATCCTCAGTACAGGTTCGGTTGAAAGCCCATCTGGCACTGGTGGTATCCTGATGAATAACACATAAACAAACTCAATTGCACACACAGGGATGTGAAATAACTTGGTTACATTCAAGTCAGATTTAGACCTTGTTTAAGAAGTCTTGCGAGATAAATGTACAGTCTTGGCTAGTTAGTTAAAATATCTGAATCTCAGAAAATCTTAACTATATGTATGCGTGCCCACATATAAAAAGGCTACCATAGCTGGACCGCTCCACGAGAATATGGATTTTCGCTAATGTTCACCCCATTATGGCATCACCAAAAGGGTTTTTACCCACCAAAAATAGGTCTAAAAGTCAGAAAACTGCTTGCACATTCAACGGACAAACATCTGAATGCACCCTCACTTAAGTCATCTTGGGTCAAGCGCCTCATCGCTTTTCTCATGGCCGTCATTCCTTCATCGATTCATCACTTGAGGGGGTAGTCACACTTAATTCATCAACCAACAAACACACACCCAATCAAGGCAATGGCATGCATTCAAAGAATCATTGGCAAAGAAAATCACGCTCCTGCTTGGGGCAGTAAACAAGCAACAATCACAAATTGATCAAACGCGATAAAACGCTTGGCATTCTCGAAGCATGAACACAAGGTTCCCCCGTGGATAAAAGGTTGTGCCCTTTGCCTATTCATGACTGATCAATGTCCAAGCTCAAGTCACACCTCACCAAAATAGGTTAATACTTGAAATCAAATTCCTTAGCTCGTCAGAAGAAAGGATTCAAGAATGCATGCCCTTTCCATACTTGGGGCATCAAGAGTTGGTTAGGTTACTGAGAACCCTAATCAATAGTGCTTTGGTTATCTATTTTTGCTCGACGCTATGCCTTGCATAATGCTTCCCAAAAAGGGGCATTTGTAGACACCAAAACAGCACCAATCCGATTATGTGACTACAAACACTGATCACATTAACACACACAGCCCCCAGGGTAGCCCCCAGAGGTTAAACAGTGGTTCTAACCACTTACACAGCAATTTTGCAAGTCAGAAATCAATTTGGCACCTTTTAGACACTTTATTTCTTATTCGTCCCACCCAAGGACGAGTGCGAATTTGTACTCGTCCTACCCAGGGACGAGTATGGATTTATACTCGTTTCACCCAGGGACGATTATTAGCGCTCGCTCCTGGGTGGGACGAACGCCAGGTTTGACTAGCAAAAAGTTAGACCTCGGCGCATGACAACTTAGAACTGCCACTTAGCTTTTCTTGCATGGCATAGGAGTGCGAGTGAGTTCTTTTGACAACTCATATCTGCCAATTGACTTTCCCTTCACTGCATGGGAATGCAAGTGAGCTTTTCTAAAACATACAAAGACATGCACAGAGGCAGTTAAGAAGCCCTTGATCAAGAAGAAGTCTTATTTTTAGACAAAAAGCATTCATGCAAAGAAACACTTTTGCATGTTAATTCAAAGAGACCCCTTGGGTCTATAAAATGGTGAGTTTCCTCATCCAAAAGATACCGAGATGGAGCATTTTGAGCGACGAAGTGCTGCTAATTCATTTACTTGCGATTTGTGTTTTCAACATCCATAATCTCTTAATCGAAAGAGAGGTTATTGGGTAACTTTTGAAGGCACGAATCAAGAACCAACACCCCATTCTATTGAACACAATATCCTACCAATTTGCCGACAACACATCACATCAGGTTTCGGATCCATCCTAAGCGGATTGGTGTCGAAGCAAAGTTTCATCCGTGGGTGGTTTGCCTTTGGGCACCCCTCTCGCTTTATTGCTTTTGTAGTTTTTTAGCTAGTTTCATGTTTATGCTTTTATCAAGTTTTCATTTCATTTAGATTCATTTTAGCCATAGTTAGATTTATCTTTTATTTTTCATACACGGGTGCTACTGATTCTTTGTTTGTTTCTTTAAACGCAGATTTGCAGCATTGGAGGAACAGCAAGGAATCGACCTGTACCAACGCAAGCGACGACAACGTTTTGGTTCGCCCATTTTATATGTGGGCACGCGAAAGAAGGAATTCTGAAAATGAGTTGTAAAGATCAATATCTAACGCTCCTATCCCCTAAAAAGGAAGGAGATGCATTGTAACACGAATTGAAAAGAATATCAATAAAAAAGGGGCATATTTTATATTGCTTTTATATCTTGTGTTCATTCATTTGTGTTCTTTCCTTTTAATACAATTTTGTTTAGTCTTTCCTTTTTGTTTTCAGAATCTCGTGCTTTCATTGTCATATGCCCAATCTACAAATTGCGTAGAAATAAAAGCTTTACCATTATCACTGACAATATAATCGGGCATTTCGAATCTTGTTATAATGTGGTCCTCAAGGAATCTTATTACAACGTCTGTGGTGGCATGTTTTGTAGGAATTGCTTCTGTCCACCTTGTACAGTAATATATAGTTGTTAGTATGAATTTATGGGAATTAGAAGAATTTGGGTTAATAACCCCAATGAAATCTAGTCCCCATTGTGCAAATGGTCTCATTTCAACTACAGGTTGTAATGGCATGGCTGCATTTCTTTCTCTATTGGCAGCTACTTGACAAATGTGACAAGATCGTACATGGGCATGTGCATATTTGAAAATGTGGGACCAGTAGTATCCTGCTCTCAGTATTTGATGCTGTCTGTAGCGTTTGTCGCACCATGACCAGTTCCATATTTCCCATGAAATTCCTACAAAACCTTGGTAGCTTCTTCTTTATTCATGCATCTCAAGTAGATCCCTTCATGATTTTTCCTATAAAGAACACCAGATTTCATCAGATAATTGACAGACTTAAGTCTTAAAGCTCTTCTTTGAGTTGAATTCATATTAGAAGGACACTTACCATTCAATAGAAATTGCACAATGTCAACATACCAGTCATCCTTAGAAATGTATTCTGCATTCGAATATTGGCATGTCATTTGCGGATTATTCTAAGCGATCGCCTTCACCAGTCCTTGTCCTCGAACTAGTTTCATAGGTTGGATTTCAAGATCAAATTCTTGGATAGTGGAAATCCATTTCCCTATTTTCTCACCTAGCTCGTTCTGTAAAAACATGGTCTTGACAGTAGGGTCAGGCACGATGGCAATAACTCTGCTATGCACAATGTAATGTCTAAATTTTTTTTCGTTTTAAAAAGTGCGTACATCTGCTTATCAAGGATGGAATACCTTAATTGAGCATCTTTTAAAGGGGCACTTAAAAATGCTATGGGATTTTCTGCACTATCCTCACCTTTCTGGGTCAAGACACTCACAAAAGAGTGTTCTGATGCAAAAGCATAAATATAAAAAGGTTTAGAATAGTCTGGACTTATGAGGACATGGGCTCTGGAAATGGCATATTTGATGTTCTGAAATGCCACCCTACTTTCCTCATTCCCCTTGACATCTACATCCTTCTTGAGCATCTTGTTCAGAGGTTTGGATATCTCAGCAAAACTTGAGATAAACTTCCTCACAAAATTGACCTGCCCAAAGAAAGATCTCAACTCTTTTTTACTATTTGGGAGAGGCAAGTTTTGGATAGCTTGTATCCTTTCTAGGTCAATAGATATGCCTTCTTTTGAAATGATGTGACCAAGTAGTCTTCCTTCTGTTACTCCAAAAATGCACTTTTTGGGATTTAAGGAAATTCCATGTTCTCTGCATCTTTGAAGAACTTTCTTCAAATCCTTGACATGGTCTTCTCTTTTCTTAGAAAATATTGGAATATCATCCACATACACAATGATACATTTGCCTATAAGCCCTTTGAATGCATAGTCCATGGCACGTTGAAATGTTGCACCAGCATTTAACAGTCCAAACGACATTCTCTTGTAGGCAAATGTCCCCCACTTGGTGGTAAAGGCTATTTTCATCCTGTCATTTGGATGTATAAGAATTTGGTTGTATCTAGAATACCTATCAAGAAAAGACATCATTTCATATCCATTTACCGTTTGTAAAATTTCATCAATGGATGGCAATGGATAGTTATCCTTTTGAGAGGCTTTGTTAAGATTTCGAAAATCTATACACAACCTAATCTCTCCACTCTTTTTTCTTACTGGAACGAGGTTAGCAACCCAGGTTGAGTGCCTAACAGGAAAAATGATCTTCGCTTCCAATAATATTTTGACCTCCTTTTCTATTAAGGGCTCCAATAGCGGGTTAACAACTCGTTGTCTTTGTCTAAAAGGCTTGGAGTCCGGCTTTAGAGGGATGGTATGTGTGATGATGTCTTGGTTGTATGTTTTTAGCTCATTGTAATTCCAAGCAATGCAATCCATATAATGCTTTAATGCATGTATTATGTTGTTCCTTTCTTCAGCTGTACACGCCTTTGCAATGTACACTTCCCATGGATTGTTTGCACTCCCTAGATTAATTAAATCACATGCATATTTGGGGAGTGGGACATTTTTTCCTCTTCTGGTCTTGTATCCCATATCGAACATTTTCTCCAATGAAACCATGTCTTTAGGTATTTTGTTGGATTGACACGCAGTTTCACTCTCGTTTTCTATTTCTTCTTGCCATCTTTGCTCCTCATCAATCACCTAATTTTCAAAGATACCCGAGTTCGTGACAAATTTGAATATGTGTCTGTCATTTTCAAAAACTTGGAAATTCTTGACATTATCATGTATTGATGGACAAGGAACTAATTCAATGGAGAACTTTTTACACCTTTTGATGTCCACTGGATTTAACATGCCCGCGATGACTGCAAGAGATTCTGCTATTCGGTATCCTTTTATAGAAATAAGGGCTATATTGAACGCGTCGAATTCTTCAATGAGGTCCATAACCCTAGTTCTATAAAGGCTCAGTCTCCTATCATGGCATGTATACTGACCTTTAATCTGCTTGACTACTTGTTCAGAATCTCCCAATACTTTCAAGCATTTAACTTGTTTGCTCAATGCTAGACGTAAACCAAAGATCAGTGCTTCGTATTCTGCCACATTGTTTGTGCAAGGAAATTGCAATCTATAAACAGCCAATAATGGTTTACCTCCTGGACCAGTGAGCTCGATTCCAGCTCCTGATCCCTGTCTAGATTTGGAGCCATCAAACCTGAGAAACCATGTGAAATCATTTTCCTCAAAAGAGCCACCCTGACATGTTTCCTTTTTAGGCTCTTCAATAGCTTCCTCAACATCAAGTGCATAGAGCCCCAGTTCTGGCTCAGAAAACTGAACTTCATTCGGCTTGTTAATTTTTGTTATGATTTCTTTAAGCCTCGGTTCATTTTCCACTATGATTTGATTTGCAATTCCTTTCTAGGGTAGCCACATATGTGAGCAATCTGTTGAAAAATAACCGTTTAGAGTTTTCATCCAATCCCTTGCAAGTAGCATTCCATATCTACTTGGGATGTTAACAACCAAAATGTCGACCACCTATTGGACCCTGGGTTTAGAATTTAATTGAATTTTGACATCATTTAGGGTCCCTACCACATTTACATCTGATCGGTCCAATTGCAAAACCTTGCATTTGGATGAAACAGGCTGTAGACCTAGCATTTGACATATCTTTGAAGGCATGAGGTTGCTCGTGGCACTCGTGTCCACCAAACAATTATGCAAATTCTTACCCGTAATTCTCAAAGTCAATAAGAATGGCGGGACATCCCGTCTCTCCTTTCGTAAAATCAGATGGGACTCAACTCCTTTTCCCTTCCACATTTGATCAGGTGAGTTCAAAGCCTCCTTTTGGCCAGGCAATCTAGCCACGTCTAAGAACGAAAGGCTAGATTTAGACTTCTTTAGATCCTCCACTATGTCATAGTTTGGTTTTTCGAATTTTACTGTCTTCTGTGCATCATTAGACATCTCTCTTCTAAGTGGAGGAGGAGGATTATTATCTGCCTTAGTATCCGGAGGAAAGATAGAGTTGTTTTGTGGTGTTGATGAGGTTTTAGGGGCTTTAGATTTACTTCTCAAATGGTATCCGTGATTCCCCTTTCTAAACTCTCAAAAATCTTGCACCTCCTATTCCAAAATTTCATCTTCTTCTTCCTCACTCTCACCTTCTTGACGATATAAAGTTTCCACCACCATAATGTTATCATCCTGATGTTGCGATGGACCCTCATTTGACACCAGTTCCAAGTCATCAACTTGGGCTTGGAGACAATGAGTGTATCTAGCAATTTCGGGACAATTCCTCTCATTGTGCTCTTTTGTGTTGTGCAACCTACACCCCTTTTCCCACGCCAAATCAGAAAGATTCAAAAGGGAACTGGATTGACTAGGTCCTGCAGAAGTATCTAGTTGATTGGAAATGGGGGCGGGTACTCCCCCATTGTTTGGCTTTGTGTTCCAATGTCTCCCTCTATTGTTAAAATTTTGATTTGAGTGAGGGGCATGGGATTCATACTTCTATTTTTGAACCATGTCATTGCTCAGTTTATGAACTATCTTCTTGAGCTCTTCGACCTCCGAATAAATCTCCTTCGGTGGAACTACATTGTTGTTAACTCTCGTTGGGTTTGCATAATTGGTGGGGTCTTGATTCAACACTTGGGTCGGTTTTTGAGGAATTTTATTCACGTATGGATTGACACTTTGAATCGAAGTTGGATTTGGGAAAGGAAATATAGCCTGAGAATTAACTTGGCTGGTTCCTTGCATAGTCGATTGACTATTTTGCAAAAATGCGGGAACAGGTGGAATGGATGTGATTGGTTGGATTGGAATGGGTGCATAAGTAGGTGCTGGTGGATACGATTGTTGATATGGGAAGGCATTCATGCTTGGCATTTGCGATGCCATGATCTAATTTTCCAAGGGAGCTTGACCATATGGAGCATATTGTCCCATCATAGGCATCTGGGGAAATCCATAGCCCTGTGGTGTCATTTGCTGCTCGATGGTCATGGCTTCATTGTAGGCTAGAGCGAGCATGGTAACTTGAGGATTTCATCTTGCAAACATGGCTGTCATGGGATCCAATGCCCCAAAATATATTTGCAAGGCCACTGCGGGATCTATGGCAAAATGTCGAACTACTCTATTATAGCACTTTTGGAATTTCTGATTAAAGGTTCTGATTGGTTCACCCTGGCCCCTTTTGCACATAATAAACTGATTATAGATGGTTGCGGGATCCAAAGGTGACCTAAACTGATTAACAAAGGTGTTCTCCATTTGCGCCCATGAAGTGATTGAACCAGTAGGCAAGCATATATACCATTCATAAGCTACTGGATCTAGGCTCATGGTAAAAAGCCTATAAGCCACATCCTCATGTTGGACTTGCAACCTTATTAAAACATCCCTATAAGCTTGGACATGCTCTTCTGCCATTCTTAGGCCATCTGGTTTATATTTGGGCAAGAATTTTTCTATGTTCTTAGGGATTTCATGGATATCCCCTGCAATATTCAAGGGGATATTATTAGCTCCATACCAAGGAGCTGCTGTAGGTTGAGCCATTTGACCCAAAATTGATGAGGACAATCCTACAAGAGCGGTGGAAATGGTACTAACAATAGGTGCACTAGTGGCAATTAACACCACTGGTGTAGGTCCGCTCGAGGTTCCTAAAGAAAAAAGATCTTTTGTGACTGGTAAGTTTACAACTTGCTTGGTTTTGTTCTTGGGAGTACCAGTGAGTGTAAGGTCATGGAAAATGGTTTCCCCAGTTGTTTGGGACATAGTCGCAATACGACACGGTGGGTCCAGCCTGCCTGGCGAAACTCTCGATTATCACCAAGAAAACCTGCAACAAAAAAACAAATGCTGTAGTTTAGCCGTTTGTGAGATTTAAGAGATAAATTCAAAATCGAATAAAAAAGATATTACTTATGTATGAAAATCAAAATAAAGTAAACCAATCAGGCCCTCCTTCTAGCGCCAATCTGTTGAGTGGTATTTTCACCCAGTTGTGAAAACATACTCTCCGGTAGGATCCGAGTCTCAAATCCTCTGCTTGCAAAGGAATTACACAGATAATTTCTCCAATGTTCCTTTTACATTATCCTTTTTTATACCAATGATGTTGTTCAATTTAAATGTTGGGAATACCTTAGTGTTGCAAGTGAATGTTAACAAGGGGCACTCTGGTTTATTCTATTCTGAAATTACAATGGACTCTAGGTGAATTAATATTTATGACAAATCTATTTTGATTTCGGGCTTTGGTAGATCTTTCACATTTTCTTATTTAAATGAAGGTAATTAAAAGCGTAAAATAAAGAACTGAAAAGAAAAGAAAATAAAACAAAGAGAATGAACTAAGCTACGCTCAGAGTGCTATGATCTCGATTTGGCAAAACCGAAGATAATGAGGTTTCTACACACAACCTAACCTATTGAACCTGCAAACTCGCACAATCCATATAAGCCAGGTGCTGGTTTCTAGGGTCTTAACTATAGTTTTTAGATTTAGGCATTCGCATGAAGCAACCAAGAGAACTCGCATTAAACTTCACCTATAAACCTAAAAATCTGAAAAAGGAAAGATAAACATTCAATCTTTGCATGCAAAAATAACTCCTCCTTTCTTGCCAATGAGATGCAACTCTCTGTAATTCTGTATTGAAATAAATGTATCAATTACAATGACAGAATGTCCCAGTCTTGATAAGACCAGAACAAGTGAAGGAAATTGCTCCAATAGCAGGCCCAGAATGGCTTGTCGCCTTTGGCTCTACAACTCTGCTAGCAGCAATTTCCAACCCCTGTATTAGTCTGTGCTTTTGATTTTATACTATCTGATGCGGCTCTCTATTTCACTCTACGATGCTTCGTTTCACCTCCCAGAATTCATCATTTCGTATTCCCGCCTTTTTGTTGCTTTCGAATTTATGTTCGATGCCGAAATGTTTGATATTTTTTGTTGACATGTAACGCTTCTGTAACCCTGACACCTGTATGCCACATGTTTCGTGCTTCCTTTGCATGTTCTGTAATGGCCCCATGTAAATCGCAACAAAAAATAGCATGTCGCGATATCGCGATGTTTTTATGCATGTAGCTTTGCTCCTTTACTTTCATCGCAAAAACGCAACATGTCGCGATATCGTGACATTTTCCTGCCAGCAGCCTTGCCAATGCAACCTGTCATGAAATCATGACATTTTTCTGTTTCGAGCTATGAGGATGCAACCTGTCGTGAAATCACGACGCTTTTCATCTCCGTACGCCTCGACTGCTTCCTATCGCGAAATCGTGATGTTTTTTCATTTGGAGCTATCTTGCGGCTTTTTGTCGCGAAATCGTGATGCTTTTTTGTTTTGTACCACTTTGCCAGCTTTCCGTCGTGAAATCGCGACGTTTTTTTGCTTTGTGCCCCTTTGCTGCTTTTTGTCGCAAAATCGCGACGCTTTTAGTGCCTTGCCCTATTTTACTGGTTTGATCACGATTTTGTGACATGTCGACGCCTCGACTGCTTCCTATCGCGAAATCGTGATGTTTTTTCATTTGGAGCTATCTTGCGGCTTTTTGTCGCGAAATCGTGATGCTTTTTTGTTTTGTACCACTTTGCCAGCTTTCCGTCGTGAAATCGCGACGTTTTTTTGCTTTGTGCCCCTTTGCTGCTTTTTTGTCGCAAAATCGCGACGCTTTTAGTGCCTTGCCCTATTTTACTGGTTTGATCGCGATTTTGTGACATGTCGCGATTTTGTGAAAATTTCCATTCTGCCTTTCTCTCTCCTCTCTAGACCGCGACGGAGCAACATGTCACGATATCGCGACACTTTTTCATTTTCGGCCACGACGGAGCAACATGTTGCTATATCGCGACACTTTTTCATTTTCGGCCACGACGGAGCAACATGTTGCGATATCGCGACACTTTTCATTTTTGACCGTGACGGAGCAACATGTCGCGATATCACGACACTTTTTCATTTTCGGTCGCGACGAAGCAACATGTCGCGATATCGTGACACTTTTTCATTTTCAGCCATGACGGAGCAACATGTCGCGATATTGCAACACTTTTTCATTATTGTGCAATTTTGCCTTTTTCTTGATTTTTAGCATCTGGGTCATTGAGATCTTCTTTGAAAGCATGCAAAAAGGTGGGTCCCCAATTTTGGGGTGTGTTGTGGATCAGCCACAACAAAATTCCTTTGCAAGCAGAGGATTTGGGACTCGGATCCTACCGGAGAGTATGTTTTCACAACTAGGTGAAAATACCACTCAACAAGTAGCAACAATCAATAGGTGAGTAGAAGGTTTATCATGGAGGCAGAGTGGATATTTAAGTCCTACCTTTGGGTGATGGTATTTAAAAGAACCGCCCACTCGTCAAGAAAAAAATTTGGTTGGCTAGTAAGGGCGAAACTATCTCAAATCCCTACCTAAGAGAAGAATGAAAACCCTTGCCCGTTATTGGGAAAAACTTTGGAATAAAAATAGGGCAGAACTTTGGGAAATGCCCACCCTTTTCATCATGACTCCATAGGTGAAAAGTGGTTATTCGACAAGACAAGTGAAGCAACCACCTAGCATATGGACTCCCACCATCATGTCAAAAT
Source organism: Wollemia nobilis (assembly GCA_028583015.1). Classification (NCBI taxonomy): domain Eukaryota; kingdom Viridiplantae; phylum Streptophyta; class Pinopsida; order Araucariales; family Araucariaceae; genus Wollemia; species Wollemia nobilis. Next base: position 665,837 of record JAQPPZ010000101.1, read on the forward strand.
TCAAATGGGGAGGTATTAATTGCTTCAACCACCCATTATTGGTAATTCATGCGTTAATATGTTGATGTGAAATATGTTTCCCCTAAGGTAATTAATATTTGTCATTCATCACCTAAGTGGAGGACTGTTGGTTGGACAAAGGGGTAAAATAGATAAGAATTAAAGACCTAGATATGAATGATAGAAGAATTGAAGGCTTATATTGACGTAGAAGCACCTACCTCCCTTCTAGAAGATCATCGTCATCCTAAGGAATGATGTACTAGCTGAGTGGATGTCTACTTCAACAAGATATTCATGCCTAAAATCTTTATTACTTATATTTTGAATTTATTGTAATACATTTATAAATAGTGGAATTTTGGTCATTCCCAGGTATGACTCTTTGGCCAGTACAATTCATATGTAACACCTTTCATTGTTTGCTAATACAATTTTATCACTGCTTGGTCTTTGATTTTACCTTCATGTCTTCACATTGAATGTATGAATGTTATTTTTTCTACCTTCACCATTTAAGTAGTTTCATTTAATTATGCAATATGGATTTCGTGGGATTTACTTAGTGGCTCTGGAATTTGCATTCATAATTAGGGTTGGGGGTTTATTTTTTCTAAAGTTGATTGGGTAGGAGCACTTTAATTCTGAATCTTGGATTTCATGCACCTACCGTTGGTTTTGGAATTTACCTTTTGACCTGCAACATCTAAGTATTGATGTGACAACTAGGTTAGTTGATTTGTTAGGTGGTACACCTATGTTTTCATTGGTGGGTTTGCGTAGGCTTGTGTCTTGATGCAACTACATCTCATCCTTGTGATTATTGGCTATGACATATATTTATTCCCTTTCCATCTTCTCTTTCCCTTTTCTCCTTGTACAACATAGGTAGCTAGGACTTTCTATCAAGGAACCGGACTACTCCGAAGGTTAACCGCCCTTCCTCCCTAAGTCACGATGGTAGTTGTTCAATGTTGGTCAAGTATCGTCGAGTGTGCCACCCGCTTACCCCATGCCAATTTTCTGACCACATCCTAGAGGATTCAAAGTTTTATGAGTAGCCCTGACCTTGTTGGGGGAGAAAAGTAAGTTCAAAAAAATAACCAAAATGCCTAAATACTGGTGCTAAAATAGCTCAAGTGTGTTATCCAAAATGGGATGACCCAAATCCACTAAACCTCCAGTGCTAGCATGATATTCCCAAGGGTGCCCTAAAATCCTTCACAAAATATAATGGCACCATGGGAACTACTCAAGAGTACCTTGAATATGTTTTTGCACTAGCACCCTTCCATGGCATATCAAAGCTATCATGCTTAGACTTTTGATCTTGTCTCTAAAAGGGAGAGTGATATTATGCTATCGATCCCTTGGGTAGAAAATAATATGCTCATGGGCAGACTTGGAAGAAGCTCTTATTGACATATTTGACAACTCCATAGATCCCTTATTACTCTTGAAGCACCTCTCATTCATTAAGAGGGCCCCTTTTGAATCCATCACATACTTCAACATATGATTCAAAAGGATCTGGGAAAGGATCCCCCTTCAATACCAATCATCTCTTGCCCATGCTCACATGTACTATGTCTTAGATTTTAGTTCAGATATAAGCCTCCTTTTGTATCAATTAGGGGAAAAGAGATTCCCTCAAGTCTTTTAGGAGGCTTTGCAGGCTGAGTGAATCCCTATCCAAGCAATACAAATATCTTCAATAAATTCCTCCCTCACATTATCTTTTCCATATATCGTTGCTCCCCTTCCAACTACACAATATCCATCATGGAGGCCATCTAAATATATGAAAGAGCTAGGGCTTTAGTCAGGCAAAACACAAAAGGCATATCTCTTCTCGAGTTGCTATAGAGGAGAGGCAAGCATGAGTCCTCCAATGAACAATTTCATCGCTTTAACCTTATCCCAAAAAATAGAGGACTTGGAACAGATTGGGGATTCCACTTTTATAAAGGGAACAATTTTACACCCTTTTTGTATCTAGAAGCACATTAAGCGAAAGAGCTCAACTGGTCAGGAGGAAGGTCCTAAGCAAACCTTGGTAGAAGAAATGCCAATCAATAGGCCCTACTATAAAATGTGTGTAAAAAATTCAAAGATGTGCATGGCAGGGATCCCACAGTAGGTAAATTCTAAGGACTGGTAATATTGAAGCTTGTTGTCATATGAATTAATACCAAATGGGGGCTCCCATGTGGAAAGGTTCATTACCGCATTGAGCATTGATTGCATAGGTACTGGTGTGCATGATGATTTTCTAAGTTGTAGGTGTATTACAACTTGGAAAATTTTAGGGCAATACCAACTAGACTTCAAAGAAAACCTCAATTTCATTACAATTTGGTCTGGCCATTATAGATTCACTGGATTATTTCTAGGATGAATCAGTGGTTTTGGCTTGCTAATAACACCATAATTTTATGTAAATAGGTTGGCAACTAAATAAATGTGCAAAAGGCATATGGAAAAATGACATCATCTTGTACCATGGTGACCTGTGGTGGACTTTCAAAAATTGCATTGGTTGAAACATCATCATCGTACTTTGTGTTCTTCTTCGTGTTTTGACCCCATGCCCAATGGATTCAGGCTCGAGATTTAGGCATATTTTCATGTAATTCCTAGAAACAATATCCATTGCATTTTTTAGAGTAATACCCACTCTTCAATCAATTGGGAAGACTGACCTATAAATGACATCCCAAAAGGGTGAAAGCAGAATGTGTTGAGTAAGATGAAGCCAAGAATGAAGTTGTGATAGAAGATTCCCTAGAAGGTGAGCAAATGGAGTTTTTATGTTATTGTGAGAGAATTAGACGTTGCATCAAAATTGAAAAATGCTCCTAGTATTCTGTCTATTCTTGAATGGGTCCTTGTCCTTGGTGGGGTATGTTGATGGGAGCACAGTTTGTGGGGGTGTTCTGTGGATTGCCTTGCCTTTTGTTTCTTTTAATTATGTGCATCCTTTGCTTACTTCTCTTTCCTCTATTATTTATTGTTTCTAAATGATACGGTTAGTGGTTGTTATATTTTTACTTCTATTGTTTCTTGTGTTTCCCTCCCTCTCCCCTTCCCCTTTTTTTCTTTTTTCTTGGTTTTGATTATTTTTTTCACTTGTGTTCCCATTTTTTTCTTCCCTTTCGCCTCCTCGTGCCTCGTTTTCCATTTGCCTTTGACCGTATTCATCCTTTGTCTTGGAGTCTTCTTTAGCTACTTTTGTTTTATGTGCCCTCATTGCCCCCTTCTCCTTCCCTTCTCTTTTTTTGTGTTATGTGTGTTTCAAAAGCGTTGATTTTTGGGTCCTTCTTTCCCACAATGGAAAAACCCCTATGAGTCTCCAGAAGTGTGGGTGAAGTTTTGCACCCTTCACCCACTCTTTCCTTTTGTGAAGATGATTCTCTTTGAGGGTCACCAAGTTTTGAATCACAAGTGTTTGGATGGAAGATATATGTTGTAGCATCAGTGATGGGTAGCAACAATCAATAGGTGAGTAGAAGTTTTATCATGAAGGCAGGGTGGATATTTAAGTCCTACCTTCAGGCAATGGTATTTAAAATAATTGTCCACTCATCGGGAAAACAATTTGGTTGGCTAGCAAGGGTGAAACTATCTCAAATCCTTGCCTAAGAGAAGAATGAAAACCCTTGCCCGTTATTGGAAAAAACTTTGGAATGAAAATAAGGCAGAACTTTGGGATACACCCACCCTTTTCATCATGCCTCCACAGGTGAAAAGTGGTTATTCGACAAGACAAGTGAAGCAACCAACTAGCATATGGGCTCCCACCATCATCTCAAAATTCAAATGGGGAGGTATTAATTGCTTCAACCACCCAGTATTGGTAATTCATGCGATAAGATGTTGATGTCAAATATGTTGCCCCTAAGGTAATTAATATTTGTCATTCATCACCTAACTGGAGGACCGCTGGCTGGACAAAGGGGTAAAATAGATAATAAATAAAGATCTGGGCATGAATGATAGAAGAATTGAATGCTTAGATTGATGTAGAAGCACCTACCTCCCTTCTAGAAGATCATCACCATACCAAGGAATGACGTACTAGCTGAGTGGATGTCTACTTCAAAAAGATCTTCATGCCTAAAATATTTATTACTTATATTTTGAATTTATTGTAATACATTTATAAATAGTGGAATGTTGGTCATTCCATGGTATGACTCTTTGGCCAGTACAATTCATATGTAACACCTCTCATTGTTTTCTAATACAATTTTATCACTGCTTGGTCTTTGATTTTGCCTTCATGTCTTCACATTGAATGTATGAATGTTATTTTTTCTACCGTCACCATTTAAGTAGTTTCATTTAATTATGCAATATGTATTTCGTGGGATTTACTTAGTGGCTCTGGAATTTGCATTCATAATTAGGGTTGGGGGTTTATTTTTTCTAAAGTTGATCGGGTAAGAGCACTTTAATTCTGAATCTTGGATTTCATGCACCTACCGTTGGTTCTAGAATTTACCATTTGACCTGCAACATTGAAGTATTAATGTGAAAACTAGGTTAGTCTATCTGTTAGGGTGTACACCTGTATTTTCATTGGTGGGGTTGGGTGGGCTTATGTCTTGATGCAACTATATCTCATCCTTGCGATTTTTGGCTATGACATATATTTATTCTCTTTCCCTCTTCTCTTTCCCTTTTATCCTTGTACAACATAGGTATCTAGGACTTTTCATCAAGGAACCCGACTACTCTAAAGATTGATCGCCTTGACTCCCAAAGTCACGATGGTAGTTGTTCGATGTTGGTCAAGGATCGTCGAGTGTGCCACCGGCTTACCCCATGCTAGTTTTTTGACAAATAATCATGTAGCTAAATACTAGGAAAGTCCTGGCATAGAATAATCGATGTGCCTTATTTCCCTTGATTCCATCTAAAATGTGGGACCTAGTCCCCATTATAGCTCTAAATTCATTGCCAAAATTTTCCATAGAAGATACAACTACCATATTGGAGCACTTGCATCATATGGTCACTCTATACACAATACATAATGTGGTTCTACAAAATATGTCCTTGTGGCTTCTAGTGGTATCTTTTAAGGGTAAGGCATGAGAACGGTATGTGTCCCTCCTTACACATTCAATTAGAAATGAGGACTAATTGGATACTCAACTAGTAGATAGATTTGGAGAGAAGGTAGGTGAAGCTTTACTACTAGAGTTCCCATGGAGGTAATGGAGGATTTCAATATCTAGTTCCACAAAACATGGTATAGAATCTTGGATGAGATCAGACCACCCCCAGGTATGGCACTCATTTTCTATCTCAAGTCCTTCAATTCAAATCTTGCCATGGTGATTAAAATCTAGAGAGGTAATTCCTTCCCAATAGCCTATCAGATAATCATCTAAGTAGAAAATGATCTCATACAGATAGGTAGGCTACCCCCAAGGTATTTATATCCCCAACCCATGCACTCTCTACTACCAATCATATAACACACCATCTCCCACCTCATATCCCTAACAAATCTGATCATCCCTCCTCTCCCATAACATTTGGACCTAATTTCCCTACCTAATACTAAAATGGATGAAATGAGGAGGAATGCAAAAACTCTTTTCAATGAATCACTCATCCTAAGGAGATAACAAGGAATCTCAAGCATCCCATACTTTTTGCCTTGGTTCCACCCTCCTCAAGAGTACCCAATCATCAACGATAAACCATCTTCAAGAGCTTATCTTGATCAGTAGCCCTAGCAAAGTTCTTGGTCTTTAGTAGGAGTGCATAAGGAGTACCAATAACACTAGCCCAATGTCAATCAACCCCCCATCAAAACATCGATGCCCCAAAAATCATCCCCTAGGGCAAATCCTTTTTACTTAGGGTGAACACAAAACACATGTGGTAGATAATCAGATCGATGAGACACCATTCAATAGATAGTACAACCCACCAGACTTTGAAAAGGCAATCATATTTGGAGCTACCATAAGTTTCTAGGGATACATGGAATCCAAATTGAAAGAAACATTTACTATCATAAGCTTCTAGGAAAGCAACCATTAAATCTTTTGAGTGAATATGGTGCTAGCACCTAGTTTTCCCCATAAGGCTCTGAGTTAGTAAAATAAAGTTTTGGGCCTCTATCACAACGAAAATCCCTACCAAAAGAAAACCTAAAGGGGACTAGGCCAAAGTAAGGGGAAGATGAGGAAGAGCTGCCCACACAAACCAAAGAAAATTATTATGTCTAACTCTAATTTTTAGGGGTAGACTATTCCAAAGTTTCATTATGGATCCTATGCTCATTTCCTCCTCCTTATCGAAGTAGTGGCATAGGCATTGAAATCAATCTGGCAGCTAATTGAGAAAGGAGCAGGGCAAACAATCAAGAGGCTTAATCTAGTGATCAACCTCCTGGTACCACACCAAGACTACATTTCCAAAGGACTAGACCCAAATCTAGAAGGACATAAAGGAATAGGATAATCTTGGAAAGGATAATAGACAGATGTCAAGGTCGATGCCATCCCTTGAAAGTTGACCCGATGTAAACATGAGGAAGAGTTATCCCTAGAAGGCCTAGTGGAGGAAAGTGAGAAGGCCCAACTCTGGGGTAAAATATACCAAACCCATAGAAGCAAGAGATGAGTTACAAAATTCTAGAAATTTGGCCTTGGTAGAACCTTTGGCCAGACTAGTATGGGGTAGACGTTTGATGCAAAATACAATCCATATACCCCTTGGGCCTTTGTATATATATTTAGTATGATGTATGTATGTAATGATTGTAGGACCCAAGTAAGTTCAGATAAATAATATAAGAATTACTATCATGCATGCTCAAAGGACAAGACCATTGGGATCAAGGTATGTATACTAGCCCTCTTGGAATCAATAATATAGACCTTTTTATTGAAAATACAACCACCATATTTTAGTAGAAGGAATCATGAAGGATGATGATGTCCCCCACAACCCAGGCATGAGGGAATGAATATTTCCATATAAACCTATTATTGGTAGATTTATAATGGGAAATGAACCTCAAAAGCTTTCCAAGTGATGAGACTTATACAATAAGACACATACCTTTCTAATCTCCACAAAGTCTTGAGTAGATTTGGTTCCAATGCCATCCTTGTCCAATATCCATCACTATTGAAAAATATTTAATATTTACACCATTTAGACTCTACACCCAATGGACAAGGTCCTTTTTCACTAGGTTCCTTGACTCCTGCTAGAAAGATTTCCCCCATGAGTCACCAAAGATATAGTAAAAATTCACTACATCAGGAAAATCCTACCTCAAAAGGTAATTTTCATCAAGAATATCAATTGAAGCCAAAATGAAGGGGCCAAAATATCTTGCTACTTCTGAAGTACCTAAATCCAAAAGACCATCCAAAGTGCAACCAAGGAGGAATTTTTATCGCCAACTAGTGCTAGACCTAAAGCTCCCTATGTTGCATAGCCTAGCCAACACATCAGACCAAAATGATGCAAGGATTTAATAGTCTTTTTGATGGTAGCAAAGGAGATTTTTGCCATAAACCTAAGTCTTGGACCCCTTCCAATGATAGCTAACTAAAATCTACCTAGGGAAATACTTCACTTCATCTAGAGCTCATGAATTTCCCTCTCCATGGGTAGGAAGTATCAATTGCTTGGATTATATCCATATTCTTTGGTGTTAAAATTTCTCTGAAGAGGTCACAAGTCATCATCAATTAATGACCTCCAAGGGTTTGACCTAATTGCATGGAGGAATAAAGTGGGGTGACTCAAGGTAACCGAGTAGGAATGCAACCATGAAATATCCCTCTCCCTTAAGAGGAGCTTCAAGCTCAAAGGACTATCAAAAGTCTAGCATCTTGGAAATTGCAAGTTCTGAAATCCTTACTATACTTTGAGGTTTCTTGGCCCTCGTAATATCCACCCCAAAACACGTAATAGGAGAGTGACAAAAGGAATAAGAGGATAAGAACACCTAGAGACATGCCCACCAAAACTCAAAATCCAAAATTCTTGGTTCTCATTGAGATGCCAATTTAAATAGTAAGGAATGGGCCACTGATGAAGGACATATCCTCCCAATAACGTAGAAAGTGACAACCACTACTTATATAGGATGTGCTAAGGAGAACATCTTCCCCAAGGAACTTGTTAAGAGTATGGAAAAGACCAAGTACCAATCACCATTGGGACCACTAGACCAACCCACAACAACAAAATGCAAAGGAATGAATGATGATACAATCCTGGACCTAACATCCTACAACCACACACAGGTCCCTATGGCGATACTTGGTGCATTCAAAGTGACACCACAATGAACAAACCCAAGGGAAACACTAAATCCAAGACATTGATGACAAAGGACCATAAGGGTCTAATCATGGAGATCTCCAACATAAGATAGCTTTGCATAACATCTAACTAAATTTTCCTATCGACAACATTTATGGATGCAAATTCCCAAGGTTGTAAGGATCATTTATTATTGATGTCGACTAGCCTAGGAAATTTTAAATTCCTACATTAATTTGGGGGGTATTCCCATAGGTCTATACAATATTACTTCACATAATGTCAACCTTGGCCATAAGTAATATTACACTTTCAACAAAATATTAAAATCAAGAATGAGAATCATAAAAATATTACCTATTATTTTATGATAAACACAACTATCAATAATACCTTTAGTAGAAACAAATTTATAGACATGAAGAGGAATCAAACATTTTATAGCATTTCCTTTTGTCAACACATACCAAACAAACTTTTTGCAACATTCTTTTTTTTCAATATATACTAGTCAAATGTTTTGTACCATTCATTTAATCATTGTATCAAACATTACAATGACTCCTTCATGTTATCTTCATCAAGCATTTTTGAAGTGAGAATTGACAAACAACACCTCTCCTCAAGTGACACACACAAAGGAGACATTTATGAATTCAACAAGCTTGGAAATCCATCTTGCTAGCTAGTGATACCACTATGAAAATCATGATAGAAAATTACAAATATATTATCAATTACTTCATAATAGACAAATTTGTCCATAATATTTTTAGCAAAACATCAATTTATCCATAGTAAACTTTATAGCATTTTTTAAGTATGTAGTTACCAAAGTTTTGTACCATTCTTTTGTTACTAAGCTCTTTTTGGGTTTTGTATATAATGTGAATTAACCTTTTTATATCCATTGTTATTTTAACCACCTTAAAATATATACCCAACGTAATTATCACGCCATTTCAAAAAGAAAGAAATAGAATTATAAAAATATTATCTATTTCTTTATAATGAACATAACTGACAATTATACCTTTAATAAGATATTTTTCCACAACTGAGAAGGAATCCAAGTTTTTCTAACATACCCTTTTATCAACATATATTTAACAAAAAATTTATTGCATCTTTTCAATATGTTGTTAAAAATTTTGTACCATTCTTTTAATTAGTGTATCAAACCATTTTTTTTGTTCAACTTTTGTTGGTCAAGTATTTTTCATGAGTGAATTCACCTCCGAAACCTCCCCTCAAGCAACATGCATGAAGGAGACATGAAGTTAATAAGATTAGATATTCACTTATCTTGTTAGTAGTACCACAATGAAAATTATAGTTGAAAATTATAAATATCTTATTTATTTCGTTATAAAAAACACATCTCCTTTTTTCCAATACATAGTTGTCAAAAAATTTGTACCACTTCTTTGGTAGAATGTGAATTGACCTCCGACAACATTTTAAATCAACATACAAAGCCATCTCTAAATTTAATAAAATTAAAACATATGCTTGACATAGTTATGATGCCATGTTTAAAACTAAGAACAAAAATCACAAAAATATTACCCGTTATTTTATAATACACACAATTGTTAGTGATACCTTTAATAAAATATCTTTTTCCATATATAAGGAGGAAAAAAGCTTTTGGTGTCATTCCCTTTCTTCAACAAATACTTGTAAATGTTTTTGTAGCATTCTTTTTTTTAGTACATACTAGTCAAATATTTTGTACTATGCCTTTTTCCAACAAGGAGGAACCAAAATTTTATGGCATTCTCTTTATTCAACACATACCTATCATACATTGTGTACCATTTCTTATTTTTTCAATAAATAAACATCATACTTTTTGTACCATTCCTCTAATAATTGTGCCAAATCACATAGTGGTTTCTTCAACTTTTCTTAGTCAATCATTTTCCAAATTGTGAATTAACCTAGCACCTCTCCTTAAATCACATGCATAGAGGATACATATATGAATTAAAAATGCTTGGACACCCACTTAGAAGTAATGTGACCATTATGAAATCATACTTAAAAATTACAAATATATTATTAATTGTTTTATAATAAATAAAAATTATTTATTAAATAATATTAATTTAATCAATTACAGTTTTCGAAAAGAGATTTAAATTCAAACCTTGCCAAAAAAATATATACATAAAAGATTTTTATACCATTCCTTTGATCATCATTTTATAAGATATTTGACGTGTAAACTAAATTTTTGCCTAAAAAAAAAACCTCTAAATATTTCTTCTTTAAATTTTTTATTAATATTTTTTATAAACATCTGTTATGAAAATTAAACTCGGAAGTATATCACACTTAAAATTTTGATATCACTTATAGAATAGGGGCTGGCGTTGTTCCTAAAATCAATGTCCTGGTAAAAATAATTTCTGCGGAAGGTGAAAAAGTCTTGTAACAAAAAAAACAATCTATTACCTTCTAATTCTCAGGGTAATGTACTACTTGAACTTGGAATACCCTTTCGCTACCCACCTTGATTTATTATCTTTAGGTAACTCAAAAACCAGAGCACCTGGAATGGTTGCTACAAGGTCTCAGGTTTGAATCTCAGTTGATGTGCATGCTCAATAAATCAGCCTACTGTGTAAGACACCAATGGATTGGACTCGTGTGAAGCATGAATGTGTGATCACGGTTCATTGGGATACCATCCAATACATTACGAAGCATTACTTAGTATTTCCTTCTCTTAACATATATGTGTCAACATTTTACATCATTCTCCTTTTTTTTATTGGTCAAACGTTTTGTACCAATTTTTTTCAACAAAAAAATCAAACTTTTATGTTATTGTCTCTATTCAGAGCATTCTTCACTATATACTTATCAACTCTATTAGTCAAAGGTTTTTGTACCATTCTTTTTTTCTAACATAGAATCATTTTCTTTATTCAACACTTATTTTTAATATTATTCTTTCTTCAATATATACTTATCAAACTTACTGGTCAAAAATTGTGTACTATTTCTTTTTTCAATAAGAAAGAATCAAACTTCTGTATCATTTCTTTATTCAACACATATTTGTAGCATTTTCTTTCTTCAGTACATACTTATCACACTTATTCTATCAAGTGTGAATTGACCTTCAACAGCTCTCCTAAAGTCCTACACAAAAAACAGATATGAATTTTACAAACTTGGACATCTACGCAATGTAATACCTTTAATCATTTTTTAAAGTGTGAATTGACCTCCAACACCTCTTCTAAAGTCCCACACACAAAGGAGACATATATGAAATTAACTAGCTTGGACATATACCTTGCTAACCAATGTACCATAGTGAAAAACATGATAAAAAATTATAAATTTACTTTCAACTATTTTATAATAAATATAATTATTTATAATATTTTTAGTAAAACATTAAATTATCTATGATAAATTTTTATAACATTTTTAATATATAATTGTCTTGTAAATTGGCCTCCAACACATTATATATATATTATAAAAGGTTTTTTTAAAGGTTTAAAACACATGCTGTATGTTAAAAAAAAATTATAATAACTACAACTTTTAGGAATAAGTTAATAAATATTTTTCCACACGCAGGGAGGAATTACACTGTTTGTAGCTTTCCCCTTACTTAACGCATATCTATCAAACATTTTACAGCACTCACTTATATTCCAATGCATACTACTCAAATGTTTTATACCATTCCTTTTTCCAACAATGAGGAATCAAAGTCTTGTAGCATATACCTGTCTAACATTTTACAGTGTTCTTCCTTTTTGGGACAAATACTTGTTAAACGTTTTGTACCATTCCTTTACTTTCTTCAACCTTTTTTGGTCAAGGTATTTTCCAAAGTGTAATTGACCTTCCACCTTCCTCAAGCCACATGTATATAGGAGACATATCAATTCTAAAATTTTGGATATCCAGCTAGCTAGGCAGTAATACCATGGTGAAAATTAGGGTTGAAAATTGAAAATATATTATGAATGATTTTATAATAAATAATTATCTAAAACATTAAATTATCCATTCTAAACTTTTGTAATAGTTATTTTTTTAATTGACCTCAACACCTTCACTCAGAAATATATAAATTTAACAAACTTTAACATCCACTTAATTAAACAGTAACACTACAGTGAAAATCATAATTATGTCCATAATTAAACATTTAACATCCACTTAATTAAACAGTAACCCTACAGTGAAAATCATAATTATGTCTATAATTAAATAGTAACACTACAGTGAGAAGCTCTTTGTACCGTTCCTTTGATTATCATTTTATGACTGATTAGACTTGTAAACTAAGTTTTCGCCTAAACAAAAAAAACCTTTGACTAGCAGATAATATTTCTTCTTTAAAATTCTGATGAAAATATGTTGTTTAATATCCATTTGCTTCACTTATAGATAAGGGGCTGGGGTTGTTGCTAAAATCAATGTCCTGATAAAAATTATTTCTGCTGAAGGTGAGAAAATCTTGTAATAATCTATTACCTTCTAATTCTCAGGGTAATGTACTACTTGAACTTGGAATACCCTTTCGCTACCCATCTTGACTTATTATCTCTAGGTAACTCAAAAACCAGAGCCCCTGGAATGCTTGCTACAAGGTCTCAGGTTTGAATCTCAGTTGATCCTTGATTTTGAACAAATTCTAGTGCATGTTTGTATCTAAAATTTGAGATTGAGTCAGATTGAAGAAGTAGAAATGAAAGATAGGCAAAAGGATGGAGTTGCTGTCGTCCAAATGCTCTGTTTGGCCTCTGCAATAATCCCTATTCTGGCAACCTTCGACAATGGTAAGAATATACATTCTCAGCGGGGGAATGTTTTAGATGGTCTCTATGGCCATGAGATGGGAGGAAGGTCTCTCCTGGAGGCAGATTCCACGTCCACATCTACATCCATGGATGTTAATGATGCTGAAGCTCTATTATCCTTCAAAAAGGCCATTATTTTTTACCCAACTGGATTCCTTTCTGACTGGACAGAAAACAATACACAGAATGTGTGCTCCTGGAATGGCATTTGGTGCAGAAGACACACTAAAAGAGTGGTTGCCATAATCCTCCCTCAATTGGAATTGCAAGGTACGATCACCCCTTCCTTGGGATACCTGTCTTTATTGCACACATTGAATTTGTCTGGTAATTTTCTCAGAGGAGGGATTCCACCACAGCTTGGGAAGCTCAAGGCGTTGACGATGCTGGATCTCAGCAATAATCTACTCTCAGGCTTTATCCCTGAGGCTTTGGCTAATTGCATGCACTTACAGTGGATTAGGCTTTCAGAAAACAACTTGACAGGAACCATACCAACAGAATTTGGTCGCCTGAGCCACTTAGAGCACCTCAACATGTCCAACAATCATCTGGACGGAACCATTCCAACTTCTTTGAGCAACTGCACATCCCTCCAAGTCATATCATTAGGCAATAATAATCTCACTGGCTCAATCCCTTCTGTGTTGGGTTTGATAAAAAATTTATCGTATCTCTGCTTGAGAGGTAATTCACTCATAGGCTCCATTCCTCTTTCTCTGAGGAATTGCAGTCAGTTGTATCATATTGAATTTTCTTATAACAACTTAACAGGAAGCATTCCCTCTGTATTTGGTATGCTTCAGAAATTAGAGTACCTCTATCTAGATTCTAACAGGTTGGAGAGCACCATTCCTCCCGACCTAGGTAATTGTTCTCTGCTGAAGGTTTTAGTTTTGGGGGATAACTTGCTTTCAGGCAATATACCGCCGGCAGTGGGAAATTTGACACAACTTTTCAATTTATCATTGTATGGTATGGAAAATCTGACAGGTTCTATTCCGTCAGAAATAGGGAACTGCAGGAATCTTGTATGGCTAGACCTTGGATGGAACAGAATTCAGGGGCTTCTGCCCATGAATGTGGGGAAGCTTCCCCTTTCCGCCCTTATTTTGGGGGTAACCATATTGGAGACGCACTACCAGAAGCCGTTTTCAACATCACTACACTGGAATATTTGGATCTTGGCTTCAACAACTTCTCTGGTTCAATTCCACAGTCCATAGTTCAACTAACAGGGCTGAAGAAACTATTTCTTAATGTAAACAATATCACTGGAAGCATTCCTAAGGGCATTGCCATGTTGACAGAACTGAAGCAGCTAGTTCTTTATGATAACCAGATCACAGGATCCATTCCAGAGGGAATTGGCATGCTGACAGAGTTGACGCAAATACAGTTGGGTACAAACATGTTGACAGGAAGTATACCTGAAGGAATAACCAACTTGGCCAAGCTTGAGGACCTTCACCTCGACACCAACAATTTCACAGGTACCATCCCTAAGGCCTTAGGAAAGCTCCGATCTTTGAAAACTTTGTTACTATGTTTAAATAATTTAAGTGGATCTATACCACATGGTTTAGATCAGCTCAAGAATCTTAATCACCTGGACATCCACAACAACAAATTTTCTGGAGAAATTCCTGAGGGTATTGGTACATTGGTTTCACTGGAATACTTAGATCTGAGCTTCAACAACTTCAATGGTGCCATCCCAAGGTCCATCATTCATCTAACACGTTTGAAGAGACTAATTCTTATTAGGAACAAACTCACAGGAACCATTCCAAAGGGCATTGACAAATTGACCGAATTGACTCACATACAGTTGGGTGGAAACATGTTGACGGGAAGGATACCTGAAGAAATAACCAACTTGACCAAGCTTGAAGGCCTTTACCTTGACACCAATAATTTGACAGGCACAATTCCAAAGGACATAGGAAAGCTTCAATTTTTGGACACTTTGTTTTTATATAAAAATAACTTAACTGGAGCTATACCGCATGGCATAGGTCAGCTTAAAATGCTTGTTGATCTGGTTATCATTGACAATAAACTTTCTGGAGAAATTCCTCAAAGTGTTGGTGATTTGGTCTCACTTAAGCGCCTAGATTTGTCCAGAAATCAGCTGAGTGGACAGATTCCTCAATCTCTAGGCAACTGCATGTCTTTGACAGATTTGATAGTGACAACCAACAATTTGTCAGGTACAATTCCATCAACACTCCGTAATTGTGCTTCCCTAAAGAGGCTAAAGATTTCGGAGAATTCATTCCATGGAAATCCAAGCATAAATTTTCCGTCTTCTATGGAAGTTCTGTCTGCTTATTCCAATAACTTCTCTGGTACCCTGCCTGCATCTTTGGTCAATTGTACGCAGCTTCGGCTTTTAGATTTCAGAAAGAATAATTTGTCAGGTGAGCTTCCTTGGTATCTTGGAAAATTTTCTAGTTTGAGGGTTTTAAGCCTTGGCTATAATAATCTTCATGGCAGTATTCCTTCACGGACCACAAACCTCGCCCAGTTGCAGGTGTTGGATTTATCCAACAACAAATTCAGTGGAGAAATACCCTCTGCTCTTGAGAGTCTTCAGGGATTTGGAATCCTCGGAAATCCACAACTGAAGGGCAACACACTCTACGAGGAGATACCAGTTGTAATTAAAGGCTCCGAGTACAAGATCGATTATGTTCTGCAAGCAAACACCATACTCGACTTGTCAAGCAATAATCTGACTGGGAAAATACCAGAAAGGATGGGAAGTCTGAGTAGCTTGAGATTGCTAAATCTGTCCAGAAACCACTTGGAAGGCAAGATTCCAACTTCCCTCGGGCAAATATCCACTTTAGAACAGTTAGACTTGTCTGAAAATGAACTGACAGGAAATATTCCACGAGAGTTGGCTGATTTGTCCTATTTGGCAGTTGTGAATTTTTCCTCAAACAGGCTTTGTGGTCCAATACCTAAAGGAAAACAGTTTGACACTTTCAATGATAAGAGTTTGTTCCAGAGAAATCTGTGCTTATGTGGTAGCCCTTTACATAGTTGCAAGCAAAACAATACAAACTCGGTGCCAGCAGTTCATAAGGTGGGAAGGTCACTGTGGAGAAAGGTGGATGAACATGTCTCACTTGTTGCATTGTGTCTGGGCATAGTAATTGGATTTGGGGGAACTATGTATCTGATTGTGTGCTGGGACAGACTTGGGCGTTTGGTGATAGGTCCCAAAACGAGGAGGTCTTATGGTGTCCACCGACCCGCACGGTAGCATTTGGAGTTTACAGCCTGCAACACGGAAAAGGCCTTTGCTGTGCACCTGGGTACAATGACTGGCTATGGGAATCTCATCTCATCTACCGAATATTTAGTTATATTTATATAGCTATTTTATTTATTTTTAATTTTAATTTGAACTTGTATCACATTAAGGAAATGGTTTGTAACAGGCAGGTCCTTGTCTGTTTATCATAGTAATAGGCTAGTGTGATGGTGAACTTGGAAGCTTGTAACATGTATGTTCAATTTGAGTTAGGATGTTGTATTTGTTTTCGAGGAAAATGAAACTAGTGATGGTGAACTTGGAAGCTTGTAACATGTATGTTCAATTTGAGTTAGGATGTTGTATTTGTTTTCGAGGAAAATGAAACTAGTTTGATTGCATTTGCTTGGTTTAGATTTGCATAAATTAAGTTTGATATTTTTATTTGAGCTAGGAGTTGTATTTGCTTCACCTAGATTTGAGTTATTGTGTATTTGTATTTGAAGCAAGAATAACAAGAGCAATAGCATCATGGTCACTACAAAGTGTTGATTTCAAAAGTTTGATGTTATGTATTGTAAATGTTTGATCATATGTGATTGATGAGGTATATTATAAATAGTCTTTGTTTTTTTTGGTAAAATTAATAGAAGGTGGTTTTGAAAGGGCCCCAAAACCTTTTACAATCGAAAGAAGACAGCAAATTAAAATAGTCCACTTCAGCACTTAAACAGAAGAGTACATAAACTGTAATAGAGTACTAACCAAAACTAAACAGTAATTGTATAAACTGGCACCACAAACCACAAGATCCAAAGGGTCGGAAGATCCGAGAAGACCTATGAGAGAGCCAAGATAGTTCTACAACACAACATCTAACTCTGATATAATCTCACCGGACATTTGAGCCGCATCCCAACGGTCCCTAGCAGATAACCACTTCCCAAAGTAGATAGACGAATCAAGGCAGAAACATATTCTTGATTCCTGCTCTCCATTTTTGAAAATTTCCCGATCCTCATTTTTGAAATAATTCTCACTTCTCATATTCAAAATAATTCCCGATATTGTTTTTTGAAATTAATTAGGTATTTAAAAATACCTTCATTAATGACCCTCATTAATGAATTAAATGGGGTATTAAAATACCTTCATTAAAGACCAATAATTAATAAATTGATTGGGTATTTTAAAAATACCTTCATTAATGACTTAAATGGGTATTTAAAATACTTTCATTAATGATCCATTATTAATAAATTGATTAGGTATTTAAAAGTACCTTCATTAATGAATTAAATGGGGTATTTAAAAATACTTTCATTAATGACCATTGATTAATAAATTGATTGAGTATTTAAAAATACTTTCATAAATGAATAAACTTGGTACATTGAGGAATACAAGTAAGGAAAAGACAAGCCACATAACTGAAAAAGAGATACAGCTGTCCCACCTCTTTAAAAACTGTACCAAATCTTCTAACCAAGCAAACTACCATGGTAAATAGTCTTTGTTGGTGTTATATTTGTTTATGAATTTTTTAGTTTTTTTTTTAATAGTTTGATTGGGACGTGTCTATATAAAAATGACATGGGAATATTACAATTTTGTTTGTATTAATTTTGAAAATTGCATCGGTTGGTATGTCAAAATTTTTTTTATTAATGGTGCACATTGACATATCAAGCATATTCATTAATGTTGCACATACTACAATGTACACATTAATAATTGTAGTAGGCAATTGGTGAATAACCGACTTAGCTATTCTTGCATCTATGCTCAGACACTAAATTTGTTTATATTTGAAGATCTATAATTTGTTTTATTATTGGTATCACAATTCCATGGACTTCGTAATTCAATGTGCAATCATAGAGTTGAAAATAATTATCAAGGCTAAGGTTGCTCGTATATGTTTCCTAAAGGAGTAGTTTGTTCCTAAAGGAATAGTTTGTTAGATTGCATTAGGTCATCAATCATTGAGGATGCTCTTGGATGTGTGCTTGTAAATTAAGTGTGTTAAAGGGCATTAATGAGATAAATTAGTCTATATCCTTGCATCCCTTATTGTTTTCCAAGATTCATTTCATATTTTTTATAGGTGATGCATCTAATCAAATGGAAAATTGCTTTGCTTTTGAATTTTTCCTTTGTCAATGCATTCAACAAGTATAATGACTATGATTTCCACTCTAGACAATGCCATGTGTATGAATATGTGTTTTCGTATTTTGGATAGATCAAAGGCAATGTCCACCAATATTAATCACTAAGATTTATGAAATCTTTATGCTTGAATTGATAATTATTTTTATATTTTTTTATTTCTTGTCTTTGGGCTTGTCAAAAATGACTTCACTATTTGAAATATAAGTGTCTAATCCTTTGTGATGATGTTTGTAAACTATCCTTCTTCTTTTCTTGTGTTTTATGTTAGGGTCATGGAATTCTATCCACACATCATTGGTATCACTTATTTTTGTGTATTCCTTGAACATGTCATCCACACCATTTATAAGGTATTTTTGAGATAGATTTCAACCATCGTATATGGCTTTAGCACAATTATGATGGTAGCATTATTGTGTGGGCATGAAATCTATGTCTCTTATATGTATGGTGATTTATGCATTGTTTCATTACTTCATTGATATTATTTGAAGTTATTGCTTTGGAAAGAAAAGTTAAAGTTTTATCTTATATTGTTCACCCCCCTCTCAGTATAAGCTTGTGTTCTGTAGTAACAATTGGAGCTTGAACCTCAAGCCATTGTCTAAGGAGCATTGAGCCTTTGAGTCACATGTCTTGTAATCATTTTTGGTGCATTAATGGAAGCCATGACTAATATCAACCTGTCTTTTCTTTAATGTGTTTCTAATTCTTGGGTATGTGAGGTTTAAGTGTGATCATTTTGGCTATTAACTGGTGGATCCCATGTCCATTTATGGACGCTTGTTCTAGTTGAAAGTAGGGATTTTTATTATTGGTGCATTCTCCCATAGCTTATGTTTTTTAATTTTAATAAAAGTTTACTTTTTATATTTTTTAATTTCATTGCATTTCCTTTCCTTATAGAACCCACCTAGCGTTAGACTGTGGAGGCCTCTATGCATCAAGTATTAAGTCTGATGAGGATCCAAAATCGATTAAAAACCTTGGAAGTTACCCCACATGTGGTTTTTCATCTATGGTACTTCCTATTATTTTGATCTATGCAAGGTCTGAGTGCCCCTAGTTTTTTAGGGTTTTCCCCCAGATAGGCAGGTGCATTTAGAGATGACAACACTAACAAATAATCTAACTTCAGGGTTATGCATAAGAGGTTGGACTTGAAATGTACTTGTAAAAAAATGGTGAATCCTAATTGAAATCAATGCGAATCATGGTGAATCCTAAGCTAATAAAATTAATCATTTTCACACCAAAATTTGGGATATTTGAAACCCTAAAACATAACTTCATATTTGGGGAACCTTTTGAACTATTTAATTACCTTATAACTTCATAAAAACATCTCAATTAGATCAGGCTTGAAAAGAGCTTTCCAACGAGTACAAATATGCCTATGTTTGGATATATATTGTGGTGAATTGATCCTAAGAAAACATTGGTCCTAAAAATTTTAGGTGAATGGGCCAACATCGAGGGCCCTCATATTCGCCAATTTCTAATTTTGAAAATCTAAATATTTACCCAGTTTGTGAATATTTACCACTGTGCATAACCCTGGCTAACTTAAAACTTAAGCTAACTTAATATTAACAAATAAGATAACTTAGGAATTAATTATAGAAGAGGATTTAACAACTTACATCTAGAAAACCAATGTTAGCCATTAAGGCTCATGAATTACATAATAATAATCCTAAAATAAATAATATAATAACAAGCCTAGGACATGCAATAAACTAACATTTCTAGCTAATAGATGTCCCCATCACTTATTTTCTAGGGTTTACCAATCATTGGATACCTGATATACTTGGGGGTGAATATCCCTAAATATTGTTTCTATCATCATCGAGAATCCATTAACCATAAATTTTGGTTTTGTCCCAAAGCCCAAGTAGCATGGACCTGGATTCATGACTTGTTTAGACCCTTCATGCATAGGCTATTCTCTTGGAAATTATTCCTTCTTAGGGATAGGACCAACATGCCTACAAACATTGATCAAATCTATAGAGTAAATATTTTGTTTAACACTTGGATAAATTGAAATAATGTTATTTTTGCTAGTATAAAAGCATGTATTTTTTTACTTGTGCAAAAGCTATGATTTGCTCAAATATTTTATTGTAGATTTAAGTTCAAGATAATAAGATGACTCTTGAGATCCAATAATTGTTGTATTTGCTAGATATTTTGGAAACATGCTCTATGTACAATGGTCAGAGTCCCATCCTCCCCTTCTTTTCAAAGGAGTTAACCTCCTTCAAGAGGTCAAAAGTGGGCTCATCGTCGATCATCTAGAGCTTCACATAATCCTAGACCATAGGATCATAGAACTAGAGTTAGGTTAGTTCCCCTTCATGTCCCTCCTAATTTAAAGGTTGAATTTACAAAGAACTATACCTATCTTATTTTGGATGGGCAACCCAATAATTGCTCCATTGAGAATGATAGAGGATACTCTAGATAAGCAAATAGAATGGCAATAAGAAGGTGACTAGTATGGTTGGTGATGCATGCAAGAAAAGGGATTTATCCTATGATGAACTTCTAAAGAAACACAAGTTCCCCTTCTATTCATAACCTTAAGATGTATTGTAATCACACATGTGATCAAGGTCTCATGACGACGAGCAAATTCTTAAAAAAACACACAAAAACTTCCCTTGTATGACAATGTCTTCCTATCATATGATCTCTTCCATTGTATGATCACACTCATCATACAACAACTTTCACCATATGACAACATGTATTGTACTACATCAATCCTTGTATGATTAGGTTAATTGTACAATGGATTCTTTAATTGTATAATGATCTCAAGTTGATTTATACAATAGAAAAATGCAATTGTATGACCATCTTTATTGTATGACCAACATATTTTCATGGTATAATACTAATTTAATATGGAAATATGGATTCCTCTAGATGGACTTACTTAGCATGTCACTCAAATGATAATAGTAACCTTTGTATTGGATGGTATCCCAATGAACAATGATCACACATTGATGCTTCACATGAGTCCAATCCGTTGTTGTTTTACACAGTAGGCTTCTTGACAACAACCAAGGTTACCTCCTTCAAACAACATCCTTACTCAAACTACTACCATATCTAACTTCTCTTGTAGAACTATGCCCTACAAACAAAATTTTAACTAATGCATATTTCCATAAACTATATACCTTCATTATTCACACATAAAACATTGGATAGTTTAGAATTTGGAATGTATATTATTTTATTGATAAACAAATATAGTGGATAATTAATTCTTTTGGAGTTCTTTGACTCCTTTTTTCTTCTAAACGGGCATATTTTTCAACCCTCTCTTTTAAATTATTTCTTCTATTCCTTTGTCGTATTTTTTCTCTATAATATACATTATTTTAGACCACTCTAGATCTTCCCCTCTTCTTCCTACCAATTCTTTTATCTCCCTCTTTCTAGGTTTGTCGTTCACTCTCTTCATATCCCTATGTCCATTTAGATTGTCTTCTCTCCCTCCTAGGATATTTTAGTCCATCCCTCAGACATATCTCCCCTCTCTTCATCCTCAAATTTCCTTTATCTATGTTTAGCCCTTTATCTTTTGCTTCTCTATATATATTCCTTGTCCTTTTTTATTTCCTTAGTTTTATCTTCCATGACCACCTTTCATTTTCATTTTCATTTCTATTTTCCTTTATTTGGTTTTTGTATGTTGCTTTTCCTTTTTATTATATTTTATTTGCTCTCCATATCTTTGTATTCCATATAATAGATTAGTATATGCAGTAACAATGATTATGTACAAGGGGATGTTACCTTGCTGGTAACTATTTGGATGCCCCACATCATACTCATCAGCTAAGAGGAAATGTTCCATGAGATCCAACTCATGATCATTAATTGTTCCTCCATGTTATTACATTTTTAGCTTGGTTATCTTCAAAGGTTAAATTTGTTGTTTTATCATATCTTTTCTCTAAGAACTAAACCTCCTATTATAGAATACACTCAACATTTATTTCACCTTGTCCCATTGCATCACATCCATACAAATACAATCAATATTTGTTTTGTTAACAACTTCTTCTTGGTACCAACACCTTTTGGAGTGATCATGTCCTCAAAAACTCTCACAAGGATGTAGGTTCTAACACCTAGTTACAACGTGTCCAAATCTTCCATGCTAACTACAAAAACCCATCCTAGGACCTTTATCCCCTATACTAATATCTCCTATTAGAAATCTAGTCTTATTGTTTCCTACTTGACTTGTTTATCCAAGGCCTTAGATTTTGTATTATGGACAATTTCACACCTTGACCATGTCTTCCTAATAATTTTACATTGTACCTCATTCTTCTCATCAACTTGGAACCAATGCCTTTGGTGTGCCTTTCAAAGCACCCAAAATCTTCATCCCACTCTAATCATAATTTTCTTCACCATATTTTGAAGTACCATTATCACTATCAACTTGAATATTATGGCCTTTATCACAACCACCAATGGCCTAATGAGGTTCATCATTCTCTACTATCCCTTTACCACTTATTTTTATTTTCTCTTTCCTTTTATCTATAATAGGAATCACTACACCATCATCTTCATCGTCACTACTACTATCTACCTAGGTCATCTACCTCTTCCATAAGCTTATTATTTTTCTTATCTCTATCTATTATGTAGCACAAAGGTGTAGTATTCTCGGTGGGGAGGTGGTTATAATATGCTTAGAATGATAAACTTACTACTCTTATTCAAATACCCAAATCGTGCAGTCTTTACAACAATTGATATGTGACCACAAATGAGCTTGTACGGAATCAAATCATACAATTGTACAATCCCAAATCATACAGTTTTAGTGCTGGTATGATTTGACACTTAGTCAGTCCTTAAGATTTGGTTTTTCAAGCTACCTTACATATTTTTGTAACTAATTTGTTCAATTTGCCAATATAGCCAAATCGGGTAAGTTTCTTTCAATCGCATAACTTCCAAATCGGGTAAATTCTTTTTGTACGATTTGTAACACATCTAGTGTACTATTTGTATGAACTAAAAGTGCAGCAAGGTGCCAAATTTGATACTCTTATTTACCAATATTTCTCATACAAGTTTTGGGAAGTTTTAGAATATCAATTAATCCATCTTTACCAACATGCAAGTTCTATCTTTAGGGTTTGAGAAAGTTCTTCACAATGGAAATATCTAGAAACCATACAATATATCCCAAGATGTCTTTCTAGATGCAATATTCCTCACATATTACTTCCAAGGCTCACACCAATGGTGATTCAATTCCATTGTTCCTACTAGTGCATTAACACCATCCATAGACAAAGAAAAGTAGCATGCAACATTCATATACTACAAAACACTAATCCATCATTCTAAAATCATACAATGACGTGAGAGAAAACTATGCAATGTGATTATTCATTCATTACTCTTCAATGGAACATTACAATCACTAACAACTTCCATAAGGATACACAATGAACCAATAATTCCACACAATAATCAGATAGATGCATTTAATAATCAGACTCATCAGGCCAGACTTACGATATTGAAAGGGGGCCTTATGTAACATCTACCTAGGCCATTCCAAGTGGTTCCTTAAGTAATTTGTTATTCACAACTACCCATTTATAATGGAAATATTATTTACATTATTTTACTAAGTCAAATCATATTGTTTATCAAATTCATTTGCAATTACAACTCAAATTTTGCACCTTGTACATTTTAGCTCTAGTTTGTTTTTATTTCTCCTTGTACGTTTTACTCCACTTTGTATATTTTTCCAAAACTATCAAAATTGTCAAAACTGTTAAAACTAGGCAAATCCTCTTGTCACTTCTTCTAGGAGGTGGATTTGCTGCCTACATATGTCCTCCCCTTTACTTTGGTCAGTGTCCTCACCGACTCCTCTTTCTATTTCAATTGGACCTCATATTATTTGACTAAGGATTCACTGTCTTCTAGTTGGGTGCAAATAATTGCATGTTGATTCTGCAACTTGGCTATGTAGTTACCCATTTCTACTACTTTCATACCATACTGGTTGGCTATCTCCTTGGTAGTCTTCAGGAGTTCCCTTAATTATTTTTCTCACTCAGTAGCACTCTTCTTAAGCTTATCCTATAAATGTTCATCTATTTAATTTGTTGCTTCTAACTCTTCATTCTTGTCTATAATGGTCTTCAAATGGTGATTAATATTAGCCTCCAAAGCATGAACAGTATTCTCCTTAACATTCAATTGTGTTTTCTTTTCCAGGATCATATCATTATATCGCTTATTGTCCTTTGTAAGCTCTTCTATCTTCTTATCCTTCACTGCCAGTTGCTCATCTTTTGTAGCTAGCCATATTCTCAGCTATTCATCCTTCACCTGTAACTGTTCTTCTTTTGTTATTATTGAGATTCCAACTCCTTGATACTTCTACTAGTTGTGAGACCTATCCCTTCTTATATTCTAGTGAACTAATTTTAGCCTTGAAACTAGCCCTATTATTCAGTAATTCTTGTTCCAATTTCTTTAACTTTTCTTTTGTTGTAACCTTAATTTTATTCAATTCTTCCTCGATTGCAACCATTTATTTTTGAGTGGCTTCTATCTCTTCTTTCTAAGCTTCCTTGAGCTGATATATTTGCTCCAATTCTATGCTCAGCCACTCTATCCAATGTGTTAGGAACTTCAACTTCCTTAGAGTGATAGCCAAGCATGATTTTACCCTCTTACGTTCCAAATATACTATTTTCAAGGGATAAGTCATATAATTAGATCTATCCAAGTACAACCTCAAATGTTGCCTATAGTTGGTTCTCACTCCATTTGGTAAGTCGTCTCTTCTTAACATCATTGTTACATCTTCCTTGGGTAACCTCCATGGGTGTTGTACATGAATATCAACAATTCTCTTTGTACAATCCTCACTACTCACCCATTATGTTATGTTTTCTAATTCGATAAATACTTGTTCCTCCCTTTGCTTCAATTCTTCTATGCCTCCAATACAAAATTGCAATTTGATGTTGGCCATGGCATTACCCATCTGAGAGAATAAATGGCCCACTTGGTCCTCTACTCTTTTCGCATCCTCCTTAGTTTCAATCTTTGAGAACTATGGTACTTCCAAGAAGTAGCTTTTCTACATCCTCCATAGTTCTTCCTATGTAGGAGTTTGTTCTTCCTCTTCTTCCAAGTGGTGACCAAAGCTTTCCCAAGCTCCATTAGTGCTTTCTCCATATTTATATTTTCTTGTAGTGGAGTCTATCCCACAATTATCTCAACCTCTATATCATATTCAATATCAACAACCTCAGGATGATATTGTTGTTGCCCTGTTGGTTCCTAGAACTCCTTTTGTTGTTTAGGAAATTCCACCTATTGTTATTCTTTCACCTGATATTCTACCTAATTCTTTTGGGCTTCCATTGTTGTGACCTCTTAAACAAAAATATTTTCCTATTATTGTGATGCATTGTATCTTCATGTGCATCACTCTATTCAATTTTATTAGTGCCTTCCATGATGAATCTGAAGTGGGGTTTATTTTTCTCTCTTGACTCTTCTTCAAAGGTTTCCACTACTGCATTGGTTTTCTCTCTTAATTCTTGTGTAGTGGATACCACTTCTTGTACTATTTGCCTCAATTCTGTATCATCCAAAATTTGAGAAGAGTCCAAAATTTTGAGATCGATAGACTAGAAAATCTATTGGGATTCTACCATCTCATCTACCTTTACCCAATTCCAATTGTGTAAATCTAGCTTCTCTGAGTCTGACTGTCCTTCCTCTTACTAATTCTCCTATATAGGATTAAATGGTTTTTTTGGAACATGATTGTTTGTCATTCTCTCCCGTTGTCTTCTTTTTCTTATCTATACTAGGTTGGATTGTATCCCCATAATTTCCTCTCTTTCCTGAACTGATGGTTGCTCCTACTGCCATTTCTAAAGTGCTTTTTTTTCCAGTTCAAGTTTTAACTTCCTAGGTCTTTTCCTTTGATTGTGTACTTCCTCATCTGAAGGAGTATCCTCATGCATTGTAGTAGCCTACTACTTAGGTGCTTTCTTGTTCGAGATTTATCTGGAGTCTACTTCTGAATTGACACTAACTTTACCCATCACAAAATGGTTGGTTTACCTACATTAATATTACTAGAATTTTTCAAGTCTGGAAAATGAATTCCTATCTGTGTAACAGCATTCAATAACAATCCAATATCATGGAAATTCATTCCAAAATTCTTTGATCTTTTTATCAGTACATCATGCATTTTTCTCTCTAAATAGGTACCCCAATCGTACGAAATTCCTTTGGTAATATCTTCCACATACTGGGGCATCTAGATTGGCATCTCTGTGGCTCATGTTTCTCCTAATAGTCGATCCATTAAAATATTCATGGTTCATGGCCAATCCTTCCCAATCAACTGGATCTATTTAATCCTTTAAGTTTCTACACCTGAGATATTTACTTTAGTCAGTGATTCCACATTGGTGAGTGAAGTGATTATGTGATGTGTCTTAATCATATCTAGCAACTTCTTGACTACCTTAGTGTTGTATTCTGGAAATCCAAATGTTCTTCTGAATGCCTCTGCTATGAACTCTGCCTTCACCAATTGTTTACCCATATTAACATTGGCAAGTCTACTTGCAGGATCGTATGCTTGAACAATATGTAATAGATAGTTATAGAAGAAGGTCTTATGGTGTGGTGGCACTTGTGATATCATAGATACACCAACCTTTTCAAATTATTTTCTCCATGGGTGTGTTGGCAATCGAATTGACCTAGATACAAGTTTTCTAAGTCTGCATCACTCTAGTCCCACTGCCAAGCATTGAATACCCGAAAGAAAGGGATGTCCTCCGTGGCAATCTTCAGTAGAGCTGGTTCTGAAAATAAAATGGGGATTTTGAGATAAATATTAAGGAGATACTAAAAGATATGGAAATTAAAAAAAGGAATTGGAAATGGACAAAGGCCAAAAATTCGAGGTGATGGATCGGATGCATGATAGACAACTTAGTTATTTGAACCAACAAAAATCAAAACAGTAAATTTTAATAGAAACCAATATAAAATCCTCAAAACTATGTAAAATCTAGCAAGTATTCCAGGGATTAGTATTTTATCAACAACAAAATCCAAAAAAACAGAATTAAACTATATAATAAAGACACTAATTTAATATAAATCATAGAATATAAGTCATACACAAAGATAGAGAACTCGAACCGAAGCCATAAGCCTTTATTTTGGAATTAGCTTTCAAGTACACAACTAATTTTCTAGAAAAAATATCCATATAAATTACAGAAAAGAAGTAGGCTTTTATAGAATAAATATGCTGCTTTAAGACATTAATACCTAACCACTCCCAAGATGGGTAGATTCAATTTCGATAATAGCCAAAAATAGTCAGTCTCTCACCTTACAGATAACTTAGTATTGAAAATAGAAGGTTTTGATACTGACTTGAACAGTCAATCTGGCATTATAGGTAACTTTTTTTCAAAGTTAGAAAGTTTCGATAATGATCCACAAATGGGTGGTCTAAAATGTAGTAGGGGAGTGGTGCAACCACAAAATGCTGAATAGGTCTGGTCTTCTCTTTTTTTATTCTTCTTACTTGATTTTATATTTAGTGTGAAGAAGCACTCCCATGTGGAGCGCTTTCCACTTAAGCACTTCCATGTGGAGCGCTTTCCACTTAAGCACTCCCATGTGGAGCGCTTTCCACTTAAGCGCTCCCATGTAGAACACTTTCCACATAAGTGCTCCCATGTGGAGCATTTTTCACTTAAGTGCTCCCATGTGGAGCGCTTTTCAACAAAGTGCTCCCTTGTGGAGCACTTTTCACCAAAGCACTCCACAAAAGTGGTCCACAAGGGTTCCAACTCTTGAATTCATGAAGTAGGGTCTTCTGGATCCACGAAACTTGGGATGCCAATTTTAACCAAGGCATCAAAATATTGCAATGATATGTCACACTCCTACATAAGGGAATATGAGAGCATGCGATCTTTCTTTACCAGTTCCACATTGGTGAAGAAATAGTGCAAAGTGGTTTTTATCGCTTCCAAAAACCGAGCCAAGTCACTCATAGGGGTAAGGCGAGTATGAACATCTTCAATCTTCCTAAGCTGGGTGGCTAGATCCAACCAATAGTTAACATTTGCCTAGGTGGACTCCAATATATGTCTATCGATAACCACCACCTCATGTGCTTCTATGAATAATACCAAGACTGTAATCCCCTTTGCTGGTCTCGCTGGAAAATCTTGTAGAGTCTAGGCGCGTCTCCTTGAGGCACTCCCTGGAAGGAAGAACAGGTTGTTCATTTATCTTAGACAATTGGACCTGTAATTTGTTCCTTTGGATAGTGAGCACCTATATTTCTTGGTTAGCTTTGGTGATCACCTTGATGTGGTGATCATGTAACTTGGATGCCTCCTTGCTCTCATCATCAAGAAACTAGAGCTTTTCTTTAAATTCTTCAATCTGAGCCTCCAACGCTTTAACTTGCTTTTTATATTGTGCTTCTAATGCCTCATTTTATTGCTTCACTACAGCTAGGGCTTATTCAAGCTCATCAATTTTGGGCTATGATCCAAAAAAGTGGCCATTGTAATACTCACCATGAGCGTAGATGGAGTCCATACCAAATTGCACATCACCCCTTTTTTGTGTAGTGTCCATCTTGGCAACATACTCCTTAGTGTGGAGGATAGCATAATCAACTGGGGTCATCTCTACATAAGGTATATTCACTAACGATATACTTTCAATGGTGTACAACTTCATTGTATCTGGATCAATTATGCAAACCTTTTGAGCTTGCACCAGGGCCTACAACTCCCTCTTCTTTCGATCCCTCAGATAGCGCACCGTGTTGGAATGAGTTATTCAGATACTCTGTGTGGCTACGAACTACTGATCTATCTCCAAATCATATTCCAATGGTTCCTAGACTTCAATCTCGAGGATTGGAGTAAAGGGGGGAGTGGGAGACTAGATTCAAAATTTGTCATTACCTAGGAATCTTAAGGTGAAGAGACTGCACTCACCCTCAAAGGCGCTTGGGTATCCACAACAGAAATGGTGGGTTGGGGCATCGAGAAACCAACAGAATGGGAAGGGATTGAAAGTAGATCAAGTTCCCTAGTGTCAAATATGTCAATGATGTGCTCTAACCAACCAAAAATAGGGAAGCTAAAAGAAGAAGGGACTGAAAAGGCATTGGGGGTTCCAAAAAAAGGCATGAATATTCCATATGAGGGAAGAGATAGTGCTGATATGGTTGAATAACTAGGAAGAGTGGACTTAGATAATGGAAGTACACTTGATATAGGAACCATTGGGGTTGGTAATGTGGTAGTATTTCCCAAACATAAAACAATTTCATATAAGGGTTAGAAGAATCTAACAATGGCGATGAGGAAGAAAGAATAAAAAAGGGATAAATGCATACCTTGGGGTTCCATGATCAAGGGGGCCATGGAGGATGTATCCAACATTTTCTCCTTATCTTCATGTTTTCTTCCATGTCTGGTGCATCAATGCTTATATGGCCAATGTCTTCATCTACCCGCTTCTCATGTGTGGTGAGGCGCTCTTCATTCTCGCCTTCGTGCTCCTCAATCCCTACGTCCACAGTCATTTTGGCTGAGGCTATAGTTTTTTCAGCAGAGTCTTCTTGGGAAGTCTTAGGAGCATCCTAGACAATTGATCCAAAAGGCTTCTGAGAACTTGTGTGCGGTCTTTTTGTAGCTGGCGATGAAAAGGGGGCCTTAGAATTTCTCTTTGAGGTGACACTTGCTAGATATTGGGCTCTTTTCTTAATTATATAATGATACCCCCAAGACGGCCTTGCCCTTGCCTTGCACTTGCTTGGGATGCTCCAAGTCATCAACTTATTTTGGGTTGCATCCGCCAAGGGGACCTATTTCAACGAATGAGAAAGACTAATACGTATTAATGTTATTATCATAATGTGATGAGAACTTGTCATAAATTGCCAGTGTGGCATCTGAGGATATCTTATCATTGTGGACCCTCATGATCCACCATTTCTAGATTTTATGATCCGTCCAATCTGGGTGCTTGAATTTCCTTTTGGTGATACTAGCCTTGGACAGTCTCTACTCTTGATTGATGGATGGATTGTACTCAGTCTCCATAGTGTAAAACTCCAACCATGAGGGCAAAGGTATCATATTATCTACATGCCATTCTAGCTCTAGACTTAGTGGATTATTATGTTGGCTCTCCATATCATAATTGGGGCAAGAGTGAAAAGATTTGACATGGAGGTTTCTTTGAATGATGTCATGTGGGTCCCATTTATAGCAATGGGGAAGCTAAATCAGCCTGTAATTTGAAAGCGTATCATCAGAACAACGTTCTAACATTACTGCATTATCTTAAAGTCTCCAAACTCGAAATAAGTAGATACTATCACCCTCCTACCCTGACATTTCCTGTATTCTTCATTGGTGTGGTCAAGTTGGTGGGAAACCTCCAAGGAGAAAATATAGGGCATGGTGTAATAGGGCAATAGAAAAGGATTTTCTATAAACCTATAGAATCTAACTACCAGGCCTTGGGTGAGCAAAAAAGTGTCCCCCAACTACTCATCTACCAACTGGTTCCTTAACTCCATTGGAACCCAATCACACTGGTCATATACTATCTTCAGTGTTGGCCTAAGGGAAATCTGATTGAAGACGTAGTAAGACTCATTTATGGATAGGCTGTTCATCTAGAGATAGACTGGCAAAGGCTTACCCTCTTCATCTGTCTAATTCTTTGCTATATTGTGGAACTTTTCATGCATATGCTAGAAGAATAACCACACTAGTAGGGATATGAGTCTAAATTATTCATCCTTAGGGTCAGAACACCGAATATGGGCTAAATACCCATGTAATTGCTATGCCACAAATTCTAACCAGTCATAAAAGTCTGGAATAATACCTAGCCTCACTTTGGAAGGAAAATAAATATTATTTTCTAGTATGTCCTGTGCCATCGAAACCTGCCAATCATACACCTACTCGTTTGTTTGGAGACCTGATATGTACACCAGGATGGAATAAATTTTAGGGTGTGCAAACTTAGCCAAGGATTTCGAAAGCTGGGGAAATTCATCTACTGCTACGGTGCTCCCTAGCTGTCCCCTTATAAAATGTTGCATCTCTGGTGTTGGCTGGTATCTTTCACTTTCTTCATTTGTGTGTATTTTTCTTGGAATGGACTCGGACGAGTGCTTCCTCCCACAAGCAAAAGCTTCTCAAACAGAGTTGGATGTGATGGCAAATAACGCTTCTGCCTAGGCATTCCTGACCGTTTTCGAGTGGGCATCATAGAAAAGTGATATGGCTTATATGAATTTCGAGTAGTGATGTACTGGAATGCATGTGTAAAAATATATATGCGAGTGATAAAAAGCCAAAAATAGATTTATGGTCGGGACTTCTCTATGTGCTTCTTCAACTTCTAAGCGCAATAGCTCCACCTCCTTGTGGGTGACCAAAAAATATCGGTACTGAAAGAGAGGATGCTATGAGGTTGTTAATTCAACTACCTTTTTCTTCTACTTTTGCATCTTCTTTGGTTTTTCTAAACCAGATGCCCTAGCCTATGTAGCTTTTTCTTTGGATTCTCTCTCTTTTTTCTCCATTTTCTAAGCCCTTTTGCTTTCTTTACCCATGTCTACTATAGAGAATTAGCGTAATTTGCCCTTCAAAAGTGTTGGTTCTCTAAAATAATACTAAACACAATGGTAGAGGAGAATACAAAAATGCTCCAGGTGATTTTTTAAGCAAATATTTTAACAAGGAGCCTGCCACCTTATAGCATGAAATTTTAGGCTACCACATTTTAATGTTGAGGACTTGAAGTTAATGCTGGTAGAGAACATGTAGGAAAGTGTGTGATTTGAATTACCCATGTGCTAGTGGTTGCTTTTTGGAAGTGATAAATAACAATGGTGGACAAGGACATTCCATTGGGGTGCATGCTAAACATTGGGAGGAGCTCTTATACTAATATGCATGGAGAGCGCACCTTGGCTGATGGTGAGGTAAATCACTTTGATTGGGTAGTCGTATGGTTATCATTTTTTAAAGAAAATTCTATGCTTTTAGGGTTAGGGTTTGAAAGTGACCCTTCCATCGATGCTCTTATCCCTCCATGAAACTTGATGTGATCTAGACGGTCAGTTCGAAATAAAACAAAAAATAACTTTTAAGTGTGACTTTTAGCTTAAGCGCTCCCTTGTGGAGAACTTTTGGCTTAAGCGCTCCTTGGTGGAGCACTTTTGGCTTGAGTGCTCCATTATGGAGTGCTTTTACCTTAGGCACTCCCTGATGGAGTACTTTTGGCTTGAGTACTCCCTTGTGGAGCGCTTTTGGCTTAAGCACTCCGTAGTGGAGTGATTTTGGCTTGAGTGCTCCCTTGTGGAGCGCTTTTACCTTGGGCGCTCCCTAGTGGAGCACTTTTGGCTTGAGCACTCCTTGTGGAGCACTTTTTCCTTGAGCGCTCCCTTGTGGAGTGCTTTTGGCTTAAGCACTCCTTGGTGGAGCACTTTTGGCTTAAGCACTCCCTTGTGGAGTGCTTTTACCTTGGGTGCTCCCTTATGGAGCACTTTTCCCTTAAGCTCTCCCTTTTGGAGCACTTTTGGCTTAAGCACTCCCTAGGGGAGCGCTTTTGGCTTGATCTCTCCCTTGTGGAGCACTTTTACCTTGGGTGCTCCCTTGTGGAGTGATTTTGGCTTAAGCGTTCCCTTGTGGAATGCTTTTACCTTGGGCAATCCCTAGTGGAGCGCTTTCGACTTAAGAACTCCCTTGTGGAGTGCTTTTACCTTGGGAGCTCCCTGGTGGAGTGCTTTTGGCTTAAGTGCTCACTTGTAGAGCATTTTTAAAGGGAATATTATTATTAATTTTTTTGGAGAACTTGAAATCGGGGTGCTTTACCTCAAAGCCCCCCTTGAGAAAATATTACATGGTAAAAGAGAAAGGACTTGGACTACTTAGTAAAGAAATCCTGCTCCTACCAAAAACAAGACTAATGCCAACTATATCATCCTGGCTGTAAAAAAAACTAACTATACAAACCCTTTTAAAAGATATTATATACACAAGAAATACCTGGGATATTAGCGGTCTCTGTCAGAGCCTGGAAGATGATACATTTTTAGAAGAAAGGCATTCACCGCAATTGGGAGGGTGAAACCTTCCATATCTTGGAGAATGAAATAGTTGATCTGGTTAACTCTAGAGATTCGAAATGGGCCTTCCCAAAAGGCATCAAACTTATCATGGTTCCCTGGTTGGTATTTGTTTTTGTTCCACTTTAAAACCAAATCCCCGATGTTGAAGAGTTGATCAAAAGTTCTTTTTTCAAGTCAGCTTTTGGTGGATTCAAAATGCTTGGTGAAGGCTCCGTAGGCTTTCTACCTTTCTTCTTCCAATTGCAACAACTGTGCCAACCTTGCATATATCAGGTTGAATTGACCCTCTTCAGTGTCAAGCCATCTAAGCAACTATAATGTAGGTAGCTCTATGTGTGTAGGAAAGACAACATCTTTTCCATATACCAATGAGTAGGGTGGGGGTCTTGATTGATCGTTTGATAGAAATTTGGTCGGTCCAAAGCGACTGGTCTAAGAGTAGATGCCAACTTTGCTTATTTTTTAACAACATCCTCTTCAATATCTGTAGCAGGTTTTTGTTTGTGGATTCAACCAGCCCATTGCCCTATGGGTAATAGTTAGATGAGGTTTTTAAATAGATTCCATGCTTGATCATGAATTCATAGATCCTTATGCCAGTGAAAGGGGAGCCATTATCAGACATGATAGCTTTAGGTACACCAAAGCGAGTGATCAGCCCTTCGAGGAAGGAGATAACTATGTCTTGGTTAGCCTACTTGGTTGTACTTGCCTTTGAACATTGAGTGAAGTAGTCTATGGCAGTCAAAATATACTTTTGGTCAATAGAGGAGTTGGGATTGAGGACCCCAATAAATTCTAGACCCCACTATTGGAAGGGAGATTCCACTTGTATGGGGTGGAGAGGAAGCGATGCATTCCTAGTCCTTCCTGAGTAGCGCTGGCAAACAGTGCTGACTGATCTTGAAGGCATCCAAAAAAAGAGTGGTCCAATAGTATCCTGCTTTGATGATATTTAGTGCCATTGGTCTACCTGTAAAATGCCCTCCTAAAATCGTGAAGTGAAACTCTTCTAGTATTTTTGCCTTCTTCAATTATTTAATACATCTCAGGAGGACTCCATGAATGTTATGATAAAATAGTCTGTTAGGCATTGGGATGTACCTTCCAACTTACAGATGAAATATCCTACAATGAGAAGTGTTGAGGTGGGACGGGCATCTACTTGTGTCAAAGTATCTAACCAGATCATCTGTCCAATCTAGGTTATTGATTGATGAATTAGCGAGATTGTTGTCTAGGATAAAATTGTTTAAGTGGGGACTTATAGCTTCAACTGCAACATTTTTGGCCAACTCTTGGCATAGTTCTCTACCTCTCACAAACTTAGTGGGGCGTATCTCAATGTCAAATTCCTGGATATTGGTGACCCATCCAACTCTTTTATTGCCTAGATCACCTTGAATGATGAAATTACAGACATCTGGGTGTATCATGTACACTACCATCTTACTCTGAGAGATAAAATGTCAGAACTTATGAAGAGACCTCATCACTACATGCACCTATCGCTCAATGAAATTGAACTTATATTCATGTGGTTGGATGATTTGGTTGAGAAACGCTATCGAGCACTCATCTCCCTCGTATTTTTTGCCAGAACAACAGCGTAGCTCTCTGGCTCCCCGACCACGTATAGGATAAAATATCGTGAATAGTCAAAATTGATGAGGATGGGATCCTGGGAAATCCACTCCTTAATTTATTGAAAATCCTATTTCCTTTCATCTATCCACTTGAATTCAAAATTCTTCTTTAGGAGTTGGGCCATCGGTTTAATTACTTGGGCAAAGTCAGTGATGACATTTTTGATAAATTTTATTTATCCGAAAAAGAACTACAGGGCATTTTTATTTGCTGGTAGTGGAAGGTGTAAAAGTGCCTCAGCTCGAGTGGGATCAGCAGTTAACCCATTTTTAGAGATCACATATTCGAGTAGCTTTCCTTTTTCACTGTGAAGATAGACTTCTTGGGGTTGATGGAGATCCTAAACTCTCGATATTTTTTAAAAGCTCATTGTAAATGTAGGCTATTTTCCTCCCTCTTATGGTAGAATACCGTCATGTCATCTAAGTAAATTACGATGACATGTTTCAACAGTTTGCCAAAGGCAAAGTCCATTGCCCTATGGAAATTTATCCCAACATTTGAAAGGTCGAAGGGCATTCATTGGTAGGCAAATGTTCCCCAATTAGTGGTGAATATTGTTATATGTTGGTCTTCATCCTTGACCTAGATCTGGTTGTAGCTAGAGAAACCATCCAACAATGGAAATATTTGTACTCCTTCCACCATGTGAAGGATTTGATCGATATGGGATAGTGGGTAGTGATATTTGAGCGATGCTTGGTTGAGATTTTGGAAATCAATGCATAAACAGATATCACCATTCCTATTTCGTATTGGAACTAGGTTGGCCACCCAAGAGGAATGCTTTATTGGATAAATAATCTTAGCTTCAACCATCTTTAGAAGCTCAACCCTCATCAAAATTTCAATGTTCGATTTGATAGGTCTTTGCTTTTGTTCGAATGGTTTGACTTCCTCTTCCAGCTCGATGGTGTGTTGGATTATATTTTTATCATATCCCTTTAGGTCTTGGTAGCACCATGTAATGATGTCATGGTATTCTTTGCAAAAGGGATGAATCTATTTAAGCTCTTCAGATATGCAGTCAACTCCCACCTTGATAATATTTTCTAGCTGTAACTCTAGGTCCATGAACTCTTTTCGGTCCACCTTGATCTTATGGTTGATAGACCTATCATTCTGATCGAATAAGATATCCAGCGTGATAAGACCATTAAATATGTGGTTATTTTTAAGCTGGATTAATCCCTTGTAATATTCTTCATTGTGGATCCAATATTCGATGGAGGATTCTTCATTTACCAAAAAATTGATCAATTATTCATCATTATCGAACACCTACCAGTGAAGCTTTTTATCAGGTACAGAAGACCTATAGATTAACCTCACTGTCTTTGGCTTGTGCATCATATCATATGCTGGTGAAAACCAAGCACTGATGGAGGCCAAGATATCCACAATTTTGTTTCACTCTCACTAAATTGACTTGATGTTCAACACTGTGAATGATTCAAGTAAATACCATACCTTGTTGTAGTACACTTTTAAGTAGTGTTGCTTGGAGATGCACTTACTGGTAACCTAGTTGCAAATTAATTTAAAATATCCAAATATCTGCAACTATCTAATGTTGAGCTTTTTAGCTTTTTTGAGTCTGAGGCATAGATCCTTGTACTCCACCATGTTATTTGTACAACTCCATGTGAGCCTGTACAAATAAGTCTTTTGCTTGCCTGATGGGGATACTAGCTCTTGCACCATTTTTACATTGGACACCGTCAAAGTACAACTTCCATAGCTTATCAAGTGCAAGGGATTCTCTAGGGGGCATATTTATTTTTTCCTTTTCAGGTTTTGTTAATGAATAACAACCCAAATCATTCCCAATGACAACATTGAAATATATCATAGAAAAATCTTCTTTGACTCGAAGATCATAGAGGGATTCTTCCATTAGGTCTATCATCTGCATTTATTCTACCATGAGGTTGACAAATACTGAGCCTTTTTCTTCATATTCAATATTTTCAACATGAAAAGTGGTAGGCTTCTCATTGAAGAGTTTGAATCTCTTCCCCTTTAATGGGATCTCCAAGTGCAAGTAGTCGAGGGAGAGATAGCCTCCCAACTTAGTTGTGAATTATCACGAGAGGCACATACTAAAGTATGGCTCTATTTCGAATACCACTATATCTTGGATAATGGTGACTTGTGGCATCTGGTGGAGTTGTATGGGAACATCTTTGATAACTTTCACCATTTTTATAGGAGTTTTGTCTTGTTGCAACACTCTAGGTTTGCTTTGGGTCTATTCCATGACCATGATTTCATAGACCACCTTGGGAATGATGGTCATCGCGGTGCCTAAGTCAATCATGTAATTATGCATGACCTACACTTCCATGCAAAGGGAAAGGTAGAATGGTGGGGGCCAATTATTTCTTATGGTTGAGGTTGTCAATGAAGACGCAAATACTATCTGCATTGGTCTACTCCTTTTGTCCTTTGAGGATTTGAGGGATTCCTGCAAGAGGTCAACTTGACCTGGGAGTTGGAGAGCATCGTAGAGGATTACCTTAGTCAAAGACCTTTTAATTTCTTTGACGATGATGTATGTCAAAGTATCTGGTTCTCCTACTCCCTTAGTTGGCTCATACATCCTTCAATATTGTTGTGTGGCATCAACCTACTGGTGCTTGGTCAATGAGGGATATTTGAGTTTTTCTCTAGCATCATCTTGCATGTTTTCTTGTTGAGGGACATTTTCATTTCTAGCATGAAGTGACAGGTAGTCCTTCGGGAGCTCAAGCAACTTTGAGGTCGCTGCTGGATTGGGAACTTTGGCTGAAGGTTGTGCCTTTTGGCTCCACGACTTGGGTGGTTTTGGTACATTTAATGGATCTATCTAAGCTAGATCTGCTTCAATAGCTTTCTTACCAACTCTAGTGAGGATTGAGATTTGCTTGTCGAAAGGGATTGCAAAATTGTGATCAGCTTCACAAATTATATTGACTTGCTCATAAGCTCCACCGTATAGTGTCTGAACATAATTGAGGTGCACTACACAGGTTTCTTCACTGTGTGGATAATTACATGTAGTACACCAATATGTTGGGTCTGAGATGTTGATATCTCCACTGCTCATCACAAATAAATTCATTTCAATCTTTCGGTGGGCAGATGATGCCTACTCTTTTGTGATCAAAGGAGGAGGGAATCTTCTATGCTAAAATCATTGGTCATCCTGTCTTCTCCTCATGACGGTCATATGATTCACCATAGTCTTCATGTATACCTTCACTTCTTGTAGCTCTTTGGCCTATGCCTCATTTACAACTACCTGGTTGGCAGCGGTCTGACTTGTAGATACCGATAATGCAGTAAGTGGCATAGGTAGCATCGGGTACTAAATAGGTGGTAATTGAGAAATAGCAGGTACTTGATACTACGACACAGGTATTTAAAATTGTGAAGGAGGCATCATTTGGTATTGAGAGGATGGATTCCATGGTTGGTTAGGGTACATCTAAGAAATAGGTGGAGCAAATGCACTCAGGTATATATTTTTTGGAAAATCTAGATAAATCAAGGTTGCCGCCCTGGGGGGTAACTTCTTGATAGCTATTAGGTCAACCTCTACCTTCTAGGCTTGTTCATAAAGAAAAATAAATGTATTGATATTAGCATGTCGAATGCTCATGCTAATATCTGAGTGGAAATCCCTTAAGTAATAAAATACAGCCTACTCAGGTGTGGGCCCAAGCTCGTCTGTGACTCTCTGCTAGGTCCTTGCAAACCTAACATTGAATTCGACTATCTCTTCTTGAGGATGCCTTTGAATAGTAGTAAAATAGTGCAAAAGAGAGAAGGGGTATGCTTGTTCATTGAATTCCCTTATCATCTGCCCAGCTAGTTGATCCCATGAAGTAATGGTGTTAAGCACGAGCGACCAGTACCAATAAAGAAGTTACCTCTCAGTGAAAGAACCAACAACTTCACCATAACATATTCATTGGTTATTTAATGGATGATCGCCAGTATCCTGTCGTCTTGGATGTGCTCTTGCACTATCTTTCTCATGCCATCATAAGTAGGTAGGGCCTTCAAAGTGGTTGATGGCATGATATCGTGAGCCTGTAAGGCGAGCAGTCTTATATGATTCTACGTCGTAAATTGCCTGGGTGGAGGTGGTTGTACCATGTGGAGTGGAAGAGTTGGTAGAACTTGTTGAGTCAGAATGATCAGAACACTAGGAGGACCAGATTGATCATTTGGTGAGGCTGGAGTATACTGATGATCTAGAGAATTTGGCAGATTTGGAGGTAAGCTAGTCGTTGTGCTATCAAGAGTTGGATTCTGTGAATCAAGAACAACTTCTTGTGATGATGTCTTGATAAGTGATATATTTTACTAGACCACCCTAGTACGTTCTCCTAAAGCATCAATGTCAAGCTCATAGAAATCAATTTCATATTCTGTATTTCTATCTCTCCACCTCGTACGCATGAAGGCATGCATTTTTACATGGGTCTATGAGATTTAGAGGTATCTGAGTTCTGAATAGTCACTAGATGTTCATATTTGACAGCACTAAGATGAACATCACTTCTTAATATTTTTTTAACATGGAACGTTTGCATCCCACCAGGTGTGCCAAAAATTTTTGGAAATCAAACTGACATAGATATGGGTTTTCTAAGTCTACAGCACCCTAGGCCCACTGTCAAGCATTGAATACCCAAAATAAAGGGATGTCCTCTATGGCAATCTCCAGAAGGGCTTGTTCTGAAAATAAAATGAGGATTTTGAGATAAAGGTTAGGGAGATACTGAAAGAGATGGAAATTATGAAAAGGAATGGGAAATGACCAAAGGCTAGAAATTTGGGGTGATGGACCAAAAGCACGATAGAAAAAGTTATTTGAACCAACAACAATAAAAACAATGACTTTTAATAGAAACCAATATAAAATCCTCATGACTATGTAAACTCCAACAAGTATTCCAGGGATTAGTATTTTATCAACAACAAAATCTAGAAAATGGAATTAAACTGTATAATAAAGACACTAATTTAATAGAAATCATAGAATAGAAGTCATACACAGAGATAAAGAACTCAAACCAAAGCCAAAAGCCTTTATTTTGGAAGCAGATTTCAAGTACATAGCTGCTTTTCTAGCAAAAGTTATCCATATAAATTACAGAAAAGAAACAAGCTTTTATAGAAGAAATCTACCATTTTAAGATATTAATACCTAATCACTCCTGAGATGGGTAGATTCAATTCTGATAATAGCTAGAACCAGTTAGTCTTTCAAATTATAGATAACTTAGTATTGAAAATAGAAGGTTTCGGTACTGACTTGAACAGTCAATCTAGCATTATAGGTAAATTTTTTTCAAATTTAGAAAGTTTTGGTAATGATCCACAAATAGGTGGTCTGAAATGTAGTAGGGGAGAGGTGAAACCACAAAATGTTGAATAGGTTTGATCTTCTATTTTTTTATTCTTCTTACTTGATTTTATATTTAGTGTGAAGAAGCACATCCATGTGGAGCACTTTCCACTTAAGCACTCCCATTTGGAGTGTTTTTTACTTAAGCGCTTTGTATCGCTCCAAATTTTTTGCACCCTTACCTTCAGGCTATAGGATCCGCGCCCGAAAGGGGGATGCGAGAAGGATGGGACAATACCTCAGAATGAGAGGCCCTTTAAAGGTCTTGCATCTCGAGGGAGGGGTATTAAGGTGATTTTTTTATGGATGGTGGGGTTCACCAAGAAACGTTTAGTGGCAGTCTCCACGCCTAGGTTGGGAATGTGTTTGATGTGTTCAATTTTTATCTTTAATCATTCAAATCCTAGGTTTGGAAAAATGAATCTAAACTGTTCTATATGAAATGCATATTTAAATGAATACAGAAAGCAACAATGAATATCAAGTACAGAGAATATACTAAATAAGGACAAGTTAAACCTGATTCTGGATGTTTGATGGAGGTTTTGATTTTTGAAGCAGTCAAGATCGCCTCTGATATGACAGGATCATCTGTGATCATACAAGATCGTCTGAGATCTGACGAATTCGTCAGAGACATGCAATCAAAGAAATAGACACAGAACATAGAAAATGCAGCAATACTAACAGAGGAAAACAATGTAAAATGATAATATAGATACTAAAACGATAATTACGAATAGAAATTCAAGTAAATTATAGTATTCTAATGACAAATTATGATCTTATCATGCACTTAAGATATATGGGTGAACTCCAAAATGTAGAATAGCAAAAAATAACAATAAACTGATCTAAATGTAGAATGAAACAGTAGACAAGAAGAGAAAAGTGTAAACTTTGGGCACTAATTGCCCCTAATGTTGACTGCAGTCGAAATCATCTGTAGAGTACAAAATCATCTCGAATTGGGGTGTGATCGTTCGAGATCGTACAGGATCATTTGTGACGATCTGAGCTTGCTCCGGTTGAAAAACAATGAAGTTCCTGCAAACAAACTTGGAAAAATACGAAGGCAAATGGTGATTTAAGATGGTCTAATGCAAATAGAACTCGTGTTACAGGAAAATTCAGCCAGGGGAATGTCAAGGGAAGGGCCTAAGATTAAATAGGCATATGAAGGAGGTTGGGAGGTTGGAGATCATCCCAATTTGGGAGATCTCTAATGGGGGAAGTCTCTAATCACGCAGACATGCTTTTGCCCAGGTTAGAGACGCCGTTGAAACAAAAGCTAATTATGAAAAATTAGTTTTGGGACGAAATCGTCTGGACGTTCTAGTCCAGATGAAATCGTTCGATCTGAGGTGATATCATCTGATCGACGACGATATCGTCCGACGGTCACAACAAATCCTAAAAATGGCACAAAAAACAAGGAAAGTGGTTTAACAGGCAGTTAACGGGCGGTTCGAGGTTAAAATTTAAATTTGAATTATTACTAAGGTAATTTTAATTATTTGCTAAGTTTTACTGCACCAATTTTAGGGTGCTACATTTTGCCCCCTCTTTAGCGAATTTTCTAAAGAAAATGCGTTAAATATGAGTTCTTCTCGATCTACAAGAAAGCAAAAATTATTCCCATTTTTAGGTGACGATTCTAGGTCGAATCGTACGATAGCTTACTATGGTGCCCCCTCCGTGTTTTTACCCAAATCGAACGTTTGAGGTAAAAACACGGAAAAGCAAAATTTTAAAAATGTTTTTAATTGTTTTTGAATAAAATTAAGAAAAATAGGGTAAAACCCTAATTCATTGTTATTGTTCATTTTCTTGGTTTCTAGAGCTCTGCAAACAAGATGGTCAAGACAGCGCACAGATCGACAGAGGTCCGACGTGGGCTACGGGTAAGGGTCCAAACTTAATTTAGAATGCTTTAATTTTGAATTTCATGCTTTTTAGATTAATTTTGAATGATTATTGAGCATCGCGGTCGTTTTTGGGCCGTCGATGTCGTCAGGACGAAATCGTCTCAATTTTGTCGAAATTGTCTCGATATTGCCGATTTCGTCCAAGGGTAAAATCAACGATATGGGGACAATTTCGTCTAATAAGGGATGATTCCCTCTTGCAAAATCGAAGACAAATTTGCTAAAATTTTGGACGATATCGTCCAATAGTGGACGATATCATCATTTGCATGAAAGTGAACTTATTTTACTTGCATTTTTAATCACTGTTTTATTAATGATTTTTATTGTTTTGTTGTTTATGTTACAAAGAGGATTACTAAAGAGCCAGAAATAGAAATACGGTGGGCTGAAGGATGACTTGGCCACTCTATCTCAGGCAGAGCGAGATCAGTTGGCTCAAGTCGACTTGCAGCATGTGGCAGATATGCCACGGGTTTCTATAGATATGGGGCTATTGATAGCCCTAGCAGAGAGGTGGTATCCGGGTTCTTCTTGTTTTCGATTATCGATAGGGGAGATGACTCCCACATTGGAGGATGTATGGAGGATTTTGAGGATCCCCATACAAGGACAACTAATAACTCCCACGGCCAATCAGGGCCACGCGATGATGCGACTATGCGAAGATTCGAGCTTCGCCCTGGAGAAGGGCGGAGTGAACATCGAGTCGCTACGCCAGATGCTTGGGGCATCTACACTGACACAGGTTTTGGCTGGGGTGGTAGGTGGTCTGCTGCTATGCCATCAGAGTGGATGCAGACTACCATGGCTACTGACAGATGTGGTCTATGACATGAGAGACCACGAGTACAGGTTTGCTTGGGGGAGCTTTGTACTATGTCGATTGTATAGGATCCTGTATGGGGTTGTATACAAGGGAGGTCGATGTCTGGTTTTGACATCACTGCTGCAGGTTTGGTGCTAGGAGCATATCACGGTGCAAAGGCCGATAGGGCTCCCACTGACAGGGATTGACGGGGAGAGGCCCCGAGTTTTTTACTGGTGGCTTCGGAGAGGGTCATAGCGACGAATAGATATGCCAATGTCCCGGAGACTACTTGATGACCTTGCATCTGACCAGATCAACTGGAGGCCTTGGAGAGATCATCCAAGGTGGGCTGAGGATGGAAAAGAGCTAGCTCATGTTAGGGGAACCTGTTGGCTAAGGATGGAGAGGAGAGAGGTGGAGCTCCATCGCTATGACCAAGTTTTGAGGTAGTTAAGTCTATAGCAGGGGATCCCATATCTCAGGGACTACGAGTTTTTCTGGACTGTCTAGGATAACACTTCAGTAAGTAGGGCTCTAGATATGTAGTGCTTTTGGATTGAGGATGCGGACGATGCCCCCATCCAGCCAATGG
This sequence comes from Wollemia nobilis, assembly GCA_028583015.1. Lineage (NCBI taxonomy): Eukaryota > Viridiplantae > Streptophyta > Pinopsida > Araucariales > Araucariaceae > Wollemia > Wollemia nobilis. The sequence continues at coordinate 710,060 of JAQPPZ010000101.1, forward strand.
ATGGTGACGACACTGGGGTTGTTGATGGCTATGATGCCTGGTACGTAGGCATCTACCCTCCTCGGATGATGAGGGCTCAGGGTTTGATTCACACAGTTGTGCATCAGATGGGGAGGCGATGCCAGGCAGCCATTGAGGCGACATAGGGTCATGACGGGAGAGAGTAGAGGATGCCACAGGCTTAACAGAGGCCATGGTAGTAGAAGAGGAGGGAGGAGAGACCCCCTTCTCCACGGAGAGAGAGGCCACCATCACCCGATAAGGGCAAGGGTGTCGAGGTAGGAGAGAGTAGCGAGATGGCTACTCTCTAGGTGGAGACTGTTTGTCTCTAGGCTTAGGTGCAGTCCTTGTAGGATGAGGCTGCACAACATCAAGATGAGGCCACACAGCTCAAAGATGAGGTCACACGCCTCAAAGCACAAAGCGGAGGGGTGAGCACTCAGGACCTAGCATGAGCTATTGTCCAGATCACATTCTATCAGATGCTATACTACCATATGGTGCTAGAGGGATAGAGGTTACCATTGTCGGCCCCCATTGCAGAGCCTATCATGATGAGGTCATCGAGGACATCATAACGATCAGAGTCCAGGACTCATAGCACCACATGTACTGCGATGGGGCCACCTCGTCCACCTCGGGGTGGGGGAGGAGATGAGGTTGAGAGCTTGAGGGGTTCTCAAGGCTAGCTGCTACAGACTACACTACATAGATTGATACATAGTGTTTATTATTTTTGATAGAGGATTGAGTATGCCGAGGTCGCATTGTGGCATACCGATCCAGCTTTGAGATGATGTATATATTGTTGATATATATATAGATGAGATATTTTTGATCATATGACTTGTCTTATGTGTTTGTATGATGCTTTAATGTTTTGGTGTGATTGATTTGATGATTCATGTAATTATGTTGTTTGGAAATATTATGGTTTAAATGTCATGCTTTTAAAATTTAAATGAAATAATCTGATGTAAACAAATTGGTTGTTTGTGGGATAATTTGATAAAAATAAAAGGGGCTTCTAACAATAATTTCAAAGGACATTGTCACTATTATAGACCATTTCATGGAGTCACCGCTCACTAGGTTGTCAAGCTAATCATAGTATAAAAATATTGTTAAAAGTAAAAGAGTGCTTAAGAGACTGTCTTAAGACTTTTGTGTTGAGATCATGCAAATGATGATGATGATGGTGATTTGTTTTCAGATTTCCATGAAAATATTATGCATAAAAATGATTTTTGCTAGGCATAAATTCCTAAGTGTGATAAATTTTTTGAATAATTCCCTAGGAATTATACCATCATTGCAAAATTGGATGTTGACATAATGACATGAAATAGCAAAGTATTCGGTCTTTTAAAGCATAATTGTGGAACATAATGATTTAAGTCATATGTTTTTTATGATTTGAAATAAATGGGAAATAAAATTAGTTCGATGGTTTGCGCTAGGCATAGAATTATAGATATAAACTTATACCATCATTGCGAAAGTCAAAGAAGAAAAGAATAGTTTTATTGCATGGTTGAGTTTTAATTTTTGAAAATAAACAGAAAATATGAAGATGAGGACTTGTGCTAGGCATAAAATTCCAATTTTGGTTTTGGAACTATACCATCATCGTGAAAGTCAAAAGTTATATATAAATGTAACTTTATTGCATGTTTTTTTTTAAAATGATTTTGATTTTTTTTTTGGTAATGCATGTAGTTGTCTTTATACTAAACAATTGTTCTTAGAGAAGAAAATGAAATTATTCTAGAAAATTTTGCAAAAATATTTCAAAGTATCTTAAAGAGAAAAATTAGATTTATAAGGAATCCATGTGCGTATGTGAGTTCATTTCCGATCTTGATTTATCATAATGATACACAAAATCTCTTAAATACAAATGTGTGTGCAATTGCTTTGTGCATTTACTAGTTTTGAGCAAGATAATTTGATACAAGTGATTTGAATTAACCAAATAAGTGTTCATTAACCATGATTTAGATGCATATAACCATACCAGACTACTATGTAAGTTAGGTTTATCAAGATCTAGCTAATCCATAAGCAGACATAGGTCTATACAAAAGAAGGTCGCTAATGTGACAGACATATCGCCATGCTAGGATTTACCCAAGGCCAAGCGGGTTGGGCACAAACCACCTGTTATGGGGCTTACCTCACAGTTTTCGAATAATTGAGAATTACAGGGATTCAAGCTCATCAACCCTTCTTTTCTTTTCAATGGGTAGGGAAAGGGATTTTATTGCTTTTGCTTTTGTTTGTTTTGCTTTCTTTGCTTTTTTTTTTTTCGTATCTTTTGCTTTGATATTTGAGATAATGTTGAAATAACCTTTTTATTTTTCTCTTTTTCTTGAACTTTTCTTTTCTTCCTATGCTAGGGATACTTGCTCGGATTAGCTGTAGAGCAAGGGATTTTTATTTTGGGTAGGGGTGAGCTTGTCCTTTTGTCAATTCTCAAAGATTCTAGACCATGTGCCTGATAGGATAGCAGGGGAAACTTTTCACTCAAGAAACCACTTCTACTATGTAGCATAGCATGGACATTACAAATATAATCATTTTATTGTGAAAGGATATGCTTGGTTTAAGTAAATAACAAGATCAATTCTCTATGCTCAAAACTTTATTTAATTAAATTTTGTGGACTTTGATATAAGAGAGATTAGTAATCATGCCAAATAAATCAAGATATTTATTCATGTGAATGTGAAAGTGCGGGATTCCAAATAAATGCTAATTTATCCAAAATAACTGGAAATATAACTGCAATACTTCACAAATTGAGAGGTACAAAGATAAAATATGGTTTTGAAGATTTTGATGATTTGGATGTTTTTGGTGTTTTATATTTTTAAGTTTATAAATTGAAAGAAATACAAGATAGTGGTTTTTTGAAATATTTTAAACAAATATATACAATGATGAAATAACCAATTTTTTACGCATAGTAATGTTTAAGATGCAAAATGTTCATGGGTTCTTTAAGTTTTTTACCATCTAAGGTAGATAATTTGTATGCTCCTGATTCAAATTTAGCAGTGATAATATATGGTCCAAGCCAGTTGGGTTCAATTTTTTTTTTTGAGGTCTTTAGTTGCATTAGTATTTTTTTATTTTATTTTAAAACAAGGTCATCGACCTCAAAGGATCGATGACGAACTTTCTTAGCATATGATCTTTTAAGCTTGTTTTGGTAGGCACGAAGATGCTCCAAAGCATTGATGCACTTTTCATATAGGAGTTCCAGCTGACTGAGTCTGCCAGCTCGATATTCATCTCCTACTTCAATATCTTGAAGTAGTAGAGCCAAAGAAGGAACTTCTAATTCAAAGGGAAAAATAGCTTCAGCACCATAAACCAAAACAAAAGGTGAAGTACCTGTGGGAGTACGAACGCTAGTGCGATATGCCCACAAAGCTGGATATAATTGAATGTGCTAGTCACGACCAGATTTATTGACCAATTTTTTGAGAATTTTGATTAAGGTTTTGTTAGAAGCTTCTGTTTGGCCATTACCCTGAGGATAATAGGGAGTGGACCAGCGATGTTGAATCTTATATTTTTGGCATAATTTCTTAACATATTTATTTTTGAAACAAGTTCCATTGTCTGAGATGAGATTTGCAAAAATTTTGAACCTATAAATGATTTGATTAAAAATAAATTTAGAGACTTGTGTTCCAGTGTAGGAAGCTAAAGGCATAGCTTCAACCCACTTCGTAAAAGACTCAGTGGCGGTTATGATGAATTTGTGTCCATCAGATGACATCGGATTAATTTTGCCAATAATGTCTAAGCCCCATTTTGAAAAGGGCCAAGGAGATGAAATAGCTTGCAGTTCTTGTGTAGGGGCATGGACAAGGTCAGCATGTTTCTGGCACTTGTCGCAATGGCACACATAATCATGTGCATCATTCTCCATGGTAGGCCAAAAGTATCCTATCCTAAGGAGCTTTTTAGCAATGACACTACCACTGAAGTGTCCTCTACAAGATCCATCGTGGGCTTCACTCAAAGCTGATATGGATTCTTCTAAATTCAAACATCTCAATAGGATACCTTCAAAAGATCTCCTATATAAAGTATTTCCAATTATTACAAATTGACTTGCTTGTCTACATAATAACCGATGCTGGTTTCTATTAGAACTGGCAAGGAAAGTCCCATTGTGAAGAAAATCAAATATACCCGTATACTAAGGTTCAGGAGTAGTTTCATTGATTAGAAACACATAAAAAGGTTCTAAGAATGAATTATTTGAAGTGGGTTCCTGGAGTCGATGAATAATGATGGTGGCATATTCGTCATCTAACTCCAAGGATAGAAGAGATGCAGTGGTGACCATAGCGTCAGCCGCACGGTTTCTAGTTCGAGGAATAGCTTCCAAGGTAACTTGATCAAATAAAGATATTAATTGTAAAACATATGCTTTATATGGGCACAATTTATCATCTCTGGTCTAATAAAATTCATTAATTTGGTTTATAACAAGTTGAGAATCACCAAAAACTAGTAGATGTTTAATTTTTAGTGTCAAGGCAGCTCGTAATCCAAGGATTAGAGCTTCATATTCAGCAGTATTATTGGTGCAAGCAAATGTTAATTTAAAGGACAAAGGTATAATGTGTTTTTGTGGAGATATTAAAATAATACCTGCACCCAGCCCCAATCATGCATCGGGCTCCATCAAAGTATAAGGACCATTGGTCAACATGGTCTGCCTCTAATTGAAGGCATTCATCAGGAAACTCAATGATGAGGGGATGGGTAGACTCTAAGGGTGCAATAGCTAATTGATCTGCTATGATTTGACCCTTAACAGACTTATGTCCTATAAACGTGAGTTCAAACTCGCTTAGAGCAAGAACCCACTTTGCTATGCGACCCGATAAATAAGGTCGACTCATGAGATACCACAAGGGATCATATTTAGCAATGACATATGTTTTCTGACTGAGCATATAATGGCATAATTTTTGCATAGAAAATATGACTGCTAGACATAGTTTTTCTAATGTTGTGTAGCGGGTTTCATAACTAATTAAAGTTTGGCTAATATAATAATTAGCACGTTCTCTTTTCTCATCATCAAGTTGAGCTAACATAGCTCCTAAAGCAAAATCTGAAGCTAAAATATATAGGATAAATGGGTGATCAGGTCTAGGCGATGAAAGCATAGGTGGGTTAAGGAGGTATTGTTTGAGAAGTTCAAAAGCTTCCTTACATTCGTCGTCCCAATTAAAAGGGACATCCTTCTTAAGAAGCTTAAGAAAGGGACCGGTTTTGTCCGCTAGCTTATCGATGAAGCAACGGATAGCTTGAAGCTTACCTTGTAAACTTCATAACTCAAATATATTGGTAGGTGCGGGCATATCAATGATAGCATCAATATTGAGAGGGTCGATTTTGATGCCACGTAAAGAAACTATAACCCCTAATAGTTTACCAGACTTAACTCCGAATATGCATTTAGCAGGATTAAGTCGGATAAGATATTCCCTTAACCGATCAAACACTTTACTTAAGTCATTTAAATGATCATCTTATTTGATGGAACGAGCTATGATATCATCTATGTAATCATGTAGGATATCATGCATCATGTCATGAAAATATAAGTCATAGCTCGTTGATAAGTTGCACCTACGTTCTTAGGCTCAACAAAAGGTACCCTAGGGGGTAATAAATGCTGTTTTAGCCTGATCTTCAGGAGCTATATTGATATGATTATAATCAAAAAATCCATCCATTAGGGACATCATTCCACTCCCAGCAGTAAAATCAATGATTTGATCCATGTTTGGAAGAGGAAAATCATCTTTAGGGCATGCAATGTTAATATCTCTAAATTCTGTGCAAACCCTAACTCTGGTAGCTTCTTTCTTGGTGACTGGAACTACATTCGAGATCCATTCAACATAATCAATAGCTTGTATAAAAAAAACATTCAAGAGTTTTTATAACTCCCATTTGACTAGCAAGGCCACTTTGGGATACATTTTTCTAAGTTTCTGTTTAACAGGTTTAGCATTCGGATGGACTACTAGGTGATACATGACTACAGAAGGGTCTAAACCTGGCATATCTTCATATGTCCAAGCGAAGACATCTTCATACTCTTTAAGGAATGCAATGTATTGCTCTTGTTTTTCTTGACTTAATTCTGATCCAATATTGATTATGTGGGGATTATCCTCAGTTCTAATGTTAACTTTAATGATGTTTTCTACTTCCATGTGTAGATCTCTTTCAAAATTAGGTGGGGCGGGTGAAACGCCCAATTATTGTAATTCTTTTAAGTTTAACTTGGATAATTCATCTTTAGGAGTCATGGCCTCAAGCTGGGCTATAGTAGGTATAGAACCATCAAAATAAAAACCATTATGTAACATTTCCTCAATGGAGACATCATGGAAAATATCTCCTTCCAACTCATCATCGAATTCAACAATCATTTTAGGATTAGCTATGGATAGCATATTGCATGTAAATGGCTGATTTTTTAGAGGCAAATCATCACATCCATCCAAATAATCTTGATAACATATGAGTTGACCATCATCTTCAAAAGGGAAGGGTTGACCCTTACTAGGAAATAGGCCCACACCACATCGGGCGGGCCATGGTTCTACCTCAAAGGGTTCTTTCATACCATCTTGGAGAGGTCCCAAGCCTTTCCCTTTATATCCCATTTTAAGCATTATAGGTTTAGCTTTAATATACGCATTAGTAAAATAACATCGAGCATATCCCTCATGATGAGTTTTGATGTTCATGGGTATTCTTCCCCAGTCATATCCCTTATAAATGAAGGCACAAATCCCGAATTGGTAAGTACTTCCCATAGGTTATGGGAGGCCCAAAGTACGAGGAGATGGCGGCAAATTACTTAAGATAATGGAATTTTGCATAGAAGCATTTGTTTTTTTTTATATAAGAATTTTAGATAAATCAGGTAAGATTTCATCAGAAAGAGCATAAGATGTAGAAGGATCATTCCCTATATCTTTAGATGTGGAAGGTATGATAGATGTAGATAATGTGGGGGTGTTAATAAATGGGTCTATAGGTTTTGAAATTATAGGGATAGAACATGAAGGATTGGTTGTGGATTTAAGATATTTTTGAGGTTCTAGTGTGGTTTGTTTAGAAGATTGGTGAGATATATATGAGGGTGAAATTAATGGAGGAGAAATAGATGAAGTTATGGGTGTGTGTTTCACAAGTTTAGATGAAAAATAAGAATTAGGATGTGTGGATGACAGAGCAGGGCAAAATTGAACTCCAACGGGTTCTGCCAAAGCACACATATCAAAGGGTCTAGGATCACTATGGATAGTGACCAACTGATTTTTAAATTCGAATTTAACACATTGGTGTAAAGTTGATGGGACAACCCGCATTGCATTGATCCAAGGATGACCTAAGAGTATATTGTATGATGCGGGGCAATGTACAATAAACATGGTCGTATCTAAGGTTCTCGGACCAACTTGCAATGGGATGGTGATAACTCCACACGTTTCTTGTGTTTCATCATTGAAAGCTTTTATGATCATGTCATTTTTCTTCATTTCATCACTTCTAAACCCAAATCTTTGGTAGAAGTCAAAAGTGCAAATATTTAGAGATGAACCATTATCAATCAAGACCCTTTTGACTACTACATATCCTATTAGGGCAGTAATATATAAGGGGTTATCCTTATGTAAACTATGTTGTGGTGTATCTTTATCTCGGAAGTCAATACAATCAACTTATCGAGTTATTATAGTATTGGCCATGGCTTTAGGTTGAATGTTTTGTGGTACCATAATTTGGCTTAATGTAAACATCAAATCATCTCTATGTGTAGGAGAAGATCTTAACAAATCCAAAAGGGAAATTTTGGCTATAATATTGGATAATTGCTCATTAATATTGTAAGGAGGTTTAGGTTGAACATTAGGAGCATGATTCCCTTTATTGGGATTTTTCAAAACAAATGGAGTTGATCCATCGTTCTGATTTGGTTCTTGTTGAAAATTTTGAGCTTGTTGTCTGGTAACGGCTCCGATGGTTCCTACAATATTATTTTGCAGATGATGAATAGGTCTTGGTCTAGCATTTATAGCTTGTTCATTAGGAAGGAACTGATTAGAAGAGGGTCGAGTAGTAACTCTTCTAGGAAATGGTTCTTCTGGAACCATAGATAGGTTGAATAGGATCTGATTCGTCTTCAGAACTATTCGATTGATTTGAGGTGATGTCTATTTCACTTTCAGTATCCGATTCTACATCACTAAGATCCGGTGTTTGAATATTATGTAGGGGCCTGGTCATGACCATGGATAAAGTTGTGTCAAATTTTTGTAAATCATGATTAGGTAAATGTTCGCTAATAGTTCCTACATATCGGGTAGGAGGAGGGACATTATGATGCTCAATTTGATTGGCCACCTCTTTACCATGTTTTGGTAAAGGATGTTGAAATATATCTAATGATTGATTAGCATTTTGATTTTGATTTTGGGGAATTTTCTTTTGAGCATTATTAGGAGCATTTTGTTTAGGTTGGAAGGCTTGCACCTCCATATCATTATTATCAATCAGATCTTGTATTTTATGTTTTAACATTTTACAAGAGTTGGTAGAGTGTCTAGGTCCTCTATGGAAATCACAGTGTAAATCGGCTCTGTATCCGGGTATGGTTGGATTAGGTTCTCGAATATTAAGTAATTGAATCAAAACTCTTTCGAGTAATTGGGGTAGAATAGTTGATAATGATTGATTCAATCTAGTAAACTCTCGAGGAGGTTTATCAGGAGGTTTCAATATAAATTTTTCTGTTGTCTTCGTTGTATTGATATTAGCAACATTTCTACCGTCAGTGATTCCGTCACCTACAACTTGTTTGTTTTTATATTGATTTTTGGATGTTTTCTCATCATCTTTCTTCCTAAGCTAGCCTCTCCTAATGAGAGCATCTTCTACTCTTCGAGCTAAGTCTATAGCCTGATCGAAGGTAGTTAAGGTAGCAGTTGATAACTCATAAGATATTTGTTCTTGAAAATTATTAATAAAAATGTCCAACATTTCCCTATAAGGTAGCACAAAGTGTAGTTTTACTGTCAACTGCTCCATCTAGCTAAGAAATCAACAAAACATTTATTTTTGTCTTGTTTTAAGTTGTACAAATATTTAATGGTTACATGCCTCTCGATGTAGGCACTAAATTGATGCACAAAAGATTCAACAGTCTCTTCAAAATTTCTCAAAGAATGAGTGGGCAATTGATAGTACCACTCTAATGCCATTCCTCCTAAAATTTTCGGGAACATTTTTAGTAATAACAAGTCATCATGTGATATATCATGACATGCTATCCTAAACATGCGAAGATGCTCTATGGGATCTTCAGTTCCTTTATATATAGGCAGGACGGGCATGGGAAAGTGTTTAGGGTATGGTTGTGCTACAACTATAGGATCTAGAGGTTGACTACACATCTCTCGATAATTGTATGAGGGATGGTAGGGATCTATCTGGTCCATGCGGGAAGCTAACTGTTTCACCATGGCTTCCAGATTACTGGTTTGCCCACCATATTGGTTCGGTAGCGTATTAATATGGGATTGGTGAGCATATGATGGAGGGACATGAAGATTAGATGCTATATTGCTATTGTGTAAATTGTTGGTAGGAAGGGTGTTATGAAGAAGTTTTGAAGTTGTATTATGTTGTATCCCGTATTGTTGAAAATTGGTGTTTGGCTTCATTTTAGGTTTTTTTTGATTTGAAGCATATTGATCAATAGTTTGGCGAAATAAAGCGATGAATGAAGGTATCTTTTGTGTGGGAATGATTTTAGGCTCAATAACAGGTTCCTTAGGAGGTTGGGTAACCTGTTGTTTTTGCATGTTCTGAATTATAGTGGCCATATCCATATTGGATGGTCCAGCTTTATCACTTTCTTGATCGACAAAAGACAAAGGATTAGTGTGCATGTTAAATCCTTCTTCTAGGATTGCTTGAGTTTCACTAATTTGTCCCCTATCAATACGAACTGCCATATTAAGAGCACCAATATTATTATTGAAGAATTTCCAAAAATGATCTATGTTATCAAAAGTAACAGTTCCGTCTGGAGCCATTCTAGGGGATGAGGATCCTTCCTCTCTAATATTTTCTTATTGTTCATTTTCTTCAGCCAGCTCATCTTCTGGCTGTTCTAGAGTTTCTCCTTCTGGAATTGGATCCTCAGGAAGGGCATTTAATTTTTTTGTTTTCTTTCCTAACCAATATTCTTCTTCTTCTTCAGTTTGTTTACCATTCCTAAGTCTAGTCATTGTGCTTAAACTTAGATTTCAGCAAATATATATATATATATATATATATATATATATATATATATATATATATATATATATATATATATATATATATGCAACAAGCTTAAGAGGTATATATTTTAATTATATACCTACTATAGTATTTAAAATAAAATGTTTTGATTTTTGTTATATTTTTGGTTTTTCTTGTTTTTTTTTATAACAATATTATAAAGATAACAAACAACACACAAAATGCAAGAAATAATAATAATGAAAGCAATGATCTAGTTTTCTATAAAAAAATTATAAATATCATTAACGGGCTCAAGTTCTTCAGGAGTCATGAAATGTTCTTCTTCAAATTGGAAATTGTTTTTCAAGAAGTCAACAAAGTGTGCTATGGTGATATTATCTATTTCAAACTCTGGTTGGTAGAAATAAAGCTCGTGGCAATACTCTCGATATAACACAGCTCTGGGAACTCTATTCCATCTTTTTCTATCTACAAGATCAGCTTCTTGGTCCTCTACACGACCTAGGAATTGGTGTATAACGGTTGCGTTCTCGAGGTATTCCTCAAAGGTGAACAATTCTAAAGACACAAGAGCTCTCCTATAAGCTAACCACCTATGGCAAGCTCTCTGAAGTTCATGATAAAAAATAAGTTGATGAGGATCCAGGATTCTATCTAGGACAAGCCTCTTGATTTGTTTAAGTTATGTTGACCTAGATGAAATGATACCTAGTCTCCTATTAAGTTTGTCCCACAAAGGCGGGACTCTATATGTTTGAGATGTTCTAAACAAAGAATCAACCTCTATGGCTATTAATTGATTTTCAACATTTATAGTAACTGCTTGTCTTTTCTTAGGAGCTACCATCTAAACATGATATGCAACTTAGTAGTTTTGTAATGATTTTAAATGAATCTATGTTTTTTGTTTTTGAAAGGTTTTAGTTTCACGTCGGGTTCACCAAAATGTATCGCTCCAAAATTTTTGCACCCTTACCTTCAGGCTATAGGATCCGTGCCCGGAAGGGGGATGCGAGAAGGATGGGATAATACCTCGGACTGAGAGGCCCTTTGAAGGTCCCACCTCTCGGGGGAAGGGTATTAAGGTGATTTTTTGATGGATGGTGGGGTTCACCAGGAAACGTTTAGTGGCAGTCTCCACGCCTAGTTTGGGAATGTGTTTGATGTGTTCAATTTTTATCTTTAATCATTCAAATCCTAGGTTTGGAAAAATGAATCTAAACTGTTCTATATGAAATACAGATTTAAATGAATACAAAAAGCAACAATGAATATCAAGTATAGAGAATATACTAAATAAAGACAAGTTAAACCTGATTCCGGATGTTTGATGGAGGTTTTGATTTTTGAAGCAGTTAAGATCGCCTCTGATATGACAGGATCGTCTACGATCATACAAGATCGTCTGAGATCTGACGAATTCATAAGAGACCTGCAATCAAAGAAATAGACACAGAACACAGAAAATGCAACAATACTAACAGAGGAAAACGGTGTAAAATGACAATATAGATACTAAAACGATAATTACGAATAGAAATTCAAGTAAATTATAGTATTCTAATGACAAATTATGATCTTATCATGCACTTAAGCTATATGGGTGAACTCCAAAATGTAGAATAGCAAAAAATAACAATAAATTAATCTAAATGCAGAATGAAACAACAAACGAGAAGAGAAAAGTGCAAACTCTGGGCACTAATTGCCCCCAATGTTGACTGTAGTCGAAATCATCTGTAGAGTACAAAATCATCTCGAATTGGGGCGTGATCATTCGAGATCTTACAGGATCATCTACGACAATCTAAGCTTACTCCAATTGAAAAACAATGAAGTTCTTGCAAACAAACTTGGAAAAATACGAAGGCAAATGGTGATTTAAGATGGTCTAATGCAAATAGAACTCGTGTTACAGGAAAATTCAGCCAGGGGAATGTCAAGGGGAGGGCCTAAGATTAAATAGGCATATGAAGGATGTTGGGAGGTTGGAGATCATCCCAATTTGGGAGATCTCCAACGGGGGAAGTCTCTAACCATGCAGACATGCTTTTGCCCAGGTTAGAGACGTCGTTGAAACATAAGCTAATTATGAAAAATTAGTTTTGGGACAAAATCATCTGGATGTTCTAGTCCAGACGAAATCATCCGATCTGAGGCGATATCGTCTGATCGACGACGATATCATCCAACGGTCACAAAAAATCCTAAAAATGGTGCAAAAAATGAGGAAAGTGGTTAACGGGCTGTTCGGGGTTAAAATTTAAATTTGAATTATTACTAAGGTAATTTTAATTCTTTTCTAAGGTTTACTGCACCAATTTTAGGGTGCTACACGCTCCCTTGTGGAGCGCTTTTCAAAAAAGCCCTCCCTTGCATAATACTTTTCAACAAAGTGCTCCCTTGTGGAGTGCTTTTAAATAAAGCACTCCATTGTGGAGCACTTTTTACCAAAGTTCTCCCTTGTGGAGCACTTTTTAACAAATCGCTCTCTTGTGGAGTGCTTTCACTATTGCTTCTTACACTTAGTCATTTAACCAACTTTCACTCTTCGAATCTTGGCGTTGTCTAAACACATTTTTTTATTTTAAAAGGAAAATTTACCTAAGTCAGAAAAAACTAGGAATCATAGTTATATGGAAAGAAATATTTTTTCAAGCACCAAGGAAGAATTTATTAGTGGATTTCCCATGCTAAAACATTTACAATTTTGCATTCAACATATTAGGAAAGATATAGAAATGTAGAAAAAATACAGAGAAGATAGGAAACCAAGCAATGCATTGCATATAGTTTTTACATAAGAGACAGTTGGTGGAAGCACGATAATATAACAACACTTTAACCATTTTTAATGGGAAAAAGAGAAGTTTTACAATGAATGATTCCAAACTATATGCAAAACAAAAAATAGCAATAGTGTGACAGAATTGGCAATATGGTGGTTCTTATTTTCTTCTTTGCTCCATCACCTTTGGTATGTATCTCCTCCATGTTGTATAAATGATATCCTCATGATATCAACTTGGTATTCCTAGGATTCATTACTAAGATCCTCATTTAGATCTGCATAATGGACTTTACTGTGCATTTCCCTTCTTAGGGATTTTTCTTGTGTCATTTTCTCCTCTCAAAACCTTGACGATGTCCTTCTTTGATCAACCCTCAAATACCTATGCTCTCTCCACGGATTGTATCCTCCTATCCTCCAAGGATGATTCCTATGCTAATCATGGTATTGAAACTACCACCCTTGGTGTTACCATGGATGTGACTCCCTCTCATTTAGAGGTCCTGATGACTGTTCCATCTGTTAGCTATAATTCTTCTTAACTGATATCCAAACTCTTTGATAAAAATTATTTTCCTACCATTATTTTAGTTATATTTACTTTCTAGACATCAATCTTCATGTAACTATAAGTCCTCTAAAAATTGTACAATGCTACTATAAATTGTACAATGCACCCTCTAAACTATTCATGTACGTTTTCTATTTGTACAACAACCTCTAGATCATACAATCGCCCAATCACTTCAATCCATTCAACAAAATGCAAATCATACACAAGATGCACAAAAATATATAAGGACTATACCAATCCATACAATGTCCCTATCCACATGTTCACCTTTACCGAATCCGTATAATTCCATACAATTTTGTATCATTTGCTCAAAAAGGCTTAAATCAACCTCCAAGCTGCTTGAAATTGCACAAAATTTCTTGAAATCATACAGTATATCCTCTAAATCATACAACACATATTCTAAAACCTTTATTCATCTAAAACGTATGTTTTTCACTCTCTTTCCATTATTTTTCATCGAGCCAGTTGCCAAATGTTCTGATCTATCTTTCTAGTGCAATTCTAGAGCAAATCTGCAATTTTTCCTTTACTTGGCACAATTTCTCCCCCAAAAAAATCTCTTGGCTATGTTGTAGGGCTGTACGATCATCTCCTCTTTTGCTTCTACCTTCTATAATTCATTTTTTCCACTTTTTCCCTGATTAGGGCTTGCGAGTTCTTTTTCTTGCAATTTCTTCACTCTAGCTGTAATCTACAATTTATTTGAACCCTAGGTGGACATTTTTCACAATTTTTTTCTTTCTTTGACACCTACTACAAACATTCGCTTCCCTTCAGTTGAAATTCAAAATTTGCTTTTAAAGGAGTCAAAACCCTTGTTTTTTCTCTTTCAATTGATTTTATTTAAATGTAAAAAGTCTCCCCAGTGTAAAATTAAAATGGGTCATGCAATCTATAGTTCTACTGATGAATTTCAATACCCATGTAGAATATTTTTTCTGGTTGCATAATTTTCACCTTTACTCTCCTCAAAATTTTGAATTTACCCTTGTACAATTTGTGAAAATACTTCAAGCTTCCTCTATTTAATTTGTTTTGAAACCCTAACCATTCAAGTTCTAAAATTGTACCACTTTACCTTCTTTGCATGTATTTTTGTCTTCTTTTTCTCGAATGATCAACAACTAACTACTTTCCACATGTGATTTCATATTTTTTGCACATTTCTTGATAACTCATCGTTCCACACATGCGACATTAATTGTGGTAGTTGCAAATTGTACATTTGTACGATCAAATTGTACACTGTATGATCTAAATCATATAACATGCTCCCTTGTATGATTTTTGCCTATGCTTTTTCGATTTCTTCTTTTATGATTTCAAACTTGTGTTTTTTTCCACTTCTAACTGACTTGTACGATCTATCACTTAGAGAAAATTTCCATTTTTTTTTATCTTGAAGAGGTCATCGTTTCCAATTTTCAACCAAATTCCTTCTTAATTGAGTCCTGAGGAATTTTCACAACTAAGGAATTTTATTTCTTTTTCTTTTTATTTTTTAATTTCCTAATACTATTTACACTTACCATCATGGGAATCACATAGTGACATTCAATTGTACGATCCCATATGATTCTTCTCTTGGAGGTTCGACCATGACATTATGAGTGATTTTGTCCTCTGGAACCACTTGTTATCTAGGGCGATTCAACTCGGCTTGTGATGTTACCGAATTCCCTAGCTTTTCACTACCATGTGTGCAATTTGGAATTGTACAATTGCAATTTGGAGTATATTCTCCTAGTGTCTCTTTCTCTTATCGTACAAGTAATGGATCCCTTGGTAGCAATTCTATGACTATTCTACTATCATTTGAGTGAATTCTTTGCCTATCTCCTTGGATTGATTTTATCTCCAGACTTGGTGATCGAATCCTTTGTTGTCCATGGTTTCTTTCATCTGCAAAATGCACTATTCCTCTACTAGCAAGGCATCTACCTTGCAAGTGCCTTCTATTTCCTACTTCTCTTGAAATCAAACCTCTCTAAACAATTGGTGGTTCCTCCCTTCCTTGGAGTAATCCTTTGCTTCCTTCCACTCTTCGAGGTCCTTGTCATATTAGTGGTGGTCATCCCACTAGATACAACCCTATAGGGTTTGGTAATATTCCTCTTGTCCCTGGTATACCTTACAAATTCCTTCAAACATGCTAAAGGTGTAGCTCTCGACCATTTAGGAGTAGGGGTTAGAACCTTGCTCATACTATTCCTCCTCTTGGTGTAACATCACCTTGAATTCTTTCATTCTATGGTAAAATATCTCCTCTCCTTCCTAGCTAAAGCCTTAGGGGTCCTTATCAATTCCTTCCTCTCGTTGCTTGATTATGAGGAGTTATATTTACCAATTCAATATTGACTAGTGGACTTCTACTTCATCTTACGCTTGGTGATAATTATCACAATGCTCTAGTTCTACAATATACACGTATTAAGTGATGTCTACATATTCTTTCCTCAAAGCATCTTTGTGGAGATGAGGTTGCCAGGATATCCCTATATAAATAAAAAAATATAGTGTCAAAACTTGAGTCATTCTAATTATCCTCTCTTTGCTTTGACCAATCCACTAGTAAGTTTATCAATCTCTCCAATATCCTTACTTCTCTCCTTTATCTTCTTAGTTGTCGATAGGCTATTATATAAGTTTGAGGATCAATGTTGGCTTGAGGCTCATATGGTCTTCTAAGTTTTTGATGTGTTGTCATATAGGCTGGGGAAGTAAGGTTATCTTGAGGCTCCTGGGATCTTCCTAGATAATAATCATCACCACAACTCTATGTGCTAGGTTCTCTTTCCAGCAAAGACATTCCTTCATCACTAGATTCACTTGAATCTACTTGTGTGTTACCTTGTGGTTTGGGTGATGTGTTTGCTTCCTCAATGTATCACCAAAGTATTTATACATCTTTATTTGTCATTGGTGGATCAATTGGTGCTACTTGTGATCTTCTTACTTCACTCGTGCTTGCACCATCATTTCTTATGCCACTTTTTTGAGTTATCCCTTCATTATACTTAGCTTCCTCTTCTAGTTCATGTAGCTTAGATGCTCTTTGCTCATCCAACCTTCATATTGTACCATACAATTCCTAGATGATTTACTTTGTCAACCTTGTATTATGACCTTGTAGCATCTGATATTCCTCCTACAGTTGTTGGGTCTGTAGTGGCAATATTTGTTGTAAACTTAGTTACCAAATTCGTCAATTTTTTTAGATAAAATTTGAAATTCATCGAATTTAAGACCAAAAAAAAATAAGTTTGGCAAATAGATTCTAAATTTGGTAGGGATGCAACCATTAGAGTTATTATGCACAACCTCTATAACTATGGACTTGATGATTTCTTCTATTTTTTGTCCTCTCTTCCATCAACATTGCAACCTAATATCAAGTTTGATGTTGTAATAGTAGAGTGGAGGAATGAAGAACTTGGCTGCAAGTGGCGTATGGGAGACCCTCCTCCTCGGATTCTCCCTCCTTGTGTTCTACTAGTGCTGCAATTTCATCATGCTCTTCCTAATAACTGTGGGGTTGTAATAATTTTGTTTAAATTTTCATTGGCTTTCTCGTGTGATCCTCAAGTTTCTAGTCAGTGTATTTTTTTTGTAAGATCCCTTGTGTTGCGGTCGATGATTTACCAATTATAATATATTCTTGTGAGATCTCTTGGTTTCGTACCATTATTTATAAAACTAAAAAAAAATCTTCAGGTTCTGGGGTTAGACGAGATGAGAAAGAATTTCAATTTTTTTTATGTTGTGGTCATTCCAAGTATATATATATGTTTTCAAATGCGTACTCAGGTTATGAGAAGCCGAAATTCTATAAATATATTATTTTTTTAAATATATATTCATACCTAATTTTGTAATGTAAGCACATTAAACAACAATGAGTTTGCACACACATCGTTATAGATGTCATACATTTTTTTTATATAAATTTATTTTAATTAATGTTTTTGGTTTTCAAAGTTTAAGTTAAACCTTAGAAATATAAATTATTAATGTTTGTTTCAAGTCTTTGTTTGAGTTTCTTAGTTACTAATTTATTTTTATAATATTTTGAAAGGATATATGCATATTATAATATATTGAATTTTATATGTCAAATTTTATTCCAAATTTTTAAACGTGTTGAATTTCTTTCGAACTTCAAGTGTCGAACTCGAAAACAAACTTGAACTTGATAACTAAGGCTATAAATAACCCTATATGAGATAATGGAGTAAGTCCAACCAATTCTTCATCAATGGTATCATTCTCATTCTCCTATAGAACTTCCATTTCAAAAGTGTCCACTCTATTTTCATATCATACTATTAATTGTACCCTTATTCATCCTTCTACTTGTTGGGGTAGTTTTTTATGTTCCACCTAAGGATACATCATGTTTTGATTTACTTAGGGTGCTTATTATTGTCTTTCCCCATTTATAGGTAATAGTACTATCTCCTGGTATCCTATTTCATTTAGATGAATCCACTCTTCATATTCTTTTGTTACTTGTTCGGTCCCATCTGCACATCTGACATGCACCCGCAATATTCTTATTTCTCTGGGTCAAGGTACCAACTTATGTTTTTCTATGGTTGGCCATTTATCCTCCCCTTCTACAAATAAGTGTGCGAGTCCTATGTCATGCTCTTCCTGTGATGGACCTTGCTTGTCTTGAGTTCTCCATTGAGCTCTTGCTCATCTTCTCTATTCAATCTCTTTCAAAGTAATGAATAAACATTGTACTTTGTAGGGATTCAAATTTGAGCCATTTATAGTCCCATTCAAGTTTTGTAACTTGATTGGTCCATTATTCATTAATTCCACCACTTTTTAGGGACCAAACCATAAAGTATTCAACTTACCAAGCTTGATTTCTTACTTCCCATTAAACTTTAGAACTAAGTCACCCAGACTAAGTTCTAGTTTCCTCAAGTGTTTGTCATGTCATATTTTCCTTCTTTTTTTGGCTACCATAATTTCCCATTGTGCTATGACTCTTCTTTCATTCAACTTAATCAATTCTATCAGTCACTCCTACAAACTTTCTTGATAACCCAAGCGATGCTCCATTGCAACTCTCAGACTTGGTATCAAAAATTTGACTGGCACCACTACCTCTTGTCCATACATCAACTAGAAAGATGTATGCTCTGTTGTCAGTTTGAAATTTGTTCTATATACCCACAAAACAAATGGTAAGATTTCCTCCCAATATACTCCTATTCCATAGGTTTTGTACAAAGTAGATAATAGGACTTTATTTGTTGCTTTCACCTACCCATTAGCTCTGGGGTAGTAAGGAATAGATAATGAATGCAAAATCTTAAATTCTATTGTCAGCATCTTAATGATCTTATCTACAAAGTGTCCCTCTAGACCACTTGTTATTTACAATGGAATTTTGAATCTTGTAATTACCTGCTTGTACAAAAATCTTGCTGTACTTTTTCAATCCACTTTGTCAAGTATTTAGTTGCTACCACAATGTACCTGCACTTCCTTCTTTGAGAGGTTTTCAATGGTTTGATGAAGTCCAATCCCCATATTTTACATAGTTCCTAGGGTTGTGATGGATGCAATGGCATAAAGTATCTCTTTACTAGCTTCCCTGTCCTTTGACAAGTATCACATGCTTTTACGTATTATTTTGCATCGTTATATAGTGTGGGCCACCATAATCCTTCTAGTAATATTTTCCTAGCAGTGGAATTTGGTCCCATGTGCCATTTTTCTAAGCCTTCATGAGCTTCTTTAAATTCCACTTTAAATTTTTCCTCCATCACGCATCTTCATAAGATACCATCAATTCTTATCTTATACAATAATCTCGCTTTCAATTGGTTAGGTGCTAACTTCATAATTATTTTATTATTCTTGGTTGTCATCATATTTTATGGAAACTCTCTTATAGATAGATACTGGCCAATCAAATTGTACCACGATGGAACAATATTGATGATGAATAGTTGTGCATCAAGGAATTCATACGAAATCCTTGTTCTTTTAGGCTCTCCTAATCGTATCCAAGACAATTGGTCTGCAATTACATACTTTTTACTAGGTCTCACTACCACTCATAATATGAACTCCTATAGGATGACAAGCCACCTACTGACCCATCCTTGTATCGTTGATTTATTTATCAAGTACAACAGAGCTTGGTGATCTACATAAAAAGTGAAGGAATTCACCAGTAAGTAATGCCTAAAATTCTGAAATACATATACCATTCCCAAGGCTTCTCTTTCTGTTAGGATCCTCCATACTAACATTATTATCTAGTATTATTAATCATTTAATTTTATATTATTAACTCATAAAGTTAACCAACACATATCTTCATAATGTGAACCATCACATCTCTTCCTAACGTGAACCATCATGTCTCTTCACAAACATAGCTTTAAGGTATATATATAATACCATTCACACAAATTAGCATGAATAAGAATATATATTTGATCAATTGATCCATTGGAAGGGTTATCCTCTAGTGAAAAGGTAATTCTATCCAAAAGGTGATTCTCTTAGTTTAGATCCAATTCCAATAATCATTGATAGATCCGCTAGGAACTTGGGTTCCTACCATTTGGTATCAGAGCATCGATTATGGACACAAGTGGGGAATTTTGTTTAAAGACATCTCGAAATAAATCCTGCAAGTAATAAATAAATGGCAAGATGATTTTGAAATAAAAATAGCAAGAAAAAGAGTAGAGTTAACCCTAAAAAAGAATGACCTTACAAATAAAATTATTACAAAGGAGTATTTTCACCAGTGGAAGGATCCAATTATAAAACCACCTATATGGGAATCACAAAATATGTACACAACCCAAAAACTTACCCAAATATTACACATTAAACATATTAACCTTGTAGAAATGAAGGCACAATGCGAAAAGGGCATTTGTTTTCATTGCGATGAGAAATTTGTTCACAATCATCAATGTATTACACATGCACTATATATTTTGGATGTAACTATTCCTTGTAGTTCTCCCAATGATGAAAATGTGATTAAGGTAGCCATAGTGACAGATACACTTGAATATGACACTAAATATGGGGACGATAAGGAATTTAAGGAAGATGAGGAAGCCACGAAAGATAAGAAAGAGGAAGAAGATGTAGAAAATAAGGACAATGAACAATAAATACCCCAAGCACCTGATCACAACAAGGAAGAAAATACAGTCGATATTCCAAAACTAATCGATGCATCAGGTAAGGATGAGGTAGACATTCCTGAAGTCACCCACTATGGCCATACATGCACTCTACAAGAACTACCCTCAATTTCCCCTCCCATAGTGATTTATAACCACAAGGTCAAACCTATTCAAAAATAAGGCAGAAAGGTGACTGCACATTCCTCCATTCCCTCTCCTAGGGAACAATAGGAGAATGTAGAAGTTTTACCACCTATTTTTAAGAATCCTTCTAAAGTTTTTGAGGAACCCCAAGGGTTTCCCTACCATCATAATCATGATTATCCTAAGGAAGATTCTACTATTGTTCTTCGTAATCTCCCATTAACACTTTGACATTCAAAATGTACCTGCCTTCAAAAAAGTGACATTAAAATAGTACAAGAACTTGCAAAAAATTGCTTGGAAAACAAAAGACAAAGCTCCTAACTTTGAGCTTTGAGGAAAAATATTTTTTTAAGGAGGGTGGCATGTTAGGATCCTTCATCCTAACATTATTAGCTAGTATTATTAATAATTTAATTTTATATTATTAACTCATAAAGTGAACCATCACATCTCTTCATAATGTGAACCATCACGTCTCTTCCTAACGTGAACCATCATGTCTCTTCACCAACATAGCTTTAGGTTAGATATATATATTAGGTTGGCCATTCACACAAATCAACATGAATAAGAATATATATTTGATCAATTGATCCATTGGAAGGTTTCTCCTCCAGTACAAAGGTGATTCTATCCAAAAGGTGATTCTCTTAGTTTAGATCCAATTCCAATTATCATTGATAGATCCGCTAGGAACTTGGGTTCCTACCACTTTTTGTTAACTGTAGTTTATTTCTGCCCTTGAAAATAGAATACTAGAAAATAAAATAGGCTAATCCAGCCTAAATTGTCCTTCTTGTGCTAAAGAACATCCAATTACAAAATTTGAAGCGCCAATGTGGACATGGAATTTATTATCCCAGTTTGGAAACACCAAAATTGGACTACTGACAAGCTTGGCCTTCAACTCATTAAAGGCACCTTGGTGCTCCTCTGTCCATATGAAAGGAATATTTTTATTTGTCATTGAATCCAATGGATAAGACACATGTGCATAATTCTTGATAAACATTTGATAATACCCCATCAATCCAAGGAAGGTTTTAAGTGAAACCATGTCACATGGTTCTTCCATGTGAAATCTCACACAGATATTATCAAGATATATTTTTAATCCCTCACTACACATTATATGGCCTAAAAAATTTCCATACGGTACAATCAGGTAACACTTTCTAAAGAACACAAGCTTATACTGAGAGGGGGGTGAACAGTATAAGACCACTTTTTACTTTCTTTCCAAATCAATATCAATTAATGTCCTTAATTGCAATAACCAAATATAGCAGTATGCATTAATAACTCGGATAGCAGTAGTAAGCAAGAGCACAAGTCACCACACACAATTGAGACACAAGATTTAACGTGGTTCCCCCAATGTGGGGTACTCCACAAGCTGATCTCCTTATAATATTTCACACAGAAATATCCAATACAATGATTTCTTTGATCTGCTCAAAGCTAGGCAATAACAAGTTCACACAGAACTTGTCCAAATCTGAATAACAAGCTCACACAGAACTTGTCCAAAGCTGAATAACAAGCTCACACAGAACTTGTCCAAATCTGAATAACAAGCTCACACAGAACTTGTCCAAAACTGAATAACAAGCTCACACAGAACTTGTCCAAATCTACTCTAGCAAGCTCACCAAGAACTTGCCCAAAACTGCTCCAACAAGCTCACTAAGAACTTGTCCAAATATGCTCTAGCAAGCTCACCAAGAACTTGCCCAAAACTGCTCCAACAAGCTCACTAAGAACTTGTCCAAATATACTCTAGCAAGCTCACCAAGAACTTGCCCAAAACTATCCACAAATATGCCCATAAATCTACCCCAAAACTATCCACAAATCTTTCTCAAAATTATCCACAAATGCCTTCTCAAAGGCTCAATCAATCATGCTCAAGTAGCACTCAAATCTCATCCACAAATCTATCAAGGCAAAGCTCAAAGATGAACTCAACAATGAATGGCAATGTACTCTTCAATGGATGACAACAATGATCCACAATGATCTCAACTCAACTCAACTCAAATCAACTCATAGAAGCATAAAGAGAATTGTTAGAGACTCAATATGTTCTAGGCTCAATCTCAACTCAACTCAACTCAACTCATAGAAGCATAAAGAGAATTGTTAGAGACTCAATATGTTCTAATCTCAATCTCAACTCATATCATAAGAATAGTTTGTTTCATAGGACTTAACAATCACTTCACACATCACTTGACTAGGCTTATTCAACTCAACTCAACCCAAGTCTTATAGAACCATAAAGAGAATTGTTAGAGACTCAATATGTTCTAAACTCAATCTCAACTAATCACCACAAGGGACAATTCTTCCTCACACAACCCTAGTCCAAGTATGTATCAACCAACTCAAATATTTCCAACAATGCTCAATTACAAATCTCACATAACAATGATACTCATGTTCTTTTCTAACTCAAGTTCTTTCACAACCAATGGGCTTCAACAACTATGCTTATAAAACAAGGTTTAAACACAACTCTCAATTCAGAAAACCTTGAAGCATTCAATCAACCACTTTCGAAAAGGAAACCACAAACAATCCTTTTCCCTCCAATGATATTTCAGAAATCAACCACCATAGACAATCAATAGGAGAATGTGCCCATACCTTTTATGAAGATGAAGAAACCCCTTTGGAAAATCTGCCACACTCAACACACTTTGAAAAGAACAAAACAACCTTCACTTGAACCCTTTTACAAAAATAGAAATATCTCTTTATGTACACCTTATTTCTCCTTCTAAAAAAAATAATCAAATAGCCCTCGAAATAAGCTTTCCAACGATATATAATATGATATACTTCTAAAAAGAAAATCACCAGAAATATTTCCTTTTCACAACATGCACCACAAACCTTATCTCTCCTAGGGCAACCTTAGAAAAATAAAATATTTGGAAAAATTAATAACTTGCCTTTAACCTCAGCGGGATTCGATCCCCTATCACTACCCCTGCACCACTCAAACCATGGCGCCAACAACCACGTGAGCCAACCGCTCACATAGAAACCAAGAGCGCAAGACCTCCTTCTTGCTTCCTCCGAACTTGCCCTCAAAAACCACGTGTGCAAAAGGTTCTCCCTTTTTACCTTGCAAAAACCAGCACCGACGGGATTCGAACTTCGGATCTACTAGTGCTTAAACACCTTACATGCCTTCCTCTTGCCGCTAGGCCACAAGCACCTATAGTGATAGGTAAGGAACCTCCCTTACCTTTGTTCCCTCTTCTCTTCGCTGGTTTTCGAACGAATACGACACTTCTGCTTCCTTAGCGCTTCGAACGAATTATCTTCATCGAGGACTTAGGGAAAATAAAAATTTTAGTGGCATATTTATATATGCCCACATTTTTATTTTGACGTCGGCTATGACTTAATATTATTTGCCTCCTCCTTTTTGACGTCGGCAATAATAAAATATTAATTTTAATTTTAATTTTAAATTTTAATTTTAAATGATTAAAATTTAAACTTAAATATTTAAAATTAATTATCTCCTTCACCGAGGCACCTTTTTTGATGAAACGAAAAGCCAACCTGGGTTTTAAGAAAAACCCATTTCAAATCTGCCATCCATGGTTTTAAATAAAACCTTTTATTTTGCTTGCCTTGGTTTTCACAAAAACCCTCTAAATAGCCATGCTTTCCAAAATATCATAAATGCTTATTTATGAAATATTTTGGCCACCAAAACTCAATGTGATCCATGTGACATCAATGACAACATAAAATGCCTCAAATTACCTCAAATTTCCAACAATCTCCCCCTTTGTCATTGATGGCAACACCTCTAATGCAAATCACCACAGATCACTGCAAAAACCAACTCCGAGAATCAAAGTTGCTCCCCTCGACTCAATACTCTCTATGGAGGCTGCTCCCCCTAACTCAATACTCTCTTTGGAGGCTGCTCCCCCTAACTCAATGCTCTCCCCCTTACTCAAATCTCTCCCCCTTTGACATCAATGGCAAAAGGGACACCTATGGGGCTAAAAGATATGACTCTTAAGCTTAGCCCCCTCACCCCCTTCTCTCTTGAGGTGATTAATTTTGGGGTGGGAGTACTTTTACTCCCATATTACATTGATTCTTTCCTCTATCAACTTCCTTCCATGTTTTTTTGATATCCTTCTCTTGATGAATTACTTGATCTTCTTGTCTAGAACCTGTTTGACCTTCTTGCTTTTGACCTTCTTGCCTTGAACCTGTTTGGAATTGAGTCCTACACCATTTTGCAATATGCCCAAAGTTATTGCAATTAAAACACTTGATATTGTAGCCTTTGGATGGTGCCCATATCCTGAATTCATTCTTAAAATAATTTCCATATCCATTCCTTTCTTGAACCCTGTATTGTGAAGCTCTGTTTTCATGACCATTATGACTTCTGAATTGTGTAGCTCTAAAACCAAAACCATGTTGCTCATTTCCTTTGCACTAAAAAGCTCTATGACCAATCCTGTTACATGAGAAGCAATGTCCCTGAAAACCATACCTTCTTCCTTTGAAGTTCCTTCTAGCAAAATCAAACTTCTTTGATCCATGGATCCTGCAATGTATAGCCCTGTGTCCAAATCTATTACAAGAAAAACAATGTCCTTGAAAAGCCCTTTGTTCATGCCTTGGTTCTTCATATCTTTCTTGACCATTATCCTTATGATCATTTTCAACTTGTGCATTGCATCCTTGAACCTTCTTTGTAGTATCTAAAACTTCTTCCTTAGTTTCTTCCTTGCTTTTCTCTTCAAGAATTTCTTTTCCTTTTGAACTTGATTCACCTATCTCAAAACAAGAACCAAACTGAATATTTGGAGCCATAGGAACTTTGGAACTTTCCTCACAAATCTTAGGTGCTTCCTTGCTTTCATATTTTAGCACTTCCTTTCCTTTTGAGTGTGATTCCCCAAACCTGAAATATGAGACCTTTGGTGCTTTGGAAACTTCCTCTTCTTTCTCTTTATTTGTGTCAAGTAGCAAATTGGCACACATCTCTATAGCCTCTAAAATGCAAGTATCCATTTTTGTTGCTTCTTTTTCTTTGGGAACTGGTTCTTCCTTATAGATTTCTGAAACAAAACCTCCTGATACAAATATAGGACCTTGTGTACTTATTTTTGATTTCCCTTCTTCATAACCAAGCCCTGTCTTTATAAATGGATCTCGTTGTAAATCCAAAATATTATCCAGAGTTTTTGAATTCCTTTGAAATCGTGCTAACTCATTTATGTAGGTCCCCAAACTTTTTTGATCTTCTTCTTTTAACTGATCACATATTTCTTTCCTCTCCTTTAGTTTCTCAGAAATAGTGATGCCAAGCTCTTTTGATTCTTGAAGCTCTTTTTCCAAATCTTGAATGTGTTGATTAAGCATCATATTGACCTTTTCATTTTCATGAACCTTATTTTCAAGCCTCTTGATTTTCTTTTCCAACCTCCTGATTTTATTTTCTTGTTTTGTGGAATTCTCTTCTTCATCATCACTGTTGCTGGAATTGTCACTACAACTGCTGCTAGAACTATTACTGAAAATGTTGCTTTCTTTTTCAACAAATAAACTTTCCTTGTTGCAATTGTTGTAGTATGTGCAATCATCATCTATATGCCCAAAATCTCTGCATATGAAGCATTTTAGTATCCTTAGACCTTTCTTGTACCTATTTTCTTGCTCAATGGCTATGGCAAGCTCTTCATGTCTTTCTTCAATAGATATATCCTCTTCTTTAACTTCAATACCTAGGAATAGGTGTTCTTGCCTTTCTTCACTTATTCCAAAGAATGTACATTCTTCTTCATCTGACTGGTTTCTATCACTGTAATCTGAACTATCACTTGCATCTACAATGTAGTAAGATTTCTTTGCCTTACGAAAAATTTTCTTCTTCTCATACCTGTTTTGCTTGAATCTGTCATCTTTGTCATGCTTATGCTTTCCATCTTCTTTTCTTCTGTGACCCTATTTTTCATCATCACTATTTTCTTCATGTGGACACTTGTATGCATAGTGACCAAGATCACCACACTTGTAGCATCTGACTTTCCTTATATCCCTAAAATTCCTTGAGTCCTTATTCCTTTTGATGAAGTTAGCTTCCTCATCATTATCTAAAACTCTATCCATATCTGAAACTTTCCCTTTCTCTTTTTCTGAAGCCTTGAATGCAATCTCTTTTATTGGAACCTGATGCTTACTTACCCTCATCTCATAAGCTGTGAGAGTACCTTGCAATTCTTCCATTGTTAACTTGTTGATATCCATTGTCTCTTCTATTGTTGAAACCTTAGAATCATATTTCATGGGAAGTGATCTCAAAACCTTTTGAGTAACTTCTGATTCTTTCATCTCAAAACCTAGGCCTCTCATGGTGTTAGTAATCTCATCAACTCGAAGTAAGAACTTTGCAATATCTTCAGAATCTTCCATTTTCAATTCCTCAAATATTTTTCTATGAGTTTGTAGTTTTGCCAACTTTACCTTGGAATCTCCTTCATAAGTATTCCGCAACTTGGTCCACATCTCATTAGCTGAAGTACATACCATGACTTTTGCAAAATCTATCTCACGAAGCCCACTCAAAATACAATTCATTGCTCTTGCATTGATCTCAACCAATTTCCTGATAGTCTTATCTGCCTCGGGATCACCTTCAACCCTATACTCTTTTTCAACCATTTTCCATACCTCATATCCTTGTGATATCAAGTAGTTCTTCATCCTCATGCTCTAGAAAGCATAATTGTTACCATCAAACAATGGAGCCTTATTTGTAGATGATCCATTCTATGAAGCCATCTATGTTCTTATAGAATCTACCCTCAAGTTGTTAGCCTTTTCGAAGGAACCCGCTCTGATACCAATTGAAGAACACAAGCTTATATTGAGAGGGGGGTGAACAGTATAAGACCACTTTTTACTTTCTTTCCAAATCAATATCAATTAATGTCCTTAATTGCAATAACCAAATATAGCAATGTGCATTAATAACTCAGATAGCAGTAGTAAGCAAGAGCACAAGTCACCACACACAATTGAGACACAAGATTTAACGTGGTTCCCCCAATGTGGGGTACTCCACAAGCTGATCTCCTTATAATATTTCACACAAAAATATCCAATACAATGATTTCTTTGATCTGCTCAAAGCTAGGCAATAACAAGTTCACATAGAACTTGTCCAAATATGAATAACAAGCTCACATAGAACTTGTCCAAAGCTGAATAACAAGCTCACACAGAACTTGTCCAAATATGAATAACAAGCTCACATAGAACTTGTCCAAAACTAATAACAAGCTCACACAGAACTTGTCCAAATCTACTCTAGCAAGCTCACCAAGAACTTGCCCAAAACTGCTCCAACAAGCTCACTAAGAACTTGTCCAAATATGCTCTAGCAAGCTCACCAAGAACTTGCCCAAAACTGCTCCAACAAGCTCACTAAGAACTTGTCCAAATCTTCTCTAGCAAGCTCACCAAGAACTTGCCCAAAACTATCCCAAATCTATCCATAAATCTGCCCCAAAACTATCCACAAAGCTTTCTCAAAACTGTCCACAAATGCCTTCTCAAAGGCTCAATCAATCATGCTCAAGTAGCACTCAAATCTCATCCACAAATCTATCAAGGCAAAGCTCAAATATGAACTCAACAATGAATGGCAATGTACTCTTCAATGGATGACAACAATGATCCACAATGATCTCAACTCAACTCAACTCAAATCAACTCATAGAAGCATAAAGAGAATTGTTAGAGACTCAATATGTTCTAGGCTCAATCTCAACTCAACTCAACTCAACTCATAGAAGCATAAAGAGAATTGTTAGAGACTCAATATGTTCTAGGCTCAATCTCAACTCAACTCAAATAAAATAGGTTTCATAGGACTGAACAAAACATCACTAGCTCAACTCAACTCAAGTCTTATAGAACCATAAAGAGAATTGTTAGAGACTCAATATGTTCTAAACTCAATCTCAACTAATCACCACAAGGGACAATTCTTCCTCACACAACCCTAGTCCAAGTATGTATCAACCAACTCAAATGTTTCCAACAATGCTCAATTACAAATCTCACATAACAATGATACTCATGTTATTTTCTAACTCATGTTCTTTCACAACCAATGGGCTTCAACAACTATGCTTATAAAACAAGGTTTAAACACAACTCTCAATTCAGAAAACCTTGAAGCATTCAATCAACCACTTTCGAAAAGGAAACCACAAACAATCCTTTTCCCTCCAATGATATTTCAGAAATCAACCACCATAGACAATCAATAGGAGAATGTGCCCATACCTTTTATGAAGATGAAGAAACCCCTTTGGAAAATCTGCCACACTCAACACACTTTGAAAAGAACAAAACAACCTTCACTTGAACCCTTTTACAAAAATAGAAATATCTCTTTATGTACACCTTATTTCTCCTTCTAAACAAAATAATCAAATAGCCCTCGAAATAAGCTTTCCAACGATATATAATATGATATACTTCTAAAAGGAAAATCACCAGAAATATTTCCTTTTCACAACATGCACCACAAACCTTATCTCTCCTAGGGCAACCTTAGAAAAATAAAATATTTGGAAAAATTAATAACTTGCCTTTAACCTCAGCGGGATTCGATCCCCTGTCGCTGCCCCTGCACCACTCAAACCATGGTGCCAACAACCATGTGAGCCAACCGCTCACATAGAAACCAAGAGCGCAAGACCTCCTTCTTGCTTCCTCCGAACTTGCCCTCAAAAACCACGTGCGCAAAAGGTTCTCCCTTTTTACCTTGCAAAAACCAGCATCGGTGGGATTCGAACTTCGGATCTATTGGCGCTTAAACACCTTACATGCCTTCCTCTTGCCGCTAGGCCACAAGCACCTATAGTGATAGGTAAGGAACCTCCCTTACCTTTGTTCCCTCTTCTCTTCGCTGGTTTTCGAACGAATACGACACTTCTGCTTCCTTAGCGCTTCGAACGAATTATCTTCATCGAGGACTTAGGGAAAATAAAAAGTTTAGTGGCATATTTATATATGCCCACATTTTTATTTTGACGTCGGCTATGACTTAATATTATTTGCCTCCTCCTTTTTGACGTCGGCAATAATAAAATATTAATTTTAATTTTAATTTTAAATGATTAAAATTTAAACTTAAATATTTAAAATTAATTATCTCCTTCACCGGGGCACCTTTTTTGATGAAACGAAAATCCAACCTGGGTTTTAAGAAAAACCCATTTCAAATCTGCCATCCATGGTTTTAAATAAAACCTTTTATTTTGCCTGCCTTGGTTTTCACAAAAACCCTGTAAATAGCCATGCTTTCCAAAATATCATAAATGCTTATTTATGAAATATTTTGGCCACCAAAACTCAATGTGATCCATGTGACATCAATGACAACATAAAATGCCTCAAATTACCTCAAATTTCCAACAATATCCCCCTTTGTCATTGATGGCAACACCTCTAATGCAAATCACCACAGTCACTGCAAAAACCAACTCTGAGAATCAAAGTTGCTCCCCATGACTCAATACTCTCTATGGAGGCTGCTCCCCCTAACTCAATACTCTCTTTGGAGGCTGCTCCCCCTAACTCAATGCTCTCTCCCTTACTCAAATCTCTCCCCCTTTGACATCAATGGCAAAAGGGACACCTATGGGGCTAAAATATATGACTCTTAAGCTTAGCCCCCTCACCCCCTTCTCTCTTGAGGTGATTAATTTTGGGGTGGGAGTAATTTTACTCCCATATTACATTGATTCTTTCCTCTATCAACTTCCTTCCATGTTTTTTTGATATCCTTCTCTTGATGAATTACTTGATCTTCTTGTCTAGAACCTGTTTGACCTTCTTGCCTTTTGACCTTCTTGCCTTGAACCTGTTTGGAATTGAGTCCTACACCATTTTGCAATATGCCCAAAGTTATTGCAATTAAAACACTTGATATTGTAGCCTTTGGATGGTGCCCATATCCTGAATTCATTCTTAAAATAATTTCCATATCCATTCCTTTCCTGAACCCTGTATTGTGAAGCTCTATTTTCATGACCATTATGACTTCTGAATTGTGTAGCTCTAAAACCAAAACCATGTTGCTCATTTCCTTTGCACTGAAAAGCTCTATGACCAATCCTGTTACATGAGAAGCAATGTCCCTAAAAACCATACCTTCTTCCTTTGAAGTTCCTTCTAGCAAAATCAAACTTCTTTGATCCATGGATCCTGCAATGTATAGCCCTGTGTCCAAATCCATTACAAGAAAAACAATGTCCTTGAAAAGCCCTTTGTTCATGCCTTGGTTCTTCATATCTTTCTTGACCATTATCCTTATGATCATTTTCAACTTGTGCATTGCATCCTTGAACCTTCTTTGTAGTATCTAAAACTTCTTCCTTAGTTTCTTCCTTGCTTTTCTCTTCAAGAATTTCTTTTCCTTTTGAACTTGATTCACCTATCTCAAAACAAGAACCAAACTGAATATTTGGAGCCATAGGAACTTTGGAAATTTCCTCACAAATATTAGGTGCTTCCTTGCTTTCATATTTTAGCACTTCCTTTCCTTTTGAGTGTGATTCCCCAAACCTGAAATATGAGACCTTTGGTGCTTTGGAAACTTCCTCTTCTTTCTCTTTATTTGTGTCAAGTAGCAAATTGGCACACATCTCTATAGCCTCTGAAATGCAAGTATCCATTTCTGCTGCTTATTTTTCTTTGGGAACTGGTTCTTCCTTATAGATTTCTGAAACAAAACCTCCTGATACAAATATAGGACCTTGTGTACTTATTTTTGATTTCCCTTCTTCATAACCAAGCCCTGTCTTTATAAATGGATCTCGTTGTAAATCCAAAATATTATCCAGAGTTTTTGAATTCCTTTGAAATCATGCTAACTCATTTATGTAGGTCCCCAAACTTTTCTGATCTTCTTCTTTTAACTGATCACATCTTTCTTTCCTCTCCTTTAGTTTCTCAGAAATAGTGATGCCAAGCTCTTTTGATTCTTGAAGCTCTTTTTCCAAATCTTGAATGTGTTGATTAAGCATCATATTGACCTTTTCATTTTCATGAACCTTATTTTCAAGCCTCTTGATTTTATTTTCCAACCTCCTGATTTTATTTTCTTGTTTTGTGGAATTCTCTTCTTCATCATCATTGTTGCTGGAATTGTCACTACAACTACTGCTAGAACTATTACTGATAATGTTGCTTTCTTTTTCAACAAATAAACTTTCCTTGTTGCAATTGTTGTAGTATGTGCAATCATCATCTATATGCCCAAAATCTCTGCATATGAAGCATTTTAGTATCCTTAGACCTTTCTTGTACCTATTTTCTTGCTCAATGGCTATGGCAAGCTCTTCATGTCTTTCTTCAATAGATATATCCTCTTCTTTAACTTCAATACCTAGGAATAGGTGTTCTTGCCTTTCTTCACTTATTCCAAAGAATGTACATTCTTCTTCATCTGACTGGTTTCTATCACTGTAATCTGAACTATCACTTGCATCTACAATGTAGTAAGATTTCTTTGCCTTACAAAAAAATTTCTTCTTCTCATACCTGTTTTGCTTGAATCTGTCATCTTTGTCATGCTTATGCTTTCCATCTTCTTTTCTTTTATGACCTTATTTTTCATCATCACTATTTTCTTCATGTGGACACTTGTATGCATAGTGACCAAGATCACCACACTTGTAGCATCTGAATTTCCTTATATCCCTGAAATTCCTTGAGTCCTTATTCCTTTTGATGAAGTTAGCTTCCTCATCATTATCTAGAACTCTACTTGTTTCTAAAACTTTCTCTTTCTCTTTTTCTGAAGCCTTGAATGCAATCTCTTTTATTGGAACCTGATGCTTACTTACCCTCATCTCATAAGCTGTGAGAGTACCTTGCAATTCTTCCATTGTTAGCTTGTTGATATCCATTATCTCTTCTATTGTTGAAACCTTAGAATCATATTTCATGGGAAGTGATCTCAAAACATTTTGAGTAACTTTTGATTCTTTCATCTCAAAACCTAGGCCTCTCATGGTGTTAGTAATCTCATCAACTCAAAGTAAAAACTTTACAATATCTTCAGAATCTTCCATTTTCAATTCCTCAAATATTTTTCTATGAGTTTGTAGTTTTGCCAACTTTACCTTGGAATCTCCTTCATAAGTATTCCGCAACTTGGTCCACATTTCATTAGCTAAAGTACATACCATGACTTTTGCAAAATCTATCTCACGAAGCCCACTCAAAATACAATTCATTGCTCTTGCATTGATCTCAACCAATTTCCTGATAGTCTTATGACCTTCAACCATTTGCCATACCTCATATCCTTGTGATATCAAGTAGTTCTTCATCCTCATGCTCCAGAAAGCATAATTGTTACCATAAAACAATGGAGCCTTATTTGTAGATGATCCATTCTATGAAGCCATCTATGTTCTTATAGAATCTACCCTCAAGTTGTTAGCCTTTCCGAAGGAACCCACTCTGATACCAATTGAAGAACACAAGCTTATACTAAGAGGGAGGGTGAACAATATAAGACCACTTTTTACTTTATTTCCAAATCAATATCAATTAATGTCCTTAATTGCAATAACCAAATATAGCAATGTGCATTAATAACTCAGATAGCAATAGTAAGCAAGAGCACAAGTCACCACACACAATTGAGACACAAGATTTAACATGGTTCCCCCAATATGGGGTACTCCACAAGCTGATCTCCTTATAATATTTCACATAGAAATATCCAATACAATGATTTCTTTGATTTTCTCAAAGCTAGGCAATAACAAGTTCACATAGAACTTGTCCAAATCTGAATAACAAGCTCACACAGAACTTGTCCAAAGCTGAATAACAAGCTCACACAGAACTTGTCCAAATATGAATAACAAGCTCACATAGAACTTATCCAAAACTAAATAACAAGCTCACACAGAACTTGTCCAAATCTGCTCTAGCAAGCTCACCAAGAACTTGCCCAAAACTGCTCCAACAAGCTCACTAAGAACTTGTCCAAATATGCTCTAGCAAGCTCACCAAGAACTTGCCCAAAAATGCTCCAACAAGCTCACTAAGAACTTGTCCAAATATTCTCTAGCAAGCTCACCAAGAACTTGCCCAAAACTATCCACAAATCTATCCACAAATCTACCCCAAAACTATCCACAAAGCTTTCTCAAAACTTTCCACAAATGCCTTCTCAAAGGCTCAATCAATCATGCTCAAGTAGCACTCAAATCTCATCCACAAATCTATCAAGGCAAAGCTCAAATATGAACTCAACAATGAATAGCAATGTACTCTTCAATGGATGACAATAATGATCCACAATGATCTCAACTCAACTCAACTCAAATCAACTCATAGAAGCATAAAGAGAATTGTTAGAGACTCAATATGTTCTAGGCTCAATCTCAACTCAACTCATAGAAGCATAAAGAGAATTGTTAGAGACTCAATATGTTCTAAGCTCAATCTCAACTCAACTCAAATCAGAATAATGGAATAGTTTGTTTCATAGGACTTGAACAATCACTTCACACATCACTTGACTAGGCTTATTCAACTCAACTCAACCCAAGTCTTATAGAACCATAAAGAGAATTGTTAGAGACTCAATATGTTCTAAACTCAATCTCAACTAATCACCACAAGGGACAATTCTTCCTCACACAACCCTAGTCCAAGTATGTATCAACCAACTCAAATGTTTCCAACAATGCTCAATTACAAATCTCACATAACAATGATACTCATGTTCTTTTCTAACTCAAGTTATTTCACAACCAATGGGCTTCAACAACTATGCTTATAAAACAAGGTTTAAACACAACTCTCAATTCAGAAAACCTTGAAGCATTCAATCAACCACTTTCGAAAAGGAAACCACAAACAATCCTTTTCCCTCCAATGATATTTCAGAAATCAACCACCATAGACAATCAATAGGAGAATGTGCCCATACCTTTTATGAAGATGAAGAAACCCCTTTGGAAAATCTGCCACACTCAACACACTTTGAAAAGAACAAAACAACCTTCACTTGAACCCTTTTACAAAAACAAAAATATCTCTTTATGTACACCTTATTTCTCCTTCTAAACAAAATAATCAAATAGCCCTCGAAATAAGCTTTCCAACGATATATAATATGATATACTTCTAAAAGGAAAATCACCAAAAATATTTCTTTTTCACAACATGCACCACAAACCTTATCTCTCCTAGGGCAACCTTAGAAAAATAAAATATTTGGAAAAATTAATAACTTGCCTTTAACCTCAGTGGGATTCGATCCCCTATCGTTGCCCCTGCACCACTCAAACCATGGTACCAACAACCACGTGAGCCAACCGCTCACATAGAAACCAAGAGCGCAAGACCTCCTTCTTGCTTCCTCTGAACTTGCCCTCAAAAACCACATGCGCAAAAGGTTCTCCCTTTTTACCTTGCAAAAACCAGCGCCAATGGGATTCAAACTTCGGATCTGTTGGTGCTTAAACACCTTACATGCCTTCCTCTTGCCGCTAGGCCACAAGCACCTATGGTGATAGGTAAGGAACCTCCCTTACCTTTGTTCCCTCTTCTCTTCACTGGTTTTCGAATGAATACGACACTTTTGCTCCCTTAGCGCTTCGAACGGATTATCTTCATCGAGGACTTAGGGAAAATAAAAAGTTTAGTGGCATATTTATATATGCCCACCTTTTTCTTTTGACGTCGGCTATGACTTAATATTATTTTCCTCCTCCTTTTTGATGTCGACAATAATAAAATATTAATTTTAATTTTAATTTTAAATGATTAAAATTTAAACTTAAATATTTAAAATTAATTATCTCCTTCACCGGGGCACCTTTTTCGATGAAACGAAAAGCCAACCTGGGTTTTAAGAAAAACCCATTTCAAATCTGCCATCCATGGTTTTAAATAAAACCTTTTATTTTGCCTACCTTGGTTTTCACAAAAACCCTGTAAATAGCCATGCTTTCCAAAATATCATAAATGCTTATTTATGAAATATTTTGGCCACCAAAACTCAATGTGATCCATGTGACATCAATGAAAACATAAAATGCCTCAAATTACCTCAAATTTCCAACACTTTATAGGATCTAATGAGATTTGTGCATTTTTGCACCTACTCATACATTCACTGAGAGTAGGAAGATGCTCCTTGATCTTCCCATAAATGGACTGGTCATCCAAAAATACTTTGAAGTTCCCCATCGCCAACTGATAAAATATATACAGTATAATGCACTAAAATGTAATTGGGGAATTACAAAGCCCAAATGGCATTCGATTATACACATAGATGCCATTCTCCATAGTAAATGTGGTCTTCAACTTATCTTCCTTGACTATGCTTATTTGATTGTAACCCAAAAATCCATCCAAAAATTAATAGATCTCCTATCCTACGACTTCCTCTAGAATGTAATCTATGAAAGGAATAATGAAGAGATACTTAAAGGTTACTGCATTTAGACTTCTAAAGTCCACATATATTTTTATCTTGTCCACTTTCTTCTTCAAAGTGACCAATATAGGTGATACCCATTCATTGGTTGTAACCTTGAAGATGATTCATGCATCCAACATCTTCTCTATCTTTGCATTCACTAATGCAACATATTTTAGATTCATCCTATATAGTCTTATTCTTATTAGTTGTGCTATAGGCATGAGTGTGATCTTATGGACACATACATTAGGTGGTACTCCTTTCAAGTCCTTGTATATCCATGCAAATATATCCTTATACTCTAAGAATATCTTAAAAGATGTCGCTTTTAATACAAGGTTCCAATCATCACCATAGTGAATCATACTAGGTTCACCCTCCATTTCTAGATTGATGTCCACTATTCGTGGTACTTCATATTTGATAATTTCTAGTCCACTCGTTGCTTTCTCCACATTCTTTGGGTGTGCTAGTCTTGCATCAATTTTTGCATATCCTACTATATATTCTACAAAACATTTTGGAAACATCCATTTCTATTCCACTTCCTTTTTAGGTTCTTGGCTAACTTTGATTTTGTCTTTATTTTCTTTAATCTCCTCTGAGTCAATACAGAGGTAGTTGGGTTGAAAATTTTCATACTCTTCCATTTTCCAATTAAGAAGTATGCTATCAGATCTAGATTCATCTTCACTACATTTATCAAGGTACAACATTCCTTCCTCGTCAGGTTCATATCCTTCATCTCCTAAAGAGTTTTATGATTCGTCGGACATGGCTACATCCTCACTGACCCTTTGATTAGTCAAATTAATCATATACTTATGCTTTCCATTTTTAAAAGTGATTTGATTCTTTCCCCAATTGTGATTATCTTTGGCTACACATAGCCATCCTATTCCTAATGGAGCATCATATGCAAGCTTTTGCATAGTAATCATAACAAAATCCAAGGTGAACTCTTGGTCAACTATCACCACCCGTTGCACCGTCAAGACTCCCTTTGTCTTGATACCATATTGATCAGAACCATATAGTTAGAAGCTTGGTTCCCATAGATATGGAGCACCAAGTTCTAGTCAAGTCCTTTCAAGTAGCACATTGGCACTGGATCCTCCATCTACGATAACTTGCATTAATTTATGCCCTAAAATATCCATATGAACTAATGCGAGTTTCTTTCCCACATTAATAATTAATATGGTGGGGTCAATGAATTGGTATTTTTGTTTCTTCTCCTAAATTGGTTGACTCTACACTTCCATTACCTTGTAAGGTTGTATCTCCTTCACCATTGCTTTTTGTAATGATGGGATAACTTCCAATAAGTTAGCCATTTTGATCTCTATTGTGGTATTCAAAACCTGTGCTACCGGATTTTGCACAACTACCTTCTCTTTTGATGGTTTCTTTAATTCCTTCTCTTCTGCTAACTTTAGTTGCTTGGATTTTTATGCTTCATCTTCTAGTACTTTCTTTCCTACATTCTATCATTGTTTTTCTTTTTTTGGCTCAGGATACCTATCTTTTTTAGCCTAATTTCTTGTCATGGCTAAAACATCCTAGGTTTCCTCTTTAACTTAAGGAACCTCAATATACAAATAGTTTACATTTTATAGGTTACTTGAACTCACCTATATGGGGCAATATGCTTCCTTGTGGTTACCCGGACCACACCATCTACACGTGTGTAGTGTTTTCTTATTACATTTCTTATCTCTAAGGTGAAGGATAATTTTTTGCAAAATGCCCCCACTCTTGGCAATTATGATATTGTATGATCGAACTCCCTTTCGAATCATACTACAAATAACTATATCCTCCTTTTCTATTGCCCTGATTTTGCCTTCCACCTTGTTGGCTATTTTGATAACTACCACTTGTTGCTTGCTACCCACTTCCTAAGGTCTTTGGTTTCTCTTCCTAATCCTGGATTGTTAGGACTTGTGGATGCACACTTGCATTATACGGATATAGCATCACCTCATGTCCCAACATATTATAGCTATAAAAATAATTATTCTATGGACACTTTACATTTGTATGGCCTTCGATTTTAAATTTTGTGCACCAAATGTCATTCCTATCAGGCTTGCTTATTTGGTCCTTTATAATCTTGTCAAATTCTTGATGAAATGATGCTATTGTCCTTTTTACAGTGTTGTCTTCTCCACCATATGAATCATTGGACTTGGGATAATATAATACTCATGTATACGTCTGCTTTGAGCAATTTCAAAATTATTTGCATGCTTTAAGGCTTCATCATATGTTTTCAATGGTATTGCCTTCATATTTTTCTTATATTTTGGTAACAATCCATCTATGAACCATTGCTTTACCAATACATCTACTAAATGTATCTACATATTATCTACTAAGTGCTTTAATTTACGGTTATATAATTTTACATATTCATATGATTTTTTCTTAGTCATACAAATTTCAATCACAATATCTCCATAATACTTCAAGGGATGAAATTCTTCAATGAATTTCTCTTTCACTTGATTCCAAGTCCAAAAATCTATTGCATTTTTCCTTTTCAGATACCAATCCTCTCAAGGTAGCAAAAAAAAAAGCCAACCATTTATCTAGTTAATCTACACCATTTTCCCTCCAAATGGTTATGCAAGTTTCGATATGTCTTGTGGGATATTCCTTACCCTCACTTGTAAAGTGTGGACATATTTTCTTGGCCGCCTTATTCACCATATTTGGTGAATCATCCTTGTCACTTGAGGTGTCCCATGGAATCTCTATATGATTCCTCCTTGGGGATGTTTTACTATTCTCATCATTAGAAGTTTATATCTAAGGTATTTTGTACTCTCTCACTAGTCGTTGACCAAAATCACATGCATCTTCACTCCATGACTTCCTTCACTGATGTGAGGGATGTGGTCTTGGTCTTTCCTTATGAGACCCCACACTCTATTGCCCTGGTGCCTAACTCCCATTCTCTACACTCCCTTGTAACCCTTCTATTGCTTTCTTAAGTTTCACCATCCACTCTCCTTCCTTGTGCAATACTTATATATCAACTTGTTCCTCTATGTTATGTGGTTTTGGTACCTCCTCTTATATCCCTATTAATAGCGCCTCAAAATCTCCTTCTTAAGATGCCCAAATTTGCTCTATTTTTGGTTCATGTGTACAATGGTCATAATTAATTGCATTCTATTTTTGAGCAATTCTCATACTTCTTCTCATTGGAATTTTCTCTCATACTTCTCATCTCCTACATCTTTGCACACTGGTGTCTATAACTCACCTTCAAATTTATAACATTCTTACTTTATCAATTTGACCTGTTTTAAACCAAAATGCCAATTTTAATAAGGAAACGATGCCAAATGTAGCATAGGGATGTAGTATTCATAGTGGGGAGGTGATTCTTAGAGTCTTAGAATGATCAACCTAATGCTCTTGTTCAAATACCCAAATTTTACAACTGTACAATCTTTCCAACAATTGATATGTGACCACAAATTAGCTTATACGAACTCAAATTGTACAATTGTACGATCCCAAATCATACAATGTCAGTGTTGGTATGATTTTACAGTTATTCAATCCTTCATATTTGGTTTTGCAAGGTACCATACATAGTTTTGTAACTAATTTTTTCAATTTTCCAATATTGCCAAATCGGGTGAGTTTCTTTCAATCACATAGCTACCAAATCGGGTAAAGTCCTTTTGTACAATTTGTAACACGTATGGTGTACTATTTTTATGAAATGAAAGTGCAAAAAGGAGTAGAATTGGATACTCTTCTTTACAAATATTTCTCATACAAGTTTTGGGAAGTTCTGGAATGTCAATTAATCCATCTTTACCAACATGCAAGTTCTATCTTTAGTGTTTGAGAAAGTTCTTCACAATGACAATATCTAGAAATCGTACAACTTTGTTGTGGCTGCTCCACAACATACCCCAAAATTGGGGACCCACATTTTTTTCTTTTGGTTTTGAGTGATTTTGGTTGTCTTTGAGAAATCATCTTTGATAGGACCCTAGTCATGAGCTCACCATGCATTCTACAAAAATTCCTCAAATTGAGAAGTTTTCTTGTCTTCTTGAAAGAAGTCCATCTTGAGGTTTTGATTGGAATTTAAAGGGTTGATTTTATTTTTTTTTGGGTTAGTGTTTTATGTTTTGGGTTCTTTTGTTAGAGTTATATGTTTTTTTTAAGTTTTATGTTATGTTTGTCCTTATAGTTTAAGTTGTATTAAAAATAAAAACAATTAGTATAATGTATATAAAGCCCTATCTCATATTATTAAAGTGATTAATATCTTTAGTTAGGGTTTCTATTTATTTAATTTTAATGTTGGTTGTATTTATGCATGTAGCTTTGGCTCGATAGTTTGGCTTGATGGAGACAGACAAGCCAGTGTGCACAGTGGGCTTGATAAGGGTGAAGGAAAAAACTCGTGGTAGACAATGATAATAATAGATGATATCTATGAGGTGGATTATCAACGTCAACGACACACACGATGGGGCATGAAATATGGACGTGAAGACCCCTAATGGTCTAACGTGGACGAATGGCTACGAAGACCAAACTACTTCACACAACATGGATGGGGTGGATACGTAGGATTATGTATCACCAAAAATTTTGTATAAAGTTTCAAGGCAATGTGGACTACAGTGTGGAGGTGCCAAACTGGTAGGGTTGCCATGGTTGATGGTTTTCGTGGTCGATGGGTGTGCATGATTAAGGGTGGTAGACATTTATAAGTGAAGAGGAGGTGTTGCTCGAGATGATTGACATATCAACAAGTGGATGGTCAAACAAGTTTGTGTGACTATGATGTGGATCCTGATGTAGGATTCGAAGACAACACAGATCTGAACGCACAGGCTCGATAAGATATATGGTGATCATGTGGCCACATGGAGGGCCCAAATTCTAGGTCTTAAAATGGAACAAAATCCTAATAGACCTCGAAAGCATTTGCAGATAAGCAGTGGTTGAGTTCAATGCAGTAGCAATAAATAGTCTAGGATACATGGCCATGCAAAGGGAAAATGTAGTAGGCAGAATTTAGCGACTACTATGGAGAAGTACGACATTAGAGGATTGGATACATAGACCCTATAAAGTTTTAAAATTTTTAGTATGGTTAGACGAAGCGAATGTAGGTAGTATGCAAAAGCGACGATGAGTCAATTTGAAAGGGACAATGCCAAGCAATGGATGATGTTCAACAAGTTTGGGCGGTGAACAAAGCTCAAGCGCTAGTAACCTAAATAATGGCGGGTTCACATGGACGATTGAGAGCAGTAGTAGGAGTTTAGTGCCATGAAAGAAATCAAGGGTTTAGAATGAGAGAAAAGTAATGAGGATTGATGTGGTGAGTCACGATTTATGGTGCTCTTCCCTCCATGATATGGATAAAGTAGGAGGTATCACAGATGAAAACAATGGAAGGAAATATTATTCTATTTGGATGACGATGTGAAGACATGATTCACACTTGGAGTTCAAGACACAACACATATAGTTTTTAGGATTATTAGGTATAAGAGGAGGAAATGTCCAGGCGATCGATGAAATAGTTATGGCTTACAAGGTCAACATCATTTGATAGTAAAAGGCAATGTTGCTTGATAATGAAAAGTTGTTGCAGAGAGAAAGGACTGTCACAGTTTGTCGAATAAGCAGGGGATAAGTTTTATTAATCATCAATGATGCTTTGAAGGTTAATTAGGGATATATTCTAGCACAGGCAGTAGAAGAGATGTGAATAAGTTGTACCTCCAAGGCACCGATGAACCATGCAAATGAATGGACGATCACTAGGCAGAGTTGAATAACACAGCGAGGAGGATGATCAGGCACATGCATGGATGGTAGCCAAAATGATAGGCTAGCTCCTAAACATGGTTTATCTCATAGTAGCGAAGACCTAGGCACAATAATGATTAGTGAATAAATTATGTGTATCATGGTGATATGGACAAACCCTAGACTCGAGAGACATGGTGACTACCTGGAGGCTTATGTGGATGACCATGTTTGGCAATGCAATCAATGGGTATCATTTTAGAAGACAAGGTCTACATAGTGAATGAAGCTTCGATAATGTGGAAGTGTTTGAAAGGAAGAAGCTTGTGGAAAAGAAATGTAGAGAAGAAGGAAAGTGGAAGAATAAAGAGGGGAGGAGAAGAGGAATAGGTGGGTCTAAATGGGCCCTATGGACAAGGAGGAGGGAGGAAAAAAGAGGAGGGGTCAACAATAGTGCGACAAACGAAGCAGGTAGAGAAGTAGAAGACAACAAAAAAAGAAAAAGAAAAAGGTATAAATTAAAACGAGGGAGGGGATGAAAAGGGTAAAAGGGCAAGATGTCGAAAAAGAAGGATGAAAAGTAAAACAAAAAAAAAAAAAAAAGGTTCATTTTGAGGAGAAGGAAAGGTGATCATATTCAGAGAAAAAAAGAAATAAAAAAAAAAAAAAAAAAAAAAAAAAAAAACAAAAAAAACGAAACCCAATCACATGAGAAAAAAAAAAAAAAAAAAAAAAAACAAAAAAGGAAAAAGGTTTCAAAGAATCATCAAAAACACCTAAAAATCATAAAAGAAATTAAACAAAAGTAGTGTTTAAACACCAAAAATATATAAAGAGAAAAAAAAAGAAAAAAAAAAAAAAGAAAAAAAAAAGAAAAGAAACAAAAAAGAAAAGGAATAAGCTCAAAAAAACAAAAAAAAAAAGAACAAACAGCCCAAAATTCAAAAGAGACCTAGAAGTTGTTTTGAAAGAGGGTTAATCAAAATCCTAAGAAGAAAAACCCAACATTTTGATGCAGAAGGAGGGAAATGTCAAAACCAGAAAAATAATGGAAACAAAATCAAAGGCAAAGATCAACGTATTGTTCATAAAAAAGATTGTATAACCAAAAAGTCAAAGCACCCACCCCAGCACCAATATGTGCAAAGCAACACAACCTGGGAGCTAGGAGGATTTGAATGGATTTATTTTATTGCTATTTAGATGCTAAATTGTTCATGTTACTTGAAATATTTATTTAAAAACATTGGTCTTGACTAACGAGGTTTTGTTTCCATATGATTACTTTCATTGATTCTAACATTCTCTATTTGATGATGTGTTAATACTAATATTTTTGTAAATTTGAGAATGTTCTTCAATTTCATAGTTTAATTGATACATATATTTTGGTTGATGCTAACATGGTGATTCATATATTAAACATTTGATATTGGTTAGTCATTTCATAATTCTTTGTAATAAATATTTATTTGACTAACAAATTGGTTCTAAAGTTATTCTTTGAGTTTCAATTATGGCATCGATTTTTCTAACTAGGGCAAAAATTTCATTGTGGATAGCTAGCAATTATAGTCACTTGGACATGCCTACTCATCAAATTCTTCAAGGGGTAGAAAAAAATTTACCCATGTTTTAGAATGATGTGACCTCAGCTAAGGAACATATTCAAAGATACAAGGACACCTTAAGGCAATTATAAATATGGAAAGGACATCTTCCTTGTAGATTATTTTCATACACATTGGATGAGGTTATGTATGAGTGGCTATAGATTCCATCACTTCTTGGGCTCAACTGGAAGCAACATTTACTAGCCATTTTGGAAAAAATTTGACCCCGTTTTGATGTTAAATCAATTTATCTCCATTTACAAAGAACCTAATGAATCCATGAGTCAATTAAATGGTAGGTTTCATAAGTTGCATACCAAAGTGGTGTCCCATTTCATCATTTCAGAAAAGAG
Source organism: Wollemia nobilis (assembly GCA_028583015.1). Classification (NCBI taxonomy): domain Eukaryota; kingdom Viridiplantae; phylum Streptophyta; class Pinopsida; order Araucariales; family Araucariaceae; genus Wollemia; species Wollemia nobilis. The sequence continues at coordinate 754,415 of JAQPPZ010000101.1, forward strand.
AGTTATTGAAATATACATGGGAGCAATACACCCCGTAGTTGCTACTTTTTTAAGGGAAAATCTTGACGACCCATATTTGCATGAAGTTTATGAGACCATGATAAAATTAGAACAATGGTATATTTTATAAAGAGAAAAGGTGGATCAACCATCATTTCTTAGATCTAGGATGAACAATAAATGAGATGAATAGGAAAGTACAAATATAAAAAATACCTTAGATTTCATCCAAGAGGGTGTGCAAGTCTCAAAGCCAAGGTCCATTAATGAGGATTGGTATGAACAAACCCATCAAGATATGATTTGGTCATGTTTACTCAAAAAGGAAGATTTGGACAACCATTGGGAGCAATATACAAGAGTTGATCTTATTGAAGAAACCCTTAACTCACCAAAGGGGGTTGAGAGTGAATTTGAGGAGTCAAGAGATGAATTGGAAGATATGGTGGAATCTCATCACTTATTTTTGGAAGATGACCATTGTAAAGATCAAGAAAGCCAACATGAGTCAAGTAGTGATGAGTTGGAGATGAGTGAATCAAAGTTTTGGTTTACAAGTGAGGATTGGTATGATCCCATTTTAGAAACCCCTAAACCATCAAAAGTGGTTGAAAGTAATGTTGAAATAAAATCAATGAATGAATTCGAAGACATAATAGAGTTTCACCACTTGTTCTTAGAAGATACTTTAGATGATATCGTTGAAACTGATAGCCAAGAAAATCCACACCTTCCAAATTGTGATCAAATTGAATCATGGGTTACTAATGTGGATCATGATAGCTTTACAAATTTGAATACAAGAAATAACCCACTTTTGGAAATGATTGAACCATCTAAGGAAGGTGAAGGTGAGTTTGAGGATCAATCCATTGATGAAATTGAATAATATGAATATATAGTCAAGCATCCCATCCCAATTTTGGAAGATGATCATTGTTGGTGAAATAAATAGGATAACTTTACCGCTCTTTCTAATGAAGCACTCACTTCGCTTGATATCCAGGATAAGTTGCAAAGGATAGTTCTACAACTTAAAAGAAACATCTCTCAACTACAAGAACAAAGGCCTCAAGATGCATATCTCGATGATGCTCCAAATCATCCTCATGAAACAAAGGTCAAAGATACTAAAAGTGATATTATTTTGGACAATGGAGGCATATTAGAGTGGACTGATTTTGAAACATGTAACAAATTAGGACCTTCCATAAATTTGGATGAGGTGATTAAATTTGATGATCAAAACCTTTAACATACTCGAGATGATGAAAAGGAAAAATTTGAAGAAGATTTTGAGGAAGAAATAGTGTGGATGGTTAACAAGAAATGGGAAGAATATGCTCATTCCAAACATTCTAATAAAATTTTTGTGTTAGTTGATATGCAGGATAATACAATTGCTTCCTCACATGAGTATATTTAAAGTCCTATACGATTTGAGAAAGTTTTGAAATAAGGGTTCGAATCTCATCAAGTTTTGGAAAGTGATAAGGATTATAAAACCATGGATAAAGAAGGAGAACCATTTTCTTTGGTCACCTTTGAAGAGCATGGAATTGAAAGTATTGATCCACCTATTGGCTCTATAATATTTATGCCATCTCAAAATGAGGAAATCCCAGAACCTAAGTGGTTTGGGTTTGATATCACTGATGATACGATTGAAAATGTCACGTTATCTGAAACAACCCAAGTGATTGATCATGGAGATGTGTTAGTTGACCCATCCCTAGATAGATAAGACTTATGGTTTGAAAAGGATGGACATGTTTTTAATTGGATGCCTAATTTTGGTGTCTTTGATAAACAAGTCATGGATAAATAAAATGTGCTACATGATGATGATGATCAAGATCATGAGAGAAAATAAGAAATTACAAATCCTCTCCAAGTAATGGTAAATGAAAATCTGCCAAAGGTAAAATATCACCTTTTGGGTTCCACCATTCGAAATCCAGGTGAAGGTTTATCTAATGGATTGTTGGATTCAAAAACTATCAATGATGAAATACCATTTGTGGTTGATAAATAGTTTGAGTTAATTTCTCCTCACACCTCTAATTATATTGATTTGTTGAATGAAAAAGAAGATATGCTTGAAGTGTTAAATCAAGTTCATAATCAATTAATTATTGAATCTAGGATACAAACTCATGATAATCCTCATTTAGTAAATATCCTAGATTCTTGCAAGTGGTTACATAAATTTGATTGGTCTACAAATTTGAAAAATGATTTGGCTTTAAAGTTTTTAGAAAGAGGCTCTTGTTTGCAAGGTCTCATATTTGAAGAAGAAAGCCTAATTCTAAATCATGAATCGAGTTGTGAAATTGACATCCTAAGCAATAGAAAGGATAGAATCAAAGATCAATTATTGTCTAATAAATTTAATAATTTGAAGCTCACCTATGGGATTGTTAATAGAACTAAATAAAATTGGTGGTGTGAGAGAGGCAAGTTGAAGATTGTTGTATTGTTTGGCTTAATATTGTTTTTGTTGGAGTCCTATAAGACTTGGCATGCTAATCATGTTATGTGTTTTTTGAAGTGTGACAATCACGTTTGGGATCCAGGGAAGTATTAGCTCAAGCTTTGCACCATCCTATACCATATTGTACACTTGTATATAGTGTTGGTTTTTTATTTCTATTTTGTGCTTTGTCCTTGATTTTTTTAAGATGTAGTTTTGGTTTGTGTTTTTAGTTTCGTGTATTGGGTTATTCCCTTGTTTTGAGATAATGTTTCACGGTCGCTAACTTTTGGTCTCTAGCCTATTTTTGTGTTCCTTTGTTTAGTAGGTTGGAGTACCTAATCTAAAAACCGATGAACCCTAGAAAAGGGGAATGAGTTATTTGGTGATCATGCTCATATTTTGGGACTAAAATTGTGGAAGGTGGAACGATGAAAGATTCGCTAAATATCCACATGTAACTCACAAAAATTAAATGGTGTTTATGGAATTATGAAGGATGAATTCATATTGATTTGCAACCCTAGGCAAAAATCCAATACACTCCACTTGTAGGCTGCCTAACCCCAATGATGCTTGAATATTTGCTTGGTTGTTATTTAAAATATATATATATATGTATAAAAAATGAGCATTGGAAAGCTTGATCAAATCAGTCACAAGATCTAAATAAACTCTACCGGGGCTATGGACGCCTGATCAATAGTAGGGCTCTGTCTAGACATAGCTCGGTTAAAATGAAAGGCTTTTCAAAGCATTAAGCAAACACAAGGGTGAGTTAGATAAACTCCATCGAGGCTATAGATGCTTGACTAGAAATGGGGATTTGTCTATAAAAAAATTGTTATGAGTGATACTTCATAGCCTAATGCAGAAAGGGATGATGGAATCTAAAGGATTTTCAGATATGTAAGAATGAATCACTTTTGCACACACTGAGCAAAGGCATATGGATTAGTTGTTTCTATTCGAAGTTGTTTACACCCACCTTCTCAAAAAATCACTAAATAATGTTTGTTTCACTGATCTTGTGTGTTCTCATTTCAAATTGGGTTCTTCACCCAAAATGCTCAGGAGCATTTCCTAGCAAAGTCACCATTTTTTGTGGTTGCTCCACAATGTACCCCAAAATTGGGGACCCACCTTTTTTGCTTTTGGTTTTGAGTAATTTTGGTTGTCTTTGAGAAATCATCTTTGATAGGACCCTAGTCATGAGCTCACCATGTGTTCTCCAAGATTCCTCAAATTAGGACGTTTTCTTGTCTTCTTGAAAGAAGTTCATCTTGAGGTTTTGATTGGAATTTGAAGGCTTGATTTTATTGTTTGCTAGGTTAGTGTTTTATGTTTTGGATTTTTTTGTTGGAGTTATATGTTTGTTTTAAGTTTTATGTTGTGTGTCCTTATAGTTTAAGTTGTACTAATTAAATAGTTTGAATTCATTAACTTAAAAATATTTATATATATATATATATATATATATATATATATATATATATATATATATATATATATATATATATATAAATAAAATCAAACTTTTATATCTATATAAAAAATTTTAAAATAAAAATAAAAGAGAAGATTAAATAAATAATAAGAAAATATATTTACATATATATTATTATATATTTCATATATATAATAATATATATTAAAAAAATTAAGAAATATAAATAAAAAAATTAGTATAATGTATATAAAGCCCTAGCTCATATTCTTAAAGTGATTAATCTATTTTGTTAGAATTTTTGTTTGTTTAATGTTAATGTTGACCGTATTTATGCATGCAGGTTTTGCTCAATGGAGACAGACGAGTTGGTGTGCATAGTGGGCACGATAAGGGTGAAGGAAAGTGCTCGTGGTATACAATGATAATAATCGATGACATATATGAGGTGGATTATCGACCTCAATGACACACATGACGAGGCACAAAATATGGATGTGAAGACCCCTACGTGACTCGGTTGGCTATAACCTAAAGGAGAAATAGGCCATGCACAGACCTTGTAGATGACCATAGTGGTGATGTGGACTCTGATTTGGTGTGTTGACATATAGTGGAGGAGATGCAACTAGCAACGCGACAATGGGATGGCATTGTATGAAGCAGCGAATCCTTTGACGTGGCACTTGATTCCTTCTAGAGCGAATGGGCGACGTTGCACAAAATGTAAAAAAGTGGTCTAACATGGATGAATGACTACAAATACTAAAATAATTTGCACAAAATGGATGGGTGGATACGTCGTATTACGTGTCACCAAAAATATTGTGCAAATTTTCAAGGCAATGTGGACTACAATGTGGAGGCACCAAACTGGTAGGGTTACCATGGTCGATGGGCATGCATGATTAAGGGTGATAGACATTTATAAGTAAAGAGGAGGTGTTGCTCGAGATGGTTTCCACAGCATCAAATGAATGGTCAGACGATTTCGTGTGATCATGACATGGATCGCGACATAGGTTTCGAAGACAACATGGATCTGAATGCATGGGATCGACAAGATATACGATGATCGTGTGCCCACATTGGGGGTCTATATTTAAGGTCTTAAAATGGAACAAAACACTAACATACCTCGGCATCATCTATGGAGAAGTAGTGGCCTAGTTCGACGTAGTAGCAATACATAGTTTGGGATAAATGGTCGCACAAAGGGACAATGTAGTAGGTAGAATTTAGCGACTACTATGGAGCAGTACGACGTTAGAGGACTGAATACGTAGACCCCAAAAAGTTTTAAAAAAATTTATGTGGTCAGACAAAGCGGATGCAGGTAGTGTGCAAAAGCGGTGATGAGTTAGTTTGAAAGGGACGAAGCCAAGCGACAAACAATGTTGAGCAAGTTTGGGTGGTGAACAAAGCTCGAGCGGTAGTAACCTAAACAACAACGGGCCCGTGTGGGTGATTGAGAGTAGTATAAGGAGTTAAGTGCCATGAACAAAATCAAGGGTTGAGCATGAGATAAAAGCAGTGAGGACTGATATGGTGAGTCATGGTTTACAGTGCTCTCCCCTACATGATATGGATAAAGCAGGTGGCATCATAGATGAAAATAGTGAAAGGAAATATTATTTGACCCGGAGGACGATGTGAAGATGTGATTTGTGCTTGGAGTTTGAGACACAATAAATATAGTTTTTAGGATTATCAAGTAGAAGAGGATAAAATGTCGATGTGATTGATAAAATAGTCATGGCTTACAAGGTTAGCATCTTTCAATGGTGAAAGGCAACGTTGCTTGACAGTGAAAAGTTTTTGTAGAGAGAAAGGACTGTCACAGTTTTCCAAATGAGTAGAGGGAAAGTTTTATTAATAATCAATGATTCTTTGGAAGTCAATTAGGGATATATTCTAGAACGGGTAGTAGAAGAGATGTGGATATGTTGTGTAGGCCATGGGCTCCAAGGAACCAATAGACCATGCAGATGAATGGACGATCGCTAGGTAAATTTGAATAACACAGTGAAGAGGATGATCATGCGCATGCAGGGATGATAGCCAGAATGGATAGGCTAGCTCCTAAACACGATTCGGATCATAGTACCGAAGACCCAGACACAATGATGGTTAGTGAATAAATTATGTGGATCATGGTGATATGGATAAACCCTAGACTTGAGATACATGGTAGCTACCTGGAGTCTTATGTGGATGAACCTATTTGGCAATGCAATTGGTGGGCGTTAGTTTAGAATATGAAGCCTATGTAGCGGATGAAGCTACGACAATGTGGTAGTGGTATTTTTGATAGGAAAAGGGGAAAACCTGCTAAGAATACCAATGGTGACTATATGCAACAGTGAGTAGTGATATTGAAGGTTAAGGAAGACAAGGTAACACGATGGCCTAATTACCATACTTCAGCTCAACACGATTTGCTTCAGTGATAGTGTAATTGGAAAAGTGAAAACATAGGAGAATCTTAGACCATTTACTATGTTTGGAATAGCACAGTCATCAGTAGGAAGCAAGTCGATGTGGCAACAAACATGGACATTTATGATCCATTGTAGAATCAACGGTAGGAAAGGCAGCATGTAGAGAATAATGTATGCGTAGGTGCAAAAACCACTCATTGGAAAGTAAAGAAAATTTCTAAAATAGATGGGTCTAAATGGGATAACATCGATGGACGAGGTAGCGAGGGCTATAGTGTAGATAGCTAGACGTGGATACGCAGTGACGGAGAGCAGGTTTCTGATGCACAAGGGTCAACAACAACATTCTGAATGGCGACACATAAGCATGGTCACGAGAAGTAAGAATTTGGGTATCATACACTGTATGACATGTTATTTACCTTGAATGTCATTTACCGTAAATGGGGATAATGACAAACGATGTTGCTCTTCAAAGACTTTTAATATGGGGGACTGACATAACAAAAAAAATAATGTTTACCTAAATGTCATAATATATACAAAGACACTGTTACCTAAGTTTCTTTTTGCATATTTTTTTTTATTTTCACAGATTAAAATAAATAAGTAAAAAATCAAAATCCAAAAATAATTGCACATCTACGTAAAATGAACTCCAAGGTTTCACCTTGCACAATTATGTTTTTATTCTAGAGTCATTTTGAATTTATAAAAAATATTTAAAATTTTTGTTTTATGCAGATTTTTATAATTTCAAAATTTTCATTTTTTACATTTTGAAGCCGAATCAGATTTTTTCAACTTTATATTTCATTTGCAAGCATAAAATGAACTTCCCTTTATGAAAATTTCAATTTCATCAAAGGGGGTAAATTTTAATGGCATTTCATAAGCAATAATTTTGGAGCAATAAATGCACCTCTCTTTACGAAAATTTTGATTTCATGAAAGAGAGTTAATTTATACTTTACATCAAAAGCTAGTGATTTAAAGCATTAAATTATTTTCTCTTTATGAAAATTATTTCATTAAAGGGGGATAATTCATAATGACATTATGAGACCATTATTTTAAAGCAATAAATTGGTGTCTCTTTATGAAAATTAATTTTATCAAAGAGGGATAATTTATTAATTATAACAAAGGTTTTCTTTATCTTCATGATAGAAGCTACATTTAATGGATCTTTTCATAATTTTAAATTCTTATTCATAGATAGATTTAATATTCTATTTCATGATTTAAAGTAGGATTTAATGCAAGATAAATCTTGTTTAAAATCTAATTAATCTAAAGAAGATAAAATATACCTAAAAATATTCAAGATAAAAGGGAATTAAGGCTACATCATGGTCATATAAGGGCCAATTCATATTTTCATTTAAGTTTCATTAATAATCATTAATATGGCAAAATAAAATGAACCAACACATACCCCTTGTTAACAGTTACTTGCAATCATTAATGTATTCCTAGCATTCATTTGATATGTCTTTATTGAGATTACTAATACACTGTGCAAATGCTAATATAGCGGAGACCTTGGAGAAGTTATTTTGTTTTAACTTCTTTGCAAGAGAGGGTTTTGGGATCAAAATCCTAAGGGAGAGTGTGATTTTGCAATTGGGCAAAATTACCACTCAACAAGATCCCAATATGTCTTTCCAAATGCAATCTTCCTCATAGATCACTTCCAAGGCTCACACCAATGGTAATTCGATTCCATTATTCCTACTAGTGTATTAACATCATCCATAGATAGAGAAAAGTAACATGCAACATTCATATAATGCAAAACACTAACATATCATTTTGAAATCATATAATGGCGTGATAGAACACTATGCAATGTGATTCTTCATTCATTACTCTTCAATGAAATATTATAATCACTAACAACTTCTACAAGGATACACAATGAACAAATAATCCCACACAATAATCAGATAGATGCATTTAATAATTAGACTCATTAGATCAGACTTATAAAATTGAAAGGGAGCATTATATAACGTCTGACCAGGCTATTCCAAGTGGTTCTTGAGGCAATTTGTTATTCACAACTACCCATGTATAATATAAATCTTAATTACATCCTTTTACTAAGTCTAATCATATTATTTATCAAATTCATTTGCAATTACAACTCAAATTTTATTTCATCTACATTTCATTGCACCTTGTACATTTTAGCTCCAGTTTGTACATTTTTCTTTCTCCTTGTATGTTTTACTCCGCTTTGTACATTTTTCCAAAACTATTAATGTTGTCAAAACTACCAAAACTAGGCAAATCCTCTTGTCACTTCTTCTTCCAGAAGGTGTATTTTTTGCCTACATATTCCTCCTTGTTCTCCATTGGTGATATTCCATAAGTTGGCTTATTATATAAGCTTGATTCAAGACTAAAATCTATATGATGACCAATGCTTCTCATGGGTGGCAACCCATCTTTTGAAATTATCTCTACATAGTTTTCTAGCAAATCCTTCACTTCATGTGGGATTTCATGAATGTTGTCCACTATCCTTTCTTTTGTGGGTTTAGCGATGAAATCAAAACATGCTTCCTTATTCATTTCCTTCAACAATTATTTTTTCATTTCTAAGCACACTGTAGGACTATTGTTCACCTTTTCTCCTATGTACTTCAATGGACTTAATGTGTACCTCTTGTCATCCTTATAAGTAGTGTAGGTGTTCACCCTACCATCATGCACTACCTTTCTATCAAACTACCATAGTCTACCCAATAAAATATGACACACATACATCGATATGATGTTGCATAGAATTGCATCCCTATAAGATTCAATTTAGAAATCTAACATATATTGTTCATTTACAAGAATTTTATGCCCCTTTTATAGCCATGAGACTTTGTATGGGTTTGGGTGTTCAATATTCTTCAACCCATTCTTTTCTACCATTTCTATAAACACTAAGGTATTCATACTATTGTTGTCTACAATCACCTTACAATATTTACCTCTTGATTTACAAATTATTCTAAACAAGCTCCTTCTTTGTAAAAGCTCATGCCCCTCCTTTATTAGTTTCAAAAATACTCTTTTCATCATAAGAAATTCTCCTTGTTCTAGTTCTTCCATGTTCTTTAATGAAACAATACTGCCTTCATCTACTTATACAATTTGATTATGGGTTTTCTTTCCATGTTCGCTAATCTAGTATGCTTAAGGATATTCAAATTTTGTATGTCCTTCCAATCATCTATAGTAGTTGCTAGTAAAACCGCATCCTCTACCTCTACCAAATCCACCTCATCTTCTTGATGATTCACCTTTTTCTTGGGTACTTTGGCTTAAATCACTTTGAAAATTACTAGCTTCTCCTTCTTGCATATGATTCCCTCTACCACCATTTAATTGTTCTCATGCAACACAAGTTCCATTTCTATTCATGAACTTAAGATGCATAGTAATCACACATGCAATGAAGTTCTCATGATGACAAGAAAATTCTTAAGACAACATAGCGATATACCTTGTATGAAAATATTTTCTTTATGTTCACTATCTTCCATTGCATGATCACACTCATAATACAAGCTACATTATCCCTTATATAATGTTGTACAATTGTATAATTAGATTAATCAAATGGAAGATTTTTTAACTATACAACAATCTCAAGTTGAGTTATATGAAAGGCAAATTCAATTGTATGACCACCCTTGTTGTACAACCAACATCTCTTGATAGTATAGTACTACTTTAAGATATCTGCCTCTAGACAATCTTACTTAGAACATCATTCAAATGATAATAGTGGCCTTTGTATTGGATGGTATCCTCTAATGAACAATGATCACATGTTCATGGCTCACATGAGTCCAATCTATCGATGTCACACAATAAGCTCTTGGATAGCAACCAATGTTGTCTCCTTCAAACAACATACTTACTTCGACTACTACTATATCTAACTTCTCCAATAGAATTATACCCAACAAAAACAAGGTTAACTAGTACACGTTTCTAGTATCTCCAAACATTTATCATTTACACATAAACATAGGATAGTTTAAAATTTGAAAATAATTTTATTCTATTGAAACATAAATACAATAGATAATTAATTCTTCTTGATTTATCTTACTCCTATTTACTTCCAAACGGTCTCTCTCCTAGCTCTATCTTTCAAAGTATTTCTTCTATTTATTTGTCCTATTGTTTCTCTATCTCACACATAATTTTAGACCTTCACTCTAGATATTCCCCTCTTCTTCCTACTAATTCTTCTATCTCCCTCTTTCTAGGTCTTCCATTCTCTCTCTACATCCCTATGTCCATTTAGACTCTCTTCTCTCCCTCTTAGGATGTTTCAGTCCATCCCTTGGATATATCTCCTTTCTTTTATTCCTCTAATTGTTTTTCTCTATGTTTATCCCTTTATATTCTACTTCTCTTTTTCTATATTCTCTACCCTTTCACTTCTCCTTGGTTATATCATCCATGGCCACCTTTAATTTCCATTTTTGCTTCTTTTTTCTCTTCTCTAAAATTTTCTATCGCTTTGCCTTTTTATCAACTCCTCTTTGCTCTTCATCTCTTTATCTTTCACACAAAAGGTTAGCATATGCAACAATGACAATTATGTACAAGAGGTGGTCACCTAATAGGTAACTATTCAGATGGCATACATTATTTGGGAACCCATTTCTAAGAAGCCCAACCCATAGGTTGGGTGGCATAATCCCATGGATAAATATTCCCCCTTATGTCAAATACATACCTACTACTACATGATTTCTATTGGATTTCTAATTATTTTCTCTTCTTTTGGTTGTTAGTTTATAATTCTTATAACCAACAAACCCATGCATAGGCTTATTGGGGTGTGCTTTCATACCACACATTTTTGTTGTGAATAGTATACTCTTATTATTCTATTAAGTAATATAATATCACTTTTCAACAAAAAATAGTTTCTAATTTTGATGATAAATAAAATTGAATCTTGTCTTGGCTCCTTATACATAAATTTATCATGAATATTTGAGGATTAATTCACTCTAGAGTTTAGAAGAAGGATCAAAGGATCTAAATGAACTCTTTGCCTGATCAATGATGCTACTTCTACCTACTCTAATATGATGTTGGATTTCACACCTATTTTTAGAAATAAACAGAAGCAATCTACCCACTACCATCTTATATAAAGAGTTTACTATAAATAATCATTATAGTATTCATAGATAAGGACCATAACACTCTGATGCAATGGATGGAGTGGTAAGGGATATATATGCTAACACTAAAATCCCATTTACATAAACACGTTTAATATAATATGACATAACAAGATTAATATAGGTTAATTACAAGTTATAATATGGGTTTAACCATAACAAGGTTAATCAAATCCTATAGGGCATACATAATTAATATAGTAAAAATTCACTACACTAGATAAGTCTTGCCAGAAAAGGTAATTTTGATCTAGAGTGTCAACTAAATTCAAAATGAAGGGGCCAAAAGCTCTTGCTACTTATGAAGCAGTTGAAGCCAAAAGACCATCCTAAGTGCAACTAAGGAGGAATCCCTACCACCAACTAGTGCTAGACCAAAAGCTCCCCATGCTGCAAAGCCTAGGTGACCCACCAAACTAAAACTAAGAAAGGATTCAAAAGCCTTATCAATGTTAGCAAAGGAGAGTTTTACCATAAACTTGATTTTCTAAGATCTTTTGATGATAGCTAATAGAAATCCACATATGACAAGACTCTACTCGATATAAATCTTGTAAGCTTCCCCTATATTTAGGTAGGATTGATTTTCTGTCTAGATTCCCTCCATATTCTTTGGTGTTTAGATTTCCTTGATGATATTGCAAGTCATCATCACTTAGCGATCTCCAAGGGTTCAACTCAGTTGCATGGAGGAAGATAGTGGGACGACTTGAGACAACTAAGAAAGAAGGCATCCATGAAGTCTCCTTCTACCTCAAGAAGATATTGAATCTCAAGGTATTTTTAAAAGCCTAGTCTCTTACAAATTCCAAATTGTGAAGCCCCTATTATGCTTTGAGGTTTCTTAACCCTCATAAAGTCCACCTAAAAACATACAATAATAGAATGAAAAATGTCACAAGAGGATAAGAATACCTAGAGATATATCCATAAAAATTTAGAGCTTAGCATTCCTAGTTTTCATTGAGATGCTAATAAAAATAGTAAGGGATGAGCCACTAACGATGCGAGTGTCCTCCCAAACACATAGAAAGTGGTCACCGCTAACTCTATAGGATGTGCAAAAGAGAATATATTCATCAAGGGAATTTTTAAGAGTGTGGAAAAGGCCAAGTATCAATCACCATCAAGGTCACTAGACCATCCCATAGCAACTAGACATAAGAGAAGCAACATAATAAAAATCCCAAGGGCAACACTAAACCCAAGATATTGATGACAAAGGATCCCAAGGGTCTAACCATGGAGATATCCAACATAATATAACTCTATGTAGACCCAAAAATTTTACACCCCTTTATTTTAGGCTAATGGATCTACACCTAAAAGGGGGAGGAAAAATGAAGTGCCTACACCTCATATGAGAAACACTTGAGTTGTGCTCTCCTTAGTGTTTGTCGATAAATTAGGTGGGGTTCACCAAGAAACACTTTATGGCAGTTTCTATGCCTAGGTAATATGAGTGTTTTATGGATTCTTTTATTTACACACATATAGATTTTAACCAAATGCAGATATACCTAATTATATGCACTTCAAATTTTCATGAAAGCATCAGTATAAAATTTAACTAAAATGCTTGTAAATTTAACTACAATGCAATGATTCTTGTGGATACTGAAAGAAAAAGGTAAATTGTATGCTATCATATATATGTATGTATTTTTTTTCTTTTGTATTTTTCAACTAATATGATTGGTGCAAAAGCAATGCAACTAAATTTATGTTTTTATCTTTTCTTTATTTTTCTTTTATGAAAATGTTGTAAAAGAGAAGAGTACAAAATGAAAATATGCAAAACTAAAATGATTCAGGAATCAGATCCTTACCTGATCTAGATGATTGATTCCAAGAAAATTCGTATATGTCAAAGTGAATTCAAAAACACAGAGCAAATTTGGATCTCAAAAAGCGAATTTAGAAATATCCTGCAGATTTCTAAATTCGTTCAAAACCTACAATTTCACACATAGGACACTTAAAATTGCAATTAGTGGTGAGGGATCTACTTGATCCACTGCAAGTGTGATCCTCAGTGATGTGGTTGTTAAATCCCATCTATTATTTCAGAAAACTATAATAAAAATGGTAGATTTTTTAGATCTAATGCAAGCATATGTAGTCAAATAGAAACAGTAAAACAATATATAATTTAAAAAGTAGTAAAGACTATGATAATAAAAATGTAATATCTAAAATTATGTGATAAACCTGAGAACCAAAATTTTACCCCCAACATATGTTTGCACAATTTTGGATGTTTTCAATGAATTCAAAAATATCTTGACATTTTTTGAATTTATTCAAACCTACAACTGTAATCAAGGGATGTCAAGATAAAGTGTATCCATTATCAATATCATTACAAGATAATGATTTTATATTTTAGGAATATATATGCAAATTCAAAACTTGTAGAGCAAATTCGGAAGCACTTTGGAATGTCCAAATTTGTTGAAATTGAATGAAATTTAGATCTACAAATGTAAAAGAATAAAATCAGAAAGCTAAATCAAAACATAAATCAATGGTACCAAATGTTGCCTCAGCTGATCTCTGAAATGATGATGGGATGGAAAAATCTCTTCATAAAACCTGCAACAAGATATGAAAAGCTCTTCTCCACCTCAATTTCCTATAAAATCACCATTACCTCCTTTTGAAAGTCACTTGCAACTTTTAAGAACCAGGGAAGATTGAGAAAAATCGAGGAAAAAGATAGATCATGGTTGTTAGGAAAAATTTAGAAATTTTCCAATGTGGGTGAATTCAGACGATTTCAAATTCACTAAGAACATGAGTTTTCCTAGATTGGAGGCAAATCTAAATGGTGCACAAAATAATTTAGGTGCACGTTGGATTTGATAAATTCGAATAGTTTTGAATTTGATTCGATTATCCAAATTTGCTTAAAAAAGTGAGAAAGACAAGAATAGGATTTAACAAACATTAAAATCAAGGTAGATAGATGAGGAGGGGAAGCTACGTTGCTAAGGAGGGAAACATGTTGTTAGAGAGTCTAGGAATTTTGAAGTGTGTCAAAATTCCATGGCTACATTTTACCCCCTCTTTGGTGCATTTATGAACAATAAATGTGTTAAATAAATATGTAGCGGAAAGGAGAGTTGCACTGCAAAGAAAAAATATTTTTACATATTTCTTGTTATTATTTATTGTCTAGAGTATCCCCTTCGGGTTTTGTGAGAAATTCAAAATTAGTTACAAAACTCAAAATTTTGAAAAAAAGGGAGTAAAAATAGAAAATTAGAGTAAAACCTAATTCATTTTTACCCTTGTATTCTAAAAATATTCCTTTAGATAAAATGGCTTCTCCTCTTCATCGGGGTGGATGGAGTGTAAGCAGGAGGAAACTAAGCAGGCATACCTTTATGGGTAAGCATGACTCTAAGCTTTGAATCTTGATTTTTTTATTATTTATTTCATTTTTTGAAATTTTTGATGTTGTCTACCATCACACGGTAGAATCAAAAAATTTGACTAGTTCAGGCAAATTCAGACATTTGAATTTGTCTGAACTGAATTTCAAATTCATAAATTTAGACGATTTAGGAAAATTCAAATGTTTGAATTCTTCTAAACAAGAATCAAATTTAGAAAATTTGGGCTTTATTATGGTAGATTCGAAAGTTTAAATCTATGTTTGAAATTCATTCGAATTAGTAAATTACATCCGAATTTGCAAAGGAGAATGAAAAAAATTATTTTACTAGTATTATTTTCATAAATATTATTTTTTAATATGATATGTACTAAAAATTATTTTTGTTTTTGTTTTACAACAAGGCTCTCTCAAGGATAAAGAAGGAGAACATACTCGAGATGATGACAAGGAAAATTTTGAAGAAGAATTTATTGAAAATTTTGAGGAAGAAATAGTGTGGATGGTTAACAAGAAATGGGAAGAATATGCTCATTCCAAACATTCTAATAAAATTTTTGTGTTAGTTGATATGCAGGATAATACAATTGCTTCCTCACATGAGGATACTGAAAGTCCTATACAGTTTGAGAAATTTTTGAAAGAAGGGTTCGAATCTCATCGAGTATTGGAAAGTGATAAGGATTATACAACCATGGATAAAGAAGGAGAACCATTTGCTTTGGTCCCCTTTGAAGAGCATGGAATTGAAAGTATTGATCCACCTATTGGCTCTATAATATTTATGCCATCTCAAAATGAGGAAATCCCAAAACCTGAGTGGTTTGGGTTTGATATCACTAATGATACGATTGAAAATGTCACGTTATCTGAAACAACCCAAGTGATTGATCATGGAGATGTGTTAGTTGACCCATCCCTAGATAGATAAGACTTATGGTTTGAAAAGGATGGACATGTTTTTAATTATATGCCTAATTTTGGTGTCTTTGATAAACAAGTCATGGACAAAGAAAATGTGCTACATGATGATGATGATCAAGATCATGAGAGAAAAGAAGAAGTTACAAATCCTCTCCAAGTAATGGTAAATGAAAATCTTCCAAAGGTAAAATATCACCTTTTGGGTTCCACCATTCGAAATCCAGGTGAAGGTTTATCTAATGGATTGTTGGATTCAAAAACTATCAATGATGAAATACCATTTGTGGTTGATAAATAGTTTGAGTTAATTTCTCCTCACACCTCTAATTATATTGATTTGTTGAATGAAAAAGAAGATATGCTTGAAGTGTTAAATCAAGTTCATAATCAATTAATTATTGAATCTAGGATACAAACTCATGATAATCCTCATTTAATAAATATCCTAGATGCTTGCAAGTGGTTACATAAATTTGATTGGTCTACAAATTTGAAAAATGATTTGGCTTTAAAGTTTTTAGAAATAGGCTCTTGTTTGCAAGGTCTCATATTTGAAGAAGAAAGCCTAATTCTAAATCATGAATCGAGTTGTGAAATTGACATCCTAAGGAATAGAAAGGATAGAATTAAAGATCAATTATTTTCTAATAAATTCAATAATTTGAAGCTCACCTATGGGATTGTTAATAGAACTAAATCAAATTGGTGGGGTGAGAGAGGCAAGTTGAAGATTGTTGTATTGTTTGGCTTAATATTATTTTTGTTGGAGTCCTATAAGACTTGGCATGCTAATCATATTATGTGTTTTTTGAAGTGTGACAATCACGTTTGGGATCCAGGGAAGTATTAGCTCAAGCTTTGCACCATCCTGTACCATAGTGTACACTTGTATATAGTGTTGGTTTTTTCTTTCTATTTTGTGCTTTGTCCTTGATTTTTTGTTGGATGTAGTTTTGGTTTGTGTTTTTAGTTTCGTGTGTTGGGTTATTCCCTTGTTTTGGGATAATGTTTCACGGTCGCTAACTTTTGGTCTCTAGCCTATTTTTGTGTTCCTTTGTTTAGTAGGTTGGAGTACCTAATCTAAAAACCGGTGAACCCGAGAAAAGGGGAATGAGTTATTTGGTGATCATGCTCATATTTTGGGACTAAAATGGTGGAAGGTGGAATGATGAAAGATTCACTAAATATCCACATGTAACTCACAAAAATTAAATGGTGTTTATGGAATTATGAAGGATCCAATGATGCTTGAATATTTGCTCGGTTTTTATTTAAAAAAAAGAAAAATATATATATGTATAAAAATGAGCATTGGAAAGCTTGATCAAATCAATCACAAGATCTAGATAAACTCTACCGGGGCTATGCACGCCTGATCGGTAGTAGGGCTCTGTCTAGACATAGCTCGGTTAAAAGGAAAGGTTTTGCAAAGCATTAAGAAAACACAAGGGTGAGTTAGATAAACTCCATCGAGGCTATAGATGCTTGACTAGAAATGGGGATTTTTCTATAACCATTTTGTTATGAGTGATACTTCATAGCCTAATGCAGAAAAGGATAATGAAATCTGAAGGATTTTCAGATATGTAAGAATAAATCACTTTTGAACACACTGAGCAAAGGCATATGGATTGGTTGTTTCTATTCGAAGTTATTTACACCCACCTTCTCAAAAAATCGCTAAATAATGTTTGTTTCACTGATCTTGTGTGTTCTCATTTCAAATTGGGTTCTTCACCCAAAATGCTCAGGAGCATTTCCCAGCAGAGTCGTCATTTGTTGTGGTTGCTACACAACGTACCCCAAAATTGGGGACCCACCTTTTTTGCTTTTGGTTTTGAGTAATTTTGGTTGTCTTTAAGAAATCATCTTTGGTAGGACCCTAGTCATGAGCTCACCATGCATTCTCCGAGATTCCTCAAATTAGGAAGTTTTCTTGTCTTCTTGAAAGAAGTTCATCTTGAGGTTTTGATTGGAATTTGAAGGCTTGATTTTATTGTTTGCTAGGTTAGTGTTTTATGTTTTGGATTCTTTTGTTGGAGTTATATGTTTGTTTTAATTTTTATGTTTTGTGTGTCCTTATAGTTTAAGTTGTACTAATTAAATAGTTTGAATTGTTTAACTTAAAAATATGTATATATATATATATATATATATATATATAATAAAATCAAACTTTTATGTCTATATATAAAATTTTAAAATAAAAATAAAAGAGAAGATTAAATAAATAATAAGAAAATATATATACATATATATTATTATATATTTCATATATATAATAATATATATTAAAAAAATTAAGAAATATAAATAAAAAAATTAGTATAATGTATATAAAGCCCTAGCTCATATTCTTAAAGTGATTAATCTATTTTGTTAGAATTTTTGTTTGTTTAATGTTAATGTTGACCGTATTTATGCATGCAGGTTTGGCTCAATGGAGACAGACGATTTGGTGTGCATAGTGGGCATGATAAGGGTGAAGTAAAGCACTCGTGGTATACAATGACAATAATCGATGACATATATGAGGTGGATTATCGACCTCAATGACACACACGATGAGGCACAAAATATGGATGTGAAGACCCCTACGTGACTCGGTTTTCTATAACCTAAAGGAGAAATAGGCCATGCACAGACCTTGTAGATGACCATAGTGGTGATGTGGACTCTGATTCGGTGTGTTGGCACATAGTGGAGGAGATGCAACCAACAACGCGACAATGGGATGGCATTGTATGAAGCAACGGATCCTTCGACGTGGCATTTGATTCCTTCTAGAGCGAACGGGCGACGTTGCACAAAATGCAAAAAAGTGGTCTAACATGGATGAATGACTACAAATACTGAAATACTTTGCACAACATGAATGGGTGGATACGTAGGATTGTGTCACCAAACTGCAATGTGGAGGCGCCAAATCGGTAGGGTTACTGTGGTCGATGGGCGTGCATGATTAAGGGTGATAGACATTTAGAAGTAAAAATGAGGTGTTGCTCGAGATGGTTGCCATAACAGCAAATGAATGGTCAGACAATTTCGTGTGATTGTGACATAGGCTTCGAAGACAACATGGATCTGAACACATGGGATTGGCAAGATATACGATGATCGTGTGGCCACATTGGGGGTCTAAATTTAAGGTCTTAAAATGGAACAAAATCCTAACAGACCTTGACATCATCTATGGAGAACTAGTGGCCTAGTTTGACGTAGTAGCAATACACTATTTGGGATAATTGGTCGCACAAAGGTGCAGTGTAGTAGCTAGAATTTAGCGACTACTATGGAGTAGTACGACGTTAGAGGACTAAATACGTAGACCCCAAAAAGTTTTAAAAAATCTTATGTGGTCAAATGAAGCGGATGCAGGTAGTGTGCAAAAGCGATGATGAGTCATTTTGAAAGGGACAAAGCCAAGCGACAAACGATGTTGAGCAAGTTTGGGTGGTGAACAAAGCTCGAGCGCTAGTAACTTGAACAACGACGGGCCCATGTGGATGTTTGAGAGTAGTATAAGGAGTTAAGTGCCATGAAAAAAATCAAGGGTTGAGCATGAGAGAAAAGTAGTGAGGACTAATATGGTGAGTCATGGTTTACGATGCTCTCCCCTACATGATATGGATAAAGTAGGTGGCATCATAGATGAAAATAGTGAAAGGAAATATTATTTGACCCGGACGACAATGTGAAGACATGATTTGTGCTTGGATTTTGAGACACAATAAATATAGTTTTTAGGATTATCAAGTAGAAGAGGATAAAATGTCGAGGCGATTGATAAAATAGTCGTGGCTTACAAGGTTAGCATCTTTCGATGGTGAAAGGAAGTGTTGCTTGATAGTGAAAAGTTGTTATAGAGAGAAAGGACTGTCACAGTTTTCCAAATGAGTAGAGGGAAATTTTTATTAATAATCAATGATGCTTTGGAGGTCAATTAGGGATATAGTCTAGCACGAGCAGTAGAAGAGATGTGGATATGTTGTGTAGGCCATGGGCTCCAAGGCACCGATAGACCATGCGGATGAATGGACGATCACCAAGTAAATTTGAATAACACAATGAGGACGATGATCATGCGCATGCAGGGACGATAGCCAGCATAGATAGGCTAGATCCTAAACACAATTCGGCTCACAGTAGCAAAGACCCAGACACAACGATGGTTAGTGAATAAATTATGTGGATCATGGTGATATGGATAAACCCTAGACTTGAGATACATGGTAGCTACCTGGAGGATTATGTGGATGAACCTATTTGGCAATGCAATTGGTCGGCATTAGTTTAGAATATGAAGCATATGTAGCGGATGAAGCTACGACAATGTGGTAGTGGTATTTTTGATAGACAAAGGGGAACACCTGCTAAGAGTACCAACGGTGACTATATGTAAAGTGAGTAGCGACATTGAAGGTAAAGGAAGACAAGGTCACACAATGGCCTAATTACCATACTTCAACTCAACACGATTCGCTTCGGTGATAGTGTAACTGGAAAAGTGAAAACATAGGAGAATCTTAGACCATTTACTATGTTTGGAATAGCATAGTCATCAGTAGGAAGCAAGTCGATGTGGCAGCAAACATGGATATTTATGATCCATTGTAGAATCAATGGTAGGAAAAGCAGCATGTAGATAATAACGTATGCGTAGGTGCGACAACCACTCATTGGAAAGTAAAGAAAATTTCTAAAATAGATGGGTCTAAATGGGATAACATCGATGGACGAGGTAGCGAGGGCTATAGTGTAGATAGCTAGACGTGGATACACAGTGACGGATAGCAGGTTTCTGATGCACAAGGGTCAACAACAATGTTCTGAATGGTGAAACAGAAGCATGGTCATGAGAAGTAAGAATTTGGGTGTCATACATTGTATGACATGTTATTTACCTTGAATGTCATTTACCATAAATGGGGATAATGACAAATGATGTTGCTCTTCAAACACTTTTAATATGGGGGGACTGACATAACAAAAAAAATAATGTTTACCTAAATATCATAATATATACAAAGACACTGTTACCAAAGGTAGAAAATTATAAGCACATGAGGATGAATGGGGGTTATAAACATATAAGTACAGTGGCTATTATTAAATGAAGCATTGTGGTTAAACAAAACTTATCATCATACTAAGGGCTATTACACCCGAAGGTAACGAGAGAATGGAAGAAAATAGAAAGGAGGCTATTGGAAATAAAAATATTTTGGAAAACCAAACATGATATAGGAAACAAACAACCAAACTGAAATGAAACAAAGGGTCAGATTGAAAATTTACAAATACAACAAGAAAATACAGAACAAGTGCTGGATCTTTTAGGATTTTTCCAAAGGAGAAAAGAACACCGCTGGACCGATTTTCACCATTTTGATGCCAACTTTGGGCATGTTTTCTGCATTGTAATGGAAAATTGAATATCGTTTTGCTACAATATATGGAAATTTTTCAAGTTTTATGCATTTTTTATGGTTAACTTGATTTCGTTTTCAGTTTATTGCACCCTTTTCCTTTGAAGCTTGCACCGTATTAGATGTTGATTGTTTTAATATGGGTCACTCTAATACTGGTTTTATGCAGAATAATAATGCTTGCAGGGTTTGTGGAGAAATTCGAGGTTGCAGCATTTCTATTTTCATTTTTTTTCTAAGTTTCTTTTTGCATATATATATTTTTATTTTCACATATTAAAATAAATAAATATAAAAATCAAAATCCAAAAATAATTGCACATCTACGTAGAATGAACTCCAATGTTTCACCTTGCACATTTATGTTTTTATTATAGAGTCATTTTGAATTTATAAAAATTATTTAAAATTGTTGTTTTATGCAGATTTTTATAATTTCAAATTTTCATTTTTTACATTTTGAAGCCAAATCAGATTTTTTCAACTTTATATTTCATTTGCAAGCATAAAATGAACTTCCCTTTATGAAAATTTCAATTTCATCAAATGGGGGTAAATTTTAATGGCATTTCATAAGCAATCATTTCGGAGCAATAAATGCACCTCTCTTTATGAAAATTTTGATTTCATGAAAGAGAGCTAATTTATACTTTACATCAAAAGCTAGTGATTTAAAGCATTAAATTATTTTCTCTTTATGAAAATTATTTCATTAAAGAGGGATAATTCATAATGACATTAGGAGACCATTATTTTAAAGCAATAAATTGGTGTCTCTTTATGAAAATTAATTTTATCAAAGAGGGATAATTTATTAATTATAACAAAGGTTTTCTTTATCTTCATGATAGAAGCTACATTTAATGGATCTTTTCATAATTTTAAATTCTTATTCATAGATAGATTTAATATTCTATTTCATGATTTAAAGTAGGATTTAATGCAAGATAAATCTTGTTTAAAATCTAATTAATCTAAAGAAGATAAAATATACCTAAAAATATTCAAGATAAAAGGGAATTAAGGCTACATCATGGTCATATAAGGGCCAATTCATATTTGCATTTAAGTTTCATTAACAATCATTAATATGGAAAAATAAAATGAACCAACACATACTCCTTGTTAACAATTACTTGCAATCACTAAGGTATTCCTAGCATTCATTTGATATATCTTTATTGAGATTACTAATACACATGTACAAATGCTAATATAGCGGAGACCTTGGAGAAGTTATTTTGTTTTAACTTCTTTGCAAGAGAGGGTTTTGGGATCAAAATCCTAAGGGAGAGTGTGATTTTGCAATTGGGCAAAATTACCACTCAACAAGATCCCAATATGTCTTTCCAAATGCAATCTTCCTCATAGATCACTTCCAAGGCTCACACCAATGGTAATTCGATTCCATTATTCCTACTAGTGCATTAACATCATCCATAGATAGAGAAAAGTAACATGCAACATTCATATAATGCAAAACACTAATCTATCATTTTGAAATCATACAATGGCATGAAAGAACACTATGCAATGTGATTCTTCATTCATTACTCTTCAATGAAATATTATAATCACTAACAACTTCTACAAGGATACACAATGAACCAATAATTCCACACAATAATCAGATAGATGCATTTAATAATCAGACTCATCAAATCGGACTTATAAAATTGAAAGGGAGCATTATATAACGTCTGACCAGGCTATTCCAAGTGGTTCTTGAGGCAATTTGTTATTCACAACTACCCATGTTTAGTATAAATATTAATTACATCCTTTTACTATGTCTAATCATATTATTTATCAAATTCATTTGCAATTACAACTCAAATTTTATTTCATCTGCATTTCATTGCACCTTGTACATTTTAGCTCCAGTTTGTACATTTTGCTTTCTCCTTGTATGTTTTACTCCGCTTTGTACATTTTTCCAAAACTATTAATGTTGTCAAAACTACCAAAACTAGGCAAATCCTCTTGTCACTTCTTCTTCTTCCAGAATGTGTATTTGTTGCCTACATATTCCTCCTTGTTCTCCATTGGTGATATTCCATAAGTTGGATTATTATATAAGCTTGATGCAAGACTAAAATCTATATGATGACCAGTGCTTCTCATGGGTGGAAACCCATCTTTTGAAATGATCTCTACATAGTTTTCTAGAAAATCCTTCACTTCATGTGGGATTTCATGAATGTTGTCCACTATCCTTTATTTTGTGGGTTTAGCGATGAAATCAAAACATGCTTCCTTATTCATTTCCTTCAACAATTATTTTTTCATTTCTAAGCACACTGTAGGACTATTGTTCACCTTTTCTCCTTTGTACTTCAATGGACTTAATGTGTACCTCTTGTCATCCTTATCAATAGTGTAGGTGTTCACCCTACCATCATGCACTACCTTTCTATCAAACTACCATAGTCTACCCAATAAAATATGACACACATACATCGATATGATGTTTCATAGAATTGCATCCCTATTAGATTCAATTTAGAAATCTAACATATATTGTTCATTTACAAGAATTTTATGCCCCTTTTATAGCCATGAGACTTTGTATGGGTTTGGGTGTTCAATCTTCTTCAACCCATTCTTTTCTACCATTTCTATAAACACTAAGGTATTCATACTATTGTTGTCTACAATCACCTTACAATATTTACCTCTTGATTTACAAATTATTCTAAACAAGCTCCTTCTTTGTAAAAGCTCATGCCCCTCCTTTATTAGTTTCAACAATACTCTTTTCATCATAAGAAATTCTCCTTGTTCTAGTTCTTCCATTTTCTTTAATGAAACAATACTACCTTCATCTACTTATACAATTTGATTATGGGTTTCCTTTCCATGTTCGCTAATCTATTATGCTTAAGGATATTCAAATTTTGTATGTCCTTCCAATCATCTATAGTAGTTGCTAGTAAAACCGCATCCTCTACCTCTACCAAATCCACCTCATCTTCTTGATGATTCACCTTTTTCTTGGGTACTTTGGCTTAAATCACTTTGAAAATTACTAGCTTCTCCTTCTTGCATATGATTCCCTCTACCACCATTTAATTGTTCTCATGCAACACAAGTTCCATTTCTATTCATGAACTTAAGATGCATAGTAATCACACATGCAATGAAGTTCTCATGATGACAAGAAAATTCTTAAGACAACATAGCGATATCCCTTGTATGACAATATTTTCTTTATGTTCACTATCTTCCATTGCATGATCACACTCATAATACAAGCTACATTATCCCTTGTATAATGTTGTACAATTGTATAATTAGATTAATCAAATGGAAGATTTTTTAACTATACAACAATCTCAAGTTGAGTTATATGAAAGGCAAATTCAATTGTACGACCACCCTTGTTGTACAACCAACATCTCTTGATAGTATAGTACTACTTTAAGATATATGCCTCTAGATGGTCTTACTTAGCACATCATTCAAATGATAATAGTGGCCTTTGTATTGGATGGTATCCTATAATGAACAATGATCACATGTTCATGGCTCACATGAGTCCAATCTATCGATGTCACACAATAAGCTCTTGGATATCAACAAATGTTGTCTCCTTCAAACAACATACTTACTTCGACTACTACTATATCTAACTTCTCCAATAGAATTATACCCTGCAAACAAAAGGTTAACTAATACACATTTCTAGTATCTCTAAACATTTATCATTTACACATAAATATAGGATAGTTTAAAATTTGAAAATAATTTTATTCTATTGAAACATAAATACAATAGATAATTAATTCTTCTTGATTTGTCTTACTCCTATTTACTTCCAAACGGTCTCTCTCCTAGCTCTATCTTTCAAAGTATTTCTTCTATTTATTTGTCCTATTGTTTCTCTATCTCACACATAATTTTAGACCTTCACTCTAGATATTCCCCTCTTCTTCCTACTAATTCTTCTATCTCCCTCTTTCTAGGTCTTCCATTCTCTCTCTACATCCCTATGTCCATTTAGACTCTCTTCTCTCCCTCTTAGGATGTTTCATTCCATCCCTTGGATATATCTCCTTTCTTTTATTCCTCTAATTGTTTTTCTCTATGTTTATCCCTTTATATTCTACTTCTCTTTTTCTATATTCTCTACCCTTTCACTTCTCCTTGGTTATATCATCCATGGCCACCTTTCATTTCCATTTTTGCTTCTTTTTTCTCTTCTCTAAAATTTTATGTCGCTTTGCCTTTTTATCAACTCCTCTTTTCTCTTCATCTCTTTATCTTTCACACAAAAGGTTAGTATATGCAACAATGACAATTATGTACAAGAGGTGGTTACCTAACCGGTAACTATTCAGATGGCGTACATTAGATGGGAACCCATTTCTAAGAAGCCCAACCCATAGGTTGGGTGGCATAATCCCATGGATAAATGTTCCCCCTTATGTCAAATACATACCTACTACTACATGATTTCTAGTGGATTTCAAATTATTTTCTCTTCTTTTGGTTGTTAGTTTATAATTCTTATAACCCTATTTGTTTACAAGTCAAACCCATGCATAGGCTTATTGGGGTGTGCTTTCATACCACACATTTTTGTTGTGAATAGTATACTCTTATTATTCTATTAAGTAATATAATATCACTTTTCAACAAAAAATAGTTTTTAATTTTGATGATAAATAAAATTGAATCTTGTCTTGGCTCCTTATACATAAATTTATCATGAAGCTTTGAGGATTAATTCACTCTAGAGTTTAGAAGAAGGATCAAAGGATCTAAATGAACTCTTTGCCTGATCAATGATGCTACTTCTACCTACTCTAATATGATGTTGGATTTCACACCTATTTTTAGAAATAAACAGAAGCAATCTACCCACTACCATCTTATATAAAGAGTTTACTATAAATAATCATTATAGTATTCATAGATAAGGACCATAACACTATGATGCAATGGATGGAGTGGCAAGGGATATATATGCTAACACTAAAATCCCATTTACATAAACACGTTTAATCTAATATGACATAACAAGATGAATATAGGTTAATTACAATTTATAATATGGGTTTAACCATAACAAGGTAAATCAAATCCTATAGGGCATACATAATTAATGTAGTGAAAATTCACTACACTAGATAAGTCTTGCCACAAAAGGTAATTTTGATCTAGAGTGTCAACTAAAGTCAAAATAAAGGGGCCAAAAGCTCTTCCTACTTATGAAGCAGTTGAAGCCAAAAGACCATCCTAAGTGCAACTAAGGAGGAATCCCTACCACCAACTAGTGCTAGACCAAAATCTCCCCATGCTGCAAAGCCTAGGTGACCCACCAAAATGAAACTAAGAAAATTCAAAACCATCATGTAATTTACCATAAACTTGAGTTTCTAAGATCTTTTGATGATAGCTAATAGAAAACCACATATGACAAGTCTCTACTCGATATAAATCTTGTAAGCTTCCCCTATATTTAGGTAGGATTGATTTTTTGTCTGTATTCCCTCCATATTCTTTGGTGTTTAGATTTCCTTGATGATATTGCAAGTCATCATCACTTAGCGATCTCCAAGGGTTCAACTCAGTTCCATGGAGGAAGATAGTGGGATGACTTGAGACAAATAAGAAAGAAGGCATCCATGAAGTCTCCTTCTACCTCAAGAGGATATTGAATCTCAAAGTATTTTTAAAAGCCTAGTCTCTTACAAATTCCAAGCTGTGAAGCCCCTATTATGCTTTGAGGTTTCTTAACCCTCATAAAGTCCACCTAAAAACATACAATAATAGAATGACAAAGGTCACAAGAGGATAAGAATACCTAGAGATATATCCATAAAAATTTAGAGCTTAGCATTCCTAGTTTTCATTGAGATGCTAATTAAAATAGTAAGGGATGAGCCACTAACGATGCGAGTGTCCTCCCAACAACATAGAAAGTGGTAACTGCTAACTCTATAGGATGTGCTAAGGAGAATATATTCATCAAGGGACTTTTTAAGAGTGTGGAAAATGCCAAGTATCAATCACCATCAGGGTCACTAGACCATACCATAGGAACTAGACATAAGAGAAGCAACATAATAAAAATCCCAAGGGCAACACTAAACCCAAGATATTGATGACAAAGGATCCCAAGGGTCTAACCATGGAGATATCCAACATAATATAGCTCTATGTAGACCCAAACGTTTTGCACCCATTTATTTTATGCTAATGGATCTACACCTGAAAGGGGGAGGAAAAATGAAGTGCCTACACCTCATATGAGAAGCACTTGAGTTGTGCTCTCCTTGGTGTTTGTCGATAAATTAGGTGGGGTTCACCAAGAAACACTTTATGGTAGTTTCTATGCCTAGGTAATATGAGTTTTTGATGGATTCTTTGATTTACACACATCTAGAGTTTAACCAAATGCAGATATACCTAATTATATGCACTTCAAATTTTCATGAAAGCATCGGTATACAATTTAACTAAAAAGCTTGTAAATTTAACTACAATGCAATGATTCTTGTGGATACTGAAAGCAAAAGGTAAATTCTATGCTATCATGTATATGTATGTATTTTTTTTCTTTTGTATTTTTCAACTAATATGATTGATGCAAAAGCAATGCAACTAAATTTATGTTTTTATCTTTTCTTTATTTTTCTTTTATGAAAATGTTGTAAAAGATAAGAGTACAAAATGAAAATATGTAAAACTAAAATGATTCAGGAATCAGATCCTTACCTGATCTGGATGATTGATTCCAAGAAAATTTGTATATGTCAAAGTGAATTCAAAAACACAGAGCAAATTTGGATCTCAAAAAGCGAATTTAGAAATATCCTGCAGATTTCTAAATTCGTTCAAAACCTACAATTTCACACATAGGACACTTAAAATTGCAATTAGTGGTGAGGGATCTACTTGATCCACTGCAAGTGTGATCCTCAATGACGTGGCAGTCAAATCCCATCTATTATTTCAGAAAACTATAATCAAAATGGTAGATTTTTTAGATCTAATGCAAGCATATGTAGTCAAATAGAAACAATAAAACAATATATAATTCAAAAAGTAGTAAAGACTACGATAATAAAAATGTAATATCTAAAATGATGTGATAAACCTGAGAACCAAAATTTTACCCCCAACATATGTTTGCACAATTTCGTATGTTTTCAATGAATTCAAAAATATCTTGACATTTTTTGAATTTATTCAAACCTGCAACTGTAATCAAGGGATGTCAAGATTAAGTATATCCATTATCAAGATCATTACAAGATAATGATTTTATATTTTAGGAATATATATGCAAATTCAAAACTTGTAGAACAAATTCGGAAGCACTTTGGAAAGTCCAAATTTGTTGAAATTGAATGAAATTTAGATCTACAAATGTAAAATAATAAAATCAGAAAGCTAAATCAACGCATAAATCAATGGTACCAAATGTTGCCTCAGATGATCTCTGAAATGATGATAGGATGGAAAAATCTCTTCATAAAACCTGCAACAAGACATGAAAAGCTCTTCTCCACCTCAATTTCCTATAAAATCACCATTACCTCCTTTTGAAAGTCACTTGCAACTTTTAAGAACCAGGGAAGATTGAGAAAAATCGAGGAAAAAGATAGATCACGGTTGTTAGGGAAAATTTAGAAATTTTCCAATGTGGGTGAATTCATACGATTTCAAATTCACTAAGAATCTGAGTTTTCCTAGATTGGAGGCAAATCTAAATGGTGCACAAACTAATTTAGGTGCACGTTGGATTTGATAAATTCGAATAGTTTTGAATTTGATTCGATTATCCAAATTTGCTTAAAAAAGTGAGAAAGACAAGAATGGGATTTAACAAACATGAAAATCGAGGTAGACAGATGAGGAGGGGAAGCTACGTTGCTAAGGAGGGAAACATGTTGTTAGGGAGTCTAGGAATTTTGAAGTGTGTCAAAATTCCATGGCTACATTTTACCCCCTCTTTGGTGCATTTATGAACAATAAATGTGTTAAATAAATATGTAGTGGAAAGGGGAGTTGCACTGCAAAGCAAAAATATTTTTACATATTTCTTGTTATTATTTATTGTCTAGAGTATCCCCTTCGGGTTTTGTGAGAAATTCAAAATTAGTTACAAAACTCAAAATTTTGAAAAAAAATGGGTAAAAATAGAAAATTAGAGTAAAACGTAATTCATTTTTACCCTTGTATTCTAATAATGTCCCTTTAGATAAAATGGCTTCTCCTCTTCATCGGGGTGGATGGAGTGTAAGGAGGAGGAAACTAAGCAGGCATGCCTTTATGGGTAAGCATGACTCTAAGCTTTGAATCTTGATTTTTTTATTATTTATTTCATTTTTTGAAATTTTTGATGATGTCTACCATCACATGGTAGAATAAAAAAATTTGACTAGTTCAGGAAAATTCAGACATTTGAATTTGTCTGAACTGACTTTCAAATTCGCAAATTTAGACGATTCAGGCAAATTCAGATGTTCGAATTCGTCTAAAAAAAAATCAAACTTAGCAAATTTAGGCTTGCTTATGGTAGATTCGAAAGTTTGAATCTATGTTTGAAATTCATTCGAATTAGTAAATTACATCCAAATTTGTAAAGGAGAATTAAAAATTTTATTTTACTAGTATTATTTTCATAAATATTATTTTTTAATATGATATGTACTAAAAATTATTTTTGTTTTTGTTTTACAACAAGGCTCTCTCAAGAATCGAGAGTGGTAGTATAAGGGGTTTGATGACCATGTTAGAGAGTTGAGTGGTCCTGAAAGATCAGTTCTTGAGTTAGTAGGGCTCTGGCACGTGGATAAGATGCCATGAATAGAAGCAGACTATCCTCTTATGATTGCATTGGCTGAAAGATGGTATTTAAGATCTTCTACATTTTGGTTGCCTATAGGTGAGATGACTTTGACTCTGGAGAATGTGTGGAGGATCCTCCATATTCCTATTAGGGATTAGTTCATATATCAGTATATGACCCAAGTACAAGGGATGCATCAATTGATAGGGTATCCCTTTTTTCTATAGATTAGAGTGGAATTAGTATTGAGGGATTAATAACTATAGAGGGAGTGTCCAAACTAATAGTGGTGCTATCTGGGATAGTTGTGGGATTGTTATCATGTCATCAGAGTGGACAATATCTCCCATGGGCTTTAGCTAGCATGGTTATTGACCTACAGGATTCTAGCAGGTAGTTTATATGGGGATATTTCATGCTATGCCACTTATACAATACATTGATTAATGTAATGTATATGAATGATTGTAGTCTGGTCCTTACCACTTTATTACAGGTATGGTGCTGGGATAACATTACAGTGAGGAGACCTGAGGGGTTTCTCCATTTGTAGGTATAGGAGGATCGACTTGCTGTATTTCTATGGGACCACACAAGAGGTCATGGGAGAAGGATGAGCAGTTTAGAGGAGGTTAGGATGGCTATTGATGAGCTGACAACTCCTCGTATTTGTTGGAGATCCTAGTAAGGACATCCTAGTTGGGATGAGGATGGTGAGGAGATGGCCCAAGTACGATGGATATGGTGGCTACGGATGGAGAAGGGATAGATAGAGCTACATCAAGTCAAAAAATTGTAGTGTTAGTTTGGATTGGTACAAGGGATACCCTCGATATAGAATTTTTGCTATAGATGAGTGAGACAAGACCTGACGACTGCTAGTAGGTCACCCAATCTCAATAGGTTCTTAGAGCTAGACAATGATGACCTTGTGGTGATACTCGTAGAGGTAGATGATGTGGGAGTGGAAGATGGATATCTTGAGTGGTATGTCGCCATCCTACCTGCTAGGATCACATGGAAGAGAGGCACAATACTAGAGTAGATGCAATGAGCACATTAGGTGGTATCTAAATGGATATTTGCTAGGCTATATTGGGTGAGAGACCTATGACACAAAGGAGTGGAGGTCCTCTAATGAGAGGAGGTGGGTAGATATAGAGGTTCTCTTGATAATAGAGTGCCTTGGATAGAGGGAAAAACTAATCAATAGTAGCATGTTTTATCTCCTTAGAGACATATGTCACCGATGTAGTAGGGTGCACTATACATTGGAGGTGACATCACCATATTGAAAGGAGTTTCTTGGTAAGGGTGTTACAATGGAGATGGAAGATTCGAGCAGCACTAGAGAGGTTTCTTCTCTATGAATGGAGAATGTTGGGTTGAAGAGTCAGGTGGGGATATAGGCAAGTTAGATTTAGTCACTAGAGGGTCAAATCTCTCAAGCTTAGGCTCTATTGGTACAAACCTACACTCAGCTATCACAAGCTCATACACAAATTATGCAGGCATAGACACAGTCACACCAAGCATAGTCATGATCACACCAGACGAGGAGTGGAGATTCAGGCCAGTCCTCGGGTAGTCGCTCTCTACAGAGTGCACTAATGGCAAAGGTGATCTTAGCATCACTACAAGTGACCTATATCAAAAACTATATTTTTAGGTAGTTTCTAAGGGTCAAAGGGCTCCATTGCCCGTATATTTAGTAGCTTCGAGTCACTCTAGAGGGTTCTATTGCCCCTAGAGTTAGTAGCTTCGAGTTTCTCTAGAGTAGTAGCTCTAGGTAAGTGTCTGAGGTCCCTTAGTTTTAGGTACCTAGGCCACCTCTTGATTATAGCTAGATTTCTAGAGGCTCTAGAGGATGATATACCGAGGCTTAATTTTGTGGTATACCCCCTCATGACTGAGTATGCTAGTTTTGATTGTGGTATACCAGTCAACTTTATGTACTCTATATACCTTTTGCAAGAGTAATACTATGCTGTTGTTTTGATTTTTCTTTTATGTGTTATGCGTAATGCAATATATTTTTATTTTTTTTGGTGATCATCAAATCATATTTTATGGTCACATTTGATTTCTAATGTTCTTTTATCATGCTTAATCATGGTATCATTGTGGGAAAGTGAAGTTTAATTTGATGTAATTGATATGTTATGTTGTAGTGTGATTTAATTGTTTGTAGAAGAAATATTGTTTGAGAAATATGCCCTTATGATTTTGATTAGTCAATAATAGACCTCAAGGATGTGTGCTTGTATATGATCGTTTATGGAGGTTGACCCTCATGTTGGTCATGAAGTGGATCCTGTGTGAGGTTTTTTTGTAATTCTGACATTGAAGGATTATGATCCAAACGTATTTGAGATTTGTTGATTAAAAATGATAGAAGTAATGATAAGTAATGTGTGATATTAAGGTTAATTTTGATTACCTTAAGAAAAGTATGATGTAATATAGGTGATTTAAGCATGAAGAATGGGATAGAAGACTTGTTCTAGGCATACGATTTCTAGTATGAAGTAAATGGAGAAATTTTATTAGGGTTATCTCATGCCATCATCACAAAGTCTATATGCAATTACATGACCAAGAAATTATGTATGATCAATGCAAATTTTTGTATATGGAAAACAATCATGCAATATGGTGAAATGAATGCATTGTACTAGATGGTAGATATGAGATGCAAGGTTAATTGGTTTTAGGAACAATTGCTTATGCTAACAGTCATACAAATATATAAGGATATAATGACTTCAACTAATCAAGACTCAAAGAGAATATTAGTCATTTTAGTATGAAAATCAAGTTTATCAAGAACCAATGTGTGATTTGTGTATTCATTTTCTATATTGATCTTAATTATCATAGGAAATCTCTCAAGGATCAAATGTGTGTGCTTATGAAGTTTATTTACCAAATTTTGAGTAAGGTAATGATGCAAACAAACTTTAAGAACCAACGTGTGTGCAAATGATGAATTCATTTACCATGATTTTTGTACATGGTTATACTTAACTGCTTTATAATACAAGCCACCAAAATCTAGCTTATCCATAAGCAGACATTGGTCTATACAAAAGAAGGTCACTAATGTGATAAACATATAACCATACATAAGACTACCCCATTTCCAGGTGGGTTTTATTCAACCCATTGTTGTAATGGAGATCACCCCATGGTTTTTGAATAACTGAGGAATTCTAAGGATTCAATATCATTACCCCCTTCTTTTCTTTTAATTTCTTTAGATGGGGATTCTTGCTCATTTATGAACAAGGGGATTTTTATTTGCTTTGTAGTAAAAATCAGTTTCTTCTTTTGATTTTTGGTTTTTCTCTTTTTGTTTAAGGGATACTCATATTAGTGGAAGAGCAAGGGATTTTATTGCTTTGGGTAGGGGGGGCTTGTAATTTTGCCAATTCTCAGTATTTTAGACCATACGCATAATAGGATAGCAAGGGAAACCTTTCACTTAAGGAGCTAGGAATACTATGTAGTATCATATTTCCTATTAAAGAATCATTTTTAACATGTATAAGTGTGTTTTGGTTCAAAAGTGGCAGATTTAATTCCCAAAACTCAAAATTTTCTTAATGAGAAATTGTGGTTTTTGTTCAAGAGATATTTTTAATCAAATATCAAGAATCAAGATTTTATTAAAATGTGAATCTTGTATGTGGTTCAAGATAAACTTTGAATTTCTTTAAAGAAAACCAATATTGGCTATGAATCTTGACGATATTGGTGTAATATAATAACTAGATGTGACTATGTGCCATATGCAATTGGATTGGAACTCATGAAAGATATAGGATAAATGCAGCTATATGAAATATGGTTTATGCTTTATGTAATGCAATGTGGATATGATAGTTGTGCCATATAAGCTATATGTAAACATAAATGACATGCATAGGTGAATGAAAACAAAACTCCAAAAGGCCAAAGAAAAATTATAAGGTGTGTTGAATGCGCTATGAGTGTAGTTCTTGCTAATAGCCAATAATAGAAGAGATATACCTGTTGGGATGTGTGCTTGCAAATGGTCAAATGGAGGCTGCCCCTCGCTCATGACCATGAAGCTATCCACTATGGGGTGTTGGGATGATGAGAATGATATTGCTAAAGCAAGTACTACTCAATAGGGTTGTATATTAAAATGCATGAATCAAGGCTAATGAAGCAAAACAAGAACTATATCCCTCACCTTGGGGAGATATGAGCAATGAAACATTTCCCAAGTCAAGGGATATAAAATGGCATGAGCAAATACAATGATGGAAATACAATGATTGAAATGCAAACTAGATGAGAATGCAATACTTATGTATAACTTTTGTTTGATTTGATTTGATTGTTTCTTTCATTATTTTTGATGTGTTTGATTTTTTATTTGACTTTTGATTTTTTTTTATGATGGAATTTGTGGTATATTAGAAGATGATATATATACATTATACAAGGTGATTCATGCATAACATTTCTAAGGTGGCTTCAAAATAAAAAGAAGTTTTTGAAGGAAAATTTGGTTGTGGTGAAGGTGATTGAAGCTAATTTGTTGGTGGTTGAGATTGTTGTGATAAAGAATGATGATACAATATAGATGAATAAAAGTGATGGACAAAAGACGGTGATGATGATAAAGAGGAAAGGAATAGAGAACTTGATTTGATGATGATAAAGAAAGAGAGAATGAAGAACAAAAGGTTATAGAAAAAAGGTGGCAATGATGATAAAGAGAAAAAGAATAGAGAACTTGATGTAGTGATGATAAAGAAAGAGAGAATGAGGAACAAATATTCCCTATGAATAGGAGAGGTTCGCAAAAGTTCCAAAAGGGATATCTTAGTTGGAGGGTTGGCCCACTATTGTTGAATGTCAAAGGAGACTTTAGGTTGAGGCTTCAATATTAAAGGTGTGTTTTCTATGATTGTATCCTCTTTCTGATTATTCTTCAAAATTAAGAGAGGTCTTGAATGTTGGTTGGATGAAGAATTTTTCTCTTGCTTATCAAATTGAGTAGTGTGAGCTTTAACTTATTTTCTTGTAGTCTTAGATATGATATCAATAATATCATTATGATGAGACATATTAGGATATGACACTTGATTGGTTTCTTATTGTTGATGATTGAATAGGGGTTTTTGGAAGATCCCCATGTCTTGATTGGTTGTAGGTACTTGTTGTGTAGGAAGTTGATTATTTTTTTGAGAATTGTAACTAATAGTGGGTTGCAAATCTTCTATAATGAAAATACCCGCATCAATCAAGTCTTGAACTACATATTTCAACATCTTACATGTTTGTGTCATGTGTCCATCCACTCTATGATATTCACAATGTAGCTCAGGCTTATACCAATCTACTATGATATCAAGTTGCCTTATGGGTGGCAACTCAATCATGTTTGTATCTAGAAAATGCTTGAGGATTATAGTCATTGGTTGATTGAGCTTAGTAAATTTACGTGGTGAAGGTTTTTGAGGAGCTTTGAACATTTTTCTCACAATATTTTCAATAGCAGG
This sequence comes from Wollemia nobilis, assembly GCA_028583015.1. Taxonomy (NCBI): domain Eukaryota; kingdom Viridiplantae; phylum Streptophyta; class Pinopsida; order Araucariales; family Araucariaceae; genus Wollemia; species Wollemia nobilis. Next base: position 790,082 of record JAQPPZ010000101.1, read on the forward strand.
ATGTAACGGTTGATTGTTTATTTTTCATGATTGTAGGTAGAATGATGATAGGTAGGTTGTGAAGTATGGTGTGAGTGCATGGTAGGATTGGAAGAAAAAGTATTTCCTTGTTGAAATGAATGTGTTGTGTTGAAATAAGAATGTTGAAATGGTTGTGATTGTAATAATGGTAGAGAAGAATTATATGTGGATTGAAAAGCATGACATGGATGTGTGGTGGAAATGGTAACATCATTATGAAGAGGATTGAAAAAGGGAGGATTATTTTGTTGAGGTGGATATATAGTTTGGAAAGAAGAATATGGAAGTGGTTGTGGAGGAAATTCTGATGGGAAATATTGTGGAAAGGAAAATTGTGGAGGTATTGGTTGAAAAGGAGGAGATGAAATAAGATGAGGTTGTGATAAGGGTAATGTTGAATATGGAAGAAATTGCAAATGGGGTTGACCATAATTAACTAATGCATTTGGTGGAATTCCCCCGATATTGTTGATCGGGGTAGTGACATACACAGGTTTATATTGAATTGGATTATTTGCAAGACCCATGATCTCTTCACCATTTCTAAAAGTGATATTCATTTTTTTTTTATTTATTATTTTATCTTAAGAAAAAGTAAAAAGTAAAGAAGTTAAAATAAAATAAAGATTTTTCTCCTAACTAAAGGTTTCTTTTTGAACCGTTTTGAAATTTGTAGGCCAAGTTGTCTTGTTTTTAATTAGGATTTCACCTAGATGCCCGCATATAGATACTTGGTGATGAATTCCAAGCCGTGATGAAGCCTAGGTCCTACCAGTCCTCACCCAGTTCATCGTGGGCAACGATACACCTCAAAGAGATGCATGTTATTTTCCATGGCTATGACGGTTGTTGGACCGGAAAATTTTTAAAATCTTGATTAAAGTTTTAAGTTTTTTCGGTACAGGTGAAAGGATAATCCATTTTTGAAGGTCTATAAGCTTTCACTGTATATCTCGTTATGTCCATACCAACCTAAGTTGCGAAAATGCATGTCAGATATGATTCCTTTTAGGATAATGATGCAAAGAAAATAAAAATGTGAATCGTACTGAAATAAAATATTATCTTTTTATGATTTTTTAATGAATTTTTAGTTTTTTTCTCAAAAAAAAAAAAAATAAATAAATTCAAAGTGATGGTGTTTTCATGTCGGGTTCACCAAAGAATGTAGACCCAAAATTTTTGCACCCCTTTCTTTTAGGCTAATGGATCTCGCACCTAAAAGGTGGAGGAAAAATTAAGTGGCTACACCTTAGACGAGAAGCACTTGAGTTGTGCTCTCCTTGGTGTTTATCGACGAATTAGGTGGGGTTCACTAGGAAACACTTTATGGCGGTTTCCACGCCTAGGTAGGGTGAGTTTTTGATGGATTATTTTATTTACACACACCTAGGGTTTAGCCAAATGTAACTATACCTAACTATATGCACTTCAAATTTTCATAAAAATAGTGGTATACAATTTAACTAAAAAGCTTATAAATTTAACTACAATGCACTAATTCTTGTGGATATTGAAATAAAAGGTAAATTCTATACTATCATATATATCTATGCATTTTTTATTTTGTATTTTACAACTAATATGATTGGTGCAAAAGCAATGCAATTCAACCTCACCTCCTTCCGCCTTAATATCCTTTTGTTTCTTTGAGGCCTCAGTGTAGCAGGGTGATATTTTCTTACATCGGGTTGTTCTATCAGTGCCTACAGTAGGGCTTGGTCTCCTCTTGGAGTGGTTTCCTTTGTTTAGTTATTTTGTTTATCCACCCTTTTAGGGGTTTTTTTTTTTTTGACCCCAGGTCTCTATGATGTTGATTATTTGGGTGGCCTTGCGCCCCGAGCTATGATTTTCTAGCTCCTTTTTTATTGTAACCTCTCTTATTTTTTACTAAATATAATTTTTGGTTCCTATAAAAAATCCAATGCAATTAAATTTATGTTTTTGTCTTTTCTTTATTTTTCTTTTATGAAAATATTGTAAAACTGAAGAGTACAAAATGGAAATATGTAAAACTAAAGTGATTCAGGAATCAAACCCTTACTTGATCTAGATGATTGATTCCAAGAAAATTCGGATCTATCAAAGCAAATTCAGAAACACAAAGAAAATTTAGATTTCAGAAAGTGAATTCGAAAATATCTTGTAGATTTTCAAATTCATTCAAAACCTGCAATTTCGCACATAATATACTAAAAATTGTAATTAGTAGTGAGGAATCTGCTTAAGCCACTGCAAGTGTGATCCTGAGTGACATGGCAGTTAGATCCCCTCGGTTATTTCAAAAAATTGTAACAAAAATGGTATGCTTTTTAGATCTAATGCAAGCATATGTAGTCAAATAGAAATAGTAAAACAATATATAATTCAACAAGTAGTAAAGGCTATGATAACCAAAATGTAAGATCTAAAATTATGTGATAAACCTGAGAACCAAAACTTTTTCCCCAGTATATGTCTACCCAATTTCAAATGTTTTCCATGAATTTGAAAATATCTTAATATTTTTTGAATTTGTTCAAACTTGCAACGGTCAGATTTAGAAACTTGCAGAGCAATTTTGGAAGTCCTTCAGTGAATTTAGACAATCAAATAGTCTTTAGAATTTTTTTAAATCCTACAATTTGAAAAATACCTACTAAAGATCTGCAATCAAGGGATTATCAAAATCATTACAAGACAAGAATTTTATCTTTTAGGAATATCTATCCAAATTCGAAACTTACAAAGCAAGTTTGAAAGCATTTGGGAATGTTCAAATTTGTTGAAAGCAAATGAAATTTATATCTACAAATACAAAAAAATAAAATTATAAAGATAAATCAACACATAAGGATCGGTGGTACCAAATTTTGCCTCATCTGATCTCTGGAATGATGATAGAATGGAAAAATCTCTTCATAAAACCTACAACAAGACATGAAAAGCTCTTCTCCACCTCAATTTATTATAAAATCACCATTACCTCCTTCTGAAAGTCACTTGCAACTTTTAAGAACCAAAGAAGATTGATAAAATCAAGGAGGAAAAATATAGATTATGTTTGTTAGGGAAAATTTGGAAATTTCCCATTCTGGGCAAATTCGGACGGTTCTGAAGTCGTTAAGAATCTAGGTTTGCCCATATTGGAGGTAAATTAAAATGGTGTGCAAAATAATTTAGGTGCACATTAGATTTGATAAATTTGTATGGATTTGAATTTGATTCAATTATCCAAATTTTCTAAAAAAATGGAGAAAGACAAGAATAGGCTTTAATAGGCACAAAAATCAAGGTAGATAGTTGAGGGGGGAAAGCTACGTTACTAAGGAGAGAAACATGTTGTTAGGGAGTCTAGGAATTTTTAAGTATGTCAAAATTCCATGGCTACACTCTACAAAGAAACTAACCAAATTTTCCTGTCGACAACATTTATGGATACATATATTATTGATGTCGACTAGCTTGACCAATTTTGAATTAAATAATTTTGAACTCCAACACAAAATTTGGGGTGAAAGTTCTCCAATTATTATAATTACCTCATTTTTCTTCATTGTAAACATTGAAAGCTAGCCATACCCATGCCTAATATGACCTTGTATGGGGTTTTTGTTCATTCTCTTCTATATCTCAGCCTAGCTTGAGCCTTGTATTATTCTAGCCAAGTAGTTTTTGAGCCTTTTTCTTAGGCATGCATATATCTTAATATTCACAAATATAAGAAGTTATGACTATTCCAATATTTCTATATTGGTTCTTGTGTGGATGTTTTGTATAATGCATGTTCAGGGGAACCATGTTCCTTGTGCACTACTGGCTATGATGCATGTACTCAATCTATCATGGTGTAGAGAGTATTTAGAACTTTGGCACATCACCACACTTAGTCTAGGCTAGATTAGATTAGACTTAATTTTTTTTACCTACTTTTTGTCTTTTAATTCTTTCCCTCCTAACCACTTTTCCTAAAAAGAACCCCCCTTTATACTAGCATAGCTTAGGGATTCTTTGAAGCATCAAAATCACACTTAAACAAAGAGTCAACCTTGGTAAAAAATCCCAAATGTTATCAAAATAAGTTGCATCCCACACTTCATAGACTTCCTAGGATTGATACCCAATGCAAGGCATAGGTATCAAACATACCCAAATAAAATTGCATCTTATTGGCTCCCAATAGTTTAAACTAGCATGCTGGATGGGACACAAATTATTAAAATCCATCCTCTAATTAGAAGTTACATTGAGGTTCTAGTGAAGGCCTCAATACGTACTCATTAAAGCATAAAAGAAATTTACTTGGTGATTGTTGGTCAATAAACTGTTCAAATTCAATGTCTCTACTAGAAAATGATCCTAGAATCTACCATAGAAGAGTTTCTAGATAGAGATCTTTGTGGTAATATCCATTTACCAGCTTGTTAGTGCAACACCAAAGCACCACCCCTCATCTAGCAACCTTGTACCAGTCAAGATAGGGTATTGTAGCTAAATACTAGGAAAGTCCTAGCATGGAACAATTAAGGTCCCCTAGTTTCCTTGATTCCACCTAAAATGTGGGACCTAGTCCCCATTGTAGCTCTGAATTCATTGCCAAAATTTGCCATAGAAGATACAACTACCGCATTGGAGCACTTGCATCATATGGCCACTCTTTAGACAATATACAATGTGGTTATACAAAATGTTTCCTTATGGATTTTGGTGGTGTCTTTTAAGGGCAAGGTATGAGAAAGGTATGTATCCCTCCTTGCACATTCAATTAGAAATTACGACCAATTGGCTACTCAACTAGTAAATATATTTGGGGAGAAGGTAGGTGAAGCTTTGCTACTAGAGCACCTAATGAGTATCAAATGAGCTCCCAAGGAGGTAATGAAGAATTCCAATATCTAGTTCCACAAAACATGGTATAGAATCCTGGATGAGATCAGACCTCCCTTAGGTATGGCACTAATTTTCTATCTCAAGTCCTTCAATTCAAAGATTGCCATATTGACCAAAATATAGGGAGGGAATCCTCCTAATAGCCTATCAGATAGCCATCTAAGTAGAAAATCATATCATATAGATAGATAGACTTCTCCTAAGACCACCAAGGTATTTATCTCCCCAACCCATGCACTCTCTACTACCAATCACACAACACACAATATCCCACCTCATACCCCTAATGAATTCAATTATCCCTCCTCCCCCATAATATTTGGACCTGATTTCCCTACCTAATATTGAAATGGATGAAATAAGGAGGAAGGTACAAGGCTATAAGCTCTTTTTAAGAAATTGCTCATCCTAAGGAGACAACAAGTAAGATCAAGCATCCCATATGTTTAGCCTTGGTTCTACCCTCCTTAAGGGTACTTGATCATCAATAATAAACCAACTTTAAGGGCTTATCCTAATAAACAACCCTAACAAAATTCTTGGTCTCTAATAGGAGTGCAAAAGGAAGGAGTACCAACAAAACTAGCCCAATGCCAGTCAACCCCCCATCAAAACATCAATGCCCCAAAAATACCACCCTAGGGAAAATCCTTTTCACTTAGGGTGAAATCAAAACACATGTGGTAGATAATCGAATCTATGAGACACCATCCAATAGATACTATAACCCATTAGACTCCAAAAATATAACCAAATCTAGAGCTACCATAAATTTCTAGGGAGATAGGAAAACCAAACAGAAAGAAGCATCCACTATCACAAGCTTCTAGGAAAACAATAATTGAATCTTTCAAGTGAATACTAGTGTTAACACCCAATTTTCTCTAGAAGGCTCTGAGTTAGCAAAATAAATGTTTGGGCCTCTATCACAACTGAAATCCCTACCAAAAGAGAACCTAAATAAGACTAAGCTAAAGCAAGGAAAATATGAGAAAGAGCCACCCACACAAACCAAAGCAAAGTTGCTATGTCTAACTCTAATATGTAGGGATAGACCAGTCCAAAGTTGCCTTATGGATCCTATGCTCATCTCCTACTCCTTATTAAAATTAGTGGCATAGGCATTGAAATCAAATTGGAAGCTAGTTGAGAAAGGAGTAGGATAACCAAGCAAGGGGCTTAACTTGGTGATCAGCCTCTTAGTACCACACCAAGACTATATTCCCAAGATTACATTCCCTTGGGGCTTAGTTGGCATATATATATATATATATATGTGTGTGTGTGTGTGTGTGTGTGTGTGTGTGTGTGTGTGTGTGTAATGGTTGTAGGACCCAATAAAGTTTAGACAAATTAAATAAGAATTAGTATAACACATGCTCAAGGGATGAGGTCATTAGGATCAAGGCATGTATACTAGCCCTCTTGGGATCAATAACATAGAACTTTTGATTGAAAGGACAATCACCATATTCTGGTATAAGGAAACATGAAGGATGATGATGCTCCCCACAACCCAGGCATGAGGGAATAAGCCTTTCCATATACACCTTTTATCGATAGATTGACAGAATGTGACATGCACCTTAGGAGCTACCCAAGTAATGAGGCCTATAAAATGAGACACACCCCCTTATAATCTCCACAAGATCTTGAGTAGATTTGGCTCCAACACCATCCTTATCCAACATCCATCACTATTGCAAAATCCTTAGGATTTTTCCCATTCAAACTCTACATCCAATGGAAAAGACCTCTGTTATCTAGGTTACTTGACTCCTACTAGCAAGATTATCCCTATGAGTTACCAAAGATATAGTGAATATTCACTACATTGGAAAAATCCTACCTTAAAAGGTAATTGTGATCAAGAATGTCAATTGAAGCCAAAATGAAGGGGCCAAAAGTTCTTGTTACTTATGAAGTAGCTAAAGATAGAAGACCATCGAAAGTGCAACTAAGGATGAATCTTTATCACCAACTAGTGCTATACCTGAAGCTCCACATGTTGTTTAGACCCTTCATGCATAGGTTTTCTCCTGAAGTTACAGATGCCTCCTCTACTTTGAAATTGCGATAGGCTGCAACGAAGGGAGCGTGCGACCAATCAATTTTGACAAGTCCTCCTTGAGTTGCCCAGCTGTCGCCATTCCATAGGCTTGAATATACTCCCATTGCTTGACTTTCAGGATACGCAACGCCCATTGCTTTGTTATTTCTAAACTCTCTAATTGGCACGTCGTCTACCATGAACCTACAAAATTTAGTACAACTCTTAAGAATTAATATTTGAACTATATTCTAATTTGAAATAATTAACAAGTTAAAGCATAAATAATTGATTTTGATTGTTCACAAGTTAATGTATGATGCTGAATGTATTTATATCTAACATACAAGATATTTTGACGAGTCCAGAGTACGCCGTAGGAGTGGAAGTCAGTGGTTGGATCGAACCAAAGATATATGCGCTGCTCGCGGTCGCCTTTCCCACTTGCATACACATTTGTCTGCACCACGTATGGCTCTCCTGATTTATTCCCCAGGAATTCAAAGTCCAGATCGTCGTGGTTCGAATCCTCCGACAACAACTGCAATAAAATCAAAATTAAGAATGAGTTACCCTGGGAATACTAGTTCTTCTGAAAGGAATAACAAATAAATTTGTCATACATACATAGTAAGCGGTTACAGTGCCCGCAGAGTCTCCAGGAACGAGCTTGATTTGCATGTTAATGTTCCCAAATAGATACTTGTTCTTCGAAGTGAAACCTGACCATTTTCTCCCATGTCTTCATCCTCTCCTTTTGTTTTCATCATCTTTCATTCTGCACATGGTCCTACCATAAGGATGCATGTTTCAATTTTATGGATGAAAATTTCACCCTTTTGGGTCCTCAATTGACTCAAAATCAAAATACTTATCCATTTTGGTAATCCAGACTATGAGATCCTTTGGATTCAAGCTTCCATTGTGTGATAGGGTTTCTATTTTCAGCTTCAGAACCAAATTAGAAATTTCTTGTATAAATCATTCATCGAGTTATCCCTCTCATTTTTTCATCTTGAGCTTCCACATGACTACTCTCCTCTTCTTTACTATCACTAATATCCTCAAGATGAATGCCTCTTCTTTGAGTGGTTTTGTTCAAATCGAGAAGTAATTTCCCTCAGCATTTTAGCTATGTTTGTAGTTCTGAGTCCTTATGATCTTCCTCTTCCCCATTGCGCCATCATTCCTTTGGCATGTATCAATCCTCAAATATCTTTTGGTTCTGATGTCAAAATGATTCAAATCCAACCATACCCCTTTTTAATCGTACACCTGTACAATTGCACTTCCAAACATACGGTTCTACATTTGCAAACCATACCCCTATTGTATGATAATTCCTACACCCTTCCAATCATACAATTATAAGATTCAACTTGCAATCATACAAGTGTTCATTTTAATCTTGCAATCGTCCAACTATACGATTTAATCTTGCAATGCTCAAACCCTTCATACAACTTCCAACAACTATACAATTTTCTCCTAGAAAATGATTGTACGATTCTTCATTTAATCATACAATTGTACAATCACTCCCTTCTATCGCATGATTGTAAGATCACTTCTTCCACTATACAACAATCATTTTATCTGGCAACCTTTGCAAGTGTACAATTAAATAATTTTTCAATCATACAAGATCCAATATGGCAATTTAGTTATTATAAGGTAAATGTTTTTCTTTTTTAATGGTTTCATCTTTGGAAATTCTCTAGACCCTTTAATTGTATAATCTCTCCATCGTACGACCACTTACACTACACGACAATCCAACCTTTAGCCACAACAACCAAATCCTCATGCGATAAGGGTTTATTTTATTCTTTCGACCATTCTCCTCATAACTGGGTTTTATAAAGTGTTGTTTGAGCCTTCAATATTCCTCATTTCCCTGCATTTTTCAATGTCTACAACCTTTCTCAACCACAAACATCTATTTTTTCGTTTAAACTCTATCACTTCAAAAGATTTCTTGGATATACACACAAAAACGTAGCAATATACACAACCTACTTTATATATATATATATATATATATATATATATATATAAAATAAAAATCAAGGCTAAAAAATATATTAATAAATAATTTTTAATTTTTTTTAATTATTTATTTGAAAAGATAAAGCTAAGTTTTTAAAGATTCAATCTCTCTTTCTCTTCTGCTCTTTTCTTTTCCTCCTCAACTTCTCCATTTCCAATTATTTTTAAACAAACAAAAATATGTATAAACAAACCATATGCACAAAATCATATATAGAAAACCATGTGCACAAAATCATATGTAAAAAACCATGTATTCAAAACAACAAACCATATGCACAAGACATAATCCACATGCACAAAACCATTTACACAATCTAATGCTTTGAAAACCATGTTCTCTATACCATGGTTTCAAACATCCTTAAATGCTCTGCATCATTCATTATGACTTATTGGAATTGTAAACTAAGTTTTGGCGAGAACATGGTTTCAAACATCCTTAAATGCTCTGCATCATTCATTATGACTTATTGGAATTGTAAACCAAGTTTTGGCTAAGAAAAAACCGTTGACTAATAGATAAATATTTTCTTTTTAAAATTTTGATGACACTACGCTGTTTAATATCAATTTGCTTCACTTCTAGATTAGGGGCTGGGGCTGTTGCTAAAACCAATGTCCCGATACAAATCATTTGTGCTGAACGTGAGAGAAAGTCTTGTAATAATCTATTACCTTCTAATTCTCAGTGTAATGTATCTTGTAATAATCTATTACTTTCTAATTCTCTGTGTGATGTATTGTAGAACTTTGAACTTAGAAGAGGTTTTCGTTACCCATCTTGACTTATATCTCTAGGTAACTCAAAAACCAGACCACCTGGAATGCTTGCTACAAGGTTTCAGGTTTGAATCTCAATTGATCGATTATTTTGAACAGATTTTAGTGCATGTTTGTATCTAAAATTTGAGATTGAATCAGATTGAAGAAGTGGAAATGAAAGATAGTCAAATGGATGGAGTTGTTGTCGTGCAAATGCTCTGTTTGGCCTGTGCAATAATCCCTATTGTGGCAACCTTCGACAATGGTAACAAGTTACATTTTCAATGGGGGAATGTTTTAGATGGTCTCTATGGCCATGACATGGGAGGAAGGTCTCTCCTGGAGGCAGAATCCACGTCCACATCTACATCCATTGATGCTAATGATGCTGAAGCTCTATTATCCTTCAAAAAGGCCATTATTTTTTACCCAACTGAATCCCTTTCTGGCTGGACAGAAAACAATACACAGAATGTGTGCTCCTGGAATGGCATTTGGTGCAGAAGACACACTAAAAGAGTGGTTGCCATAATCCTCCCTCAATTAGAATTGCAAGGTATGATCACCCCTTCCTTGGGATACCTATCTTCATTGCACATATTGAATTTGTCTACTAATTTTTTCAGAGGAGGGATTCCACCACAGCTTGGGCAGCTCAAGGCGTTGACGGTGCTGGATCTCAGCAATAATCTACTCTCAGGCTTTATCCCTGAGTCTTTGGCTAATTGCATGCACTTACAGTGGATTAAGCTTTCAGAAAACAACTTGACAGGGACCATACCAACAAAATTTGGTCGCCTGAGCCACTTAGAGCACCTCAACATGTCCAACAATCATCTGGACGGAACCATTCCAACATCTTTGAGCAACTGCGCATCCCTCCAAGTCATATCATTAGGCAATAATAATCTCACTGGGTCAATCCCTTCTGTAATGGGTTTGATAAAAAATCTATCGTATCTCTTCTTGAGAGGTAATTCACTCATAGGCTCCATTCCTCTTTCTCTGAGGAATTGCAGTCAGTTGTATCATATTGATTTTTCTTATAACAACTTAACAGGAAGCATTCCCTCTGTATTTGGTATGCTTCAGAAATTAGAGTACCTCGATCTACAATCTAACAGGTTGGAGAGCACCATTCCTCCCGACCTAGGTAATTGTTCTCTGCTGAAGGTTGTAGTTTTAGGGGATAACTTGCTTTCGGGCAATATACCGCCGGCACTGGGAAATTTGACACAACTTTTCAATTTATCATTGTATAGAATGGAAAATCTTACAGGTTCTATTCCGTCAGAAATAGGGAACTGCAGGAATCTTGTATGGCTAGACCTTGGATGGACCAGAATTAACGGGCTTCTGCCCATGAATGTGGGGAAGCTTCCCCTTTCCGCCCTTGTTTTGGTGGGTAACCGTATTGAAGATGCACTACCAGGAGCCGTCTTCAACATCACTACACTGGAATATTTGGATCTTGGCTTCAACAACTTCAATGGTTCAATTCCACAGTCCATAGTTCAACTAACAGGGCTGAAGAAACTATTTCTTAATGCAAACAAAATCACAGGAACCATTCCTAAGGGCATTACCAAGTTGACAGAACTAAAGCAGCTAGTTCTTTATGATAACCAGATCACAGGATCCATTCCAGAGGGAATTGGCATGCTGACAGAGTTGACGCAAATACAGTTGGGTACAAACATGTTGACAGGAAGTATACCTGAAGGAATAACCAACTTGGCCAAGCTTGAGGACCTTCACCTCGACACCAACAATTTCACAGGTACCATCTCTAAGGCCTTAGGAAAGCTCCAATCTTTGAAAACTTGGTTGCTATGTTTAAATAATTTAAGTGGATCTATACCACATGGTTTAGATCAGCTCAAGAACCTTAATCACCTGGACATCCACAACAACAAATTTTCTGGAGAAATTCTTGAGGGTATTGGTACATTGGTTTCACTGGAATACTTAGATCTGAGCTTCAACAACTTCAATTGTGCCATCCCAAGGTCCATCATTCATCTAACACGTTTGAAGAAACTAATTCTTATTAGGAACAAACTCACAGGAACCATTCCAAAGGGCATTGACAAATTGACCGAATTGACTCACATACAGTTGGGTGGAAACATGTCGACAGGAAGGATATCTGAAGAAATAACCAACTTGACCAAGCTTGAAGGCCTTTACCTTGACACCAATAATTTGACAGGCACAATTCCAAAGGACATAGGAAAGCTTCAATTTTTGGACACTTTGTTTTTATATGAAAATAACTTAACTGGAACTATACCGCATGGCATAGGTCAGCTTAAAAGGCTTGTTAATCTGGTTATCATTAACAATAAACTTTCTGGTGAAATTCCTCAAAATGTTGGTGATTTGGTCTCACTTGAGCACCTAGATCTGTCCGGAAATCAGCTGAGTGGACAGATTCCAAAATCTCTAGGCAACTGAATGTCTTTGACAGATTTGATATTGACAACCAACAAACCATGTGCACAAAATATAAACTATCTATTCAAAACAACAAACCATATGCACAAGACATAATCCACATGAACAAACTTATTTTTATTCAATAAACTATCTATTCAACAACTTCAATTGTGCCATCCCAAGGTCCATCATTCATCTAACACGTTTGAAGAAACTAATTCTTATTAGGAACAAACTCACAGGAACCATTCCAAAGGGCATTGACAAATTGACCGAATTGACTCACATACAGTTGGGTGGAAACATGTTGACAGGAAGGATACCTGAAGAAATAACCAACTTGACCAAGCTTGAAGGCCTTTACCTTGACACCAATAATTTGACAGGCACAATTCCAAAGGACATAGGAAAGCTTCAATTTTTGGACACTTTGTTTTTATATGAAAATAACTTAACTGGAACTATACCGCATGGCATAGGTCAGCTTAAAAGGCTTGTTAATCTGGTTATCATTAACAATAAACTTTCTGGTGAAATTCCTCAAAATGTTGGTGATTTGGTCTCACTTGAGCACCTAGATCTGTCCGGAAATCAGCTGAGTGGACAGATTCCTCAATCTCTAGGCAACTGCATGTCTTTGACAGATTTGATATTGACAACCAACAAACCATGTGCACAAAATATAAACTATCTATTCAAAACAACAAACCATATGCACAAGACATAATCCACATGCACAAAACCATTTACACAATCTAATGCTTTGAAAACCATGTTCTCTATACCATGGTTTCAAACATCCTGAAATGCTCTGCATCATTCATTATGACTTATTGGAATTGTAAACTAAGTTTTGGCTAAGAAAAAACCGTTGACTAATAGATAAATATTTCCTTTTTAAAATTTTGATGACACTACGCTGTTTAATATCAATTTGCTTCACTTCTAGATTAGAGGCCGGGGCTGTTGCTAAAACCAATGTCCTGACACAAATCATTTGTGCTGAGCGTGAGAGAAAGTCTTGTAATAATCTATTACCTTCTAATTCTCAGTGTAATGTATCTTGTAATAATCTATTACCTTTTAATTCTCAGTGTAATGTATCTTGTAATAATCTATTACCTTCTAATTCTCTGTGTAATGTATTCTAGAACTTTGAACTTAGAAGAGGTTTTCGTTACCCATCTTGACTTATATCTCTAGGTAACTCAAAAACCAGACCACCTGGAATGCTTGCTACAAGGTTTCAGGTTTGAATTTCAATTGATCGATTATTTTGAACAGATTTTAGTGCATGTTTGTATCTAAAATTTGAGATTGAATCAGATTGAAGAAGTGGAAATGAAAGATAGTCAAATGGATGGAGTTGTTGTCGTGCAAATGCTCTGTTTGGCCTGTGCAATAATCCCTATTGTGGCAACCTTCGACAATGGTAACAAGTTACATTCTCAATGGGGGAATGTTTTAGATGGTCTCTATGGCCATGACATGGGAGGAAGGTCTCTCCTGGAGGTAGAATCCACGTCCACATCTACATCCATTGATGTTAATAATGCTGAAGCTCTATTATCCTTCAAAAAGGCAATTATTTTTTACCCAACTGAATCCCTTTCTGGCTGGACAGAAAACAATACACAGAATGTGTGCTCCTGGAATGGCATTTGGTGCAGACGACACACTAAAAGAGTGGTTGCCATAATCCTCCCTCAATTGGAATTGCAAGGTATGATCACCCCTTCATTGGGATACCTATCTTCATTGCACACATTGAATTTGTCTACTAATTTTTTCAGAGGAGGGATTCCACCACAGCTTGGGCAGCTCAAGGCGTTGATGGTGCTGGATCTCAGCAATAATCTACTCTCAGGCTTTATCCCTGAGTCTTTGGCTAATTGCATTCACTTACAGTGGATTAAGCTTTCAGAAAACAACTTGACAGGGACCATACCAACAGAATTTGGTCGCCTGAGCCACTTAGAGCACCTCAACATGTCCAACAATCATCTGGACGGAACCATTCCAACTTCTTTGAGCAACTGCACATCCCTCCAAGTCATATCATTAGGCAATAATAATCTCACTGGCTCAATCCCTCCTGTATTGGGTTTGATAATAAATCTATCGTATCTCTGCTTGAGAGGTAATTCACTCATAGGCTCCATTCCTCTTTCTCTGAGGAATTGCAGTCGGTTGTATCATATTGAAATTTCTTATAACAACTTAACAGGAAGCATTCCCTCTGTATTTGGTATGCTTCAGAAATTAGAGTACCTCGATCTACAGTCTAACAGGTTGGAGAGCACCATTCCCCCCGAACTAGGTAATTGTTCGCTGCTGAAGGTTTTAGTTTTAGGGGATAACTTGCTTTCGGGCAATATACCGCCGGCACTGGGAAATTTGACACAACTTTTCAATTTATCATTGTATGGTATGGAAAATCTTACAGGTTCTATTCCGTCAGAAATAGGGAACTGCAGGAATCTTGTATGGATAGACCTTGGATGGACCAGAATTAACGGGCTTCTGCCCATGAATGTGGGGAAGCTTCCCCTTTCCGCCCTTGTTTTGGCGGGTAACCGTATTGAAGATGCACTACCAGGAGCCGTCTTCAACATCACTACACTGGAATATTTGGATCTTGGCTTCAACAACTTCAATGGTTCAATTCCACAGTCCATAGTTCAACTAACAGGGCTGAAGAAACTATTTCTTAATGCAAACAAAATCACAGGAACCATTCCTAAGGGCATTACCAAGTTGACAGAACTAAAGCAGCTAGTTCTTTATGATAACCAGATCACAGGATCCATTCCAGAGCGAATTGGCATGCTGACAGAGTTGACGCAAATACAGTTGGGTACAAACATGTTGACAGGAAGTATACCTGAAGGAATAACCAACTTGGCCAAGCTTGAGGACCTTCACCTCGACACCAACAATTTCACAGGTACCATCCCTAAGGCCTTAGGAAAGCTCCAATCTTTGAAAACTTTGTTACTATGTTTAAATAATTTAAGTGGATCTATACCACATGGTTTAGATCAGCTCAAGAATCTTAATCACCTGGACATCCACAACAACACATTTTCTGGAGAAATTCTTGAGGGTATTGGTACATTGGTTTCACTGGAATACTTAGATCTGAGCTTCAACAACTTCAATGGTGCCATCCCAAGGTCCATCATTCATCTAACACGTTTGAAGAAACTAATTCTTATTAGGAACAAACTCACAGGAACCATTCCAAAGGGCATTGACAAATTGACCGAATTGACTCACATACAGTTGGGTGGAAACATGTTGACGGGAAGGATACCTGAAGAAATAACCAACTTGACCAAGCTTGAAGGCCTTTACCTTGACACCAATAATTTGACAGGCACAATTCCAAAGGACATAGGAAAGCTTCAATTTTTGGACACTTTGTTTTTATATGAAAATAACTTAACTGGAACTATACCGCATGGCATAGGTCAGCTTAAAAGGCTTGTTAATCTGGTTACCATTAACAATAAACTTTCTGGTGAAATTCCTCAAAGTGTTGGTGATTTGGTCTCACTTGAGCACCTAGATCTGTCCGGAAATCAGCTGAGTGGACAGATTCCTCAATCTCTAGGCAACTGCGTGTCTTTGACAGATTTGATATTGACAACCAACAAGTTGTCAGGTCCAATTCCATCAACACTGAGTAATTGTGCATCCCTAAAGAGGCTAAAGATTTCTGGGAATTCATTCCATGGAAATCCAAGCATAAACTTTCCTTCTTCTATGGAAGTTCTGTCTGCTTATTCCAATAACTTCTCTGGTACCCTGCCTGCATCTTTGGTCAACTGTACGCAGCTTCAGCTTTTAGATTTCAGAAAGAACAATTTCTCAGGTGAGCTTCCTTGGTATCTTGGAAAAATTTCTACGTTGAGGGTTTTGAGCCTTGGTTATAATAATCTTCATGGCAGAATTCCTTCACGTATCACAAACCTCATCCAGTTGCAGGTGTTGGATTTATCCAACAACAAATTCAGTGGAGAAATACCCTCTGTTCTTGAGAGTCTTCAGGGATTTGGAATACTCGGAAATCCACAACTGAAGGGCAACACACTCTACGAGGAGATACCAGTTGTAATTAAAGGCTCCGAGTACACGATCGATTATGTTCTGCAAGCAAACACCATACTCGACTTGTCAAGCAATAATCTGACTGGGAAAATACCAGAAAGGATGGGAAGTCTGAGTAGCTTGAGATTGCTAAATCTGTCCAGAAACCACTTGGAAGGCAAGATTCCAACTTCCCTCGGGCAAATATCTACTTTAGAACAGTTAGACTTGTCTGAAAATGAACTGACAGGAAATATTCCACGAGAGTTGGCTGATTTGTCCTATTTGGCAGTTGTGAATTTTTCCTCAAACAGGCTTTGTGGTCCAATACCTAAAGGAAAACAGTTTGACACTTTCAATGATAAGAGTTTGTTCCAGAGAAATCTGTGCTTATGTGGGAGCCCTTTACATAGTTGCAAGCAAAACAATACAAACTCGGTGCCAGCAGTTCACAAGGTGGGAAGGTCACTGTGGAGAGAGGTGGATGAACATGTCTCACTTGTTGCATTGTGTCTGGGCATAGTAATTGGATTTGGGGGAACTATGTATCTGATTGTGTGCTGGGACAGACTTGGGCGTTTGGTGATAGGTCCCAAAACGAGGAGGTCTTATGGTGTCCACCGACCCGCACGGTAGCATTTGGAGTTTCCAGCCTGCAACACGGAAAAAGCCCTTGCTGTGCACCTGGGTTCAATGACAAGCTATGGTAAGCTCATCTCATCTACCAAATATTTAGTTATATTTATGTAACTATTTATTTTATTTTATTTTAATTTGAACTTGGCTGGAGAGGAAATGGTTTGTAGTAGGCAGGTCTTTGTCTGTTTATCATAGTAACCATATATAAACTACGAAGATTTTAAAATGTATGATCAATTTGAGTTAGAAGTTGTATTTGTTTGAGAGGATAATGAAATTAGTCTGAATGCAATTTGCTTGATTTACATTTACCTAGTATTTTTTATTTCAATTCACTTGAATCTGAATTAGGGTGTATTTATATTTCATTTCACCTGGTGTACTTGTTAGTGTATATTATATTATTTGGTACATGTTAATGCATTTTTATGGTACTTTCATGGTACCTTTGACAATAATAGATTAGGGTTGAGTCAATAGGGTATGATTTATATTTCTTTTTTATTTAAGTGTGAATGTGCAAGAAATACACAAGTGCACGTAAAAGTGTAATATGGAGGAAATACACAAGTGTCATGTAAGTTAGAGTGAAGTGTAGGTTGAGTAAATGTGTACAAGTGTCTTGTATGTAAGAGTGCAAATATGTAATGTAAAGATGTGCACAAGTTTTAGATTAGGAGTGCATGTAGAAGTGCAAGAGTCATGTGTGCAAGTGTCTAGAGTCAAGTGTCCATCAAGTATGCAAGTGGCAAGTTGATAAGCCAAGAGTCATGAGACTTGGCATATGGAGAGCAATAGTCAAGTATTTGAAGAGTCATATTACTATTGCTATATTATGGAGACAATGCTCCATAGAATGTATCTAATAAAACTCAATCAATTATTGTAAAAATTCAAGTTGTGATATTTAAAAAGAGGAGCAATAAAACCTATATACATTTTGAGCAATTAATATTGTAAGCTATTCCTCATGCATAATACATGAATGCTTCAGGCCATTTACATTCATATTTCAATATATAAATGAATGTTATTTGATTTATCATAAGCCTTGATATACATATTAATTTTCTCATATATTCTTAATCATTATTTGATTATATTTGAGACCTATGTAATATTGTGAGATAACCTATGATAATTTGTGTTAGTAAGGCATAAAAAGCCAACAATGGTATCAAAGCTACTGCCAAAATCTGTCTAGTTTGATAGAGTTAATATTATTAGCCACCACTATTAATTAGCTTTGTCCATTTTGATAAAATTAATTTAGAGTCTGTCAAATTTAAATATAGTGAGTCTCAGACTCTATCTTTAAAGGTCATATTGAGTAGAAGAGGCTAAAGTATTTCCACTAGGTTGAAGGAAAACAAGTGAAGACCAAGACTTAGTTATATTGAAGATAAGGGCCAACTTAGAAGAGAAGTTGGACATTGATAGTGATAATCAACTTGGAAGAAAGTTGAAATGGTGAGGACATACAAAGTCACCCTGATCATATTTTGGATTTTCTAGAGAAGAAGAGGAGAATCACTATTGAAGATTGCAAGAAAACCAACTCAAAAGAAATTTGGTCATTTAGGGACAATCATAGTCACCCTGACATTGATATTGGGTTCTTTAGTAAGGAGGAGAATCATATTGAGTTCTTAGGTACAACCTAAGACATTGAAGATTTAAGAATAGTAAAGAAAGAGATAAAGTTTAAAAACAAAAGTTTGATAAGATTTCTACAGAAGATAGAGAAGAGTTTATTTTTTCGAATATAGAGAAGAAGCAAGATAAAAAAGAAGAAGAAGAAGAATAGCACCAAAGTGCATTTGTAGAGAAGAATAAGATAAAGTGGAGTTATCATCCACATAAGAAGACAACCATAACATCAGAGAAAGAAAGAAGATAGATATATCAGTCTTGAGATAGATATATCAGTCTTGAAGAAGGATAAAGAAGCATACATAGCTTACTTTATATAGCTTCAAGCATTGGATTGAAAGCTACAAATAGTTGAGAGCTACAAGCAAAATATAAAAATAAAGAACAACAAACATTAAGTAGAACAAAGGAAATAACAAGCTCAATATTAAAGAAGAATAAGCATTGAGCAGAAAAATAAATAAAAAGCTCAGTATTGAAGAAGAATAAGTAGAACAAAGATATAGCAAGTTGATTATTAAAGAAGAGAAAGCATAGAGTTGAACAACAATCAACATTAGAAAAAGTATTTGAAAGGTAAAAATGCAGTGACAATATTGAAGGAAGCCAACGTTGTAGTCCAACGTGGCTAGTCTAGCATATCAATTTGAAAAGCCTGCACACATAAGGAAATATAAAGAGGAGAAATATTAATATTAGAATAAATCTAAGTTTTTCTTCAAAGCAAAGTAGAGAAGGGGACTTTCCACCAATAAGTCTCGATCTTCTCATAGCAAAGTTTATAAGGTAACAATCTTCTCCAAGCATTTGGATATTTGGCCTTCTACAAGTGCAAGATACTAGGCCATATCTAAGTAGCGCTTAGTCTCATCCAATTCAAGACACATCAGGATACGTTCAGTCTCCCTTATCAATCAAGCCACAATAGAAGATGTTTTGTCTTCCTCATCAATTTTGAATAGGAGACGTTCTATCTACTTTAGCAGTTCAACATCAAAGGGAGACACTTGGCGTTAATAGAGGAAAAAAGAACAATGAAGTAGCACATATAACAATATTAGGAATCTACAATGCACTAAAATCTAAGTCTCAAAAACCTATAGAAGTGTTCACTAGGTTCTAACCTTTAGCAATGAATATCGGGTTCTAATCCTTGGGAACCTACTATAGTGGATAACTAGTTCCAATTCTAGGGAACCTATAGTAGCAAATACCATAGTGACCTTTCGGGAGCCTACAACCAATAGTGAACGTTCGAGAGCAAACAATGAGCAAGTAGTGGATACAAAGCTCTAACATTTGAGAGCAAGCTATGATTACCAAGTTCTAACAATCGAGAGTTGTGAAAATCCTAAGGTTGGAAAACACGATCATTTTGTAAGGCGTTCACAATATGTAGAGTTAGCATCAACTAAATCATCGCTGGTGGCAAGTGGCAAGTAACATTATATTAGCATTACATATATTTTTGCAAGGCTATCATAGTTTTTTTTTTTAAAGCGAAAAACCCCTTGCGGGGCCGCCTTGGTCTAAGAGACCACGAACAGGGGGTTCTACACCGTCAAAGTCACCCGGGATCGCACCTGACCTTGCCCGCACCAACATTATCAATTGGATTTTGGGTACCCAATTCAGCTTTTTGGTAGGGTGGAGATTCGAACCTGGGACCTCCCTTGGAGGATTGCCCTCTCCTCTCCAACTCACCTACAACACTTGGGTGGCTATCATAGTTATTTGGAGGGAAATAGAACTATATGATTTTTTTTGAAAAATAGAGGGAGTAATAAGGATTAAAAAATTAATTAAGCTTTTCAAAAAACCAGTTAAGATTTGAGTGGAGAGATAAGGTTCGAAGTAAAAGTAAAAGTTTGTTATTTTTATTTAAAAGTTAAAGTTAGAATTTGTATTAGTTGGATTTAAAAGGTTTATTATTTTTTTTTAAGATTGTTGAAATTTTATTAAGTGAAGTTTTTTTGTGAAGTGAGTTTTTTGATTTAAAAGTTTTTGAAGAAATTGAAATTTTACAAATTTAATATTTTTGGAGTGAAAAGGTTTTCTACATCAAAGGACTAAAAAAATTACAAAAATTATATTTTATTTTTTTAATTTAAGAGTTATAAGGTTTTCTACCTCAAAGGAAATACATCATAGCATGGAAGAAATTATTAGAAATGCATTCAATGAAGATAGTGAAGAAATGATGCACAAACTTAAGTTTTATTCTCAAAAATTAATAGATGATTTTGATGGAAAGAAACAAATGACAAATGTTTTAAAAGAGAAACTATCTTTATTTCTCAAGGATGCAAAATATGAAAAGTTCACAATGCTTATAAGCTATCTTCATGAAAAAAAAATTAGGACATGGTGAAATTCACAAAACACCATTATACTTTCATCAAAAGAATGCTTAATGATATATTTGTCATTACTTATCTTTGAGATCTTTCAAGAAAAAAGACAAGAAACAAAATATGACACATACAACTTGAATGAAGCTTATGTTAGCTTCAATGAGGAATCACTAAAATCAAAATTGTATTATTGCGGTGATTTACTAACTCAATGTTTAGAAGGTACATCATCAGGTTTATCACAGATGAAGATGTAGAAGAGAATAAGAAAGAAGAATAAAAGAAATCACAAAAGGAAGGCAAATAGAAAATTTGAATCCAAATTCAAAGAAGAACCATAAATTGTAGATTCGTATGTTGATCTAAAAGAGGTGAAGATAAATCTCAAGTAGAGGTTCATAAACAATGTAAGATCACTTGAATATTGAAGACAAAGACAAAGATCAAGATTGACCAAATAATGTAATACGGGGGGTTTTGGAGTATATTACATTATTTGGTACATGCTATGTATCCCCATGGTACCTGTAAATAATAAATTAGAGTTGAGTCAATAGTTTAGAGTGTGATTTATATTTCCCTTTTTATGTAAGTGTGAATGTGTAGGAAATGCACAAGTGTCATGTAAAAGTGTAATGTGTAAGAAATACATAAGTGTCATGTAAATTAGAGTGCAAGTGTAGGTTGAGTAAATGTGCACAAGTCTCTTATATGTAAGAGTGCAAATATAAAATGTAAAGATGTGCACAAGTATCTTATATTATGAGTGCATGTAGAAGTGCAAGAGTCATGTGTGCAAGTATCTAGAGTCAAGTGTCCATCAAGTATGCAAGTGGCAAGTTGATAAGCCAAGAGTCATGAGACTTGGCATATGGAGAGAAATAGTCAAGTACTTGAAGAGTCACATTACTATTGTTATATTATGGAGACAATGCTCCATAGAATGTATCGAATAAAACTCGATCAATTATTGTAAATATTCAAGTTGTGATTGAGGAACACAAGCTTATACTAAGAGGGGGAGTGAACAGTATAAGACCACTTTTTACTTTTCTTTCCCAAACAATATTATGAAATATATCAATGGCAACATCAACAATAGTAATTAAAACAATGCATAAATCACCAAAAATAATAGAGACACCAATTTAACATGGTTCACCCAATGTGAGCTACGTCCACAGAGAAAACATTTCACTAAAATTTTCTCAATAAATCTCTTGGGAATCATTTCCCTATTACAATGTTTATGAACCTTTGTCCAAAGGATACACCAATCCCCTAATCAAGTTCGTGGATATCTATCCACGGGAGACACCAATCTCCTCAGTTGATTCATGGATCTCTGTCCATAGGAGAACTGCTTCTCCTCTACTCTGGTTGGTGATCCTCTAGAAGACTACTACCTCCATTACACTGGCTTGTGGATCTCTATCCATTGAAGAATTTGTCCTCACTCAAAAGATATTTGTCCTCACTACCCTAGCTAATGGATCTCTATCCACTAGAGACTACTGTCCTCTACTCTGTCACCTCCAAATATTGCTCTCAACTCTATCTCAAATTTGTACTAAACATAGTCCTTCAATTTAGCACAAATATGCTCAATATCTATCCTCAAATCTGCATTAAACACAGTCCTTTAGTATAGCACAAATATGCTCAATATTTGTCCTCAAATTTACACTAAACACAATCCTTTGGTCGAGCACAAATCTACTCAATCTTTGTCCTCAAATTTGCACTAAACACAATCCTTTGGTCTAGCACAAATCTGCTCAATCTATGTCCTCAAATTTGGTACAAACCTGTCCTCAAATCTGCACCAAAATCTATTCTCAAGCCTTACCACAAAGATTGAATCAATCTCAAATCAACTCTGCTAGATCTGCCCCAAACCTTAACTCAATTTTTGAACAAATCAATCAATCAACTCTACTCACAAGTCTTAACCAAGACTTACTTCAAATCTGCTCAACAAGTCCTCACTAGAACTTGTCCGATCTTCTCAACAAGTCTTCATCAAGATTTGCTTCAAATTTGCTCAACAAGTCCTCATTAGAACTTACCCAATCTCATAGAAACATATAGAGAATTGTTAGAGACTCAATATGTTTCACACTTACAAAAATGCTCAATCTCTTTCTTGTTTTTACCATAGAAACATATAGAGAATTGTTAGAGACTCAATATATTTCACACTCACAATAATGCTCAATCACTTACTATCACTCTAACACTTTCAATCAATTATGCTCAATCAACTCCTCACAACCAATCACCCGATGAAAGTTTATTCAAAAATGCTTATCAAACAAACTTCACATAACAATGATGCTCATGATATTTCACAAACCCTAATCATGTACATGAAGGCTCACTCAATTTTTCCAAAAATGCTTATCAAACAAGGTTTCTATCATCAACCTTTATTCCAGAAAAAAGAACTTTCATCAATCAATATTGGATCTCTCAAAACCAAACTCAACAATGCTTATCAAATAATCCTTTTAATTCCAACTTAGCATTCACAACATCCAATCCAACAATATTTTACTCACAAGGAAGATGTACCCATACCTTTTATTTTTATGGAGATATGTTTCAAAACCAATCTTAACCACAATCAAATTTTCTTTGCCAACACTAGGGTTAAGTTACCACAACCTATCTCAAGATCTTCACAAAATAATTTTCTCAATAATTATTTTTCATACATAATATCAAATCCTTTTGTACACCTTATAATCTCCAAACTCACAATATTTAACTCAATAATTTCACCATAACAAAACACTTAACAATTTCCTTTGCACACCTTATAATCTCCAAACTCACAATATCTAACTCAACAATTTCATTAAAACAACATGCATAGCAAACTCCCTTATACACCTTATAATCTCCACACCTTATAAATTTCAATCACCAAAAATCAAAATAAAATATTTTAATTTTTATTTACCTTATAAATCCCCCAAGCACTCACGACAATCTTAAAATAATTTAATTCTCAACACCTTGGAAAATAAAATCGAATGACATACCTTTAATTATTATGCCCACTAAAAATTGTCTTTGACGGACTCGACCATGTGATCTTTGCACTCCCAACACCCTAGCTCCAAGCTAGGCCACCAAGTGGGCTGCATACCCACATGAGACACACAATGCATGATGTCCCAAAAAGTCGCCTCACGAAAATACCGAACAAGTCAAATGAAGGCCTCTTCCTCCAAAACGTTGATCGCGTGGATTGAACCATGATCTCCTTCATGCAAGACTTAACACTCTCCCAACTACCACCTGCGCTACCGTCGTCGGTGGGATGTCAAACCACTACACGGCCTTTGTTGCCTCATTTCCCTCCAAGCACCTTTTAAAATTCAAATTGTCTTCTTAGATGAAGCGCTCGATATTCTCTTTTTCACATTCGAAGGTGTGTTGGATAACTTTGGGGAATAGAAATCATTTTCTATATAAATGCAAATTGTCTTTTGATTTCTCACTTCGGTCCATTTTCGAATTTAAAAACCTGTATTTAGTTTTTAGATATTAAATTTAAAACCTTTGCCTCTAATATTAATTTAAATTAAAATTGTAATCAAAGATTAAAATATTTTAATTTAAATTAAACCTTTGAAAATTGCTCATGGGTCTTTTCAATTTGAACTTCAT
The DNA here is from genome assembly GCA_028583015.1 of Wollemia nobilis. Lineage (NCBI taxonomy): Eukaryota > Viridiplantae > Streptophyta > Pinopsida > Araucariales > Araucariaceae > Wollemia > Wollemia nobilis. The sequence continues at coordinate 814,691 of JAQPPZ010000101.1, forward strand.
TTTTCTTCACCTTGTTATTTGGCCCGAAATATTATAATAATAGAATATTATTATTTAATTTAAAATTTCTTCTCCTTCCTCGGGTCTTCATCCTTTGGGCCCTTTTTAGGCATTTACTATTTAAAAAATATAATATCATATTCCTTTCCAAGACCTTCTTGCTTTTGGAAAAAACCACTTGATGTCCTTAATGATGACGACATTAAACCAATATTCTTTTAACATCAATGACAACAAAACTACTCAAAATTTCCAACAATCTCCTCCTTTGTCATTGATAGCAACCCCTTTATTTTTACCATTCCTTTTTATTTTTCAAAAGCTACTTTCCCTGAGAAACTGCTCGCCTTGACTGAATTCTCTCCCCCTAAATAAAATCCCCCCTCCTTTGTCATCAATGGTAAAGGGTCACATTTGGGGCTCGGGGCTAAGAATGAGACTCTTAGCTTAGCCCCTACCCCACCTCCTCTTGAGGTGATTAATTTTGGGGTGGGAGTATTTCTACTCCCAACATACACTGATCTTTACGGGTCCACTTTCTTCCTCAACTGATCCTTTTGATTCCTCTAACTATTCCCGTTCTTACTTGTCTCTGGGATTTCTACTCTACATCATTTTGTTGTATGCCCATAAATATTGCACTTATAACACTTAATGTTGTTATTCCTTAAAGGTACAAATATCTTGAGGTTTCTTATGGTGAAGATATATCCCTTCCTATCATGAACCCTACAATTTACTACCTTGTGACCAAACTGATTACAAGAGTAGCAATACCCTTGAAAAATATGTTTGTTTATGAAAATTCCATATTCCTGTCTTTCATGTGTCCTACACTATGTAGCCTTGTGCCAAAATCTGTGACATGAGAAGCATCATCCATTGAAACTACCTTACCTTGATCTCATTGGTCTCCTAGTTTCTTTTACCCTATGTTGGTTCCTATTCCATTTGTTCCTTATTTGTGCATTGTTCCTTTTCTTGTTGAACTTTCTATTGTCCAACTTATCCTCAAAAGTATCACTCTCTCTTTTAATATTTTCTTTTGAAGCTTCTTCTTCTTTGGTGCTTGAGCTTGATTCTTCTTTTTCTGCTTCCTATTTCCCTTATTCTTCTTCAAAACTAAGTTTTTTTTTGGTGACTGATGATCTTTGTACATTGATAATCCTATCCAAGGTCTTTGAATTTTCCTCAAACTTGTGTAGCTTGTCCTTAGAGTATTTCACTTCCATTCTTAGTGAAACTACCTCATGTTCTAATATTTCACACTCTAGATCTTTTGTATTTAATTTTTTAGTCATACCTTCTTCAATTTTCTTCACCTCTTCAACCTTAATTTTAAATTTGGTGAGCTCTTGTAGAAAATTTGCTTTTGCTTTCTCATATTCTTGAGTTTGAACCCTTAATCCGGAGTTCTCCCTTTTTAATTATTCAAGATCATCAATAAGTATTTCACATTCTAACTCTTTTACCTTTGACTGTTCAACCATATCTTTTTCAACTTTCCTTGCATTTTCAACCTTATCTTTCAAGTCAAAGAGTTCTTGTAGAATCTTAGTATTACATTTCTCATCCTCTTGTATTTAAGACTTTAATTCTATGTTCTCCCTTTTCAAATCAACAAGTTCCTTAAGAGTGACTTCCTCTTTTTCTTTTCCTTTGGGATCATATTCATTCCTTTCTGATTTATTTTCACTATAAGTACTTCCTTCTTCTTCTATTTCCATAAGAATACTTTCTTCTAGTCCTTCAAGAGCACCATCATATTAATATTCACTAAAACTGAATCCATTCCTTGTACAACTATGTTCAATATGACCAAAGTTACCACATCTAAAACACTTGAGAATCATTGGTGCCCTTTTCTAACATCATATTTTTCTTCTGCTAGAAATAAAATTTCATCTTCTTCATTACCTGAGGACCTATCCCTGTTATCTTTTTCTGAACCATCCTCTTGGTCTTCAATTATGAAAGTATCTTCTTCATATTCATTGCTACTAAACCCATTGCAATAACCTGCATCATGATCGAGTTGACCAGAAACAAAATATTCTTCACCTTCTTCTGGATAATAAGTTGCATGGTGACCTGTATTCCTACATCTGGTACAAAAATTTATCAATTTAGTGTCTTCTCCTCTACTTGATTCATATCTTGAATCTATTTCCACTACTCCTATTAGAACAACAAAATTAAATTCATATTCCTTTTCTTTCATGACCATGTGTGTTCTTTTATTTTTAGGTCTCATGGTTCTGCTTTTGCCTTTCTTTGCCATGTGTGTTCTTGAGATATTTTCCTTCAAGCTATTAAACTCTTTCGAAAGGAACCCACTTTGATACCAATTGAAGAACACAAGCTTATACTGAGAGGGGGGCTGAACAGTATAAGACCACTTTTTACTTTTATTTTCCAAACAATATTATGCAATATATCAATGGCAATATCAACAATAGTAATTAAAGCAATGCACAAATCACCACACATAATAGAGACACCAATTTAACATGGTTCACCCAATGTGGGCTACGTCCATAGAGAAAATATTTTACTAAAATTTTCTCAACAAATATCATGGGAATCCTTTCCCTATTACAATGTTTATGGACCTCTATTCAAAGAAGACACTAATCCCCTAATCAATTTTGTGTATCTTCATCCATAGGAGATACCAATCCCATCAACTGGTTCATGGATCTCTATCCCCAGGAGAACTCTTTCTCCTCTGCTCTGGATGGTGATCCTCTAGAATACTACTGCCTCCACTACACTGGCTTGTGGATCTCTCTCCACATAAGACTCTATCCTCACTCAAAATATCTCTATCCTCACTACCCTGGCTAATGGATATATATCCACTGGAGACTATTGTCCTCTGCTCTATCACCTCCAAAGTTTACTCTCAGCTCTGTCTCAAATTTGTACTAAACATAGTCCTTCGATCTAGCACAACTCTGCTCAATTTCTATCCTCAAATTTTTACTAAACATAGTCCTTCAGTCTAACACAAATTTGCTCAATCTTTGTCCTCAAATCTACACTAAACATAGTCCTTCGGTCTAGAACAAATATGCTCAATCTCTATCCTCAAATCTACACTAAACATAGTCCTTCGGTTTAGCACAAATTTATTCAATTTCTATCCTCAAATCTGGTATAAATATATCTTCAAATCTACACCAAAATCTATCCTCAAATATTTCCTTAAGCCTTACCACAAAGCTTGAATCAATCTCAAATAAACTCTACTATATCTGCCCCAAACCTTAGCTCAAGTTTTAAACAAATCAATCAATCAACTCTACTCACAAGTTTTCACCAAGACTTACTTCAAATCTGCTCAAAAAGTCCTCACTAGAACTTGTCCAATATGGTCAACAAGTCTTCACCAAGACTTGCTTCAAATCTGATCAACAAGTCCTCACTAAAACTTGCCCAATCTCATAGAAATATATAGATAATTTTTAGAGATTCAATATGTTTCACACTTATAATAATGCTCAATCACTTTCAATCTCTCTCTTGTTTTTACCATAGAAACATATATATAATTGCTAGAGATTCAATATGTTTCACACTCACAATAATGCTCAATCACTTACTATCACTCTAATACTTTCAATCAATTATGATCAATCTACTCCTCACAACCAATAACTCAATGAAAGTTTATTCAACAATGCTTATCAAACAAACTTCACATAACAATGATACTCATGATCTTTCACAAACCCTAATCATGCACATGAAGGCTCACTCAATATTTCCAACAATGCTTATCAAACAAGGTTTCTATCATCAACCTTTATTCCAGAAAATAAAAACCTTCATCAATCAATATTGGATCTCTCGAAACCAAACTCAACAATGCTTATCAAACAATCATTTTCACTCTATATTAGCATTCACAACATCCAATCCAACAATAGTTTACTCACAATGAAGATGTACCCATACCTTTTATTTTTATGGAGATATATCTTCAAAGCATGTCTTAACTAGAATCAAAATTTCTTTGCCAACACTAGCGTTAAGTTACCACAACCTATCTCAAGATCTCCACAAAATAATTTTCTCAAAAATTATTTTTCATAAAAAATATCAAATCCTTTTGTACACCTTATAATCTCCAAACTCATAATATTTAACTCAATAATTTCACCATAAAAAAACACTTAACAATTTCCCTTGCACACCTTATAATATCCAAACTCACAATATCTAACTCAACAATTTCATTAAAACAACATGCATAGAAAACTCCCTTATACACCTTATAATCTCCACACCTTATAAATTTCAATCACCAAAAATCAAAATAAAATATTTTAATTTTTCTTTACCTTATAACTCCCCCAAGCACTCATGACAATCTTAAAACAATTTAATTTTCAACACCTTGGAAAATAAAATTGAATGGCATACCTTTAATTGTTCTGCCCACTAAAAACTATCTTCGACAGATTCGACCACGTGACATTTGCACTTCCAACACCCAAGCTCCAAGCTAGACCAACAAGTGGGTTGCATGCCCACATGAGACACACGGTGCATGTTGTCCCAAAAATTTGCCTCACGAAAATGCCGAACAAGTAAAACAAAGGCCTCTTCCTCCAAAACGTCGATTGCGTAGATCGAACCGCGATCTCCTCCATGCAAGCCTTAACACTCTCCCAACTTCCACCTACGCTACTGCCATCGATGGGATGTCAAACCACTATGTAGTCTTTGTTGCCTTGTTTCCCTCCAAGCACCTTTTAAAATTCAAATTGTCTTCTTCTTAGATGCAGTGCTCGATATTCTCTTTTTCGCATTCGAAGGTGTGTTAGATAACTTTGGGTAATGGAAATCATTTTATATATAAATGCACATTGTCTTTTGATTTTTCACATCGACCCATTTTTGAATTTAAAAATTTGAATTTAGTTTTTAAATATTAAATTTAAAACCTTTGCCTCCAATATTAATTTAAATTAAAATTGTAATCAAAGATTAAAATATTTTAATTTTAATTAAACCTTTTGAAAATTGCTCATGGGTATTTTCAAATTGAACTTCGTTTTTCTTCACCTTATTATTTGGTCCAAAATATTATAATAATTGAATATTATTATTTAATTTAAACTTGCTTCTCCTTCCTCGAGTCTTCATCCTTTGGGCCCTTTTTAGGCATATAATATTAAAAATAAATATTATATCCTATTCCTTTACAAAACCTTTTTGCTTTTGGAAAAACCACTTGATGTCCTTAATGACGACGACATTAAACCAATAATATTTTGACATCAATGACAACAAAACTACTCAAAATTTCCAACAGTGGTATTCCAAAAGAGGAGCAATAAAGCTTGTATACAGTTTGAGCAATTAATATTGTAAGTTGTTCTTCATCCATAGTACATGAATGATTTAGGCTATTTAAATTCATATTTTAGTGTATAAATGAATGGTATTTGATTTATTATAAGCCTTAATATACATATTAATTTGCTCATATATTCCTAGTCATTATTTGATTATATTTTACCTCTTAATATTGTGGCTATTTTATATTTGGGATCTGTGTAATATTGTGAGATAACCTATGATAATTTTTGGTAGTAAGGCTTATAAACAAACAACACTTTTTTTTGAGTAGGAATAATAAGAGCAATAACATCATGATTACTTCAATATGTATATTTTTCAGAAGTTTGATCTATTGAAAATGTTTGATCATATGTGATCGATGAGGCATGTTGGAAAATAGTTTTTGTTGTTGTAGTACTTGTCTATGAATTCTTCTAGTTTTTTTTTTTTTTTCGTTTTTAGTTTGATTGGTCCATTTCTATATTGAAGTCACATGCAATTATTCACTATTGTTCATAACAATATCAAAAATTGCATTAGATGGCATGTCAAGCATATTCGTGAATGGTGCGCATTTTTCAATCATGTTCATTAATGGTGCACATTGACATGTCAAGCATATTTGTTCAATTTTGCACATGTTACAATGTACACATTAACAATTGTAGTAGATACTTGGTGAATAATCAACTTTGATATTATTGCTTCTATGCCCAGTAATTGTATTTGCTTATATTTGAAGATCTATAATTTATTTTATTATCAGTATCACAAGTCCATGCACTTTGTAATTCAATGTGCAATTATAGTGTTGAAAAGAATTATCAAGTCTTAGGTTGCTCGTATATGTTTTCTAGAGGAATAGTTTGTCAAATCACATCAGGTCGTCATCATTGAGAATGTTCTTGGATGTGTGCTTGTAAATTACGTATGTTAAAAGGCATCAATGAGATAAATAAGTGTATATTCTAGCATCCCTTATTATTGTCCAAGACCTATTTTTTCTCTGTTCACAAGCAATGCATCTAATCATGATAATTTGCTTTACTTTTGAAGTTTTCCTTCGTCAATGCATTCAATAGGTACAATGATTCTATGAATTTCACTTTAGGCAATGCTATGTGTACAAATTTGTGTTCTCATATTTTGGATAGATAAAAGGCAATGCCTACCAACATTAGTCACTAGGATATATGAATTGTCTATGAAAAACTAATTTTAAGTGAAAATTAGTTTCATACTTTTGTATGTCATGTATATGCACTTGTTAATAGTGATTTCACTATTTTAAATATGTGTGTCCAATCCTTTGGGATGATGCTTGTATAATAGCCTTATATTGTGCCCGTGTTCAATGTTAGAGTCATGAAATTTGATCCACATATTGTCAGTATCACTTATTTTTATGTACCCCTTAAACATATCGTCCACACCATTTATAAGGAAATGTTATATATTGTAATTTTTGAGATAGATTTCAACCAACGCATTTGGCTTCAGTATGATCATGATGGTAGTATTATTGTATGGGCATGCAATGTTGTGTTGGTATAGTTCTCATTTTACTCATCAATCATGTCAATGATAATGGTATTTCCAAGAGTGATAAATATATTTTGGATGTGTGTTGTCACATCCTTGTTCTTGAAAAAATATAAGAATTTATAAATCAACTAGTGTTAGATGGACAAATTTGTTGTTCATGTATGCAATATCATCATCTATTTACAAATTTGTGTACATCTAATTCAATATGTAAACAAACACATGATCCATTTATTGCAATGTGGTGTGCACTTCGTATAGCATTTGATATTTTCTTTCCAAAAGGTATACAAAACCAACTCTCTATTCATCATAGGGTCCTCAAAAATCAAGGAATTTTGTATGGGTTGTTCTTGGTATAAGTCATCGTAGAAGATTAGGGAAATGTTCTCAAAGATTTTTTCTATGCTCTCTAGATGTTTGTCTAAAGAGTATATAAATTAATTTATGATCAAGGATGCTTCCTCTATGAGGATGATTTGTAGTTCTTCCTATTGTGTTGTATTCTATCTAGTATTGTTAATAAGAGGGACTAGTTTGGAATTACAAAAGGATAGTAAGAAATCAAATTGTATTAGCATCCCACCTACATTATATGTTGCTTTTCCTATGTATGTCACTATAAAGCTTTTTATCTTTGAAGGGTAGTTATCTAATTGTTAGTTGTACATTCATATCAACATTCAAAAGAATATTTCCTCTATAAACATCTTTTCCATTTCTATGCTACCTGGGAAGAATAGGTATTTGGTTTGTTCTTGTATTTTTATTTTTCCTTGGGATGTCCTTAATGATTCTTTGTTGTTCTTTGTTTAGCATGCTCCTTATAGTATATTATCTTATGGAGGATGTATGGGTGGTTTGTTCTTGTCTTATTAATTTTCATTGGGATGTCCTTAATGAATCTTTATTGTTTTTTGTTTAGCATGTTTCTTATAGTATATTAGCTTATGGAGGATGTATGGATGGTGATTTGGAATCCAAGATCGATATTTGTTATCATGCCAAGTCTCTCCAATAATAGTAGATCCATTGTTTTTTTTTGAAAAAAAATGAAAAAACTTGTATTAAAACAAAAGACAGTTACAAGAGGGAGAAAGGGCATCCCAACCAAGCGCAAAGAGACCAGAAGTACAAAGGGCGCGAAAACGCGACATGTCGCGAAAACACGACATGTCGCGAAATCGCGACACCAAACCAAACAACCGCCGCGCCACAACAACCAGTCGCGATAACGCGACAAGTCGCGAAATCGCGACATGTCGCGATATCGCGACAAAAAGCGCCGAAGCCACAACACACGAAAAAAGTCGCGAAATCGCGACAGCAAAGCACCAAATCACCCAAACACCAAAAGCGTCGCGAAATCGCGATGAGAAAGCCTGAAGGCACCAGCTCCCCGAAACTGTCGCGAAATCGCGACGAGGACCCCTTGATCAGCAACTTTGAGAAAGTGTCGCGACATCACGACGGATTTTCCTTAGAACCCCACTTGGCCGGAAGTGTAGCGAAATCGCGACAAGAAAACCACTGGGCGCCCCATCCGCAAAAGTGTCGCGAAATCGCGACATGTTCACCCCCGAGGTGCCCATTACCAAAACTAGTCGCGAAATCGCGACGTTTTCTCCCGTAAGCGCTTTTTCTCCGAAGCGTAGCGAAATCGCTACGGGTTTGCCCTCGTGCTTCCTTTCCATAAACATGTCGCGAAATCGCGACAAGGTTATCCATTGGGAGGCTTTTCTCAAAAAGGTCGCGATATCGCGACGATTTTTCCCCTTAACTAAATTTTGCTCAAAACATCTCAAAATCGCAACAAGTATGCCCCTTTGTGTCCTTTCCTCAAAAAAGGCACGAAATCGCGACGAATTTTCCTTAGAGTAGCTTTTCACAAAAATGGTCGCGATATCGCGACCATTTTTCCCTTTCATGCAATTTTTCTCAAAGTGTCGCGATATCGCGACACTAGTAGATCCATTGTTAGATGGTATTATTCATAATAATGTTTCTCGATTTTGATGCTAGGTTGTATCCATGTATCGATACCCATGTTTTTTTTCTTGTGTGATATTATCTATGTCACCCAATGTAGGATCAATACCATATGTGAACTTTGATTTGTTAAGTCTTATCATTTGCTTATGAAAATCATAAGCATATTATCATGTTCAAAACCCTTACTTTATTTGTCTTCATTGCCATTATATGAAACATACAATTCTCTTTATCTTAGTCTTTGTTCCTATTGTATTTGATAAATATATCACCTTGTATTTCACATAGTTTAATATATTTTTACCATTTTTGTACCAAGAGGTAAAAACGATGAGATGGATATCTTTGATACTACTTGGTTGTTGGATATAATAGTTGATGATGGATAAATACATGTTGTTCTTGTATTTGTCATCCGCTTGGTTTAAAAGGATCTATGACTTAAGTATGAATGAATTATGCTTAGGTGGGGACATATTTATAAACATGTAGGTGTTTGAGCATGAATGAAGTGGTAAAGTCAACATTATGTGTGTCATTTATTGCATTGAAATTTAGTGGAGATTGAGAAACATGCTTTCAATCATTTGTATCATTTTAATTGCATTGATTTTGTTCTTCTTATGCTCTTTTTGCATTTTCTTAAATGTGTTCGTCATCAATTTGTTCACTTTGGTCATGTATGATGTGTAGTAAGATGCCATTGTATATGCATTTTAAAAAATGGATATCTATATTTATGTGCCATGGCCAAAGAATATGTTTTGGTGAAACAATTATGCCACACATGCAAATGTTTGTGTTATAATAAAATGGTTGTTTTTTTCTGAATATATCATACTGCTTGCACACTTTGCTTTTTTGGTTATCTTTAGGTTGCATAGAAAATTATTGAAAGTGATTGTGTTATCACATCATTTTTTCTCAAAATTGTCAAATGTCAACTTTGAATGTTTGGTTATAGTGTTCTAATATCATTGTCCCTTTCATGGGAGGCATGGGAAGATTATATCTACAACTTTTGTTCCTTGTCTTATAACTATTTGTGTGGTGATGCACATGCACTTTGGCAAGTTCAAGGTCAATAGAGTTTGTATTATAAGTTAGATGTTTATCAATAAATGCTTTTGAATTTTAAGTTGCTACCTTTTTATATATTGGAGCATTTCAATCCACCATATTGCATGGTTATGTTATTCTCCCATGTTTGTAAATCTATAAAAAAGGTCTTGATAATATACCCTAAAAGTGTCTCATCTTTAAGAAATAGTTGTCTTAAGCAATGGATTTTATGGTCGTAATAATCAACCTGGTGATGGTGTCTTTATTTAAAAGATATTCAATGCCATATTATTTTGTTATTTTTTTCTTTTCTTTGTACCTTTAATCATTTAGTTGTATGAGGGTTGTTGTTAAAGGCTTCTAGTTATGTTGTGCATTTGCAAAGGTGATGAGTAATTTTGATAAATCTAATTGTATTATCATTGTAAATAGGTTCGTCTTTATCTAATGTAGGTAGTCGATTGAGTTTTGAATATGCATAATATATACATAACTACTTTTAGATCTTAATATATAGTCTTATATTTAGTTTATATTTGATATATTTTACTTCATGCTTTGAGTGTCCATGCTTTCAATTGCCCATTTTTATTTGTAATGAAGTTTCACTATAATTCATACAAATAGGGGTGATTGTAATTGACATTATTTTGGAACTATGTGTAAGATAAAATCCCTTAAAATATTACTGACCACCAGAAAGCTTATGCTAACAAAATCATACCCTATAGTGATTGTAATTGGCATTATTTTGGAACTATGTGTAAGATAAAATCCCTTAAAATACTACTGACCACCAGAAAGTTTCATCAAATTTTGAATATGAATGTAAAGCCCCAAGAGTTTTGTGGTTGGGTTAACTATTGTATCTTAATAGATAGTGACCTATAGTGACTCCTTACATCCTTTTTGGTGATAACTAAATCATACCCTACCATTGGTAGCAACTCATGATCCATTTTAGTGATAACTAAAATTAATTTACTAATGGTGGAGGTTGAACCCAAACAATGTCTATGGGTGACCTAGAAAGCCTAGTTATTGTCCATATTCATTTGGGTTCACAACTCCTAACCACCCAACTATCATTTCTCCACCACACACATAAGACATATTCAATGGAAGAGTGAGTTGGAGAAAATCAACAGTTATAGGAGGTAGATGAAGACTTTTAGGAACTCCATCATGAAGAAGCCAATGAGACATTTACTCTAATCAATTTGGTTAAGGACGTTTCTAGAGTAATAATCTCTACATTAATGACTCCTTAAATAAGGAGATGAGCATTTAATGATGATATAGTTGCAAGGGATGTTGGAACAGTTCAAATTGTAGGTCCCATGGATTGATAAGATATCATAATCTATAGTTCACACCCTTCTAAGAGGAGTTCCTACAAAAATTTTCCTTAAAAGAACTTGGGAGGAGAATAAGAGCCAAAAGGTAAATTTGATAGAAGATAAAGAAATAGGTTTCAAGCCTATATGGGTAAAAAGAGTTCTAACATTTGGTTGGCACTAATGCATAAAAAGTTATGATGACTCACACTATTCAAAGAATCTAAAATCAAAAAATGACCAAAAAGTTCCAAGAGTCATGAAGAGATGTTAAATGTTTGAATATCAAAAGTTCTTAAAGTTTTGACCAAGAAAGAAAAGCAAAAATTTGGAGTGCTTATGTGTCCCAAATATCCAAAAAAATAGAAAGTGAAAAAGTAAATCAATAGGCGCAAGATAGAGAAATGACTTTTGATGGCAAAATGTTTTTAAGGTTTCAAAAGAGAAGAAGGGAGAAAAGTTTTGAAAAATGGACTACGTAAAATAAAATCTTCCAAAAGGTGGAACACTAAAAAGGTCTGATAAGAGGTAGAAGGATATGACTTCCTCAAAATTTTTAAATCAAAATTAAGCCCAATCTTGAAAGTTTTTAAAGTTTCAATGTAGAAAGACAAGGAAAAGTTCCAACAAGTAGCCACAACCTAAATCATCATCTGAGGAGAGAATAAGAGTGGTCTAGGAACTAAAACATAATACATAAAGCTATCAACTTAGAAGGAGGGCTATATCAAATTTTCAAGACATAAATAATGATGCATTTGCTCCTAGAAGGGGTAGATGATCTAGACTAATGTTTCATTAATAAGGGAAAGTAAGAAATTACCTATCGATGTCACTTAAGCTTCACACTTCAAGAAGAGTGGGTTGTTTATTGAAGATAAAATCATGATGCTTACAATAGCAACAATACCAAATTGATAGATGTACTTATAGGATTTTTATACTCAAATGTTAGATAAGAGGTGTTAGTGGTAGTTGAGCATCCAACACTTGAGCGTTGATGACCCTTAGATCCAGTGACCTCGAAGGACTACAAGGACATGATCAAGCAAGCAAAAAAGGAGCACAATAAAAAATTCTTGAACTAATTTTGGAGGGAAAATTCCCCTTTTGATAATCTATAAATAGTAGAAGTCTTAACATTATAAATTACTTATTCAATCCTTAAGCTTCATATGTAACCGTCCCTTCATTTTATTTGGTAAAACAATACCTAAACCCTAAGTTATTTTGCAAGAAAGCTTTCAAACCCCCACATTTAGCATAATTTATAATTTTCACATTCATATATATGTGCTTGACGCCATGACTATTTCATTTTTCCTGTCTCATTTCTTGTGTGTGTATAATGGAGACCGTGACTATTTGATTTTTATCATATTTCCTTTATATGTAATTTGTGCTTAACATGATAATAGGAGGAAGTGTTCACCTTTGAGTTGTTGATACATTACACTCATGTGTTCATGTGTCTTATTTTTATACAAAGAGATTTTATTATGATCTTGGTGCATCAACCCCTATTATCTTAGGTTAGCTTAGGATATTTTTCCTTTTTACTATCTTTGTTTTCTCTTTCCTTGTTCCTCCTAAAATTGGATAGATTAGGATAGAGTAGGAAGAGTGTTGAAGATCACATCTTAAAAGGAGTTGGCCTTGTAAAAAACCCCAAAGGTAGTCTGATTGAGCTAATTTCCATGCTCTCGGAGCTATCTTGTTATGTTGCTTCATGTGAGGCATGATATCCCGATCATTTGATCTCTACATTTCATGACCACGACAATCAGAGAGGACAACATGATTTACACCCATCAACTTTTAAATATATTGTCTATTATTATTCACACTACCTTAAAACATAGGTTTGTCATATGGTATGCAAAATTGTGGCTCATGTGTAGCAATTTTCATTATGTAATTTCCTAGTATCTAAATTTTTTAATAATGTCCTTGCTACATGGAGGCACATAAAAAAGTGGAAAATTTTATTTTCTATGTAGATTTATCTTTAAATATGCCAAGCAGGTGTTTCCCTTCTAAAAGCATGATATCAATGAAATTATCTTACAAATCATGAATTCGTCATTACTTCATGAACATGTGTATTGGTATATTGTTGGTTTTCTTGTTTTAACTTCACTCTCCATGTCATTATTACTTGAACAATATTCTATGCATATAGACTCATGCTCATGCAATTGGGTATTAGTTATTTCATTTTTGGTCAAGATATTTGTGTCACCTTCAACCTAATTACAATTTAATAGTATTCTATTCAATCATTGTTCAAACAAATGTTCATATTCTTATACAAATCTCTTTCACATAGTTCTTTCAAAGCTCTAATTACAATATTTGAATGCAACTTTCTCATTTGGTATGCATTTTTATATTGAGCCTTTTTTGTTTCCATGGAAATTATCATTGTGTCAATTGTTGATTGTAGAAGCACCTTTTGCACAATGTTCATGTCAATAGAAGAATTAATTATTGAAAATATTTTTAGGACCATGTAATATCATTTTTATACCCCTTGTCTTATTTTTAGGAAGGTAGTTTAGGATATTTTATTTATTCCTCAAGATCCAAGAGCATCAAAATGAATGAGATATTTGTTTTGTCTTATTTGCTCTGGAACTACAAACAATGACATTTTTCATTTTCAAATTCTCTTTTGCAAATCCTAAAAATATTACTCTTTTTGAATGTTTTGTTTCTCTCTATCTCAACATTACATGTTTGTTGGTTTCTCTTGCTAAAACTTATCTATTATATTTTATAATAGTTTATAGAAATCAATGGAGTCAACTCATTATCCAATATTACTCAAAATAAATACACACAAAGTAATGCATATAGTATATGGGGGGTTTCTGTGGACACAAAATAATCTCATTATGAAATAATAGAATTTCAATCCAACCAATTGATCAAATGGTTGGTGATAGGTATGATGGGATATTTATACTCTAATACAAGTTATCTTTCAAGGTTTACAAAGGTCTAAAGTTCTTATATGTGCACTATAATACAAAAATTGGTCATGGCCTCAAGAGAAGCATAACAACCATATATTCTAACATCCCCCTTAAGCTAAATAAAGGATATGGAAAAAGACTATTGTTTGTCATTCCCCCTTAAGGGATATTCCCCTAAACCAAGTAGCTCCCACATGCACACAAAAGTAACCTCAAGCATCATATTGGTTAGGATAACCATTTTCTACTCTATTTAAGGAACAATAGTTAGATCAAGCATCCCACACATATGAATACATATCATAAAATGTATCTAAATCTCAACATGCTTAATCTGCTAATGAAACACTATATTACAAAAAATATTGGATGGTGCTTTGATTATCACATAGAATAGGTACTGGAAAGTTCTAAGGAATGCTAATCTCCTCCAAGACCATTAGTATCCACCAAATATGCTTATCTACCTCATTGTTCCACTTCTATAGTAAGATTGAGATATGGTGGATTGGTGTCTAGGACACCAAGAAATAGGTTTGGATCCAAAATAGGACACATCCTATGGTGGATTGTTGGTTATCCAAGTCACTAGCCCAATCAACATTTGAAAAGCCTATCAAAATTGAAGGAGAAATAATTGAGTAGTGAATGTCAATTTGATAAGTCTCCTAGATGTATCTAATAATCCTCTTTGTCATGGTCCAATGAGTCTCTTGGTGGGCCTACATATACCTCAAATAATAGCTAACAATAAAATCTACATTGAGTCATGCGTAAGATAAATAAGTCCTCCAATGAGATTGGTATAAAGTAGCATCCACCAAAGTTGTTATACAATAAACTAGAAGCTTTAGGCCCAAAGCAAAAGGAATCTGAGTAGACTTGCAATCCTCCATATTGAAATGTTGAATAATATCCAAAGCATACTTAGGCTATGAAATGGTGATGCCAAAATCTATCTAATCAATCTAAATTCTCAAAATGTAGTGTAAAAGCTCCAAATATGTCATCTCAAAAGTGGAACAAAGTCATGATTTCATATTCTAAATCAAGATAGGAGAGCTACCAATAATAAGAAGATTATCAACATAAAAAATAATCACCAAAGTTTTTTTATCCTAATTTTTGACGTAAACATCATGTTTGACCTCACATCATCGAAATCCACAACTAAGAAAACAAGAATGAATCTTCTCATACCAAGCATAAGGTGCCTCTTAAGTCCATAAAAGGACCTAGTTAATCAATAATTCAAAGAAGTAGGGTCCTCAACCTCAATACTAAGTGGTTGTTGCATTTTTATCTTCTCTCGAAGCTTGCCATATAGGAAATAACTCTTCACATCCATTTGATGCACCTTTCATCCATATGAGATTGCTAAATGTTAGATTTTGAAGCTATAAACTTAAATAAAATGCAATCACAAGTATGGAAATAAGCATACAATGTTATAAATATGATAATGGCTAACTACTATGCATAAAATATGATATTAAACTTGATACAATGCTCAAGAAATGCTCATAAATGAAAGCTCACGAAAATATACAATGCTATTCAATGGAGGTCACAACCTCTCCATATTTGAAAAAATGGATCTACATTGTATCTACTACTACTCTACCTATGCACTCCAAAATCCTCTCTTTCTTCTACTCTATGAAGGCCTATTTATAATGAGATGCAACTCTTTGCCTTCAATATTCCTATGACACCTCACTATTCTATTCTAAGGACTTATGTACATGTAGACTACATGCACATTTACATCATTGCACATTCTAACACTTGTGCATTTATTACATTGCTTTAATGAAGTACTTAAGTCCTAATACAATCCTGATGTAAATATGTACCCATGATGGTACATTAGTAAAGAACCAAATAATGTAATATATTCCAACACCCCTTTGTATTACATTATTTAGGTATTGAAGACTTTAGTATTCAATATGGATCTTCATATTTCAGATATTCTTTATCTTGATTAGGTCCTTCTTCTTCTTTAGTTTGTAGATGGCCAAGTAATGCATAGTTTTGTTGACCTCTCATCCTCCTAATTTTGAATCTTCTAGTTCTTTGTCTATCTTTATGATATGTTGGTTCTTCATTTTATGCAATTTATTTCTCAAAAAATATGTTAGCATTATTTTAGAATACAACTATTGTAAGGTTCCAATTGTACCTAGTGCATATATGTTTATGTGGACTGATCCAATGGATTCTATCTCATCTTGATTCATGATGAGACACCTATTGATTCCATTTTAGTATCTAAAATCAATTATCCTTTTGCTATCTACTAGCTTTGCTACTAAAAATAATATTAGATGATAATCCTGGAACATACATTACATTATGTATCTAAAAATTTGGAAATGATTTACTAGGAGTTACACATCCATATCCATGTATATGATAGAATTTTCCATCTACAATTTTTAATCTATAATTGTTAGTGACTTCAATGAAATCAAACCATTGTAAGTTCTTTTTCATATGATGACTTGCACCAGAATCAATATACCAAATATCATTTTCATTTTGAGTTGTGAAATTGTTTTGGTTTAAAGTGATTTTACATCTTTGATGTGGTATATTAGATGGATTATGATCTTTGTATTGATTATTGTGATAAAATTGAAACGACCAGAAGTTGACATTTGATCTAACAACAAGTAATAACACAAGTCATTCAGAAACATATGCTTTATTCATTATCAATTTTGTATAGGTTACAAATAGGGAGAGTTTCCCCTTTTCTCTTTTCATGAATAAGCAATATAGGCCTGATGTCCCTCAGTGTAGGTGGGCTTCTTTGTATGTGGGCCACCACTGGGTTGCTATTTGTTGGTGTTCTTCTCCTTCAAATCTATTGAATAACCTAAAAGAAACTTGCAAGAAAGGGTCAATACGTTGGGGGGCTTGCCTTAGTCAGGCCCCATATTTATAAAGACGAAATGACTATAAAACCATAACAAAAACTAAAATAAAATGTGTAGAAGGTAATAATATGCTAAAATAGAGCTTACCTCCCAAATTTGGAGTGATTTGGGGCCTGTAGACACACTTCGTAACCCGGGTCGCTAATTGAGGCCGGATTCGTAGGGCAGGTTGCGAATTGAGCTGTGATGCTCCTTTAGTAAGATCTCTTCGGTAGATCGGTCCTAAGGCAGCTGGGGTGCCTCTGTATGTTGTCAAAATCCATTTGTGTTCTCCGTAAATTGACTGTCTAATGTTCACTTTCCATTTCTATAGAGTAACTATACTTTGTTGAATTTGGGAATCAGGCTTAATTAGGGGTTTGGGACCCATTATTTATAGGCAAATGCAAGGTGCAGGGGGGGTTAGATAGACTAAACCTAGGTTTGATTCTGACTAGGGTTAGGTTAAGAAATGCTATGTGGCAACATCACATTCCTTATGAGAAATATCTCATCCTCACACATGTGTGAGGATGGATTAGGGCTAATCCTGATTAGGAGGTGCTTAAGCCAATTTAAACATGATTAAAGAAATATCTCAAAAAACCCTAATCTCACACATGTGGGAGGATTTGATTAAGGCTAATCAAGATTAAGGGTTATTTTAATCAAATTTACCCTAAAAAGTGACTTAAGTGAAGTCAACATTAAATTAGAATTTGGGTATTGACTTATTAATTGTTTTGGCCAACTAATACCCCGTGGGGGCCTCAATTGAGTGCAGATTGGTTATCAGATGATATCCCAATGCACGAGATGTGATTTTGAAGGCTTATGAGGGTTTAGGACCTGAAATCCAATGAGGTAGTATACAAGAGTCTACACGATGCTATGACAATCTATGGTGATCTATGCATGACTACAACCATCTACGCATGACTACACATGACTACAACAATCTACGCATGTCTAGGATGATCTACAATAGTCTACGTTGGTCTACGATAGCCTAGGGGTACCTAGGATGGCCTATGTAAACCTACAAGTGTCCATAAGGATCTACAAGTATGTAGGTATAGCAATGTGTGACTTTTGGGTGTCTACATTTACCCATTTTTGTACTATACTATGTAGAACATAGTTTAATACAAAAATATGAAGGGTTTGTGTAGAAGGAAAAGGGATAGAAGGGGAATGGAATCCAATCAAAGGGTATGTAGCTACTCGAAGCGTGACCATACAAATAAATCGGGTATCCAGGGAAAAGAAGAGAAAGAATGGAATCTAATCGAAGGTATGTAGCCACTCGAAGCGTGACCATACAACATCAACTTGATGTCCACAGGGGAAGAAGAGAGGAAGGAAAGAAGGAAAAGAGGAAAGAGATAAAAACAATGCTAGTAAGGGAAAATGAATGATTATGAATGCAATGATGTGATTTTGTTGAGTCCGTATGACATTTACGATGCCATACTAGTTGCTTGAGAATGACAACTTTTGACTACTTTGCTTTTGTGACCAGATCAGCGTGGTCCAAAAGTATGATTAGGACAAAAGCCTAACTAAATATTTGTTGTTGATTGATTGATGAGAACATGGTGACAAGTGTCAAACCATTTGAGTTAGTTAACATTTGAATTATTCAAACATGTCATTCATTGTGCTCCATGAATGCCAAAGTGAAGTCTTCCAAATGTTGCGCTGAATTAGTCGCCCGTGTCATTCATTGTGCTCCATGAATGCCAAGATGACCTTTCCATTGTCACGCATAACTCTCTTGATGTAACCCATGTCTGATTGTGATTGAGATTATTTCGTATGATAATCTTCAGCAAAAAATTTTGTAGACAAATGCGCTAACCGCGCTTTTGGATTTTTGATGTTGTGATTGCATGCAAAGCTGACTTTGGATATGAATACCCCCTCAAATGAGGAATCAACAATGAGGCGAATGGAATGCGATGAGTTGATGATGCAATGATTGATAAGATACCAATGCATGATGATTATGATGACAAAAAACAAATTAGAAGAGTGTTTTGGGAAGTTCCTAGGGTTTTAGAAGAAATTTGCATGATTTCCTAGGGTTTTGGGGGCAACTTGGTTGATTTTGGAAGGTCTGAGCTGAGTTCGCCACCCGAGGGGATATTTTGACCTAAATCGCCACCTAGGGGGTGAATTAGGGTTTTGAACTGTTTGACACATGTGTAGTGTTTTGGTAGTTTGGGGAACCAAACGATGTCAAAATTGGACAAATATTATACTGTTGGAAAGCTCTTTCTAAGCCTGATACAATGGTGAAGGTTTTAGGAAATGTGGAGATGATTTGATAGGTGAAAATTTAGACCAAAGATGACCCTAATTTTAGAAGTAATGAATGCACAATTTCAAGCCTTGTGAAGGGTGTGCATGGAAGAAAAATCTTTGTGAGGACAAAGAGGTGAAAAATTGTTGCACTATGCTAGGCAATGCTATTTTTGCTGAGGTTTTGGGACAAACCTATCCAAATTTTTACTGAGGTTTTTGGAGAAACCTATCCAAAGTTTTGTTGAGGTTTTTGGGGAAACCTATCCAAAGTTTTACTGAGGTTTTTGGAGAAACCTATCCAAAGTTTTGCTGAGGTTTTTGGGGAAACCTATCCAAAGTTTTACTGAGGTTTTTGGAGAAACCTATCCAAATTTTTACTAAGGTTTTTGGGGAAACCTATCCAAAGTTTTACTGAGGTTTTTGGAAAAACCTATCCAAATTTTTGCTGAGGTTTTTGGGGAAACCTATCCAAAGTTTTGCTGAGGTTTTTGGGGAAACCTATCTAAAGTTTTACTGAGGTTTTTGGAGAAACTAAATCTATCAAATTTTTAAGGTTTTTGAAAACCTATCCAAAGTTTTGTTGAGGTTTTTGGGAAAACCTATCCAAAGTTTTATTAAGGTTTTTGGGGAACCTAATTTGCTAAGAGCTTTTAAAAAGAATGTTCCCAAAATTTTGCTGAGGATTTTGGAGAAAACCTAGTGTTTAAAAAAAATGATTGTGATAAAGGCAAGGCAAAAGGGGGAAACCTTTTGGACCTAGTGATTGATTTGATTTGATGAAGGTGAGGTAAAGGATGCAATATTTTGAACCTGGTGATTTTATTTGGTTTTGATGAGGGTGAGGTAAAGGATGCCCCAGTTTTGAATGATGGATAACACATATACATACCTTTTGGTTTTGGTTGTTACATATACATGTGTTATGATTATGATTTGAATTTGATTTGTTTATGTTTACATAGATAGTATAACATAGTTTGTAGATTTGTATGATGACTAAATGTACAAATGTGGTAGGATGTAGATCTATGATTATGTTGTATTATGGATATGTTGTAGGATGGTACGCATGGTTTGATTTTGAATGCAATGCGATGTAATGCATTGTGAAATGTAATTTGTATGAATGCATGTAGGATGAATACAATGATGTAATGCGATGTGAAATGCATTTGTGAAATATCATTTGTATGAATGCATGTAGGATGAATGTGACGATGTAATGTGTACTAACTGTATATGACATAGATGCATGGATGCATGTATGGACGTACTAAAATGCGCCAAGGAAGCACTTGTATCATGACATTGACCTGTATGGATGTGATCCATTCCATGATTTCAGGGATGGTGGATAATGTAAGGCATGTGTAATGGTTTTGACTAACATAGTTATGACAATCAAATCTCAAACCCTTAGCTATACAAGTTTTGTGGCAACTTATAACATGATCGGAGCTGGTTCAAAGTCTATCTTGGACCTATGTGTGTGAATGTGTAAGGTTCATTTATCCATTTTGAGGGAGGTAGGATTAACCCATTGTAGATGCTACCAAACTAGCTAGCTCATCCATCCACAACAATGATCTCTACAAAAGCGAGATGCTAATGTAAGAGATGTGTTGTCACCTGTAAGATTATTCCACTAGTAGGCAGGTTTTTGGAATGATCCCATAGTGTTATGTTGAACCTAAGGACCAAAGGCAACAGGTATAACATGTGTGATATCAAGAGGTATTTCCTTTTGTTTTTTGCCCCTATTCTAGTGTTAACCTATCTGATTGTGGTAGTGCTCTTTTTGTTTCATTTTTTTTTTTTTTTTTTGTATGGGCGATGAAGTTTGTTTTCTACCCAGTTATTTAATTTTGCTTATGCTTGATCCCTTTGTTTATCCCCAGGTCGTATGTTGACCATGCAGGTGATAGGATGAGCAGGGGATACCATTCGCTAGATGGCGATATCTACTCAAGATGTCCTCTTTCCTAGGCTCAAAATTGTTAATGTGTAACCTGTTGTGAGCGATTCATGAGAGAAGTTGAACCAACCTAAAAGACCATAAGAAGAATGTACAAGACTCAGTAGCTATGGGTGACACTTGATTGCCTAAACTATAGAGTAGTCAAAATTAAACACGACACCTATGTATACCCTGATCCTGAAAAGGGGGAATGGACATCCAGGTGGTGATGCTAACAAGTGCATGTATTATTCCTGCTAAGGCACATTTTGGGGGAGAATGTACAAACATGAATTTAAAATTTTAACTATAAAGCATATGAATATGTGCAATGGATGTAAATGTAAGTGATGCAAGTGGAGGAATGCGATATTTACAAGAGGAAAGTTATGCTGTGTAGAAGGAGAATTTTAGAAGAACCTATTTACAAATGAGTGAAGTGTGTAATGATGACAAAAGGCACGATGCTATGATCATGGTTGCCCCAAGCATGTGGGATGTGTGTGTATAGTAGGTGTATGAGCTATGAACCATATAGGTGTATGTAATAGTCATCAAGAGAAGAAACATGTTAGGGTAGAATGTACAAATGGAAGAAGTGAGAAGAAATAGACTTTGGTAACCGGAAAGATAAGGGGATTACCACAAGCTAATAGCAATAGAAGAGAAGAAGTGAGTCAGCATGGGTAAGAAGTATAATAAGTAAGACAGAAGAAGAGAAGTAATTTGAACTACTTTTGGGCGAAGTGACGTGGTCGGGAGTAGGATGGTAAAGTGATGACGTGGTTAGGATTACGACTGCCACTATAATTAGATATGTTGTGGATGTAACGGGATGGTGCGGTCAGAGTGCTATGAGGTGGCAATATCATGGGGGTAATGTGATGTGGAGGGCTGAGAAGTTAGCTAAATAGGATGGAACACTTCGGTGATGGGGTACGCTCATCGTGCAACATGTTGTGCACCAGGTTCTTGAATGATCGACACTCTTCGATGTCATGACCTGGCTGGTAGTGGTAGATGCAGTATTTGCTCTCATTGTAATTACGTGGTTTAGGACATGAGGTATCGATAGGCTGGGTCTTTGGTAGAGTTAGGTGGCCTTGGTGCATCAAATTGTAAAATATTTCTATCAATAGCATGGGTGGAAATGTCATAGGATATGTGTAACGCTCTCTTTGAGGTAAGTGTGAGGTGGAGTGAAATCTGGTGGAGTGGGCGTAGGTCGAGAATATGACATGTTTCGATCCTGAGGATGGGGAATGGATTGGCATGGTGACGATAAGGCATGGGGTGTTACAAGTTGATGAAGGGGAATCTGACAATGATAGTTGCTATAATGCACTTCCAAGGCCTCAATACGAGTGACAAGGTCCTAAATCTCGTATTGGGGTGAAAGTGACACTAGTGATAGTGGGGAATGAGCCTCTAATATGAAAGGGGCATCATGATGCGTATGAAGAGATGTATGGGGTTGGGATGAGGAGGTAGTGGGGTGGAATGATCTAGGAGGTTGTGAGGTTCATTGTAATGACAAACCTCAGAATGGTGAAGGTGGTGTCGTAAGGATGGGTGGCATAGAAGATGGCCCTGGGTGACGACGGGTTTGGGATGGTGGCATGCAGGAGGAAGTAGCTTGTGCTTCATGGGTAGCATGGGCCTGTAAGGCTTGGGCATGAATGGATTCCCCACTTGAGAGTGGAGGTGGTAATCCCAAGGGTTGAGTTGACCTAGGATCATATACTCTATTAGGCGGGCGATAGGAGTCTATGAGATGGTGTGGTGAATCAGTTGGGGAATACGAGTTCCTTGCTTCCCTAGACAAATGGGGAGGAGATCCATGAGGACATGGATTGGAGTTTTCCTCCTTTTCATCAAAGGAAGACATGGAGATCTGGTTGTATCCTGAGCGGGGTGGATATGATGAACCTCGGTGGTGAGGTGACAGGTCATGGGGTGGTGTGTGATGATCCAAATGTGAGTATGGTGAGGACTGCCTAGGATGAAGGATAGGTGGGGGATGGGCTAGGTCTACCAGTGTGATAGGCATAGACTGTAGTGCTAGTGGGTCCTGCATGGTGATGTGTAAAGGTGTTGTATCGGGCTCTGGCTAGTGGTGTAGCGATAGATAGTGGAACTCCTACAAAAGGAAAAACAAATACCAACAATATAAAAATGACATAAAAAATAAAGCGTACATGTATAATGAAATATTAAAGCATAAGGAAATACAAATGCGGTGTTGTGTCTAGTGAATAGGTGATGTGAAGAAGACTATGCCTGTACCCATAGTGTGAAGGCATCAAGACCCATAAAAGAACAAGGTGAGGTCGGCTACAGTTTTGGGTTCAACATATTCTTCAATTTTGGTTATGTGAAAGATAGAATCATCGAGAAGTTGAATGAGGAGGGGTTGATTTTCAATCAAAGGGGTTTTGACCAGTTGGTCGGCGATAACCTACCCTTTGACGGATTTTTGGGATATGAATTCAAGGTCGAATTCAGTTAAGAGCATGATCCACTTGGATGTGCATGAATTGTGATAACTCTTGTTCATCATGTACCGAAGGGGATTATCTCAGGAAATGACAAAAGTTGTGTGATTTAACATGTAGTGGCGTAGTTTCTAAGTGCTATGCATATGCTAGGTTTTGAGTATGCTATAATTGTGCTAGGCTAGGCTAGGCTACTTTTGTTGAGGTTTTTAGGATAAACCTATCCATATTTTTGCTAAGGTTTTTGGAGAAACCTATCCAAAGTTTTACTGAGGTTTTTGGGGAAACCTAATGTGCTAATTCTAAAAAGAATGTTCCAAAATTTTTGCTGAGGATTTTGGGGAAAACCTGAGTTGCTAAGGGATTCTAAAAATAATATTCCAAAATTTTTGTTGAGGATTTTGGAGAAACCTGGTGTTGATTGTTTTGTTGAGGTTTAAAAGAAACCTGTGTGTTGATTATTTTGCTGAGGTTTAAGAGAAACCTGTGTGTTGATTATTTTGTTGAGGTTTAAGAGAAACCTGTGTGTTGATTTTGAGGTTTAAGAGAAACCTGTGTGTTGATTGTTTTGCTGAGGTTTAAGAGAAACCTGTGTGTTGATTATTTTGTTGAGGTTTAAGAGAAACCTGTGTGTTGATTTGTTTTTCTAAGGTTTAAGAGAAACCTGTGTGTTGATTTGTTTTTCTGAGGTTTAAGAGAAACCTGTGTGTTGATTTGTTTTTCTAAGGTTAAGGCAAAGGATGCAACCTTTTGAACCTGATGATGCATGATGTATACCTCTGCATTGAATTATATATGGGGAGAAGATAAATTTACCCCCAGTTTGAATGATGTATGGGGAGGATATGAAATTACCCCCAATTTTGGATGATGTATGGGGGAAATATGAGGTTGCCCCAGTTTGAAGGATGTATGGGAAGGAGATGAAATTACCCCCAATTTGAATGATGTATGGGGAGGATATGAAATTACCCCCAATTTTGGATGAAATTTGGGTGATTTTGGGATCAAGATCTTCAATTCGCATGGCAAGGGGTGAATTGAATCTTAAATAATAGGTTGGGGGTGAATTGGACCCAAATCATAGGTCAAGGGGTGAATTGGACTGTTTGACCCATGTGCAGTTTTTTGGTAGTTTGGGAGGCCAAAAAATGTCAAAATTGAACAAATATTATACCATTGGAAAGTTCTTTTCGAGCTTGATCCAATGGTGAGAGTTTTGGAAAATTTGGATATGATGTGATGTAGGAAAAGTTGGTTCAAAGATAACCCTTATTTTGGAAGTGATGAATGTGTGATTTCAAGCCTTTTGAAAGGGAAAATTGACATTATTAGTGAAATGGTCAATGGATGATAGTGGTAGTGGAGGAATGGGTACATCTCGATGTGGTGGTTAGTGTTGATTATGAGTAGTGATGCTAATCATGCCAACCATTCCATAGAAAGGAATATTGTGATGTACATGATTGACCTACCTTGATTGGGCTTATTGAGTGGGTTGAGTGTTGTGGGGATTGATCCCCCTGTTTTTTGGTAATGTATTATTATTACCTAAATTTTGATTTTGTGGTATGATGGGATTTGAAACTTGAATAGTACCATGATCGATAAGGTCCTCAACTAAGTCATGAAAGGTGTGACAAGAGCGGATGTCATGGCCAGGCTGGTGATGGTAAACACAAAAGGTATGTTTGATGTGTCCACGAGGGTTGGGTCGATTTGGATCTATGGGTCGAATGTCTGGTAATGTAACATGACCAGCCTCAAACAACCTTTGGAATAAGGTAGGTAGAGGCTCAGAAAGTGGAGTCCAATCACGATGTCGACATGGAGGATGTGGACCACGTACTCATTGTGGTTTGGATGGAGGAGGCTCATTAGTATGAGATAATTATTGTTGTGGAGGAGGAACATTAGTATGACCTAGATCATTGTAGAGTGTAGCATAGGTTGGCTTTGGTTGCCCATAGCTTGCGATGCACAAGTTCCACATTTTAACTTCATCTTGTAAGAGTTGAAGTTCAGGTGTCATGGGTGTAGAAGGCTGTAATATGATAGGCTGAGCCTGTGAGTGTGGTGGGTATTGGTATTGTTGTTCCTCCCAGTACCATGAAGAGTACTATTGTGCCTGATCATGATAAGGTGGGTACTGGGTGACATGTGTTGTCGTGTCTACTGGTACACTAGGTTGTGGGGTAGGTGTCTAAACTATTGGTACTAGGGGTGGTCGAGATGAGGTATCAAAGGATGGGATCTATCTCTATCCTAGAGGGTAGGAAGTAGGGAAGCTAAACTATGTGGAATAGCTCGGAGAGGTAGGTGGATAAGTTGCTAGTCTCGATCCATAGGTAGGAAAGGGATTGGTTGTAGGAGCTTGAAAAGGAGGAGGTGGTGGTATCCTAAAGGTTTCCATAGACACAGGTGGCTCTAAAGGTTGGGTATCATATGCTCCGAATACCTGGGAGGTTGGTGGGAAGGCTACCGAAAAGGTGGGATAAGCTGCTAAGGTAGGAGCTTGGGTTGAGGGGAAGGTGTATGTGTACACTCCCTCTTGGGTTTATGCATTCTTGTGCTCCTGAAGGGGCTGCTGAGAGGTGCCTTCAGATATAGTGAAGAATGGCTCTTGGGAAGAATATGGTTGGTATCCTTGTGGGGAATACGGGTGTGAGGTTTGAGGGAATGTTTGCGGTTCCTATTGGGGAGGGATTTGTTGTGCAGTTTGGAAGGATGGTCTCTGGTTTCCTATAGTGGATGAGGATGGGTCAGATACCATTCCTATGGTAGGGGTGAATGATGCGACCTCAGGATGGGTACGGTTTAGGAGGGAAGAATCATTCTCAAAGAGGGATTGAGATAGATTTTGGAAGAAGGGATGCGCAAAGGTGGGTGAAGTAGGGATGACCTCCTCATCTATGGTGAAGGCTGGAGGAGATTGTCCTGGTGTTGTGTAGATCACATGGTCATAGAATGTGGTCGATGGATTAGGTGAGGATGGGACTGAAAGGAGCGGGTAATCCTCTACGAGTGAAGTAGCGAGGATTTCACTCAAGTTTGACATCTCATAATGAGATATCATGTGTGTGAGTTGTACATCGAATTCTATGCATGAATTAGATGTGTCTATAATCTTCCTCTTCATGATCGAAGGAGCAAGAGTGAGTTGACTAGAGGAAGTGTCAGGAAAATCCTCTATAAAGCGTGCTTGCTCATGCGCTTTACTACGAGTGACCACAGGCATAGTAACATGTGTGAGCGAGATTTAGAAATAAACCCTATGTGATATAGACTTGACTGTGTCTAGTGTAAATGTGTAGTGAAACAATATAAAGTGCAATGTGTTGAGATCGGTCTGTGATCATGCAGATAATGGTGGATCGGAATCAATTCTAAATGCTGAGAAAATAAAAGTGTTATGTTCATTTTGTGTGTTGTAATGTTGATACTCCCTATGTAGAATCACGGGTAGTGGAGTGAATACTCTAGCAAATTAGGAATGTCATCAATAACAAACCTCCTGCAACACCCAAAGATGCACAAGATAGAATGGTACCGCAACGTGCGAATGGTGACCTATATGGAAGGTGCAGTAAAATGGTATCCTGAAGGGGTGGAACTCACTATGCTGAAGCGAGTTCACAATATCCTCTCACGAGAAGAGGTGGCACTATCTGAGACCTACTACCGGCATACCCATGCTTTCGCTTCACCCTCGGGTGAGCTTAGTCAAGAACGATAGTTACCAATTCCACAAATTATACAAGCCTTGTGGATGAAGGCGCTAATCTTGTCCCACTCCATAAGTAACCGCTGGTGATGAAATCCAGGGCCCAATCACAAAAGTGGGGGATTTTTCAATGATGAAATCCATAAAACCACTCCTGTGGGGCTGCTAGGTGTCTAGGGGGTGAGCTTATGGAGAGTGAAACTCGATCCACACCAGTCTCGAGCGATGGATTGGGGATGAAGTCCAATCTCACCACTTGTTTAAGGTACCATGTGAGTGTGTGTGGGTTTGTGTTTTGCTAATGATGTATGCAAGATAAGAAACTAGCTAGTTGCCTTTTCAAAAGAAAACTAATCCTAATGCCTTTTCAAAAGCAAATGATTAGATAGCTTACAATCTTTGTAAAGAAATGGTCTAGCCTAAATGCCTTTGTGAAGCAAACTAATCTACTTTGCAAAACATAGAAACATGCAATCCAAATGTGTGTGGAGTAAAGGGGATCATGAAACCCTAACTTAAACTTTAGAATGCAAAAATTCTTTCAAAAAAGGAAGATAAACTAATTTGTTAGAAACATTTAGAAGTAGAAGAGGGGATTTGAAACCCTGATTTGCTTTAACATGTAAAGTTCTTTCTAGCAATGAAAGCTATGAGTGAAGTGAAATCAATGTAGGCTTGTGCTACATGCAAGATACAAAGACATGCAAAATTATTTGAGAAATAAATTTTATAAACTTGTTGGAAAGTTGCAGGTCCTAAAAATTTCAGAAACCCTAATGCTTTAACCACTTTGCAATGAACCCAAAACTAGGCCTAGTAATGGTCATTCAACTAGTCAATGTATTTCTACTTCCAAAACTTGCAACAGAGGCAATAAAAATGAAAATACCTGCATTCTGATGCTAAGGGGGTTTTCTTGGCCCCTAAAAAGATCACCCCAACCTGATTTGGGGGTTTTTGAGGTGTCTATGCTCAAATCATGACCCGGGTCATGAATTTGACCTAAATCATAGGGTGGGTCATGAATCAAGTTCAAAGGCTTCAAATCAGAGATCTGATGGCCTAGGACGATTCCTAGGGCTTTGGAGGCTTTAGTGAAACATAGTTTTGGTACCTACAAGACACAAAAATAGAGGATAATGTCAGATTTATAAGAAAAATGAATCTAGCACTATCTGTTGTGGGGGTCCCACTGGGCGTGCTAGAATGAAATGACCAAAAGTTGACATTTGATCTAACAACAAGTAATAACACAAGTCATTCAAAAACATATGCTTTATTCATTATCAATTTTGTATAGGTTACAAATAGGGAGAGTTTCCCCTTTTCTTTTCATGAATAAGCAATATAGGCCTGATGCCTCCTTCTGATGTCCCTCAGTGTAGGTGGGCTTCTTTGTATGTGGGCCACCACTGGGTTGTTGTTTTTTGGTGTTCTTCTCCTTCAAATCTATTGAATAACCTAAAAGAAACTTGCAAGAAAGGGTCAATATGTTGGGGGCTTGCCTTAGTCAGGCCCCATATTTATGAAGATGAAATGACTATAAAACCATAACAAAAATTGAAATAAAATGTGCATAAGGTAATAATATGCCAAAATAGAGCTTACCTCCCAAATTTGGGGTGATTTGGGGCCTGCAGACACACTTCACGACCCGGGTCACTAATTGAGGCCGGATTCGTAGGTCAGGTTGCGAATTGAGCTGTGATGCTCCTCTGGTAAGATCTCTTTGGTAGATCGGTCCTAAGGCAGCTGGGGTGCCTCTGTATGCTATCAGAATCCATTTGTACTCTTCATAAACTGACTGTCTAATGTTGGCTTTCCATTTTTGTAGAGTAACTATACTTTGTTGAATTTGGGAATCAAGCTTAATTAGGGGTTTGGGACCCATTATTTATAGGAAATAGCAAGGTGCAGGGGGGAGTTAGATAGACTAAACCTAGGTTTGATTCTGACTAGGGTTAGGTTAAGAAATGCTATGTGGCAACATCACATTCCTTATGAGAAATATCTCATCCTCACACATGTGTGAGGATGGATTAGGGCTAATCCCGATTAGGAGGTGCTTAAGCCAATTTAAACATGATTAAATAAATATCTCAAAAAACCCTAATCTCACACATGTGGGAGGATTTTATTAAGGCTAATTAAGATTAAGGGTTATTTTAATCAAATTTACCCTAAAAAGTGACTTAAGTGAAGTCAACATTAAATTAGAATTTGATAATTGACTTATTAATTATTTTAGCCAACTAATACCCCATGGGGGCCTCAATTGAGTGCAAATTGGTTGTCGAATGATATCCCAATGCATGAGATGTGATTTTGAAGGCTTATGAGGGTTTAGGACCTAAAATATAGTGAGGTAGTATACGGGAGTCTACACGATGCTATGATAATCTATGGTGATCTACGCATGACTACGCATGACTACAACCGTCTACACATGACTACGCATGACTACAATAGTCTACGCATATCTAGGAGGATCTACAATAGTCTACGCTAGTCTACGATAGCCTAGGGGTACCTAGGACGGCCTATGTAAACCTACAAGTGTCCAGAAGGATCTACAAGTATGTAGGTATAGCAGTGTGCAACTTTTGGGTGTCTACAAAAATATCCCTTTTTCCAATCTATCCATACTCTCAAAAAATTGTAGTATTTATTTTATCAATATGACCAAACTTTGATTAGAATTTATTTTGTCTCTAAAGAATAATTTTGATTCAATTTTTATAATATTTGAATTTGTCAACCTTATGACTCCCTAGTGGTTGATAATATGACTGACTAATATCTTTCAATTTGTAAAATCAATATTGAAATTTTTTTTTCTAATTTTCAAGTTTTTTAAAAATATCCTTTTGTGATAGTATGCTTAGCTTTCTGTGTTTGAGATGAATTCATTTTGCCTCCCTAGTAATGTGATGATAAAATCAATATAATGTTCAAAAATTGTTTTCCTTGTAGAAAGCTCAATGATGCAATTAGATAGAAATTATCAATATCTTCAAGATAATTAAGTTGGATTCTCTATGTCTCTTCAATATAAGTATGAGACTAATAAAATAAATATTCCAACTTTTAAATGAATCTAGATTTTACTTACCTCTATCTTTGTATAATGAAGTTTTTAAATTTTTAGGATTTCAAATTGGATGAGGATTCGTTGTATCTCCCAAGATAGAAATTTAGAAAGACTAGATATTTGCAAATTAGATTTCACTAAGCTTATGTCTCCTTGTTTATGGTTTGTAAATGTTTGAAGCAATAATAATAAATATTTTAATGCTTATATTTTCTACTTCCTTCTCAAGGTAATCAAAATGCTTTCTAGATATTAACACCTTATTACTGCTATCATTAAATATATCTAGAGTATAATATTTAGTTGATTTAAACCTTAATAAACTTGCAATATAACTCTTACCTTTCCAATGCTTAATTCGGACTTACAAGTTCTCTATAATCAAGTTGAACTCTTGTGACTTAATAGTAGTTGAATCCTTATCAACTTTGAGATGCTATGTAAAACTCTTGCTCCGTCACTGAATTGCATGCTTTCTCCAACATTCATAAGCAATCCTATGCTCTTATCTTCAACCAATGAGCATGCTTATCTTTGATTCTATATGCTTACTTGTGCACTCCAATTCAACTTGCGAGCTTTTCCTTCAACATCGATATTTTTGCTTGTGCACTTCTTCTTCAATAGGTGAACTAAAATGCTTTATCACTCCTTAATATTTGTGTGCTATACAATATTTAACAGTGCCTTAATTTCACTATGTTATCTTCGAATTGATGTCCTTTTTGAGTGTTGCACAAACACTTATTTTAAAGTGTGTTCCTACAATATTAGAACACAGTGTAGGAAGGATGGTGCCAAGTGGAACTTGCTTTGCCTAACTCCTTTCAAATGCTTATACTGCATCTTCCCAACATTAAATAACAAGTGACATTAAATGGGTTATTTTTTACCTTCAATGCCTCTGGCATAAAAATTCTATAGGAGCGTTATATAGAAGATGCTTCATCCAGGTATACTTCTAATACTGAGTGCTTGAGTAGTGGTAACTTTCTACTGTGTGCATGATATGCCTTCTTCCACATGGTGCAATTCCTTCACCACTTTTCCCTAACTCCCTTGGGCTATACAAATATTTTTGCCTTGCTAGCTTAATGCTTGTTCACTACAGACTTTAATCCTATTCTAGCGCTTCAATAATCAATATTCTCCAACCACTTCACTTGAAGAGAAATGATGTTTATTCTCTCAACGCTTCTCTAGAAGAGATGGTTATCTTCCAAAACTCCTAAATAATTCCAACCAGATGTATGTAGTGGCTTCAATGATGGGTAACTCCTTGAATCTAAGTCAAACTTGAAGGATATGCATTGTAACTTTGATGTATCTCCTCCTTGTCTAGAGGGTGCAAATCCTTGAGTTTGCTTTACCAATTGTAATGACTTCCATGTTGTATGTCTTAGCCAAATGCAATACTTGCTTTGGTGTAAGTTGTGTGAGTAATAAGAATGCTTCCCCTAGATTCCAACGCTGCTACTTCTAATGCTTCTATTATGTGGATATAACCCTATGATGCTTGCATCGTTCAATTTATGTTTTTGATATGTTTTTGTGACGCCTTCACCAAAGGCTTCCAACTATCAAGTGTACCTTACTTTCCCTTCACCAAAGGCTACCAATGTACCTTATTTTACCTTCACCAAAGGCTATTTTGATGATAGATGTATTCAACTTGATGTCCTTAGTATAGCTAATACCTTCTGCCTATTTCTTTCACCTTTCTTGTTATCTTCTACTTTTTAGTAATATCTACTATTACTTGGGTGATGAATGTAGGTTGATGCTACTAAACCTATCTCTCTTTACTTAGAGATACTTTTCTTTTTAGGGACCTTTTGAATGGCTCTAATGAGGTGTTATGCAAATATAGAATAGTATGGTGTAGACATTTACTCCCCTGTGCTCTTAAACTATCTCTATTGACTTCTCAACATGCTAGCTTCAACTTCCTTTGTAGGCTGAGATAAAACTGGAGTCAATATTACCTTCAAATATTTGGAAATACTTTTCTTGCTTGGTTACTTTTATACTTAATAGTCCAAGATTTTCAATAATGATTTGCACTATAGTATATGCAATTTTTTAGAGTCTTCTCTTGCTTAGAATAGTCAATAGAATGTTGATATTTTTGTTTCTCTCTAAATATATCTAACTTCTATTCTTATGTGGTGTTTGATCCTTGAATATTACAACTTCTACATAATCTTGAAGACTTCAAATAGAAAT
This sequence comes from Wollemia nobilis, assembly GCA_028583015.1. Taxonomy (NCBI): domain Eukaryota; kingdom Viridiplantae; phylum Streptophyta; class Pinopsida; order Araucariales; family Araucariaceae; genus Wollemia; species Wollemia nobilis. The sequence goes on from JAQPPZ010000101.1 coordinate 847,681, forward strand.
CTATTTATGCAACATTTAAATATTGAAATTGGTGCTCAATAAACTTTAATAAGAAACCAAATATAAAAGTTTAGCTAATGAACATTTTGCACCTTTGTTGCATACCTTTTCATCTTTGTAGATGATGATGGTGATTTTTTTTTTAAGCAAAAAACCCCTTGTGGGGATGCCTTGGTCTGAGAGACCATGACCAGGGGGTTCTACACCATCAAAGTCACCCGAGAGTCATGCCCGACCCTACCTGCACCAACATTATTAATTGAATTTTGGGTACCCAATTCAACTTTTTGGTAGGGTGGAGATTCAAACTTAGGACCTCCCTTGGAGGATTGCCCTCTCCATTCCAACTCACCTACAACACCTGGGTATTATGGTGATTTGAATAACCTAAATTGCTACCTTTTGTATATGATATTGTAGCTCTTATAGGCTGTCCAAAAATAGCTCTTTGGATCACCTTTTTGTAGCTTCAACACTCCACTAATTTTTTGCTCGAAACTAAAATTTGGTGGCTCTAATTTCTCTTCAAAATATACCTCTAAAATTTGAACCTTAGAAGCTACTAATGCTGCCCAAATTGTTGCTTTCTTGCTATCCTAAAATCTAAAAAAAATTATATTGTAAAGTAGTCAAAAAATTCACCAAAACGTTATCCTTGAATCTCAAATTTGGTAGGAAACTCCTTCAAATTACAACTGAGATATTCCTCAAGAACCCTTCAATGACAATCCCCAAATATCTTAGATTTGGTGGTTTTTCTATCTCCTTTCCTTGTCGAAATATGACTTCAAGCTAGATTTTCTTCTCAAGAATCTAAAAGTCTTGATATCTCCAAACTCCTTCAATATTTGAAAAACTTCTTACCAAATATTTCTCCATTGGGCTTGTTGTCAGATGGTGATAATTACCCTAATTTATTTACTATTAGGAGCTTCTTCTTGGTAGTAAATTTCTCCAATGATTTCTTCTAGTAACTCCTTCAATGAGGCTCTCCAAGCCTTCTCCTTGTTTCTCCTTGAGACCTCTCCAAGGTCTTCAATATTACAACTTCAAAAATACTTCAATGAGACCTTCCTTGATCCTTTTCCTGGATCTCCTAAATCTACTGCTACTAAAATATGCAATAGGACTTTTTTAGTCCTTCTCTATCCACAATATAGAATTTATTCAATAGGGCCTTCTATGGACCTCTTCCTCAATGTGAAATTTTTAATCTTCAATGGAGATCACCAATATCCAATCTTCACCAAGACTTCTCTCCTAGAGTCTCTTCTTCCTCAATGGGGTCTTCTTTCTAGGAACTCCTTCCTAGATTTGCAATCTCTAATGTGACTTCCTTGTACACTAGATATCTTCTCAATATACAACTTGGAGTCTTTAATATACAAATATTTTAATGGGACCTTTCTCCTTAGGCCTCCAAATATTCAATCTCCAACTTGTTGCTTCTGGTATTGGATTGATTCCAAAGAAGATATTCTTCCTAGCTCTTGTAGGAAGCTTTCCAAATTTCTTTGAATCTCCTTTCTTCTACAAAAAATTATCAGGTAATGATAAAATAAATTTCTATAAATATCTAGAGAATAATATTCACTAGTTGGATTGCCAATCTAGTGGAATCAATGTTGAGTTCTAGTTTTCACAAGTTTTTCTGCAACTCTGTGGAAAAACTCTAGCCAAAGATAATTTTAGAAATTCTAAAAATGAAATTTACAATATCCTCTCCATCTCTCTTGTGGATCTCTCTAATTCCTAATTATCTACTAATTCCTAATGATCTACTAATTCCTAATTATCTACCTAGTGCTTTGATACTATTTTTAGCTTTTGAAGCTATAAATTTAAAGGAAATACAACCACAAGTATGGAAATAAGCATGCAATGTTATAACTATGATAATGGCTAGCTAATATGCATGAAAATATGATAGAAAACTTGATACAATTATCAAGAAATGCTCTTATATGAAAGCTCATGAAAATATACAATGCTATTCAATAGAGGTCACAACCTCTCTATATTTACAAAAATGGATCTACATTGTATCTACTACTACTCTACCTATGCACTCCAAAATTCTCTCTTTCTTCTACTCTATGAAGACCTATTTATAATGATATGCAACTCTTTACCTTAAATATTCCTATGACACCTCACTATTCTAATCCAAGAACTTATGTACATGTAGGCTGCATGCACATTTACATCATTGCACATTCTAACACTTGTGCATTTTTTACATTGATTTAATAAAGTACTTAAACCCTAATAAAATCCTAATATAAATATATACTCATGATGGTACACTAGCAAAGAACCAAATAATGTAATATAATCCAACACTAAAAAGAGAATCATTATAATTTAATCCATCCTAGTAACTAGAGCACATATTAGAATAATCAACTCCCTCTTATTGAGAGAATTGCTTAGAAATAAGGCATACCTTGTGCTTCTTCACCTAACCATCCAAAGTGTACTTAGTCTTGTAGACCTATTTACATCTAACCATATTCTTAACTTTTTAAAGGGGAATAAATTCTATGTCCCATTCTTTATCAAAGCCTCATACTCTGCAAGCATAGCTTCTTCCATCTCTACCTAACACTTGGCCTAAGAATATGTGAGAGGATCTTAAGAATGAGAAACCCTTGAGATTAATGTTCAAGAAGGATCCTTCCACTATATATCTACAGATAGAATAGGCTAAAAATCCTTGAAAAGCATCTTAAAATACTTTGGTATTGGATGAACTAAGTAATATTCATGTGCACTATGTGGAAAAGCAACATCATAAGCCAAAATTGAAGAATCCATCTCAAAATCACTAGTTACCTCACCATGTAAAGTTGAGGTACTTCAAACTAATGTGTCCTATGAAAAATACCCTAAATCTACAAATGCATATGGTGTTACCCATGAAGGGGTTAAATTTATAGGTAATGGACCTCCACTAACAAATACAAATGAAGAATATAATTTAATGATAATAGAGCCTACAAAAGTCTTTGAAGAAACAATTGAGTTTGAATCATTCAAAGGGTTTGAAGAGACTTCCACAAAAATATCAGGGTGTAGAATGGAAGGGGTACTGGAAGAATCTAATGCAGACTAGATGGAGGGGGGCAACTAAACAACAACCTTTCCTAGCAACAAAGGATTCATGGTTCACTCACACCCATAATGTAATATTTTATTTCATTCTAATTTGTAGGTACTAGATGATAAGACAATAGTTGGTAAGGTAGCAATTGCTAATATGGTAACATGACAATTGATAAGATAACATGATAGTAATTGGTAAGATAAAAATTACCAATATTACAAGCCAGCAATTGGAAATATGACACTTACCAATATGGTAATTGGCAAGACAACAATAGCCAAGATGATAATATGTCAATAAGAAATATGATAGTTCCTAGATGGCAGGACAATAGTCTCAATATGGTAATGATAGAAGATAACACTACCATAATATAACAAGAGAAAAATAAAATACATTGATGTTATATGATAGAAATACTTCTAAGCTGGTGCAACTTCCACTTGAATTACACTTCCACTTGTATGACATGGTGTAACTTCCACTTTAATGACATAGTGCAACTTCCACTTGAATGACATAATGCAAATTCCACTTAAATGACATAGTGTAAATTCCACTTGAATGACATGATGCAAATTCCATGTGAATGACACACCAATTGAATTATATTTCATATTCTTGACTCAAATGGTGATCTAAGGGTGGTAGTAACTTATGCAACCTTTCCAAACTGCAATATCTATCCCAAGGTCTAGAACAACCATTTCTACTTGGTGTTTTTCTAAAACTGTACTTGGATCCTACACAATGCATGCATATACAACATATAATTTTAAGAGCATAATGCATTCACCATTTGATATACATGCAACAAATAAATTAGAGTTGAATATGCTTTTTTATTATTATTTACTACCATCAATTACACATTGTTTTCATTCTAGATTCATATAGTCATCCCGTATCTTAGACACATTAACACAAGCCCCATTTGCTCTATTTTTTCTTATCCTTATTACAAGATCACCATCCCTTTCCTAATACTCTTATATGCATCATTATTTCTCCTTCCTCTCCCTTCTTTATATGTGAAATATAATAGTTACATACGATTGGTAGTTACCCTACATATAACCATTTGGATGCTATTATGTCATACTCACTAGGTAAGAAGAAATGGTTTATGACCTCTAGCTCATGAACATGAATTGCTCTTATAAGTAATTGTCATTTTAGCTTGGATTTCTTCAAAAGCTAACCTTTTCTACTTTCTACTTGCCTTCTTTTGAGTAAATAAACCTTCTCTTATAGAATGCATTCAACATTTTTGCACTTTATCACATTCTCTCATGTCCATCCAACCACAACCAACATGTATTTTTTTGGTTACTTTATTTTGGGTGAAACACCTTCTATTGGAGTGATAATATCTACAACTCTCACAAGGATGTAGTTTTCAAAATCTTGTTGCTACTGATGAGGCCAACAAATACCTCATTTTTGCTGCATTATTGAAATATAAAACCTACTATTTAGCAATATTTAATATCCTTTTGTGACAAATATTTTATTAAAATATATTATTTATTGATGTTTGCATGATTGGATGTTTAGAAATATTTTTCCCTATTTTGACTATTTTTTTGCATTTTATGTTCTATTGTTGCATGATTTTACTGGAAAATAGCAAATATAATTGATAGCAAATAAAATTATTGTGACTTTTGATTGGTTGAAGTCTTTTTGAATGTTTTCCTACCCTAGAAATGAGTTGTTGAGGTGACATGGAACTAAACTAGCTACTCTATTGTAAAATAGGGTATGATAGTTGCACACAACATACAAATGGTAATTACCTATAATATTAAATAAAGACATGGATAAAGTCAAAATACATGAGTGTAATTAGTTTAAATGAGTTCAAGGAGACAAGGGAAGACTTATAACACACCTGGAAGTGCCCCCATGTAGTCTAACTAACAACAACAAGGTATAACAATTAAAAAGCAGAAATGCAGGGTCAATTGTATGCAACATATACATGGCATCAGCTTGCAATATTAAAGGAAGGTAAGGATAAATTCAAAAGAGGAAGTTGAAACCTATAGAAAAGTATCAAATGCAATGAGGTACATATTACCACACAATTGGAAGTACCTCCATGCAATACAACTAGCAACAACAACATATAACACAAATTCAACCCGATATTCTGAAGCTCTTTAGAATGAAAGGTAGAAATAGTCCATTCTAATAGAAAAGGCACAAATTGCATCCATTTCATGGGGAATGAGAGATGATAGAATTATGGGAGGTGTAACAACCATTTATAACCTATTATTGACCAATTCCTATCAAATTAAAGATGCATGGATAACTACTGTAGCAGATTTTATCCTGAAATAGACCAAGTCTATTGCAACAAAACAACAAATCACACATAGATAAAATAAATAATTTATTTTATAGTTGCAATTATGTATGTCAGAATTAATATAAATATACCACTCACCCATTGGCTAATTTAGTATGAGTAGAAGTCAGAAGTCAAAAAGTAAAAGTTGTAACAATAATATTTTGTAAACAGTAGTTTTTAAATAAAAAGTGGAATATTATCTAAATGTGTTGATTTGAGAGTGAGAGAGTGTTTAGCATTTAGGATTTTGTGTGATTAGACCTTATCTATACCAGGGAGCAAGGGCCCACTCTTAGGGTTTGAGGAAGGAGCATTTTTATAGGTTTTTAATAGTTTTATGTTTTCTGTAGTTTTTGTCAAATTTCTTGCTTAAATCTTGTAAACAACATTTTCCTTTGTTTTTAGCATGTTTCTTCTTACATTTTAAGTGTGATGTGTGTGAGTTTTTTTACAGCTAGCTAACCCTTGTTTTGTGTGTATTTATTTCCCCTATTTTCTATATTTCAACTTCAACAACCTTTCCTAATAGTTTTTGTAGCAACTTTTTTGATAACTTTTTGCAGTTTCAATTTAGCATGGTTGATTTTTTTTTGTTTCAATTTATCATTTCTCATTCATTTAATTTTAATTTAGCAAGCATAAATTAGTTATTTATTTAGAAATTTCAATTCTGGAAATTTAGTTTAAGTGTCAATTTTGCAAATTTAGTTTAAGTAAGTATCAATTCTGCAAATTAGAAGTAATTTCAATTCTGTAAAATTAAGTTAGTTTCAATTCTACAAAATAGGATTAGTGTGAACTTTGAAATACCTAAATGAACCTTTATTTCACAAAATAAATATTGTGAACTAATGATTGAACTGTAACTTGCCAAAACCTTCTATCATAGTGTTACAACCAAACCTAGCCGTCGGCTAGGTATTCCATGTGTATTAAATTCATATATATAGATTAGCTAGTTTGGTACATTTTATCATCTTATCATCTTATTCAATTTATCATCTGCGTTTCTCGCATAAGCCTTTACGGTGGGGACGAGCCCACCCTGAGTGGCGAACTGCACTTCATTTGTTTTATCGACAATTATTGAATTTGAGATATATTCATCGTGTTCCTACTGTGTGACATCGGATTCTCGAGTTTGCATTGTATATTCTGAGTATTGATTTAATTTAGTAATTAAGGAGTAGTCGTTATGCTCCAAGTGGTATTAGATTTCAAATTTTGATCCTGAAGCACACAGCCGCAGGCGTCATTGGCAGCGCGCTATAGCCATTAGCAGTTGTGATTCCACTGCAGCCAACGTCCATCGGGTGCCTTTGGTAGCATGCTACAGCCATTAGCAGCTGCGATTCCACTGCAACCAACGTCCATCGACTGCATGCTACAGTTCACAGCCATCCACAAGCAGCACTCAGCTTGCAGGCGACCACTGTAGCAATTAACAATCATCGAGCATTCGAAAATCCGATGAAAATACCCTGCAATTCCTCCCGAAGCCGTTAGCCAATCAAAATTCATGATTTTATTCATATTTCCAGAAAAACTTAAGGTTTTTATTTTATTTTCGATGCTGACGTCAGTTAAATTTTTTTTTTCCTTCGTGGGTTTTGCTATTTATCCCACATTGGCAGTGTTTCGTTTGCGGAAGGGTTTAAAAATTTGGAGTCACACCCTATACATCGTGACTGCGGTCACACGTCCGGAGCTCCTACGCACATAGCAAATATGTTCCGTCCGTTCATCTCGTCGCGTCTCTTCCGTCTGCTCATCACGTCTCTTCCATCCGCTCGTCTCGTGTCTTGTTCCGTCTGTTCATCTCGTCGCATCTTTTCTGTTTGCTCATTTTGTGTCTTGTTTGTTGTCCATCCTTGTTGTCCACTATCCAGCTGTCGTGTTGTCCAGTTGCTTAGTCATCGTTGTTTGTGTTCGTGTGTCGTTACCTGTCGGTTCGTGTCTGTTGTGTCCTCCCGTTGCGTTCTTCGTGTTGTGTCTAGCTTAGTCATCCTCGTTGTTCGTGTCGCATCTATCATTGTTCGCGTTGCGTCCTTGGTGGTATAGTCCTCTCACTGGTCAAGTCGTGTCACCTCCGTTGTCTTTCGGTGGTCTTGTCCTCCGTCCAGGTTAGTCAAGTGTCGTGTCTCGCTCAAGTGTAAAGTTGTCGTCGTCGGATAGTGCTAAAAATTGTCAAGTGTAAAGTTGTCGTCATCGGATAGTGCTAAAAGTTGTCAAGAACTTATCCAAAGTTGTCCTCAAGGAGCCAACAAAATTCAAATCCGCGTCGCAGTTGGAGTGGCATTTAAGGCGGAAAAAACAACAAATTTTTTGCCAAAAGATAAACCAAAATTTTGCAGAAATTGAAGCTCAAGGATTATTAAGCAAGATATTTTGAACAGTGCATGAGTAGAAGTTGGATAAAAGGACCTGACTGTCGACTATCAAGCTCGGAGATGACCAATAACAATGCAAGAAGACCTCATCGAAGCCCAGGTACAAAAAATTCTCCTTCTCCTTTCAAAATTGGCAGTTATAATCCACATCATCCACTGGTAGACCCTATGGCTACTAACCCTCCCCCAACTCACGACAACATCACACAAGGAGACTCAAGTAACTCGGCCATTTCCACGGATGAAACTCTTCGACTCTTAATAGATGGTATGCGCGAAATTAGTGTCAACCTAAAAACCCTAGTGAGCACACAAAACCAGCTTAATCCCAATACTAATCCCCAAAATCACTCCCATGCCCAAAGGAATGAAGAAAATGACACTCAGGATGACGATTGGGAACAACAAAGAGGCAATTCGGATAATTACAGGGATCGCTATCATAGACAACGGTATAACCAAGATCAGGAAAGGGATATGGGTTATCACCAACCAAGAGGCCCTAATAGTTTTTCACACATTGATATGCCCACTTTTGAGGGTCATGATCCTCGTGGTTGGATAGCCAAAATGGAAGGCATTCTCGACTTATACCAAATTAAGGAATTTTTGATAAAGTCCCTTTCGCTGCATCAAAATTAGGCACTGAGGCCTACCAATGGTTTGTATGGCTTAAGCAAGAGAAAGGAGCTACTATTAATTGGAAAAAATTCACTACTTATTTTTTAGAAAGATTTGATGAAGGAGCTACATCGTCATACACAGTAAGACCGTTATCTCTTAAACAAGAAGGTTCGGTTAGCGAGTTTTTTTTGGAATTCACCAGTTTACTACCATATACATTAGACCTCAGTCCTGACACAGTGGTGGGAGCTTTTCGCAATGGATTGAAAGAAAATATTAGGGTGGAGGTGGACATTCAAAATCCAACCGCACTGAACGATTGTATAAGAATAGCCAAGCTGGTTGAGAAGAGAATTCAGTTGTATGCACGACATGAAACTTATAGTCGTCCTTCATATTGCAACAATTCCTTTCGTAGAAATGATCAACCATAAAGATACTTTTGCTATAAATGTCGCACTCATCATCCCAGGGAACAAGCATGTGCCCAAAAACAAAACTTTCATATTGAATGCGATCAATATGAAGGAGAAGAGGACGAAACTTACCAACAAGAAGAACCTATGCAAGAAGAACTACCAATTACTCTAGAAGAGAAGGAAGAGGATACAATGGCGATCTCTGTACATGCCCTCATGGGGTTAACCGCCCACCATACCATCAAGGTACCAAGATTTCTCCACCAAAAAAAGGTGAATGTGCTAATTGATTCCGGCAGTACCCACAATTTTATCGACATCAAAACAACAAAAGCTTTGAATTTATTCATTAACTCTTCCAACAAAGACAAATTCCAGGTTCTAGTGGCCAACAGGGTGAACGCGCAATGTGTTGGTCGAACATCTCAAGTTTCCATAAAAATGGGTACTTATACCTAGATTGGATCCCTTTTCGTCATGAATTTAGGGAAATCTGATGTCATTTTGGGAGTTGAATGGTTGGAAACATGAGACACGGTTAGATTCAATTTCAAAAAATTATTTGTGGAATGGAAGGAAAATGGACAAGTCATTCGCTTACAAGGCATTACTACTCCTCCATCACAAATGGTGAGCTCTCATAGTATGGAGAAGATGTTAAAAAAGGGTGGATATGGATTTATAGCTCAAATTAATTGTTTGGAAAAACAATCTCGAGCAACTTTGGATATTACTGCTCCAAATTTACGAGACATCGTAACAAATTACGAAGAGGTTTTCCAAGAACCTAAAGGATTACCACCTAAACGATCTCATGACCATGCCATCCATTTGGTTCTAGGGAGTGTCCCACCTAACAGCCGTCCTTACCGCTATCCTCAACCACAAAAGATAGAAATCGAACAGATCGTTTAGGATCTGCTAGATCATGGAGTCATTCATCACAGCACTAGCCCTTATTCCTCACCTGTAGTTTTGGCTCAACGAAAAGATAACTCTTGGCGTATGTGTCTTGATTTTCATTCTCTCAATAAAATCACTATCAAGGACAAATTTCCTATCCCTGTCATAGATGACCTACTAGATGAGCTGCATGTTGCAAAATTTTTTACAAAATTAGACCTTCGCTCAGGATTTCACCAAATCCGTGTCCGAGAAGAAGATATTCCCAAAACTCGCTTTCGTACTCATGAAGGTCATTACGAATTTTTGGTCATGCCTTTTGGTCTCACCAATGCACCATCCACTTTCCAAAGTCTCATGAACCAAGTGTTTCGTCCATTCCTCCGTAAGTTTGTGTTAGTTTTTTTTGATGACATTCTCATATATAGCCAAACATGGAAGGATCATTTACATCATGTGGATAAAGCCCTTCACATTTTACACAAAGAAAAGTTATTTGTCAAACATTCCAAATGTTCATTTGGTGTCCAAGAAGTCAAGTATCTTGGTCATATAGTTTCACACGAGGGCGTCAAAGTTGATCCCAATAAGATTAAGGCAATTCAAGAGTGGAATTTACCTAAAACCATCAAGAAACTTCATGGTTTTTTGGGTCTCACGGGCTACTATCGCAAGTTTGTACAAAATTATGGTAAGATTGCAAGCACCTCTCACAAAGACTCACAAAGAAGGATGCTTTTCGTTGGTCGAAAGAGGCTACTCAAGCCTTCGAAGCTCTTAAGGAGGCCATGTGTACAACTCCAGTATTAGCAACTCCCAATTTTCACAAACCATTTATTATCGAATGTGATGCGTCAGGAATAGGAATTGGGGCTATATTAATGCAAGAAGGTCATTTGTTGGCATTTGAAAGTAAACAGCTCTCGGGGAAAATTTTGGGAAGATCAACATACGAAAAAGAAATGTTGGCCATTCTTCATGCAGTAGAAAAATGGAGACACTACCTAATCAGTAGCCGCTTCATTATCAAAACAGATCATAGTAGTCTCAAACATTTTCTTGAGCAGAGGTTTTCCTATCCGAAACAAAATAAGTGGTTAACCAAACTATTGGGTTATGATTTTGTTATCGAATACAAGAAAGGGAAGGAAAATGTAGTCGTCGATGCACTATCTAGGAAATATGAAGACGAAGTAATCATTAACGCTATTTTAGGTCCTTGCTCCCAATGGGTGACTCAATTACAAGATGAATGGTTATCCAATAGCGAAACTGCTCAGATAATTCAAGAATTGTCTATTGGGTCCTCTAAACACCCTTTGTTCTCTTATGAAGATAAAATCCTCCAGAAGAAGAACCACATTTACATTCCACACAATTCAGAACTCAAATCAAAGATCCTCGATGAATCACATGCTTCTCCATCAACAGGACATTCAGGATTTTTGAAGACATATTTAAGGGTCAAACAATCATTTTGTTGGAAAGGATTAAAAGTCGAAGTCAAACAATGGGTGGCCGAATGCAAAGTTTTCCAGCGTAATAAAGGAGATACAGTTAAATCACCAGGGTTGTTACAACCATTAACCATCCCGGAGCGTCAGTGGGAACATATATCCATGGATTTTATTGAAGGTCTTCCTAAATCAGAAGGCAAGATAGTAATCTTCGTAGTCGTAGATTGGTTATCCAAATATGCTCATTTTTAGGCTTTACAACATCCTTTTTCCACAAGCAAGGTGGCAAAGGTATTTATGGATTCAATCTTCAAATTACATGGTATGCCCAAAAATATTGTAAGTGATAGAGATCCCATCTTCACTAGTAAATTTTGGCGGGAATTATTTCGACTTAGTGGTACCAAATTGAATGTCTTCGGCCTACCACCCACAAAAATATGGTCAAACAAAAGTCGTTAACAAATGTTTGGGTACATACTTAAGATGTTTCGCTCAAGATAAACAATACCAATGGAGCCAGTGGCTAGCATTGGCAGAATGGTGGTACAACACTTCTTACCATTACTCAATTAAAATGTCTCCCTTTGAAGCATTGTATCGCACCAAGCCTCCAATCGTCACAGATTACGTACAAGGATCATCCAAAGTAGCCAAAGTGGATGATTGGTTCCAACAAAGGCAGGCTACACTCACCATCCTCAAAGAGAATTTACTCCAAGCACAAAATCGTATGAAACAACAACAAGACTTGCACCGATCAGAGAGAACTTTTAATATAGGTGACTGGGTTTTTCTAAGATTGCAACCCTACAAACAAGCATCGTTAAGGATAAAGTCCAGCCAAAAGTTGGCTCCACGATTCTATGGTCCTTACCAAATTGTCCGCCGCATTGGAGAAGTAGCTTATCAGTTAGAGCTACCCTTATCATCATGAATACACCCGGTATTTCATGTTTCGAGTCTCAAAAAAGTAATTGGTCAGAAAGTGCAAGGTCAATCAGAATTACCAGTGCTCGATGAGGAAGGACACATATATCTCCAACTAAAAGAAATCTTACAACAAAGAGTATGAAGACTACAATCACGCCAGATTCAAGAATTTCTCATCAAATGGCAAGACTTACTAGCGGAGGATGCCACATGGGAACCTAAAAGTATTTTCTAGACATTTCTAGCTTTGAGGACAAAGCTTTCCGAGGAGGGGAGTCATGTTACATACCAAACCTAGTCGTCGACTAGGTATTCCATGTGTATTAAATTCATATATATAGATTAGCTAGTTTGGTACATTTTATCATCTTATCATCTTATTCAATTTATCATCTACGTTTCTCGCATAAGCCTTTACGGTGGGGATGAGCCCACCCTGAGTGGCAAACTGCACTTCATTTGTTTTATCGGCAATTATTGAATTTGAGATATATTCATCGTTTTCCTACTATGTGACATTGGATTCTCGAGTTTGCATTGTATATTCTGAGTATTGATTTAATTTAGTAATTAAGGAGTAGTCGTTATGCTCCACATAGAAAATATTGGATACCGCATTGGATTTGACAAACATTGAAAATTAAATGATGACAATAATGACACTCATCATTTTTGACATTATTTTCGGGGAACATAGGTGTTGTTAGAGAATAAAACAATCAAACAATTGTTTATTATGCTAAGTTGTGAACTTTAGAGTAAAATCCTAAATATAACAAACTTGCATGAAACATATGTGTGAAATAGATAATTGCAATTTAAAAAGTTAAAAACACAAGCATAGAGAGTATGAATAGATATAGAGGACACATAACAAACTTTTCACAAACCACAAGAAGAAAAATTTCACGACAAGAGGTTGAACCTATGCCAAATTTGTATGAATTTAGGATTCCCAAAAATGTTAGTATTTTCAAATAATCACAATCATCTATTTCAGAAAGTGAAAAATCCCTTAATAAATCATTACAAGGAAGAAAAATTAGTAGTTCAACACCACCTTACCTTGACAAATCTATACAATCAAGAAAAATTAATAGGATTTATACTTGTTGTTGGGAACATATAATGGTAGGCTTACAAGAGAATCCAAGGAGAGCCAGTAATGTGCTCCACCCTAGTGCAACTAATACACCTACCAAAACTTTTCAAAACCCCATTCAATTAGATCCTAATCAAAAATCTCCTATGAAAGTTATTTCACCTTCTATGTTACCAACTTTTAAGGGAGTTACATCTGAAGACCCTGATTTATTTCTATTTGAATTTAATATTGTATGTCAATATTATGACTACACTAATCACAATCAAAAGTTCCAATTATTTCCTTCCACTCTTAAAGAATCATCGCTACAATGGTTTATCGCCTTAGCACCTAATTTAATTCAAACCTAGGTTGAAGTGGAAAAAATATTTTTGGAGAGATACCAAGAATATTGTCAAGTCAAGAATCAAAATGATGACTTGCTTCGAATGAAACAAGTGGAAGATAAAAATTTAGAAGACTATCTAGACAAATTTTCTTTTGTTCATAAGAGATGTGGGAGTGTTGAATCAAAATTAAGTAAAGTTATATTCTTGAGAGGACTACAATATGAATCAAGAGATGTATTGGATATTATGGGAAAAGGAGATGCAAATACACTTGAATTTTAGGAAATCATTGAACTTTGTAAAAATTATTCTTGTTCAAGGCATAGAAAATGCAAAAATGGTAACAATAAAAATGATTTAAAAGAATTCATGAAAGAATGTGCTAATCTAAAATCTGATGTTTTAGAACATCTTAACACAAAATTATATGAAATGAACACAAATAATGAATCCATTGAACCTCTAGCCATATATTTTTCAAGATGTAAGAAGAGGCACTCTCTTCATGAATATCCTTTGTATAAAATATTTATATTTGCTATATGTAGCATTTGTAAAAAATAACATCCTACAGATCAATGTCATTTGTTACCAAGACTCAAAAGTATCTTTGAAAAACATTATCAACCTATGAAAGAACTCAATTTTATAGGACAAAGATAAAGGGATAATTTTCTTAAATTTCCATATCAAAATGCTTCTTGATTTTCTACAAATTGGGGAAATAATCCTTGGTATATGCCATGGTCTACTTTAGGTGCACTTCAAAAAAATTGGATTCAACCACCATGGCCATATTCCCAAGAGTGGTCTCAACCTAGATGGATGAATCAATAATCAAATCAACAACATCCACCATGGTTGCAACCAAAAATACAAGGACAACAATGGGTACAACAACAATAATTGTACAAAGGGCAACATCAATATCAAAAACAACAACCAAATTTATTGCCTACTCATACCCATAATTTCTCTCAAGGACAACAACAACAACAAGAAAAACAATCTTTGTTTTTAGTTCAACCTGTCAATCCAAATAATGTTAAATAGGGAACCCTTATCTCTATGGTTGAATCAGAAAATATAGCCATAATAAAGATTAGTGACTCTGACAACATTCAATTTTGTTCAATAAAACCACTTCTTGAACCTATTCCACTTATCAATGTAGAAATGAGACCTAAAGAAAAAAAAAAAAACCCATTTACATTGAAACAACAAAAAAAACATCAAAAAGAAAAACAAAACCTCTCAAAGTGATTTAACAAAGAAAGTATCATATCATGAACAATTTGAGATATCAAAAATAACATCTTCAAAATTAGATTTGGTAAAGGAATTAAAAAATTTAAATGTTACAATCTCTTTACTACATGCTATTAAAGATGTACCTACAATCAACAAGATTGTATAAGAAACGTGTTTTAATAAACCAAGAAAAAAGAAGAAAATATATCCTAAAACCATATAAGTAGGTGGGCAATTAGTAGACTTACTTGCAGGAAAACTTACTTCACCCAAGTATGATTATCTAGGAAGCCCATGGTAACTTAAATCATATAACAAAAATGAAAAGGATATTTCAACTTTGGCCACCATAGTTGTAAAGGATAATGTAGAAGAGTTGTATTCATATAAAGGGTTTATTTTTTATTAAAATGTTCTAATCAACAAATTGCATGATTTAGAGCTTAAATATGAACCAATTACTGTCCAACAATTAATATGGAATGAAGAACAAGAACTTAAACATTTGTCATCCATTCCAATAGAAGACAAATTTTATTTACCATATGGATGGCATCATCACATTCTCTCATGTTTTCATTATCATTTATCAAATTTAATTCCTTCAAGAATTATTTTTGATAAAGATACACAAATATTCAATTATCTTCTACCACACCACTGCTCTCTTAATTCATTAATGCATATTTTCAAAGAATCAATTCAACACATTTGTACAACACAAATTGAAACACAACTAAGAAAGCCTTTGAAAATTAGTAGTTGGTTGACTAATTACCAGGAAGTAAAACTATTTAATGCATTGATCCAACATACTAATGTTTTAATAACACTTCATACATCTTTAGAAGTTGGCATTGGGTTGTTGCAGGTACAAAACAAAAGAATTTTACAGTTGAATGCATTAGATGAACTTTGGTTGAAGGCACTTCACCAAATAAATTTCACTAAAAAACAATGGAAAATGTGGCATGATGATCAATTAAGAGAAACAATAATGAATCAAAATTTTTTGCAAATGAAGTTGTTCAAATTTCTTCAGTTTATAATTCAAGGACATTAGAGGTGAATGGACATCGTTTACGATTGTACCATAAGCCACAAACAAAGGTGGAATTTGCTCAATATTTCTCATAGTTAAACATAGAAGTGTTTTACTCTTCTGATAGATATTTTGAATGATCATATATTTGAATCATGAAAAAAGAGAAAATAAAAAAAGAGACAAGAAAAAAGAAAAAAAAGAGAGAGAAAAGAGAAACAAAAAATAGAGAAAAAAATAAAAAACAAAAAGAGAGAGTTGTAGCATAAGGCATGTCCCACAAAATGAGGATGTATGAGGACATGCATCAATTTCAGCAAGGAGGAGGAAAAATGAAGTTAATATTTCATTTTCAGCAATAAGGAGGAAATGATGACATGAGAAGATTCTTATTGAAAATATGGAAAAAAGGTTGATGCTTCATTGTTGTTTTCTTGCAAAAAAAGATGTATTTTTGCAAAATAAGGATTGTTCTTATCCATATAAAAATGAGAGACATTCTCTTTCATTGAAGCTCCTAAAAAAATAAAGAAAAAATAAAGATGAAAAAAAAGAGATGAAAAAAATATGAAACAAGAAAAAAAATGAAAAAAAATTTAAAACTTTTTTTTCTTCCACCTACCAAAACATAATAGTGAAAACCTTTTTAAGGTGCTATTGAATTAAGGCTTACATGAAAATTAGTTTTAGACATGTTTACCTTCTTGGTACTATCCATCATTGTACAAAAATCACTCAGTGCACACATGTTATATTTTTGTTTTGAAATAGCCTACTAATAATCATCGGAAGCAGCAATTTGTAAGGTGTACAATAAATGTTTATGATAGTAAGGCATGTGTTTCTTGCATTTAGTCATAGTTAGAATTTAACATATAATGTATGCTAATCCAATATTTGGCATAAAATATTAAAATTCGCAAATAAAAATGGAACATTTTGTTCAAAATGTCAAGAAGCACCCTATCCTACCCTTGGTTGCATGAAAAATTCATATTTGGCTATAAAGAAATAGAAAAAAAAATTGCAGAGCTCCGAAATGAGGCCTAGAAAATTCAATAATGCGTAGCACATGAAATTTTTTAATTTAACCAAGCACACGTGTTGCGTATTTCAAATGAAAATAAAAGAGAAAAAGAAATACCCATGTGACACACCTCACATGGCTATTATGGACTTAGGCATGAGTTTTTAGACACACATTGTAGCCATAAAATAGGTATCAACCAACATGTTCAAATACGCTTGTTGTACCTAGTTTTCATAAACTTATTTCAAACCCATGTGATCGCAGTACTTTGACACGAGAAATCACGTAGATCGAGGAGGTGGGCATCCATTTTTTGCAAGGTAGAGCTGAGTCATCCAAATCAGATCATCCAATTCAGCTAACAATTTAAACACATGCATGGTAATATGATGGTATTTTTGGCCCATGACCATCACCGCATGCCAAAAATTAAATCTTTGAAACAAACCAAATCAGCACATGCCACGTGTCTAGTCGATGCATGCAAATCTAAAATTGAAAAAAAATAGAAAAATTGTATTGTAGGAAAAGATACTAAAAAAAAACCACCAAAGTGTAGTGGCATTACTAGAAAAACTAGGAAGTTGTAAAAAATAATTGCAGCAGGAGAGCAATAGATGTTGGTGCACTATTTTTAGCCAGCTACTAGAACTAGTGCACAGAGGAAGAAGAAAGTTGAAGGTAACCTTGCAAAACAACCAAGGACCAAGAAAGTAACTTTCAGTGATAAATTTACTGAGATTGATGCTCAAGAAGAAACATTTGCACAGTTAGAACCCTCTAATTATAAAACAATTGGATCATTGGATGAAACAGTAGATTCATTAGAGGAAGAAGAAACTGATTCTAGCTTTACAGTTAGGTTACAGGAAGAAACACTACAAGGACAAAGCAAACTGGTGGAGAAACAAGTACACAATAGTTGAGAAGGTCCACCAGGCAAAGAATCAAATCTATTTTAGAGGATCCAATTAAGGTAGGAGAAACAAAGTTTGAGACACAAACACAACCACCTTAACCTCCTCCTTTAAGATGGATCTTAAGAACAAAATAGTAGGATACAATTGTAGTAACTTAAACAACATATCCTATACCATCCAGACCAAGGAAAAATAGAAAACTAATAGTGTAGGAGGATGAAGATGAAATTATTGATGAAATACCAGCTTAGATAGAGGAAACATCTATTCAAGTAACACTTGTTTAGATGGAAGAACCACCTACAAAGTCTTGAGGAGTTGAAAAAATGGTTGTACACGTTATTTTTGTACAAATTTAACATGGCAAAATATGTACAATTTTTGTTGCAAATATATATAGGTGATGTACAACTTTGATCCTTTGTCTCTACTTTGCAAAATCAATTATATTGGGATCAGGAGAAGAAATAGAACAAGGAGATTGAATTAGGATTTGGGCTTTTGTTAAGGCATATCCAACCCAATCCTTCAACATTAACAAGCCAACATTTTAATATGATGACTAGGCCAAACATAAAAATCACCTATCTTTGGAACCTTCAAGATAGTTTGGCTTATTTTCAACAATTCTATAGGGATAATTTTGTAAACTCCTTGGCAACATTTAAAAGCAAGTGGGCAAAATTACCCATATCCTTGTAGAAAATGGAACCCGTGTCACAAATCAACCTGTTGTGGTCACATAGAATGGTAGAAGCAATGATGCAAATGATCCTAGCACTAAAACATTAGTGGATAGGCTTAAGATTTAGGCCACCCACCATTATCACACAAGTCTAACTTGATCACAAATTTTAGAATTGGCTAAGAGAGTTAAAATAGAACATAGGATACTATCTTGGAAATTACAAATTTTGGGGGAATTGGTATAAGGATATGGATATAAGTGCATTTGTAGCCCAACAAAATGCATGAGGGCATGCATCATGTCAAGTTGGGGGAATGATGAGGCTAAGAAATGCCTCATTTTTGTTGCATTATTGACATATAAATTCTGCTATTTAACAATATTTAATATCATTTTGTGTCAAATATTTTATTAAAGTATATTATTTGTTGATGTTTGCATGATTGAATGTTTAGAAATACTATGCCCCTGTTTTGACTATTTTTTCTACATTTTATGTTCTATTTTTGCATGATTTTAGTGGAAAATAACATAATAAAATTGATAGAAAATAAAAGTGTTGTGACTTATGATTGGGTGAAGTGTTTTTGAATGTTTTATTATCCCAAAAATTATTTTTTTGAGGTGACATGGTGCTAAACCAGATACTTTGTTTTAAAACAGGGTATGATAGTTGCACACATCATACAAATGGCAGCCACCTGTAATATTAAATAAGGGCATGGATAAATTCAAAAGAGATAAGTACAATTAGTTGAAATGAGTTCAAGAAGACAAGGGAAGACTTATAACACACCTGGAAGTGCCCCCATGTGGTCTAACTGACAACAACTAGGTATAACAATTAAAAAGCAAAAATGCAAGGACAACTGTACACAACATATACAGGGTAGTAACTTGCAACATTAAGGGAAGGTAAGGAAAAATTCAAATGAGGAAGTTGAAACCTATTGCAAAGTGTCAAAGGCAATGAGGTACATATTACCACACAATTTAAAGTTCCCCCAAGTGATACAACTGGCAACAACAACACATAACAAGAATTCAACCTAATATTTTGGAGCTCTTTGAAATAAAAGGCAGAAACAATTCATTCTAATAGAAAAGGTATAGATTGCATCCATTTCATGGGTAATTATATAGGATAGTGTGAGTACAGGTGTAACAACCATGTATAACCTATTCTTGACCAATTCCTACTATATTAAAGATGCATGGATAACTGTTGTAGCAAATTCTATCTTAAAATAGACCAAGTCTACTACAATAGAACAACAAATCATGCATGGATAATACAAATAATTGATTTTGTAGTTGCAATTGTGTATGTAGGAAATAATATAAATAGGCCACTCACCCATTAACTGAGTTAGTCAAAGTAGAAGTTAGAAGTTAGAAGTCAGAAGTCAGAAAGTAAAAGTTGTAACAGTCATATTTTCTAAACAATAGTTTTTAAATAAAAAGTGCAGTCTTATCCAAATGTGTTGATTTGAGAGTGAGAGAGTGTTTATAATTTAGGATTTGGCATGGTGAGACCTTATTCTAGACCAGGGAGCAAGGACCCACTCTAAGAGTTGGAGGAAGGAGCATTTTTACATTTTTTTGATAGTTTTATGCTTTTTGCAGTTTTTATCAAATTTCTTACTTATATCTTGTAACATAATTATACTTTACTTTTTGAATATTTATTCTTTTGTTTTAAGTGTGATGTGTGTGCATTTTTTTACAGCTAGCCAACCCTTGTTTTGTGTGCATTTATTTCCCCTATTTTTTGTATTTCAACTTCAACAACTTTTTCTGGCAGTTTTTGCAGTAACGTTTTCTAATAACTTTTTGCAGTTTCATTTTAGCATGGTTAAATTTAGTTGGTTTAAATTTAGCATTTATAATTCATGTCATTTTAATTTAGCAAGCATAAATTAGTTCTTTCTTCAGCAATTTTAATTCTACAAATTTATTTTAAGTGTCAATTTTACAAATTTAGTTTGTGTCAATTCTGCAAATTAGAAGTAATTTCAATTCTGTAAAGTTAAGTTAGTTTTAATTCTAAAAAATAGGATTAGTGTGACCTTTTAAAGACCTAAATGAAAATTTTTTCATTGAATAAAGCTTGTGAACTAATGAATAAACTATAACTTGCCAAAACCTTCTATTGTAGACATCCTTGGACACCGCCCTAGATTTGATAAACATTAAAAATTAAATGATGACAATAATAACACTCATCAACTACATGTTCAAATATTCTACATTGACTAAAACAACTCATCTTAGGACCATCATTCCCTACACGGATTGCTATTCTCATAAATTTAGTCTTAACACTTCCTACTTGACCTATATATCCAAGGTCCACATTGGTCTTATATATGGCAAATGTATATTTTCACACCCTGCCCATATCTTCCTAATTAATTTTCAATATATCCCATTATTCTCATTATCTTGGAATCAATACCTTTGGTGTATCTTTCAAAGCATCCAATCTCTTCATCCCCACTATGTTCTTCAACAATATGGCCTTCATCACCACTATCATTGACTTGATGAGGTTTATCTTCCTCTCCTGTCTTTTATCATTTCTTTTCTCTTTAGTATTTCTCCTTTTCTTATTTGAATATTTTTCTTCATATTTCAATCTCTTTTCCTCCTCATCCTCGATTGGTGTCATCCTATAATATTTATTATTATGTAAGCTCAATTTGAGACTCAAATATATACGATGACCAATGCCTCTCATGGGTGTAAATCCATTTCTTAAAGAATCTCTACATATTATTCTAACAAATCCTTCATGGGATTTTATGCATTTTGTCAACCATTCCTTCTTATATGAGTTTAGTTATAAAAGTAAAACATGATTCCTTATCCTTAAAGAATTATTTTTTTGTACCTAGGCATACTATAGGACTACTTATCCAGCTCTTATCTTTTGTCCTTCAATAGAATTAATGTGTACCTCTTACCATCTCTCTCAATGGGGTAGGTGTTCATCCTAACATCATGCACTTCATTTACATCAAACTACCATGGTATTCCCAATAATACATGACAATCATCCATAGGTATAAGATCACATAGTATCTCATCCTTGTAAGAACCAATTTGAAAGTTTATCATACATTATTTATTCACCAAAATTTGATGTTCATTTTGCAACCATGAGACCTCATATAGATTTGGGTGTTCAATCCTCTTCAACCCAAACTTTTCTACCATAATAGACACTAAATTATATGTACTCCCATTATCTATAATGACCTTACAACACTTACATCCTAATTTACATATGGCTCTAAACAAACTTTTTCTTTTAACTAGTTCATACATCTCCTTGGCTAGTTTTAACAATACCCTTTTTTATCATAAGGGATTCTCCTTGTTTTGGTTCCTTCATGTTCTTGTATGAGGCAAAAATTTATTCATTTGGTTGTACAATATGGTTCCTAATTTATTTTTCTTTAACCAATATCTTGCTATATTATTGGACATTCAAATTCCTTATGACCAACTTCTTTACATCTAAAGCAATTTTAGGGAATTCTCTATCCCTTCCTCTACCATAACCACATTTTCCTCTTGAGAAATATCCACTTTATTTAGTGCTCTAATTGAAATTATTTTGAGAAGTATTAGCTTCTCCTTCCTGCATATGTTGTCCTCTACCACTATTTGATTGTTCTCTTCCTCTAGAAAATTGTCCTTTTTCTTTGGCATTGTTTTGTTGCTTGCAAGTAACATTTTATTTTGCCTTGAGTGCATATTGATATGTCTCCTTGATTATTATAATTAGAAGCAAACAATTTGATATTGTATGAACAACTTTAACCTATTTATGTATCTCACGAATTTATCCTCACATATTCAATATAACTAGATCTTATGGTCAATTTATAGAATTTTTTAGTATATTCTTTCACTCCCAAATTCTTTTAATTGAGGTTTTGGAGTCTTTTAAACAGACCAATATAATAATAAATAAGTAGAAATTTTGATTTTAATGTGGTTACAAACGTATCCTATGTTTATATTATATCCTTATCTTTTTGTTTCCTCTTAGTTTGGACATGATCCCACCAAATTAAAGCATGTATCTTTAACTGTGTACATGCAAAATTGGCCTACTTTGTGTCCTCCATATATTCATAATCAAAGAATATCTCCATGTCTATTATCCAATCTACCAACCCTTCAAGATTCAAATTTCCATTAAAATTAGGGGTATCCATATTTGGTTTACTTTTTATATTTGAGATTGCCAAAATCAACTATTTCTCCAATTATTCTCCTTGCTCTTCATCCTAATATTCTATGTGACTAGTATCTTCCTCTACACTATAACTAACTTCCTCAAGATGAACATATTCTCTTTGGACGCTCTTAATTGCATCTATCTTGTTTGTGATTATTTTAGCATTTTAGCTATATCTGTTGGTTAGGGTCCCAAATCACATGGTCTTCATCTTCTACATTGTGCCACATCTCCTTTGATAGATACTAAAAATAAATTATGGATTTGATACCAAATTATATAGACCAAAGGGTTTCAAATGAACAATCACCTACCCTAGCAGCAAAGGTTTCTATTATATACTCGATACTTGTAATACATTGAGGTATATGTTATTGTAATAAGGTGGACCATATATTTAGTTGGAAATGAGCCATATGTTAAGTTAGGAGAGTGTGTTGTCATAGAATCTTATAAATAATTGTTTTGTAATAGAATCTCTTTGTTGTCACAAATTATGAACATAGGCAAAGTGGACATTAAAATATTCTAACATGGCATTGGATTGGAGTGAGGTTGATTACCTAAAATTTCTAACCATTTATCATGGCCAACAATAATTTCCTTCCAATTCTAGATTTTAATGGGCAATATTATGACTTCTAGAACATTAATATGAGGATATTGTTTATTGAAAAATATCTTTAGGATATTGTTGAGGCTAGTTATGATGATCTAGAAAATTGGTCTATTATCCCACATAATGACAAAGAAGCAAAGGATTTGAAGAAGAAAAATTCTTTTCCATTGTACCACATTTAGTATTCTCTAGACAATATTGTTTTCAAGGATTTTAGATGCAAAATTATTCAAGGATTCTTGGAAGGTTTCATAAGAGGCTTACCAAGGCAATGACCAAGTAAAAATGGTCAAGTTGTAGACCTTGAAGGGAGATTTTGAGAGCTTGAGGATGCAAAAATATTAAAGTGTATTTGAAAATTGTTTTAGAGTAAAATATGTGGTTAATAAAATATCCATTCTTGTGGAAATATTGGAGAACAAAGTTGTTGTGTAGTGCTGAGAACTCTAACACCAAGATGGAACCATATTGACATCATTATTCAAGAGTAAATATTCGATAGTATTGGAGTTTAATAATCTTGTTGGTTCTCTTATGTCACATGAAGAAAGAATAAGATACAACTTTGGTGAAGATGGAGAAAAGGCTTTTACCTCAAAGGTAAGGGTATTAAAGAGTGATGGTACTAGTACAAGCAACCAAGGACAAGGAGAAGAGCAAGGAAGAGGGAAAAATTAGAGTTTTCAAGAGGAATAGGAGGAACAAGAGGTGGAACTATTGCTAGAGAAAGAGGAATACTTGACAAGAGAAATGATCAATTTACCATTGTAAAATGTATGTACATTTTGATAAAAATGTAGAGTAAAAGTTGCAAATGAAGGAAAAAGTGTAAATTATGTAAATAAGAATGGGGAAGTTTCAAGCAACTTGATTTATCCAATGAAAAGGCCAAAAAGACTCTTCAAGAGATATTATATCTTTGATTCTGGCTATTTCAACCACATGATAGGTAATAAGGAGTTATTTGTTGAAGAATAAGTTCAAGCTTGGTGATAACAAGTCTTTAAAGGTGGCAACAAAAAGTATATTGGATGTAACTACTAAGGAAGGTAGAAATCAAATTCATGATATTTATTACACTATTGATCTTAAGCATAATTTGTTGAGTGTGGGTAGCTTTGTGAAAAGAATTATAATTTTTTTTGATGATAAGCAATGTATTGCATATGACAAGAACCATGGGAAAACATTTATCACTATTGTTCCCATGTCAAGAAATTGAGTGTTTCCTTTTAAGTTTAGAGATAATGGTAGCAACTTATCAAATGTTGTTATTGTATATAAGAGTTGGTTGTGGAATTTGCATATGACCACTTAATATTTCAATGTTTGAAGTTGACTTCTCAAGATCTAGATTTTAGTTTACCCAAAGTTGAAGATGACAAAGATGTTTGTGAGGGATTTTCCAAAGATAAGCATGCTATAAAAATATTTCGAAGAGGAAACATTGGAGTTCCAAACATCCACTTTTCTTAGTTCACTCTAATATTTATGGTCTTTAGAAAACTAAAATATCGGATAAGTCGTCTTATTTTATTAATTTTATTGATGATTTTTATAGAAAGTGTTTGGTGTATTTTCTAAAGAATAAGATGAGGATTTAGATGTTATTATTATTATTATTATACTAGAGGAATCAGTAACTCATTAGAATTTTCTATGCCTCTTTGTGGGTTTGAATATTGCTTCTTTTCACCACTATAACCTCCAGTTGCATCGGGTAAACCTTTTATATAGTTGGTTATGCTGATCTGACATGCCCACCAATAATATGGGGTCCAAGGGATTGGAACCTTGGTCTCCATGCTCCTACCAAAGTGTTTTGACCATTTAACAAAACCCTTAGACCCAATGAGGATTTAGATGTTATCAAGAGCTTTATAGCCTTTTTAAAAAATGAAATCAGATATAAAATTTACTATTTAAGGATTGATCATAATGGTGAGAATTTTTCAAGGTTGTTCACATACTTTTGTGATAATAATGGAATCAAGAGGTAACTCATAACTGCCTATACTCCCTAAAACAATGGGGTGGCTAAAAGAAATAAGCATACTATAGTTGATATGGCACAAAGTATACTTCAAACCAAGGAGTTGAGAAATTCTATTTGGGTTGTTAAAATTTCTATAACATCATGCATTCTTAATAGGATTCCATAGGTGCTCTTTATTAGATGAATCTTAATGAACCTTGGTATGAGAAGAAACTCAATGTAAATAATTTTAAAGTTTTTAGTTGTTTAGCCTATGTTCATGTTGTTGATGAGAAAAGGAAGAAGCTTTATCAAAAAAGTAAGCCTTACATATTTGTTGGATATTACAAAAATAACAAATCCCATAGGCTCTACAATCCATAGACTAACAAAGTGGTGGATTCTAGAGATGTGATTTTTGATGAAGGGAGAGTATATGGTCATAAAAGAGGCCAAGCTAGTAAGACCATAATGATAGTGTTGGTGGTGGACATTCTACTAGTATGTCTAATCCATTAAGTATGCCAAGTAGTTCTTCAAGTAATTAATCAAGCAACCCTAAGGAGAATTCATCACCCATTATTGATATTATGAAGACTAATAATAGGAAGAGAACTCTTCAAACCCACACATAAAGTTAAATGCTTGATAGTAATTTTGGAAGGAGGCTTACAAGAGGTCAAGATCAAGAAGTTGATCAAGTTGATTCAATATTGAAAAGGTTGCACATGTATGGAGATGAAGAAGATCCTAAAGGTGAGTTAATTAATTATGCTTTGATATCTCAAGCTAAGTTTGAATCTTCTTGTTTTGAATATGCTTATACTAATGATGGGTGGGTGCAAGCAATGTAAGAAGATATCAAGTATATTAGGAACCTTAAAATAAAATAAAGCTTATCCATATAATATTGCAATAATTATTAGAACTTAATACAAATAATTAATAGTATTGCAACATGGCATGGAAATGTAGCAGATTATATTGTTGAAACAAAATCACAATACAAAATCACAAGCCACTTTGAGGGGCAACCTCCTTGGAAGCTGAAGAACACAAGCTTATACTGAGAGGGGGGGGTGAACAGTATAAGACCGCTTTTTACTTTTTCCTTTATACTTCAAAATAGTAAAGCAATATACCCAAAGCAATATCAAAGCAATGCACAAAACCATCCACAAAGTGACACAACAATTTATGTCCACAAAACTTTTCTCTAAAAGTTATCTCAAAGTTCTTTGGGAAACCTTCCCAATTACAATGTTTATGAGCCTCGGCTCAAAGGAGAAACCTTCCCCCAATCTGAATTTATGAGCCTCTGCTCAAAGGAGATACCTTCCCCTACCTCTGGCTCTCGGCTGGTGATCCTCTAGAAGACCTCTCGCCTCCGCTGCCCTTAGCAAATGGAACTCTATCCATAGAAGACACCTGTCTTCCTTGCTCTGGCTGGAGACCTCTGTCCTCAACTCTATCACCTCAAATCTGGTCCTCGAATTTGCACTAAACACAGTCCTTCGATCTAGCACAAATGTCCTCATCCTCAGTCTTTGATCAGCACCAAACACAGTCCTTCGGTCTGGCACAAATCTGTCCTCGGGTTCTTCTCATAGAACCAATGCACCTCTGTCCTCAAGTTCTCTGATAGAAATATCAACCTTAGCTTCACAAGTCCTCTTGCTAAGACCTCGTCCAAATCTGCTCACAAGTCCCCACAGGAACCTGTCCAAAACCTGCTCACAAGTCCTCAATGGAACCTGTCCAAAACCTGCTCACAAGTCCCCAATGGAACCTGTCCAAAACTTGCTCACAAGTTTATCAAGAACACTTGCTTGGCATGAACCCACAAAGAGAATGGTTAGAGACCCAATGTGATTCATCCACCTCATAGAAGCATAAAGAGAATTGTTAGAGACTCAATATGATTCATCAACCTCATAGAAGCATAAAGAGAATTGTTAGAGACTCAATATGTTCTATACTTAACTCCCAATCTCAATCTCAACTCAATCTCAAATCTCAAAAGAATAAGATAGATGTAGTATGCTTTTCTCAAGAACATGAAATACAACCCAACAATTGCCAACCATGCAATATCTCATATAACAATGATACTCATGTTCTTTCCAACAACCAATATCTTTTCTCAACCAATTAGGGCTTCAACAACAATGCTTAAAGACAAGGTTTAACCAACATCATTCAACTCAACATTAACCTTGAAGCATTCAACCAATCATCACAAGAAAAGGAAACAAGTAGAAATCCTTTTCCCTCCAAAGATATTTGAACAAAACAGCCACCAACACAATATCACCAAATGCATAGAATAACTTGTTCAAATCAACTCAATGGAGTAAGCCCAATATCATGTATCAAGTAAAGCATTAACTTGATCAACACAACCACTATGGAAGCACTCATCCATCAATATCAAAACAGCCAACTAAGGGTTTCACCAACTCAAAGCAAGTAGCAAGACTCACAATCATAAACCCTAGTGCACAATGCTTCCACTACCTCAAACCAGAATTATGCATTCACCAAAACTCTCATCAATGATAACAATGCATAAGTAGTCTTCAACAAACCAAAAACTAGGACTTACACTCAACCAAAGGAAACCTTGTTGAAAACCTTTTCACTCCAATCTTATTTCAGGAATAACATACACCAATCATACTCATAAGAAGAATGTGCCCATACCTTATTGAAGTGAAGGAACCCCTTTGGAAATCTGCCACCATCACAACTTTCTTTTGCCAATCTTCACAAGGGTTAGTAGATTACAAAATAATCAACATTATTCCACCTTTCAATAATCATCACCAAACCCTTTAATTGCACAACTCCCTTTATCTCTCCTAAAACCACTTGTACCATAAAATAAAATAAATCATAACATTGCATAACCTTATAACTCCCAAAACCACTTATACTATAAAATAAAATAAATCACAACAATGCATAACCTTATAACTCTTTCTTCCTTTTCTAAAAATTAATTTTTCATACTTCTATAACAAAACAAATACCTTACACCCTTATCACTCCAAACCTTAACTCTTTTTCTAAATACTCAAAAAGAAAGATCCCAAACAATTTAATATTACAACAAAATATATATTATTTTTTTATACCTCCAATATCTAACTTCCCTTCTTTATATTACAGCCAAAAACCCTTATAACTCGTAGGCTTACCTAACAACGCGTATTACTTCCCATCCTTCCATAATCATCCAAAATAGAATAAAATTTAAGAATAATTTAAAGCACACCTTAGCCACAATTTGCGTGTGCTTCTTACGCAAATTGAACTAGAGTCCTCCGCACCCATGTAAGACAAAAATGGCGCACTTCAACTTTTGTCTTTCGTTGCCCTTGGAATGCGCACGAATTCTTCTTCCTTTTTATTCACGTGCTTGGGTGGATGCGAAAATATTGTCTCATTTTTTTTATTATCCCTTGCCTTATTTTATATGCACTATGATGCAATGATTAACACGTCGGCACTTTTAATTAATTTTAAAATATTAATTTAAATTTTAATTAAATAAAATTTAAACTAAATATTTAAAATTAAATATCTTCATCACCGGGGCACCTTTTTCAACGAAACGAAGAGCCAACTTGGGTTTTAAGAAAAACCCATTTCAAATCTGTTGTCCATGGTTTTAAATAAAACCTTTTATTTTGTCTGCCTTGGTTTTCACAAAAACCCTTCCGCTTCTTGACATCAATGACAACATCAACACTTGAGCAAAGGCAATGTACCCAATGTACCCAAAATTGCCAACAATCTCCCCCTTTGTCATTGATGGCAAAACTTTACTAAAAACACATCTTCAAGAGCCAAAACTGAAACCCACAACTGAGAATCTACCTTTGAAGTTTTGCTCCCCCTGACTTGAAGCTTTCCTCTTCACTTGAAGCTCTCCCCCTTACTCATATCTCTCCCCCTTTGTCATCAATGGCAAAGGGCCATCTTTGGGGCTCGAAACTAAGAATGAGCCTCTTAGCTTAGTCCCTCCCCCACCTCCTATTGAGGTGATTAATTTTGGGGTGGGAGTAAAACTCCCATTAGGCACTGATCATCATCAGCGTCTATAACTTCCTTGTCGGGCCTTCTCTTGAACTCTCTGTCCATATTCCTGTTCCTGTCATTGTTTTGATCCTTGGACCTGATCATGCCACTGTTCCTGTTCCTGTATTCTGGAATTTCAGCTCTACACTGTCTAGCTATGTGACCTTCATTGTTGCACTTGTAACAAGTAACAATGTTATTTCTTTGAGGCATACCTGTTCTTTGAATCCACTTGTTCTGACTAAACCTGTTCCTATTGTTTGCCTTGCAATGAACTGCCTTGTGCCCAAACTGATTGCAAGAGTAGCAATACCCATAAAAGAAATCACCACTTCCGAAACTGTTATTTACCTTCTTCACCTGAGCCATGCAATGTACAGCCATGTGACCAAACCCGTGACAAGCAAAACATCTGCCTTGAAACTTTCCTTTATTTGACTTCTCATGTCCTGAAAACTTCTCCTTCTTCTCATTCCGAAATCTTTTTTCTGTTTCTATGCATCTATCATTCAAGGACTCATGATCTGAAATATTTTCCTCATTAGAATTCTCTTCCTTTTGGAATCTCTTACTAGACTCTCCAACTTGTTTCTTGTGAGGCTTAACAAAACCAAGACCTATTTTATCTGTTGGATTTCTTTGACTTTGGATGAGAGACTTAACCTTTTTGGAGCTTTCTTGAAACCTGTCCAGCTTATCCTTGTACTTTTTATTTTCCTCTTTCAAAGAAGCCATTTTCTGTTCTAATTCACTATACTCAAGCACCTTAGATTCTAACTCATTCTTGAGTTCTTGTGCATTAGCCATAGAGACATCAAGATTTTCTATAAGTTCATCTCTCTCCATACAACATTCATCTAACTTATCCTTGAGTCTAGCATTCTTCTTTCTTTCCTTTTTCAAAACACTAAGAGCATTTGTAAGTTCACATTCAAGATCCTCTATTTGATTGCACTTTGAATTATCAAGGCCTTTTTCAGATTTCTTATCACTAGAGGTGCTACCCTTTTCAAAAACCATACATGCATCTTCCTTATCATTTTCTGAAGCATCCTCATACATACTAACAACCAATTCATTATTTGTGCAATCATCCTCAAGGTGACCAAAATTTCCACATCTAAGACATTTCATGATAATGAATCTATGTTTCGGTTCTTCCTCTTTTTCGATATGAACAACATCTCATTTTCATTATCACTTGAAGAACTTTCACTATCACCGCTAGAACACTTACTTGCTTTGTCTAGGTAGAAGCTCTTCTTGTGCTTGTGAGAATACCTCTTTCCTTTATTGTTGTGCTCATCTTTGTTCTTCCTTTGATGCCTATGCCTTTCAGAATCCTTGCTCTTACAATCCTGTTTAACTTCATCACTTTCATCCTTGGCAACAGTACAGTTAGTAGCATAATGACCAAACTTTCCACAATTGAAACATCTCACATTTTTCATATTTTTGTGCTTTCTAAAGAACTTGCCTTTCTTGCTGTAATATGCCTCTTCATCACCAGAAGACTCATCACTCTCTTGAAGTTGTTTACCTTTGGAATTCTTGGTAGTCTTGAAAGTTGCCTCCTCCTTGACATCAACCTTCACTTGAGTTCTCAACTCAAATGCTGCAAGTATACTATGGAGCTCATATTTTTTTAACTTATCCAAATCTTTAGCTTCCTCAATAGCAGAAATATTTTCACTAAATCTATTAGGAAGAGATCTTAAAATCTTATCACAAACATCATTTTCAGCAAGCTCAAAACCTAAGTCTTTCATGGAGTTAACAACTTCATCCATACGAAGCATGTAGTCACTAATATTTTCATCATCATTCATTTTGAGTTGTTCAAACATACCTTTGAAGTGTCTCAACTTGGCCTTTCTGACATTTGTATCACCCGTATGAACCACCTTCAACTGATTCCACATTTCACTAGCTGTCTTGCAGTGAATCACTTTGGTGAGATCTGCTTTCGCATTCATTGCTTTTGAATTGCTGTGATGTAGGAGCCTTTCTTCTTTAGTATTAGGACCATGTTCAGGAATAGTGTACTCATCTTCAATTACTTCCCAAACCTCATTCCCAAGTGCCATTAGATGAACCTTCATCCTTGCACTCCAAAGACCAAAATCTGACCCATCAAGAATAGGTGCTTGCATTGCCACTTGAATGATCCATTGTGTTCTTTACTAGCTTTTCCTTCAAGTCGTTAAACCTTTCGAAGGAACCCGCTCTGATACCAATTGAAGAACACAAGCTTATACTGAGAGGGGGGGTGAACAGTATAAGACCACTTTTTACTTTTTCCTTTATACTTCAAAATAGTAAAGCAATATACCCAAAGCAATATCAAAGCAATGCACAAAACCATCCACAAAGTGACACAACAATTTATGTCCACAAAACTTTTCTCTAAAAGTTATCTCAAAGTTCTTTGGGAAACCTTCCCAATTACAATGTTTATGAGCCTCGGCTCAAAGGAGAAACCTTCCCCCAATCTAAATTTATGAGCCTCTGCTCAAAGGAGATACCTTCCCCTACCTCTGGCTCTCGGCCGGTGATCCTCTAGAAGACCTCTCGCCTCCGCTGCCCTTAGCAAATGGAACTCTATCCACAAAAGACACCTGTCTTCCCTTCTCTGGCTGGAGACCTCTGTCCTCAACTCTATCACCTCAAAGCTGGTCCTCGAATTTGCACTAAACACAATCCTTCGGTCTAGCACAAATGTCCTCATCCTCTGTCTTTGATCAGCACCAAACACAGTCCTTTGGTCTGGCACAAATCTGTCCTCAGGTTCTTCTCATAGAACCAATGCACCTCTGTCCTCAAGTTCTCTGATAGAACTATCAACCTCAGCTTCACAAGTCCTCTGCTAAGACCTGTCCAAATCTGCTCACAAGTCCCCACAGGAACCTCGTCCAAAACCTACTCACAAGTCCTCAATGGAACCTGTCCAAAACCTACTCACAAGTCCCCAATGGAACCTGTCCAAAACCTGCTCACAAGTTTATCAAGAACACTTGCTTGGCATGAACCCACAAAGAGAATGGTTAGAGACCCAATGTGATTCATCCACCTCATAGAAGCATAAAGAGAATTGTTAGAGACTCAATATGATTCATCAACCTCATAGAAGCATAAAGAGAATTGTTAGAGACTCAATATGTTCTATACTTAACTCCCAATCTCAATCTCAACTCAATCTCAAATCTCAAAAGAATAAGATAGATGTAGTATGCTTTTCTCAAGAACATGAAATACAACCCAACAATTGCCAACCATGCAATATCTCATATAACAATGATACTCATGTTCTTTCCAACAACCAATATATTTTCTCAACCAATTAGGGCTTCAACAACAATGCTTAAAGACAAGGTTTAACCAACATCATTCAACTCAACATTAACCTTGAAGCATTCAACCAATCATCACAAGAAAAGGAAACAAGTAGAAATCCTTTTCCCTCCAAAGATATTTGAACAAAACAGCCACCAACACAATATCACCAAATGCATAGAATAACTTGTTCAAATCAACTCAATGGAGTAAGCCCAATATCATGTATCAAGTAAAGCATTAACTTGATCAACACAACCACTATGGAAGCACTCATCCATCAATATCAAAACAGCCAACTAAGGGTTTCACCAACTCAAAGCAAGTAGCAAGACTCACAATCATAAACCCTAGTGCACAATGCTTCCACTACCTCAAACCAGAATTATGCATTCACCAAAACTCTCATCAATGATAACAATGCATAAGTAGTCTTCAACAAACCAAAAACTAGGACTTACACTCAACCAAAGGAAACCTTGTTGAAAACCTTTTCACTCCAATCTTATTTCAGGAATAACATACACCAATCATACTCATAAGAAGAATGTGCCCATACCTTATTGAAGTGAAGGAACCCCTTTGGAAATCTGCCACCATCACAACTTTCTTTTGCCAATCTTCACAAGGGTTAGTAGATTACAAAATAATCAACATTATTCCACCTTTCAATAATCATCACCAAACCCTTTAATTGCACAACTCCCTTTATCTCTCCTAAAACCACTTGTACCATAAAATAAAATAAATCATAACATTGCATAACCTTATAACTCCCAAAACCACTTATACTATAAAATAAAATAAATCACAACAATGCATAACCTTATAACTCTTTCTTCCTTTTCTAAAAATTAATTTTTCATACTTCTATAACAAAACAAATACCTTACACCCTTATCACTCCAAACCTTAACTCTTTTTCTAAATACTCAAAAAGAAAGATCCCAAACAATTTAATATTACAACAAAATATATATTATTTTTTATACCTCCAATATCTAACTTCCCTTCTTTATATTACAGCCAAAAACCCTTATAACTCGTAGGCTTACCTAACAACGCGTATTACTTCCCATCCTTCCATAATCATCCAAAATAGAATAAAATTTAAGAATAATTTAAAGCACACCTTAGCCACAATTTGTGCGTGCTTCTTACGCAAATTGAACTAGAGTCCTCCGCACCCATGTAAGACAAAAATGGCGCACTTCAACTTTTGTCTTTCGTTGCCCTTGGAATGCACATGAATTCTTCTTCCTTTTTATTCACGTGCTTGGGTGGATGCGAAAATATTGTCTCATTTTTTTTATTATCCCTTGCCTTATTTTATATGCACTATGATGCAATGATTAACACGTCGGCACTTCATTAATTTAATTTTAAAATATTAATTTAAATTTTAATTAAATAAAATTTAAACTAAATATTTAAAATTAAATATCTTCATCACCGGGGCACCTTTTTCAACGAAACGAAGAGCCAACTTGGGTTTTAAGAAAAACCCATTTCAAATCTGTTGTCCATGGTTTTAAATAAAACCTTTTATTTTGTCTGCCTTGGTTTTCACAAAAACCCTTCTCGCTTCTTGACATCAATGACAACATCAACACTTTAGCAAAGGCAATGTACCCAATGTACCCAAAATTGCCAACAGAAGCATAGCTTCGTTACAATATGAAAATATGAGATGATCCATCTTCTTACCCACTTGGTTTTTTTAAATATTATATATAACCTTAACCCTAATGCTTAAGGGTTTGTATCTATGTTCAAGTCGGGGCCCAAGCTAGTAACTCCTAAATAATAATTGTTACATATTTATATAACATCTATTTATAATAATTAATGGTTACATCATATGGACCCATAACCTTAGGCACCCAATGTACCGCATGACTATGAAATTATTAATGTGGTTAGTATAGAGTCCTAACATGTTCGTCCCATTCAAAAAATATTTTCCCTTAAAGCTTAAGATGAGGAAACTATTGTTGGAGCTACTAAAGAGATTCCCATGGGTCATCATCCTATTATAAGCCCCACCATTGGACTAAGAATTTAGTGATGGTGTGGTTGTAGATAGTGAGTTCTTTGATCCAAAATATTGTTTGGATCTAAGATGACCAAATATTCATCATCCAATTAGGGAAGTGTCTATTGGACATAAATGCAATTTCTAAGGACTTTCTTAAAATAAGAGATATAGAAGACTAGATGGATCTTGGAAGAAGGTAGTAAAGTGAGCTTATGGGTCACTTTTACAATTCGTTGTGTTACTTAATAGGGGCTATAGAATTTAGCTACAAGCTTATAGGGATCATGTAGTTGCATTTATGTTTACTTATATGGATATATTTGAAGGAAGACCATATCCCCTACATTGAAACTATGCTTTAAATGATGTTTATTTGTGCATTTTACATTTGGTTTTGAGCCATAGCCAAATTTTACTTCAATTGTTGTAGTAGTTTAATATAGTCTTGAAGTGTCAAATCCACCACTTGGATATTATATTTTCTTGGAATATATGAAGAATGTGATGGGAGTGGGTACCCATAAACTGCCTTAAAATGATTTAGTTTGGTGGTTGTATGAAACGAATTATTATACCACCACTCTATCAATGGGAGCCACTTGGCCCTTTGGGTTGGATGCTTAGAAGTAAAATAATAGAGGTAAGTTTCCAAGCATTTATTAATAATTTTTGTTTTATCATCTATCTAGTGATGGTATATGATCTTTTTCTCAGTTTCTACCCTATAGTTTAAAAACTTTCTATAAAAAACAATTAGTGAAAGTAGGATTTTGATTAGACATAATGGATTTTGGTATACCATGGAGACAAAAAATGGATTCCATGAATATATAGGCAATTGTAGAGGTATGGTAGGGGTGGGCTAGGTAATAGAAATGAGTTTACTTTGAAAGACAATCCACCACCACAAGAATGCACAATTTTCCTCTTAGAAACCCTTCAATAAAATCCATGGAAATATTAGTCCATACATTTTCTATAATTGGTAGAGTTTATAGAGCTCCTAGAGAATAAATCATATCTCCTTTCATTATTTTGGAAACATCACACTCAACCACAAAATATTTAATGTACTTTTCCATTCTCACCTAATAAAATGAGTGTTTAGCTTGCTCGTAGATTTTTAAAAAACCTAATGACCTACCATGGTTGAAACATGCATCTCCTTTATTATGTCCTCATGAATGAATGAAGTTTTTAGAACCATAATGCAATCTTGATATCACAATATTTTTCCATCCCATGAGTATCCAATGTTTGAATTGGGGTCTCATTGGAGCTAATTCCTCAAATTTTGCAAGCATGGTTCTTTTCCTACCTTTTCTCAAAGTTGGGTGACCCACTAGGGGAGTGGGAAATTTGTGGCACACAACATGCCTTGATCCTCAAACTAATGGGAAATGGAATATACCATAGTATTTTCCTTCTCCTTTTTACACATAATTTTATAACCATAACCCAATAATTTTGAAACCCATTTATAATGTTCTGGATTTGATACCCTCTATTCCAAAAAAAAATTAAACTTTGATAATTCGTTTTAATGGAGAAATGTTTCCCAATGAGGAAAGGTCACTAGTGATTGATGACATGGATAATGACCATGATTTATTTCTCATAAGTGGAATTCCTTTTATTTTTCTTGGACAAGTTATTACTAGTGAAATCTAGGGGCACCCTTATTGCATTAATACTGCACCAATGCCATGGCCGAAAGCATCACTCTCAATTATAAATGGTTTAGAAAAAATTAAGAGTGGCTAAAACCAAAGTAGAAGTCATGGATTCCTTGATATCCTAAAAAGTATTTTATTTGGTATCATCCATATGAATGGATTCTTATTTAACATGGTAATTAGTAGGGTCACTATTTTTTCCAAAACATTGGATGAATCATCTATAGTAGCCAGTGAGACCCAAAATTTATCAAAGTGATTTGAGATTTTGAGGCTTAGGCCAAATTTGTATAGCCATAATTATATTTTGTTGTACTATAACCCTTGCTTATCAGATGATATGATCCAAATATTTGACTTCTTGTGTTCTAAAGGAACATTTAGATACTTTGACAAAAAAATCATGCTCTTTCAAGAGTTCCAAAATCAGATCCAGATGATGCAAGTGCTCTCCCCAAGTGTGGTAGTAAATTAGAATATTATCAAATAAGAATAAAATAAACTTGTGTAGGTAGGGGTAAAATACATTGTTCATGAGACTGTAAAAAGTTGAAGGTGAATTAGTTAGGCCAAAAGGCATGAAAAAAAATCATAATGACCTTCATGGGTCCTAAATACTATTTTTAGTATGTCTTCTTCTTTGAGTTGTATCTTATGGTATCCAGATAAAATATCTAACTTGTTAGCCCTATATAACCCAACGAGTAACTCATAAATCATCGAAATAGGAAATTTATCCTTTATGGTGATTTTATTGTTTTAGTAAAAGTTTGTACATGGCTTCAATGACCCACAATTTATTTTACTAATAGCATTGGTGAAGAGTAGGTATTGGTGCTAGGTTGAATTGCACTTGTTTTTAATAACTCCTAGACCAA
The DNA here is from genome assembly GCA_028583015.1 of Wollemia nobilis. Taxonomy (NCBI): domain Eukaryota; kingdom Viridiplantae; phylum Streptophyta; class Pinopsida; order Araucariales; family Araucariaceae; genus Wollemia; species Wollemia nobilis. The sequence goes on from JAQPPZ010000101.1 coordinate 885,091, forward strand.
TTTCTCAATTTTTTATTATTGTACATATGTATTCCTATAGGTTTAAATATTAGATGGAAGGCTCTTTAGTACAAGTTCTATTGTATGATTTTGGGATCACTATGGAGTTATCCCCTTGGGTTCCAAAAATACAATCACGTTTAGTCAGAAGTATTTACAAGTTGTTTTGTAGCTCAGAACCTTTGGTATTTTGTGCCTAGACTATAAAAAACTATACCACTACCCCACATGAGTATTATTTTAAGAGTTTATCCATTATATTTAAACTAATGATATAAGTGGATCTTATAGGTGAGCCATGAAGAGTATACTACTACTCCACAATTCAACAAAATTCCATGCTATTTTTTTATTAGGTTGAAATAAGGGGTTTTGAAAGGATATCCAAACCTTTTACAAACCACAAGGAGAGAAAATCAAATAATCTTAGAAGACTATCAATAAAATATTGACCAGGATCCCCCCAAAAAAGGGGGCCCTAAAGGAGGAACAATAAAAAGTAAGACAAAATACAAAGACAACATCAAGGAAGACGAGAAATAGAGACCCCCAGACCACCCTTCCTACACATACTTCTCATATGGAATCTCCAACATGTCATCTAACTTCAACATCCTTTTCCAGAGCTCACCCAATGGAAAAGTAACCTCTTCAGCATAAGTAGCAAACACCTTGATGGTCCTCCTAAAAAAATATCACACCCCGTAGGGGAAGAGTTAACATATCAATTTTGATTTCATATTCCCTAACCTTAAACTTTGCATTTTGATATTTCATTTTAGAAGGTAATTATCCTCCATTGGCCACTAGAAATTTAAAATAATTACATGAATGTATGTATTAGTGTACTTACTTAGCTACTCATGGATCAAATAAGTTATGTGTACTACCAGAATCAATAAGGATTGTGATTATTTACCCCTTAAAATATCCTACTACCTTCATAGTTTGAAGGGTTGAGATTCCTACTAATGCATGAAATACAAATTTATGGTTGAGGTTCTTCTTATGATTCACCCAAATCCTGGTTCTCCTTATCGTGTTGTTCCTCTTCTTATTTGAGAATTTTATTTTCCATTGAATCATCCATATCCATTAAATACAATTTTTGTCATACACATCTATGCCCTAGAGAATATTTCTCATCATAATTATATCATAACCCTTGTGCTATATAGGATTTCACTTCCTTTCTACTCAATTGATTAATTATTAGAGATTTTTATTCCTTGGATTAGATGTGGCCTTGAATGGGATTAGGGGTTTGGCCTATGGAAATTTAGTTAAATACATCTAGGCATTAATGTTTTCTTTGCTAACCTACCCAACCCTATTGCTTGCATCATGGATTGAAGTTTAAACATTTTTACCTCGACCTTTATATATCCTTCAAGACATTGTTAAAACAACCCTAAAATAATCCTTCATCCAAACCCCTTGTTCAGTTAGCCAACTTCTCAAACTAATTATGAAATTCATGAATAGTGAAAGTCTACCTCAATTTTGTTAGAGCTCCTATAAAGTCATACACTAAGGCAAAAATAAGTGAGTAGTTGTTCAAATTCTTCACAAGGTCAAGAGTTGTGAATTACACCAATTAATACCATTGAAAAGCTTTATACTCAAAGTTAAAGGATGCCATGGTGATCCGTAAATATTAGGGAACATTGTGGAGTTTGAAATACTAATATGCCTGACACAACCGACTATCATGATCCTTGTCATTGAACTTGGGAAAATCAAGCTTGTGTATTTTATATTGGGAATTATTATTGACAAGGTCATTGTGCGTATCCTATTCTATATGTATTTTTTTTTGGTAATTATTTTAATATATTAACAGTGGGTTTTTATAGAGGATTCCAAAACCTTATGTACAAAATTAGCCATATTTCTAATGATGCATCATACCTCTTGGATGTAACAATAAGCCTAATTGCAAGTAAAGCCATCCTAATGCTAAAGACTTGGAAACTATAAAAAGGGCTTTTAGGCCTGGAAACCCAACAAAAAAGAAATAGGACAAAACCGAAGGAACACCAATTAGAGCCCGAAGAAATAAAATGAGGAAAGAAAAATAGATAAGACACCATAGACAGCTAAGTAGACAAAATTGCCATGCCACACCAAAACTCGTCAGAGGGGGCTTTCCAAAAACTATGCAAGGAAAGCATCATGAATGGATGTCTTCTCTGGCCAACATTTCCACCTCGAATGGGAAGCGAGACCACCACACGACCGGACATGTGGTTGCGAGCCCTTTGTTAGCCATGTGGTCAGCCACGCGATTACCTTCTCTCAAAGTATGATTTGCTTTCCACCTACCATGATAGGAGAGAAGCGTTCTTGCCTCGAGGATGATGTTGTAGACTTTCCAAGATGGATTTTTGGTGCCAAGAAGGTAATTCACGATGTTGAGTGAGTCACCCTCAATAATAAGAGGCCAAGGATCCTCAGAGAGTATCCGAATACCTTTCAGAGCGCCTCAGGATTTGGCATAGTGATTTATCTAGGAGCCCAAATCTTCACAATAGGCCATCACAAGATTCCCATCATGATCTCTGATAACACCCCCAGCACCAGCAAGCCCAGGATTCCTCTTAACCACTCCATCAAAGTTTAATTTAATCCACGACAAGGGGGGTTTGGTACAAACAATATTCCTTCAACAGGGCCGTTTAACAACCTCCAAAAATGGCCAGAGATTCATCATTTTGAGAATCGCTTCTTCGCTCGAAATATAGGGATGGGGACTAGGAACAACAATAGAATTCTTGATGGCATAGGACAACACCCTTTGAGCAAAAGAAGGGGGCCCTCTAGGAGCTCTACCAAAGATTCTGGCATTCCTCTCTAACCAAATTTTCCAAATTGAATGATGGAAGGAGGCCTCGAGGAGGAAGCGGAGTTTGGGATTCTTGAAAGGATTAGGCCATTGGTGGAAAGCATCTCTGAGGGAACAGGGAGAGCACCATAGGATTTAGAAGGAAGATAGGACAATACTAAGAACAGAGTGGGAAAATGGGCAATGCAAGAATAAATGATCTCTCGTCTCATAATCTACAAGACACAAGTAACACCTGTTGGGGAAGGCAAAACCTCTCTTGTGAAGGTTGTCAATTGTAAGGCTTTTTTGTGGAAAGCAATCCATGCAAAGAAGTTGATTTTAGGGACGACTCCTTTCCTCCACACAGTATTCCACCTGTAGTCCAGAGCAGTATTGGTGGTAAGAAACTCATAAGCTATTTAACAGAAAAAATCCCATCCTCCGTACCACTCCAGATGATTCTGTCATTCCTCCTGGCAGAAGGAATTAAAATCGACTGGAGGATATTTGCAAGAAAGGTAACCTCATTATTAAACCCCTCCATAACTAGAATCTTCCATCGAGAAAAATGGGTGCTCAGATCTATGAACTCTGCCACCCTAAGTTGGGAGTTAGGGTTAGTCAAACCTCTCAGCCCAGTGAGATCTGCCCTCGAACCAAGGGCTTCTTCAGTCGCCCACCTATCCTTCCAAAAGAAAATGAGGTTTCCATCACCCAAAATCCAGCGGACTCCTAGGCTGATCAAATTCCGGGTTTGGAACATAGATTTCCAAAAGGTTGACGCCATGAAGGAGGTCTCAGCATCTAAGAAGGAAATGGGGCCAAGATACTTCTTTTTAACCAGCTTAACCCACTCCACCGGGTCGCTAGATAAAATCCTCCAAGCATGCTTCGCTATCAGAGCCAAATTCATAAGTCTTGATCTTCTCAATCCCAGACCGCCTTGGTCTATCCTTGAACACACCTTGTCCCAGGCAACAAGGGGGAGTCTAGATTTCTCTTCACTGCCAGACCATAGAAAGGTCCTCTGAATCTTCTCAATTTTAGAGTGAACTGCAATCAGAAGCATGAACACTGACATGAAGTAGGTCGGGATCCCCTAAAGACAAGCTTTGGTAAGGGTGGGTTTTCTGGCTTGCGACAGGAGTTTGCCCTTCCAAGTTCTAAGTTTCTTGTGAAGGCGCTCAAGAATCATGTTCCACATATCCCCACTCGCCCTCCCGCTATAAGATAGAGGCAACCCCAGATAGGACGTAGGCATGGAATCAATAGTGCATTCAAGAATTCTAGCAATCCAAAGTTGCTTGCGTAGGGGAGTGTTAATAAAATAGATTTTGCTCTTGATGTAATTGACCTTTTGCCCTGCAACTTACTCATAACAGGATAGGATCCTCTTGAGCGATTTGGCTTGGGCAACGGATGCCCCAGTGGAGATGAGGGTGTTGTCTACAAATTGCTGATGAGTGACAGGATCAACTCTAGAAGTTGGCAAAATGCCAGAAATCTTGTTCTGACGAAGAGCCTCTTTCATGGACCAACTCAAAACCTCCACCAGAAGAATGAAAAGGATGGGGGATAAAGGATCGCCCTGTCTAAGGCCTCTAGTGCTTTGGAAATACCCAGCTAGGGACCCATTGACTAGGAAAAAAAAATGGAGTGGATATACAACTGTAGACAAGGTCAATCTAGTGGGGATGAAAGCGAACTTGAGGAGGACCGCACACAAAAAAATTCGATCAACCCGGTCAAAGGCTTTGTTCATGTCGAGCTTAAGAAAAAGAGCAGCATTCTTGGAGTGGTAAGCGGAATGAAGGGTCTCATGGATAGTGATGACACCATCAAGAATGTTTTTGCCTTTAACAGTGCTTCCTTGACAAGGATCAATCAGGATGGGGAGGACTGTTTTGAGTCTATTGGCTATAGACTTGGTAAGAATCTTGTAAAAAACATTGCACAGGCTTATGGGCCGATAGTCAGAGAAACTTTTGCAGGCAGGAGACTTAGGAATTAGGGCAAGAAAGGTGGAATTGAGTTTTGGGTGGATGGATCTGGAAGCTTGAATAACCCGAATAGCATCGCACACATCCGAACCCACGACCTCCCACATGACTTGGAAGAATCTGGGGGGGAAACCATCAGGGCCAGGGGCCTTATCTGGTTGCATGGAGAACAATGCTTCCTTAATATTGGATGAGGAAAAAGGTTCTAGAAGCTTAATGCTTACCTCATGGGGGACTTTAGTTGGAAAATTGGCGAGCAAAGATTTATGGACCTGAAGGTTGCTGTCCGAAGGAGTGCCAAGAAAATCTTGATAAAAGTCAACCGCTTCGCTCCTGATTTCCTCTATATCCCTGGTAATGTGCCCATCCTTACAAGACACTTCTCTAATCTTGTTGTCCCCTCTGTGCCTCATAGTAGACGCGTGGAAAAACCTCATGTTGGTTTCTCCATTCTTCAACCAAAGGTCACAAGATTTTTGGTGCCAGAACATTTCCTCCCTAGAGAGAATAGAATGAAAGTCCACCAAAAGACTCTACTCTTCCTCCCTAAGACCCTCAGTGTAACCTTCGAGTTCCATATTTTCCTCCAAAACCTTCAGGTTCTCAGAGATGGATTTTTTGGACTCAAAAATGTTGTCGAAAACCTCTCTATTCCAAACTTTTAGTTTTTCTTTGACCATTTTGAGCTTTAGAGCCACCCTCTTAGGAGCATTTCCTTCCACCTTCAATTGCCACCATGCTGAAACCAAACCTTTGAAGTCCTTGTGAGAGATCCACATGGATTCAAATCTAAAGGGGGTTTTAAAAATAGGCCCATCATCCACCTCCAAGAAAATAGGGTTATGGTCAAACCCAATCCTTGGAAGAGCCAAAAGGATAGCCCCGCCAAGGATAGGAATGGCTTCTTGGGACATAAAAAACCTGTCGAGCTTGACTTGAATCAAACCACTCCCAATCCTTCTGTTACTCCAAGTGAAGGAAGCCCCTTTGAGTTCGATGTCGAGTAAGCCATTAGTAGAGACAAGATCCCTGAAGTCCTCCAAGCTGCGGCTGAAGTGGTCGGATCCTCATTTTTTTTTTGAAGGATGAAGGGGACAATTGAAGTCACCCCCTAAAACCCAAGGAAAATTACTAAAATTCTCCCTCATATGAGAGATAGCTTTCCACATTTCTGCTCTCTCTGTGGTAGAATTTGAAGCATAAACGTTGGACAGAATCTAGGAAAAATTGGTGGTTTTGGACTGGAACAGTACATTAATGATTTTGTTGGAAGTTGATAGCAGGCTACCCTCAAACCTCGAAGGGTCCCACAGAACCATGAGTCCTACTATTCCCACTGCAGGGCTGGTCAGACAATTTGCCTTGGCCCAAATGGCCTTCACAACTTTATCAGAGGAGATAGCATCGACCTTGGTCTCTTGCAAAATGAGGATGGAAGGATTAGTCCTACGGAGATCAGCCACTAACCTTCGTTTGGTTGCACCATTCAGTCCTCTCACATTCCATGAGAGGATTTTCATCTGGATAGTTTGAGGTTTTTCTTACCTCCCCTTCCTTTTTGAGGGGGAGGTTTTGATGCATGCGCTTCGTCCGTCTAAGCGCTACAATCATCCAAAACCAGCAAACGCTGGGTTCCATTTGCAATGTCATTTGTTGTCTCTTTGTCCCACCTGTCTTTGTTAGGAGGATGACCCTACTTCCTCTCACTACCAAAATCCACACTTTGCTTTCGGCTCCTCGTGTTTCGGGGGCTAATGTGACCGGATTGTTCACCCCTCCTTCCTAAGAGGTAATCTTCTAGCATCGTCTACGACTGGCTAAAATCGGGATGACCCATATCTTGGGGCAGAGAAACAGTCTGAGTCACAATTTGGGATGGGGTTCATTCCTTCTCTTCCTATGATTCACTTTCCAAGTGGGAGTCTGCTCCTTGCTGATTGTCAGCCTCAAGTTTCTCGGGGTCTAATTGGAGAGTGGGATTCTCTTTAGGCTGAGAGAGTCTAACGCAGACTCTAGAGGGGCCTGGAGATTCATGACCCTTCACATCTAGAAGATTTTACTGCTTCGCCTGACCTTCCCCATGCTCTAGGGGGTTGTCATTTTCACGCTTCTGCTTACCCAGTTTTTGAAGAGGACACTGGGATTGGAGGTGCCCTTGGGACCGACACTGGGGGCAGAAAGCTGGTCTATTTTCATAGACAATAGCTTATTTATGAAGAAAGGTACCTCCAGACCGAAAAGTGATGAAATTTGGGAGTTTTGCCTCCAAATCTGCTAGAACGCAAAAATGGGCTTGGACAAACCTTTTTTGAGCTCGGGTGGGTGGGTCAATGGTGACCAACTCCCCAATGGAGTGCGCAATACCCCTTATGACATTTTCATGCCAGCCAAAGAGGGGAAGATTCGGGAGCCTAACCCATATTGGGGCAATGTTGATGTTCTGGGTATCAGGACTGAAATCCATGTCCCACTTCCTAAGGAATAAACTTTTGTGGCCCAGAAACCATGGCCCGCTAGCCAAAATTTTACAGTAATCCTCCTTATTGTTCAGTCTAATGGCATAAAAGCCTTGGGATAGGGCCGCTAGCCCCATATGACCAGAAGTCCTCCATTTGCTTGTTGCCCACTTTCGAATAGTTTCCATGTCGGGACGGCCGCCAATGAATTTGCCTATGAGGGTAAATTTCTCAAACTCCATGAAGCTTGAAAGAACTTTCACCAGGATGTCCAGCTCATCCCCAACCGAAAACAACTCTTTGGTAAAAAACTCATTTAGGGTTTCTAAGGCCACTACCTGGGCATAAGACTTTTGAGCCCCACCACCCCCTTTGTCTGGTGGGTCCTTACCCCGACTGACACCGTCAACAGCCCGGTCTTCTTCAATGGGTCCGAATGCTTTCGCACCTCCGGATCCCTAGTGCCCTTCGATTGCTTTGCTGTGCGCAAGACACGAACCGTAGCCACTCCCGAGCTCCCCTGCATATGACTTCCTACCCATCGACATCTCCTCCCTCCCCACACTTGGAGACTGTTGCTCCACTCTTCGGCTGTTGGCAACTGTTGGTTTCACCCTTCTACTACTTTGCTGGTCGAAACCCTAGCTCTGCGGCTGCCCTGTGCTCGCTGTTCCTTCGAATTTACTTTGCCTAAACAATTGTACTTTTAATAAACTATTCTATATGTATTGAACTATTGATATTTCCTTCAATTTCACAACTATGGATTTGAAGGTGTGCATAAGTGGATCCTTTTAAGCATCCTTCAACCTTCAATTTTTTTCTCAATTCATGTTTTTACTTTGATATATTCACTATTTAAAATATGCATACAACCTTTCAAGTGTTTAATTTCATGTCCAAATTAGTTTTGCATTTGAGTAAGTTGTTGGTTCAATAGCCCTGTTTGTTAAGACAATTAGTTTTTCTCCATCTCCCTCATTTCTCCTCTAGTTCCTTCATCCATGGGTTTATGATTTGGACCTTCAAAAAACACTTTACTAAAAATAGAATTCCTATTTTAGCAATTATTATATTATTAAGGTTCCTAAAAATTGTTTGGGTTCTATATACTAAGTTGATTAGTTATAACAGATGATTGAAATGGACTATACCACCAAATTACAATTGTTGGATTTTGAAAAAACATTGTGAGTTCTATATACCAAAATGATTAGTGTGACAAGATTACCATAATGGACTAATAAGTTTTTTCAAAAAAAATTAATTAATTGACTATTACACCATGTTCCTACTACACTAATTAACTATTTACTATAAAATATCTATTTTTACCACTGTTTAGACTATCAATATTCTATTTATTATTGATCCCAATAGTATTTACAATTATCACTACACCTGACTATTATTGACAACTACCCTATCTAACATTATTCTTAATTGCTACCAATAACCTTATATTTTGACATCTATATCTTTTGTTACTAACCCTAAAAATTATTTTTATTTGTTAAGAACTATTATAGCATCATCAGTTTTATGATAGGTGTAGTCTCCTTAGTATGCTCAAATCTATGATTAGGGTTTTTAGGTTTGATGGTATATGGTTAGGGTTTGACATACAACAAAATAAGGATAACTCTAGACTAAGGTGTATGAACTCCCTATATCCTTTTGTTACACCACAACAATGATCGATAATGCTCATACTAGTATCTTTAGCCGCTACTCAAGGAGGATTCCATGCATACCCTTAAGTGCACTACTTGCCTCTTCAATAGTATAGGAGAGTAATATTCCTAAGTGTTGTACTTATTTCACTACAAATAGATACACATTCAAAAGCCTACTAGGGCTAAAGAGTTTTCCTAAACCTAGGGGGCCTCCCTATATACTTGAGGGTATGTAGGAGCTCAAGTTTGTATACATGTGTTGTTTAAGGCTTGGGTATTGGATTATGATCACTCCTCACTTCACTAGACACTTGATGTACAATCTAGCTTAGCCAATAATGGTAAATCCTCCATGATATTTAAAACCCTTGACATAGGGTTCCTAACCTATTAAAAAATAAAATAAAAATTTGACTTAGGATAAATCATGAAAAGCACAAAATGAAGGAAAGTTATACCTAACATGCATGGAAAGGCAAGACAAGAAATATTTTAGATATATCAAGATGTGGGCCTAGAAAGCATATTGATACCACTTATTAGAAGACTTGTAGTAAAATAAAGCACATTCACATAATATTGCAATAATAAATGGAAATTAATACAAATAATTAACAATTGCAACATGAAATGGAAATGCAATAGATTATATTGCGAAAACAAAAGCACAATATAGAATCACATCACTTTGAAGGAGAAACCTCCTTGAAAGAAAATATTTGTTACAGTATAAAAATATGAGATGATCCATCATCTTTCCTCCTTGGTTCTTTTAAAGACTCTAGATAACCCTAGCCATAATGATAAAGGGTTTCCATCCATGTGCAATTGGGATCCCAAGCTGGTAACTCCTAAATAACAATCATTACATCTTTATATAAAGTCTCTTTATAATAAATAACAATTATATCATATGGTCACATAAGCCTAGGTACCTAATGTACCACATGTTTATGAAATTATTCATGTTGTTAGGATAGGGTCCTTACATATACTATTCAAAATAACGATATTTGGAGAAATATGTGAGTTCCAAGTGGATCTATAAGACCGAGTATAACAATGGTGGAAATATTAAAATACATAAGGCTATAATTCTTGTTAATGGATACACACAAAGGTACAAAAATGATTATAATTACATGTTTGTACCTATAGCAAGGCAAAAATTATCATAATGATCATTTATATGGCATCCCAAAGGAGATGGAGTGTGAATCATTTGGATGTGAAAAGTGTCTTCCTGAATGGGTACATATAAGAAGAAGCGTATGTATAACAACCATAATGTTTTGAGGTTATAGGTAAATAAGACTTTATACAAAAGCTAAATAATGCCTTGTATGGACTCAAGTAAGCACCAAGGGCTTGGTATGCTCAAATAGATAAATATCTTCAACAAATAGGCTTCAAAAAGATAACAAGTAAGCCTAGCCTCTACTCTAAAAAAAAGTCATTCTTCTTGTATGTTTGTGTGTAGATGATCTTATTTATGTGGGAAAAACTCAAAAATGCTATAATGAATGAGTTCAAAATGAACTATTTGGGTTTAATATATTACTTCCTTGGAATAGAGGTTCATCTATGTGAAGATAAAAAAATTATTTGTCAAACAAAGTATGCTAAAGATATGTTGATGAATTTTTATATTTATAAATGTATAAACCATTTCCCAGTTCAATTCCTCATGGTGTATTGTTGTGCAAGGATTATGGATATGAGAAATAAAATATGGTAGGTTATAGGAATATAATGAGAAGTTTGATGTTTCTCACTAGCATTAGACTAGATATTACTTATGCTGTTTCTCTTATTTCAAGGTACATGAATAAACATTTCAAATTAATTTTAAGGATGCTAAGATAATTTTGAGGTATGTGAAAGGTAATATTGATTTTGGCATCCATTATTATACAAATAAGGAGATGGATCTATTTAGTTTTAGTGATACTAATTAAGGTGGCAACTTGTATGACCAAAATTCTACTTATAGCAATTGTTTTTCTCTTGGTTATGGATTGATCACATGGAGATCCAAAAAGCAAGGATCAATTACTTATTCCTCCAAAAAACCTAACTATATTATATTCACTTTAGCTAGTGCATAAGCTTTGTGGATTAGGAAGATATTGGAGGAAATTGATAAGAAACAATGTCATCCTATAGTCACTTTTTGTTATAATATGGGTACAATTTAACAGGCCAAAAATCACATGCATCATAGTAGGTCTAAACAATTTATTTTGAAGTATCATTTTATCAAGGATGTGGTACAAAAGAAAAGAATAGAGTTGAAGTACTAGAATACTCAAGAATAGCTTGTTGATATGTTCACAAAAATATTTTCCAAAGCTTAGCTTTTAAAACTTAGAGATAGTCTTGTAAGACCTCTTAACATCAAGGTGGATAATGTTAAAAATGTGATGCTGAGAAAAAATACATAATACTCCTATTCATGTTGTGGATAAATGTCAACTTAGTAATTCACTTCAATATTGTAATTGAAGGTGTGCATATTCTCTTTCATGTTTATTAGGTTATGGAATATTTAACTAAAGGGAAGAAAAAATATCATTTCTCTTTCCCGAAAATAACATAGAATTTGTTAATTTTTGGTAGTGTAGTGAGTGAGATGATATTTAGTTGTTATTGTTTTTATAATGACTATAGTATGATCCTAAAAAAAAAATATGATGTTTTTGGCTTAGTATTTTTTAATTTAGTGAAAACCCCTTGTTTGGCTGCCTTGGTTTGAGAAACCATGACCAAGGGGTTCTAAACCATAAAAATCACCCGAGAGTCATGCTCAAACCTGATCGCACCAGCATTATAAAATGGATTTTGGGTACCTGATGTGCATTTGGTAGGATGGAGATTCTAACTAGGGACCTCCCTTGGAGGATTTCCCTACCCTCTCCAACTCACCTACAAAATGTGGGTGTTTGGCTTAGTATTGTTGCTTTAAATTTCTAGTTGTGTAAAATGGTTGTGTAAAATTTTTAATGATGTTAAATTCCTTTACGTTGTGCAAAAGAATAATCACTATGTCAAAGTGTTGTGTTTTATCCCGCTATGGGATGGAGACTACCTACCCATTTTTCATACTCCATCGATAGCTCCAAATCCATATATCTATGGCATATTTTTGGTTCTCTTGCTCTAAGATTTCTTCCTTTGGCCTTTTATTTCTCTGTGAGCTCATCTATTTTCTTTCCTACATATTTTGAAGATGTCCTGGCTTCATAGGAGGTTGTTCTTGTTTCAGTGCTTATTTCTTGGGTAGTTGGGGTTCCAAATATTCAATGTCTCCTTTGTAGTGGGTGGGCTTCATTCTTCCTAGTTTGTGGTGTTGTTTTGGGTGAACCATTCTTCGCTTATTTCTCTAGCCTTGGGAGGAGGTCTTGTGCTATCTTGTTTTTGCAAAGATGGGTTTTTTGTGCCACCTTCACGTTCAAGTGATGGAGCGTTTGGGTTTTATGTATGTCTTGAGGTTTGTGGCCTGTGTGACCCTATTTTCTATGGTCATTTTGGTCTTGGGGGGACCCTATGTTGTCTTGACATCCATAGAATAAGGGCCATGATGATGGCTTCTAGGCTTTAATTTCCAAAAAATCCTTTGTCTATTTTTTCTTGGGGATTTCTTTGGAGCTCTTCACCACAAAGTTCTTTCTAGTCTTGGTAGAGGACCAAATGATCTCCTATACTTCATGGGTGATGGCTCTTTTCTTAAATACTTAGGTTAGTCAGATTTTGCAGGTGGTCTTTAGATCAGGCAATAGGTTTTTGGTAGTTTTTTGCATATCTTGAGTTTGGTGGCCTGTGGCACTATTTTTTGTGGTTCCTTTGGTATTGGATGGGTACATTGTGTTTTTACAACATCCATAGAAGTAGGGCCATAATGAAATTTTTTTAGCTTGGATTCCCTGAAAACCCTTTGTTGGTTTATTCCTGGAGGTTTCAATGGATGTCTTCACTATGAAGTTCTTTCTGGTCTTGGATGGGGACCATGTGCTTTCATGTCCTTCATGGGTGATGACTCTATTTTTCTATCTCTAGGTCAGTTGGGCTTGGTGGGTTTGGCTTGAGAGACTTTTTGTTGCACCCTTCCTTTCTAAAAGTTTGTTTGGTCATTTAGGGTGACTACATTTTTCATGATGGTCATAGAAGCTGGGTGGTTTCACAATCCCATGGCCAACTTGTTTGAAGGTTTTGGTGGTATTAGATATTTGGCTTATTTTTCTTCATGCCTTGCAATTTTGCATCGTTCCCTAGAAAATATTCTTTCGTTGTGCGGTTTTTTAGTGGTTTCCCCTACATGGGAAATGTTTCCTTTTCTAGCAATTTCTCAAGTACGAGAAACAGTTCCAATTTCAATGGTTTCCCCTATGCAATAAATAATTCCAAATCCACTGATTTCCCCTACATGGGAAACATTTTCAATTTAGATGGTTTTCCCTACATGGAAAATATTCAAATTTAGTGGTTTCCCCTATGTGGGAAAAATATTCAAATTTAGTGGTTTCCCCTGTGTGGGAAAAATATTCAAATTTAGTGGTTTCCCCTATGTGAGATTCAACTTCAAATTTGATGGTTTCTCCTACATGGGAAACAAATTCAAATTCAATGGCTTATCCTATGTGGGAAACCATTTCATTTTTTATGGTTTCCCTTGCATGGGAACTATTTTCAAATTTAGTGGTTTTCCCTATGTAGGAAACAGTTTCATTTTCAGTGGTTTCCCCTACATGGAAAATATTTTCAAATTTAGTGGTTTCCCCTACACGAGAAACAACTTGAATTTTTGTTCCTATTAGGAGATGTTTTGGAGGAGATCATCTCTTGGGTTGCCTCTAGAAAGCTATTTTTTCTTTTTTCCTCTTTGTAATAAGGTTTGGGAACCCTTTCAAAACTCCTTCTTTCTGACTATCAAACAAAAGTGTTGCATTTTTCTTTGATCATTGTTTTTAAAGGAAAAAATGTAAAATTTTGACCAATTTTAAGAGATATATTTGAGGCTAATCCCCTCCTACTACTCTTGATGGGATCACTCAATATACATAATGCATAGGTCTCACTCTCTAAACCATTTTAATCTAAGTTGTGATCAAGTATATAGATATCCAAATTATGATTGTTTTTTTTTTTGTATTTACATGGTGGAATCGGTAGCCGCCACGAATCCGAGCAGGCTGTCCAGCTTTTATGGTCGCCAGTATTCTGCGTTGTCTGCCACGAAAGTTGCCACATAGATATTCGCATAGTATGCCCCTATAACCACCATGCCACAATCATTTTAAACCTTTTATGCCGCTGAAAGCACCAGGAAAGGGACAAGCATTCAGTCCGACGAGGCTCGAACCAAATTATGATTGTTAGGAACAAAAAAAATATATTTTTCCCAATTCATTTTATCCCTATCCTACCCTAACCATTTTTGTTGTTTTATCATAATCTCTAATAAATTCACCTATGTGTATCATGCTCAAATCAAATTTCATTGGTTAAACTTGATTTTCCCTCTAAAACTTGAGGGGGAACATAGGGGTACAACAACATTTAATATTGTTGCAAAGACAATTTTTTTGTCATTAGTAATCAAAACATCATAAACATCAATAATATTAAATCCTCTATCCTAATCAATATGAAATGTAATTGTCTCAAAATTAGGGCAAGTACGCTAGTTCTTGACATGTTCATCATTCAATGGATGCATAAAAATGAGAAATGCAGACACCCAATATTATAACATGTCATAAAATCCTAAAAAACTTAGTAACATGTACCTCATCAAGTCAGTCAATCATCTGGATCAATTCGACTAGCTAAATACTAATCAAAGGGATATTTAATGATATAAATTATAAGTGTCATACTCAAGGTAGAAGCACTGATGATGTTATTAACTAATTGACAATGCTTTTGCCAAATTTTCATATCTTATCTTTGCCCACCTAGTCATCCTAGAAATAATTATTTTTAACATTAATTTTTGTATCCTTAGCACTACCAATGTTTATGATGTTAGTGCTATTTGTTATCAAAATATAAAACAGAAAATACAATAAATTTACAAGTGTCATCTACCTATCAAATATAGGATCTAACATTCTAATCATGCTTGCCATCCTCTAACACCTATCCCCTAACTTGATTTCCAATAAAAATACCTTCAACATTCCATTTTTATCTCCCATAAAATGTACCAACCTTCTTGCATGTCAACCTTCCATCCTTGTCCCTCCAATCTAGCTACCCCTCTTCATGCATCTTATCACCCTTACAACCTATAATTCAAGGTAGATCCTCCAAGGGATCCATGACTACTATAAAGACCCTTAGGGATAGTTTATGTAGCAAAGCTTTGTTATATTTGCATATCATTTATAATCAAATATTCAAATAGAAAACCTACCAAATTCCTTAATGAAATTATTTTAAGCAATACTTTTGAGTATAAGTGTTCTATCCATTCAAAGCTAGAGCTAGTGTAATGAGGTGGTATCCATTCAAAGGTTGGTTTTTATGTGAAATCCAATTGATGTTCATGCAAAGTGGAGTTCTTGAAATTAAGGTTTTAGATAGTTGCATTTTCATAGGTATTGGATTAGAATCTCTATCAAGATCAAAAGAATTTATCTCTTATCCCTCATATTTATTGCATCTTATTTCATCTTGTGTTTTAATCCTAGTTTTAGTTGCCTCTTTAATTAGACAATAAAATTTGTCTTATTTTCATTTATTTGCATCTAATTAGTAGAAAATCATTGTATTTAGGATGTCTATACCATATTGGTCAAGATACTATAGTCCATCATAGGTTTATAAACCCAGAAACCTACCTTTTTGCATCTACAAGTAAAAGCACTATAGAATTGTAATGCCAATAATGCTACTATGCTTTTGCTTTTATGTAGTATATATTATAACCTTTTTAGTCTATAATTTTTTATATAAATTGAAAGTGCTATCCATAATCAAAAGTACCAGTGGTGCTACTACTCATCTATGGCACTTTTGCTATGAACCAGACACCATTCCTATTTTTTTATCTTTAATTCTATCTTTTATAAACAAGGGGTCTAATACCATCCAATTGGATGATAGCCATCCTATGATTTAGGTAGTACCTTTTTCATCTAACTATTTTTTGGTGTTGTGTGTTTATAGGTATTTTATAGAAAAAAATAAATCTATATAATTGCAGGCAAAAGCACCATAGGATAGAAGTGTTGATAATGATTCTATAACTACAACACTATTGCCAACGAGAAAAATGTTTGTCCCCTTAGCTTGGTCTTTTTTTCCTATCATCTTCTATTTTCTACTTGATTTATGTTTTCTATTCTTTTAATTCAAAAAAAAATAAAAAAAAATAGTTATATTGTCTTAAGGGAACATCATTTAAATATTAGCATATTTAAAGCTAACACCTAAAGTAGATCTTACATCAACGTTTAGAAATAAACTACATATAGAATAGGATTGTGCTTGTTGCATTTTCATTGTGCCCTTGACCAAAATAAATACAAAATAAAATATTTCTATATTAACATTAAAAATTAAAAGCATATTATCTTAAATATATTTTCTACATCTTACTTTATTACATTTATAGTTAAATATTTTTTAAGTTTTAGATTAAGGTAAAGTATTCAAAAATTAAAGTCTTCCACTAGAAATATCATATAACAAAATTCATACATTGATTAAGGAAAGGGTCAGATGTCTCACTCCACTAGAATCAAAGGAAAACCCTTAGCGAAGGAAAATTATGTGTGGACCCCAACTCATTGGTGGTTCAAGTTAAACTTTGATGGGGTTTCCAAAGGAAACCTAGGGGAGACAAAAGGAGGAGGAATTATTTGCAATAGTAAAAGTGATATAATTATAACCTACTTCAAGTACCATGGAAAGTCCATAATAAATTAGGTGGAGGCTAGAGCAGCCCTGAAAAGCCTTAGAATTGTAAGTCTAGGAATTAAAAATCTAAAGGTAGAAGGAGATTCACATCTTATCATCAAAATCCTAAGGAAGGAATGGAGAAATAAATGTAAGATCAAAGTCATTCTAGAAGAATTTCATGATGTTATTCAATCCTTTGAGAAGATAATTTTTAACCATACCTATAAAGAAGACAATAAAGTTGCTAATAGCTTGGACAATTACAGGGTCCACTCAAGATCCAAGGTAGAGAAATTTTGAAGAATATCACTAAAATTATAGAGAAGGATTGGCAAAAGTGGTCAAAAAAATCATAAAACAGATTGAATTAGATTAAGTGAAAATCCTAGAAATAACATGGTAGGAGGTACTGTTATGTTTATTCAAGTGAGTTCAACACAATTTTGGATAGATCTACAAATGCTAAGTTGATTAGAAATAAGTATATATAAACTTTAATTTTAATTTCAAATTAAATAGAGTACAAATGCTAAATTATGGGAATACAGGGGAATGCATTGTAAAAGAGAACATGCCTCTTTCAAAACCTGATCTTTACCCAATAAAACAAAAAGGTAAAATATTCAAAAGAAAATATTAAGAAAACCAAGGTTTCTTTAAACCTAAAACACTAAAATTAGAATCTTTAGAAAAAAACATTTGCTATCCTCAAAGTGATAAGTAATAGATATAACACTAAATCGAACATAGGATCTAGTTGTGCCTATACCCATATATAAGTTGTACTTTTTGTATCATAGTATAACCATTAATGTTTCTTAAAAGTAAATCATATCCAATTATTGACAACTTGGAGATATCAAGATAAACATCAATGAATGGTGATTTACCATCCCTTACCATAACGTATGGTGAGTGAACTAGAAGGAAGTAATAAATAACTATGCATTATTTGGAATGTGAAGGTTCTTTATCAATTGATAGCCACATATACCTAGCATGAGATTCAAGCTCCTCTACATGAATTTTGGAGGTTAAAGGTTCTCATGTCCCCTAAATATCAAGTCATGGTAAACTTATGTTCTATACTTAGAAAACTAAATGAATCCAAGGTAGTTTGATGGAGGTATATTTCTTGCTTCATGAGTCTCTCTAAATAATATCAAATATTTACCCCGTATAACGTCAATTGAATAAATTAGAGAGAAGAAAAGAGAACCTTCATAATTCAAGAAATTAATTAAGATAAATGTATAAGAACAAAGTTTCAACTTAAAGCATCATGATATTTTATTAGGCTATGGTTCATTCCATAAAGAAGATGTATTATCACATACTACATATTTTCAATTCCTTATAACAACCCGTCAATGTTGTTCTCTAGATTCAAACTTTACAAATTTTAATTCTTCATATTATTTCCTAGGTATATACTCTGAAGAGATTCCTTTTCAGTTTCATAGCAACTGGCTTATCATGTATGTTATTAATCAGATGATCAAAGAGTTATCTAGTAGATACCATACCTTCTCTATTAGTCTATATCTCATGAAGGCGACCCATTTTTTATTAGATTATTCAAACATTCCTTCATAGTGTGGTAATTTCTACCAAAAAGTTCACACATCTTGTGTCTAAAATATATTCCTTTGTTGAAAATCATTTCTTTGATTTTTATATCTTTGAGAATTTTTTCTTTATCGGAAGCACTATGGAGGTCTTATCCATATTCTTAATGGTCACTTCCATTTTTTATTTGAAAGAAATATTTTATTCTTCATTTATTGTATGTGACATCTCTACTTTTTGAAGTAGGTTCACTAATTTTTAAAATCTCGGTATATGTTTAGTGATATTTAATATTGTCATAAAAACATTGTAATTTGATGGAAGTGATCTCAAAAGAATTGGAACTATTGTTTCATTAGATACCTAGTTTGTAATGCTTATAATTATGCTCATAAATAAACAAATTTTCTCATGAAAAATATTCTCCCCACTCTTCATATTCAAGCAATGGAACTAGCTCTAGAGAAATAGAATTTGATCTTGATTCTTTACTTCAACTATTATTTGCGGCTTCTCCCATACATATTTTATCATGATTGAATCCTAAATATATACTTGTAATTCATATGCTAATTTGAATATGGTGATTAATATTACCTTTCTATTTTCCTTGTCAAACTTTGTTTGATCTTTCCCTTATACAATAGGATGGGTAATGGTTCCATCTACAACTTGCCATACTTATTCAAACTCAAGCTATGTTCTAATTTTGGTTTTCTAGGCAATATAATTATTCCCCCTTAATAGTTGGGAATTGGGCAACAAAAACTTTGATGCTCTACTAGCTATAGTAAAATTTCACATAATTTGAATATTTTTCTTTGATTAAATTATCCTTAGAAAATGCTTTCTGAAATTATATATAAGCCTATACTTGTGATTCAATTGACGCATTGAATTATGAGAATAATAGTGTCTCGACAGGAAAAAATAATAGCTAGAGAAATATTCTTCCTCTAAGGAATATTCTTTGAAATATTTCAATATTTTATTTTCTATCCAAAAAAATTCCTACAGTTGAGATAAAGGAGTGAATGGGATTTTATTTTCTTCAATGTTCTTCCCACTACCAATGTGGGATATTTTCCTTGAGCACGTCCATTTAGACCAATGTTTTCACACATCTACATGTCATAACTTTGGCATATATTTACTCTTTAGGCATAAATTTATAATTTTTATGGTGTCCAAGATATTTAGACAATACCTTGAGTGATGCATCCAATCAGATAAAATACCTTTAATTTTCAATGCAACTTTCATTGACCACAAAATTTCCTACTCACTTTGTCTTGTTAATTCAACTTCTTTAGCAACACATTTGTATTGATGGATGCTTAGTCTAACATATGAAATATTCTTTAACAAATGCTTGATTTTTTCTGCCTCATGATGATAGATTTTCTAATATTCTAAAAAGTACGGGTGATTATTGTTGTGTCTTGGACATATTTGAAAGTGTCTAAGTACCCCATGGATCATGCTTGAAGGATATTGATCTCATTTCATGTTATACCTTGTTATTTATCCTTTGTCTATGCACCCTCTTGTATTGTTTAATATGTGTGTGTGTGTGTATGTGTGTCCAAGTGCTCATACTAATTCTTTGTAAGGAACTTATGGTCAAGATTTTATCAATGCATGGGCTTGTATCTTGTGAAAATTATGAGGTGCTTGTGGATGATCTCCATTTACACACATGATCTTCTAGCATCTACATTTTTCTTGTTCATTTTTTTAAATGTAAGCTTCTTAGACTTGTTTTCATAGAGTTTTTGAACTAGATAAGTAGCACCAAAATTATGTTCACTAATGGTTGGATGATGTAAATGTGTCCATGTCTTACTTTTACTCTTGGAGTGGTGATTCAATATTTTTCTTAAGTTGGAAGTGCATGCTTTTTAGAATATTATTTTCTCAACTTGAATGTTTATGACCCATATGCCCTATGAATAGGGTTATGCGTAAGGGGTCAGCCCCAAAATATATTTATAAAAATTTAGTGAATCATTTTCAAAATCCAGGTGAATAGTTTCGAAACACATGTATAAGGTTCACTATTAATAGGGGTAATGTTAAACATTTAAACTTAAAATGGTCAAATTATTATAAAATTGAGGCTAATTGACCAAAAAATAATTTTGCACCCATAAATTTTTGGCTAATGGATCCTGATCAAGGATCCCAAATATTAGCCAATTCCAAATTTTAAAAATCCTAATTCTAGCCAATTTTGTGAAAATAGCCACTATGCATAACCCTGCCTATGAAATACATGATTTTTTTATTAGGTAAATAAAGGGGTGGGTTTTTTGAACAAGGTCCCCAAAACCTATTTATAGTAAAGTTTCATACATCCACATAAAAACAACAAATCCCTAGCAATACTTAATCAAAACTAAAGCATAATAAGTTCAAAGAACACAAGCTTATACTGAGAGGGGGGGTTGAAAATATACAATCACTTTTTACTTTTCTTTCCCAATCAATATTATGCAATTTATAGATAGAAATATCAACAACAGTAATCAAAGCAATGCACACATCACCACACACAATAGAGACACCAATTTAATGTGGTTCACCCAACGTGGTCTGCTCCATGGAGAAAATATTTCACTAAAATTTTCTCAATCAATATCTTGGGAATCCTTTCCCTATTACAATATTTATGGACTTATGTCCAAAGGAGACACCAATCCCCTAATCAAGTTTGTGGATCCTATCCACTGGAGAAATCCTTTCTCATTTTCTCTAACTGGTGATCTTCTAGAAGAACTGTTGCCCCCACTACTCTGGATAATGGATCTCTATCCATTGAAGACATCTATCCTCACTGCCTTGGCTAATGGATCTCTATCCACTGGAGACTGTCATTCTCTATACTCTATCACCTTCAAATATTTGTCTCAAATATATACTAAACATAGTCCTTCGATCTAGCACAAATATGCTTAATATTTGTCTCTGGTCTGGCACAAACCTATCCTCAAATCTGCACCAAAATTTGTCCTCAAATATACACTAAATATAAATATATCCTCAATATCTATCCTCTAATCTGCACTAAAAATAGTACTTCGGTCTAGAACAAATATGTCCTTAATATATGTCCTCTGATCTACACTAAACACAGTACTTCAGTCTAGAACAAACCTATCCTCAATCTTTGTCCTCAAGCCTTAACACAAATCTTGACTCAATTACAAATCAACTCTACTGGATCTGCCCCAAACCTTAACTCAAGGTTTGAACAAATCAATCAATCAACTCTAGTCTCAAGTCTTCTCAAATACTTATCTTAAATATGCCTTGTAAGCTTCCATAAAAGGTCACACTAATATATCCACAAGTTCTCTCTAGAACTTGTCCAAATATGCTCAACAAGTCCTCACTAGAACTTTTCCAATCCTTTTCTACAATTCCTCACTAGAACTTGTCCAAATCTACTCAACAAGTCCTCATTAGAACTTGTTCAATCTCATAGAAACATAAAGATAATTATTAGAGACTCGATATGCTTCACATTCACCACAATGCTCAGTCACTTTCAATCACTCTTTTTAACATAGAAACATATAGAGAATTGTTAGAGACTCAATATGCTTCACACTCATCATAATGCTCAATCACTTTCAATCAATATTTTACCATAGAAACATATAGAGAATTGTTAGAGACTCAATATGCTTCACGCTCACAAAATTATCAATCACTTTCAATCTCTCTTTTATTACAAAAACATATAGAGAATTGTTAGAGACTCAATATGTTTCACATTCATCACAACACTCAACCTATTTCTTAAATCAATTCAGAATGTAGAATAATTTATTTTACAGAATTTGAACTATCACATCAACACATCAACTTGACTAGGCTCAACCAAATCTTCTCAACCAATAAATCCTTGCTTACAAACTTTAGTCCAAGTATATGAACACTCACTCAAATATTTCCAACAATGCTTATAAAATAATCTTCACATAACAATGATACTCATGATCTTTGCAAACCCTAGTTCAAGTTCTTCACTCAACCAATCACTTCAACAACAATGCTTATAAAACAAGGTTTTATCAACAACTCTTAATTCCTGAAAACCTTGAAGCATTAATTCAAAACACACTCAACAATGCTTACCAAACAATCCTTTTCACTCCAACTTTACATTCACAACATTGAAAAATCACTCACTAGGAAGAATGTGCCTATACCTTTTATTTGATGTAGAAGTGACCTTAGAAACCTGTCTCAATCACAATTTTCTCTTTTACCAATCTCAATAGTTAGATGATAAAATATCACACTAACTTCTTCACAAAATAACTCTCAATTACAAAAATAATCAAACATAATTACACCTTATTACTCCTTAAAATGATATCCAACACCACAAATATTTTATCAAAACACTTCTTCCAAAATTCTTACTCATAAAAAGAACATTTTAACAATTCAGTTTCATCACAACCCTTTTCAGAAATATCTCAAAAACAACCCAAACTCTACTTATGACTCCCTACTTAATATTACATTAATTAAATAAATCACTTTATAAAATAATGCAATAAATTAATTTTCCACTTTACTAAGGTAAAAAAATATTACCCTAGCTTTGACTTTAACAAAAATCAATCCTTCATACACAAAATTCTTTCCTCAACACTTAGGTTAATTTCATAACGTAACTTCCACCTTATTCCTCCTAAACCTTAGCAAATGCAAAATAAAAATACTTTCAGAGATTTATTACCCTTTTTGCAATCCGCAAGGCTCAAACTTACACCAAACTCTCCACAGTGCCTTGGCCATGGCTTCCACGTCGTGTGAGCCATGTGCTCCACTTGGAGCCTCAAAGCGCAATATGTGCTTTGACTTCCTCTCAAACCTTAAGAGCCCTTGGCTCTTCCTTCAACGCGGCGGTAACCAAACTTCGCTGGAGGCATTTAATTCAAATTTTGCACTAGATCTTTGTATAATGCGGATACTATTATTTTGGATGCCAATATTTGGAATGGCTAAGGTATTAATACCTAATGCCTTATTTTTCATGCATGTCGGTGAAGGAAAATGCGTTGGGGAGTCAGTGCTAACATTTGCCTTCAAATTATTTTAAATTATAATTATTTAAATTCCAAAGAATTTAAATATTATAATTTTAATATTTTAAATCTTCTTTGGGATTTATTAAAAATTAAAGCCTCCTTAGGTTTTAGAAAACCTTTTTAATTTTCCCACCTAAGGTTTTAATAAAAACCTTTTACATAATATTTAAAAATAAATATTATGAAGCTCTTTTGCCATCAACATTTTGCATTGCTCCTTTTGACCTTTTGACATCAACGACAATTCATTCCTTGACATCAATGACAACTTCATTAACTCAAAATGTCCAAAAATATCCCCCTTTGTCATTGATGGTAACCCAAATTATTTTTACCAAAACTTGACATTTTTCTTGTTCTGCTCCCCCTGGGAAATTGCTCCCCCTGACTCAATGCTTTCTCCTTAAACCAAATATCTCCCCCTTACTCAAATATTTCCCCCTTTGACATCAATGGCAAAGGGTCACCTTTGGGGCTCGGGGCTAAGAATGAGTCTCTTATCTTAGCCCCTCCCCCACCTCTTAAGGTGGTTAATTCTGGGGTGGGAGTATTTCTACTCCCAACAAACAATGTTCTTTACCTTTGTCCTCTTTCCTTCTCATATGATCTTTTTGATTCCTTTGACTGTTCATGTTCATTTTCTTGTTCTTGTTCCTATCCATATTCTTTTTCCTATTTCTATCCATATTCTTGTTCTTGTTCATGTCCATGTCCATATTCTTGTTTCTATTCATATTCCCGTTCTTGTTCCTGTTCATGCTTGAATATGGAATGTCTACTCTACACCACTTTGTTGTATGTCCATAATTATTACACTTACAACACTTAATGTTATTATTCCTTGGAGGTGCAAATCTCTTGGGATTTCTCCTAGTGAAGCCATATCTATTCCTGGCATGAACCCTACAATTCATAGCCTTATGACCAAACTGATTACATGAGTAGCAATACCCATGGAAAATTTATCTGCTTCTAAAGTTCCCATATTCCTGTCTTTCATGTGTCCTACACTATGAAGCCATGTGCCCAAATTTATGACATGAGAAACATCATCCATTGAAATTTCCTTGCCTTGACCTCATTGGTCTCTTAGTATCTCTTTCTCTATACTGGTTCATGTTCCATTTGTTTCTTCTTTGTGCATTGTTCCTTTCCTTGTTGAAATTTCAGTTGTCCAACTCATCCTCAAAAGTCTCACTTTCTCTTCCAATGTCTTCTTCTGAAGTTTCTTCTTCTAAAGTTTCTTCTTCTTCGGGACTTGAGGTTGAATCTTCTTCTTGTTTCTTTTGAGCCTATTCAAAACCAAAACCTATTTTTTTGTTGACCTTCTTTGTACCTTGATCATCTTATCTAAAATGTTTGAGCTCTTCCTAAACTTGTGTAGCTTGTCATTGGACTTTTCAAATTCTTCTCTTAGTAGAGCTACTTCTTGTCCTAACCTTTTAAATTCTAAGACCGTTTCTTCTAGCTTATCTTTGAACTTATTTGTCTTAGCTATTGACTTCTTTAGATCATCTATAAGTTTTCCTCTCTCTTCATCACATTATTGAAACTGGATCTCAAGTTGGGAGTTTTGCTTTCTTACCTTATTTAAAGTTTTAAGAGCATAAATAAGCTCTCCCTCAAGATCAACTCCTCCTTTTTCTGATTCTTCCTCTATTTGTTTATCTTTTTCAACATCTTCATTTTCTTTTGACTTGTCTTCTATAGGGTCACCTTCTTCTTCTTCTAGTGCCAT
This sequence comes from Wollemia nobilis, assembly GCA_028583015.1. Classification (NCBI taxonomy): domain Eukaryota; kingdom Viridiplantae; phylum Streptophyta; class Pinopsida; order Araucariales; family Araucariaceae; genus Wollemia; species Wollemia nobilis. The sequence goes on from JAQPPZ010000101.1 coordinate 910,370, forward strand.
TAGAATATTCTCTTCTGGTCCTTCAAGTGCATCCTCATATTCATCATCACTGAAACTGAAACCATTTCTTGTACAACTATATTCAATATGTCCAAAATTACCACATATAAAATACTTGAGAATTAGCGGTGACATTTTTTTAACTTCTTATTTTTCTTCAATCAAAAATAGGACTTCATATTTATCATTGTCTAAGAAACTATTATCACTATCACTTGAGTACTTACTTGCCTTGTCTGCATAGTAGCTCTTCTTTTGTCTTTGAAAGAACTTCTTTCCTTGTTTGCTTTGTCCATCATTGCCTTTCTTTTCATACTTGTATCTTTTTGATTCCCTGTTCCTGTGATCTTGTTTTTCATCGTCATTGTTATTTTTAGCTTCTTGACAATCAGTTGCATAGTGACCATACTTTCCACAATTGAAACATATAACTAATTTTACATCTTTAAATCTTATTGAATATTTATTCCTTCTACCATAATTTGCTTCTTCATCACTGGATGACTCATTTCTTGATTCTGACTTCTTACCCTTTGTCTTCTTAATCGCTTTGAAGGTTGCTTCCTTCTGAATATTAGGTTCATATTTTGTTCTTAACTCAAAAGCTGTAAGAATACCAAGTAACGTATCTCTTGTCAAATAATCACCATCCTTTGCTTCTTCTATAGCTAAAATATTTTCACTAAACCTTGTTGGGAGAGATCTTAAGATCTTATCACAAACATCAGCTTCTTCAACCTTAAGTCCAAGTCCTTGCATGGCATTAACAACCTCATCTACCCAAAGTAGATAAGTACTAATTTTTTCCTCATTCTTCATTCTTAATTCTTCAAATTGTCATGTAGACACCAAAATCCAACACCTTTGAAACCACATTTGTCACCCCCACCATTAAACCCTGCATAATAAATTATATGCCTAAGTTCTAACTTAGGGATATAAAATCCTACACATTATCCTATTTTCCAAATTTATTAAATCTATAAAATTACCCTAGGATACCCTACTTGCCCACTGGACATGTGTCCTGGACACCTCACTCAACATCTTTGGTACATCTCACCCACTCCTATCCCCTTGTCTTTACACATGGGACAGATTCCCAACACCCATGCCACATCTCACCCACTTGTGCCCCCCTTGTCCCTTCACATAAAATACGATCCCTCATCCCACTCCACTTGCAGACACATCAACCCAATTAAGTGAGGCACATGGAATGACTCACTCTAAATGCCCCTTCCACCTAGTAGTTCAGATTTACCACTTGGCAAGTCAGGCTTGCCACCTCCCATTTCCCTCCAAATCCCTAGGAAGCCTATAAAAATATCATCTTGTCAACAAAGAAAAGGAGTTAAATTTGCATACCGACAGGCTACCGAAATCGATTTAGATCGAGCAAGAAATTGTGAGCATGAGCTTGATTCTAACCATTTGTTCGAGTTTCGAGGCCATCTATTATTCAGTCGAAACTGCCCGTCCATGATTCCATAGTAGAAAACACGCATCCATGGTTTCACAACTGTAGATCCACGATTTCCAGTTCCCCATCATGCGTCCGTGGTTCCATAGTCCTGAGCACAAAATCACATGCATATCAGAGATCCGTAAAAGAATTCATTTGATTAGCAAGGCTTTATTTATTGATTGTTTCTATAATTTGTTTCATATAATTAGCTGCTTAAGGTTTTAGGCATGCATTGATCTTATTGCTCAAATATACAGGTGCTAATAATCCTTTTATTGGTTTTAATGTGTGCAGGTGACAGGTACTTTGGATAAGTTGTTGTAGCTGGAGTAGTCCCTTTCTGGATACCAAATCCCACTCATCCCTTGAAGATGTGACAAGAAAACAAAGAACACCACATCCTTCTTAAGATTCGGAAGATCTCCCCTCTTCTATTACAAGCATTGTTCTCCAGAGAGACAATAAACATTGTAACATTGCTCCCAACACACTTGGGGAAATTCAAAATCTTTTGTAAAAATTTGTATCAATATCAATACAAAAGAGCATTTTGGCAATCTACTTCTCTTTCTGCATATTTATGTTCATGTTCAGTTAATTTGTTACAAAAATGGCAATCACGATGGGACCCCTTAAAGGTTCCATTCTATTTTTCCTTGCTCTTTAATTTTATTTTTTGATCACCAAACAAAATAAATATGCAGAAAGAGAAGTAGATTGCCAAAATCCTCTTTTGTATTGATATTGATTCAACTTTTTAAAAAATATTTTGAATTGCCCCAAGTGTGTTGGGAGTAATGTTACAATGTTTCTTGTATCTCTGGAGTACAATACTTGTAATAGAAGAGGGGAGATATTTCGACTCTTCAGCAGGATGTGGTGTTCTTCGTTTTCTTGTCACAACTTCAAGGGATGAGTGGGCTTTGGTATCTAGCAAGGGACCACTCCAGCTATAATAGCTTATCCAAAGTACCTATCACCTGCACACATTCAAACTAGCAAAGGTATTAGTAGCACCTGTATATTCAAGCAATAATATCAATGCATGCCTAAAACCCTAAGCAAAGGGATTGTTTTTGTTCATTTGTTTTTATTTTTTTATAAATATGTAGAAAGAGAAGTAGATTGCCAAAATTCTCTTTTGTATTGATATTGATGCAGCTTTTTACAAAATATTTTGAATTACCCCAAGTGTGTTGGGAGCAATGTTAGAATTTTTCTTGTCTCTCTGGAGTACAATTATTGTAATAGAAGAGGGGAGATCTTTCAACTCTTTAGCAGGATGTGGTGCTCTTCATTTTCTTGTTATAGCTTCAAGGGATGAGAGGGCTTTGGTATCCATCAAGGGACCACTCTAGCTACAATAGCTTATCCAAATTACCTGTCACTTGCACACATTCAAACCAACAAAAGGATTAGTAGCACCTGTATATTCGAGCAATAAGATCAATGCATGCCTAAAACCCTAAGCAGCTAATTATATGAAATAAATGACAAAAAAAATCAGTAAATAAAGCCTTGCTAATCAAATGAATTCTTTTACAGATATCTTATATGCGTGTAATTTTGTGCTTGGGACTGTGGAACCGTGGGCGCACGATGGAGAACTGGAAACCATGAATCTACGGTTGTGAAACAGTAGATGTGCATTTTCAACTGTAGAATCATGGATAGGCGATTTTGTCTGAATAACAGATGGCCTTGGAACTCGAACCAACGGTCAGAATCAAGCTCATGCTCGCAATTTCTTGCTAGGTCTAGATTGATTTCGGTGGCCTGTCGGTATGCAAATTCAACTCCTTTTCTTTGTTGACAAGATGACATTTTTATAGGCTTCCCAGGGTTTTGGAGGAAAATGGGATGTGGCAAGCCTGACTTGCCAAGTGGTAAATCTAAATTTCCAGGTGGAAGGGGCAGTTACAGTGAGTCATTTTAGGTGCCTCACTTAATTGGGGTGATGTGACTGCAAGTGGAGTGGGATGAGGGATCATGTTTTATGTGAAGAGACAATGGGGATACAAGTGGGTGAGATGTGGCATGGGTGTTGGGAATCTATCCCATGTGCAAAGACAAGGGGGACAAGAGTGGGTGAGATGTGGCAAAGATGCTAAGTAAGGTGTCTAGGATACATGTCTAGTGGGCAAGTAGGGTATCCTAGGGTAATTTTTCAGATTTAATAAATTTGGAAAATAGGATAATGTGCAAGATTTTATATCCCTAAGTTAGAACTTAGGCATATAATTTATTATGCAGGGTTTAATGGTGGGGGTGACAAATGTGGTTTCAAAGGTGTTGGATTTTGGTGTCTATAGTTACCCATTTTTACATTGTGTTGTGCACAACACAATGTGGTACAAAAACCGATGACATCTAACTTTATTGGATGGATGTACTCACTCTCTTTGGTGTGTTAGACTGAATGATTGGTTTTTTTTAATGTTTTTTTTTGTTTACCCCCTCAATTGGCAAGTGGGTAAAGAATGAAGCCCATGGGCCAATTGATGAGTTTTTAATGATTGAAATGGTTCTTGTTGTTGCATATTTTTTAAAACTTCAATATTTGCATTAACATAAGCAAATCATAAGCATGTAGTAGCATTACCATTATATATATATATATATATATACCATATAATTGCATCCATCCCATCACATGTTCAGTAATATTATGTAGTGGTGATGATACGACCAAATAAAACAAGTTCCAAGAATTGGGGGTACCCACCTAAGGCTTTTTCACAATTCAACCAAAGATATACAACACATGTTATGCTTACATCTACAATCAAATTTTTAGTCACTCAATCATGTCTAGTAAAAACTAAATTTCAATAATATGTCCAATTTTTTTTAGGATCAAAGAACTTTTACCACATTAAGAAAGTCTTGAGTATGGTAGATTGACCCCAAAACAATCTTGAACCAAATAAACTTTTACAAATCTTAAAAGCATTTTGAGTAATATAAGGGCAACGCCAACATGGGAACACCTTGAAGTGAAAAAGTAAAATTCCTCGCTCATCCTATCATGCAACATAGTCCAAAATAAAAAATAGTGGTTTTCAACACTATCACAATAATGCTCCAAATTTAAAAAAATGTAGAGTAGTAAATATAGGATCAAATTCTCATCACACTTCAGTTGAGAATCCGATTCCCCAAAACTCTATAAATAAATTAATGCCAAACACACACCAAAGATCCCTAAGGCTAAAAAGATCGTACTACATTCCCCTCAAAAAGTTATGTAGTCATCCCAAAAGCTTCAAGACCAGATCATTGGACTATGGAGCGAACCTCCACCAGGGCTATAGATGCTTTATTGGAAATGGAGTAAACTCATGCAGGGCGACATGTCTCTCTCCTAAAAGGGAGACCTCTGACCGCACATACGGGTAAGCTAGCTAATAGGTAAATCCCATAATAGGTACCATCCAATTTACTCATGATGGGTTAATGAACTTCACAATCACATGCACTGGTTCTTGATTGCTTAGGATAATTACCAAATTCAAGATTTAGTAAATGAACTCCACTTGCACACACCTCGGTCCTAAAGAAAACTAGACAATGATCAAGAAAATGATTTACATTACTAGAGTGTTTGAGTCTTTGAAATTATTCCACTGTTAAATATCAAAAACCATACCATCTTCCATATCACCATCAACATATTCTTCCATTCTCACATACATATCCACCATACATCACCCACAAAAATTCACCAATATTGGATACCCCCGATTGCAACAATGAACAAGTACTCTGAGCTATAAAATATTACATGAACATCATGCATGCCATAATATAGTTACACGAACAAATAATTAAATTGCATATTGTATATTAGTGTGCATTCATATCATAAAACAAACATCAAAATATTTAGATTGCATCAAATAAGCGATAACAAAGCATTAATAAGAAGCATGCATATAAAAATTAACACATGACATAACCAAAACAAAAGGACATGTGTATATATATATGGAGGTCACAAGGTACAAAATACCCGAATGTTGTATACATTAGAGCACCAAGGCTCATAACAAAAATGGATACACCACAAAAAAACAAAAAGAGAAAAAAAATTGCTACAACTAAATAGCATCACCAAGGTCCCTCCAAGGACCCTATGCAGTAGAAGCCTCGTGAGAGCTCGAAGACCGATGAGTCCTACGACTCGTCTTAGTACCTCAGGTAGTAGTAGCAACTGATGATGAATGAGGAACATGTAGAGCAATCTATCGCTCATTTAAAATGTTCTCCAATATCTCAATATAAATAGCCTGCTTGCATAGGCTCCTCAAATCAGCACCTTATCGGGCTACCCGCTGAGAAATATCTACTCAAAGAGCAAAAATAGTAGTTGCAGTGTTACCTCCACCTGACCCTATCTGTAATCAGGTGGGCTCACCCTCTAACCGAGTCACCTCATATCTAAGCCTAGTAATCTCAACATCCTTGGCATCAAGGGTACGCTGCTAGGTCCACCCTACAAATTGGCCACATCAGCCTGAAGGTGAGTCACCTCACCCTGGTACCATGCCAACTTGCCCTTTAAGTGAGTCACATCTAAATCCAAGTTGTCAGGCTCCCCTTGTAGAAAATCCTAGTCCTCCTCAGTCCCCTAAGGAGGGCCATCCACCTCTCCATCCCCCTAACTGCTAGCATCCTTTGGTTGCTGCACATCAAAAACCACCTTAGCAATCGAAGTGCTACCTTGTCGATGCTTCACCAACCAAGGCACCCATCCTCCCACCTCTGCCTCATCACCACTCCCCTCATCATCAACAATGACACTCGACATCCAAAGAGGTTGAGCGGCTAACCACGCATCATACTCAAGAGTGGTACCCACATCATCCAAATCAGCAACCTCTAGGTCAAAGTCATCAGTTGGGTCATTAACTCACCAAAATTCAGGAGCAACAAGAAACCCCAGCTTTTCTCCCTATCGCTTATAAGTCACAGGTGCATTAGGCACACCCTATACCAAACCAAACTGACATTGCACCCGAGAAAACTGAATATACTTCATCTCCCTAAGATGGGCACCAACAACCCATCGACCTCACCTGATGTAAAAAATCTTTGTTGCATCCGTCACCCAATCTAGGCCCTTCCAAGACTACCAACTCATAAAATCTCTAGTAAGCAAGCTCAGGATATCTTTTTACTCTAACGCCCCCACCACTGAATGATTGAGCTTCTCACTAAGCAGCCGCCTGTAAGCTTAAGGATAAGTGGCATCATAGGCACAAAGAAGACCAACCGGTCGTCCAACAAGGATGTGCTTCCAATACCACACTTGGAGCACCAAACTACAACTGAGCCCCTTTTGCCCCCGCCTCTTCACCTCGTACAACTCACTGTAAATATGGCATAGAAGAGCGAGAGCCCACACCAACCATCGAGGATTAGATATAAGATCAAGGACAATGGAAACCTAGTTCCATGGGATCCTCGATCCCATGGAATTGGGCAATAACATGTTGCTCAATATGTACATCAAGAAGGTTGGAACAGCTCCCAAACTACTAGTCGTAAAGAGATCAAGGTATGCAATACCTCCCCTACTGTAGTCAACATCCCACAACTCACCAAAAATAGGGAACAAAGCCTCCTTCTTGTTGAGGCCAACACGAACAATAGGACCCTCGATAGGAACACGGATAATCCGGTAAATATCCTCCAAAGTAATAGTTAGCTCCCCCGTAGGAAGCTGAAAAGTACCCTTGTCAGGATCCCAGTGCTCAACAAGCACCGACAGAAGATCCTTGTCAGCTCATATGGTGCCAAGCCTCCAACATCCATCAATACCAATGGTCTCTAAAAAATTCCAATCATCAATAAGAGACTTGTGCACTTTGCGAATAGTGTGAGGCCACCTATGTCGGGCATCAAGTAGCTTAACCTGAAACAAAGCAAACAAGAAAAATATTAGAACGATCAACAAAAAAAAAAAAACAACTTTCACCTACCCCTAGGTGATAAACAATCAATAGACAAAAACAATCAAAACCAAACAAAAAAAATACAACTTTCACCTACCCCTAGGTGATCAACAATCAATAGACAAAAACAATAAAAAACCAAACAATAAAAAAAAATACAACTTTCACCTACCCCTAGGTGATCAACAATCAAAAGACAAAAACAATCAAAAACCAAAAAAAAAAACAACTTTCACCTACCCCTAGGTGATCAACAATCAACAGACAAAAACAATCAAAAACCAAACAAACAAACAAAAAAAAAAACTTTCACCTACCCCTAGGTGATCATAAATAGACACAAAAAAAGAACAACAAAGATTCATTACCAGCCCCATTTAGTTATATATAAAAAAAAACAACAAAAATAAACAAACAAAAACAAAGCAAATGAAAAATTCATTACCAGCCCCACTTAGTTACAAAAAAAACACAACAAAACAAAATAAAACCTAACTAAAGGCAAAGGACCACCTACCTCAGCATAGCAGACACCACCTTCCGCTCCAGCCGAGCAACCTCCAATGTCACCATCATCACCGCTACCTTCGCCCACCTCCATATCACTCAACAAACTCACTAATCAACTAATGACAACTGGCAGAATGAGAATAAAAGTGACAACAGTACTTTAAATAAGCACTTTTTATGGGAAAACATGCAAACGCATTTTCAAATGCGCATAAAAACATAGACCTATAGTTTGCGAAACAAAACCGTAGAATCATAGGTAGCGTAAGAAACCGCAGCCCCACGGTTCCTAAAAAAAGAAACCGCAGCCCCGCAGTTCCCAAAAAAAAAGACACCGCAGACGCGCAGTTTCAAAAAAAAAACAAACAAACAAAAAATTGCAAGCAACAAGAAATTTGCCACCAAAAATTGAATTTGAGTTAAAAGTGACAATAGTACAAAAAAGCAAAACAACGCAAATTTGAATTGATGCCCACTCCATGAGGTTACAAAACATGGTAATTATGATAAATCAATGTGCATTAAGGAATTTCTAATAGTCACTATGATAGGCGCCTAGGATGATTGGTTCCTTCATTTCATAATCATGCATGTCAATCAAACCAAAAGATATATTTTAAGATAAAAGTCCACCACACGCTTGGGGTAAAACATTTTGAAAAATATGTAACAACAAGAACCATTTCAATCATTAAAAACTCATCAATTGTCCCATGGTCTTCATTCTTTACCCACTTGCAAATTGAGGGGGTAAACAAAAAAAAATATTAAAAAAAAAAATCAATCATTCAGTCTGCCACACCAAATAGAGTGATTCCATCCATCCAATAAAGTTATGTCATCGGTTTTCGCATCGCATTGTGTTGTACACAACAAAGTGCAAAAAGAGACAACTGTAAACACAAAAATCCAGCACCTTTGAAACCACATTTGTCACCCCCACCATTAAACCCTGCATAATAAATTATATACCTAAGTGCTAACTTAGGGATATAAAATCCTACACATTATCCTATTTTCCAAATTTATTAAATCTAGAAAATCACCCTAGGATACCCTACTTGCCCACTGGACATGTGTCCTGGACACCTCACTCAACATCTTTGCCACATCTCACCCTCTTGTCTTTGCACATGGGACAGATTCCTAACACCCATGCTACATATCACCCACTTGTGTCCCCCTTGTCCCTTCACATAAAACATGATCCCTCATCCCACTCCACTTACAACCACATCACCCCAGTTAAGTGAGGCACACAAAATGACTCATTATAACTGCCCCTTCCACCTGGAAGTTCAGATTTACCACTTGGCAACTCAGGCTTGCCACCTCCCATTTCCCTTCAAATCCCTAGGAAGCCTATAAAAATGTCATCTTGTCAACAAAGAAAAGGAGCTAAATTTGCATACCAACAGGTTGTCGAAATTGATCTAGACCCAATAGGAAATTGTGAGCATGAGCTTGATTCTAACAATTGGTTCAAGTTCCGAGGCCATCTGTTATTCAGTTGAAACCACCCATCCATGATTCCATAGTAAAAAATGCACATCTGCAATTTCACAACCACATATCTATGGTTTCTAGTTCCCCATCGTGCGTTTGAAGTTCCACAGTCCCGAGCATAAAATTACATGCATATCAGATATCCATAAAATAATTCATTTGATTAGCAAGGCTTTATTTGTTGATTGTTTCTATCATTTGTTTCATATAATTAGCTGCTTAGGATTTTATGCATGCATTGATATTATTGCTCGAATATACGGGTGCTACTAGACCCTTTTTTGATTTGAATATGTGCAAGTGACAGGTACTTTGGATAAGTTGTTGTAGCTAGAGTGGTCCCTTGCTGGATACCAAAGCCCACTCATCCCTTGAAGTTGTGACAAGAAAATGAAGAACACCACATCCTACTGAAGAGTCAAAATATCTCCCCTCTTCTATTACAAGCATTGTACTCCAGAGAGACAAGAAACATTGTAACATTACTCCCAACACACTTGGGGCAATTCAAAATATTTTGTAAAAAGTTGTATCAATATCAATACAAAAGAGCATTTTTGCAATCTACTTCTCTTTCTGCATATTTATATTCGTGTTCAGTTAATTTGTTACATGTCATTTGATATTTCGTATCTTTGCCCTTTTCACACTTTTATCTCCTTCATATATGCTTTGCAACTTATCCCAAATTCCTTTTGCATATTGACAATGCATAACTTTAATGAATTCTGTTCTATGCAAACCTCTCAAAATTGCATTCATTTATTTTGAATTGTAATTTTGTATAATCTTACCTTCCTTAGCTGTAGGTGGATCATCTGGTGGTATGTATCTATTTTCAACTACTTTCCAAATTTCATTCCCAAGTGCCTTCAAGTGAATCTTCATTCTCATACTCCAAAATATATAATCACTTCCATAAAATATTGGTGTTGAATTATCTGAGGGCACATTCTTGGAATCCATTGTGTTCTTGAAAGCTTTTCCTTCAAGATATTAAACTCTTACGAAGGAACCTGCTCTGATACCAATTTAAGAACACAAGCTTATACTGAGGGGGGGGTGAACAGTATAAGACAACTTTTTAATTTTCTTTCCCAATCAATATTATGTAATGTATAGATAGCAATATCAACAATAGTAATCAAAGCAATAAAAAAATCACCACACATAACAGAGACACCAATTTAATATGGTTCACCCAATGTGGGCTACGCCACGGAGAAAATATTTCACTAAAATTTTCTCAATCGATCTCTTGATAATCCTTTCCCTATTACAATGTTTATGGACTTCTGTCCAAAGGAGACACCAATCCCCTAATAAATTTCATGGATCTCTATCCATAGGAGAACTCCTTTTTCCTTAGCTCCGATTGGTGATCTTCTAGAAGAACTATTGCCACCACTGCTCTGGCTAATGGATCTCTATCCACTAAAGAAACCTGTCCTCACTACCCTAGCTAATGGATCTCTATCCACTAGAGACTGTCATCCTCTATACTCTATAACCTTCAAAGGTCTGTTTCAAATATATACTAAACATAGTCCTTCAGTCTAGAACAAATATGCTCAATATCTATCTCTAGTCTAGAACAAACCTATCCTCAAATATGCACCAAACTCTATCCTCAAATCTACACTAAACATAGTTCTTCGATCTAGAACAAATATATCCTCAATATTTGTCCTTTGATCTACACTAAACATAGTCCTTCAGTCTAGCATAAATCTATCCTCAATATCTATCCCTTGATCTACACTAAACATAGTCCTTCGGTCTAGCATAAGTCTATCCTCAATCTCTGTCCTCAAGCCTTAACACAAAGCTTGACTCAATCACAAATCAACTCTGCTAGATCTGCCCCAAACCTTAACTCAAGGTTTGAACAAATAAATCAATCAACTCAAGTATTCTCAAAGACTTGTTTGAAATCTGCCTTGTAAGCTTACACAAAAGCTCACACTAATCTATCAACAAGTCCTCTCTAGAACTTGTCCAAATTTGCTCAACAAGTCCTCACTAGAATTTATCCAATCATTTTCTACAAGTCCTAACTAGAACTTGTCCAAATCTGCTCAACAAGTCCTCACTAAAACTTGTCCAATATCATAGAAACATAAAGAGAATTGTTAGAGACTCAATATGCTTCACATTCACCACAATTCTCAATCACTTTCAATCACTCTTTTTACCACAAAAATATATAGAGAATTGTTAGAGACTCAATATGCTTCACACTCATCACAATGCTTAATCACTTTCAATCAATATTTTACCATAGAAACATATAGAGAATTGTTAGAGACTCAATATGCTTCACGCTCACAAAATTCTCAATCACTTTCAATCTCTCTTTTATTACATAAACATATAGAGAATTGTTAGAGACTCAATATGTTTCACATTCATCACAACACTCAACCTCTTTCTCAAATCAATTCAGAATATAGAATAATTTATTTTACAGAACTTGAACCATCACATCAACACATCAACTTGACTAGGCTCAACCAACTCTTAACCAATTAATCTTTGCTTACAAATCCTAGTCCAAGTATATGAACACTCACTCAAATATTTCCAACAATGCTTATAAAACAATATTCACATAACAATGATACTCATGATCTTTGCAAACCATAGTTCAAGTTCTTCACTCAACCTTTTATCAACAAAAATGCTTATAAAACAAGGTTTTATCAACAAATCTTAATTCCTGAAAACCTTGAAGCATTATTTCAAAACACACTCAAAAATGCTTACCAAAAAATCCTTTTCACTCCAACTTTACATTCACAACATTCAAAAATCACTCACTAGGGAGAATGTTCCCATACCTTTTATTTGATGTAGAAGTGACCTTAGAATACCTATCTCAGTCACGATTTTCTCTTTTGCCAATCTCAATAGTTAGATGATAAAATATCACACTAACTTCTTCACAAAATAACTCTTAATTACAAAAATAATAAAACTTAATTACACCTTATTACTCCTTATAATAATATCCAACACCACAAATATTTAATCAAAATACTTCTTCCAAAATTCTAACTCATCAAAAGAATATTTTAACAATTCAGTTTCATCACAACCCTTTTCATAAATATCTCAAAAATAATCCAAACTCTACTTATGACTCCCTACTTAATATTGCATTAATTAGATAATCAATTTATAAAATAATGCAATAAATTAATTTCCCACTTTACTAAGGTAAAACAATATTACCCTAGCTTTTACTTTAACAAAAATCAATCCTTCATACACAAAATTCTTTCCTCAACACTTAGGTTAATTTCATAACCTAACTTCCACCTTATTCCTCCTAAACCTTAGCAAATGAAAAATAAAAATACTTTCAGAAATTTATTACCCTTTTTGCAATCTACGGGGCTCGAACTTGCACTAAACTCTCCACAGTGCCTTGGTTGTGGCTTCCACGTCGTGTGAGCCACGTGCTCCACTTGGAGCCTCAAAGCGCAATACACGCTTTGACTTCCTCTCAAACCTTAAGTACCCTTGGCTCTTCCTTCGACACGACGGTAACCAAACTTCATTGGAGGCAATTAATTCAAATTTTGCACGAGCTCTTTGCATAATGCGAACACTATTATTTCGAATGCCAATATTTGGAATGGCTAAGGTATTAATACCTAATGCCTTCTTTTGCATGCACGTCGGTGGAGGAAAATGCATTGGGGAGTCGACGCTAACATTTGCCTTCGAATTATTTCAAATTATAATTATTCAAATTCCAAAGAATTTAAATATTATAATTTTAATATTTAAATCTTCTTTGGGCTTTATTAAAAATTAAATCCTCCTTAGGTTTTAGAAAACCTTTTTAATTTGCCCACCTAAGGTTTTAATAAAAACCTTTTATTTTGCCCAACCATGGTTTTAATAAAAACCTTTTATTTTGCCCAACCATGGTTTTAATAAAAACCTTTTACATAATATTTAAAAATAAATATTATGAAGCTCTTTTGCCATCAACCTTTTGCATTGCTCCTTTTAACCTTTTGACATCAATGACAGTTCATTCCTTGACATCAATGGCAACTTCTTTAACTCAAAATGTCCAACAAATTTGTATACATTTATCATACCACAACAAAACCCTAGTGAAACCCCAACAAAAAAAAAGCATATCTAGTCATAACAATACAAAATAAACCCTAAATTTAGCAAAATTATATCTTCTTTTTAAATAAGATTTTGAAAACCACACATTACATTTTCTCCTCGATAGTTGGGTTTGGCAGCAACACCTCATACTTTAGGTTTGCTACTTCCTCTGATGCTTCCCTCATGGGAGAGAATTTGAAGCACCTTAATCCTTTCACTATCCTTTCCACCCCATGGTAGCCTAAAAATTAAATAATTCCCACTAACACAGAGTTTAAAAATCTAGTATACCTTTGCTTTAGTTTTAATTTGGTTTTGGAAGATGCAATGGTTCCTCTCCTTCGATAAAACCCAACAAAGGTGTGGAGGGATAAAGGACCAAAGTTTGTTGAGAATTTTTTTTGAGTTTCTTTCCAATTGGATTAAGAGGTTTCTTAGGGAAGTATGTGAGACCCATTGGATTCTCAAAATATTCCATAATTTGCTCCAAATTGCTTTAAAAAAATCACAGTGAAGGAAGATATGATCCACAAATTCTTCCTTGTTGTAGCATAAAACACATCTATTAGGTAATTGGAAACCCCTTTTCTTATATTATCTAATGTTAATATTCCATTAATAGTAGTTGTACAAAGGAAGAAGGATATTTTTGGGATCAATCGAGATCAGTCATTTCACCTAAACCCTTTTCCAAATGAGAGTAAATCCATCCACTAGGGCATCATTCAATAATTTGAAGGTATATTTTACTTTGTACTCTCCCCCTTCATCACCATTCCAAACTGGGCTATCTTCATCCTCAAAAATGATAATTTTTTTGGTTCTTAATTCTTTTCTAACTACCTCCAATTGCTTGTTAATATCCCTATTTGGAGCTTCTTGAACATGCCATTTCCAACCTTCTTAGTCAGTCTAAAGTAGTCATAAACTCTTCTTCCTTGGTTATCCATAGCCCATTGAGCCCCTTCTTTGAGTTCTTCATACCAACTCAACAGATTCTTCCTCAACTAGACATCTTCCCAAAAAAATACCTTAGTACCTCTCTTAACATCCCAAGATAGTTGCTCCCAAAGCAACTTTTTGATTCTTGCAAGTCCATTCCAAAAGGAAAAACCTTTTGGGAGGATCTCCACCCTTAGGAAAGAGTTGGAATTGTCAATATAATTTTCTTTTTTTATTGAAGTACATTCATATCCTTTATTTTTGCACAACTGTCATCCACATTTCCCCCTTAGGGATTTGCTTAGCACCTTAATTTTCTCAATCCAAACCCTCCTAAGAATTTATTTTTGTAGACCTTATCCAAGGCTACCAAAGTCATTATTCTTTTCTCCTCCATTCCAGACTAAAGAAATCTATTACCAATTTTATCAATCCTTTTTGCAATAGTTGAGGGTATTTTGAAGACAAGTGCACTATATATAGGTTTTCTTTAAAGGGTTGTTTTAATCAACAACAATTTGCCAACCTAGCTCAAAGTGGATTCTTTCCACCCTGCAAGTTTTTTGCTAATTTCTTCCAGGATTCCATCCCAATTTTTTTTAATTCTCCCAACAAAGAGTGGAATTACCAAATAGGTTGAGGGAATGCCACTAGTTTGAAAATTCAAAATCTTAGCAATATTCTTTTGTCTTCTCTATAAATTGTGGAGAAAGAACACCCTAGTATTTTGGAAGTTAACCTTTTGATGTAATGTTACCTCATATAATTTAAGAACCTTCATAAGCTCCTTTTCCTCATGGATTGATGCCTTTCCAAGGAGAATGGTATTATCAACAAACTCATGATTAGACACAGTTTCATAGTTGGAAGCAGGGAGGATGCAACTAATATTCTTGTTCTGTTTTGCTACCTTCACTACCCTTCCTAAAGCTTTTGCCATCAATATGAAGAGATAAAGGGATATGGGGTCCCCTTGTCTCAAACCTCTCCATGCTGGGAAGAAGCCCACCACTTCCCCATTGATAAACATAGAAAATATTGCTATTGAGATACAATTTTGGACCCATTTCCTCCATTTTGTGTCAAACCTAAATTTTTCTAGTACCTTATCTAGGAATCTCCAATTAACCCTATCATAGGCTTTTTGCATATCCAGTTTGAGCAACATACCAACCTCTTTTCTCTTGTTGACTGAGTGTAGAGTTTCATGCATGGTTATGATTCCATTAGTTATTTTCCTACCTTGCACAAATCCATCTTGCTCCTAGGAAATTAGGAGAGGTAGATGATTTTGTAATCTTCTATCTAGGATTTTAGTGATAACTTTATACACAGTGTTGCATAAAATAATTGGTCTAAAGTCCTTGAAATCATTGTTCCCACTAATATTTGGGATGAGTTCTAATAAAGTTGCATTCCAAGACTTCAATATCGTTTCCTTATCCTATAATTACTTTACTACAACCACTACATCATCCCCAAAAATATCATAGCAATATTAGAAGAATACAATAGGGAACCCATTAGGTCCAAGAGCCTTGTCTTTATTCATAAGGAACACTGCCCCTTTGATCTCCTCCTTTGAGAAGGATTTGGTTAGTTCTTTATTAATTTCAAGAGAAACCCGTGACGGAATATACCCTACCACTTTAGCCATAGCCTGTTCTCCTCAATACTATCAAGAGAAAGCAACTTTTGATAAAAGGTCACACCTTCCACTTTGATTTCCTCCAACTCATTGGTTATCTCCCCATTAGTCTTCTTGATATTCATTATTTTTTTAAAACCCTTCCTTCGAATAGTTGTGAGTTTAAATAATTTTGTATTCCTATCACCTTCTCTCAACCAAGATACCCTTGATTTTTATTTCCAATGCACTTCCTCTTGGGCAACCACATTATGATATTCAGAAAGTACCTCCTTTTTCTTCATATTAATGGATTAAATTCTTCCAAAGGTTATAAGTTCTTCAATTTGTTCTAGTTCAGCTTTCATTTTATTTTTCTTGATACTTGATGAAATACTTCTTTGTTCCATTGTTTAAGCATTTTTTTAACATATTGTAACTTTTTGGTTACTTTGTACATGCATGAGTCGTTAACCATCAAATCCCACAACTATAGTTTTAAGTGGAAGTCGGGATGAAGCATCCACATATACTCAAAATCTAAATGAGTAGCATCTTATGGTTTTAGGGAAAGCTTGTAGTAGAAGGGGATTATGGTTAAAAGCAATTCTTGGAAGGGTGTTCAATTGATACTCATGGTACCGATCCATCCAAGCAATGGAAACCAACATTTTATCTAATCTACATTGAATAAAATTTTGGCCCACTCTTATATTTGACTATGTAAATATACTACCTTTTAAGTCTAAATTAATTATACTAGAAGAGTCAATGAAGTCTCTTAGATATTTTTTTTTTATAAGTAAATTATATTCATCAAACGGGTTTTTCAGGTTGACCCAAAACCTTCGTACAATAGCAGCAAAATGTTGTGTGGGTGAAACAAAAACAGACTAAGGAAACTTGGTCCCCTACAAAGGTGAGCCTGAAATAGTGTTAGGACGACCACCATAAACCTTAGAGCGGCTACCCAGTGATCATGACAATAGACCAACGATGCAAAAATGCAAAGACCCGTGGAAAGGAAGTTACAACAACCAGCAAAGCTAGGACAAAACTAGAAAACATTTAAGCCAAGTCAAAGCCAAAAAGGAGTAGCAGGGTCCTCAAATTAATCTTCCTCATCTTCCTCCTCATTCTGTTCATCATCCTTGTCATCCTCCTGGTCCTCAATCTCAGGGGTGGCCTCAGGAAGCTTGTTACTCTAGTAGCCCTCATTGAAGAAAACTCTGGTAAAAGCGTCCAGAATTTCCAGCGTCTGGTGGAGGGAAGATGCCAGAGTGGTTAGGATGAACCGCTTGAGGACCATGATGTTGGGGTTAGTGCTTTCCTCCTCAGAGTCGATGAATATTGGAGTCGTTATTTTCTGTCCCTGTTTGTTCTTCAGCCTGGCTGAGAACCTCTTTGAGCTTCTCGGCTCCTCAATTCTGAGCTTCTTCCTTGCAGCACTGGCTCTGATGGACACCTCTAGCTCGCGTTTCTTTTCTAGGGATCTAGAATAGGGCTTGGGCAAGTCCTTAGGTCGAGAACTCTCAGCAATGGGGGTTTCAATCGGAGGTTTGATAAGAATCTCAGGCTGAGGTGAAGTGGCCAGGACAAATTTAAAGATAACCTTGAAAAGGACTTGGTGGAGGGGCATGGTTTTACCTTTATTTTTTTGGTAGGCGTTAATGGTGTAGTTCATTGAATTCAAGAGAAACTAGGGGATACTGATGTGGTTGATATCATGGAAGAAGTTGATAAAAGCATAGTGGAAGCTTAAGAGGACCTTGCCAGGGTCCTCGACAGTGAAAAATTCCATGATATTCTTCATAACCGAATTCCAGGGGGTCGGGAGGTCGACCCTTGTCAACCCATTTTTTGCTTCCTTAAAGATCTTCAAATTATCTTTGAATTCTTGCAATTCCACCTCCCGGTTGTGCTTCTGTCTATGGACCGAGCGGCCACGAGCATTCTGGCCAGTGATTGTGGCCAGCAGGTTGATGTCGATGGTGAATTTCCTTCTGTTGATCACCACTCTACCCTCGTCCCACATTTCCATCATAGCAGCAGTGACACCATCATCATCCCCAGAGAACATGTCAAAGAACTGGATGAATCTCCTTTCTATGAGGATGGCCTGAGCGACCGGCTCCATGACCACCCTGCTAGGCTTGATATACATCATGTTTCTATCGTAGCTGCAACACTTAGGATAAAACCCAAATGACATACTCTCGCTCTCACGGATAGGAAAAAGGTGGTGGTTGGGTGCATGAATGAACCGCTTGAGGATTGGCACATAAATAGGAAGGGTTCCTAAAATAAGATAGGGCCACCTCCTCACTGCCACCTGGCGGTCATTCAGTGTGCCAACTACCCCTTGGTGCTTGAAAATCTCATCACCCTTGATCTGGGTGAAGCATGGGATGTTTTTTGAGCTTGCTAGATACCCACGAAGCTGCGTGTGCCTACCATGTATCAGAAGGCCCTCCCGCACCTTCCCCTTGTATGAGGTGCTCTTGGAGTCATGAAATCTGCCCTCATGGGGCAAGAAATCCTTAGAGTCCTATTGGCATTTTTGCCACATTGTGTTGATTGTTGATTATTCATGCATAAGATGTTGAAATTCTCACTCCTATACAGGTTTTTGATGCAAAAAATGCCTAAGTCCGAAGACTGTCACAAAATCGTGACAAAAGGCAGCATGGAGGGCATGGTAGCAAAACCGTCACGATATCGCGACATGTCGCGTTATCGCGGGTCTTTCGAGAAGAGAGAAGTCAAAAGCCAAAGGTGTCATGAAATCGTGACCTATCACAGTTTCACGGCGCAAAAGGGCAGAAAAGAGCAAAGTCAAAAACCATCGCAATATCGCGACGTGTCAAAAAATCACGGTTAGCGTAGTCAATGGCAGCAGGGGGTAAAACCATCATGATATCGTGATGCGTCAGAAAATCGCGATCAGCGCAGTCAATGGAGGTAGCACGGCAAAAAGGTAGCAAAATCATGAATGTCGCATTTTCGCGACTTATAATGGGCATGGAGCAGAGCAGAGAAAAAGGTCACGAAATTGTGACATAACTGAACGAAAGGCAATAAGAATCAACTTTGTAGCAATATCGTGATAAAATATGGCACACGATATGAAAGGGCGAAAGACGTAGTGAAATCGCTACGTGTTGCATGGTCACGACGAAGTGGAGACAGAAAGGCTTAAGGCATGAATACGTCACGATTTCACGACATTTGTGGGATGAAGCCAAGCAAGACGAAGACGTCACGACATCACGACAAGAAGTGGCTATGATGAGGGCAAGAAAGAAGTTGGCATCGCGAAATCGCGACATAGTGGAACAAAAGGACTTAGTGCAGAAAGTGGTAGCGATTTCGCAACTTGTCGCATTTTTGCAGGGAGGAAGCAAGAAGATAGCCCAATTGTACAAAACGTCGTGAAATCATGACATGGTGGAGATTGAAGAAGCACTTGAGGCAAGAGTGTCATGTTTTCGTGCCTTAGAAATAGGACCGTACAGTGTGGATGAAAATGGTAGCGATTTCGTGACGTGTCACGTTTTCACAGAGAGGAAGCGAGGAGGTAGCCAGGTTGTACGAAACGTCGCATTTTCACGACATGATAGTTTTTCGTGGTTCAAAAGTAGCAAAGTCCAATGAGACAGAACCTGTCGCGATTTCGTGACATGATGAAAATGAAAGAACTACAGAAGGAAGAATGTCGCATTTTTGCGGGTTAGAAGCAGGACCGTGCAGAATGAATAAATATTGTAGTGAAATCGCGACATGCCTAATTTTTGCAACTTAGAAGAAAAGATTGAACAACGGCGAGATAGTGTAGCGATTTCGCGACTTGTCTATTTTTTGCAACCTGGAGATAACGATGAAGGTGCCGACGAAAAGATGTAGCGAAATCGTGCAGTGTCATGTTTTCACGGTTTGAAGCAGCTAAAGTACAACATGGATGAAAGGTGTAGCGAAATCATGCATTGTCACATTTTCGCGGCAACAGAGCAGAGAAAGAGCATAATGGTACGAAGCATCATGATTTCGTGATGCATCGCATTTTTGCAGTTCAAGATAGCAAAGGAGACAAAGAAGCCGAATACGTCGTGATTTCACGACATGGTTGATTTTCGTAGTCCAAAAGTAAGGAAAGCGTACGGAGCAGAAAGACGTCGCGATTTCGTGACATGTCATGTTTTCGCAACCTGTTACAGTTTTGCGCCAGAAAGCAGTTCAAACGGTCCGATGAAGTTTTGAGATTTTCGACGATTATAAGCACTCTAGAATTAAATGTTTTGCTGCTTTTCGATGTGGGCAAGGTAGAAGAACGTGTCCAAGCCATCAAAATTAAAGATTTCCATTATCCAAAGCGGTTGTTCGTGGTTTTTCTAACGGTTTCAAGCATATTTTCAAGAATGACAATTTAATGAAGACGATCGACTCCTTGTTTTGAGGCTGGTTTAAGGGGATCGTTTCCTTGCTTCTGTTGCATATTTTTGTAGATCTCGAGGAGGTCCATTGCATATTTTTAATGTTGTAAAGAAGCAAGACTTCTATATAAATCAATGTAGATCTCAAAAAAAGGGATCGGGAGTTTGATTTAAATTTTGCTGGAAACATTCAAGTTATTTGCGTAAATATAAAATATTTGGCCTCTGATTTTGCAAGCATCTTTCTATGTAATGATTTCCTTCTATTCCATGTATTTCTCAGTTATGCTTGTCTTTCCAATCTGTTGTTAGATTCAAATTCTGCATTTGAGTTTGAATATTGCTTAAAAGAAAGTGAGTTCTGGAATGCCATACTGGAGGTTGTCTGTGCAAGGTCGTAAGTGGATTATGTTGTATTCTATTATTTTATGATGTTTATACACTTGAAGTTTAATTCTTGCTGAGTTTCTTTCCCGATCTAACAAATTCGGCCTACGGCTATATTTCCCATCTCTTTCCATGTATTTCCTATTTCTTTCTGCACATTTATAATTCCTTTCCAGCAACTCTAATATGAAATCAAACTTAGAAATAGTAAGGGAACCAGCCCTCTCTGGAGATTGGTCTGGGAGACATCTCTTTCTCCCAGCCTTTCAATGTTGGTTGGGTCTAGGGTGCATAGTTTTAGAAAATCCTTTCCTATGGCAGATTCGTGACCAACAGTTTTTGGCACGCCCGGTGGGACAGACTTCTTCTGTCTCAAAAGAATCCATAATCGGTGAGACTAATTGTTTCATTGTTTAACACCCCAAAGGAATCAAGGTTTGGTGAGCAGCCTTGACCTTACAAGCGGAGAAAAGAATGTTCACTTGGCAACTCTGACATGGCGATAGCCATGATCTCGCAGACCACTGCTATAATGGCGAGGGTTTGTCCTATATGGGATGATCCTGGCCCTCTAAATCTCCAAATCCGACATGAGATTCCCAAAAGTGCCCTGAAGGCCCTAACAAAATATGATGGCACCGAGGGCATGGCCCGAGAGCATATTGAAGATATTGCCACTTTGTCGACCTTCCATGATATAGTTCATGAGGATGTCATGATCAGGCTTCTGGTTCTGTCTTTGGAAGGAAGGGCGTTGCAGTGGTACAGACTGCTCGAGTGTGAAAGCATGAGCTCATGGGATGACCTAGAAGGAACACTAATTAGAAGATTCGATGAAGATCCCTTTAATGGCTCTCATGATCCCTTTCAGCTTTTAATGTACATATCGAGAGCACCTCTAGAGAGCATCATGGACTTCAATGTTTGATTCTCAAGAAGTTGGAAGAGAATTCCAGAGAGGATCCGACCGACACCCACCCAAGCCCACCTCTTCTATGTTCGAGCTTTCCATCCGGACATAGGCCTCCTCTTGCTGCAATTAGGTGAACGAAGGTTCCCTCAAATATTTGAGGAAGCAGTGCGAGCAGAGCAGCTTTTGCTCCTATCAAGAAAATTACCGTGGGGAGAAACTCCATTACTTTCTTCGATAGTTCCTGTTTCGGTCTATCCCGCACAACATTTTTCACACCAGATCCCTTATACTGTGTAGAAACCTGAGATGCAGCTGTGTGGAATTCAAGAGGCAGCTTTCATCCAAGACCCACAATGGGCATATGCAAGCATTGTCCCAACAAAAGATAATATGGTTGCTTGCAATTTTTATCAAGAGGAGATGAGCGAAGGCAAAGAAGAACAAGCTCAAGTGGCAAAACCTAAGAGCAAGGAGGGCACATCTTTTTGTATCCCGGGGCGTAGCATGCAAGTGTTCAACCAGAGCCCAATAAACATGCCTCATCAAGAAGCCGAGCCTGAAGAGATCCTGGAGAAAGGACTGTTGCTGGAAAATTCCTATTATCACATCAAGGGTTTGGAGGAACATGTACTCAGCCCACAACCAGGGGACTCTTCAAGATGGTGGTATTGGCTTCAGTCATTACTACAACTGGTACCTACAGGAGCCCTTCATATGGTAAATTTCTTTGCTACATTATTTGTCGATTGTGTGGGTACTGGCATGCAGGATAACTTGCCCATGTCTGCAACATGGAGAACTTTAGGAAGAGGTCATCCCAATTTCAAGGACCGACTCAAGTATGATCAGATCTGGTCGGGACACTGCAGATTTACCGGATAACCCCCTGAGACTGGGTTTCTGGTGGTGACATGCCAATCATGTCGTAAACTATTGTATATAGCAAAAAAAAAAAAAAAAAAAAAAAAAAAGGTATTGTTTTCCTCTGTCCTTCGGCTCTTTTTGCATGCGAGCCCGCAGGTACGTATTTATTTCTTTTTTCTTCTTCCTTCCCAGTAGTTAGTGGCTTCCTCTTTATTTCTTCCCTTCCCCTCTTCATTCCCTCCTTCTCCTACTCCTTTTTCCTCTGCAAGTAATCAAGCCACTGCTGTTGTTTCTTTTCCCCTTTTCTAATATTCTCGGTTCTTCTTTTCCTTTTCTTCTAACTTACATTGTTGTTTTAAGCATTTATCCATAGTTCATTTCCCCATTCCACAGCCTACATATTTGTTTGTCATCATTCTATTTATTCCATTCACTTCCATAGCAGCTAGTAGCACAGAAGCACTCTGTTACTGTATCTATCGCCTCACTCCCTCCATTTCATTATTCCATCATTTATCATTTCCATTCCATGGTCAGTTCAGCCAAATACAAATTTACTTGAAGTTTTTGTCATTCAGCAAGAGTTATTGCAGCAGTCTATCGAGATGTACCCCATCAACCAGCTTTCTGTTCCAAGTTTTCTTGACTCTGTTGCCCAATGGATTCAGGCTTGGGATTCGTGCATACAGTAGAACTGTATACCCGGTGAGCCACCAAGAATGTTGGCATTTTTGCCACATTGTGTTGATTATTGATTATTCATGCATAAGATGTTGAAATTCTCACTCCTATATAGGTTTTTGATGCAAAAAATGCCTAAGTCCGAAGACTGTTGCGAAATCGCAACAAAAGGTAGCATGGAGGGCACGGTAGCAAAACCGTCGTGATATCGTGACATGTCGCGTTATCATGGGTCTTTCAAGAAGAGAGAAGTCAAAAGCCAAAGGTGTCACGAAATCGTGACCTGTCACAGTTTTGCAGCGCAAAAGGGTAGAAAAGAGCAAAGTCAAAAACCGTCACGATATCATGACTTCTCAAAAAATCATGGTCAGCGTAGTCAATGGCAGCAGGGGGTAAAACCGTAGCGATATCACGACACGTCGAAAAATCATGATCAACGCAGTCAATGGAGGTAGCACGGCAAAAAGGTAGCGAAATCGTGAATGTTGCATTTTCGCAACTTATAATGGGCATGGAGCAGAGCAGAGAAAAGGTCACGAAATAATGACATAACTGAATGTAAGGCAATAAGAATCAACTTTGTAGCGATATCGCGACAAAATATGGCACACGGTACGAAAGGGTGAAAGACGTAGCAAAATCGCTACGTGTTGCATGGTCGCGGCGAAGTGGAGACAAAAAGGCTTAAGGCATGAATACGTCACGATTTCATGACATTTGTGGGATGAAGCCAAGCAAGACGAAGACGTCGCGACATCGCGATAAGAAGTGGCTATGATGAGGGCAAGAAAGAAGTTGGCATCGCGAAATCGCAACATAGTGGAACAAAAGGACTTAGTGCAGAAAGTGGTAGTGATTTCATGACTTGTCACGTTTTCGCGGGGAGGAAGCAAGAAGACAACCCAATTGTATGGAACGTCGTGAAATTGCGACATGGTGGAGATTGAAGAAGCACTTGAGGCAAGAGTGTCATGTTTTTGCACCTTAGAAACAGGATCGTACAGTGTGGATGAAAATGGTAGCGATTTCGTGACGTGTCACATTTTTGCAGAGAGGAAGCGAGGAGGTAGCCAGGTTGTACGAAACGTCGCATTTTTGTGACATGATAGTTTTTTGTGGTTCAAAAGTAGCAAAGTCCAATGAGACAGAACCTGTCACGATTTCGCAACATGATGAAAATGAAAGAACTACAGAAGGAAGAATGTCGCATTTTCATGGGTTAGAAGCAGGACCGTGCAGAATGAATAAATATTGTAGCAAAATTGCAACATGTCTGATTTTCATGACTTAGAAGAAAATATTGAACAGTGGCAAGATAGTGTAGCGATTTCGTGACTTGTATGGTTTTCGCGACCTAGAGATAACGATGAAGGTGCCAACGGAAAGATGTAGCGAAATTGCGCAGTGTCATGTTTTTGCGGTTTGAAGCAGCTACAGTACAAAATGGATGAAGGTGTAGCAAAATTGTGCATTGTCACATTTTCACGGCAATAGAGCAGAGAAAGAGCATAATGGTACGGAGTGTCGTGATATCGTGACGCATTGTGTTTTCACGATTCAAGGTAGCGAAGGAGACAAAGAAGTCGAATACGTCACGATTTTGTGACATGGTTGATTTTCACGATCTGAAAGTAAGGAAAGCGTACGAAGAAGAAAGACGTCGTGATTTCGTGACGTCACGTTTTCGCGACCTGTTACAGTTTTGTGCTAGAAAATGGTTCAAACAGTCCGATGAAGTTTTACGATTTTTGATGATTAAAAGCACTCCAGAATTAAATGTTTTGTTGCTTTTCGATGCGGGCAAGGTAGAAGAACATGTCCAAGCCATCAGAATTAAATATTTCCATTATCCAAAGCGGTTATTCGTGGTTTTTCTAATGGTTTCAAGCATATTTTCAAGAATGACAATTTAATGAAGATGACCGACTCCTTATTTCGAGGTTGGTTTAAGGGGATCGTTTCCTTGCTTCTGTTGCATATTTTTGTAGATCTCGAGGAGGTCCATTGCATATTTTTAATGTTGTAAAGAAGCAAGACTTCTATATAAATCAATGTAGATCTCAAAAAAAGGGATCGGGAGTTTGAGAGACATTTTGCTGGAAACATTCAAGTTATTTGCGTAAATAAGAAATATTTGGCCTCTGATTTCACAAGCGTCTTTCTATGTAATGATTTCCTTCTATTCCATGTATTTCTTGTTATGCTTGTCTTTCCAATCTGCTGTTAGATTCAAATTTTGCATTTGAGTTTGAATATTGCTTAAAAGAAAGTGAGTTCTGGAATGCCATACTGGAGGTTGTCTGCGCAAGGTCGTAAGTGGATTATGCTATATTCTTTTATTTTATGTTGTTTATACACTTGAAGTTTAATTCTTACTGAGTTTCTTTCCCGATCTAACAAATTCAGCCTACGACTATATTTCCCATCTCTTTCCATGTATTTCCTATTTCTTTTTGCACATTTATAATTCCTTTCCAGCAACTCTAATATGAAATCAAACTTAGAAATAGTAAGGGAACCAGCCCTCTCTGGAGATTGGTCTAGGAGACATCTCTTTCTCCCAGCCTTTCAATGTTGGCCGGGTCTAGGGTGCATAGTTTTAGAAAATCCTTTCTTGTGGCAGATTCGTGACCAACAAATCCCTAACCGCCATTTGCTCAAGATGCTAGCACTCATTCCATGCTTTGGAAATCCCCGGACTACCTACCCTGTTGGAAAGGATGCCTTTACCCCCACATGGAGCAAGACAAGTCATTGGCTGTCCGCCACCTACCTCTGCACAAGATCCACCTCAAAAACCACATTATTGGTCATTTTGGATTATTTTCTCCATGTCATTCAGGACATCGTGTGTCCACGTGATTAAGTTAACAACATTAACACTGATATTAGAGAGCCTATATGTTGCCTTGTTGGATATTTGATAAACATGTTAGGCCACGCTGTTAATTTTATCATTCAAGAGGACCCTCGATTCCCTAATGTAGGGTTTGATCTTCCATGGAGGATCCTTGTCATTATTTAGTAGTTCGATGATGATCTGGGAATCTCCTTCCATGACGAAACACTTATGGATGTCTTTGACTAGATCTAGACCACACCACATAGCTCTAGCCTATGTGGCATTGTTGGTTGTGGATCCCAGGGAGCAAAGGCTGTGATCAGGTGGCCTCTGTGATCTTGAATGATCCATCCTACTCCAGCTCTATCTGGATTGTTTTTAGTGACACCATCAAAGTTCACGTTGAGGTGCTCATCAAGGGGGGGTAACCACCTGACCTCGTGCCTGGTATTCCTTTTGTGGAAGCCATTCTAAAGGGGAAGACTCAAGGATTGAGCTAACAACCTCTCAAAATAGGAATTAGGCCAGGCCTCCTCTGGACTAATCATGGTTTTTTCTCTAGCGAAAGCTAGGATCCTGATGGTGATGGATCCTGGCTCACGGGAAGACTCATTGAAGATCCTATAATTCCTCTCAAGCCAAACTTGCTAAAGTAAATGATGCAGAATGATCTTCCACATGAAACTCAACTTGGAGCTGGCAAAGGGTGCAAGCCATTACTAGAAGAACTCGATGATAGAGGTGGGATTCACCCAAGCAATGTTGAATGCTTGAAAGAGGCCATTGAGAATTGAGGTGGAAAAGGGACACTCAATGAAAATGTGATGAATGGACTCCCAGCCTGCCCTGCATAGAAAACACCTATTGGGAATGGTTAGCCCTTTTTCATCATATTGTCGATGGTTAGAATTTTCCCTTGGAAAACTAACCAAGCAAACAAGGATACTTTAGGAATGAGTCTCTTAATCTAGACTAAGTGAGTTTGGAATCTAGGAGTTTTAGGGTGGAGAGCGATGGTGTAGGCCGATTTGAGTAAAAAATTGCCACTGTTAGTTGCTAACCATCGAAGCTTATCGTCTCTAGCCAGGGAAGGGATAAAATACAAGGACAAAATGTGGTTGAGTTTGTTAATTTTTGCTTCAAATCCTTGGAAAACCATGGTCTTCCAACTGGGTCTTCCCCTATCAATCCAGAGAAATTCAGTGATCTTGGGACTGAAATTCATGTTGGTGTAGCATTTTAACTGGACCAGGGTGGGGTCGCACGAAATAGGTTCGTATCCTGCCCATCTATCTTCCCAGAAATTGATCTTGTGGCCATTACCTAGAATTCATCTCGTTCCTTTACGGAGGATGTCTCTGGTGGTTAGAATGGCTTTCCAGAAGGCAGAGCCATGCGAGGGGATGGTGGTGCTCAGGAATTAGGTGCCTTGAAGGTAATTTTTCTTGAAAATCATTGACCACTCATGACCTTCTTCGGAGATCAACCGCCAAGATTTCTTAGCTAGAAGGGCTGAGTTAAGGTGGGAGACTTTCCTCAGCCCAAGACCTCCATTCTCCTTAGGTAAGAAAACCTTGTCCCAGCCCATTAGGTGAAATCTTTGCTTGCTTTCGAAACCAGACCAAAGAAATTTCTTTTTGTGTTGCTCGATCAAGTGATAAACTTTGGCTAGGGCTTTGAAAATTGATAAAAAGTAAACTAGGATGCTTTAGAGGGAAGCCATGGTTAAAGTAGCCTTACCTGCCTGGGAGAGCAGATGGCCTTTCCACTTGGTGAGCTTCCTTTGGATCCTTTTTAGTACACTATTCCACATAAGCTTTGAAGGGGCACCAGTGAACAAAGGCAGGCCCAGGTAAGAAGTGGGGAGAGAGGCGATGGAGCAACCAAAAATTCTAGCTATTCGGGTCTGTCGCAGGAGTAGGGTGTTAAGGAAGTAAACTTTGCTCTTGTTGAAATTGACCTCTTGACCTGCCGCATCATCATAAAGCTTGAGGATTCGTCTAATGTTTCTGGATTCTGCCATCGATGCAATGGATAGCATCAGTGTATCATCCACAAATTGTTGATGCATGATGGCATTTGTGAGGGATGTTGCTTTGATGCCAAAAATTAGCCTTGCCTCACGGGCAGCAGATACCGTTCTGCCTAAGGCTTTAGCAACTAGGATAAAAAGCATAGGACTGATGGGATCCCCTTGTCTGAGTCCTCTATGGCTTTGGAAGTACCCTATAGATGATCCATTGCCCAGAATAGAGAACCAAGGTGAGCAAATGCAACTACTGATTAGCCTGACCCAGTCTGGATGAAATCCAAACTTGAGCAGGATGGCATTCACGAAGTCCTAGTTGATGCGGTTGTAAGCTTTGTTCATATAAAGTTTGAGGACAAAAGTAGCCTTTTTGGTTTGGGATGTAGTGTGGAGGGTTTCATGGACTGTGATTATGCCATCTAAAATTGATCTTCCCTAGACAGTGCTCCCTTGACAGGGGTCAATGATTTGAGGCAACATGTTCTTCATGTGATTACCAATGGTTTTTGTGAGGACTTTGTATAACACATTGCAAAGGTTGATGGGCCTGAAGTCACTCATGGACTTTGGGGCTACTCCTTTCGGTATCAAAGCTAGGAAGGTCGAGTTGTAGCTTCGAAAAATGTGTTTTGAGACTTGGAACTCCTGAATGGTAGAACCGAATTCCTTTCCTATTGTGTCCCAATAGGTCTAGAAAAACTTGGGGGGGATCCCGTCAGGACCTGGTGCCTTATCAAGATTCATGGAGAAGAGGGCATCCTTGATTTCTTGATCAGAGAAAGTGGTCATGAGCTTAAGGTTGGTGGAATTATCAATGCTAGGGGGGATGAATTGAAGTAAAGTGTCACGGGTAGCTTCCTGATAGATGCCTTTGTCACCAAGAAGGGAGCTGAAATGGGAGATAACTTCATCATTGACGTCTTGGTCATCCTGGGTGACAGAGCCATCAGCTTTAATAAAATCTTTGATTCGGTTGTTTCTCATGTTCCTGAGCATGGTAACATGGAAGAACTTAGAGTTGGTGTCCCCATCTCTAAGCCAGAGGGCTCGATACTTCAGCATCCAATAGGTTTCCTCACAAGCAAAAATGTTGTGATATTCTGATAGGAGCCTTCTTTCCTTGATCTTGGTTTCATCACCCAAAGCTCCATTTTGGATCCTATTCCCAATGTCTTTTAAGTGCTCACACACTGCCTTCTTCCTAGCAAATATATTCCCAAATACTTCTTTGTTCCATATTTTAAGCTTTTCTTTAACGGTTTTTAGTTTTTGGGAAAGTTTGTAGGAAGAGCTGCCTTGAAAGGGTTTTTGCCACCAAATATTGATGTTTTCTTTCAAACTCGAATGCTTGGTCCACATTGCTTCGAAGTGAAAAGGGCGCTTACATCTGGATGCCAGAGGGACTTCTAGAAGGATGGGGTTGTGGTCAGACCCAATCATGGGGAGGGAGTGGAGGGACGCCTCTCCAAAGCTTGTGATTGCTTCCTTGGATAGGAGGAACCTATCCAACCTCTCTTGGATGAGATGGGACCCTAGCCTCCTATTGATCCACATGAATTTGGCATCTTTCAGCTTTGCATCCATCAAATCGCTCGTGTTCATGAACTCAATGAAGTCTGCCATGCTTCTAGTCAGCAACCCTGCACCACCACGCTTATCAAAAGGGAAAAGGGGGGTGTTGAAGTCACCGGCCACCACCCATAGAACATCCTAGAAAGCCTTGTTGAGGTGACCCAAGTGCTCCCAAATGTTGGCACGTCCTTGCAAAGTGATAGGCGCATAGACATTGGACAAGATCCAAGGCTAACTACTGTGACTATCATGGAATAGGATGCTGAGGATGTGGGCATCAGCTTGGATGATGTTACCTTCAACTTCTTTGGGGTCCCAGAGAGTCATAATGCCTCCAAATGCTCCTCGAGCTTCCTTAAAAGTCATTTCCCCTTGTTTCCAAATTTTATTAGCTAATATTCTAGACCAAACTTCATTTGTTTTAGTTTCTTGGAGTAACAAAATTGTGGGTCGAGTTTCTTTCCTTAGGGCCTTGACCACTCTTTGTTTTGGAAGGCCATTGAGGCCTCTCAAATTCCAAGAGAGGACCTTAATTTGAATTTTTTTGGGTTCCTCCCTCTCCCTCTTCCTTGAGGCGGAGGGGGTTTGCTAGTCTTGTTGTCCTCAAAGAGGGACATGCTTTGAGAAACTAGTGTGCTCTGCTTTCCACTCATAATCTCATTCTCAATTCTCATTATGTAGTGTTCTACATCTGGGATTATTCCCCTTTTCTTCTCAATGCCAAAGTTGATGGTGTTAGCTGAGCTACGGGTTTGCTTCAGACTAAACTTATGGGGATGGTGTTGCATTTAGACAGGGCCAAAATTTCCTTCACCTATATCAACAGGTACTGCCTCAAAGGCTTCCTCATCTAAATTCTTGCTGGAATCATCTGAGTCTTGAGGCATGCTGTAAGGTCAGTTAGGGAGGGCATGAAACAGGCCTGCTCGAGGATTGGGGTTTCGAGGGGGATGCAAGGGTTACAAGAAGTTCTTCAAGAAGGCCTTTGTTTGTAGGGTTGGCGGGCTCAACCTCAGCTTCCACAAGTAACTCAAAAATATTAGGATCGGCAAAGGATGGACTTACCTATGTAGCTTGATTGGATCCCAAATGTTGCTTTCCTTTTCCTATTCAAGGGGTAGGATCTTCATGCAGACTCTGTTGGTGATTGGCCTTAATAGGCACTTTGGGAGGCATCCAAGGCTGATCCTGACTTCCTGGCATTCTTCTGTTGGGACCTTTGGGGTCAAGTATTTTTGGTGCATCCTTGGTGGTAGTGAAGTCTGGGTGCTATTTCCTCAAATGACCTTGCATTTTGCATTCAACGTAGAAGGCAGGTCTATTATCATATTCAATGGGATGCCTTTTGGAATAACCCTCATATTCCAGATCAACGAAGGTCGGGAGCTCAGTCTCTAGGTTCACAGTCACACACAACCATGCATGAGTCATTCGAGATCTTGCTAGAGTAGGGTGGTCGATGATAACCAGGTCACCAATGGTCTTGGCTATGCCTTTCAAGAAGTATTCATGGAAAAATTGAGAAGGAATATTAGGAAGCCTCACCCAAATTGGGGTTGTGTTTATGCTCTAGCTCTCCAGATTAAAATCCTCCCCCCAAGGATGAAGGAAGAGGCTCCTTTTGCCCAGGAACCAGGGACCTCCTGTCAGGATGCAATTGGCGTCCTCCTTATTGCGAAGCTAGATCTGGATAAACCCCCTAGTTAGGGCAACAATATCTAAGCTACCTGCTAGCTACCATTTGGGAAAAACCCATGCCCTTATGGTTTCTATTTCAGGCCTTCTACCCAGGAACTTTCCAACCAAATAAAATGTTTCCAGAGAAAGGAACTTTTCCATGGTGGTCCTGAGAACCCTAATTTTGTTGTTGTCTGGGATGAGGGGAGGGAGAGAATCTAAAAACCCCTTCTTCGAATATTTAAGAGTTTCAGCAAAGGACCAACCTTTCTTGGGGCCCTCAAGTCCTGGATGGGTCCCTTTGTTGGGATCTTTGACAGGGGGATTCGATCCCTTAGGATTGTCAACAGGGATCGAGGCCTGCTTATCCTCTGCATCCTTACCTGGCTCGGGGTCCTTACCTGCCATGACTGCCTGGTCAAGATTGTCGATTATTTCCGTCCTCCTTTCGCTTCCTCCTTCCATCGCTCAGTCAAGCTACAAAAATATATCCTGTTGGATTTGAAGTCTCTTAGATATTTCATACTCTTATACAAGTCCTTTCCTCCCATCTTTTTAGACATGAGCAAGGGAGAATTGAAATCACTTGCAATAAACCAAGGTTCTTGTGCAAAATTCCTACTATATCTATGAATTTTGATCCAAAATATTCTTATCTATTATAGGGAATTAAGTGCATAAATATTTGATAATACAAAACTAAATCCAGAGTTGGTACAATTTACAAACAAAGAAAGGTACCTCTTGGATGAAGAAGGTAATATTCTTGCATTTATGGTTTGATGGTTCCATAGGATCTGGAGACCCCCTTCTCTCCCATTAGCATAGATCCATTTAAACTCAGTATTCCTCCATATTGCCATTTTATAATCCTCCATCTTATACTCATAGATTTTTGTTTCTTGAAGTATCAAAATATCTAGTTTGTATTCCTTACATAGGTCTTTGGCAATTATTTTTTTTCTCAAGGAAATTGTAGCCTCAGATATTCCAAAAAAACATTTTCATTTAGAATTACTTGGGGTGATTACACCCCCACTCTACTCCAAATTGTGTTGAATTCCATTAGCTATCTCTTTTTCTACTTCTCTTGTTTTGATTAACGTGTTTGGAGGTATTCCAAGGGTTCCCTTTCCCACATAAACACTCTTTCTTAAATTTATTATTGTTCTTAATGGAATGGTCTCTTCCCTACCTTGCTTAGAGTCAAATATTTCTACCATTTCATTTGTTTTTCTTTTGTTTTTCATACCTCCTATCTAGGTTGGAGTTTCCTCTATAGTCTATCGTATCCAAATCCTTATTTCACTCCTATGTAGATTCCAATTGGGTTTACTTTATAATTGACTGATTTACTTATTCTTCTTCTTATGTATCTTATTCCATTTCATCATATTCCATATCATCCTTACATTATAAAGGATTAAAGTGATTTGCTATATCTACCTCCATATTGTGATTATTATGTTGATTAATTCATGATTTGCATGTTCTTTGTCTATATATTTTCTCAAAACTACAAAATTTTTGTTTTAATTATTTTGAACATGCTCTTAAATTTTTTTTGCACTTCACCATGTCCCTTTTTGGAATTTTTATCTCTTGAGAGATCAGGTATACTCTAGTTTATTTAATACCCAATGCAATTCTTAATGCTAGTGATCTTACAATACTTAAGAAGCTTCTATGGATTCCTTAGTTCCTTTTAAAATGGAACTTGACTTTCCTTACTTGTATTTTTGATAGGGATGAGACCCTTTTTACTACTTGAAGGATTTTACCTCTTAGGTTTTTGGTAGGGATTTTTCACCTTGAGACCTTTTATTCTAAAACAAATATTCCATGGAATTTTGTTTCATGGAGAAGATAATAACCTTTATTTTAAAATTTATCTAATCAATCTTTTTGATAGGTTTGTTTACCCTTGAAAATGTCTTTCCAAAATAGAGTGCTTTAGGAGCTTCTATGGATTGAAGGAAGAAGATGATTAAAGGATGTATGGCTCTTCCTTCTACCCACTATGATACTAAATGTTAGAACTCAATGTTTCAATGATTTATATTGTGATATAGTAAATGTTTAAATACATAGAATACCTATTTTAGGTATAACAAACGTCTAATTAAACTTACAACTATCTCTATCTTGTGGTACATGCATAGACCTTGTGATGGGTTGCTATACCACATACCATTTCAAATGGACTATTATGCAATAACTCCTAATAAAGAGTATTTTTGATTGAGCTCCTTCACAAAAGAGAACTTGGAAAGGTAGTAGAAATAATTAAGCAAGTAGAGAAACAACTATCTATAAGGAGTGAATACCAAAAGGTCCTTATATGCCTCTCATAAGTGATAACATTTCAGGAACAAAAAATAAAGATAGATTGTAAGGACCTAGAGAGGAAATCAATAAAAATATTTTACCTCTAGAGGAACATCCAATCTTGTAAGAATAATCTAGCATTATTAAAATCCAAAGTTAAGGAAATAGACAAGGAGATTTAGGGACTAGTTTCTATAGGAATACCCAATATATTTTATTAGAAGAATAATATCTTGGATGATGACATCATAGACACTATGTTCAAAGAATATAAAAATCTAGCCAATAAAGGGATTGCAGTTAAAACCTATAAGATGTTGAAGCCAATATATGCAAGTTGCAAGAGCTAGTTTTGGAATAGGAAATTGCTAGGAGTACTATCATAGAAGATAGAATGATGAGAAACAAAATTTTAATAATTTTATAATGAAGGTCCTAATTTTATAAAATCCATGCCCTAGGTTAAAGGTGGGATCTACAATCTCATGCAAATCAAACCTGGCATCCCATGAAGTCACAAAAAATGTAATACCTTTACACTACCTTGGGATTTGCAAATTTTAATGGAGCACACAATAGATAATTTAAGCAACAAATGCCTCACAAAATATCCCAAATTTTGTATAAGTATGATACCAGTGTTGATTCACTTATAAAAGAGTTTATTTGGCTTTAGAGAGTGGTGTGGTCAACTAGTAGAAAAATACATCAATTGGATCCAAGGATTGATTCACTTAGGAAAAGATGGTAATCTTCTTGCAAAGCAAGAGACTCACTTATAAAATCAAGTGATTCACTCATTAACAAGAATGAACTACTAAGATGGTTACAAGGGTGAATTTGAAGGTATAGATATAGAGGTAAATATTCTAGAAAGTGATATTTTGGCATGTTGTGGTGAACTAAGTCATTTTAGAATCCTTCTAATCCTATTAGAGGTATAATTAGTGGCATGTAATATTTAGAGGTATATTAATTTTCTAAAATATACCCAAATATTTACTTCCACTCGAAGTAATTGTTTCTTATGCCAATTAATTGAAGGTAAAATTTTACTATAAATAGGGGCTTAGGGCCCCCATTGTATTCATATTTTAGCCATGACAATTCAAATCTACAATTTTTGAAACCCACATTGTGCTTTGATCTCAAGAGATTAT
Organism: Wollemia nobilis; assembly: GCA_028583015.1. Classification (NCBI taxonomy): domain Eukaryota; kingdom Viridiplantae; phylum Streptophyta; class Pinopsida; order Araucariales; family Araucariaceae; genus Wollemia; species Wollemia nobilis. The sequence continues at coordinate 945,397 of JAQPPZ010000101.1, forward strand.
AATAAATTAACAAGTTCATAGGCATTCCATCAATGGCATCACCCTACTAATTTGTTAAGTGCATGTTGATTGTGGCATAGCCCTTTAATCCCATATTGTCATTCACTTATCAATTGTATAGTATAATGAATGGGTGAAAATTAACTTTTTTTACTTCGCATGTGTTTATTTATCATAAATTTTCTTTGATATAGTTTAAAATTGTATTCACTTTATTCTCTTTGAATCACTCACATCCTTAAACTTTCTAGCTTTTTTAATTCCATAATTTACTTTTTTGTACTTTATTTTTTGCATTTTACTTTCAATGCATGTTACCATAGGTTAGCATAGTATTATTCTATGAGGAATAGTGGGAATCCTACCTAGATTCAAAGGTTAGGAAAATCCATTATAAATCCCTTCCAACTTTGTTGCAGCTAGGGTTAGAGCATGAATCTTAATTGGAAGTCAAGACAATTTCCCAATTGAACACTACCACTAAGGGATTTGAATTATATATTATAGATGATAATGTTTATAAATTCAATGTAGTATTCAAATAACACTCTTTTATTAGTTTATAGTTACATGACCACATAATAAGAGAAATATCCTTTATCAAAAATCATCAAGAATATCTTCTTAAAATTTAGCCAAAGAATAGGATTTTCCATAGCCTCAATTCCCATAAAAGCAATTGGTAAGCATAGGTGCCAAGTTATATAGTGAAGAGAGTGATCTTACCCCTTTTAGGATCTCTTTATATATGTATGAGGTATTCCAATTTAGATATCCAATCTCTAGGGTCCTCTTCATAGAAGTTTAACATAATAATATTTCAAATAGGAACATTAGTAGATCACTATAGAACATAAGTTACACCTTCAACTATAATATCCAAACTAGAATTAAAACCTCAATAATTGGCTTTATTGATTTAATTATCACCTACCAAGAGATGTGAATGTGCCTTAGAATTTTTTTTATTTTTTGTATCTTACGCAAAAGAAACCCTTTGACAATCATCTTCAAGGACCCACATAGTCTTTGAAATCTCAAAATCATACTACACTCTAAGAAGCATATCAATAATTTTATGTAGGTTCCTGTGTATGTTGTTAACTCTATAGAAAAATTCATTCAGATAGCTACCCATGTCATTAATATTATTTTATAGTCATGTCCTTATCTATTCAAATGTTCCAATGAACATTCACATTGATGAGTATAAGGTTATCCCTAATGGGAGGAGTAGAGGAGGAACTCATGGTGGCATAAGCTAGGTGATTGTGAGGATTGAAACTATTGATATATTTAAGTGTGTTTTGATGTTTGTCTTAATTACTTAGGTTATGCTCTTGCTATTCATAAAATCTTCATCGTTATAATATACCCTTCCCAAAAACTCTTTAATTCATTTTCAACCTTTGAAAGTAGAGGAATTGAACATATGAAAATTACAATTTTAAGTATTGATCAAATTTACAAAGAAAATGATTACTTGGAATTCACCTTAATTATAATCATCTTTATGAGGTTATCAATGTCTCTTGTAAGGGTCCTAACATACCTAATTCTCTTTTGTCAAAGTCTAGTGCCATAAAGGGCTCTGTCTAACTTGCAATATTACATGGAAGATATTTGAACTAGAAAATTGATAGAAAAATATAAGATAGAAATCACCCATTAATTGAATCTTACTTGGCCTAAAAATGTCTAATGTTTGTTCCATAGAAGTTATACCATAATTATTCACCCACCATAAGAAGCCAAAATTGTAACTCTAGTACCATTTATAATGGAACAACTATAAGAAAAAAATAATTTCCATAACTTTCACCAAATAATTCCTAATATAAATATATTCACTTAATCATAAAGTAAATCCAATAAATTACCAACATATTCATATCCAAATATCAAAATTTAATCTTATCCACTTAAATAGGGCAAAGTCTCTTAGCTACTTAGAGAGGATGACGTCTCTTATGCACATCAAGGCAATAGAAGATAAAATAATGAATTGTTGGTCCAAGTACAACATATCTCTTCTTATTTAAAGACTATCAAGGTTACAAAACTTAACCTTAATGCTTAATGCCTAAATCATCCTAACCTAAGGGGCCTAATATAAACAAATTATGATAGCTAATAAGGTTATATTTGGATAGTTAAAAATAAAAATATATTTTACTCCTTCCAATAGTTGCTTTAAATCTCATTTGGATAAGAATATATAAAGCATACTTTAAAGGTTATGAGATTTTATTATATATAGCAATACCATTACTTTACACAAACATTCATCTATAGGTGTCTTTACTTTCTAGGCATCTCTCTCTTTAGGTGGTAAGGAACATGAGATGAAGTAATAGTTGGAGATTCATAAACAACTATCTCAAGCAATTCAATATTAGCAAGAATCAAGGGAAGAAGTTAGGATAGTCTTTTTAATTTTGTGCTCATTTCCCACATAATTTAAGAAATTGAGCTCTTATCCAAAGAAACTATGGATCATGAGCATCTCAATTGGCTAAATTGGGGTTTGGGACTCCATTCAAATGTTATTTTATCAAATAATGCTAAGAATAAATGATTATGTCCTTTATGGTAAAGTTTCCTTTATATGGAATCTAACTTTTTATTCCATTTTTTATCCTAGCCTGAGCATTATATGGTCTTTATTGATATGTATTAATATGGTATAGTTTTTTTCTTGAATGTATAATAAAAATTAGAATACAAACTCGAATGTATTTTTAGTATGTGTTAAACAAATATATAAAGCATTTGCAACATGAGTATGATTGTGTGTTACCCTTGACTTTCTTCCTTTAACTAATAAAAAAATTAATATTTAGGCATATTTTGATTTATTTTAAAAAAAAATCTAATAAAAAATATATTGTTACCATAATTTTAAGTAGCTTAGAGAAAACATTTCAATTGAAAACAAGCAATTGAGTGTAACATATCAACTAATTATAAAGTCAAAGGATTATTCACCTTATCATTTCTTTTGGAATCATTATTTTACAATGTTTTGAATGCTCAAAATATATTGGATGGAAATAAAGTTAGTTTTTGCAATGCAAAATATTAGTCTCTAAAATTGTGTACATACATAGACAATAGCTATTATTTTTATCATAATTATAGGTGATTAACTATAATAGATTGTTAAATTTATTATTGTGGTTTTTTTAGATTAGTTGCTCTTTTTTAAATTCCCAAGGATGCAAGAGCGTGGAGAACCCTAGCAGGTGGATACCATAGAAGAGAATTGATTATGGTGATTATTATCATGATCATGATCATCCTCATCATCACCGTATACACCATTGAATCAACATTGGTTATATTATTGTACATTTTTTTTTTAATGTCTTTTGGTTTTAGTATAAATATGGAAACAAAAAAATTGTGCACATAATAAAATTGACTAGATACAACAACCGCTCAATAAATATTCCAAGGATTAACTCCAAAGAAGTTATGTAATTAAAGGCCTAAATAAATTGTGTGTATCAATCATTTTATAACATCGAAATTTACATTTAAAACATAGAATTGGAATGTATAATTAAAATATTTGTAGAACTATATTATACACACAAAAAAAATTAATCCTATCAAACCAAGTTTCTTCATAACTAGTGATTTATTATTATTATTTATAAACTAGTTCTATTTGTGATGTATATGTTTTAACTTACAATTTTTTTTGTTGGAATGTGTGTTGTTAAGCTTCATTTGAGGCTTTTGTATTGTTGGAATGTGTGTTTTTAAGCTTCATTTGAGGCTTTTGTATTATATTATAACCCTTTAGGTCTTTATACACCATGTATAGGTGGGTTCATTGTAATATTTTATTAATAGCCATCCAAATTTATTTTTTAAACTCGACCTAAAGGTCACTTATATTTGGGTATTTATACCCCTTGAAACCAATAATTTCTTTATATATTATAGGATGATTATTTTCTTTAGTGAGATTATTTTTGCGTCTATGAACATCTATTGTATTACTTATGTCCTTTCTATGATGTATTCTTGTTTATTTGTACTATATATTCCATTTATTTTCCTAAAGTATTGTAAAACCTATCATATTATTTGAGTGTGAATCTCCATTATTCATTTGCTTGTCTTTGGAAATTTCTTTTCTATGTACGTTCTAAGAAACAATGTGTTTTTAGAAGCAGTTGTGGAAGCTTTGTGCACTACCCATAGTGTTTTAGGGTTTATTCACCAAAATCTTAGGTGGACCTCAATCATAAGGATCTCACTATGTTGCAACAAATTTGTTGCTTTAATAGAAATATTCACTAATAGGTTCCTCTTTCCTCTCTTGATAGTTCAATTTATTTCATCTTTATTGATCAAATGGATGCCTTAACTATTGGATTAAATCTTTTGATTTTATTTGAAATCCTCACTTGTATTTTATGTATTTTTCATGAAAACCATTTCCTTTTTTGTTTTATATTTTATGGTATTGATGCAACACAAATATGGTATCGATGCAACATAAATGAGAGAATAGATTACATGATTGTCAAAGAAGAAAATAAGAATTTGATCACTTTTTGATAGGCCCTTTATGCCATTGAATTCATGGATAAACTTTCATATATGGAAAATTTATTTGATTCACTTTATAAAATTGTGAAAATTATTCAACTTTTTTGTTGTATTGGCAAGAGAGGATGGCTTAATTGGTTGTGTTCTAAAAATGGTTATATATAGAAATTTGTACTATATTTGAATAAAATATAAAAATAAATGGATCCTTTGTGAAATTTAAGGAGGGGTCCTAGTTCATCATTTTTTCCATAGGTGTGTCCCTTTATCATGAAGGAAAAAGCACTTTTGCTTCTATTCTTTTTTTTTTTTTTTAAATTTAAAATGGAATATTCTTGCAAATATTTTGTGTTTTGGGGGGAACAATTACGTATAGAAAATAGATATGGAAAAAATATTAAAAATTTTGGATCCTTTATGAAATTTTAAGAGGGGTGTCAATTCATCATTTTTCATCATTCTGCCCATAGGTATTTCCCTTTTTTATCAATAAAATACACCTTTGTCTCTATATTTTTAATTTTAAAATTTAAAAAGAAATATTCTTGAAAAAACATTAGGGGTAGAGGGGGAGGGGGGAATTGTTGACAAAATATGGAAATAGTAGACACCTAAATTGGGCATGTATATTTTTTTGTTCTAGCCCTACACCCATTGATGTTGTGCCTTGTTGATTTCTCTTTATGCCTTGGGAATCATGTGTCATGGGTTTGAGCTAGGTGAAGGATGTTCTATTTTTTTATAGGCTATGGGGGGCCATGGAGTGTACATGCTCCCTCCCCAAGCATATTATCCTAAAAAAATAAAAGGGATGTTCCCCTAGGATTGAATTGGATGTTGGTTTAGTGTTAAGGGGAGTATATATCAAGGCATTTGGTTTTACAAGACATGGGTTTGAATCCCATTGCTTTTGTTTGAATCGGAGGAAATGTGGTTCTTGGACGAAAGCTTGAGAAAGTTTCTTTGATGTGTGCATGGTCATTGACTGTATTTTAATACTAAGAGCTTTAAACTCAAAGCACTTTTGTGGCTTATTAGCTAGATGAGTGGGGATTAAGGTATGTCACCTTAGATATCTATAGTTAAAACCCTCCACACCTTTTATTAAATATATTAACTAACATGGTATGGGTGGACAATATAGCTTTTCCTACTCATCATTTTAACTATGTAAACCATTCCAACCAATCATATCTAGTAACATTGCAAACTTAGGTTTACAATTTGCTCAATGATACACCTAATCATTAATATATTTTGTGCAACATATTTAAAATAGAGGTGACACATGTAAATGTAATATTCATCTATTTTTATCCAATTGCTTGCATAGTTAGCATCCAAGTGGCACCCCATCCAATTTGATGATACTTTTTGGCAGTTGATTCACTGAATCATTAATCAATTAACACATAGTTATCATGTCTAAGGTCTTACAGTCAACAACATATGGCATCTTCCCATTCACTAAAGGCACATTTAGTTTTTTCAAAATTTTAAAGGTTTTGTGGCATTTTGCATAATTTTTGGGCCAAACTTCTTTAGCCATAATTTTGCGTATGGGATCATTTTGATCCCCTTTTCTGAATTGAGTAATTTTTTTAGTTATTTTTTCTTTTAGTATTATTTTTTGTTACAATTACATGCATGATATTGTATTTGATATGGATTCCATGGATTAACATATGCCCTTTCTCAATGGAACTAAAAATACTAATTAGAAGGTCAATATTGAAGCTCTAATTTGAAGTACGAGATTCCTCTATGTGAATGAGGACTCTTTGTAACCATTAATTTTGATGAGAAAAAGTAGTTCTATAAGAACAAGAAGAAAGAATCTCATGGTATAATTTCTCTTCATGTTGAAAAGATATATGACACTCACATTAGAAGCACCTCATATATAAATATTTTTTTGAAAAAGTTATAAGATATATATGATCTCGTTGACTCTATGTAGATTGATAAATTGGATGTAAACCTTGCTATGTTGAACATGGACAACTTTGATACTAGAGATAAATACATTAGTCAACTCAAAAAGTTTAAAGAATACATTCATATTTCCAAAGGAGGTACCAGTAGGAAGGATATTATCAAAGTTCTTAATATTGTGTTCAACAATATTTTTTAAAAATTATAAAATAATTACCATTGTGTTTGAGATGATGCAAATGTACTTTTCAATTGCTACTCCTTCTCTTGATGATTCATCCAAATACCTTATCCACCATCAATATTAATGATAGAGGCACTAGAATTTCTATTTACCCATTCAAGGTTATGCAAAGTATGTGGTTAAATAAAAAGATAACAAGAAGCCAAAACAAGGAGGCAAAAAATCAAGAATCCCTTTAAGAAGCCTCTTTGTACTTTTTGAAAAAAATATATAAGGTAGAGTTTTGTCATTTATAGATTAAGAAACTTAAAGAGGCAACTAAAAATGGGGATTTTGGTGTTGATTTATTCAATGCTTAGGATGAGGATGATCATGATGGTAATGAAGAACACAAGCTTATACTGAGAGGGGGGGGGGTGAACAGTATAAGACCTCTTTTTACTTTTTCCTTTATACTTCAAAACAGTAAAGCAATATACCCAAAGCAATATCAAAGCAATGCACAATATCATCCACAAAGTGACACCAATTTTAATGTGGTTCACCTAGAATGGCTGGGCTACGTCCACAAAACTTTTCTCTAAAAGTTATCTCAAAGTTATTTGGGAATCCTTCCCAATTACAATGTTTATGAGCCTCGGTCCAAAGGAGATACCTTCCCCCAATAAGAATTTATGAGCCTCTACTCAAAGGAGATACCTTCCCCTCTGCTCTAGAAATGATCCCTCAGAAGATCAACTACCTCTACCTCTTGCCAGCACATGGAACTCCTTTCCACCGAAGACCTCCTGTCCTCAATGCTTAGCCTAAGAGACCTCTACCTTCTATGATCACGTCCACAGTAGCTCAACAACCTGTACCAAAAACAGTCAATCGGTCTAGTACAAGTCTTCCTCTATCTATCAGATATGTCCAACTCTTGAACAAATCAATCCTCTACATACAAGCCTTCTCAAAGACTTGCCAACTATCCCCAAGTTCTTCTCATAGAAACAATGCACCTCTGTCCTCAAGTTCTCTGATAGAACTATCAAACTCAGCTCACAAGTCCTCTGCTAGGACCTCGTCCAAATCCGCTCACAAGTCCCCATCAAAACCTCGTCCAAAACCGCTCACAAGTCCCCACTGGAACTCTGTCCAAAAACTCAAGCAAGCTCACCAAGAAAAACTTTCTTAGTAGGAAATCACAAAGTGAATTGTTAGAGACCCAATGTGATTTGTCAAACTCATAGAAGCATAAAGACAATTGTTAGAGACTCAATATGTTCTATACTCAAATCCCAATCTCAAAACTCAACTCAAATCAACTCAGCTCAATCTCAATCTCAAATTTTAAAACTCAACTCAATATCTAAAATGGATAGGATAGAATGTTTTCTTTCAATAACATGAAACCCCAACAATTGCCAACTATGCAAAGAATCACATAACAATGATACTCATGTTCTTTTCACCATCAATTAGGGTTTCAACAACAATGCTCATCAAACAAGGTTTAGTCAACCAACACCATTCAACTCAACATCAACCTTGAAGCATTCAACCAATCATCACAAGAAAAGGAAACAAGTAGAAATCCTTTTCCCTCCAGAGATATTTGAACAAAATAGCCACCAACACAATATCACCAAATGCAAAGAATAACTTGCTCAAATCAACTCAATGGAGTAAGCCCAATATCATGAATCAAGTAAAGCAATAACTTGATCAAACAACCTATATGGAAGCAACTCAACCATCAAACTCAAAATAGCCAACCAAGGGTTCCACCAACTCAATGCAAGTAGCAAGACTCACAAACATAAACCCTAGTGCACAATGCTTCCACTACCTCAAACCAAAATTATGCATTCACCAAAACTCTCATCAAGGATAACAATGCATAAGAAGTCTTCAACAAACCAGAAAATAGGATTTACACCCAACCAAAGGAAACCTAGTTGAAAACCTTTTCACTCCAACCTTATTTTAGAAAAACATACACCAATCATACTCATAAGAAAAATGTGCCCATACCTTTTTGGAGTAGAAGAAAATTGATCCTTAAAGTTGTCACCACACACAACCCTCAAACTTCCAACCAAGTTAGGGTTAGAACCAAGATAAATGAGCATATATAAAAACTTTCCTTAATACACCTTTTAGCTTCTCTTCTTTAAAAACAACCACCAAAGAAGCCAAAAACACAACAACCAAAACTTACACCTTATATCTCCATTTTTAAATTTAGCATAGCAAAAGACTAATCTCAAAAATACAACCAAAGAAATATCCCCTTATTTCTCCTGTCTTTTAAACAATGCTAAACAATGCCAAAAATCATATCAAGAAAATAACCACACCTTATAATGGCTGCCCTTGAAGAATCCAAAATTCACGGCACAAAACACATTTTAATAAAAACGTGACTAATCCATGCACAACTCCCTCCACGGGAATCAAAACGTAGACCTCCGCCTACGCAAGGCCCAAACGTAGCCTTCGCTACCACTAGCCCACAAGGGACTTACGAAGTCCAAGACGGACTTCCTTCCACATAAACGGTCAAGCTTTTCGAAAGCTTTTCAAACCACGAGCTCTCCTCTTTCGCAGAGTAAACAGAACATTCGATCGCAACCAAACCAATTAATTGCCTTCAATTTTCCAAGAGAGTTTAACCTTAGGAACCTTCTCATATTTATAGTCCATACGTGGACTTTAGAACACATCGGCTGCAAAGAAAAGTAATTTCGAATTTAATCGAAATTTGCTTTCTAAAGGGTTTAAAAACCCTTAAAGTATTTTTAATAAATTAAAAATAATTTCTCCCTTAATTAATTAAATAATTAATTAATTAAAACCTTTAAGGGTTTTAAATAATAATTAAATAAATAATAAAGAGAACCTCCATTGGTTTTAATAAAAACCATTGCCAATGGAATCTCTTCGGATTCTCTTAAAAATATTCTCTTGGAATCTTCCACCTTTGAAGCCAACACATCCTCTTAACATTAATGTCATTTCCTTTTGACATCAATGACAACTCATAGACAAGAAGCTAGGATCTCAAACCCAAAATTGCCAACAATCTCTCCCTTTGTCATTGATGGCAAACCATGCTTCTCAACAACACAAAAACTCAACATAAATAGCTCCCCCTGTCTTGAGGCTCTCCCCCTTACTCATATCTCTCCCCCTTTGTCATCAATGGCAAAGGGTCACCTTTGGGGCTTGGGACTAAGAATGAGCCTCTTAGCTTAGTCCCTCCCCCACCTCCTATTGAGGTGTTTAATTTTGGGGTGGGAGTAAAACTCCCAACAAGCACTGATCATCATCAGTGTCTATAGCTGCCTTACCATGTCTTCTCTTGTTCTCCTTGTCCATATTCTTGTTCCTGTTCCTATCACTGTTCCTGTAGCACCCTAAAATTGGCATAGTAAAACCTTAATAATTACAATTACTCTAGTAAATAATTCAAATTCAAATTTTAACCTCCAAAACTGCTTCTAAACTACCGCTTAATCTGTTTCCTCGTTTCCCATGCCATTTTTAGAGTTTGTTTTGACCGTTTGATGATATCGTCGCCGATCAGACGATATCGCCTTAGATCGGATGATTTCGTCTGGGCTAGGACGTCCAGATGATCTTGTCCCAAAACTAATTTTTCTCAATTAGTCTCTATTCCAACGACGTATCTAATCCAGGCAGAAGCGTGTCTGTGCTGTTAGAGACCCTCCCCGTTGGATATCTCCCAAATAGGGATGATCTCTAACCTCCTAACCTCCCTCCTAAGCCTATTTAATCCTAGGCCCTCCCCTTAGCATCCCCCTGGCTGATATTTCCTGTAAATCGACTTCACACGCATTAAGACATCCTAAATTTCTATTTGCATTAGTCCTATCCAAATTTTGTTGTAGGTACCTTAGTATTTTTCAGCCGGAGCAAGCTCAGTTCGTCTTGGACGATCTTGTTCGATTGGAGATGATTTTGTACCAATGCGAGATGATTTCGACTGCAGTCAACATTGAGGCAATCAGTGTCTAGAGTTTGTGTTTCTTCATTTTTTCATTTTATACATTGTTCTGCATTTAGTTAAATCTAAGCTATTCTTTATTACTTTGCATTTTGGAGTTCACCCATATAGCTTTAAATGCATAATTAATTCACCAATTATCATCAAATCATTGTAGTGTACTCGTATTTTTTTTATTATCATCATTTTAATGTTATTACTATTATTTTACATCATTGCCCTCTGTTAGAATAGTTGCATTTTTTGCATTTTGTGTCTACTTCTCTGATTGCAGGTCTCTGATGAATTCGTCTGACGAATTTGTCAGATCTCAGACGATCCTGTCAGATAGGAGACGATCCTGTCAAATTCTAGATGATCTTGACTGCATCAAAAATTAGAATCTCCATCAGACATCCGGATCAGGTATGGCTCTGTAATTTATCCTTTTCTCTCTGTTTTTTGTCTAATTTTGTTTTTTGTCTTCATTTAAATCTGCATTTCATATAAAATAGCTTAGATGCATTTTGGCCAAACCTAGGACTTGGATGATTAAATCTAGAACTGAACACATCAAACACATTCCCAACCTAGGCATGGAAACTACCATTCAAATGTTTCTTGGTGAACCCACCATCCATCGAAAAATCACCATAATACACCTCCCTCGAGAGGCGGGACCTTCGCAAGGCCTCTCAGTCCGAGGTACCGCGCCATCCTTTTCCCATCCTCCTTTCGGGCACGGATCCTTTAGCCTGAAGGTAAGGATGCGAAAAAATTGGAGCGATACATTTTGGTGAACCCGACGTGAATGCATTTAAAACCTTTTGAAAACAAAAAAAAAACAAAAAAATAAAACAACCAAAACATAGATGCATTTCAAATCATTAAAATTAATAAGTTGCATATCATGTTTAGATGGTAGCTCCTAAGAAAAATTAGCAGTTACTATAAATTTTGAAAACCAATTGGCAACCATAGAAATCAATTCTATGCTTAGTGTGCCTGAAACAGATAGAAATCAACTTTTGTGGGACGAACTTGATAGAAGACTAAGTGTCATTTCATCCAGATCAACAAAACTTAAACAAATCAAGAGGCTTGTCCTAGATAGAATCTTGGATCCTCATAAACTCATCTTTTATCATGAACTTCAGAGAGTCTGCCATAGATGGTTAGCTTATAGGAGAGCTCTTGTGTCGTCAGAATTGTTCACCTTCGAGGAATACCTCGAGAACGCAGCCATTATACACCGGTTCCTAGGTCGTGTAGAAGACCAAGAGGTTGTTCTTACGAATAGGGAAATATGGAATAGAGTTCCTCGAGTTGTGTTATATCGAGAGTATTGCCATGAGCTTTACTTCTATCAACCAGAATCTGAGACAGATAATATCACTATAGCTCTTTTCATTAAATTTTTGAAAGAAAGTTTTCAATTTGAAGAAGAGCACTTCATGACTCCTGAAGAACTCGAGCCCATTAATGATATTTATAAACTGTTTATAGAAAACTAGATCATTACTTTCAGTATTAGTTTTTGCATTTATTGTGTTGTTTGTTATCTTTACAATATTATTACAAAAACAAGAAAAACTAAAAAACATAACAAAAACCAAAACATTTCATTTTAAATATTGTAGTAGGTATATAATTAATATATATACCTCTTAAGCTTGTTGCATATATATATATATATATATATATATATATATATATATATATATTTGCTGAAATCTAAATTAAAGCACAATGCCTAAACTTAGGAATGGTAAACAAACTGAAGGAGAAGAAGAAGATTGATTAGAAGATAAAACTAGAGACCCAAATGTCCTTCCTGAAGATCCAATTCCGGAAGGAGAAACTCTAGATCAACCAGAAGATGACCTAGGTGAAGACAATGAACAAGAAGAAAATGTTAAGGAGGATGGACCCTCATCCCCTAGAGTAGCTCCAGATGGAACTATTGCTTTTGACAACTTAGATCATTTCTGGAAATTTTTTAATAATAACATAGGCGTTCTTAATATGGCAGTTCGTATTGATAAAGGGCAAATTAGTGACACTCAAGCAGCCATGGAACATATGTTTGATGTGCACACTAATCCCTTGTCTTTCATTGATCAAGAAAGTGATAAGGCTGGACCATCCAATAGAGATATGGTCACTATGATTCAAAACATGTCAAAACAACAGGTTACCCAACCTCCTAAGGAACCTGTTATTAAGCCTAAAATCATTTCCACACAAAAGAAAAATTCCTTCACTGATTTACTTCACCAAACTATTGATCAATATGCTTCAAGTAAACAAAAACCTAAAATGAAGCCAAACACCAATTTTCAACAATCTAGAATACAACATAATACAACTTCAAAATTCCTTCATAACACCTTTCCTACCAACAATTTACACAATAGCAATATAGCATCTAATCTTCATGTCCCTCCATCATATGCTCACAAATCCCATATCAGTGCCCTACCGAACCAATATGGTGGGCAAACTAGTAATCTGGAAACCATGGTGAAACAGTTAGCTTTGCGTATGGACCAGATAGATCCTTACCATCCCTCGTACAATTATTAAGAGATATGTAGTCAACCTTTGGATCCCATGGTTGTAGCACAACCGTACCCTAAGCATTTTCCCATGCCCATCCTGCCTATATATAAAGGAATCGAAGATCCCATAGAGCATCTTCGCATGTTTAGGATAGCGTGTCATGATATATCACATGATGACTTGCTATTACTAAAAATGTTCCCAAAAATTTTAGGTGGAATGGCATTAGAGTGGTACTATCAATTGCCCACTCATTCTTTGAGAAACTTTGAAGAAACAGATGAATCTTTTGTCCCTCAATTTAGTGCTTACATCGAGAGGCATGTAACCATTAAATATTTATACAACTTAAAACAAGACAAGGATGAATGTTTTGCCGATTTCTTAGATAGATGGAGGCATTTGACAGGAAAACTACATTTTGTGCTACCTTATAGGGAAATGTTGGATATTTTTATTAATAATTTACAAGAACAAATATCTCATGAGCTATCAACTACTACTTTAACTACCTTCGATCAGGCTATAGATTTAGCTCGAAGAGTAGAAGATGCCCTCATTAGGAGAGGCCAACTTAGCAAGAAATATGATGAGAAAACCTCCAGAAATCAATATAAAAACAAACAAGTCATAGGTGACGGAGTCACTGACAGCAGGAATGTTGCTAATATCAATGCAACAAAAACAACAAAAAAATTTATATTGAAACCGCCTGATAAGCCTCCTCGAGAATTTACTAGATTGAATCAACCATTATCAACTATTTTACCTCAATTACTCAAAAGAGGTTTGATCCAATTGCCAGCTATTTGGGAACCTGATCCAACTATACCCGGATATAGAGCTGACTTACACTGTGATTTCCATAGAGGACCTGGACATTCTACCAACACTTGTAAAAGGTTGAAACATAAAATACAAGATCTGATTGATAATAATGAAATGGAGGTGCAAGCCTTCCAACCTAAACAAAATGTTCCTAATAATCCTCAATAAAACATTCCCCAAAATCAAAATCAAAATGCTAATCAATCATTAGACATATTTCAACACCCTTTACCAAGACATGGTAAAGAGGTGGCCAATCAAATCGAACATCATAATGTTCCTCCTCCTACCCGATATGTAGGAACTATTAGCGAACAATTACCTGTTCAGGATCCTCAAACATTTGACACAACCTTATCCCTGGTCACAACTAGGCCCCTACATAATTTTCAAACTCCAGATCCTAGTGATGTAGAATCAGATACTGAAAGTGAAATAGATGCTTCAAACCAATCGAATAGTTCTGAAAATGAATCAGATCCTATTCAACCCATCACATATGCTATGGTTTCGAAAGAACCATTTCCTAGAAGAGTTACTACTCGACCCTCTTATAATCAATTCCTCCCAAATGAACAAGCCATAAACGCTCAACCGAGACCAGTTCAGTGTCTTCAATATAACATTGTAGGTACCATTGGAGTCGTTACCCGACAACATGCTCAAAATTCTCAACAAGAACCAAACCGGAATGATGGATCAGCTCCATTTGTTTTGAAAAATCCCAATAAAGGGAATCATGCTCCTAATGTTCAACCTAAACCCCCTTACAATATTAATGAGCAATTATCTAATACTACAGCCTTAATTTCCCTTTTGGATTTATTAAGATCTTCTCCTACCCATAGGGATGAGTTTATGCTTACATTAAGCCAAATGATGGTACCTCAAAACATTCAACCTGAAGCCATGGCAAATACTATCATCACTAGAGAAGTCGATTGTATTGACTTATGGGATAAAGATATCCCACAACACAGTTTACATAAGGATAATCCCTTATATATTCTGCTCTAATTGGAGATGTAGCTATTAAACGAGTCCTGATTGATAATGGTTCATCTCTAAACATTTGCACTTTTAACTTCTACCAATGATTTGGCTTTAGAAGTGATGAAATGAAGAAAACTGACATGATTATCAAAGCTTTCAATGATGAAACACAAGAAACGTGTGGAGTTATTACCATCCCATTGCAAGTTGGTCCTAGAACATTAGATACGACCGTGTTTATTGTACATTGCCTAGCATCGTACAATATACTTTTGGGTCGTCCTTGGATCAATGCAATGCGGGCTGTCCCATCAACTTTACACCAATGTGTTAAATTTGAATTTAAAAACCAGTTGGTCACTATCCATGGTGACCCTAGACCCTTTGATATGTGTGCTTTGGGGAACTCTGTTGTAGTGCAATTTTGCCCTGCTCTGTCATCCACACATCCTAGTTCTTATTTTTCATCTAAACGTGTGAAACACACACACATAACATCATCTACCCCATCAACTACACCTATACATTTAACTCAACCATCTTCTGAACAAATCACACTAGAACCTCAAAAAGATCTTAAATCCACAACCAATCCTTCATGTTCCATCCCTATAATTTCAAAACCTATAGACCCATCTATTAACATTTCCACATTATCAACATCTATCATACCTTCCACATCTAAAGATATAGGGAATGATCCTTCTACATCTTATGCTCTCTCTGATGAACTTTTACCATATTTATCCACAATCTTAATATAAAAAAAAACAAATGCTTTCATGCAAGATTCAATTCTTTTAAATAACTTTCCGCCATCTCCTCATACTTTGGGCCTCCCACAACCTATGGGAAGTACTTACCAAGTCAAGAGTTGTGCCTTCATTTATAAAGGATATGACTGGGGAAGAATCCCTCGGAATATCAAAACTCATCATGAGGGATACGCTCGATGTTATTTTACCAATGAATATATTAAAGCTAAACCCATAATGCTTAAAATGGGATATAAAGGGAAAGGCTTGGGACCTTTCCAAAATGGCATGAAAGAACCTTTCGAGGTAGAACCATGGCTTGCCCGCTGTGGTGTGGGCCCGTTTCCTAATAAGGGTCAACCATTTCCTTTTGAATATGATGATCAACTCATATGTTATCAAGATTATTTGGATAGGCGTGATGATTTGCCTCTAAAAAATTAGTCGTTTACATGTAACATGCTATCCATAGCTTACCTTGAAATGATTGCTGACTCCGATGAGGATTTGGAAGGAGATATCTTCCACGATGTCGCCATTGAAGAGATGTTACACAATGGATTTTATTTTGATGGTTCTATACCAACTATAGCCCAACTTGAGACCACTAATCCTCAAGATGAATTATCCAACTTAACCTTACAAGAATTACAAGAATTGGGCGTTTCACTCGCCCCCCACCTAATTTTGAAAGAGATCTACACATGGAAGTAGAAAATGTCATTAAAGTTAACATTGGAACTGAGGACAATCCTCACATAATAAATATTGGATCATAATTAAGTCAATAAAAACAAGAGCAATACATTGCATTCCTTAAAGAGTATGAAGATGTCTTCGCTTGGACATACGAAGATATGCCAGGTCTAGACCCTTATGTAGTCATGCATCATCTAGTGGTCCATCCGGATGCTAAACCTGTTAAACAAAAACTTAGAAAAATGCATCCCAAAGTGGCTTTGCTAGTCAAAGGGGAGTTAGCAAAACTCCTGAATGTTGTTTTTATACAAGCTATTGATTATGTTGAATGGATCTCAAATGTAGTTCCAGTCACCAAGAAAGAAGCCACCAAAGTTAGGGTTTGCACAAAATTTAGAGATATTAACGTTGCATGCCCTAAATATGATTTTCCTCTTCCAAACATGGATCAAATTATTGAATTTACTGTTGGGAGTGGGAGGATGTCCTTAATGGATGGATTCTCCGGTTATAATCAGATCAGGATAGCTCCTAAAAATTAGGCTAAAACAGCCTTTATTACCCCCTGGGGTACCTTTTGTTGGAAAGTGATGCCATTTGGCTTAAAGAACGCAGGTGCAACATATCAACGAGCTATGACTTATATCTTTCATGATATGATGCATGATATCCTACATGATTATGTAGATGATATTATAGCCCACTCTATTAATGAAGATAATCATTTAGATGATTTGAGAAAAGTTTTTAATCGATTACGAGAATATCTTATTCGATTAAATCCAACAAAATGCATATTCAAAGTTAAATCCGATAAACTATTAGGGGTTTTAGTTTCTTTACGTGGTATCAAAATTGACCCTCTCAAGATTGTGGCTATCACTGATATGCCCGCACCTACTAATATATCTAAGTTACGATGTTTACAAGGTAAGCTTCAAGCCATCCCTCGCTTCATCGATAAGCTAGCGGACAAAATCAGTCCCTTTCTTAAACTTATTAAGAAGGATGTCCCTTTTAATTGGGACGATGAATGTAAAGAAGCTTTTGAACTTCTCAAACAATACCTCCTTAACCCACCTGTGCTTTCACCGCCTAAACCTGATCGCCCATTTCTCCTGTATATTTCAGCTTCAGATTCTGCCTTAAGAGCTATGTTAGCTCATCTTGATGATGAAAAGAGAGAACGTTCTAATTATTATATTAGCCGAACCTTCATTAGCTATGAAACCCACTACACAACATTAGAAAAACTATGTCTAGCAGTCGTGTTTGCTACGCAAAAATTATGCCATTATATGCTTAGTCAAAAAACTTATGTCATTGCTAAATATGATCCCTTGAGGTATCTTATGAGTCGACCTTATTTATCGGGTCACACAGCCAAGTGGGTTCTTGCTCTAAGCGAGTTTGACCTCACGTTCATAGGACAGAAGTCTGTTAAGGGTCAAATCATAGTATATCAATTAGCTGCTGCACCCTTAGAGTCTACCCATCCCCTCATCATTGATTTTCCTAATGAATGCCTTCAATTAGAGGCAGAACATATTGAACAATGGTCCTTATACTTTGATGGAGCCCGATGCATGAGTGGGGCTGGTGCGGGTATTATTTTAATATCCTCGCAAAAACATCTTATTCCTCTGTCCTTCAAATTAACATTTGCTTGCACCAACAATACTACTGAATATGAAGCTCTAATCCTTGGATTACGAGCTGCCTTGGCGTTAAAAATTAAACATCTTTTAGTTTTTGGTGATTCTCAACTTGTTATAAACCAAGTTAATGAAGTTTATCAGACCAGAGATGATAAACTGTGCCCATATAAAGCCTATGTTTTACAATTAATGTCTTTATTTGATCAAGTTACCTTGGAAGCTATTCCTCGAACTAGCAACCGTGCAGCTGATGCTATGGCCGTAGCTGCATCTCTCCTACCCTTGGAGTTAGATGACAAATATGCCACTATCATTATTCATTGACTCCAAGAACCCGCTTCAAATAAGTCATGCTTAGAACCTTTGGATGTGTTTCTAATCAATGAAACTACTCCTGAACCTTGGTATATAGATATATTTGATTTTCTCCAAAATGGGACTTTCCCTGCCAATTCTAATAGAAACCAACATCGGTTATTATGTAGACGAGCACGTCGATTTGTAATAATTGGCAATACTTTGTATAGGAGATATTTTGAAGGTATCCTATTAATATGTTTGAATTTAGAAGAATCCAAATCAGCCTTGAGTGAAGCCCACAATGGATCTTGTGGAGGACACTTCAGTGGTAGTGTCATTGCTAAAAAGCTCCTTAGGATAGGATACTTTTGGCCTACCATGGAGAATGACGCACATGATTATGTACGCCATTGCGACAAGTGCCAAAAACATGCTGACCTTGTCCACGCGCCTGCACAAGAACTACAGGCTATTTCATCTCCTTGGCCCTTTTCAAAATGGGGTTTAGATATTATTGGCAAAATCAATCTTGTGTCATCTGATGGACACAAATTCATCATAATCGCCACTGAGTATTTCATGAAGTGGGTTGAAGCTATGCCTTTAGCTTCCTGCACTTGCACACAAGTCTCTAAATTTATTTTTAATCAAATCATTTACAGGTTCGAAATTCCTGCAAATCTCATCTCAGACAATGGAACTTGTTTCAAAAATAAAGATGTTAAAAAATTATGCCAAAAATATAAGATTCAACATCACTGGTTCACTCCCTATTAGCCTCAGGGTAATGGTCAAACAGAAGCATCTAACAAAACCTTAATCAAGATTCTCAAAATATTGGTCAATAAAACTGGCCGTGACTGGCACATTCAGTTATATCCAGCCTTGTGGTCCTATCGAACTAGTGTTCGAACCCCCACTGGAACTTCACCTTTTGTTTTGGTTTATGGTGCTGAAGCCATTTTTTCCTTTGAATTAGAAGTTCCTTCTTTGGCTCTACTACTTCAAGATACTAAAGTAGGAGATGAATATCGAGCTGGCAGACTTAGTCAGCTGGAACTCCTAGATGAAAAACGCATCAATGCTTTGGAGCATCTCTGTGCCTACCAAAACAAGCTTAAAAGATCATATGCTAAAAAAGTTTGTCATCGATCCTTTGAGATTGGTGACCTTGTTTTAAAGGAAAATCAAAAAAATACTAATGCAACTAAGGACCTTAAAGGTAAATTTGAGCCCAACTGGCTTGGACCATACATTATCACTGCTAAATTTGAATCGGGAGCATACAAATTATCTACCTTAGATGGTAAAGAACTTAAAGAACCCATGAATATTTTGCATCTTAAACGTTACTATGTATAAATTTGGTCATTTCATCCTTGTATATATTTGTTTAAAATATTTCACTATTTTGTATTTCTTTCAAATTCAAAAACACCAAAAACATTCATAATCATCAAAATATTCAAAACTATTTGTTGAATTTATTTATGGCACTTGTTAATTCTTTCAAAAATAATAATAATAAAATAAAAAATAAAAACAGCGATATTCTTGACTCTTTCAAAACAAAAACAAAATAAAGAAGAAATAGAGAATCAACATTCTCAAACTTCTCAAAAAGTATTTATATATATATCTTCTTACAAATGTTGTAGTTATATGTTTCAAATTATTTTGGATAAATTAGCATTTATTTGGAATCCCTCACTTTCACAAACACAAAAATAAATATCTTGATTTTATCTGGCATGATTACTAATCTCTCTTATATCAAAGTCCACAAAATTTAATTAAATAAAGTTTGAGCACAGAGAATTGATCTTGTTATTTACTTAAACCAAGCACATCCTTTCACAATAAAATTATTATATTTGTAATGTCCATGCTATGCTACATAGTAGAAGTGGTTTCTTGAGCGAAAATTTTCCCCTGCTATCCTATCATGCACATGGTCTAGAATCTTTGAGAATTGGCAAAAGGACAAGCTCACCCCTACCCAAAATAAAAATCCCTTGCTCTACAGCTAATCCGAGAAAGTATCCCTAGCATAGGAAGAAAAGGAAAGTTCAAGAAAAAGAGAAAAATAAAAATGTTATTTTATATCATTACAACATTATCATGTAGAAATACAAAAGAAAGCAAAAGAAAGCAAAAGCAAAAGCAATAAAATCCCTTTCCCTACCCTTTGAAAAGAAAAGAAGGGTTGATGAGCTTAAATCCTTGGAATTCTCAATTATTCGAAAACTGTGAGGTAAGCCCCATAATAGGTGGTTTGTGCCCAACCCGCTTGGCCTTGGGTAACTCCTAGCGTGGCGATATGTCTGTCACATTAGCGACTTTCTTTTGTACAGACCTATGTCTGCTTATGGATTAGCTAGCTCTTGATAATCCGACTTACATAGTAGTCTAGTATGGTTATATGCATCTACATCATGGTTAATGAACACTTATTTGGTTCATTCAAATCACTTGTATCAAATTATCTTGCTCAAAAATGGTAAATGAACATAGCAATTGCACACACATTTTGTATTTGAGAGATTTTGTGTATCATTATGATAAATCAATATTGGTAATGAACTCACATTTGCACATGAGGATTCCTTATAAATCTACATTTATCTTTGAGATAATTTAAAATATTTCTGTAATTCTTTTCGAATAATTTTATCCTTTTATTTCAAAATTTGTGTTCTGTATCAAAGCAATTACATACATCTTCTCATAAAATTTCAAAAATAATTTCAAACAAAATTTTCATATTATTATTCTATTTATCAAAAGTCACAAATGCATCTTGCAATAAAACCAACAATTTATTTTCTTCTTTGGATTTCGCGATGATGGTATAAGTCTATACCTACATATTCTATGCCTAGCGCAAACCATTATACCAATTTTATTCCCCATTCATTTAAAAATCATAAAAAACATATGACTTAAATCATTTTGTTATACAATTATGCTTTCAAAAAGCATGCACATTATCACTATTTCATGTCATTATGTCAACCTTCAATTTTGCAATGATGGTATAATTCCTAGGGAATTATCCAAAAATTTTATCACACTTAGAAATTTATGCCTAGCAAAAATCATTTTAACGTTATTTCATGCATACTATTTTTATGGAAATCTGAAAACAAATCATCATCATCTTCATCCTTTGCATCATCACAACAAAGTCTTAAGACAGTCTCTTAAGCACTCTTTTTACTTTTTAACAATATTTCTATACTGGGATTAGCTTGACGATCGAGTGAGCGGCGACTCCATGAAATGGTCTATAATAACGACAATGTCCTTTGAAATTATTGTTAAAAAGTCCCTTTTATTTTTATTTTTATCAAATCATCACATCATAAACAACCAATTTGTTCTATCAGATTATTTCATTTAAATTTTTCAAACATGACATTCAACCATAATATTTCCAATGACGTAATTACATGAATCATCAAATCCATCAATAAAAACATTAAAAGCATCATACAAACACATAAGAAATAAGTCATATGATCAAAACTATCTCATCTATATATATATCAACAATATATACATCATACCAAACCTGGATTGGTATGCCACAATTTATACCTCGGCATACTCAATCCTCTATCACAAAAATAATAATAAACACTATGTATCAATCAGTGTAGTGCAGTAGTCTAGCCTTGAGAACCCCTCGAGCTCTCAGCCTCATCTCCTCCCCTGCCCTGAGGTGGACGGGGTGGCCCCATCGCAATATGTGTGGTACTGTGAGTCCTAGTCGTGGATCGAGATGAAGTCCTTGACGACCCAATCCTGATAGGATCTGCAATGGTAGCTGAGATATGTAACATCAGCTCGGTGTTGTGCAGCATCCTCTTGTAGGGTCTGCACTTGTGCCTGGATAAGGACTGTCTCCGCTCAGAGAGTCACTATCTCACTGCTCTCCCTAGTGTCAACACCCTTGCCCTTATCGAGCGATGGTGGCCTCTCTATCTATGGAGAAGGGGGTCTCTCCTCCCTCCTCTCCTACTGTCACAGCCTCTGCTACACCTGTGGTCTCCTCTGCTCTCTCCTGCCATGAACCTGGGCTACCTCAATGGTCGCCTGGTGTCGCCTCCCCATTCGATGCACAACTACGTGAATCGGACCCTGAGCCCTCGTCATCCGAGTAGGGTGGATGCCTGTGTACCAGGCATCGTAGCCATCAGCTACTCCAGCGTTGTCCCCACCCATTGGCTGAATGGGGGCATCATCTATGTCCTGACTCCAAAAGCGCTGCATATCTAGAGCCCCACTAACTGTAGTGTTATCCCAAACAGTTCAAGAAAACTTGTAATCCCTGAGAGATGGGATCCCCTACTATAGACCGAACTGTCGCAAAACTTGATTGTAGTGGTGGAGCTCCACCTCTCCCCTCTCCATCCTCAGCTAGCAAACTCGCCTGATGCGAGCTAGCTCCTGTCCGTCCTCGGCCCATCTTGGATGATCCCTCCAAGGCCTCCAGGTGATCTAGTTCGGGACAAGGTCATCCAGCAGTTTTCGGGACATTGGCAAATCAATCCGTCGTTGTGCTCCTCTTCGAAGCCACCAGTAGAAAACTCGGGGCCTCTCCCCGTCAATCCCTATTAGTGGAAGCCCTATCGGCCTCCGCACCGTAATGTGCTCCCAGCACCAAACCTATAGTAGCGATGTCATAACCAGACATCGGCCGCCCTTGTACACAACCCCATGTAGGATCTTGTACAGCCGACATAGAACAAAACTACCCCAAGAGAATCTGTAACCATGGTCACGCATGTCATAGATCACATCTGCTAGCACCCATGGTACCCTGCACCCACTATGGTGGCACAACAGAAGTCCACCTACCACTTTGGCCAAAACCTGTGTGAGTATGGATGCCCCAGGCATCTGACACAGTGCCTCGATGTTCACTCTGCCCTTCTCTAGGGCGAAGCTCGAATCGCCACACAATCGCATCATAGCATGGCCCTGATTGGTCGTAGGAGTGATCAACCGTCCTTGTATGGGGATCCTCAGAATCCTCCATACATCCTCTAATGTGGGAGTCATCTCCCTTGTCGATAACCAGAAATAGGAAGAACCCGGATACCACCTCTCTGCTAGGGCTGTCAATAGCCCCATATCTATAGAAACTTGTGGCATCTTTGCCACATGCTGCAAGCCGACCTGTGCCAGCTGATCTCGCTCTGCCTGAGACAGGGTGGCCAAGTCATCTCTCAACCCGTCGTATTTCCATTCTCTGCTCTTTAGCAATCCTCTCTGCAACATAAACAAAATCAACAATAAAAATCATTAATAACAATCATTAATAAAAACAAATTCAAGTCAAAATAAGTTCAATCTTGTAACTGATGATATCATCCACAATTGGACGATATCGTCCCAAATTTGAGCATAATCGTCTCTGATTTCGAAAGTCGAAATCATCCCTTATTTGACGAAATCG
This sequence comes from Wollemia nobilis, assembly GCA_028583015.1. NCBI lineage: Eukaryota > Viridiplantae > Streptophyta > Pinopsida > Araucariales > Araucariaceae > Wollemia > Wollemia nobilis. The sequence goes on from JAQPPZ010000101.1 coordinate 969,332, forward strand.
TCCCCCTTTCGCCGATTTCGCCCTTCGACGAAATCGACGAACTTGAGATGATTTCATCGAAATTGGGACGATTTCGTCCCGACGACGTCGACGGCCCCAAAATGGCCACGATGCTCAAATTTTGCTCAAAATTCACCTAAAAAGCATGTAAATTCAACTTAAAGCATTCTAAACGTAGTTTAGATTCTTACCCATAGCCCGCACCGGACCTTTGTCGATCTGTGCACTGTCTCCACCATTTTTGCTTGTAGAACTCTAAAAACCAGAAAAATGAACAGTAAAAATGAATTAGGGTTTTACCCTATTTTTCTTAATTTTATTCAAAACACAATTAAAAACATTTTAAAATTTTTCTTTTTCGTGTTTTTACCTCAAACGTTCGATTTGGGTAAAAACACGGAGGGGGCACCATAGTAAGCTATCGTACGATTCGACCAAGAATCATCGCCTAAAAATAGGAATAATTTTTGCTTTCTTGTAGATCGAGAAAAACTCATCTTTAACGCATTTTCTTCAAAAAATTCGTTAAAGAGGGGGCAAAATGTAGCACCCTAAAATTGGCACAGTAAAACCTTAATAATTACAATTACTCTAGTAAATAATTCAAATTCAAATTTTAACCTCCAAAATCGCTCCCAAACCATCGCTTAATCTGTTTCCTTGTTTCCCACACCATTTTTAGAGTTTGTTTTGATCGTTTGACGATATCATCGCCGATCAGACGATATCGCCTCAAATCGGACGATTTCGTCTAGGCTAGGACGTCCAGATGATCTTGTCCCAAAACTAATTTTTCTCAATTAGTCTCTATTCCAACGACGTCTCTAATCCGAGCAGAAGCGTGTCTACGCCATTAGAGACCCTCCCCGTTGGAGATCTCCCAAATAGGGATGATCTCCAACCTCCTAACCTCCCTCCTAAGCCTATTTAATCCTAGGCCCTCCCCTTAGCATCCCCCTGGCTGATATTTCCTGTAAATCGACTTCACATGCATTAAGACATCCTAAATTGCTATTTGCATTAGTCCTATCCAAATTTTGTTGTAGGTACCTTAGTATTTTTCAGCCGGAGCAAGCTCAGTTCATCTTGGACGATCCTGTTCGATTGGAGATGATTTTGTACCAATGCGAGATGATTTCGACTGCAGTCAACGTTGAGGCAATCAGTGCCTAGAGTTTGTGTTTCTTCATTTTTTCATTTTATACATTGTTCTGCATTTAGTTAAATCTAAGCTATTCTTTATTACTTTGCATTTTGGAGTTCACCCATACAACTTTAAATGCATAATTAATTCACCAACTATCATCAAATCATTGTAGTGTACTCGTATTTTGTTTATTATCATAATTTTAATGTTATTACTATTATTTTACATCATTGCCCTTTGTTAGAATAGTTGCATTTTTTGTATTTTGTGTCTACTTCTCTGATTGCAGGTCTTTGACAAATTCATCTGACAAATTCGTCAGATCTCAGACGATCCTGTCAGATAGGAGACGATCCTGTTAAATTTCAGACGATCTTGACTGCTTCAAAAATTAGAATCTCCATCAGACATTCGGATCAGGTATGGCTCTGTAATTTAGCCTTTTCTCTCTGTTTTCTATCTAATTTTGTTTTCTGTCTTCATTTAAATTTGCATTTCATATAGAATAGCTTAGACGCATTTTGGCCAAACCTAGGACTTGGATGATTAAAGCTAGAACTGAACACATCAAACACATTCCCAACCTAGGTGTGGAAACTGCCATTCAAACGTTTCCTGGTGAACCCACCATCCATCAAAAAATCATCATAATACACCTCCCCCGAGAGGTGGGACCTTCGTAAGGCCTCTTAGTCTGAGGTACCGTGCCATCCTTTTCCCATCCTCCTTTCGGGCATGGATCCTTTAGCCTGAAGGTAAGGATACAAAAAATTTGGAGCGATATAGTTCCTGTTCCTGTTATCATTCCTGTTCTTATCCCTGCCTTGATCCTTGGACCTGTTCATACCATTGTTCATGTTCCTGTACCTTGGAAGTTTAGCTCTACACTATCTAGCTGTGTGACCTTCATTGTTGCACTTATAACAAGTAACAATGTTATTTATTTTAGGCATACCTATTCTTTGAATCCACCTGTTCTGACTAACCCTGTTCTTGTTATTAGCCTTGCAAAAAATTGCCTTATGCCCAAACTTTTTACAAGAGTAGAAATACCCTTGAAAGAAATTACCACCTCTGAAACTATCATTTACCTTCCTTACTTGATTCATGCAATGTGAAGCCATGTGACCAAACCTGTGACAAGCAAATCATCTGCCATTAAACTTTCTTGTAAATGACCTTCTAGGTCCTGTAAACTTTCTCCCTTTTTCTCGTTTCCTATTTTCTGTTTTTGTGCATCTATCACTCAAGGACTCTTTCTTTGAAATACTCTCCTCATCAGAACTCTCTTCTTTTTGGAATCTCTTACTAGATTCCCCAACCTGTTCCTTATGTTTCTTACCAAAACCAAGACCTGTTTTATCTGTTGCCCTTCTTTGATGTTTGATGATGGACTTTACCTTTTTGGAGCTATCTTGAAACCTGTAAAGCTTATCCTTGTACTCTTTAGTTTCCTCTTTCAAAGAAGCCATTTTTTGTTCTAACTCATTATACTCAAGAACCTTAGACTCTAACTCATCCTTGAGTTCTTTTGTCTTAGCTATAGAGAAGTCAATACTTTCTATAAGATCATCTCTCTCCATACAACATTCATCTAACTTATCCTTGAGTCTAACATTCTTCTTTCTTTCCTTTTCCAAAACACTAAGAGCACTAATAAGTTCACTTTCAAGATCCTTTATTTGTTTGCTTTTTGAATCATCAAAACATTTTTCAGATTTCTTATCACTAGAGGTGCTACCCTTTTCAAAGACCATACATGCATCTTCCTTATAGTTTTTTGAAGCATCCTCATACATACTAGAAACCAAATCATTATTTATGCAATCATCCTCAAGGTGACCAAAATTTCCACATCTAAGACATTTCATGATAATGAATCTATGTTTTGGTTCTTTCTCTTTTTTTGATATGAACATCTCATTTTCATTATCACTTGAAGAACTTTCACTATCACTACTAGAACACTTACTTGCTTTGTCTAGGTAGAAACTCTTTTTGTGCTTGTGAGAATACCTCTTTCCTTGATTGTTGTGCTCATCTTTGTTTTTCCTGCGATGCTTGTGCTTTTCAGAATCCTTGCTCTTAGAATCCTATTTATCTTCATCACTTTCATTCTTGAGAATAGTACAATCAGTAGCATAATGACCAAACTTTCCACAATTGAAACATCTTATATTTTTCATACTTTTGTGCTTTCTAGAAAACTTGCCTTTCTTGTTGTAATATGCCTCTTCATCACTAGAAGACTCATCACGAATAGGTGCTGCATTGCCACTTGAATAATCCATTGTGTTCTTTACTAGCTTTTCCTTCATGTTGTTAAACTTTTCGAAGGCACCCGCTCTGATACCAATTGAAGAACACAAGCTTATACTAAGAGGGTGGGGGTGAACAGTATAAGACCTCTTTTTACTTATTCCTTTATACTTCAAAATAGTAAAGCAATATACCCAAAGAAATATCAAAGCAATGCACAATATCATCCATAAAGTGACACCAATTTTAATGTGGTTCACCCAGAATGGCTGGGCTATGTCCACAAAACTTTTCTCTAAAAGTTATCTCAAAGTTCTTTGGGAATCCTTCCCAATTACAATGTTTATGAGCCTCAGCCCAAAGGATATACCTTCCCCCAATTAGAATTTATGAGCCTCTACTCAAAGGAGATACCTTCCCCTCTGCTCTAGAAATGATCCCTCAGAAGATCAACTGCCTCTACCTCTTGCCAAGACGTGGAACTCCTTTCCATCGAAGACCTCCTATCCTCAATGCTTAGCCTAAGAGACCTCTACCTTCTATGATCACGTCCACAGCAGCTCAACAACCTGTACCAAACACAGTCAATCGGTCTAGTACAAGTCTTCCTCTATTTGTCAGATCTGTCCAACTCTTGAACAAATCAATCCTCTACATACAAGCCTTCTCAAAGACTTGCCAACTGTCCTCAAGTTCTTCTCATAGAACCAATGCACCTCTGTCCTTAAGTTCTCTGATAGAACTATCAAACTCAGCTCACAAGTCCTCTGCTAGGACCTGTCCAAATCTGCTCACAAGTCCCCATCGAAACCTATCCAAAACTGCTCACAAGTCCTCATCGAAACCTGTCCAAAACTGCTCATAAGTCCCCACTGGAACTTGTCCAAAAACTCAACAAGCTCACCAAGAAAAACTTTCTTAGTAGGAAATCACAAAGTAAATTGTTAGAGACCCAATGTGATTTGTCAAACTCATAGAAGCATAAAGACAATTGTTAGAGACTCAATATGTTCTATACTCAAATCCCAATCTCAAAACTCAACTCAAATCAACTCAGCTCAATCTCAATCTCAAATCTGAAAACTCAACTCAATATTTGAAATGGATAGGATAGAATGTTTTCTTTCAATAACATGAAACCCCAACAATTGCCAACTATGCAAAGAATCACATAACAATGATACTCATGTTCTTTTCACCATCAATTAGGGTTTCAACAACAATGCTCATCAAACAAGGTTTAGTCAACCAACACCATTCAACTCAACATCAACCTTGAAGCATTCAACCAATCATCACAAGAAAAGGAAACAAGTAGAAATCCTTTTCCCTCTAAAGATATTTGAACAAAACATCCACCAACACAATATCACCAAATGCAAAGAATAACTTGCTCAAATCAACTCAATGGAGTAAGCCCAATATCATGAATCAAGTAAAGCAATAACTTGATCAAACAACCTCTATGGAAGCAACTCAACCATCAAACTCAAAACAACCAACCAAGGGTTCCACCAACTCAATGCAAGTAGCAAGACTCACAAACATAAACCCTAGTGCACAATGCTTCCACTACCTCAAACCAAAATTATGCATTCACCAAAAATCTCATCAAGGATAACAATGCATAAGAAGTCTTCAACAAACCAGAAAATAGGATTTACACCCAACCAAAGGAAACCTAGTTGAAAACCTTTTCACTCCAACCTTATTTCAGAAAAACATACACCAATCATACTCATAAGGAAAATGTGCCCATACCTTTTTGGAGTAGAAGAAAATTAATCCTTAAATTTGTCACCACACACAACCCTCAAACTTCCAACCAAGTTAGGGTTAGAACCAAGATAAATGAGCCTATATAAAAACTTTCCTTAATACACCTTTTAGCTTCTCTTCTTTAAAAACAACCACCAAAGAAGCCAAAAACACAACAACCAAAACTTACACCTTATATCTCCATTTTTAAATTTAGCATAGCAAAAGACTAATCTCAAAAATACAACCAAAGAAATATCCCCTTATTTCTCCTATGTCTTTTAAACAATGCTAAACAATGCCAAAAATCATATCAAGAAAATAATCACACCTTATAATAGTTGCCCTTGAAGAATCCGAAATTCATGGCACAAAACATGTTTTAATAAAAACATGACTAATCCATGCACAACTCCCTCCGTGGGGATCGAAACGTAGACCTCCGCCTACGCAAGGCCCAAACGCAGCCTTCGCTGCCACTAGCCCACAAGGGGCTTACGAAGTCCAAGACGGACTTCCTTCCACATAAATGGTCAAGCTTTCCGAAAGCTTTTCAAACCACAAGCTCTCCTCTTTCACAGCGTAAACAGAACATTCGATCGCAACCAAACCAATTAATTGCCTTCGATTTTCCAAGAGAGTTTAACCTTAGGAACCTTCTCATATTTATAGTCCATACGTGGACTTTAGAACACGTCGGCTGCAAAGAAAAGTAATTTCGAATTTAATCGAAATTTGCTTTCTAAAGGGTTTAAAAACCCTTAAAGTATTTTTAATAAATTAAAAATAATTTCTCCCTTAATTAATTAAATAATTAATTAATTAAAACCTTGAAGGGTTTTAAATAATAATTAAATAAATAATAAAGAGAACCTCCATTGGTTTTAATAAAAACCATTGCCAATGGAATCTCTCCGGATTCTCTTAAAAAGATTCTCTTGGAATCTTCCACCTTTGAATCCAACACATCCTCTTAACATTAATGTCATTTCCTTTTGACATCAATGACAACTCATAGACAAGAAGCTAGGATCTCAAATCCAAAATTGCCAACAGTAAGACCTCACAAGTACATGTAGATATTCATTTATAATATTGTGCATACACCTTTTTTTGAAGAGTGGATTGTAGATTTGGGGCCAACTTGACATGAGTAAACAATGCCATATTTTGCATGACTGCAATATATAAAATTTTATAGAGCATATGGTTAATAGGGATGATTCTTCTTTACAAGTTATTATATGTGGTAAAGTAATAGTTTTTCATCTTTATTATATAAAGTCCTTCATATTCTTAGTGTGGGCACCACTATTTTGTCCATCTATTGTATCACTCATTTAAAAAAGAAGGTTGTATTTTGGTCATACCATTGGGTGATTAAATATATTGATGATTTCTTGAAGATAGATGCACTAGGATATTGTGATGAGTTAGAATATATAAATAATATTTGTGATTACCCCTCATTATCTAGGAAGAAAGACATTGTGGCTATGGCGGCACATATGAAAGGCATTAACAAGAAGTGGCATCACAAAATTGGATATCCTTTGAGATACATAAATCAACATTGGTTAGTTATTGGATTTCCTCGTATCTCTCCTCCTACTGGTGAATGTAAGAGGTGCACCTTGGGGAAACATCATCAATATTACTTCCCAAAATATATTGCTAGGTGTATTACATAAGCCTTGGACCTCATTCATAGTAATAATTTTGGACTCATGGGGGACCATATCTTTCTAGAAATAAGTAACTTCTCAACTTAATTAATATTTATCTAGGTATGTATGGTCATACACCATTCATATCAAATATAAAGCTTTAGGGAAGTTCAAGGACTTAAATGCTCTTGAGGAGAATTAGTTTAAGAGGAATAAAAAGTGCTTATGGACAAATGGAAAAACTGGGCATGTGAGTCATACCTTTACTATATTTTGACTCTTCATGGAATTTAGTTTGAGAGAATTATTTATTAGACATTGAAATGGAATGGGGTGGCTAAGAGGAATAAAATGGTTATTATGGATATGGTTATAAGTATTTTGCATACCAAGTAAATGAAACACAAGGTTTGGGATGAATTAATGACTTGTATCACATATATCATCAATCAAAATCTAACTTAGTTTGCTCAAGGTATGACTTGATATATTTAAAAACAACAAGCTTAATGTTTCTCACCATTGTATCTTTGGATCTGCTACATGATACCATATTCCCAAAGATAAATGTAAGAAGGTGGTATCAAGGAGTAATATTTTTATTTCTATGAGGTGTTATGATATCTCCAAGTCCTATAACTTGTATGATCCCAATAATCAAAATATTCTCATTTGGAGAGATATTTGTTGAGGTACTTCCATTTGATTCTTTCATCTCTTTCTTTGTTCTTTTGGATGATGACTATTCTTTCAAAGCTCCTTGAATAGTTCCTACTAGACCCTTAGAAATTCTCATTAGTACCATTCTAATTGTTCCATCCTATTCAAATTCTAATGAAGATACTTTTATAAGACCTTTTGAATTCACTTCTCTTTCTTTTTATTATTCTCTAGCATGTATATTTTTGGATCCTAGAGTAGATGATTTTTTGGATATTGAGGTGTATGGTGAGTTTGAATAGGATACTTTATTATAGGCTTATAATTATGCTTCTCCATAGGATTTATCATAACCTTCCATGGTTCATTTTATGCCCAAGTGAGTCTAAAAATTCCTTAAGAATGTTCATCCTATTCTCTTCCAAGAGTACCATTGAAAGGATCCCTCTTGGGCCTTAATCTCAATCATTTATGATATTGGATACCCCCTCACTTAGTTTGAGGTCAAGAGATATCCAAAGTGGGAGAATGTTATCCTTGTGGAGCATAAATTATTGATAAATAATTAAACATAAAGAAGGGAAGAATATTTTTGGTTGCAAAAAGGTCTATAATACCATGTACATTTTTTTATGGTCAATTGGAGAAGCACAAGGTATGCCTTATTGATAAGGCTTTCTTTTAGAAGGAAAAAATTAGCTATTTAGAGACCTTTTCCCTAATTACCAAGATGGAATTTGTTCAAATAATCATTTATATAGTTATTCCTTATGGTTAAGAGGTACATCATATGGATATGAGGATTTTTTCTTCATGGTGAGATTTAGGATGAGATCTATATACAACATACACCGAGATTTGAGTTTGATGGACCTACTCCCTTGATAGGTCAACTAAAGAGATCCTTGTATGGGATTAAGCAATCTCCTCATTATTGGTATGAGAAGATCCATTCTTATTTACTAGTTATGGTATGAAGTGATGTGATGTTATAGCATGGGTCTACATCAAGCATCAAGATGATAAGACTTTGGTGATTATTTTTTATGTTGATGATATTATCATCATGGAAAATTCATCATGCTTGGCACAAGACATGAAGCCATCACTTCATTACACTTTTGAGATCATAAACATGGGTCTTTTCATTACTTTTTAGTGATTTAGATTGATTGATCATCTTTAAGGATCACAAGTTATTAACCCAAGTATGTCTTGGATCTTCTACAACACTTCAAAATTAAGTATTGCAAACCTACTTGGATACCCTTTGCTTTTGGTTTGAATTCATGAGTAGATTACACTATTCCTTTTATGGATGCTAGTTTGTATCACTCTCTTGTTGGGGGGATTCTCTATTTTATCCACACTTGGTTATATACTGCATTTGTTGTAAGCTATTATTCTAGGTACATGCAAATACTCCACGAGAGTCATGATATATAAATCAAATGGATTCCTTGATACATCATAGGCACATACCATATGAGTACTCAATATTAAGTTGGAGAATATTTGATTTTGATAATATTTTCTATGAAAATTGGGTCAATGATTTGGACTAATGGTGCTCCACTACCAAGTTTGTCTTCTATATTAGCTCTAAATCATAATCTTGGTGTTGTAAATGGTAGTTCGATATATATCAGTCTAACCCAAATATAAATGTTGTATCTCCAATGAGAGCTCCAAATATCTTTGATGAATGCTCATGATTTTAGAGCAAGTGGGCATTCTTTATTAGTTTTCAATCATGTTTTATTGTGTCAATTAGATTTCCATTAAGCTTATATGTAATCTAGTGTTTCACCAGTGAGTCAAGCATATTGAGTCTTGGATGCATTATGTATGATGGCTTTATACCTATGGGATTATTGATTTAGTCTATATGTCAAAAAAAAGTAAAAATTGAATATCCTAACTAAGCCCATGCCTAAGGTTCCCTTTGTGCAATTGTAGGAGCATCTTAGAGTAGAAGAGTACCCTTAAAGGGGGATGACTAATAAGGGTATCTTTTTTTTCCATCCATTCACCTTAAGAAATAATGTTGGAATATGTGGTGTTAATATTCACTTGAGGCCACAACCAATTTTTGTATTATATTTATTGTATAGCCCTTTGGGCCTTTGTACACCTTGTATAGGTGGAATTATTGTGTTATTTTATTAATAAACCTAAAGGTTGGTTCTTTAATATTGATGTAAATATCCCTTGTATTTTAGTAATTATACCCCTTGATACCAACCATTTCTTTATTGGTTGGAATGCAATTCTTTCTTTTTGTGAAACTAGTTTGGTGTCTCTGAACATGCATTATATTGCTTGTGTTCTTTCTGTAAGCTATTATTGTTGCTACATAATGTGTTGATTCTATTAATTTTTGGAAACTATTATGAAATCCAACAATTATTATGTTCTCATAATTATTATATTTTAGTTATAAATAACTCTTATTATATTTTTCAAAATTTGTAAATTAGTTACATTTGAGATTTTATATGCTTTCAACATACAAGTCATTATGTTATTATTTTTATTCTTATTTTATTATACATTACTCCCATTACTCTTTTCATTGAATTTTGATATTATTATTTCATAACATATAAACTATTGTGACCACCATAAAAAATAATCTAACAATGGGTGTAGGTAAATTGAAAATAACTACTTCACTAAAATTATTAATCTAAAATTTTGATTAAAAATAAAAAATAAAATTAATTAAGTAATATTAATTTTAATTGAAGAAGAAAGAAAACCTTAAAATAATGTAAATAGAAATTATTATAAAATATATTACAAGGTAAGTCAAATAAAATATAATTATGATGTAAAATTATAACTTAATTTTTATTATTGTTGAATAACAAATAATATATTAATATTTGAATAATCTAATTAGAAAAAAGGTAGTGGATAAAGCACACTCCAAACAATAATACTCATACAAATAATAAATGATAGCATTAGTAAGCATCTGTAGGGAAAATTACAAGGCCCTAGGGATAATCAAGACCAAACTTAACACATGTTACAAATCATTTATCTAAAAACATGGATAAGCAAACTATGCCATCGACAAGATACAATTATCATCATCTCCAAAAGAGTTTACACTAGCCTAGGTTCACCTTCCCCATAAAATTCAACCACCTACATAAAATATATCATAGGGAAAAGTTGGGGGGAATGAACATTAACTATATTGAATGAGTTCCCATCAATATTAAAGAGAAGACAAATCACATGATTTGATGGGTCCACTCTAGACACAAGTTGGGAGTATAAGCATGGATCCATAAGCATCACTTTACTACTATACCCTGATCTATGAGTAGAAAGAAAGTATTTATTGATAAGCCAAATAACTAGGTAGATACTCTACAAGAGAAAGTCGATGATCTTAACTTCTTGTAGGCAAACAAGATTGAAATATCTAGTATTCTAAAGAAATTATTATAAATTTTGATGAACTAGATATTTTTAATTTGATCCATTAGTTATGAGATATTTCATGATTATTTGACAAGGTGCATGACACCCTCAAAATCATCATTATCTTCAATTTTCATGAGATCCCATAAGCGTTATGAAGAAAATATTGGTAGTTATCAAGTGTAAAGTTTTGTCTAGCTAGATTTGATATCATTTTTCCTTATCATACTCATTGTCATGCATGGACCCTAGTCAGATTTTAAGAATGGTGAACTACCTCTACCTTGTCAAGTAGAGTAGTTGTCAATGTGAAAGAGCTGGGAAGGGTCTCTTAAGTGTTGGAGATAATGCAAGTAGGAGTCAACATGGAGAGAAAGTCCCCTTGAGTACTTTGAGAGCTTAGAGCTTGAGGATGGGGTGGTGGCAAGTTTTTAGGGTTAGAGGGCCCCACACTTTTTATGCCTTTATCCTTTTAGTTGGCCACTATGATACACACTTCTTAGAGTTTTTTATCGATATATCCTTCTCTCCAATAGTAACATTGACAATAATTGATGGTACTATGGAGAGATTTTCATTTATAACAAGAACAAAAAGCAAAGTTCTACTCAAAGAATAGATAAAAACTAAAATGTGAAGTAAATTCATAAAAAAATACTCCCTCTAGCCTTAAGCTCTCCACTAAAACTTTCTCAATATCTAGACCATTCTTTATAGCCTTTTAGAACTTTTTCATATATTAAAAAAATGTTTTAAGTTCAAATTATAACCCTTTGGATTGACTTTTTAATTTAGGACTTGTGTTGATAATGTGTTAAAATTGAGTAATGTGGTTACCCCTAGATGGTTTCCCATCGATGTATATGCTATTAATTTGATCTTGACCCCTCTCAAAACCAACCATGACCCTTTGCCTAAGCCATAAGGAATAACACTATGCTGAGAGTATGATTTCATATAGCTTGTTATCATTTCTAATTTTATTACTTATAACATTCACTTAGTTTAAAATATTTAAAGGAAATGTTGAGAGAATATTACTTTAAAAAAAATTATGTGATTGTGAAGAGGAAATTAAAAGCTTACAAACCTATTATTTCCCATAACAACTTCAATAGAACAAATTTCCCTATAAAATTATAAATACATTAAAGTTATTTTATAAAATATATCTCCTTAATCTGTTAGGAAAAATTATGAAACCAAATTAATTGTAGAAGGCTTCTTGAATTTTTTTAAATAGATACATACTAAAATATTTTAGCGAAAACACTTTATAGTTTGGATGTAGTTGAATTCCTTGATCATTTGTTAACACTTTAAATGTACAGATCTAAGTCAACACTGCAACACTCATTTTCTTGCTTGGAAAAGAGAGGGCATAGGACCATCTATTTAGTTATATGCACATATTTATATTTATATCAATAGAAAACAAGATATACGTAACTTTACAATTTGCACAGTTTGCATGCATTAGGGTTTCGTGTTCTTGGTGCCATACTGCCTCTCCACTCAAGAGTGGGTGTGGGACACCTCTTACGGTATTTTTTTGCTACTTTTGTCAACTTTACTCCATCGTTTCATGGATTGAACCTATTTTTTATGGACGGACCTCAATCAACAACTCCAACTTCTATTGAAGCTACAAAAGGGAGCAGTGGCATTAAAGGTGAATAATCAACCACAAATTTTTATTTCCAAAGTTTATCACAAGGTATTATTTCTCCTTCGGATGTTTTTATCCCATTCAGTGAGTTTAATACTACTTGTTCTTGTCTGCAAAACCATACACTGGTAGGGTACTTTCTAGGTCGCATACCTGGTGAGAACCTACTTCGAAACTGGATCCAAAAAATTGGCATGGCATAAAGGTTGATGGTATCTAGAACATCACCAAAGGGTTTTTTTGTTTTTTTTTTGCTAACCCTACTCAGGGCAAAGCGATCCTCAGCCATGGGCCTTGGTTTGTTCATAGCTCCTTGTTGATTTTTAGTCTTGGACTAAGGATTTTTTATCACTAATGTTTCCTTGTGGGTTTCGGTATAGGTTGAGTTCCATGGTATTCCTATATCTCTCTGGCCTTACTATCAAAACCTTGTGGCCCCCATTGGTGAATTTATCTATTGTGTTTTTATGTCAAAGTTGATCTTTCTAAAGACCTCAGGGAGACTTTTTATGGCCAAGTTGGTTACTATAGGTTCAAGCAATGTGTTGTCTACATAAACCTGCCTAACATATGTTATCGTTTCTAATAAGTTGCCCATAAGATAAAATATTATCCTTTAATGGATGACAAGATTACAGCTAAGGAGATGATTGTGACTCTTATTACTACTAGCTATGTCCATACTTCCAAAGAGGGGCAAGATGAATGGAAGGTAGTCCAGAAGAAGGGTAAGAATAGAAAAAATGGAAACCTTATGACTGCTACCAACAGCTCAGCTCAACCCCTTATGTTTTCTACGCAAGTTGGGCATGGTGTGGTGATGGAGCAGCATACCATGCAACTGATGGTACCAAGTTCTAGGGTCTTACAGATGGTTGCTAATGTACCATTTACTAGTGCTTCCTTTGCCAACATTGTTACTTTTTTTGCTCCAACTTAGTATTTAGATTCTTCAGTTCTGCATATCAATGGGCAGTCTTTCTTAAGCTTCATGGAACCTAAATGGGATTTTTTCAATGGTTGAATATCCCGTAGCCCACCCCGAGGATACTCCCTAGTTCACTAGGAAAAAATGCATCAAACTAAGTTTTGGAAAGCAATTCAGGAGAATTTTCTTAGTAATAATTATGATTCTCTTTCAAACCCCAGAGACACTGAATATGTAGCCAAACATATGATTCTTGATTGATCTCCATGATTTTTTTATCATGGAATTTCAGAGGGTTGATAGACCTAGTTCACAAATACTTGATCCGAGATGAGATTTCTTTATGCTCTAGGTTTTATGATAATCCTAACTTTATTTGTCTTCAAGATATTAATATTTCTAAATTTATTCTGTAATGTACTTGCCCTTTTCTTTGGCTAGGTTGCTTTTTTTATGCTACCAGTCATTCCCCTAGCATAGGGGGAGCTTTCATTATTTTGGAAGCTAGGTGGAAAGATTGTTTTGTCTTGTGGGGTGTCGACACCTCCAATCATGCAGTTTGGGTTTTACTTGAAATTGGTGGCTTGTCTTTTGGAATTATTAATGTCTGTGAATCCAAATATGCTTAGGAGCATTGTAGCCTATGGAAGTGGTGTGATTTTTATTTACCACCTATTTTTTGTGGTATGTGCGAAGATTTTAATATATCTAAAAATCCTACAAACAAGATAGGACAACTTCCCATGCGGTGGGCTACTGGAGAAATAGAGACTTGGTACTTCATGAAAAACAAATTGGGTTTGTGAGACCCCAATTCTTGTTTTTCTCCCTAGGATTTACCTAAAAATTTGTGGTATACGTGGTCCAATTTCTAAGTTGGCCATGCAAGAATTCTAAGAAGGCTGGATAGATCCATGCTTTCAAATCATGTGTAGTTTTTCTTTCATAGGAGAAATGCTTCAACTCCATTTGTGGAAACTATTCTTGGTACCACTACTTTTGACCATTCACCCATCATGTTTAATATGTTAATGAAATACCTGCCTCAAAGACACTACAAGTCACAATGTTTATAATACTTCCTTTCTTCAACACCTTTCCATGGTCTGTCATATCCGTAGAGTTTGGAATCTAGTTCTTAGACCTACTAGAAAGTTGGGTTGGATAGAATGGTGGAATTATGCCATTTTTCATATAACTATCTTTCTCTATACATTGGGGATAAAAGTTGTACAATTTAAAAGGCATTTGAATGTTGTCCTTCATGATGAGCTTGCCAAAGCTTCTCTCAGGCTTGAGGCCTATTCGTTTAATCCTGAACTTTAGTCTCATGTTGCCCAAATGAGGCATGAACTTAAACATGCTAAACTTTATGAGGCTTTGGGAGCTCAAATTAAATCCCAACTTAATTGGCTTAAATTTGGTGATAGGGTCACCAATGAAGTTTTTCAAAGGCTTCACCCTCCTAGGAAAGCTACTCAATTCAAGGCTATTCAAGACAATGGAATAAGTCTTACCTCTCTTCCTGAGATGATTTATTCTTTTTTCAAACACTATACTAATATTTTTATCACTCAAGATTATTCCCCTGAGTGAGAGCAAGCACTGGAAGCTTATATGGTAGTTGTACCAGTTAAGGTTTCAAAGTATCAAAGAGCAGGGTGTGATAAACTACTCTTCCTTACAAATCTGGAGGATACATTATCTCAAATGGCAAATGATAAAGTGCCAGGTCTAGATGGATTTTCCTATGAGTTCTACAAGGGTCTTTAGGAATTAGTTGGTATTGATTTGCACAAAGTTTATCTGGAGGCTCTTAGAATAGGCTCTTTGGGAGTAAATTATTAACAGGGGTAATATAAAATTCATACCCAAGCAAGGGGATTCGACATTGATCACTAATTGGAGGTCTATTACTTTGTTGAATGTTAGTTACAATATCATTACCAAATATTTGGCTCTTAGGCCTCTTCTTCCTTTGATAGTTATATTAGAGCAAACTGGCTTTATTCAAGGAAGGTACATCCTTGACAATGTTTTGGTTGCCTGGGAGAGCATGGAATGGGCCCGGATGTTAAACCATAACATGATTTTTATTAAGATTAATTTTGATAAAGCTTATGACCGTATTGAATGGAGATTAATTCTTGATATACTCAAAACTATAGGATTTAGGCCAGTTTTCATTTCAGACTATTGCTATGTTATTCAAATATGCTTTGGCTATTCTCAATCTAAACAATTCACAGTCTAATGCAGTGGGTATTTTTAGGTCTATTCGAGAAGGGTGTCCTATTGCTCCCTCTTTATATGTGCTTGTTGTTGAAGCCTTCAACTATATTTTAGTTGCTCAAGCTTCTATAGGTCTTATTAAAGGAATTGCTCTTTTGAATGATCAAGGATAACTTATTAATGATCACTTTGCTGATGACTCATTTCTTACTATAAGGGAAGAGGAGAAATCTATTTCTAATGCTCTATTTTGTCTAAACACCTTTTGCACAACCTCTAGTTCTAGCATACAATGGAAGAAGATCTCCTAATTCAAACAATATCCCTTGCCTATGCCACATTGGCTTCAAGAGTATCATTGGAATTGGATCCCTCCTGGAGAATTTTTTAAGTTTCTTGGTATTCCTTTTGCCTTTCAAGGCTCCCCTGCTCAACTTCGTAATTATGTGCTTCAAAGAGTTGAAAAGAAACTTGATTTTTGTCTTACTAAGAAGTTGTCATTAGCAGGTAAATTTCAGATTTGCTCTTAATTTTTAGCTACCACTCATGTTTACTATTCATATTGTTGGGTTCCTTCACAATATTGCTATAAGAAGCTTGAGAAACTCCTTTGATATATTATTTGGAATAAGTCTTTTGAAACAAAGGGATTTCATAGAGTTACCTGGGATATTTGTTATCTTACCAAAGAATCTAGCAGAATGGGTTTATTATACTGTATACGGTAAGGTATTGCTCTATGTTCTAAGTGGGTGGTCAGGGCTCTGAGGGGATATGAAGCTTGGAAAGTTTTGGTTTGACATTTCATTCCCTCTAGTCTTCCCTTAAACCGTAGAGCATGGAGAGGGATGGATTTTCCCTCTCTCATTGTTGCTCTAGTTTTTGTTAAGATTTCTAGCTCCTTTGTTATTAAAAGTATATGAAAAGCCTGGCATCAGCTCACTCCTTGGATATTTTGGAGAGGAGATGGCTTTTGTAAAGGCTTATCCATAAATTCTATGAATATTTGGTGGTCCCCCATGTTTCTTCACCAAGGTTCTCCCTTAGCTCGAGTGTAATAAATTCATGCTCAATAGATTTTCAAAAAAGGTACTATTACAATAGTTGATTTTTTTTCTTGCCAGACCACGTATTGGATCCCATGGAATTATTTTAAATACACCTTCAAGCTGAATGGTACCGATAAAGATACTTATTATGTTGTTATTGCTCTCACCCCTTTTTCTATGTTGCACAAGATTGGTGTGCGCTTGTAGCATCCTTGATGGTTAGACTGGAGATGGCATGTTAATACTCCTTTGCTTAATTATAAGGTTCATTTAGGGTATAAATGGTTATCTCCTCATATTCCTCTGGTGCCTAATCTAAATTGGTGTTGGGACTTATTTTCTACAAGGACTAGATGGAATTCTAGATTTCAAAATGTTTGGGCTATTTATGTTGAGCCCAAGAAATCATTTTTTGCATGGAGCTTGTTGTTTCAAGGACTTATCTTGGGGGAACATTTGAAGTGCCTTGGAATTCCTAATCCTAAATGTCCTTATGGTGTACCCAAGTCTTGTACTCACCTCTTTTGGAATTGCAGAAGATCTAGGTAAGATTGGGAATGGGTTATTTCATTTTTCTCCCCATTTACAACTACAAGAGTTTCTTGGCCCCAAGATGTTCTTGGGGACTCTTTTATTTTGTCTCTCCCACTTTTTGAAGTGTGACAAGTTTTCAGGATTATCCTGCTCTTTCATATTTGGAAGGCCCATAATAGAATTATTTTAAACAATATACACCTTCTATCAAATTTATTCATGCTGACAAATTAGAATTTTTTAATGACATGTGGCTACAGATATGTACTCAAGCCAAAAAATTTGCTATGGATTTGGATCACTTGCATGTTCTTATGGCACACTGGGCCAATGTTGCATATACAGTCAATCGGATCCCCCTAGAGTGCTCTTCTCAGGAGTGTTTTCGATCCCGTTCTCACCACCGGCCTCCATCATATGTAATAAGTGCTCCCGTAGATAGGAACTGGTCTCAATCCTCACTAAGTCAGGAAGCAGCCTAATATTAACATTGCTTGTTCGCCCCACCAAGTTGGGGGTGGGATGATGTTCAATCAGTTTCACCTGGTTCAGTTATTTGTTGGAACGACATAGGTACTTAAGGCCTTAATCACGATGCAAAGGGGTGGATTCCCATCCCATAATCACTATAAATTTATGTAGGACAACACACCAAGGCACATTACTCCATATGATATGATTTATTTGATGTAATTATCATCAATGATCATGATTGGTAAACTTGTGTTTTGTTGGCGGCTTTTTTTCCTAACCCTTATCAATGAGGGTTAGTTTGATTTCCCATGGGGTGTGTTAACCCATCCATTTTTTTTAATTATTATAAAGGCTTTTATCTTAATTTAATGTAAATTTTCTTTTTCATTAAAAATATGTATATGTATATATTAATGGGAGAACCCTCGTACGTACTAACTAACTATATATATAAATAGAATAACCCTCACACTTGGAAAATGATTGAATGAATAAAGTTGAAAGTTTTGGAATAACAACATTTTGGGTTTATAAGCCAAATAACTACTTAAATAATCTACAAGAGAAAGTGGATGGATGGAGCAGCAAGGAGGAGGAGTGGGAGGTCTAGGGGCAACAAACCCTAGGTGTGGGGCTTCGGAGGGCAGATCAGCAGACGCAACAGGTGGGGGCTCTGGTGAGATAGCAGGACCCCAAGCGGAGGATGTGGACAAGGAAGTTCTATTGGAACCGGTCCAAGGGCTTTCGGTAGATGCGGTTGAAGATATCTCTGAGGGGGACCAGGACTCTGTGCGTCAGGATCAAAGGAAGACCCAGGAAGGAGACAAAGAGAAACCTGGCAACTGGAGACCTTCATATCTTAATGCTCTTCAAGATAAGCAAAAATTATCTGGCTCTTGTTTTAATCTAAAATCTGTCAATGGTAGGTTGCACGTCCCGGATACCTTAGCTCAGCATGTGGCTATGGAGGGTAGAACATCTCTGGTGGCTAAATTTATGGGGGTGAGGCCGGAATTAGAAGTCATAAGGAGATGGGCCGTCCAAAAATGGTAGCCAAGGGCCGGTATGATGATTAAGGCTTTACCCAAGAGTTTTCTTTTGGTGACATTTCAATGTGAACAGGACATGGAAAGGACTCTCCAAGGAGGTCCTTGGTTTTTTTGGAAAAGGGCTTGTATCTGAAGCGTTGGTCCCCCAATTTCAACCCCCAGACTCAGGTGCTGGATTTGGCTCCTATTTGGGTTAAGATGTCGGGATTACCTCTACTTTTTTGGAATGAACAAATCTTGGCTAGGATAGCTACAGAGATTGGAGAACTAATAGCTATTGATCCTGCAACCTTGAGCAAAACAAGACTCCTTTCTGCTCGCATGTGTGTGTTGGTGGACCTAAGTAAAGAGCTCCCTAAATCCATTATATTGTCATCTATGTTTGGCCTTCATACTCAGGTCTTTGAATATGAAAATATGTCTTTTAAGTGTAGTGTTTGCGGGAAGGTAGGGCACCAGGGTATCCACTACATTTCCAAGAACTAGCCCCCACTCCAAAATACTACTCCTCAAACCCAGAATAATATCCCTCCCCCGCAGATCTCCATTCCTACCCAACATGGGCCTCAAGGACATGGAGCTCGAAATCCAAATATCAGAGACCCTGTTCGCCCTATTGTAAGCAAGATGCAACGTTATAACCCTCCTCTCAAAAATACCTATGCCTCGAAACCCTCTCACAGGGGAGTTGGTCCCTTTGATGGGAACCCTCAAGTTCAACCTGCTCCTAAGATGATACAGCAAGCCTCAGAGCCAAATCACAAAGGAAATAACCCCATAGATCAATGCCCTGGGGCAAGTAAGTTTGATTGGGTAATACGGGAGGCCTATGGAGGCTCGGTGGAAGTGGTCCCATGTACTATAGAGGAATTTATGGGAAGAAATTCCAAGGAGATCAACATCCTAGTGGAGAACAGTTTTGATGCATTAAATAATCTAAAGGGAGATCAGATGGATAGCCAAGAAGTGGAATCTGAGGTAGAGGAGACTCAAGAGAAGGATTTAGAGGAGAAAAATTAGAGGAAGGAGTAGGAAACTAATAATACAGGCAAGGATACTCAGGAGGAAGAGTTTAACCACCAAGATCAGTGTAACCCCAAAGCAGGGAAAAAAGAATCTACCAATCAAGAAGCTAAGAGCACGAAATCATCTCCACTGTCAGAAAGACCAGTTAACCTGGAAAGCCAGATTGTTACCCCAAATACCAATACTGACCTATCCAAGATGGTTACTAGAATCCAAGTGAATCCCAAGGAACACCAGCCTAGAGCGGATGTATGGGGATATGGTTTGGTAGGAAGAGGGAAACCTAGCAATGCTGCCTTAAGGCAGAAAGAAGCAGAGCG
The DNA here is from genome assembly GCA_028583015.1 of Wollemia nobilis. Lineage (NCBI taxonomy): Eukaryota > Viridiplantae > Streptophyta > Pinopsida > Araucariales > Araucariaceae > Wollemia > Wollemia nobilis. The sequence goes on from JAQPPZ010000101.1 coordinate 989,542, forward strand.
AGGAGTGGCTGATGGTACTCAAGCAGTATTTCTCTTTGGGGCGAAGGCTCGAGGATCCAAAGCCCATAAATGAAGATTCTTTCATGGAATATTCGTGGGAGTAATCCTGTAAAAATAAGAGCTTTGTATGCTCTTAGACAAGAACACAAACCGGATATGATTTTATTGTAAGAAACTGTTGGTCACGAATCTGCCACAGGAAAGGATTTTACAAGTGCGCCCTAGACCCGGCCAACATTGAAATGCTGGAAGCAAGAAATGGCTCCCAGACCAATCTCCAGAGTGGGTTGGTTCCCTTCACTACTCTAAAATTGGTTTAAGATAAGGGTTGCGGGAAAGAGATTTAAAAAGTTGCAGAAAGGAATGGGAAATATGGCCACAGGCCGAAGTGATGAGATCGGAAAATAACAGCAGGAAATTTAAAGTGCAGCAACAGCAAGCAATAAAAGTTATCAATCTAACTTTCGCACGATGTACGCAGAGAAACCCTCCAAAATCACATTCCAGGATCATACTCTCACGGCAAGACATAAATCCAATAATGCAGAATTTAAATGCAATAACTCGTTAAAGAATACAAATGCTATTAGAAATGCAACAAAGACAGAAAGGAAATCACCCAAAGCGACACTTGAAAAATCAGAAGCCAAGTCTTTTATTCCCGCAAATGCACTTCGCTTCTAGCAGAGAACTTTTTCCAACCCTCGTAAATGAGAATTACATTGGTTTTTATAGAGGGTCCGTCCTCTTTGCAAACATTTAATATTTGAAACCAACTTTCTCGTGATCCACAATTATATCTTGGAAATCAGGAACATGATCCCCTTAATCACAGCGTTAAAGAAGCAAAAATTAAATGCGATGAAACGTTCGCGGTCCTTCATTAAATTTGAGCTTTCGAACATGTGCATGAAAACCGTTGAATTAATCCACGAACAGCAGCTTTGAATAAATAAAACTTTAATTTTGGTGGCCTGGGTGCTTCTTCGACCTTGACTGCCTTGGAAATCCACAAAATATTTAATTCGGGTCAGCATTAAATCATCGAAAACCCAAAAACCCTTCTCGGGCCGTTCATACTGCGCTTTGGCGGGAAACAGTCGCAGGTCGCGAAAACGCGATGGGTCGCGAAAACGCGACGGGTCGCGAAAACGTGACATATTTTAATGTCGTACGCTTCGCTGCTGAAGACCCGCGAAAATGGCACCTGTCGCGATATCGCTGCATCTTTGGCTTCAATGTCTCCATCGCTAGCTTGTTCCACGAAAACGGAACATGTAGCGATTTCGCTACGTCTTTGGTTCTTGGTCCTTCCCTGCGCTCTGCCCCGCGAAAACGGAACATGTAGCGATATCGCTACATGTTTCGGGCACCTTGTACGGCCTTGCTGACGGTCCGCGAAAACATAACACCTTTTGCCCTTTGAAGCCAATCACCGCGCGATTTCGAGACATGCAGCGATTCGCTGCACATTTTAGACTTAAGCTTTTGAACCAATCGCATCGCGAAAATAAGACGTCAGCGCGTCGCTGCAATTTTTGCACCTTAGTCCTCGAAGCTCCCGACGTCGCGATTCTGGAACCTGTTAGCGATGCGCCGCAAGTTTTCAACTTGAGTCTTTGAAGCCATCCGACTCGCGATTTCGGAACACGTCGCGATATCGCGACGGTTCCGCCCAACCTCGCTCGCGTTGATCGCGTTGACCGCGATTCCGCGACATGTCGCCGAATCGTCGCAGCTTTTAGACTTAGCCATTTTTTGCTCATTTTTCTCCTTTTTGCTCAAAGCTGCATCAAAGCTAGTATAGAGGTTAGATCTGCAACAATATAAGCATTAATACTTCAATGAAAATCAATGTGGCAAAAATGCCAACATTCTTGGCGGCTCGCGGGTATACAACTCGTTGTATGCAAGAATCCGTGCCTTAGTCCATTGGGCACGTAGTCATATTCAAACAGAAAGTTGGCTGCTGCAATACATGTTCTGCTGAAAAATTGAAACTGGAAAAACCTGCATATAACTGATTATGAAACGACTAATGGAACGCGATGATGGAGTGAGCTCTTGCGATTGCGCAAGCGGTGACTGCAATGGAATGATGAAATGAAAATGAACGAAGTTATGGAGTGGGAATGGAACTAGGAAAGCTGTGAAATGAAATGAACTAGACTATGAAATAAATGCATAAAAGACTGAACTTAGAGGAAAGGGATAAGAAGGGACGGGGAAAAATAGAAAAAGGGAAAAGAAACAACAGCCGTGGCTTATTTTTGTAACTGCAGAAGAAAAAGAAGTAAAAGAAGGAAGATGAAGAAGGGAAAGGAAAGAAAAAGGGAAGGGAAAAGAAGAAAGTGCTAGAAAGCCACCAAACTGTCGGGAAAGGAGGAGACAAAAGGAAAAAAACAAGCACCTACAGCTCGCAGACAACAAAAGAGCTGAGATGAACAGTAATAAAAACAATACCGCTTTTTTTTTTTTTCTTTTATTTTTTTTTTGTTTTTTCAAAATACTATATACAATAGTTCACGACATGATTGGCATGTCGCCACCAGAAACCCAGTCTCAAGAGTTATCCGGTAAATCTGCAATGTCCCGACCAGATCCAATCATACTTGAGTCGGTTCTTGAAATTGGGTTGGCTCCTTCCTGAAGTTCTCCATGGTGCGAATAGGATGCAATGCGGCAGATTATCCTTCTTACTAGTACCCACATGGAGGACTTCTTCAGGTACTGGATGTAGTGGCTGGAACCAACACCACCACTTTGCAGACTTTACTGGCTGTGGGCTGAGTACAGGCTCCTCTAACTCCTTGATGTGATCATAGGGCTCTTCAAGTGAGAAATCTGATTCTGGGATCTCCTCAGGTTCTGGAATTTGAACTTGTTCTTCTACTTGGCCCATCTCTTGATGAAAACCGCAAGCAACCATATTGTTCATTGCTGGAAAAGTGCTTGCATGTTCCAATCCTTGACTTTGGACGAGATCTCGTCCCTTGAACTCCACATGATCGCATCTCAGTGTTTCGCTCAGTATAAGGGATCCGGCATGAAAAGTACTGTGCGAGGTAGACAGAGCAAAGAACCACCGGAGAAGGTAATGGAGTTTCTCCCCACGGTAACTTTCTCGATAAGAGCAAAAGTTGTTCCGCTCGCACTGCTTCCTCAAAGATTTGTGGGAACCGTTGTTCACCCGATCGCAAAGAAAAGAGACCTATGTCGAATTAAAAGCTCGAACATAAAAGAGGTGGGCTTGGGTGGGTGATGGACGGATCTTCTCTGGAATTCTCTTCCAACTTATCAAGAATCGGACATTGAAGTCCGTGATGCTTTCTTGAGGTGCTCTCTTGATGTACATGAAAAATTGGTAGAGATCCAAAGAACTGTAGAAAGGATCTTCGTCAAATCTTCTGATCAGTGCCCCCGCTAGATCATCCCATGAGCTGATGCTTTGACGTTTGAGCAATCTGTACCACTGCAATGCTCTTCCTTCCAAAGACTGAACCAGAAGTCGGATCATGACATCTTCGTGTTCTATGACATGGATCATGGACAGAGTAGCAATGTCTTCAACATGTGCCAGAGCCATGCCTTCGGTACCATCATATTTTGCCAGGTTCTTCAGGGCACCTTCGGGAATTTCATGCCGAACTTGGAGATTCAGAGGGCCAGGATCATCCCATCTAGGAAAAACCCTCGCCTTTGTGGCAGTGGTCTATGGAATCACGGCCATCGCCATTAAGTCAGAGTCGCCAGATGAACATTCTTTGAAATTTTTTATTTAAAAAAAAAAAAAAATAGGCGTCCACGAACAGATCTTCAACTCAGCAAAGTCGCCAGATGAACTTACAAATCTCCGCTGTGAGGCCAAGACAACTCATCAAATCTTGAGACCTCCGGGTGTTAAAAGCGTGCCAAAAACTGTTGGCACCGGTGGGGTTATCACTTTGGAAAATTATGCGTATCCCACCGATTATGAATTCTTGGAGACAAAACTAGTCTGTCCCACCGGGCGTGCCAAAAACTGTTGGTCACGAATCTGCCACAGGAAAGGATTTTACAAGTGCGCCCTAGACCCGGCCAACATTGAAAGGCTGGAAGCAAGAAATGGCTCCTGCACCAATATCCAGAGTGGGTCGGTTCCCTTCACTACTCTAAAATCTGGGTTTAAGATAAGGGTTGCTGGAAAGAGATTTAAAAAGTTGCAGAAAGAAATGGGAAATATGGCCACAGGCCGAAGTGATGAGATCGAAAAATAACAGCAGGAAATTTAAAGTGCAGCAACAGCAAGCAATAAAAGTTATCAATCTAACTTTCGCACGATGTACGCAGAGAAACCCTCCAAAATCACATTCCAGGAATCATACTCTCACGGCAGTACATAAATCCAATATGCAGAATTTAAATGCAACAGCCGTTAAAGAATAATAATGCTATTAGAAATGCAACAAAGACAGAAAGGAAATCACCCAAAGCAACCGCTTGAAAAATCAGAAGCCAAGTCTTTTATTCCCGCAAATGCACTTCGCTTCTAGCAGAGAACTTTTCCAACCCTCGTAAATGAGAATTACATTGGTTTTTATAGAGGGTCGTCCTCTTTGCAGCATTTAATATTTGAAAACAACTTTCTTGTGATCCACAATTATATCTTGGAAATCAGGAACACGATCCCCTTAATCGCAGCCTCGAGGAAGCAAAAATTAAATGCGATGAAACGTTCGCGGTCCTTCATTAAATTTGAGCTTTCGAACATGTGCATGAAAACCGTTGAATTAATCCACGAACAACAGCTTTGAATAAATAAAACTTTAATTTTGGTGGCCTGGGTGCTTCTTCGACTTTGACTGCCTTGGAAATCCACAAAATATTTAATTCGGGTCAGCATTAAATCATCGAAAACCCAAAAACCCTTCTCGGCCGTTCATACTGCGCTTTGGCGGGAAACAGTCGCAGGTCGCGAAAACGCGACGGGTCGCAAAAACGCGACGGGTCACGAAATCGCGACATATTTTAATGTCGTACGCTTCGCTGCTGAAGACCCGCAAAAATGGCACCTGTCGCGATATCGCTGCATCTTTGGCTTCAATGTCTCCATCGCTAGCTTGTTCCGCGAAAACGGAACATGTAGCGATTTCGCTACGTACTTTGGTTCTTGGTTCTTCCCTGCGCTCTGCCCCGTGAAAACGGAACATGTAGCGATATCGCTACATGTTTTGGGCACCTTGTACGGCCTTGCTGACGGTCCGCGAAAATGGAACACTTCTTGCCCTTTGAAGCCAATCACCGCGCGATTTTAAGACGTGCAGCGATTCGCTGCACATTTTAGACTTAAGGCTTTTGAACTAACTGCATCGCGAAAATAAGACGTCAGCGCGTCGCTGCAATTTTTTCACCTTAGTCCTCGAAGCTCCCGACGTCGCGATTCTGGAACCTGTCAGCGATGCGCTGCAAGTTTTCAACTTGAGTCTTTAAAGCCGTCCGACCCGCGATTCTGGAACACGTCGCGATATCGCGACGGTTCCACCCAACCTGCCTACGTTGACTGCGTTGACCGCGATTCCGTGACATGTCAGCGAATCACTGTAGTGGATCTTAACGAATGTATATGCTCCAATTAGACACGGACTGAGAAGGGTTCTTTGGAGTCAGCTAGCTAAATTGAGGGAGATGGTCCCCAACTACCCTTGGATTGTGGTGGGGGATTTCAATTGCTACCTTAATCCTACAGATAAATTGGGGGGCTCTCAAAGAATAACTGATGATATCTACGAGTTTAGAGATTTTGTTGAGCAACATGAGCTGATGGATGTGGACCTGCATAGATTCTCCTATACATGGTCTAACAAAAGATTGAAGGAAGACCAAATTTAGATCATATTAGATAGGTTTCTTCTTTCTCAAGAATGCCTGGAGAGGTTTGGGGACTCTTCATTAACAGCACTCCCAAGAATCGGGTCTGATCACAACCCAATTCTGTGGGAAACAGGGGAGTACTCTAATAAAAGATACGTCAGACCCTTTAGATTCAAACTTATGTGGTTCCAACATCAGGATCTCAAGGATCTGGTTGCCCAATGGTGGGACAAAAAGTATAATGGTTCGAAACTGGCCCAAGTGGCATGTAAACTAAGGAATGTGAATGCTAACATTAGAGAGTGGAACAAAACTTCCTTTGGCAATATTTTTGTTAAAAAGGCAGAACTAAAAGACAAGATCAATGAACTACAGGAGAAGCTAAAGTCAGAGCAGCTTACAGAGGATCTGAGAAACCAGGAGAGGGAGTTGTTAGTCGAATACCACATGATGCTAGGATTTGAAGAAACCTTTTGGAGGCAGAAATCCAGACTGCATTGGTTAAAGGATGGTGACAGAAATACAAAGTTCTTCCATGTCTCTACTCTTTGCCACAGGAGTACTAACAAAATTAAGGATATCAAGATGGCCGATGGGTCTAACACCAAAGATATGGAAGACATAAGGAGGGAAGTGGTTGAGTACTTTAAATCATTGCTAGAAGATGTAAATCCAACTATTGAAGAAGAGGACTCTCTGTTGGAAGCCATTCCACCCCTCGTAACTGAGAATCTTAATGGATTCTTACTTAGTCCTTTCACAAAGGAGGAAATCAAGAAGGTGGTTTTTGACATGGATGGTAACAGCTCCCTAGGACCGGATGGCTTCCCCACAGCTTTCTTCCAGAAGTTTTGGGATATCCTATGCAATGATGTAGTGGAAGCTATAATTGAGGCTCAAAAGGACATGGAAATCCCAGAAGGAGTTAATGCTACATTTTTAGTCCTCATCCCTAAACTAGTGGGAGCAATGGAATTTTCTAGTTTTTGCCCTATCAGTTTATGTAACACTCTGATGAAGATTCTCACAAAAACAATCGTCAATAGGTTGAAGGTTATCCTTCCCTTCATCATTGATATGAACCAATGAGGCTTTGTGAAAGGGCGACAAATACTGGATGGTATCATCACAATTCATGAGGTTATTCATTCAATGGTGGCTAGTAAGGAAGAAGGTATGTTACTAAAGCTTGAAATGAATAAAGCCTATGACCGGGTCTCATGGCAGTTCCTCACCAATATTTTGGGTAAGTTTGGTTTCTGTCCCCAGTGGATTAAGTTGATTTTTAGTTGTATCTCTACTACAAGATTTTCTATCATGGTGAATGGGTCACCCTTCGGTTACTTTAAGAGTGAAAGGGGGTTGCGACAAGGAGATCCTTTGTCTCCATACTTGTTTATTATTTTAGCGAAAGCATTGGGTAGGAACATTTCAGCAGTGGTGGCAGATGGTCGATTGGAAGGTTTCAAACCAGCCTCAACAACAGAGCCAGTGTCTCACCAACAGTTTGTGGATGATACAATCATTGTGTCCAAAGCCTCGATGCCTCAGGCTAGGAAGCTGAAGAGAATTCTAACCAAGTATGATACAGAAGCAGGACAGTACATAAACTATAAGAAGAGTAGCATCTATTTCTTTAACATGCCTTGTGGGAGGGAGGAAAGAATAGCTAACCTCTTCGGTTGTGGAAAGGAGCTTCTACCAAGAACTTATCTAGGCATGCCTATGTTCGAAGGAAGAATGAAGGCTACATTGTGGAACTCAGTCATTGATAGGATCTCCAAAAAGTTAGCAGGGTGGAAGGGCAGCCTTCTCAGCTCCGCAAGAAAAGCCTTATTAGTTCAAACTACTTTACAGAGCATTCCAATTTACTGCATGTCTCTATTTAGAATGCCTGCAAAGGTCTGAGCTACATTGGAGCAAATTCAATGCAACTTCTTGTGGTCAGGTTCAAAGGAGAGAAAGAGAATTTCGTTGGTAGCATGAAATCAGGTGTGTGCAAGCAAGGATTAGGGAGGCCTGGGGCTAAAGAGAATGAAAGAAATGAATCAAGCTTTGATTGGAAAACATGTATGGAGATTTATCAATAATGATAAATTGGGATGGATAAAACTTCTTAAGGCAAAATATATCAGAAATAATCAGGACTTCCTGAAAGCTGATAATCTCCCTAGAGGATCCTGTTTCTGGAATTGTTTGCTCGAATGTCGGGAGGTAGTCGGGAAAGGCATCAGATGGAGAATTGGTAATGGAAGACAAGTGGACTTTTGGCAAGACCCGTGGTTGGAAGAGGCCCCTCTGAAAGATAACTTAGACCTTTAGGTCCTCCAACATAAACTTTCGGAGGAAATGGGAGGAAAAGTAGGGGATTTTATTGCTGTAGCACAGGAAAATTCCTCTTGGAAGAAAATCATAGTTCATAATCTGTCAAAGCAAGATAAGGTGGCCCTAACCAAACTCAATGATGCTTTAAGGGTGTTCCCGATCATTCCTGGGGAAGGAAGAGACAAGGCGATTTGGGGAAAAACTACAAGTGGGATCTATTCAGTAAAAACTACCTATAAGTTAATCCACTCAGGATTCAATGGCTGGACTCCGAATTCTGTTATTTGGTTAAATAATTTAACCCCAAAAATAGCTTTCTTCTTTTGGTTGGCAGTTCAAAATAATATTTTGACAACAGATAATCTGCAAAGGAGAGGTTTCCAATTCATCAATCGATGTATCTTGTGTGAGAAAGCGATAGAATCTATAAGTCATATATTTCTAACTTGTGAATTTTCTTGTACAGTCTTCCAAATGATCCTGTCCAAATTTCATATAGATTGGGTTTGTCCAAATAACATGTCTAACTTATGCATACAGTGAGCTTCCCCCTTTCGGGCGAAACTTTTGACTTGGCTCTGGAAGCTCAGCTTACCCCATTTTTATGGGGGATATGGAATGAGAGAAATAAGAGAGTATTTAAAGGATGTAAGAAAGATCCCAGGTTATGTGGTAATAAAATAATCAGAGCTTTGAAAGAAAACTGGAAAACTTTCTTCTTCAAAAATGAGACCATGTCGCTAAGGGAAAGGAGGATTTTGCGGAACTGGGGAGAGGAACTTCCAGACCTAGACATTACAACCAACCCACGAGATGGTGTCAAGTGGATACCCCCCACACAAAAGTGGGTTAAGTTTAATTTTGACGGGGCAGCTAAAGGAAATCTGGGGGCTATAGGAGCAGGAGGAGTTCTGAGAAATGAGGAAGGAAAAGTGGTCCTTGCCTTTGCAGAGCCTTTGGGAACTCAAACAAATCATTTTGCAGAATCTTGAGCCTGCATGCAGGCAATGAGAATTGCCAGACTTTAGGGTAATAAGGAAGTTATCTTTGAAGGGGATTCGCTTAATATAATCAAGGCAATTAAGGAGGATAAAGACCCCAGCTGGACCATCTTGGAGCTTATCCTAGAAGCAAAGATTCATAAATCTCATTTGGTTAATGCCCGAATCCAACACACCTTCAGATAAGGGAACCAGACGGTGGATCTAATGGCAAATATTGCAGTTTTTGTTGGGGAGATGCAAATTTGGAAGGATAACTTCCCTCAAGAACTATTGGTGTTGGCTTCTAGAGAAGAGCTAAGATCAAACCTGTTAGAGCATCAGGAGATCAGAGGGGTTGATGATGAGTAATCCGACATATGGAATTATGCAGAAAATGCATCCCATTTGCTGGGGCCTGGGAGGTGACAAGTGTATAGTACAACAACCTAGTGGTATTAGTAAGTGCTAGGTGTTGTTTGGTTTTTGTTTTATCCTGAATAGCCAAGCGACAAGTATAGGACTATGGACTCTAAGTATGGCTTAATGTGGGTCTTAGAAAGATCTATTTTGTATTTTTATTATACAGGCTTGATGCTAGAACCATCCCATTTTGACTATGTAAAAGGTTTGTGGACCTTATAACCACCTCTACCTTATACCAAAAAAAAATCTACAAGAGAAAGTTGATGATCTTAACTTCTTGTGGGTAAACAATATTGAAAGATCCAATATTCTAAAAAAATCATTACTAATGCTGATGAACTAGATGTTTTTTAATTTGATCCATTAGTTATGAAATATTTCATAATGATTGTACAAGGTGCATGACACTCTCAAAATCATCATTGTCTTCAATGTTCATGAGATCCCATATGCGTTATGAAAAAAATATTGGTAGTTCTCGAGTGTAAAGTCTTGTCTAGCTATATCTGATATAATTTTTCTTATCATACTCATTGTCATGCATGGACCCTAGTCAGATTTCAAAAATGGTGAACTACCTCTACCTTGTCAAGTAGAGTAGTTGTCAATGTGAAAGAGCTGGAAAGGGTCTCTTGAGTGTTGGAGATAATGCTAGGAGTCAACATGGAGAGAAAATCCCCTTGAGTACTTTGAGAGCTTAGAGCTTGAGGATGGGGTGGTGGCAATTTTTTAGGGTTAGAGGACCCCACACTTTTTATACCTTTATCCTTTTAGTTCGCCACTACGATACACACTTCTTAGAGTGTTTTATCGATATATCCTTCTCTCCAATAGTAACATTGACAACAATTGATGGTACTATGGAGATATCATCATTTAAAACAAGAATGAAAAGCAAAGTTCTACTCAAAGAATAGATAAAACTAAAATGTGAAGTAAAGTCATCAAAAAATACTCCCTCTAGCCTTAAGCTCTCCACTAAAACTTTCTCAATCTCTAGATGATTCTTTATAGCCTTTTAGAACATTTTCATATATTGAAAAAATGTTTTAAGTTAAAAATATAACCCTTTGGATTGACTTTTAAATTAGGACTTGTGTTGATAATGTGTTAAAATTGAGTAATGCGATTACCCCTAGATGGTTTCCCATTGATGTATATGGTATTCATTTGATATTGACCCCTCTCAAAACCTGCCATGATCCTTTGCCTAAGCCATAAGGAATAACACTATGCTTAGAGCATGATTTCATATAAATTGTTATCATTTCTAATTTTATTACATCTAACATTCACTTATTTTAACATATTTAAAGGAAATGCTGAGAGAATATTACTTTAAAAAAAATTATGTGATTGTGAAGAGGAAACTAAAAGCTTACAAAGCTATTATTTCCCATAACAACTTCAATTGAACAAATTTCCCTATAAAATTATAAAAACATTAAAGTTTATAAAATTTATCTCCTTAATATGTTAGGAAAAATTATGAAACCAAATTAATTGTAGAAGGCTTCTTGAATTTTTTTAAATAGATACATGCTAAAAGCTTTTGGCAAAAACACTATAGTTTGGATGTAGTTGAATTCCTTAATCATTTTTTAACACTTTAAATGTACAGATCTATGTCAACACTACAACACTCATTTTCTTGCTTGACAAAGAGAGGGCATAGGCCCATATATTTAGTTATATGCAGACATTTGTATTTATATCAACAAAAAACAAGATATATGTAACTTTACAGTTTGCACAATCTGCATGCATTAGGGTTTTGAGTTATTGATGCCATACTGCCTCTCCACTCTGGAGTGGGTGCGGGATGCCTCTTAGGGTATGTTTTTGCTGCTTTTATCGACTTTACTCCACTATTTGGTGGATTGAACCTTTTTTTTATGGACAGACCTCAATCAGCAGCTCCAATGCCTGTTGAAGCTATAGAAGGGAGCAGTGGCATTAAAGGTGAAAAAGCAACCATGAAATTTCATTCCCAAAGTTTATCATGAGGTAGTATTTCTCCTTAGGATGTTGTTATCACGTTCAGTGAGTATAATACTACTTGTTCTTGGCTAGAAAGCCATACGCTGCTAGGGTATTTTCTAGGTCGCATCCCTAGCAAGACCCTCCTTCGAAATTGGATCCAACAAAATTGGCATGGCATCAAGGTTGATGGTATCCATAACCTCACCAATGTTATTTTTGTTACATTTTTCTAACCCTGCTCAAGCCAAAGTGGTCCTCATTCGTGGGCCTTGGTTTGTTCGTAGCTCCTTATTGATGTTTTAGCCCTAGACCAAGGTTTTTTTGGTCACTAATGATGTTTCCTTGTGGGTTCCGGTATGGGTTGAATTCCCTGGTCTTCCTCTATCGCTCTGGCCTTACTATCAAAATCTTGTGGCCCCCATTTTTGAATTTATTTATTGTAAAATAGATAAATTTTATGCCTCATGCCTTCAAAAGCATTTTTGTGTCAAAGTTGATCTTTCTAAAGACCTCAGGGATACTGTTGATGTCCAAGTTGGTGATTATAGGTTCAAGCAACGTGTTGTCTTCATAAACCTGCATAATATATGCTACCATTTCTAATAAACTACCCATAAGATAAAATATTATCCTTTAATGGATGACAAGATTAAAGATAAGGAGACGATTGTGACTCCTATTACTACTAGCTATGTCCTTGCTTCCAAAGGGGGGCAAGATGAATGGAAGGTAGTCTAGAAGAAGGGTAAGAATAGGAAAAATCTAAACCCTATGATTGCTCCCAGTAGCTTGTCTCAACCCCTTGTGTCTTTTGCACCAATTGGGCATGGTGTGGTGACGGAGCAACATACCATGCAACTGATGGTACCAAGTGCTAGGGCTTCACATATGGTTGCTAATGTACCATTGACTAGTGCTTCCTTTGCTAAAATTGTTACTTCTTCTACTTCTACTCAGTCTTTAGATTCTCCAATTTTACATATCAATGGGCAATCTTCCTTAAGCTTCATGGAATCTAAATGGGATTTTTTCAATGATTGAATATACCATAGCCCACCCCGAGGAGACTCCCTAGTTCACTAAGACAAAAGGCATTAAATAAAGTTTTGGAAAGCAAGTCAGGATAATTTGCTTAGTAATATTTATGATTCTCTTTCAAACCCTAGAGACACTGAATATGTAGTCGAACATATGAGTCTTGATCAATATCCATGATTTTTTATCATGGAATTTCAAAAGGCTGACGGACATAGTCCGCAAATACTTGGTCCAAGATGAGATTGCTTTATGCTCTAGGTTTTATGGTAATCCTAAATTTTTTGTCTTCAAGAGATTAATATTTTTTACTTTATTCTGAAATGTACTTGCCATTTTCTTTGGCTAGGTTGCTTTTTTATGCCACCAGTCATTCCCTTGGCAGAGGGGAAACTGTCATTATTTTGGTAGCTAGGTGGAAATATAGTTTTGTCTTATGGGGTGTGGACCCCTCCAATCATGTAGTTTAGGTTTTACTTGAAATTGGTGGCCTATATTTTGGCATTATTAATGTCTATACCTCCAATGATGCTTAGGAGTATTATAGCCTCTAACAGTGATGTGCTTTTTCTTTACCACCTGTTGTCTGGGTTATGTGCGCAGATTTTAATATGACTGAAAAATCCTACAAATAAGATATGAAAACTTCCCATACGGTGAGATACTGGGGAAATAGATGCTTGGTACTTCATGAAAAAAAAATTGGTTTGTCAAACCTCAATTCTTGTTTTTCTCCCCAGGATTTTCCTAAAAATTTGTGGTATACATGGTCCAATTTCCAAGCTAGCCATGCAAGAATTCTGAAAAGGTTGGATAAAGCCATGCTTTCAAATCATATGTAGTTTTTCTTTCATAAGAGAAATGGTTCAACTCCATTTGTGGAAACCATTCTTGGTACCACTACTTCCGACTATTCACCCATCATGTTTAATGTGCTAATGAAATCCCTACCTCAAAGACACTACAAGTTATAATTTTTTCTCAATACTTCCTTTCTTCAACACCTTTCCATGGTCTGTCATATCCGTAGAGTCTATAATCTAGTTCCTAGACCTAATGGAGAGTTAGGTTGGATAGAATGGTGGAATGATGCTATTTTTTATACAACTCTCTTGCTTTGTACATTGGGGATAAAAGTTGTGCAATTCAGAAGATATTCTAATTTTGTCCTTCATGATGAGCTTGTAAAAGCTTCTCTCAGTCTTGAGGTCTATTCGTTTAATCATGAACTTCAGTCTCATATTGCCCAGTTGAGGCATGAACTTAAACATGCTAAAATTTATGAGGCTTGGGGAGCTCAAATTAAATCCCAACTTCATTGGCTTAAAGCTGGTGATAGAGTCACCAAAGAAGTTTTTCAAAGGCTTCGCCCTCCCAACCAAGCTACTAAATTCAAGGTCATTCAAGACAATGGAATAAGGCTTACCTCTATTCCTGAGATGATTGATGCTTTTTTCAAACACTATACTAATATTTATATCGCTCAAGCTTATTCCCCTAAGCAGGAGCAAGCACTGGTAGCTTGTATGGTAGTTGTACCAGTTAAGGTTTCAAAGTCTCAAAGAGTAGGGTGTGATAAACTACTCTCCCTTAAAGATCTAGAGGATGCATTATCTCAAATAGAAAATGATAAAGCGCTAGGTCTAGATGGCTTTTCCTGTGAGTTCTACAAGGGTCTTTAGGACTTAGTTGGTCCTTATTTGCACAAAGTTTATCTGGAGGCTCTTCGAGTAGGTTCTTTGGGGGCAACTATTAATAGGGGCAATATCAAATTAATACCCAAGCAAGGGGATTCGACATTGATCACTAGTTGTAGGCCTATTACTTTGTTGAATGTTAGTTAGAATATCAATACCAAAGCTTTGGCTCTTTGCCTTAGGCCTCTTCTTCCTTTGATAGTCATATTAGAGCAAACTGGCTTTATTCAAGGAAGGTACATCCTCGACAATGTTTTGGTTGTTTGGGAGGGCATGGAATGGGCTTGGATGTCAAACCATAACATGATTTTTATTAAGATTGATTTTGAGAAATATTATGATTGTATTGAATGGAGATTCATTCTTGATATACTCAAAGCTTTAGGATTTGGGCAAGTTTTCATTCAAACTATTGCTATGCTATTCAGAGATGATTTGGCTATTCTTAATCTAAACAATTCACAGTCTGAAGTAGTGGGCATTTTTAGGTCTGCTCGGCAAGGGTGTCCTATTGCTCCCTCTCTATATGTGCTTGTTGTTGAAGCCTTCGACTATATTGTAGCTGCTCAAGCTTATGCATGTCTTATTAAAGGAATTTCTCTTCCAAATGATCAAGTACAACTTATTAATGTTCCCTTTTCTGATGAATCCTTTCTTACTATAAGGGAAGTGGAGCAATCTCTTTCTAATGCTCTGTTTTTCTAAATACCTTTTGCACAACCTCTAGTTCTAGTATACAATGGAGGAATACCTCCTACTTCAGACAGTCTTCGTTGCCTATGCCACCTTGGCTTCAAGGGTATCATTGGAATTAGATCCCTCCTGGAGAAATTTTTAAGTTTCTTGGTATTCCTTTTGCCTTTCAAGGCTCCCTTGCTTAGCTGTGGAATTATGTGCTTCAAAGAGTTGAAAAGAAACTTGATTTTTGGCTTACTAAGAAATTGTCATTAGCAAGTAAATTTTAGATTTGCTCTAAAGTTTTAGCTGCCACTCATGTTTACTATTCCTCTTTTTGAGTTCCTTCACAAGCTTGCTATAATAAGCTTGAGAAACTCCTTCGATATTTTCTTTGGAATAATTCTTCTGAAACAAATGGATTTCATAGAGTTGCTTGGGATATTTGTTGTCTTCCCAAAGAATCTAGCAGAATGGGTTTGTTGGATTGTAGACGACAAGGTAATTGCTCTTTGTTCTAAGTGGGTGGTCAGTGCTCTGAAGGGAGTTGAAGCTTAGAAATTTTTGGTTTGACATTTCATTTCCTTTGGTCTTCCCTTAAACCGTAGAGCATGGAGAGGGTTGGATTTTCCCTCTCTCATTGTTGCTTTGGTTTTTGTTAATATTTCTAGCTCCTTTGTTATTAAAAGTATATGGAAATCCTAGAATCAACTCACTCCTTGTATCTGTTGGAGAGGATATGGCTTTCGTAAAGGCTTATCCATCAATTCAATGAATATTTTGTGGTACTAAATGTTTCTTCATCAAGGTTCTCCCTTAGCTCGAGTGTAATGGATTCATGCTCAACGACTTTTCAAAAAAGGTATTGTTACAATAGTTGATGTTTTTCTTTCCAGACCATGGATTGGATCCCATGGAATGAGTTCAAATGCACCTTCAAGCTGAATGGTGCCGATAAATATACTTATGGTGTTGTTATTGCTCTCACCCCTTTTTCTATGTTGCACAATATTGGTGTGCGCTCGCAGCGTCCTTGGTGGTTAGACTGGAGATAGCATGTTAACACTCCATTGCTTAATTATAGGGTTAATTTGGGGTATAAATTGTTATCTCCTCATCTTCCTCTGGTGCCTAAGATCAATTAGTATTGGGACTTATTTTCTACAAGGACTAGATGGAATTCTATATTTTAAAATTTTTGGACTACTTATGTTGAGCCCAAGCAATCTTTTTTGCATGGAGCTTGTTGTGTCAAGGCCTTATCTTTAGGGAAAATTTGAAGCACCTTGGAATTCCTAATCCTAAATATCCTTTTTGTGGTGTACCCAAGTCTTGTACTCACCTCTTTTGGAATTGCAAAAGATCTAGGCAAGCTTGGGAATGGGTTCTTTCCTTTTTTTCCTCATTTACAACTGCAAGATTTTCTTGGCCCCAAGCTCTTATTGGGGACTCTTTTACTTTGTCTCTTCTTCTTTTTGAAGTGTGACACATTTTCAATATTAACCTGCTCTTTCATATTTGGAAGGCTCGTAATAGAATTATTTTTAAAAAATATACATCTTCTATCAAATTTACTCATGTTGACAAATTAGAAGTTTTTAATGACATGTTGCTACAGATATGTACTCAAGCCAACAAAGTTGGTATGGAGTTGGATCACTTGCAAGTTCTTGTGGCACACTGGGCCAATGCTTCGTATACAGTCAATAGGATCCCCCTAGAGTGCTCTTCTCAGGAGCATTTTCGATCCCGCTCTCACCATCGGTCTCCATAATATGTAAGAAGTGCTCTCATAGAGAGGCACTAGTCCCAAACCTCGGTAGTTAGGAAGCGGCCTAATATTAACATTGCTTGTTCCCCCCGTCAGGTTGGGGGGTGGGATGATGTTCATTCACTTTCACCTAGTTTAGTTGTTGGTTGGAGTGACACGGGTACTGAAGGTCTTAATCATGATACAGAGGGGTGGATTCCCATCCCATAATCACTAGAAATCTATGCAGGAAAACACACAAAGTACATTACTCCATATGATATGCTTTCTTTGATATAATGATCATCAATTATCATGATTGGTAAACTTGTGTTTTTTTGGTAGCTTTTTTTCCTAACCCTTGTCAATGAGGGTTAGTTTTGTTAGAGTAATATTCCATCATTTGGATATTTACTCTTTCCCTACAGTAAGTAGTATTTATTTACCGCATGGTAAAAAATAGCATGTTACTTTTTACCTCTAGTATCGACCTTATAGTAGATTAGCTTATTACCATTGTAAGTAACCAACTTGGTTACATAAATGTCTAGATATTATCTTGGTTAGTAGTCGTAGTCATTTTGACTACGTTAGTTAAGGCGGGAGTCAAACTTCGTTCCATAGGTCAAGGCGAGAAACTTCTCGTTTCGTTGGACAAGGGGAAGGGTTTCACATTCTTCACGTTTCGAGGAGGAAACACCATTTTTTTTATTTGGTTGCTTTAGGTTTCATTATTTCCTAACTCTTAAGTTCATAGTTTTTTGGGACCTAAGGCCCGTAGAATCTAACAGCACTCTGCTATCAGATCTGATAGGCTTGCACAGTGGGCAGGAGGTCCACGTGTGTAATCTGACGACCTACCGACAGACAGGCCATAGGTGGCAGGTCGTCCCATCGAGAGAATGGAATCGACAACACGTTGGCCGCCCGATCGGGCTGACAGCCTGTTAGGACTGTCATCTACGCCTGACCAGCAGGCAACCCTTTCTGATGATCGATCAACGAGGGTAGGCATGCCCTTTGTCGATGCCCAAAAACTACCTGATAGAGTGATGATCCCTATATGTCCCTGGTTAGTCCAAGGTCTGGCCACTGAAGTAGGGCCATACATCTGACAGGGAGGAGCCCCATCATACCCTACCTACCCAAAGACCTAACTATCAAAACTCTAACAAGCACGAATCTCGATATCCAACCACCAAACCTAGACCGATGTGCCATCACTCTGACAACACGCTCCAACATCATAGGCAGAGACCCTGAGGGCGAACACGTGGCGGTTCTAGACACAGCTATCGAGACTGACATGGTAGATCTACTAGTAGATGGCACATAGTTCAAGGCGATGATGTGGACCCTACAATACTGACTAGATCGGACTAGACACGTGGCAGACAACCACAATACACTGATTGGACACATGGTAGACAACCATAAGATCAGACTGGATACGTGGCAAACAACTACTAGACACTGACTTGGACACGACACGTGGGCGATACATGGTGGACAAGTCACACGTCACCCGACCAAAACTAGCCACCACGTGGCGACGACCAAAAGGATGACTGGGGTGACTCGGATTGCCCGAAGGCAATCAAAAGCCTTCTTGAGGCTTTTGGTTTTTAAAGAGCCCATAAACATCTGCAGGGCGGATGTGGGATTAAAAATCCTAAACTTTTTTGTTTCCTTCGCTTTGAAGCGGAGGACGAAAACAAAGGGGAAGAGGTTCCCCTTTGTCCTCATCTCGAGCGACAGCCGGGTTGGTGAACCGATCGTTGCTAGGGCGCTGTCTTGTGATAAACCCAAGATCAAACCCCGTCAGGGCCTGAAAACTTCTTTTTACAAAGGAGCCATGGCATTAAAAAAAGGTAAAAAACAGTTTTTTTTATTTTGAAATTTGTTTTTTTATTTTAAATTAAAAAAAAATTATATCTATTTTTATATTTTAATACAGTAAAATATAAAGTATAATTAAAAGAAATTATTTTTTGATAAACTGATTTCTTTAACAATTATATTTTTATTTTTCCTATTAAAATTTTAAAATTTATATTTAATTTTTTTTTTAAGATTTTGCAAATTTCAGAATTTAAAATTAAAATTAAAAACACCTATTCTTTTTGCAATCTCAAAAAGACAATAGTGCATTTTGTTTTCTCTCAAGGAGGGATATAACACAAAATTTTTTGCACTTCTTTTGCAAAATTGGGAGACCTAATTGTTTTGAAATTTCTAAAATGACAAGAGTGTTTTTGTTTTCTCCACATAAGAGATTTAAGACAAAGCAAGACACCATTTTATTTGCAAAACTAGGCGACCAAAATTCTTCTCAACCTTGTTAATTTAGCATACAAGAAAGGATCAAACTTGAATTATTTTTGTAAATTAGACAACAAGGAGACTAAATTTTTTTTGTAAAATTCAAAAGGCAAAGTGTGCATTTGTTTTCTCTAAGGGGGGATATAAGATATAAAATTGCACATTCTTTTTTGCAAAATTGAGAAGGAATTGTAACCTTGGGCCCATCAAAACCAAGTCATTTATCGACTGGTTTGGAAGCCTTTCAAACGCGGTGTCATGTGTCGACTTGTCTTGGAAGGAGTGCTCGATTTGTTAATTTTGCAAAATAAAGGGGGGAAGACAACATTGTACTTATTTTGCAAAATTGTAAGACAAGGAGGACACAACATATCAATTTTTTGCACAACACACATTCATATTTTGTTGCAAAAATTAAAAGGTGCATTTTTTATTTTACTCGACACCTTTATTGGCAAATTAGGTGCATTTTCAGTTGCATCCAACACCTAGGTGATAAGAATTTTGTGGGCATTCTTGTTTGATTATTGCATTATTTCTTTGCAATTATAAGTCATAGAATCAAGAAACACTCCATACCCCAAAATTTCACTAATAAATTTGTGTTAACCATTGCACAGATTTAAAGCCAATATTCACTTGATATTCTCTCATACAAACAAAAACCCCTAATTCACTCTATTTGTTTGGATTAATTTCCTTTAACTGATTATCCCTCTACAAGAGGATTTTCAGGTAGGTGCCATTAAATATCTTTTTGAGTGAATTATCTTTCATCTCTTATTTGTTTGGCTTAATTTCCTTCAACTGATTATCTCTCTCCAAGAGAATTTTCAGGCAAGTGCCATTAAATATCACTTAAGAGTGAAAGAAAGATCATCTTAGTGCAAATTCTAGGACCTTCATCATGGCAACTATGAAATACTTAGCTGATACACAATTGCTTAAAGGTCCTAATTATTCAGCATGGAAAACTAAGATGAAAGGCAAAGGCACATCACAGAAGCAACACAAAGGCAATGTTTCTAGTGAAGTGTCTCATTTTGATTCTGATTCTGGTTCAAAGAGAGCACACAGAGTGTTCATTGATAAGACGGTATTGTAGAGGGAAAACACATTTTGTCACCTTAAGCAAGCACCATTTCCTCTCTCTATTTTTTTAGGCTTCATAAATAGCATAAGTTTTTGTTTGAAGTACTTGCAATAAGGGGTGATTGTACCTCTTTTAGGCTTCATAAATAGCAAACTCTCAATGTTTGAAGTACTTGTAACAAAAGGAGGGAATTTTCTGGTGTAAAATTGCCTAGGAGGCAATATTTGTAAAATCCTTCACAAAACTCTTGAGTTGCACATCTTTTTGCAATTGAGGGATATACATTTCTTTTCTTTACAATTTTTTGAAAAAAGGGAAGAAGACTTATAAGGGTGCATTTTCGACAGCGCCCGACACCTTAGTCATACTTCTTTTAGAAATTAATTACAACATATTTTGCAATGAGAAGGGGAGAACTTATAAGGGTGCATACTCATATTGTAAACTGAATGAACCTTGTATGAAGTGATCTATTCTACTACACCTAGCGATTGCAGCGACTAGTTGCCCATGCAATTCGATTGGATGATGAGATTACTATAAGGACATTCATTGGTGTGAAGACAAAGTGGGGAATGACCCACTTTTTGCTTAGGAGCAGCCAGAGCACTGTGACAGAGCAAGAACCAGCATATCGACATTTTTCTCCACTGTATTGGGGCAATTATATACTTTACCCAAATATTGTTGTATAGGAGAATAGTTATATACATTACCCAAATAATGTAATAAGGGGGGATGTTAGAGTAATATTCCATCATTTGGATATTTACCCTTTCCCTACAATAAGTAGTATTTATTTACCGCATGGTAAAAAGTAGTCTGTTACTTTTTACCTCTAGTATCTACCTTATGGTAGATTAGCTTTACCATTGTAAGTAACCAACTTGGTTACGTAAATATCTAGATATTATTTTGGTTAGTAGTCATAGTCATTTTGACTACATTAGTTGTTAGTGGTTAGCGCTTATTATGTTAAGCGTGTTGGTTAGCTACATTAGTGGCAGATATTACGTGATATCTCCTAATGTTTAGCATATTGTATTATTTAAACACTTGCTTGATTAATTCTAAGGTTAATTCTCACTTACCTTTTATCATTGGTATCAGAGCACCTGAAGCGTTGGGCAAGGCGAAAGTCAAACTTCGTTCCACAGGACAAGGCAAGAAACTTCTCGCTCCGTTGGACAAGGCGAGAAAAACCCTCACACTTGGAACATGATTAAATGAATAAAGTTGAATTTTTTTTGGAATAATAACATTTTGGGTTTTGGTTTTTTCCTAGAGGCTCAAGGTTCAAACCACAACCTGTTTGTTTCTCCCCTTATGAGAGGTCATGGTGGGATGGGGATGCTCAAACTTCAACGTTCGTGGTAGTAAGGATTTCTCACACTAACCAAATCTAATAAAAAAATTAAAGTTGAAAGTTGTCAGAACATAATTGAACAATTGTCTTTCTAAGACGATTGTTTGTACTTAATACAAGCCAACAAAGTTGTCTATTTATTTTTAATGACAAAATATTTTTTATGAGACATCTTAACGATTAGAACTTTGAACTTCTTTTTGGAAATACCTAAGTTCAAACCACTAATTAAAAAATAAACTTGTGTAAAAAACATAATAATAAATAATTTATTTTTAAAAAACATGTTTTTTAAATTTTAAATATAAAATATAAAATTTAAATCTTATAAAAATAAATTTATTATAAATAACCTTTAAGTTTTTATAAAAATACTTAAATTTAAAATTTTATAAAAATTGAAAACAAAATAAATCCAAACACAAATATATAACTTATAATATAATGATCTTAAAAAACGAAACCACTTTCCTTTTCTTGAACGCACCGCTGTCTGCCGTGCCAATCAATCATGGTCAACTCTTGGAAACCTCCTTTCCGTGTACGTAGCCCTGCTTACTTCTGGCTGTCACAAACCCCTGTAAACAATGGGTACAGTACCATTCATTGTCAACTCTTGGAAACCTCCTAGAACTATTCAGTTTGCACCCTCGTTCATATGTATAACTATTCAATTCACTAATTTTTATAATATATTATTGAAAATAAATAATTAAAGGACTAATTATGAAGGGAATCTATTTAGGGATGGCTTTCTCTACAGCAATTTATCAACTCAATACGATAATTACATGTGCAATTCGTTCCAACACAACAAGACAAAGCAAGGCAACATCCTGGGGCGGCAATGTCTGATAACTTCAGCCTTAGGAAATGGCAATGTCTCAACATGGTGATTTCAACGATTATGTCGGTGATACTTTACTAATCACATGTTCTTGGTTATATGATAATCGAACATCCTTACGTTTCTCCTATACCAAATCTGCGCATACTAAATTCCATGTAGGCCGGGATTTCTCACTCCAACACACAGAAGGAAATAAAAGGAAGTATCATATGTTATTATGCAAGCGAGGCATTAATACATTAATACACCAAGATACAACAATTCTCAGCATTATATGTAGCTATAATTTGGACATATTCAGGGCGCTGTTTTGTTCTGTTTTCTTCCTGAATCTCCCGTTCCCTTTTCTCTCTTCTCTCCAGACGTCTTTACTCTCCTTTCTTTATTTTTTTTTTATTCTTCTACGCGTTTCCCTGACGTTTCCGCTTCCTCTCATGCACAGTATGGGTGGGCGGTTACTTGTCGTTTTCATTTTATTCTTCTATGCCTCTCTTAACGTTTCCGCTTCCTCTTCTACGTGATCTGGGCGGTTACGTCAACCGTTTTGCATAGGTCATAGATACTCCCGCCTCACATTAGACTTTGACTTTGTTGCCGCAACTCGCCTTTCATCTATAAAAATGGCGGCATTTCTGCCTAGTTCGCGTATTCATGATTCTGCGAATTTGTGAACTGCAAATGGCTCATCTCTCAACAATTTGTAAGCACTCATTGTGGTCCGAATTACCTGACCATCTGACTGAGAAAATCATGGAACGTCTGCCAATAGAGTGCTTCTTCCGCTTCCGTCTGGTGTGTAGGAGCTGGAATTCTATTTTGTCATCAAAACATTTCATTTATTTAGTAAGGAGGCAGCCATCTCTCATTCTCTGCGTCTCCAAAACCCAAATGGCCTCTCTCGTCTATTCCTTCCTCACACGCACCTGGCAAACGATATCTTTGTCCTTCATACCTCATAAATGCGGCGTTCATTTCAGGGGATCCGCTTCTGGCCTGCTCTTGCTCGACATCCCCACCAACACATGGTTCGCCGATACTTTTCCAGTAATATGTGTTTGCAATCCTCTGAGCAGGACGTGCCTTCAGCTGCCCAGATTGATTTCTGTGACCCGCGTTATGGCCAAGGCAATCACATCTGCGGGTGAATATAGAGATGAATATAACGTGGTGGTGGTGGGCAGAAGCAGCACCAACTCAGTTGTAGCCGAGCTGTATAACTCCACAGCCAAGTCATGGAAAATTGCAGGTAACTTACCGGACGTTGTGGCTCTAACAAACGAAACCGTTGTTTTCTGCAAAGATCACTTGTTGTACATGAGTGGTAGTGATAACATAATAGCCTACAATATCGAACAAGGAATCTCAACATTGTTGGCCATGCCTGTGGCAAACTCCAATGACTTGTGGGCTCGATTGATTTGTTGTCAATCTCGTGTCCTTCTGGTTGGGGCGTTCCAACAAGACAACGCTTTGAAAGATTTAGTCATGTGGGAGTTATGGTTTGGGATGGCGGGCAAGAACGAGGATTTTTGCTGGAAAGAGATTGGAAGGATGGCGAAATCAGTATGTGATGATTTCAGGAGAAGCTCGAGCTCAAACTGGTTTGAATGCGTGGGAGTGGGAGATGATAAGGTGTGTTTTAGAGCAAATGGAAGCACGGAGGTGTTCGTATACGATCTCACCGCAACATTATGGAGTTGCCTTCCAAGCTTTCCCACGGAGTTTAGACGTTTGAGTTTTACATGTCTACCGCTAGAAATGAGACCAGCTATCAAAGTCTCTTAAATTTCTTTGCATGTGCTATTTGCAATTAAAAAGTGTTCCAATATTGGGTAGAGTATGGACTGGAAGCATCGCACCCGGCTCAACGGGGATCATTTCTGGAGTGGAAGAAAGGTAGGTTGTATTGGAGGGACATACAAAAGATGTGGGAATAATTGACTTTTTGCATTTGAAGTGGACTGCTTTTGGGAATGTATTCAATAAAAAATGTGAGTGTGGATTTAGTGCTTTTATTCTATCATATAGATAGATTTGTCTAAATGTGAGTGTGGATTTAGTGCTTTTATTCTATCATATAGATAGATTTGTCTAGACAATTAATGTTTTTGAATTTATATTTTTTAAAATCCTTGTAACGTTTGGTTGGGTGTACACCATATCTAACATTGAATCCTTGACGCCATTTAGAAAAGTCAATTATTTTTTTAATATTATGTTTATTCGTGTAACTCAAATTAAATTATGTAAATAATTTTTTTTTTATTTGTGGAAAACATCCCAAAAGGGATGCCACTTTCGGGTAAGACCCAAGGAGGCAGGGGTATCCATTCCGCCAAAAACGCCCAGGACTCGGACTTGGCCTACCACCTTTGACATACTCAAGGAGCAAACAAACACACAAAACCAAATTAAAAAAAGAAAATAACAACAAAAATAATAAAATAAAATAAAAAACAAACTCCTTGAGTGTGTCAAAACCAAAAGCACAACCAAACACGCACAATAAGATAAAAGAAACCACAACACAAACCACATAGAAAAACACAAGAACCACATAACAAAACACAAACAAGACAAAAACAACAGAACACTACAAAGACATAACCCAAAAAAACATGAAAAATAAACACAACCAAAACCTAAAAAATAAAAAAATAAAAATAAAAACAACCAACAACAGACAATAAACAAAAACAAAAAACATAGAAAACACTCACACATAAAAAATGAAATAACACAAACAAAGAGAAACCCAAGAACAAGAACGAAAAAAACACAAGAACAATAACAATAAACATAAAAAAAAAACAACAAAAACACAAGAACAACAAAAAACAACACAAAGAACACAAAAACAAAACAAAACAAAAGAACCCACCCACCTTAAAAAACTAAACAAAAAAACAAAGAAGACAAAAGAAAAAAAAATGAACAAAACAATGACCTATCTAGACCCGAAGACTATTAATGCAAGAATCAACAGAGGAAACAAAATAAAGAATAGAATGAGCTAGGGAACTAAAAAAACTGAATGAACCAAAGAGAAACAAAAAAAAAACAAGAAGAAACTAGGTACCTTCAGAACTCGGAGCCATCCAAAGAAATGATAGAAAGAAGAGCTTCCCTAATTTGAGAAGCCCACCATATAGGAGGGTGGCCATAACAAGTAAGATCACCTTTGTCCAAAGCCCAATTAGCTAAAGCATCAACACTCTTGTTTTGATCTCCGACCACATGATTGTAATCAACTTTCAAAAATCCCATCTGGATTAACCGAATCTTCTCAATTATTCTTTTTATTCTCCAATCCACCTTATGATTCTTAGAAGGAGTCTTCAAGAGATTAATCATAAGTTGAGAGTCGACTCAACTAACACCTTTTCCCATCCAACCTTAGTAGCCTCCTGAAGGCCTCTAAGGATACCATACCCCTCAACAAGGTTATTGGAAAGAATACCCAAATTCTCAAGCAAAAGTAAAAACCAGGGAGCCATCCGAAAGTCTACCAATTCCTCCCACACAGGCTTTTCCAGGGTTCCCTCTAGAGGCTCCATCAGTATTGACTTTTCCAAAATCCTTAGGAGGAGGTTGCCAATTTCTAGTCCTATCCATCTTACTAATACTCACATTCCCTTTAAGTTGGTTGCCCTTAGAAGGTTTAATCTTCAATCTTTGCATCACTTGATCCCATCTTTGGTGGGAGTTTTGGGGGTGATTAAGGAGATGATGGACTCGATTCAACTAAGTTGGCTATGGTCTTTTGCCAAATATAGTGAATATCCTTCCTATCTTGATTAAAAATTTGGTTGTTCCTTTCATTCCAAATATTCCAAAGAAGAATGGTAGAACCCATCCAAACTAACTCGCCTAATAAAATGATCAACACCCTCTTGATTAGGCCAATCCCTCCAAATCTGTTCAAAAGTGAAAAAATTGGACCACTGTAAGCCAAGTAAAGTTGCCATTCTCCTCCATAGCTCAGAGGCTAAAGTACACTCAATAAAAATATGGTTGATATTTTCTACATTCTCTTCACACATTTCACATCTAAAAGGGCCATGAAAACCACGCTTCATAAGTTGCTCACCAGTAAGCACCCTACGATGCAATAAAAGCCAATTAAAGAACCTCACCTTAGGCCAGAGCTTTTGAGCCCACAATTGAGAAAATATGTCAGAAGAATGGTTGGGATTATTATGGCATAAGGTCAAATAACCTTGAGCAACTCGAATACTCACCCTTAGTAGTGTCGTTCCATCCAAAACAATCTTTTTCATGGGACCAAGAGAGGGATCTCATATGAAGGATGCCTTGGATATCTTGTCTTTGCCTTTCTGGGATTTGAATAGGCCAGTCCTCAATAGGGATCCAATATCTACCAACCTTTGAATTACCAAGATGGTACCGATAGTAATTAGCCACCTTTATCCAATTAGCTCGGTGAAGCTCCTCCATCCAAGGCCTCCAATCGGGAAACCGAGTTATCAAAGGCTTGTGACCATCCCAAGAATCTGTCCAAAAATTTGCATGTTGACCATTATGAATGATCCAAAATAATTTTTTCTTTATCAAATCCTCACCAGTCTTAAGAACTGCTAAAATGGGAGAACCTTTGGTAGGAAGTTGATAGCGAACAAGGTCTTCAGGACTTTTGTTCTCAATATATTTAGCACGGAGATTATTGGCCCAAAGAGCATTGGGGTTATGCAACATCCTCCAATATAATTTAGCAGCTAAAGCTTTGTTGTTATTAATTGAAGACCGAATCCTAACCCCCCTTCACTCTTAGGAAGACATAAAGTATCCCATTTCACCAAGGCCCATTTTCTTTTCTCCTTAGTACCACTCCAAAGGAAACGATGACTCATTTGATCCAATTCTCGAAGAACAGCCTTTGGGATATTCAAAATGGAAGAAACATAAATAGGAATAGCTTGAAGGACTGATTTTACCAAGGTGATTCTACCCCTGAAGAAAGCCACTTGTTGGTCCACTTTCCAATTTTCTTCTTGACTTTGTCCAACAACCAATTCCAATCTTTATTTTTCTGCCTTTGAATATTTATGGGAATACCTAAATAAGTGATTGGAAGAGAGGTCTTCTTATATCTTAATTTATCCAAGACCATGGCTTCCTGTCTAGCAGAGAGCAATGAAAGAAAATAACTTTAGATTTGTCTTCATTAATCAACTCGTCCAATGAGCCTTAGAAAAACAGCTAATGATTTGCTTAAAATTAGAAGCTTCCTTAACTCGTAGCTTTACCTAAAAGGGTAGAGTCATCCACAAATTGAAGATGAGAGATAGGTCTAGCTCCATGAGCAATGGTAACTCCCTCAAGGGTTTTGTTTTCCCTCTTTTTGGTTATAGTCCTACCCAAGCATTCAACAAGAATGATGAATAAATAAGGGGATAGCGGGTCACCTTGCCTAATACCTCTGGAAGCTGGGAAAGACCGAGAAGGCCTGCCATTGATAAGAACTAAGTAGGAAACTGAAGAGATACATCCCATAATCCAATCCATCCAATCCTTAGAGAAACCAAATTGCCTCAAAACTTTGATAAGGAAGTGCCAATCCACTCTATCATAAGCTTTGGATAAGTCTAACCGGATGAACATAGAAGGAGAATTTTGCATATCCATGGAATGGATGGCTTCCTGAGCAAGAACTATCTCATCTACTATTTGACGTCCTTCCACATATCCCCCTTGCTCTGGGGAAATAATCTTATGTAAAAGAGGCTTCAACCTTTCTGCCATGATTTTAGTAATAATTTTGAGAAGAACATTACATAAAGCAATAGGTCTAAAAGCCGAGATATGATCAACCTCTTGAGCTTTTGGAACAAGAGTAATATAAGTTTTATTGATAACCTTCAAAATTTCTTTGGATTTCCTGGCTTCTTCCACCACCTCTAATAAATCAACATGAAGGATATCCCATAACTCTTGGTAGAACTCAATAGGAAAACCATCAGGACCTGGGGTTTTCCCTTTTTGCATTTTAAAAACTACTTGTTGAAGCTCATTGATAGTAACAGGAGCAATCAAAATAGAGTTCTCCTCAAAAGTGATAAGAGAAGGGATTGCTTGAAGAACATTTTGTTGAGAAGCTGAGTCAAGAGGAGTAGCAAGAAAAATATTGGAAAAGTAATCAACAACAATAGAGTTCATGCCATCCCAAGTATAAACAACATCTCCAGAATCTGATTTTAAGGAAGAAATAAAGTTGTGAGATCTTCGAGCTAGAAGAGATTTGTGGAAGAAATTTGTGTTTCGATCTCCTTCTTTGAGCCATTGAATTCTAGATTTTTGCTTCCATAAGATTTCTTCTCTTTTTTCCCATTCCTCTAACGGAGTTGTGAGTTTAATTTCATCTCGCACTTCTCTTCTCTGTGAGGCCATCTAAACGGATTTTCTTATTCAAATTTTCAAGATGAGCAATAACTTCATGTTTTTTTTTATGAACATCCCCAAACTCTTTCCAGCTCCAAGTCTTGATTTTGGATTTAATGTATTGCAGTCTTTTGGCAAAACAGAACATCTTAGTCCCATGCCTAGGTTTACCTTCCTTCCACCATTGTTGCACATGAGGTCTGAAGGAAATGTCTCTAAGCCACATTAATTGAAAACGAAAAGGAGAGAAACTCACATTGGTTTTCCACATTTCCACCATGATCGGCCAATGATCCGAACCAGCATTATTAAGAGTCTTCACTTTAGGAATGTGACCATGGATTAAGAAATTTTCAGAGAGCAAAAACCTATCCAATCTCTCCATTATACAAGCTAAGCCTTGCCTTCTCGTTAGACCAAGTCATAAGGCCATTATCTGGTTGGATATCCACAAGATGGAGGTTTGCAATATATTCGCTCATGAGGTCAGTACTTTTGTCCAAATTTCTATTTCCCCCTTTTTCTCATCCAGAGAGAGGATGGTATTGAAATCTCCTCCGATCAAGATCCAAGCTTTAGGAAAATGAGAGATAATATGAGTAATATCCTTCCACTGTCTTCTTTTTTCCTCCAAAGAAGTCGGGGCATAAACAGTAATGCAGAGCATAATCTGGTTGGAATGTCTACTTTGAATAGCTATAGCCAACAAACCCCAACTTGCCAACCATATGGTGAATAACTACCTCTTTTGGGTCCCAAAGACAAGCAATGCCACCCGAAGTCCCTTGGGAACTGAGGGAAACCACTTTTCTAGCTAGCCAAATTTTACTGGCAATTAAGTCCATATCCTCCATTGACATTTTTGTTTCTTGAAGGAAAACAAGATGTGGATGATTTATCTGAATCATTCTTCTAATTTCATTTTGTTTTGAAAGACTCCCTTTGAGTCCTCTAATATTCCAAGTGATGATCTTCATTAATACCAGTGGCTAAAAATGTTGGGAAGGGCATTAATCTTACCTTCCTCTACAAGCTTTTCACCTTCTTTTACCATATGATATTGATTGGTCTTGCGACCTACTTTTTGATTAGAATCCATCTTCAATTTTTTTTCCCTTGTTTCTTGACTTATTCCAATTGAATCTGAGATGGCTTCTAACCTTGAAGAATGCTCATACACAACCAAAATTTTACTAGATGGTTCAATGGAGTCTATATTGGGACCTGCATTATTTGAAGTTTTGACATTTGAAATATTGTTTTTCTTGTGTAAATTTTCTCCTTTTTTTTTTGTTGAAAACCTTTGATTTGTTGGTTTGTCTCTCGAGTTCTTTCCTTCATATTTAAATTGTGTTTCTAAGATTTCAGTTTCCATTATTTCCTCTTCCTCACTTGGGACATCATTTGTGGAAAGGATTTCAAACATATTAGCAAATGACTTTGATTGATCCTTCATTACTGGTTTTTTCTGAGTGTTCTTCTTCTTAGGTATTTGGAAACCCACTCGAGTTTATATCTTCTTTCTTTTGATCGAGAATTTTATTTGGGCAAGCACTAGCCAAATGACCATATTCATGGCAAATTCTACAATGAAAAGGAATGTTCTCATAGTCCACTACTTGCTCCCAAGTGTCTTCCCCAAATTGTAATGTGATCTTTTTAGGTAGGGGTTTGTCAAAATCCATTAAAACACAAATTCGAGCATAAATAATATGTTCAAAATTTTGAGTACAATCAACAGTCATCATAAAAGTTCCTAAAGAGTTTCCAATTGAAGAAAAAATAGTAGGATTCCAAAATTCAATAGGGAGGCCAAAGAGTCTAACCCACACGGGAGCTATAGAAGGCATCTCTTCTTCGGCTTTAAATTTAGTATGCCAGGGCTTCATGAAAAGCCCTGCCCTTCCAAAAACCAAGGACCCCCTTGAAAAGTTTTCTCTCTATCTTCATTATTAGCAAATAAAACAAGAAAATAACCATTTGGATAAATAGAGATTTGTAACTCACCTTTAGTTTTCCAGCTTTTTGCAGCCCAGACTTTGAAAGAAGATAGACTCGGATGAAAACCCATGAACCGACAAATTAGTCCTCTTTTTTCCAAATCTTCAATGCCAGTCTGAATGTTACCCATATCAAGCTTAACAATAGGAGTTCCATCAACCGCTTTAAGACATCCTGACTCCGTTTTCCTGGGATCAATCTTAGGCATTCTTAGAGGTTTATGAGAAGCCCTAGTATTGATATTAGCATTGGGATGAGGCTGTCCACCACGAAGGGCATCCCTAAAATTCATTTTTGGGACTGAGTCTTCAAAATTCTTACCCTTGACAGGGGTTTTCACAGTAGAATTATTTTGTGGGTGCACCTTAGCACCAGATTCACTTGAGATATGAGCCATTTTTTGATCAACTGCTTGAAACTTATTTCGTGGTCTCTTTAATCCTTGCCCTAGACACCGTGGAAAGGTATGGTTTTCACTTTTCTTTTGTGCAACAAATTGGAAGCCGTTGTCACTCAAGTTCACAGTATGATCTGTTGAAAGACAAATTTCTAACCCATATTGTATCCCCTGCAACATTTCTTGCTAAAATATTGAGCATAAACCACAAAAATATTGGCCGCTAGGGCCCGAAGGCCCTAAAAACCAACCTCTGGAGCTGCTTGCACTCAACCCGAATGAAACCCTCGCATAGCCGCTTGCCAAATATATCGTTCACACATAGGGATGTGCTAGGATCTGTGTTGCTCCAAATGATATGAAAATTGGTGGAGATGTTCTAGGGTTTTTCAGGCATCTACCCTCAAAATTTCAGCTCAATCCGAGTTCGGATGAGTGAGATATGGCCAAAACGAGTTCGGCAGTTTGGGCAGTCCTGCGAAAAACGTCTCATGTAAATAATTATTTTGCGAAAAATGAATTCATCCAGTTTAAGCCCATTATAATTGACATCACAATGATTAAGTGAATATTTGAAAATATGAACAATACAATAAATACATCAAAGGTTAAGTGGATTGATAATTGTAGGTGGGCACTTACCAAGAAGAGACTTAGGGTCAAACCTTTGGGTTTGCAAGCTCTGAATTCATCGAATTCTCTGAGTGCGTGCAAAATCGAGGATTATGGTACGAACCACGAGCAACTGATGGTCCTCATATCATGGATAGGTTTGTTGGGAGCAGTCCCTGTGGTTTGAATCTTATATTGATTAGTTACTAGAGCAGTCCCTGTGGTTTGAATCTTATATTGATTAGTTACTAGAGCAGTCCCTATGGTTTGAACCCTACATTGACTAATTACTAAACATAGTGGTTGTAACCAACTCTCCTATGTAATAAAAAAGACACAATAAATGAAACAACTTCTAAGATGTAATTTTTTATCAAAAATCAATAATAACATCTCATTTTAAATTTTAAAATATTATAAGAAAATTAAATTTGGTTTTGTTATAAATTTATTTATATAATTACACAACTTTGAACTTAAATTTAATGGAGGAGAATCTAAAACTTTATTACACTTCTCACAGTTTTTAGTTCTTAAATAATTTAAATGGTTTAAACAATTAAAAACTAGAAACCAAGGTTTAGTTGTAATATTCTAAATTGATGTAGGAGATGCATCAAAGATACTTTAGCTAGTTATACTAGCATGGTGTTGATTTTTATTAGGTAAATTTTATATTTTAAAAAATAATTAGTTGAAACAGATTTCTTTATATTAAAATAAAAAATAATTTAAAAAATTTTATTAAAAAAATAATAATTTAAGCAAAATAGAAAGGATATATTTTACTGAACCATTAGAATTTAATATAGTTTATTTAAAATAAGATTGATTTTTTAAATTGTATTATACCTATTCTATAGGTCTAGGCTTAGAATAGAGAGCTGAAACAAGAATCCTTAAGAGCCCTTTTCCACCGGAAAAATATTAGAGCTCTCAAAACACATAAGAGGTCCTTAAGCATGCATGCTAGGGCCCATTTTATAATTGTCATTTAAGTATGAACGATGCGAGATTATGAAGCAATTTTTCAGTGTAAAAATTGTTTGTTCTTGTGACATTATATCGGTAGAGTTTTGAGCTCCCATAAATATTTAAGTTCAAATTATTGTGGGATGTGTGAGTGTGGTTAAAATAATAATTATAAAAAGTTTCAAATTTATTTACATGAAGCTCCAACTTATTATATGGTTTTGGGCTCTTGTGAAAAAGATTCAAGTTTAGATGTTTGTCGTGGTGGGATATTGTATTGGTATGGTTTTGAGCTCTCACCTTGACACTTAAGATCAAACTGTGGTGGGATATGTGTGAGTATGGTTAAAATAATAATAATAATAAAAAGCATTGAATTTATTCACATGAAGCTCCAACTTATTATATGGCTTCTTGTACAAAAGACCCAAGTTTAGTCCAAGGTAAAATATGTGAAAGTGTGTATTAAAAAATGAAAAAAAATTAATAATATCAATTTAATAGTAAAATTTTATCACAAATCAATTTCAATTCACTAATTCAATTGTAAAAATATATCTCATATAAAATCAAAATTTTAATTAAATATTATTATTTTAATATTAATTTAAAATATTATAAATTATTATTATCAATAAATTAATTTTTTTATATATTTATTTATAATATTATTAATATTTTAATTTTAAAATAATTTTTCACCTTTCTATTAGAATGGACTATTGTTCTTCGATACATAATTTAATGATCTTTGTTTACTCCATAAAGTGCTATTTAAATTTTATCTGAAGTTCTTCTCTATTTTTCTAAAATGCCTTTGTTAGAAAACCAAGCAATGTCTATACATATATGAGAAGTAATAGTGTAGTCCTACGGGGGAAGAGAGAAGAGAACGAGAAGGAGGACTGAACATGTGTTGGATTAATTGGAAAAGAATTATTTTGAGCTGACATAATTTACAAGTAGACTTGTTTTGAATATTTTTTAGTTCTTTGGGTGATGCTGAGTAGCTTCTTGTGCATGTTATGTATATATGTTTTTGTGGAAACAAAATATCACTTCACTTAAAGAAAAAAATACACGAAATGGTATTATTTGATATGTAAATATTCTCATTCGAGGACAGTGAAGGCGAGTGCAACAGTGTTAGGGTAGCGAAGTAAAAATATTTTAACAACGCCACAGTAGTGCTAGGATAGTGAAGTAAAAATATTTTAATAGTGTCACAGCAGTGCTACAGTAGTGAAGGTGAGTGCAACAGTGTTAGGACAATGAAGTAAAACTATTTTTATAGTGCCACAATAGTTCTAAGGCAACGAAGGCGAGTGCAGCAGTGTTAGGGTAGTGAAGTAAAAATATTTTAATAGTGTCGCAGTAGTGCTAGGGCAGCAAAGGTGAGTGCATCAGTGTTAGGGCAGTGAAGTAAAAAAAACTTAACTACTACAATAGTGCTAGGGTAGCAAAGGCAAGTGTAGCAGTGCTAGGGTAGCAAAGGCAAGTGTAGCAGTGCTAGGGTAGTGAAGTAAAAATATTTTAATAGTACCACAATGATGCCAGGGTAATGAAGGCGAGTGTAACCGTGCTAGGGAAAAAAAGTAAAAATATTTTAATAGTATCGCAGTAGTGCTAGGGTAGCAAAGGCTAGTATAACAGTACTAGGGCAACTAAGTAAAAATATTTTTTATTTGGTATTTTTAAAATGGTAGAATAATTTGGGAAATTGGTTTTTTATTTTTGATAGATAATGAAGAGGAACATTTTGACTTATCAGAGGACCCCTTTGAGGGGTAACACATCTTTTCAATTCCAAGGGCCAAGGGTCCCATTTTTGGACAAGATTTAGAAATTGAGAATTTGGGATCCTTGGGTATTTTGTGTGACCAAAATAATAATGTAGGTTATTAGAATTTAATGGACGAAGGAGAGTCTATATCAAAAGGTTCATATCAAGTCAGTTGTCCTATTGACTGCTCACTCTCAAGTGTCTTAGAAAACTCTACTCAAGTGATGGGTCTAATGAATGAGTAAGCATTTCATTATAGGGAAGAAAAACTTGAGCATGTTCCAAAAAATCCAAACTCGCTTTGTTTGGAAAATTTTTCTTTGTTTCGTTTTGGTTTTATTAGTAAAAATATTTATTTAGAGGCCCTAAGTGGAGTGGCTCCAAACTTACAATTAGCACAGTCTACAACTCTGGTTACTAAAGTGTGTAAGGTACATAAAGTGGTTAAAAAGAGAAGGTCGAATATCAGAATGGTATTTAGGGAAGACTTGATGATGGATCAAGTTTTGGAGTATTCGGAGTAGGCCCTTATTGGAAATTTTCATGGATGTCAAATAGTTGATAATACATTAAATGAGTGATTGCATAAGGTATGGGTCCCCATCTTAGGATATGGTCCAATTTTATTTCCTAATTTTGATGATGTCTAGGACTAAAATGAGGTTTGATCCTATGATGGTTTAAAAGCATGTCTTTGTGTTGTGAATATATCCTTAGCAAGCCTAGTCAATCTTGCAACTTCCATCATGTTGTTTGGATTAAATATTTTCACCTCAACATAGATATCATCCTTTAATCCTCTAATGAAACAACATTTGGAACAAAACGACACTCAATCCCCTAGTGTGATTGCTAGATTTTTAAATTATGTCTAGTAATCACAAACATAACTTGGTGAGAAATCTTATAAAATCTTCATACTCACTGGTTCCAAAATAGGTAACTAATTCATGCTCAAATTCAATCCAAATTGATTCATGGGTTTATATTCTTTAACCATTGGAACCACTAAACTACTTCCTATTCTAGGTTGAAATATGTAACTACAAGCTTCTAATAATGGG
This sequence comes from Wollemia nobilis, assembly GCA_028583015.1. Lineage (NCBI taxonomy): Eukaryota > Viridiplantae > Streptophyta > Pinopsida > Araucariales > Araucariaceae > Wollemia > Wollemia nobilis. The sequence continues at coordinate 1,025,122 of JAQPPZ010000101.1, forward strand.
GAGTAGCATGAAGAGAAAAATATGGTTTATCTTGATACAACCAACTAGTTATAACATGACCCTTAAATATTAGAAAATCCATCCTTGACATTCTCTTATTTGTATTTTGAGGTTGGGTTTTTCATGCTCCTCCCTCAGAACTAAGCATCTTGATTCCTAGATGATTGTCTTGCTAGAGCATCATATTTTGTATTTAGGCCTATTAAAGGAAAAGTTATTTTTCTTTATTCCCAAAATTTGCTCTTACACATTTGCTTTGCTTTATTTTGCACATATCTCTCTCACTCTCTCTTTATCACACACACAATAATCTTGTTGTTCTTATTTTTTTACTTGCCCATTGGCTATCTTAAGACTTAAATATATTAACTTGAACCAAAATATTTATAACCATAATCATAGCCTTATTGTGAGTATAACCGTCTTAGAGGTTTTTTGAGGTTTGGTTTCATCTCCTCAACTTTTTCAAATCTTTGTGAACCTAATGTAAAGTACTTGTGAGTGTGGAGTTATAATCTACTTTACCATTCCCACATAATATTCTTCCATGGAATGCAATATGGATGAAAATTTTGGCAGCTAAGTACCCATTAATGATAATCAAGTATTTTAAATGTAAGTCCAACCCAATCCTAACCATGATACCTATGTTGTCCAAGCTAAGAATCAAGCTAGAAGTATCCATGCTAGGAAAAACAATGAGCATTGGGAAAATAATACGAAAATACCATCCTATAAGAGATCTCAATACATAGGTAAGAAGAGAACCTAACTTTTCCCACCTTGATGAATATACCTTTCTTAAAATTCATAAATAAAGGATTTATGGATACCATGCTAAGCTAGATAACCATGTACGAAAGTTCTAAAAGGAAGAAAATGACCATAATAATGTGACTATTTCTTTCAAAAATGAATAATGCTATATTACTAGCAATGGAAAATCAAATCAAGGTCAAGACAACCAAGAAGATAGAGAATACAAAGAGTCTAAAGATAAAAATAATAGAAAATACTAACCTTTCCTTTTAACTACCCACATCATGACATAGAAGAGCTACTCCTTAGGCAACCCTAAATTTTGGGTCTATAGGAAGATATTTTGGAATAATTCCTAAATGACTAATGTAATACCTAAAAACTTGATGTCAAGAGATATGGATAACAAGAGGTATGCAAATATCAAAGTCAAGACAGAAGAATTGCTCAAAATATTTTACCAAGAGCTCAACAAGCTAGAATTTCCAATACTTTAGAATAAATGCTCAATGATAATTTTACACTTAAAACATTCTCCAAGAGTGAATAAGAGTTACATTTCATGAAGCTATAATTTCAACATGCCAACATGTATCAAAATGCTTATCAGGTAATAACATCTCAATGATGGGTTAATAAAAGTTTAACAAAATGTTAATAACAACCAACAAAGAAGATCCCAATAAAATGGAAACCAAAGAAATAAAAATCGAAAAAAAAATTTCCAACTAAATCCAAGTTATCCATATGCTAAAATTCAATTTTGGTAAATGGATCACATGAATGTACAACAAGCAAAAAATGAGAGACCTAGAAAATAAATGGAGAATCTAAAAAATAAGATGCAAGCTTTGCAAATCCAATAAGTGTAACAACAAGTTCAATAATAAGTACATCAATAATAAAAATTCTACAAGCATATTCAAGGGCACTGTTAGATAGGGTATTCTGTGCACTATCATACTAGGTATTCTCTAGACTATTAGACTATTATTGAAGTAGTGTCTTCTATAGTATACTTAGATATGGATTTATTTTTTAACAAGAAAGGACTACAATAGTATTTCAATAGGGACACCTAAGTTAGTGTGTGTCTAATTTTATGGGCTTTGTAATATATAATATCATTTGTGATTAGTGGCTAACCCAATATTTAAAAGCTCGAACTATAGAGGGTTCCACCATACCCATAGCCACACTATCCATTTCTAAGGGCACTTTGAGAGTAGCTTCCTTGTGTTAACCACTTATTAGTGCATCATAAAACTCAAATGGTTGATATCTTCATATGGGTTAAATCTTATCCTATCCCCAAGGGGTATTCCTATATACTTGAGGGTACATGGGAGCTCACAACCATATATGGATATCATTTAAGACTTGGGTTTTGGATTCTAATCACCCTTCACTTCATTAGATGCTTTATGGACAATCTAGCTTAGCTAATATATACAACTCCTACATGATAATCTAAAATCTCTAGCATAGGGTTTCTAACCTACTCCCCCAAAAAACAAATATTTATGTTTTTTGGAAAGATACTTTAATTGAAAATGAACAAAATGAACAATTGTAGAATAGAAAAATAGATGAAAGGACAAGAATTATCGATGTTGCTGCTACAAAACGTGACCCTAGAAAGAGCTCTAATACTACTTCCTAGAAACAATCATATAAAAAATATGTATAATCAAAGTAGTAATGTGGGAATTAATGAAAATCTTCACCAACTAAATGACAATGAATATGAACATAACATAAGTACTCAAGAAAATATTTGGATGGAAATAACAATAAACTTATATTAATCAAGTAGAATAGATAGCAAAGGCCTCATTGAGGTTGCAACTTCCTTGGAAGTAAAGCTACGATAAAAAATGAGAAATATATGAGATGCATTTTACTCCAAACTCATGTACTTATAGAGACTCTTATTTACCCTAACCCTAATGCTCAAGGGTTCGACCATGTGAAAGAGGGGACCCAAGCTACTAACTCCTACTTACAATCAAATTAAAGGTTACATCAAAATGGGCACATGCACACTAGGAACCTAAGGTGCAAACGTACACCAACACTAGACAAGTACATAATTATCTTAGGTAGGGTCCTAACATGACCTCCCCATTTAATAATCTTTGTCCTCATTGGTTGAAGTGATGAAACCATTATTTTAGTTAGTGGAGAAGCTTCTAGGTAGAATATTTTTCTGCAATGCTTACCATTGTACTAGGATGTTGGTGAGAGTGTAGTTATGAAGTGTGCACATACATCAATCTAAAATTATATTGGGTTTTAATATGATTGATACTTCCTCATCCAACTAGGGTACTGTGGACTAGACTTGTATACATTTTCCAAGGACCTTCATTAAAAATGAGATGTGGAAAATGGATGTATTATGGAATAAGGCGGTAATTCTAACTTGTAGGCCATAGGACCAACCTAATGCAATACTTTATATGGTCCATAGTATTGTGGTGCTATCTTCTAACCACCATGGGGTCTTGAAAATGACTAATTTTAGGGTAGAAAAACCATGTCCTTGATGCTAAAACTATGCTCAAAATGGTGTTGATCTACTTATCACATACAACACTCTACCATGAACAAATTATTATCAAGATTTCAATGTAGTTATATATACTCCATGAGAGTTGAATCCACTACTTGAACCTTAGAAATACCTAAAATGTATGACAAGAGTGATGATTATGATTGTCCATAAATTGGTTCATATGGGGTCATCTTTATGGAGGAGTGATAGGAAGTATTATACCACCACTTGGCCAAAGAAATTCATTTGACCCAATATATCAATTTCTTAGATGTAGAACAACATACATAAGTCTATAAGCACTTTTTGATCATTTTAGTTTACCCCAAGATGGTGTGTCGAGCTCATATTGAGTTGTGCCTCATGTGGCTTGAATAGTTCCTACCAAAAATGACTATTGAATGTGGGGTCACAATCAAACTTAATGAACTAGGACATGGAATGAAGGCAATAAATGTAATCAATGAATATTTTGACAAAAATTAAGGCATTGTAAGGGTAGGCTAGAAGATACAAATGAGCATACTTATAGAGACAATCCACCATCACAAGAATGATTTTTTTGACTCCTAACTTTAGGATCCCTTCAATAAAAGCCATAGAAATATCCATACAAATGATTTCTAGAGTTAGAAGAGGCTAGAGTGTGATCAATGTGTGAATAGTTTCACTTGTAACATAACATCACAACCCTCCAAAGAAAGGAAAAACATGTACTCTTTGAGGTTGTAGTCTCCCATAACTACCTTTATATTTCTATATTTTTCATTGCATGGTAGAGTACTCCCATTGAAAACCATGAATTCAAATTAATAGTAAGAATAGACGTAATAGGTTGCTTGTTTAGCTACTAGAGGATCAATAAAAATATAGGTATTGCAAAAATAAATGAGGATGATAAGTCACTAGCCTCTAAAATACCCCACCAACTTCTTGTTTTAGGGATTAGAAATCTCGACTAATGTATGTACTAAGTCTTTTGGTGGTATATCTTCATCTCCCTCTAGGTTGATCTCCCTATATTTGGTCCTCTCCTTCGTCATGTGGTTCCCTAGTGGAAGGTTCACCCACATCCAGTAAATATAGCTTCTACTGTACATACTCATATTGAAAAGAATATTTATCATCATAATTATAACATAAACCCTATGCCCAATATACCTCCATTTCTTTGTGCATTAGACATTTACCCTAGGGTGGTTTGTTTCCTAAGTTTTATTGATGTCCAAGACTAAAAGAGGGTTCAAGCCCATGATAGTTTAAAAGTATGCCTTTTAGGTCGCAAGACCAATCAATATCATATGGCAAAAGAAGGTGAAAAGCTTGTAGAGGAAGGTAAGATTAATGCCCTTCCCAACTTTTTTAGCCCTGGTATTAATGAAGATCATCACTTGGAATATTAGAGGACTCAAAGGGAGTATTTCAAAATAAAATGAAATTAGAAGAATGATTCAGATAAATCATCCACATCTTTTTTTCCTTCAAAAAACAAAGATGTCAATGGAGGATATGGACTTAATTGCCAGTAAAATTTGGCCAGCTGGAAAAGTGGTTTGCCTCAGTTCCCAAGGGACTTCGGGTGGCATTGCTTGTCTTTGGGACCCAAAAGAGGTAGTCATTCACCATATGGTTGGCAATTGGGGTTTTTTGGCTATAGCTATTCAAAGTAGATATTCCAACCAGATTATGCTCTACATTACTGTTTATGCCCCGACCTCTTTGGAGGAAAAAAGAAGACAGTGGAAGGATATTACTCATATTATCTCTCATTTTCCTAAAGCTTGGATTTTGATCAGAGGAGATTTCAATACCATCCTCTCTCTGGATGAGAAAGGGGGGAGAAATAGAAATTTGGATAAAAGCACTGACCTCATGAGCGAATATATTGCAAACCTCCATCTTGTGGATATCCAACCAGATAATGGCCTTATAACTTGGTCTAACAGAAGGCAAGGCTTAGCTTGTATAATGGAGAGATTGGATAGGTTTTTGCTCTCTGAAAATTTCTTAATCCATGGTCACATTCCCAAAGTGAAGACTCTTAATAATGTTGGTTCAGATCATTGGCTAGTCGTGGTGGAAATTTGGAAAACCAATGTGAGTTTCTCTCCTTTTCGTTTTCAATTAATGTGGCTTAGAGACATTTCCTTCAGACCTCGTGTGCAACAATGGTGGAAGGAAGGTAAACCTAGGCATGGGACTAAGATGTTATGTTTTGCCAAAATACTGCAATACATTAAATCCAAAATCAAGACTTGGAACTAGAAAGAGTTTGGGGATGTTCATAAAAAAAAACATGAAGTTATTACTCATATTGAAAAATTGAATAAGAAAATCTATTTAGATGGCCTCACAGAGAAGAGAAGTGCAGATGAAATTAAACTCACAACTCAGTTAGAGGAATGGGAAAAAAGAGAAGAAATCTTATGGAAGCAAAAATCTAGAATTCAATGGCTCAAAGAAGGAGATCGAAACACAAATTTCTTCCACAAATCTCTTCTAGCTCGAAGATCTCACAACTTTATTTCTTCCTTAAAATAAGATTCTGGAGATGTTTTTTATACTTGGGATGGCATGAACTCTATTGTTGTTGATTACTTTTCCAATATTTTTGTTGCTACTCCTCTTGACTCGACTTCACAACAAAATGTTCTTCAAGCAATCCCTTCTATTATCACTTCGTAGGAGAACTCTATTTTGACTGCTCCTGTTACTATCAATGAGCTTCAACAAGTAGTTTTTAAAATGCAAAAAGGGAAAACCCAGGTCCTGATGGTTTTCCTATTGAGTTCTACCAAGAGTTATGGGATATCCTTCATGTTGATTTATTAGAGGTGGTGGAAGAAGCCAGGAAAGCCAAAGAAATTTTGAAGGTTATCAATAAAAATTATATTACTCTTGTTCCAAAATCTCAAGAGGTTGATCATATCTCAGCTTTTAGACCTATTGCTTTATGTAATGTTATTCTCAAAATCATTACTAAAATCATGGCAGAAAGGTTGAAGCCTCTTTTGCATAAGATTATTTCCCCGAGCAAGGGGGATATGTGGAAGGACGTCAAATAGTAGATGAGATAGTTCTTTCTCGGGAAGCCATCCATTCCATGGATATGCAAAATTCTCCTTCTATGTTCATTCGGTTAGACTTATCCAAAGCTTATGACAAAGTGGATTGGCACTTCCTTATCAAAATTTTGAGGCAATTTGGTTTCTCTAAGGATTGGATGGATTGGATTATGGGATGTATCTCTTTAGTTTCCTACTTAGTTCTTATCAATGGCAGGCCTTCTCAGTCTTTCCTAGCTTCCAGAGGTATTAGGCAAGGTGACCCGCTATCCCCTTATTTATTCATCATTCTTGTTGAATGCTTGGGTAGGACTATAACCAAAAAGAGGGAAAACAAAACCCTTGAGGGAGTTACCATTGCTCATGGAGCTAGACCTATCTCTCATCTTCAATTTGTGGATGACTCTACTCTTTTAGGTAAAGCTACAATTAAGGAAACTTCTAATATTAAGCAAATCATTAGCTATTTTTCTAAGGCTATTGGGGAGTTGATCAATGAAGACAAATCTAAAGTTATTTTCTTTCACTGCTCTGCTAGACAAGAATCCATGGTCTTGGATAAATTAAGATATAAGAAGACCTCTCTTCCAATCACTTATTTAGGTATTCCCATAAATATTCAAAGGCAAAAAAATAAAGATTGGAATTGGTTGTTGGACAAAGTCAAGAAGAAAATTGGAAAGTGGACCAACAAGTGGCTTTCTTTTGGGGGTAGAATCACCTTGGTAAAATCAGTCCTTCAAGCTATTCCTATTTATGTTTCTTCCATTTTGAATATCCCAAAGGCTATTCTTCGAGAATTGGATCAAATCGAGTCATCGTTTCCTTTGGAGTGGTACTAAGGAGAAAAGAAAATGGGCCTTGGTGAAATGGGATACTTTATGTCTTCCTAAAAGTGAAGGGGGGTTAGGATTCCGGTCTTCAATTAATAACAACAAAGCTTTAGCTACTAAATTATATTGGAGGATGTTGCATAACCCCAATGCTCTTTGGGCCAATAATCTTCATGCTAAATATCTTGAGAACGAAAGTCCTGAAGACCTTGTTCGCTATCAAATTCCTACCAAAGGTTCTCCCATTTTAGCAGTTCTTAAGACTGGTGAGGATTTGATAAAGAAAAAATTATTTTGGATCATTCATAATGGTCAACATGCAAATTTTTGGACAGATTCTTGGGATGGTCACAAGCCTTTGATAACTCAGTTTCCTTATTGGAGGCCTTGGATGGAGGAGCTTCATCGAGCTAATTGGATAAAGGTGGCTAATTACTGTCGGTACCATATTGGTAATTCAAAGGTTGGTAGATATTGGATCCCTATTGAGGACTGGCCTATTCAAATCCTAGAAAGGCAAAGACAAGATATCCAAGGCATCCTTCATATGAGATCCCTCTCTTGGTCCCATGAAAAAGATTGTTTTGGTTGGAACAACACTACTAAGGGTGAGTATTCAGTTGCTCAAGGTTATTTGACCTTATGCCATAATAATCCCAACCATTCTTTTGACATATTTTCTCAATTGTGGGCTCAAAATCTTTGGCCTAAGGTGAGGTTCTTTAATTGGCTTTTATTGCATCGTAGGGTGCTTACTTGGTGAGCAACTTATGAAGCATGGTTTTCATGGCCCTTTTAGATGTGAAATGTGTGAAGAGAATGTAGAAAATATCAAACCATGTTTTTATTGAGTGTACTTTAGCCTCCGAGCTATGGAGGAGAATGGCCACTTTACTTGGCTTATAGTGGTCCAATTTTTTTACTTTTGAACAGCTTTGGAGGGATTGGCCTAATCAAGAGGGTGTTGATCATTTTATTAGGCGAGTAGTTTGGATGGGTTCTACCATTCTTCTTTGGAATATTTGGAATGAAAGGAACAACCAAATTTTTAATCAAGATAGGAAGGATATTTACTATATTTGGCAAAATACCATAGCCAACTTAGTTGAATCGAGTCCATCAACTCCTTAATCACCCCCAAAACTCCCACCAAAGATGGGATCAAGTGATGCAAATATTGAAGATTAAACCTTCTAAGGGCAACCAACTTAAAGGGAATGTGAGTATTAGTAAGATGGATAGGACTAGAAATTGGCAACCTCCTCCTAAGGATTTTGGAAAAGTCAATACTGATGGAGCCTCTAGAGGGAACCCTGGAAAAGCTAGTGTGGGAGGAATTGGTAGACTTTCATATGGCTCCCTAGTTTTTACTTTTGCTTGAGAATTTGGGTATTCTTTCCAATAACCTTGTTGAGGGTATGGTATCCTCGAGAGGCCTTCGAGGAGGCTACTAAGGTTGGATGGGAAAAGGTGTTAGTTGAGTCGACTCTCAACTTATGATTAATCTCTTGAAGACTCCTTCTAAGAATCATAAGGTGGATTGGAGAATAAAAAGAATTATTGAGAAGATTCAATTAATCCAGATGGGATTTTTGAAAGTTGATTACAATCATGTGGTCAGAGATCAAAACAAGAGTGTTGATGCTTTAGCTAATTGGGATTTGGACAAAGGTGATCTTACTTGTTATGGCCACCCTCCTATATGGTGGGCTTCTCAAATTAGGGAAGCTCTTCTTTCTATCATTTCTTTGGATGGCTCCGAGTTCGAAGGTACCTAGTTTCTTCTTGTTTTTTTTTTTTTTTTTGCTTCTCTTTGGTTCATTCAGTTTTTTTTAGTTCCCTAGCTCATTCTATTCTTTATTTTGTTTCCTCTGTTGATTCTTGCCTTAATAGTCTTCTAGTCTAGATAGGTCATTGTTTTGTTCATTTTTTTTCTTTTTTTTTTTTTTTAGTTTTTTAAGGTGGGTGGGTTCTTTTGTTTTGTTTTGTTTTTGTGTTCTTTGTGTTGTTTTTTGTTATTCTTGTGTTTTTGTTGTTTTGTTTTTTTTTTTAATGTTTTTTGTTATTGTTCTTGTGTTTTTTTCATTCTTGTTCTTGGGTTTCTCTTTGTTTGTGTTATTTCGTGTTTTTATGTGTGAGTGTTTTCTATGTTTTTTGTTTTTGTTTATTGTCTGTTGTTGGTTGTTTTTTATTTTTATTTTTATTTTATTTATTTATTTTTTAAGGTTTTGGTTGTGTTTATTTTTCATGTTTTTTTTGGGTTATGTCTTTGTAGTGTTATGTTGTTTTTGTCTTGTTTGTGTTTTGTTATGTGGTTCTTGTGTTTTTCTATGTGGTTTGTGTTGTGGTTTCTTTTATCTTATTGTGCGTGTTTGGTTGTGCTTTTGTTTTTGACACACTCAAGGAGCATGTTTTTTATTTTATTTTATTATTTTTGTTGTTATTTACTTATTTTTAAATTGGTTTTGTGTGTTTGTTTGCTCCTTGAGTATGTCAAAGGTGGTAGGCCAGGTCCGAGTCCTGGGCATTTTTGGCGGAATGGATACCCCTGCCTCCTTGGGTCTTACCCGAAAGTGGCATCCCTTTTGGGATGTTTTCCACAAAAAAAAAAAAGTATGCCTTTATACTATGAATAAATCCTTAGAAAGCCTATCCAATCCTACAACTACCATGGATATCTTCTTTTAATCCATTAATAAAACAACTTTAGAAAAATATGACACTCAATACCCTATTGCGATTTGCTAGCTTTTCAAACTATGTTTGGTAATCATGGATAGATGCCATATATCTTAAAATTATGAGGGATCCTATAAAATATTTATACTCACTAGGTCCAAAAGAGGTGAATAATTCATGCTCAAATTCAGGCTAAATGAGCCGCAAGTTCATATACTCTAACCATTAGAAACACTAAACTACTTCCTATTCTAGGTTGAAGGATACAATTCCAAGCTTCTAATTATGGGGAGTAGCATGAAGATAAACATATTTTTTGGTCAAATACAACCAACTAGTTGGATCATCACCATCAAATTATAGAAATTCTAGCTTGGACATTCTTTGATTTGTATTTTGAAATGGGGCGTTTTTTCCTCATCCATCAAAAGTAGCACATTGACTTCTTAATGATTATCCTTCCATGGCAATAAATTTTTCATTTAGGCCTATTAAAAAAAATTTGAGATCATTAATTTTATCCAACATATCCAATTGGAATAATGGTTGGAGGATTGCTAACTAGGAAGATTCAATTTGTTTCATCTATTCACCCAATCATTCTAGCTATTAAGTAACTATAGTACCGCCAATCATTTTAGTTACTTTAGGGTCTCCAAAAATATGTATTGATTAATGTCTCAAAATGATCAACTCAAAAGAGGATCAAAATGGACTATATCACAAAATGAGAATTTTAGAAGGCAGGGTTCCAAAAATGGGTGACTAGAGTTAGATCTCAAAATGATAAGCTCAAAGAGAGGATCACAATGGGATATATTACAAAATGATAAGTTTTATTTTTTTGGTATTTTTTTATTTTTCTCATTGGTAAACTACTAACTAACTACTTTGATGGACTATTTACAATTGGCTACTCTGACTATCAAATAGTATATTCTATGCACTATAATACTAGATATTCTCTACACTATCAAAATTGATAGTCTTTGCACTATTAGACTAAATATTCTCTACATTATCAAATTAGATATTCTCTAAATTGTTAAATAGGGTATTCTATGCATAGTCAGACTGGGTATTCTCTATACTATCAGACTATGATTGGAATAACCTCTTTTATACTATCATGAGAATGATTGTTTTGCCTCTTGACTTTAGGAGCACTTCAATAAAATCCATAGAAATATTTGTTCAAATGATCTCTAGAATTAGAAGAGGCTAGATTATGCTTGGTGTATGAATAGTTTCACCTGTAATGTCTTGATAAGTATCACATTTCATAAGGTATTGATATCCTTTTTAGAGAGAACAAGATGGCTCCATTATCATAGATATTAATCATCCCATATATAACCTAGGTGAGGATAAAAATCAGTTTGGAGATGCTAAATTATTTGTAGCAAATTCATATCTTGGGTCACTTCTCATTGGAGCTAGTTGGTCTATTAAGGAAATGCAATAGAGATGGCATATAACATAATATAATCCTTGTATTGGTAGAATATGGGAAATCATATTGTTATTTTTTTTTAAGAGTATAATGTAGGTTTAAGGTTTAAATTATGAAGTATATGTGAGGCTGTTTTAATTCTTTACTAAAAATTTTAGGTCTCGACCTTACAAAAAAAAAATAGATAATAAAAATGTCTCAATAAGCAAATATTTTACTATTTTTTTTTTCTCGCAAGAATATGCACATGTTATATAAACTACAAAGCAAGCGTGGTTGACTTTACTGTATACCCGAAAGTCTACTAAAAAAGAATGGAAACGTAGGATATTAATGCTTGCCTCCTACTCGATTGTAAAATCAAGCAACGGTCTCCTCGTACTGATCTTTACTTTTCTCAACTATTTTGCAACTTCACTAGAACGTTACTTTGCCACCTCATGACAGTTGTCGAATGCTCATAGGGCTCTCGTCTCATCTACACTTTGAGGCTATGAATTTGTTGTACATGATTTTTTTTACGTAAACTAATCAAAATTTGCGAGCCCGCCCACCTTTTATCATTCGGTCAAAGGGTGAGGATTGAAAATAATCTCACTCATCTGTTGAAGAATCTTCTATTTTGACCCGTCGATTTCCAATCTTAAAAAAAGTAAACTTGTAAGGAAAGGAAAGAGAATCAGCCCCAATGTCTTATCTTCTTTTTGAGGCTGGATAAAACTAGAAAGTGATGCTACAAAACGAAGTTTTAGCTATAGCACTAAATTGATATACATAGGCAACACTTAATAGTATTATCAATTCAGCTATTTATTAAAATATAAATATATTAAATCTTATGAGGATAGACTCCCAACAAATTTTTTTATCCCAAACCGTTTTGTATAGGTCATAGATGCTCCCGCGTCACATTAGACTTTGACTTTGTTGCTGCAGCTCGCCTTTCACATCAATTCATTCTATCATCCATTTCAGAATGGCTGGCTGTGGCTATTACACTTTGACTTTGTTGCCGCGACTCGCCTTTCATCTAGCCTTTCATCTATAAAAATGCCGGCATCTCTGCCTAGTTCGTGTATTCATGATTCTGCGAATTTGTGAACTGCAAATGGCTCATCTCTCAACAATTTGTAAGCACTCATTGTGGTCCGAATTGCCTGACCATTTGACTGAGAAAATCATGGAACGTCTGCCAATAGAGTGCTTCTTCCGCTTCCGTCTGGTGTGTAGGAGCTGGAATTCTATTTTGTCATCAAAACATTTCATTTATTTAGTAATGAGGCAGCCATCTCTCATTCTCTGCGTCTCCAAAACCCAAATGGCCTCTCTCGTCTATTCCTTCCTCACACGCACCTGGCAAACGATATCTTTGTCCTTCATACCTCATAAATGCGGCGTTCATTTCAGGGGATCCGCTTCTGGCCTGCTCTTGCTCGACATCCCCACCAACGCATGGTTCGCCGATACTTTTCCAGTAATATGTGTTTGCAATCCTCTGAGCAGGACGTGCCTTCAGCTGCCCAGATTGATTTCTGTGACCCGCGTTATGGCCAAGGCAATCACATCTGCGGGTGAATATAGAGATGAATATAACGTGGTGGTGGTGGGCAGAAGCAGCGCCAACTCAGTTGTAGCCGAGCTGTATAACTCCACAGCCAAGTCATGGAAAATTGCAGGTAACTTACCGGACGTTGTGGCTCTAACAAACGAAACCGTTGTTTTCTGCAAAGATCACTTGTTGTACATGAGTGGTAGTGATAACATAATAGCCTACAATATCGAACAAGGAATCTCAACATTGTTGGCCATGCCTGTGGCAAAGTCCAATGACTTGTGGGCTCGATTGATTTGTTGTCAATCTCGTGTCCTTCTGGTTGGGGCGTTCGAACAAGACAACACTTTGAAAGATTTAGTCACGTGGGAGTTATGGTTTGGGGTGGCGGGCAAGAACGTGGATTATTGCTGGAAAGAGATTGGAAGGATGGCGAAATCAGTATGTGATGATTTCAGGAGAAGCTCGAGGTCAAACTGGTTTGAATGCGTGGGAGTGGGAGATGATAAGGTGTGTTTCAGAGCAAATGGAAGCACGGAGGTGTTCGTATACGATCTCACTGCAACATCATGGAGTTGCCTTCCAAGCTTTCACAGGGAGTATAGACATTTGAGCTTGACATGTCTACCGCTAGAAATGAGACCAGCTATCAAAGTCTCTTAACTTTCCTTTCATGTTCCACTTGCAGTTAAAAAGTGGTCCACTATTGGGTAGAGTATGGACTGGCAGCGTCGCACTCGTCTCAACGGGGATCATTTTCTGGAGTGGAAGAAAGGTAGATCATTTTCTGGAATGGAAGAAAGATAGGTTGTATTGGAGGGACTTACAAAAGATGTGGGAATAATTGACTTTTCGCATTTGAAGTGGACTGCTTTTGGGAATGTATTCAATCATAAATGTGAGTGGTGTGGATTTAGTGCTTTTATTCTATCATACAGATAGATTTGCATAGACAATTAATGTTTTTGAATTTATATTTTTTAAAATACTTGTAAAGTTTTGTTGGGTGTTCACCATATCTACCATTCAATCCTTGACGTCATGTAGAAAAGTCTATTATTTTTTTTAATGTTATGTTTATGCGTGTAAATCAAAATAAATTATGTAAATAATTATTTTCCCAAAAATGAATTCATTGAGTTTAAGCCCATTATAATTGACATCACGATAATATTTGAAAATATGTCTTAGTAAGAGCCATATAATAAATATTTCAAAGGTTAAGTGGATTGGTAATTGTAGGTTAAGTTCAAACTTTGGGATTTGCAAGCTTTGTATTTATCGAATTTTCTCTACTTGCACTTGAGACGAACAATGACGATAGGAACCACGAGCAATTAATGGTCCCCATCTCATGGATAGGTTTGTTGGGAGCAGTCATTGTAGTTTGAACCCTACACTTACTGTTACTAAAAATAGTAGTTGTAATCAACTCTCCTATGTAATAAAAAAAAAACACAATAAATGAAACAACCTTTAGGATGTAATTTTTTATCAAAACTCAATAATAACATTTTATTTTAGATTTTAAGGAATTATAAGAAAGTTAAATTTGTTTTGTTATAAATTTATTTATATAATTATACAAGTTTGAACTTAGATTTAATGAAAGAGAGTCTAAAACTCTACCATACTTTTCACAGTTTTTAATTATTAAATATTTTAAATGGTTTAAACAATTAAAAACTAGACAGCAAGGTTTAGTTCTTAAATAATTTAAATGGTTTAAACAATTAAAAACTAGAAACCAAGGTTTAGTTGTAATATTCTCAAAGATACGCTAGGTAGTTATATTAGCATGGTGTTGATTTTTATTGATTAATTTTTATATTTTAAAAAATAATTGATTGAATAGATTTTTTTATATTAAAATAAAAAATAATTTAAAAAATTTATTAAAAAATAATAATTTAACGAAAATAAAAATGTATATATTGACCCATTAAAATTTACTATAGTTTCTTTAAAGTAAGATTGCTTAATTGTATTATACCTATTCTATAGGTCTAGGCTTAGAATAGAGAGCTGAAACAAGAATCCTTAAGAGCCCTTCTACACCAGAAAAAGATTAGAGCTCTCAAAACACATAAGAGGTCCTTAAGTATGCATGCTAGGGTCCATTTTATAATTGTCATTTAAGTATGGACGATGCGAGATTATGAAGCAATTTTTCATTGTAAAAATTGTTTGTTCTTGTAGGATATGATAGAGTTTTGAACTCTCGTCTTAAATATTTAACTTCAAATTATCATGGGATGTGTGAGTGTGGTTAAAATAATAATAATAAGTTTCAAATTTATTTACACCAAGCTCTAACATATTATATGGTTTTGGGCTCTTGTCAAATAGATTTAAGCTTAGGTGTTTGTCCTTGTCAAATAGATTTAAGCTTAGGTGTTTGTCCTAGTGGGATATTGTATTGGTATGACTTTGAGCTCGACACTTAAGTTCAAACTCAGGTGGGATGTGTGTGAATGTGGTTAAAATAATAATAATAATAAAAGGCTTCAAATTTATTCACATGAAGCTCCAACTTATTATATGACTTCTTGTACAAAAGACCCTAGTCCAAGGCAAAATATGTGAAAGTGTGTATTAAAAAAATGAACAAAAATCAATAATATCAATTTAATAGTAAAATTTTATCACAAATCAAACTCAATTCAATAATTCAATTGTAAAAATATATCTCATATAAATTCAAAACTTTATTTAAATATTATTATCTTAATATTAATTTAAAATATTATAAATTATTATTATCAATAAAAAAAATTTATATATATATTTATAATATTATATTAATATTATTAATATTTTATTTTAAAAATATTTTTTCACCTTTCTATTCGAATGGACTATTGTTCTTCGATACATAACTTAACTAGGTTTTTTTACTCCATGAAGTGCTATATAATTTTATCTGAAGTTCTTCTCTATTTTTCTAAAATGCCTTTGTTAGGAAAGCAAGCAATGTCTATACATACATGAGAAGTAATAGTGTAGTCCTACGAGAGAAGAGAGAAGAGAACGAGGAGGAGTCTGAAGAGCGAACATGTGTTGGATTAATTGGAAAATAATTATTTTGAGCTTACATAAGTTACAAGTAGACTTGTTTTGAATGTATTTTAGTTCTTTGGGTGATGTTGAGTAGCTTCTAGTGCATGTTATGTGTATATGTTTTAGTGGAAACAAAATATCACTTCACTTAAAGAGAAAAATACACGAAATGGTATTCTTTGATATGCAAAGATTCTCCATCGAGGACAGTGAAGGCAGGCGCAACAGTGCTGGGATAGCAAAGTAAAAATATTTTAGCAGTGCCACAATAGTGTTAGGACAGCAAAGTAAAAATATTTTAATAGTGCCACAACAGTGCTAGGGTAGCGAAGATGAGTGCAACAGTGCTAGGAAAACGAAGTAAAAATATTTTTATAGTGCCACAACAGTGCTAAGGCAACGAAGACGAGTGCAGCAGTGTTAGGGTACCGAAGTAAAAATATTTTAACAGTTTCATAGTAGTGTTAGGGCAGTGAAGGTGAGTGCAACAGTGTTAAGGTAGCAAAGTAAAAAAAAAAAATTAACTACTATAATAGTGCTAGGGAAGCAAAGGCAAGTGTAGCAATGCTAGGGTAGTGAAGTAAAAATATTAATAGTGCCACAGTAATGCTAGGGTAACGAAGGCGAGTGCAACCATGCTAGGGCAAAAAAGTAAAAATATTTTAACAGTATCGCAATAGTGCTAGGGTAGCGAAGGCTAGTACAATAGTACTAGGGCAGCTAAGTAAAAATATTTTTTATTCGGTATTTTTAAAATGGTAGAATAATTTGGGAAATTAGTTTTTTGTTTTTGATGGAGAATGAAGAGGAACATTTGGACTTCTCAGAGGACCCCTTTGAGGGGCAACGCATCTTTTCAATTCCAGGGGCCAAGGTTCCCATTTTTGGACAAGATATAGAAGTTGAGAATTTGGGGTCCTTGGGTATTTTGTGTGACCAGAATAATAATGTAGGTTATTATACTTTAGTGAACGGAGGAGATTCTATGTCAAAAGTTTCAGATCAAGTCAGTTGTCCTAGTGACTGCTCACTCTCAAGTATCTTAGAACACTCTACTCAAGTGATGGGTCTAATGAATGAGCAAGCATTTAATTACAGGGAAGAAAACTTGAGCAGGCTCCAAACAATCCAAACTCACTTTGTCTGACAAAGTTTCCTTTGTTTGGTTTTGGTTTTATTAGTAAAAGTCTTGATTTAGAGACCTTAAGTGGAGTGGGTCCAAACGTACAATTAGCACAGTCTACAACTTCGATTACTAAAGTACGTAAGGCACATAAAGTGGTTAAAAAGATAAGGTCGAATATCATAATGGTATTTGGGGAAGACTTGATGATGGATCAAGTTTTGGAGTTTTCGAGGAAGGCCCTTATTGGAAATTTTCATGGATGTCAAATGAGTTGATAATACACAAATGAGTGGTTGCAAAAGGTATGGGTCCCAATCTTAGTATGAAAGAGTTATTATTTGAAAATTCCTTTTAGATGTGTTCATTGTCATGTTTATGGACATATTTATAAGGAATGTTCTCAAGCTTTCATACGATAAGTATGGAGGAGAAAACAAATTATTAGTGGGGATTTCAAGTCATCTAACAATAATCAAGAGATACATATTTTTCAAAGCTCAATAGTGCTCCTTGATTTGGTACAAACAAGCAAAAAGAATGTTATTGAATCGAGAACCAAAAATTTAGAGGAGGAAGAAATTTTGGGCCTAGATTTATCTCCATTTCACTATTCACATGTTGTTAGAGAAGGAGACAAATTCATAAAGAAAACTATGAAAGGATTGGAACCCAATACTATTAATTTTGTTGGTTAGTCATCTAAGCCTTATGATAATTACTATCCAATACATGAGAATAATATGAACTTTGTACACTTCCTTATGAATATTTGAAAAGAAGTTCGAGGGACAAGAAATTTTCTAATATTTTGGACAATGGGCTAGCAACCTAAAACACATTGAATAGTGATCATGATCCAAATATTTCTACTATTGGGGGAAGTCTTTGTGATCTATCAGGTGAATCTTCTAGGGAGCTATCTATTTTAGGGGATGGTTTCGAGACAGGTTCCTCTTGCAGATATTTATTACATTCTAATAAAAGGAAATATGAGCTGAGAACTTGTGCATTTATTAGAATATTAGGGTTAGATCTAGACCATATAAAGGAATCTTCCACTACTTCAGTAGGTAAGAAATTATTTTTATTTCATGCACATCAAAAGGGTTTGAGTTAAATTCAATAGGGTAAACAAAAATCTGTCAAAAGGGTCCTTAGAGTAGGACAAAACCTCTCTAAGATGTTTAAATGATCTTGTTATCCCTTAATATCCGAGATCTTGGCAGTCCCTCTAAAATACTTGCCTTAGCTAGGCTAGTAGAAATTCATAATCCAAATGTTATCCTTCTATAAGAAACCATGGGGGCAAGTACAAAAGTCATTGAAGGGTTAAGTAAAATGCTTGGGTACTAGGAGTTCTTGGCTCTAGATGCTACCAAAATTCAGGGGGTGTTTTGACTGGCTGGAAGAACCCAGTATCCTTAATTAATTCTTCCTTTATGGTTTCAGGCTTGTGGACATAATTATTTTTTAAAGACTTGGGTTTGAGGTTATTAGTTATTAATTGTTATGGTCCCTATGAAGATAGACAAGTCTTCTAGGATGATTTGTTCTCCCAAAGGTGTGTTAGGGATGAAAGAGTTATTATTTGAAGATTCCTTTTAGATGTGTTCATTGTTATGTTTATGGAGATATTGCTAAGGAATTTTCTCAAGCTTGCATACGATAAGTATGGAGGAGAAAACAAATTATTAGTGGGGATTTCAAGTCAGCTAACAATAATCAAGAGATACATAATTTTCAAAGCTCAATAGTGCTCCCTGATTTGGCACAAATAAGCAAAAATAATGTTATTGAACCGAGAACCAAAAATTTAGAGAAGGAGGAAGAAATTTTGGGCCTAGCTTTATCTCCATTTCATTATTCACAAGTTGTTAGAGAAGGATACAAAGTCATAAAGAAAACTATGAAAGGATTGGAACCCAATACTATTAAGTTTGTTGGCCAGTCATATAAGCCTTATGATAATTACTATCCAATACATGAGAATAATATGAACTTAGGTAATAAAGAACTTTGTACACTTCCTTATGAATATTTGAAAAGAAGTCCTAGGGACAAGAAATTTTCTAAGATTTTGGACAATGGGCTAGCAACCTCAAACACATTGAATAGTGATCGTGGTCCAAATATTTCTACTATTGGGAGAAGTCTTTGTGATCTATCAGGTGAATCTTCTAGGGAGCTATCTATTTTAGGGGATGGTTTCGAGACAGGTTCCTCTTGTAGATATTTATTACGTTCTAAGAAAAGGGAATCTGAGCTGAGAACTTGTGCATTTATTGGAATATTAGGGTTAGATCTAGACCATATAAAGGAATCTTCCACTACTTTAGTAGGTAGGAAATCATTTTTATTTCATGCACAAGAAAAGGCTTTGAGGGAAATTCAATAGGGTAAACAAAAATCTATCAAAAGGGTCCTTAGAGTAGGACAAAACCTCTCTAATATGTTTAAATGGTCTTGTTATCCCTTAATATCTGAGATCTTGGTAGTCCCTCTAAAATACTTGCCTCAGCTTGGCTAGTGGAAATTCATAATCCAAATGTTTCCTTCTATAAGAAACCATGGGGGCAAGTTCAAAAGTCATTGAAGGTTTAAGTAAAATGCTTAGGTACTGGGAGTTCTTGGCTCTAGATGCTACCAAAAATTTAGGGGATGTTTTTACTGGCTGGAATAACCCAGCATCCTTAATTAATTCTTCCTTTATGGTTTTAGGCTTGTGGACATAATTATTTTTTAAATACTTGGGTTTGAGGATATTAGTTATTAATTGTTATGGTCCCTATGAAGATAGACAAGTCTTCTAGGATGATTTGTTCTCCCAAAGGTGTGTTAGGGATGAAAGAGTTATCATTGGTGAGGACTTAAATCTTACTATGAATAGAAGTGAGGTTTAGGGAGAATCTACAAGACTTGATAGACTTGTATATTACTTCAAGCATAAGATCAAAGAAGCCAGTTTAATTGATTTGGAACCAATAAAATTAATGCCTATGTAGAGAAATAATAGAGTTGGGGAAGTTGGGATCTCAAAGAGGTTGGACAGATTTATGATCTCAAAGACATTATACAATAAGATATATAGAAAATGATCATGGGTAGATATTGGAGGTGGCTCAGATCATTCTCCCATTTTTCTTCAATTGAAAGTCAAGAGGCAAAACCTGCCAGTCCTTTTAATCTTAATCCAATTTGGTTGAAGGAAGAATATTTTCAACAACTGATTAAAAAATAATGGATTGGTTATGATCAAAGTTCCAGGTCATCAACGAGTTTTCAATTTGTTGTTGCTCTAAAAAAATTGAAAGGAGTTGTGTCATCTTGGATTGCAGTTAAAAAGGAGAGTATGGATAGAGATCTTAAGTTGGTGGGGAAGGAAATTTCATAAATTCATAAAAATAATGAGGTCAAATTCTTTAAATAGGAGGAGAAAACAAGACTGGTTGAACTAGAAATTAAGAAGAACAAATTCTTGGAGTGGATGGAAGTTGAATGGAGAATGAAAAGTAGAGTTGTATGGTTAAAAAAAGGGGATGAAAATACTAAGTTTTTTTATAATTTTTCTAATCACAAGAAGAAGGTTAACACTATCTGGGAGATGCAAAATGAAGAAGGGGTCCTCATTAGGAGTTTTTATGAGTTAGTAGATTTGGGAGTAAAATATTTTCAATCTATCTATAAATAACCTGATAGAGTCAATATTGAGAAAATTTTAAAGTTAACTACTTTCTTCCCCAATTTTGTGATAGAGGAGGATAATCAGTTACTTATGAAGGAGATTACAAAGGAAGAATTGAAAATTGTCTTGACTTATTTTAAAAAGGATAAGAGTCTAGGGCCTGATGGATGGCCTGTGGAGTTTTTCCTAGTTTTCTATGATTTGATTGAGGAGGATCTTCTTAGAGTAATAGAGGAAGTTAGGTTGAGTGGTTGGGTTTTGGGGGCTTTTAACTTCACGTTTTTAGCTTTGATTCAAAAAATGGAGAAGCCTGAAATGTTTTATGAATTTAGACCTATTTCGTTGTGTAACTGTATTTATAAAATCATTGTAAATATTATGGCTATTAGATTGAAGAAGATTTTCTCTAAAGTTATTTCCCAGAAGCGGTTTGGATTTTTAGCAGGTAGACAAATTTTTGAAGCCATAGGAGTTGCACAAGAGGGCCTTCACTCTATTAAAACTAAAAATCTTCTTGTAATGATCCTTAAACTAGATCTATATAAATCTTATGATAGAACTAGTTGGATGTATCTCATATTGATGCTCTTACATGTGGGTTTTAGTTATAATATGGTAAAGTGGATTATGGAATGCATTTCTTTTGTATATTTTGTTGTTCTTATCAATGGATCAACTTCCAAATTCTTTAAACCCTTGAGAGGACTAAGACAGGGATGTCCTTTATCTCCTTTAAAAATTTTTTTGGTTGCTGAAGGATTGAGTAAATTTGTTTTGAATGCAAAGAGGGCGGGATCCTTGTTTGGAATCAAAGTGGGGATCCTTTATTTATCTCATTTATTATTTGTTGATGATGTATTGTTGTTCACAAATGGAAGTTTAAGGGAAGCTAGAAAGTTGAAGGAAATCTTGGACACTTATAGTATTGCTACCGACATGGAGATAAATTTTTAAAAATCCTCTATTTGCTTTAATGGTCTAGAGTAGGAGACTAAACAGGATCTAATCAAAAAATTTCCTTTTAATCTCTTTTGTTTCCAAAACGGCTTTAAGTATCTAGGGTTTGTATTGAAACCAAATACTTATATGAAGAGAGAATGGAGATGGCTATTAGAGAAGATTGAATTTAGGGTTAACCATTGGTGTAATAGATGGTTGTCTATTTGTGGGATATTAACACTTGTAAAGTTGTTTCTTGAGGCAATTTATGTTTTTTGGCACTCCTTGGCGTTCATTCCCAAAGGAGTTCTAGAGAAAATAAAAAACTTTACTTCAAATTTCTTTGGACTGGACTCAAGGAACATGAAGGTATTCCTTTATTTAAGTGGCAGAGTATTGCTAGGACAAAGGAGGAAGGTGGTTGGGGTCTTAAAAATATCCATCTTTTTTGTTCTTCTTTGGCAACAAAAAGTTTATGGAGGATTTTGACCAAAGAAGGATTATGGAAGAATATTATTGAACATAAGTATATTGTTAGGATCCTATCCTAACATTAATTAATAATCTTAATAATAATAATATATTATATCCTATGGTCATAATAATAAAATAATATAATAATAAATAATATAATAATTAATTATATTATTTATTATATTATTATAAGATTAGGGTTAGGAAGCATTGCAACCTTTCACCTATAACCCTAGAGGGGTATAAAACATTGTAAGAACTTATCATTCAATCATCCATGAATATAAAATATAATATAATTTATTGAAGGGACTTCCCGACAATATCAAAAGGCGATTCTTTTAGATTTAGGTTATTTATTATTTATTTATCATTTTATGTGCTAGGAACCCTAGGTTCCTACCATTTGGTATCAGAGCCTTATGGATCCAACCATATTGGTCAAGGAAATGAAAAATGACATTGCAAAAATTAGAAGAATGATTGAACAAAAACAAAAAAAACAAATGGAACGTTATGATCGTATTATACAATATTTAATGGAAATGCAAGAGGAGACCCTAGCCATGAAATCTCAGGTAGAGGAGGAAGAACCCATAGCCATGGAATCCCAGGTGGAGGAAGAACCCATATCCGATGAATCCCAGGTGGTAACCATTGCTCTTCCCAAGAAAGAAAAAAATGCAACTGAACATATTGCTCCAAACCCTAAATTAATTGTTTCTCTGGATGAGCCCATAACCAAAGAACTTTCAGAAATACCTATTGCACTTTTTGAAGAAATTAATCAAAACCCTAATAATGCAAAAATATTTTTAATAGAAGTGCACAAGGGAGAAGAAGATATCAAGGATGCAGGTTTCCAAAAGCAATGTTTTATAGATCTGCATAGGGGAAACAAACACAAACATCAAAGTGGAAATTAGCCTAGTAATATTTTCTCCAATAACATCTCCAATATTGCTTACAAGGTTTTTTTCAACAATTTATTTAATACCCAAGGAAGAATAAGCGCTTCTGCAATTTTTAAAAAATATGATCCAACAATGAATCAACTTGGTTATCTGCTGGATGTGCTGCATAGTGTAAACCTTTCATCTTTGAGGCCTCCTCCATGGCCACCACCATTAGGTCTACGTATGTGAATATGAAATACGTTCATGTTGGAAGGTTTCCAGCCCCGTGCCAATTTCCCTTCTCTTGTGAGATTTGTTGTTAATGAAAGGCTGCAACAGTATGGAGAAAGGTTGGTTCTGCAATGGCAAGAGCTGCTGCATTAATAGCATCGCGATTCACAACTAGCAACATATCCAAAGCAAGCTTTATATCTGTGAAAAAGTATTATTTCTACATCTCAGATTATATCCAGAGCAAGTGTGCAAGTACAATAGCAAAGATCATAATAACTTTATCTATGCACCTATCGACACGATTAAAACATCAACTTATGATGTAGAGTGCCTGCCAAAGTGAGGAAACATGCACAGGACCGTTACCATAGTAAAACTAAAGTCATGCTTGCCGAATTTGTACATCATCACTGTTCAAAACCATGGAGTTCTGCAACAAAAATATTTTGGTTTCCTTCTTACGTGCCATGATGAAGGCGATTGTCAGAATGTTCAGCCTTTTTCGTTTGCCTGCTTTGAAATCGAATGCAGATTGAAGGCTCTAAAGATCACTGATTCAAATGACTGCATGGCATAAAATGGAAGAATTTAAGACACTCAGCTGAGACCTGTGCAAAGGTAGGAGACATCTTTTCATTAGACTTACATACTCACAAGTGTTTAGCTTTAATGAGTCTGTCCAGACCACACCCATTTATACTTGACACTGGAAGCGATCCGGACAACTGATTATTTGCGAGGTCCAGCAAGTACAACTTGGTCAGATTTCCCAGCGATGAAGGTATTGTGCCGGTAAAATTATTTGAACTCAAATCCCTGAAAATGCTAACATAAGATCATTGAACTTCAACAAATATGAAAAACTATAGAATTTCAATTCGATCTAAAATTCTTACAGAAATTTAAGCTCTTGCAAGTTGTCCAATTCATGTGAAATATGTCCAGTAAAGCCACAACCTATTAACACCCTAAAAATGCATAGCATGTCTCAGAGAATTTGACTTTCAACAACAAATGAGTGAGTTATACAAGTTAGACTTACAAGCTCGTAAGATTGATCAAATTTCCCAAGGTGTTTGGAATCGGTCCGGTCAATCCCTTATTATATGATAGATCTTTGTGCTACAAATGGCCAGAATTAGAGCATGCTGATCGAAATGGATTGCCTTCATAAAAATTAAAAACATCTACTAATCCATTTTTGTCTCCAAGGGTTAACTTACAGAGATTGCAAGCTGCTGAGAAAACCAATTTCTATGGCCAGAGTTTTCGATAGATTCATGCTGGACAATGCTCTATCGGCAAAATTTGAGAAAGTCGAGGCAAATTACACCACAAAAATAGTGAAAAGGAAAAACATTAAAAATTCAACATATTCGTATTTCAATTTTGAAAGTGAATATTTCTTTTGGTCGTAAGATCACTTACCCACCTCGCCTTATCGTGGTCTAACATGAATTTCTCCCATAAAATGCGATAGACATATTCATACGGTGTCCGTCGTGGTCTAATAGGAATTTCTCCTATAGAATTCTAGTCATACAGTGTCCGAACAAAGACTAAAAGTTTTAATACGAAGGTTATCAGTGCTATTCAATATGGAAGTACATAGTATGTAGCTATTGCAGGTTCCACATCCGTGTCCCTTTGAATCCGTGCGTCTGCATCTTGATTTTCTACATTCAGTGAGGAGTTTCAAAGACTTTTGTTAAATTATGTCGACGCCTCAAAAGACTTATCTCCGTCTGGGAAAACGAAAAGCTAACGGTATATATAGAGTCCTACCCATATGCCTCTTAGCCCCATCTAAATCCTACTTATATTTGCTTACTTTACTTTCTTACTTGTCACAGTTAAAATAATCGAAAATGTACAATGGATAAGCACTTGTGTTGTGTTATGCTACTTTCTATTGGTTAGGGGTTGGCCATGAAAAAAAAAAAAAAGCATGCTTAATAGAAAATTGGAAAAACATGTCTTAAAATAAATTTTAAAAAGGAAATAAGTTTCTACGGTGTTTGGTGAGATAAAGCCAGTGAGATTACGGTGTTTGGTGAGATAAAGCCAATGAGATTACAGTGTTGGTGAGATTGGGCAGGACCTCTCAATAACAAATATCTTAAACGAAGTAAATCAAATTTAGGTCTTACAAGAAAAAAGTCTAAAGCGGTCCACCTTAAAATTATCTCATAGTGAAAGATGGCGATTATAGGGGTGGAAAATTTTTAAAACTTATTTCATGATCCAAAGGTTCTAATGAAATCCTCACCCATAACCTGTCCATTAGCCACATGACACGTGGTATATATCGGTGTAGCTAGAGATTGACACCACCATTATGAGTTTGTTTATTAAAATGAGATTACCTTGAACATTATCGTTCACTTATACTTTGAAACGAAGCCTCACTAAAATAAAATTCAAACGCCCTTTATGATGATAATAAAAATTTAGAACAAGTCATGGAAGCATCATCATTGGATGATTAAAAGTATGATGTGCATTGCAAAATCTATGGTATCGATCATCATAAAAATACAAGATGCTACCATTTACCCTATCACAAACGAGATATTTTGGAAGAAGATGCTTACTGTGTAATGCTGACTATTTTTCGGTCTTTTCAGCTTTGAGGACAAAGCTATTTTCAAGAGGGGTGGAATGTTAGGATCCTATCCTAACATTAATTAATAATCTTAATAATAATAATAATATATTATATCCTATGGTCATAATAATAAAATAATATAATAATAAATAATATAATAATTAATTATATTATTTATTATATTATTATAATATTAGGGTTAGGAAGCATTGCAACCTTTCACCTATAACCCTAGAGGGGTATAAAAAATTGTAAGAACTTATCATTCAATAATCCATGAATATAAAATATAATCTAATTTATTGAAGGGACTTCCCAACAATATCAAAAGGCGATTCTTTTAGATTTAGGTTATTTATTATTTATTTATCATTTTATGTGCTAGGAACCCTAGGTTCCTACCATATATTTTTCCAAGGACCTTAATGGATTGGATTAGAAGTCCACAAAAAATTATAAAAAATATTTCCATTCAATGGAAGGCACTAGTACAGGTCTTTCCTATGATTGGAAAATATTTGGCTTGGAAAGTGGGCAACGGTGAACAAGTTAGAATAGGGGTTGATTCTATTTTGGGTTGTGGATAAAATATTTTGTTGCCAGAAGCTATGATAAGTTCTTTACAAGACAAGGATTTTTACTTTCTTCATCAAGTGGAGGAATCAAATTCTTCTAGTCTTTGGACCCAAGGTTGGAAGTAGGCTCAGGTCTTGGGTTTTTCTGATGAGTAGGTTGTTTTGTGGAAGGCTTACACTGATAGTCTTAATAAGAGTCATATCAAGCTAAGAGTTGAACCAAATACTATTGCTTGGGCATACAACAAATTTGGGGGTCAATATACGACTAGACTTGGTTACAAATCAAGTTTTGACCCTTATCCTCAAGGGTCTACTTGGTGGTGGAAGCAGATTTGGAAATTATTTGCCCCAAAAAAGATAATTATTTTCATGTGGTTAGCTTTGAGAGATAAGGCTTTGACTTGGGAAGTTTTACAGAGGAGAAGCAGATAAGGTCCAAGTATTTGTATGTTGTGTCAGTCAGAGGAGGAAAACATCTCACATTTTTTAATCAAATGCCATTTTGCTCAACATGTTTGGTTAGAACCTGAACATATAACTAGAGTACAAAATATTTGAAAAGGAGAAATATCGGAGGTATGCTTAAGACAGTGGTTTTTTAAAAAGAGTTGAAATAGTTCTTTCTTTACCATGTCTTATATGTTGGGGTATATGGTTGGCACGAAATGCAGCTATTTTTGAAGTGAAGTTAATTCCCCTATTTCAAGTTATATTTTAGGTGAGGACTTGGTCTCAATCAACAAAGAGCCTGACAAACACAAGAAACCTCGACAAGTGGACAATTTGTTCATTGAAAAGTCTCAACCATAGGGTTTTTCTGATGGGGCTAATTAGAGACAGTCATATTTTAGTAGTGTGGGAGGCATTCTGTACTTCTCGGATATCCACTATATCAAATTTAAAGCAGGTCTTGAGATAGGTTCCAACAATTTTGTTGAGTTTCAGGTGTTGAGATTGCTAATGAAGTGTGTTGTGGAGAGAAATGTGAAAAATTATAAATTTTTAGAGATTCTACTCTAGTCATCAATTGGATGAATAGATCTACTCAATTAAAAATAATCTGCTTATACCAGTGGGAGATGAACTACTGAAGGTGATTTCTCTTTTTGAAAATATCTCTTTTGCACATGTTTATAGGGAATTAAATCAAGAAGCAGATAGGTTATCAAAAGAAGATCAACATGTTCCAAAAGGTTTCTTGCAAATGGAAGAGAACAAGGATGGAGTTTTTTTATTTCACCCACATATCATATCCCTAGTTTCTATGCTAGCTCTAGGTTTTTTACTATGGGCCTATTTCATTTGATTAGAGCTTTATGGCAGTTTCTAACTGTTTCTTTTTTATTCTGCTGGTTTATTTTTCACTTATTTCTATCCAAGTTTTGGTCATTAAGGTTGTTTGGATGATTAAGTATTAATATATAAGGATATTTATCCTTATTATCCCCATGATATTTCAAATATAGGCTTTTTTCCTCTTTGATCTACCCGATTGTAATTATATCTTGAATCCCAATAATCTGCTTTTATTTGGGTTTCTGTTTGTGCTAAGGCACTTGAGAAGTGTAATTTTCTTTCACTCTTAAAATAAAATTACAATTTTTTTCTTGTAAAATATATATATCAATATTTTATATGAATATATTTTTTATTTAGTTAATAGTATATTTAATTTTATATTATTTAATAACTTTAACAAAATAATATTATAGAATTGTCAAATGGTATTAATTTATTTTCTTCTCTCAAATGTATCCTATGTAAGCTTTAGACACTAAAATTTGACGAAGTAGTAGAATAAAATAAAATAGAATAAAGACTTGTTTGTTAATTGTATTTAGAATAGATCACATAACAAATATAATGGTAAAAACCAATGAAATTATCTAAAAAATAGATGATAATGTAATTATACAACTTGAGTGTAGTAAGTTAGTACTTATAAAGGTGGGATTCTCCATGATTATCCATTACAAGAAATAATTATAACCTATTTGCCTGACTTATCAATTTTAAGAGCTTCTACATGTATTTATACAAGTAAAGTACTTGGGCTTTCTATCCAAAATTGTAATAATATACTATAATTTTTCTTTTGATTTAATAAAAATAAAACATGTTCGAATGTAATGCATGAGATTTTTGATACATACAAGTGCAAAACAATTGATAAATATAATTTCTAATGTCATATAATAAAAAGTATGTACACATAAATCTTCTAAAAACATTTTTTTCCAAGGGAACTTCTATAAACCCTCAGAGCCCAACCGTTTGAGAAATTGAACCAGGGTAACCCACCAACAAGAACTTGACTGCTACCAACCGACCTATCCCTTTCGGGTGATATTTAGGAAAAAGCACAAACTTTTAAAAGAATCTCGGTCCTTTGTAATAGGGTTTGAACTTGGGTATCTTTGATGAAAACCCAAAGACATATGACAATATCCCTCATCGTATATTTTGTTCTAAAAAATGTTTAAAATATATATATCATCCATGTTAGTGTATATTATATTTATATACCATTAAACTTTAAAGTATTTGTTGTTCTTTTATTGATGACAAATGGAGTCCGAGAATAATATGATTTATCATTACCTTAGACTATAGAGAGTCTAGGTTTAAATAGGAGATAAAATAGAACATTAAACAATATAGTAGCAAATAATGCTAACTTACTAACAACTAACTACGTAGTCAAATTGACTATGACTAACCTAGGATATTTAGATAAATATCCAAAAGGTAAACAATAAATAGTAAAAGGTAACTAACCTAGTAGTAAAAGTAAATACTCTTTTACCTAGTGGAGTAAATGGTAAATATCCCAACTAATGGAATATTACTCTAACATCCCCCCTTATTATATTATTTGGGTAATACATACATATCCCTCTATACAACAATATTTGGGTGAAGTATATAACTGCCCCAATACAGTGAAGAAGATGTTGATCTGTTGGTTCTTTGCTCTGTCATAGTACTCTGGTTGCTTCTAAGAAAAAAGTGGGTCATTCCTCACTTTGTCTTCACACCAACAAATGTCCTTATGATAATCACATCATCCAACCGAATTGCATGGATAACCAGCCATTGCAATTGCTAGGTGTAGTATAATAGATCACTTCATACAAGGTTCATTCATTTACAATATGAATTTTTACAAAAGATAAGGTAGCTAAGGTGTCGGTCGCTGTCGAAAATGCACCCTTATAAGTTCCCCCCTTCTCGTTGCAAAACATAGTGTAATTAATTTCTGAAGGAAGTGTGACTAAGGTGTCGGTCATTGTCGAAAATGCACCCTTATAAGCCTGCTTCCCTTTTTACAAAAAAATTGTGAAGAAAAGAAATTTATGTCCCCCCTCAATTGCAAAAAGTGTGCAACTAAAGAGTGTTGTAAAGGATTTTACAAATATTGCCTCCTAGACAATTTTACATCACAAAAAGTCGCTCCTCTTGTTACAAGTACTTCAAACACCTAGAATTTGCTATTTATGAAGCCTAAAAGAGGTACAAGCACCCCTTATTTGTAAGGTCTTCAAACAAAATACTTATGCTATTTATGAAGCCAAAAAGAGAAGAGAGAGAAAATGGTGCTTTTGCCCAAGGGACACGTGTTTTCCTTCTACAAAACCGTTCTAGCAATTAGCACTCTGTGTGCTTTCTCTGAACCAGAATCAGAATCTGTATTAGAAATCTCATTTGCAACATTGCCTTGGTTTTTCTTTTGACATTTCTCTTTGGGAGGCTTGTTCTTAAACCAACATCTCTTGGTTTGATGAGTGTCTTTGTCACAGATTTTACAATACTGCTTCTTCTTCTTAGTGTCTTGGCCTTGACCTTTGTTTTTGTTAGAAGAAGAGCCTTGTTGTTGATTCCACTTTTTCTTTCCTTGTTGTTTATGTGAGAAAAGTGCATTGTTGGATGCATCATCTCTTTGGAATTGATTAGCTTCTTCAGTTTGAAGCATGTTCACCAACTCTACAAAAGTCACTATCCTACTAGAGACTTGAAGGGATGTAATCAAACATTCGATAGGATTCTGGAAGAGCTCTCAAAATAATTGAGATTAAGACTTTGTCTTCCACAGTTTCTCCTAGGGCTTGCAGTTTTGTTTTCAAATCGGCCACTTTGCAGAGGAATAGCTCTACTATTTCTCCAGATTTCATGTGAAGTGTATGAAGTTGTGTTTGAAGGTTAAGAATCATTGATTGATTCTTTCCCTCAAATATGGTAGTTAAGGCATCCCATGCCTCCTTTCCAGTTTTAGCTACACTTATATGAGGTTGGATATCATCAGTAATAGCTAGCAAGATCATTAAGGATAGCTTTTTATCCTTTTTATCAAAGTCTCTTTGATATTGTCCTAGTGATTGAGGTCTAGTGACACTTCCATCCACTATTGACCACAATTCCTCTATAGTTAAGATAGCTTTCATCTTAGTCTTCCAAGTTGAATAATTTGAACCTTTGAGCAGTTGGCTCTCGGTGAGATACTTGTGTATCATGGCCATGGTTTAGATTTCAAATTTGATATGACTAAGATGTTGATATCTTGCACTATACCCTTAAAAGAGTATATGTAAATTATTTCAATTTGCTTCTAGAAGATATTTAATGGCACCTGCCTTAACACCCTTACCAAGGGATGAAAAGTTGGAGGAATTTTAAGCCAAACAAAATAGAGCAAATGAAACAGGGGTAGGTTTGTAAAACTTTTGATTTTGCCCTCTAGGATATTTAATGGCACCTGCTTTAACACCCTTTAAAAAAGGATGAAAAATTTGAGGTAATTAAGCCAAACAAAGAGAGAGTATCAAGGTGATTTGAAGTTTTGACCTTTTTATTGGAGAGGAATTACTTGTTTGAACCTATGCAAAGTTTTAGCATGGATTTTGGAGTGAAGTTTGGGTTTTGTGAAATGCTTCTTTTAATGTTTATATTTGAGTTTTTAATTGCACACAAAAAACATGAGTGTTTAGTGCAATAATCAAAACATAAGAGCAACCCAAATTTGTATCACTCTAGGTGTCGGATGCAACCGAAAATGCACCTAGTACAAGCAATTTTGAAGAGAAGGTGTCGAGTAAAATCGAAAATGCACCTTTCTTATACTGAAATATCCCCCCTTTTTCTTTACAATTTTGCAAACAATAGAATCAATCAAAAAAAATGAATTCTATCCCCCCTTAATTTTTACAAAATGTAGAATTTTAGAGCACTCCTTTCAAGACAAGTCGACACACGACCCGCTTTTGAAAGGCTTCCAGAACTAGTCGACACACGACTTAGTTTTGATGAACCCAAGGTTACAAAGTCTTCTCAATTTTGCAGAAAAAAAATAGAAGTGCAATTTTATGTATTATGTCTCCGTGGAGAAAACAAATGCACTCTAAGTACTTTTGATCTTTACAAAAAAAAATTCCTTGTTTTCTAAATTTGCAAAAGAAAAATCATTGTGATCCTTTCTTGGTATGCTAAATGAACAAGGGTTGAGAAGAGTTTGTCTAATTTTGCAACAAAAAAAATGTGCTTTTTGTATGTCTTATATCTCCAATTTGTGAGAAAACATTAGCACTTTTAAATATATTAAATTTGCAAAAAAAAAAAATCTCTTTAATTTTTTTTAATTTGCAATAGTTAAGAAAAGTTTTTAATAAATCATTTTAATTAATAATGAAAAAACTAAAAATATATCTCTTAAATAAATCAATTTAAATACTTAAACAAAAATTGATTATTTAAAAAATAGTTTGAAGTTTTTAAAATATTAAAAAAAATTAATAATAAAAAACTTTAATTAAAAAATTGCATAAGAAAAAAAATAAAAAAAATACCTGGGCTGAGTGCCGAAGGCCAAAAGAATGGCCTTTTGTTCCCGGTGGGAGTTGAACCCTGGACTCCCCGCCGTGCGCCTTAGCTCGACCCGATCAACCGGTCGGGCTACGGCGCCCGATGGAACGAAGGCACTGTATGTGCCTTTTAAAGACTTCGACGACAATTTTTTGTTTTTTTTTAAACCTTAGGGACTTTTATCCCACATGCATCCCACAGTGGGATGCTATGGGATTGATAAGGGGAAAGTCCCCCCTTATCGGTCGATTGCCTGCGGATAATCGACTGTGTCGCCTGCCCTTTTGGTCACCGCCACGTGGCGCCAGGGGTAGGCTAAGTTGTCTAGTCAGCGTCGAGTCTGTCATGTGGCTGCCCACCATGTGTTGAGTCTATCCTGTGGCTGTCCACCACTTTTTCGGTCCCTGTCCAGTGTTTGTCCGCCATGTTTTCATTAGTGGTTGTCCACCATAGGTTCGTCAGTGGATGTCCACCATGTGTCTAGTTGAGTCTGCACCTCGAGGTGTGTGCCTGGGTCCATGTGTCCCTCAGGATGCATGCCTGGGCCAGTCGACGTCAGTCCATGTGTCCCTCGAGATGCGTGTTGGGGCCTGTCAATGTTAGTCCACATCCAGGTCTCGATCAGGGATTGGAGGGTCGCTTACCCTCTCAGATCTCGATGTCAGTCAGGGATTGGAGGGCCGCCTGCCCTCTCAGATCCCTATGTCTATCAAGGATTCTCAGATCCCAATGTTTGTCAGGCCATCAATTTGCGAGAAGAGGGAGGGTGCTCCTGCCCTCTCAGCTCTCCCGAGAGTGTGCCACATGGCCTACGAGGCCTACATGGCGCTGCGAGCCCTAGGGGCCGACGTGGGAAGCCGAGGTTGAAAAACCTTGCCTCATTGATCGTGATCGATCTAGGGGTTCACGGGCGTTGTGCTCAACCTGTGTGCCAGGTCGGCTAGCACGTTCGTGGGCCTTGTGGTCTCGTCGGCTAGTCTGCAGGCCCGATGGCCTTATCGGCCAGTCTACGAGCCGGTAGGCGACTGCATCAGTAGATCCTTCTCCTCGAGATCTGTGTGCTTGTGGGCCGTGTTGAGCAAGGTGCAGCAAAAGCATTGTCATTGTTGTCAACACAGTCAGATAGATCGATTGATGCAGTGGATAGGAGTTTAGAGGTTATTCAGAGTATGTATAGTGATTTTCCAAGAAGACCAAAGTGGCCCATATGCAAAAGATCAAAGAAAAAGACAAGTAAGAAAAGTGTCGCGATATCGCGACATGTTGAGCAAGAAAGAAAAACTGTCGCGATATCGCGACATGTTGAGCAAGAAAGAAAAACTATCGTGATATCGCGACATGTTGAGAAGAAAGAAAAACTATCGCGATTTCGTGACATGTTCGAAGAGAAAGCACAAGAAAAACTGTCACGATTTCGTGACATGTTCGAAGAGAAAGGCAAGCAAGAAAGCTGTCATGATTTCGTGACATGTTCGAAGAGAAAGCGCAAGCAAGAAAAACTATCACGATTTCACGACATGTTCGAAGAGAAAGTGCAAGAAGGAAAAACTGTCACGATTTCGTGACATGTTCAAAGAGAAAGCGCAAGCAGGAAAAACTGTCACGATTTCGCGACATGTTCGAAGAGAAAGCGTAAGCAAGAAAAAGTGTCACGATTTCGCGACATGTTGGAAGAGAAAAAGGCAAGTAGAAAAAGTGTCACGATTTCGTGACATGTTCGAAGAGAAAGCGCAAGTAGGAAAAAGTGTCATGATTTCGCGACATGTTGGAAGAGAAAAAGGCAAGTAGAAAAAGTGTCGCGATTTCGTGACATGTTGGAAGAGAAAAAGACAAGTAGAAAAAGTGTCGCGATTTCACGACATATTGCAAGAGAGAGAGTCCGAAAGAAAAAGTGTCACGATTTCGCGACATATTGCAAGAGAGATTGTACGGAAGAAAAAGTGTCACGATTTCGTGACATATTGCAAGAAAGAGAGTCCGAGAGAAAAAGTGTCGCGATATCGCGACATGTCGTGTTTTCACGACCCAAAGGCAAGAGAAAGAGCAAAGGAGAAAAAGTGTCACGATATCGCGACATGTCGCATTTTCGCGACTAAAGGAGGAGAGAGAAAGTAAGAAGGCAAAAGTGTCGCGATATCGCGACAAAAGCAAAGAGGAAGAGCAAGGAGAAAAAGTGTCGCGATATCGCGACATGTATTTTCGCGAGTACAAGCCAAGAAGAGTAGCAAGGAGGCGAAAGTGTCGCGATATCGCGACATGTAGCATTTTCACGGTCCGATGCAAAGAGAAAGAGAGAGAAAGAAAAAGTGTCACGATATCGCGACATGTTGTATTTTCGAGGGCCAAAGCAAGGAGAAAGAGAGAGAAAGCGAAAGTGTCGTGATATCGTGACATGTTGTATTTTTGCGGTTGAGTTGAAGCCGATGAACCGATGACAGTCGACTAAAATTAGGGTTTACAGGTGTCATGAAAGCCGACTAAGATTAGGGTTTACAGTCGACTAAGATTAGGGTTTTCATCATAAGAATTTTGTTATAAAAGGAGGGCTGTTTGGAGAATTTTGATGATGTTGGAGATGTCGTCGAATGCGTGTCGAAGTGTGAAATGCGGCCGTAAGAGCGCAGAAAGTGCAGAAGCGACGAGATGATGGCGAAGTGCACAAAGTGAGCAGAGAAAACAGAAGGTGCAAAGAGTGCAAAGGTTGAAGTTCGACCAAGTGTGGCTGTGATTGCGTAGAGAGAGCAGAAGGCGCAGAGAGTGCAAAAGGCGAAGTGCGGCTGTAGATCGCAGAAGATGTGTCTATTCCATAAATAGTGAGAGAGATTGGGTAAGCAATAGACCAGTCAGGGTCTTGTAAAAGCGAAGGTATTTTTTTGTTAAACTTCTAGATTCAAAATTGAAGTCCAGGTTGTAGCTTGGCATCAGGGGTTGGTGCTCCTTCCAGTAGGTGCTGGTAAATCAGGGGTTGGTGCTCCTTTCTATTGGTGTAGATAAATAAGGGGTTGGTACTCCTTCCAGTGGGTGCTGGTAAATTGATTGTAAAGTTGGAGCTTTGCAAAGGCTGGATTTGGATGGTAGTCCAAGCAGTCATTCTTGAGGAGTAGCCAAATTGGTGAACCTCATTAAATCTTGTGTTGTGTGATGTTCTCTTGTGATACTTGCTTTATCTAGTTTTAAGGTTTCATTATTTCAGTTTTAAGAGCTATGAATTTAAGTTTAAAGAACTACATTGATTCACCCCCCTCTCAATGCCATTGTAAGACTAACAATTGGTATCAGAGCCAAGTTCCCTTCTAAGGCTAAATCAGTCAGGGTTGATCTTGGATTAGTATGCAATGGGTAAGAAGAATAGATCCTCCTCCAAAAGGGCATATCAGTCAGTTTTAGTTCCTGTGGAAGAGAAAATTGAACCAAAAAAGGTTGAAGACTTCTCATCAAACCAAGCACCTTTGTTTGATGAAACTAATTACACGATCTGGAGAATCAGGATGAAGGCATATCTTTGTGCTTTGGGATACGACATCTGGGATTCAATAGATAGTGAATACACAATACCCATCACTCCTCCAACCGATGTTGTCGGTAAGAATCTATTTGAGAATGACTCAAAAGCAAAGAATGCTATCAAGTGCGGATTAGTAGACAGTGAATTGGTAAAGATCATGAGTTGTAAAATGGCAAAAGAAATATGGGACAAA
The DNA here is from genome assembly GCA_028583015.1 of Wollemia nobilis. Classification (NCBI taxonomy): domain Eukaryota; kingdom Viridiplantae; phylum Streptophyta; class Pinopsida; order Araucariales; family Araucariaceae; genus Wollemia; species Wollemia nobilis. The sequence continues at coordinate 1,061,171 of JAQPPZ010000101.1, forward strand.
CTGAGGAGTATTCATGAAGGAGACGATGAGATCAAGGAGGCCAAGTTACAAACACATCAAGCTCAGTTCGAAGCTTTAAAGTTGAATGACGATGAGAACATAGAGGCATATATGCTGAGAGTTAATGAAGTCCTAGAGGATGATTCTAAAAAGGAACAGGAATGTGATGAAGAAGAAATTGATGCAAAAATAAATTTGAAAGAGGAACTAATTGCAGCTCTGGATGAATTGAAGATAGAAAGAAAAAGGAATAAGGAAATCTCAAGAAAGCTTGAGGATGCAAATGAAATAATAACCAGTTTGAAAGTACAGGTAGAAGAATTCAAAAGGATTGAAGAAACTCTCAAGTCACAGATCAATGAGAAAGAGATTGGTTGCTGCAAACAAGAGGAAGAGATTATTTTATTGAAGAAACAACTAGAAGAGGCCAATACAAATCTCAAATTCGAGAAGAGCACAGAGTTGCTAGATAAAATGATAAGCCAACAAAGAAGCTCCATGGATAAGCGTGGTCTTGGATATGAAGCTGAACAACCTTCATCTTCCAACTCTATAGAGAAGAAGAAGTTCACTGTTGAAGGATCGAAGCAAGAAAAGTTTGAAGTTGAATCTTCAAAAGGAAGAAAATATCAAAGGAGATCTACAGCAAAGCAACCACAACAAAAGAGGTTCTATCACTCTCACTCTATTCATAATAATACTTTTAATGGCTATTGTTTCAGATGCAACCATTATGGTCACAAGGCAATTTATTGTGGATTGAATAATAAATCAAAGAGTTATTCTGGTAGAAATACATCTGCATTTTTGAGTAAACACTATGTACAATGTTTTCAATGTAATGGTCATGGGCACATAGCAAGGTTTTGTCCAAGCACTTTTGTATCTAATCTAAGGCAAAATAGTAGATTTCATCATACGCAAAGAACGCAACACAGACAGGGAATAAATCATGTACATATAAGAAAGGAAAATAATCATTCATCAAGGATGCACAAGAGACAACCACACAAGAGAAATGTTTGAGTTCACGAAAAGGTGCAAAACATGGATGTAGTTGAAAAATCCAAGCCCGAGTTCAAGAAAGTTTGGAGAAGGATAGAAGAAAGGAAATCGTGTCTCCTTGGACTGAAGGAGACTACTCCGCTATTGCACTAAGCAACTCCAGGTAGCACATCCTCAGGGGGAGCAATCTTGAAGTTTCATTTTAATGCTCCTATGTATTTTTTTGATTACTTGAGGATGAAAGGCAAGTAGTCAGGGAAGTTGTCGTATAGTTGTTGAAGTGTGTTTTTCAGTTCATGTAGTTGTTTGTGGAAGTGTCGTGAAGGGTGGTGATTAAATTGAGAGTTGTCATTATTGGTAGTATTGCTATATGTCATTGTTGTACTGTTGATGGTTCTTACTGCCATTGTCCAAAGTTAAGGATTATAATAGTTTAGATAATTTGGTTAGTGAAAGAATGTTGCCTTAGCCGCATATATGTGTTTCGATAAAAGCAATGTGTATTTGAACTACACATTGACGTGAAGATTGTTAGATCTATTATGATGCTGTGGTGAAAAATATTGAAGTCTGATTATTGATTCATGTTTAGCTCATCAAGATGAGCGACTTTGCTTTGTGAATCATACCTATCCGAGGTCCGAAAGTATGAGTTTGAGTAAGGTGCACTATAGTTGGCCGTGAAGTGTTTGACAAAATGTTGTCTCCTGATTCGAACGGTTGAAAGTAAGGTGTGACCAGCGGTGATCTGTAGAAAACATAGACCAAGTTGAAAATGTAAAAAGGGATTTGGTTGGTGTTGTGGTACAGTGTTTGATGCTTGCACAGAGTTGGCAGTAAAATTGCAGTGTCGGTACAGTGTTGGACAAAAGCTAGTACAAGTGTGAGTCACTTGACAATTTTTTGACAAATGTGAAATCAACATTTTTGAATGGGAAGCTTGAAGAAGAGGTTTATATTGAGCAGCCAGATGGTTTCCAACTTGGTGATGATCCCAACTTAGTTTGTAAGTTGAAGATATATGGCTTGAAACAGGCACCCCGAGCATGGTATGCAAAGCTAGACAACTATCTCACTCAACAAGGGTTTAAGAAATATGATATCATATTTGGCAGCAGCAAAGATGAGTCGTGTAAATATTTAGCAAATAAGATGCAGAAAGAATTTGAAATGTCAATGATTGGTTGCAAGTTGAGCAAGGATGACAAATCTCCACCTGTTGATCAAACCATGTACAGATCTATGATTGGGAGCTTACTGTACCTGACAGCTACCAGACCAGATATTTTGTAGGCAGTATGCATGGTAGCACGATTTCAAGCTAATCCCAAGGAGACTCATGTGACAGCAGTGAAGAGGATTCTTCGGTACCTCAAGAGTACTATGGAGTATGGGTTATGGTATCCGAAAGGTAAAGACTTCACCCTTATTTCGTATTCAGATGCAGATTGGGCAGGAAGTGTCGATGATAGAAAGAGTACCAGTGGAGGTGCATTCTATCTTGGAGACAGGTTGGTCGCATGGCACAGTAAGAAACAAGAGTCAGTTTCCTTATCGACAGTAGAGGCAGAATATATTGCAGCGACAACATGTTGTATGCAGGTATCATTTTTTGAAGGAGAAAGTTGCGAAAGGTGAGGTTAAGTTGGATTTTGTTCCAACTATAGAGCAAGTAGCAGATATCTTCACAAAACCATTGCCCAAGGAAGCTTTTTGAGTACCTTCGCAATAAATTGGGAGTGGTCACACTTCCCAAGAATTGACTAGCTATAGGGATCACATTCTCGGGGGGAGCATTTAAGTATTTGATTATCTTTTTGCTCATGTTCATGATTTTTGCTAAGTGTAATAAATTTTGTCTAAGAATGTTGTGCATGGACTCAGGGGGAGTCTACAGTAGCCCTTTGGTATTATTGTCAAAGGGGGAGAAGAGTTACAGGAAAGAGTTATAGGAAATTGCACATGTGTTGCCAACAATTCCAAAGGGGGAGATTGTTGAGCAAGGTGCAACAAAAGTATTGTCATTGTTGTCAACACAGTCAGATAGATTGGTTGATGCAGTGGACAGGAGTTCAGAGGTTATTCAAAGTATGTACAGTGATTTTCCAAGAAGACCGAAGTGGCCCATATGCAAAAGATCAAAGAAAAACACAAGGAAGAAAAGTGTCGCGATATCGCGACATGTTGAGCAAGAAAGAAAAACTGTCGCGATATCGCGACATGTTGAGCAAGAAAGAAAAACTATCGCGATATCGCGACATGTTGAGAAGAAAGAAAAACTATCAGATTTCGTGACATGTTCGGAGGAGAAGAAAAAAACGTCACGATTTCATGACATGTTCGGAGAGAAAGCGCAAGCAAAAAACTGTCGCGATTTCATGACATGTTCGAAGAGAAAGCGCAAGCAAGAAAAACTATCATGATTTCGTGACATGTTCGAAGAGAAAGCGCAAGCAAGAAAAACTATCATGATTTCGCGACATGTTCGAAGAGAAAGCGCAAGCAAGAAAAACTATCACGATTTCACGACATGTTCGAAGAGAAAGCGCAAGAGAAAAACATCGCGATTTCGGACATTTCCGAAAAAAAGGCAAGTAGAAAAATGTCACGATTTTGCGACATGTTGGAAGAGAAAAAGGCAAGTAGAAAAAGTGTCACGATTTCGCGACATGTTGGAAGAGAAAAAGGCAAGTAGAAAAAGTGTCACGATTTCGTGACATGTTGGAAGAGAAAAAGGCAAGTAGAAAAAGTGTCGCGATTTCGCGACATGTTGGAAGAGAAAAAGGCAAGTAGAAAAAGTGTCGCGATTTCGCGACATGTTGCCAGAGAGAGAGTCCGAAAGAAAAAGTGTCGCGATTTCGCGACATATTGCAAGAGAGATTGTACGAAAGAAAAAGTGTCACGATTTCGCGACATATTGCAAGAGATTGTACGAAAGAAAAAGTGTCGCGATTTCGCGACATATTGCAAGAGAGAGAGTCCGAGAGAAAAAGTGTCGCGATATCGCGACATGTCGTGTTTTCACGACCCGAAGGCAAGAGAAAGAGCAAAGGAGAAAAAGTGTCACGATATCGCGACATGTCGCATTTTCGCGACTAAAGGAGGAGAGAGAAAGTAAGAAGGCAGAAGTGTCGCGATATCGCGACAAAAGTAAAGAGGAAGAGTAAGGAGGCGAAAGTGTCGCGATATCGTGACATGTTGTGTTTTTGCTGGTACAAGCCAAGAAGAGTAGCAAGGAGGAAAAAGTGTCGTGATATCGCGACATGTTGTATTTTCGCGGGTAGAAGCAAAGAGAAAGAGAAAGGAGAAAAAGTGTCGCGATATCGCGACATGTAGCATTTTTGCGGTTCGATGCAAAGAGAAAGAGAGAGAAAGAAAAAGTGTCGCGATATCGTGACATGTTGTATTTTCGAGGGCCAAAGCAAGGAGAAAGAGAGAGAAAGCAAAAGTGTCACGATATCATGACATGTATTTTCGTGGTTGAGTTGAAGTCGACGAACCGATGACAGTCGACTAAAATTAGGGTTTACAGGTGTCATGAAAGCCGACTAAGATTAGGGTTTATAACCGACTAAGATTAGGGTTTTCATCACAAGAATTCTATTATAAAAGGAGGGTTGTTTGGAGAATTTTGATGATGTTGGAGATGTCGTCGAATGCGTGTCGAAGTGTGAAATGCGGCCGTAAGAGCGCAAAAAGCGTAGAAGCGGCGAGATGATGGCGAAGTGCACAAAGTGAGCGAAGAGTCATGTCGAATTGTCCTAAGTGCATCTGTTAGTGTGCAGAGAAAGCAGAAGGTGCAAAGAGTGCAAAGGTTGAAGTTCGACCAAGTGCGGTTGTGATTGCGCAAAGAGAGCAGAAGGTGCAGAGAGTGCAAAAGGTAAAGTGGGGTTGTAGATCATAGAAGATGTCTTTATTCCACAAATAGTGAGAGAGATTGGGTAAGCAAAAGACCAGTCAGGGTCTTGTAAAAGTGAAGGTATTTTTCTGTTAAACTTCTAGATTCAAAATTGAAGTCCAAGGTTGCTACTTGGCATCGGGGGTTGGTGCTCCTTCCAGTAGGTGCTTGGTAAATCAGGGGTAGGTGCTCCTTTTCTGTTGGTGCAGATAAATAAGGGGTTGGTACTCCTTCCAATGGGTGTTGGTAAATTGATTGTAAAGTTGGAGCTTTGCAAAGGCTAGATTTGGATGGTAGTCCAAGCAGTCATTCTTGAGGAGTAGCCAAATTGGTGAACCTCGTTAAATCTTGTGTTGTGTGATGTTCTCTTGTGATACTTGCTTTATCTGATTTTAAGGTTTCATTATTTCAGTTTTAAGAGCTATGAATTTAAGTTTAAATAACTACACTGATTCACCCCCCCTCTTAGTGCCATTGTAAGACTAACAGGCCTCTTGAGCTCAGATCTCGAGCTACGGGCCGCGACATCAACAGATCTCGCTCCTCGAGATCCAATCCTCTGTGGGCCCTCGAACTCCTATGCTAGCCTTAGTGCATCGATAAGTGTGCCATATCGGACATCACTTCGAGAACTATGCCTAGACCAGCTCTTGCGGGATGTACCAGGTAGAGCCCAGCGAATGATACCAATGATGACAAATGGAGTCCGAGAATAATATGATTTATCATTACCTTAGACTATAGAGAGTCTAGGTTTAAATAGGAGATAAAATAGAACATTAAACAAGATAGTAGCAAATAACGCTAACTTACTAACAACTAACTACGTAGTCAAATTGACTACGACTAACCTAGGATATTTAGATAAATATCCAAAAGGTAAACAGTAAATAGTAAAAGGTAACTAACCTAGTAGTAAAAGTAAATACTCTTTTACCTAGTGGAGTAAATGGTAAATATCCCAACTAATGGAATATTACTCTAACATTTATTTATTCTAATATGTTTCTAAAGTCAAATAATATGTTGAGATTTTGTGATAGGCTATAATAATAAATAATTTCTTCCTTCCTATGCAAAATTAATTCTCTACTTTTGAGATTCCTATAAAAGATACTCTAAACTAGTCTCTTGGATTTAAATTAGATGATAAGATAGATCTTCAAGAGATGTTATAATTAAAATTTATGTTTGAATTGTAGTATTCTCCATGGTTACCAACTACAACATAAACAAGTATCATCCATTTTTTTTAAGTATAATTTTTTATGATTAAACGCTATAAGAAGTAATTAAAATCCATTTGACTAGTGAGATTCTCCATGATTTCTAGCTACAAGAAATATTTGTAATTCATTTGAAGACTATTGGTCTTATCATCAACCTATTTTACAAATTTATGTCATATGATACTCAAATGATTACCAATTTCCTAAATGGTGGTTCTATCGATGCCTGTTGGTCAGTCATGTAACCTTGTAACTCATGTTTACATACCATTGAATTAAATTCTTAAAACTTGGACATTTGAAATTTATGCCAAACTCCCCTCAAATGGTCATCAACCTCTTCAATGGATTAAAACAATATTTTAATTAGTCATATTTGTGGGTCATGTAACCATCTAAATCATCTTTATAATTCATATAATAACATACTTAGATATTATACGCATTACAATTTTTATCAAATTCCACTTAAGTGGTCATCAACATCCTATCTAACCCTAAATAGCAGCTTTGTTAGTATTTATTTGTGTATCATGTAATGCTACGAATCATGTATGTAGATCATGTCTAATGAATTCTTACAACTTAGATAGATTACAAATTTATTTTAAATTTCAATCAAATGACCACTAACCTCTTGAATAACCCTAAATCGTATTTTTGTTAGTGCTTATTTGTCTATTGTTCAACCTTATGACTCATCTCCTCAAATCATGGAATTAAATGTTTGGAAATAAAATCTATTATAATAATTTATATAAAATCCACTCAAATTGTCATCAACCTCCTAAGTAATCATATACAATGATTTTATTGGTGCTTGTTTGTTGACCATGGAATCCTATAACTCATGTCTATGGATCATGGGGAAAATGCTTAAAACTCAAACACGTAATGGCACATTTAACTCAAATGGTCATAAAAATTTTAGACTTAGTGTTAATTATCATCAAGTTATAGATACAACTATGCATGATAAATAATAAAGAATTAATTGATATTATATCCAATATCAATTATGTCATATTTAATATCATGTTATATTGATATATATGATTCAATGTGAAACCTCCTTATTATACATACTTTAACACATTTCATATGGGAAACACATCAATGAAAGGTATTTGTGTTGCTTTGCCCATGAATATAAATTTTCAATTCATGGTTGAACAAAACATGTGCATGTTTTTATAAAATGTAAGTATATTTAAAAAATACATATGTATTATGAAAATGTGTATATGTTTTATAAGATGTGGTTTATTTAAAAATAATATGTTTAATAAATAAAATGTTATTATAAAATGGGGGGTTTGTGGCATTTTCCTTCCTGGAAGAGCATCATGTGCACACATGCTCTCTTGGAGAGTTGTTTTACCAAGGACTAGGAGGGCCCTTAGTTTTTCCTTCAGTGGTATGCAACAATTTTTCCTTCCTGGGAGAGCATCCTCTGGATGTGTATTCTCTTAGAGAGTTGTTTTACCATAGATCAGGAGAGCCCCCAATTCTTCCTTCGACGATTTGCGATGGCTTTTCCTTCCTAGGAGAGCGTCCTATGGATGTGTGCTCTCTCAAAGAGATGTTTTACTAGGGGCTAGGAGGACACCCATTTTTTCCTTTGATGTTCTATGGTGGCTTTTCCTTCTTGGGAGAGCATCCTATGGATGTGTGCTCTCTCGAAGTGTTGTTTTACCAAGGGCTAGGAGGTCCCCAATTTTTCCTTCGATGGTTTATGATAGCTTTCCATTCCTAGGAGAGCATTCATGGACACATGATCTCTCAAAAATTGGTTTTACCAGGGGCCAAGAGGTCCTCCATTTGTTTCTTCGACGGTTTACGATAATTTTTCATTCCTAAGAGGGCATCTGTGGATGGGTGCTCTCTCGAAAAGTTGTTTTACCACTGGCCATGAGGACCCCCAATTTTTCCTTCGATGGTCTACGATGGCTTTGCCTTCCTAGGAGAGCATCCTCTGGACATGTGCTTTCTCAAAGAGTTGTTTTACTAGGGGCCATAAGGGCCCCCCGATTTTTCCTTCGATGGTCTATCGTAGCTTTCCCTTCCTAGGAGAGCATCCTGTGGATGTGTGCTGTCTCGAAGAGTTGTTTTACCAGGAGCCAAGAGGAGCCCTAGTTTTTTCTTCGATGGTTTGTAGTAGCTTTCCCTTCCTGGGAGGGCATCATGTGGATGTGTGCTCTCTTGAATAACTATTTTACCAGGGGCCAAGAGCTCCCCCCAATTTTTCTTCAATAGTTTGTGGTGGCTTTCCTTTTCTAGGAGAGCATCTTATGGATGTGTGCTCTCTCAAAGAGTTGTTTTACCAGGGGCCAAGAGGTCCCTAGTTTTTCCTTCGATGGTCTATGGTGGCTTTCTCTTCCTAGAAGAGCATCCTATGGATGTGTGCTCTCTTGGAGAGCTATTTTACCAAGGGCTAGAACGGCCCCTAGTTTTTTCTTCAATAGTTTGTGATGACTTTCCCTTCCTAGGAGAGCATCCTATGGATGCCTACTCTTTCGAAGAGATATTTTACAAGGGGCCAGGAGGGCACCTAGTTTTTCCTTTGATGATATGCGATGACTTTTCCTTCCTAGGAAAGCATCCTATGGATGCATTCTCTCTTGAAGAGCTATTTTATCAGGGGTCAGGTGGGGCCCTTACTTTTTATTCAACGGTCTACGACATATTTCCCTTCTTGAGAGAGCATCCTATGGGCATGCGCTCTCTTGAAGAGCTTGTTTTACCATGAGCTAGGAGGATTCCCTATATTCATTTGGTGGCATACGATCATCTTTTGGGAAAGCATCCTGTGGACCAGTGTCATTGTGTTGTTGGGTCTGTAGTGCTCTAGGATGCTTCTCTACTCTCGGGTCTCTAGAATTTTTTCTTATTTGATCGATCTTAGAGAGACCCCTCAAGGAGGGGTTCTTTTCAAATTTTCAAAATAACAGTTTGAGCACGATTCCCATGCCTTGGTGGAAGTTTTTAATTTTTGAATTTCTTGTTTGAGCGACACCCTTGCTTGGGTGGAAAACTTCAAATTTGAGTCTTTTGTGGACCTTGTTTTAGTTTAATTTTTTGTTCTTTTGGCAATCCTTCTTTGTGGGATTTCTTGCTTTGTAAGAGGTTTGGGGACCCTTTCAAAACACCTTCTTCCAACCAATCAAAAAGCAATGTTAAGATATGTGTACCTTTAATTTTAAAAGTAATATGCATACATTGTGTACCTTTTATACATTTGATCTTCGAGTGAATTTTTTTAAAATTATTATAAAAAGTCCTTCAACTTATATTTGTTCTTCAATAGTGTAAATTCTATTTAAACCTTACCACTTTTCAAATTTTGATTTAATATCATCTACACATAATGTTTTATAACTAACTTAAAAAAATTATTGAATAAAAAATATTCTTTTATTCTACATATTATTAGATATGTATTTAGTTAACTTGTATGGAGAAGGAAATTTCAAAGTTTTTAAATGTAAATATTTTTTTTTTAGTAATACTTCTTATACACATCCACCATGGGGATTGAATCCGGATCACATCACCGATAATGCAAGTGGCGTCCTTACCGGTAGCCACACTCACGGGGATAATGTAAATCTTTTGATAAATCACTTGGAAGAAAATATTTAAAATTAACAACAAAGTGACATACATATTCTTATTTATTGAATATGCATGTAAGACAATCAAATTCATAACTGTTTCAATTTTTTTATTTTAATAGATATTATGATTAAATGACAATTATAAAATATGATTAAAAAAATTATTATTGAATTGGTTATATGGGTTTAAAACAGTTTCACTTATAGTATCACATCATGAAGTTAAAGGAGGATACTTCAATATATTTGAGAAACACCCAATTTTATTGTTAATAAGTTATTAATAAGACTTTAAATATCTCAAAATAAGATCAAATCACATCATTCTATATTTAAAAAATTATAGAGTGGTAGGCATTAGTATTGGAATGTAAATTTCAAATATATATATTTATATATTGTTTAGTTTTTTTTTTTTTTTGGTTAGTGTGAGAAACCCCTACGATCGATACTTAGCTAAGCATTTTCATCCCTGCCATGACCCCTCACAAGGTTGAGAGTTTAACTTATAAATAGGGGATTAACACACAACCACACACATCGCGGTTTGAACCTTAGACCTCCTAAAGAAGAGCCAAACCCTGAACCATTGCATTGTTCCTCAGGATATATTTTATTTAGTTTTATTATAACTACATATTTATGTAGCTTATAAAAAAATAATTACATGCCCCAAGGTTAGGTGGATTGGTAATTGTATGTCTAGTGAGGCACTTACAAGAAGAGACCTAGGTTCAAACCTTGGGGGCATACCTGTTGTAAAGGTAGTAGTCTGATCTAAATCCTTTGAGTGTACGTCATACCGACAAAAATCCTAAACAATCGACGATCCCACTCGCACTGGGTCAATAATAATGAGGTGGTATAGGATTTTTGGGAGATATCAATCCTTTGAATGTGCGTTAGATCGACAACAAGCCTAAGTAATCGGTGGTCCCCCTCACACCGGCAACCCCTGTGGTTTGAACCCTGCACTTGAGAATTACTAAAAATAGTGTGTATGTGATCAACTCTACCCTATGTATCCAATAATAATACTAATAATAATTACATATTTATGTATAGACCTCATAGGGGTTAAATCATACCACTTAACAATAATTTTTTTTAGGAAAGGCAATTTTAATTATAAAAATAAAAGTCCTTTACAGCAAAAAAAAGTGTGGGTGGAGAAAAAATCACACCCCAAATACCACTAACTTATCCTAATAGCGGATAAAGAAAAACAAACTGCACCACACAAGCACCACAACCATAAACAACAAACTAGAAACATTCTACAGCCAAAAAGGTTTTTAAATAAGGGGGTATGTGGTAGACAGGGCCTTATCCATTTGAAGTGGGTGGTTCCCCCAACCCATCAAAGTGCTCCTCACCCTAACCTAAAGCATGAGTAATTGGAGAAGAAGGATGGGACCAGCAATAAATACTCATGGCTGCCTAAAGCCCCCCAACCATCATTAGGCACAGACACAAATTTCAAAGTGATCACAAGCGTAGAATGTTGGGAGGTGTACATATTTGGCTGTTGTAACGAGCCTCCATAGTCATAGGATCTGCTCTGAGGAGGCTTACACCATGCACGATCAGGGCGTCGGCATGAACGGGATCTAGTTGGGTGATAAGGTGAACGATCAGGGGTCTCCCTATTGGCAGCACAAGGGGCATCGCCCCAGTACCTTAGCAAAGCTTGCAAATGGTCCAACTCCATAACCACCTTTTTAGCTTGGTCACAGATCAAAAACCACACATCATGAAAAACTTTGAGCTTGTCAACAAACAAAAAATCCTGAGATAGATCAACCTGCTTGAAAATAATCTTGTTTCTAGATTTCTAAATGTGAAATAGAATGTTAACTCTGAATATTTGTCACACTTCCCTTAATGGGAGAGAAAACTAAATGGGATTACCTAGAAGGACATGATGCCAGGAAATTTGCAGGGACATAAATGGGGTAAAGAAAGAACCCATCCAAATCCAAGCAATACTGGCCCGTCTACATGCCCAAAAAATATGCATACAAGACTCGGGTTCTTGACAAAATGGGCATTGAAGCTCAGGCACCCCCATATAAGAAATTTTGTGGCTAAGGGATAAACCCTATTATAGTAAGCTCCAAGAAAAAAAAGCTTTCTTTGGCTCCAAATAAGAACCCAGGCTGAATTAAATCTGGTTTTCCACCTAGAGGGTGATGAGAGAAGGTCCCATTTAACATTGAGTTTGGGCATCATGGGTGCAGTTGGTGTAAGCCAGTAATAACCCTCCGTGGCTCTGTAGTTGAGCAAGGAAGTGCTCTTATACCAAGTCCAATATTTCCACCAGGGTTTCTAGGATCTGACACCTAATTTCTGCCATAAGGAGAAAGGTGTATGGTCCAGAATAGCATAATATGTAGCCTTATTAGCGTTGGATAAGCGGAACATCCTTTTAAAATCATTCCAAGGAATCCAGTCTCTGCTTTTCCTGGAGTAAAAATTTGTAATGGCGACTATGCCCCGCTTAAAAGAAATTTGGACATGGACTCAGGGAACTTGACCCAACGGCTTACCCTAAAGCTTGAATATAGGGGACCACCAGACATTGAGAATATTAATGGAAATTCCTTTATGTGAACGGACCCCCTTCTAAACAATCCAAGGGTTTAATTGTTGTCAATCCTTCTATATGCTTTTGATGACAAAGGATCCAGGGATTTTAATGAGAACTGGGGCCAACACTAGAGAGGCCAAATCCATTCCTACCTAGGTTCGATGGTTGAGGGGAAGCCCAACCAAGATGCAATTTCTAATAAGAAATTTCCATGCTTTAGGTCCTTTGAGAGCCTACACAATCCATTTAGCACAAAGGGCTAACCCTTGACACTTATAGTCCAGAAAACCCATACCCCCTTCTTGTCGTGGGAGACAACAAATATTCCAATCCACTCTATGAAAGCCCTTCCGCTCAGACCCACTAGACACAGAAAATCCCATAGTAATTTTTTAATTCATTTATAACAAGCTTGGGAAGGGACCCAGCAAGAAGAGTAATAAATATGCGTGGAAACCAACACTTTCAAGCAAATTTGAAATTTTCCAGCAAGAGACAGTTTCTTAGCATTCCAATATTCTAGCTTGCTTTCTACTTTGCTGATGACATAAGACCATAATTGGGACAGAGCCTTGAAAGGCAAAAGGAATGCCCAAGAATTTGAAGACTTCTCCAGGTTGAATCCAACTCCATTGCACATGATGAATCCAATGGGGAAGAGGTTGTAGGGATTGCTTGTAACATGAGGTTTTTCTCCATTGGATATTAGACCTAGAGGCTTTGCAAAAAAATATCAAGACAAGACAAAGCTTCAGAAAGGGATTGTTCATCCTCATTCAGAGTAAGAAAGGAATCATCAGCAAAATGGTCGTTAATGAGTTGACCAACATTCCTAGGAAGGAAAATACCCCAAAGCATCCCAAGAGAAGCATGATGAGCCAAAAGATAATTAAATTCTTCTTTTGCTAAAATGAATAGAGAGGGGGGGCAAAGGATAGCCCTGCCTTATTGACCTATGCAAGCCAATAGCGTCAGTTTGAAATTTGTTGAGAGAAAGCACAACTGATGCATCCTGAAAAAGTATTTTAACAGAGGAAATAAATTGAGGATCAAATCCAAGAGGTTCCAACATGGAAAGAATTAAAACCCACTCAATTCTATCATAACCTTTTTAAAGTCAAGCTTGAGGAAGAGGTCCTATTGATTGGACCTGCGAGCCCATTCCATCCCTTCCCAAACAGCGAGAATGTTGTCCAAAATATACCAATTCTAGATAAAGCCAGTTTTCTTAGGCCTCATAATAGAGGGAAGCAAGGGCATAATTCATAAAGCAAGCGCTTTGACAATGATCTTGTAGCTGACATTAAGAAAATTTATTGGCCTCCAATTTGAAATGATTTATGGATCCCCAAACTTTAGGATAAACTTGATAGTTCTCTTATTGATAATAACACCTAAGGAGCCAGATTGTAGGGCTTCTAAATATACTTTATTCAAGTCAGGATCAACAAACTCCCAGCAAGTTTTGTAAAATTCACAGGGGAATCCATCAAGTTTTGGGGCCTTCGCGTCTGCCATTTGAAATAGGGCATCTGCAAGATCCTACTCTGATAGGGGCCATTCACATTCATTTTGCTATGCTAGGGAGAGGCAAGTTGGGATAACCTCTTTAAAATATTGAAGGGTTAATTCTTGTTCAAGGGTGTACGACTGAGCAACAAAAATATGATAATAATATCGTGTAAATTCAGCTACTATCTCAGGAAAAAAGGTGGTGCGAACCCCATTAACCAGTAAAGCTTTAAATTGAGTGGAGTGATGCGGAGGCCGGAGCCTCTGGAAAAACTCTTTACAAATGCGGTCACCCACTTTGAGCCAATGTAGTATGGCTTTAATCTGAGCCCCTCTAGCCTCGTACACTTCAGCCACTTTGAGCTCATGCCAGAGCTGAGCAACATGGGCTTGAATGGTGAATTCAAAAGGAGAGGCCTCAAGACAAAAGGAGGCACGTGCAAACCCATTACACAGAGCAGTATTATAGTGACGATGCAACTGTGCCACCTTCTTCCCTAGGCTTCTGAGAAGAGCAGTGGTACAAAAAATTGCATCATTCCTATTGGGGCTTAGAATAATGCAATGACCTTTGATTAATTATTCAAAGAATAAATACAAATTGTAGGCTATAGTTAGCCCATAGTATCTCTAACTAATAGCTAACTAATAAAATATGCTAATAAACTAATATCCTAACTAATATCTTCCAACAAGAAAATATCGGTAAGATACTAACCTAAGTAAATGAAAACTAACCTAGTAGATGTAAATAAAATAATCAACCTAGAAGATATTACCAAATAAGGTAATACTTATTCTAACATCCCCCCTTATTACATTATTTGGGTAATACATAAACATCCCCCCATACAACAATATTTGGGTAAAGTATATAATTGCCCCAATACTATGAAGAAGAATAAGAAGAAATGAAAGAATGTTGGCTCGTGCATTGTCTTCGACTCTGGCTTTGGCTCATGGCTCTGGATCTGGCTCTACACGTACCTCTGGATATGTACCACTGGGTCTATCTTGGGATCTGCCTATGAATCTACCTCTGGATCAGTGCCTTTGGATCTACCTGTAGATCTACCTCTGGAACTTTATCGTTGGGTCTGTCTTTAGGTCTGTCTCTGGGTCATTTTCTATGGGAATGCCACTCAGTCTGTCACTGGATTTACCTCTAGGTCTACCATAGGTTTTACCTTTTCGGTAGAAGCCATACAACATTTCTTTCATCATGGTCCATTGTGTGAGATCTATCCATCCACAATCAATATGAACCTTGTTGGCCATTTTTACTTTGCACCAACAACTGGAAGAAGAGTGATTCGTACATCCACATGAATTACAAGGATGTAATTTCCAATATCTAGCTGCAACATATCATGTCTTTCCACAATGACTGCAACAATACTTTTTAGGATATGTAGGAGATTTAGGGTTTACAAACATGGTATTACTGGTACTTGCATGTCCAGTATAGCCAAGGCCTTCATTCTTTGCCCTGACATTTAGCATTATAGGAGTTTTAATGCCTTGTTCCTGTTTACCTAATCTCTCACCATTGAATCCCATTTTCTTCATCAATTTAGAGCCAAATCCTTTGGTGTGTTGTTCAAAACACCCAATTTTATCATCTTCATCAATGCTTTTAACAATATTGCATTTGTTGCTATTGATGAGATTATAGAGCTCTTTTTGAGGAGGTTCAGTTTTTAAGTCACTAGTGTCATAAGCAAAATTTGCTATTGAAATGAGATCACCTATGCTACAACTGATATCTACCATTGAAGGTAGGAGGTCGTCTGTATCACAACAAGCATTGACCATCATGGGCTCAAGGTCACATGTGTCACAACAAGCATTCGCCACAATGGGTTGAAGATCACTTGTGTTACAACAAGCGTCGACCATTAAAGGTTTGACCATTATTTCCTCATTTATTTCTCTTTTCACTTTACTTTGGGCACGATCAAGTGCAACAAATAACAGGTATATACCCCTTATAATGCCAATAGGAAATCGAGCACCATTTGTCTGAAGGTCTTTGCAAGACTCATAATCATCGAGGAGGGCTACTAAACCATTGTTTAGTGTGATAAATGTGCCCTCATAAAAATCCAACCCATCCATCTCTGGTGGAAAATAAGGATTTTTAACTGATGTAACAACATCATCAGTTTGTTTAGGAGTTTGTTTTTTCTTTGATTGGCCCATTTTAAGGTGTCGGTCGCTACCGAAAATGCATCTTTTACAAAAGAATTGACTAAGGTGTCGGTCGCTGCCGAAAATGCACCTTTACAACTTGTTCCCCCATTTTTGCAAAATATACTTTGATAGAAAATTGCAAGAATTTTGACTAAGGTGTCAGTTGTGCCGAAAATGCACCCTTTTTAAGTTGTCCTCCCTTTTTAGCAAAATATTCTGTATGGAGAAAAAAATGTGTATCCCCCCATTTGTTTGCAAAATGATAAGGTATCCCCCCTTAGTGCAAAAAAAATGTAATTTTTGAAGCTTTTACAAAAACTTGTCTCTTAGGCAAATGTACAATTTTGCCATCAAATAATTCACCAAAAGAAAATCCCCCTTGGTTATAAGGTCTTCAAACAAAAAAGATTTCTATTTATGAAGCCTAACAAAAAAAATGTGATTTGGTGATGAATTGATGCCTTTCTTAGTGCCTTTTAGCTTCATAAAAGGTGGACCACAAAGAAAAAATGGTCTCTTGATTTTAATTTGCAAAAAATAAAATAAAAATTTAATCAACAAAATAAATTAATAATAAAATAATTGAGTTAAAAAATCATTTATTAAAAAACCAAACGATTTTATAAAACGAAATATTAAATTATTAATAAAATAAATTGAAAAAAACTAAAAATAAACTTCTGCTAAAAAAATTTAACTTCTAGGGTCTTAATTTCTTTTAAAAAGAATTGGTGCTACGCGTTGGGGTTTGACCCCAAGACCTCTCATCGCGGCACCCCTTAGCACGGTTTGGCCTACCACCTGAGCTACTTAGCTCGATGAAGATAAAGGGAAAAAACAAATACCTTCTTTCTCCCCTTAGTCTGCGAAAGAAAATGGCCCGCACTCCTCTAGGCGACGCTGCCTTCGGCTGGAATTTAATAGGCTGTAGCAGGCTATGACAGTTGCTTTTTTTGGCTGTTCTAGGCTTTTCGTCCTCGAGCAGCGTTGTGCTGCAAATCTAACGCAGATGTCCCTATTTGATAAGCTATGTGCAATGGACAGGCATGGTCTAAGAACCGTCTCTCAGTTAATGATGGAATCACGATCTGGGCTTATGGGTGTTTTGAGCGGCGCTGCCTTTCCCGACGGATGTGCTTCCTCTACGCGGTAGCTGAACTACCTCCACGGTGGATCACGGGCCTGTGTCTGCAATCGATATTTATCCGCCAGGATCCTATCGACACTCATGCGAAGCAATGGGAGGTCTGCCTATCTTGTGTTGGCTATAAATAGCTGTGACTGCACTGTTGATCGCACAGCTTTTTTGTCTTCCTTTCGCCTTCCACAGTAAATGGAACAAATATACGATTGCTTTAATACCACGCGATCATTGATAGAACTCGCAAAAGGTAATTGATGTGGGCTATTTGCGTGTAGAGGAGATCACGATGTCAAAATGGAACACTATTGTTGCCTCCAACGGACGATGCACAGTCGAAAGTCATCGAAAAAATTCACAGACTGTCGTCGATGAATGCACCATTGAATCTTCTGCCTATCAACGCCAAAATTTGTTGCTCATGATCGTTTGATGACAAAACGAGATTTCATTTCCTACGATCCTGGGCGACGGTTGCAATCAGTCTTGTAGAAACATTCTTCGGATGATTTCATCGGCTTTTCGACATCAATCGCCCTTCAGATCAGAATCTTCTATGTGATCATTTGATCTGCCTTTGGACTGCTTAGCTATTGCCCTTCGCCTATGTCGTAAACGCCTGCGTTGATAGAAAAATCAACACACCCTCTCGTAGAATGAATACTGCAATGAAGAGCACACGATTGATGCTTGTTTAGCTGGTTCGCTACTTAGGATGTCACAGGATCCTTCGCTATATTCTCATATTCATGCACACTGTGATTTTTTTTGGTCAAAGTTGGCATCTTTTTCGATCAATAAGATAAACACTGGTGGGATTCCTCCTGCGTGCGGTAATATGATCATGCTTTGATCAAATCTCCCTTCAATAGCGATGAACTGAAGTCCGAGCGTTTGGATCTATAATAAGAGTGTGCAGTTTGGTTGTTCTTTGCGCTTCAACGAAGAGAAATATCCCACATCGGGAAGACAAACGAGTATTATGTGATTTAAAAAATGAAATACACACTAAAGCAACTGTCTACCTTTGGGTAGGCAGCCCAAAGGTTGGTTTTGCTCGCCCTCACCTTAGAAACCCTCCTTGTCAAGTCCTCCTCAGTCGTAATAATCTGCTATGGGTCTGTGTGAGCTAAGCTTTGTGGTCACGCTAGCCAGTTCACGCCCACGTCAATTGTAGAAGTCTTTTACCAAGTCTGTATCATGTCCTCCTTGCCAGATTTATCCCCGTAGACCGTCAGGTAGTCCACATGTTATAGGTGTCACGTTAGGACCTGATCTATGTTATAGGTGTCACGTTAGGACCTGATCTATCCAGACTAGCAACGTCTAGTCTTGTCTAGATTGACTGCGTCTGAGTTGTGAGGTCAGCAGCGTCTAGTCAGGTGTTTAATGTCCAGTCGGACAGGTCGAATAGATTCGTAGTTCGTGCCCTTCTTAGGGCCCACTGTTCTATAGTGGTCAGATAACACGTGCTAGTTTTCTAGTCTCCTCCAATCCCCACAATGCCTGTCACGGTCCTTGTCAGCTTCCCTGCCATAGGGCAGTTCAGTAGTTGGTGTTATCTACCACCCATAGGTCTCGCAGAGCAAGGACAATGATCTGGACAGGAGGTAGGGATCGCCTAGTAAGATCTAGGTTGTCGGTTCTATCGTGGGTTTCAGTGCCCACCAGATCCATTCGCCATACCACCCACACTTGATCTGTGTCTCATCCAGGTTCAGAAGTCGGGCTACAAAAGAGCCACGATAATTAATAGCTCCAATATCGTGGGTTTCAGTGCCCACCAGATCCATTCGCCATACCACCCACACTTGATCTGTGTCTCATCCAGGTTCAGAAGTCGGGCTACAAAAGAGCCACGATAATTAATAGCTCTGATACCATATTGGAGCTTGGAATAATGCGATGACCTTTGATTAATTATTTGAATAATAAATACAAAGTGTAGGTTATAGTTAGCCCATAGTATCGCTAACTAATAAAATATGCTAACAAACTAATATCTTAACTAATATCTATCGATAAGAAAATGTCGATAAGATTGCAAGAAATAAGTGTTAAGAAAAAATTGAGTATGAGTAGACCATTGATGGGTGGAGGAAACATGAACAGAGAATATTATGGAAGAATGATCAAACGAGACCATACCAGGAATGGTTTCAACAAAATGGACTAAAGGGAGCTGACGAGAAAAAAAAAACTCGCGCTGGTCTGACAACATAGCCCTGTCCAACCTTTTTAAAACTCTTGCGGGGCCTGACTAAAAATTAGACCACGTGAACCACAAATGCTCAGGAAACTGACCCGCAAAGAAATAACCATTGGGATCTAAGATCCCTAGTTTATTTTTCATAAAATACCAAGCATGTCGCTCTCCCGAGGCCCACCTATTGGGGAGCTGACCCATTTTATCATAAGGCTTCTTGACCATATTGAAATCACCACACATCAACCAGACCATGGTAGGTAAGGACAAAGCACACCATCTCCACAGTGCACATCTATCTTGGACCTCATTAGAGGCATAAATATTAATAATCCCGAAGGAAAGACCGCCAACTTCGAGTAGAATCCAAATCGCGTGGTGAGAGGGGTCAGAACCCCATGTGACAAAATTGTTCACCCACCTATTATTAAGCAAAATGATAGTGCCTCTGTTGTCATGATTGTGGTTGGTAGCATACATCTGACTACCATACCATAACATAGAATAAGTAGATTGCAAATTGAAACCTGCCACTTTGACTTCTTGTAAACAATTAAGATCTTGACAACCACAAAGACTAGAACAGGTAGTGAGCTCATCCCAAACCATGTAACGATGAACAAGATCCATCAACCCACGCACATTCCAAGAGAGAAACAACATTAAAAAGAGTCAAGTTGCATACCCCCACTGGCCTCAATCGCATTATCTAACAACAGGTGATAGGGGTTATTCTTGAAGGCGTCCATGGTGGTGGAGGAGAGAGAAGTTTGTTGTCGCTTGTCTAAATGAGCAAGCCACTCACCTCACAGGGGGCTACGAGATCGTCATCCTAAATTTTGAGAGAAACTTCCTTCAGCCCATGCCTCATCTAGAGAACCCAAGGGTACAGTGGACCGAATCCCTTCATCATGGTCTATAGACTCGATGGCCAGAGGAGGAGTGAACAGGGGTTGACTCCATAACTAGCGGCTGCATGGGAGGCTTAGGTGCTAGGGCCTGAGCATATGTGGCCACTGTGTGCCCCGCTTGAGTGGGCTTGCTACCTTTCCCTTTCTTGCGTGAAACCTCAGTCCATTCACCATATTTTGATGGAGGGTGCAGGGTAGTGGGAGATAATACAACACCAACTACTAGGATAGCCGCCTTGGCCTTAAATTTTCCAGCCATCAAGGGGCAATCCTTAATGTGGTGAGAGGCTGACTGGCAGCGGTAACATGTATTAGGGAGGTTGATATACACCACCCGCTAATGAATACAGGTAGAACCAACCTGAATGTCGATATACCCCTTTAGAGTTTTAGCTAGGTCAACCTTGGTACACATTCTCCTGCTAGGCCAAACCGACATGAACAGAGAGGGTTCATCACAGATAAATTCACCAAGGGTGGACACCAAGTTTTTTAGAAAGGGCCAACATGTAGTGGGGAGGTCCGGGAGTTCTACCCAAACAGGCACAACCAGGGAAACATAAATAGAAATCGTAAAATCTTGGCTCCACGATTGAAAAATGAGCAATGAACTATTAATGTAACTAGGACCCTTATTGAGGACCTTCTGGGCTTGATCGGGACTACCAAATTGGAAATGAAAAAACCCTTAGAGAGATTTTGGATATGGTCAACTTGAATCCCATACGAACGCCAATACTACTCAATCCAGTTCCTAAGAACATGCTTAGGGGGAATCCAACCCAAAAAATACCCTATAAGAGTATTTTTTTCAAACCAAGAACATGCCTGATTGAATTCATGTAGAGGAATCACAAAATCGAGGTTCAGAAATACCTCTTGGTACACCTTGGGAATAAATTGTTTGGGTCGTTTGTTCACCTCTGGAGCCATTCCTCTCGTCGTCAGCTTCAGACGAAGTCGAGGGAGGAGAAGTCAACATAATAACACCCACGAAGCAAGCACAACACGAAGGTCAGCACAAGCTCCCAGAGAATGAATAGAAACTACTAGAAACCTTAGGACAACACGCAGCCCGACCTAGAGTCTTAACAATAAAATTTATGTAAAAATAGGTGTTAAAATTTAAATTCTAAGCATAATTAATTATTATTATTATTATTATTATTATTATTATTATTATTATTATAGTTGCGTATATTTTATTTATTGATTGTTAATGATATGTTTAAAAGCAAAAAAAACTCTTATCTTTAGGTAATCACAAAAATTTTAAAACACAAATAAATTATAAATCATAAGCTTTATTTATTTGATTTCATTTTATATAATTTGTTTTAAATGTTTTATTTCCAACCTATATCCTCTCAACAATTTATCAATCTTTTTAATGTGAAAATGAATAATAAAATATTGATGACTTTCACTAGATCTATTTGTGTAGAACACATATTATAGAATATTTGTTAAAATACTTGTGCTTCATGGAATTATTCATGCATCTTGTTGAACTTGTCTCGATAAAGTTGTAAAAAATAAAGACAACCTCTACTAAAATACATAATTTAATATGCCTATATTTTATTTTTAAAAATAATTGTATTTCTATTCTAAGCTTCATTGAAAATGTTTTTCAATTTATGTATTATTATTCTCAATCAACATAACACTTATTCATTGATGAGGTTAACATGTATTTTTCAAGAATTTAGTATAAAAAATATATTAAAATTACTTATACCTTATTTTTACCTAATCACATAGCGGCATAGTGTCATTACAAACGATATCTTGACAATTACATGTTTATAGTTTATAGAAAAAAAAAAAGGAGGGAGTTGAAAGGGACCTTTACAGGCTTCAAATACCATTTATCTTTAGAATTGAAACTTGAGTCCTATTTTTGTATTCAAGTAAGATTTTGAGAGATGTAATTGATTAGGAACTTATTATTGTTTTCCACCTATCACTTGCATTAGGGTTTTTTTTTTAGGTAAGAGTCATTTGAGAACTGTGAATGATCAAGAACTTATTCTTGTTTTCCACCTATCGCTCTTGTTATTAGGATTTTATTTCTGGGTTATAAGCTAATTGTAACATATTACAATAGGGAAGCCAATACTCCTTTTAATTTAGGCTAGCTCCTAAATAGAATGTAACTGAAATGCTTAAGAGTACTTCATATCCATAGTTAATTTAGACCAGCGCCTAAATAGAATGTAACTGAAATGCTTGAGAGTACTTCATATCCATAGCATTGTAATTTTTTCGATCTCAACAATAAAAATTACATATTTTTTCAAGGGCAAAAAATAAAAATTATATGTTTATAGTTTCATAAAATCTCATTCTTAATCTCCACCTTAAAAGTCAATATATTTAATTACTCAAACTCTCATTATTTAATTGAAATTTAAAGTTCATCCATAAAATTAAAATCTTGATTTATGATATAAAAGTCCCCATTCTTAACCTCTTGTATTAAACCTCTAAAATTTTAAATTTTTATTTTTAAATAAACAAACTTTATATTTTAAATTATTCTAAAAATATATATTAAAATAAAAAAAGTATCTTATACCTTTTAAATTATATTTAATGTTATCATCAATGCTTAACTAATACTTTCCATGACACCATAATTATTGATAAAAAAAAAATCTTGATCCAATCTTAAAAGTAAATTACTAAATATAATTTTTAAAAATAAATATTATGAATATATAATTATCACATAAAATCCAAATAAACATACATTATATTTTTGCGGTTGAATTCTTCTTTGTCGAATTTTTGCTTGGCACACGTAATTGCTTTAATAGAAGAGTTGAGTGGTCAATTCATAACTAAATTACGAATAAAAACGCAAAGCTTTGAGAGAAGCGTTTATGGGTAAATTCAAAATTGAGAAAACTAAAGAGTAATTGGCATCCTCCAATGTTTGTGGAAGTTACATATAAGCATTTCTTCTCATAAGAATTTAATTACTATTTTCTTTTATGTATTAATTCTTTAATTTAATTTTTTTTAGGGGTCTTCTTTTCTTGAACATGTTATCAAAATGAAACGCCACAATCTACGGATGAGTGTCTTCGAAATTCTAAAAGTGGAAGGCTTGAGCGGTCAAATTCATGGTTATATGTTTAGAACAAAGTGGACACTGTAGAACAAGTACATCCTATTTATATTTCGATGCCTCGTCAAATTATCATCCTCAATTCCGCTGTAATGTCCGTTTTGCCGGTATTTAGCAGTCCATTAAACTTATTTCGTTTTTTATTGTTGATTTAACGTAGTTCATAATTTATATTATTATCGGAATTTGTAATATCATTTGTCAGAAGATTCAAATCAGACTACCACCCTTAAAATAAGAAATTGTTCTGCACAAAAATCTATAACACCTTGAAATTGAAAGACTGAATCTTATGGGCGTTGAAAAAGGAAATGTCATGGTTACTACCATGATTAGCCCTAGAGAAGAGGGCAAGAAAATATATTTTACAAATAATGATGATGCGCATGGGAAAGCATGTATAAAGGATGTATATTAAAATTATATTTTACAAATAATGATGATGAACATGGGGAAGCATATATAAAGGATCTATATTATAACTATATTTTACAAATAATGATGATGTACATGGGGAAGCATTAATTTGTTTTATATAAAGTAAATTGAAAATGAATATTTAAAAATAAAAAGAAATAAAAATATATTTTTAATATTTTTAAATAAAAATAATATTAAAAAAATTGACAATTAGTATTTATATAATTTAAGTGGTTTAGCAAAGGTTTGAATGAGTTTTAATATCCTAAATATATTTAGGACATACGGTAATATAAAGATATTGTTCAAATAATTTAATATGTGGGTCGTAGAGATTTATCACACTATCCATTTAAAAAAATTAAGGTTGAGATGGGAGGGTGAGGGTGAGGGTGTTGGATTAGGCGTGTTAAATGGGATGGTTTTAATCAGGATTGGGATAGATCTAGATTTTCGAGATCTTTTGAATTTTTAGGGTTGTCGGATGGCGGTATTCTTGTGGTTGGCTGAGTGGAAGTAGTTGGGTGAGATGGTATGGTTGGTTGAATGGGTGTGGTAGGTTGTGTGGGTGTGGTAGGTTGTGTGTTTGTGGAAAGGGTTTTTCTTCGCTAGAAGAGACCATTCTTTGTAGTAGCAGTGTTCTCGCCCTATCCTTGTATTTGTTGTTGGAGTATCCTGTTTCTTGAGGTTTTTTTTTTTTAGTTTCCTTGAAGAGAAAACTTGGCCTGGGTAGGTTTGGATTAGGGTCTTCTTTGGCTATGTATGTTGTTTCTAGGTCTACAATTCCGGAGAACTTGCTGGCCTTTTCTGTTCCTAAAAGGAAGTCATTTCCTATGGTTTGTTTAGTTGTGAGAGGGTCTCTGACCATCAGAAGTTTGGTCGTTGATCCTATATTTGCTTTGTTTGTAAACTTGGGTCTGTTAAGTGGATCTTCAAAGGTTTGGGCAGACTTATGGTTTGGAGTTGTCGAAATTTAGTGTGATCCTAGTCCCAGTTAAGATATTGGATTCAAGCGTTGATGTAAACAAGATTCCAGTGTTGTGTTTCCTTTCTACTGGTCCTAGGTGTGTTTTACCTGTTGTAGAAGATCTTGTGTTTCTTAGGTCCATACAAGCTTTGTTTCCCAAGGTTTATGTGTTGGGCGAGAATACGATCCAAATGTTGATGGTTGAGCCAACCGAAATCTTTGTTGCCTTCAGATCTTAGGTGCTTAGTGATTTTGGCTCTTATCAGACTGTGGGATGAGAAAAGTCCACCTTAGTTTTGGGTTTTTTCCCTTGGACCTCTGTTGCAGGATTTTAAAATTTTGAATTTTAATTTTGAATTTTGAACCAAAAATTTGTAAGAACCTAGATTGTGAAGTAAGTATGGGATTTCAAATAGTTCCTACCATTTGGGGTGTCTTCCTCAAGAGGTTGTTGTGCTTCTTGATTGTGCGATATCTTGGACCCTTTTATTGATGTATTGAGATGCTTGGTAGAAGATTGTGTAGATTTTAGGTCCTTCTCGCAGGTTTTTGTTCATGCCTTCTAGATCTTTTAGCATAGTGTCTTCTATCTTAAATCTAATTGTGGTAAGATCATTAGACTTGAGGTCCTGGTTTGCTACAAACATTATTTTTAAAAGTCATTGGCAAAAGCTTGTCAAAATTGATCATGTAAACCTGTTCGAAGGTAAAATCCATAAACAAGGTTCTTGTTTGTGGGAAAGCTTTGTTTTTGGAAATTGAAATTTGAACCATAGAGTAAAGTTGCAAGGTTAGTATTTAGTACGAGATATTTTATGATACTCCCATATCTTGTAACTTTATTTTATGGTACATAAATAAGTTATATTCCTCCTTTGTACATCTTGCTTGTTCTTATACTCTTTACCTCTCCACTCTTTCTTGTCTCTAGGATTGACTTTGGCTTAATAATCGACCCGCTCAATTCCTCCCAGAACTTATTTTGACGGGGAAAGAGACGTCGAACGGGGTAAACGCCCTTCAAAATTCGAGCTGTCGCGTTTTCGTTGCCGGACTAGCAGACTCGACAGACCAGCAGACTTGACAGTTGTCAGCTTTCTATGCAAACATTTATTTCCACATGGGACACCGTACGACAAATAGTCCACGACTTTAAGACCAATAATCGTCCGCATCTGGACGCCGGCGGCGTGCCAAATGCCACCCCTTGGGTTCGGTCGGTGATCGAAATAAGCCGGTTGTCGGAATATTCTTTTAAGATTATAACCAGAGCCGTGCTCCGCCTTCCTAATTTCGACCATCGAGACAGATAACGGAATCGTACTCCTCATTGTTTTATTATTATTATTAAAGAAGCCGTCTAAGTTAAAATGAGATTCTAAAAGTGGAAGGACTGAGAGGTCAAATTGATGATTATATGTTTAGAGGAAAGCGGACGCGGTACGACAAGTTTATCCTATTTCTATTTCGATGCTTAGCTGTCCAAATTATCATACTTTATTCCGCTGTAATGTCCGTTTTGCCGGCAGAGAAAGCGCCATTAACCAACCTATGAAACACTCAACTCCGCTGACATTCTTTTTTCCTGCATCGAATGCGACACTGACCTACCTATTAAATTATTCAATTCCGCTGTCATCCGTATTTCCGAAAGTGCCTTTAACTTACCTATGAATCGAAAGCGCCATTAAACTACCTATGAAAGCGCGATACCGCCATACTGGACTGGAGGAATGTGAGAAATTGCTCCCAACCTGATTAGGATGCCAACGTGGCCATAAATACCTTCACAAGCATACGTGACATCGGCCACGTGGAAATAGGACTCAGCAGGTTAAAGATTTCACACGTCTACGGATAACATGCGATGAATCATTATACCACTTCCTCTTCATAGCAAATATATTTATTGTTTATATTTGCTACCTTATCCCGTGTAAAGTTTACGCCTTGCTACTAAACATAGAAGAGGACAACTTATGAATAAACTTATGATGATATGGGCCACCCAATAATAAACTTCCAATGTCATGCCAAAAAAATTGCGATTCATTGCCAAACTTTTGGATTAAAAAAAACAAAAATCAGATACGACCCAAAAAATAAATATTTTTTTCCATCCTATTGCTCACTTTACTAAGCTGTAGTTTGACTATGTTATCTTAATCGCAAGGTTGAAATTTTCACCTCCATCTAGTGATGTAAAATAAATAGGCCCAGAGATAACACAACCCTTTGGAATGGGGAATTAGTCTACACAAAATCTATTGCACCTTGAAATTGAAAGACTAAATCTATTGGGAGTTGAAAAAGGAAATTTGATGGTTACTAACATTATTAGCTGTAGTGAAAAGAGCAAGAATATGGTTTTTTCAAATAATGATGATGCACATACATGGGGAAGTACATATAAAGAATGTAGGTTAAAGTCGACACAAAAAATATATATATATTTTTTTATTGTAATCAATAATTATATTTAGTAAAAATATTTTTTATCTCTTTATTGCATAAAGAAATTGGGAATCAATATTGAAAAAACAAAAAAAATTAATTATTTTAAATAAAAATAATATAAAATAAGAAATGAAGTTATTTTATTTTTTCTTCGTAAAATGTCTTGAGAAGTTGATTTCCAAAAATAGGTGCGAATGAATTAAGAGGCTAAAGGATTTCATGTGCAATCCTACTCGGATTTGGGAGGACGCTATATTTCTATTCTTTTTTATTCTCCAAAAGTTGTCAAATTTGTGTTGCAATACGGGACATGGTCTATTGCGGGTTCGATTGCATTTGCTCAATCATGACGACCAAAATTTGACCCTAAAGATGTTTCGCAGGCTAGATATCCTCTCTCGATCAAATTTGTTGCCATGAAATCAGAATTTCAAGGTATGATTTGTTCCATGGCTCAAAGATTTGGACGGATTCTTATTGAACCTTCTTCAGGTATGTCTTTTCGATTTAGCCCAAGGGTGTGTGTAGAAGTTGACCTGCAAAGGAAGTTGCCGAAATGTTTGAAAATCATCACACAGGAAGGGGTAATCTCGCAGGAGGTTCATTATTTAAATTTACCTAATGCCTGTTTTGTATGCTAGTCTCAGGATCACTTAATCCAAGACTGTCCTTTGAGAAAACTTCGGAAGGCAAAAAATGAGAAGGGTGTGACGGGACCCGACTCTTTTATAGCCAGTGGGAAGTTTCAGTCCAACAAGGATACTAATGAGGAGACTCAAGAAATGGAGATGGATGCATGGAACCAGGAAACGGGTAACAAAGAAGACATTGGTTGGAAGTTGGTTCATAAGAGGTGAGAGGTAGAGGATTCACTAGATAGGCCCTCTGAATGTAAGAAGGACTCCTCTTCCTCTAGAGGGAGATCCATAGAGGTTAATGTTGGCTCCAAGGATACTCCTCGGGCTAACAAAATATCAGAGATTGGTAGGAAACTAAATGAAGACTTGGAGGCTACGGAGGGTAAAAAGAATAGCAGAAGCTCAGCTTAAGAAAGAAGTAGATCTCTAGCTGGTAGGTCTACGCAGGTCAACAATCGGTTTGAAGCCCTTAATACTGAAGTTTCTCAATGAAAGTGGACTTCAGTTCGTGGAATGTTAGGGGAATGTCTATTCCCACTAGAAGAAGTTTGATTAGTAATTTTTTGTGTTATGTTAGTGTTGATGTAGTTTGTCTTCAGAAGGTTAAGGTGGATGGCTTTGCTCTCCACAACTGTATGGATAACAGCTGGTCTGGGGCCTGGTGAGCTTCTTCTCGTGACAGAGGTTCTAGGGGGGTGGTCCTTGCTGTCAGGTCTTGGCTAGTTGTGTTGTTTATTGATCAGGGGGAGGACCCATTTGGTAGGATTTGTTGGGCTACTTTCGCGATTGTTGGCTAGGTAATTGGTATTTGTTCTGTTTATGCTCCTAATTCTTCTAGTGAGAGGACTACATTGTGGGATTAGATGCAGATAAATTTACCCAATGCTAATTGGATCATAGGAGGAGATTTTAACATGGTGGAATGGGATGGAGATCGTGAAGGGGGCATGGTGGTTGTATTGCTGGTGCTAAGGACTCTTGGTGCAGCTTGAAGGCTTATTTACAAATATTTGATGTTAATTTCATGTAAAAGTCTCTAGAATCTGGAGGATGGTTCTCTTGGTCTAATAAGAGAAGAGGGGGAGACATAATCATGGCTTGTTTGGATAGGATTTATGTGGATAGAAATGTGTTTACATATATTGGTCGAGGGAGAAGAGCTGTTTTTGTGGATCTTTTGACCTTCGATTTTGATCATTTTCTTATTAGCTCTTCCATTTTCTTTGGTGGAGTTGTTGTGGTGGAAAAGAAACTTTCCTTCAAACTTAATGTTTCTCATCTGGATTCTAAAGCCTACAAGGACCCGATTCATTGTGTTGGGAATTTGGAGCCACGTCTAGTTGGCTTTGGCTGGATTGGTTGGTGGGAAGCGGCTATCAAGCACACTATCAAATTTTTGAGGGGTTGGGGCAGATTGGTTGCTAGGAGAAGGGAAGATTAAAACAGCTGGGGAAGGACTTGGAGGTATCCAGAAGAGACCTTGAAGGTGATTATTTTAATGTTCAGCTTCAAGAGAAAGAAGCTAAGTGTGAACATGAAATCAGGTGCTATGAGGATTACGTTAGCATAGGTGCCCATATTAGAAGCAGAATTCATTGGCTTCAACTAGGAGATGCCCCCTCTCAGTTTTTCTTCAGTCACATTAAAAAGAAAATTGTTGTTGAGAGAATCACTGCTCTTCACATTGTTGATGATAGATTGGTGGAAGATGATGATAGTATCCGAGTTGCTATT
Organism: Wollemia nobilis; assembly: GCA_028583015.1. Classification (NCBI taxonomy): domain Eukaryota; kingdom Viridiplantae; phylum Streptophyta; class Pinopsida; order Araucariales; family Araucariaceae; genus Wollemia; species Wollemia nobilis. The sequence continues at coordinate 1,090,825 of JAQPPZ010000101.1, forward strand.
GAAGATAATTTTTGTAAGATCTTTTCCATTTATCCTTTGAGTCCTGAGGTTTTGGAGGCTAGAGAAGAGTTTAAGAAGTGTGTTCCTAAGAAGGTATATAGTTATGAAAATGATCGTCTAGCTGATTTTTTTCAAAGGATGAATTGTTTGAAGCGCTTAAGAAAATGAAGGATGGCAAATCTCTAGGCCCTGATGGCATTCCTATTGAATTCTACAAAGTTTGTTGGGATACTGTGGGTAATGACTATACTAAGATGATTTATGAAGTGTTTGAGAAAGGCTCCTTTTTTGATATGCTTAATCAAGGTCTAATTAAGCTTATCCTGAAGGCTAACAGGAAAGATACTATGGGGGGATGGAGACCTATCACTCTTTTAAATATTTCCTATAAGATTATGGCTAAGGCATTGGCTCTTTGCTTCAGATATGTTGCTGCTAGGATTGTGAGACGAGAGCAAACATGTTTTATCAAGGGCAGGTGGGCAGAAAGCCATTATGCTTAAGATTGACTTTGACAAAGCCTATGATCGAGTGGATTGGTCGTTTATTTTTAGTATGATAGAATGGGTTGGCTCCAACAAATAGGTAGTAGATAAAATCAAGGTCTTATTTATCTATGCCTCTGCTCAAGTTGTAGTTAACGGTAAGCTCACTAATCAAATAAGTCTTTTCAAGTCCATTAGACAAGGGTGCCCTCTTGCTCCCCTTCTGTTTGTTATCATTGTTGATGCTCTGGGTTATATGTTGGAATCGAAGAGAGGTGCAGGTTTAATCAAAGGGATTGATACTCCTGGAGGTCTTGTTCTGAATAATCATTTTGCGGATGATTCCCTTATTTCTTTTCAGTTGGATGCCTTGTCACTGCAGAATGTCAAAGGTTGCTTGGAGCAGTTTTGCAAAGCCTCTGGAGCCATCATTAGTGAAGAAAAATCAGACTATTTGTTGATTGGTAGTGACACTCTTCCAAATAATTTCTCTCCTGGTTGGCGACGGGTGAAGGATGGCAAAATTGTTAGATACCTTGGAATCTCGTTTGGCAAGGCCCTTTATTTGAAGGGCATGTGGGATTGGTATCTTGAGAGATTTGCAAAGAAAATTATGTTCTGGAAAAATAAGCTCATATCCTTTGCTGGTAGAATAATTATTGTTGAACAAATATTACAAGCTTGTCATCTTTATTATTCTTCATGTTGGTTGCCCAATGTTTCTCAGTTTGGAAGATTGGAAAGGCTTATTACAGGCTTTCTTTGGTCTAATTTCGATGGCTCCAAGAGAATGCCCTCTATCTCTTGGAACTATTGCATTATTCCTAAGGAGGAAGGTGGTCCGGGTCTTTTGGACATTCAGATGCAGGGTAAAGTGTTGGCAGCCACATGGGTGGTCAGAGCATTGGAAGGGGCTGATCCTTGGCAAAGGCTCTTGAGATATAGAATTTAGAACTGTCTTCATGTTGATGGTGTTAAGGGGGATTTTCGTATTGAGGATATTATGGTTCATCCTGTTCAATTTAAAATACATAGTTGTATCCTTATTAAGAGGATATGGGAGGCATGGAAGATGGTTGGCTCTACGGTTTATTGGGCCTATATGGAAGAGCGTAGAGGTTGGGTGCTTCCATATAGGTCTATTTGATTATGGAAAGACAATCGGGTGTATACCTCGAACCTTCCTCGTCTTAGATGTAAGAGGTTGGCTAAGAGAGGAATTAAGAAATGGGTAGATTTGTGGGATTCATGAGCCGTTGATTGGATTAAGTGGGAGGATCTTTGCAATAATTTTAAGATGAAAGCTTTTGACAGGGCTGCTATTGTTCAGATTCATTATCTTATTCCATCTGAACAACAGTATAAGTTAAATGGTGGTTTGCCTAGCCCTATCTGGCGCGATTGGAGGTGGAACTTTCAGGGGAGCATCATTTCTTACAAATCCACTAAGATTTACAAAACTCTATTGCATAAGACTTCTTTGCATATCTTGTTAAATAGACGCTAAGACATTGTCTATCTAGAGAAGAAGTGGAAGAAGAGGCTAAAGCAGGTTTGGAAATTCAGATTATCTGCTCAACTCAAGGTTTTTCTTTGGTTGCTTATTTTCCAAGGTATCCATTGCAAGGCAAGGTTGGCAAGGTGGATGAATATCTCAGACCTCTGCAGTAGTTGTGGCAGAAAAGAAACTGTTAAACATATCTTTTGGGATTGTAGTGTAGCAAGGAATGTTTGGAAAAGATTGAAGTGGACCTATTATCCTATCCTAGGTGATAGGTGGAGTTGGAAATTGGTTCTCTTGGGATATGCCTTTGGCTGCCCTCAACATCTTAGGGGGGTGTGAACTGTTATCAGAGCAACACCTTTGTATGCTATTTGGAAGGCGAAATGTAGTTTAGTTTTTCAAGATGAAGCTATTCCTGCTTTTGGGATTGTGTCTAATGTTGTTATTGATATTTAGTTCCAATGTAGAGCCTTTAAGAAACTTATAATCAAAGATCTCAAAGACTACTCTGCTCAAAACAAATCAAATGATTAGATATCCTTGAGCAAATTTTTGTAATCTACTACAATATCTTATATTTTAACTTTTTGTATTAATATAAACAATATTTAAAAAAAAAAACATTTAAAACTTGACATCAACACTTTTATTCTCTAAACGTAACATTATACCACTTGAATCATAAGAAGGATATTCTCCTTCTTTTTCCCTAGTTAACAACCCATCTCCAAAAATTAGCTACTACATTAATTAAACCTCTTCCTCAAACAATTTAATAAACAATAATAAAAAACTTTGAAAAAATATCATCAAACAAATGAAACATAGAAACTAAAGCTAACACTCTTTCCTCTTCCATCTCGCTTCCTTTATGATACTTTCATATCTTGTAATTTTTTTTTAGATATTTTTTGATATTTTGTAACTTTTTTTTCGGTTATATACGAGAGTTGGTCACAACCACATTATTTTTAGTAATCGATAAGGGCAAGGTTCAAACCATAGGGGTCGCTTCCATCAAACCTATTTCACTTCATTATTGTTGACCCAACCTGAAGGGCACCATAAATCACTTGGGTACCAATAAGTACAAGGTTCAAACCACATGGGCTGCTTCCATCAAACCTATTCCGCTTCATTATTGTTGACCCAACGTAAAGGGGACCACAAATTGCTCGGGTACCGTCATCATCGGTTTAACACGTACTCAAAAGATTCAAATTAGACTAATACCTTTGCAAACAAGTTGCCTCTGAGATTTAAACTTGAGTGTCTTCCTGATAAATGCCCGACCAAACAAACACTTACCAATCCACCTAACCTTCAAAAACTTCATTTCTTCTAACTTTACTTTCTCGTCCATAAATAAATTATATTCCTCCTTTGTACAACTTGCTTGTTCTTATACCCTTCACCTTTGCACCCTTTCTTGTCTCTAGGATTGACTTTGTCTTAATAATTGACCCGCTCATTTCCTCCCTCATTAAACCAGAACGTATTTTGACGGGGAAAGAGACCTCGAACCGGGTAAACGCCCTTCAAAATTTGAGCTGTCGCTTTCGCAAGAAGGTTCACCGCGTTTTCGTTGCCGGACTAGCAGACTCGACAGACCAGCAGACGTGACAGTTGGTTCACCGCGTTTTCGTTGCCGGACTAGCAGACTCGACAGACCAGCAGACGTGACAGTTGTCAGCTTTTTATGCAAGTATTTATTTCCACATGGGACACTGTACGACAAATAGTCTACGACTTTAAGACCAATAATTGTCCGCATCTGGACGCCAGTGACGTGCCCAATGCCACCACTTGGGTTGGGTCGGTGATGGAAATAAGCCGGTTGTCAGAATATTCTTTTAAGATTATAACCAAAGCCGTGCTCTGCCTTCCTAATTTCGACTATCGAACCTCGACTACGGTTATGCATAGTGGCAATATTCGTTAATTGGTCGAATATTAGGATTTTCAAAATTGAAAATTGGTGACGTTGGTCCAGTTGCCTTAAATTTTCAAAACCAATTATTTCTTAGGATCAATTCACCACAATATATATCCAAACATACTCGTTGGAAAGCTCTTTTAAAGCGTGATTTAATGGTGATGTTTTTAAAAACCCTGATTTAATGGTGGTGTTTTTAAAAACCCTGATTTAATGGTGGTGTTTTTATGAAATTATAAGATGATTTAATAGGTCAAAAGTGGCCCCAAATACCAAATATGATCTTACATTTTAGGACTTCAAATACCCAAAATTTTAGTATGAAGATGCTGGCTTTGATTTGCTTAAGATTCTTTATTTTGATTAAGATTCGTTATTCTGATTAAGATCGCCATTTTATCTCGACCATCGAGACAGATAACGGAATCGCACTCCTCACTGTTTTATTATTATTATTAAAGAAGCCGTGTAAGTTAAAATGAAAATCTAAAATTGGAAGGACTGAGCGGTCAAATTCGTGATTATATGTTTAAAGGAAAGTGGACGCGGTACGACAAATATATCCTATTTCTATTTCGATGCTTAGCTGTCAAATTATCGTACTTAATTCCGCTGTAATGTCCGTTTTGCCGGCAGCGAAAGCGCCATTAACGCCATTAACCAACCTATGAAACACTCAACTCCGCTGTCATTCTTTTTTCCTACATCGAATGCGACACTAACCTTACTATTAATTAATCAATTCCGCTGTCATCCGTATTTCCGAAAGTGCCTTTAACTTACCTATGAATCGAAAGCGCCATTAAACTACCTATGAAAGCGCGATACCGCCATACCGGACTGGAGGAATGTGAGAAATTGCTCCCCATCTGTAGGATGCCAACGTGGCCATAAAAGCCTTCACAAGCATACGTGACCTCGGCCACGTGGAAGTAGGACTCAGCAGGTTATAGATTTCACACGTCTACGGATAACATGCGATGAATCATTAGACCACTTCCTCTTCATTGCAAATATATTTATTGTTTATATTTGCTACCTTATCCGGTGTAAAGTTTACGCCTCGCTACTAAACATAGAAGAGTACAGCTTATGGATTAGATCACACCAATGCTTTTATTTGTAGGATAAAAGTCTGGGCCACCCTCTAATAAACTTTCGATTTCATGCCATAAAAATTGATATTCTTATGAGGGTGTTCTACTGGTAAGGATGCCACTTATATTATTTTTGATGTGATCCATGATGTAATCAAATTCAATCCCCATGGTGAATATGTGTAAGAAATATTATTAAAAAAAAAAAAAATTAATATTCATTACCAAAATTTTAAATTTAAAAAAAAATCAGAAATGACAGAAATATATATAAATACATAATTATTTTTCCCCTCATATTGCTCATATTACTTGGTTTTAGTTTGTTTACGTCATCTTAATCGCATAATTACAAGCTTGAAATCCACATCTAGTAAAGTAAAATAAATAGGCCCCGAGATAAGACAACTCTTTGAAATGGGGAATTAGTATGCGCAAAATCTATTGCGTCTTGAAATTGAAAGACTAAATCTATTGGGCGTTGAAAAAGGAAATGTGATGGTTACTGCCATTATTAGCCCTAGGAAGTATATATAAAGGATGTATATTAAAGTTAGACAAAAAAAAAAAAAAATTATGTAATTTTTACTGTAATTAGAAATTCGGTGTGCCCTTGGTTTGGTTCGAGGGAATCTTTTGTTCTTAAAGAGAAAGATGTTAAACAAAAGGTGAGTCAAATATATTATTCATTAATTTTAGTTTTAGGAAGCTAAGTGTTTATATAGGATACAAAATAGAATATAACCAATTTAGACTATTCTTATATTAACTAACGCATTCAAAGGATAGAGGGATAAACTAGAATAGCTATCCTAGGATATTTAGGACTAACCATAAGCTACCATTAGATATTTGAAACAGTAAATATCTACATGGTAAGTAGTAAAAAGTAAATGTAATAATTCATGTAGTATAATGCAATATACAACCTATTTTACCTAGTGGAGTAAAAGGGTAAATATCCCAAAAAATAGAATATTACTCTAACATCCCCCTTATTACATTATTTGGGTAATACATATCATCCTCCTATACAACAATATTTGGGTAAAGTATATAACTGTCCCAATACAGTGAAAAAGATGTCGATATGCTGGTTCTTGCTTTGTCATAGTGCTCCTAAGCAAAAAAATGGGTCATTCCTCACTTTGTCTTCACATCAACGAATGTCCTTATTGTAATCTTATCATCCAACCAAATTGCATGGGTAACCAACCACTGCAATCGCTAGGTGTAGTAGAGTAGATCACTTCATACGAGGTTCATTCGGTTACAATATGAGTTTGCAAAAGATAAGGTAGCTAAGGTGTCGGTTGCTGCCGAAAATGCACCCTTATAAGTTCCCCCCATTATTGCAAAACATGTTGTAATTAAATTTATGAAAGAAGTGTGACTAAGGTGTCGATCGCTACCGAAAATGCACCCTTATAAGTTTTCTTCTCTTTTTACAAAAAATTGTGAAGAAAAGAAATGAATATCCCTCCTTAATTGCAAAAGATGCGCAACTTAAGAAGATTTGTGAAGGATTGTACAAAGATTGCCTCCTAGGCAATTTTTTCACTAGAAAATTCCCTTCTTTTGTTACAAGTACTTCAAACAATGAGAGTTTGTTATTTATGAAGCCTAAAAAGAGGTACAATCACCCCTTTATTGCTAGTACTTAAAACAAAAACTTATGCTATTTATGAAGCCTAAAAAAAGAGAGGAAATGGTGCTTGCTTAAGGTGACAAATTTGCTTTCCCTCTACAATACTGTCTTAGCCAAGAGTACTCTGTGTGCTTTTTCTAAACCAGAATCAGAATCGGAACTAGACACTTCACTAGCAATATTGTCTTTGTTTTGCTTATGTGTTGTGCCTTTGTCTTTCTTGTTTTGCTTATTTTTGAACCAACACCGATTGGTGTCATGGTTGTCCTTTTTACAATGCGAGCAAAACCTCTTTTGAGTTTTCTTTCCCTTACCTTTTGAAGATGATCCTCCCTTTTGAAAGTTTCCTTTCTTCTTATCACCCTAATTGTTTGAGTAAAGTGCATTGTTCGACACTTCATCGCTTTGGAGTTGATTTGCTTCCTTTGTTTGAAGCAAATTGACTAACTCCACAAAGGTGACTGATCTTCATGATACATTAAGGGATGTAATCAACATTTTATAGGATTTGGGAAGAGCCCTCAATATTACTGAAGTCAAAATGGTGTCTTCTACTTTAGCTCCTAAAGCATTGAGCTTAGACTTCAGTTCTGAAACTCTGCAGAGGAAGAGTTCTACTGATTCACCTGAATTTATATAGAGTGTATGAAGTTGTGTTTGAAGGTTTATAACCGTTGATTGATTCTTACCTTCAAAAATGGTATAAAGTGCATCCCATGCATCTTTACCAGTTTTAGATTCACTTACGTGAGGCTGGATCTCATCAGTAGTAGCTAGGAGTATCAACATGAGAAGACGATTGTTCTTTTTGTCCCATGCTTTTTGATCTTCTCCTGCTGATGCAAGTCTTGATTCAGTGCCATCTACTAAATCTCACATTTCCTCTTCAGTCAGGATGGCTTTCATCTTAGTTTTCCATGCTGAATAGTTAGGACCTTTAAGCAATTGTGTATCATTTAAGTATTTGTTGATAGTTGCCATAATGAAGGTCCTACAATTTGCACTAAGATGGATCTTTCTTTCACTCTTAAGTGGTATTTAATGGCACATGCCTGAAAATCCTCTTGAAGAGAAATAATCAGTTTGAGGAAATTAAGCCAAACAAATAGAGTGAATTAGGGGTTTTTGTTTGTAGGAGAGAATATCAAGTGAATATTGGCTTTAAATATGTGCAATGGTTAACACAAATTTATTGTGAAATTTTGGGGTTGAGTGTTCTTGATTTTATGACTTATAATTGCAAAAGAAATAATGCAATAATCAAACAAGAATACCCAAAAAAATCTTATAACTTAGGTGTTGGATGCAACAAAAAATGCACCTAATTTGCCAATGAACGTGTCGAGTAAAATCGAAAATGCACCTTTTAATTTTTACAACAAAATATAAATGTGTGTTGTGCAAAAAATTGATATGTTTTTGTCTCCTCCTTGTCTTACAATTTTGCAAATAATGTGACAATAAACAATTGCCTATCTTTTCTGATTTTGCAAAATAAACAAGTTTGATTTGTTTTAAGTGCTCCTCACTTTTGTGTTACAATTTTGCAAAGAAGATCAATTTCTTATCTTTCCCCCTTTATTTACAAAATTAACAAAACTAGCACTCCTTCCAAGACAAGTCGACACACGACCCGCGTTTGAAAGGCTTCTAGAACCAGTCGACACACGACGTGGTTTTCAAAGTGCCCTTTAGTATTCAATATTCAAAAATGGGAGGTGCTTCTGGATCAAATGGTTCTCTAATCCGCATAGGACCGTAGCTACGATCCAATCCCTTCCAAGGATCTGTGTAGAAATTGAATCTGGGCAAACTCTTGCGATGTCGTCTAAGCATCCACCAAAAATTGGACAATTAACCGCTACAAGAAATAATTAAAATCCATTTGAATAGTGACATTATCCATGATTTCTAGCTACAAGAAATATTTGAAATTCATTTGAAGACTATTGGTTTTATCATCAACCTATTTTACAAATTTATGTCATATGATACTCAAATGATCATCCAATTCCTAAATGGTGGTTCTATCGGTGCTTGTTGGTGGGTCATGTAACCTTGTAACTCATGTTTACATACCATTGAATTAAATTCTTCAAACTTGGATATTTTAAAATCTATACCAAACTCCCCTCAAATGGTCATCAACCTCTTCAATGGCTTAAAATAATGGTTTAATTAGTCATATTTGTGGGCCATGTAACCATATAACTCATCTTTATAATTCATATAATAACATACTTAGATCTTATACACATTACAATTTTTTTTATCAAATTTCATTTAAGTGGTCATCAACATCCTATCTAACCCTAAATAGCGGTTTTGTTAGTATTTATTTGTGTATCATGTAATGCTACAAATAATGTAAGTAGAATATGTCTAATGAAAATTTTTATGCAATATCAATGTCTAATGAGAGTTTGTTGATATTATATGCAATATCAATTATGCCATATTTAATATCATGTTATATTGATATATTTGATTCAATGTGAAACCTCCTTATTATACATACTTTAACACATTTCATATGGGGAACACATCAATGAAAGGTGTTTGTGTTGCTTTACCTATGAATATAAATTTTCAATTCATGGTTGAACAAAACATGTGCATGTTTTTATAAAATGTAAGTCATGATGTACCTGGGCTCCTTTTCATACCTAAGCACTTTAAAAAAAAAATTAATATACAGATACATAGGGGAGTTGGTTACAACCACACTATTTTTGGTAACTGTCAAGTGTAGGGTTCAAACCACAGGGGCTGCTCCCAACAAGCCTATTCTACCTCGTTATTGTTGACCCGGTGTGAGGTGGACCATCAATAGCTTGAGATTTATACCATCCTCATTAGTGTGGTGTGCAATTTTAATATTGTACAATGGTTTTTAATTTTTCTACATAAATAGTTACGTTGTTGCACTCACAAAGTACAAAGATGTAACTTTACCATTTAAGGTGATAAGTAATGTAACTTCTTATCATATATATATAACTTATATGATAAAACTTATTATATAAGGGTTTGTTAGAGCTTTTATATATTTTATAAAATTTAAATTTAATGAAGGTTGGTGAAATTTATTCATGCAATTTAAATTAAAATGGATTATAATTAATTTATTTTAATGTAAAGCCTAGGTTTTGGATAATCTCAAGGCATCTTGTTCTATGTTTATTTCCAATTTTGACTTCATGACAATTTTGAAAATTCAATTTTAAAGCTTTTTAGGGGATTAACATTCAAAATTAGGCTTCACATTTACTATTTATATTACACATCCTCTTTAAGTCGGTTGGGGAAATATAGAAAGTATCACTATTTAATATGTTCAAATTTACAACCCCACCAAATCAAAATCTCAAACCACTCATATCCATTTTATTTCACTTAGAACTTGAAATATTCAAATTTTGAAATAAGGATCTCATAACCCCCTTACTAAGACTTATATATGCTCAAGAGACTTTGCCACCTAAGACACATATGCATAGTCACACATGTCATTCACCCATCCACTCATTTAGGTGATTCACTACACTTTCCTTCCTATATTTTGTTTTGTGATTGAATTTTCCAGCTTGATTGTATAAGGATCTAATTGAGGTAGATCCCTAAAGTGTGATTCACTACACTTTCCTTTCTATATTTTATCTTGTGATTAAATTTTCCATATTGATCGTACAAGGGCCTAATTTAGGTAGATCCTTGATGTGATGTGTGATTCACTACACTTTCCTTCCTATATTTTGTTTTGTGATTGAATTTTCCAGCTTAATTGTACCAGGGCCTAATTGAGGTAGATCTCTAACGTATTGTTATTATTTTTTTGTTGTAGACTTATGAAGATGTTCTTCTCTTCTAAGACACTTTGTTTTCACTACTTCGTGATAAAAAAACACCTTGTGGGTGCAAGATGTGCATTGAAGAAATGACATCAACATTGTTTGATAAATACCTAGGGATAAGCACAAACATGTCAAGTTGGTAAACCTTGAGGTTTGAACCATAGATTGCCTCCTAATATATCTACTTGTTGATTAAGTCATAGGATTAGATCTATTTACAACCCTAGTATACTCATAGACACCCTAGAAAGCCTAGGAAAACCTTGTCTAACCTCAACATCTCCCTTTTTTCTTTTGTCATATATCACTAGCAAAAGCATCACATAAATCATGAAAGCGTCGCTATATCAAAGTGTGAGAGCATCATCTATCTACAATTGACTCTCTCCTTGAGGACACAAGATTTTCTCAAACCAAGGTCATAACGAATGTCTTAATACCCTTTATTCTATTTATCATATTAATTTCATGATTTTTTTTAAAAATGTTGGTCGTTTCATCATTAAAGCACATGATTACAATAAGCGGGTGGATAAACACACCTCCAGTAGGGTCCCTAATAATTGACCTAGGGAACAAAAGCACTCCTTATCAATTAACATTCTAATTAAAACGATTTTAAACACCAAATTTATATAAATACTAGGTTCTGACCTTATTTCAAAACATCTTCTAAATTAATGAATTATTTGGTGAATGTTAGAAGCTTTTCTCAAATTATTTTTTCTCCTAATACAAGGTGCTAGGACTTTTCTAAGGAAATCTAAAACTTGATATCACCAACCCTTTTATTCTCACATTATACCACTTGACTCATCAAAAATTCGTTAGCACATTAATTAAACCTCTACCTCAAACAATTTAGTAAATAACAATAATCAAAAACTTCGAAAAATATCATCAAACAAATGAAATATAAAAACTAAAAGTTACCACTTCACTTCCTTTAGTAGGAGATATTTTACTGATACTATCATATCTTGTAACTTTATAGTGCATAAATAAATTATATTCCTCCTTTGTCCATCTTGCTTGTTCTTGTCTCTAGGATTGACTTCGTCTTAATATTCGACCCGCTCATTTCCTCTCTCTTTAAACTCGTACGTGTTTTGACGGGGAAAGACGTCGAACGGGGTAAACGACCTTCAAAATTCGAGCTGTCGCTTTCGCAAGAAGGTTCACCGCGTTTTCGTTGCCGGCCTAGCAGACTCGACAGACCAGCAGACGTGACAGTTGTCAGCTTTTTATGCAACCATTTATTTCCGCACGGGACACTCTACGACAAATAGTCTACGACTTTAAGACCAATAATCCTCTGCATCTGGACGCCGGCGACGTGCCAAATGCCACTACTCGGGTTGGGTCGGTGATCGAAATAAGCAGGTTGTAGGAATATTCTTTTAAGATTATAACCAGATCCCTGCTCCGTCTTCATAATTTCGACTATCGAGTCTCGACCATCAAGACAGATAACGGAATCGTACTCCTCATTGTTTTTATTATTATTATTTTAAAGAAGCCGTCTAAGTTAAAATGAAATTCTAAAAGTGGAAGGATTGAAAGGTCAAATTCATGATTATATGTTTAGAGGAAAGTGGACGCGGTACGACAAATATATCCTATTTCTATTTCGATGCTTAGCTGTCAAATTATCATACTTAATTCCGCTGTAATGTACGTTTTGCCGGCAGCGAAAGCGCGATTAACGCCATTAACCAACTTATGAAATACTCAACTCCGCTGTCAATCTTTTTTCCTGCATCGAATGAGACACTAACGTACCTATTAAATAATCAATTCCGGTGTCTTCCGTTTGTCCGAAAGTGCCTTTAACTTACCTATGAATCGAAAGCGCCATTAAACTACCTATGAAAGCGCGATACCGCCAGACCGGACTGGATGAGTGTGAGAAATTGCTCCCAACCTGATTAGGATGCAAACGTGGCCATAAAAACCTTCACAAGCATACGTGACCTCGGCCACGTGGAAGTAGGACTCACCAGTTTATAGATTTTTTTGATATGTAGGGGAATTGGTAACTTTTTTCTTTTTGAACGGCCACGTGGAAGTAGGACTCAGCAGTTAATAGATTTTTTTTTTTGATAAGTAGGGGAATTGGTAACCGTCTTTTCTTTTTGAACAACTAGTCAAAAGGTCAAATCATGTTACCTCCGGTCTTAGCATCAAATCATGGAGCTACCATTATAACCTCTACCACGCTTTGATACATAGGGAAATTGGTAACTACCTTTACTTTTTGAACAACTGATCAAAGGGTCAAATCACATTACCTCCGAACGTAGTGTCAAATCATGGAGCTACCACTACCTCGCATACCTCGCCTCAATACATAGGTGAATTGGTAGCTGCGTTTCCTTTTTAACAACTGGTCAAAGGGTCAAATCACATTACCTCCGGTCAAATCATGGAGCTACCACTACCTCGTCTTGATACATAGGGGAATTGATAACTGCCTTTCCTTTTTGAACAATTGGTCAAAGGGTCAAATCACATTACCTCCGGTCGTAGCATCAAATCATGGAGCTACCACTATAACCTCTACCTTGCCTCGGTAAACACATCCCGGAGTGAGGAAGACCCCTGGTGACTCAGGGTCGGTACCGCCATCACCAAGCGGATGCACACTTAGTAGATTCTAGTTTGTCCTAGAATAGGCATACCTGCGAAGTTTAAACCTAGGTCTTCTCTGACAAGTGCCCAACGTCTTACCAATTCACGTGGACGTCTACATGTGATGAATCATTAGGCCACTTCCTCTTCATAGCAAATATATATATTTTTTGTTTGTATTTGCTACCTTATTCGGTGTAAAGTTTACGCCTTGCTACCAAACATAGAAGAGTACAACTTATGAATAAACTTGTGATTACACCAATGCTTTTATCTAAAGGACAAAAACCTGTGCCACCCAATAATAAACTTCCAAAGTCATGCCAAAAAAAATTGAGATTCATTGCCAAACTTTTGGATTAAAAAAAAAAAACAAAATCAGATACGACCCAAAAATAAATAAATAAATATTTTTTTCCATCGTATCGTTGACTTTACTAAGCTGTAGTTTGACTATGTTATCTTAATTGCATAATTTAGAAGGTTGAAATTTTCACCTCCATCTAGTAAAGTAAAATAAATAGGCCGAGAGATAACACAACCCTTTGGAATGGGGAATTAGTCTACACAAAATCTATTGCACCTTGAAATTGAAAGATTAAATCTATTGGGCGTTGAAAAAAAGAAATTTAATGGTTACTACCATTATTAGCCCTAGTGAAAAGAGCAAGAATATGGAATTTTCAAATAATGATGATGCACATGGGGAAGTATATATAAAGAAGGTATGTTAAAGTAGACACAAACAATCTATATAATTTGTTTTTTATTGGAATCAACAATTATATTTAATAAAAATAATTTCTATTTTATTATTGCATAAAAAAATTGAAAATCAATATTAAAAAGAATAAAAAAAATTAAATATTTTAAATAATAATATAAAATAAAATCGATAATTAGTTTTTAGATTATTTAAGTGGCTTAAATAATTATATAATAAATAAGGTTTTAATATTATAAATGGATGTAGAAAATACATCAAATGTAATATGGAGAAACTTTAGTTAGTTAGTTATGATGTTGATTTTACCCCCAAGGGTTAGGTGGATTGGTAACTGCAGGTGTGGTTGGGCACTTACCAAGAAGAGACCTAGGTTCAAACCTTGGGGGGAAGCCAACCTTTTGCAAAGGTAGTAGTCTACTCCAAATTCTCTGAGTGTGCGCCATATTGATGATGATGGTATGAACCTCGAGCGACCAGTGGTCCCCATATCACGTCGGGTCAACAAGAACGAGATGGATAGGTTTGTTGGGAGTAGTCCCTGTGGTTTGAACCTTGCATTGACCAATTACTAAAAATAGTGGTTGTAACCAACTCTCCTATGTAATAAAAAAAGGTTATCTTTGTTGATTTTTATTTTTATGGAGAAAAAGGGGTTGTTCTTGAGTCTTTATCCTTGAGAAATCACAACTCTCTTCTTTAGAGAATTTATAAATAAATTTAATTCTTGTTTCAATTGATTTGATATAATCCTTGTGATACATCACAATGGTATGTCTTTGGGCTCTCATCTAGGAGACCTGAGTTCAAATTGTTGAGAAATGTAGCTTGGACAGGAACTTCTTGCATAGGTTTCAGTATGAACGTGCGAGAAATTTCTAATTCTATTTTGAAATTCACTTAAGTGATTTTCTATTTTTAAGTTCACTTAAGTGATTCTATTTTGTAATTCACTTAAGTGATTCTATTTTGAAAATCACTTAAGTGATTTTCTATTTTCACGTTCACTTAAGTGATTCTATTTTGTAATTCGCATAAGTGATTCTATTTTGATATTCACTTAATTGATTTTCTATTTTCAAGTTCACTTAAGTGATTCTATTTTGTAATTCACTTAAGTGATTCTATTTTGATATTCACTTAAGTTATTTTCTATTTTCAAGTTCACTTAAGTGAATCTATTTTGTAATTCACTTAAGTGATTCTATTTTGATATTCACTTAAGTGATTTTCTATTTTTAACCTTACATCTCAAGATGAGATTATATCTAATCTTAGGGTTAGAGAGATTAGGGTTACCTTTTTTAAGGATAAAAGGAGAAGATCAAGAGTGTTTTAAACACAAAAAAGAATGGGAGGGGAACAAATTGTTGAAGGAAAAATACAAGCTTAGGAGGAGAAGAACAATGATTGCTAACTCGAAAAGCAGCAAGAGAGCAAAAGTGTTCTGTTGTAGTTGTAGCCTCTTTTATTTGTAATATTTTAGGTTCAGAAATATATTTAACTTATGTTGTTCACGTTGTTTATTTTTTCCAGCCATATGTGTGATTGTTGCATGTTTGAATAAATTATTCTCAAATCTAATTTTTTAAAAATAATATAGGACAAGAGTTATCTAGGGTTTAGAAAATTTACATGGTATTAGAGCTAGGTTATATTATTAAGATCCTCAAGGGTTTACAACAATAGATCACTACTGGATATTAAAAAAAAATAGCAGTTAGGGTTTCAAGCAAAAAAAAATAGCAATTAGGGTTTCATATTTTTTTTGGCTTGAAGGACTAAGCTTATTTGCAGGACTATTTTTTTTAGTCATTAATATTTTAGTAGATCTCAGAAATGGTAGCAGCTAGCCTCAGATTTGAGGATAGATTGAAATGTGCCTCCAATTTTTTGCCCTAGAAAGTTAGGGTAATGTTCTTATTGGAAGAGAATGATCTTTGGGATATTATCAAGGATGATGTGACTTTACCTACATATCCACAACAATTGGCAGCTCACAAAAAGAAGGAAGTGAAGGCCAAGCGGATGATATTGGATGTAGTAAAGGATCATCTGATTCCTTACAGATCTGAGAAGACTAAGGCAAAGGAAATATTTGATGCCCTGGTTAGCCTCTACCAGAGCAAGAACATAAATAGAAAGATGATATTGTGGAACAAACTCATATCTATGGAGATGAATAGATATGACACCATTACCAATTACTTGATGAAGATCACGTAAATTTGTGATCAACTGGCAGAAGTAGGGTAGAAGGTTGAAGACATAGAGTTGGTGAACGTGACATTTAATGGTTTCTCAGCTTCATGGGAACCATTTTTCAAAGGCATTTGTGCTTTTGAGAACCTTACCAAATTTGAGAAATAGTGAGATGATTTCATCCAGGAGGAGACTCAGATGGAGTCAAAGACTAGCAAGAAAGGTGGTGACGATAACTTAGCTCTTTTTGGGTAAACCAAGAAGGGCAAAGGTAAAGGACCCAACAAGGATACGATAAAGAATGAGGAGTCAACCTCATAGTCAGGGAAGGACTTAAGCAATATCAAGTGCTTCATTTGTCATAAGCATGACCATTATGCATCACAATGTCCAGAAAATAAGGGTAAAGGGAAGTAACAGTAGATGCAGTTAGCAGCCTCTATAGAAACTCAGATGAGTGAGTTTACTATAAAATTTGAGAAGGATTTCTCATTTGTCTCTTGCCTTTCTACCAAAACAGTTCCAAAAATGCTTGGTATGTGGATAGTGATACATCTTGGCACATGACATCATCCCGACAATTTTTTACTAGTCTAGAAGAGCAGGACTCAGGGGTTCAGGTTGAGCTTGGTGATGATACCAAATATCCAGTTGTAGGAATTGATACCATTCCTTTTTGAATCCAGTCAGGGAAATATTTAGACTTTGATGATGTTTTGTTTGTTCCAGGTCTCAGGAAGAACTTTCTTTTAGTTTCGATTATGGAGGATAAGGGTTATGCAGTGGAGTTCAAGAACCAACATGTCCTTATTAGACCAAAAGAATATAACCTAGAAACAACATAAGTAATAGGGATTAGAGAAGTCAGTCTATACAAGTTGTAGGGTGAACTTGTTTGAGCCCTAGTTCATAGCAGTAACAACTTGTGCAAGTTGTGGCACAAAAGGATGGGGTACCTGCATCATAGAGCGTTGCCTATTTTGAGGGAGATAGTAATAGGTCTTCCAGAGTTCAACATTGAGCAATAGGGAGTATGCATAGGGTGCACGCTTGGTAAGCATACCAAGGTTGTTTTCCCAAATAGCGAGCATAGGTCTAAGAAGATACTAGATCTAGTACATTCGGATGTTTGTGGACCGATGTTAGTAGCATCAATTTTAGGTACCATGTACTATGTTTTCTTTATTGATTATTTCTCTCGCAAGACATGTATCTACTTATTAAAGACCAAGGATGAAGTCTTTATCAGGTTTCAAGAGTTCAAAGCTCTATTTGAGAACCAAACAAAGAAGAATATCAAGATCTTGAGATCAGACAATGGGGGTGAATATACCTCCAAGGAGTTCGATGGTTTTTGCAAGTAGACGGGAATAAAGAGGGAGATAACTATTCCATACAACCCACAATAGAATGGGATTGCAGAGTGAAAGATAGATCCATCATAGGGATTCTAGGTCCATGATTCATGACCAGGGCTTACCGATGTTTCTTTGGATAGAAGCATGCAACACAATAGCCTACATCCATAACAAGTGCCCTCATAGGATCTTGGAGGACAAGACACTAGAGGAGGCTTTCACTGGTGTGAAACCAGAGATGAGTCATTTTTGCATCTTTGAATGTGCAATTTATATCCATGTTCTAGTAGATAAGAGGACCAAGTTGGAGCCCTCCAGTAGGAAGATTTTATTTGTAGGATATAGTGAGACTTCAAAAGCTTACAGGGTTTATATTTCAAATAAGAGGAAGACAGTAGTGAGCAAGGATGTAAATTTTGAGGAGGACGTTGCATCTAGGAAGTCCCATGAGCCTATTATAGTGATAGAAAATGAGGAGCAAGAGGCTTCAAAGATTGAGCCAGGGTCACCAAAGACACCAGTGGTTTCTAGTTTAGAACAACAACCTTCAGGTGAGGAGGTGGATACATTAGCCCCTTCTAGTTCTATCAGGAGACCTCAATGGCTTACATAGACATTGAGAAATGCTGAGGAGTATGTTGAGGCTCCTAGCAGCATGATTAGGGAGAGAAGACCTCCAAGAAAGTTTTCAAGCTACATGATATTGATGAGTAACATCATAAATTTAGAGCCTACCAATTTTTAAGAGGCAACAAACCAACAGGTTTGGTGGGATACCATGGTGGAGTACACCTCCATCATGAAGAATGATGTTTGGGACATAGTGCCAAGACCGGAGGGGAAGTCAGTTGTGAGTTCCAAGTGGCTCTAAAAAATTAAGCATGCTGCAGATGGCAACATCGAGAAGTTCAGGTAAGGTTTGTGGCGAGAGGGTTCTCCTCGAAAGAGGAAGTGGACTATGAGGAGACTTTTGTTCCACTCACCAAATACACTTCCAGTAGAGCAGTTATAGCTTCATCTATGGGATGGCTGATTCATCAAATGGATGTGAAGACAACTTTCCTTAATGGGATCATTGAGGAAGAAGTGTACATAGAGTAGTCTCAGGGCTTTGAGATAAATGGGAAGGAGGCCCATGTTTGTAGGCTAAAGAAATCCTTATATGGACTCAACAGGCACCGAGAGCATGGTATTCTAGGATAGATGGATACTTGTAGAGTGTGGGCTTCACCAAAAGTGATGCAGATCCTAATCTATATTACATATTTGTTGGGACTGATCTACTCATTTTGGTGCTATATGTAGATGATTTGGTTCTTACAAGTGCAGAGAAGCTCATTGCAGGGTGTAAAGCAGATATGGTAGTTGAGTTCGAGATGAAGGACATTGGCATGATGCATTACTTCTTATGTTTGGAGGTTTGGTAGATACCAAGGGAGATATTCCTTGAGCAGGATAAGTATGCAGTTGAGATCCTGAAGAGGTTTCAAATGGAGGACTACAAACCTATGACCACACCTATGATCACTAATCTGAAGAAGGTGATAACTTTAGATTCAAAATTGGTGGACCCTATGTTGTACAGGAAACTGATAGGATCCTTGATGTATTTGGTCAATACTCGACCATATATATATTTTACAGTGAACACCTTGAGTCTGTTCATGGTGGAGCCAAGGTAGGAGTATTGGGTAGAAAAAAAACATGTGCTCAGATACTTAAGGGGTATAATGGAGTATGGTATACGATATCTTAGAGATGGTGAAGTGAGGTTGCAGGGGTATGCATAATCAGAGTGGGTAGGCAATATAGCAGATAGGAAGAGCACCTCAGGATGCTGCTTTAGCTTGGGATCAAGAATGATATCCTGGTTCAGCAGGAAGCAAACTTTTGTGGCACTTAGCTCAATAAAGGCCAAATACATGGTAGCCAGTATTGCTAGTTATGAGGCCATCTAGCTTTACAAGTTGCTTACAGTATTTATTGATCAAGAGTTGGATCCCACGGTAATATACTGTGATAATCAGAGTTGTATCAAACTCTCTGAGAATCCAGTATTTCATGACAAGTACAAACACATCAACATCAAATATCACTTCATACGAGACAAGATTTAGAAGGGAGTTGTAAAGCTCCAGTATATTCCCACAAATCAATAGGTAGCTAATATTTTGACCAAGCCCTTGGTGAAGGGAAGTTTGAAGCATTCAGAGACAAACTTGTATTGGTGCAGAATTCCTTCCTCGCTAAGAGGTAGTGTTGAGAAAGGTAGATCGGATAAGAACTTCTTGCACATGCTTCAGTATTAACATGCTAAAAGTGGTTCGAGACATTTCTAATTCTATTTTGAAATTCACTTGAGTGATTTTCTATTTTTAAGTTCACTTAAGTGATTCTATTTTGTAATTCACTTAAGTGATTCTATTTTGAAATTCACTTAAGTGATTTTCTATTTTCAAGTTCACTTAAGTGATTCTATTTTGTAATTCACTTAAGTGATTCTATTTTGATATTCACTTAAGTGATTTTCTATTTTTAACCTTACATCTCAAGATGAGATGAGATCTAATCTTAGGGTTAGAGAGATTAGGGTTACATTTTTCAAGGATAAAAGGAGGATATCAAGAGTATTTTAAACACAGAAAAGAATCGAAGGAGAACAAATTATTGAAGGAAAAATACAAGCTTAGGAGGAGAAGAACAATGATTACTGGCTAGAAAAGTAGCAAGAGAGCATAAGTGTTCTGTTATAGCTGTAGCCTCTTTTATTTATAATATTTCAGGTTCAAAAATATTTTTAACTTCTACTATTCACGTTATTTATTTTTTCCAGCCATTTGTGTGATTGTTGCATGTTTGAATAAAATATTCTCAGATCTGATTTATTTTAAAATAATATAGGACAACAATTATCTAGGGTTTCAATTGAGTTGATATAATCCGTGTGATACATCACAATGGTATGTATTTGGGCTCTCATTTAGGAGACCTAAGTTCAAACCACGATGAGGGTGTGTATAAAAAAAAATATTGAGTTGTTATACCTAGATACCTATGTCATTTTTCAAAATAAGTCTAGATTCTTAATTATATTTTTTGGATCTTCAATTTTCTTTGTAAATACAAATATTCCAAAATTCAACATTCTTCTTGATATTTTCCTATAACAACCTTCACAATATCAAAACTCCACTTCTACTATCTACATAATACATCTTAGTAGAGTAATATTTCAAAAATTTCATGTTATCATAATCCACTTTTCTAGATCTGGACTATTAGTTTCCTTCCTAAAGCATAAGTGCAACCACAAGAAATGTAATAAATAGTTTATAGGAAAACATATTAATGTTACAAAATACAATAAATTTACCAATGGAAAACATTAAATTAAATCTTAATCATTATCTGATTCAAACAATCAATATTTTCTTGTCAGCTTCAACTAAACTTACTACTTCCTCTAACCATGGAAAAAAGAATTTTACTTCATGGTCCTCTATTTAAACCCCTCTATTGATGAGCCCATTTGCACATTTGTTCCCTTCCCTTAATGTATGTGTAAACCTAATTTATTCAAACTCTGTAGCAAGATCTCATATTTTTGTAATGATCTCTTGTATGTTCCATGGAGCCTTTGATTTCCTTAAAATTACATTTATTACTATTAGTGATTCGCATTCCATCCATACTCTAGTACATTTCATTCTTTTGTATATTTTAACCCTTCCAAAGTTGCCCCAATTTCAACTTCATTATTTGTCTTAAGTCCACTATTGAAAGCGTAATGTGACAAAATCTCACCCCTATTATTTCTAATTATTCCTCCTCCTATTGGTCTTGAAATTCCTTTAGATGCTCCATCAAAATTCAATTTGATTAACTCCACTTTCGATGGTTTCCACTTTATATTATTTCCCTTCCTTTTGTTTCTCTTGTACCCAACATCATAATTCTATTTGATGACTTGACTCCATCTATCAAGAATCTCTACTTCAAGATTAGGGATTGGGTGAGATAATAGAGTTGGTTTAGACTCCTCTATGGCTAAACAAATATTCATTTTCATTACCTCTAAACTACTTCAATTTTTAAAAAATATTATTATGTTCCTTTCCAGCCATACGGTCCAAAGTATTGTATCTTTCAATGTATCCTAAATTGTTTGTAATGCCTTAATTTTAAAAGTGCTCCACAATTGCTTTAACCATTCTTTAATTCTACCATTCATTACCATGCATTTACCAAACATATTAAGAATTCACCTCCATAGTTACCAAACTATTAAACAACATCTCAAGAGATGGTCTATACTCTCCTACTTTTTACATAAAACACATTGTAAGGGGCCATGAAAATCCCTTTTCATTAGGTTATCCCAAGATCAAATTTCTTATGACCTCCTAGTCATATAAAATTTTTAACTTTTGCAATGTTCGGGTTAGTTTCTTACTATGTATTCTCTTGAGCCATTCGATTCCCAAATCAATTTATCCTCAATTCCCCTCAGAATAATCACTATTGTTATCTTTATGCTCAACTACCTCCTAGAAAAAATGTCTGGTATACTTATAGAAAAATATTCTTTCCATTTGTATATTCCTTCTTGATCCTTGTACGTAATATTTTAAACCTACCACCATATTTATCGTAAAAAAATCTCATCCATGGTTTCAAAATTGGATCTAGATTGAATGGTTTTTTATCACACCAAGTATCCATCCAAATAGAGATTTTTTCTCTAGTTCCCACCACCCATATTAGAGCTTTAATTACTAGATCAATTGATTTTTTTAAAACTATTCCATAGTGCAAAACCATCTGGTAGTGAGAATGTAATAAAGATTAAGCTTGGGTGTTTGGGCTCAATGTACTTAGAATAATTCTTGCTCATTATCTTTGACTCTCTTAGTTCAATCTCCAAACTATTTTCCCCTTAGAGCTAAGTTTGCATCCGTAAGACTCTTAAACCAAGACCTCCCCTAGTTTTATCATCACACACCTTGCTCCATTTCACCAAAGAAAATTTTCTTTTATCATGTAATCTTGACCACAAAAATAATTGCATAATATATATTAAAATTTTTCTACTATTTTTGGCATGTTATACAAGGATATATAATATGTTGGAATGACCTATAAGATTGATTTAATTAGCTACACTCTTACTACTAATGATTGAATATTTTAATGCTATGTAGAAGAGACAAAGGAACCTCTACTAGCTTGCACAAGATGAAATATTATGAGATTGAATACAAAATAAGATGGCTAGAATTTTTGATTTATTGTAGCAATAACATGGACTAAAAAATTAGCAATCAATGGCCAAATCCATAATATGATTAGACTTGCAAAGAGCAAAGATAATAAACCATAAATGGTAAATAAATCTTATTCATCCAATGGCTGAATCAAAGTGAAAAAAATGCAATTATAGAAGAGCTTCAACACACCAACTGTATGGGAAAAAGGTAAAAAAATATGATAATATTTTTTTGCTCTCAACTTGTATTCTGAAATATCTCTGACAATAATGAAGAGAAAAAGGTAAAAATACCCAAAATTCCAATGCCCAGGTATGCTTGGAATATCCTAAAATTATCAACTAGTTATGAGCATCATGCAAGATGCTTTATTGGATATGCTAAAAAAATAGTTCCTAAATTAAAGCATGTGCATGTGCATAGTTAACTAACAAAATCCTAAATCATAGGATAATTATTAGGAGCAACTTATGCATTACAACTTCCACTATGACTAGTTAGCTACAAAAGATCCTAAATTTTAGGAGTGATCAAAGGGGCAAATTTTAGAGTTAAATAATGAATAAATCCTCCTAAAATATGGCCGCACAATATTTGGATAATTTGAGAAATATTTTTTTTTAAAAATTAATTAAATTCGCATTTAAGAAAAAGTGCCAAAATAGAGGAAATTACCTCCTAAAATGTAGGATATGGTTCCAAAACTCTTGGAATGCTCCAAAAAACATGGTGTGAAGCATTAGAAATCAAATTTTCTTCATTTTGCATCTTGATGTAAATGGTTCTAACACTGATCAAGGTCCTCAAAGTTTGAAATCTTTCTTTGTTCAATACCTTGGTAAAAATATCTACAAGTTGATCTTCTAATTTGCAAAACTCAAAAGTAATGAACCATTCTTGGACCAAGTCACGAATGAAGTGATGTCGAATTTAAATGTGCTTACTCTTGCTTTAAAATATTGGATTATTCATCACGGAGATGGTGGACATGTTGTCACAATAAATATTTATGGAGGAAGCAGTCTCTATTCCAAACTCTTCAAAGAGTCTAGCAATCCAAACGGCTTGAGTGTAAGTATAAGAGGAAGTCATATACTCTACTTTAGAAATAGATAAAGCAGCTATTTGCTACTTTTTTTTGCTCCAAGATATCAACATACCTCCAAAGAATAATATATATCTAGAAGTGCTTCTTCTATCATCAAAAAATCCTGCCCATTCTACATCTATATAGACCACTAGATCATAATATTTTGTAGAAAATAACATAAACCAAAAGACTTAGTACTACTCACATACATACCTAAGAATTCTCTTGGCTGCCTTGAAATGAGAATCATGTGGAGAATGCATGTATTTTGCTACCAAACTAAATGAAAATATGATATCCGGTCTAGTAGCAGTAAGATACATCAAGCTACCAACTAGTGATCTATATAGTATTGCATCCACAAGAGGAGTAGAATCCTCCTTCATCAACTTGCATCTCCCAATTTCTAGAGTGCAAATTGGCTTGCAATCACTCATAGAAAATATTAATCATCAACATATTTGGATTGATTAATAAAAATACCTTCAACTAATTGCATGATTTGCATACCAAGAAATTAATGCATAGTGCCCAAATTACTCATCTCAAATTCATTCAACCTGGCCCTTTTAGGCTATTTCAACAAATTGGTAAAGCTACCCAAGAAGATTATGTCATCAACATATAAATAAATAACAATAAAATTTGATCCTTTTTATAAAAAGTATACTTTTAGCTGAACATCATTCATAACCATTCTCATATAAGTAATTATCAATTCCAAAGTACTAAGCTCTAGGTTCTTTATTAATCACATAAAGAGTTTTCTTTAGTTTGTACACTTTTTCTTCATGATCAACAACTATAAATCCCTATGGATGACTCACATACACTTCTTATTCCAATTATCCATTTAGAAATGTTGATTTAACATCCATTTGATATACAACAAGATCAATATGTGAAGCTAGTGAAAATAGAAACCTTATAGTTTCCAATCTTGCAACCAATGCAAAATTTTCTTCATAGTCAATACCTTCTTGTTGAACATAGCCTTTGGAAATAAACCTTACCTTATGTTTGGCTATACTTCTATCAACCCTATAATTCAGCTTGTATACCCATTTCACACCTACAATGATCTTGCCTTTTGGAGGAGAAATTAGCTCCCAAGTGTCATTTTTCTCTATTTGTTCAGTTTTAATCTCCATTGCCATTACCCAATATTCATTGGAACATGATTCTCTAAAACTAGAGGGCTCAACATAAGAATAAGACAACAAATCATAATTAATCACATTTCACATTTATTTGCTTATAATCTATCCACTCTTCTTGTACATTCATCATCCAACATTTGACTAGGTGGATGATACTTAGAGAGCCTTTTTATACTAATGTTACCTTTTAATGGCATATTGGTTTTTTCTTTATTTTCAGGAAGCAATGATTTATCATGAAAATGCAGAGCTGAATCATCAATATGAGGGGAAACACCATCATCTTTGTGTGTCTCATATCCATCCCCTTCATTATAAACTACATCTCTACTAACATTCATGGTGTTAGTAATAGGATCAATGTTGGAACATATAATCTAATTTTGAGATTATTATTGTAAATTCACCTAAGTATAAAGGTGAATAAAATACTAGGAATATTTTTTCTTGTTAAGTTGGAAAAGTTCATTTTTGAAAGGAATACTAACCTTTTACATCAACAGATATGGCCATTCACTATCTATTTCACCAAGAAGGATTTCACACTGGCATAAAGCCTATACCACCCATGTAACAGAAAACACACTTCACTAACCACATCTAGAACTAGAAAATCAGTATACACATTACATATCTAAATATCATGTACTCTATGCTTTCCTGGAAACTTCTTCCTACTGATACCCATTGTCAAGTTTTATGTCATTATCATTGTCAACTAAATCCTTCATTAGCAAGACCATATGCTACCTTGTTGGATTCTCTATAGATATGATTGATAGACACATTCTTGATTTAATCCAAAAGTTCTTGATATTCCACCATCATTAAATCAATAGTCCAGGTGGCTGGTTGTTCTCTCTTTAAAATGGTCATAATATTTTGTGTCTCCTTTAGCTATGAGCTTATCTAGATTGCAATTGATAGCCAAAGAAATTCCTACATAAGCTGCTCTTGCTTTAGTTAAATGACTTGTTTGTTTACCTAGTGGTTCAAAAAAGGCTTTGATTACCTTACCCAGATGATTCTGGATCACCCTCTAGCTTTCGCCAGCCCAGTATTACCTTTCGAGGCCCCATAAAAATTTAATTTGAACCATCCAACCAATGGTCGTATCCATTTTGCATGAGTTATGGGATGAACTCAAGGTATTTATAATTTCTCTCTGAATTTCCAATATTCCAATATCTGCCTTTCGTACTCTGGTTCCCATACCTCCTTGAAGCAGATAGTGTTAAAATTCTCCATCATTACTCGGTTCCAAACCATTTCCTAGTCCATATTCAAGTCCTCAAAGATTATGTGGTTTCTTTCATTCCAAACTCTCCACTAGATATGTGGAAGGCTTAGAAGCCAAAAATTTCTGATTATTCTACCTTTAAAAGGAGGCTCCCATTGCAGGTTCAAATATTAGATAGTTCTAGGGAAAACTTACTGAACTTGGAATTCACAACAAAGTTGATCAAACAAATTTTTGGTAAAGGAGCACTTAAGAATTAGATGATCAATGCTTTCCTCATTATTTTTCATACAAAACACATCTATTTGGTAAGGAGAAACCATATTTTTTCACATTATCCTAGGTCATAATTTTATTATGCATAATCAGCCATTGAAAAATAGTAATCTTAGGGATGATATATTTATCCTAAATCTTTACATGAGACCACACTACCCCTACACCTTCAACCAAGTTATAACTAGACTTCACAGAATAATCTCCACTCTTTATTTTCATCCAAATAAATATATCATTCAGTCGCTAATGGCTGAGGATGTAGGTATTAAAGCATCTATTAAGAATTTCCAAGTGTGGATGCAAGTCCTCATTGATGTTGTTAATATAAAGCTGCTTTCGCTTCTTGATGCTATTTTATTCCACAATATAATCCTGAACTAATAGTCCATAAATAGGAGTCAAAATTGTTCTTAAGTTTACAAACCTTGGGATATCACAAAGGGGAGAGTTAAAGAGCCAAGTATCCTATCAAAATATCACGTTAGCACCATCTCCAATCTACCATCTATAGCCTTGCTGGATCAGAGGTCTTACCTATTGAAGGCTATTACAGAAAGTAGACCCCTTAGGGGATTGAGGTTTTCTAGGAAGGAGGAATTATGTAAATACTTAGCTTTTACAGTTTTTACCCAGGGAGTGTCTTATTCCTTTGCAAAATTTCAACCCAACTTTCCCATTAGAGCTTTGTTCATTTTGGGAAGAGTTATCAGTCCCAATCCACCATATTGTTTACAGGTACAAATTTTGTTCCAAGCAAGTAAATATATCCTCTTCTTTTCCTCATCCCCAAACCATAGAAAACTCCTTTGGATTTGTTCAATATTTTTGCATACCGATACTGGTATTTTAAAAATTGACATGAAGTAAATAGGTATACTTTGAAGGCAAGATTTCACAAGTTGGGCCTTTCTTGCTTGACTAAGAAGAGAGCCTTTCCAGGAAGATAGTTTCTTTGTAACACATTCAATAACTGGATCTCACAAGGCTTCCTTCATACTCCTATAGAATAAAGGCTTCCCTATATAGGTTGTTGGCAAATCACCTATGCCATAGTTGAAGATTATTGCTATCTGCAGTTAGAGAGCTCTAGACGTATTTAGGAAAAAAAACTTGTTTTTATTAAAATTTACCTTTTGGCCTGTTACAAGCTCATAGAAATGCAAAATCATCTTAATATGTCTTGCTTGTGGAAGAGATGATCTTGTCAAAATTAGAGTATCATCCACACACTATTGAAAAGATACCTATTCCAGAGTGGAAGCTGGCCTGATACCTTCTATGTCTCCTCTATCCGTGGTTGTTGTGAAGGCTCTACCCATAGCTTTAGCTAAAATTATAAATAGATAAGGGAACAGGGGGTCCCCTTGTATTAACCCCCTCTTGATAGGAAAATAACCCACTATATATTCATTAACTAAGATGGAGATCATCACTGTGGAGATGCAATTTTTCATCATAGAGATCCAATCCTCATGAAAACCAAAACGTTGAAGCACTTTGATCAAGAAATCTCAAGAAACTCTATCATATGCTTTATTCATATCCAATTTAAGAAATATACTTTCCTTTTTTGATTTAGAGACACAGTGCAGGATCTCATGGACCAAAATGATCCCATAAAGAATCTATTATCCCTAAACAAAACCCCTTTGGTGTTTGTCAATGATAAAATGAAGAGCCATCGTCAACCGATTTGCAAGGACTTTGGACATAATTTTGTAGAGAGTATTACACAGGTTAATTGGGTGGTAATCTGCAAAATATTTAGCACCTACAATATTTAAGATGAGGGCTAAGAATATACAGTTCACATCATAAGGGATCCTTTTAGAGATCTGAAACTCCTTAACTGCCAAGGTGACCTCATTACCAATGATAAGCCAAAAATTGTGATAGAAGAGCACCGAAAACCTATTTGGACCAAGAGATTTATCTTCCTTCATGGAGAAGACCGTATCTTTAATTTCCTCGTCTGTAAAGGGGCTAAGGATATAGATATTTATCCGATTTGTAATATTTAAGGAAATATGGCCTAACAACAGGTTCATCGCCTCTTCATCTAGCTCCAAAGTATTAGGTATCTAGGTATATAGGCTTTAGGATAAATAAATTAAATAGGTACTTAAATTATATTAAATAATATTACCTAGGTTAAATATTATATACTAAGGTATATGATTAAATAAATATATACCTATATTTATTTTATCATACACCTTAGTTTATTTAATCCTATATTTATCCTAAATTAAATAAATACCTAATATATTCTAACTTGAGTCAACAAGAAGTCAAATGTGACTTGGCATGAGACTAGAGTGTATTGGCATGTGAGGGGCACATCATGGCATGTGGTATATGTGTGGTGGCACATGGTTGAGTGTGGTGGCACACACATTGGCTTGCATGAGGACATGTGGACTCATGCATTGTGGTGGCATGGTAGTGGAAGTGCATGAGACACTTGTCTCATGCACTCCACATAGTGGAGGATTTTCTCCATGGCTATTTTCCAATGGATGGAAAACCCAAATTATATATTTGAGGTTATTCTAATGTTGGAGGTTAACTAATGAATTTTTTGATGCATAGTTCACTAGTGGTTGCATGCTATAGCACTTGAGTTGTACATTGTTGAATTCAGTCAATAAAATATTAGAGCTACTATTTTGGCCATGGGTTTTCCCTTCATAGGGTTTTCCACATAATCTTGGTGTCAATATTATGGTTTGGCTATTTCCAATGTTATTTCATTTTATTTTTTAAATTTTTTATATTACATGCATGTATATTGTTATTTATATAATTTACTAACTTTTGTATTAAAGTTGTGATTAAATTCGTTGCAATTTGAAGATCTTGATCTACTTTTAACCCCTATAATAGAAACATCTAATATCTTTAGTTTCAATAGAATAGCCCACAAAAAATATATTTTATGAATTTTTCATCAAGCTTCCGTCTCTTTTGCTCAGGAATATGCACATAACATGTAGAACATAAAATTCTCAAATGACCAATGCTTGGCCTCTTACCATGATAAAGCTCATAGAGAGTAGAATCTTGTACCAACTTTGTAGGACATCTATTGAGAATGTAAATAGATGTATGGAAAAATTTAGCCCAAAATTTATTTGGTAACTCCTTTTTCAACATGCAATGGGCCATCTCCACAATGTTCCTATTTTTTATTTTTCCACTCTATTTTGCTGAGGAGTGTAAGCAGTAGTCAACTCCCTCTTGATTCCAAGGCTGCTTCAATACTCTAGGAACTCACTTGAGGTGATTCATCTCCATGGTTCATCCTTAATATTTTAGAACCTGATTACTTCTCAACAAGAACCTTAAAATTCTTAAAACAATCAAAAGCTTGTGATTTATCATGCAAGAAATAAACCCAACACATTCTTGTATGATCATCAACAAACAAGAGAAAATATTTGCTTTTACCTAAAATCAAGGTTTGCATAGGTCCACATAGATCAACATGCACTAACTCCAATGGTTTTTGAACTCTGAACTTATGATGATAAAACTTCTCTTGATGTTGCTTTCCAAAAAGACAACCTTCACATACTATGTTAAGAGGCTTTGTGAAAGTAGATAGTCCTCTAACAAGACTCTTATTTTGGATTTCATCTAAGGAGCCAAAATTATGGTGTCCATACCTATTGTGTCATAGCCATGCCATAACAATGGTGCTCTTCAAAAATTCACCTACTTCTTGTATTTTCAACACATACATCCTATTTTTTGCCATCAAAACTTCAACTATAATTTGATTGTTAGATACATTCATGATTCTACATCTATTCTTTTCAAAAATAGCTTTATAATTCTTTAAGAATAATTGTCCACTGCATGTAAACAATTTTACCATTTTTTGTTCTAATAACAAGAGTCCATTTTCCTTCTATATCAACTTGATTGTTATCACCAAATGTGGCTTGTCTAATAAAATTGTTATCAAGTTCAACAAAGAGGTTTTTATTTTTTGTCATGTGATTTGAACATCCATTATCATGATACCATGAATGATTCTCAACAGAATCAAAATTACTCAAAGTGAGAAAGAGATGTTTGTTGGAAATTTGAGCAATTTTTGTTGTCATTGATGTCAAGAGGTTGATATCCAATTTTGTTGTCATTTGATGTCACAAGGTTGATTTTACAAAAGGCAAGGAAGTGGTTAAAGGAAAAAGGATATAATGTTATTTTAATATTATATACCTAAAGAGGCCTAAAAGGTAGAAGACCCAAGGAAAGAGAAGCAGGTTTAAAAAGAAATAATAATATTATAATATTTTGGGCAAAAGGATGAGGTGAAGAAAAACGAGGTCCAAGGAATCATTAAAAAATAAATCCTTGAAAAGACCCATTGAGTAGATTTTAAAGGTTATTATTTAATTTATTTAAATTAAAATATATATATTTTTTGGTAAGTAGTATATTTACAGCGGGTTTTTTGTTGAAGGATCCCAAAACCTTAGTTACATAGGAAGCCGTGGCTACAATTGCGAGTAAAAACTGGGGCTGCACCCTTGGGCAACAGTCCGGGGCCCAGGTCCCTAGTGCCTACAAAAAGACAGACTAGCTATGAGACCAGCACTACAAACTTTGGTCTGTGGCCACCAAAACATGGAAAAACCACAAAACAACAAATGCAAAAGACATAAAAACCTGCTCGTCATCGCTTCGAGAGGCCCTGTGGCCGGGCCTGGCCTAGACGGGGCCCGACCTGACAGAGCAGCTCCTCTCCCTGTCAGGGCCATTGCCCAGCCTACGACAGGTTTGGCCAGGGCATTGGCCACTGAGGAAGCCACTTTGGGAGCCAATCGAAATGTCAAGGAAGGCCCTGGTCGTCAAATTTTACATCTTGCTGACAGAGTTAGAACTGACTTTGATGGCCTTCGGGACCTCCACCTTGGCCTTCATGGAGCTGCCAATAGCCCTGCTGCTGCCTGGGGTCAGGCCTTTATGACTTGAGCTAGAGTCGGGGCCCTGCTTGGGCCCTGGATCGGAGTTCTGCATTTTTGGGTGGGCCAACACATTTTCGGGGAAGGGGAGCCTTCGGGGGAGGGGGTCTCCTTGGATTTGGAAGCTACAGGGGAAGCACGGGGCATGGCCGCACATCTTTGAGGCCTCGACATGGGGCGGGCTAAGTGCCTGGGCCCTCATCGATGCTAGAATTGTCTTGTGATACTATTTGGGCCAGAGCTTCAGGGAAGTTCGTGGTCCAGGTAGTGAAATCTTCTACTGCGGTGGCCTGGTTGGCCATGAAGTCGGCTGCCCTGTTGCCTTCTCTGTACACATGCCGAAGGGCATGATCAGGGAGCCCTTGGAGAATGGTGTGGACTTCCCGGATGGAGTTGTGAATGCACCAAGAGCAACTTCTGGGCTACGAGCAACTTTGATTATAACTTGGGAATCACCCTCGATGATGACTTTTGGGGCAGACTCCTTGAGGGCAGTCAGCCCACTGAGGAGAGCTGCTGCTTTGATGAAGTTGTTGGTCTGGATGCCAAGCGGAGCAACGTACGCCAAGATCAGGGCCCCGTGACTGTTGTGGATGACCCCGCCCACACCCGAGGGCCCGAGATTTCCTTTAGAAGCTCCGTCAAAGTTAAGTTTGACCCATCTGGGAGGGGGGGTAGTCCACCTGGTCGCAGAACTATGGGAGGGGGTGGGGGGCCGAGGGGGAAGCTAAATTTTGAGGGAGGATAGGAGGGTGGCCTCGCCCGGCCGTCGGGGTGCCTCGATCAAGGGGATGGAGCGGGAATTCTCAAGGGCAAAGGTCACCGCCTTGGTCGCTATCCACTAGGGGGAGCGGGCCGGGGAGGAGAAGGCTCTACTATTGTGCTCCAACCAGAGTTGCCAAAGCATATGAGGAAGGCATGAGCCCTAGAGGAAGTGGATGAAGGGATGGGCAAAGGGGTTGGGCCACTGAGATAGGAGGTCAGATATGGAGTTGGGGGCCACCCACTAGATAGAGAATTGGGAAAGGATGAGGCCCAAGACTTCGAACAAAAAGGGACAATTGATAAAGAGGTGATTAGTGGACTCCCAGGCAACACAACAGAGGAAGCATCTATTCGAGATCTGAAAGCCCCTCCTGATCAGATTCTCGATCGTCAGGATCTTGTTTTGGATGGCCGCCCAAACGAAGTGGCTAATTTTGGGGATCAACTTCTTGGCCCACACTTGTCGGGTTGGAAAGGGAGCCTCATCAGGGACTCTTTGGATATTGTAAGCAGATTTGACAAAAAAGACTCCACTGGGAGTACCATGCCAAACGCATCTGTCGATTCCTCCGGAGGACGGGATGACAGTCACCTTGAGGAGGCGCTGAAGCCTGGAATCTTGGAGCGGATGCCTGGGATCTAGGATGGGTTTCCATGTAGCCCGCCCCTGGTTCTGGGTAAGATAAGCTGACACTCTGGGCCTTCTATCTGCAAGCCGTGGTTTGAGGACAAGAAGCTCTCTATCAGTAGTCAGGGCCTCATCATGAATCCATCTGTCTTCCCAAAATTCGATCTTGGCTTCGTCCCCGAGGATCCATCTGGTCCCTTTTTGGATTATGTCTTTGGTGAATATTAGGGACTTCCAAAAGGTTGATCCATCTTGGGGCTGAGCTTCACTGAGGAAGGGGTGGTTATGACAGTATTTTCTGTGCACGATGCTGACCCACTCATCAGGGGTATTGGTGTGCACCTTCCAGGCATGTTTGGACAAGAGGGCCTTGTTCATGAGGACCACCCGCTTGAGCCCGATCCCTCCCTCACCTTTGGGGTGATAGACCAGGGGCCAGGAGACCAGGGGAATCCTCTTCTTATCTTCGCTGCCCGACCAGAGAAATATTTTCTGAATTTGTTCGATGTGAGCTGCAATGGAGGCTAGGATTTTGAAGACCGACATGAAATATATAGGAATGCTTTGCAGGACTTTCGCCAAGAGGGTGGCTCTGCCAGCCTGCGAGAGGAGGTGACCTTTCCAGGGGGCCAGCTTCCTCTGAATCCGCTCAATCACCCCGCCCCACAGGGCCTTGGAGGATACACATGTGAATAGGGGAAGCCCGAGGTAAGAGGAGGGAAGGGAACCAGGGGTGCAGCCCAATATCCGCCCGATTCTGATCTGCCTAGCCAAGGGAGTATGGATGAAGAAAATCTTGCTTTTTTGGAGGTTGATTTTCTGCCCGGCCGCCTCCTCGTACAGGGTCAAGATACGCTTGAGGGTCTTGGCTTGAGGGATTGAGGCAGAGGTGGCGAGGATGGTGTCATCCATGAACTGCTGGTGGGACACAAGGGGTAGGCCCGACGCAGGCCTGATGCCCAAAATGAGACCGTGGGTCACAGCGCCCGAGATGGTACGCCCCAGGGCCTCAACCAGGATGATGAAGAGGATCGGGGATAGGGGGTCACCTTGGCGGAGGCCTCTGGAACTGGGGAAGAACCCGATAGGGGACCCATTGACGAGGATGGAGAACCACGGGGAGGACACGCAGTTGCTGATGAGCCTGACCCAGGAGGGGTGGAACCCAAACTTAAGGAGGACCTTGGATAGGAAAGCCCAGTCAACCCTATCAAAGGCCTTGTTCATATCCAGCTTGAGCAGAAAGGAGGCTTTTTTGGATAGGATGACCGAGTGAATGGCCTCGTGCATGATTATAACACCATCTGTGATCAGTCTGCCTTTGACCGAGCTACCCTGATAGGGGGCAATAATTAGGGGAAGGATATCCTTAAGGTGGGAGGCCATGGATTTAGTCAGGATTTTATACAGGACATTGCACAAGCTGATGGGGCAAAAATTCGAGAGGGATCTGGCTGCCTGGGTCTTGGGGATCAGGGCTATGAAAGTGGAATTGATACCTTTGGGGATGGAGCTGGCAGTCTGCAGGTCCCGAATGGCTGCACACACTTCTTGCCCGACGATGTCCCAAAAATATTGGAAGAATCAGGGGGGGAATCCGTTCGGGCCCAGGGCCGCCTTAGCCTTCATGGAAAAAGTGGCAGCATGGATTTTGAAATCAGACAAGGGCTGCACAAGCATCTCATTTTCCATGGCCGAGACGAAAGAAGGAATGTGTTCCAGAAGGGATTCAGCTACTTTTGGGGACATGGGGGGGCTGTCACCCAGGAGCTCCTGGAAGAAGTGGGTGGCTTCAGCCCGGATGTCCTCTTCTTCCTTGATGATTCTGCCGTCACTGCCCACCAACTCAATAATTTTGTTGGAACCCCTATTCCTGAGAGTCGACGCATGGAAGAACTTAGTGTTTGCATCGCCATCTTGGAGCCACAGGGATCTCGACTTCTGCCTCCAAAAGGTTTCTTCCCTAGCTAGAATGTTGTGATACTCACTGAGAGCAAGGCGTTCCTCTTCCCTGAGCCTCGGGTCTTGGGAGCCTGCTTGAAATCTAGACTCGAGGTCTTCGAGCTTATCTTTAAGAATCGCTTTGTTTTCAAAGATATTACCGAACACCTCCTTATTCCAAACCTTGAGTTGCTCTTTGAGGCGTCTCAGCTTGTGAAAAACTTGTTCAGCGGGGCATCCAGGGACTGGGGGAGCCCACCAATGGCCTACCTGGGCCCGGAAGTCAGGGTGATGTAGCCACATGGACTCGAACCAAAAAGGCCTCTTTGGGGAGGGGCGATGGTCGGTTTTGAGGAGGAGGGGGCTGTGATCAGACCCAATTTTGGGGAGGGCCAACAGGGTGGCATCGACAAACATGGGAAGGGCTTCCTTGGACAAGAAAACTCTATCTAGTCTGACTTGTATATGATTTGCTCCCACTCTTCTATTGGACCAAGTGAACCTTGGCTCCTTTCAGATTGACGTCCATGAGCTCATTGAGGGCGGTAAAGGCTCCAAAGTCCTCCATGCTCTTGCCCTGAATCACTGAGCCCCCACTTTTATCAGAAAGGAACAGGGGGCTGTTGAAGTCCCCGACCAAGATCCAGGGCAGGGGGCAAAGGCTTCTCTCATCAAGCTAATATCCTTCCATAAGGCTACTTTCTTGATGGGGTTGTTAGGAGCGTAGACGTTGGATAGAATCCACGAGCGCCTTGACTTCACGCAATGGACCAAAATGTTGATTATTCTGGGAGACGAAGATATAAGTCTTCCCTCAAAATACCGGGGGTCCCACATGCACAACAAACCCCGACTGAGCCGACCGTCGGGGTAGACAGGGACTCACAATTGCGCCAAGTAGCTTGGGCTACACGCCGGGCAACAACGTCATCTATTTTGGTCTCCTGAAGGAGGAAGGAAGGGCGGTGATCCCTATGAAGTTGGCCGAGGATCCTTTTCTTGGGGGCCCCATTTAGCCCCCTGATATTCCAGGTGATGAGCTTCATTTGACACCCTTGTGGGGTCGCTTGCCCCCCTTCCCGGCCTGAGCGGGGGGTTTGGGTCGGATGGCATCCGTCTTGGAGAAGCTTGCGCCAACGTCAGAGAGAGTTTCCTGGGAGCCATTGGCTATGTCATCTTCAGTGAACCTTGTCCGCTGGTCGCCCAGGGTGGGCCGCCCTCTTTTGAGTTTGCTGCCAAAGTCTGTGGCAAAAGTCCTGCTCCGGGTCATCTTGGGGCTGACTTCATCGGGCCTAGACGGAGAACTAGCTTCGATCTCTTCATCTGACCTCTCAGATCCGCACTCCAAGGGAGGAAGCCCAGTAGGGATCACCGGGAGGGGCAGGGGGGGTCAAGGGGGGATAGCGGGAGTGGGGGGAGGAGAAGGGGGCCCCGACAGAGGTGGGAGCCGACGGGGAAAGGAGCTTGGGTAGCTCACATGCCTGGAGGGGGGCGCAAGCAGGGGCCTACGGGGCGGGATTCAAAGCGGGCAGGGAGGGAGAACCTGGGATCGAGGCCCCGAAAGATGACCCAGGGGAGGGAGCAATGAAAGGGGAAACCTAGGGGAGACCATCCTCTAGATCGAGGTCCACATGAGAGTCCTTTGGGGTAGGAGGGGGAGCCTCCTTGCTGGTCCAGGCCTGGGATCTATGGCCATCGCGAGGGGGCCCTCGAGACGGGGCCCGACCTGATCGAGAAGGGAGTTTGGGGACAGGGCCATCAACATTTTTGGAAATTGGGCATTGGTGGGGGAGGTGGCCCTGAGTGCAGCAGGTGGGGCAGAAGGTAGGTTTGTTTTCATAGATCAGGGGCTGGCACCACAAGAAGGACCCAGACGAGATGGTCACCGAAGAGGGGAGTTCAGATTCGAGATTGGCATTGACACAAAATCTGGCATGCACCATACGGGATCCTGCCTTGGTAGCGGGGTCGAAGGCCACCAGGTCCCCGATCGACTGAGCAATGAGTCTTAGGACGTCTTCATGCCACAGGTGAAAGGGAAGGTCTGGGAGACGAACCCAGACCAAGGTGAAATTGATGCTTTGGGTGCTGGGGTGGAAGTCAGCTCCATAACGCCTGAGGAAGAGGCTTTTGTGCCCCAAAAACTAGGGCCCACCCGACAGGATATTTTTGGTGTCCTCGCTATTATTTAACTTGATGATGAAGAAACCCTTGGTCAGGGCAACCAGCTGAATATGCTTGGACATCTTCCATTTGGTAGCCGCCCATCTGCGGACGGTTTCCATGTCTGGGTGCCCTCCCAGGAATTTCCCTACCAGGGAGGCAGAGGAACCAGCTACCAAGGAGGCGTAGACCTCCTCCTGAATAGAAATGTGGGTGCCCTCGAGGGAAAGCCCTAACCCCAGGGCCCGGGAAGGGGCCCTGGTGCCCACCAAGATCTGCTGATAGGAGGGTTTGTTCCCTCCCGAGACAGAGCCCTACCTAGGATCAGGGGGCTTTTTCCCTAGGCCTGCGCTCGCATCGAGGCTGGCCTGGGGGCCAGGGCCCAAGATGTCATCCCCACCCTGGCCGCCAATCAGATCAGGCACAGAGCCATCCTCTGGGGTCCATCGAGGGTCCTGCTGGCCCGAGACCGGGCCCTGACGTGCCTGACCCCGATCTCAAACCCGATCCCGCCTAACAACCTACACCGTTATCTGAGCCTGTCCCTAGCCTTGCATCCATACCTGCTCCTGCTCCTGCTCCTGCTCCCGCTCCTGCCATCCAATTGTTCATTCGTTAAGTAAAATATTTTAACCTATGGTTAAAATTTTAATTTAAACAAATCATAAGGCACCAAAGGTTTAAATTTAAAATTCGAATTAAAATTTGAGTTGCATAAGCCGACATTTTGGAGTGCAAAGAACAATGTATAAAAGGGGGCAATGATTTTCATTTACAATCCAATGCAATGTTCAAAGGCCTAAGAGAATAATTAATCGTGCACTGCATTGAGAATGAAGGAGAGGATTCACAAATTTTAAAGTTTAAAAGAGGTAGACTTTGGATTAAGTCCAAGAGGAGTTCCAAATCGATACCAAAGCGCTGGGTAGCGTAGACGTTGGTCGAAGGCTGGTTAAGATGTTCACACAGGGCAAGTTGAGGGTTCGATTCCCATCCCTTTCATTTTGGCATACAACAAGGTTTTTTATTGATTTCGAAATTCGCTAAAGGTAAGGAATAAAATGTGGATCATGCGCTTTGAGTGTTGTGTGGGCGTGTAGCCCAATGGTACCTTAGCCTTGGGCTAAGGAACTATGGCAGCGACTGGTCACGGGTTTGATTTTGGGCGCAGTCATAAAGGATGAAATAATTTTTATTGAAGGTGGACCAACATTTATAATGTAAGCACTTTGATTAAAATTTTTGCCAAAGTTTTGAAAGGTGCAGAGGCCACGTGATTATTATTGCAAAAGTGAAATGCATAGGGAGTCATAAGGTTAGGTGAAAATATTTTATTTTTCTTGGTTAGACAATTAAATAAAAGGATTGGAGTTATAACGTGTTAACAAATAAATTTATTTTTTTGTTAAATTTTATTTTGAGAGGATTGGAGTTATAAGGTGTTAACAAAGAAATTGATTTTTATGTTAAATGTTATTTTGAGAAGTTTGGAGTTTATAAGGTGTTAATAAAGGAAGTTGATTTTTATGTATTGAATATTATTTTGAGAAGTTTGGAGATTATAAGGTGTACTTGAGACTTGATATTTTGTATGGTGAAATAATTGTTGAGGAGAATATTTGTGTGGAAATTTTGAGATAGATTGTTGCTATCTAACCTTGAAATTGGCAAAGAGGATTTGATTGTGATTAATATAGGTTTTGAAGACATATCTCCATCAAAGCAAAGAGGTATGGGCACATCATATTTTGTTTGAAATATTGGAATGAATGTTGTAAAATACAAGGTGGAGTGAAAAGGATTGTTTGATAAGCATTGTTGAAAATATTGAGTGAATTTTTATATGCTTCATTGGTGAATGTTTAAAGATCATTTGAGATAGAGATTGAGGACTATTTGAGTTAGGGTTTGAAACCCACATTGTGCATATTTTTGGAAGTAGCATGAAAATACTTGTTTAGGGTTTGTGAGCAAGTTGTGTTTCATTGATTGAATGAATGAGTGAAATTCTTGAGCATTGGTTTTGAGTGATATTGAAAGTGAATGTGCAAACATTAGAAATCGGTGATAGACTTAATGAATGAGTAGAAAACATTGAGTTCTTGATAGAGTACATCATTCTCTATATGTTCCAGAGGTTAAAAGAATTATGAGTAGAATATGTCTAAATTGCTTCAAGTTAAAGGAATTACTTTGAATATTAGACAAAGTATTTCATAACATTGTGTGCAATATTTGAGATTGATTAAGCATATTTTATGAGCTGTATTGAGCATGTGTTTAAGATATATGAGTAAGATTTTGTTAAATCTTAAGGATATATTTATGTAATCTTTTGTGAAATCTTAAGGATAATGTTGACCAAGATTTTATGAATGCTTTTAAGCAGATTTGAGGTAAGTCTTTGTGAATACTTGAGAGAAGATTGAGCAAGTTCTTGAGAGGACTTGTAGGTATATTTGAGGCAAGTCTTTGTGAATACTTGAGAGTAGATTGACCAAGTTATTGAGAGGACTTGTAGGTGGATTTGAGCTAAGTCTTTGTGAAGACTTGAGAGAAGGTTGAGAAAGTTCTTGAGAGGAATTGTAGGCATATTTGAGGTAAGTATTTGTGAATACTTGAGAGCAGATTGAGCAAGTTATTGAGAGGACTTGTAGGCAGATTTGAGGTAAGTCTTTGTGAAGACTTGAGAGTAGGTTGAGCAAGTTCTTGAGAGGACTTGTAGGTAAATTTGAGGTAAGTCTTGGTGAAGACTTGTAGGCAGATTTGAGGCAAGTCTTGGTGAAGACTTGTAGGTAGATTTGAGGTAAGTCTTGGTAAAGACTTGAGACAACATTGAGAGTAGAGTTGATTGATTTATTTGTTCAAGATTTGTGTTAAGGCTTGGGGTAAATCTAAGCAGAGTTAATTTGTGATTGGATCAAGCTTTGTTTTAAGGCTTGAGGATATATTTGAGGATAGAGTTTGGTGCAGATTTGTGAGCAGATTTATGCTAGAACTGAGATAAAATTAGAGTATATTTGCACTAGACCGAGGAAAATGTTTGGTGTATATTTGATACAGATTTGAAAGTAAGCTTTGAAGGTGACAAAGTAGAGGACATTAGTCTCTAGTGGATAAATATACATTAGCTAGGATAGTGAGGATAGAGGTATTCTATGGAGAGAGATACAAAAGTCAGTGTAGTGGGGGTAGTAGTCTTCTAAAATATCACCAACCAAAGTAGAGGAGAAAGAGTTCTCCTATGGATAGAGATCCACAAATCTGAGTAAGAAGAAAGAGTTCTCCTATGGAGAGTGATTTGTGAAGTAGTTGGGAAGATAGATTTCTTCTATGGAGAGAGATCCACGAACCAATTGAGGATAAAGAGTTCTCTTGGTTCAAGTTCCATGAACCAGAGCAAGGGGAAAGAGTTCTCCTATGGAGAGTGATCCGCAAAGCAACTAGAAAGATAGAGTTATTCTGTGGAGAGAGATCCACGAACCAGTTGAGGATAAAGAGTTCTCATGGGTCAAGTTCCACAAACCATAGAAAAGGGGAAAGAGTTCTCTTGTGGAGAGAGATCAACAAATAAAAACATTAGGGGATTGGTGTCTCCTTTGGATAGAGGTCCATAAAAATTGTAATAGGGAAGTTATTCCTAAGAGGATTTGTTGAGAAAATATAGTAGAAATATTTTCTCTATGGAGTAACCCACATTGGGTGAACCACATTAAATTGGTGTCTCTATTGTGTGTGATTATTTGTGCATTGCTTTGATTACTGCTATTGATATTGCCATTGATGATATTGTTTGGGAAAGAAAAGTAAAAGTTGATCTTATACTGTTCACCCCCCCTCTCAGTATAAGCTTGTGTTCTTCAATGTTCACCTTTTTCTTCACTATAATTTTCTTTCTTTTCATGTTGTTTCCTCTTAAAACATTGCTCTTCAGTGTGATTATCCTTTACACAATAATTTCAATGCTGATGGGATGAATCATAAATTTTATCATTACCTCCATGTCCTCTACCATGGCATCTCCTATGACTTCTTCCACGAACTCTTGAAGAAGATGATCCTAAATTTGTAGATGAGGAATCTTTTGTATGGGCTTGCTATTCATTCAATTTCAACTTGCCTTGAAATGCTTGATCAAGAAATTTTTCTCTATCCCTCATCCTGTGCTCATATGTTTGAAGGCTACCAAGTAATTTAGCAAGAGTTAGTTTTGCTAAATTTCTAGATTATTCAATAGCTATGGTAACTAGATCAAATTTCTTAGGAAGGCTTCTCAACTATTCTTGTTTCATTAAGAATCTCTCCATGTGAATGAATAGAATTTATAACATTATGAACACTAGTGATAAAAATCTCAATGGATTAATTTTCACTCATGCGTAAGGATTCAAAGTCCATCCTTAAGAGTTGTAGTTTAACTATTCTCACCTTAAAGATCCTTTATAAGCACTTTATAGTGTATCCCATGCAACTTTTGATTGTGAACATTCAAAAATCTTGGAAAAGTTAACTAAAAAAATACTAAATCATAGGATAATTATTGGGAGCAACTTATGCATTATAACTCCCACTATGACTAGTTAACTACAAATATCCTAAATTTTTGGAGTGATCAAAGGAGCAAATTTTGGAGTTAAACAATGAATAAATCCTCCTAAAATATGTTCACCCAATATTTGGATAATTTGAAGAACATTTAATTAATAAAATATTAATTAAATCCTCATTTAAGAAAATGTGCCAAAAATAGAGGAAATTATCCCCTAAAATGTAGGAGATGACTCTAAAATGCTTGGAATGCTCCAAAAAATATGGTGTAAAGTATTAGACATCAAATGTTCTTCAACAATAACCATCTACATTTCCATACCAGTAGTTTATTCTAAAATTTACTTATGACTATATTCCTATCCTCATTCTTCCCTCAAATAAGGGTATCCTTAGATATATTACTGGTAAATTTGCTTCCTCCATTTGAAGTAACCTGCATATACCTGCTTTGATTCTAGTTGGAGTTTTTAGGAAGTAAATTTTAGATTTTTTCCTATTAACTTTCTATCCAATGCTCTTTCATATTCCTTTAATAAGTTATTCAAATATCTAGCCTTGCTTTTCCTTGCCCTCCCAAAAAGCGCTATATTATCTACAAACTATTGATGGGTGATGTTATCAATATTATTACTAGCCTTAAGTCCGCTTATTAACCCATATTTTAGGCCTTCTTCAACTTCCTTCCTAATACCTTTGCCATAATAATGAATAGATATGGTGATAAAGAATCTCCCTATCTAAGACCCATCTTGGCCTTAAATGATTATGTTACTAACCCATTGACCAACACTAAATATGATACTATCGAAATACAAGATTTAATCGATATGACCCATTTCTTCCCAAATCCAAAATTTTCTAATATTTCAAAAATAAAATCTCATTTAACCCTATCATAGGATTTATTTATACCAAAATTTAAGATCATTTTTCTCTTTTTTCTAGAAGCTGATGAATGCAATACTTCATAAGCTGCTATGATCCCGTTTAGAATCTATCTCCCTTTCACAAATCCTTGATTTTCTAAGATATTTTTATCTAATAGTAGTCAACCAATTTTCCACCACTTTGGAGATTATCTTCTATGCCATATTACATAGGCTTATGGGCATAAATGAATCAAACAGTTCTGCATTCTTCTTTTTTAGAATCAGGATAAGATATGTTGCAATTATTTAATAAGGTATGCATTGTTTTTCGCTAGACTATTCAATTGCTACCAATAAAGAATCATTCATTATTTCCTCTTTATGCTAATACAATGTTGTAAAGAGTCCATATGATCTTGGGGATTGTTACTTATCAAAAGAGAAAAGAGCTAAATGAATTTCTTCTAGAGTAATAGGCTCCATTAGTTTGCTATTGTCTTCATCTATTAAAACTGAAGGTGCTTTTTACAATAGTTTATCATTAAGAACTTCAATATCATCTAACCCTATAATATTTTCGAAAAAAATCAATACCTCCTTTTCTAATTTTTCTCTAGTATTCAATCCAAACGCCTTCTACTAATTTAATTCTATTAATTATGGAAGCTAATCTTTGTATTATTGCCATCCTATGAAAAACGTTCCATTTTTATCTCCTTTTAACAAAGTTTATCTCGATTTTAATCTCTAAAATTTCTCTTCATTACTCAAATATTATGATATTCACTAAGCAACCCTCTTTCCTTTGAGCTTGGATTATTGTGATCACCTTTTTGAAA
Organism: Wollemia nobilis; assembly: GCA_028583015.1. Classification (NCBI taxonomy): domain Eukaryota; kingdom Viridiplantae; phylum Streptophyta; class Pinopsida; order Araucariales; family Araucariaceae; genus Wollemia; species Wollemia nobilis. Next base: position 1,134,032 of record JAQPPZ010000101.1, read on the forward strand.
TTTTAAAAGTTTATCTTTTAGTTCTTCTTTATTCTCAAAAATGTTTTTGAAAGTGTCCTTATTCCATTCTAAAAATCTATATGTCATTGATTTAATTTGCTTTACAAGTGTATATGATTCACTATTTCTTAAAGAATTCCATGTCTACATTATCATATCAACAAATTGAGGATGGTCTCTCCACATCTGCTCATACTTAAAATGTGATATTATTTGAATTCACTTACCACTATTTTAACTATTATTGGCTAGTGGTATAAACCAATTCTTGTCAAGGTATTAATATTAGAACACGTGCCTTCATCTAGATAATCATATGAGAGTATGCATCTATCTAATGTTTTACTATTAAGTTCTAGCCTATCATATTGTTGGTCCATGTATAGTTGTCCTCTTCAAACGCAACCTCCCATAGATTATTATTTTGAATAAAAGCTGAGAAATATCTCATACTTTGGGTTATTTTTCTAATTCCACAAAATATCTCATCCATATTGGTTATGGAATCAAAATATCCTATGATCATGAATCATATTTATTGGTATTTAATTCTCATAAAGGCTTCAAACCCACTCCATGCTTCTGATATTCTTAATTGAGTTGTAGGTCCATAAACATTGATAAGGATGAAACATATATCTACTAAGTAGCATGTGACTAATGAGACTATCCAATGCCTAGTTTTACGAATGGTTTAACATGAGGTTCTATCCAGAGTCCAACATGTTAGAATTTATCTTATTGATCTGAATCCACATCATCCCATTCACATCTTTCAAATACTATTTTTATAGTTTTGGAAACTTCTTCCTTTGTTATTTTAGTTTCTTGGATACAAAGAATACTAGGTTTATGACTTAAATAGAGGTCCTTGATACACCTATGCTTTGAGGGAGAATTAGGACCCCTTATATTCTATGTTATGATGATCATGTCTCATTAGGGGTTGTTGGCCCCTCCTGTGAATTAATACTATCATTTTGCTATTTGGTAAAAAGAAGTTCAACCAACTTAAATTGTATTCCATTCTTGATTTTTGCTCTTGCTTTCCTGGATATCACTTGATAATTTGAAGGTTTTCCTCTTTTTTTTCTTGCAAATATTGGGAGTAAGTCCTATTATTCTATTTCCTAAATATTATTTCACAAATTTTCACTTCATTAGATTTATCCTATCTTGGCTCTATTAATTGACTTATCCTACTCATTTTTTGGTATTTTCTTGTTAATGGTAGAGGTATTAACATCTAATATTATGTTTTATCTACCACTTTCTCTTGAATGGTAAATGGTACTTCAAGAGTATTTAAAATTTTATTAGGTATATTACTTATGTTCAATAGGAATGTTCATCCCTAAATCAAGATCACAGTGAGTAGATGATTCCTTATTAATATTCTCATCCTATTACACCATGTCCTCTAAGTTTTGATCTAATTTTTATTCATAGGATAAAGTCTCAAAATAATTGGTGTTTCTTCCATTATCCTTAATATTATGAACCTCTATTATCTTTATTAGAAATCATTTACCAATATGTATAAATATCAAACATGCATCCACATTAAATTCCACAATAACAATCTACATATTAAAATAGACATAGATAATACCCTTGAGGTAGGGCAACACCAAGAATACTCCTTAAGGAAGGAATCACTCCACAAGATCTCCATATCCATGATCCAAGACTCCTACCAAGAATACTTCATATAACTTACTCTTACAATTGGTGGTACATCTTTCTTTATACAAGAATGTGATGGTTCACCTTCCATGAGTTGGAAGGTCACCCATGTGGTGATTCACCTTCCATTAATTATAGAGTGTATAATATTATAATATGGAACTATGTTATATATTATTATAATTTTAAGTGTGATCCAAATATAATATTATATTATATCCCCACAAGAAAATACTCAGGTACCTAACATTCCATCCCCTTTACAAAAATATTTCGTCCTTGAAACATAGGAAGAAACTAAATAATATGATCTTCTAAGCAATGCTATCAATTGGTACCAATCTTGATTATTCCTCCATCCAAGTGAAATATTGATTTATGGTAGTCTATGATGATGCCAATTTGCCCTTATGCCATTTGAATATCCATAATTAATCCTTGGGTTCCATGTATGTCCATCATAGCTCCTTTGATGCTCTTTTCCCTATCTCCATAATTTTTGCCTCTCATGGTGGTGCGGATGGTGATATACTCTAACCTTAGCCCTATGTTCTACCTTCTTTGACTCTTCAACCTTTTGGGCCTCTAGTTTTGGTTCATTCTTTGATTTTAATTCTTTAATTATTGCCTCCTTAAAATCTATTACTTGTTCTTCAACTTGTTCCCCATAATTGTTAGAAAATAGATCATATTACATTATTTGGGTCATGTAAATGTACCTACCAAGGTACATATTTAGGACACTAGATTACTTTAGGCGGAAGTCACCTAGTTTCTTCATGCAATTTAATAAATGCACAAGTGTCAATGTGCAAGCTGTACATGTGCAAGTTATCCCTTGCACAACTAGATAGAGTGTTGTCTAAGGAACCTATCTTCCTATATAATGGCCTTATTGTCATAAATTAGATATCGTCACATAGATCATCATGATCAATCATTTAGATAACATAGATATCATATGGAGCATCACAAGGAGAATTAGATAAATTTACCCATATTGGATATGGATGCAATGTAGTCCGGTAGCATTATTCATGGAGTGTTCATTTCATCCATAGCTACATTGTATTCATTTTTGTCATTTCTATTTATAGCATATTTTAGTCATCTCGTAGATTTAATTTCTTTCATATTATTTTTGTATCTTGTGATTGTTATCTCCCATTGCATACAACATCAAAATCTAACAGTGGTATAAGAGCTATGATAGATCTATCCATAGGAAAGCCACCATTATCAATGAGCCTAATTTTTTTTGTCAACCTGATGAGCCTTTGGACCAATCACTGTAAAAAAATCTTAGAATAATCTAGGTGGTAGAATCAGGAAGAGACACAAGTGAGTACTAAAAGAAATATTAGTTTTAGAAATACTAAGATTGTGTTTGACTAGAGTCTTTCCATAGAGTTGTAGGAAAAACTCGTGAAGACTGGGATTCAAAATTCAATCCACTAGATTAACAAATTAACTAGTGAAGATAATTCAGGATATTTGGAATTTCTCAACTATTTCCCAAAGTTTCTTTTTGTTGTAGAAATCTAATTCTCAGAAGATTGGGATTCCTCCTACAACATAAAGCTAGGAGACTTCAACTTCGTTACCTGAAGGTTGATGTATCTTCATAGTGTTAAGGTTAGTTTCTTGTCCAAGAAAAGAATACTACGGAAGAAGAATTCTAGAGAAGAGTTGTGGTGAAGTTAGGAGAAAGGAGATCTGCATTACTAAATTGAGAACTTCACATAAGAAAAAAAGGCCATAGTTGCCTTGATAAAAAAAGGCCATAGAAGCCTTGATCCAGAAGAAAAGGCCATAAAAGCCTTGATCAAGAAGAAAAAGCCATAGAAGCCTTGATCAAGAAGAAAAGGCCAGAGAAACCTTGATACTGAAGAAAAATGCCACAGAAGCCTTGATCCTGAAAAATGCCACATGAGCCTTGATACTGAAATAAGGCCATAGTAGCATTGATCCTAAAGAAGACTCCAAAAGAGAGTATATGATTTATAAGGAGATTAGGATTTCAGTACTAATACTTTATTGTAGGGAAAGGAGATTCAGTGAGTTAGGGAAGCTAGGAAGAGTATCTTCTTTAGAATCAATCCAGTACCTATAGGTAAATATATCAAGATATCTCATTGAAGAACTCCTATTATTGGAAGAAGAAGGACTAGGAGAGTTTGCTCGAGTCCAAAAGCAATAGAAGCAAATATCCAAACGAATATATCACCACCAACATTTCTAAGAGTAGAATATTGAAGGTCTCAAGGAAGACTTGAAGAAGCTGTAAGATCAAAGACCTTGGGTAGGTCTCAACAAGCATCTAGTAAAAGGCTTGGAGAGCCTTACTGAAGAAATCATCAAAGAACTCATTGGAGAAATCCACTACCAAGGAGAAGATCTTGATAGTGAAGGACTTGAGATAATTATCACCATACGATAACAAGCCCAAGGGAAGAATAATTTGGTAAGGAGTGCCAAATACTAGAAGAAGAATCCAGTGAAGACCTCAAGATACTCAAAATCTTGAGAAGAAGATCTTGTTTGAAGTTAGAATTTTATAAGAATCTTGAAGGAAGATTTAGACAGAAGAAGCCTACCAAATCTAGGATATTTGGAGATTACCTCTCATAGTAAGAAGGCACCACTTCAAAAATAAATATCTCTTCAAATCTATAGCGAAAGGAGACTACAAGAGGAGAACAAGCCACTAGAATCCTAAGTTTGTGAAAGTAAGTTTGAGACCATACTTTCGTGAAGACAAAAATATAAGTATCATCAAGAGAGATAAGTTTCATCATAAAAGATAATCAACATCATCATGAAATACTATAACCATATTGCAATAAACAACTATAACCATAATGCAATTGAATAAAAAAAATAAACCAAGATCAACTTGCAATAGATTAACTTGCAATAAGAAGGTAACTAACCATAACAATCATCTTGCAACAAAATAAACTAACTTGAATTGAACCATAAAACATTTGTTAAATGTTATATAGTCAATAAGTTAGTAAGTTAGTGTTGATTTTAAGGTTTTTCCATAGCCTAATGAATTGTCAATTCATCTCACTCAAGGTCAACCAAGCTACCCAAAAGGGTACGGGTACGAGGACCCAAAAAGGACTTGCTATCGATAGAGTGGATTCTTTTGGATTCAATAGGTGTTTAGCAAATATAAACTATGTTGCAATATTAAGTAAATTTTAATAAAATACTAAAGTTGTGGTTAGTAAGTTGATTCATTTTTAACCTTCTTGATTAATATGAAAATTAGGAAATTGCAAATTAGTTGGTTAGTAGATTGTTTAGTAGCAAGTTAGTAGTTATATTAGTTGAGATGCAAAATATGTAAAACATAAATACACTCTCTCTCACTTTCATTCTCTTTTACTTTCATTCTGAGAAATACAAGTTACATTAATTTACATTGTGCTTCAAGCAAATGCTTAAGAGAGATTAGAAGAAATTAATAAAAATAGGGGGAAGAAAGTGAAAACATTGATTTGAAATTGCCTTGTATACTCCAAAACATACTTGGATAACCTTGCAAAACAAGCAAACTCACAAATAACCATTATTAATGTGAGAAAAAAATGACTATAAGGTCCAAATTATTTGACAATTTGACTAAAAATTTGCCAAAAATTGCATAAAAGGATTCTAGTTGCATTATACAATAATAAAAAATGCATTTCAATTTATGCAAAAAATGACTATTAGGTCTTAAAATAAAATAAATGACTGTTTTTTTATTATTAAAAACATAATAATAAATGACTTTTTTTTTATTAAATGACTGTTTTTTTTTATTAAATGAGTGTTTTTTTTATTAAAAAACAAAATAATAAAAAATTATTGTTTTTTTTAATTAAAAAACAGAATAATAAAAAAAATCAGACTGTACAACAAAATGGAAGGGGGGGCCATTTGGCCTCCAAATAAAAAAAAATTGCCTCAGATTTATTTTTCACCAAAATAGAGCAAATAATATATGGAAATAGGGTTTTTGGGCCTTTCGGACGCAACCATGGGGTCCATTTGGCTCCAAAACCCTTCCAGCAAAAGCTCAATGCCAAAAATTTATAGATATAAAATGAAAACACTATTTTCAAAAGATCTAACAACTAGATAAAAAAAAACACAATAAATCTATAAACCCTAATGGCAAATTTGTAAAATAAGTTTGCCCAAATATCAAATGCATAAAATACCCAAATATCAAATGCATGCATTAAAACAAAAAAAAAATATACCTTAATGGGTTTTTCACCTCAAAGGATTGAAGACACTTGATGGAGATCCCAACCGCTCTGATACCAAATGTGAGACAAGCAAAGTCTCCCCAAGATCGAAGAATGCTCTACAAGATCAATCACACACAAAAGAAGAAAACCCACAACACCAATATTAAGTGGTAAAACCCTATTTCAAATGAAGGATGGAAACATCCACTATGAAGCTCACTATATTACTCAATGATTCAACAATACAAAAATGCTTCAATGTTATGCAACAATATGCATCAACATGATATGACAAGATGTAGTAGACAACACCCCTATTTAAAGAGAAGCTTTTCTACTACAACCCTAAAATTACCCTAATCTTATCACAATCTTATCTTGAGATGTGTGACAAATATTATCACAATATTATCTTGAGATGTGTGACAAATCTTATCACAATATTATCTTGAGATGTGTGACAAGTGGCATCTATCAAATATTAAAAAGTGATTGGCTAATTTTTAATATTTGCTAGAAAAGAAGAAATAACTTTTTCCCAAAAATTAAATATTCTTAGCACCCTTATTTTATTTATTAATTGGGTGGGAATATTTTTACATAAAATAGAATTATTTTCTAATTCAAATATTATTCTTTAGACTTTATATTTTAGTCTAAGAATAATTTACACAATGTTGCATTACATATTCCAACAATAAGGTGCGCCAAGGGTGTTATATGTTTTGTTGAAATAAAAGTTATATTATAAAATTGATTTGAAAGGAAAAATAAGGTATAGTTTATTTTTGATGGTTTGACTTGGTGAAATATTTTGAAAGAAAATATTAAGGATAGATTTTTTCTATCTAACATTTGATATGGGAAAAAGAGTGAGTGTGATTGAGACAGGTTTTGAGAATCAAATCTTCTTCAAAACAAAGGTATGGGCGTATATTCCTTGTGAATGAAATATTGTTGGATGTTGTGAATGCTAAGTTGGAGTGAAAAGGATTGTTTGATAAGCATTGTTGAGTTTGGTTTTGAGAAATCCAATGTTGATTGATGTGGGTTTTTTGGAATGAAAGTTGATACTAAAACCTTGTTTGATAAGCATTGTTGGAAATATTGAGTATCATTGTTATGTGAAGTTGAGAACTATCTTGAACTAGGGTTTGTGAAAGATCACAAGTATCATTGTTATGTGAAGTTGAGAACTATATTGAACTAGGGTTTGTGAAAGATCATGAGTATCATTGTTAGGTGAGGTTTATTTGATAAGCATTGTTAACTAAGCTTTCATTGAGTGATTGGTTGAGTGGAGTTGATTGGTATTAGTTGATTGGAAGTTTTGGAGTGATAGTTCAAGTTCTGTGAAACAAATTGTTCTTTATTCTTAATTGATTTGAAGAGAGTTTGGAAGTAATTGAGTGTTGTGTGAGAGTGAAACATATTGAGTCTCTAACCATTCTCTATATGTTTTTGTGGTAAAATAAAAGAGATTAAAAGAGATTGAGTGTTGTTGTGAGTGAGAAGCATATTGAGTCCCTAACCATTCTCTATATGTTTCTATGAGATTAAAACAAGATTCTGTGTGAAGCTTGTTTGTGTGATTGAAGAGGTTTTCTGTAATAGAGTGAGTTGAGTTGAGTAAGCTTTTTTGGAAGCTTACAATGCAGATTTGAGATAAGTCTTGGTGAAGACTTGTTGAGTAGATTGGACAAGTTCTAGTGTGGACTTATTGAGCAGATTTGAGACAAGTCTTGGTGAAGACTTGTTGAGTAGATTGGACAAGTTCTAGTGAGGACTTGTAGAGCATATTTGAGGTAAGTATTTGAGAAGACTTGTAAGCAAAATTGATTGATTGATTTGTTCAAACCTTGAGCTAAGGTTTGGGGCAGATCTAGCAGAGTTGATTTGTGATTGAGTCATGCTTTGTGTTAAGGCTTGAGTACAAATTTTGGTGTAGATTTGAGGATAGGTTTGTGCCAGATAAAATATAGAGATGAGCATATTTGTGCTAGATCGAAGAACTATGTTTAGTGCAGATTTGAGATAGAGATTGAGTAGATTTGTGCTAGACTGAAGGACTGTGTTTAGTGCAGATTTGAGACAGAGATTGAGTAGATTTATGCTAGACCGAAGGACTATGTTTAGTAATATATTTGAGATAAATATTGATCAAATTTGTGCTAGACCAAAGGAATGTGTTTAGTGCATATTTGAGATAGATATTGAGCAGATTTGTGCTAGACTAAAGGACTATGTTTAGTGCAAATTTGAGACAGAGATTGAGTAGATTTGTACTAGATCGAAGGACTGTGTTTTGGTGCAGATTTGAGATAGAGCTGAGAGTAAGCTTTGGAGGTGATAGAGTAGAAGACATTAGTCTCTAGTGTATAGATATCCATTATCTAGGGCAGTGAGGACAAAGGTCTTATGAGTGATGATAAGAGTCTTCAGTGGAGAGAGATCCACAAACCAATGCAGTGGAGGTAGTAGTCTTCTAGAGGATCACCAGCCAGAGCAGAGGATAAGGAGTTCTCTTGTGGATAGAGATCCATGAACCAACTGAGGAGATTGGTGTCTCCTATGGATAGATATCCATGAACTTGATTAGGGTATTGGTGTCTCCTTTGGATAGAGGTCCATAAACATTGTAATAGGGAAAGATTCCTAAGAGATTTGTTGAGAAAATTTTAGTGAAATATTTTCTCCATGGAGTAGCCCACATTGGGTGAACCACGTTAAATTGGTGTCTCTATTGTGTGTGGTGATTTATGCATTGCTTTGATTACTACTATTGATATTGATATTGATATATTGCATAATATTGTTTGGTAAAGAAAAGTAAAAAATGGTCTTATACTGTTCACCCCCCTCTCAGTATAAGCTTGTGTTCTTCAATTGGTATCAGAGTGGGTTCCTTCAAACAAGTTTAACAGCTTGAAAGAAAATCTTACAAGAACATAGATGGATTTTAAGGATGGATCTTTAGGGAATTTAGCACCATTTTTCGATGGAAACAATTATGTATTTTGGAGTATGATAATGAAGATTCACCTGATGGCACTTGTAAATGAGGTATGGGAAGTAGTTGAGAATGGATACATACCGCTAGCTACTCCACCTACAGATAAATATGGTAAGCTTCTACATCATTAAAAATTAAGATAAATGAATAGAATTTTGAAAGGTTTGCGTGAAACATAGTTTATAAAGGTTATGCACTACAAATAAGCAAAGGAAATTTGATATAAATTGCAAGGCATATATGGAGGAGATAAAAAGGTCAAAAGGGTAAAGTTGTAAAATTACAAAGGAATATTTGAAGATATAAAGATGAAGGATTAAGAAAACATTGCTACATACCTATTTCGTGTAGACGAGATTGTTAAATCCATGCAAGGACTTGGGCTTGAAGTTCAAGAATATGATGTTTGTGATAAGATTTTAAGGTCAATCCCAAAAATATTTAGTGAAAATATTTCAGCTATAGAAGAGTCAAAAGATATTGATATTTTTACTAGGGATGAATTACATGGCATTCTCACAACTTTTGAGATGAGAATAAAAGAGGAACTTATTTCTCAGAAGGAAGAAACCTTCAAAGCTACTAAGAAGACAAAGGGTAAAAATTCAGATTCAAGTAATGAGTTATCTAGTGATGAAGAAGAAAATTATGGCAAAAGGAGCAAGGAATCAAGAAAGTATAAAGGTACAAAATCAGTTAGATGTTTTCATTGTGTAAAGTATGGTCATTATGCATCTGATTGTCCAAAAGTTGGAAATAACAATGATGAAGAAAAATAGGATCATAAGAACAGGGAAACAGAAAAGCACAGGTACCAAAAGAAAAGTAGGTAAGGACAAGGCAAGCAAGGAAAGAAATTCTTCCATAGGCATAAGAATATTTTTTATGCAGACAAGGCAGGTAAGAGATCCAGTGATAGTGATGAAATTTCTTCAGATAATGATAAATATGAAGTACTAGCAAAATAAAAAGAAGTGATTAGAAAAGGTCACAAATGATTCTCAAGTGTTTTAGATGTGGTAACTTTGGTAATATTGAATATAGTTGTACAAAGAATGGATTCAGTTTTAGTGATGATGAATATGAAGATACACTTGAAGGACCAGAAGAAAGTCTTCTTATGGAAATAGAAGAAGAAGGAAGTGCTTCTAGTGGAAATAAATAAGAAAGGAATTAATATGATTCCAAAGGCAAAGAAAGCGAGGAAGAATACAAGAAAGGAGAAGTTGATCTTGTAGGTGAACTTATTTTTGCCCTTGATGCACTAAGGGAGGTAAGAAAGCAAAACTCAAAACTCAAGCTTAAATTTCAAAAATATGATGAAGAGAAAGGAAAGGTTATATAGGATCTAACCAACTCAATAGCTAAGATAAGGAGGTTTAAAGAGAATTTAGAATCTAAGGTTTTAAAGTGTGAAAGGTTAGAGCAAGAAGTAGCTTCACTAAGGAAGGAAGTAAAATATTCTAAAGATAAGCTACACAAGTTTGAAAAGAGCTCAAAAACCATAGACAAGATTATCAAGGTACATAGGTGTTCATCAAACAAAACATGACTTGGATTTGAACAGGAACAAAGAAAACAAGGAGAGGAGTCAATATCAATCTTTGAAGAAGAAGAATATTTAGAAGAAGATAGTGTAAGAGAAAGTGAGACTTTTGAGGATGAGTTGGACAATAAAGAGTTCAACAAGAAAAATAAAAATGCACAAATGAGGAACATATGGAACAGGAAGCAACACAAGGTAGAAGAGACTAAGAGATCAATGGGATAAAGGAAGGGTAGTTTCAATGGATGATGCTTCTCTTGTCATAGGTTTGGGCACAAGGCTTCACAATTCAGGATACATGGAAGACAAGAATATGGGAATTTCAGAAACAGACATCTTTTTCAAGGGCATTGCTACTATTGTAATCTGTTAGGTCACAAGGCAGTAAATTGTAAGGTTCATGATAGAAATGGATATGGCTTCACCAAAAGAAACTTCAAAATAGTTGCACCTCCAAGGAATAAAAAAATTAAGTGTTATAAGTGCAATAATAATGGGAATACAACAAAGTAGTGTAGCAAAAATTCCAGAGACAAGCAGGAACAAGAATAGACAGAGGAATCAGAAGGATTAGTTGAGAAAGAAAGTGGACAAAGGTAAAGATCAATTCTTGCTAGGAGTAGAAATAATCCCACCCTAAAATTAACCACCTCAAGAGGAGGTGTGGGAGGGGATAATATAAGAGTCTCATTCTTAGCCCCAAGCCCCAAAGGTGACCCTTTGCCATTGATGTCAAAGGGGGAGAAATTTGAGTTAGGGGGAGAGCATTCATTCAAGGGGAGCAGAACATAAAAAGGTAAAGAAAATGTTAAAAGAAAAATGGGTTGCCATCAATGACAAAGAGGGAGATTGTTGGAAATATGAGCAAGGTTTTTTGTCATTGATGTCAAGAAGAAAGCAAAGTTTTTTATCATTGATGTCAAGAATAAAGTAAGGTTTGTCATCATTAATGTCATGAGGATGATGACCAAGTTTCAATGTCATCCATGCATTTATGTCAAAAGGTTGATGTCCAAATTCTCGTGTTATAAATATCCTCCAGTGGTTTTTTACATCAAGGCAAGAAGTGGGTTGATAAAAATAATAATATTATAATATATAATATTATAATATTTTCTCGTTATAGTTTGTTGTGAAGAGAAACAAAGGTTGTGGAGTAATAAATTTATAATATTCCAAAAGACCCATGTAAAATTTTAAAATGCCTTAAGTTTTAAATTATATAAATTTAAATATTTTACCTAAAGGTAAAATTTAAATTTAAATTAATTTAAAGGGCCATAATTTGAACAAAAATTGAAATCGAATTATTTCATCCACGGATATTTTTGAAGATATTACCATTCATATAAAAGGGGGTAAGTACCCACCTTAGAAAAATTATCCATGCGATCGATTTGAATGGAAAACAAACTTGTGTGCCAAAGGTCTAAAGGGAATCACATGTGTTAGAAGCTTTAAGAAGGTAGACTAAAGCATAGGTGTTAGTGGAGCACACTTCTCAAATGTAAGGCGCTAGTAGCACAGTTGGCAACAAGGGCAGTGGTAAGTCGCTCGCAAGTGATAGGTCATGGGATCAAATCCATGCGATAGTGTTTTGGGTAAGGCAGTGTTGGTTTTAATTTTTTTTGCATCGTCGGAGGAAGCTTAAGGAGGCATGATCCTATTTCATTGCGTGTGGGTACATAGCCCACTTGGTGGGCACACATTGTGCGGAGGCACTTGGGAGAAGGAGATTGTGAGGTTGAAACCCTTCGAGACTCTTTTTGTTGCAAGTAAAAGGTATGCACTCATTTGCTAAGGTTTGATATTGCACGTAAAATGCATAAAGGTGGAAATTAAATTTTTAATTTTCTAAAGGTTTTTATTATTAAAATTTGCATAGTTAAAAGGATTTATGAGTTATAAAGGGATATAAAAGGGTATGCAAATTTTTAATTTGGGTATTTGATTTTTAAGTGGATAAAAGGATTAATAAGGTGTGCCAAGGGTGTTAGATGTTTTGTTGAAATAAAAGTTATATTATAAAATTGATTTGAAAGGAGAAATAAGTTATAGTTGATTTTTGATAGTTTGACTTGGTGAAATATTTTGAAAGAAAATATAAGGACATATTTTTGCTATCTAACCTTTGAGATTGGAAAAAAGAGTGAGTGTAATTGACACAGGTTTTGAGAATCAAATATTCTTCAAAACAAAGGTATGGGCATATCTTCCTTGTGAATGAAATATTGTTGGATGTTGTGAATGCTAATTTGGAGTGAAAAGGATTGTTTGATAAGCATTTTTGAGTTTGGTTTTGAGAAATCCAATGTTGATTGATGTGGGTTTTTTGGAATGAAAGTTGATACTAAAACCTTGTTTGATACGCATTGTTGGAAATATTGAGTATCATTGTTATGTGAAGTTGAGAACTATCTTGAACTAGGGTTTGTGAAAGATCTTGGGTATAATTGTTATGTGAAGTTGAGAACTATCTTGAACTAGGGTTTGTAAAAGATCATGAGTATCTTTGTTAGGTGAGGTTTGTTTGATAAGTATTGTTGACAAAGCTTTCATTGAGTGATTGGTTGAGTGGAGTTGATTGGGATTAGTTGATTGGAAGTGTTGAAGTGATAGTTCAAGTTCTATGAAACAAATTGTTCTTTATTCTTAATTGATTTTAAGAGATTTTGGAAGTAATTGAGTGTTGTGTGAGAGTGAAACATATTGAGTCTAACCATTCACTATATGTTTATGTGAGATTAAAACAAGATTCTGTGTGAAGCTTATTTGTGTGATTGAAGAGGTTTTCTGTAATAGAGTGAGTTGAGTTGAGTAAGCTTTTGTGGAAGCTTACAATGCAGATTTGAGACAAGTCTTGGTGAAGACTTGTTGAGTAGATTGGACAAGTTCTAGTGTGGACTTATTGAGCAAATTTGAGACAAGTCTTGGTGAAGACTTGTTGAGTAGACTGGATAATTTCTAGTGAGAACTTGTAGAGCAGATTTGAGGTAAATATTTGAGAAGACTTGTAAGCAGAATTGATTGATTGATTTGTTCAAACCTTAAGTTAAGGTTTGGGGCAGGTCTAGCAGAATTGATTTGTGATTGAGTCAAGCTTTGTGTTAAGGCTTGAGGGTAGATTTGAGGATAGAGTTTGGTGCAGATTTGAGGATAGGTTTGTGCAATACCAAATATAGATATTGAGAATATTTGTACAAGACTGAATGACTGTGTTTAGTGTAGATTTGATATAGATATTGAGTAGATTTTTGCTATACCGAAGGACTATGTTTAGTGCATATTTGAGATAGAGATTGAGCAAATTTGTGCTATACTTAAGGACTATATTTAGTAATAGATTTGAGATAGATATTGATCAAATTTATTCTAGACCAAAGGACTATGTTTAGTACATATTTGAGACAGATATTGAGAAGATTTGTGCTAGAACGAAGGACTATTTTTAGTGCATATTTGAGACAAATATTGAGCAAATTTGTGCTAGATCAAAGTATTGTGTTTAGTGTAGATTTGAGATAGGGCTAAGAGTAAGCTTTGGAGGTGACAGAGTAGAGGATAGTAGTCTCCAATGGATAGAGATCCATTAGCCAAGGTAGTAAGGACAAAGTTCTTATGAGTGAGGATAGGATTCTTTAGTGGAGAGATATCCACAAGCCAATGCAGTGAAGGTAGTAGTCTTCTAGAGGATCACCAGCTAGAGCAGAGGAGAAGGAGTTCTCCTATGGATAGAGATCCACAAACTAGCTCAGGGGATTAGTGTCTCCTATGAATAGAGATCCATGAAATTGATTAGGGGATTACTATATCCTTTGGACAATGGTCCATAAAATTGTAATAGGGAAGGATTCCTAAGAGATTTGTTGAGAAAATTTTAGTGAAATATTTTCTCTGTGGAGTAGCCCACATTGGGTGAACCACGTTAAATTGGTGTCTCTATTGTGTGTGGTGATTTATGCATTGCTTTGATTACTGATGTTGATATTGACATTGATATATTGCATACTATTGTTTGGAAAAGAAAAGTAAAAAGTGATCTTATATTGTTCACCCCCCTCTTAGTATAAGCTTGTGTTCTTCACAAACAAATATTGACAACTTTTATCTGTAATATGAAACAAAACCTTATCGTGGGATGTTCTCATAGACCTAGATGCAGGGTCATAAAATTTTGCTATGGCAGAGACTAATTCTGGGTAAGGATGGACTACATCACAAATATAATAAGCAAGAAAAGAGTACATAGCTCCAATACCTTGGTCTGGAAGAGGCTCCCCCTTGAAGAATTTGTCTTCATATCCCCATCTTAGGTTGTCTCTGGTTGCGTACGTCATCCTTGTGTCTACGACCCTTGCCTTCTTATCTGTGTAATATGGTCTTTCCACCTTGCTAGATTGCCTAGTTTGCTTTGCTGAAGATGATGCCATTTCAGCTTCTGAGTAACTCTCTCTTCACAAATTGCTCTAGGGAGTATGCAACAAACTATTCTCAACAGTGCTCTGGTTCCTCAGCTCGATTGCTCGCAAATGACTAAAAATTTGAATTTGCTTGCTTAAATAGGTTTTCGAGCACTCCTTCACCATTAATGAGAATGAGTGGGTGGTTACCTCCCATGATTTCAAATGAGCGAATCATATGTTGTGAAGCGTGGCTTGTCAGTGAAGTATGCATATTTGATTGGATGACATTCATGGTAGATGGTGGTAAACTATCCATTGGTACACTTCTCAAGGTGCATTTATTTACCCATATTCATGGTGGAATGATGAACTCAACGGATTTTAATGCTATACTTCCTTTTCCTGATTCTTCTTGTTTGAAAATGCATGTTCCTTTTGGTGCTTTCCCCAAAATTCTGCCAGTTGTATTTCTGCAATGGCAACTTTGACCAAGTTGACTATGGATTTTAGAACTTTGCTAGTTTTAGAAACTACTGAAGGATTTTGGGCCTCTTGAAAACTTTGCTAAACTTTGAATTCCACTGTTCTTGATTTTGGTAAGTGTTGTTTGACCACTTTGACTATGGATTCTACATTGCATTACCTCCTTGCGGAGTATATCATAGTCATTTTTGCAAGTGGAAAATGACCTAATTTTCTCCATTTGCTTTTTGGGACTCAATAAAGAAAATATAATACAACATGCGTACATAAAGAAAATATAATACAAAATATGTACATATATTACAATAGGAGAGCTCCTCTAACTAAAATATAGTTTGAGATGATACCCATTTACAGGAATGGGTTGTATATTTCCTCTTTGATCTTGGAGCTGGAAGGCATTGCTCTCCTTCACTTCGACAATCTTGAATGGTCCTTCCTAGAAAGAATCAAATTTTTGGTGATTGCTTGGCTTAGCCTTTTTAGCATTCCACCTTAGCA
Organism: Wollemia nobilis; assembly: GCA_028583015.1. Classification (NCBI taxonomy): domain Eukaryota; kingdom Viridiplantae; phylum Streptophyta; class Pinopsida; order Araucariales; family Araucariaceae; genus Wollemia; species Wollemia nobilis. Next base: position 1,149,914 of record JAQPPZ010000101.1, read on the forward strand.
CTGAATCTCCTTCTTTAAACTTTTTGAACCTTAGTTTTTTTCAAACCACTCTTTGGTATTCATGGAGTATTTCTGAAATTTCTCATATGCCTGAGTTCTCTATTCTTCCAAGTGTAGCATAATGCATCAATCTAGCCTCTAGTGGACTTTGATCAAGTTCTAGATCTTGGCTAGCCCATTTTAAAGTTGGTATCTCCAGATGAGTAGGTAGAAAAAATTCCTTACCATAAACTAATGCATAAGGAGATGTCTTGATAGACCTCTTGACAGTGATTCTATCTACCCATAAAACTTGGTCAAGTAACAAATGCCAACTCCTTTTGTTCTCTTCCAGTGCCCTTTTCAGAATTTTGAGCAAGTTTTTATTGGTGGATTTCGCCAATCCATTTCCTTGAGGGTAATAGTTAGAATAATTATTTATATTTATGCCATACTTGCTTGCGAACTCAATATATTTTACGCCTATGAAAGTTGGGCCATTATCACTCACTAGTGCCTCTAGAATTCCAAACCTTGTGATCAAATTTTCTAGAAATTCAATTACTACTTCTTGGTCTGACTTCTTAGTTGGAATAGCCTCAACCCATCTAGTGAAATAATTCGATGGTAGTAAGGATGAACTTATGACCTATTGATGAATTGGGATTGATGACTCTAACAAATTCAAGTCCCCATTGCTAGAAGGGCTCCTCTACCTAAATTGGTTTGAGTGGAAATGTTGCATTCTTGGTCCTTCCCACATATCTCTGACACTTATCACATGACTTAGCTACCTTGAAAACATCTATAAAGATAGTGGGCTAGTAGTATCCTACTCTTATTATTTTCATAGCAGTTATCCTTCCTAAAAAGTGACCTCCCGGATAGGCCTCCATGAAATTCCTTGATGACCTTCTATTTTTCATTATCTTTTAGACATCTTAGGAGTACTCCATCTAGGTTCCTCTTATACAAACCTTTCGAAAGTAATACATACTTCAAAGCTTGCAATCTGAATCTCCTCTACTATGAAGGATTAAGACCTTGCAGACATACCCCTATCTAGAAATAGGTTATCAATTGATCTACCCAATCTGAACTTTCTAGAAAACTATCATTGTGATCATCTTTCGCTCCTTGATAGGCTACTGTTTGTTCTAAATCTGCCTTAGCTATGAGTTCTTGGCATAATGCTCTTTTCCAAACCAACTTGGTAGGGTGGATTTCTACATCATACTCCTATATTTTAGTAATCCATCTAGCTCTTTTATCACCCAGTTCTCCTTGAAGGATAAATTTTCTTACATCTAGGTGCACTACATAGACAAGAGTCTTACTTTGAACTAAGTACTACTTGAACTTCTTTAAATATTTCATCATAACAAATACTTACCTCTCAATAAAATTATACTTGGTCTGATACTCATGCAAAGTTTGACTCCAGAAGAATATGGGGTGTTCCTCTCCATTCTCATCCTTTTGAGTGAGTACTGATGCATAGCTTTCCTCAACTCCATAGGCATATACAATAAAATCTTTGCTAAAATTAAGATTTATCAATACTAGTGCAGTTGCAATTGCTTGCTTTATAGCCTCAAAGGCTTGTTTTCTTTTCTCAGTCCACTTGAATTCCATGTTCTTCTTGAGTAATTCTGAGATGGGCTTGACCACTTGAGAAAAGTTTGAGATGAACTTCCTCACAAAGTTAATCTGCCCAAAGAAGGACTACAACCCTTTCTTATTTGTAGGTAGGGGAAGGGCTAGAATTGATTTTATTCTATCTAGATCTATTGCCATCCCATTTTTGGAGACTACATGTCCCAATAATTTACCTTCATGGACAATGAAGAATGATTTCTTTGGATTGAGAGATATGCCAAACTCTCTGCACTTCTGGAAAACTTTCTCTAAATGTTCAAGATGTGATTCCTTTCTATGAGAAAACACTATCATATCATCCAGATAAATCAGAATGATTTTATTGATCAACTCACCAAAAGCATAGTCCATGGCCCTCTGGAAGGTGGCTCCCACATTGGATAGGCCAAATGGCATTCTCTGATAAGAAAATGTGCCCCACTTGGTGGTGAAGGCTATTTTGAACTAGTCTTCATCCTTAACCCAAATCTGATTGTATCCAGAGAAGCCATCCAATAAGGAGTATCTTTCTACTCCTAACACCATCTACAAAATTTGATCCATCTGGGGAAGTGGATAATGATCCTTTAATGAAGCTCTATTCAAGTTTCAAAAATCCACACATAAGCGGATGTCTCCATTCTTCTTTCTTACTAGGACCAAGTTGGCAACCCATGTGGAATGCTTGATAGGATAGATGATCTTCCCTTTTAGAAGCTTAATCAATTCTTGTCTCATTATGGACTCAATTTTTAGATTCACAGGCCTTTGTCTCTGCCTGAAAGGTTTTGCATCAGGCTCTAGCTCAATGGTATGTTGAATGACCTTCTTATCATAAACTTTGAGGTCCTCATATGACCAGGCAATAATATCTGGGTATTTAAAACATAGTGCCTTGACTCCCTCAACTTATTTTGGAGAGCATCTTATTCCAACATTAATCTTCTTATTTGCTTCTATTTCAATTTCACTATAGATCTTATCATCTACTTTCATAGTCCTTGACTTCTTTCCATCCTCATTATCAAACAAGCTTTCCAATGTGATCAGGCCTTTAGGAATGTGATTATTCTTCAACTGAATAACATCTTGTTGATCTATTTCTTGGGAAAGCTCTTCCTGCACATTGGCTAAACAAGCCTCTCTAACTAGAAAGTCAATTATCTACTCATCATTATCAAAAACCTACTAGAATATTTGTCTATCTAGGACTGCTGGTCTGAAGACTAATTTGACTCTTTTACTTGCAACTGACCCAAGGTCTGAGGAAGGATTAAAATTAGAACCTTTAACTGCCAAAGCATCGACCAGTGTATTCTATTCTCTAGGGATAGAGCAGAGATTTAGTGCATCAAATGATTCCATCAAGTCCCATACTCTATTCCTATAAGTCTTCAGATAGTGATGTTTACTGCTACACTTCTCTATCACTTGGTTGACCACTAGCTCTGAATCACCATAAATGTCTAATATCTTGATTCCCATTTTTTTTGCTTGCATCAATCCCAAGCATAGAGCTTCATATTTTACAGCATTGTTTGTACAAGCCCAAGTGAATCTGAAAGAAAAACTCTTCACTCCTTCTGAAGGAGACTTCAACACTACACCAGCTCCGACTCCATTTTTGCATCTTGCTCCATCAAAATGCATTGTCCAAACCTCTGTCTACCTGAGTGACTAGTTAGATATGGTAGGGATATTCTTCTTAACCTCTACGGAGATACTGTATGTGCCTAACCTAGTTTTTGATAGGCTATAATCATATTTGAAGGGTAAATCATCTTCTATTTCTAAATCTTCCAATATTTCTACTAACTCTGGTTCTTCCATCACTAAATGATTATACAAGTCTTCTTCAAATTTTCCAATGTGGAAGGACATAGTCTTTTCAAGGTTATTCTTATCCTTTTGCCTTTGTAGGGGACTATCATAGTGGAGTAGTCTAGATACATATATCCTCCCATATTGGCTATGAATTCTCTTGAAAGGCAAATACCAAAATAAGGCTCCAGGTCTACTACCACAATTTCTTGAACAATGGTAATTTTTGGGGCTCTATGCAACCTCATCAATACATCCTTTATGACTCCCATAGTCTTTACAAGGGTACCATCAAGTTGTAAAACCCCCTGACAAGATCTTGTATACTCCATACCCATCTCATCATAGACTACTTTTGGCATAATAGTTGTTGAGGCACTTGAGTCTATCATACAATTGTGGACCACCCATCCTTCCATTCTGAGAGAAATGTAGAATGGAGGAGGCTTGTTCTTCAAGGTGGTAGGAGACATATTTTCTTTATCTTGTGCCACATTGAAAATAGTGGTGGTTTCTTTTCCTTGGGACCTTTTATGCAGAGAGGCTTTCAACAAATCTATTTGGCCAGGGAGAAAAAGAGTATCATATAGGCTTGCTCTAGATGGAACTCTTTTTAACTCATCCACAATGTTATATTCCACCTAAACTAGTGGGGGTCTTTCATACCTTTTTTTTGGTTACCCATAGTTACTTCTGTACTACTGAGTAGCCTCAATTCTTTGGATTTTTGTAATGGAAGGGAAACTTAGTTTTTCTTGGGCCTCCCTTCTAGCACTTTCTTGCTCTTTACTCCTTTCCTTTTCACCTCCTCTTGGAACACTTACCTCCCTCTCTTGTCTCCTGGGTACTACATTACTTTTTTTAGTAGCTTGCAGAATAGGAAATTGGTCATTCCCCTATAGCGGTGATTCTCTCTTCTTCTAAGAAGGCACTTGGAAACTACCCATCTTCTATGGGTCTACTTGCAAGGGTTTCTTTTTGGACCTGGTCATGATCGAGACTTGTTCTTCTTCAGGAAAATCTTGTCCAATCATGACTTGATCATACTATCACAACATGTTAACTCTCCCTTTCTAGTTTCTTTCTACTCTTTCCATGGCTTGTTGCACATGGCATTGGTACATAGCACAAGATTCTGAATCATGAGGATCATTGCACACGAGACACCACACGTTAACAAGACTAGTCTCAGGAGCATATTCTTGATCTTCTTGATTCACATTAACTCTGATCCCTGCACTATTGCTAGGACCAAGCTTTTGATCTCTATTAATATAGGGGAATCTCCTTGGTTGAGACCTTTCTATCTCTCTTTTCTCCATCACATTCATCTTATTACTGAGTGTTTTTAGAGTACTCTGAATATCAAGTAGCATGGTGGATTCTTGAGGTGCTTGAGATGGAAGTGGCAAAAAGGGAATTGAAGGAGATGGTATTTTAGGGGGTAGAATTGGAGCCATTTGAGGGAGTGGTGATGACAAAGGAGGAGGATCCATGTAGGAAGATGTAGTTGGCTAACTTTGGGTATTAGGAATATTAGAACAATAAGGCATGATAGTTTTTGGAGGTAACCTTCCTACATTGATGAGGATATTCTCAGCCTATACAATTGCATTGTAAACCTAGGGGAAGGTGTAGACTCTAGAATATTGAGTTTGTAACCCGAGTTCTGACCCCAAAGCTCTGATATAGTACATAAAATCAAGGGGGTAGTTGGCCTAGCTTTAGGTGGAATTCTTTTCTAGGTTCTACTAAATCTTAGATTAAAATCTGAAACTGACTCTTGTTGATGCTTTTGCATGGATGTGAACTAGTTTAGGAGAGAAAAGGGATCAATAGACTCATTGAATTCTTCTACAAAAGGCTCAACTAATTCATCCCATGAAGTAATGTTGTTGTCTTCTAAGGTCCTAAACCAATGAAGGATTTTCCCTCTAAAATATAGGGCTAGAATTCTGACAATCACATCCTCATTTTTGATGTTATGAATTGCTACTAGATTTAGGATATCTTGGCAATGCTCATACATAGTTTTTCCTGATCCATCATAAGTTGGTATAGCTTTGGATACAGCTTGAGGGATATCATGCATGTGAGCAAGTCTCAGGGGACCACTTGTATTCCAATTGGGGTATTTCTGCAGAGGCTGGTTTGGAGCCACATTCACCATATTTCTAGGTATTGTTCTTGCTAGAGGTGGTCTTGGAGGTACTTCAGGGGGTGGTCTAGCTGGATTCCCTTCTGATTGAAAATTTGAGGATAAATTTCTTATGATAGTGGATCCTCTTAAAGGGAGCTCATAATAGATAAAAGGCTCTGGATTATTTTTTGCAGATGACCTAGTATTCATGAAAAAATATGAGCTATTGGAATGGATTTTCTAGTTTCTTGCATTCAAGGGAGTCACCAAGTGAATTTATAGTTCACCACTTAACGAGGTCAAGACAATTCACTGAATCTTGATTCCTCCAGGAGAGATAAAAGAAATGAAACTTTGTGGGTTAACTAGTGTTCTTGTAAACAGGGTCCCATCGGGCATGCCAGAACTGTTGGGGTCTGAATTGACATCAAGGAAAACTTGAACTATGACTATGAATCTATGACTTCTGGGAGGCGCATACCTGCTAATCATAGCTCAAACCCTAACATTGGATGGATCAAATATTACTTCAATCCAACCTCCAGAGTAGGTTGGTATACCTTGTCAACTAATTTAGGTGTTGACTCAATTAAGCTCAAATAAAAGTGTAAGTTTAGGGATAGAAATGAGATAAGGGTTAGAAAATAGTTGAATGAATAATGGTCGGATAGAGCTAACAACATTGACAAATATTAAGAATTCGTTGATCAATCACATTTCCAGTATGCCACACTTAGGACTAACAACATTCAAAACTTATTATCTTCACCATTAAAATAATGAAATACTCAGAGAACTATTTCAAACATCTAAAATGCTAATAATCCAAATAGCAGAATTAGATCAACACTTAGACTAACAAAAATAGAAGTCCTCTACAATATTTGTTTAGGCATGAACCATTCCAAGTTGCTCCAAATTAGCAATCCAATATCAGTAGAATTGACTAATCATAACAATAGTAGCAAAAATGCATTCACAGAATAAACTCACAATTGATGAAGATAAAAAGCTAGAGGTAAACATCCAAGTAATGCTCCTTCTATTGATTTCTCAAAAAGTTACAGTAATATATCAGGCAAACACTCCAGAGCTGACCCTTAAACATGAGGGTTCAACCTCTTTATATAGATTTTTACAATGATAGTAAAAGACTAGAAATATTACAAGGATCTTCTTGCCAGATCAGCAGAATGCTGAGGTGGTAGCCTCTCATGGATTTTCAAGAAAGAATAAAGTTGCGCTCCATGAATGCTGAAATTATGATATCTACAAGTTGTTCGACTCTCAACTAAATTTAGTAGTTGAGATGGTTGCAGGTTAATCTGGATCATCCTTTATTCTTGAGAAGACTTCTCATCCATTGATCTACAACTAAAAATGTAGGTGAATCTTGATTTCGGTGATGCTTGGTCTCCCTTGGTTCTTTCCATTGCATTCCTTAGGTTTCGTTGCATTCTCTTCATCTTTGGAATCCACTGCTCCAAATTTCGTCGAGACAGGTTTGACTGGTTTGACCGAAAAATGGGGTTCTTGCAATGCTTGACAACTTTATGTGAAATCCACTACTTCATTTTCCATCAGGTCAAGTTTGATCGAGTTGACCATGGACTGATCATTTGGAAGTAAATTGTGATCCTCTTCACAATATGCTACTTGGTTCTCTGCTAGGTTGGGTTTAACTAGTTTGATTGTGAAATATTTATTTTGCATTGGCGTCGGGTAGATTTTAACATTGCTTTGCCTCCTTACATCCAGGATTTGCAACTCTAATCTTCGCTTAGTCTTGTTTGACTACGTTGATCATGGATTTCACTTAGTTGCCATTTTTCCAAACCTGCTATGCTTGTGGCCTTTCACTGTGGAAAAATACCCTTGTGTTGACATTGTTATTCTAAATTCCACAACTTTAAATTTTACTTCGCATTGTTTGACTGCACTGATAGTGGATTTTACACCTTAGCGGAGTTTAACATTGCTCTTGAGTTTTCTCTGAACACTCAACCAATTTTACAAAAAAAATCTAAGTATGTAGCCTTTTGGGCCTACATGAGATTGTTGGTTTTACAATAGAAAAGTGAAGTTCTCCTGACGAAAAATCTCAGCTATGATTTGGAGGAGTTTCCTAGCAAATTTGTGAGATTCGAGGATATCAATTTAGAGGAGAAATTAACTACTTTAAAATCTAAAAATTTCATATTTCAGGACAACAAGAAAGTAGCCATAAGGGAAGCATTACTAGCTACTAAGTTTCAGATCTCAAGAGAGCATCTGTAAGGATAGTTAAAGCCACCAAACTACATTCTTGGGTAGCAAGTTTAAGGAGTTTTCAAAGCTATTAATAGGTGAGATAAAGAGTTCTTTTTGGATAGCAAAGAAGAGCTGCAATTTCATCTAGTACAATGCAACATTTAGATTAATCTAATCACCAAGATTTCCATCATCTACAGAGGTCATTGAGGTAAGCAACTTTGGTGCAAAAAGTTCATTACTTGAACATTAGTTACTTCATTCATTATTAATTTTTATTAAGAACCATATTAGAGTTTAAAAGTTGCAAGGAGAAGGTTACATATTAAAGTATTCAAGGGAGTGCAGAAGATTGTTTCTTATAAGGTTAAAATTTACATATCAAAAATTGGAGTTAGATATCAACTTTCTATTATTCATTGGAAGCAAGAAGACATTACTCTTAAGTGAGAGTTGCATAGATTATAGTGCATATTTTAAGTTAATTTTAAGAGTTTATTTAAAATAGTAATAAGGAGTTATTAATAGTGTATTATACTAGTTATCCTTAAAGGTTTTTAAAGTGCATTAATAATTTATCAAAGGAGAAAGTTTAAGTGCATAAAACTAGGTAAAAGTGAAGTGTCAAAAGACACTATTAAGCGTATAAAATATGCAACATTTTGTGGCAAGGAGAAGCTATAAAAATAATAATATAACCTCCAAATATTGGAGAAGGAAGTTGTTATATCAAAGAAGCAATAAAGCTTCAAAAAGAGACTATAAAGTCTCAATTTTTTGGTGCAATTCAAGGTAGATTTATTTACATTATTGCACCATATTATACATAGCAAAACAAGGGCAAAATCTAGAGTGTCTAAATCCACTACAACAACAAGCGTAGTATAGTCTACAAGGGGTATAATCATCAATTTTAAGGAGCAAACTACATAGCAAGAAAGTTTAGCTATCTAAAGGGATCATAAGCTAATATTTCAAAGATTTCTAGAGACACCAAATATAGTGCCAAAACCACAATATTTGGCACCTACATAGTACAAAGGAATGAACCTGCAACATTCAAGGAGTCTAAGTAAGATAGTGCTATTGCAAGGAGTGCAAGTAAGAATAATAATAACACAAATATTACATAACATAAGTGGTCAAAATTGAAGTGCAAAGAAAGAGTTATCATCAAATATTACCCAAGCATACATAGGAAAGATCTTGGATGAACCACCTTCACTGAAGCAAGCTACAAACTATCATAGCAAGAGCCACCACCATCGAGGAGAAGATATTATCATAGAGGAAGAGCTGCCATACGTTGAGGAGTAAGAAAGAGTTTGATGCATGCAGTAAAGAGCTTATTATTGCTTGCAAAAGGATTGAAAGTGCACCAATGTGATAAGGTATATGCAGGAGCTTGAATGCATGCAAAGGAGCACCTCCATTTGCCCTAAAAAATATAGGTATATTGTGTCACTTGGTACAAATGTTGAAGGCGTATCTACGTATTCTAAAACTTGCAAAAAAAATCAAAGAACACTCAAAAGAAGTAACACCCTCATTATTATTTCAATGCTCATGAATGAGAATTTTGAACGTTTAAAAATTTAGCCAATGCTCAAGAATGATTCACTATCTTGTACCACATGTAGTAATGTATTATAAGGTTAATAATATACCTACACCACCTAAGGAGAAAAAACAAGGTCTTGGGCAAAGTAAAGTACCACTTGGCACTTGTTTCAAGAAGGACAAGCATATTAATAGCCATCACAGGGAAGAGCGTGTATATGGGAAGCATATATCCAGCAAGTCTTAAGTATAGAAGTGGTCAAAGTGCATTAAAGGAGCAAGAGACCATCATAGGGGAGCACCATTCAAAGGAGAGCATTGAATGCTCGTTTTCATAAGGTGAAATAGAGAAATTTCAACACCCCAAGTTTGCACAGTGAAGTCAAGACCAAAGCCAATCAACACATAAAATTTAAAAGGTATATTTACATTGACATTTAATTTCATTAAAATACAAAATGAGGTACAAGGAATTTTATATATCTAAGGTTAAACTTATATTGCATTGGAGAATTTATAACCTTAGAATATAAAGCAATTAAACCAAAGGAGTGCAAAATCTCAAGAAATATTTCAAGGTGCTTAATATAAGGTTGAAGTTTATTTATTAATGCATTGAAGAACTAAGCAAATACTAACCTTAGATATTTAGAAGGCAATTGAAGTAAAGGAATTATATCTTAAAAAATATTACAAATTGCATGATATTCAAAAATCAAAATATTTGTTAATAATTAAGTAGGAGATATAAGGTTTTCAACATTGGAAAATTTAAATATTAATTTTCAAATATTATTACTTTCTAAATTTCCAAATTATGGAGATATAAGGTATACTACATCAAACTTTAGTTTATTTGAATTTAGAAAATTGAACCATTGAAAATTGAAGGTTAAAGAAGAAAAACCATTAATTGCTTGAAAGTTGGAAATTGCATTTTATATTAGTCTCTTACACTAATTTATGAGACATTAATCCAACTAAAATGTCTTGAAGGAAAATAACCTTATTAAAACTTGAAGGTGCATCATCATTTTTTAGCTTTCTATTTATTAATTATTAGGGAGAAATAATGCAAGAAAGTAAAATTGAATATTAGGGAGACAAAAGGAATTCAACTAAAACTAGGAAATCTAAGCATTCTATCGAGACTCATAATACATTCAAAAACTTGCAAGATAGGAGGCATTTTACAAAACTTGTAAAATTGAAAAATTCTTAGTAAGGTTGAGCATATACTTGAAACTAGGGAGACATAAGGTAGCCAATCTCAAAGGTTCAAAAATTAAAAGGCTTACTACTCAAAGCAAGATGGATGAAATAATTAAGAATGCTTTTAATGAAAATAGTGAAGAACTATTTCATAAACTTGGGTTTTATTCACAAAACCTAATAGAAACCTTTGATGGATTTAAACACTTGCCTACAAATTTGAAAGAAATATTCTCTTTGTTTTTGAAGGAAGCAAAGGAAGAAAAATTTACAACAATAATTGGTTATCTTCATGAAGTACTTTTCAGAGCTTGGTGGAATACTCAAAATATAGTTGTATTCACATCAAAATAATGCTTGATGATATATCTAACATTAATTATTTTTGAAATATTTCAAAACATGAAATGAAATAGCAATCCTAATCAATATTATTATGATGATAAAGAATCATGGGTAGAGTAAAGGCCAAGGAACATATCTTCCTATATATAGGCCTTGAGAGTATGAGAGTGAGGGGAACTTGAGAGTGAATAGAGTAAGAGGAATGATGTCATGGTAGAGAGTAGTGAGTAGGTACAATGTAGTTCTTCATTGAAAATTTTGGAGTATTCATGTACTCCATTATATTGCATTGTACTATTTTTGTGAGCCTTTATTAATGGCATATTACTGAGTTATTGCAAAAGTTTATCATCTAGTTTTCTTGAATATTATAGTGCCATTACCATATAGCTATCATAGCTTACTTATTTTACATCTTGTGGTTGCATTTACTTTAATATACATCCTCAAAAGCTAACATAAAATAATCCAAATGAAAGTATATGCTATTGCTATGGTCAAAGAGAATCCTACAACAAGGATAAAAAATATTGTAGTGCTTAAGATCCCTAAAATGAGTAAATTATGATGCAATGTGCAATAGAAATCACTAGAATAAGATTATGCCTTCAAATAAGATTAGTATAAATTAAAAATAAACATATGGGCCTATAAATAATAACAATGTAATGATATGACAAAGAACTAAAGACTAACATGAAAAGAACACTAAGAAATCATAAAAATAGATACATAAGCCTGTAAATAATGAGTTAGAATGCATATAAGATGATTAGAATATATATTAGGATTACAACTAGTGCTATGTTAAACAAAAGAGAGCATATATTGTTGTAAATAAAAAAAAAATCAAAGTAAATGGCTAGAAATTGAATGAATGAGAGGAAAATAGTGGGTAAGTGAGCACAATAAAGCAAATAACCTTGCACAAAGTGATTAGAAAGTTAAATAAATGAGAAAATAAATTTGTCATAATGATTCAAAATAAGGATTAGACAAATGAAATGGCAAGAAAAATAGAGATGCAAGTGTTATCAAGGCTTGAATAAGAGAAGAATACAAATAATAAAAGCAAGAGATATGGAAAGAGAAGGGGGCTAGGGAATTTATTACCTAGTAGGACCTCTTAGGTCCATTGTGCTCTCCTTGACCCAATGCCTCTTTGACTTTATAAACTTGCCCCAATGCTTGATTCAAATGCCCCAAATGCAAGGGAAAGTGAGAATAATAATTAAAGAGAATGGGAAATAATTTTTAGAGTAGGGATAGCTTAAAATTGCTCATGAAATACCCATCCCAAGGGGTCTATTTAAATATTTTGGGAGGGCTCATAAAGGAGGAAAAGGGGGTCAAATATGCCCTTAGGGCAAGACCAAAATTTGAATTTTGTAGGCTTGAGAAGGGGTTTGGGATTGTGTTATTTGAGTAGGGAGTTGGATTAAGGAATTCACATGTCTTTGGTTTGTGCTAGGGGATTTTGTTCATGTTGGAAAAAACACCACTAAGTATCAAAAATACCACTCGTATTTTTGTACTCGGTTGGAAATTTTGATCAATGACCAAGTTGATTGATCAAATAGCCGAAAATGATTGTTTTGCAAAAATGCCATTGTTTGCAAATTCACCATTGGCATTCTAGTTTTCTTGCAATTTGAGGTATTGATCATTATTCGAGTATAGGCATATCTATACGCATTTGAAAAATATTTTTGATCTTGATATAATGGTGGATATTTTGTGAAGTTTTATGAATATTTGATGAGGAAAAGGATGTCCCAAATATGATATTTTTTTTTAGGGCCACAAACATCCCAAATTTAGACATGAAAAAGGTTGATTCAATTTGCTTGATCAAAAGATTTAAAAAGAAGATTTGATTGATGAGTTTTAATATATTTAGGAATTGATGAAATGTGCTAAATTTTATGTCCAATTCTTCATGGTTAAGGTGTTATGATGATATGTTGTTTGATACTTTAATTAAGGATGTTGTTGACTAGGCATGCCAAAACTGGATTCCTACAATAGTATACTGCAACATATATAAAAGATAGTGAAAGTATTATGAGGGAAGTTAGTGAGGAATAATTTAGAGATGCTATTTTATCTCTGGGAAAGGAAACGTTACTAGATCCAGATGGTTTCCAAGTAGGCTTCTTTCAATATTTTTGGCATATAGTCAAATATGATGTGGTGGTTGTAGTTCAAGAGTCTCACCTTTCAAGGAATATTCTTAAGGAGTACAATAATACATTTCTAGTATTAATTCCTAATAAATGGAGCTTTAAAATCTTCAATACTTTAGTCCAATCAACCTCTATAATTCCATTTACAAAATTATTTCAAAGGTAACTGTATTAAGATTGAAAATTATTCTTCCCAAAATAATAACATAGCAACAAGGAGATTTTATAAAAGAGATAACTTTTATATGGGATTATAAATTTGCATGAAATATTGTATTCTTTGTATAAATGTGGAAGAGAAGATATTGTTCTTAGAATAAGGCTTATGACAAGGTTTCTTGGAACTTCCTAGATAGAGTGCTCAATAAATTTGGCTTTAGTAGAAGATGGAGAAGGTGGGTTGGTAATTGTTATTGTTGTTCAAGATTTTTAGTTATCCTTGATATTACTGTAGTGGTATTATTTGGGAGTAGTAGAGGATTGATGCAAGGGGATCCCTTATAACCTTGCTTATTGTTTCTTATATCAAAAGCTTTGGATATATGTATTGAAGAGACCCAAAATTCAAGTGTGATAAGTGAATTGAAACCTTCTACATCTATTAGAGCCATCACCCATTTGTAATTTGTTGATGATATGATTCTCCTTGGTAAATCCTCTATAGAAAAGGCTAGAGGTTTTAGAAGTATTCTTAACCTTTATGGAAACGCATCTCACCAAATTATTAACTTGGAAAAAAGAAAAGTGTTTTTTTAAACACCCTTGAGGACATACAAAGGAGAATAACTAGAGTGTTGGTATGTAATATTTTAGTTCTTCCTACAATTTATGTTGGTATATGTAAGGATAAGTTTTGGGACCCATTACCAAAAAATTTTTAGTAAAATTTTGCAATATGGAAAGGTAATATTCTAATTCATATAGGGAAGCTTCAACCATTAAAAAATATTCTTCAAGACAAAATTGTGTCTCTTCTATTAGTGTTTAAAATTCTTGGGAAGATTACAAATATAGTGAAGAGTATTCAGAAAAGGTTCATATGGTTGATATCTGAAGAAAGGAGTAGACTACCTCTTGTGGAAAGGGACTAAGTATGTATTTTCTAAATCAAGTGGGGGATTAGGTATAAGGAACATCCAAATTTTGAATAAGGTTTTGGATAAAAAAATAGGGTGGAGGATCACCAAGGAAGGGGATTCGTTGTGGGAAATAACTCTATAGAACAATTATTTGGACAATCAAGATGCATAAAGGTTTTTGACTACCTTATAAACTTGAAGAAGATTATCTTTATGGAACCACTATATAAGAAGTAGATATGTGTTTTGGAAATGTGTCATATGAAAATTAGGTAAAGAAACTAAAGTTCACTTTTGGGAGGATGCTTGGCTAGAAAACCATCCAGTGTGTAAGGGCAACAAAATGTCCAATATCAAGAATGAGTTGCAGAACGAACATGGTAGTTTGGTTTGTGATTACATAGAAAGGAAGGAAGGAGAGGATGGAGGAAATTAATAGGAAATTCATAGAATGTAGAGGTTCTTGATAAACTCAATGATAAATTGAGAGTGTATCATGTGTGCTCATCCTTGGAGAAATGTCCCATTGTTTCGGGTCATACCCCTAAGGGTGTTTTTAATATCAAATAAACCTATGATTTAATTTTGGCCTAATCGAGTGGAGAATTTACTTGGAAGAAATTATGGGGTAAGAAAGTTATTCCAAAGATACTGATTTTCATTTGGTTAGCATCTCAAAATAAAATTTTGACTATGGAAAATCTAAAACAAAATTGATACTACTTTTCTAATAGATGTTACTTATGTGAATCTAATGAAGAATCTATGAAATACATTAGGTGAGAATCTAAATACCCATTGAATGTTCTTAATGATTTAATTATGGAAATGGGAATACGTGTTGGAGAATATTACATTATTTGGTACATGTAAACGTACCACCATGGTACCTTTATGGTACAATTATAAATATGTAATAGATTAGGGTTTGAGTCTATAGTTTAGGAGTGTTATTTATATTTCTCCTCATGTGTAGGATGTGCAAAACTATCATGTAATTATGTGTGCAAGTGTGAGGAGTGAGAATGTGCACAAGTGTCTCGTAATAGAGTGTGTGTTGGAATATATTACATTATTTGGTACATGCTAATGTACCATCTTGGGTACATATTTATATTAGGAGAGTATCTTATATTAGGGTTTGAGTATTTACTTTATGCAATGTAATAAATGCACAAGTATTATTAGAATGTGCAATGATGTAAATGTGCATGTTGTCCATGTGTACATGAGTCCATAGAATAGGAATATGAAGAGTCATAGGTAGGTGAAAGACCAAGAGTTACATCTCATTATATATAGTCCTTTGATGTTTATAGTGAAGAGTGAGAGAGCATAGTGAAGGTATATATGCTAGATACAATGTAGAGCATGTAAGAAATATGGAGTGTATGAGACCTCCATTTTTATATCATTGTACTATTTTCGTGAGCCTTCATTAATGGTAGTTTTATGAGTAGTTATAGAAGTTTCTTATGAGTTTTACATGCTTAGTATATTGCCATTATCATATATTTAATATTGCATGCTCATTTTATATCTTGTGGTTGATTTCCCATTAAGTATCTAGCATCAAAAGCTAACAGTGGTATTAGAGCCACAAGGTATATTGATAAGATATAGGGAGAGCCACAAGAGATATTGAGAGGAGATAGGGAGATCTCATTTTCAGAATTTCTAAAATTATTTTTTGGCTAGAGTATTTCCATAGGGTTGCAAGAAAACTCGTGAAGACTAGGACTCAACATAGATCTCTTTCCACTATATTGAAGGATAACTAGTGAAGTTTATTGATTTTTAGAGATCTAGATATTTAGATGCATTTGCTTATTTCTATATAAATTTTATTGCAGGATATTAGTTTCTAGTTGTAGCAAAAGAGAAGATTGAAGATTGAGGAGACCCAAAGAAGGAGGTTTCCATATAAGCTTAAATATAGAAGATTGAGAAGGGATAAAGAGGTCAAAGGAGCCCTAATGAAGATTGAAAAAAGAGGAGACTCAAGAAAGAGATCCCCATAGAATATTGGAGATTGGATATTAAGGAGACTCAAGAAGGAGGTTCTCATAAAATATTGAAGACTACAAATTATAGATTGAAGAAAGTAGCTCTAGAAGGAGGAGACCCAAGAAAGAGGTCTCATTGAAGAACTTCCAGATTTGGAAGATAGAAGATTGAATATTGGAGATAGAGGAGGACTAGGAAAAGTCCCATTGAAGATTTGAGAAGCTATAGGATTTGAAAACCCAAGAGAAGAGGTCTCAAGAAAACTTGGTAGAAGAAGAAAGAAGAAGAAGGCTAGAGAATCCCTATTGAAGAAGTTGAAGAAGTGGCCATTGGAGAATATTTGAAGAAATCTCAAGGTAGAAGATTGCAAGAAGGAGTAGCTCTTGAAAAGAAGAATTTGGGATAATTATCACCATCCAACAACAAGCCCAAAAGGAAGAAGGATTTGGCAAGAAGTTTGCCAAAATTTGGAAAAGGATTTTTGGAGACCTCAAGACATTCAGATTCTTGAGGAAGAGGCTAGCAAATAGGCCAAATTTGAAGTTAGAATTCGACAGAGAGATAAGGAGGAGAAAGAATATAGAAGAGGCCACCAGATTTTAAAGATTTGAAGACAACCATAATAGATTTTGAAGGTTGATTTGAAAGGATAAGGTTGTTGTTTTTGCAGTAGAATTTGAAGAGTCACAAACTACCAAATTGAAGGTGACTTAAAGCTACGATTTGGAGAAGATTTGGGTAGATTTCGAAGTGCCCTTGAAAAACAAATTAAAGGAGGAATTGATAGAAATAGAAGGCAATAATTTGGAGGAATTGAATGCTATTTTTGGACAGCAAGATAAAGGAGAAGAAATCAGAATTTTTGAAGCAACAATTTGAAGAGATTTGAGCTGCAAATTTGAGCAGCATTAAGAGGAGAAACTAGAGTTGCGTTTTGGAGAATTTAGGGGCATATTTATAAAAAATTTGAATAGTAAAACAAAGGAGGAATTGGATGCATTCAAAGCTATTAAAGTTGCAGGCAGCATATTGGACAACATTATAGCTTTAAAACACACTTTTGAGGATAATTGAAGCCACAAAAATCAGGTTATTTGGCAGCATTTGAAGAAGGATAATTGCTGCAAATTATAAAGACATTTGGATAGCATAGAAGCTGATTCTTGAACAGCATTGAAAGCTGCAAATTAAAGGTTTTTGGAAAGCAATATTGAGCAGCAAATTTGAGGAGTCATAAAGCCATGAATTGGAGGAAGTTTGGAGCTGATGTTGCAATAGAAGTTTTAGATCGACAAGTTAAAGGTAGCAATTTATTAGAAATGAGATCTGCACATTTTATAAAGTTAAGGGCAGAAAATAGGTGAACCAAATCACCAAGAATACTAGCTGCAAAAGGAGGTGAATATGTATGCAATATTGGTGCTATAAAAGTTCATTATTTGAATATTCACATTAGTCTATTATAAAGTTTTTTAAAAGGCACCATATTAGAATTATTTAAGGAGAAAAAGCTAGTTTAAGTTGAGTATCTCCAAGCCAAGGAAGGAGACATTATTATCTTGAAATATGCAAAAACATAACAACAAATATTGAAGTTAGAAACTTGCTTGAAAGGGAGAGATAAGTAGAAATAGTATATGTTGTTTTTATATTTGAAATGCAGATTTTTCTAAGTCCTATTGAGTAAAAATAAGAGATTCAATAGAGAACAAAGGCAAGGCATATTTGAGGTGTCTAAAGACACCAAAAAGGTGGACCAAGAATTATAAAACTTAGGTGAAGATAAGTCATCAAAGGCGTAGAGAACCACCATAGTAAAGAAGTGCCACCATACAATAGAAAGGAAGAGCCATCATAGTAAAGAAAATCCACAACGTTAGAAAAATAAAGTAACATAAAAAAATAAGGAAAGCATTATAGAAGGTTGCATTATGAAGGGAAGTTGAGACATTGAAAATCTTGAGTGCTAGAAGCTAAAGAGCCACCGAATCTAAGAGCAAGCACCGTTACAAAGGACATTGAAACTACAACCAAAGAGGTGAGAAGAATCACCAAGATCTAACCACCATAGGAGGAGAGCATTGGAGTAGAAGAAGAACTCAGATGAATGTTGGAAAGTTGAACAACACAGAGGAGTTTTGAATATTTGAAAGCCAAGCAACAAGAGAATAAAATTAGGGAAAATTAGGAGCATCAAGCATTGAAGAAGTCATCTACCACATGGAGGACATTATATTTTTCATTGGAGGAGAGGAACGTTCTATTTACAATGTTTAGGTAGTCATAATATATTCAAGCCCATGAAATATAACACTTTTTCCAAGCGTTAAGCAAGGTACAATTGGGTAGAGCACCACAAGAAATGGTCAAAGGAGTGCAAGAGATATTTGGTGCCACTTGGCACTTGAAACTCAGAATGCCAGTCATGATTGGAGCAAGGTGCAACATCTAAAGAGCACCTATTAATGCATGGGCCAAGAATAGTCTGAGCACAATAGAGTAAGTGCATTGGATTTTGAATTGAGTGCCTTGGAGAACCTTAGAAGAATGCAGAGGGTAGTCAAACTCCACAAGACCAAATTTAATGACCAAGGAGGAGCATTAATTGCAGAGAGTGAAGACTATTGTAAAGCGTAGGTTTCAGAGTTGAAGCAAGTTGAAGATTAGTATACCATATCCAAGGAGGTATGAAATATTTAATCTAATTTAAATATTTGCAAATATTAAAGGAGGTATAAGGCATATCTTTGAGGATAAAATTAATTAAGCTTTTATACTTAAGGTTATTTGAATAATAGGATAAATAAGGTGATAAATTATAACCTTAGATGAAGTATTGAATGCCTTAGAAGATATTTGAAGTAAGAAGCATTGAAATTACTTTATTCAATTTTGAAATTCATATTGCATTAAAATATTTGCAAATTATTTAACTTGGAGGTATAAGGATTTCTACACAAAAATTGAAACATTAAATTTGCAAATACCTTTGTTTTCTAAATTTCCAATTAGGGAGTTATAAGGAGTTCAACACCAATTTAGGTTTTTGAAATTTAGAAACTTTACTATTGAAAGGTATAAGAATCACAACCTAGAGTTGTTTGAAATTTGGAAAATTACTTTTGATATTAGTCTCTTATTAAAATTAAAGGGACATAAGGAATCCAACTTAAAGGTCTTGAAAATAGAACCTTATCAAAAATTGAAATTGCATCAAAATTATCTTTAGCTTTCCATTTATAAAATGCTTGTCTTGAAGAATAGGAGTTGAACATTATATTGAAATTATCATTAAAACATTAGGGAGACAAAAGGGATTCAACTCAAAGGAAATTAAGAAAGCTAAATATTTTATCAAGACCATATTATATTGAAGCATTAGGGAGATATAAGGTAGTCTACAAGTATCATCATGACAACAAATAAATTCATACTCTCAAAATCCCAACTTCTTAAAGGACCTAATTACACTTCATGGAAAAACAAAGTGAGGTCAATATTGATAGTTGAAAAGCTTTGGGATATAGTTAAAGGAGAAAAAACTAAACCTACTACAAATGATAGAGAGATTCAAAAGTTTGAAGAAGATGAAGCAAAAGCACTAATGATAATAACATTTGCAATTACATATGAAATACAACCATACATCAGTTCAACAACAACTTCTACAGAATCTTGGAAAACTTTAGCCAAGATATTTGAAGGAAGGAACAAAGCCACTATCTTGAATCTCCAAACTCAATTACATTCTCTAAAAGTTAATAGTGGTGAAAGTATAGAACTATTTCTAAGAAAAGTAGCAGATATAAAAGGAAAATTGTTAACCTTAGGAGAAAAGGTAGAAGACAAGTTTCTTGTCCAAGTGATCCTAAGAGCACTTCCAGAAAGCTACAAGAATTTAGTCACATATTTACAAATTCTAAGTAAAGATACATCATTTGATGAGTTAGTCAATATACTACAAGAATATGAGGTAGAAAATTTAGTGAAATATGAAATGACTAACAATGCATTAGTCTCAAAAGATAATTCACAAGGAAATGTTGCTTCATTCTCAAAGGGTAGATCAATATGGAATAATAGATATTGTCAAGTATGCAGAAAGAAAGGACATAGTACCAATTATTGTAGATTCAATCCAAGAAATTAGTATCAAGGAAATCAAAAAAATTTTGGAGACCAATCAAATAGGCCATTCCAACCAAGACAATATCAAAATCAATATAATTCACATCAGCAACAATTTTAGCATCCATATACTTCTCAGAATCAATACAATCATCCTCAACTACAATATAGAGAAGGGAAACAAAAAGGACATTTAGTTCAAGAGATTCATGAAATTTAGGAACTAGAAGAACCTACAGATGAACATGAAGTTAAAGCTCTTTAAGCAAAAATAGTATTTTATGAAGATACTAATTATTTACTTGATCAAGATACAGACATGGAGCAAAATGAAGAAAGCAAAAAAGAAGAGCTCAAGTTCTAAAACCAAGATGAAGACCATATTGAAGACTAAAGTCTTCAATAACCAAATAATGTAATACAGGGGGTGTTGGAATATATTACATTATTTGGTACATGCTAATGTACCATCTTGGGTACATCTTTAGATTAGGAGAGTGTCTTAGATTAGGGTTTGAGTATTTACTTTATGCAATGTAATAAATGCACAAGTATTATTAGAATGTGCAATGATGTAAATGTGCATGTTGTCCATGTGTACATGAGTCCATAGAATAGGAAGATGAAGAGTCATAGGTAGGTGAAAGGCCAAGAGTTACATCTCATTATATATAGGCCTTTGATGTTGTAAGTGTAGAGAGAGAGAGAGCATAGTGAAGGTAGATATGCTAGATACAATGTAGAGCATGTAAGAAATATGGAGTGTATGAGACCTCCATTTTTATATCATTGTACTATTTTTGTGAGCCTTCATTAATGGTAGTTTTATGAGTAGTTACAAAAGTTTCTTATGAGTTTTACATGCTTAGTATATTGCCATTATCATATATTTAATATTGCATGCTCATTTTATATCTTGTGGTTGATTTCTCATTAAGTATTTAGCATCAAAAGCTAACAATGTATAGGAGTGTGTAATGTTGTATAGTAAAGTGTGCAAATAGAGAGCCAAGAGTCATGTATACAAGTGGTAATATGAGAAGCCAAAAGACATGAGAGGATTTATCTTATGCATGGAATAGGAAAATATGCATCTCATGGATATGTGAGGAGAGCAATAGTCAAGTATTGAAGAGTCATTTTTTTAGGGCTATATTATAGATATAAAGCTGCATGTAAAGTAGATCATTGAGAAATATATGTATTTCAAGCATCATACAAAGAAGCTTGTATACAATTTGAGCAATATATTATAAGTTTTTTTCATGTCATTGCATGAATGATATTGGTTATTTTATTCATATTAAGTTATGTTCATTTTTTTGGTATTTTAATATAGTATTTGCTCTTATATTTGAGACTATCAAGATCTTAGAGATTGAGACCTATGACAATCTAGCTAAAAATCCAACAATAACATGGGTCTTGCAAGATAACATGGTAGATTGGATACAACAGTGCGAAATGTCATTCAAGAGTAGGAGATTAAACTACATTTGGGATCTCATTCCATTTCACTATGTTTAGGGCATTTGGTTAGAGAGAAATAGAATGGTTTTTATACGGAAGAAAATATCTATAGCCAAAATTTCTCAAACCATTAAAGGATCCATTCTAGATAATTTTTCAATTTTGAAGCTAAAGGGAAAACCTAAATTTGGTGAGGAGGTGAGTATAGTCTTGAAGTGGAATCTTAAACCTTTAGAAAAAGAGGATGTTGTCCAAATAAATTTGAGAGGTCAAGTCAATTGACATCCTCCCAAAGAGAAATGTATGAAACTATATTTTTATGGAACTTCCAAAGGTAACCCAGGTAAATTTGGTAGAGGGGGAATTATTAGGAACAAAAGTGGTGGTATGGTGGGACCAGTTACTTAATATCTAGGCACTATGACCAACCACCAGGCTAAGGCTAGATCGGCCCTTGTTGGTGTAAAGCTAGCCATAGACATAGGAATGAAGAAGCTAATGGTATAGTGAGACTCTAAATATTATTAATTGCTTAAAAGGGAAAACTAGGGTAAGCTGAAAAATCTCAAGTATCATTGAGAAAACATTACATTTTTTAAAATCTCTAGAGAATTATAAATTTTCAAGTATCTAGAGCATAAAAGTGTGGAATAATGGTTGGTGAATTGGGGTGTGCCTAGAGAAAATAACCAAATATGAATCCCTCCTTACAAATTTCATCCTAATATAATTCAGTTGAGGGAAAAGGATAAAAATAATTAAAGTTATAATCTATAGCTATCTGCAGAGTATCTATAGTAGACTATTGCTAAGGCTATTGTTAGAGATTGCTTCTAAGGTTGTTTTTATACTGTTACTACAACTATTTTCTGGAACTACTATTGAGGCTATTTTCAAGATTGTTGCTAAAGTTTTTTTCCAATTTTTTTCTAGGATTGTTGCTAAGACTATCTTTTAGGATTATAGTCTATTATTGAGAAAACGTGTGAGTTGTGTAAGAAGTATAATGGTGGATTATAGGTGGTTTCTCTAATATCCAAATAGCTTCATTGTGTCTTGTAAAAGGGTAGGGGCCATTTCAAAACCCTACTTTTACCTTAATAAAAAAAAATACTACGATATTATATAACAAGATTCCCTATTTCTACATACAAAAATTATGTTGAGATACATGATATTGGATTCATTTAGTTGATTATAGATTTCTTTCCATACATAATGTGTTATAGTTCAATTTTAAGTGTGATATCATAAATCCTTGGAGATACATTGTTGATGACTTTTTTATGATCATAAGTGTTTTACATAGATTATTATGTTAGAATTATTTCAGTTTACATGTTAGTGCATAAAATTTGATCCCTCATGATAATTATCAATATAATATGATTTTCCTTATTACTGACTAACATGATGACCCTTCTTATTGATAAATATTAATTTAGTTTTCTTGAAAAGAATGGAAAAGCTTCCTATTATTATGTTTTATAAATGATCTTCATAGTTTGATTCTAGTAGACATTAATTCATAATATCATACTTCATATGTTACATTCATGAACCAACATTACAACATATGCTTGAGATATAAATTAAGACTATGTATGTAGATGATTATCTCCTGTATCATTATATGTATAATAATTATTTCACTATTACAATAGACTTACATTCCTATTGCATGTTTCATTTGGCATATATATGAGCTTTATAATTGATGTATTTTATTTTTACTTGTCTTTGTAGTTGGATAATATTATCCAAATGCACTACCTCAAAGCATATGATTTATGATTGTGTAATTAAAATAATAGTTTTTGGGATATTTTGCTAAGAAGTAAATCATGGATTCTTGGAAATTCACTATAATGGACTACTAATTTTTTATATGGAGGAGTCTATATTATTCTCTCTAAAACACAAAGAAGGAAATGCCATTTGCCAACAATATCTTGTATATTTATTTTTTCCTTGTTTTTCTATAATGGTTTGGCTATGGGAGTACTCACTCCTACATTATACATAAGATGTTGATATGGATATTATTATAGTTTTTTCCTCCATTTATTAACAATAAGTTAATTTCCATTGACTAACAATTCTTATTGATATTCATAATGCCTTCATACTAGTATCTTTATTTTTTACAATTTATTATGCTTATAATAATTAGAATTCTTCATTTCACTTTTAATGAAATCAATAATCACCTATACAACCTTTATTATCTTAGAATAGATTACAAAAAATATTTTTGAGATAAAATTTATTGTTTACTTGGGGTTATTTGACATTTGAGATTTCAAGCTTCTTTAATTAGGAGATCTTGCAAGTAGTTGTGGTATATATATATATATATATATATATATATATATATATATATATATATATATATATATATATATATGTGTGTTGTGTAGGAAACCTCTATAAACCCTAGCTCTCTAGGTAAAGATAAAATTAACGAGACCCTCAACTATCTGGGGAATAAAACTGGGTCAAGCACTCGATCGCTATCAACTGACCTATCTCTTTTGGATTAAAATTTTAGGGTAAAGCATGATTTTTTGAAAGGGTCCTTGGTACCCTTGTATTAGGGTTTTAACTTGGGTCTCTTCAATGAAAATCCAAAGAAATATCACTATAGTATGCCTCACGAGAATTAGAATTTTAGGGTAAACCATGGGTTTTTGAAAGGTGTCACTATTCCCTTGTATCGAGGTTTGAACTTGGGTCTTTTGGATGAAAAACATTAGTTGTGGAAATGTTATATTTATAATAAATAAGGATCTTTAGATTGTTAAATGCATCTTCCTATTCAGATCAATTATGACTATTGTTCTCCAAATCTCTCTTAATTTTTGAAATCCTATAGTGATCAGGAATTTGAATGTTAAACGGTAGATTAGAGAAACTTTCATACCAAGTTGTACATATCCATAAAATGTTTTGACATCTAGATAGAAATAATTCATAGTCAAGATATCAAACAAAGCAAAACACTTTGATATGAAATAAGACATCTTCTAGAAGGAGTTGATTAACACCAATGATAATGTTGGTTATATTGATGAATGGACATAAGTTCATATTGACTTGGATTCTATTCTCATTGTGATTGATGTGAGTTAGCCTTAAAAATCATGTTATGTGTACTTATATACACCATATTTTTTGAAAAATAAGTGTAGGAGCTATTTTATGTATTACACCCTTAAATTTGTCTCATAAAAATATTATATTTTATTATTAGAAAGTTAATCAATAATTTTAATATAATGATAGAAGATGTTTCCCATAAGTATAAACTATAAAAAACATATCTTCCTTGTTTTTTCACTCTTCTAAACGGAAATAAATAAATAATAATTCCATTTTAAACAAATTTATCATTGATAACACCCAAAAGAACATATTAGTTGTCTCTAGATCTTAATGCTAGGTACCACCATTCATAGTTGTAACCTAGTCCCCTCTAGGCCACCAACACCATTAGTCTAACCAATGCCTATAGTAGGTCCTAGCTTCACTAGCATCCAAAACCAAGTTTAACTTCATTGTGCAAACCATAAACCATAGTAGGTTGTGGTGGTGGTCTCTAAAGAATTGCAATAGGTAACCAGTCAATTCTGTTATGTTGTGCATGTGGGCTGTAAAATCCGCTTCGCATTTAGGAACGAGGATGGCGCCATACTTCTCAAGCTAGCCAATTTGAGAACCCCTTCGTCGGCTCCACCATGTGAAGAGGACCGACGGAAGACAGTGACAGCTTCACTACATTCGAAAGTGGCCGCTTCGCTGGCAGAGTTCCATCACATTCAAAAGCTGTTACTTGCACTGCCATGTCTGCAGCTATCGTTTTCTTTATTGTGAGGAGTGACCAGTACTAATGGTAATTGAGTAGTTGTGTTCATCGCTGGCTCGTTTTGGTTTTCGTATGAAAGGCTGAAGCCTCAATAAATTCTGAAGTTACTCTGTGATTGGACTAGTCACTAACTACTGACGATAGTTGAGTTGTCATGTTCCTCTCTGGGTCGTTTTGCTTTTCCTATGAAAGGCTGACGCCTCAATAAACTCTGAAGTTACTCTTGATTCGACTAAAAGCTAATGCTTTCTTAATTGTGAGGAGTGACCAGTACTGACGTTAGTTGAGTTGTTATGTTCATAGCTGGGTCGTTTTGCTTTTCGTATGAAAGGCTGAAGCCTCAATAAACTCTGAAGTTACGTTGTGATGATGCATTTGTGGTCTCTATGACTTCCGTGAAGGTGAGAAGATAAGGTGGTGCACAGGGATCTCATTCAAGGCTTTAAAGTTTATGACAGTCATAATGCAGATGTTCTACAAAAATGAGATACCCAGTACATATTCGCAAAATGAAATGATAAATCCACATATACTGTTGGAGTCCAACCAACCTCTGGTCATATGAAGAGAATATTCAGAATAAAATTATAAATCGATCTAAAATAGCATCAGGAAAAAAATAAAAGGAAGATCCTTTAAAAAAATGGATCTTCGGAAGCTAGGATCCGACACAACTAAAGAAGTTAGATCTAACAGTTGGTTTATTCCCTGCAACCCACCGAAATTAGGGAACCCCACCAAATGAAGGGACAATCAGCAAATTCCTTCCTCAACAATCATTGAGACCAAGGTCTCTCTTAGAGTTCGATCAAGGAAGGGGAAGACAAGAAAGAACCGCAAGGAAAAAAACCCCAAAATGACACCCACAACCAGTAACAGTCCCCAGCCACCATAGGTAAAAAGACCATACATCCACCAACTAAAATGATCTGACAGCATAAGAGTGACTTCACAAATGTTGAAGGCACAAGGTCTCTCCTTGTTCTTGAATCAAAGAAGGATAAGACCAAAGAATTTTGTAAAAAGACACTGGACTGACCAACACATGCAACCGATAACAAGATCTCAGAGGGCAAAATCCGGCAGGAATGACAGGGAAGCCTCCAGCTCAGAGAGAAAGGGTTTAAGAGGACAAAAGCCAAAGGGACTCTCTACTACGTTGTGCAAGCCCCTAATTATATTTCGATAAGTCATACTGACTAGGGTTTGAACCTTGGACCTCTCAAAAAAAACTTTAAAAATTATGTTATATATACCTATATACACTATATTTTCCGAAAATAAATTAAAGAACTATTTTGTGTATTAATCCCTTAAATTTGTATTTTAAAAATATTATATTTTATTATTAGCGAATTAATCTATCGTATTTTAAAAATATTATATTTTATTATTAGCAAGTTAATCAATAATTATAATATAATGATATGAAGATATTTTGTTTTCCACTCTTTTAAATAGAAATAAATTAATAATGATTCTATTTTAAATTTATATTATTTTCTAAGATTTAAATTGTAGCATTGTCAATATCCCTATTATATTTCTTGATTATTCTTATTATTATAGTTTTATTCACTTTGTTTCCTGGATATCTTTTAAAAAATAAAAGATAAAGTTTAAATTACAGTATAGAAATAATTATGTATTTTTTTTTTATTGTTTTTTTAATTACCAAATCCTAAAACTTGATGTTTAACAATGAGTTGATATCATCAAAGAAAAGAAAACCCACTTAAACATATTAGGTTTTGTTTCTATAAGGTAAAACATTTAAAACCAAAATTTATAAAAAAAATAGTATTTAAATATTATATGTCAAATCTCAATTTAAAGGAAAATTTTTATTTTAATGTACAACTAATTACCCATTCCTTATTTATAATTTAGGTTTAATATGTCACTTGATTTGGATAGAAGAATTGATGAAGGATAAACTTATTTTTGAATATGAATTAACATTAGGAAAGAAAAAACTTATATTATTTTCTAAGATTTAAAATGTTGGTAGTTCAATATCTCTATTATATTTCTTAATTATTCTTATTAATATTATAGTTTTTTCACCACATTACAATTTACTAATATCTTTTAAAAAATGAAATAAATAAGATTTAAAATACAGTATAGATATAATTATGTATTCCTTTTTTATTTTTATTTTAACAATCAAATCTTAAAATTGTTAGAATAAATATTCTATTACTTGGATATTATCTATATTCCATTAAGGTAGATTGGTTTATTTTATATTTACTTTCTACCTAGGTTAAATATTTAATAAATATTTCTATTTATCGAATATTATATTGTTAGTATTGTGGGTGCTAAATATTCATTGTTAGCATGATTAGAGTGATAGGTTAATAGTTAGCATAGATTAGCATGATTTGGGGAGATATTATTCTCGACTATCTAATGGCTATTCTAAACCTAATTTGCACTATATATTTCAATGAATAATCAATATAATGGCAATGGTTTACCGATTCTAATATGGTATCAAAGCCATATTGCTCTCGGATCGATTGTAGCCTAAGAATCAATATTGACATGCTTCTTGAGGTAAGTTAGATTTGATTGGATCTGACCTTATTGCCATTACGTGACTTCCCAAATTATAGGAGCGGTGTTGTCGAATCTTCAACAGTGGGTGAGGCCACATCAACGTGGTGAGACAACGTACCTAAACACAACCTGGCATACCTTTGATTCAGGGTAGATCTTACCACATGAACCAATGCCATGACCTCTATTGAGACTTGATGTGGACGCACAACGAGGACCAAAAAAATACTCCCCACAATGACACATGGGTAACTTACATCGATGCGATCGCAGCTCTGATGCAGACTCAAAAAGCCACTGTGAACCCTAATGAAGACCTACACGTGGACCTACGGACAAGCAGATGGGCTTCAATATGAAAATTGGATTGATCCCTATGAGTCTATGAGGATGACTATGTGGTAATCCTACTCGTGGAGACCTAACTAGATTGTGACCCGAGCTCGATAAGGTGGACATAAGGCGATAGGTGGACCACCTACACCTAAGCTAGACATATTATGTGGATCTCAACCAATGGATCTCAATTAGGTAGGAGAGGAAAGTTGATTCTGATATGGATAAAATTTGGGTGTATTTTGAGGTGAGACGTAGCGAGTTTTCAAGGAGATGCTTCGTGCATGGAGGGTTTTCAGTTGGGCAAAGTCTCCCCGAAGGTAGACAACCACTAAGGAGAGTAGACTATTTTTAACAGCATTTTACCTAGCGTGTAGTCCATGTGGGACTAAATATTTTATACTTCTGCATTTAAGCATGATGGACGACGCGAAAAACTCTCTGCACAACACCTGCTCAATGTCGCTATCAATCATGCTTGTCAAGCAAGAGGTTTTGGTGGATAGGTTTTGCATTGATTTGCATTAAGCATCCACACAGCTTGCATTGTAGACGATCGATGTTTTGTGAAGGCGTGTAGATTTGCACTTACAGGCTAGCATATTTGTCTAATATGCGTGTTCGAAGTGATATTCTACAAAACTTGTAGGTGGAAATTTTTTTGAAGGTATATTTCATATGGAGGTGGCAAAAGCATTTTTGCAGCCGATGACATTTTCGCTCGACGCGAAATAGTCGAGGAAATATTTTTTTAAGGGATATCCAAATTTGTTGCACTCGTTGGAGATGTAGAGACGGTTCCAGTTGATTACAGCATGCTTAGATTATCCTAAAAAAAAAGGATGTTACCCAACCTATTGTAGTCACAAACTCTCTAAAAAAAAATTAAGACACGTAGATAGCATGGTGATTCATCTGGACGTCGACAGATCGCAGATAAGGAGGATTGTTTGAAGAATCATGCATGAGAATTCTCAAGATGAGACAAAATTTGTTTGGGTGAACTGAATTGGTTTTAAAATCATATGGTATGATCACTGATGAAATTATTGTCATGGAGATCCAGTAATCATGACCAGTACTGAGCACATCGCTGAATTACGTATCCAAAGCAGACGGAAACAAATCCCATCCATTGGAGTAAAATCAATTTGCAGAGTAGGTGAAATTATTAGTGACCTAGCATAGGTGTTCATTCATCTATAGGTAAAATCCTCATTTCTATTAGGCTCTTACGTAGTAGCTTCAGGCATGGAGACACGTGTAGGAAGATTGTAGAGTACTCGTGGTGGGAGAGAGATTATGTAGAGGAGCACCGATTGGATTTATGACCTATCGAGTGCATCGCTAAAATATTTTTCATCGACAAGCACCATAGTACCGTAGCGCCACCACCATACCATCATGGTGCCACCCCCGCATAGTAGGTAGCACCACCATGCACAAAGGATGCACGTATTACTAGTTAAATAGGATGTGGTGCTTTTTGCTCCTCATCTTGAGCGGTAGTTGAGACGATAGCCCAACCACTGCTAAGATGGGTACTATAAAAAATTGTACTAAGATAGGTATTACGAGTTAAAAATTGATTGCAAGTTTTTTGCAAATTTTGTCAACCAAAAAAAAAAGTTGCTTGCTTGATAACATTTTTTTGACAAATTTATAACACTCAAGTTGAGTGCATTTTGCAACATTGCCTAAAGTAAAATATTGTAAAAGCCCAAGAGGCTTCATAGATGCACTTTTTTTCACTAAGGGGGGAAAAATTCAGTCATTGCCTAAGAGGCAAGATTTGTAAAAACAAAAAGCCTTAGAGGCTTTATATTTTTCCACAAGGGAGGATACACATTTTCTCCACCATATAATATTTTGCACATAGGGGGATTATATGATTTTCCCTCACAGAATATTTTGCTAAAAAGGGAGGACGACAATGCTTGTTGTGATACAGATGACCTCATACCTTTAATAGTAGATATCAGTTGTAGCACAAGTGATCTCATCACAGTAGCAAATTTTTCTTGTGACACTAATGACTTAAAAATTGACCATCCTAAAAATAAGCTCCATAATCTCATCAATAGTGACAAATTCCATATTGTTAAAAGCATTGATGAAGATGAAGAAATAGGGTGTTTTAAAAAACACACCAAAGGATATGGATCCAAATTGATGAAGAAAATGGGATTCAATGGTGAGAGATTAGGTAAACATGAACAAGGCATTAAAAATCCAATAATACTAAATATCTAGCAAAGAATGAAGGTCTTGGCTATGATAGACAGGAAAGTACTAGTAAAACCATGTTTGTAAAACCTAAATCTCCTACAACTCTTACAAAGCATTTTTGCAGTTAGTAGCTAGGTGTTGGAAATTACATTTTGTGATTCATGTGGATGTACAAATCACTCTTCTTCAAATTGTTGGTACAAAGTGAAAATGGCCAACAAGGTTCATATAGATTGTGGATGGACATATCTCACACAATGGACCAAGATGAAAGAAATGTTGTATGGCTTCTACAAAAAGGTAAAACCTATGGTGGAACCAGAGGCAGATCCAGTGACAGATCGAGTGGCAATACTAGAGGTAATGACCCAGAGATAGACCTAAAGACAGACCCAGAGACAAAGTTCCAAAGGAAGATCTATAGGCAGATTGACAGGCAATGATCTAGAGGTAGATTCACAAGCATATCTAGAGATAGATCCAAATATACTCATCCAGCGGTAACCATAGAGCCAGAGCCATGAGACAGAGCTAGAGCCCAAGACAACATCTTTCATTTCTCTTCTTCTTCATTGTATTGGGATAGTTATATATATTACCCAAATAATGTAATAAGGGGGATGTTAGAGTAAATATTCCATTACTTGGGATATTACCTATATTCCTAGGGTAGATTAGTTTATTTTACATTTACTTTCTACCTAGGTTAGATATTCAATAAATATTTCTATTTATTGAATATTATATTGTTAGTATTGTTAGCGCTAATTATTCATTGTTAGCGTGATTAGAGTGATAGGTTAGTAGTTAGCATAGATTAACGTGATTTGGGGAGATATTATTCTCACCTATCTAATGACTATTCTAAGCCAAAGTTGCACTATATATTTCAATGAATAATCAATAAAATGGCAATGGTTTACCGATTCTAATAAAAACTTGATGTTTAATAGTGAGTTGATATCATCAAGAAAAAGAAAATTTGGGTTTTGTTCATATAAGGTAAAAAATTTAAAATTAAAATTTATAAAAAATAGTATGTAAATATTACATGTCAAATCTCAATTTAAAGGGGAAAAATCATTTTAATGTACAACTGCTTACCCATTCTTTATTTATAATTTAGGTTTGATATGTAATTTGATCTGGATATAAGACTAGCTTGATGAAAGATAAACTTATTTTTGGATATGAATTAACATTAGAAAAGAAAAATTCAATGAAGGAGGATTTGATGTATATTTTTTCTTTTCTTCCTTTTTATTTTGTATGGTTGTTTTTTTTTTTGAAAAGGTTGAAAAACAAGGGCATATTGTTGTTTTTTTTTTGAAAGGTTGAAAAGCAAGGGCATATTAGAGACCACCCTTTCCATGAATTGAACTTGGGTTTACGTTAAGAGAGACCAATCAATTTTGTCATTGTAGTGTCCTTGCCACCTCTTTTATCATTATTGAAAAAGTAAAAGTTAGAAATAATGCCAACTTTCTAACCATTTACAAGGTATGAATTTAAGAGATTTTAGTTGTATATCTTTATTGTGTTCTCATAATCTTGAAGAGACTTTTTTTTTTTGGAAGTAAGCAAAGTACAACGGGTGGCAAAACCGGGGCCACATTACCTAAGGGCATAACAAGAGCATCCCTCCGCTCCTAAGGGCAAGGTGTATTGGTGAGTGTTTTTCTGGTTAGACACTTACCAAGAAGAGACCTGGATTCAAACCTTGGGGGTGTCAATTTGCAAAGGTAGTAGTTTGATTTGAATCTTTTAAGTGCATACCAGAACGATAACAATGGTACCAACCTCGAGCGATCGATGGTCTTCCTCTTACACCAAGTCAACAAGAACGAGATGAATAGGCTTGTTGGGAGCATCCCCTATGGTTTGAACCTTGGGCTTGTCAATTACTAAAAATAATGTGGCTATAACCAAATTCCCTATATACCTTAAAAAAGAGCATCCCTCCCTATGATTAAAACTTTCGTAGCCTCGATAACAGACCAATGACATACTACCAAAAATATCCCAACAAGCACATCCATGCATATTTCAATAATATAAATAATATAAGATATATCATTTTACATGCCTTTTTTCAAGTAGGTTTCACATGTAATTATATATCCATGCTATTTTTTTTATATGTATTGTCACTACTAATGTTTTCTCACCCACCTATTCTATGAGCAATGATTTTGTGCTTTACATTACCATTGGTGTGCAACACTTACCATTAACAATCAATAAAACCAATAGGTGTTATATTTCAATACAATTATTTTGCTAATGGTAGTTATTAATATGAATGAAGTGCCATTTTAGCCTTTGGTTCACTTATGGCCATTATTAATATGAACGAAGTGCCATTTTAGCCTTTGGTTCACTTATGGCCATTATCATCAACAATAACAACAAACAAATTTATCATTGATAACACCCAAAAGAACATATTAGTTGTCTCTAAATCTTAATGCTAGGTACCACCATCCATAGTTGTAACCAATTCCCCTCTAGGCCATCAACACCATTAGTCTAACCAATGCCTATAGTAGGTGCTAGCTTCACTAGCATCCAAAACCAAGTTCAACTTCATCCAACATGTGCAAACCATAGTAGGTTGTGGTGGTCTCTAAAGAATTGGAATAGGTAATCAGTCAATTCTGTTATGTTGTGCATCTTGAAAAGGAGATTGTGGTGGGCTGTAAAGTCTGCTTCGCATTTAGGAACGAGGATGGCACCATACTTCTCAAGCGCAGCCCCTTCGTCGGCTCCACCATGTGAAGAGGACCGATGGAAGACAGTGGCAGCTTCACTACATTCGAAAGTGGCCGCTTCGCTGGTAGAGTTCCATCACATTCAAAAGCTGAGAAGTGACCACTACTAATGGTGGTTGAGTTGTTTTCATCACTGGCTTGTTTTGATTTTCGTATGGAAGGTTGAAGCCTCAATAAATTCTGAAGTTACTCTGTGATTGGACTAGTCGCTAACGATTTCTTAATTGTAAGGAGTGACCAGTATTGATGGTAGTTGAGTTTTCATGTTCCTCTCTGGGTCGTTTTGCTTTTCCTATGTAAGGCTGAAGCCTCAATAAACTCTGAAGTTACGCTGTGATGATGCATTTGTGGTCTCTATGACTTCCGTGAAGGTGAGAAGATAAGGTGGTGCACAGGGATCTCATTCAAGGCTTTAAAGTTTATGACAGTCATAATGCAGATGTTCTACAAAAATGAGATACGCTGTGATGACATTCAAGGCTTTAAAGTTTATGACAGTCTGAAGTTACGCTGTGATGATGCATTTGTGGTCTCTATGACTTCCGTGAAGGTGGGTGGTGCACAGGGATCCCATTCAAGGCTTTAAAGTTTATGACAGTCATAACGCAGATGTTAGAGATACCCAGTACATATTTGCAAAATGAAATGATATATTTTTTTTTCAAAAAGTGCTTGTAGGACGAATGGTAAGCTGGTAATGCAGTGTTGAGAACGTGCCACCATTGGCCTGGGTTAATCTGTCAGGATCGATCCTACCGTTGTGCTGTCAGGATCGATCCTGACGTTGGGTTGGAACTAAGTTTAAAACTCTATCACAATCTTTTATTTAAATTAAAATTTTGAAAATTTTAACCGTTTTTTTTTGTGCTGTCAGGATTGATCCTGACGTTGGGTTGGAACTAAGTTTAAAACTCTAGCACAGTCTTGTATTTAAATTAAATTTTCGAAAATTTAAACAGTTTTCACAATTAAATCTAATAACTTTTTTCTTTTCTTTAGCACAAAACTTAAAATATTTAAAATTATTTAATCAAATCAGAATGTATTCCATCGCACAAAACTTAAAATATTTAAAATTATTTAATAAATAAGAATGAATACCATATAGAAAAACAGATCACACGAAAGTATAGAGAGACAAAGACAATAAACATCTAGTTCTTTTTGTTGCTCTCTTTGTAAATAAGGTTTGGCCCTTTTAAAAACCATTCTTCCGTTTTGAAATTTGATGAGTAATATCGTTTAAATTTAATTAATATTTATAAATTAAAATTGCATGTAGAATAATATTAATATTATAATATAGAAGAGTTGTCACAATTACATTATATTTAGTAACTGACTTGTAGAGTTTCATAGTGCTTCTCACACTAAACCTATGCCTTGACTCTGCGTGAAAGGACCATCGGTCCTAGCATTCGTAAAGTCATGGTCATTCTAGCTCAGGCCACAAGATTCACATGAGACTACTATCTTTGCAAACAAACTGTTCCCCAAATATAAACCTAAATGTCTAGCCAAGCACTTACCAATCCACTAACCCTATAGAGCAATTTATATTATAACATTGATATTGAAATTTATACTTAAATGTCTAGCCAAACACTTATCAATCCACTAACCCTATAGGGCAATTTATATTATAACATTATATTGAAATCATTCAACATTTATATCATTTTCATTTGTAGCAATAATTTGGATTTATCTTATTTTTAATTGTATTTATATTTCAATTTTTTTTTTTTTATTATTTGGTTATTGTGAGAAACCCCTGTGACCGGGCTGAATAGTCTCCTCTCAATTATAACCCCTCTAAAGTTGAGAGCTATACTTATCAATAAGGAATTTAACACAAAGCCACCACACATCCACCCCCTTACACACTCGCCCACGCCGCAATTTGAACCTTGGACCTCTAGGTGGCTATATTTATCAATAGGGAATTTAACACAAAGCCACCACACACCCACCCCTTACACACTTGCCCACGCTGCGATTTGAACCTTGGACCTCTAGGTGCTAAAATATTAGGTTAGTGTTAAAATTTTAGGTTAGTGTGAAAATATACGACCAACACGCATAGGGCTGAGCAGTCTCCTCTCAACCATGACCCCTCGTACAACAGAAAGCTATGCTTATCAATAGGGAATTTAACACGCAACCTTTCTGTCCCCTTTGCATCGTAGAGGAAGCTCGCCTTCTCCACTTAAAAATATAATATTTAATATTAATTTTTTATTTGAAAAGACAGTTTATGATCAATATTTTAAAATTAATAAAATAAAAAAATTTAATAAATAATGTGTAAAAAATACTAACATGAAATTTAGGATTTTAAAATATTAATAGACTTAAATTACTATCGTGGGGAAGGATGGTGTAGTTTATGATTAATATTTTAAAATTAATAAAATAAAAAAATTTAATAAATAATGTGTAAAAATACTAACATGAAATTTAAGATTTTTCTTTTCATTAAAGTTAAAAAGCTTAAATATTGAATAAATTTATTATTAATATTTTATAATATTAATAAACTTGGGGAAGGATGGTGAGAGGGAGCAGGGCTGGGGCTAGTTTGGGTATGTTATATGGCTTGGTTTTGGATTGGGATTAATCTGGATCTTGGGATCTTTTGGCTTCTACAGTGATGGGTGGAAGGGTTATCGGAAAATAAAGTTGTTGTGGTTAGATGGTTTGTCGGTTGGCTGGATAGGTGCAGTTGGTTGTGTTGTAGTGGGAAGGGTTTGCAATGCTTTAGTTTTATTTTTATTTTTGGTTTTGTTGTATCCTGTTTCTTAGAGTTTTTCTTTTGGGCCTGGGTTAGTTTGGTTGTGGTAGGTTGAACAATACCAGTTGGATGAGATATCATGGGTAGGTTGAGCAGTAGCAGTTGGGAGAAATGTTGCAAGTAGGTTGAGTAGGAGCATTGGGTGAGATGTCATGGTGGGATGGATAGGTGTGGTAGGATGTGTTGTAGTGGAAGGGATTTCTTCTTTGTTGGGAGAAGACCATCCCATGTAATAGTGTTATGGCCTATCCTTGTTTTTATTTTTGTTGTACCCTATTTTTTAGGGTTTCTTTTTCTGGTTTTCTTGAAGAGAAAATCTGGCCTAGGTCCTTTAGTGGATTTAGAGTGGTTTGTGCAAACTCATGGCTTGGATTCATCAGGTATCAGTGTGATCCTAGTACTAGTTGGGATATTGAATCTGGACGTTGTTGTAAACAGGATTCCAGCTTAAGGTTTTATTTTTGCTAGTCCTAGTTATGCTTCACCTGTAATCGAGGATCTAGTGCTGGTGAGTTTTCTCAGATCCTTACAAGCTTTGTTCCCATAGGCTTTTGTGTTGTGCATGAACACGATCCAAATGTTGTGTTGATCCAAGTGATTTCTTTATTCAAATTTTTAGGTGCTCAGTGATTCTAGCTCTTGTCGGATTGTTGGGTGAGAAAATTCTAGCTTTGTTTTGGGTTTTATCCTTGGACAACTGTTGCAAAAATTTAATATACAAAATGGTTCCAGATATTTGATTTCTAGTTAGGGTGGGATAAAGTTATTTTTGAATTTTAAACCCATTTTATGCGAGAACCTGGCTAGTAAAGTGCTTATGGGTTTCTAGACTTCTCCACCCATTTGAGGTGTCATCCTCGTAAGGTCGCAGGGTAAGCCTGCTTGGTTGTACAATTTCAATGACTTTTTTGCTAGTATGATAAGATGTTGGGCAAAATATTGGATGGATTTTGGGACCGCCCCATCGGTTTATGTTCATGCCTTCTAGAGCTCTTGGTATGTTGTGCCTTATGTTTCTAAACCAGTTGGAAAAAATATATATGGACTTGAGGTGTTGGTTTGGTGTAAGCTTACTATTTAGAAATCGTCCTGATATTGTCAGGAATGAACCTGTGAGCCTATTGCAGGATGTTACATCCAGAGACATGGTTCTTGTTTATGTGAGAATTTCTATTTTATAAAATTTGAAATGTTCGTTTTTTATTTAGTTTGGGCAGGAACTCAATGTTCCCGCCCTTGATTCTATGTGTTAATTCTCTCTTGTATGCATCCTTGCTTTTGGTGGGATTCACCTTTTTGGATCTCTTGGTTCTATCGGATCCTAGATCTTATTTTTCTTGACATGGTGCCTTCGGGTGTTTGGTTTCTTTTCCCTTGTGGGTTAGTCCTATTGGTGTTTCGCTTTGGTTTTCATTGAAAAATTTTGTGGCTTTGTAAAAGTTTTAAATATCCTTACAAATCTCCTTTTGTAAAATATTTGGGAATCCTTTTAAAACCCCTTCTTCCACCTAATCAAAAAAATTACTAACCTATTTAGAAGAATTTAGTCTTATCTTATATACACAAATGAATTTGAATTTATGATATATATATATATATATATATATATATATATATATATATATATATATATATATATATATATATATATATATATATATAATGATAAGTACAATGAGTAATATAATTGGGAACCACACTCCATGGGGGCATAGCAACAATGGTCTCCCTTCCTATGATTAGAACTCAGGTCACCAAACAACATACTGTTGAAGTGTTACTGCAGGATTTTTTTGGATACATAAAACAACTAACTAAAAATTCATATAAGGGAGATTAAACAAGATTAAAAATTAAAAATAAATTTATTATTAAAAATTTATAATTTTAATAAACTTCAAACAATTTGTAAAATAATACTAACTTGGTAAGAGAAATTTAGTTTCAGTTATATACACAAATGAATTTCATATATATTAAACATAGGGGATTTACAAGTTTTTAGGGTAAAGTGTAATGATAAGTACAACGAGTAACATAATTGGGAACCACACTCAATGGGGGCATAGCAAAAAGGGTCTCCCTTCCTATGATTAGAACTCAGGTCACCAAACAACATACTGTGGAAGTGTTACTGCAGGATTTTTTTGGATACATAAAACAACTAACTAAAATTCATATAAGGGAGATTAAACAAGCTTAAAACTTAAAAATAAATTTATTATTAAAAATTTATAATTTTAATAAACTTCAAACAATTTGTAAAAGAATACTAACTTGGTAAGAGAAATTTAGTTTCAGTTATATACACAAATGAATTTCATATATATTAAACATAGGGGATTTTAAAGTTTTTAGGGTAAAGTGCAAGAGTTTTTGAAAGAGGGTGTGCTCTCTCTCGGATGAAAACTTAAGACATATCACTATGGTATCCCTCATAAGGTAAATATGTTAGGAAAATTTTTAAGGGTAAAGTACCAGTTTTTGAAAAGGTCTCAATCCTCTTATACCAAGGTTTGAATTTGAATCTCCTAGATTAAAACCCAAAGACATAACACTACATTATTCCTCATGAGACAAAAATGTTAGGGTAAAGTACAGGTTTTTATGATGGGTTCTTGTCTCCTCATACTAGGGTTTGAACTTGGGTCTTTTGGATGAAAATCTAGACTTACCACTATGGTATTCCTCTGAGGATTAAAATGTCAAGGTAAAGCATGAGTTTTTATAAGGGGTTTCGGTCCTCCCATATTGATATTTGAACTTAGATCTCTGGGATGAAAACCCAAAAACTTAGGTGTCCCTCCTAGGACAAAGTGTTAAAATATAGCACAAATTTTTATAAGGGGTGTTGGTCCCCTCGTATAGAGGTTTGAACTTGGGTCTTTGGGATGAAAACCCAAAAAAACTTAGGTATCCTTGATATAACATGAAATTTTATGAGGGGTGTTGGTCCCCGCATAATGGGATTTAAAAATGTTAGGGTAAAAAGCAGGTTTTTACGAGGGATTTGAGTTCCCTTGTACCAGGTTTGAATTTGGGTTTTTTTTTTTGGATGAAAATCCAACAACTTACCACTACGGTATCCCTCATGAGACTAATTTGATATATATTTTATATTGAACTTTTACTCAATAATTTTATTAAAACATAATTGTTATTTGTAATCTCGATACACATTTGTTTATATTTAAACATAATAATTATTTCGGGATCGGGGACAGTGCAATGGTTTAGGATTTGGATCTTCTTGGGGAGGTCCAAGGTTCAAACTGCAATGTGGGTGTGTGTGAGGGGGTGGGTGTGTGGTGGTTGTGTGTTAAATTCCCTATTTATAAGCATAGTTCTTGACTTACGAGGGGTCATGGTTGAGAGGAGGTTCAAACTACAGTGTGGGCAAGTGTGTTAGGGGGTGGGTGTGTGGTGGTTGTGTGTTAAATTCTCTATTTATAAGCATAGTTCTTGGCTTACGAAGGGTGGTTCAGAGGAGATTTCTCAACCCTGTGCGTTGGTCATAAGGGTTTCTCATACTAACCAAATAAATAAATAAATAAATAAATAAATAAATAAATATATATATATATATATATATACATAATAATTAATTAAAAATAAAAATACATATAATTAAAAAATTTGAAAATATAAATTAAAATATTAAATATAAAATCTCCTTATAATATGGTAACAAAGTGTTAATGGAGGATGATGTTGATGTTATTAATAACCGTAAGTTTTCTTATTAGCCCATCTTTGTATACCTTCTTTAGGTTCCTTTCCAATACCTTTGCTATAATAATGAATAGATATGGTGACAGAGGATCTCCCTGTCTAAGATCCCTCTTGGCTTTAAATAATTCTATTACTAGCCCATTCACCAGCACTAGATATGATACTATACAGACACAAGCTTTAATTCATTTGACCCAATTCTTCTCAAATACAAAGATTTCTAATACTACAAAAAAAAATCTCATTTAACCTTATCATAGGCTTTATTCATATCAAGTTTTAAGATCATTGTTCTCTTTTTCTAGAAGTAGTTGAATGCATTACTTCATGAGCTACAATGAACCTCTCC
This sequence comes from Wollemia nobilis, assembly GCA_028583015.1. Taxonomy (NCBI): domain Eukaryota; kingdom Viridiplantae; phylum Streptophyta; class Pinopsida; order Araucariales; family Araucariaceae; genus Wollemia; species Wollemia nobilis. The sequence continues at coordinate 1,190,373 of JAQPPZ010000101.1, forward strand.
AGAATCTCTTCCTTTCACAAATACTTCTTGTTATTTTGAAATATATTTTTCTAATAGTAGTCTTAATTGATTTTCCACCACTTTGGATATTATCTTATATGTTATATTACATGGGATTATGGGTTTGAATGAATAAAAAAAATAGCATCCTTCTTTTTAGAATCAAGGTAAGATATATTGCATTTATTTTACAAGGTATGTATTATTTTACCCTATATTGTTCCACTGCCATCAATAAATTACCCTTTACTATATCCTAATTAAGCTAATATAATGTTGCAAAGAGTCCATCCAGAACTAAAGATTTATCCTTATCAAAAGAGAAAATAGTTGAATAAACTTCTTCTAGAGTAATAGACTCCATCAATTTGCTATTGTCTTCATCTATTATAACTAAAGGTACTTCTTGCAATAGTTTATCATTAAGAACTTCAATCTCCTTTGATCCTAAAATATTCAAGTAAAAAAACCTTGCCTCCCATATTCCACAATAGTATCCTCATTTTACCCTCAAATAAGGGCATCCCTAGATATGTTGCTACCAAATTTGTCACCTCCATTTGAAGTAATCTACATATCCCTACTTTGATTATAGTTGGAGTTTTTTGGAATTAAATTTTGAATATTACCCTATTAACCTTTTGCCCTGATGCTCATCATATTCCTTTAATAAGGTATTCAAAACTTAGGCCCCATTTTTACCTACCCTCTCAAAAATGGTTGTATTATCTAAAAACTATTGATTGTTGATGTTGTCAATGTTATTATTAGACTTACTAACCTTAAGTCTCCTTATTAGCCCATATTTATATGTCTTCTTTAGGTTCCTTCATAATAAATCTTCCATAATAATGAATAGATATGGTGACAAATGATATCCCTATCTAATACCCCACTTGGATTTAAATGATGATGTTACTAACCCATCGACCAACATTGAATATGATATTTTAGAGACACAAATTTTAATCCATTTGATCCATTTATTCCCAAATCTAAACTTTCTAATAATACAAAAAGAAAATCCTATTTTAACCTATCATAGGCTTATTCATATCAAGTTTTATGATAATTGCTCTCTTTTCTAAAAGTAGCTAAATACATTAATTCATGAGCTGCTATAATCTCATCCATAATTTGTCTCCCTTTCACAAATCTACCTTGCTCTTTTAAAATACTAATATTGGTCTTAAATAAATTGTTATCACTTTGGAGATTATATTATATGCCATAGTACATAGGCTTATGGACCTAAATGAATCAAACAATTATGCATCTTTCTTTTTGAAATAAGGGTAAGATATGTTGCATTTATTTTATAAGGTATGTATTGTTTTACCCTAGACTATTCCACTACCATCAATAAATAATCCTTTATTATTTCTCAATTATGCTAATATAATGTTGTAGAGAGTCCATCCAAACCGAGGGATTATCCTTTTTAAAATATAAAAGAGTTGACTAAACTTCTTCTAGAGTAACAGACTCCATCAATTTGCTATTGTCTTAACCTATTATAACTAAAGGTACTTCTTGTAGTAGTTTATCATTAAGAACTTCAATCTCCTCCGATCTTGTAAAATTCTAGTTAAAAAGCCTTGTCTCCTTTCTAATTTGTTAGAATATTATTCTAATGTGCACTATGCCTTAAGGGGGAATGTTATAATATTATTCTAATGTGCACTATGCCTTCCTTCAGTTTGACACTTGTCATGTTTCTTGACACTTGTCATGTTTTTCATATAGGCTTATGCCTATATATTGTACTATTTTCATGTATAATATATCACATATTTTCCCATTCCCAACATAATTTTGATCTGGTCTTCAATAAAAAATACTTCTATTGATTTAATTCTACTTATTCTAGATGTTATTCTCTGTACTATTGCCATCCTATGGAAAAACATTATTTTTTTAATCTCCTTTTAACCAAGTTTGTCTTGATTTTAATCTCTAAAGTTTCTCTTCCTTACTCAAAATATTATGATATTTTGCAAGCAACGTCCTTTCCTCTAAGATTTGATTATTGTGCTCACATTTTTGGAATTTCGAAAGTTTCTCTTTGAGTTCTTTCTTCTCAAAAATATTTCCAAAAGTGTTCTTGTTCCATTCTTTTAATCTAGATGTCATAGATTTAATTTTTTTTGGATGTGTATACAACCCACCATTTCTTGAATATTCCATATTTGTGCTATCATATCGATAAATTAAAGATGGTCTTCTCACATATTATCATATTTAAAATATATTCTTTGTTTGAATCACCATTTTAACTCTTACTGGCCAGTGATCTAAACCAATCCTTGTCATGGTATTTTTTTTAGCACAAGTTCCTTAATTTTTCCAATGATATGAGAGTAGGCATGTGTCTAAATTTATTTCTATCAGGTTTTGGTCTATCTTGTTTTTGACCCATGTATACATGTCCTCTTCAAAATCAACCTCCCATATATTATTAATTTGAATAAAAGTTGAGAAATCTCTCATAATTTAGGTTATTTTCCTAATTCCCCCCAAAATTTTATCAAGTTTGGTTATAACATTAATATCTCCTATGATAATGTATTGGGTTTCTTGGTCTTTACTTCTCTTAAAGGATTCAATCCCACTTCATACTTCTGATCTACCTAAGTTATGATTCCATAGACATTGATAAGGACGTAACGAATATTTATAAAGTAGCATGTGACTAATGAGGTTATCCAATGCCTAGTTTTATTAATTGTTTTTTTTATAATTAAAATATTCCATTAATACCGGGTTTTAAAGGTTGACCCAAAACCTATATACAAAAACAGCATATCGCTGAGAAGCAGGATCCTTAACCACCTGAGGACCCTCGGTCCTCTAACCTAACTGGCCATCTTTGGCCTACACCAAACAAAAGCCTATCAGCCTGAACTACCCTCGATAGATGAAATATCACACCCCTTAACAAGGCTCCACAAAAATCATGGAGGTTCCTACCCACAAAAACCCCAACGGACAATTTCTTAACACAAAAACAAAAAGAACATCTATCCCTCTACACAGGGTACAAACAAAACTTGGCTTCAGATAAGCTTCTAAGGCCTCGCCAACCACCATTTCTGCACAGAGTATTGCCTTGCATGGTGCTACTCCTCCTCGTCCTCGTCCTCATTCTGCTCATCATCCTTGTCTTCCTCTTGGTCATCAGTCTCCGTGTTAGCCTCCACTGGCTTGTTGCTCTGGTATCCTTCATTGAAAAATACCTTAGTTAACACCTCATGGATCTCCTACATCTGATTAATCACATTAGCCGAGGAAATCAGCATGAAGCGCTTGAGGACCATAGTAGTAGGATCGGGACCCTCTTCCTCAGAATCAATGTCGAGGGGTTTGGAACTCCCCTACGCTTGCTTGTTTTTCAGCCTCATTGAGGATCTCTTGGGTCCTCTCGGTTCCTCAATTTTTAGATTTTTCTTGGTTGGTCCTCCTCTAATGGTCAAATCCACCCCTCTTTTCTTAGTCGGGGATGTAGAGTGAGGCTTGGGTAGACTAGGACTATCCCTACCCCTGGAACTTTCTGCATGGTGACCACCCGGGGTTTCAGCTTGAGGTATAGCAGGGGGTTCAGCTTGGGGAGAAGTCAACATGACAAATTTGTATATGACCTTATACAGACCTTGGTGCAGAGGCATGGCAGACCCTTTCTTGCTTCGACATGAGTTAATAGTGTAATTCATGGAATTGAGCAGGAATTGGGGTATACTTATGGGATTGACATCACAAAAAAAGTTGACAAAGGCATAATGGAAGCTGAGGAGAACCTTACCAGGGTCCTCAACTGTGATGAACTCCATTACATTTTTCATCACAGAGTTTCAAGGGGTAGGGAGGTCCACCCTAGTTAGTCCATTCTTTGCCTCCTTGAAGATTTTGGGATTGTCCTTAAACTCGCGTAACTCCACCTCCCAATTGTGTTTCTTCCTGTGGATGGATCTTCCTTTCATAGTATGCCTAGTGATGGTAGCCAACAACGTAACATCGATGACAATCTCTCATCCCCAAATTTCAACTCTACCATCTTCCCATGACTCCATAACAGCAAGGGTTATGTCTTCCTCCACTCCAAAAAATAGGTCAAAAAACTGGGTGAATCGTCTCTCAGTTAGGATAGCCTGAGCCGTAGGCTCCATGACCACCATGCTTGGCTCAATGTAAGTCATAATTTCCTTAAACTTTGATGCCTTCAAAGCCTTCACGATCTGCCAGCCCTCTTGCAATATGCTCAACGTCCTCCCACACTTGGAATAAATAGAAAGGTGGTGAAATCTTCGGGCTCCCTCGTGACTTGTAATTATATATTTATTGTGAGGGGTGTCATGTCTAGGAGTGTGTCGCAACCCACCTTCCACCTGGATGACTTGCCATGTGGCCTTATTTATCAATAATTTGAACATTCCAACGTGCCTCTTCTTGATGCGATTAGGATCCCACCACTTGGTAATCATGGGAAATCTAGATCTAGCTTGCTTGGCATAAAAGCATTGTCCTTCCCCCACTGCCAATCCACCAGGATCATAATTAGAATTCCTCCACTCAACTCGAGGCCACGATCGATGATGGATGTCTTTTCTTGGAACCCTAATGACCATTTTTCCACCGTGTCGCTGGCACTCATACCTATTTCTCTGGATTTCCATGCTGACCATTTTCTTTCATCTGCACTCATCCCTATTTCCTTGGATTACCATGCTAGCCACTATCATGATTTTGGTGGAAAGACTACTCCAAATCTGCCACCTCATATTCTCTCTGCAATGGGCCTGGTCCCAATGTCCAGCGAGGAAGCCACAAGGATTCCACTTGCCCATGGTCCACATTAGACAAGTCATTGATTCTCAATTTGGATAATCTCTTCCACATCACATGGAAAATCCTGCATCCACGTGATCAGACCATTAGCTTCCACTCCGATGTTTGCCAACTTATCCATTGCTTTGTTAGCTTCTCGAAAGACATGTTGAGCCATTCTATCATTTCTGACTCCAAACAGGTTCTTGGCTTCCTTGATGCAGGATTCAATCCTCCATGAAGGTTCCTTGTCATTCTTCAGAAGGTTGATGATGTTTTGAGAATCTCCTTCCACTATGAGTTTACCTTGAGTCTCTTGCATCAACTCCAATCCTCGCCACAAGGCTCTAGCTTCAGCTTCATTGTTGGTCATGGTTCCAAGGTGTTCAGCAAAGGCCAACATCATTTGACCTTGGTGGTTCCTTACCACTCCTCCTGCTCCTGCTCTACCAGGGTTATCCTTGGCAGCACCATCAAAATTTAGCTTAAGCCAATCAACAAGGGGAGGGATCCATTTAGAATCAAGTCTAGGATTAGTCTTACAGGGACCATCTTCAAGGGGAATGCTTAAGGATTGAGCTAACAGCTTCTCATGAAGGGGAATCGGTTGTGCCTCAACAGAATGAATTAAGACATTTTCTTTTGCAAAGGCTAGGATTTTGTTGGTGATTGACCCAGGATCCCGTTTTGACTCTTTAAATGCTCTAAGATTTCTTTCTAGCCACATTTGCCATAGGAAATGGTGAAGACAAATCTTCCATAGGAACCTAAGCCTTAAGCTAACAAAGGGATTGGGCCATTGCTGGAAAAGGTCATGGATGGACTCTGGTCTTACCCACGCAATATCAAAAGCTTGGAATACCCCATTTAAAATAGTGACTGCTATGGGACACTCAAGGAAAATATGTTGAATTGATTCCTAGCTTGCCCTGCATATATAACATCTATTAGGCACCATCATTCCTTTCCTTAGCATATTATCAATGGTAAGAATTTTTCCTTGAATCACTAGCCATGAAAAAAAGGATATTTTAGGAATTAAATTCTTGATCCACACTAGCTTAGTCTGGAACCAAGGCTCCTCAGGATGGAGCAGTAGCTTGTAGGCAGATTTGACAGTGAACTCTCCACTCTCTATTGTTGACCACCTTAAGTGATCCTCTTTTGCTCCTATAGGGATAAATTGATGTCTTAGGATATTTTCAAGTTCCTCCGACTCTGCTTCCAGGCCTTGTATTCTGATTGGTTTCCATCTGGATCTATTCCTATCCTACCTTATGAAATCTGCCACCTTTAGCCCAAGGGTCTCAATAGTATAATCCTTTAAATGGGCTAGGTGGGGGTCTTGACTGAGTGCTTCATCCCTTGCCCATTTGTCTTCCCAAAAGCTTATTTTCTATCCATTTCCTAGAATCCATCTCATACCTTTTTTGACTATGTCTCTGCTTGTTAGGATGGCTTTCCAAAAGGTTGATCCTCTGCTTTGGATGGTATTGCTCAAAAACTTTATTCCTTGGAGATATTTCCTTTTGATGATCATTGTCCATTCATTCTCCACATTGGTTAATAGTCGCCATGCTTGTTTGGCTAGTAAGGCTGTGTTGAGATGTGAAACTTTTCTTAGGCCCAGGCCTCCACTTCCTTTGGGTCGACACACCTTGTTCCATCCAACAAGGTGAATTTTCTATTTTTCTTCCGATCCTGACTAGAGGAAGTTTTTTTGGTATTGTTCAATTCTATTGTACACCTTGGCTGGTGCCTTAAACATGGATAGGAAGTATACTGGAATACTCTGGAGAGATGCCATGGTCAGGGTTGCTTTGCCTACCTGGGACAACAGGTGTCCTTTCCAACCTAAAAGTTTCTTTTGGATCCTTTCCAGTACATTGTTCCACATTGACTCAATTGTAGCTCCTGTGAACAGTGGGAGGCCTAGGTAAGAAGTGGGGAGATTAGATATGGAGCACTCCAAGATCCTTGCTATCTTGATCTGCCTAGGATGAGGGGTGTTAAGGAAGTAAATTTTGCTTTTGTTAAAGTTCACCTTCTGACCTGCCGCATCCTCATAGAGCTTTAGGATGTGTTTAATATTTTTTGCCTCTTCAATAGAAGCCATAGTTAAGATCAAGGTATCATCGATGAATTGTTGATGAGTGACTGGGTTGGTGAGAGATGTGGCTTTGATACCAGAAATGAGCCCTGCTGCACAGGCAACTTTGATTGTCCTACCGAGGGCTTCAACCACTATGATAAACAACATGGGACTAATAGGATCCCCTTGCCTCAGACCCCTACAGCTTTGGAAGTACCCTATCGTCATCCCATTGATGAGGACCGAGAACCAAGGCTTATAGATACAACCTCTGATGAGCCTAACCCACTCAGGGTGGAAGCCAAATTTTAGAAGTATGGCATTCAAAAAATCCTAGTTGATGCGGTCATAAGCCTTATTCATGTCTAACTTCAGGGCAAAGGCAGCCTTCTTAGTCTGAGAAACTGAGTGGAGGGCTTCATGAATAGTAATGACCCCATCAAGGATTGACCTCCCTTGGACAGAACTACCCTGACATGGGTCAATGATCAAGGGTAGGATTTCTTTCATGCGATTCGCTATAGATTTGGTGAGGATTTTGTAGGACACATTGTAGAGGTTGACTGGTCTATAGTCTGCCATGGACTTGGGGGCCGGTCCTTTCGGGATTAGGGCTATAAAAGTTGAGTTGAAACCCTGAGGGATGTGTTTGGAGGATTGGAATTCCTGGATGGTAGAGCAGACATCAGGTCCAACTATATCCCAAAAGGATTGGAAAAACCGAGGTGAAAATCCATCTAGCCCCGATGCTTTATCAGGGTCCATAGAAAATAGAGCAACCCTAATTTCCTCATCTAAAAAGGGTGCAATGAGTCTTCTGTTGATGTCACCACTGATGATTTGGGGAATAGATTGCAGTAAGGAATATTTGGTTGTAGCCTAGCATGGGGTTTCATCTCCAAGGAGGGAGCTAAAATAAGACACAACTTCATCCCTGATTTCCTGAATGTCTTGGGTGGTGGAACCATCCTCTTTGGTTAATTCCTTAATCCTATTGTTACTTCTATTCCTCAGGGTAGTGACGTGAAAGAACTTGGAATTGGAGTCACCATCCTTTAGCCATAATGCTCTGGATTTCTACCTCCAATAGGTCTCCTCGCATGCCAGGATGTTGTGGTATTCTGATAGCAAGTTTCTCTCCTCAATTCTGGTTGCCTCATCACACCCTCCATTTTGGATTATTTTTTCAATAGCTCTCAGTTTTTCACCCACGACTTTCTTATTCTCGAAGAGGTTACCAAACACATCTTTGTTCCATATTCTGAGGTTGTCTTTCACCGATCTCAACTTTTGAGAAAGCTTGTAGGAAGGACTTCCCTGACCTGATTGTTGCCACCATTGGTTGATGCAATCCTTGAGGTTGGGGTGCTTTGTCCACATTGCTTCAAAATGAAAAGGTCTCCTAAGAGAAGTGGCTTGTGGCACATCCAACAAAATAGGACTATGATCCGACCCAATCTTGGGAAGTGAATGGAGGGTTGAATCCCCAAAAACTGAAATTGCTTCCTATGACAATAGGAACCTATCCAATATTTCTTGGATGAGGTGACTCCCTATGCGTCGGTTGCTCCAGGTGTACTTGGCATCCTTTAGCTTTATGTCCATCAATTCATTTGAGTTAACAAAATCGTTGAACTCTTCCATGCTCCTGGAGGGAAGGCCGGACCCCCCTCTCTTGTCTGAGGGGTATAGTGGCGTATTAAAATCCCCCACTATCACCCATGGGATATTAAGGAAAGCCTCCTTCATGTGGCTCAAAATCTCCCACAGGTCTACTCTACCTTGTACTGTGTTGGGTGCATACACATTAGACAGGATCCATGACATATTGTTGTCAAAGTCATGAAAGAGCACACTTAGGACCCTATCATCGGCCTGAATGATGCTACCTTCCACTTTCTTTGGATCCCACAAAATCATTAGTCCTCCAGATGCACCTCTTGCTTGCTTGAAAGCCACTTCCCCTTGCTTCCATATTTTTCCTGCTAATGCTCTTGACTGTGCTTCATCTATTTTTGTTTCTTGGAACAGTAGTATTGTAGGATTAATTTCTCTCCTTAACGAGTTAACCACCCTTTGCTTTGGTGGGCCATTAAGGCCTCTCACATTCCATGAGAGAACCTTCATTTAGATTGCTTGGAGTTTTTCCCTCTCCCCCTACCCTGAGGTGGAGGAGGTTTGTTGGATTTGTTATCATCCATGCTTGTGATAACTTGAGACAATAGAGTTCTTTGTTTTCCATTTGCAATTTCATTCTCAAGCCTAATCCTGTAATGTTCAGCCTCTAAAATCCATCCTCTCTTTTTTTCACTACCATAATCGATGGGGGATTTCGTTGAGCTTCTTGTCTATTTTGGGCTAAATTTTGGGGGAATTATTTGTTGCAAAATGGGGCTAGAGCACCCTTCATTCGCTCTTCTCCCTATTATTTCTATCCTAGAATCATCTTCCTCCATGCTCTACCTATATTCTCCTAAGACTTGGGGCATGCCATAGGGGCAATTTGGAGGAGGGCCTGTTTGGATGCCATTTGAGGGTCCTGACCTTGATGGGGATTCTAGGTTTTTTGGAAGGCCTATCCGGGGGTCCTCTTCTTCTATCATGTCTGCCTCAACCTCAACGTCTGCTAGGACTTCAAACTTATTGGAGCTGGGAATCGAAGGGCTTACCTAGGTATCCTGATCATTTTGGACTTGTTGCTTTCCTCTCTCCTCAAGGTTGGGTTTCTTGCTCTCGGTGGAGTTGGTCATTTCTGACTGCCTTGTAGACTCCTTTGTTTGAATGAAACCGAGGTCCTTGGTTCTTGGGCTGTCCTCTTCCATTTGGCCCTCTTGCCTTAGGCTTTTTTTGTACTTATTTGTTGGCTGCCAAGCTTGGACACTGATTCCTAAGGTGGCCTTGAGTTCTGCATTCCACATAGAAGGTCGGCTTGTTCTCATATTCAACAGGTTGTCTTCTCAGGTAATCTCCATACTCGAGTTCCACGAAGGTTGGGAGCTCGGAATCAAGGTTCGCATTCACGCATATCCTTGCATGTGTCATCCTTGACCTGGCTAAGGTGGAGTGATTGATGGCTACCAGCTCTCCTATAGTTTTGGCAATCCCTCTCAAGAAATACTCATGGAAAAACTGGGAAGGAAGATTTGGGAGCCGAACCCAAATAGGAGTTGTGTTAATACTTTGCGTATCAGGATCAAAATCCTCTCCCCAAGGTCTGAGGAAGAGGTTGCGCCTTCCCAAAAACCATGGCCCTCCCGTTAGAATGTGGTTCGCATCTTCCTTATTGTTGAGCCTGATGATGAAAAATCCCTTAGCAAGAACAACAATCTCCATATGTCCTACTATTCTCCATTTGGAAAAGGCCCATGACCTTATGGTTTCTATGTCAGGCCTACCTCCCAAAAATTTCCCCACCAAGGAATGCGTATCCAGGGATAGGAAGCTATCCATGATGTTTGGTGAAACCCTTATTCGGTTGTTTTTAGGAATTAGGGGTGGGAGTGATTCAAAGAAATCACTCCTTTTACCTTTAAGGGTTTCAGCAAAGGACAAGCCTCTTCTGGGGCCCGCTACTCCTGGTTGGGTCCCTTTGTCAGGATCTTTGTCGAGGGGATCAGTTCCCCGTACCTTGCCAACCTCAAGGATGGAATCCTGACCATCCTCTACCTCTGGATCCTCACCTGTCACTTCCTGGTGGTTGTGATCAAGGTTCCCACCCTTCACCGACGCCCTCCCTCCTCTACCATCATTGTTGCTCCGTTTCTCCATTAGTTTTATGAATTTTTTCACAGGAGGTTCTAACTAAATTCCAACATGTTAGAATTCCCCCTCTAGATCCTAAATCCATAACATCTTATTCACATTTTGACCATACTACTTTCATAGTTTTTAGAACTTCTTCCTTTGTCATTTTATTTTCTTGGATACAAATAATATCATGCTTATTACTTAAATAGAGGTTCATCACACACCTACATTCTGAGGGGGCATTAGCACCCCATATATTCCATGATATGGTAATAATATCTCATTAGGGGCTACTAGATCCTCCAATAAATTACCAATATCATTTTGTTGTTCAATAAAGAGTTCAACAACTTAAATTGTGTTTCTTTCTCCATGATTGCTCTTTCTTCCCTTTATTTTGCTTGATAATTTGAATGTTTTCCTCTTTTTGTCTTGTCATTATTAAGGGTAGGTCTTATTATTCTATTACTCAATATTCTTTTACAACTTTCCTTTTCATTATATTTATCCTCTTTTTGCTCTGCTAAGGAAGCATTTAACTTATATTGCTTATCTTATGATATTTTCTTGTTAATGGTAGAGGTATTAGCATCTAAAACTGTGTTTTCTCCATTTTTTTACTTCTCTTGAATGGTGCATGGTACTTTAATAGAGTCTTCAAAATTTTATGAGGCACATTCCTTAGGTTCAACATGAATGTTCATCCCTAAATTGGGTTCAAACTAAGTAGACTATTCCTTGTTAATATTGTGATCCTATTGTACCATGTCCTTGAAACTCTATTCTATATTTTCTTCATTGTATAAAACCTAAAAATAATTTGTGTTTCTTCTAATATATTTACTTACTAGTCTCCACTATTTACTTTTATCCATCTAGACCTAATTTTTGGAAATTAAAAATCATCCTCATCCATATCCATTTGTAAGTTTATATTATGATTTTCCACATATGTTTTTATTGAAATATTTTTAGGGCGTGATCTATCAAAATGTCCCACCTCATGATATATTCTACATATAAAATATAGTTCTTTATAACCTATGGTTTGGTTCCACACCTTACCCCCATACTTAAGAACAACGAATTCTGGTAAAGGTTTACTGATATCAATCATGACCAATATCTGGGCATAAATAACCAAGACTCTATCTTTTATAGTTTTTAAATCTCAAGGAAGTTTCATAGAGTGTTTCCTATTACCTTTAAGGTATCCATTTCCTAATTTGGATTGGTACTAGGAATGTATTTACATTTTTAGGTGCAAATCCTTCATATCAATGGGTAAGGAAGAGAGTTGCTCTTCCCATAAACCAAAAATTCCCTTTTAGGATTCTATATATTTCCTTCCTGAATAGAAAATGGCTAGGAAGGGATATTTTGGAAGAAAATATAGACTCATTCTTAGATACTTTCATCTCCTATTAATCCATTTTCTTAGAGTCAAAGCCTCTGGCCAAGATCCATTTACCAATGACTACCTTATATTTGAGTAACAAGGATCATTGTTCTATGAGGTCCTCCCTAACCTCTAATACTAGGGATTATTTTAAGGATCTAGATGTAAATAGGTCCATGATAAGGAAACTAACTTGATATCTATTTATATTTACCAGTATATCCTATAGCAATTATATTATTTGAACTAGAGCTTACATCTCCCAAAACTCAATACATTTGATAATATTACCTCTATAATAAACCTACAATAATCTACATGTAGAACTTTGAATATAATGAAAGAATAAAAGAAAATATAGCTAAAAAATTATATGCCTAGAGATATTTTTCTACCTTGCTAATGCACTATCCCTTCATTGCTCTATGAACTACTTGCATAGACTAGGAAACAAAACTAGCTGAAGATAAGATGTAACATATGACTAGTAAATGTACTATTGTATGTCCTTGATAGTACCAACATATTTATTTCTAAAAATAAAATTTGTGGTTCTATATGAAGATAAGATGTCATCATTAGTTGTAAATACTTTTAAAACATTAAAATTCAATGGTCAATCTTAGCATGAATAATGTTTGAGATATTACATTATTTGGTACATTGCACTATTGTAGATATTAGTTTAGGAGTGTGTTTTATATTTTTTTTAATGTATGTGTCAAAGTGTGAGAAGCATCCATGTATTATGTAATAAAGTGAGAAAGTATAATATGTGAGGTATGAGTTGTGACAGTGCAAAGTGTCAAGTGAGTGAGTGAAGAATCATAGGTGTTAGGTGGCAAATATGTAAGTGAAGAAGTCACATGAGATGTAGCAATATGTAAAGTGAAGGTTCATGAGAGTTTTAACATAATGTAAGGAATGTGAAAGGAGATGTTTAAGGAGAGCAATAGTGAGTATTGAAGAGTCATTTTGTAAGGTTATATAATGGAGATAAAGTTCCATGCATTGTAATGTGATCCATGATTGAACTCTTGTAATATTTGATAGCTTATGAATATATTAGTGAGATTAATTATTGTGAAATATTTATGTTATTTTGTGAATATATTTTATGTGATTAATATTAGATCCTAGGATAGTGACCTATGATATAATCTAGTAGAATTGTCATAAGTGGTATTAGAGTTGTACTCTAGCCATGTGACAAGTGATTGAGGAAGATTTGTGGAGGAAAATTGAAGAAATTGCTATGAAGATATTGAGGAAGATATATTGATATGGAGAAGATTTGTGAGGAAAAAGAAATTGATAGTGAAGTTGTAGGTAGGAAATCCACCTCCCAGAAGAAGATATAAGTTTGGATTTACACGATTTTGTTAATTTTGTTAAATGTAAAATTTTGGTTAAAATGTACAATGTAGGATTTTGTCTAATTGTACAATGTAGGGTTGTAAAGCATAAAATTGGGTGTAATTGTATAATTTTATAAATGTGCAATTAGAATTTAAATGAAATCAAGTTAAAATGTGCATTTAGGTTAATTTGATAAAAATTAAATTAGACTTAGGGAAACCTTAATGCATTTTAGTTGTCTTATGGGAAGGTAGTGGTGAATAATGGTTGTCTCAGATTTCACCTTGGAATAGCTTGGGCAAGCATTATAAAGCCCCCATTCAAATTTTCATGGTTTTTCTTGATAGTTGTCAATTATTGTTCATACTTACAAAAGAATGGTTCATTATTGTTATTGATTGATCAATTGTTTATGCCTAATGAGAGATTGTTGTTCATGGTATATTATGGTTGTACATTGTGTTGAGTATTGTTCATGTTAATATTATCAATGGATATGGATTGTACATCCTATACAATTATGATCATATTATTATGTAAAGGAAATAACCCACAATGGAAATGAGGTATTGATGATTCCTAAACCTTGTGTTATCATTGTGAATGTATATTATATTGAATGGTTGCTATTACAAGTGATATTGATACATTTACATGTTTTTGTACAATTTTGTAAATGCACAATAAGTCAGATTGATGGAAATACTCATAGACAATAGTTTTGGACTTGCATGTTAGCAAACTAGGTTGATAATTGCTCCATAGAAATAGATAATTCTTACTTTGACAAGACTTGGAGTGTGAGTTGGCAAATCTGCAATTGTACAATTGTAGCAAGGGTTTTGTGAAACCGTACAATCAACCAACCAAACCATACAAGTGAGCAATTACTCCATTTTGGGATTGCATTTGCATAGTTGACTTGGTCAAAGGTGGAAAATGAGGGTTTAGAAGTGAACGATTATAAAATTGTTCAGTTTGAGTTGCAAAACAACTTCCAAAAAATTGCACAAGTGGTAAATCATACATTCTAGGGTGTTGTATGATTTGGATCATACAACTATACGATTTAGAAACTGTACAAGTAGTTTTGTGAGTTTCATAAATCGTTCAATAGAAAATTGTACAACTATACAATTTGGGCCAAATCAGTTATAAGACTTTAGAATTCATTTCCAAATCTCCCAATTCACCTCCCTCTCTAGGAATACGCTCCTATAATTGGAATCATTTATATTATGGAAGAACATCGAGGAATTGGAATAGTGCTACATTTGTTACTATTACCTAATCAAACTTTGACAATTGGCACCATTTTTATCGAAATTGGATCAAAATTGTCATAGTTGAAGAAGGATTTACAAGTGACAATATTTGAGTAGAAACAAATTGGAGTTGAATGATAGATATAAGTTTATGAAGACATGGGAGACATAATCAAGGGGAGGAGTATATTCCAAGTAAGAAGAAGCACAAGAATTTATCAAAGGGAGAATTTGAACTCCACAAAAAAAAGAAACGAACCAATGATAGAACAAGTATGGAATTCAGATGAAGCAGACATTGAAAGGTGGAACACATTGCTGATAGATATGAAAGAAGGCGTACAACAACCACCAAGAGTCAAGGAAAATATTGGTATAAGAGGAGACATAAATAGAGAAACTGTGCAAGGATATGATGAGTGGATGGTAACACCTAAACAAGCGATATGAAGGTTTCAAAGGGGTGCAAAGGACAAAGGTCAGGTACTAGAGAAACAATGTGTGAGGTCTTAGTAAATTTGATGAGGGCCACAACTGACACACCAAAAAAGGAGGTCATAGAATGAGAATGCACACAAAGTTGGGAGATGACTGTTTAGTGAGAATAAGTTACCTAGAATAGAAATATTTGATAAGGATTCATAGAACGGATCACCAACACAAAGGAAGAATCAGTCAAGGATTCTAGACGACACTTCATCAGGTGATGAAGGAATAGCTAACGTAGCCACAAGAGCAGGGAAATAAATATGTCCACCCTTCATGGGAGAAGGGAAGGAGGACCCAAAAAGACATATCAGTACATGTATAACCATATGGAATGCAAATGGTGTAAACCAACCAGATGAATGATTGCAATTATTTCCTACCACATTAAGGGGACTGGTAATAGATTGGTATCTAAAGTGAGAATACACCAGAATTTCAAGTATGGAATACAATTAAGAATAATTTCATCAAGGAATTTTATCCCTTGAGAGATGATGGTAATATTGTAATGGAAATATACACCACAAAGCAAGGTGTTTATGATGACATTAAAACATACACCTATTGATTAAAATAACTAGCCAAAAATATGTAAATACCACCAGTAGATGCATTGGTTAAATGGTGGTTTCTCGATGGGTTATTACCAAGATATAAGAAGAAAATGAAGGTAGTACCATCGTCAACCTATGAAGAAGCACTAGAGAAATTAAAAAAAATTGAGATTGAGGTGAAGCAAATAGGAGAAGGGATTGCGACACATACTAGGCATGAAGATTCAGATAACAATGAAGAGAATAAGATACATCAAACTATCCAATCATTCTGAAAGAAATTTGATAAGATAATTAAGGAAGCCAAAGGAGATACGAGGTGAGATTGAAAAGATATCTGGTGTATGAAATGTAAGGTCAAAGGACATACAAATATGAATTGTCCTTGGAATGAATACTACCACATATATAATGTGCTAGGACATGAAGTGGTGACATGTTAGTTTAATTTAAAAATTTTCCAACAGACTCTCACAATTCAAGACCAAGAGGAAAAATTGAAGTCTCAAGGGAATGAACAAAGCTACAACGAGTGGAAGTTATAGGAATAGTCATAGAGGGGGAAGGTCATATCAAGGCAACATGAAAGGAGGGTAAAGTTTCTTACAATATGATTTGAAAGAAATACCAATCATACAATGTTGCAATTTCTAGGAATGGGGGTATTTTACGAAGAATTTTTCTTCTCGCCAAACATAGGAGATAACCCAAAATAACACTACATGTTAGAATATATTACATTATTTAGGTACATGCCAATGTATCACCTTGGGTACATTGTTATATTAGAAGCTTATCTTATGTTACTTGAGGAAGAAGTAATAAATGCATAAGTGTCAATGTGCAATGATGTAAATGTACAAGGATTCCACTTGTACATGAGTCATAGGAAATGTAGTTAGGAAGAATAAGGTCCAAGTAACTTATCTTATTATATATAGACCCCATAGAGAGAATATAGATATATACATATATATAGATAATAGAGTGAAGCAAAAGTGTGACTCACTAAAAAATAGTGAGTAGGTACAATATAGCTTTCATTGGAGTTATGTAGTGTTCATTTCCTCCATTACATTGAATTTTACTATTTTTGTAACTTTTCATTAATAGCATATTTTAGTCTTATTGTAGAATTTTATTATCTTACTTTTCTACATATTTTACATCTTGTGATTGCTATCTTCCATATCATACATTATAAAAATCTAACAGTGGTATTAGAGCTACAGTATATCATATAGGCATAGGGAGAGCCATAAGAGAGATTGAGAGGAGAGAAGCAAATATCAGTTCCAATTTTTTTGAGATTGCATTTGGTTAGATTCTTTCCAAAAATTTGCAGAGAAACTCATGAAGACTAGGACTCAACATTCATACCACTAGATTGACAAATCAACTAGTGAAGATTCGTCACTTAGAATTTCTTCCATTACAATCCTAATACTGTGTTGCATGAAAAAAGAGATTTTAAGAAATTTTGGAAGCTTCCTATAGAGAGCTAGGAAGAATATCATCTTCAGAATTAATCCAGCACCAGAAGCAACACACAGAAGAAGAGGAGATTCCAGGAACCTAAGGGGAGTTGTAGAAGAATAAAAGGCCATAGTAGCCTTATTGTTGATCCCAAAGACTCCATAGAAGAGTCCAGAATAATATAGCATATTGTTGATCTCCATCGAATATTGATGATAGTAAATTGAAGAAATAAATTTGAATATGTTGAAGAGACCCATAGAAGGTCCCATTAAAGAACTCCCAATTCTTGAAGATTGGAGGTTGGTTATCTCCATTGAAGCCTACAGATTACAAAAGTGAATGAGGACTAGCAAGTTCCTATTCTATATTCCAAAATCAATAGATTATAGAGATCCAAAAGATCTCATTACCAACACTTCCATAGTAGAATGTTGAAGGAAATGTCTCATTGAGAAGACCATAGAAGCTGCAAGACTAAATAACTTGGATAGGTCTCACAAAGAAACAAGGATAAGGCTTGGAGAGCTCTACTACAGAGTTTGAAGAAGCCATTAAAGGAATTCCTAGAAGAACTCATTGGAAAAATTCACTACTAAGGAAAAGCTCTTGATAGTGAAGAAATTGGGATAATAATCACCATCTGACAACAAGACCAAAGAAGAAATATTTGGTAAGTAGTTTGCCAAAATTCAAAGGAGACTAGTGAAGACCTCAAGAATTTCAAATTCTTGAGAAGAAGGCACAAATTGAAGCCATAATTTGACAAGGAGGTTGAATGAGAATACTGTACGACCATAAAGGTGTGCACCCGATATTGCAATAGCGTAAAGTGAAGTAAAAAGCGATATTCAAACACAAATTGACAAAGACTAATTAATTAAGTAAAATGCATCTTTATTTCCTTTTGGAACCAATTCATGTATTACAAATGAATCCCTCTTAGGGATACCCCTTTTTGATATGCAATTACAATGTTGTAATCTCCTTGGGGATACAATACACTTTTCAAGCCTTTAAGGTGACATGTACTACTCTAGGATGGAGTGAACCCTCTTCTTCGCATTGAGGAAGGAATTGGATGGTTTAATATCCTTTGAATCTAATTCCCTACGATACAAAAGGGAAGTTTTAGAGGGAAAGGCCTCCGTTCGTCCGAGCCTTTAGGGGCTCGTCCTCGCTCCGGCTTATCAGGATCGATCCTCTCATGATGAGGCCCTTTAAAGGAAATATACACAAAGATAGCATAGCAACATGAAATCAAGAAAGTGGATAAACCATGCTAAACATAAGAAATTCTTATAAATATTGATAGAAATATGTAAATAAGGACTATAGCTACCAATCTAATGGATCAAATGTATGAAATGAAGCATTATAGCATAGAAAGAAAATAATTATGCCCTACTTTCTAAAATGAAGTAAATCTAATAAAATCCTTAATCCAGTCAGTCAGAGTCTTTAAACTACCAAATCAAGTACTAAATTGATTAATTTAACCTAGCTAAGCATACTATAAAAGGGATAGTAAGGATATCTTATACCTGTTGCAAAATGTAGCTCGGATGAACGATCTGCATTGTAAACCATGGCTTTCAAGCGTGGGGAGAGATAAAATGGTTTTTCCCTCAAATTCTAGGGATGTGGCTTGATCCTACTTATGAAATTGATTATCAAGGGTCGCCTCAGTGTTTTTTGATAGGTTTGGTGGTTGAATTGCTCGATAGGGACTCTGTTTTCCCAAATTAGCATGTCCTGGTGTTCTAGATCCTTAGGGCATCCATGGCACAATTTGTCATGATGCTTGGGTTGGCAAAGTGATAGCAAAAAATCTCTCTCTTAGTACACTCAAGTGAGTCCACAATCCGATAGGGCTTCACTGCTCTAATCTCTAATGCTTTCTTGATATTTCCTTTTCGACAGTGCTTCACTATCAAAAATGCACTATATCATTGCCTTAATTCGAAGGGGTACTTATAAGACTACCCAAAGTCTGGGGGTGGCTTCATGGAGAAGCCAAGATCAAGAAGGGGTGGTTAGGATAGTTGGATTAGAATATTTCATCCTTTAACTGCCTTATTCTAGAACAAATGGTCATTCAAACTGATTTGGCTCGGATGAAGGCCAACTAAACTTTAGTTTAGACCACAAGTGATAGATGCGGTTCATACTATAGACTGCAGGTCTCAGCCATGGTTCAGACTATAGACTGTAGGACTCAGCTATGGTTTAGATTGATTAGGCCAAGGAGCCCAAATTAAGTGGTTAAAACCACTGCTCTATCTTGGAGTCTATCCAAGATCTCCCATATGGTCTTGTAGCATGTCCATATGAGTAGTCACCATCGATATGACGTATTTTAGGTGTCTAAAGATGCCCCTTTTGAGATGCATTGCGAGATCGAACAACACATAAGCAAAAATACATCACCTAAAATGATGTTGAAGGTTGCATGATGATCATTTGTCTCGATCAACATTAGATGCCCCAGGTCCTACAAAAGGACACACATCCTAGAATCATTGCTTCCAACTGGGTGAAAGGCTTAAATTTGAAAAGCTTGTGCCCTTATCATATCATTCGGTGTAGCTGTGCATTCCATATGTATCTTCTAACCCATAGATTCGAAAGGTGGAGAACAACAAGCAAAACTATCATATTTGCTATATTTCCCAAGAAAATGGGTAATCTTATGATAGTTGTTGACAATTATTTGTAAGGATGAACACTTTTTTTACAAGATCAAGGGATCTATGATTTTAGAGATCTTCTATTGACTTTGATTATGATTATGATATTATGACTAACCCCTCAAGTGATGAGTCAATGGGGGTAATTACAATGTATGAAGCGATGAGGTCACTTGACCATAATGAATGGTCTGAACAAAATTAGAATTGAGCATTTTAATGACTTGGCTACGCCTAGTTCAACTTATGATTCCAACTGTTAATAGTAATTGCACATTTCTATCCCATGGAGCAGTCGGACTACAATAGCCATCTTAAGCAATCGAAATGATAAAAATCCAATTAGTTTTGTGTTGAATCAATTTTGTATTTTGAAATATTTCATATGAGAAAGGACATGAAATGCCTCGTTACCGTAGAGTAGTCTATCCTCGAAGGTCTTCTTCAGTATTGAAAATAAATATATCAAATCAATGATGATAATTTTACCCTAAACGTCCTTATGGTTATTTACTCATCTCACTGGATTGCATGAAGCATCAATCGCTGCAACCGCCAAGTTTATAGAGTAAATAATTGAATACGAGGTGCATTTGGATTTTGATTATTTTAAATGTTTTTGTTAATTTTGAATTTTTTAAATTTGTTCGTGGTGCTTAAACATCACCAAATTTGTAAAATTGATTGCTTTTATTGAGATTTGATCCTTTAGGAGTCATTAATTTATCATTTAAGATCTTCCTACGATGGTATTTTAGTGCATTTAATTCTAGTTGTGAACCACAAGTACAATTTGTGATTGAAACTTTCAAAATTTTGGAATCGCAAGTCAGACCTACGGGCGGAAAACCCTAATTCTGGGACCACGGGTGTCAACTACGGTCCTCCAAAATTAGGGAAATCTATAAATAGTTTTCCTATTTGAAATTTTCATTATTGTCTTGAAAGTAATTGTAATTTAGAGAGCTTCTAAGAGGTGAGAAGCATTTCCTGATCCGAAACGCTACTAAACCTCTACCCGATATTGCACTCACACCCTAATGGCAGACCCTAGACAACCCTCTAGTTGTAGAGGCCTCGGTGCGCATAAGGTAACTCAAAACTGAGTCCTCGCACTCATTACCAATTTAAAAATGAACCTCATTAATTAATGGGTAAATCAATTTTCACTAAACTAGTGGCAATGAACCTCACTTTAGACTAAGCTAGTTTAGGATTTAATTTTTGACTAGCTAGGCTAGGAAGTGACCTAGAATGGGTCTCGCTCCTAGATCGTAGATGGCAGATGCAGTTCCCAATTGGTTAGATTGGGGACCACAGTTATCAGCTGTGGTTGTAATTCAAATTCCAACGGTCAATTTTTTGTTGAGCAAGGTGCAGCAAAAGAATTGCAAAAGTATTGTCATTGTTGTCAACACAGTCAGATTGATGCAGTTGATGCGACTCGGAGGTCGACGGATCAAGTGCGTAAAGTTTCAAGGAAAATGTAGTGACCCAGATTCAGAAACTGGCAAAAAGAGACAAGGAAGAAAACTGTCGCGATATCGCGACATGTTTTCTGTCGTGATTTCGCGACATGGTCGAGGAGAGAGAAGGCGCAGCCGAAAATGTCACGATTTCGCGACATGTCAAGTTTTCACTGAGGAGAGAGAAAATGTGTCGCGATATCGTGACAAAATCGAGGAGAGAGAAGGCGCAGCCGAAAATGTCACGATTTCGTGACATGTCGAGTTTTCGTTGAGGAGAGAGAAAATGTGTCGCGATTTCGCGACAAAAAGTAGGAGAGAGAAAATGCACGCCAAATTGTCGCGATTTCGCGACATGGCCGAGGAGAGAGAAGATGCGAGCAAAACTGTCGCGATTTCGCGACATGTTGGCAGAGAAGGAAACAAAGGTGTAGCGATATCGCTACATGTTGAAATGAATGGAAACAAAGGTGTAGCGATATCGCTGCATGATGAAAATACATGGAACTAAGGTGTAGCGATTTCGCTACATGTTGAAACAAAGAGAAACTAAGGTGTAGCGATTTCGCTACAGGTTGAAACAAAGAGAAACTAAGGTGTAGCGATGGCGCTACATGTTGGAACAAAGGGAAACTAAGGTGTAGCGATTTCGCTACTAGTCAAAAGTGTAGAACCGAAAGATGCAAAGAATTGATATTACAAGTCAAAATTTCATGAAAAGAGGCAAGGTAAAAGCACAAGGCACAAAGTTGTAGCGATTTCGCTATCGCATGGAGCAAAGAGCGTACGAAGCCAGAAGCGTCGCGATTTCGCGACAAGAAGATTGATGACGTCAGCAAGAGCCGAAGCGTCACGATTTCGTGACATGTTCCATTTTCGCTTGGAGTTGGCAAGGAGAGTTGTACGGAAGAGCAAAGTGTCACGATTTCGTGACATGTTCCTTTTTCACTGCTGCAAAGAAGAGTGTACGAAGCCAAAGTGTCACGATTTCACGACAAGGATGATGACGTCGAAGTTGAAAAGTGTCACGATTTCACGACAGGATGAAAGGAAAGGCGTCCCGAAGTCGTAAGTGTCACGATTTCACGACAACATTGATGATGAGCGTCAAAAAGTTGAAAGTGTCGACGATTATCGCGACAAGATGAAGGAAAGCTTCCAAGAGCCAAAACGGTCACGATTTCGCGACATGCTTAAGGATGACGTCAGCAAATCTAAGTGTCGCGATATCGCGACATGATGCGGGGAAAGCTTTCAAGGCCAAAATGGTCACGATTTCACGACAACCTTCAGGGTGACGTCAGCATAAGTCAAAAGTGTCACGATATCGCGACAGGTAACAGTCTGGCATGTAAAACCCGTAGGAACATGCAAGGTGACACGTGTCAAAAAAGCAGACAGGAAAATCATGCAGCCAGTTACGTAAAAAGTAACTGAAGTCAGACAGACAGTTAATCGTTGACAGGTGTTGGACATGCAATGCAACAGCCAAACATGCATAATTGAAACGCATTCAAAAAGCCGAATTTGAAGGATAATAAAAGCATTCGAAAGGTCGAATTTGTAGGCATTCTAACAGACGTATTTGAAGCATACAAAAAAGCCGAACATGAAGAATCGAAAAGCTTTCGAAGAATCATATATGGAGTTTCAAAAAAGCATTCGAAAAGCCGTATTCGAAGAAATTGAACAGTAAAGTACATGAAACAAAATTGCCGTATTGCATGGTTTCCAAAAGACGTATTGCAGTGGTTTCGAATAATCAAGTGCATGGAACCGAACAACTGTATTGCATGGATTCGAACAGTCAGAGTATGTGATTCGATTGCATGCAGGATTGAAAGGTTATAAAAGAATAATCGTACAGAGAAGACGTTGCTGCTGTTAGAGAGAAATTGCTGTAAAAGGAGAGTTAGAAAAGAATCAAGAGAAAAATAAGCAGAGCCGTGAGAGTGTGCAGAGTTGAGTTAATTGCAGACTCATCAGGGTCGTGCATAAAGTGAAGACATTTTTATGTCATTCTAAATTTATCAGAATTGCAGTCCAAGTTGGTGCTTGGTACTAGGAGTTGGTGCTCCATCTGTTGCAATAGAAAATTACAGGGGTTGGTGCTCCTTCCAGTTGGTTCTGGTAAAGTGTTTGTAAAATTGATTTTGCAAAGACTGGATTTGGATTGGAGTCCAAGCAATCATTTTTGAGGAGTAGCCAAATTGGTGAACCTCGGTATATTGAGTGTTGTGGTTTGCTCTCTTGTTCAAGTTTTTTTTGTTCTCTTTATTTCATATTAAATGTTGTAGATATAAAAATTTAATAGCTACACTGATTCACCCCCCCCTCTCAGTGTCATTGTGTAAACATCAATTGGTATCAGAGCATAGGTTCCTTGTACAAGCTTAATCACCTAAGGAGATCTTGGAAGAAACAATGGCAGGTGGTGAAGGATTTTCATCCAACAAAGCTCCCTTATTTGATGGAACAAATTACACCTTCCGGAAACTCGTAATGCAAACATATCCGAGTGCATTGGGATACGATATTTGGGATTCTGTAGATAGTGGATACACAAGGACCCACTACCCCTCCAACAGATACTCACGAGAAAAAGAAATTTGAAAACAACTCCAAAGCTAAGAATGCCATAATGTGTGGGCTTGTTGACAAGTGAACCGATAAGAGTCATGAGTTGTAA
Source organism: Wollemia nobilis (assembly GCA_028583015.1). NCBI lineage: Eukaryota > Viridiplantae > Streptophyta > Pinopsida > Araucariales > Araucariaceae > Wollemia > Wollemia nobilis. The sequence continues at coordinate 1,214,420 of JAQPPZ010000101.1, forward strand.
ATCAGCAAAGGACATGTGGGATAAACTGAAGAGCATCCATGAAGGAGACAAGAAGATTAAGGAAGCAAAACTGCAAACTCATCGAGCATAGTTTGAAGCACTGCAAATGAAGGAAGATGAAAACATAGAAATTTATATGCTGAGAGTCAACGAAATTATTAATGCAATCGGAGGACTTGGTGAAGAAATTGATGATGCAGCTTGTGGTGAAAAAGGTTCTCGTAACACTTCACAAAAGATTTAACTCCAAAGTCTCTCGCAATAGAAGAGGCAAAAGATCTAAACAACTTCCAGGATGGATGAGTTGCATGGTTCCCCGACAAAGATATGAAATGAGAATAGGACAAACCAAGTCTACAGACAGAGAAGCAGCTTTTAAAGCACACAAGAATGTAAAAGCTGAACATGAATCTGAGGATGAAGGAACACCGGATGAAACAGAAGCCAATTTTGTTCGAAAACTCACAAAAGGAAAAGGAAAATATAGAGGGAAGCTACCTTTTAAATGCTTCAATTGTGGAGGAGTCGGTCATTTTGCAGCCAAATGTCCAATGCAGGAGAGAACCAAAAATGGTGAAGGTTCACACCAAGAAAAAGGTGACTGGAAGAAGAAACAAAATTTTAGAAAGAACAATTTCAAGAAGAAAAGCTTCATAACCAAGAATGTCAGCAGTTCTGAAGAAAGCACAGATGAGGAGTCCGAAGAAGAAGGAGGTGAAGCTCTGTTCATGGCACTTGAAGAAGAAAGAACAGAGGAAAATCAGGAAGGTGATGAAAATTCCAAGGATGAAGTTGAAGTGTATTTGGAAGGAGAATTGGTTGCTGCACTTGAAGAGTTGAGTGCAGAAAGGAAGAAGAATAAAATTTTTTCAAAGAAATTAGAGAATGCCACAGACATAATAAACAATTTGAAAATACAGACAGAGGAATTCAAGAAAATGTCTGAAGTTCTTGATGAACAATTAACTGTAAAGACAATTGAATGCAGCAAGCTAGAGGAAGACATTGTTAAGTTAAGGATGCAGTTAGAAGAGATGAATAGAAAATTGAACTGTTTTCATAAGTTTGAAGAAAGTACTGCAAAGCTGGATAAAATGTTAAATAACCAAAGGCCTTCTGGCATCAAATTTGGTTTAGGCTTTGATGAAGGAGAATCTTCAAAGGATTCAAAGAACTTGAATATAGAACCCACAAAGAAAGAAGAAAAGATCAGGGTTGAACCAGAAAAACAAAATAATGCAAAAGAAAACAATAATGCCATATTCAAGAAGAATACTGACAAAGATGGATTCACAAAAGTCACACATCCGAGGAGGAGAAGAGTCATGGCTCCTACTTCAAACTGGCAAAGACCGGCACCCAAGTTTAATCATGCATTTTCTGGTTATTGTTTTAAATGCAATGCTTATGGCCATAAAATTTCAGATTGCAGGGATAATGTATCTCAAAGGAATTTTACCAGCAAAAATGTTTTTTCTCCTTTAATGAATTATGCAGTTGAATGTTATAATTGTCATAATTTTGGACATATTGCTAGAAACTGCAGAAGCACTTTTTCATCAAATAATTATCAGGGCAGAAAATCTCAGCTAAGTGGGTTGAAACAAAACCAAAAATTTCCTGAAAAACAGGCACATGCTAATGAAAGAACAAAGGCAAAACAAGTAGCAAAATCTGCTATCAAACCATAATGGAAAGAAAAGGAATCTTTGATTGTCCAGACCGCTTTTAAAGCTCGTAACAAATCAGCACCTTGGATACTTGGATGATGGTTGTTCCAACCACATGACAGTGACAAGCAAAAGTTTGAGAATTTACAGAATTATGAAGGTGGTTCTGTGAAATTTGGAAATAATGATGGAGCAAAGATTGTTGGAAAGGGATCACCAAGATCGGTGATGGCAATATAAAATCAAAAGAAGTCTTGTTTGTAATTGGCCCGAAGCATAACTTGCTAAGTGTAAGTCAAATATGTGACAGAGGTCATGATGTAATCTTCAAGAAGGAGGGTTGTGAAGTAAGAAAGACAAAAAATGGAAAGTTAATAGCCACTGGACTGAGAACTTCAGGAAATCTGTATACACTTTCAGAAACTGCAGAAGGAACATGCTTGATGGGACAGAAGATGAAAACCGGCTATGGCACAAGAGGCTTGGGCATATTAGTTTTGACAATCCGGCAAAAATCAGCTCAAAAAGAGCAATTAGAGATATACCAAACATTGGCAAACCCGTAAATAGCATCCGTGAGTCATGCCAAAAGGGAAAACAAACCAGAGCCACTTTCAAAGCAAAAGAATACTTCACTAGCAAGCCATTAGAACTAATTCACACTGATCTATGTGGACCCATGAGAACTGAAAGCATAAATGGACACAAATATTTTATGCTGTGTATAGATGACTACTCAAGAATGACATGGGTACTATTTCTGAAACTCAAGTCAGAAGCCTTTGAAATGTTTAAAACCTTCAAAAATCTTGTTGAAAATCAATCAGGAAAAAGAATTAAATGCCTAAGATCGGACAGGGGAGGAGAGTTTATCTCCGAAGAATTTGCAGAATACTGTCAAAAACATGGGATAAGAAGACAGATTTCAGCAGCTAGGACACCTCACAGTAATGGTGTTGTAGAAAGGAAGAATAGAACAAGGCAGGAAATGGCAAGGACAATGTCGCGAGAAAACAAAATAGTCGACGTATTTTGGAAAGAGGCAGCTCATACTGCAGCTTACATTCAAAACAAGTGCATGCCGAGACCACATGAAAGCAAAACAGCTTATGAGTTGTGGTTTGGCGGAAAGGCAACAACAAGACATTTCAAAGTATTTGGCAAGCAAGTGCTACATAAAACGGATAGAAGATAACCTTGGTAAATTTGAAGATAGAGCCGATGAAGGTATCTTTCTCTGCTACTCAACAAAAAGCAAGGCATACACATGTTACAACAAGAAGTTGAAGAAAATTGTTGAAAGTGCTCGATGTAAAAGTTGATGAAGGTAGAGAACAAGAAACTACTTATCAAGAAAACTACCCTATGTATGAAGAAGTCATTGAAGGTGATGATGAAAAAGAAACAGAGAAGAATCAGAAAATTGATCCAGATAGTGTAAAAACTGAATCTGAAGAAGAAGAAAACAGGAAATTTAAAACAGGTAACTGGCAGTAAAAATCATCCAAGTGAACAGATTATTGGGGATCCCACGGATGGTATTCAAACAAGAAGAACAAAGAGTGAGGAACTATTCTCTCGTTATCTAGTATTGAACCTAAAAATGTTGTTGAAGCAAGCACTGATGAAAGTTGGATGAAGGCAATCAATGAAGAACTAGATCAGATAGAGAAAAACAATACCTGGGAATTAGTACCTAGACCAACAAATAAAAACATAATTGGTACTAAATGGGTTTTTAGAAATAAATTGAATGAAGATGGGCAGAGTTGTCGTAAATAAGGCAAGATTGGTATGTAAAGGCTATGCTCAAAGTTGAAGGCATTGATTTTGAAGAAACTTTTGCACCGATAGCCGACTAGAGGCAATCGGAATGTTTCCGCATTAGCGACTCATAAAAACTTCAAAGTATATCAAATGGATGTAAAATCAGCATTTTTGAATGGAAAACTCGGAAGAAGAGGTTTATATTGAACAACCCGATGGCTTCCAACTTGGTGAAAATCCAGATTTTGTTTGCAGTTTAAAGAAAGCTTTATATGGATTAAAACAGGCACCCGTGAGCATGGTATGCAAGGTCGGATAATTATCTAATTAAACAAGGGTTTAAGAAAGGTTTGGTGGATAGCAACTTATATGTCAAAACAGAGAAGGGTCATCTTATTGTTCTTGTTGTTTATGTAGATGACATAATATTTGGCAAAGAAGATGGATGAATACCGCAAAGACATATCAATTAAAATGAAAAAAGAATTTGAGATGTCAATGATTGGTGAACTTTCTTATTTCTTAGGATCTGCAGGTCAATCAAAATGAAAAAGGCATTTTTATTTCTCAAGTTAAATATGTAAAAGAAATGCTGAAAAAGTTCACAATGGAAGACAAGAAACCGGTCAAGACTCCCATGACAACAAGTCGCAAGTTGAGCAAGGATGATAAATCCCCGGATGTAGATCAAACAATGTACAGTGTCTATGATTGGAAGCCTCGTTGTATTTAATGTACCACTAGACCAGATATATTACAAGCAAGATGTATGGTTGCAAGATTTCAGTGCCACCCCAAAGAAACTCATGTAACAAATCGTAAAGAGGATTTTCAGATATCTCAAGGGCACTATGGATTATGGGTTGTGGTACCCAAAAGGTAAAGATTTCACTTTGATTGCATATTCTGATGCAGATTGGGCAGGATGTATTGATGACAGAAAGAGCACAAGTGGAGGAGCATTTTATCTTGGTGACAGGCGGTAGCATGGCACAAGAAGAAACAAGAATCAGGATCTCTATCCACCGCAGAGGCAGTAATACATTGCAAGCAACAACATGTACTCAGATATTATGGATGAGACAAACGTTGAAAGATCTTGGTATTCATTTCAATGAACCAATTTCAATTAAATGTGATAACACTAGTGCTATCAACATATCCAAGAATCCAATAATGCATTCAAGAACCAAACATATTGCAATCCGATATCATTTCTTGAAGGATAAAGTTGCAGAAGGAGAGGTTAAATTGGATTTTGTTCCAACTACAGAGCAAGTAGCCGATATATTCACAAAACCTTTGCCTAAGGAAGTATTTGAATACCTTCGGAAGAAGTTGGGAGTAGTCACACCACCCAAGCAACCGACTAGCTATGGGAAACACATTCTCATGGGGAGCATTCAAACTTTTTAAGTCTGAGAATGTTGTGCATAGACTCAGGGGGAGTCTAAAGCAGCCCTTTGGTATTATTGGCAAAGGGGGAGAAGAAATTAAGCAAGGTTGCAGTGTGTTGCCAACAATTCCAAAGGGGGAGATTGTTGAGCAAGGTGCAGCAAAAGAATTGCAAAAGTATTGTCATTGTTGTCAACACAGTCAGATTGATGCAGTTGATGCAGTTCAGAGGTCAGTCAGATCAAGTGCAGAAAGTTTCAAGGAAAATAGAAGTGACCCAGATTCAGAAACTGGCAAAAAGAGACAAGGAAGAAAACTGTCGCGATATCGCGACATGTTTTCTGTCGCGATTTCGCGACATGGTCGAGGAGAGAGAAGGCACAGTCAAAAATGTCGCGATTTCGCGACATGTCAAGTTTTCGCTGAGGAGAGAGAAAATGTGTCGCGATATCGCGACAAAATCGAGGAGAGAGAAGGCGCAGCCGAAAATGTCACGATTTCGCGACATGTCGAGTTTTCATTGAGGAGAGAGAAAATGTGTCGCGATTTCGCGACAAAAAGTAGGAGAGAGAAAATGCACGCCAAATTGTCGCGATTTCGCGACATGGCCGAGGAGAGAGAAGATGCGAGCAAAACTGTCACGATTTCGCGACATGCTGGCAGAGAAGGAAACAAAGGTGTAGCGATATCGCTACATGTTGAAATGAATGGAAACAAAGGTGTAGCGATATCGCTGCATGATGAAAATACATGGAACTAAGGTGTAGCGATTTCGCTACATGTTGAAACAAAGAGAAACTAAGGTGTAGCGATTTCGCTACAGGTTGAAACAAAGAGAAACTAAGGTGTAGCGATGGCGCTACATGTTGGAACAAAGGGAAACTAAGGTGTAGCGATTTCGCTACTAGTCAAAAGTGTAGAACTGAAAGATGCAGAAATGATATTACAAGTCAAAATTTCATGAAAAGAGGCAAGGTAAAAGCACAAGGCACAAAGTTGTAGCGATTTCGCTATCGCATGGAGAAGAGCGTACGAAGCAGAAGCGTCGCGATTTCGCGACAAGAAGGATGATGACGTCAGCAAGAGCCGAAAGCGTCACGATTTCGTGACATGTTCCATTTTCGCTGGAGTTGGCAAGGAGAGTTGTACGGAAGAACAAAGTGTCACGATTTCGTGACATGTTCCTTTTCGCCGTCGGCAAAGAAGAGTGTACGAAGCGTTAAAGTGTCACGATTTCGCGACAAGGATGATGACGTAAAGTTGAAAAGTGTCACGATTTCCGACAGGATGAAAGGAAAGCCCGCGGAAGCCGAAGCGTCGCGATTTCGGCGAAAGATTGAGGATGACGTCAAGAAAGTTCAAAAGTGTCGCGATATCGCGACAAGATGAAAGGAAAGCTTCCAAGAGCCAAAGCGGTCGCGATTTCGCGACAAGCTTGAGGATGACGCAAAGCTCTAAGTGTCGCGATATCGCGACATGAGCGGGGAAAAGCTTCAAGGCCAAAATGGTCACGATTTCGCGACAACCTTCAGGGTGACGTCAGCATAAGTCAAAAGTGTCGCGATATCGCGACAGGTAATAGTCTGGCAGGTAAAACCCGTAGGAACATGCAAGGTGACACGTGTCGAAAAAGCCGACAGAAAATCATGCAACCGCTACGTAAAAAGTAATCGAAGTCGACAGACAGTTAATCGTTGACAGGTGTTGGACATGCAATGCAACAACCAAACATGCATAATTGAAACGCATTCGAAAAGCCGAATTTGAAGGATAATAAAAGCATTCGAAAGGTCGAATTTGTAGGCATTCTAACAGATGTATTTGAAGCATACAGAAAAGCCGAACATGAAGAATCGAAAAGCTTTCGAAGAATCACATATGGAGTTTCAAAAAAGCATTCGAAAAGCCGTATTCGAAGAAATTGAACAGTCGAAGTACATGAAACAAAATTGCCGTATTGCATGGTTTCCAAAAGACGTATTGCAGGGTTTCGAATAGTCGAAGTGCATGGAACCGAACAACCGTATTGCATGGATTCGAACAGTCAGAGTATGTGATTCGATTGCATGCAGGATTGAAAGGTTATAAAAGAATAATCGTACAGAGAAGACGTTGTCGTTGTTAGAGAGAAATTGTCTGTAAAAGGAGAGTTAGAAAAGAATCAAGAGAAAAATAAGCAGAGCCGTGAGAGTGTGCAGAGTTGAGTTAATTGCAGAACTCACCAGTGGTCGTGCATAAAGTGAAGACATTTTTATGTCATTCTAAATTTATCGAAATTGCAGTCCAAGTTGGTGCTTGGTACTAGGAGTTGGTGCTCCATCTCGTTGCAGCAGAAAATTACAGGGGTTGGTGCTCCTTCCAGCTTGGTGCTCGGTAAAGTGTTTGTAAAATTGATTTTGCAAAGATCCGGATTTGGATTGGAGTCCAAGCAAGCATTTTTGAGGAGTAGCCAAATTGGTGAACCTCGGTATATTGAGTGTTGTGGTTTGCTCTCTTGTTCAAGTTTTTTTTTGTTCTCTTTATTTCATATTAAATGCTGTAGATATAAAAATTTAATAGCTACACTGATTCACCCCCCCCTCTCAGTGTCATTGTGTAAACATCATTTTTGATCGCATGCGGACCGTAGGGTTGACCCGCGGTTCTGCGACTTTAGAAAAATTAATCAATTTTTTTGATTTTTCTAAGGTTTTATGGCAATTAATGTCATTTATTGCACTTCTGAGATGCCTTTTTGATTTTTTTGATTTTTATTGATCACTTTTGACATGTTTTTGTCATTTTTAGCAATTTTTAGATTTGTTTGACGTTTTTAAGGTCATTTTGTAGCTATTTTTGGTTGTTTTTAGTTAGATTTTTCCTTATGCCATGTTTTTTTGTAGAGGTTGACCTCTAGAGCCAGGGAGCCAAAAATATTGAACACTCTCCGCTGGTTGTTGACTACCCTAGAGTGGGAGTGGTTTAGAGTCATCGGCTTTGGCTACATTTTGGATCTACCCACTATCAGGGTAGATCAGGCCTACCTAACTGCGTTGGCCCGAAATGCTGGAATGCATGGACCAACACATTTCACCTATCGATAGGTGAGATGACCATTACACTAGAGGATGTCTACAGGATCTTTAGGATCCCTATTGATGGTGAGGCCATCACCTCCTCCTCCTCCAAGAAAGGAGGGTGTTTTTGATTCTATCTTCGACGATCGGAGCTAGGAGGCCCAACGTAAGATCAACCATGGAGGTGTCCATATCAGGTACTAGTAGTAGGAGGGCATCTTCTCTATCAGAGAGGTAGTTTTCATGCACTTGGTCATGCAGATTGTCCTTCCAGACTCCTCGGGCGTGAGGATCCCTTAGAACCTTCTAGCCAGTGTCAAGAGGGTTATCCAGAGCTCCATGGATCAGCCATTGCTCCTAGCCTAGGGGAGCACATTATTATGCTAGCTATACCATGAGCTGTACCAGATCACCAATAGGAGCTAGGTTGGGATCAACTACAGTCTTCTTCTCTAGATCTGGGGTTGGCAACACATTAGGATCAAGCATCCTATGGAGCTACCCCTTCCTATCACTTCTATTGATGATGCCCATCAGTGCTATACTACATGCTAGCCTCATGAGGAGGAGGGATTCTAGAGTAGGTCCCATGCTAGGGATATGGAGCACTACATTGGTAGATTTGTAGCACTTCGATTGGATGACATTGAGTGGCGTCCATACATGGACTGCCCTACATGGGAGGAGGTTGGTGAGTGGTTGTGCCAAGCTCATCGAGACAGGTGGCTACTTGGCCACAAGGATGAGATCATGGAGTATCAGTTTTACTCTCATGTGTCTTATGGTAGTTTGACCTTGGTCCAAGACATCCCGAAGCTACCTATCGATCTACAGGTGTCTAGTATTGGAGATGCATTTACCTTGGGTACAATTGACACCACTTGGGGATGTGCTGATGACTTTTAGGAGACAAGTGTTGCTAGGGCTGGGACCACTCCTACCTATGACACTTGGTGGTCCCTCCTATAGTGGTAGGGATTAGGGTCCCTCGGTCGAGTAGACAATGGGGCAGGGAGGCTAACCCGGATGGGCGTAGAGTGCATGGACAAATAGAGGGTGGATGGGGCATAGAGGCCACTATAGAGGAGGCTCCATAGGTAGAGGTGGAGGAGGATGGATCAGAGGAGGGTGAGGTACCTCCTGAAAGTGAGGTGGGGTAGCTACTAGCTCAGATTATTGATCTATAGAGTCAGGTTGGGAGGCTGTAGACCCAATAGTTGCAGTGAGATACTTCTATCACCACTCTAGAGGTGAAGTTGGTTGATAGGGAGAGGCGGTTAGCTATAGGAGGCCCAGGAGGAGATCATAGCTGTGATAGTGCATGCTACAACGGTAGAGGGGTAGGTCCAGGAGCTCACTAGTGCACATGATTTGGCAGAGGCATGATAGAGTACAACTATAGCTAGAGAGAGATGTACTCGGGGTATAGAAGGGAGATCCTTCATATTCATGTGTTATCATGGCACCACTCGCAACACCATTATCATTGCTACCAGGCATCGTGACCCCATGTCAAAGATCCGATGCTTACAGGCCCTCATGGAGGAGGGCAATTCTAGACATACAGGTAGGGTAGCCCGCATAGACTAGCTAGAGGGCTACATCAGGTTGATAGGTGGGTAGGTCCTAGAGGATTCTCATGTTATAGGGAGTCATCAGACTAGATCCAAGTACCGGACTACAAGGTAGTCCTCTATGAGCTCGAGCCATAGGACTCATAGGACTGAGAGGACACATAGGTCCTCTAGTACGCATGGAGCTAGCTCGCATAGGAGCCACAAGGATGGTGGGGGTGATGGCAGTGACTCTCAGGCTGGGGGTGTAGGCCCTCCGTAGTACATATCTATTGAGATATTTATTGTACCAATTTTGAGTGTAAGGTCGAGGACCTACATAGTTGTAGCCTACGAGTATTTTGATGTACCCCCATGTACTCATGTTTGACACACACATATATATATATATATATATATATGATATTTTGATCATTTTGGCTCATTATGTGTACTTGTATATTTTTATGATTTTATGTTTATGTTATGCACATGGATGCAGATGTTTATATTGATGCTATGTTTATATGATGTGATGTATGGATGACATGCACTAGATAGCTATTTTAATTTATGATGATGATGATGATATGCAATGATCTAGATGTTTAGATATGCTATTTATGATGGATGCATATGGATGCGATGTTTACTTTTAAATGCATATTTAATATTGCTTTATTGTATGCATTTAATTTATGATGATGTTATCACGATATGGTTATGCAATGTATGTAATGCATTATTTACATGATGGTAATCTAATGTAAATGAACCTATATGCTTTAATCACTTAAAACATAAGGAATGAATGTGATATAAGTTTAACAATCTAATGGATGACACCACAGAATGTGTAAAAATCATGAATGTAATTGCAAATCCTCATTACAAGAATTTAATCAATTAATCACCCATATATGAAATGCAATGATATGAAGTGGTATGATACGAATGATATAATATGTCACTCGATATTCCTTTTTGCAATTTTGAAAAATATGCACAATATAGTCAATGGTCATCTAAATATCATTTTTGATATCCATCCGGTATCTATCCTATATCTTGATTGTGCTCAATGTAATGATGTATCACTTATTAGATACTTTGCAATTTGATGATTTGAATGACTTTATTCTATATGGTTTGTGATATTTGGTATTTTGTTGCTATTAGAGAAACTTTTGAGGTTTTCCATGAGACTCAAACACCCTAGTAGACTTCTCAAACATCCCATACTAACTGTACAAGGCTTTTGTAAGAGGCTTTTGCTCGCATAATGACCCAACTATTCATTACCCTTGTGTGTGCACATGAGCATTTTTAGATAGACCATAGGCATACCCCAGATGTCAGTCGGGACTCTCTCAACCCATATGTGAGATCGGGTTCCTCCTATGTTCATATCATCCTTGTTTTAGACTTGATTGGACTATAATGCTAGACAACCCCAGGTACCCAGAGCTAGCTCATCATTGCAAATTGATTACTAAGAACTAATCATCGACATATCATCTTTAAGTACAATATGTCGACAATTCCATGGATTCAAGATCACTCCCTTCACTACTTTTTAGTTTTTGGGATCACTTTCTAATAACTACTATTCTGCAAGGGACTCTTTCAATCCATTTTGACTTTGAACTTTCTTTGGATCTTCATTCGATCTAGATTTAACTTTGATTGCCGATATTCATTTGATTTGGATTTAACTTTGATTTATGATCTTCATTTGATCTTCATTTGAACTAATGTTAATAATCATTTGATATTCACTAATTTATTTATGATCTTCATTTGATCTTATTCGTATAAATTTACATTTGATAACCTTTTAAAAACTTCTTGAATTTTACTTTAGAGGAATATTTTTGTAAATCTATTAGTGTATCATCTATGATATCAATAATATCAATCTAGATTGAACTATTGAACTTAAATTTAAATTTAACTATTTTGTAGGGAATAAACTTGTCCTTTTGCCAAGGTTCCACCACTCTAGACCAAACTATTTGCAAGATAAGCAAGTAATAAAACCCATCTCCTCTAAATACCCAAGACCACTTTCATGACTTTCATCCTCCCTTATCTTAGCAGGATTTTAAATTTTTCCATTAGTGATAGGATCTTGATATGCCAAGTACTATCACAACTAGTGACCTCATCTACAAAAGCAAAGCAAGCTTTCTATGAACTCTGAGAAACCCACTAGGTATGGTTGAGTGACTGGAAAACTTTAGTATACACATATCTCATAGCAACAAAGGTGTTGTGTATGAATGCAATGGATTATGATAAATGCAAAGGTGCATGATTAAAACACAAACGTGGCATCATTTGTAAGACTGACAAACACAATCCATCCTAATACGGAATGCAATGGATGACGAATGCCTATTTGCAATGCAATGAAGTGAATGCATGTGTGAATGAAGATGCATGATGCAAATGCAAATGTTTTTGGATTTTATGCTTTACCAATTTTTTTTGGATTTTATTGATTTTATAATTTTTATTGGATTTTGAGCCTTTATATTTGACCAAACGGTGAGTACATGCCTTTGGAGCCTTTAAATTGACCAAGCAATTTTTCAAAAAATCCTTGGAGCTTTTTAGGATGACCGAGTGGTTTTAAGCAAACCCTCGGAGCCTTTTGGGGTTGACCAAAGGTTTGAAATACCTTTGGAGCTTTTTGATTGACCAAACTACTCACAAGAGAGCTTGGAGCCTTTTAGGATGACCGAGCGATTTTAAGCAAACCCTCGGAGCTTTTGGGTTGACCAAGCGGTTTCTTAGAAACCCTTGGTGCCTTTTTGGGATGATCAAGTGGTTTTAAGCAAACCCTTGGGGCCTTTGACTAACATGACCAAGCGGTTTTAGGAACCCTTGGAGCCTTTTGCTATACTCTCAAGCATAGAATGCCTTAATATGGATGATGTTGAGAGGTTCAGGCTCTTCAACACCCCCTAGCGACGTTAGGTGATAGGTACCTGGACCAATATTTTTAGATATGATATAAGGTCCTAGCCAATTAGCCGTAAATTTGTCTCGCATATCAGGTGACAAATTAGAGTTCTATTGGTTCTCTTTCAAGACAAGATCCCCAACTTCAAAGTCTCTCTGGTGGACTTTGCTATTATAAGCTCATTTTAGTCACTCTTGATAAACGTGAAGATGCTCAAGGGCATTCACATGATGTTCATCAAGTAGCATCAATTGATCCAGTTGAGCTTGTCGTGCGGTGTCATCATCGATGAACTCTTTCAATGTGACGTGCAGCATTGGAATTTCTAATTCCAAGGGCATAATGGCCTCAATGCCATATACTAGTGAAAATGGCATTGCCCTAGTGGGCGTCCGAATGCTAGTCCTGTAAGCCCATAATGCAAGGGGTAGCTGGATATGCCAATCTTTGTGGTGTTCTTGTATCATATTTTTCAATATGGCCACCACTATCTTATTTGAAGCTTCAGCTTACCCGTTTGCCTATGGATAGTATGGAGTCACAAAACTGTGTTTGATTCTATACTTAGATGTCAAAGCTCTCACAGTTTTGTTCTTGAATGACGTTCCATTATCCGAAACTATCTTGGATGGAATCCCAAAATGACATATGATATGCTCGAGTATAAACTCTGCTATACGAGCTCCAGTTGTCATTGTTAAGGGTATTGCTTCCACCCACTTTGTGAAATACTCAGTAGCCATGATAATAAATGTATGTCGGCCCGATGATGGGGGAGAGATCTTACCTATGAGATCGAATCCCCACTGAGAAAATGGCCAAGCCACTTGGATGGGCTGTAAGGCCTACGATGGCAAGTGCGTAAGATTAGCATGATGCTAACATTTGATGCATTTCTTGACATACACATTGCAATCCTTCTCCATAGTGGGCCAATAGTAACCCATTCGAAGGATGCGCTTGATGATGGCCATGCCGCTAAAATGGCCACTGCATGTACCATCATGAGCTTGTGAAATTACCCAAGATGACTCTTGGGGCTCTAGACAATGAAGGAGAACTCCATCATAACCTCGTCGGTACAAAATATCTCCTATCAAGACATATTTAGTCGCTTTCTACTTGAATGTGCATTTTGTGACACATGACAATCCCTCTAGGATTACACCAAGTTTTAAGAAGTCTTGGATTTGTGACATCCAGCTTTGACAAGCCTCAGCTTCGACTGCCAAGATGACTTGCTCCCCTTACGTATCTACTTTTGCAAATGTAGACTAGGAAACAACCTTGTGGTGAATGGTAGTACCACTCCCCATAGGACTATGAGAGGTTAATGACCCCTAGGGTGCCTTCTTTAGAAAGTCTTTAGCTCTACAGAACCATTCAAATTTTGGTTCCACGCTAATCATGTTGACTGACATTTTATTATCAAAGGCTTTGTGCTCTGCTGTAGGATGCGAAAGCATTTTAACATGAATGGTAGTGAAATCGGTAGATGGATTCTGAGGGATTAAGGATCCCAAAGATGCCATGGTGTCTATGAACCTATTTGATGAATGAGGGATTGCCTCGATGTCATACCATTCCAATTTAGCCAAATATGTAACAACAAGATCTTTATAAGCTTTCAGTATGGGACATCGACACTGAAAGAGCCCCTTAACTTGGTTGACTATGAGCAAGGAGTCACCAAAGATGTTTAATCTCTTAATGTTCATGGCGATGGATGTGTGGAGGCCCAGTAGTAGGGCTTCATACTCAGCATTGTTGTTGGTGCAAGGAAAATCTAATTTAAATGACAAGGGCATTGGAGCTCCTTATGGCATGAAAAACACTATTCCTACACCACCTCCTTGCTCACACTTCGAACCATCGAAGAACAGAGTCATATCAACATTATTCTCTAGTTCTTCGAGTTTGGGAGCTTCGGATACGATGAAGACTGCATCATCCAGAAGCTCAATGGTCAGAGGCCTACTATTTGAAAGTGGTGCCTCAACCAGCTGATCAACTATGACTTATCCCTTAATGGACTTTTGGCTTATGAATTCCAAGTCAAATTCTATCAGTAGCATGATCCACTTTGTAGTACATGTATTATGATATATCTTACTCATCATGTACTACAAAGGATTTTGTTTTGATATAACATATGTCGTATGACTTAGCATATAGTGCCACAATTTCTTTGTAGTGAACACTACTACTAAACATAGTTTCTCCACATATGCATATCCTAGCTCGTAACTCACCAAGGTTCGGCTAATATAATATATGGCTTGCTCTTTGCCTTGCACATTCTTTTGGGCTAACATGGTCCCTAATGCAAAGTCGGTCATCGATATATATAGCAAAAATGGCACATCTGGCCTTGGTGGAGCTAGCACTGGTGGCATCGCTAGGTATTGCTTTATTTTAGTGAAAGTTGCTTGACAGTCCTCATCCCAATTGAATGGGACCCCCTTGTGTAGCAGTCGATTCATGGGTCGACATTTATCCGATAATTGAGTGATAAATCACTTTATCGATGCTACCTTGCCTTGAAGGCTCCTTAATTCTTTGATATTTGTGGGGGGATGCATCTCTAAAATAGCCTTGACCTTCATTGGGTCAACTTCGATGCCTCACTTAGAAATGATGAATCCTAAGAGTTTACCAGAAGTTACGCCAAACATGCACTTCTTAGGATTCAACCTGACATTATACTCTATCAGGCGATCGAAGACCTTCCTCAAGACCTCCGCATGCTCAACACGTAGTAATGACTTGGCCAACAAGTCATCCATATAATCCTCTAGGATCTTATGCATATAGTCATGAAAGATATATGTCATGGCCCGTTGATATGTGGCACCAACATTTTTAAGACCGAATGGCATAACTTTATAGAAAAATGTTCCCCATGGCATTATAAACATGGTTTTATGCTGGTCTTCGGGTTTAATCTGAATTTTATTATAACCAAAAAAATCATCCATTAAGGAGAGCATTTTATGACCTATAGTTGCATCTACAAGAGCATCGATATTAGGCAATGGAAATGAATCCTTGGGTGTTGCCTTATTCAGGTCTCTAAAATCCATACAAATACGGATCCTTCCATCAAGTTTTCCTATGGGTACCATATTGGATACCCATTTCGGATAGTCGATGGAGATTACAAATTCTATGTCCAACAACTTTTGTAGCTCATATTTCACCATTAAGGCTACTATTGGATGCATCTTTCTAAGATTCTGCCTGACTGGCTTCTTTGAAAGATCTAGTGAAAGGTTATGGGTAACCAATTTTGGGTCTAGACTTGGCATATCTTTGTAAGTCCAAGCAAAAATATTAGGTCTCTCTTTCAATAGAGGGATGAGGGTGGCATGCTCATCTGGAGTGAGACTCTCTCCAAATTTAACCTTCCTTGGATTGGTGGGATCATTACTGATATCCACATCGAAGGTTTCCTCTACTGACATATGTGATCCCTCCTCAAGATGATGAGGCGTAGGAATCAGGTGGATGTCATCCGTTGGGTTCATAGGTTCCACGTTGGAAGCATCCTCAGCATGATAGACATCATAAGCACAGCCTGGTGCAAAATGAAATGGTTGCAACATTTCTTCATTAGGGAAGAAATCTTCAAGCTCTACAGGTGAGTCAGCATGATCCCAGTCGATAGCATCTACATTGAGATGCAATGGTTTGGATGGATCTACTGGATTGTGGAGTGGAGTGGTCAAATCAATGGAGACCATATTGATGGAATGGAATTGATCTCCAAGACCACATGGACAAACTTCTACATAATCGATGTAGTCCTCATACCCGAGATCTGGCTCTAATGGCACAGGCACAAATGGGTCCTCTCTATGTGGACTACGGATGACTGGGTCCTCTCTATGCACTGATTGCAATATGGGATCATTTGGCTCAAGGAGCTCCATGTAGGTAGGCGGACAAGGAAACAACATGTGATAGATCACATCAAAGTTTGGTGGTCTTCCCCTAAGGTGAGGATTGAGATTGATCTCTCTATGCATGTCCTCAGTCATATAAGGTGCATTACGATGACGTAGGTAAGGAGGTCCTAGATAGGCTCTCTCTATTTTATCCTCATCGTCACTGTCGTAATACAATCCTTCACCACTATTCACTAGCATGGGATGCTCTAGCAAGTGTGGCCCCATGTAAGTCACATCCTGATCACTATCATCATTGTCTAGTAAAATTGGGTATGAGTGTCGTAAATACGATACCACCTCATAAACCGGTTCAGCTTCATCCTCTGACTGATTGTCAGGTGAGATCTCACTATCCACCAAGGTATCTTCGTGATATGACTCGGGTGGAGCTATGGTGACATAAGACACCATCTGATCATCCCTCTAGAACGTAGAAGGATCAGGGTGATATGGGTTGAAATCCACATCATCCCCCAGACTAAGGTACAGGTGATCTAATGATGCTGCAAGTAAATCATCATGTCCTCGTATCTGTAATCCTAACCCAAACCTATCAGTTGCTAACTGATAACGTGGCTCGAGCGGAGTCCTACACCCTTGTTCAAAAAGACCAAGGTCGTACCCATGCCAATGATATAATTCAAAAATGTGTCTGGCATATTCGGGGTTAGATAGATAACGAACATTCACTATGAATGGTTCATCATCATCTTCATCCATGGGTGTTCACGTGGGAAGCTGATCTAGCCCAGCATAGATGAAGTTTGTCTGGTTGGGTGGCTCTCCCAATGGCACCACGGATCCAACCAAAAAATGATGAGCATGGGGTCGGCCCATCTCTTGTGCCATCTCCAGAATTGGTCCAAAGGTGATGTTCTACACAAGATATTCTCCTAACCCTGTGTTGGCTAGGTGAATAGTCACCCATGGTGTGGATGACCCTACTGATGATGTAGGTGAGGTAGGCTGAGGTACCTCCTCGGCTATGTCTTGGGCTTCCTCCACTTCCATAGGAATGGGAGCCTCATCGATGATTGGTTTGGGCATATGTTTCTTTTCTTTCTCACCCCTTTTCACCTTTAGCTTCCTCTCATCCTGAAGCATTGCTGATGCAGTCGGTTTCAAGGAAGTAGCAATAGTGTGCTCAGATCTGTGTGACACAGATATCGATGGTTGAGCACATACTCTTTGTTTTTCTTTTGGACTCTTAACCGGTGATGTTGGTCTAGACATCCAGGTGCATTTATGGGAGTATGAAACCCCTTGGAAAATCAACCATGTTCACGAATTTAAATGGTTCTCCATCTGATGGCACCACGTGAACTTGTCCCTCATGAATGTACTTCACACATTGATGTAATATAGAGGGAACGCAATGCATCTCCCGAATCCAAGGCCTCCCCAGTAGGATGTTATACTGCATGGCACCTTCGATCACATGACACATCACAGGGATGGTCTTTAGGCCTACCTAAATAGGTAGGACAATCGTGCCAACCATCGAACATAACACATCGTTAAACGCTCTCAACGTGAATGCAGTGGGCACAATGTGTGATTTAGGTAGCTTCAAGGGACTCAACGCCTTGGTCATTATGATGTTGATCGATGAACCAGTGTCGATCAAGACCCTCTTGAATGGCACATGGTTGACACATGCAATGATATGCAATGGTGGGTCAGCCGTATCTATGGGAACCATCCTGATTTCATGATCATAAAATTGGATCATCGGTTCCTGGCACTGTTGTACGTGTCCCACAAAGTTGGTGAATGCTTGAGCATCTTGGGACTGTACTTCAATGGACCTCAGAATGTCCATGAGAGTCTCCCTATGCCTGGGGGACTATTGTATTAACTCATAAATAGACAACTTAGTGGGAGTTGTCTATAGGTTTTGAACCAACCTACTTCGTATGGTCACCATCGGTCTAGTTGGTGGGCCTGGAATATTTTGCGTCGATTGTTGATTCAGTGTGGCTTGTATTCTTATGGGAGCACATGGTTGATTCGGCTACTCATATCTCCCATGCCTCATAACAACATTAACCATACCTACGAACCCCTGGGTAGGTGGTTCGACGTGCACCTGGTTGACGTGACCAGCATTGTTGCATGGTGCCTCATGGTTTGGAAGTGGATTTTTGTAAATCCCCATGTTTTGGTTGTCGGGTGCTAGCGGATTATTTGGTACTACAAGCTCACCTTTTTCAATCATGTTTTGCACAATATGCTTGAAGGACCAACATACTTCGATGTCATGACCCTTCGCACGGTGAAAGATGCAAAACAGGTCATCCTGGTACCCCTTTGACTTGGGTTGATTCGGATCGACCATCTTGATTTTGGGTAATCTGATTGCCTTGGCCTCGCACAATTGGTGGAATATCGATGTCAGCGATTCCATCAAAGGCATGAATTGGTGAGGTGGGCGTTGTTCTTTGTTTTTGCCCTTATAATTATTATTGCACTTTTTGTACTATGCAGGAGGAGGTTGGGCCTGATAATTCTACTTTTGCTGCCCTTTATCCTCTCTCTGGAGGTTTAGCACCACTTGGTTGACGTGGGCCTGCTTGCCCTTATGTTTTGTGGAGCTCTTCTTGGGCCCCTCTTTCCTATTCTTAAGCTTCAAGTTGCCTTCTTGCAACTTGATGTCTTCAATTACTTTGGCTTGCGCCAAAGCTTCCTCGAATGTTGGATACTGCTGTAATTGCAACAATAGCGAGATGTGCTTGGCACAACTCTTGGTAAACATTCGGGTCAATTCCATAGTAGGAATAGGGAATGGCAGCTTCACCATTAACCTCCTCCACCTCTTTCTGTACTGTTCAATTGGCTCATCATCGCGTTGAGCTAGCACAGCCAAATCAGAAAGGTTAGCCTATTTCTTGATGCCAAAAGAAAAGCGTTCAAGGAAAGCATCAGCCAGTTGCTCAAAATTGGTAATGTTGTGCCTCTTTTGTTGATTGAACCACTCTCGAGCTGGGCCTGAGAGGGTTGTGATGAATGTGTGCAAAAGTAAGGCATTATTGCTCGTAATTTGGAAACAGGCATCCAAAAATCCCATGACATGCTCCTGCGCATCTTCGTCACCTTTAAATTTGTCTAGCCTGGGCATAACAAAATGCTCAGGATAGGTAGGAGCAGGTATCGAGGGGTCCAAAGGCTCATTATGAATCTTTCTTAATGTCGGATTTTGAATAGCCATGCCTTGCCTCTCGATCACTTTTACTTTTGTTGCTAAGGCTTTATAAGCCTCCGAGGATAGAAAGTCCTCCTCCCTAAGCTATCATGGGGGTGGTCTTGGAGGTACATTCTTCCTCTATCGAGGTGGAGGACGTTGCTCTTCCTCCTCCTCAACTTGGGAGTTTTTAGGATACTCTTGCTCGGTTCCATCTCCCTCAACTTCCTCATATTGTTGTTGCCTCTCATATTCGAACGGTGGTGGTCGTTCTCTTTGTAGGGCACTAATATGAGTGTGAGCATCTCTACGCTCCTGCTGCACATCAGCTTGTGAGAAAGCCTTTCTCTGAATGCGCTCTCTGCTCTCTACGTGAGTGTATAGACCAGCCCTAGCTAGCCTATCCTCCTGCTCTATACGCTCCTTTTGGGTAAGGATGCGTTCCTCATGCATGCGCTGCTCATATAGTCTTTGTCTGATGAGCCTCTACGATTGAAGATTCTCTTCTTCAATGCGTTGCCTTTCTAAGCGAGCATCCTCCAATTGATCTTGGAGGAGCTGTCATCGCTGCTCAGATACTAGTCTGTGTGATCTATCAAGTTGATTGGCCGTGATAGGCCTCTGGTATGCATGCTCCATGTGAGCGACCTTATGGGTTTCGTACCCATCTGACTGATTTGTGATGCTTTTGCCCTTGTCTGTGTAGATGGCATTGGCATCCTGTTGAGCTATGTGCTCTGTGCCACCATGCATGGATGGTGGATGTGTCACATGAGGGTGCTTGGAAGCCTCTCCATGCTCTCTAGTAGTCCTAATAGAACTCACACTATGCTCACTCGGGGCATGAGTGGGTGGAGCCGAAGGCTTATAGCCTAGCTGCTCAAGGATGCTACCTAAGTCATCCAACTATCTGGATCTCCACCGCTCATGCGGTGGTGTGCCATTGGCTCCCACCTTAGCCATATCAATAGTGATATTTCGATGTTCACTACGTGCAGGAGTCTACACAGGCCTATGCTCAGTGGTGGCCCTATCTGCATGCCCTTGAATGGGTGGATCTCGATCTCGTCTATACTCCGAAGGTGGAGCCATGGATCCTCCTATAGACCTATGATGTAAGGGTACTAACTTGGACCCCTGGATAACATACTCTTTGGTCGATCCCATGGATGCGCGTGCAATGCGATCTTGGTAATGGCTTTCGAGTGGAACACCCTCATGTTGAGAGGCTCCCTGCTCTATTATATGCCTAGAAGAATGCACAAAAACTCCTCTATCGAGGGTACGCTCAATAGGTTCCCCTCGTGTCGAGTTGTCTCCTCTAATGCTCGTCGAACGACGTTTAGGAAGCGCATGTGGGTGAGGATTCGACATATGTTGTTGTGAATCTATTGGGGCTTGGTCATTGGCATCAGGCTTATGCCTTTGTCGACCACCCCGTGTCTCCACCATGGTGTACCTAGTGTCTAGATTTATTCTTTATTACACAAACAAGGTATACAATGGTGTTTATCTCGTATTAATTTTTAAAAGTGAGCCCTAAACTATTTGATGTTGTTTCAAGTTTGTTGTATCAGTAAAGAACTCCTTATCATGTTTTGAAAGCTTGTTGGATTATATTCTTAGTTTAAATGGCTTTCACCTGTATACTCGTAGCTCGACAACTTGGCTATGAACTCCAAGTCATGTAATCCAACCTATAATGTGTGGTAATGAAGCCCACACATGGTCAGGGAGCACAAGTCCTCCTAGATCCTCACCCATTTTCCCCCAGTCAGTGTTATACCCTCCGAAGAGAATACATGCAAATTTTCTAGGGTACGAAAGGTTCTCGGATCCGGTATTGGTCTAGTATCCAAGGGTACATAGGATTTGGGCCAACGGATGGAAATTACGCCCACCATCGTTGAACCCTACTAGTGGTTGGATGTGACTCCCAACTCACTAGCATTTAAGTGAAACATGGTGTGTGTGGTTCATTTTAATATTTGCATAGAAAGGAAAATGCATAATATAGCATAAATGATTATTTCCTACATGATATGCAAAAATAAATGTTTCATTTTAAGAAAGATGCATGCTATATCCTAAATGATTTTTGACAATGCAAATTACGATGATATAGCCTCTGATTGGGCCTCAAGCATGCAAACCAACACACAATTTTTATCAAGCACATTGTATTCTAGGGTGGACTACACTCAGAGGTCCATTGTTCCTAGCAGCGCCTTTCTAATGATGCAAACACGAATACAAATCTAGGACTTAGTTCATTTCCCTTTTTTTAGTTTTCCTAGTTGTATTGCAAATTTGGCATTCTGGAAAAACATAGAGATAGAAAAAGTTATAGAGGGTGAAAAGTGGGACCTACCTCAGGTCCACATCCATTCTATGTTTTGTCCTCTGCTATCTGATATGTCTGCTGTAAACCGTAGGTCTGATTCATGGTTCTGACTGTAGGCCGCGTCTTGAAGTCACGGGCCAACAATGAGACCGTAGTTGGAAGCTACGGTTTGCACCTGCAATCCAAAAAAACATAGAAGATGTCATATTAGGTGCTTAAAATATGGAGTTCCACCATGATCACCTTTTGTACGACCATAAAGGCGTGCACCCGATATTGCAATTGCGTAAAGTGAAGTAAAAAGCGATATTCAAACACAAATTGACAAAGACTAAACAATTAAGTAAAATGCATCTTTATTTCCTTTTGGAACCAATTCATGTATTACAAATGAATCCCTCTTAGGGATACCCCTTTTTGATATGCAATTACAATGTTGTAATCCCCTTGGGGATACAATGCACTTTTCAAGCCTTTAAGGTGACACGAACCGCTCTAGGGTGGAGTGAACCCTCTTCTTCGCATTGAGGAAGGAATTGGATGGTTGAATCTCCTTTGAATCTGATTCCCTATGGTCAAGAAACAACAGAAAAGCATTAAAATCATATGAAGCCTCTCATGATGAGGCCCTTTAAAGGAAATATACACAAAGATAGCATAGCAACACGAAATCAAGAAAGCGGATAAACCATGCTAAACATAAGCAATTCTTATAAATATTGATAGAAATATGTAAATAAGGACTACAACTACCAATCTAATGGATCAAATGTATGAAATGAAGCATTATAGCATAGAAAGAAACTAATTATGCCCTACTTGCTAAAATGGAGTAAATCTAATCAAATCCTTAATCCAGTCAGTTAGAGTCTTTAAACTACCAAATCAAGTACTAAACTGATTAATCTAACCTAGCTAAGCATACTGTAAAAGGGACAGTAAGGGGATCTTATACCTATTGCAAACCGTAGCTCGGATGAGCGGTCTGCACTGTAAACCATGGCTTTCAGCCATGGGGAGCAATCAAATGGTTTTGCCCTCCAATTCTAGGGTTGTGGGCTTGATCCTCCTTGTCAAATTGATGATCAAGGGTCGCCTCAGTGTCCTCTGATAGGTTTGGTGGTTGAATTGCTCGATAGGGCCTCCGTTTGCCCAAATTAGCATGTCTTGGCATTCTAGCTCCTTAGGGCATCCATGGCACAATTTGTCATGATGCTTGGGTTGGCAAAGTGATAGCAACAAATCTCTCTCTTAGTGCACTCAAGTGAGTCCACAATCCGATAGGGCTTCGCTGCTCTAATCTCCAATGCTTGCTTGATATCCTTTTTGAATGCTTCGCTATCAAAAATGCACTATATCATTGCCCTAATTTGAAGGGGTACTTATAGGACTACCCAAGGGCTAGGGGTGGCTTCATGGAGAAGCCAAGATCAAGAAGAGGTGGTTAGGACAGTTGGATTGGAAGCTTTCATCCTTTAACCACCTTCTTCTAGAACAAATGGTCGTTCAAACCGATTTGGCTCGGATGAAGGCCAACTGAACTTTAGTTTAGACCATAGGTGACAGCTGTGGTTCAGATTGTAAACCATAGGTCTCAACCGTGGTTCATATTGTAGACCATAGGTCTCAGCTGTGGTTCAGACTGATTAGGCCAAGGAGCCCAAATTGAGTGGTTAGAACCACTTCTCTATCTTGGAGTCTATCCAAGATCTTCCATATGGTCTTGTAGCATGTCCATATGAGTAGTCACCATCGACATGACGTGTTTTAGGTGTCTACAAATACATACAAAAGAATCCTACGAAATCCAAGATATTTGAATATTACCTTTCATAGCTAAGAAGGCACATTTCAGAGATAGGGTTTGCTAAATCTACAATAAAATACTAAAAGGGTTCTTGAAGGAAATATTAGTTGTGACCTACTACCATTCTACAAAGTAGCTTGGTGACTCAAAACATCAAGATCTACATCATCTTTAGATATCATTAAAGGTATGCAACTTAGGTGCAAAGGGTTCATTAATTGAACACTTATATTTAGTTCCTATACTTAGCTTCATTAAGCACCTTATTAGAATATAGAAGTTGCAATAAGAATGTTGTATTTTAAATTCTTCAAGGGAAGTGCAAAAAGGTTCTTTTAATATTATTACCTACACATTAAAATGGGAGTTAGATATATTTCAAAAGAAAGAAAAATATAATCTTTGTGTTATCTTGTTATAGAAGAGAAGACTACATTAAGTTGCAGAGATAATAGAAGTATTTAAGAGTTCTTTAGGAGTTATCATTAGTGCATATTATAAGTTACTTTTAAGGAGTAGAAGGAGATTGTAGTTCCACTATATTAGTTTCTCTTAAAGCTTATTAGAATTGCACTAAGTGAAAATAAAAATTAGTGCAATATTAAGCCACCTTAAGGGCATATTAGTTGCATGTTTATTAGCTTGGATTCATTGTTAAGTTAGCCAAGAAAAGGAGATAGTTTTCCAGTAAAGAAGATAAAATTGGATCATCCCTTGCATACAAGGATTAGTACAAAGAAGTCGTTATCAAAACCAACAGAAAGAAAGCTTGCAAAAGAGATTTGAAGATCTCATATATAGGTGCAAAATCAAGTTATTCTATTCTATTTATTGTAAAGATTTATACGTTAGTTGCTTGCACCATAATTTCTTATTCCAGTTAGAAAAAGACGACAAATTTTGAGTGTCTTAATGACACATCCAATGCTAGAAAGAAATGTCACAAAGCGATTGTTAGAAGAGCACTATCCAATTAAGGTTGAAGAGCCAATAAGAGGCTCATATTATGGTTTCTAGAGACACCCCCATTAGTCATTGAACTGGACATCCACAATAAGCAACCTGAAGCACAAGACAACCGCACAAAGGATTTATTATCTATTGCATAGCACAAGCTAGAATCTATCATCTACATCATATTGCAAGGCAACACACAAGAGAGCATATTAAATATATAAGACACAAGACAGAGTTCAAAGTGCAATATCTAAGACCTAGCTTGGATAAATCATCTTATGAGAAGGATCTATACTAGGTTGTATCATGGAAAAACTACCAGCTAAGGGTAGCACTAGAAATTACAAATGAAGCACTATAGAACCATCATTGAAGTGCCTAGAAACACCATCGAATGAGAGCCAACAACGTGTGAAAATAGTAGCACTTTCTTTCACATGAAGGAAGAGTTGAGAGCAAGAAAATAGTTGGGCATACATTGGCAAAGGAGTATATAATAAATGTTAAAGGGAAGAATTTCATACAAAAAAAGGTTCTGCCACTTTTCACAATTGACAGAGCACCCATATATTTCCCAATGCCTTCAAATAAATAAAATGCTCACTCCTTGAGCAATAGAATAATTATTTAGATGTTACAAAGGCACAGTTATCATAAAAAGGAAGGAGAAGTATTACAACGTTATCTAAGCCACGTGGGTGTCATCCTAAAGATCTTTGAAGCTCACAAACCATGGGGTTATGACCTCAAGAAGTGTTACAGAATTCATAAAGCATTATTCAAAAACTTAAGCCACGTGAAAGTCATCCAAAGAGCTCAAAGCTACTTAAGCACTAGATACAGTGAAGTCAAAGCAAACATAGCAAATTCCAAGGAGACACAATGAAGTAAGAGCACATAGAAGAGTGTTTTATTTGGATTCAAAGAGGGTATCAAGAGATTGTCATCCATTGTTATTTTTGAGAAGAACATTGAATACTCAATACCATAAGTGACTACCAATGTTATTGGAGGAGGAATAGAGCATTGAATGATCATCATCATACATCGAACATAGCATCTAGAGAACCGTTGAGAAGATTGAAGTCTCAAGAAATCCTATGCATAGCATTATTAAGGTAATTTTGATATTATATTTGCTTGCTTTAATTAAAGTAACATTGGAGTTATAAGGTGCTACATATATGGTCAAATTTACTACTATGTTGGAATACCAAGCATTAGTAAGTTATAAAGCAAGTGCATTTCAAGACATTATAATTGAAGTACATTATAATGTTATAATATTTACAAATAACCAAGTAGGAAATATAAGGTTGTCGACCTTGATAAAATCAAAATCAATTTGCAAATACTATTATCATTATTTTTTAACATTCCAAAAATAGGGAGTTATAAGGTATACTACACCAAATTATAAATACTTAGAATTTAGAAAATTAAATTATTGAATAGAGAAGCAAAACTATTGCTTACATATAGAGTTGGAACTACTTGATAACACTTATCTCATACTTATACTAAAGAGATAAAAATAAATCCAACTATAAGAACTCCATTAGAGCATACTTCATTAGGATAGATAAAGTAAAATTGGAAGTTTATTAGTATTCTCAAAATATTACAAAATTAACTCAAAAGGAGAATTAATCACTAGCTAAGCACTTAATCAAATCTATTGCATATAACTAGGGAGTTATAAGGAAGCCTACAAGTACCACCATGACTACAAATAAATTCATCCTTATAGAATCTCAACTACTTAAGGGTCCAAATTACTTCTCATGAAAAAACAAAGTGAGGGTTATTTTGATATTTGAAAAACTTTGGGAAATTATCAAAGGAATAAAAACTAAACAAACTTCAAGTGATACAGAGGTTCATAGGTTGAAATAAAGTGATGATAAGGAATTAATGATAATAACTTTTGCCATCACAAATGAAATACAAGCTTACATTAGTTTAGCAGGATCATCTATAGAAGCTTGGAAAATCTTAGAGAAAATATTTTAACGAAAAAATAAAGCCACTATATTAAATCTTCAAACTCAATTACATTCCTTGAAAATGAAAAATGGAGAAAATATAGAACTATTCCTAAGGAATGTAGCAGACATTAAGGGAAAATTATTAACCTTATGAGAAAATTTTGAAGATAAATTCCTTGTTCAGGTAACCATGAGAGCACTTTTAGATAACTACAAGTATTTAGTTACATCTTTACAGGTTCTAAGTAAAGATACATCATTTGATGAACTAATCAACATTTTTCAAGAATATGAGATAAAAAGCACAGTGAAAGATAAAATTACTAACATTGTATTGGTTTCAAAAGATTCTCCATAAGGAAACGTAGCCTCATATTCAAATGGATGAAGATAAGGGAATTACAAATATTGTCAGATATGCAGGAGAAAATTTCATAGCACTAATTACTACAGATTCAATTCGAGAAACCAGAATTAAGGAAATCAGATGAACTATGGAAGCCAACCAAATAGGGTATTCCAACCAATGAAATATCAAAATAATTCACGTTAGCAACAAAACAATTATTCACAATTGGAATATCATGAAGGGAATCATAAAGGACACCTACCTCATAGGATTGAAGAAATTGAAGAACTAGAAGGTCCTAAAAACAATCATGAAGTGAAAGATATTTCATCAAGGATAGCATTCAACAAAGATACTAACTACTTGCTTGAACATGTTACAGAAAATAGAGGAGGAGAATACAATTTCTAGTACCAAAAGGAAGATTCATATTGAAGACTAAAGTCTTCAATACCCAAATAATGTAATACAGGGGGTGTTGGAGTACCAAAAGGAAGATCCATATTAAAGACTAAAGTCTTCAATACCCAAATAATGTAATACAGAGGGGTGTTGAAGATTAGGTAATTGAAGAAGAGGTACAAAAAGCTAAGCAGTTAAGGCTAGTAGAAGAGAAAGAACTAAAGAAGTGCACATCAGAAGATAAAGCAATTGTACAAGAGTTGGTAGTACCAGTATTTAATACAACAATTGAAATCAATATGGCTAGTTTTTTGGAAGCCATACCATCGCTACATAAGGAGATAGAGGAGGAGATACAACCACAGAAGGTGATGGAGATCCAAAGCCAACCAATATAGGAAAAGCAATGAAAGGATTATTTTATGGATCCAACCATAGTAATGATTCATGTTGGGAAAAAATCAGCATTGGTCCATATGGAGATTTTGGGGCATAAATTAACACAAGTTATTGTGGATAGAGGGTCTAGTGTTAATGTGCTACCAAAGAAAACCTGGAGGGATATTGGTGCTCTATCATTGTGGGCACCAAGTTTTTAGTTGTATGGTGCTGACCAGTATGGAATTGATATGGAGTATTGACAGTGCAACAAGTGATAATAGCTAACCAAGAGTTTATATTGGATTTTGTTGTGATTACTATACAAAATCCTACATATGATGCACTATTGGGAAGAAGTTGGCTATGAGTAGCCAAAGTTTTTCACAAATGGAGAAAAGATAAGATCACATTCAAGAAATGAAAACATAATTATATAATTAAATTAAAAAATTAAAGAATTAGTGAGGATTTTGCCACATCAGATGAGTTAGGTAGTTCTTCAAGTGAAGAATAATATGAACCCAATGAAGAAGGGATGTTGTACCTATAAGAATATAGTGAGTACAAAGCCTGATATGATAATGGAATCCTTCATTGATATATGGATGAGTACAAGTTATTTTATCCCAAATACCTATGTATTAATACATAGGAGATCACAAAAAAACAAGATGAGAAGAAGGTCAACAAGAAATTAAAATAAGAGGAACAAGAAAAATGGACATTCCCCAAGATTTTTGCAGAATATACAATCGGATATGTAGAGATAGATGTGAGACCAACGCATTCAATAAATGTAAAAAGAGCTAAGGTAGATCCAAAAACTATTAAATATGAGGGACCTTATATCGTAGATGTGAATCTAGGAATGGAGAGTGAACCTAGAATGATCCATTGTGGTGATGATTGGGATCCAATATTGAAAGCAACAACTTTCAAAATATTCTTGGAATACAAGGATGTTTTTGCATGGACATATAAGGATTTGAAAGGTATACCACTAGAATTATGTATCCACAAGATTGCATTAATTCCTAGGTCATAGCTGGTGAGAAGGAGGCCATATAGGATGAACCCCAAGTATGTAGCTCTAGTAAATACAAAGATAGACAAGATGCTGGATGCTGGCATTATTTTTAGGGTTACCACAAGTGAGTGGGTTTCACCTATTGTGGTCACCTTGAAAAATGAAGTGGATAATATTTGGATCTATGTATATTTTCGAAGTTTGAATGTAGTAACGATTAAATATCCCTTCCCTATTCCATTCATAGATTTCATTCTAGAGGAAGTAGTAGGACATGAAATTTATTCATTCCTGGATGGGTTTTTTGGCTATAATAAAATTAGTATAGCTGAAGAAGATAAGTTGAAGATCACATTTATTGTAGAAAATAGAACTTATGCATGCAATAGGGTGTCATTTTAGCTATGTAAATGCCCTAGTGACATTCCAATGCATTATTCTATACATATTTGACCAGTTGGCAACAAGGAAGTTCAAGGTATTCTTGGATAATTGGTCCATATATGGTTGGATAAAGGACCATCTATTGACCCTGAGTGAATGTATGAGACGATGTAAGAATGCACATATCTCCTTGAATCTTAGGAAATATTATTGAATGGTACCGTATTGGATATTATTAGGACAGATAGTGTGTTGTGAAGGATTGAAGACTGATTTTGATAAAATTAGTGTCATTTTGCATATGGATGAGCCATATGATGTGAGTTCATTGAAAATATTCTTAGGATCCATAGGATATAATCGAAGGTTCATCAGTAATTACGCACACGTGTCCTACCTATTGGCATCATTGACAAAGAAAAATATTCCTTTCAGTTGGACAAAAGAACACCAAGGAGCTTTCAAGAAATTAAAATCAAAACTTGTGAGTAGTCCCATTCTGGTGTTTCCATATTGGGATAAAGAGTTCCATGTCCATATCAATGCTTCCAATTTTACAATAGGATGTGCACTAGCTCAAGAAGGAAAACATAGGCTAGATCAGCCTATTTATTTTGCAAGTCATCTATTGTCAAGGGTGGAAAGGAATTATAGTACAATAGAATGAGAAGCTTTGGGAATGGTATATGTGGTACAAAAATTTAGGCATTACCTATTAGTAAACCTGTTTGTCTTCTATGTCAATCATTAGGCTATGTATTCCAAATAGTAGTACGGCCTAGTAAAAATCATGAGATTGTAGATCAGTTGTCTGGATACGATCAAGAGAACCTATAGGATGGGAATTTCAGATGAATTCCTAAATGCACAATTATTTGCAATTAATGTTGTACCATCATGGTACAAGTTAATTGGGAAATACCTATCCATAGGAGAGTTGCCATAATATTTGAAAAAACAAAAAAGAGGAAAGTAATCTCTAAGTTAGCACATTTTTAGTTGATATTAGGATTATTGTATAAGATGGGTATCGATGGTATTTTGTGAATATGTGTAATGGAGGAAGAAGCCAGTACAACATTAAGGGAAGCCCATGAAGGCTAGGTAGGAGGACACATGAGTTCATATTCCACTTCTAGGAAGATATTCTTGGTAGGACTATGGTGGACTACATTGAATAATGATACAAAATAATATGTACAAGCATGTGATACTTTTCAAAGAGTGGGGAAGCCACTACATAGAGACTTTATGCCTTTGCATCCATCACAACCTTAGGAATTATTTGAGATATGGGGTTTGGATTTAGTTGGACCATTAAAAACCACCCATAGGTGGAAATTTTTCATATAGTGATAGCAATAGAATACCTGACAAAAATGGGTAGAAGTGAGGTTGCTACTAGATAACATGGTAAAAAGCACAACCCAATTCTTGTATGAATAGGTGATCACATGATCCAGAATTCTACTAAAAATAATAAGTGATGGGGGAGGTCATTTTTTTAATTAGGTTATTAAAAATCTAACAACAAAATTTATAATTTTGCATTCATTGTCAAATCCATATTACCTTTACCCAAGTGTTGTAGGTGAGTTGGAGAGGAGAGGGCAATCCTCCAAGGGAGGTCCTAGGTTCGAATCTCCACCCTACTAAAAAGCTGAATTGGGTACCCAAAATCCAATTGATAATGTTGGTGCGGGCAGGGTCGGGTGCGACTCCCGGGTGACTTTGACAATGTAGAACCCCCTGTTCGTGGTCTCTTATACCAAGGCGGCCCTACAAGGGGTTTTTTGCTTAAAAAAAAATCCATATTACCTTTAAGCAAATGGGCAAGCAAAGGTAACCAACAAGTTCCTAGTTTCTACGTTATATAAGACATGTGGTATAGAAGGAGCATATTGGAAATATAGATTGTCATCTATTCTATAGGCTTATAGTACAACCTTCAAGCCTACAATATACCATATACCATTTTAGTTAATGTATGGTCAAGAGGCGGTAGCACCAATAGAATTCTTGGTACCTAGTTTATGGATAGTTGTGGAGCATTGCTTGTGTGACCAAGAAAGTCTAGAAGAACAACCAGTCGCACTCATCTAATTAGATGAAAGGATATTCATGGAATAGTGTGTTAGCTTTGGAGTATATATGTAGTGGAGAGATATAACATAGGTCCTAATAAAATACATGAAATATGAAAGAAAGTGAAACAATAATATGACTGAAATAGACTATAAATAGAAATGATGAAAATACAATGCATTATGGAGGAAATGGTCACTCCATTAATATGAGATAAGAGCTACATTGTACTCCATATAGGAGTAGTACTACTAAGAGCTGACATGAACTTGATACGCTCAATATCTACTTTATGTCTAATCTACCACTATGAGAACCTTTATTTAGGAAGAAAGATTCATTATCCAACACTCTACCTAGTTGTACAAGGCGACGCCTTACACATTACAACTTGCACATTACCACTTGTGCATTTATTACATTGCATGAGGTAACTAGATAAATTCCCCCTAAAGTAATCTCATATCCTAACTATGTACCTAAGGTGGTACATTTACATGACCCATATGATATAATATACTCTAACTCTAACACCCCCCTGTATTACATATTTAGGTATTAAAGATTTCAATATTCAATATGTATCTTCTTATTTGTCTTGGATATTGTAATATTCTTCTCTATTTTCCGTAAGCTATTCAAGCAAGTAGTTAGTTTCTCCATAACCTGTTGTTCTTGTTGAAAGAGCTTTGACTTCATAATCATCTATAGATTCTTCTAGTTCTTCAATTTCTTCTATCCTTTGAGCTAGGTGTCCTTTATGATTCTATTTTAGATACTCTAATTGGGGATAATTGATTGGATACTGATGTTACTACTGATTTTGGTATTGTTATGATTGAAATTTGCTTCCATTTTACATCTAATTCCCTTGATTCTTATTTTTGGGATTGAACCTGCAATAGTTAGCGCTATGACCTTTTCTACTGCATATCTGATAATACCTGTTATACCATGGTCTTCATCCTATTGATGATGAAGCAATATGTCCCTATGGATTGTATTTTGATGCCAATGAAATGTTAATCATTTCATCTTTAACTATATTCTCTACCTCATATTTTTGAAGAATACTGATTAGGTCATCAAAAGAAGTATCTTTACTTACGACTTGTAAAGATGTTACCAAATATTTGTAGCCATTTGGAAGTGCTCTCATGGTTATTTGAGTAAGAAGTTTATCTTTAATTTCTTCTCCTAAGGTTAACAATTTCCCTTTAATATTTTCTACTTTTCTTAGGAATAGTCTTATGCTCTTGCCACTGTTCATTTTTAGAGAATGTAGTTGAGTTTGAAGATGAAGGATAGTGGCTTTATTTTTTCCTTCAAATATATTTTCTAAGCTTTTCCATGCTTTTGTATATGTCTTTGCTAAACTAATATAAGGTTGTATTTCATCAGTGATGGCAAAGGTTATTATCATAAGGTTGTATTTCATCTAGATTTCAGTATCATTTGTTGTTGGTCTTTTTTCTATTCCTTAAGTTATCTCCCAAAGTTTTTCATATACTAAGATTACTTTAACCTTATTTTCCAGGAGAAATAGTTTGGTCCCTTAAGTAATTGGGATTTTGCAAGGAAGAATTTTTTTGATGCCATGATGATCCTTGTAGTCTTATTTTATTTTTCCTAGTATTTATTTGATGGTGCCTTGGTGAAATTCTAGGTTTTGTAGGCTTCCTTATATCTGCCTAGTGATTTTAGAAATGTTATATGATAGATAAAGTGCTTTTGAGAATAATAGTTCAATTTTGATTTTATTTTGTAAAGTTTTGTGAATAAGAAAAATTAACTTCTTTTACACCTTATTACTCCTATTGAACTTAAGCACTTTATATTTTGATGAGGTTTAATAGTTGGATTTATTTTGTCCCTTTGATGTATTTTGAGACAACTATACCAATTAATTTCCAACTCTTAATATGCTTTAATAAACCTCTTTTTATAGCCTTTAAATTTTTAATATTTATCATTTCTAATTTCTAGTTTCCTACTTTTATGTAGTATTCCTTACAACTCCCTAATGTGTAATATTAGAAAACAATTATTTGCAATAATAGAAATTCTAATTTTTGAAGTAGAAATCCTTATTTCTCCTATGTTTTAATATTGTGAATATCAGGATGTTTTAAAAGATATTTTCCCTTTAGATATTGCTTTCAAATATGGTTGATTTCTCTTAATGTTTCAACCTTATATTATATCTTATAACTCCCTATTAATAAAAATAATTTTGATGAAGTATAAACCTTAACTTTAGTGTTGTACTCCCTATGTATTCGTAATAGGTTTTGAACGTACATCACGGTTCTCTTTAATGCATTTTCCTTTAATGCTATGGTGTACGTTGATTCACCTTTGACTTCAATGTTTGCATGGTGGCACTTCAACCCTAGAGTTTTAACCTTCCTCGAATACCTTGACTAGATATTTTAATGCTCTTAACATCTCTTCCAAACTATGATTTAGGCTACTACAAATGCTTCAAATACTATCCTCTATATTCTTTGACACCTTTTACTAGATAGAGGATCTTGGACTTTGTGACATGTGTCACGACGATTACCCTTGAGCGCTTGAGATGCTTATTGCTATTTTTGAAACTCTACCAGGTAAAATATGAGCATTACGATCTTGGATGAGTGCTCATTCTTACCAACCTTCTTCCCTAAGCATTTTCTTGGTCAAGCTTGTAATGGATGGGTGCTTGTGTGGGAAACATTATTGTTTTCTTCTAGGTGACAAGTATCACCTTTCCTTTATGCATGGGATTTTTTATGTAATGCCTCTCCAATGTATCTTATAATTCCATTATTAACCATGCAACGTGACTAGATTTTCCTTTTTTTGATGGTTCTTGATATGAGATGGTTCCAGTTAGAATAGTAAGCAACATCTTGGGATCTTGGAGCAATGTTTTTTCAATGCTTGTGTGGAGTTTTTTTGGGCTACTCTAATGGTGCTTCTTGTACATACATCCTTCAACTCATTATGCCCTCATTTTTGTAGATGATATTGCCTTTTAATATAATGCTTCTCCTTGCTTTTTTTTCTTGTAGGTTCGACTGTCCAAAATATAGAAGATATAAGTCTTTTGAGTGGATCTATTCCCTTGTAAGGAGAATGCTTTTGTACAACTACCTTGGAGTGTTTTTCTCCTTGTAAAGAGTGTGTCTTTTTAGCACATAAGACCTATCCTTTTTTCTACATAGGGAAAAATAGAGTAGTGTAATACAAATGTAAATACTTTGTATATAGTATACATTTTTCTACCTCCTTTTGCAATTTGATTTTCCTAGTCTTATGGCAGCTTTTGAAATAGGCGATGGTAAATTTGATGTTGTATCTTTTTCTAGACAACTTTATCTGTTGCTTTGTGACTTCGATAATAAACCCAAGCTAATAACCACTTATATGGAAACTCTCTTTTTGTAGAAGTAATTTTTACACCTTTTTGTAAATAGTCTTTAGTGCACTTTGAATCTGAGACTCACCAAGTCTCGATTTGAAGCTTCTATTACTGATTTTGATAGTGGTTTTTCTTCTTCACTCCTTGGAGGAATCTTATCTAATTTTTATGGCTTCTTTGGGCCACAAGATGCTACAGGTTCTGTGCACCAAATAGTATCTCTAAACACTTTGATAATGTGCTAGTTTTTGTGCTCTTGATACTTTAATAAAAAAACACAAACTAGCATTTTTTAAAGTAATTAGTGTAGTGAAAATGATCTTAAAAATACTACCAATTTAATGCACTAACAATCTCACCTTATCAGTCCAATAATATCTCAAAATAATTTTAGATGCACTTAATAATCTCTGCAACTTTTAGGAGTAATCTGTAATGAACCTAAAATAAGTATTCTACAAATTTTCACTACAATCAATATTATAATATATAGTCTTGCTTTATAGATAGCAAATAGGTAGATGATAATTTTCTTTCTCTCAAAAATGTCCAACTCCTATTAATTGTTTAAATAATACTTAAAATGAATTCTTTCTTTTTACACTTGAAGACTAGCTTTGAGCAGATAAAAGTAATCATTTGTATTGGGATAAGGATCCCTATTTCTTTATGAAATATTATAAGGATATTATCTTGTGGACTACCCCACATTGAGGGAACCACGTTAAATCTTGTGTCTCAATTGTGTGTAGTGATTTGTGCAATTTCTTACTATTGTTATCTATGTTATTAATGCACACTATTATATTTGGTAATTGCAATTGAGGACACTAATTGATATTACTTTGGAATGAAAGTAAAAAGTGGGCGCTATACTGTTCACACCCCCCTCTCATTATAAGCTTGTGTTCTTCACAAAAATCAAAATTTAATGTGTAATTAAAAATTCCTTCAACCATACCTTTAATTTTTAATGCTCGAAGGTATTTCTCACCAATATACCCCATGCATTGATGCCACAATATTATCTTCACTATAGGAATACTCAAAGTTGCTTATATCATATTATTCTCCTCTACAACTAAAGAGTTATTGCAATCAATACTTATAGTGCTAGCCTCAATTCTAAACAAAGTTCTTGTATAAACTCCCCTTGCCAACATCAAGACTCCATGAATCATCTTGCAGCTATCCTTATTGACCCATGTCATTCATCTTACTCATGGATATCAAATTTCTTGTCAAAATCATAATATGCAACACACCAAAAAGGGTTTTAAATCCTCCATATTTAAACCTCAAGTTGACTCTTACTTAACCTATTATTTTATATGTCAAATTATATCCCAAGAAGACTTCACCTCCATTTATATTTTTATATTTACATAACCCCTCCCTATGAGGAGTCATATGAAAGGAAGCACTTAATTCAATCAACCATGAGTAATGGCATTCACTTGAGCACGTTGCAGTTAATAATAAGTTCCCTAAATATTCATTTGTGGTCTTCATTTTTGTATAAGTTCATCAAATGATCGAATATTATCAACCTTTTTAGATCTTTAATCTCCTTTATAATACCCTATCTTACCACACTTCTAGTATTTTCTCTTTTTTGGAGCAACATATTTACCCCTAGATCGAAAATTTATTTTTTCTAATTTATTTTTATTTCTTTCTTGAGAATCACCTCTCACAATGAAGGTATCTTTCTAATGATAATCTTCCAAAAAAATTATCTCATTTTCTCAAATAGCAATGTTCCTACTATATCCTCTACTTTCAATGTAGAAGTAGTATTGGTGATAGCCATAACTAGGTTATCCCATCAATTATGTAATGAACAAAGTAAAGTGATACATTTTTCCTCTTCATCCATATTTACTTCAATAGAGTTTAATTGAGTTGCCACAATGTTAAAAGTATTCATATATTCAGCCAAAAAGTCACCATCATTCATCTGAAGCAAATACAACTTCTTATAGAGAAAGTTTATTTACCAGCAACTTTATCTGATACAAAGTTCTCAACTTATCCCATAATAACTTTGTTGTGGTATTTATTGATACATTCAACA
The DNA here is from genome assembly GCA_028583015.1 of Wollemia nobilis. Classification (NCBI taxonomy): domain Eukaryota; kingdom Viridiplantae; phylum Streptophyta; class Pinopsida; order Araucariales; family Araucariaceae; genus Wollemia; species Wollemia nobilis. The sequence goes on from JAQPPZ010000101.1 coordinate 1,251,170, forward strand.
ATATCGAATTAGATAAACACAATCTGATAGAACTCCTTGTCTTTGTATTGACCTTCATTAAATCCTCATATGTCATTGATGTTGGTTTTATTCTCAAGATCGTAATACACTAATCTCTATCAACCAACAGATCCTCCATCTCGAGTTTCCATAACTCAAAATTTTATCCATTAAAAATTTCAATATCTACCCGTATGCTTCCCATAATTTTTCTTTACCCAGATTCTTTCGTGTATGGCTTAAACTCAAGTTTATCATAGGGTTGAAATCCTTACTCCTCGAACAAAGCTAAAAAACCTAGCTCTATAATATCTTCCTATTGTATAAACTTAACCGTCTCCAATACAATAATATTCATCTAGTTGAAGGGAGTTAGGTGTTGAAGAAAGTTGATATAGAGAATAATGGTGTTGATTCGTTAACAAAGGTTGTACCTACTCAAAAAATTTCCTTGTGTAGAATATCTATGGGTATGGTTGCCCTTGATAATTGACAATGGTAGTTTTTTGGCCCTATGGAAAGTATTCAACAAGTGGGATAATATTAGAAATATGTTGAATATTTTCCATAATATTCTAGTGGGGTTAAATCTAAAAGGTACTGGACACTCTTTGTGTATCCTCACTGGGGTTCAGGGTCATTCTGGGCTTCAAGCAAGGGTTTGAAGGTAGTAGCCCCCAATGGAAGATTTAGATTTTATAAACCCTAAAACTTCCACCAGGTGCTACTACCCTTGGATCCTCACTTTTTAGGGGTTGCCACCCCCAAACCCCTGCTCAAGGCTTGGCCCTATCCCAAACCTCGGTGAGGATACACAGAGAATGTCTAGTACCTTTTAGATTTAACCCCACTAGAATAACATGGAAAATATTCAATAAATTTCCAACATTCTCCCACTTATTGAATACTTTTCATAGGGGCCAAAAACTACCATTGTCAACTATCAAGGGCAACCATACCCATAGATCTTCTACACCAAGAAACATTTTGAGTAGGTACAATATTTGGTAATAAATCAGCAACATTATTCTTTGTATCAAATTTCTCCAGCATCACCCAATTCCCTTCAACCATCTCTCTCACAAAATGGTACTTTATATCAATATGTTTTGATCGATCATGAAAACCAGGATTGTTGACCATAAATATTGCACTTTGATTGTCACTATCAATTCTCACAACCTTCTACTTAAGACCAAATGTTGAACACAACCTTTGTATCCACACCGCTTCTTTACAAGCATGAGTTGCTATAGTGCACTCTTCCTCTATTGTGGATAAAGCAACCACTGATTGCTTTTTACTCATCCAACTTACTACCCCTCCAAATAGTCTAAACACATAAGCACTCATGGATCTTCTCTTTTCTAGATCTCTAGCCCAATCAACATCCACAAAACCTTGTATATTTACAATATTACTATCTCTAGATTTTCCTTGGTAATAGATAGCATAGTCTAAAGTTCCACGCAAGTATCTAAAGATCCTCTTCACAATAGTCCAATGTTCCTTTCCTATATTAGGTATATATCTACTAACTACTCCCACTACATGTACAATATCAGGTCTAGTACAGACCATTGCATACATCAAACTACCAACAATGCTAGCATAAGGAACATGATGTATTTCTTCAATTTCCTCGTCTATTTTAGGATACTATTTAGTAGATAAATTTTGATCAATAGGATAGTACATACCTATTTATAATCATGTATCCTAAATATTTGCAGTATCAAAACAACATATTTCCTTTGATTTAACCATAACTTTCTATTTGCACAATCCCTTATTATTTCCATACCCAAGATTAATTATGTAGCACCCAAATCCTTCATGTCAAATTTAGAAGATAATTGAGATTCTAGTAACTTTAATTTCTCCTTATTGTTACCAATTAACATGTCATCCACATACAAAATAATGAAAACAAAATTTTCACCTCCCTTGTTTAAAAAAAAAGTTGGCATTAAATGCCTATGTAATCACACATTTGTAATATGGATCAAAGTCCAAGGATGAGGTGTCACCTTGCATGCACATGTGAGTTGGCAATGGTAGATGCTAGGGTTTGCCTTGTAGAATATGCAATGTAGTATTTATTTGAGATTTCTAATGGAATAAAATTGGTATGTCTAGACATCCCCCAAGGGGGGGTTTTCCCCTTGTTATTCTCTTGTTTTGTGTTTACATCTTTATTTTACTACTCCTTATTATGTTTATCTCTCTTCATTTAGTATCAATGTCATATTTAGTTTTAACATTTGGTATTAGAGCCTATGGTCTTGAACCTGGGTAGTTTATGGCATTGTATGAAGAGATGCAAGGGTTTATGAATTACGGCTAATATAGTGAGTTTTGATAGCAAAATATCTAGTGATATTCAATAGCAGTAGATCTAGATTAAGGACTATTAATCCTAGGTTTTAATATTTAAGTATTGTTGAGCTTCTATAGCAGTAGATACAATGAGATTCAATAGTGGAAAATTTGGTGAGCTTCAACAATGATAGATCTAGTGAGCTTTGCTAGTGATAAATTAGGTGAGATTTACCACATAAATCTGGTGAACTTTACCAGTGACTATTGACAATTTTGTCACATTGCACAATGGGATAGAAGAATCAAATTTTTGTAAAGTATGTCTTTCAATTTCATGAATTTGGTCCCTTGATTTTTTAGAAACAACATTTTCAAGCATTGTAGCAATTTTGGCTTTCCCTGCCACCCCCTTGTACATAAAATGAATATGAAAGAGATTCACTACCGAAAAATCCAAGGAAGATAGCTTCGCTGAAAGAAATCGCTAAGGATGAAAACTACTTTGGGCCTGCAGTTCTTCAAATAGCTACTTCGAGAAAAAATCTTACGAAGTGGTGTTGTCGAAGAAAGAATACAAGGGAAGAAGAATAAAACTACTTCAGGCCCGAAGCACTTCAAAAGGCTACTTCATGCAAGAAACTTGCGAAGCAGGATTTGAAGGAGCGCAACATTGAAAATACTTTGCCAAAAAACCGTCGAAGCACCCACTTCGGGCCTCCCTGCCAGTGAACCATTTCTACTTTGTTGAAAGTCATTGCGAAGCATTTGCTTCAACAAACCCTCATGCGAAGTACTTTCACCCGAAGTGGAAGCAGTCAAAGCATTTTTGAAGATAAGAATGTGCTTTGGCCAAAATCCTCCCGAACCACAATTTTGAAAGAAGATCGCGATGAAGCATTTTGATGATACATCATCTAAGCAGTTTTGGCATGTCTCTCCAGCGAAGCAGTGAGAAGTGAAGAGCCCATATTGCGTAGGAAATCTGCTTTGGCCCTCATCGCCCCCAAAGCTATTTTGTGAAGCTCCACCATGCAAAGTGCAAATCAAGGAGGATCTGCTTCGACTCAAATCCATTACAAAGCAAATTTGTGAACGAAGATCTAGCGAAGCGCTTCAAAGGCACGTGCTCCAAGTCGAGTATTTTCTCAAGGTGATCAAGTGCCTCATAAATGCATTTTTACATGCCGAGTAAGCTCGCTGCTCATTTTTAGCAATTGGAAATGAAGTATCAGTCCCTAAAGAAGAGCCTGGTGAGCATGGTGGCCACTCGAGCACTGCACCCAGAAGCCAAGGATGTTTAGACAGCTCATTAAATGCATGTTTCCATGGTTGACCCGATCGCAGTTGCCAATTTTGGTAACAAAATTGAGAGCTCAGTCACAAGATCTGCGAGGTGCCAACTTCTCAGGTTTTGAGGGTGTACCTCTCCATTTTGTGTATTAATGACTCAAAGGGTTGGGTCCTCTATAAAAACCTAGGCATTGTAAAGTAAAAAGAGGGGGGAACTTTCTGCTAAAAAGCTACTATAACCTGCATTCCTGCTATTAATACTAAAGAGATTTGGACTCTATTTCTCTCTTGTATGCTACCTTTTGTGTTTATTTCTTTCATCCTTCTTCGTTTGCATACTGTAATTTTGAATCCTGGATTTAGGTATGCGATTGGAGACTGAACCCTAAAATTTTCTTGAAGGATACATAGGAGAGGAAAACACCGTGTTGGCTTTCTTTTATGCTGCCTGTGGATAGTGTTTTTGCTATATTCACTTTTCTTAATCGTCGTTACTCTAAAATCTGAATTTTAGCAAAAGGGAAAGGAGAATCCTGGAACTCATCCAGAGGATACATAGGAGGGCTAATATTGTGTTCATTTCATTTATTCTTGGTTTTCTTTGTTGTTGTTTCAAGTTATTGGTTAGTAATCATGCTTCTAGTTCTTTCCCACCACTAAACTACTAAAATTTCTTCCTTTACTCTTTTATTTCTTTCCTGCACCCTTACTATGTTTATCTCTTTCTTGCACCCTTATCTTAGAAATTGAAGTAGTTTAGAATAGGAGTCGGCCTTTCTCTGGAGATTGGCACTAGGGGCATCTCTTCCCTTCGACCTTTCAATGTTGGTCTAGGTCTAGGGAACATACACTTACCCAAATCCATTCCTAGGCAGATTTGATGACCAACAGTTTCTAGCACGCCTGATGGGACCCTATCAGTCTCACCTTGTGATTGGTAGTGAGAACCAATGCTCTCATTACCAAAAGACTCTTAGCATCTGGCGACTTTGTCTAACCAATAATATTGAAGTTGTAGAGACTAGTACCAAATTTTGTGCCTTCATGCAAACAAGATGGAGAGTTAGGAATAGAGGAGAGGAAACTGAGTTATTTGAGCTAGATATTGACACCTTTAGGGAACGAACTAGGTTGGTCACCCCTGAATCTCTGTTATGTGGAACATCCTTGCAAGAGGCTACTTGTGATGAATGAGGCCTAACTTCTAATAGCATAGTGGCTAGCTTTCATCCTAATCCTCCCAACTCACCGAAGCATCCTAGTGCCTCCATTCTTATTGGTCATCCTTTTAGTAATCAAGGAGGAGTTTCGATAATTCTTGTTTCTCAAAATCTAAGAGTAAATATGGCACAACAACAACAACAACAACAACAAGTGTAGCAGCAACCGCCACCCAGATTATTCCTAGCATGGAATTCTTTAGGACTGTTAAATCTAGCGATACAAGAGCAAGTGTTGCCTGCTACTTTAAAGAAGATCCCAACGTTTGATGGAACTGGGAAGACAACTCTGGAGCACATCTAGGAAATAGTGTCTCTGGAGGCAATCCATGACATCATAGAAGAGCGGGTTATGGTAAATCTTCTAGTTCTATCTCTTAGAGGGAAAATACTCTACTAGTATAGATATTTACCACCCGATACCATTACGGGATGGGACCAATTAGCCGGACAATTGATGTGAAGCTTCAATGAGTCTACCGATCCAACCTCTCTCCTGCATTAGTTCATAATGATCCAGAGACATCCACAAGAAGAGATCATTGACTTCAATGTTAGGTTCGCTCAAACCTAGCAAAGAATACTAGTTGGACTTCGACCAACTGACGAAGCAGCAACGTACTATTTCCTTTGGGCTTTCAATCTTGATATCAGCGTCATGGTGAGGTATTCAAATATCAATACCTTCCCAGAGTTATATGAGTTAGCCCAAAAAGTGAAGATGGATCTAATAGCTATGGGTAATGTAGCACCCTAAAATTGGCACAGTAAAACCTTAATAATTACATTCACTCTAGTAAATAATTCAAATTCAAATTTTAACCTCCCAAACCGCTCGTTAACCGCCATGTAATCCGTTTCCTCCTTTTCCATGCCATTTTTAGAGGTTGTTTTGACCGTTTGACGATATCGTCGTCGATCAGACGATATCGCCCCAAATCTGACGATTTCGTCTGGGCTAGGACGTCCAGACGATTTTGTCCCTAAACTGATTTTGCATAATTAGCTTTTGTTCCAACGGGTCACTAATTCGGGTAGAAGCATGTCTGTGTCGTTAGAGACCCTCCCCCGTTGGAGATCTCCCAAATAGGGATGATCTCCAACCTCCTAACCTCCCTCCTAAGCCTATTTAATCCTAAGCCCTTCCCTTAGCACCCCCCTGGCTGAAATCCTCTGTAAATTGACTTCACACACATTAAAACATCCTAAATTGATATTTGCATTAGTTCTATACCAATTTTGTTGCAGGTACCTTAGTGTTTTTCAATCGGAGCAAGCTTACATCATTGTAGACGATCCTGTTCAGATTGGAGGCGATCTTGTCGAATCAAAGATGATTTTGTACCAATGCGAGACGATTTTGACTGTAGTCAACATTGAGGCAATCAGTGCCTAAAATTTGCATTTCTTCATCTTTCAATCTGCTGTTTTATGCTGTAATTAGCTAGTTTATTTGATATTTTATGCTATCTTGTATTTTGGAGTTCACCCATCTAGATCAAATGCATAATTAAGCCATAATTATGATTAAATTAGCATAATGCATTCATGTTTCTATTTTTAAGTTTTAGTTTGATATTATTGCTGTCATTTTACACTGTTTCCCTCTGTTAGCATTGTTGTATTTTTTGTGTTTTGCACCTATTTATCTGTTTGTAGGTCTCTGATGAGTTTGTCTGACGAATTCGTCATATCTCAGACGATCTTGTCTGATCTCAGACGATCTTGTCAAATCAGGGGTGATCCTGACTGCTTGAAGAATCAGAATCCTCATCAGACATCCGGATCAGGTATTTTCCTTTAATATTCCTTAATTTCTTTATTTTTTGTCTTAATTCTATTTTCTGTATTCATTTAATCTGCATCTTCATATAGAATAGATTAGATGCATTTTGTCCAAACCTAGGACTTGAATGCTTAAGGCTAAAAATGAACACATAAAACACATTCCCAACCTAGGCGTGGAAACTGCCATTAAATTTTTCCTGGTGAACCCACCATCCATCAAAAAATCACCATAATACACCTCCCTTGAGAGGCGAGACCTTTGCAAGGCCTCTTAGTCCGAGGTACCGCGCCATCCTTTCCACATCCCCATTTTGGGCACGGATCCTATAGCCTGAAGGTAAGGGTGTGAAAAATTTGGAGCGATACATTTTGGTGAACCCGACGTGAATGCACTTAAAACCTTTTGAAAAAAAAAAACAAAATAAAAATAATACAACCAAAAACATAGATGCATTTCAAATCGTTTCAAATTAATAAGTTGCATATTAGATGGTAGCTCCTAAGAAAATATTAGCAGTTACTATAAATTTTGAAAACCAATTGGCAGCCATAGAAATCAATTATGTGCTTAGTGTGTCTGAAACAGATAGAAATCAACTCTTGTGGGACAAACTTGATAGAAGACTTAGTGTCATTTCATCTAGGTCAACAGAACTTAAACAAATCAAGAGGCTAGTCCTAGATAGAATCCTGGATCCTCATCAACTTGTCTTTTACCATGAACTTCAGAGAGCCTGCCATAGATGGTTAGCTTATAGGAGAGCTCTTGTATCTCCAAAAATTTTCACTTTCGAGGAATACCTTAAGAACACAGTTGTAGTACGCCAATTTCTAGTTCATATAGAATCCCAAGAAACTGATCTTATGATTAGAAGAAGATGGAACAACATTCCTAGAGCTATGTTGTATCATGAATATTGTCGTGAGAATTATTATTATCAATCAAAATCTGAAATACATGGTATTTCTATAGCTCTTTTCATTAAATTTTTAAAAGAAAACTTTCAATTTGAAGAACACTTCATGACTCCTGAAGAACTCGAGCCCATTAATGACATTTATAAATTGTTTATAGAAAACTAGATTATTACTTTCAGTATTATTTCTTGCATTTATTGTGTTGTTTGTCTTTACAATATTATTACAAAAAAACAAAGAAAAACTAAAAACTAAAAAACATAACAAAAACCAAAACCTTTCATTTTAAATATTATAGTAGGTATATAATTAATATATACCTCTTAAGCTTGTTGCATATATATATATATATATATATATATATATATATATATATATATATATATATATATATATATTTGCTGAAATCTAAAATTAAGGCACAATGCCTAAACTTAGGAATGGTAAACAAACTGAAGGAGAAGAAGAAGATTGGTTAGGAGATAAAACTAGAGACCCAAATGTCCTTCCTGAAGATCCAATTTCGGAAGGAGAAACTCTAGATCACCCAAAATATGACTTAGGTGAAGATAATGAACAAGAAGAAAGTGTTAAAGAGGATGGACCCTCATCTCCTAGAGTAGCTCCAGATGGAACTATTTCTTTTGACAACGTAGATCATTTTCGAAAATTTCTCAATGATAACATTGACGCTCTTAATGTGGCAGTTCGTATTGATAAAGGGCAAATTAGTGACACTCAAGCAGCCATGGAGCATACATTTGATGTGCGCACTAATCCCTTGTCTTTCATTGATCGAGAAAGTGATAAGGCTGGACCATCCAATACAGATATGGTCACTATGATTCAAAATATGTCAAAACAGCAGGTTACCCATCCTCCTAAGGAACCTGTTATTCAACCTAAAGTCATTCCCACACAAAAAAAAACTTCCTTCACTACTTTACTTCACCAAACTATTGATCAATATGCTTCAAGTAAACAAAAACCTAAAACGAAGCCTAACACCAATTTTCAACAATCTGGAATACAGCATAATACAACTTCAAAATTCCTTCATAACACTTTTCCTACCAAAAATTTACACAATAGCAACATAGCATCTAATATTCAAGTCCCTCCATCATATGCTCACAAAACCCATATCAATGCCCTACCAAACCAATATGGTGGGCAAACTAGTAATCTGGAAGCCATGGTGAAACAGTTAGCTTCGCGTATGGACCAGATAGATCCTTATCGTCCCTCGTACAATTATCGATAGATCCGTAGTCAACCTTTGGATCCCATAGTTGTAGCTCAACCATACCCTAAGCATTTTCCCATGCCCATCCCGCCTATATATAAAGGAACCGAAGATCCCATAGAGCATCTTCGCATGTTTAGGATAGCATGTCATGATATATCACATGATGACTTGCTATTACTAAAAATGTTCCTAAAAAGTTTAGGTGGAATGGCATTAGAGTGGTACTATCAATTGCCCACTCATTCTTTGAGAAATTTTGAAGAAACAGTTTGAATCTTTTGTCCATCAATTTAGTGCCTACATCGAGAGGCATGTAACCATTAAAGATTTATACAACTTAAAACAAGACAAGGATGAATGTTTTGCCAATTTCTTAGCTAGATGGAGGCAGTTGACAGGAAAATAGCACTTTGTGCTACATTATAGGGAAATGTTGGACATTTTTGTTAGTCTTACAATGGCACTGAGAGGGGGGGGTGAATCAGTGCAGCTATTTAAAACTTAAAACTTTAACTCTTAAAGCCAAAACAAATGAATGCTAAAACCAGAAACAGCAAGTACCACAAGAGAGCATCACATAACACAAGATGTAACGAGGTTCACCAGTTTTGGCTACTCCTCAAACTAGACTGCTTGGACTCCCATCCAAATCCAGCCATTGCAAAGCACCAACTTTACAATCAATTTACCAGCATCCACTGGAAGGAGCACCAACCCCTAATTTACCAACACCAACTGGAAGGAGCACCAACCCCTGATTCCAAGCACCAACTTGGATTTCTATTTTCAATTTTGATTGACATAAAAATGCCTTCTATGTTACAAGACCCTCACTGGTCTAGCTTAACTCAAATCAATCTCATGGAAGCATACACTCTTTTACAGTTCTACCTTCTGCACACTTACAACCCTTTCATATGGCTTGCTCTTGCAGCTCTTCATAGCTCCATCACAACACTGTTATTATCTCTTACAGCATACTTGCTTCTTTTTAACAGCCCACAACACTATCCTTCTTACAGCATACTTCAAGCTATTTTTAGTCCACAGTACTAACTCTCTATATTTACGCAACACTCTTTCCTCACTACTCTTATCTCTTAGCAGTTCTCTCTCTCACTTGACCAACACTTTCTTTCTTTGGCTTTTTCTTATATATATATTTTATCACACACGAGCTAAAACCTTACGGTTCATTCTTACCACTCTGCTTAATGCGTGCTCAGCCCGTCTTCTCTGCACCCTGATAGCTTTTCTATTTATTTCGGCTCTGACAACCTTATCTATTTATTTCGGCTCTGACAACCTTATCTATTTATTTCAGCTCTGACAGCCTTATCTGTTCATTTCGGCGTTCTCTCTTCCTTGTCAATGGCACCTTCCCTCTTTATGGCAACACGTCATTTTAAACAATATTTTATCATCTTAAAACCCTAGTCTTTAGTAACTGCCATTAACACGCATGCAGCCTACTATCTGCACTTTCTCGGCTTTTGTCTTTTTACTGCAATATATTATATTTTATTACGGCCCATACTTTTTGTATTTCTCATTTCCCGCGCTCTTACCACCGCACCGCGCACCCTACTACAGTTGTCTTATTATAATAATACATTCTGCCTGATCTTCTTCAGATTTTTTTGGCCATTGTAGATTCTGACAGTTTGTTACACGTGTAGCATTTCTGTAACCCCACCTGTAACAGATCTTGTTTTGCTGCAAGATTTTATTCTGCAACTGTCCCTATGTATGCTTCTTCGGCTTGCTACCACGAAAACCTTACATGTCGCGAAATCGTGACATACTCTGCTTTCGTACACTCTACTTCACAAGCACCAGCGAAAACATGACATGTCACGAAATCGTGACACTTTTTGCCTTCTTGACCTCTTCTTGGCATGCACCCGCAAAAATGGAACACGTCGCGAAATCGTGACACTTTTTGGCATGCACCAACGAAATTGGAACATGTCACGAAATCGCGACATCTTTTCTCTCTCCTCTTTCCTTCGCTTTCGCCCACAAAAATGGAACATGTCACGAAATCGCGACATCTTTTTCTCTCTCCTCTTTCCTTCGCTTTCACCCGCAAAAATGGAACATGTCACGAAATCGTGACATCTTTTTCTCTCTACACTTTTCTTCGCATGCCTCAGCAAAATCGAAACATGTCACGAAATCGCGACATCATTTGCATCCGTACAACTCTCTCTTCATGCACTAGCGAAATTCCAACATGTAGCGAAATCGCTACATCTTTTGCTCCTTGGCACTTCTAAACTCTGCTTCGGCCCGCGAAAGTCCAACATGTAGCGAAATCGCTACACCTTTTGCTCCTTGTACTTTCTCTTTCTTTTGCCTCCGAAAATCCTACATGTAGCGAAATCGCTACACCTTTTGCACTTGCCATCTGATTCTGCTTATAAACTTCCACATGTAGCGAAATCGCTACACTTTTGTTGTCGTACATTCTCTCTCTTCTTCGGGTCGCGAAAACCCGACGTGTCGCGATATCGCGACACTTTTCGTTGCAAGCTCCTTTCCTCCATTTATGTCATGAAATCGTGACATCTTTTCCACTTGCTTCCTTCTCTGCCAACATGTCACGAAATCGCGACAGTTTTTCCACTTGGCTTCCTTGCCTCCAACATGTCGTGAAATCGCGACACATTTTCTCTCTCCTCTAGACATGTCGCGAAATCGTGATAGTTTTTCCACTTAGCTTCTTTGCCTCCAACATGTCGTGAAATCGTGACACATTTTCTCTCTCCTCCTCTCACATGTCACGAAATCGTGACGATTTTTCCTACTTCTTTCTCCAACATGTCGGAAATCGCGACACATTTTCTCTCTCCTCCTCATGTCACGAAATCGTGACAGAAAACATGTCGCGATATCGCGACAGTTTTCTAACTTGTCTTTTTCTTTGATTTTTTGAAACTGGGCCACTTCTGTCTTCTTGGAAATTTACTGTACATGTTCTGACTGACCTCTGAACTCTTGTTCACTTCATCAACAGATCTATCTATTGACTTCTGCACTCCTGTCCATTGCATCAACCGATCCTCTGTCTGTGTTGACAATAATGACAATACTTTGGCTGCACCTTACTCATCAAACAACTCCTGTCCATCACCTTGCTCATCAATCAACTCCAATCCATTGCATCAACTGATCAACCTGACTGTGTTGACAACAATGACAATACTTTGGTTGCACCTTGCACATCAATCTCCCCCTTTGGAATTGTTGGCAACACACGTAATTGCGTGCAATTACCTGTAATTCTTCTCCCCCTTTGACAATAATACCAAAGGGCGGCTGCAACACTCCCCCTTAGTCCATGCACAACATTCACAGGCAAAAAATTAATCCAGTTAGCAAAAAGCATAAACATGAGCAATATGATGAACAGATCCATAAATGCTCCCCCTGAGAATTTGATCCCGATGTCTAGTCAAATCTTAGCCAATACTTGGGAAAAAGTGACCTCTTCAGATCACGCTGTCTTCTGAGCCTCAACCCTCTGTACTCTGTCATAGACTCACTAAGAACCTGCTTAATAAGCTCACATAGAACTTGTCCAGATCAGCACACAAGTTCTCACTAGAACCTCGCTTAGCATGAACCCACAAAGAGAATTGTTAGAGACCCAATGTGATTCATCAACCTCATAGAAACATACAGAGAATTGTTAGAGACTCAATATGTTCTATACTTAATTCCCAATCTCAATCTCAACTATTAAACTCAAAACAGCCAACCAAGGGTTCCACCAACTCAATGCAAGTAGCTAGACTCACAAATATAAACCCTAGTGCACAAAGCTTCCACTATCTCAAACCAAAAATTATGCATTCACCAAAAACTCTCCTTAAGGATAACAATGCATAAGTAGTCTTCAATAAACCAGAAAATAGGATTTACACCTAGCCAAGGGATACCTAGAAGAATACCTTTTCACTCCAACCTTATTTCAGAAAACATACACCAATCATACTCATAAGAAGAATGTGTCCATACCTTATTGGAGTAGAAGATAATTGAACCTTCAAGCTGTCACCACACACAACTCTCAAACTTCCAACCAAGTTAGGGATAGAATAAAAATAAATGAGCAATAAAATAAACTTCCTTTATTACACCTTTTAGCTCCACTTCTTTAAACACAACCACCAAAACATGCCAATAAGATAATGTCAAAGCAAAATATGACAACTTAACCTTATACCTCCATCAATTATATTTGCCAAGTCAACTCAAAATACTCCAAGCAAATAATAAAAGATATACCTTGGCCAATCTTAGTTCTCCAACCTTTGGAGAAAGTGAATAACACCACCACAAATGCTAAAGCGCTTTCATTGCTGCTATCCTCGTGCATCACGACCAAGACGAAATTGCCCACAACATGGGTCAAACTTGGCACCTCTGCCCAACGCTTCTTCACTCAACATGCAGATTTCACATCTTTCAACAAAATTGATAAGTGACTCACACTTGTACCAACTCTGCAAATTTATTGCCAACTTAGTGCAAGCAATAAATACTGTATCGCAGCACAACTAGATTCCTTTTTAAATTTAAAACCTGATCTGAGTTTTCTATAGATACTGTAGATCACACTTTACTTTTAACTGTGCAAATCAGGAGAAGACATTTTGACAAACACTTTATGGCCAACCATAGAGCCCCTTACTCAACCTCAACTTCTTAACCTCGGATTGATATTTTATCAACAGTTAAACCGAACTGTCTGTGAATTGAATAATATTACCAAGGTGACAAGAAGGATCTAGCAATCTTTACCTCAAAGTGTAAAACAAATACACGCTGCTCGAAACACGTATATGCAGCTAGGGCAAACACGCATTCTTTCATTAAACAAAAAACTTTTGAACTGTTATGATCCGTAGCTATGAACAGATGGTGGAAGAATTATCAACAGTACAGCAGTGACATATCTCAACACTACCAATTGTGACAGCTCTTCAAATTAAACAGCACACTTCACGGCACCTCCAAAAACAACTACAAGAACTGACAACACACTTTAACTGCTATACAACAATAACCCGACTGCTTACCTTTCATCCTCAAAAAATCGGCCAAATACATAGGAGCATTAAAATAATATTTTAAGATTGCTCCCCCTGAGGATGTGCCACCTGGAGCTGCTTAATGCAGAAGAGGAGTAATCTCCTTCTGTCCAAGGAGACACGAATTCCTTTCTTCTCGTCTTTCTCCAGACTTTCCTGAACTTGGGCTTGAGTTTTTCAACTACATCCCTATTTTGCCCCTGTTCGTGAACTTGAACATTTTTCTTGCGGGGTTGTTTCTTGTGCATTCTTGAAGGATGATTATTTTCCTTTTTTGTGTGAATGATTTATTCTCTGTCTGTATTGCATTCTTTGCGTCTGATGAAATCTAGGGTTTTGCATTAGATTAGATACAGAAGTGCTTGGACAGAACCTTGCTATGTGCCCTTGACCATTACATTTAAAACATTGCACATGTTTAATTCCCTGTCTGTATAGCATCCTGTCTTGCCTTAGGTTGGATACAGAAGTGCTTGGACAAAGCCTTGCTATGTGTCCATGGCCATTACAATTAAAACATTGCATAGGGTGTTCACTCAGAAAAGCAGATGTAGTTTTATCAGCAAAACTCTTTGATCTTTTGTTCAGTCCACAATAAATTGCCTTGTGACCAAAGTGGTTGCATTTAGAACAATAGCCATTAAAAGCATTATTATTAAAAGAGTGAGAGTGAGAGAACCTCTTTTGCTGTGGTTGCTTTGCTGTAGATTTTCTTTGATATTTTCTTCCTTTTGAGGATTCAGCTTCAGACTTTTCCTTTTTCAATCCTTCAACCGTGGACTTCTTCTTCTCTGCATATTTGGAGGATGAAGGTTGTTCAGCTTCATATCCAAGACCAAACTTAGCCATGGAGCTTCTTTGTTGATTTATCATTGTATCTAGCAACTCTGTGCTTTTCTCAAATTTGAGATTTATATTGGCCTCTTTTAGTTGTTTCTTCAATGAAACAATCTCTTCTTCTTGTTGGCAGCAAACTGTCTCTTTCTCATTGATTTGAGACCTGAGAATATCTTCAATCATCTTGGACACATCTACTTGCAGCTTTAGATCACTAATAACTTTGTTAGATTCTTCTTTCATGTTTGCTATATACATCGACCTCATCATTCAGGTGAGTCTTCAAGGCTTCTTCTGCTTTCTTGGCCTCTTGAACTTGTAGGAAGAGATTTTCAATCTCATCCCCATATTCTTCCAACTTCTTGGACATTCTTTTGTTGCTTTTCTTTTCTATACTCAACTCTTCAAGTGCGGAGATCAACTCTCCTTCTAGATCTACTTCAACCTCCAGGTTTTCATTGCATACTTCAGAGTTCACTTCTTCTACCTTCTCTAGTGCAATTTTCTCTTCTAAAGGAACTGAAACTGACTGAGATGCCTTATTGGAGGATGATCTATTCTTCTTACCCATTGTATACTAATCCAAGATCAACCCTGACTGATTTAGCCTGAACTGGGAACTTGGCTCTGATACCAATTGTTAGTCTTACAATGGCACTGAGAGGGGGGGTGAATCAGTGCAGCTATTTAAAACTTAAAACTTTAACTCTTAAAGCCAAAACAAATGAATGCTAAAACCAGAAACAACAAGTACCACAAGAGAGCATCACATAACACAAGATGTAACGAGGTTCACCAGTTTTGGCTACTCCTCAAACTAGACTGCTTGGACTCCCATCCAAATCCAGCCATTGCAAAGCACCAACTTTACAATCAATTTACCAGCATCCACTGGAAGGAGCACCAACCCCTAATTTACCAGCACCAACTGGAAGGAGCACCAACCCCTGATTCCAAGCACCAACTTGGATTTCTATTTTCAATTTTGATTGACATAAAAATGCCTTCTGTGTTACAAGACCCTCACTGGTCTAGCTTAACTCAAATCAATCTCATGGAAGCATACACTCTTTTACAGTTCTACCTTCTGCACACTTACAACCCTTTCATATGGCTTGCTCTTGCAGCTCTTCACAGCTCCATCACAACACTGTTATTATCTCTTACAACATACTTGCTTCTTTTTAACAGCCCACAACACTATCCTTCTTACAACATACTTCAAGCTATTTTTAGTCCACAGTACTAACTCTCTATATTTCCGCAACACTCTTTCCTCACCGCTCTTATCTCTCAGCAGTTCTCTCTCTCACTTGACCAACACTTTCTTTCTTTGGCTTTTTCTTATATATATATTTTATCACACAGAGCTAAAACCTTACGGTTCATTCTTACCGCTCTGCTTAATGCGTGCTCAGCCCGTCTTCTCTACACCCTGACAACTTTTCTATTTATTTTGGCTCTGATAGCCTTATCTGTTTATTTCGGCTCTGACAGCCTTATCTGTTTATTTTGGCTCTAACAGCCTTATCTGTTCATTTCGGCGTTCTCTCTTCCTTGTCAGCGGCACCTTCCCTCTTTATGGCTACACGTCATTTTAAACAATATTTTTCATCTTAAAACCCTAGTCTTTAGTAACTGCCATTAACACGCATGCAGCCTATACTATCTGCGCTTTCTCGGCTTTTGTATTTTTACTACAATATATTATATTTTATTACGGCCCATACTTTTTGTATTTCTCGTTTCCCATGCTCTTATCGCCGCACCGCGCACCCTACTACAGTTGTCTTATTATAATAATACATTCTGCCTGATCTTCTTCAAATTTTTTCGGCCACTGTAGATTCTGACAGTTTGTTACACGTGTAGCATTTCTGTAACCCCACTTGTAACAGATCTTGTTTTGCTGCAAGATTTTATTCTGCAACTGTCCCTATGTATGCTTCTTCGGCTTGCTACCACGAAAACCTTACATGTCACGAAATCGTGACATTCTTAGCTTCCGTACACTCTACTTCGCAAGCACCAACGAAAACATGACATGTCATGAAATCGTGACACTTTTTGCCTTCTTGACCTCTTCTTGGCATGCACCCACGAAAATGGAACACGTCGCGAAATCGCGACACTTTTCGGCATGCACCAGCGAAATCGGAACATGTCGCGAAATCGTGACATCTTTTCTCTCTCCTCTTTCCTTCGCTTTCGCCCAAAAATGGAACATGTCACGAAATCGTGACATCTTTTTCTCTCTCCTCTTTCCTTCGCTTTCGCCCGCAAAAATGGAACATGTCACGAAATCGTGACATCTTTTTCTCGTACACTTTTCTTTGCATGCCTCAATGAAATCGAAACATGTCACGAAATCGTGACATCTTTTGCATCCGTACAACTCTCTCTTCATGCACTAGCGAAATTCCAACATGTAGCGAAATCGCTACACTTTTGCTCCTTGGCACCTAAACTCTGCTTCGACCCAGAAATCCAACATGTAGCAAAATCGCTACACCTTTGCTCCTTAGTACTTTCTCTTTCTTTCTGCCTCTGAAAATCCTACATGTAGCGAAATCGCTACACCTTTTGCCTTTCTTTTCTTACTTAACCCCTTCTTCTCATCTTTGATCGAAACTTCGACATGTAGCGAAATCGCTACACTTTTGTTGTCGTACATTCTCTCTCCTCTTCGGGTCGCGAAAACCCGACGTGTCGTGATATCGCGACACTTTTCGTTGCAAGCTCCTTTCCTCCATTTATGTCACGAAATCATGACATCTTTTCCACTTGCTTCCTTCTCTGCCAACATGTCACGAAATCGTGACAGTTTTTCCACTTGGCTTCCTTGCCTCCAACATGTCACAAATCGCGACACATTTTCTCTCCTCCCAACATGTCACGAAATCGTGATAGTTTTTCCACTTAGCTTCTTTGCCTCCAACATGTCGCGAAATCGCGACACATTTTCTCTCTCCTCCTCATGTCGTGAAATCACGACTTTTTCCACTTAGCTTCTTTCTCCAACATGTCGCGAAATCGTGACACATTTTCTCTCTCCTCTCACATGTCGCGAAATCGCGACAAAAACATGTCGCGATATCGCGACAGTTTTCTAACTTGTCTTTTTCTTTGATTTTTTGAAACTGGGCCACTTATGTCTTCTTGGAAATTTATTGTACATGTTCTGACTGACCTCTGAACTCTTGTTCACTTCATCAACAGATCTATCTATTGACTTCTGCACTCCTGTCCATTGCATCAACCGATCCTCTATCTGTGTTGACAATAATGACAATAGTTTGGCTGCACCTTACTCATCAAACAACTCCTATCCATCACCTTGCTCATCAATCAACTCCAATCCATTGCATCAACTGATCAACCTGACTGTGTTGACAACAATGACAATACTTTGGTTGCACCTTGCTCATCAATTTTTATCAATAATTTGCAAGAACAAATATCTTATGAGCTATCAACTGCTACTTTAACTACCTTCGATCAAGATATAGATTTAGCTCGAAGAGTAGAATATGCCCTCATTAGGAGAGGCCAACTTAGGAAGAAGGATGATGAGAAAACCTCCAAAAATCAATATAAAAACAAACAAGTCATTGGTGACGGAGTCACTGACAGCAAAAATGTTGCTAATATCAATGCAACGAAGACAACAAAAAAATTTATATTGAAACCTCTTGATAAGCCTCCTCGAGAATTTACTAGATTGAATCAACCGTTATCAACTATTTTACCTCAATTATTCGAAAGAGGTTTGATCCAATTACCAGCTATCCGAGAACCATACCCAACTATACCCGGATACAGAGTCGACTTACACTGTGATTTCCATAGAGGACCTGGACACTCTACCAACGCTTGTAAAAGGTTGAAACATAAAATACAAGATCTAATTGATAATAATGAAATGGAGGTGCAAGCCTTCCAACCTAAACAAAATGCTCCTAATAATACTCAAAATACAATTCCCCAAAATCAAAATCAAAATGCTAATTAATCATTAGACATATTTCAACACCCTTTACCAAGACATGGTAAAGAGGTGGCCAATCAAATCGAACATCATAATGTTCCTCCTCCTACCCGATATGTAGGAACCATTAGTGGACATTTACTTAATTCGGATCCTCAAATATTTGACATGACCTTATCCCTGGTTACGACCAGGCCCCTACATAATATTCCAACTCCTGATTCTAGTGATGTAGAATCAGATACTGAAAGTGAACTAGACATTACTTCAAACCAATCGAATAGTTCTAAAAATGAATCAGATCCTATTCAACCCATCACAGATGCTATGGTTCCAGAAGAACCATTTCCTAGAAGAGTTACTACTCGACCTTCTTCTAATCAATTCCTTTCTAATGAACAAGCCATAAACACTCGACCGAGACCAGTTCAGCGTCCTCAATATAACATTGTAGGTACCATTGGAGTCGTTACCCGATGACAGGCTCAAAATTCTCAACAAGAACCAAATCAGAATGATGGATCGGTTCCATTTGTTTTGAAAAATCCCAATAAAGGGAATCATGCTTCCCATGTTCAACCTAAACCCCCTTACAATATTAATGAGCAATTATCCAATACTACAACCAAAATTTCCCTTTTGGATTTATTAAGATCTTCTCCCACCCATAGGGATGAGTTGATGCTTACATTAAGCCAAATGATGGTACCTCAAAACATTCAACCTGAAGCTATGGCCAATACTATCATTACTCGAGAGGTTGATTGTATTGATTTTCGGGATAAAGATATCCCACAACACAGTTTACATAAGGATAATCCCTTATACATTACTGCTATAATTGGATATGTAGCTATCAAACGAGTCCTGATTGATAATGGCTTATCTCTAAACATTTGCACTTTTGACTTCTCCCAAATATTTGGCTTTAGAAGTGATGAAATGAAGAAAACTAATATGATTATCAAAGCTTTCAATGACGAAACACAAGAAACGTGTGGAGTTATTACCATCCCATTGCAAGTTGGTCCTAGAACTCTAGATACCACCGTGTTTATTATACATTGCCCCGCATCGTACAATATACTCTTGGGTTGTCCTTGGATCAATGCAATGCGGGTTGTCCCATCAACTTTACACCAATGTGTTAAATTCGAATTTAAAAATCAGTTGGTCACTATCCATGGTGACCCTAGACCCTTTGATATGTGTGCTTTGGCAGAACCTGCTGGAGTGCAATTTTGCCCTGCTTTGTCATCCACACATCCTAATTCTTATTTTTCATCTAAAACTGTGAAACACACACCCATAGATTCACCTACTTCCCCTCCATTAATTTCATCCTCATATATAGATCAACAATCTTCTAAACAAATCACTCTAGAACCTCAAAAAGATCTTCAATCTACAACCAATCCTTCATGTTTTATCCCTATAAATTCAAAACCTATAGACCCATCTATTAACACTTCCACATTATCAACATCTATCATACCTTCCACATCTAAAGATATAGGGAATAATCCTTCTACATCTTATGCTCTTTTTGATGAACTTTTACCAGATTTATCCATAATCTTAATATCAGAAAAAACAAATGCTTTCATGCAAGATTCAATTCTTTTAAATAACTTACCGCCATCTCCTCGTACTTTGGGCCTCCCATAACCTATGGGAAGTACTTACCAAGTCGGGAGTTGTGCCTTCATTTATAAAGGATATGAGCGGGGAAGAATCCCTCGGAATATCAAAACTCATCATGAGGGATACGCTCGGTGTTATTTTACCAATGAATATATTAAAGCTAAACCCATAATGCTTAAAATGGGATATAAAGGGAAAGGCTTGGGACCTTTCCAAAATGGCATGAAAGAACCTTTCGAGGTAGAACCGTGGCCTGCCCGTTGTGGTGTGGGCCTATTTCCTAGTAAGGGTCAACCCTTTCCTTTTGAAGATGATGATCAACTCATATGTTATCAAGATTATTTGGATAGGCATGTTGATTTGCCTCTAAAAAATTAGTCGTTTACATGTAACATGCTATCCATAGCTTACCCTGAAATGATTGCTAACCCCGATGAAGAGTTGGAAGGAGATATCTTCCATGATGTCTCCGTTGAAGAGATGTTACACAATGGATTTTATTTTGATGGTTCTATACCAACTATAGCCCAACTTGAGACCGCTAATCCTCAAGATGAATTATCCAAATTAACCTTACAAGAATTACAAGAATTGGGCATTTCACCTGCCCCACCTAATTTTGAAAGAGATCTACACATGGAGGTAGAAAACGTTGTTAAAATTAATATTGTAACTGAGGATAATCCTCACATAATCAATATTGGATCAGAATTAAGTCAAGAAAAACAAGAGCAATACATTGCATTCCTTAAAGAGTATGAAGATGTCTTCGCTTGGACGTATGAAGATATGCCAGGTCTAGACCCTTCTGTAGTCATGCATCATCTAGTGGTCCATCCGGATGCTAAACCTGTTAAATAAAAACTTAGAAAAATGCATCCCAAAGTGGCTCTGCTAGTCAAAGGGGAGTTAGAAAAACTCCTAAATGTTGTTTTTATACAAGCTATTGATTATGCTGAATGGATCTCAAATGTAGTTCCAGTTACCAAAAAATAAGCTACCAAAGTTAGGGTTTGCACAGATTTTAGAGATATTAACGCTGCATGCCCTAAAGATGATTTTCCTCTTCCAAACATGGATCAAATCATTGAATTTACTGTCGGGAGTGGGATGATGTCCTTAATGGATGGATTCTCCGGTTATAATCAGATCAGGATAGCTCCTGAGTATCAGGCTAAAACAACATTTACTACCCCCTGGGGTACCTTTTATTGGAAAGTGATGCCATTTGGCTTAAAGAACGCAGGTGCAACATATCAACGAGCTATGAATTATATTTTTCATGATATGATGCATGATATCCTACATGATTATGTAGATGATATTATAGCCCGCTCTATTAATGAAGACAATCATTTAGATGATTTGAGAAAAGTTTTTAATCGATTACAAGAATATCTTATTCGATTAAATCCAACAAAATGCATATTCGGAGTTAAGTCCGGTAAACTATTAGGGGTTTTAGTTTCTTTATGTGGTATCAAAATCGACCCTCTCAAGATTGCGGCCATCACTGATATGCCCGCACCTACTAATATATCTGAATTACGAAGTTTACAAGGTAAGCTTCAAGCCATCCGTCGCTTCATCGATAAGTTGGCGGAAAAAACTAGTCCCTTTCTTAAAATCCTTAAGAAGGATGTCCCTTTTAATTGGGACGATGAATGTAGAGAAGCTTTTGAACTTCTCAAACAATATCTCCTTAATCCACCTATGCTTTCACTGCCTAAACCTGATCGCCCATTTCTCCTATATATTTTAGTTTTAGATTCTGCCTTAGGAGCTATGTTAGCTCAGCTTGATGATGAAAAGAGAGAACGGGCTAATTATTATATTAGCCGAACCTTCATCAGTTATGAAACCCGCTATACAACATTAGAAAAATTATGTCTAGCAGTCATGTTTGCTACGCAAAAATTATGACATTATATGCTTAGTCAAAAAACTTATGTCATTGCTAAATATGATCCCTTAAGGTATCTCATGAGTCGACCGTATTTATCGGGTCGCACAGCCAAGTGGGTTCTTGCTCTAAGAAAAATTGATCTCCCATTCATAGGAAAAAAGTCTGTTAAGGGTCAAATCATAGTAGATCAATTAGTTGTTGCACCCTTAGAGTCTACCCATCCCCTCATCATTGAGTTTCCTGATGAATGCCTTCAATTAGAGGCAGACCATACTGAACAATGGTCCTTATACTTTGATGGAGCCCGATGTATGAGTGGGACTAGTGCAGGTATTATTTTAATATCCCTGCAAAAACATCTTATTCCTCTGTCCTTCAAATTAACATTTGCTTGCACCAACAATACTGCTAAATATGAAGCTCTAATCCTTGGATTACGAGCTGCCTTAGCACTAAAAACTAAACATTTATTAGTTTTTGGTGATTCTCAACTGGTTATAAACCAAATTAATGAAGTTTATCAGACTAGAGATGATAAAATACGCCCATATAAAGCCTATGTTTTACAATTAATGTCTCTCTTTGATCAAGTTACCTTGGAAGCTATTCCTAGAACTTCTAACCATGCAGCTGATGCTATGTCCACAACTGCATCTCTCCTGCCCTTGGAGTTAGATGACGAATATGCCACTATCATTATTTGTCGACTCCAGGAACCTGCTTCCAATAAGTCATGCTTAGAGCCTTTGGATGTGTTTCTAATCAATGAAACTACTCTTGAACCTTGGTATACAGATATATTTGATTTTCTTCAAAATGGGACTTTCCCTGCCAATTCTAATAGAAACCAGCGTCGGTTATTACGTAGACGAGCAAGTCGATTTGTAATAATTGGCAATACTTTATATAGGAGATCTTTTGAAGGTATCCTATTAAGATGTTTGAATTTAGAAGAATCCAAATCAGCCTTGAGTGAAGCCCACGATGGATCTTATGGAGGACACTTTAGTGGTAGTGTCATTGCTAAAAATCTCCTTTGGATAGGATACTTTTGGCCTACCATGGAAAAGGATGCACATGATTATGTGCGCCATTGCAACAAGTGCCAGAAACATGCTGACCTTGTCCATGCGCCTGCACAAGAACTACAGGCTATTTCATCTCCTTGGCCCTTTTCAAAATGGGGTTTAGATATTATTGGCAAAATCAATCCTGTGTCATCTGATGGACACAAATTCATCATAACCACCACTAAGTATTTCATGAAGTGGGTTGAAGCTATGCCTTTAGCTTCCTACACTGGCACCCAAGTCTCTAAATTTATTTTTAATCAAATCATTTGTAGATTCGAAATTCTTGCAAATCTCATCTCTGACAATGGAACTTGTTTCAAAAATAAAGATGTTAAAAAATTATGCCAAAAATATAAGATTCAACATCGCTGGTCCACTCCCTATTATCCTCAGGGTAATGGTCAAGCAGAAGCATCTAACAAAACCTTAATCAAATTCTCAAAATATTGGTCAATAGAACTGGTCATGACTGGCACATTCAGTTATATCCAGCCTTGTGGGCCTATCAAAATAGTGTTTGAACCCCCACGAGAACTTCACCATTTGTTTTGGTCTATGGTGCTGAAGCCGTTTTTCCCTTTGAATTAGAAGTTCCTTATTTGGCTCTACTACTTCAAGATATCGAAGTAGGAGATGAATATCGAGCTGGCAGACTCAGTCAGTTGGAACTCCTAGATGAAAAATGCATCAATGCTTTGGAGCATCTCCGTGCCTACCAAAACAAGATTAAAAGATCATATGCTAAAAAAGTTCGTCATTGATCCTTTGAGATCGACGACCTTGTTTTAAAATAAAATCAAAAAAATACTAATGCAACTAAGGACCTTAAAGGTAAATTTGAGCCCAACTGGCTTGGACCATACATTATCACTTGCTAAATTTGAATCAGGAGCATACAAATTATCTACCTTAGATGGTAAAGAACTTAAAGAACCCATGAACATTTTGCATCTTAAATGTTACTATGTATAAATTTGGTCATTTCATCCTTGTATATATCTGTTTAAAATATTTCAAAATCACTATTTTGTATTTCTTTCAATTTATAAATTCAAAAACACCAAAAACATTCATAATCATCAAAATCTTCAAAACTATTTGTTGCATTTATTTATGGTACTTGTTAATTCTTTCAAAAATAATAAAAATCAAAACAACAATATTCTTGACTCTTTCGAAACCAAAATAATATAAAGAAGAAAGAGAGAGTCAACATTCTCAAAACTTCTCAAAATGTATTTATATATATCTTCTTACAAATGTTGCAGTTATATGTTTCAAATTATTTTGGATAAATTAGCATTTATTTGGAATCCCTCACTTTCACACTCACAAAAAAAATATCTTGATTTTATCTGGCATGATTACTAATCTCTCTTATATCAAAGTCCACAAAATTCAATTAGATAAAGTTTGAGCACAGAGAATTGATCTTGTTATTTACTTAAACCAAGCACATATTTTCACAATAAAATGATTATATTTGTAATTTCCATGCTTTGCTACATAGTAGAAGTGGTTTCTTGAGCGAAAAGTTTCCCCTGCTATCCTATCATGCACATGGTCTAGAATCTTTGAGAATTGGCAAAAGGACAAGCTCACCCCTACCCGGAATAAAAATCCCTTGCTCTACAGCTAATCCGAGCAAGTATCCCTAGCACAAAAAGAAAAAGCAAAGTTCAAGAAAAAGAGAATAAGAAAAAAATGTTATTTTATATCATTACAACAATGTTCCAAGCAACAATACAAAAGAAAAACAAAAGAAAAGTAAAAGAAAGCAAAAGCAAAAGCAATAAAATCCCTTTCCCTACCCTTTGAAAAGAAAAGAAGGGTTGATGAGCTTGAATCCCTGGAATTCTCAATTATTCGAAAACTGTGAGGTAAGCCCCATAACAGGTGGTTTGTGCCCAACCTCGCTTGGCCTTGGGTAACTCCTAGCGTGGCGATATGTCCGTCACATTAGCGACCTTCTTTTGTACGAACCTATGTCTGCTTATGGATTAGCTAGCTCTTGATAATCCGACTTACATAGTAGTCTAGTATGGTTATATGCATCTACATCATGGTTAATGAACACTTATTTGGTTCATTCAAATCACTTGTATCATATTATCTTGCTCAAAACTGGTAAATGAACATAGCAATTGCACACACATTTTGTATTTGAGAGATTTTGTGTATCATTATGATAAATCAAGATTGGAAATGAATTCACATATGCACATGGGATTCCTTATAAATCTCACTGTTGTTTTTAAAGTACTTTGAAATATTTCTTGCAAATTGTTTGAAATAATTCATTTTCTTCTTCAAGTACAGTTGTTTAGTATAAAGACAACTACATGCATAATAGAAAACTCAAAATTTCTTTCAAAACCATACAATCAAAACATATATATATATATATATATATATATATATATATATATATATATATATATATATATATATATATATATATTATCGACTTTCACGACGATGGTATAGTTCTAAAACCAAATTTGGAATTTTATGCCTAGCGCAAGTCCTCATCTTCATATTTTCTGTTTCTTAATCAACTTTGCAATAAAACTATCTCTTTTTTTTGGATTTCGTGATGATGGTATAAGTCTATACCTACGTATTCTATGCCTAGCGCAAACCATTGTAACAATTTTTATTCCCCATTTATTTCAAATCAATTCATCAAAACCATATGACTTAAATCATTATGTTATACAAATTATGTTTTTCAACAAAATGCACATTATCACTATTTCATGTCATTATGTCAACCTTCAATTTTGCAATGATGGTATAATTCCTAGGGAATTATCTAAAAAATTTATCACACTTAGGAATTTATGCCTAGAAAAAATCATGTTAACATTATTTCATGCATATTATTTTTATGAAAATCTGAAAACAAACCATCATCATCATCATTTGCACCATTGCACCAAAGTCTTAAGATAGTCTCTTAAGCACTTTTTTACTTTTTAACAATATTTCTATACTGGGATTAGCTTGACGACCGAGTGAGCGACGACTCCATGAAATGGTCTATAATAGCGACAATGTCCTTTGAAATTATTGTTAAAAGTCTCTTTTTATTTTTTATCACATTACATCACAAACAACCAATTGTTACATCAGATTATTTCATTTAAAATCTTACAGCATGACATCAAAATTATAATATTTCCAACGACATAATTACATGAATCCTCAATCCAGTCATCAAATCAATCAATCCAAACATTAAAGCATCATACAAATACATAAGACACAAGTCATATGATCAAAAACATATCTCATCTCATATATATATCAACAGTATATATACATCATATCAAAATTGGATTGGTATGCCACAATCTGTACCTCGGCATACTCAATCCTCTATCAAAAAATAATAAATGCTATCATATCAATCTATACAATGTAGTGTAGTAGTCTAGCCTCGAGAGCCCCTCGAGTTCTCAGCCTCATCTCCTCCCCCGCCCTGAGGTGGACGAGGTGGACCCATCGCAGTATGAGTGGTACTACGAGTCCTAGTTGTCGATCGGGACGAAGTCTTGGATGACCCGATCCTGATTGGCTCTGTAATGTTAGCCAAAAGTGGTAATCTATCCTCCTTTGCCACCATATGATAGTATAATGTCTGATAGAAAGTGATTTGGGCAATAGCCCGTGCCAGCTCCTGAGTGCTCGCCCCTCCGCCCCATGCTCTGAGGCATGCAATCTCATCTCTAAGCTGTGTCACCTTAGCTTGATGTCGTGTAGCCTCCTCCTGTAGGGTCTGCACCTATGCTTGGAGATGGATTGTCTCTGCTCAGAGAGTCATTGTCTCGCTACTCTACCTAGTGTCAACACCCTTTCCCTTGTCGGGCGATGGTGGCCTCTATCTCTATGGAGAAGAGGGTCTCTCCTCCATCATCTCCCACTGTCGCAGCCTCTCCTGTGCTTGTGGCCTCCTCTGCTCTCTCCCGTCATAACCCTGGGCCACCTCAATAGCTTCCTGGCACCGCCTCCCTATTTGATGCACAACTACATGAATCGGACCCTGAGCACTCGTCATTCGAGGAGGGCAGATGCCTGCGTACCAGGCATCATAGCCATCGGCTACCCCTACGTCGTCCCCATCCACTGGCTGAATGGGGGCATCGTTCGATTCCTAATTCTAGAAGCACTGCATATCTGGATCCCCGCTCATTGTGGTGTTATCCTTGACAGTTCAAGAAAACTCGTAATCCCTGAGAGATGGGATCCCCTTCTATAGACCGAACTGTTGCAAAACTCGGTTGTAGCGGTGGAGCTCCACCTCTCCCCTCTCCATCCTCAACCAACAAACTTGCCTGATGTGAGCTAGCTCTTGTCCATCCTCGGCCCACCCTGGGTGCTCTTACCATGGCCTCTAGGTGATCTGGTCTGGGACAAGGTCATCCAACAGTCTTCAGGACATCTGTAGATCAATCTGTCGTTGTGACCCTCTTCGAAGCCACCAATAGAAAACACGAGGCCTCTCCCCATCAATCCCTGTCAGAGGAACCCCTATCGGCCTTCGCACTGCAATGTGCTCCCAGCACCAAACCTGTAGGAACGATGTCATAACTAGACATCGGTCGCCTTTGTACATGACCCCATGTAGGATCTTATACAGTCGGCATAGCACAAAGCTTCCCCAAGCAAACCTGTAACCATGATCCCACATGTCGCAGATCACATCTGCTAGCATCCATGGTACCTTGCACCCGCTCTGGTGGCATAGCAAAAGTCCACCGACCACTCTAGCCAAAACCTGTGTGAGTCTAGATGCCCCAGGCATCTGACGTAGCGCCTCGATGTTAACTCCGCCCTTCTCCAGGGCGAAGCTCGGGTCACCACACAACCGCATCATAGCATGGCCCTGATTGGCCACAGGAGTGATCAACCATTCTTGTATGGGGATTCTCAGAATCCTCCATACATCCTCCAAAGTGGGAGTCATATCCCCTGTAGGTAGCCGAAAATAAGAAGAACTCGGATACCACCTCTCTGTCAGGGCTGTCAGTAGCCCCATGTCTGTAGACACTTGTGGCATTTCTGCCACATGCTGTAAGCTGACCTGTGCCAGCTGATCCCGCTCTGCCTATGTTAGAGCGGCCAAGTCATCTCTCAACCCATCGTATTTCCATTCCCTGCTCTTTAGCAATCCTCTCTGCAACATAAACAACAAAACAACAAACAATCATTAATAAAAAATCATTAATTAAAAATGCAAGTTAAAATAAATTCCATTTTAACAAATGATGATATCGTCCACTATTGGACGATATCATCCCAAATTTGAGCATAATCATCTCCGATTTTGCAAGCCGAAATCGTCCCTAATTTGATGAAATTGTCCCCCTTTTGTCAATTTTGCCCTTAGACGAAATCGGCGAACTTGAGACGATTTTGTTGAAATCGGGACGATTTCATCCCGACGACGTCGACAGCCCAAAAATGGTCGTGATGCTCAAAAAATCATTTAAAATTCACCTAAAAAGCATGTAAATTCAAATTCAAGCATTCTAAGTTAAGTCTAGACTCTTACCCGTAGCCCGCGTCGGACCTCTATCGATCTGTGTGCCGTCTCCACCATTTTTGCTTGCAGAACTCTAAAAACCAGAAAAATGAACAGTAAAAATGAATGAGGGTTTTACCCTATTTTTCTTAATTTTATTCAAAAATAATTAAAAACATTTTTTAAATTTTTGCTTTTTCGCGTTTTTACCTCAAATGTTCGATTTGGGTAAAAACACGGAGGGGGCACCATAGTAAGCTGTCGTACGATTCGACCAAGAATCGTCGCCTAAAAATGGGAATAATTTTTGCTTTCTTGTAGATCGAGAAGAACTCATCTTTAACGCATTTTCTTCGGAAAATTCGCTAAAGAGGGGGCAAAATGTAGCACCCTAAAATTGACACAGTAAAACCTTAATAATTACATTCACTCTAGTAAATAATTCAAATTCAAATTTTAACCTCCCAAACCGTCCGTTAACCACCGTGTAATCCATTTCCTCCTTTCCCGCACCATTTTTAGAGGTTTTTTTGACCATTTGACGATATCGTCGTCGATCAGACGATATCACCCCAAATTTAACGATTTCGTTTGGGCTAGGACGTCCAGACGATCTTGTCCCTAAACTGATTTTGCATAATTAGCTTTTGTTCCAACGGGTCTCTAATCCGGGCAGAAGCGTGTTTGTGCCGTTAGAGACCCTCCCCCGTTGGAGATCTCCCAAATAGGGATGATCTCCAACCTCCTAACCTCCCTCCTAAGCCTATTTAATCCTAAGCCCTTCCCTTAGCACCCCCCTGGCTGAAATCCTCTATAAATTGACTTCACACACATTAAAACATCCTAAATTGATATTTGCATTAGTTCTATACCAATTTTGTTGCAGGTACCATAGTGTTTTTCAGCCGGAGCAAGCTTACATCATTGTAGACGATCCTGTTCAGATTGGAGGCGATCTTGTCGAATCAAAGATGATTTTGTACCAATGCGAGACGATTTCGATTGCAGTCAACATTGAGGCAATCAGTGCCTAAAATTTGCATTTCTTCATCTTTCAATCTGTTGTTTTATGCTGTAATTAGCTAGTTTATTTGATATTTTATGCTATCTTGTATTTTGGAGTTCACCCATCTAGATCAAATACATAATTAAGCCATAATTATTATTAAATTAGCATAATGCATTCATGTTTCTATTTTTAAGTTTTAGTTTGATATTATTACTGTCATTTTACATTGTTTCCCTCTGTTAGCATTGTTGTATTTTTTGTGTTTTGCACCTATTTATCTGTTTGTAGGTCTCTGATGAGTTCGTCTGACGAATTCATCATATCTCAGACGATCTTGTCTGATCTCAGATGATCTTGTCAAATCAGGGGTGATCCTGACTGCTTCAAGAATCAAAATCTTCATCAGACATCCGGATCAGGTATTTTCCTTTAATATTCCTTAATTTCTCTGTTTTCTGTCTTAATTCTGTTTTCTGTATTCATTTAATCTGCATCTTCATATAGAATAGCTTAGACGCATTTTGGCCAAACCTAGGACTTGAATTCTTAAGGCTAAAAATGAACACATAAAACACATTCCCAACCTAGGCGTGGAAACTGCCATTAAATGTTTCCTGGTGAACCCACCATCCATCGAAAAATCACCATAATACACCTCCCTTGAGAGGCGAGACCTTCACAAGGCCTCTCAGTCCGAGGTACCACGCCATCATTTCCACATCCTCCTTTCGGGCATGGATCCTATAGCCTGAAGGTAAGGGTGTGAAAGATTTGGAGCGATACAGGTAAGCTTCCCCAAAGGATGTTGATGCCCATACTTCTCGATTTCTATCAATACCAGTATGCAAGTGCAGTCGATTCATAGATCTCTGCAACCCCTGCACTCCCAATCTCATCTTGGAACCCAAATCCCATTGTATCCCAAATCACCGCTCCACAAATTTATTTTCCCACTTTTTTGACTCCACAACCCATAGTCACTTCGACATTCCCTGTACTGCCAGCACCACTTCAACATCTCGCCCTACCTCCAATACTAACAATGGCTCCATTGCCACCTATTCCTAAAGTTGATGACATGCAAGCCAAAATACTACAAGAAGTTCAGTCCTTGAACTCCACAGTGCAAAACTTGTCTAATGACATGACCATTATGAAGAAGAAGCAAGCGCAACAAGAGTTTCTATCGAGAAGATCTTATCCTACACCTGCACTTACTAAAGATCAAGCGGCCCAGCAAGGAAGAGCTTCGACAAGGAATGCTGCAATAGACGAAGCCCCGAGAACTTCTGATTATATACATTGGTGCTCCACGTGTAATGACCCTCACGAAGAGAATACCTGCATGCTGCACCAACACTATGTACAAACGCTGGCGAGAAGTAGTCATGGCGGTCAAGTCAATGTCATCAGACAAATGAATCACAACCTGGTAATTGGCGAAGAAGAGCCAGTTGCAGTCCTTACCAGAGGAGGTAAAAGGTCAATAGAAGTGGATGCTACTCAAATGGCTCCCTTAAAGGTGCATGCTCATCATGAGAAAGGACAGCAACCTCCTTCGGCCCCGAACAAAGCTTGATAGCCTACACCAGGAAAAGAGAAGTCCCAACAGGCCCCTGCAAATCCATCGTAGGTGGAAACTAAGGAACAGGCTAAAGAGAAGCTCAAGCTTCCTTCACTGACCAAGTGACAAAGGGTCAAAGCTATGGAATAGTATCGCACCAGATATGAGCTGATAAAGGAACCTGAGGTGCCCAATTCCCTGGCGTACAACATTGTAAATGAGCTGAATAGGATTCCAGCCAAAATCAATCTGTACGACGCACTGCAACTACCCAAACAAGTGGACCTGTTGCAAGAATCATTGAAGATAACCAAAGCAAGAAAGGTAGCATTGCTTGCCCTAGTGCATACCCTATCCACATCCATTATGAAGAAGAATCGACCACCATCGTTCTACATGTCTCTACAGATGGAAGGGCATGTTGTACATAACTATATGATTGACTTTGGAGCTCCGACAACTGTCATGCCCAAAGTAGTGTGTGAAGAGACAGGGATGGAATACACGTGAAGCAGTCATGGCATACTCCAGTTGGATGGAACCCCCATGAAGACTGTAGGAGTGATCAAAGATATTCCTATTCGGCTACATAAGATACCTCAAATCATAGTCATACAAGAGGTGGTAGTCATTGACCTTGAGCCCTACTTCAGTATGTGCTTGTCAAGAGAATTTACAGAGAAGTAGGGCGGATATCTATCTATGGATTACTCTCATCTGGAGATTCCATTCAAAGGAAAGAAGATAAAAATTTACAACAAAAAGCCTTCTACCTTCCTCGTAGAGAAGATGTCCAAAGGAGAGAGCAGTGATCCTATGCATGCGATAGTGGAAGGGATAGAGCAGGTGGACCTAGTCGAGGAGTCTCTCGCACAGTTAAGTTGTGAAGATGAGTTTTCATTGGAAGACTTTAATGCCATGATAGAAACCGAGATGGGATGTTATGCCATCGCCAAGCCTAAGAAATACATCGAGTCAGAATATAAGGTCTTTGCCCAAGGATTATGGAAATTATTCTTCGATGGTGCTCGATGCAAAAATGGCGTCAAGGTGGGGATTCTTTTAGTATCACCTTTTGGAGAGCAGAAGGAATATTGTTACCGGTTGGTGTGGAGTTGCACCAACAATGCAGCAGAATATGAAGCATTATGCCTAGGACTCAAGAAAGTAGAAAAGTTGGGCATAAAGCATCTCCAAATCTTTGGAGATTCTGAATTGGTATGCAATCAAGTCACAAACAAGTGTGTTTCAAGGAAACACTATCTCAAGTCATATCGAAACAGGGTATGGGACTTGTTCGACCAGTTCGAATCTCTCAATCTGTAGTCTATTCCAAGAGAAAAGAACCGACATGTTGATGTTATAGCATCCATCACAACAAAGTATTCTCCAACAGAAGATATGGTGCATAAGCCTAAAGCTGTGAGGATGATTTAAAGGCCCTCTGTCCCAGACAAAGATCTACATTGGCAAGTTTTTGACAATGATGAGCAGATTGTGAATTTCATGATTTAAGAAGTAGCCACAGTTGAGAGTAGAAGCTTTGATGAAGAAGAATATGAAGGGCTAGGTCAATTAAATAATAACCACATTCCTAAGGGATTAATTACTCTTGAAAACCTCTTTGATCATAATTATCGAGCAGTTTCTCACAGGATCAAAGTTAATGCAAAGCAGTATCAAGATTTAGAACTTGAACCTAGGAAAGCAATAAAATTTGGGATAGATTACACTTCGAAAGAGATAGAGCAGATCCGATCTCTATGCAAGAAGTATCTCGACACAGTGGCTTGGTCTTATCAAGATCTAAAAGGATACAATCGACAGCTAATCCAACATACATTTGAGTTGCAGGAAGGAATCAAACCTTTTCGATAGAAGCAAAGGCTTGTCAATCCGAATATCAAAGTCTTGATGAAGGCCAAACTCCTAAAAATGCTTGAGGTGAAGATAATTTATCCTATCAATCATTCTTCTTGGGTAGCGAATATAGTCCTAGTCAGAAAGAAGAATGGAGATATAAGGTTATGCATGGACTTTCACAACCTGAACCAGGCTTCTCTCAAAGATCACTACCCTCTCCCGCAGATCGATCAGATATTGCATTCAGTGGCTGGGGCTCAACACTTCTCCCTACTCGATGGTTTCTCTGGATACAATCAAATCTAGATCAGGGATGAAGACCAGCATAAAACCACATTCACTACCAAGTGGGGAACATTTTCTTACTAGTGAATGTCATTCGGCCTTTCAAATGCGGGGGCTACTTTTCAGAGGGCAATGGATATTGCTTTTGGCAAGCTCTTGAATAAGTTTATTGTTATCTATCTAGATGACATGACCATATTCTCTCGAATAAGGGAGTATCACCCCTTACACTTATAATAGATTTTAAAAAAATGCTAAGAATTTGGCATTTCAATCAATCCGAAGAAATCCATATTCGCAGTCAGTGAAGGGAAGTTGTTGGGACATGCGATATCAAAGAAGGGTCTCATTGTAGATCCTGACAGATATGAGGCTCTAATGAAGCTCCCACTCCCAGTAGACAAGAAATGACTTCAATATTTCTTCGGCCAGATCAACTTCGTAAGGAAGTTTGTTCTAGATTTTGCCCAGGTCATCAAGTCGATGTTCGAACTTTTGAAGAAAGGTGCAGAATTCATCTGGACAAAAGAGAGAAATGAAGCATTCAAAGAAATAAAAGCCCAAATTTCTCAAGCACCGGTCTTGACTAAACCTGACTACAATCGGGACTTCATCATATATGCTATAGAAGAACCTGAGAGCTATGTTGCAGTCCTGACACAAAAGGGGGAAGATGGTGAAGAGCACCCCATCGTGTTTCTAAGCCAGGTGATAAACCCCCTTGAAGAAAAATATAATTTCATAGAAAGGCAGGTGCATGCAATAATGAAGTCTCTTCAGAAATTCAAGCAATTTATCTCCCAAAGTCAGGTTACAGTCTTTGTCATTCATCTCGATGTGCGCAATTTCATCATCCAAGGAGATTTT
Organism: Wollemia nobilis; assembly: GCA_028583015.1. Taxonomy (NCBI): domain Eukaryota; kingdom Viridiplantae; phylum Streptophyta; class Pinopsida; order Araucariales; family Araucariaceae; genus Wollemia; species Wollemia nobilis. The sequence goes on from JAQPPZ010000101.1 coordinate 1,285,619, forward strand.
GGTAGTAAAAGAGTCGGTTGGGTCAGCAAGATTCAAGAATTCGACATTGAGATCAAACCTACAAAACTAATTCATGGTTGTGCATTGTGTCAGGAACTGGCGAAGAGCGTAGCGGCCGAAGCTACAGAATCTCAGTGGGACGACTCACCAGCGAAAGGATGCTTCGCAAACCAGGAAGAAGATGAGAAATACTGGGTCAACGAAATAGTCGAATACTTCAACACCGGTAGATGTCCTTCACATCTAAATGCTTCACAGTGAAGGCATTTTAGGATGCGGTCCTCCCAATATACTTTGCACCCCGAAGGCTTATTTTTCAAAAACATTGATGGCCTCCTTCTCAGGTGCATAAAATATGATGATAAAAGGAGAATCTTGGGAGAATTCCATTCAGGGTTATCTGGAGGACACTTTATAGGAAGGACAATGGCACTAAAGATCATTAAAGTTGGTTATTATTGGCCTACACTCTTTACTGATGCCTTCGAATTTTGTTGCAAATGCGAGCAGTGTCAGAAGTTCACCGATCGAAGTAGAAATACTTCAATGCCTCTCCAACCGATACAAGTAGAGATGCCTTTTCAACAATGGGGGTTGGATTTCATACGGGTCATATCACCGAACTCTTCCACTAGGCATAAGTTCATCCTGACCGCAACTGATTACTTGACCAGATGGGTCGAAGCAATTCCCACGAAGCATGCAGATCAGGAGACTGTCATCACTTTCCTAGAGGGATTGATCACCCAGTTCGACATTCCAAAAGCAATCATCACTGACAAAGGTCTTGGCTTTGCAGACACTAAAATCAATGAATTCCTCTACAGATAAGGGATATAGCATAAAGTATCCTCCAATTACTATCCACAAGGTAATGGATTGGCAGAATCCACCAACAAGACCTTGTTGAAGGTGTTAAGAAAGCTCATAGAGATGAACAAAAGAACTTGGCATCTTCTTCTAGATTGTGCCTTGTGGGCTGATCGAATTTCTATCAAGAAGTCGATCAAGACTTCACCTTATGCCCTAGTCTACGGCAAGGAGGCCATCTTACCTACCCACATAGAGATCCTTGCATTGCAGCTGCTAGAAGAAGGATTCAATCCTTTGGAAAACATATTGGCTTAGCTGTTACATCTGGAAGAAGATCATGAGAAGGCCTACCAAAGCTTTGCTAAGCATGCTCAGGTCACCTGAGATTGGTTTAAGAAGAAATCATTTGATCGCACATTCAAAGTGGGAGATCTGGTATGGAAGTGGGACTCTTGGAAGGCCAAGCCTCAAAATCATGACAAGCTGGATGCTTTCTAGGATGGACCGTTCAAAATTGTGAAGGTAAACTCGGCCAACTCTTTCGTCCTTAAGGATGTAGATGGCCAGGTATTACCAATTTTTGTCAATGGTCTTCATCTGAAGACTTTCCATCGCTGAGGCGAAATAACTCTAAAAAAAAAAATGTATGTACTTTTGTATATAATTTTTCATTTGTGTATATTCCCTGTTTTGAGATTGCAAAAGCTAAGTATTACACTCCAAAATATCCTTCAAGGACTTTTGATGCGAAGCAGCCAATGAAAAGAGCTTCGCACCCGAAGCATTTCAAGCAGCTACTTCGGGCAGAAGTTTTGCGAAGCAGATTTCAAAAGAAGCCTAGTGAAGCATTTTCCAAAGAATACAAGCTTCGGGGAGGGCTAGCCTTCCACGAATCAAATTAGTGATGCATCAAGGGAGAATTAATTCGGGCTTGAATCATAGAATATCTACCCACACCGGAGGTTCACTGCAAAGCAGTTTTTACACCAGTATCATTTTGCCCACCCAATGGACAAGGAGCATTTAAAATGTGTCTCAGAGAATGTGCTAATAGTAGCCTTAAAAGGAGTTCAAAGTGGATGAATTTAATGCAAAGGTGGTGGAGTGCATCCCAAGACAATTCGGTTAAGATAAAATCTTGCTCTGAGGTACAAGGTGGCAGTAGGTCGCGTTCCTAATGCAAAGCATAATTATCAAAATGCATGGACCTGCATACTACATCGTCGTAGAGCCAATCAAAGGGCACGACAACCTCCTCTGTTTGAAGCATAAATTTAATTATGGTAGGTGCCATAAATTTAGGTAGTTTCCTTTTAGAGCTATAAAACACAAAGCCCTAGTAGTGAGGAGGTTATTCATCCATCAGTTCATGCAAGACTAAGAGCCTTCACTGTTACTCTGCAATTCTTCCACCCTTTGCATTGAATACCTCTGTATCAAGGACTCTACCTTCACTCATTTTCATGATGGGAAAGAAAAGCTTTAAGGAGAAGGGGAAGGAGCCTGAGGTAAAAGCCCCAAAGAAGAGCAAAGAGGAGAAAAAACATACACCTAAGAAGATCAATCTCACCCCTCGCCTAGAAAAGTAGCCGATGGAAGAAGGAGAGGACTCTGAAGAGGAATAGCTTGAAGAACCACCAATTGATGGGTGGGAGAAAATTAGAGACACAAAGCTCTCAAAGGGTGTGGCTGACCTTCGACGCACTATTGAATTTATGACAAGCAGACTCACCCCGGAGAACAAGAGAGTTGCTGCATATTATTCTCAGATTTACTGGTACTTGACCCCGCCCGCTCACCAGTGTCTCGAATTAATCTGTGCTATCGCACAAAACTACCAGCCTGCCTCCAGGCAAGTGTTGGATGCTGCGAGCCATAAGTTGTTTTCAATTTTGAAGGAATATGTGCAAGTAGCCTTCGCACAATAGAAAGGGCTGCCCAAGGGCTATTCCATTCGCAATGTCATCCTAAGCGAACAAATGGAGAGGTTCACCTCCAACAACTACATATTGAAATTTCTACGCGAGAACCTCAAAAGTGGGCTCCCTTCAGGAAAGCTGCCCCAAATGCCTCTACCCTTGGTTGATCAAGAACACTGATATTTTCTCCATCATTGCATGGGTGGCGGGCCTGTCGATAGATGCTTTGGTGCAACCTTGGTAGGTGTCTTTGGCCAAATGTATTTCAAGAGGGGAATTCTATGCCCCTGATGCTTCAATACCAAAAACCAACCCAGTTTTCTTTGATTAGGCAGAATGGGTGGCCCGAACCTTGTACACGCGGCTTACCAGCATGAAGAATTCAACCATGGACCAGTATTTTGCACTCTGCTCTTTCCTTGTTTGGTTGTTTTTCTACCATGTACATAAGAAATTCCCCCATATCGCCATTTCTTCGAGCGACAAGGATGGAAATCCTCTGCATGTGTATCAATGGACTCCCCTCCTATTTAGGATAGAGTCTTATTATTATTTTAATCAATAGTTCTTGGGACCTGCTATGCATTTGTTGAAGGGTTCTTGACCTCGGGTGCCCCTCAGTTTGAGAGACAGAGTGGTAATGGAGAAGAAGGGAGACATTTTTCAATTGACACAAGGGCTGGTGATTCACCTATTCAGCTTCATAGGGAAACCCTTCGTGCTACCAGTCTACCCCTCCGAGTACCAGTTCACGTTAGAGGTCGCTTGACAGAGTGAAGTAACAAACTCCTTGTACGACCATGGTCAGAAATGGGCGCACACTTGCGACTTCCCCTTCAAGATGAGGGTAATTGAAGTATTTGCCTTGAAGCAGAACATATTCCTGGAGGAAAATCTTGCCAATTTTTGTTTGCTCCAGATTCCTCAACAATGGCTCTATGATCCCTTGGGAGTGATGAGTGATCACCTAAAATTCAAGAATTTTCATGTCTTCCCCCACCCTAAAATTGTGGAGCAAAGAAATAATCCCAATGGGAAGGATCTAGAGTGGAATTTAGAAAGGATGAGGACATTGTCTCCCTGGCATGAATTTTACCCTATGGAGGTCGAGTTTTACCCTGACCAGCATCCCTTCCTGACTCTAGACTCCACATTTTGGAGAAAGGCAAAAGATGATTTGAAGGAATAATTAAAGAATTGGGGTGAGGAACAACTAAGGGAGTGGTGGATAATGAGATTCCATCACCAAAATATGAATTCCTATGGACTCTTGGCAATGGATAAGGACTTCACAGTTGTTTATGAAGCCAATTTTGGGACTTGGAAGCCCATATCCTTCGCCAACTTTGTTCCTCCAGCTACCCCAAGATCGGGTGAAAGCCCAAAAGGAATTGATGATGCCTCAAAGCAGGAAGAAGAGGAAGAAGCTGAAGCCACACCAGAGGCACTACCACAAGGACCGTCGAAAAGCCATGACACAAGTGTCGAAGAGTCAGAGCAACGATTGGAGAGGAATAAAATAAAGAGGCAAGAGAAAATTCAAGTGCCTCCGAGCCACCCAAAGCGACCCCGCATGAAGCTCCCAAGTGCTCCTATCAGACAACCTGCATCAGGCCCAACAAAAGAAAATATTGAATATGTGGTACCACCAAGTTCCGAGACAGTCCCAGGCATAGACATCATTGATGTGGAGGAACTCCTCCAACCAGAAGGGGACCCTGAAGTAGAGATCGTGGAGTTTGGAAGTGCCAAAGTCCAAAAGGAGCAGGAGCTGATTACATAAGAGGTCACCATGACCACTCTGCCAGGAGGGCATGTAGGTACACACTCTCCACTCTTTTCCTTGGTCTCTCACAGGTCCACTATGGTCACGGCAGAAGGTTCCCAGTAGTCTCTCCCTCCCTTGCAAATTCAATCACCTCTTCGTGCATTGCCCCTTGTCATCTCGAATCTGCCCCATGATCCCGTTAGCCCCACTCCACTCAAGTCATCAGGCCAAGACAAGTCTGTTGACACTACTTCACCCACTCATGCCACCATTCCCTCAGTTCCTAGGCAAGGTGAAGATAGTACCCACCACCAAACCCCGTATCCCATTCCCCTGTCATACATGGTGCTATCCCACTTGCTGAAGCTCTGATTACACCTGTCACTGAACCTTCTGGTGAGGCATCCACCATTCATTATTTGTATTTGTTTACCCCTTCAGCTGGAGATCCAGCCTTATTTGAATCAGAGTTGTCCATGATAAAGGAATGCCCTCTAGCTGAAAAGTTACTCCAAGCCTGGAAAAACATAGAGAAAATGTTGAAGGAGGCAAGGAATAAGAGAGGGCACTCTCTGGCCCAAGTTGAAAAATGTGCTATCTTTTATTTGAAGTCTGGGAATTTGCATAAGGTAAAAAAGATCCCCAAGGTCTAAAAGCCCCTAGATGAAATGACTCTAGCGGACTACGACTACCAAGATAAATCCAAGGACCTGGAGCATTTGAATGTTGATAATGAATCTGAATCCATGCACGTCAAGATCAAAACTTTTTGAGCACATGCAAACATCACCAGTCAATGCAGGTTTGAAGCTAAGAGTGCCAATATCAAGTTGGAAGAAGAGCTAGCTAGGACCCGTTCCAAGTTAGTGGATGTTGAGGAGCAGTGTAAGCTGATGAAAAAAGAAGCACATGCCCTGAAACAGTAAATACTACAACTATAGTGTACAGCTGAGCACAAAGCATAGAGATAGGCCAAAAATGATCTGAAGGCCAAGGAACTTGAAAACAAAATCTTACATACGTAGCAGTAATTATTTGAAAAAGTAAACTTGGAGTTTTTTGACAGAGGCAAGATCAAAGAAATCCGCTCACACTTGCTAAAAAAATTCAGATCCTGGGCCTCTAGTGCCCTATCAATTTTAACCTACATCACTGAAGCACAACGTGCCACTGCCGAAGGAGGGCCAATCATAGATGAGGTCACTCAGAAATCTAGAGACCGACTCAAATTAGCCTTTGATGTCCAAAACACTAAATATCAGGACTTGCAGATCGCTGCAATGAGTCGAACAGCTAGGGATTTGTCTACAGCTCAAGCTACATTTCGTGCCTTCTTCTCCAAGGTGAGGAAAGCACAGAAGGCGAAGGACCTCCTGGATGTGTTTGAGAATGAGCAACGCGCATTGCTAGGCTATTTTTAGGATCTCTCTTCCTTAGGTTTCTTGAGCTTCATGGATGATGATGGGAATCTTCTAACCAAGGAAGATCTTAACCCGGCATGGCTTCATTTTAAAGGCGATGTTTCAAAGATAGACAAATTGGCAGAGCCAATAACAGAAAGGTAGATCACAGATTTCATTCTGAGATACTCCAAGATTGCAGCCAACCTGAATGATCTGTACACCAGAGCCAAACATGTTGATATCGGGCAAATTGATCAGTTCTATGTTTTGGTTAAGGCATTGCAAGATCAAGAGCCTTTCTCAAAGGGTGCCTGGGCTCATGTCCGCCGAACCATGAAGTGCATCTGTGATCACCTTGCCCCATCGTCGTCATAGGAAGTCACACCAGAGGAAGCAGAAGAAGAAGAAGAACAAGCTGTCGAAGTGCCCCAGGAGATAGAAAAGGGAGAAGGGTCTGGAGGTAACTTTGGCCCAATAGATCAAGGCTGAAGGTTCTCCCACCGAGATGAGCTCGTTGCCCCGTGAGCCACCAAGAATGTTGATAATTTTGTCACATTGCACAATGGGGTAGAAGAATCAAATTTTTGTAAAGTATGTCTTTCAATTTCATGAATTTGTTCCCTTGTTTTTTTAGAAACAACATTTTGAAGCATTGCAGCAATTTTGGTTTTCCCTGCCACCCCCTTGTACATAAAATGAAGATGAAAGAGCTTCACTACTGAACAAGCTAAGGAAGATGGCTTCGCCAAAAGAAATCACTAAGGATGAAAACTACTTCAAGCCCAAAGTTCTTCAAACAGCTACTTCGGGCAAAAATCTTACGAAGCGGTGTTGTTGAAGAAAGAATACAAGGGAAGAAGAATAAAACTACTTCAGGCCCGAAGCACTTCAAAAGGCTACTTCAGGCAAGAAACTTGAGAAGTTGTATTTGAAGGAGAGCAACGTTGAAAATACTTCACAAAAAAACCATTGAAGCACCCACTTCGGGCCTCCCTGCTAGCAAACCATTTCTACTTTGCCGAAAGTCATTGCGAAGCATCTGCTTTGGCAAATCCTCATATGAAGTACTTTCACCTGAAGTGGAAGCATTCAAAGCATTTTTGAAGGCAAGAATGCGCTTCAGCCAAAATCCTCCCGAACCACAATTTTGAAAGAAGATCGCGACGAAGCATTTTGATGATACACCAGCTAAGCAATTTTGGCACGTCTCTCCAGCGAAGCAGCGAGAAGTGAAGAGCCCATCTTGCAGAGGAAATCTGCTTTGGCCCTCATCGCCCTCGAAGCTGTTTTGCGAAGCTCCACTATGCGAAGTGCAAATCAAGGAGGATCTTCTTTGGCTCAAATCCATTGTGAAGTGAAGTTATGAATGAAGATCTAGCGAAGCGCTTCAAAGGCATGCGCTCTAATCCAGGTATTTTCCCAAGGCGATCAAGTGCCTCATAAATGTATTTTTACGTGCCCGATAAGCTTGCTACTCATTTTTAGCAATTGGAAATGAAGTATCAGTCCCTAAATAAGAGCTCGACGAGCATGGTGGCCACTTGAGTACTGCACCTAGAATCCAAGGACGTTCAGACGGCTCATTAAATGCATGTTTCCATGGCTGACCCGGTCACAGTTGCCAGTTTTGGTAACATAATTGAGAGCTCAGTCACGAGAGCCGTGAGGTGTCGACTTCTCAGGTTTCGAGGGTGTACCTCTCCATTTTGTGTATTAATGACTCAGAGGGTCGGGTCCTCTATAAAAACCTAGGCATTGTAATGTAAAAAGAGGGGGGAACTTTTTGCTAGAAAGCTGTTGTAACCTGCATTCCTGTGATTAATACTAAAGATCTTTGGACTCTATTTCTCTCTTGTATGATGCCTTCTGTGTTTATTTCTTTCATATTTCTTCATTTGCATACTGTAATTCTGAACCCTAGATTTAGGTATGCGATTGGGGACTAAACCCTAAAATTTTCCCAAAGGATACATAGGAGAGGAAAATGTCGTGTTGTCTTTCTTTTATGTTGCCTGTGGATAGTGTTTCTGCTATATTCACTTTTCTTAATCATCGTTACTCTAAACTCTGAATTTCGGCGAAAGGGAAAGGAGAATCCTGGAACTCGTCTAGAGGATACATAGGAGGGCTAATATTGTGTTCATTTCATTTATTCTTGGTTTTCTTTGCTATTGTTTCAAGTTATTGGTTAGTAATCGTGCTTCTGGTTCTTTCCCACCACTAAACTACTAAAATTTCTTCCTTTACTCTTTTATTTCTTTCCTGCACCCTTACTCTGTTTATCTCTTTCTTGCACCCTTATCTTAAACATCGAAGTAGTTTAGTATAGGAGCCGACATTTCTTCGAATATTGGCACGAGGGGCATCTCTTCCCTTCGGCCTTTCAATGTTGGTCCAGGTCTAGGGCGCATACACTTACCCAAATCCTTTCTTGGGCAAATTTGATGACCAATAGTGACAAATATGGTGAGCTTCACCAACAACAAATTTGGTGAGCTTTGCTAGTGGTAGATTTGGTGAGCTTTAATAGTGATAGATATGGTAAGCTTTGGCAATGGAAAATCTAGTGAGCTTCGATAGTGGTAAATACAGTGAGCTTCGGTAATGACACTATGTTTTATCTATATTCAAATTTTTACTTCTCATGTATGAGCTTCAATAATGAAAAATCTGGTGAACTCTAACAGTGGTAAACTTGATGAGCTTTGATAGTGGCATTGTGTTTTATCTATATATAAATATTTATTTTTCATGAGTGTGAGCTTTAGTAGTGGTAAATTCAATGAGCTTCGATAGCAATAAATTTGGTGAGCTCTGATAGTGACAGATCTTGTGAGCTTTGATAGTGGTAAATTTGGTGAGCTTTGGCAGTGGAAAATATGGTGATCTCTGGTAGCAACAGACCTGGTGAGCTTCAATAACGATACTATGATTTATCTATATTCAGATTTTTATTTCCTGTGAGTGTGAGCTTTGATAGTGGCAGATCTGGTGAGCTTTAACAACAATAGATCTAGTGAACTTCAACAGTGGCACTGTGTTTTATCTGCATTCTGATGTTTATTTTCTAAATAGCTATTGGAGTTTAAGGCTGGAAATGCTTGTTCTAGTGGTTTTATTGTGCAAGTTGCAAAGGTGTCCATGCATGAGGTTTCATTTTACAACTGGTATTCTTCCTATTTTAGTGTGTTGTGTAGATCTAAAACCTTAGATCTATGTTTTGCAAAGTTGTTGAAGAATGTATGAGATGGTTTATTGGTTGTACAAGTTTGGGATAAGTATTAACTACTGTAACTAGTGTAGCTTGTACCTGAATAAGCTACTGTAACTAGTGTAGTTGAATTATTGGCTGCCATAACTAGTGTATCTTGTAAGTTTGTTAATGCTATTGTAACTATTGTATTTATTCCCAAAAGACTCTAGTGTGAATGCTAGTGGTGGTTGCCTAGTGTAATGTTCTCAGAGTTAGCTCCAATAATATTTGTAATATTTTAAAAGTGGTTTTTTGGACTTTTTGTTACCTTATTGGTATATGGCTGAGGGTAACAAGTGAAGCTAATGTGTTTAGAAGGTTGGAGGTAGCTTGTAGGGTGGCTAGGTCTTGGAACGACTAGATATAGTTGGTGGAAGTTATAGGCCTAGAGGCTGGTAATAACTAGGTTAAGGCTACTTGTCTTTAGAAGGATCGATTTTAGTTTGTGTCCATTAAGGGTTGTGTAAAGAAAAATTCATAATTTATACTACAAAATTATAAATATGTCATTAAAGGAGGAATTTTGGCATTAAATTCCTATGTAATCACACATTTGTAATATGGGTCAAAGTCCAAGGATGAGGTATCAATGTGTATGTAAGGATGAGGTGCAATGTGTATGTAAATATGAGGTGTCACTTTGCATGCACATGTGAGTTGGCAGTGAAAAATGCTAGGGTTTGCCTTCTATAAGATGCAATGTAGTATTTATTTGAGATTGCTAATAAAAAAAATTGGTATGTCTGGACATCCCCCAAGGGGGTTTTTTCCCTTTTATTCTCTTGTTTTGTGTTTGCTACTCGTTGTTATGTTTAGCTCTCTTCATTTAGTATCAATGTCATGGTCATTTTTAATAGGGATGAAACAAATTTTGAAGGACCATATATGTACAAGTTATTTCAAAAGATGAATTATTTAAAGGAGCAAATGAAGATTTAGAAATTCAAATATTTTGGTAGCACTTTTAAAGAAAATCAAGAAATTGAATCCAAGCTCAAAAATCTACAAGATATAGTAGAAACTAATGGAATGGATCAAGATTCTTATGTGAAATAAAAACAATTACTTTCTAATTATCATAATGCATTGAAAATTGAGAAGTCATATTGGTTCCAAAAATCTAGGAAGAAATGGATCAAAGACGAAGATATAAATACAAAAATAATCATGCTATAGGGAAAATAATTTTTCTATTTGTCACATCAAAAATATTTTAACTCTAGATGGAAGAAATATTGAGGAAGAAGAAGATATAAGGGATGAAGCAATTAATTATTTCAAAAATATTTTATCAAATACTAGGAAATCTAAGGAGACTCAAGATAAGCCTTTGCAAAATATTCCATCAATTATCACATAAGGACAAAATAAAATCTTGATGAAGAAGGAACCTATGGGGGAAGTACATGAATTAGTTTTCTCCTTCCATCCTAACAAGGCACAAGGCCCCAATATATTTCATGGAGTTTTTTTCAAAAAAAATAGAATTTATTAGAGAGTGATATGTTACTTGTGGTTGAAGAGGCTTGAAGAAGAAAGGCTATAGTAAGTGATATCAATGTCACTTTTATTATGTTTGGTTCCTAGGAAACATGAGACAAAATATTTTGATAATTTGTGTCTAATAAGCCTTTCAAATATGATTGATAAGAGCATTTCAAAAATATTGGTAAACTGGTTAAAAGATATTCTAGATTGTATTATCTTAGATAAATAAGGTGGTTTTGTTCACTGTAAACAAATTCTTGGTGGTGCAAATTTTTGCATAGGAGGCCTTCATTCCATGAAAAAAATCAAGTATGTCTATGAAATTAGATATGAACAAGGCATATGAAAGGTTTCCTGGAGTTTTCTACTTAATATTCTTAAAAGTTTGGTTTTGATTATAATTGGAATAATTATATTAAATTGTGTTATAGCACTATGAAATATTCTATTTTGATCAATGGTTCCCCTACTAATTACTTCAAGTCATCTTATGGGATCCACCAAGGTGATCCACTAGATTCTTATCTATTTTTTATTCTCATAGAGGCATTAATATTTCTCAAGGCCAAAAATAGAAGAAAAAATCCAGGTTGCAAAAATGGTACCTTTAAATATCTTCTTCAATTTGTTGATGACATATTTCTTTTGGGACATCCCCTAGTGAGTGAGGACATGGAATTTAAATCAATATTAGCATGCTATGAGAAGGCCATTGGATAGATGGTTAATACTACAAAATCTAGATTTTTTTCACTAACACTGCCCTATATTAACATCAAATAGGGTTTAAAATTGAAAACTTTCCATCAAACTACTGGAGTATTCCTTTTTCTCATAAAGGAAATAACAAGGAGTTTTGGGTCTCTTGTTTGGATATAATGAAAGGTTATTTAACAGGTTAGAAAGGTAATTTCTTAACCATGTTAGGAAGGCTACAACTCATAAATACTACATTGCAATCCAACCCCATTTATATGATATCACTTTCAATATTGCTAGTAGGTATAACATCAAAATTTGACAAAATTGAAAAAGACTTTCTTTGAAAATGATCTGAGGAAAAATTTAGGTTTCCTCTTTATAATTTGGATAGGGTTTACAAAGGAAATAACATTCGAAAGCAATCATGTGAAAGTGTAGACTTATGAGTTTAGCTTTATGCGTTAAACTTATATGGATATTATTCAGAGATCAAGGAAAGAATTGGGTAAAAATATTACTTCAAAAATATGTAAGTTTTCTTGATGAAATAAAAATATTTAGGAAAACAACCCTACCCAAAGGATTTTCCACATGGAACTTCTTATAGATAGTTTTCAATTTATAAAGAAACATATTAGATGGTTAGTCAATGAGGGAAATTATGTAAATTTTTGGTCTAATGCTTGGTTGAAACCTTATCCTCTTATATCTAACTCAACATGGAAACCATTGGCTTTGGAATGCCTAGCTTGTAAAGGTCCAAAGATAAAATACTATATTAATATAAAAACAACTCCAAATCATGGTTTCTATCAACTACTTGGTTAAAGAAGAGGAACTCAAAAAAATTATAGATGAACTTCAAAATATGCTTTAGGATTTTTATTTACCATTTTTTTATATGAAAGGATGAGTTGGTTTGGAATCTAACAAAATATAGTGGATACTCGGTTAAGTTGGGATATGAGGATTTAGAGAAATCAAAACTTTCTATTTTCAAGGAATTTTCTTGGAAGAATGTTTGTTCATTAGAGGCTCTTTCTAAGTCCTCAAAATTTCTTTGGTTAGTAGTTCAAAGTAATATTCTTATGAGAGAGAGTCTACAAAGATGAATATAGCACGAACCTTTCATATGTGCTTTGAGTGAGAAGGATTTAGAAACATTAGAACATTTACTTTTTCACTATCCCTTTTACTCATACCATTTGGGGTTACATTTTTTAAAATATGAAATATATTGGGTAGCTCCTTCAATGTTGAAAGAGTTGATGAAATGTTGGATTAACTATTTTAAATTCAAAGCATTATGTACTCTATACAAGATTGGTTCTGTTATTATTTGTTGGAATTTATGGCTTGAAAGATATAAAAATTTTAAAAATAAATCTCAAAATCATGCCCAAGTTTGGAATCGTATTATTGCTTCTCTTGCAGAATATTTATAGATATGGTGCTCATTATTGAAGTCTCAACTGCAAAAAATAAGAGGTAGTAACAACTTGGTTACAGGATTTAAACATACATGTAAGCGGCATGTGAGATAATGGCATTAAAACAAAGGATATACTTTGATCTAGGGTAAAATAAAAATGTTCAAATAATGGGTTTATCAAAATTAATTTTGATGGTTCTTCTAAAGAAATTTTGAAAAACGCCAATGGAGGTGGTATTTTCATAATAATGAAGTCAAAATTCTCCTCACTCAAAATCATATGGAACTCCAACTAACAACTGTGCAGAGACTAGGGCACTTTTTACATGGATTAAAATTTCAATAGAAAAAAGATGGGAATATATTTCATTTGAGGGGATTTCACAAATTATCATTAATGTTATCAATAAAAATGGATATTGGGATTGGAAAAAAATAATATTATTGATGATTTTCATCATCTATTGGAGGAAATATCTCTAAAATGTTAACATATTTATAGGAAGAAAATTGAGTAGCACATAATTTAGCCAATCGTCATGTTGATCATCTTGGTAAAATTTAAATTTTAGAAGGCAACTTGTCAACAAAGATTTTTGTCTTAATCAAAATAATGTCAAGGAGTTGATTGTGTAAACATATCACTTCTAGGAAGTTGAAGAATATATTTGATAGAAAAAATAAAAATATATTTGTGATAAAGAGGTATGTTGGATATGGTTTAATTGACCTAACAACAAATGTAATATTATGGTAATTTGATGGGAGTGACCCCAATATAAGCCAAATATAACTAATATATGTGTGTGTGTGTGTGTGTGTGTGTGTGTGTGTATTTATAAATTTTATAAATACCTTGATTAAATATTTTTTATTTCACCTAATCGACATAGTATTCATATTTGCTAATATTTGTCTTATATTATAATATTGAGTTTTTAGTAAACCTCATTAATACATTTTTAGATTTTTAATATAAAGAAAAGATAACTAAGAAATAAATTTAAGGAAAAAGACTAGATTACTTATAATAAATTCAAACATCTTGATAAGGATATACCTTTTTTTCCTCAAAAAAATATGTAACTTTCATTTCAAAGTTTGAAAAAAATTACAATGAGATGGGTATTATATATCGTCATATAATCCTTATTAAATGATACATTTATGATAATAATAGCTTGTTGCAAGTCTTCGGTTATTTTATAGAGTGTTAGTTTGGTACTTCAATCCTATAGCCATCAGTCATCTTTCAAATATGACCTTAATTATCCAAAGACAAAAAAAGAACATGAAAGGTATCCTAAACCACAACTTCTATCAAAAGAAAAAAGTATCAAAATGGTACAGATTGTGGTGGAATCATAGTCCCATACACTACTCCTTCCTTTAACCAAGTACCAATTGGAATATCCAAGGCAACTTTTGATAGATCATCCGCTTCCTCATTTAGTTCTTTGTAATATGTTTATAATATATCTATGTAAATGATGCTTCTAGTAATTTCACTTGCTCATAAGAAGACCTAAGTATCAAATTTTTAATCCTTACTAAACCTGAAGCCCAATCCACCACCAATTTTGAGTCACCAAGTACTTGAAGTTTTGTTATTTCCTATTCCATTGTCATTCTTAACCAAAATATCAAAGCCTTCTACTCTACCATATTATCGATATCTTATTAAAGACCTACTTTGAAAGTGAATTTATGGATTTCATCTTGATATATTACTCCTCCTAGCCTACATCTATCTAGATTTTCTTGACAAGCTCCATAAAAAAAATCCCAAGACTTTTTAATATCCACTATTAAACTTCCAACCTGTCTTACAACCTTTAATTTTGGGGCTTTTCTTATACCTTCATAAGTATATTAGATCTATGCCTAAACTTGTATAGGTAGAATTTACTTGCTCTTGAGCAACATAAAATTTCATGCCAACCACATACCCCATGCCACTATTAATGGAATGCACCTATATTCCTTTAAACTTTTGTCTTTGAACCATTGTTGAATATTATCCAATAAATTCCTTGATGGCCACTGTCCCTTCCACTTAGTCATGGATAGAATATACCTCCACAACTCTCTCAAAAAATAATAGTAAAGTAGTAGGTGATCTATTTTTTCTTCTTCCCTTTTATACAAATTGCATAGACTTGGACCCTACATCCCATGTTAATGCATTCTTAGGTGAAGCTAACCAAGAAAATATTCTTATTTTCAAGGGTGCTTTCACCTTCTAAATCATGCTCCACCCCATAAGAACCTCCTCATTATTATCTTCAAGAATTGCCTTGTATCCTTCTTTAGCTATAAATTATCCACTAGTTGGGTTGTTTGACCTGTTGGAAATTTTGAGTACATTGGTTGTCATTTATGTCAAAGTATTGATAGCATAGGTTGATGTCATTGGTTGCCACTGGTGCCAAATAAGGCAAGGTTCATCCCAATACAAGGAATTGGTAAAAAGAAAAGGTTATAATATTTATTTTTTAAATATTATACACAACAGGACAAAAGTTTGAAAGTTCAAAGGCAAAGGCATAGTTTGAAATAAAGGCCATGGTTTAAAATAAAAGAGATGATATTATAATATTTTTAAATATTATAATACTTGGGCCAAAAGGTTTTATTTGAAGAAAGAAAAATAATTTGACGACAAGTTTATTTGTGCAAAGTACAAAGGTATTTGGGCCTAAAGGTGTTATTTCAAAAAAATTAAATTAAATTATAATCTTTTAAATCAAAGTTTAAATATTATAATAAAATAAATTTAAAATTTTATAAGGCGCCATTGACTTTACCCATCGACGTTTGAAACATTTTGAAATGCATATTTAAGAGGACCATATATCTCATTTGTGCTAAGGTTGGATGTAAGCGAAAATCGATTCATTCGAAGGGGAGCAGAGGAACGTAAAGCATTTCATTCGATTCGTGGAGAAGGAAATAAAGGTGGTTGTGTTGTGCATTATATTACAAGCTAGTGATTAAGGTATAAAAGTGGCTTGATAATTTTATTGTTATTCTTGCATTGTGAAAAAGAAATATGAGAGGTTTTTGTTGAATTATTAATGCCCTATATTTTGAGAACAAGAGAAGAGTGATTAAACATAAATTTTAGATTTCATTGAGCATATCTTTTTGAGAAGAAAATTTATGTGGAGGTTTTGAGAAAGTATCTTGCAATCTAACCCTTGAAGTGGCACTAGAAAAATCAGTTGTCTGTGAGACAATTTTTGAAGACATATCTCCATCAGAGCAAAATAAGAGGTATGGGCACATCATTATTTGGTTAAGATGTTTGGTTGAGTAAATATTTTTGGAACATAAGGTGGAGATAAAAGGATTTTTTGATAAGCATTGTTGAAAATATTTGAGTTAGGGTTTGAGACCTACATTGTGCATCTTTGTTGAAAGAAATTGGAAACACTTGCATTAGAGTTTGAGAACAAGTGTGTTTCCATTGTTTGAAGAGATTGAGAAATTTGTGCATTAGTATGTTTGATGCTTGAGAACAAATTTGCAAGAAATATAGATTAATTTTGTGAAGCAAGTTATACATTACTTTGATTTGATTTGAAGGGGATTTTTCAAGAGAGAGAGATTGGATTAGTTGAATGCAAGATTTGTGAATGTGAAGAACATATTGAGTTTTTGATAGAGCATATCATTCTCTATATGTTCCAAAGGTTAAACGAATTCTAAGTAGAATTTGTTTGTGAATAGAAAGCTTTTCTAAAAAAGTTTTAAGTTGTATTTTATATGTAAGATTTGGAAATATTTGAGCAGGTTCCTAGAGCATAATTGAGTAGAGACTGTGAGTAGGTTTGAGATAGAATTTTGAGCATATTTGAGGTAGACTTATGAGCAGATTTAGAAATATTTGAGCAGGTTCTTAGAGCAGAATTGAGCAGATATTGTGAGAAGGTTTGAGGTAGACTTTTGAGCATATTTGAGGTAGACTTATGAGCAGGTTAGAGGCAGACTTCTGAGTAGGTTAGAGGTAAAATTTTGAGCAGATTTTAGGTAGACTTGTGAGCAGATTTGAGGTAAACTTATGAGCAGGTTAGAGGCAGGCTTGTGAGCAGGTTAGAGGTAGACTTGTGAGTAGGTTAAAGGTAGAATTGTGAGCAAGTTTAAAGCAGTATTGTGATCAAATTTAAGTAGAGCATAGGGGATAGCATTCTCCTTTGTAAAGGGATCCATAAATAATAGTAGAGGGGATATATTTATCCTATGTAAAGAGATGCACAAACCAGAGCAGAGGGGATAGAGTTCTATGGAAAGATATCCATAAACTAAAGCAGAAGGGATAGAGTTATCTTGTGGAAAGAGATCCACAAACTAGAGTAGTGGGGACAAAGGTCTCCTATGGATAGATATCCACAAACTTAAGAATAGGAGATTGATGTATCCTTTAGATAGAGGTCCATAAGAATTATAATAGGGATTTGATTCCCAAAATATTTACTGAGAAAATTTATAAGGAATATTTTCTCTATGGAAATAACCCACATTGGGTGAACCATGTTAAATCATGTCTCTCATGTGTGTGATGATGTGTGCATTGTTTACTACTTTGATATTATTGTTGTTATCATTTGGGTTGAAATGTAAAAAAAAATATCTTATTTTTTTCACCCTCCCTCTTAGTATAAGTGTATGTTCTTCAATTGGTGTCAGAGTGGGTTCCTTCATGAAAAGCCTAACAGTTTGAAGGAATATCTCACAAGAACATACATGACTTCAGAAAATGGAGAAGAAGCCATGATCGACATAAAAGAGGAATTTATTGTTGCTCTTAGAAACTTGAAAAATGTTAGAAGGAAGAATTCAAGTTTGAAGGATCAAATCCAAGAGGATGAGGAAGCAAATATGGTACTTCTACAAAACCTCATAGATCTCAAGGTAAAATTTGAAGAGAGAAGGAAAATTGAACAGGATATGGCAGAACAGTTAAAGGAAAAAGAGTTAGAATGTGAAAGTTTGGAATCTAAAATTGTCTTCTAAGAAAGGAAGTTGAAAAGACTAAGGATAAGGTACATCAAGATATAAAGTTAGGGAAAGAGAAAGCGAAATCAATCTCCCAAGGAAAAAATATATAAAAATAAGAAGAGCCCATGACTTATGCTAATGCATTGAAACGCAAAAGCATCAAGAAGGAATAAAACAGAGATGATTCATGGATAAAATTCAATTACAAGAACAACAAAGGAAGAAGCATGCAACCATATTATTCAAGGCAATCTAGCAAGTTACAAAATTTCTTCCATGACTATTGTTTTTCATGTAATAAATATGGTCATAAAGTTGTACATTGCACTATTTATGTGAGAGATAACGTTGATAAGAATTTCAATTCTTTTGCATCTCTTATGAATAAAAATATCATGTTACAAAAGCAATAACTTTGGGCATAAGGCCAAATGGTGTAAAATAGTATTTCCTTAAGTAAGCAAAAATAATGAGGATCAGAAGGTTCAAAAGAATACAACCTCAACAATTTGGAAAGAGATAAAAGAGCAAGAAAATGTGAAGTCAATATTGGTACAAATAGCTCTTCATGAACAAGATAAGATAAAATAGTGGTTTTTTTATAGTGGTTGTTCAATTCATATGACAGGGGACTAGAGTAAATTTCTTGTACTTAAAGAAATCAATGGAGGATCAGTAAAATTTGGTGATAATGGTTCAACAAAAATATATGGGAAAGGGACTTTAAGTTTAGATAATGGGAAATCAAAGACAGAAAATGTATTTTATGTTAAGGAATTAAGGCATAATTTACTAAGTGTAAGTCAACTTTGTGATCAGGGGCACACGATCACTTTTCATCCAAATAAATGTGAAATTAGAAAATCCAAAATAGGAAAGCTTATTGCAGATACCAGTAGAACTATAAACAATATCTACATGCTAAGTGAAATTAAGGGAAAAAAATGTTTCTTATCATAAGAAGATGAGAGTTGGTTGTGGCATAGAAGAATGGGTCATCTAAACTTTGACAACATAGTGAAGATAAGCAACAAACAAGCAGTCAGAGATTTTCCCAAGATAAAAAGGCCACATAGCACAATATGTGCACAATGTCAGCATGGAAAGCAAAAAATAACAAGTTTCAAGTCGAAAGAATTTACTTCATTCAGATCATTGAAACTAGTTCATACTAATTTATATGGTCCTATAAGGACAACGATTTTACAAGATGAAAGTTAAATCATGTTATTTCAAAATAGATGATTTCTCTAGAATGACTTGAGTATCTTTCTTGAAATAAAATTCAAAAGCCTTTGATAAGTTCAAGGTATTCAAAGAGTTAGTAGAAAATGAAATAGGTAAAAGGATAAAGTGTCTAAGATCAGATAGAGGAGGAAAATTTACTTAAGGTGAATTCATAGAATTTTTTGAACAACATGGGATCAAAAGAGAGTATTCAGCAGCAAGAACTCCACAAAAAATGGAGTAGTTAAAAGGAAAAATATAACTATTGAGAATATGGCCAGAGCTATGCTAAATGAATCCAATATTTTAGATGGTTTTTGGAGAGAGGTAATTCATACAACAATATATATCATCAATAGATCTCATATGAGGGTAAATCATCATAAAAATCCATATGAGCTTTGGAATGGAAGACTAGCTACTGTGAAGTACTTCAAAAAATTTGAAAGCAAACGCTACATTAGATGGGAAGAGAAAAATTTGAGCAAGTTTGACTCAAGTTGTGATGAGGGTATCTTCCTTGGGTATTCCACTAAGAGCAAAACCTATAAATTCTATTTAAGAGGATATATACAATTATGGAAAGTATAAATGTGATAGTTGATGAATAGACAAGGTCAAAAGAACCAACTTAAGAAATTGTATATCAAGAAGGATAAATTTGCCAAGAAGAAATAGGTGAAGAATCAAAAGAAGAGGAAACACAAAGAACACCACCTAAGAATCCATCTAGTTATATGCAAAAGAATCATCCAAGAGATCTGATTATTGGAAATCTAGATGAAATATAAACAAGAAGAAAGATAATAGGAATAAGTGAACGTGCAAATATTTCTTTACTGTCTAAAATTCAGCCCAAGGATTTCAATAAGATAAATTTTGGGTCAAGGCAATGGATGAGGATTTGGATAAAATAGAAAAAAGTGAGACTTGGGAACTTGTCCCATGACCAAAATACAAGAATGTAATTGGCACTAAATGAATTTTCAAAAATAAGTTAAATGAATATGGTCAAGTAGTCATAATTAAAGTAATACTGGTATGCAAAGGTTATGCACAGGTTGAAGGGATTGTTTTTTATGAAACATTTTCTCCTGTTGCACGACTTGAGGTCATAAAGATATTTTTAGCTTTCTCAAGTTTCAAAAAATTCTAAGTATATCAAATGGATGTAAAATCAACTTTTCTCAATGGCATATTGGAAGAAGAGGTCTACATTGAGCAACCTGAGAGCTTCAGCATAACTGATAAGCCATATTATGTATGTAGATTAAAAAAATGCTCTTCGTGGACTAAAGCAAACTCCTAGAGCTTGGTATTCAAGGCTGGATAAGTATCTTCAGGAACAAGGTTTCAAAAAAGGAATAGTTGACAGCAATTTATACATAAAAAATAAAGGAAATGACTTACTAATCGTGGTTGTTATGTGGATGATATCATTTTTGGAGGCAATAATGATTAGATGTGTCAAAAATTTACAAAGAGTATGCAAAATGAATTTGAAATATCAATGCTTGGTGAGTTGTCCTTCTTTATTGGAATACAAATTTTATAATCAAAGAAGGGTTTAATTTTCTCACAAACCAAGTATATAAGAGAAATGTTGAAGAAATTCAAATTAGAATATTGCAAACCAGTAAGTTACAGGATGCAAGTTGAGTAAATATGATGAATCTCTTGAGGTAAATCAGACATTGTATAGATCTATTATTGGTAGCTTACTATAT
This sequence comes from Wollemia nobilis, assembly GCA_028583015.1. Lineage (NCBI taxonomy): Eukaryota > Viridiplantae > Streptophyta > Pinopsida > Araucariales > Araucariaceae > Wollemia > Wollemia nobilis. The sequence goes on from JAQPPZ010000101.1 coordinate 1,306,352, forward strand.
GTCATAACTACAAGATCAGATATAATGCAGGTAGTGGGACTAATGGCAAGATTTCAAGCAGAACAAAAAAAAATACATGTACTGGCAGTAATAAGAATTCTCAGGTTTTTAAAAGGGACTATGGATTTTGGAATTTGGTATCCCAGAGGTGACAACTTTACTCTCACAACATATACAGATGCAGATTGGGTAGGAAGTATTGATGATAGCAAAAGCACAAGTGGAGGAGCATTCTTTATTGGAGACTATTTAGTCTCTTGGTTGATAAATAAACAAGCATCGATATCCTTATCTATAGAAGAGGCAAAGTACATTGTAGCAATTGCTTGTTGTACACAAGTGTTATGGATGAATCAAACTTTAAAGGATTTTAAGATAGAGCATGATCATCCCATATCCATACTATGTGATAATACAAGTGCCATAAACATTTCAAAGAATCCAATGATGCACTCAAGGACCAAGCACATTCCGATAAAATATCATTTTCTAAGAGAACGGGTGATTAATAAGCAAGTCAAATTGGAATATGTTACTACAAAGGAATATATTGTGGACATTTTCACTAATCCTCTTCCAAAGGAAAATTTTGAGTATCTTAGAAGGAATTTGGGAGTATTCTTACTCCCACCCCAAAATTAATCACCTCAAGGAGAGGAGGTGGGAGGGGGCTAATTTAAGAGTCCTTATATTTATCCCAAAAGGAGTCCTTTTGCCATTGATTTCAAATGGGGAGATATTTGAGTAAGGGGGAGAGCACTCAATCAGGGAGAGCAGATTTGGAATTCAGTGATAGGAAAAGAAATTTTTAGAAAGGTTGCCATCAATGACAAAGGGGGAGATTGTTGGAAATTTTGAGTACATTGGTTGTCATTAGGGTTATGCATAAGGGATCGACCCCAAAATGTATGTATAAGACCACTTTTTAACTTTTTCCTTTTAATTTAGAAAGCAATGTAATGAACCAATAGCAAAATCAAAGCAGTAATCAAACCAGTGTACAAGTCATCACATAATTGAGACACCAATATAACGTGGTTCACCCAAGGTGGGCTACTCCATAGAGAAAATATTTCACTAAATTTTCTCAATCAAATCCTTTGGAAATACTTCTCAATTACAATGTTTATGGACTTCCTATCCAAAGGATAATACTTTCCCTAATCAAATATTTATGAGCCTCCTTCCCAAAGGAGATGTCCTATCCCCCAAAGAAGTATTTATGATCCTCCTACCCAAAGGAGATATCCTATACCCTAAAGCTCTGGAAATTATACTTCAGAAGATCACTACCTCTTCTACCGCTAGTAGGTGGAACTCCTTTCCACATAATATGTCATGTCCTCCTTGCTCTGGCTCTAGAGACTTATGTCCTCACTGATCACCTCCATAGCTGCTCATCAACACCTGTACTAAACATAGTCAGTCTTTTTAGCACAAGTCCTCGCAAAATCTATCATAAATCTGCACCAAACTCAGCCCTCTGGTCCAGCACAAATCTGCTCTCAAATCTCTATCAGATCTCTCCCAATATTAAGCCAAAAGCTTGAACAAATCAATCACAACTGCTCACAAGTCTTCACCAAGAAATCTATCCAAAATTTCTTCAACAAGAACCTGTCCAAATTAGTCCACAAGTTCTCCACAAGAACCTATCCAAATTTGTCCTAGCAAGATCACCAAGAACTTGCCCAAATCAGCTCAAGCAAGTTTACCAAGAAACTCGCCCAATGTGAACACACAAAGAGAATTGTTAGAGACCCAATGTGTTTCATCCAATCATATCAAATCAATCTCATAGAAGCATAAATAGAATTGTTAGAGACTCAATATGTTCTATCCTTCAACTCTTAATCTCAACTCAAATCAATCTCATAGAAGTAGTATACTTTCACAATATTTTGAACCACAACCCAAAAATTTCCAATAATGCAATATCAAGGAATAAACTCCTCCAACATAGAACCATAACTTGCTATCAAACCCTAGCCAAGTTAGTTTTCAAGAACTCAAAGCAATCTCTCTCTAAGCATCAAAAATGGGTTCAAGATATTTCCAACTTCTCTCAAATGGGAATGCTCAACTTAACCACACAACCAAGTTTATCAAGCAAAGTACAACTTGATAAAATCAAATCTCAAAGGAGCAATCCCAACTCATGTATCAAGTAAAGCATAACTTGATCAACTCAATCTCAATGGAAGCAATCTCAAAACCAAACTCTCAACAACCAAACAACTCAATTAGGGTTTCAACAACTTATAGCAATGGCATAAGCTTCTCACTCAAAAAACCTAAATCAAACTTCAAATGCTTCCATTCTCATAAACCAGAATTATAAAATAAGTCATAAACTCTTCATGATCTCATAATGCATAATCAATACTTCCACTTTCAAAAAATAAGATCCACTCCAAATAAGGAAACTTAATTTAATCCTTTTCACTCCAAACTTATTTTCAGAAAACCATCAATCAATAATAACCATGGAAGAATGTGCCCATACCTTTACTTTGATGAAGAAGAACTCAAAATCTGTCACAACACTAACTCTCAATTTACCACAAATTAGAGTTAGCAACAATGTAATAATGCACAATGATAAGAGTCCTAATAACACCTTATCACTTCAAATCATCAATAATCAAAACTCACAAATATACATATCAACAATATTCCTTTACACCTTATAACTCCTACTTAATATATCATAAAATAACTTCAACCTAAAAAATAATTACAATAGAATATCCACTCAATAACTCCAAAGGCTTTCTAACCCCAATATGACATTAAACACAATTATTCCTTAAACTCTTATAACTCCTAAAATACGTTTACTTCTAAATGCATTTGCCATATAAAAATTAAGCATCAATAATAACAATGTCAAAGCAATATTTCTATTTAACCTTATACCTCCATCCAATTACCAACAATAATTTGCCAAGTCAAATAAAATATTCCACATTATCAACAAAAGATCTACCTTGGCCAAAAATAAATTCTCCAACCTTAGGAGAAGTGTGGAGACACCAACATAAGCGTAAAAGCTCTTCCTCCTCCAAACTCATGGCCCAAGGCAACTGTTGTACCACGTGCACAATAATCTACAACCAAAAATGAAACAAGACCGACGCGAATCGATCTCGACACCTCTGCCTAGCGAGTGCCTTCGCTTCATTGCCTTCGTAGTTGGAGCACAAGTGCCCAACGAAACTCTCAAGTGCCACTCATCGTTTTACCTTCCTTTTGCTCATAAAAGACAACCAGAATTTCCTTCCTCATAGACACATGAAATCTGAATTTAACACAGACCAGATTTGTCTTCCTCACTACGCACAAAATTGGAATTTAACACAAACCATGTTTGTCTTCCTCACTGGCGCACGAAATTGAAAATTAACACTGATCAAAATGAGATTCGAAAATCACAACACAATCCAAAATTGAAGGTCACTGAGCAATATGAATTTGAAGGCAATCACGCAAATCGAAGGTTCTTAAAACCTTGGGAAATAATTCCCTTTAATAGTCTTTCATCCCATGCAAATTGGCATTGATGCTCCTTTCAAAAATTGTGTTTTTCATCCCATGCAAGTTGACCTTGGTGAGGTAAGTCTTTTACATGAGTGCCGCTAAGGGTTTAGAAACCCTTTCAATAATAATTATTAAATTAATTATTATTATTTTATTAATAATAAACTTAACTTAAAGCCTTTTCAAAGGTTTGAGTTAATTTATTTATTAATAATCAAAATGGACTTTTAAGGTTTTTTCAAGGAGCAAAACCTTTTCATTAAGCCAAGATGGTTTTAATAAAAACCCTTAATGATTCCAGATGGTTTTAAGAAAAACCTTTAACCTTGTCACCATGGTTTTAATAAAAACCCTTAAAAAAACATCATGGAACTTTCAAGATCTTTTTGGCACCAAACTCTTTTTGACATCAGCACAAATTCCTTTTGACATCAAAACAAACTCCTTTTGACATCAATGACAACTCACAAATATGAAGCTAGGCAACATACCCAAAATTGCCAATAGAAATCTAGGCATAGGTTGATGTCATTGGTTGTCATTGGTGCCAAAGGAGGCAAGGTTCATCCCAATACAAGGAATTGGTAAAAAGAAAAGGTTATAATATTTATTTTTTAAATATTATACACAACAGGATAAAAGTTTGAAATTTCAAAGGCAAAGGCATAGTTTGAAATAAAGGCCATGGTTTAAAAGAAAAGAGATGATATTATAATATTTTTAAATATTATAATACTTGGGCCAAAAGGTTTTATTTGAAGAAAGAAAAAGAATTTGATGACAAGTTTATTTGTGCAAAGTACAAAGGTATTTGGGCCTAAAGGTGTTATTTAAAAAAAAAGATAAATTATAATATTTTAAATCAAAGTTTAAATATTATAATAAAGTAAATTTGAAATTTTATAAGGCGCCATTGACTTTACCCGCCGATATTTGAAATATTTCGAAATGCATATTTAAGAGGACCATATATCTCATTTGTGCTAAGGTTGGATGTATGTGAAAATTGATTCATTCAAAGGGGAGCAGAGAAATGTAAAGCATTTCATTTGATTCACAGAGAAGGAATTAAAAGTGGTTGTGTTTTGCATTATATTGCAAGCTAGTGGCTAGCCCAGTTGGTTGCTAGGCTAGCGTTAGAGCGCTGGTGGAAAGAAGGTTGCAAGTTCAAAACTCATGGGCGCTCTTTTGCATGGTAAGAACTCAAAACTTGTTTTTGGTCGAGGAAAGGAATAAGAGAAGGTTGCAGCACAATATATTTCAAGTGGGTGGCTAGCCCAGTTGGTCGCTAGGCTAGCGCTAAGGCGCTGGTAGGCAGCAAGTCGCGGGTTCAAATCTTGTAGTCGTCATTTTACAAGGCAAAAGGGAAAAAGTTGTTTGCATGACCATTTTGCAAGTGGAGAAGAAAATTATTCGTGTGACAACTTTATTAAAGGTATGCGGACTAAATTTTTAATTATGTGGTGTGTTGATTGTTTATAAAGTTAGGAGAAATAAGGAGTTATAAAGTCTATTTGATTTATATTTTTTGAAGTTAAATCTAGGAGGTATAAGGTGTATATGGAAATTTCATGTGTGTAATTTGTGCCTTGTTGTGTTGATTAATATTTTGCAAGAATAGGAGTAATAAGGTATAAAAGTGGCTTGATAATTTTATTGTTATTCTTGCATTGTGAAAAATAAATATGAGAGGTTTTTGTTGAATTATTAATGCCCTATATTTTGAGAACAAGAGGAGTGATTAAACATAAATTTCAGATTTCATTGAGCATGTCTTTTTGAGAAGAAAATTTATGTGAAGGTTTTGAGAAAGTATATTGCAATCGAACCCTTGAAGTGGCACTAGAAAAATAAGTTGTCTGTGAGATAATATTTGAAGACATATCTCCATCAGAGAAAAATAAGAAGTATGGGTACATCATTATTTGGTTAAGATGTTTGGTTGAGTAAATGTTTCTGGAACATAAGGTGGAGATAAAAGGATTGTTTGATAAGCATTTTTGAAAATATTTGAGTTAGGGTTTGAGACCTACATTGTGCATATTTGTTGAAATAAATTGGAAACACTTGCATTAGAGTTTGAGAACAAGTGTGTTTCCATTGTTTGAATAGATTGAGAAATTTGTGCATTAGTATGGTTGATGTTTGAGAATAAATTTGCAAGAAAGATAGATCAGTTTTGTGAAGCAAGTTATATATTACTTTGATTTGATTTGAAGAGGATTTTGCAAGAGAGAGATTGGATTAGTTGAATGTAATATTTGTGAATGTGAAGAATATATTGAGTTTTTGATAGAGCATATCATTCTCTATATGTTCCAGAGGTTAAACGAATTCTAAGTAGAATTTACTTGTGAATAGAAAGCTTTTCTGGAAGAGTTTTAAGTTGTGTTTTGTATGCAAGATTTAGAAAATTTTGATCAAGTTATTAGATCAAAATTGAGCAGAGACTGTGAGTAGGTTTGAGGTAAACTTGTGACCAGGCTAGAGGTACACTTTTGAGCATATTTGAGGTAGAATTATGAGTAGGTTAGAGGTAAACTTGTGAGCAGGTTAGAGGTAGAATTTTGAGCAGATTTTAGGTGGACTTGTGAGTAGGTTTAGAGCAATATTGTTATCTTTTTTTAGTAGAGCAAATGGGATAGCATTCTGTGGAAATATATCCACAAACTAGAGTAGAGGTAATAGAGTTCTCCTATGGAAAGAGATCCACAAACTAAAGTAGAGGGGATAGAGTTCTCCTGTGGAAAGAGATCCACAAACCATAGTAGAGGGGATAGAGTTCTCCTATGAAAAGAGATCCAAAAACTAGAGTTGTGGGAAAAGAGGTCTCATAGGGATAGAAATCCATAAACTTGAGCATAGGGGATTGGTGTCTCCTTTGTATAGAGGTCCATAAATATTGTAATAGGGATTTGATTCCCAAAATATTTACTGAGATAATTTATAAGGAATATTTTCTCCATGGACGTAACCCAAATTGGGTGAACCACGTTAAATCATGTCTCTCATATGTATGATGATGTGTGCACTATTTAGTGCTTTGATATTATTGTTGTTATCATTTGGGTTGAAATGTAAAAAAACCATAAACTTGAGCATAGGGGATTGGTGTCTCCTTGGTATAGAGGTCCATAAATCATGTCTCATAGGGATAGAAATCCATAAACTTGAGCATAGGGGATTGGTGTCTCCTTTGTATAGAGGTCCATAAGTATTGTAATAGGGATTTGATTCCCAAAATATTTATTGAGATAATTTATAAGGAATATTTTCTCCATGGATGTAACCCAAATTGGGTGAACCATGTTAAATCATGTCTCTCATATCTATGATGATGTGTGCACTGTTTAGTGCTTTGATATTATTGTTGTTATCATTTGGGTTGAAATGTAAAAAAAATTATCTTATATTGTTCACCCCCCTCTCAATATAAGTGTATGTTCTTCATGACCATACTGATGAGTCTTCTTATTGTCTCAGCATTATAAAATCCTTTTTCATATCCCTTGTATACTTGATCCATTTCTCAACTTCATTTTCTTTCAAAACAAATTCATCTACTAAAAGCCACCTATAATTCTATAAATTTGTTTTATCCATAGAGGTTGCATCTACTAATACTTTAAGCCTCTGCCTATTTAAATTTTTTATTAAATTTTGAGATAGCTGATAATTCCCTCCATTCCCCAACCATGGGTATTTTCCTAGCCTTACTTTATTTTCATTTCCTATTTTCCAAACCAAAAAATTGCCCACTAATGCTTTCCAAATGATAGTTGCATTGGTCGTTGGCTTGATAGGAAGTCTAATCCACTCTTCAAATAAAATAGAACCAAAATATTTCTCCTTGATAACCTAATGCCATAATCCTTTACTAGTTATCAATCTCCAAATACTCTTGGCATCTAATGCTTTCTCAAATTTATGTATATTCTCAAACCCCTATCCTCCTACTAATTTAGGTGTGGTTGTCTTACTCCATTTAACCAAAGGCATTGAATCCTTATCCCTTATTCTTGTCCAAAGGAAATGGAAGCATTTCTTCCTTATATTTTCTGGTATTTTTATAGGAATATAAGCCATAGAGTGCCAAAATACTAGAATGGATTCCAAAACTAATTTAACCAGTGTTAAATGACCTCCCAATGATAACCATCTATTGCACCATGAAGTTACCCTTTTTTTTCATTTTATTATATAACCAAATTCAATTTTGGTATCCATAATTATTTGGCTTTAGTATAAACCCCAAATATTTTAGACCTTTGCCAAAATCAATTATATTGAAGACAAAAATTCTTACCACTACTTCTTCCTGTCCTGTTTGTAATCTATTAAAAGATATATCTATTTTTTGGAGGTATATTTCCATTCCTATGGAAACACAATATAAATCTAACAAATCCTTATATTTTAATGATTCTCTTAAGGTACCATTTCCAAATAGAAGTATATCATTTGAAAATAGTAAGTGATTTCCAACCAAATAGTTTTCCAAATTAGTGCATTTGATCATGCCAAATATTTTTTGTTCCTTAATCATTCTACTCAACCCTTTAGCCACAAGTAAGAATAATAAGGGTGAAAGGGGGCATCCTTGTCTCAGAATTCTGAAAGGTTTGAAGAAGCTAAAATTTGAACCATAAATTAAGATAGCAAAGGAAGCATAATTAATACATTCTATTAGCCAATTTGCAAAGAGCACACTACAACCAATATGAATTAATATAAACCTGATGTACAACCAACTTACCCTATCAAAAGATTTTGCCAAATCAAGCTTAGTTATCATTGCTTATTTCTTCCTTGATTTTACTAAATGAAGTGCTTCGTGAGTAAAATCTATAGCTTCATGGATTTATATTTTACTTATGGAACCAATTTTTTCTTCTAAAAAGGTTTCTAAAAAACCCTTTTTGAACTTATAGCAATAATCTTGGAGATGATTTTGTAGAGAGTATTACACAACAATATGGGCCTATACTTCCCATAATATTTTGTTTTATCCTTTTTAGAAATCAAATCCAAGAAAGTTGTATTGATAGACCTGAGTACTTGCCTAGAAGTCCTTGATTACTCAACCACCTTTAAAAGGTCTTCTTCCAACAACATAAAAATCCACATAAAAGTCAATGGTCCAGCTATCTAGTCTTGGACTCTTCCCTTTATAAAATGATTTAACTGTTGTTTTTAGCTCCTCCTTAGTGATTTTTTTCATAAAAGTCTCTTTAAATTCATCATTGACCATATTAGGTAGATAAAGTGCTAGCTAATAATTTCTTTAATATTTGCTCTATTGGGTTCTTGATAAAATTTTCTTAAAGTGGGATACTCCTAACCCTGCTATCTCTTGAAACCTTCTCATATTTCTTCCATCCTCCTCTTTCATCTCCTAGATTGTATTTATAATTTTTCTTTGTTTTTCATACTTTTGAAATAAATTTGTATTCGCATCCCCTTGTTCTAGACAAAGTGCTCTACTTTTCATCCTCCACTTTCCATCTTCCCATTCTAACAATTCCCTCTTCTTTTTCCAACTTCTTTACTTGCAAGTTCTCCTTGTTTGAGAAAACCTCATTACTTTTATGAGTATATAAATAATTTAATTTTGATTCTATGTCTGCTATCTTTACCTCTACTTCCTAATATTTATCTTTAGCCCATGCAATCGTAGCAAATTTGATTCTACTCAAATTTTTAGAAAATTGAAACATAGTTGTCTCTTCTATTTTTAGGTTAATATGTATCCACTCATATTTTACTATATTTATAAATTCCTCATCTTTCAACCAGATAGCATTGAACTTGAAAGGTCCTGCTACTTTCTCTTTGCCTCTGCTTCCCAATATTTACCTTTAGTCCATGCAATTGTAGAAAATATGATTCTACTCAAATTTTTAGAAAATTGAAACATAGTTGTCTCTTCTATTGTTAGGTCAATATGTATCCACTCATATGTTACTATATTTATAAATTCCTCATATTTCAACTAGATAGCATTGAACTTGAAAGGTCCTGCTAGTTTCTCTTGATCCTTTTCTAACTATAAGAAAATTGATGAATGATCAAATCCCCCACCTTGATCTATCCAAGACCTTAGTATTTCTACTTTAGCTATGAGGTTTTCAAACACTAAAAATCTATCCAACCTTTTAGAAATACCTTGTCTTTCAGTTCTTTGATTCCTCCAAGTGGGCACTAATTTAATAGGTTCTACATCACATAGCCCTACATTCTATATTTTTTGTAGAAAAAATTCAACAAGGGGATCCATTTTGGCCTTCTCTCCCCATATTTCTACTCTTTTAGTTACACATTCTAAGTCCCCTCCCACCACTACATTTAATTTTTTTTTTAAGTTTTGTATAAATAATTCTTCTCAAAAATAGCTTCTACTACCATAAGGACCATACAAATTGACTAAAAATCAGCTTACCTAGCTCCATAGAATGTAAGTTTGTAACCACATATGCTTCAATATAAACCTTATCAATACTTAGGCCTTATTATGGGCAAGTAAAATTAATAGAAGCATCATTTACAGAGATATCTTATAAACATATTTACAGAGAACTAAATGAGTAAGTAGATGGTCTATCAAAAGTTGCCTTAAATATTCTAGGTGGTAATTGGTTAAAGAAAGGAGCAATGTATGGGACTATGATTCCACCACAATCTGTACCCTTTTGATACTTTTTTCCTTTTTATAGAAGTTTTGGTTTAGGATACCTTTCATGTTTCTTTTTTATCTTTGGATAATAAAGGTCATATCTGAAAGATGACTGATGACTACAAGGTTGAAGTACCAAAATAACACTCTATAAGATGACAGAAGGCTTGCAATAGGATGTTATTATTGTAACTCATCTAATCTAGTAAGGCTTATATGAGGGTAGGTTTTTATTATTATAACATGTCTGGTTTAGTAAGGCGTATATGAGCATAGAAAATATCCATCTCATTGTAATTTTTTTCTAACTCTGAAATAAAAGTTACAAAACTTTTCCAAGAAAAAAAATATAATTTGAAAATTTTATTTATTTTTTCTTTAAATTTGAATCATAAATTGGTAAACATAAATTTATTTTTAAAGATAAAATATTTTTTACTATTGAAAATTTAAGGGTTATAATTTTTTATAATTTAATCTTTTTTTAAAAACACAAGAGATAAAATAAAGCATTATTATTAGGAAATAGAAAATAATACGAAGGCTAAATCATAAATTGAGCATAAATTTATTTTTATAGATAAATTATATTTTAATTAAAAATATAAGGGTTATAAGTTTTTAAATTTAATACTTGTTCAAAAGCACAAGACATAATATCAACCATTATTGTTAGAAAATAGAAAAAAATGTGAAGGCTAGGTAAAATGAAGTCAACTAGACCCTAACCCTCCAAAGCATCAAACTAGGGTGATCAACTAGAAAACACTCACTACCATCCAACCTATCCCCTTCTAGTCATGTTATGGTTTGAACTTTAGACCTTCCTAAAGAGAGGCCAAAGCCCTAACCAGTGCATTTTCCTTGCGAACAAATGCAATATTATGTTATTATGTCATAATGTGTCTACAATGAAAGTTAAGGAGGAGGAGATGGTTTGTAAGGATCATTTTCATGTCTCATAATATAAATTTATAGTTTGACATTTTAAAAAATACATTTTTAATAAAAAAAAATTGTTTTAGCTCATGACCTTAAGAATACTACATTTACTCTTTTAATTCAACCATCTTCGATTATTGGAGTCTATAGTAAAAAGAACAAAACATAGCAAATTTTGTAATTTTATCTTTGTGAAATTGTTGGAGCCTATAGTAACAAGAAAAACACATAGTGAATTTTGTAATTTTATCTTTGGGGGATTGTAGGAGGAGTGAAGAGGATAGCACATAACAAAGAGTAAGTATTATAATTGCATAAATAAGTCTTTGATTTTAATATAATTAAAAAAAATTAATCAAAGAAATAAAGAGGGGAATACATAACAAGGAACGAATACAATTTTGACTTAATCTAATTAAAATGTTTACCAATGCATTAATATTTTTCTTAGATTATAATATATTATTGCAGTTCTCTATGTTAGAGCCAAAAACTTAGGTTTTTTTATATTAACTAAAAACTTAGGAATTATAGCTAGATATTTGGTATATTTTTGGATAGACTCTTCACTACCCATTAAATTTCCTCGATAAGTTAATCTTAGAGAATTTTTAATTAAGATTTAAAAAAAATGATTAGTTATCAAAAAATTTAAACATATTGTGAATTCAAAAATATATTATTCATAAATATAATTTTGATATGATGTAAGTCTTGCAATATAGAATGTTGGATAAAAAAACTATTTATTTTTTTCTTAAACCTTTATAATTTATTCATGAATTTTTTTATAAATAGGTAAAAATTTGAAAAAATATGCTAATTAGAGTAAGAACAATTTATTCTAGAAATAAATATTTAAGAATAATATGGCATATCCAATTTAATCAAGGTTATATTATTTTCTTCTTAACTTATTTTAAGTTCATCTTAACTTATTTTGGGCTATAATAATCTACAAGAGTTATATGTAAAATCTTAGGTTTGTCTTTGTGATAGTTAAGCATTTAGAATTTTTATAAAATGACAAAATATGATTATAGATCTAGGAGTTAGTTTGAGCCAAGAGCAAGTAGGAATCATGAAGCATGAGAATGAAGTAGGAAGCAAAGTGTGATCAAGAAGCGAGCACCACTTGTTCTAGATCTTAGTGGAGACTCAAGAACTAAAGGATTTTGTGAAGAAAATCTAGGTAGCATGGAAAGGAAATCATCTTTAAATTCCCTACTAGAAGGAAATATGCCCTAGTTGGAAGTAATGATGCCCTATATGGAAGTATGGATGCCCTAGTTAGCGATAAGAGGAAGCATGAATCTATTGCAAATCCTATCTAGGTAGTAGATACTACACTAGAAGTTATTATCAAGGATGAGATGATCAACCATGATATAATGATTATTAAAACTAGAGGTTTAATATGTAAGTTCCAATGATATGGGTCAGCTTGTCCTGAGGTTTAAAATTGGATCAATTGTAAGGGGGGATTGAATTCAAATTACTCTATGAATTTTCTTTTAAAATGATTTTACTCGTTATCTTCTCCAATTTAGAAATAAAGGATAAAATAATGAATGGAGACCTTTGGTTTAAGTTCAAAGATGCATTATATTTAAGATCATGGATTGAGAATATTCTATGAATACAAAGATTATAAAAAGACTTCTAGTTAGCAATAAGAGGAAGCATAAATCTATTGCAAACCCTATCTAGATAGCAGATACTACACTAGAAGTGATTATCAAGTATGACATTATCAAGCATGATATAACGGTTCTTAAAAATAGAGGGTTAATATGTAAGTTCTATGGATATTGGTCAGGTATTCCTAAGGTTAAAAATTGGATCATGTATAAGTGGGGATTGAATTCAAATTACTCCATGACTTTTCTTCTAAAAGGATTTACCTCATTATCTTCTCCAATGTAGAAATAAGGGATAAAATAATGAATGGAGGTATTTGGTTTAGGGTCAAAGATACATTATCTTTAAGACCATGGATTGAGAATATTTCTATGGAGACATAAACTATAAAAAGGCTCCTAGTATGGATTAGGATTTTTGCACTTCCTTATCAACTCATCAATATGGAGGTTTTCAATAATATTGGTAATATTCTAGGTTGTTTCATCCAAGAGAGACCAACTATTAAGGAGAGAAGTCATGTTGTATACACTCAAATACGTATTGCCATAGATATTTCAAAATATTTACTATAGTTTATTAGAATTAAATATAAATCAAGAGAATGGTATAAACAAGTGGATTATGAAAATACTGCATTTCAATGTTGCAAATGTCATGAAACCAACACATGAAAAGATATTACAAAATTAAAATGATGGAGAAAGAGATTTTAAATTTTAGGCATAAGGTAAACTTCAATATGAAACAAGGAAATCATATCACAGGAGAAGTTGGGTCAAATCAAGGATTTTCCACTCCTAAGAAAGTGGTAAGAAAACTACCTTTGCATCATCAAAATTCAAAGGCCATTATAATTCACTTAAATCAACCATTAAAATAAAAATGACATAAGGGATGAGGAAGTACAATGCATAAGTTCAGGTACATAAGGATTTAAAGGTGAGAAGGAATATGGGGAGGCAAATTTTGAAGTAAAGGAGGTCAAGGAGTTCTTAATCCAAGTAAATCATCTTCATTTTTTTCAAGTAGCATAAAATCTTTTCCTTGCAATAAATATGAAGGTAGAACAAAGTATATTATTTACACTAAAGGGTTACAGGAGCAACATAATAAAAAAAGCATATGGAGGATATCCAAGGATATTTAAGGTTTCTAGGGTAGCATAAGAAAGTAATGACTATGAAGGATCATCCATTCACTTTAGGACAACATAAAGAAGAAATTATTTATGAGGTTATTCCTTGTATTTCATATTCTTTAGGGCAACATAAATCTTTAGAAGATAAGTCTTGTTATGAAAAATATGGAAAAATAGAAGACATTAATAACGATGAGAGTATTGGTGGGAATGAAAAAGGATAGGAAGGCCATCAAAGCATGAACAAAAAAAAAACTCAAAGAGTTATCGACTTAGGAAGTTAAATAAAAATATCATAGGTGTTAACAAGAAGTGGAGCTAAGTCCATTAATAAAAATTAAAATTGATGATAATGAAGAGTATCATGAAATATTAGGGGTATGAATAAGACCACTAAAAAATAATTACTAAGGAATTAATAGGTTGTTATGGTCCTAATTTTATTTTAATACAAGAAATAAAATTAAGTGGTGAGGAATGTAAGGATGCTTTTGAAAAGATTTGGAACATGGATCATTGTGTAACAATTTTTCTACAAAAGCTTAAATGGTATTCCCATAATACGAGGAAAAAAAAAATGGGATGGACAATTGTTAGAAGCAAAAATTAATTGGGTTGTTGGATTATTCTGCAGAAAAGAGCAAAAATATCAAAGTTGGGATTATAAATGTATATGCTCCAACTATAGTTACTCATGAAAGATGTTGGAAGGACCTTAGAATATTTTTGTCAAACACAATGATGATTCATAATTGTGATCTATGGATTCTTGAGGATAGCTTCAACATGGTTCTATCTCCTTTGGAAATTAAGGGTGGTACTCCAATATGGTCTAAATCAATGGAATATTTTGACTTATTTGTCAATTCAAATGGCCTTTGGGATTTTAGTCCTTCAATTTTTAAATATATATGAGATAATAGATTCTTTAGGCAAACTCATATAGAAAAAATATTGAATATATTATTGTTATCCAACAAATGGTTACAAACAGAGTATACATTCTCTTTAGATGTTTTATTGGAGCGGGATTAGATCTAAAACCCATTATTTTGACTTGTGATTTACCCAATAATGGTCGTACAAAGTCATTTTGCTTCTAGTCTATGTGGCTCCAACACCTAATTTCTTCTAAATAATTATGTTATGGTGGGATGAAGAAAATTTTGAGGTATTATATACATATAGGTTTGTTCAAAAGATGAAATTTTTAAAGTAAATAATAAATATTTAGAATACCAAATATTTTGGTAATGTTTTTAAAGAAATAAAGAAATTGAATCCAAGCTCAAAAATTTACAGAAACTAATGGAATGGACTGGGATTCTTATGTGAAAAAAAACCATTTTTATATTATCATAATATATTGAAGAAGGAGGAGCCATATTCAAATCTAGGAGAAATGTCTTAGGGAGATAGAAATACAAAAAAAATTATGCTATAATAAAAATAACTTTTATTTTCATCACATCAAAAATATTGCAAAAGGAGTATTATGGAAGAAAAATATATAAGGAAGGAAGCAATTACTTATTTCAAAAATATTTCATCATATACTTGGCAAGATAAGGAGACACAAAATAAGACTTTGTAAAATATTCCATCAATTATTACACAAGGACAAAATAAAAGTTTTATGAAGAAGATATTTGTGGAGGAGCCACATGAAGCAGTTTTCTTTTCCATCCTAACAAAGCACCTGGCCTTGATGGAAATCCTGTAATTTTTTCAAAAATGTTTGGGATTTATTGAAGAGTGATATGTTAGTTGTGGTTGAAGAGGCTCAAAAAAGGAAGGTTATAATAAGTGACATCAATGCCATTTTTATTATGTTGGTTCCTATTGGTGCGAGAACCATCATCAAACGAATGGAGAGCACACCCAACCATCCTTGACCAGCACTGAACGATCACCTTGCCTAGGAGAGGCAAGGATGATCGATCCTTGAAGAAGGCTAGCTCCTTTGATTCCAGCTACCTACGTCACAAAGGATGGAAAGGGAAAAGGGAAACAATAAATAAAGCAAAGGGAGGCCATAGTTGCAACTAACAAGGATGAGATATGGTCGCATAAAAACACACTTGTTCGACATCGTCAACACAAATAATAGTGAATCACCTAATAGATCAGCCCATCTTTCATCACTCCTCATTCGACACAACAATCAAGGGTGAATTTCAAAACTAGTGGGAGGGTACATGAAATTTATATAGTAGAATTAGAATGCTTCCACCTGACTAACTTTAACAGAAATAAACCCCAATGCCCAGGGATGGATATGAATTCTGGAACCGCCCAACTAGATCCTTGAAATTTGGGCAGAATTAAGTGGATGAACTTAGATAACCATTGTAGAAATAAACATCCACACAAATATAAAAGTAGAAGCAAATATAGATTGAGACACCAAACAGTGATGCACTATTATTTAATACTCTTTTTTGGCATGATTCTTGGGATGGTTTTTCTCCTCTCCTTAGCGAGTTTTCCCATCTTCAAGATCTTGCTCAATGCTTTTTGGATGCTGGATGGGTGAAGGTGGTGGATTTCAAAACTATTAAGTCCTTTGGTCAGATGGTTAGTTTCCAGTGGAAGGATCCTTGGGAATGGCCTGCTAGTGGCACTATGGATGCGAGGATGGAACTAGCCCATATTTTGGCTAGTTGTCCCTACTCTTCTCTGCCTAGGGATGATGTGCTAGCATGGGGGAGGGATAATAGAGGGATATTTTTGGTTGCTGCTGGTTATTGTGTTTTGGATCGACAACAGTTTGGGGAGGATGTGGTCCCGTGGTGGAAGCAAGTTTGGAATAAGTATGTTTGGCCTAAGTGTAGTTTTTATGTGTGGTTGGCTACTCATAATCGGTGTCCTACTTGGGATAATATTCAAAAGCATGGTTTTGTTGGCCCCTCTTTATGCTATAATTATGGGAAGGATGAGGAGTATGTTGGTCATTTACTTCTCTAATGTGACTTTTCTCATCAACTCTAGCATTATTGGTGGGGAGTGTGGAATTAACCTTGTTCGCATGCTTCATCTGTAGTTGATTTTTGGAGGAGTATGGGGCATCCTTCTACAGGGGATTTCTTTTTAAATTTTGGGTGGATCATTGGTCCTTCGTGCATTTTTTGGTAGATTTGGCTTGAACGAAACTGCTGAATTTTCCAAGGGAAGGAGTTAACTGCTTCTCAGGTCTAACAGAGGATTTTGCGAATGATCCAAGAAACTATGTCTACAAAATGTCATATTATTTCTCCTGTGGACCAAGCGGAATGTCAGATCATGGAAATATTAGGTTTTTTGGTTAATGGTCCTAGCCCTAATGTCTCTTGTAGATGGATGGGTCATAGTAATCGGGTACGGAGGGTTGGTAAATGGAATCTTCCTCCTCTAGGAGTGCTGAAGATTAATACGGATGGATCTTCCTGAGGTAATCCAAGTAATTTTGGTATTGGTGGTGTGGGGCAGGATAGTAGTAGTACTATCCAATTTTTTTTCTTGCTTTAAGGGATATCATTCTAATAATTTCAAAGAAGACCTTGCGATTTTATATGCTTTGGAGCAAGCGTATGCTTTGGGTTGGCGTCAAATTGTTTGTGAATCTGATTCTCAGATTGTTATAAATTTATTGAATTTTTGGGAGTCTTCATGGGAGTTGGTGGTTGAGTTGGATTTCTTGACAAATTCTCAATATATCTGCTCACTTGGAGTTAATTTCTTTTGTGCATATTTCCCAAGAGTGGAATGGGGTAGCGGATTTGTTAGCTAAATGGGATTCTGAGTTTCAGGATGGTTGGGATGTTCAGAATTGGTCTCAAATTTCTTCTGATTGCTCTCAATATCTCTCTTCTTTATTGAGAGTTGATATGTCTGAATAGCTTCTTCTTTTTCTTTGTATCTTGGATGTTTTGTTGAGTTAATAAATTTTTACCCTCTTTTTCAAAAAAAAAGTTGAAGAAGAATTACATATGAATTGTAAAGGCCACAGAGTTGTCCTTTGGAATGGCAAGCATTCCACTATTTATAGAAAATTTTACAATGAATTCAAAATATAACATTAATGGATGACCAATTTTCGTGGCGGCTATCGATTCCACCATGTAAATTAAAAAAAAAAACGTTAATGGCATCATGTGGGAGAATCTGTTGGAATGATTGGAAAATTTGTTGATGTTTTATTCTAGGAAGGATGACGGATATCCGAAGGAAGTTTAGGTACTTCTGCAAAGATCTAGTCCCTTGTTTACTCTAACAACTTTTTAAATTTCAATCTACTTTAGACCTTCATGTTATAGGAAGATCAAAGATTAATTGCTTCTGAAGCTGTGTATTTCAAATTTATTTCTCGTGCCCATCGACTATTTATGCCAGGTAGCTAGAATCATTAATGATGTATGACCTTAGCCTTGGATGAGTACTTGGGCATTCTTCCTTGTTCATTGACCTCCCAATTCTTCATCCCATGGGCACTTCATGGATAGGATTTTGATAGCAATAGTCCTTACGTTATCTATCCATCCTTCCATCCATATGATTAGAGATTCATGGTCCCAACTTTCCATCCAAGGGTAGGGTAGGATTTTGAGATCTTCTTTGAACATTTTCTTGCCTATTTATCCATATGGCCTTTCCCTTAGACATTTTCTTTATTTGGAGTTCTTACATGGGATGGGCTTTTTGGACCACTATCTTCTTGATAGAGGCCAATCCTTCCATTTGTCAACTTGGTCTCTAAAAAACCACCTCAACCATTAACATATTAGCACATCTTGAAAAATGTCGCTTCTTAAAAGGTCATCATCTTACAAAAAGAAGAGTGGGTGAAGGGATACAAAATTTCACCCACACTCTTGGTGACTCGTAGGGGTCTTCCACTTTGTGGGAGAGGAACTCAAAAAATACATCCTTCAGCAAAATGGACTATAGAAAGAGAAAGGGATGGAGAAATTATCAAGAGAAGAAGTCCAGTGAGATTGCTCGATAAAGAAGGAAGTAGGACAATGGGGAGAATACAAGAAAAATGATAAAGTAGAGAGCAGTGGAAAGGGAGTAATAGAGGAGGATAATTACAGGATGGTTGTAAACAAAGCTATCTGAAAGGATGAGTAGTGTAGTTTTCAGAACAATATCATCCAAACTACAAAAATATAATGAAATAGGATAACAAGAGGCGACACAATGCCAATCATAGCCCAAATAAAATGGAAGCATAACTATAGGATTCATGGGGTTCATTTTGGCATTGCTCACCCATAAACATACTCCATTGCAACCCAAAGAAAATTCAAGAATAGACAGGTTACCATGAAAAGCATACAACGAGGTGCATAAATTTTTGCAATCTGCCTATTCTTGAATTAGCTTTCATTTTTGCATGCTTTGATGGAAACCTCATTTGCAACCATGGGTACGCCATGAGAATTTTTTAGTTGCATATACGCTACCCCTTTGGAAATATTTATAATAAATTTCTCTTGGTACCTTTTCTTATGTTGATGTATTGCTTTACTTATCTGTGCCATACCAGTGTACCAAATACGAGATTTTTGGCCTTTCTGCATTGTCATGTCCTTGTCCATTCATAGAAAAAATAGAAGAGGGATATTACAGTGGGGGAGAACTCAAAAATTAAATATGCTTTTCAGAGACTGGAGTCACCAAGGTACATAATGATGTAATGACCATGTACCTTATACACTTTTTATTTAATTTTTATTTATATACACAAAATTACGGTGTAATTGGCATGCTGCAACCATCAACCCATCCCAGAATAATTCGATGAATCTGCAATGATCGGACCAGATTACATGAAACTTCAGTTGTTCCTTGTGCAAATCCTGACATTACCTGTAGTTGCTCCCAGATTTCGTAGAGTACCATCTGAGTGTAGAACTTTCCTTTGAGATAATCAGATTAAAAATAAACTACACATGGTAGATATCTACCCAATGGGATTTGTCAGTTGAATCATTCAAACGGGAGGAAGGGAACCAACAGTCATTTGAGCCTGGAAAATCTAAAACTCATTCTTCAACTCTCTTAGGATTATCCACTAATAAGTATGACTCATGGATTCCCATTACTTGTTGGGGAAATATTTCCACATCATCTCTTTTCTCAAAATCCTTGGTCATTTGGTCAGTCCCCTTCTTCCCCTGCATTCGATTCTAGAATATAAGAGATATGTCATTGGAGAACAATTATCCAAATTTTATTAACCTATTTTCTACCAGAATAGCTTCCCTATTAATTTTTGGAAATCTTTCTTCCCTTAACTTCTTCATGGGAAGGCTTAAGTCTGAATCGAGAGCCCGAATGTGGTATGGGTATGCCTAAGAAAGGGTTTACTGGATCTGATGGGGGATCCTATTCCAAGTCCTTTCAAAATTATTGTTCAAATCAATAATATTTTTTTAGGCCCTCTTTTTATAAAAAAAAACTATTTAATAATGAGGTAGGATCCCCTAAATCATCGAAAGGATCGATGAGAGCTTTTGCCAAGTTAGCCCATGCATGAATACTTTCCTTCTCCATAGTTTTGTACCATAATAATTCTCTTCCTTTGAGAGATAGGATGAGCAACATCAACATTATATATTCATGAATAATGTTATGGATAATGAAGAGGAAGGTTATATTTTGATAATGTTCATATGCAGCTTACCCAGTGCCATCAAAACTTGGTAAAGTTTTGAAGGCAGCCTTAGGAATATTATGCCAAACATGAAGACGGAGTGGGCCATGATCATTCCAATAGGGACAATTTAGATGAGCTATTAAAGCACTGGTATCTTAAGATATCTGGATTACATTAACAGGTTGGATTTTCCAGATAAGCATACCTTATCCGCTAGCAAGGTCAGGGCTGCTCATTAAACCCTGGGTCCTTAAAAAAATGAAAATATTTTTAGCACAAATAGGTAACTGATTTCATTATCTGGATGTTATGCACAACTTGGAGTCGCCATGTGATTTGTAAAGATGTGGGTAAACCAGAGTATCACCAAACTCTGATTTCCTTAATCACAAAAATTCAATGAGTTCCCTAGCAGATTCACTAAAAATTTAATGGTGTGAAAACTATCACCAGACGAGCAGAGAGAGTGCTTGGTTGTCCTCAACTAGTATTTAATGGCCACTTTACCTAGGAGAGGTAGGGACGGTTGATATCTAGAGAAGGCTATATCCTTCGGTTCTAGCTACCTATACCACAAATGAGGAAATGGAAAAGGGAAACGAGAAATAAAGCAAAGGGAGGCCATAGCTAGAAATAACAAAGATGGGATATGGCTAAACCAAGACACACTCATTCGATGTTGTCAGCATAAACAACAGTGAACCACCTAAAATATCAGCCTATCTTGTCTTCACTTCTCAAACGGTGTAGCAGATAAGGGTGAATTTCAGAACCAGTAGGAGGGTGCTACACTTTGAAATCTAGGATGGATGTGAATTCCAAAACTACCCAGCTAGACCTATGAAATCTAGGCAGCAGAATTAGAGCAAACCAACTCAGACAGCCTTCGTAGAAATAAACATCCACACAAAGATAAAATTAGAAGCGAAGATAGATTGAGAGACCAAATAGTGATGCACTATTATTTACAAAGTGATGAGGAATTACATATGAATTGTAAATACCATAGAGCTACCCTTTGGAATGGCAAGCATTCCACTATTTATAAAAAAAATTACAATGAATTCAAAATATAACATTAATGGCATCAAGCAGGAGAATCTGCTGGAACAGTTGGAAAATCTACTAATGCTCTATTCTAGGAAGGATGGTGGATGTTCAAAGGAATTTTAGGTACTTCTGTAGAGATATGGTCCCTTTATTACTCTAACAACTTCCTAAATTTCAATCTACTTTATACCTTCATGTTGTAGGAATATTAGAGATGAATTACTTTTGAAGCTATGTTTTTTAAATTTATTTCTCATGTCTATCAGCTATTTATGCCAGGTAACTGGAACCATTAATGTTGTATGACCTCAGCCTTGGACGGGTACTTGGGCATTCTTCCTTGTTCACTAAAATCCCAATTATCCATCCCATGGGAACTTCATGGATGGGATTTTTGGAGCAATAGTCCTTACATTATCTTCCCATCCTTTCGTCCATATGACTGAAGATTTAGGGTCCCAACTTTCCATCCAAGGGTAGGGCGAGATTTTGAGATATTCTTTGAACATTTGCTTGCCCACTTTTCTACCTGACCTTGCTCTTAGACATTTTATTTATTTGGATTTCTTATGTGGAATGGAATTTTGGGACCACTCTCTTCTTGATAGAGGCCAATTCTTTTGTCCATCTACTTGGTCTCTAAAAAACCACATCAACCATTAACAGATTAGCGCATCTTAAAAAATGGTCGCTTCTTGAAAGGCCATCATCCTACAAAAACTAAGAGTGGGTGAAGGGATACAAAATTTCACCCACGGTTCCCAAGAAAGGTGAGATAAAATATTTTGAGAATTGTTGTCTAGTAAGTCTTTGTAATATGATTTATAAGATCATTTCAAAAATTATGGCAAATAGATTGAAAGGTATTCTAGATTATGTTATCTCATAGGAACAAGGTGGTTTTGTTCATGGTAAACAAATTATTTATTGTATAATAATTGGAAGGGAGGCCATACATTCTCTTAATTCCATGAAAATCAAATATGCTTATGAAATTAGATATGAACAAAGCATAAGATAGGGTTTCTAGATCTTTTTTACATGACATTCTTAAAACATTTAGTTTTGATTATGGTTGATGTGAGTGGATTAAATGTGGTTATAGCACTATGAAATATTCTATTTTGATCAATGGTACTCCTACTATTTATTTTAATTCATCTTGCGGACTCCACCAAGGTGATCTACTATCTCCTTATCTATTCATTATTCTTGTGGGGGTATTAGGGATAGCTTTCTTAAAGGTAAAAATGGAAGGAAAGTTCAAAGGTAATTAGGTTTTAATAAATGGTCCCTTCGAATATCATTTCTAATTTTTTTATGATACTTATTTTGGGATATCCCTTAGTCAATGAAGCCATGGGGTTTAAATCAATTTTAACATGCTATGAGAAGGATACTAGACAGTTGGTTAATATTATAAAAGCTAGTAATTTTTATATGGTCAGTATACAATTGATTATCAAGAAGCTAAAATTAAAAAATGATGAAGAAAAATAGGATCACAGAAACAGGGAATCATAAAGATATAAGCACCAAAATAAAGGTAAGGATGGACAAGGTAGACAAGGAAATAAGTTCTTTCAAAGACAAAAGAGGAGCTACTATGCAGACAAGGCAAGTAAGTACTCAAGTGATAGTGATAATAGTTTTTCAGATAATGATAAAGATGAAGTCCTATTTGTGATTAAAGAAAAAAAGTTAAGAAAAGGACACCAATAATTCTCAAGTGCTTTAGATGTGGTAATTTTGGACATCTTGAAGATAGTTGTACAAGGAATGGTTTTAATTTTAGTGATGATGAATATGAGGATGCACTAGTAGGACCAGAAGAGAATATTCTAATGGCACTAGAAGAAGAATAAGGTGAGCCTATAGAAGACAAGTCAAAATAAAATGAAGATGTAGACAAAGGCAAACAAATAGAGGAGGAATCAGATAAAGAAAAATATGATCTTAAGGCAGAACTTATTTATGCTCTTGATACAGTAAAGAAGGTAAGAAAGCAAAACTCTAAACTAGAATTTCAGTTTCAATAATCGAATGAAGATGTAGAAGAAACACAAAGACTTCTTTCTAAAACTCCATCCAAATATGTACAGAAGCATCATCTAAAAGAATAAATCAATGGGAATCCAGATGAAATACAAACAAGGAGAAGGATAATAACACCATCTCAACAAGCAAATTTTTCTTTGCTATCTAAGATTGAGCTAAAATATTTCAATCAGGCAAGTGAAGATGAGTTCTGGATCAAGGCAATGGATGAGAAATTATACCAGATAGAGAAAAGCAAGACTTGGGAACTTGTCCCATGACCAAAGGACAATAATGTGATCGACACAAAATGGGTATTCAAAAATAAGCTAAATGAAGATGGACAAGTAGTAAGGAACAAAGCAAGGTTAGTATGCAAAGGTTGTGCATAGATAGAAGGAATTGACTTTGATGAGACATTTACTCCAGTCGCACAACTTAAAGCCATAAGAATGTTTTTAGCCTTCTCAAGTTTTAAAAACTTCAAAGTATATCAGATGGATGTTAAGTCAGCATTTCTAAATGGTGTTCTAGAAGAAGAAGTTTACATTGAACATCCAGAGGGATTCATATTAATAGATCAACCAGATCATGTATGCATATTGAAAAAGGCACTATATGGTCTAAAGTAGGCTCCTAGAGCATGGTACTCAAGATTGGATAAGTATCTTTAGGAACAGGGTTTCAGAAAAGGAATAGCAGATAGCAACTTATACATCAAAAATGAAGGGAATGACCTACTAATTGTGTTTGCTTATGTTGATGACATCATTTTTGGGGAAAATAATGATAAGATGTGTAAAGAATTTTCTAAGAACATGCAGAATGAATTTGAGATGTCTATGCTTAGTGATTTGTCCTTCTTTCTTAGACTCTAGATTTCACATTCAGGGAAAGGAGTATTTCTCTCACAAACCAAGTATATAAAAGAGATGCTAAAAAAAATTAGGTTAGAGGATTGCAAAATAGTAAGTACCTCCATGGTCACAGGATGTAAGTTAAGTAAGGATGATGAATCTCCAGAAGTAGATCAGAGGTTGTACAGATCTATGATTTGCAGCTTGTTGTATGTTATAGCTACAAGACTAGACATAGTGCAGTCAATGGGATTAGTGGTAAGGTTTCAGGCAACTCCTAAGAAAACACATGGGGCAAGAGTAAAGAAAATTCTCAGGCATCTAAAAGGGACTATGGACTTTGGGCTCTGGTATCCCAAAAGTGATAATTTTACACTCACAGCATATATATATGCAGATTGTGCTGGTAGCATTGATGACAAAAAAAGTACAAGTGGAGGAGCATTCTTTCTTGGAGACAGTTTAGTTTATTGGCTAAGTAAGAAGTAGGTTTCAGTATCCTTATCTATAGAAGAAGCAGAATATATTACAGTAGTAGCCAGTTGTACACATGTATTATGGATGAAGCAAACTCTAGAAGACTTCAAGATAAAACATGATCACCCTATTCCCATATTATGTGATAATACAAGTGATATAAGTATCTCAAAGAATCCAATGATGCATTCCAAGACAAAGCACACTCTGATCAAGTATCATTTTATGAGAGAACAGGTGACAGATAAATAGGTCATGTTGGAATATGTTACTACAAAGGAATAGATAGCAGATATTTTTACTAAGCCACTTTCAAAGGAGACCTTTGAGTATCTTCGAAGAAAACTGGGAGTAATACTCCCACCCCAGAATTAACCACCTCAAGAGGAGGTGGGGGAGGGGCTAAGCTAAGAGACTCATTCTTATCCCCGAGCCCCAAAGGTGACCCTTTTCCATTGATGTCAAAGGGGAAGAGATTTGAGTAAGGGGGAGAGATTTGGTATTTGAGTAAGGGGGAGATTTGATTTAAGAAGAGAGAATTGAGTCAGGGGGAGAAGAATAAAAAGGTCAAGGAAATGGTAAAAATTTATTGGGTTGCCATCAATGATAAAGGGGGATATTGTTGGACATTTTGAGTCCATGAAGTTGTCATTGATGCCAAGAAGTGAACCACCGGTGATATCAAAAGGTCAAAATAAGCAATGTCAGAGGTTGATGAAAAAGGGCTTCATAATATTCTTTTTAATATTATGTGAAGCAAAAAAAAGGTTTTAATTAAAACCATAGTGGTCAAAATAATAGGTTTTTTTATTAAAACCATGGTGGATAAAACAAAGGTTTTTATTAAAACCATGGTGGTCAAAATGAAAGGTTTTATTAAAAACCATAATGGGAAAAAATAAAAGGTTTTTATTAAAACCTAAGAAGGCTAAGAGATTTAAATATTAATTTATAAAATTTAAATTCTAAAGAATTTAAATGATTTATAAATTAAAATATTTAAATGCAAAAACCTTAGCGCCGACCTCCATAAACTCACCTCCATTGACATGTATGGAATGGAAGGGTAAAGTTATTTATACCTTAGCCAAATCCCAAATATTGACATTCGAATAATCTCTGAGAACTATGCGAAAAAGGCTCATGCAATATTTCATGAAAAGAAGTGCCATAATCTCCACGAACATCGTGCAAAGGTTCGTGCAATATTTCGTGATGGAAGTGCCTTCGAAGCGCTATGTGGGAGAAGGCGAAGAGGGATCCAATAGGCTCTAAGTCAAGGCAGGGATAGCAAAATTCTTATTGTGCTTTAGGTGTGTAAGGTGAGCGCTTGGCTCACACAGCATGGAAGCCGTGGCCAAGGTATTATTGCAAGGTAAGTGGTGCAAGTTCAAAACCCGTAATTCGTGGAGAGGGCAGAAAAAAAAAATTATAATTTTATTTTTAATTATTGCTTTGGCCAAATTTGTGTGGAGGGATAAGGTGTAAATAAATTATTTTATTTACCTAAGTGGTAAATAGTGAATGTTGCTAGGGTAACATTTTTTTTACCTTAGGAAAGAGAAATTGATTTATTTGATAAGTGTAATTTAAGAAAGGAGTTATAAGTAGAAGTTGTGTTATATTTTTTAAGAGGATTTCTTATGAAAATTATGATGTTGAATTTTTTTTTGAGATGGAGCAATAAGGTGTATTTGGGATTTGATTTATCATTGTGTTTTGTGAAAAGTGTTTGGATGATAATTCTTGTCATCTAACCCTTTGTACTTGGCAAAGAAAGTTATGATAATTGATCTAGGCTTTTGAATATCATTCTACATCAAAGAAAAAGGTATGGGCATATTCTTCCTTGATTGAGTTTATTGGTTGGTTTTCTAGAAAAACAACTTTGGAGTGAAAATGACTTAACTAGGTTTCCTTATTGAGTGTTTTGAGTTAATGCTTCAAGATTTTTTGGAATAAAGAGTTGTTGATAAAACCTTGTTTGATAAGCATTTTTGTTGAAGCCATTGGTTAAGTGAGGAACTTGAATTAGGGTTTGCAAAGATCATGAGTATCATTGTTATGTGAGATTGGTTGATAAGCATTGTTGGAAACATTTTGAGTGAGTTTTCATATGCTTGGACTAGGGTTTGTGAGCAAGGACTATTTCATTGAAGTGATTGGTTGAGTAGATTTGGTTGAGCCTAGTCAAGTGGATGTGTGATATGATAGCTCAAGTTCTATAAAATAAATTGTTCTATATTCTGAATTGATTTGAGAAAGAGGTTGAGAATTGATGAGTGTGAAACATATTGAGTCTCTAACAATTCTCTATATATTATTGTGTTAAAAGATATTGGAAGTGATTGATAGTTTGTGAATGTGAAGCATATTGAGTCTCTAATGATTCTCTATATGTTTCAAAAGAGTGATTGAAAGTGATTGATTATTGAGGTGAATGTGAAGCATATTGAGTCTCTAAAAATTCTCCATATGTTTCTAAAAGAGTGATTGAAAGTTATTGATCATTGTGATGAATGTGAAGCATATTGAGTCTCTAACAATTCTCTTTATGTTTCTATTAAATTGGACAAGTTCTAGTGTGGACTTGTTGAGCAGATTTGAGGTAAGTCTTTGAGAAGACTTATGGATAGATTTTTTAGTTGAATTTTCATGTGATTTTAAGTGAGGGGAAGTTTTCTGTAATTATTTTAAAAAACACCACCTCCACTAGCTTTCCCTAGCTTACCTTTTGAAGCACTATCAAAATTAATTTTGATAAACTCAATTTTTGGACATTTATGATTGACCATAAATTGAAGCAAATCCTTTCTATTAACTCCATTATCATAGATGACCCTTCCATATATGTTCAAATCATGTAAATAAGAGATAGCACTTTTTTTCTACATTTGAGACTTTCCATAATGAACACCTTGTCTCCAAAAAAATTGCAAGAGAGGAAATAATACAATTCCAAATTTGGACATGATTTTGATATTTATTTTTAAATATTCTATTATTTCTTTCAAGCCATAAATTCCAACAAACAATAGTAGGACCAGCCCTTCATATAATACATAATGCTTTAGTTTTAAAATAATTAATGCAATATCTCATCATCTCTTTTAATTTTGATAGAGGTATCCAATATATTTTCATATTTAGCCCCAATTGGTGTAAAAAAAAGGATAATGAAGAAGAAAATGGTTTGATGTTTCTAAATCCTTCTTAAAAAGGTATACCTAAAAGGTATATTATATCCTTTTTTTTACAAATTAACCTGTAAGAATCTAGATTTGGATTGCTAAACAATGGAATATTGAGGCCTTAGGGAAGGCCTCTTATGATTGAGCATTCTTCCAAGGGAAATTATTGAGAGGAGGAAATTTTTATTTCTCTAAATCCTCATATCCCAACTTGACCAAGTATTCACCATTTTTAAATAGATTCCAAACCAACTCATCCTTTTGCAAAAAAAAATATGCAGATACAACTCTTTCAACATATTTTAAATCTAGGTTCGAGGTGTAGACCAATTGGTTAAACCAAACCCCGTAAGGGGGGCAGAGGTCTAAGGTTCAAATCTCAGGCCTCATCACATTGAACCCTTGTCCCTTTTTTGGTGCTTTCAACGGTGTAAAAGGTTTAAAATGATTATGGCATGGTGGTTATAGGGGGCAAAATGCACGAAGAACTATGTGGCAAATTTTGGAGTGGATAGTAAAGAATACTATGGTGGCCATAAAAGCTGGATAGCCTACTCGGATTCATGGCGGCTACCAATTCCACCATGTAAATTCAAAAAAAACTTCTTTTAAATCTAATATGCTATATGTTTGAATTCTTCTCCTTCAACTAATTTATTACTAGAAATCCATGATCTAGATTTGTTGCTCACATTAATATAATCTTTGACTTTTGGACCTTTATAATCTAGACATGCTCAAGCTAATGGTTTTCATTTTGAATCAAAGATAAGAGGATAAGTCTTAAACCAAATATTTGACTTAAATTTTGTATAATCCCCCTCATTGAATGACCATCTAATATGTTATTGTTGGTCATCAAATCTTCCTAGGAAATAATTTGGGTAAGTTTATGCGCCCTAGACCTCGATCAACATTGAAAGGCCGAAGGGAAGAGATGCCCCTCATGCCAATCTCCGAAGAAATGTCAGCTCCTATGCTAAACTACTTTGGTGTTTGGAGATAAGGGTGCAAGAAAGGGATAAAAAGAGTAAGGGTTAGAGAAAAAAATAAAAAGGGGTAAGGGAAGAGAGATCGGTAATTTAAAGTGGGAGAGAACAGGAAGCACGATCACTAACTAACAACTTGAATAGCAACAAGGAACACCAAGAATAAACAAAAGAAACGCCACATTAACCTTCCTATGTATCCTTTGAGAGAGTTCCAGGATTCTCCTTCTCCCTTTCATCAAAATTTAGGGTTCAGAGTAACGAAGATTAGGACAAGCAAATATAACAAAAACCACAACCCACAAGGCAGCATAAAAGAAAACCAATATAGCATTTTTCCTCTCCTATGTATCCTTTAGGCAAGTTTTAGGGTACAGTCCCCAATCGCACACTAGATTCAGGATTCAGAGTCACAGTATGTAAATGAAGAAAGACAAAAGAATCAAACACAGAAGGTAGCATACAAGAGAGAAATTGAGCCCAAAGTTCTTTAGTATTAATCGTAGGACATCAAGTTGTAGCAGCTTTCTAGCAGAAAGTTCCCCCCTTTCTTACATTACAATGCCTAGGTTTTTATAGAGGACCCGACCCTCTGAGTCATTATGGTGAAGTATTCTCTTGAGATCTGAGAAGTCAGCTCCTCGTGGCCCTCATGACTGAGCTCTCAAATCCATTACCAGAACTGGCATTTGTGGTCGAGTCAACCGTGGAAATATGCATTGATGAACCGTTTGAGTGTCCTTGGTTTCTAGGTGTAATGCTCGAGTGGTCGCCATGCTTGACTGATACTTCATCAGGGACTGATACTTCGCTTCCAATTGCCAAAAATGAGCAGTGAGCTTACCAAGCAAGTAAAAATGCATTTATGAGGCACTTTGATGGTCTCGAGAAAATACCCGGCTTGGAGTGTGTGCCCCTTTTGAGTCGCAAAAAAGCAACATGTCATGAAATCATGACATTTCTATGCCTTCAGCTTGGTTCTTCTTCTTGCATCGTGAAAATATGACATGTCGCGAAATCATGACATTTCTATGTCTTTGTCTTCTTTTGTTGCTTTGAGTCGCAAAAATGCAACATGTCACGATATCGCAACACTTTTTCCTTCCTACGCCTTTTCCTTGTTGTCGGCCACAAAAATGTGACATGTCATGATATCGTGACACTTTTCTTCTTTTGCGCTTCTTTGTCGCTGTCGGCCATGAAAATGCGACATGTCATGATATCGTGACACTTTCTCCTTCTTGCATTTTCTTCTCGCTCTAAGCTGCAAAAATGCAACATGTCGTGATATCGCAACACTTTTTTCTTTTGCTCCATCTTGTCGCTCTGAGCTGCAAAAATGCAACATGTCGTGATATCGTGACACTTTTTCCTTCTGGCTCCCTCATGTCTCTCTCAACCGTGAAAATGCAACATGTCGCAATATCGTGACACTCTTTCCTTTTGGCTCCTTCTTGTCGCTCTCAACCACAAAAATGCAACATGTCGCGATATCGCGACACCTTTTCCTTCTTTTTGTGGAGCTATCTTCTTTGGCCTATTTTGCAGTGAAGATTTTCCTTCTTTTTGTGAAGCTATCTTCTTTGGCCTGTTTGGCAGTGAAGCTTTTCCTTCTTCATCTTGTGTACAAGGGGGTGGCATTGAAAGCCAAAATTGCTGCAACACTTACAGATACTTTCAAAGCAACAAAAAGAAATACTTCTGCAAAAGGAAAGACTACAAAATTTTGATTTTTTTTATTTTTTTCCACCCCTTGTGCAATGTGACAAAATTGTCAACATTCTTTGCGGCTCGCGGGGCATTTAGCTTGTCTAAATGCAGAGATCCCAGGCCTTTATCCATTGGGTAACAAAGTCATTCCAATTGTCCTCTTCTTTGACTATCCACTGATAGCATTTTTTTTTTGTTTATGCCTGAGCTCCTAAGCAACACTTAGCGCTTTCGGCACTTATTTACTAGCCAGGATATTTACAGTATTTACACAAAATTTTGTGACATGATCAACATGCCGCCACCATAAACCCAGCTTCGGGTGCTTATCCGGTGAACCTGCAATGTTTGAACTAGATCTGATTGAACTTCGATTGATATTTGAAGTCCGGTTGGCCTCTTCCCGAAGTTCTCCATGTTGCGAACAGGGAGCAACGTAGTGAGTTGTCACTCCTACTAGTACCCGTACTATTGATGAAATATGTGGTGAAGAATTTCACCGCATGAGGGGCCTCTTGAGGTACTAGTCGTAGTGATGGCTGGAACCAATACCAGAATACTAAAGAATCTACTAACTATGGGCTGGGTACAAGTTCTTCCATCCTCCTGATGCGGTAACAGGGTTCCTCCGACAAAGAGTAATCTTCCAGGATCTCTTCAGGTTCAACTTGATGAGACATGCTTAATGGATTCTAGCTGAGTACTTGCGTGTCGTCCCTTGGGATACAAAAAGGGTGCAAAAATGTGCCCTCTTCATTCTTAGGCTCTACCACTTGAGCCTGTTCTTCTCCTTGGCCCATCTTCTGATGGGAACTACAAGCAACCATATTGTTCATTGTTGGATCATGGCTTGTATATTCCCATTGTTGGACTTGGATGAAACCCGCCTCTTGAGCTTCAAACGACTGCATCTCAGGCCTCTGCTTAGTATGAGGAGTCTGCCATGATGAATACTGCGTTGGATAAATAGGAGTAGTAATTATCGGGTAGGGTGATGGGGCTGCTCCCCACTGCCACTTTCTTGATAAGAGCAAAATTTGTTCTGCTCGTATTGCTCCCTCAAATATTTGAGGGAATATTCACTCACCTGATCACAGTAAGAGGAGGCCCATGTCCGGGTGAAAATCCCAAACATAGAAGAGGTGGGCTTGGGTGGGCGTCGGTTGGATATCTCCTGGAATTCTCTTCCAACTTCTATAGAATCAGACATTGAAGTCTGTAATGCTCTCCAAAGGTGCTCTCCTGATGGTGGAGAGGTATGTCAAAAGCTGGAAGGGGTCTTGAGAGCCATCAAATGTTCTAAATAGTGCTCTCGCTAAGTCATCCCATGAGCAGATGCTTTTACGCTCGAGCAGTATGTACCATTGCAGCACCCTTCCTTCCAAAGATAGAACCAAAAGTCTGATCATGACATCCTCGTAGGTTATGTCATGGAGGGCCGCTAAAGCAACAACATCTTCAAGGTGCTCTCCGACCATTCCCTTAGTGCCATTGTATTTTGTCAATGTCTCCAAGGTGCTTTCAAGAATTTCATGGTAAATTTGAAGATTCATAGGGCCACGATCATCCCAGTTGGGATAACATACCCTCTCCATTATAGTAGTGGCCTACAGATATCATGGTTCTTACCACTAAGTCGAAGTCACCAGGTGAAAATTATTTTCTCTGCTTGTGAGGTCAAGGATGCTCACCGAACCTTGATTCCTTTGGGGTGTCTTCTTACAGCTTTAAAAGGTGCCTACGATCAAGAAATCTAGATCTTCAGCTCAGTTAGAGTCGCCAAGTGATTTTTCCAGATGGAGGCAAGCCAAAGATTCACCAAACTCGGGCTTCCTTAAAACATGGGACCAGTGTCCCATCGGGCATGCCAAAAACTGTTGGTCATCAAATCTACCTAGGAAAGAATTTGGGTAAGTGTATGCGCCCTAGACCTAGACCAACATTGAAAGGTCGAAGGGAATAGATGCCCCTCGTGCCAATATTCGTAGAAATTCCAGATCCTATGCTAAACTACTTTGGTGTTTGGAGATAAGGGTGCAGGAAAGAGATAAAAGAGTAAGGGTTAGAGAAAGAAATAAAAAGGGGTAAGGGAAGAGAGATCGGTAATTTAAGGTGGGAGAGAACAGGAAGCACGATCACTAACTAAAAACTTGAATAGCAGCAAGGAACACCAAGAATAAACAAAAGAAACGCCACATTAACCTTCCTATGTATCCTCTGAGAGAGTTCCAGGATTCTCCTTCTCCCTTTCATCAAAATTCAGGGTTCAGAGTAACGAAGATTAGGACAAGTGAATATAACAGAAACCACAACCCACTAGGCAACATAAAAGAAAACCAATATAGTGTTTTTCCTCTCCTATGTATCCTTCGGGTAAGTTTTAGGGTACAGTCCCCAATCGCACACCGAATTCAGGATTTAGAGTCACAGTATGCAAATGAAGAAAGACAAAAGAATCAAATATAGAAGGCAGCATACAAGAGAGAAATTGAGCCCAAATTTCTTTAGTATAAATTGTAGGACATCAAGTTACAACAACTTTCTAGCAGAAAGTTCCCCCCCTTTCTTACATTACAATGTCTGGGTTTTTATAGAGGACCCGACCCTATGATTCATTATGGTGAAGTATACTCTTGAGATCTGAGAAGTTGGCTTCTCGTGGCCCTCATGATTGAGCTCTCAAATCCATTACCAGAACTGGCAACTGTGACTGAGTCAACCGTGGAAATATGCATTGATGAACCGTCTAAGTGTCCTTGGTTTTTGGGTGCAATGCTCGAGTGGCCACCATGCTTGATTGATACTTCGTCAGGGACTGATACTTCGCTTCCAATTGCCAAAAATGAGAATTGAGCTTACCGGGCAAGTAAAAATGCATTTATAAGGCACTTTGATGGTCTCGAGAAAGTACTCGGCTTAGAGTGTGTTCCCCTTTTGAGTCACAAAAAAGCAACATGTCACGAAATCATGACATTTCTATGCCTTCAGCTTGGTTCTTCTTCTTGCATCGTGAAAATATGACATGTCATGAAATCACGACATTCCTATGTCTTTGTCTTCTTTTGTTGCTTTGGGACACGAAAATGCGACATGTCGCGATATCGCGACACTTTTTCCTTCCTGCGCCTTTTCCTTGCTATCGGCCGTGAAAATGTGACATGTTGCGATATTGTGACACTTTTCTTCTTTTGCGCTTCCTTATCACTGTCGACCGTGAAAATGTGACATGTGATATCGTGACACTTTCTCCTTCTTTTGCTTTCTTCTCGCTCTGAGCCACGAAAATGCAACATGTCGCGATATCGCGACACTTTTTTCTTCTACTCCCTCTTGTCGCTCTGAGCCGCGAAAATGCAACATATCGCGATATCACAACACTTTTTCCTTATGGCTCCCTCTTGTCACTCTCAGCCGCAAAAATGCAACATGTCGTGATATCGTGACACTTTTTCCTTCTAGCTCCCTCTTGTCGCTCTCAACCGCAAAAATGCAACATGTTGCGATATCGCGACACCTTTTCCTTCTTTTGGCAGAGCTATCTTCTTTGGCCTATTTGGAAGCGAAGCTTTTCCTTCTTCATCTTGTGTACAAGGGGGTAGCATTGAAAGCCAAAATTGCTGCAACACTTACAGATACTTTCAAAGCAACAAAAAGAAATACTTCTGCAAAAGGAAAGACTATACAAAATTTTGATTTTTTTTTTTTCTACCCCTTGTGCAATGTGACAAAATTGTCAACAGTTATCTGATCAATTGTAAGCTATCTAATATGAGGTATCATATTGATTATCCTTTAGGTAGGGTTCATTTATTGAATAATATCATTGTATCAAGAGAGCCTATATATTTTGAAGTTACATTTCACTAAACTCTTTCTTTGATATTTGAATATTTTGTAGCCAAGTTTTGTCCCTAAGGATAAACTCATAAGGTTGCAATTCCATAAGCCTACACCTCCAATATTCCTTCCTTTGTAAACACTATCCCACTTCTAAAGGAGAAACCTATTTTTTCCTCACTCCTTTCCAAATAAAAATATCAATGAATTTTATAAAAGTCAAATGTTATACCTACTAGTAATCTTAAAAGTGACATCACATAAATAAGGATGGATTGTAATGTAGTCTTTATGATTTTTAGCCTTCCATTCATGGTTAAGAACTTGCCTTTCCATCCTATCAAACAATATTTCACTTTATCTAAAATTGAGTCCCAAAGCTCCTCCTATCCTTTATGAGACAAAGAAATGCCCAATTATGTTGATGGAAATTCTCCAATTTTAAGCTCTAAATATCCACAATAATCTGTTGTAAATATAGAAAAGTGTTAATGAAAATATTTATATTTTGTATTATTAACCAATTATCCAATAGTCTTTTCATAGCATGATAATAATGATTTTAAGCTCCATGGCATTGTTGACTGAGAAATGAACAAAAAGAAAAGTAACATCAACAAATTGGAGATGATATTTGGAGGGACCATTTATATCAACTTGACACCTTTGATATTTTCTTCCTTTTTTTCCATTGAGAAATATCTCCCTAATTCCTCCACGAGAATAATAAATAGTTATGCAGATAATGGATCATCTTGGAAAATTTCATGAGTTGACTCAAAGTATCCAACAATGGATCCATTAATAAAAATAAAATATTTTAGAGTGATACTACTACATCTAATCCATTCATAACAACCTTGATCAAAACCATACCTTTTGATAATGTGATGTAAAAAATTCCATCAAAACCCATCATATATTTTGTTCACATCTAATTTCATATGCATACCTAGATTTTTCATGGAAATGTGATAATGTATCACCTCTGGGAAATGATTACACCATTATGAATTTTTTTATTATTGTCATATCATAATTCACTTGCCAACCTAAGTCAAGGGGACTGACAAGATGAATGTGTTCGCATCTTGCATAGATAAAAATAGTTGGAAGTATCATGGACAAGGGAACCATCTACAAGGTGACCTCTATGGTTTTTATCAAGGTTAGATCCTCGTAGAAATATAATCCTTGATGCATAGTGGATCTCAAAAAGCTAATGCCAATAAAGAATTGCAATGAAACTAAAAAATAAAATACTTTTGTAGAAAAATAAAAACCTAAGCTAGGGTGATGCACCAAAGAATTAGAACCCCCAATTTTTTATTGCAACAAGTGGTAAGTGAACATGAAAAATACCACCTATAGCTAATGAACACAACCAAGCAAACACATTGTCAAGAATAAAGACAAGCTAAGAGAAGGAGGATAAAGTGAACTTATCCACAACTTCCATTAGCATGCTTAAAATGGATACAAGACAATGAGGCCCAACGGGTTCGATGCTCCTTAGACATGAGAAAATATTTGGGCTCCCCTTGTTACAGTAGGAAAGCAGGGTGAAAGGAAGAGCCTACTAGGTCAAGTATAGGCATGAGTAGATAGCTCTCAATGCCTATTACAATAAAATTGGACCTATTTATAAGTTAATAGGAGGGTTTTTTCCCTTCAAATTTCTATGTAGAAGGATTCCAAATATCTTTTATTTCTATAGCCAAAATCCTCCTACAACTGTGAAACAACAACTTTGAGGTCTTTAGATCTAAGGCCATAGATGTTGAAATCTTATGGGTCTTTAGATAATCGAGTGTTTACTAACTTAGCTCTCTGCTACTACGTTGGGGTGAATGCACCATTACTATTTTTTTAGGTTTCTTCTAGAATCTAACATCTTTCTAATGTGACAAGCATAGCCTCACTAACTGGTGTATATTGGTAGGGTAGGCTCACATGCATGGTAAGTGGTGGTCACACACTACACCAAAAAAGGGCTTTAACGATGCTTATAATCCATCCTTAAATATCTTTAAAGGTGGTTATTCAATCATCGTCTATGAAGGTGTAAAAATTTTGGGATATATGACAATAGCTAAAAACAACCTCAAACAACCACCCTCTTAGGGTCTAATATGGAAGTTAAAACCATCCTCTTAGGACTACGAGGGCGGTTGTGAACCATTGTCTTAGGACTAAGAGGATGGTTATTAATCACCCTCTTAGGGTTAAGCCTCTTAGGCCTAAGAGGGTAGTTTATAACCGTCCTCTTAGAGACTAAGAGGGTGGTTTTAAACTTCCCTCTTAGCCCTAAGAGAGTAGTTTTAAACCGCCCTCTTATGGTCCCACCCAAAAATATATATAAAGGAGATGATCCATGTTGGAGGGACTAGAAGTTAGACCAAATAGTTAGGCTCATGAAAAAATTGTAGTGATAATGGGTATTTTAATTGTCCTTACCTATAGCCTGGTTGTTGAAATTACCATTGATGTTCATTGTTGTGTACTTACTCGAACAATAGAAAAGTTATAGGCACTAAAATAAATATATGGGAAAGTCGATATGGAAAGGCACTGAATTAACAATTGTGTATTTAAGTGATAGTATTATCAGATAAGTTCTGCCATTGATTATAAAGAGCCTATGACTCTTTATTCAACACTCTCTCAGTAGAAACAATTCTATCAATGCATGTTTTAACTCCATGATCAAGGCCCAAGAGTTTGTAAACTTTACAAAGCTACTTGATAATAAATAAGATCTCGCACATACTGCCAGTTCTTTGAGAATCAATCAATTTATACTCAACAACAGAAAAAAATTATCTTTGTGGTCTCGGCTTGCAAAACACCACCCATGGTGCCTATGACATCAATGTATTAATATGAACTCATCCTCCTAATCAAAGCTCAGAATTTGCCTAGAAAACACTGTAACATGATTATTAGTGAGATCTTGCATGTACTATCAGCACCTTGTCTTCCTTATCCAATGGTATTTTATTATCATAATCAATCAACTAAGATAGACTGAGAGTAAATCATAATGACAATGTTGAACGTTATTCTTTATATTAAACCAAAAGGAGGTGTTTCAGGCGACTCATCCATTTTTTTTATTTTTTATCGGTATCAAAGAGCAACTTTGTGGTCTCAAGTTACAAATACCACCCATACAGTGTAAGGATATATTTTCTACAAATGTTTATCAGCTTTTTAAATTAAATGTCACTCCTTTTATCTTTTTAAAAAAATGTATATTGATAAAATTTAAACTTTACAGATCATATGCCCTAAAGAACACCCCTATGAGTTAGTAGTTTTTTACCCATATATCATCAAAACAACTTACCATTCATTTCCATATTAATCACCTCGATCACTTATCAAGATTTTAAGTATATTTTTTTCCTAGCAGTACGAAACAGCTTAGTGTTCATGCTACCCCAACTTCAAGAATTTTTTATAGAATAGATCTACAATAGGATTATTGAATTGATATCCATAATGATGTGGTGTTGCAGGAAGGTAAGACACTTACCATAATAATCACCCAAAATGTAACAAGCATCCCCAAATGTTCAACTAGTTGTCCAACTAATACATTCAGGTATATGTGGTAAAAAATTTGACATTTCCATGATTTGAAGATCCTATGGATGTATAAAGAGATGGTTGATTTCTTAACTAAGAGTAATAGTGCAAATACAGAGTAGCCCGTCTCCACGGGCATTAACTTTTACAATTAAGGAACTAAACAAAAAAATATCATTCAATAAAAATATTCATAAATTTTGTATATATGTATATAAACAAAATGTTGGGGAAGGCTATTGTGGGAATGAAAAGTATGAATAGCTTACCTTTAAGGAGAATTCTCATCCTCATATGGCATTGTATCTCATGTTGGGCCCTTACTTCCTCCATATTGCTCTCCACATGCTTTCCTCTTCTCTTATAGACATAATTTTCTTCCATTGATACAACTCTTCCTAGAGTTTCATTAGCTCGACAGTTCTACTATGAGAGCTTTTTGATAGTTTTTCCATTGTGTCCTACATCCTGGGTTCTTTATATAGTGTTATTAGTAGTGCATGGTGTGAAGCATCCTCCAAGTGTTGACCTAATATCTTCCTCAACTAAAGAAGAATTTTGATTATTTTTAAAACTAGATTTTTGAATGCTCCTTCTTCAACCACTTATCATTTTTTAGGTTTGTAAATTCATACATGAAGTACAAACTGGAGTGTGAGGTGAAATTCCATTACATATATAATGAGTGCTACCTCAAAAATTTCAATATTGTAACCATAAGTTTGTAGGACCTACTTATAAACTGTATCGCTCCAAATTTTTTGCATCCTTACCTTCAGGCTATAGGATCCATGCCCGGAAGGGGGATGCGAGAAGGATGGGACAATACCTCGGACTGAGAGGCCCTTTGAAGGTCCCGCCTCTTGGGGGAGGGGTATAAGGGTGAATTTTCGATGGATGGTGGGTTCACCAGGAAACTTTTGAGTGGCGTTTTCCACACCTAGGTTGATAGTGGGTTTGATGTGTTCATTTTGTACTTTAATCATTCAATTCCTAGGTTTGGCCAAGATGAATCTAAACTATTCTATATGCCAATGCTGATTTTTATGGATACAAAAAATATGAATAAATGCTAAACACAGAGAATGTGCAAAATGGGACAGAACATACCTGATTTCGGATGTCTGATGAAGATTCTAAGTTTTGTAGCAGTCCAGATCGCCTCAACTCGTACGTAATCGGAATTCGAGAATCGTCAGATCACAGATCGTGTAAGATCAGACGAAATCATCTAAGATCTGATGAATTCGTCAAAAACCTGCAATCACAAGAATAGATACAAAATACCAAAGATGCAACTGCAAAAGCAAAGGAGAATGATAGAAATAACAACAAACATGCCTAAATAATAGATTCAAATAACAAATAAGAGAAATGCAATAGATTTAATGATTGATTTTAACTTTATCATGCGGTTATGCTAAATGAGGTGAACTCCAAGATGCATAAATATAATAACTAAGATAATGTATAAAGAAATGCAGAAAATGATAAAGAGATGCAAACTCTAGACTCTGATTGCCCCCAATCTGGACTACAGTCGGGATCGCCTCCAATCATACGAGATCATCTACGCTCCTCGACAGGATCGTCCGAAATCGCCTGGAATCGCTTGCGACGATCCGAGCTAGCTTCGACTAAAAAATAGTAAAGTTCCTGCAAGAAAACATGAAATACCGAATGCAAATGATGGTGTGAGGATGCTCTGAGGTGCGTGGAAGTTTAGGGGGTTTAAGCAGAGTTTCAGGCAGAGAGTCAGGGAGAATCAAGGGGATAAACTGAGAAAATCTCAGTTTATATAGGATTAGGGAGAGGTTAGGAGGTTGGGGATCATCCCAATCTGGGAGATCTCCAACGGGGGAATCTCCAAGCTGCATAGACATGCTTTCGCCCAAGTTGGAGAGGTTGTTGAAACAGAAGCTAATTATGAAAATTTGGTTTTGGGACGAAATCGTCTGGACGTTCTATTCTAGACGAATTCATCAGATCTGGGATGATTTCATCTAATCTACGATGATATCGTCCAACGGTCAAAACAAATCCTAAAAATGGCACGAAAAACAAGGGGAGCGGGTAACAGGCGGTTAACGGGTAGTTTGAGGTTAAAATTTGAATTTTTATCTTTTTACTAAGGTTTAACTGTGCCAATTTTAGGGTGCTACATTTTGCCCCCTCTTTAGCGAATTTTCTGAAGAAAATGCGTTAAAGACGAGTTCTTCCCATTTTACGAGAAAGCAAAAATGTACTCAATTTTCTAGACGACGATTCTTGGTCGAATCGTACGACTGCTGACTATGGTGCCCCCTCCGTGTTTTTACCCAAATCGAACGTTTGAGGTAAAAGCACAAAAAAGCAAAAATAAATAAAAAGAAAGTTGTTTTTAAATAAAATTAAGAAAAATAGGGTAAAACCCTAATTCATTTTTACTGTTCATTTTTATTGTTCTAGAGCTCTATAGACAAAAATGGTTGAGGCAGCGCACAGAGCGACAGAGGTCCGGCGCGGGCTACGGGTAAGGATCTAATCCTAGTAGATTAGGTTTGAATTTAATTTGTGCAATTTTTTGTTTTAAATTTTGATTGTTTGGGGCATCGCGGCCGTTTTTAGGCCGTCGACGACGTCGGGACGAAATCGTCCCTATTTCATCGAAATCGTCCCTAGATCGTCGATTTCGTCGGAGGGCAAAATCGGTGAACTAGGGGCGATCTCGTCCAACAAGGGGCGATCCCCAAGTTGCGAAATAGGAGACGATTTCATCCTACAAAGGACGATTTTATCCAATTTGGGACGATATCATCCAATGGTGGACGATATCATCATTTTTATGAAATTTTGCTTTGTTTGAAATGCATTTAATTTGATTTTAATAATTGGTTTATTAATGAATTTTGTTGTTTTATTGTTTGTTTTGTAGAGGGGATTACTAAAGAGTCGAGAATGGAAATACGGGGGACTAAGAGATGACATAGCCACGCTCGACCAGGCAGAGCATGACCGACTAGCACAGGTCAGGCTACAACATGTGGCAGAGATGCCACAAGTACCGATGGACATGGGGCTACTGACAACCCTAGCAGAGAGGTGGTATCCGGGGTCATCCTGCTTCTGGTTACCGACAGGGGAGATGGCTCCCACACTAGAGGACATATGGAGGATCATGAGGATCCCCATACAGGGACGGCTGATGACTCCTACGGCCAATCAAGGCCAGGCTATGATGAGGTTGAGCGGAGACCCGAGCTTCACCCTGGAGAAGGGGGGGAGTGAACATCGAGTCTCTAAGGCAGATGCCTGGGGCATCTAGGCTGACTCGAGTTTTGGTAGGGGTGGTAGGTGGCTTACTGCTGTGCCACCAGAGTGGGTGCAAGTTACCATGGCTCCTATCAGATGTGGTCTGCGACATGAGAGACCACGGGTATAGGTTTGCATGGGGCAGCTTTGTACTATGCCGCTTGTATAGGATCCTGCATGGGGTCGTATACAAGGGAGGTCGATGTCTGGTCTTGACATCGCTACTACAGGTTTGGTGTTGGGAGCACATCACGGTGCAGAGGCCGGTAGGGCTCCCACTGATAGGGGTTGATCGAGAGAGGCCCCGGGTTTTCTACTGGTGGCTACAGAGGGGGTCACAGTGGCGGATAGATCTGTCGATGTCACGGAGGTTGCTAGATGACCTCATCCTAGACCAGATCACCTGGAGGCCATGGCGAGAGCACCCCGGGTGGGCAGAGGATGGGCAGGAGCTGGCTCGCATCAGGCGAGTCTGTTGGCTGAGGATGGAGTGGGGAGAGGTAGAGCTCCACCGCTATGATCGGGTTCTATGATAGTTCGGTCTATAGCAGGGGATCCCTTCTCTCAGGGATTACGAGTACTCCCGGACTATTCGGGATAGTACCACATTGAGCGGGGCTCCAGACATGCAGCGGTTCTAGAGTCAAGACATGGATGATGCCCCCATCCAGCCAGTGGATGGTGACGACGCTAGGGTTACCGACGGATATGATGCCTAGTACGCAGGCATCCGCCCTCCTCGGATGACGAGGGCACAGGGTCCAGTGCATGCCATGGTGCAACGGATGGGGAGGCGATGCTAGGCTACTATTGAGGCAGCACGGGGTCACGATGGGAGAGAGCAGCGATGGTCTCCATAGGAGAGACGCCAGAGGATGGCACGGGCTCCATAGAGACCACAGCGACCGAGGGAGGAGGGAGGAGGGACTCCCTTCTCAGCAGGGGGAGAGACCACCATCGCCCGATAAGGGCAAGGGTGTCGAGGTAGGGGAGAGCAGCGAGACGGTGGCTCTCCGGGCTGAGGTTGCCCGCCTCCGGGCTCAGGTGCAGACACTGCAGGATGAGGCTACATGGCTCAGAGCTCGGGGTGGAGGAGCGAGCATGCAAGAGTTGGCATGGTCTATGGCTCAGACTACATTCTATCAGGGAGCATACTACCATATGGTTCCAGAGAGCCAGAGGTTACAGCTGCCAGTCGACATTGCGGGGCCGATTAGGATGGGGTCATCGAGGACATCATCACGATCGATGTCGAGGACCCACGACACAGGGCGGACTCCGATGGGGCCTCCTCCTCCACCTCAGGGCGGGAGAGGAGATGAGGCTGAGAGCTCGAGGGCTT
The DNA here is from genome assembly GCA_028583015.1 of Wollemia nobilis. NCBI lineage: Eukaryota > Viridiplantae > Streptophyta > Pinopsida > Araucariales > Araucariaceae > Wollemia > Wollemia nobilis. Next base: position 1,349,301 of record JAQPPZ010000101.1, read on the forward strand.
CTCGAGGCTAGACGCTCACTGCACAGAGATTGTATTTATTATTATATATATTTTTGAGAGGATTGAGTATGCCAGGCTATTGATTGTGGCATACCAGTCCAGTTTTGATATGATGTACATAATTTGTTGATATATATATATGGTCTTTTTGATGATATGACTTGTGTATATGTTGTATGATGCTTTAATGTTGAATTTTGCAATTGATTATTGATGATTCATGTAATTATGTCGTTTTAGAAATATTATAATTTTATGTCATGTTGTAAAATTTAAATGAAATAATCTGATGTAAACAATTGGTTGTTTTGGTGTGATTTGATGAAAAATAAAAGGGACTTCTAACAATAATTTCAAAGGACATTGTCGTTGTTATAGACCATTTCATGGAGTCGCCGCTCGCTCGGTCGTCAAGCTAATCCCAGTATAGAAATATTGCTAAAAGTAAAAGAATGCTTAAGAGACTGTCTTAAGACTTTGTGTTGTGATGAGAAAATGATGATGGTGATGATTTGTTTTCAGATTTTCATAAAAATATTATGCATGACATATTTAAAAAAAATATGATTTTTGCTAGGCATAAATTCCTAAGTGTGATAAAATTTTGAATAATTCCTTAGAAATTATACCATGGTTGCAAAATTGAATGTTGACATAATGACATGAAATAGAATAAGTGTTCGTTCGTTTTAAAGCACAATTGTGTAACATAATGATGTAAGCCATATGTTTTTATGAATTTGTTTAAAATGAATGGGAAATAAAATTAGAACAATGGTTTGCGCTAGGCATAGAATTATAGGTATAGACTTATACCATCATCGCGAAATCCAAAGAAGAAATTGATATTTTAGTTTTATTGCATGATTGATTTTTGATTTTTGATAAACAAAAAATAATAATATGAACATGACTTTATTTGCTAGATTTTGTAATAGGTTGTTTAAAATAATTTTGGATTTTTGAAAACAATGTATGTAATTGTTTTTATACTAAACAGATGTTCTGAAATAAGAATAAAATTTATTCCAAAAGAGTTGCAAAAATATTTTAAATTATCTCAAAGACAAATGTAGATTTGTAAGGAACCCTCATGTGCATATGTGAGTTCATTGCCGATCTTGATTTATCATAATGATAGAGAATCTCTCAAATACAAATGTGTGTGCAATTGTATTGTTCATTCACCAATTTTGAGCAAGATAATTTGATACAAGTAATTTGAATTAACCAAATGAATGTTCGTTGACCATGATTTATATGCATGTAACCGTACCAGACTACTGTGTAAGTTAGGTTATCAAGAGCTAGCTAATCCATAAGCCGACATAGGTCTGTACAAAATAAGGTCGCTAATGTGACAGACATATCACCACGCTAGGGATTACCCAAGGCCAAGCGGGTTGGGCACAAACCACCTGTTATGGGGCTTACCTCACGGTTTTGAATAATTGAGAATTCCAGGGATTCAAGCTCATTCACCCTTCTTTTCTTTTCAAGGGGTAGGGAAAGGGATTTATTGCATTTTGCTTTTGCCTTTTTTTTCTCTTTTTCTCTTTTTTTTTTTTTTGTATTTTTGCTTGGAACTTGAGATAATGCTGAAATATTGCTGCGATGGTACAAAATGATATTTTTCTTTTTCTCATTTTCTTTGACTTTTCTTTTTCTTCCTATGCTAGGGATACTTGCTCGGATTAGTTGTAGAGCAAGGGATTTTTATTCCAGGTAGGGGTGAGCTTGTCCTTTTGTCAATTCTCAAAGATTCTAGACCATGTGCATGATAGGATAGCAGGGGAAACTTTTCGCTCAAGAAACCACTTTTACTATGTAGCATCATATTGAATTTGCAATGAAATCATTTTAATGTGAAAAGATATATTTGGTTCAAGTAAATAACAAGATCAGTTCTCTATGCTCAAAACTTTATTTAATTCAACTGTGGACTTTGATATAAGAGAGATTAATAATCATACAAAATAAAATCAAGATATTTATTCATGTGAATGTGAAAGTGCGGGATTCCAAATAAATGCTAATTTATCCAAAATAATTGAAAATATAACTGCAATACTTCAAGAATTGACAAGTATGAAAATAAAATATGTTTTTGAAGATTTTGATGATTTTGATGTTTTTATATTTTGATTTTGATTGATGAATTGAATTGGTGGTATATACAAGATGATCTATATACACTATACAAGGTTATTTGAGTATAGCATGTCTAAGGTTGCTTCAAAATCAAAGGTGGTTTTGAAGGATAATTTGGTTGTGGTGAAGGTAAGAACAAAAGGTGATGAATAAAAGGTAGCGATAACAAAAGCTTTGTTATAATGTAAAATAATGTAGCAAAAGATTTGACTTTTATATGTGGAAAATTAATCATGTTACAAAATAAAATATCAGAAAGATAAGAAGGTTCTTCATTTTTATCACTATATTCCAAATCTTGATAAGATGGAGGGAGCATATGTGAAGGTGGAACTGATGGAGAAAAAGTAGATGATGTTATGGGTGTGTGTTTCACATTTTGAAATTGATGAGAAGAATGAGGATGTGTGGATGAGGAAGGGGCAAAATTGAACTCCAACAGGTTTTGACAAAGCACACATATCAAAGGGTCTAGGATCACCATGAATGGTAACCAACTGATTTTTAAATTCGAATTTAACACACTGATGTAAAGTGGAGGGAACAGCTCGCATCGCGTTGATCCAAGGGTGACCCAAAAGTATATTGTACGATGCAGGGCAATGTACAATAAACACGGTCGTGTCTAAGGTTCTCGGACCAACTTGCAAGGGGATAGTAATAACTCCACACGTTTCTTGTGTTTCGTCATTGAAGGCTTTTATGATCATATCAGTTCTTTTCATTTCATCACTTCTAAACCCAAATCTTTGGTAGAAGTCAAAAGTGCATATGTTTAAAGATGAACCATTATCAATCAAGACTCGTTTAACTGCTACATCCCCAATTAGGGCAGTAATATATAAGGGGTTATCCTTATGTAAACTATGTTGTGGTATATCTCTATCCCGAAAGTCAATACAATCGACTTCTCGAGTTATGATAGTATTGGACATGGCTTCAGGTTGAATATTTTGTGGTACCATCATTTGGCTTAATGTGAGCATTAATTCATCCCTATGGGTAGGAGAAGATCTTAAAAGGTCCAAAAGGGAAATTCTAGCTATAGTATTTGATAATTGTTCATTAATATTATAAGGAGGCTTAGGTTGAACATTAGGCGCATGATTCCCTTTATTGGGATTTTTCAAAACAAATGGAGCTGATCCATCATTCTGAGTTTGATCCTATTGAGAGTTTTGAGCCTGTTGTCCAGTAACGGCTCCGATGGTACCTACAATATTATTTTGCGGATGATGAATAGGCCTTGGTCTAGCGTTTATGGCTTGTTCATTAGAAAGTAATTGGTGAGAAGATGGTCTAGTAGTGACTCTTCTAGGAAATGGTTCTTCTGGAACCATAGAACTTGTGATAGGTTGAATAGGATCTGATTCATCTTCAGAACTATTCGATTGATTTGAGGTGATTTCCATGTCACTTTCAGTCTCATATTCGGTATCACTAAGATCAAGGGTCCGAATATTATATAGAGGTCTAGTCGTAACCATGGATAAAGTTGTGTCAAATACTTCCACATCATGAGTAGGTGAATGTCCACTAATAGTTCCTACATATCGGGTAGGAGGGGGAACATTATGATGCTCAATTTGATTAGCCACCTCTTTACCATGCTTTGGTAAAGGATGTTGAAATATGTCCAATGATTGATTGGCATTCCGATTCTGATTTTGGGGGATGTTCTTTTGAGCATTATTAGGAGGATTTTGTTTAGGTTGAAAGGCTTGCACCTCCATCTCATTGTTATCAATCAGGTCTTGTATTTTATGTTTTAATATTTTACAAGAGTTGGTAGCGTGTCCAGGTCCTCTATGGAAATCACAATGTAAATCAGCTCCGTATCCGGGTATAGTTGGATCGAGTTCCCGTATATTTGGTAATTGGATCAAACCTCGTGCTAATAATTGCGGGAGAATGGTTGATAAAGGTTGATTTAACCTAGTAAATTCTCGGGGTGGTTTATCAGGAGGTTTCAATATGAACTTCTCTGTTGTTTTCGCAGTATTAACATTGGCAATGTTTTTGCTATCAATGACTCCATCACCCACAACTTGTTTATTTTTATATTGATTTCTGGATGTTTTCTCATCATCTTTCTTTTTGAGCTGACCTCTCCTAATAAGAGCATCTTCCACTCTTCGAGCTAAATCTATAGCTTGATCGAAGGTGGTCAAGGTAGCAGTTGATAATTCATAGGATAGTTGTTCTTGTAAATTATTGATAAAGATATCCAACATTTCTCGATAAGGTAACACAAAGTGTAATTTTCCTATCAACTGCCTCCATCGAGCTAAGAAGTCAGCAAAACACTCATCTTTGTCTTGTTTTAGGTTGTACAAATATTTAATGGTTACATGCCTTTCGATATAGGCACTAAATTGATGCACAAAAGACTCGGCGGTTTCTTCGAAATTCCTCAAAGAATGAGTGGGTAGTTGATAATACCACTCCAATGCCATCCCTCCTAAACTTTTTGGGAACATCTTTAGTAATAACAAGTCATCATGTGATATATCATGACATGCTATCCTAAACATACGAAGATGCTCTATGGGATCTTCGGTTCCTTTGTATATAGGTAGGACAGGCATAGGAAAGTGTTTGGGATATGGTTGTGCTACAACTATAGGATCTAGAGGCTGACTACACATCTCTCGATAATTGTACGAGGGATGGTAGGGATCTATCTGGTCCATGCGGGAGACTAACTGTTTCACCATGGCTTCCAGATTACCGGTTTGTCCACCATATTGGTTCGGTGGTACATGAGTATGGGATTTGTGAGCGTAGGATGGCGTGACATAAGGATTAGATGCTATATTGCTGTTATGCAAATGGTTGGTAGGAAGAGTATTATGAAGAAGATTTGTTGTAGCATTATGTTGTATCCCAGATTGTTGGAAATTGGTATTTGGTTTTGTTTTAGGCTTTTGTTGATTTGAGGTATATTGATCAATAGCTTGGCAAAATAGAGCGGTGAATGAAGGTTTCTTTTGTGTGGGAATAACCCTAGGCTTGGTAACAGGCACTCTAGGTGGTTGGGTAACCTGTTGTTGTTGCATGTTCTGGATTATAGCGGCCATATCCAAATTGGATGGTCCAGCTTGATCACTTTCTTGATCAACGAAGGACAAGGGATTAGTGCGTGTGTGATATATGTCTTCTAGGGTTGCTTGAGTATCACTAATTTGATCTTTGTCCATATGGACTGCTCTATTAAGAGTGCCAATATTAGTATTGAGGAACTTCCAAAAATGTTCCATGTTCTCAAAAGTAACGGCTCCTTTCGGAGATATTTTAGGGGATGAGGATCCTTCCTCTCTATCATTTTCTTTTTGTTCATTTCCTACAACAAATTCTTCTTCTTGTTGGTCGAAGGTTCCTTCTTCCTGAATTGGGTCTTCGGGAAGGACATCTCGGGTTATTTTCTGGTTTTCTTAACCAATCTTCTTCTACTTCAGTCTGTTTTCCATTCCTGAGTCTAGTCATTATGTCTAAATTTAGATTTTAGCAAATATATATTAATATATTTGCAACAAATTTGGGAGGTATATATTTTAATTATATACCTACTATGATGCTTAAAAGAAAATGTTTTGATTTTTTGTTATGATTTTGTTTTTTTTTTTATTTTATTTTATTTTTTTTTTTTTTTTTTTATAAAGACAACAAACAGCACACTAAATGCAAGAAATAACAATAATAAAAGAATAGCTTAGTTTTCTATAAATAGTTTATAGATGTCATTGATAGGATCAAGTTCATCAAGAGTCATGAAATGCTCCTCTTCAAATTGGAAATGGTTTTTCAAGAACTTGATAAAGTGTGCTATAGTGATATTATCTGTTTCAGACTCTGTCTTGTAAAAATAGATCTCATGGCAATACTCTCGATATAACACAGCTCTAGGAACTCTATTCCATATTTTTCTATCCGTAAGAATGACCTCTTGGTCCTCTATACGAGATAGAAATTTATGTACTACAACTGCATTATCGAGGTATTCCTCAAAGGTGTACAATTCAGAAGACACAAGGGCTCTTTTATCTGCTAACCACCTATGGCAAGCTCTCTGAAGCTCATGATACAAGGTCACTTGATCGGGATCCAGGATTCTATCTAGGACAAACCTCTTGATTTGCCTAAGTTCGGTTGCTCTAGATGAAATGAGATTCAATCTCCTATTAAGCTCGTCCCATAAAGGTGGGACTCTATATGTTTGAGATACTCTAAGCAAAGAATTAATCTCTATAGCTGCTAATTGATTCTCAACATTAATGGTGACAGCTCGTCTTTTATTATAATCTACCATCTAAATATGATATGCAATCTTTGATTCTAAATGCATTTATGTTTTTATTTTTTTTTGGATTGTTTTCAAAAGGTTTTTAGTTTTTCACGTCGGGTTCACCAAAATGTATCGCTCCAAATTTTTTGCATCCTTACCTTCAGGCTATAGGATCCACGCCCGGAAGGGGGATGCGAGAAGGATGGGACAATACCTCGGACTGAGAGGCCCTTTGAAGGTCCCGCCTCTCGGGGGAGGGGTATAAGGGTGAATTTTTGATGGATGGTGGGTTCACCAGGAAACTTTTGAGTGGCAGTTTCCACACCTAGGTTGATAGTGGGTTTGATGTGTTCATTTTGTACTTTAATCATTCAATTCCTAGGTTTGGCCAAGATGAATCTAAACTATTCTATATGCCAATGCTGATTTTTATGGATACAAAAAATATGAATAAATGCTAAACATAGAGAATGTGTCGAATGGGACAGAACATACCTGATTTCGGATGTCTGATGAAGATTCTGAGTTTTGTAGCAGTCCAGATCGCCTCAACTCGTACGTAATCGTCGAATTTCATAGAATCATCTCAAATCACATTTGATCGTCTGAGATCATACGAAATCATCTAAAATCTGACGAATTCGTCAAAAACCTGCAATCACAAAAATAGATACAAAATACCAAAGATGCAACTGCAAAAGCAAAGGAGAATGATAGAAATAACAGCAAACATGCCTAAATAATAGATTCAAATAACAAATAAGAGAAATGCAGTAGATTTAATGATTGATTTTAACTTTATCATGCGGTTATGCTAAATGAGGTGAACTCCAAGATGCATAAATATAATAACTAAGATAATGTATAAAGAAATGCAAAAAATAATAAAGAGATGCAAACTCTGGACTCTGATTGCCCCCAATCTGGACTACAGTCGGGATCACCTCCAATCGTACGAGATCATCTGCGCTCCTCGACAGGATCATCCGAAATCGTCTGGAATCGCTTGCGACGATCCGAGCTAGCTTCGACTAAAAAATAGTAAAGTTCCTGCAAGAAAACATGAAATACAGAATGCAAATGATGGTGTGAGGATGCTTTGAGGTGCGTGGAAGTTTAGGGGGTTTAAGCAGAGTTTCAGGCAAAGAGTCAGGGGAGATTCAGGGGGATAAACTAAGAAAATCTTAGTTTATATAGGATTAGGGAGAGGTTAGGAGGTTGGGGATCATCCCAATCTGGGAGATCTCCAATGGGAGAATCTCCAACTGCACAGACGCGCTTCTGCCCAAGTTAGAGAGGCTGTTGAAACAGAAGCTAATTATGAAAATTTGGTTTTGGGACGATTTCGTCTAATCTATGATGATATCGTCCAACGGTCAAAACAAATCCTAAAAATGGCATGAAAAATAAGGGGAGCGGGTAACAGGCGGTTAACGGGCAGTTTGAGGTTAAAATTTGAATTTTTATCTTTTTACTAAGGTTTAACTATGCCAATTTTAGGGTGCTACATAAACATATACTTATAAAACCTAAAAATATAAGGACTATTATGAAGGGAATGTGAACTAGTCATGTGGAACAAGAACCTACATTGAACAAACACAATTTCACATGATGCAAGGACTTTGCAATCTAGTTTGACTACATGAAAATGAGATTTAGCAAAAGAGTGGAGAAGATTAATGTATCCAAAAGTTGCTAAGAATTTAAATTGATGCTAGTGTTGTGATGATTTTGTATTTATGGCTTGTGTTGGCAAACAAAATGTTTTTTCATTGCAAAGTTGAATAAAGAGTCATAGGTTATATTCATGCCACCTCAACCTGGTTATATTCAAATTTCAAACTTCAATATTTTATGTGCAGAAAATTTATAATGTAGAAGAATTTAATACTTTATTATCTTTTTTAATTAATAGAATAGCTGACATAATTCCCACATAATTGGCTAATAGCCAAAGACAATAAATTAAAAAATTCATGATAATTCCAGGTAATTTTCAATAACGTAGAATATTTTTATGATGTACCTTGGACCATTATTTGATTATTTTTATCATAAACTCCTTCGATGCAAAATGCAGAGCCCCAGAAGCATACAAACTCTTTTGACCATCATAAGCAGGTAGTCTCTTACCCAAAAGGGTCTCTCTGTAAATGGAACATAGACATTAGTTCTTCAAAAATTTATAAAACAATACATGCAACATACTTTCCTATTCCAAGAAAAAATCAGCCTAACAAACATCAGTTTCTCAAGCCTTTGATTCCCACAAGCCACAATAGTAGTACCAGATCCTGACATATGGTCTACAAGAAGTCCTAAATAAGTAGTATGCAACTGCTATTCATGTTACCTCAAAGTATATTGACTAGTATATAGCACAAAATTATCAATAAAACAACACATGCCTGCAATTGAACAAATAGAGACAATCCATGTTGGAGGGACTAGAAGTTAGGTCAAACAATAATGTAATTTACAATTATACCACAAACGAGAACATAATAACAAGTCCACAGGCAAGTTTATAAAAAATATAAAAGATAAAAGACACACTTATTAGGTTTTTTCAATCCATCTAACATAGAACATGATAAATTCTTCTTATGCAAATGCAAAAACATGTCAAAGTTCTTCAAGCCTAAAAACAAATTCTTAAAATTCGAAAATTCTTTGCAAAATTAAATTCTTCTTGCTTCTTATCATTCCATCACCTTGTATGTAGCAATAAATAAATTTCTATGCCACAAGACATCCCTATAAGAAATGAACGAAGATATAATAGTTTTTTGAGATGTGGATTTTGAAACAATGACAACCCCGGGTGTTCCATTCTTTGGTTAAATTTATGCCCAAAATATCTTTCCTCAAACAGAACTAAGCATTCTCAACTTCATATCCAAAATTTCTTCCTAGGATAAATAGGCACATTTGACAACATTCTCATTATTGTTGTGTGAAAATACTACCATTTTTTTATAATCTAAAACTTCTTTCAGCAATATTTTAAACCAAAATTGCATGAATGAGTTTAGCTCTAGCACCATCTTGTCACAACCTCTATTAGACAAATTTCCATCATCTTTAAGCAATATAAGAGAACACAAGAGCTATGAACGAGTCACTCATAAAGACAGATGTCAAAAACTAAAAGAGGTAACATCAAATATAGAGTAGAAGTGATTTTATACATAAATAGAATATAAACCCTTTTTAAAATGGAAGAAACACTAATAAACAACTACATAAACCAAAATCAACTATAAAAACACTCAGTGCAATGCAAACTTAAATGGACAACCTGAGCCTTCCATATAACGGACATATGTCTAAACACCTCTACCCATGCCAAACATCAGAGATGAGGTAAGAGGGTATCCTAAGACTTCCATCATATACATAAATATCCATCTATACAAGTCAAGTAATGCTACTAATTAAGGGCTAGGACTAAGAGTCAAACATAAAATATCAATTTCATAACTAACACACACTCAACATAATAAACCTTCATTTTGACACATTACAACATGCATGCATAATTAGACTCTTAATCCTATGTCCTAGTAGCACTTGTGTTATCTCTCTCTTTCTCTTTTTTACCAAATTACCTTCTTGTGTTAACTACTTTTGAAGTACAGTAATTAGGCTTTCAACCATGTACCCTCACATTCTTCATGGACATATTAAATATTGTCATTGTTTGAAATTTTCATCTTGTGCAGTGTTAGGTCCAACAAAATATATTGCTCCAAAGACAATGACATATTCTACCTCATATGCTTCAATATCTTTGATCCTTCTTGGAGGTGATGTGAGAACCACATACTAGCTGGTATCAAGTGGATCATTGATATACCTAACTGATCCTAGCCAAGCTTTGTCCATGATACTTGATGGACAGAAAATATTGACCCAATTGACCTAGATAGGGTTGGTGCTCTTAGTCTTGAGGATTATCCAACTGTTAAAATTAAAGACAATAATCATGCTGCCCAAGCACAACCTGTACAAGGTAAGTGGAGTTTCTTATGCAACTTATTACTACACATACACTCTAAGGAAATTTTTCCACCTTTATTAAAAGTAATGATGTAGTAGAAATATTTAATATGATTTAAAGGAGCAAGATTCAAATAATTTTATAGTCACTTTGTGCATGGGATCCAAACAAGAGGCCACCCACAGCTGAAGCACTCAATCATCCAATGAGTCTCAAAACACATGTAACTATAATATTAGAGAAAATAATGGTATAATTTTGTTGAAGGTGGTGTACATGTTACTCTACTAATCTAAAAAATGACTTCAACCAATAGATGGTGAATGGAGATATTTGTTTTTAGCATTGGAGTCATATTGGCTAAGCATTAGGTATACAATGTAGCTATGTTATTACAATTGTATTTTTCAATCTATTGGAAGTGAAATTTATTTAAGCAAGCAATAATTTTAGAGGTCTTTTGAAGGTCAAATATGCTACACGGACCCTATACAAAAATATTGATGTTTTGAGTATCACACATCACTATCACAAATGTGTATTGTAGATATGTAGAGCATCTGGGGACAATAGTATGACTGATAAATATCAACTATTATTTCCATGAATTTTCCCTCTATGGATATATTTGAATATTTTATATTTTTTACTTGCCACAAAATCCTTGCTTCTAATGCAGATTTAGAAACCTAAATAATTTTGGCACTTTTCTTGATCTTATTCACTTGTGTTGAGGTTAACATTTTAGCATGAGATTATAATATAAAATAACTATGGCTTCTTTCTCAAAAACTAAAGTTTGTGATGTTTTAAAGGTCCTAGTTAAAGAATATTTTTTGATAACATAACCAACTATAAAATGATTCATGCATGGCCTTTGTAAATTGTATCAATCAAAGAAAATTGATTTCCAACTATTGTGGTATTTGTCTTATAATGCTACAAGAAGAGAGGTTATATACAATGGACAACTTAAATAATATACCACTACAAACAACAAAGCATATTGTATTGTTCTTATGTAGGGTTTGGAAGCAGTAAAATATATTGTTATTGTTTGAATTTTTGTTTATAGCACCCTTCTTATCTATCGTCAAACAAATAAAACATAGAATATCGGTGCTTACCATCTGAAACAACGTATAAAATAGCAAAATAACTTGCTAATTACTTAGTCCTGTGTCATTAGCCATAGTAGACCAGGAGAATATAATCCCAAATCTATAATTATATGTGGGGATTTCTTGTATGGAGACAGTAAGTAGGTAATTTTTGTTTACACTTAAACCACAAAGAAGACTGTGTGTTTTTTTGCCCTCCAATAATTAGTTTATTTTTTACTTTGTTTTGTAAAAAAACAATATTTCATATTGCAATGTCATGAACAAGATGAAATAAATCTTAAAAATGGTGACTTAATTGTGCATATTATTGATGTCCTCAAGTTTTGAAAATATGTCTTTTTTATACATGGTTGCTTAATGGTATAATTCTAAGCTGAAATAATTGTTATCTCTAAAATTTCTTAAGGTCATCTTATCCCATTCAGTAAAATTCTAAAGGCCCTCATGTGTAAACACAACATTAGGGTTTAAATTTTAATCTAGGGTTTAAATTTTACAAATCTCATGCATAAACACAACATTACAAACTAAAAAATTCCAAACCCTAATCACAAAAATACTTGAAATAATGCAAAATTTACTGAACCTAACTAACCTCATATCTTCCAATATTAAATTCATATTCATGCCCCATTCTATACCTTCAGCTTTAGCCCTCATCTCTCACCATTTTTGGTAAATTAGCAGAATTTTTAGAGAAATTTCAGGGTAAAACACAGCCAAAAAATAAACAGCATGAATCAAATCCTGGGAGCCCTAACAGTTCTAGAGAAATTTTAGGGTAAACCCCAACCAAAATATGAACAACACAAATCAAATCCTAGGAGTCCTATGTTGTGTGTACGGTGTGGAGGTTGCAATAGCTAAGGCATGGTGTGAAGGTTGTGCATGTGGTGTGGAGGTTGCAATCAAGGCAAACCCTAGCCAAAAAATGAACAGCACGAATCGAATCCTGAGAGCCCTAGGTTGTGTGCATGGTGTGGAGGTTGCAGTAGATAAGGTACGATGTGGAGGTTGTGTGGGTGGTGTAGAGGTTGCAGTTAGGGCAAACCCTAACCAAAAAATGAATAGCATGAACCAAATCCAGAGAGCCCTAGGTTGTGCGCACAGTGTGGATGTTGTAATAGCTAAGGTGTGATGTGGAGGTTATGCATACATTGTGGAGGTTGCAGTAGCTAAGGCACGGTGTGGAGGTTGTAGTAGCTAAGGCAAATAGACTATCTATTCATGAAGATTTGAAGAAACAATGATGTCACCGCATGGGGGTTTAAGCTCACCTATTAAAAAAACCTAAACCACCTCTAAGAAGGTAGTTTATAACCACCCTCATAGGGGCACCCAAAAATATTTGGGTTCCCCTAAAAGGGTGGTTATAAACCACCCTCTTAGATCACCCTAAGACACCGATTTATAACCGTCGTCTTAGTCTGACCCCTAAGATGATGGTTTATAACCATCGTCTTAGTCCTACAAAGTGATTTCTAGATGCCCTCTTAGGGTGACCCTAAGAGGGTGATTATAAACTGCCCTATTAGGATCTATTAGGGTGGTTTTTTATTGCCATAAAAAACACCTTATTTTAGCCGCCATTAAAGCCTTTTTTTGGTGTAGTGACAACTAACATGTTATTGGTTATAATAGGCTTATCCATAAAATTCAAGCTTTATATCCAATGATAGGTATCTTCTTTAATTTCTCATTCACCTACTTCCTCCCTCGTATGTGTGGTTGTCACATGTCCATGGATGAGGTGGAACCTTCTTTGGCTAATGGTAGGCCATCTTTGTTAAGCTTTGGTGTTTCTCTTCTTGGGCACCTAATTGGCTGCCATGTGTCTAGATATTAGCTATGTTGAACCCTTCCCTTTGCTTACATATTATCCTCCATTGGAAGGACCACATAAACCATTGGATTAAAAATCAACAGTCCATAGGTCTTGGTGCTCTTGATGTGGCTATATATAGGTGAAAGGTGAGCATCGACCATAGATGGAAGATATAATGGTTAGCATGGTCTCAAGCTTGTCCACATTTCCTTTGAGGTTATTTCTTTCAATTGAAGGCAAGAAGTTCCCTTTGATAATGTTGCCTTGGTCTATCTTGCTTTTTACTGATCTTACTTGGAGTGAAGCAAGGTTGAAGGGGAAATTTTCCTATAGCTTTGGTAGCTCCCAAGTCTTTTCAACATGTTGGAGCGAACCTAGACTTATTGCCTTGTCCATTGGGTGTGGGGTTAGAATTTGGAATTTGTAATTACAAACACAAAAATAACAACAAAATAAAGCAACAAAAGTAAAGTGGATAAGGAATAAAATTTTCAAAGCCTTTGTGGGAAGTTTAAGTGAGATTGAAGTTTGCTCATCTAAGCTCTCACTTCCTCCCACAATTCTTCAAAGAATGCTCAGGTTTCCTTGAAATGAGAGTAGCTTATTAGGAGCTCAACTTGGTCTATGCATGATAAATCCACTACTCCATGAGTAACTTCTCACACTTGTACCTCGAGCTCCACCATAAGCCTGATAGCTTTTACAACATATTCAGTTATCAAGATATCTTGTTACTTTTGGATATTCATCCCTTTTTATTTTCATTATTCCAAGGCCTAGGTATATTACTTCTCTAATAGGGGGGTATATCCTTCTGCCCATAGGGATGGCATGCCCCTTTGAATAAGGAAATCCAATGAGGCATACAAATTTTTGACCATTTTTTTTAGGGCTTCTACTTGGGCTATATATTCTTGCATTGATTGTTCCCTATTCATGGTGCCCTATACATTCTTGAATATCACCTCCTATTCCTTGATTTTCCCTATACAATATAAACCTAGAAATTATCTACTTCATGCATCTTTCTTGATTTGGTCATAAGGGTCTACTATTTCTTAAGTAACCTCCACACTTAATCAAGATGTTGAGCTACTAAATTTAATAATATGGGATATCGAAGCCATAGAATTATATATGTTGTTCTAGTGTGATATTCAAAAATCCTTGATCAATGTGGCGATGGTTTCTTGCATGATTTTTTTGTACCTCTTTCATTCTTCCTCCAATTACCTCTCTAAGTCATCCTTATACATTTTGAGTTGATATTTTGCAACAAACAATCAATCTAATAGATCCTTAATCTTCCTTTGTTCTTCTTCTGGTATGGTGATTGTTTCTCAAGCACTCATAACCTATTCCATTTGGTTCTAGAGTCCTTGTACCTCAGTCTAGGAGTTCTTAAGGGCATCCTTGACCTCCTAGAGCTCTCTTCCTCTATTTTGTAGCCTTCTTTCCCAAGATATAAAATTATGTTTGACCATTTTCTATTAGTTTTCAATTAATTCGGTTGTACCCCTGGCTCCAGTTCCTTTCAAATTGGTGGCTACCTTGGTCACTTGATAATTTTGGGGCTACATTTGTCCTTTTATCTTGAATATCTTTAGGTCCATTTAGGTAAAGTGAAGAAGTCTCTTGTAATTCAATTTCACTCTAGAGTTTCTTTATCATGGGCTTGGTTGCTCTTTTAGACTCCTTTTATGTATATATGAAGAGTTTCTTCTAAATATTTTTAAAGTATGGTGGTATGCTTTGAGGAGTGATGGAGTCGACCACTAATTACCTCAATGTGGGAGCAAGAAATATGGGTTGGAAGAAAGAGTAAAAGGGAAGCAATTTAGAGGCAGCATGGAAGAGCAAGAATTCTTCGACAAAGGAGGATTGGACACCGACTTTAGGAGTGACAAGAGTGAAAGCTAACAGTGTAAGGACTTCAAGACCCTAGATAGAGAGATCCATATAGAGGTTTGGTACAATGGGTGTTGTTGGGTGAACAACTATCGTTGAGGCAACTAGTGCAGAAGTCAATACTTGCAGGGTTGGTGTTAAATATGGCAAAGTCCTAACATCTTATAGGGAATGATGAGGGACATTAGGTATTGCTTCAACCATTTGGGTTATGGCCACTTGGGCCTTCACTTTTGAATGATTTTTCTTCTTATTCTTAGTCTATGTGGAACAAGCACTATGGGATGACTCCTTTCATTTATGTTGCATTGAGGCAAATGCTTGAGCCAAAATTTCTTGAGTTGGAAAGCATCATTTAGGTGTCATAGTTTCTATGATCCATGAGGGAGAGTCTTATAATTGAATAACCTCCTTCAACCTTACTTCCACATCTATCATTTCTTGGATGATGGCTTCCACAACCCTTTCCTTCCTATCTCTTTTTGTGTTAGATACCTCTTCTTTGGCATGCTCTCTATACCACTGCTCTTCAAATTCTACATCTTCATAAATCTAACCAAATATAGGTATTGTATTATTGATTTCTTACCCACGAGACATTGATCTTTTTCAATTTTGATTTCTCCTTTGGTAGGAGTTTTAGCTTAGGTGCATGAATTTGATAGTTTAGATCCACCTTCCTAGTCACCTTGTGGAAAGCATGGTAAGGCTTCCTCCCCAACAATGGTGGTGGAGCTTGTTCTAGCATTTGCTTTAATATGGGCATGTCTTCTTCACCCATAGGGTTTCAGAGACCTTCTAGGTTCGGCTTAGACTCATGTATAAGCTTTATTGAGTTCTTGACTTTGACTAGCCACACTATGAACTTTTTATAGAGGTCTTATTTCCATTCCCCTAAAGCCTTTTGAAACTTCAATTCCTCAAGATTCTTTTGTAGAAGCTCATGAGACTTTTGCTTTATCATGATAATCACTCCAAAGGTGAAGGGTATATTGAACAAACTAGTCATGTTCCTTCTACTCAAATATAGGGTATCAATGAAATCTAGCTAGCATAGGGTCTCCATAGTAAAGACTCATTCAATCATTTTTTAGACAACCAATATGCTTATTTACCAAAATTGTGCATTCTGATAAGTGTGTGGTCATTGGAAAAAACCTAGTTGCCAAGGAGTTGTCTCCCCAAGAATTTCTTAAAAATTGCACTAAGGTGTTTAGGCCTTTGCCCCTTAAGATTTTTCAATGTGGGGATTAAGAAATTCTCAATAAAATTATAATAATAGGAGGAAGATGACTTTTTCAAACCTTCCATATAGGATGAAATAGGTTGCAGATGGTCTAAATTATTGTTGGACCTTATAGCTAGTCAAGGGTATGATCCCAAGTTCTAGAATAAGATCAAAGGAGCTAGGTATGTCAAGCAAAAAAAGACATGACTGATCCCTCATAATCTGACCAACCCTTCATGGATGTTCTCTATGATATAGTCAAAAAAATCAAAAACCACCCTCTCCCTTCTAGGGGGATGTGTCATATGGTATGGATCCCCAATATGAGCATGAAATAATATATTTTTCTCCTTCAAGGAAAATATAAATTCTAACATTCTTACCATGTCCCTAGCACTATCTCTCAAACATTTAATGTCTAAGGGAAAGTTTGGTTAGTAGCTCTTTTACCTTCATGTTGCACTTGTTTCAGAGGTAGTCAAGCTTCCCTAGGATTACATTGTAGATATCTATAGCACTTGTAAAATTGATCATGATGGTCCTTGTTTCTACCATTAACATTTTCTAGATCAAGTAGGTTTTGATGGCCACTTTGAAGCCTCCATAAAGGGTTTGAATCTCCCAAGTATTAGGTTTGTATAGCTTAACAAAGGGGTAGTTATCTTAAAATAGCACTACACTTTGGGCACCATGTATTATGCCAAAATGCTAATCCAAATGCAAGTGCCAAAAATTTTAGAAGAGCTTTGTTTATAATGTTCTAACATCCCATATCTTAGGCTTTTGGTCCTTTTGGATAGCTTAGGCTACACTACTCCTTTCGACACATCTCTTATGAAATTGAGGCCTATGGAATTAGGAAAGGGTTTTGTCGCTTCTCAACCAAAAGTGGTCAGGGAGGGATCTAGTGGAGCTAGCATGTTTCTTACCCTAGGCATAAGGCTTCTAGTGTTGCTTCTTCTTTTCTCCATTATTTTTGGACACTCTTGTATAGTTGGGTTATTGTCAACTTAGATTGTATCTACCCCTTCTCACTTAAGGCCTTAGAGCTTTTTTGAATATCGTGCTTGTAAGAAAGTATTTGAAGGTTGTTGTTTCCCTTCTTATATATTTTTCTATGGGGTTCTATCACGCAGATAGACTTTAATTGATCCATGCACGTGAAATCTTCTTTTTTCAGGGAGGTGGTGGGAGGTGTTTGTTATCTTCTTAGCTTGGGTCTATTTTTAATTTTTTAAATGAATATCTTCCCTTTGAGACATAAAAATATTTACTGTATAATATTTGCATCCTTGCCTACCATAAATGCGTAGTATGGCTACAAAATTTTGATAGATATGGACTTTTCCCCAAATACCATGATTCATAACCATCACTTCAATGAGCAATGGATAGTATGGTGTTACCACCACATGATTCCAATTTGTCCAGTGAGGTTCAAGGTTGAGCATGATTACAAAAATGGGAAAGTGTGCCACTTCACAATGGTCTCTATGACAAATCTTGATCATTGGATTGGTACACTTATTTTATCAATTTTGCCTTGTGGTGCTTTGTTATGCACCTTTCTAGGTGTCAATAATCATGTCTATGACCTATTTGTGATGGTTTTTTGGCTGCACTCCCCTAGGAAAACTTGAGCTTCAAAACTCTACCAGCTAAGGTTGCATTAAGTGCCTCCTTTATAGTCATTGATGACCTTACAATCAGGCGATTATTTAGACGCAAATATTATTTTCCTTCAATCAATTTATTGATTGGGATTGTCATAGGTATTTTCCTCTTATAAATCCCTTTGCATTGGAAGGTTTTCTTGATCACAAATTGCATATATATATATCTTAATTGTTTTCTATGTACAATATATAGAGGAAAATACTTGTTGATAAATCACCCTATGCCAACTAGCTAGAATGCTTCATTGGGATTTAACCTCCATGTTTCAGATGTCCATTTCTCCATATAGTTTTTGGGAGTGTACATATGCATCTTGTCTATGAGGTAGTTGAAATTTGATAACTCTTCTTCTGTGAAGTAGGTCTGCTCCTCTTCACCCCTTTTAAAAGTGATTTGATCTATGTGGTATATGTGGAGGGGTTTCGATAAGATTTTGAACTTGGTTTTGTATCTAGGAGCAATATGTGGGTCCAGTCGAGCGATAGGTATCCTTCAATATTTTTAGGGAAGTCTCTCAAGAGGTATATTCCAAACAAGGCCAAGAGATTTATTATTGCTATCTTGATGAACCATCGAGTCAAGGCATGCTTGGAGTGCTAGAGGAAGGTCTCAAATGAGCCTCAAGATTGGTGCTAGAATATCATCTAATTGTACCACCTTGTTGTTGGCATGTTCTAGTGATAGACCAAGTGCTTCTACCACATTTCTCAATATAATCGATGTGGTGTACCCTCAGTAAACTATGTAGTTGTGTATTAGTTGATCTTCATAAATCAAGGTCTAGTAGAATGGTATAGGCTTGGGCATGTTGGGCTTTCGGACTAAATTTTATAGCATGATGGGTGTCCCTTGTCCACTTAGCTCCTTTTATATCTTCAAGGTCTCTTCTAATTTCTTTATTTATTCTAGAATAGAGAGGTCATCCCAAAGAGGTATGGCTATAGTAGAATTCCTTAGGTGCTCCACCATGTTGAAGGTTCCAATAGAAGGTGCTCTTGGAATGGTTGATATCATTGGAATATTGGTCCTCTTTGCCATTGGAAATGGCCTTGATTAAGTTACAACATGATTCCTTGGATGTTCAAGGGTAGTTCTTATCACTGTTGGGACCCTTGAACCTAGATTCACTAGCTCAACTTGTGCTAGAGGGATCCTTTTATTGTTCACTTCTCTCCTCTAAGGTCTAGCCCCTATCAGGATAGGTATTCCTTTATCTTCAATTGACCTTATTTTTTACCATGTATTATACTTTGATTAGACATATAGTCTCCCACTTAAGGGGCATGATTCACCTAACACAACATATACTTATGTTTCATCCTAGGTAACAAAGATCTGCTTGAAACTTGACAAGTTAGCAATTGATAGTGTGGTTAGAGACTGAGTGATAGGTTCCTAAATAGGAATTAGGACTTCCAACTAAGAAGAATGAGTGATATTATGGTTGAAAATGGGAGTCTTAACATTTTGATATTTTTTTGACATAATAGTCAAAAGAAGGATAGTCGATAGTAGGATAGTATCGCCCACTAGCATCTTCAATGTAGCAGTTATGGGTGGTGACCAAGTTTCTAGCTGATATTGTGGGTATTTGATGGATTAATACTGATACGAGTACTATCTGTTGAGTAGGGGCCTAGGGATGACCAATATTCTTGTTGGTTGAAAATAGGATTTTATGATATCCAATTGGAGGTAATTAGATATTTGGGTTTCCTTGATGGAAGAAAGGCCTTGGATAACTTTGGTAGAGAAACCTTTGGATGTTACACTACCTCTTTAGGGATGTGATATCATAATTAAGGTCCTCACAGTTTTAAATAACTCATCCATTTTAGAATCTAGAGGAGAGGAATCTTTATTTTGCTCTTAGTATGCTATAGGATGAGTCATACTAGTGGCAAGTTGTATGGTTAGGGAGGAATGGTATCAGGACTAAATGGAGGAAAACAATGGTATGGGTGGTCTAGGAGCTAGCCTTCCTATTTTTATTAGATATTTCTCTACTTAAATGGCTATCTCATAGGCATATGGTAGTAAATTACCCCCCTTAGACTTGACCATCATGGCTATCTCATAATTGAAATATTTTATATAGTAAATGAATTTCATACCTAGAGGTGGTCGGATCTCATCGAAGATCCTTTTCTAAGTCTTATGGAATTGAACGTTAAAATTTTTCATTATCTTCATAGGTACCCTTTTGATGGTTATGAGTTGCTCTAGGAGGTATGCTCCGTCTACCTTCTCTGCGAATCACTTTACCAAGATTTTTTCCAATTGGTCCCAACTTTCAATTGATCATGGGTTGAGACTAAGGTACCATTCATGAGCTCTTAATCAGAAAGAATTCTCCAATAGCCTCAAGGCTATATATTGCCTTTTAATGAAATATGTAATGCATAAGCTCACCAAGTACTACAAGTGTTATGTCAAAGTGATAACATCTTCTCCTAAAGAGTAAGATATGGATTTGAACATTGAGGTTGGAATCAAGTCCCATGTGTTAGGTGGAACTAGTGGTATTAGGGTACCTCTATCATTCCATATCAAAAATATTCTAGGAGGTTGATGTACCACAACCACAATATCACATCATTGATTCCTTCTTCTTTGTCTCTGGTTTAGAGGTGGTACTAGCTTTTGTTGATTGGCTTGGACGAAGGTTTTGGTCATAGGCCTTCTACTCATATAATTATGGGTCTTTCCTTTGAGAATGGAGTTGCTAGGTGGGGATATTTTTCATAGCTTATAAAGGTCCAAAGGTCAAAGACTATATTATGAGGACCAACTCCAAATTATGGATTTCTATTAGTAACCTGGTTGAAGGAAAGGAACTCAAAAAAATTGTGGATGAAATTCAAACGATGCTTCAAGAGTATTATTTATCCCTTTTTACGTGAAAGAATGAGTTGGTTTGGAATAAATTAAAAAATAGTAGATACTTGATCAAGTTGGGATATGAGGATTTAGAGCAATCAATATTTCTTACTCCCAAATATTTTCCTTTGAAGATTGTTTGGTTACTAGAGGCTCTCCCTAAGGCCTCAATATTTGTTTGGTTAGTAGTTCAAAGTAAGATTCGTTTAGGAGAAAGTCTACAAAGAATATGGTAGTATGTACATTTTAGATGTGCCTTGTGTGAAAAGGATTTAGAAAGATAAAACTATTTACTTCTTCATTGTCCCTTTGTTCATACCATTCATGGTTATGTGGAAGTTAGAGTCAACACACTAAAAAATATTACTTGCTTGTAAGTTTATAGATTGGAAGTTAGAGTCAGCACACAATAAACACATAACTCATCCAGCTTCATCTTATAATGGTAACATTTAATATATTATGGTGTGTATGATCTACATTTAGGTTTTTCATATATTAACTAAAAACTTAGAAATTATAGTTAGAGACTTGGTTTATTTTTTGATAGATTCTTCACAACCCATTAAATTTCTTCAATAAGTAAGTCTTAGAGATATTTTAATCAAAGATATAAAAAAAAAAACTTATTAGTTACTATTTTTTCTAAACATATTGTGAATTCAAAAAATACATTGTTCATAAATATAATTTTGATGTGATGTAAGTCTTGCAATATAGAATGTTGGATAAAGAAAACAATTTTTTTTTCCTTAAACCTTTTTGGATGAAGTTTTTAATAATTTTTTAACAATTCAAAAAAAATATGCTAATTAGAGTAAGAATAATTCATTTTATGAATAATAATTTAAGAATTAAATGACATTTCCAAGTTGGTTATATTATTTTATTATTAGCTTATTTTAAATTCATCTTAACTTATCTTGGATTATATTAATGATGCAAGAGTTATATGTAAAATCTTAGGTTTATCTTTATGTTAGATAAACATTTAGAGTTTTTATAAAATAATAGAATATGATTATAGATATAGGAGTGGAAGCAAACCAAGAGCAAGTAAGAAGTGTGAGTAGGAAGCATGAAACATAAGAAGTAGGAAGCAAAGTGTGATTAAGGAGTAAGTACCACTTTTTCTTATTCTAGATCTTAGGAGAAACTAGAAAACTAAAGGATTTATGTAAAGAAAATATAGATAGCATGGAAATAAAATCATCTTTAAATTCTTTACTAGAAGTAAGGATGTCCTAATTGGAAGTATGGATGTTCTAGTTAACGATAAGAGGAAGCGTAAATCTATTGCAAGCCCTATCTAGATAGCAAATACTACACCATAATTGATTATGAAGGGTAATATGATCAAGAACGATATAATGATTCTTAAAACGGGAGGGTTAATATGTAAGTTCCATGGATATTGGCTAGGTTTTCTTGAGCTTCAAAATTAGATCAAGTGTAAGTAGGGATTGAATTCAAATTACTCCATGACTTTTATTCTAAAAGGAATTTCCTCATTATCTTCTCAAGTTCATAAATAAGGGATAAAATAATGGATGGAGGCCTTTGATTTAGGGTCAAATATGCATTATATTTAATAGAGAAAAACACTATTAAAAGGCTTCCAATATGGATTAGGAGTTTTGGACTTCCTTATCAACTCATCAATAAGGAGGTTTTGAAGAATATTAACAATACTCTAGGCAAGTTCATCCAAGAGGGACCAACCATTAAAGAAATAAGGTATTTTTTTTACAATCAAATGTATGTTATCATGGATATTTCAAAAACCTTTACTATAGTCCATTAGGATTAAATCTAAATTAAGATAATGGGATAAACAAGTGGATTATGAAAACATTGCATTATATTTTTTGTAAATGTTATAAAACCAACATATGGAAAGAGAGGGCAAAGTGAAAATGATGGAGAAAGACATTTTAAATTTTAGGCATAAGAAAAACTTCAATTTGAAACAATGAGATCACGTCATAGGAGAAGTTAGGTCAAATCAATGATTTTCCACTCCTAAGAAAGTGGTAAGAAAAACACCTTTGCATCATCAAATGGAAAAGGCCATTATAATTCACTTGAATCAACCATTAGAATAAATGACATAAGGGATGAGTAAGTACAATGCATAAGTTCAAATACAAAGGGAGTTAAAGGTGATAAGGAATATGGGGAAGCA
Source organism: Wollemia nobilis (assembly GCA_028583015.1). Taxonomy (NCBI): domain Eukaryota; kingdom Viridiplantae; phylum Streptophyta; class Pinopsida; order Araucariales; family Araucariaceae; genus Wollemia; species Wollemia nobilis. The sequence goes on from JAQPPZ010000101.1 coordinate 1,372,570, forward strand.
AATTTTAAAGTGAAGGAGGTCAAGGAGGTCAAGGTTAATCCAGGTAAATCTTCATTTTCCTTAAGTAGCATAAAATCTTCTCCTTGCAATAAAAATTAAAGTAGTATAGAGTATATTCATTACACTTTAGGGTTTCAATAGAAGCACAATAAAGAAAAGCATATGGAGGATATCCAAGGAAATTTAGGGTTTCTAAGGTAACATAAGAAAGTAATGACTATGGAGGATCATCCATGCACTTCATGACAACATAAAAAAGAAAATATTTATGAGTCTATTCCTTGCATTTTAGATTCTTTAGGGCAACATAAATCCTTAGAAGATAAGTCTCATTATGAACAATATGGAAAAATAAAAGAGATTGATGAAGATGAGAGTGTTGGTGGGAATGGAAAAAGAAGATGAAGGCCATCAAAGCATGAACAAAAAGAAAAAGAAACTCAAAGGGTTATTGAATTGGGAAGGAAAATTAAAAATATTATTGGTGTTAACAAGTGGGGCTAATCCCATTAATAAAAATAAAAAGTGATGATGATGAAAATAGTATCATGAAATATTAGGGGTATGAATAAAACCACTAAAAAAATAATTATTAAGGAATTAATAGGTTGTTATAGTCCTAAGTTTATTTTAATACAAAAAATAAAATTAAGTGCTGAGGAATGGAAGCATTGTGTACAGTTTCTTCTACATGATCTTAAGCAATACTCCCACAATATGGGATAAACACAAATGGGATGGATAATTGTTAGAAGCAAAAAGTAATTGGGTTGCTAGACTATTTTGCAAAAAAGAGAAAAATATTAAAGTTGGGGTTACAAATGTATATGCTTCAACTATAGTTACTCATGAAAGATGTTGGAAGGATCTTGGTATGTTTTTGTCAAACACAATGATGATTCATAATTGTGATCTATAGATTCTTGAGGATGGCTTCAACAAACTTATATCTCCTTTGGAAAAGAAGGGTAGTACTTAAGAATGGTCTATATCAATGCAATATTTGCTTTATTTTTCAAGTCAAATGTCCATTGGGATGTTAGTCCTTCAAGTTTACAATATACATGGATGATAGATACTTTGGGTAAACTCATATAGGAAAAATATTGGATAGATTCTTGTTATCCAACAAATGGTTAAAAATAAAGTATACATTCTCTTTAGATAGAAGCAAATTTTGAAGGATTATATATGTATAGGTTTGTTCAAAAGATGAGAATTTTAAAGATAAAAATGAATATTTAGAATGCCAAATATTTTAGTAATATTTTTAAAGAAAAGAAAGAAATTGAATCCAAACTCAACAAAAATTACAAGAGATAATATAAACTAATGGAATGGATTAGGTTTCTTATGTGAAATAAAAATAATTACTTTCTAATTATCATAATGCATTGAAAAAGGAGTCATATTGGTTCTAAAAATCTTGGAGAAATAGCTCAAGGAAGGAGATAGAAATACAAAAATAAAATTATGCTATAACGAAAATAAAATTTATTTTCATCACATCAAAAATATCTTAACTCCAGATGGAAGAATATTGAGGAAGAATAATATATAAGGAAGGAAGCAATTAATTATTTTAAAAATACGTTGTCATATATTAGGCAAGATAAAGAGACACAAGATAAGATTTTGCAAAATATTTCATCAATTATCACATAGGCACAAAATAAAATCTTGATGAAGAAGATATCTATGGAGAAGCTACATGAAGAAGTTTTCCTTTTTTATCCGAAAAAGGTGCCTGGAGTTCCTACATTTTTTTTGAAAAAAATTAGGATTTATTGAAGTGATATATTAGTTGTGGCTGAAGAGGCTCAAAAAAGGAAGGTTATAATAAGTGAGATCAATGTCATTTTTATTATATTGGTTCCCAAGAAAGGTGAGACAAAATATTTTGATATATTTTATCCAATAAGTCTTCATAATATGATTTGAGATAATTTCAAAAATTATGGCAAATATGTTGAAAGGCATTTTAGATTGTTTTATCTCAGAGGCCCAAGGTGGTTTTGTTCATGGTAAACAAATTTTTGATTGTACAATCATTGCAAAGAATGTCATACATTCTCTTCATTCCATGAAAAATCATGATTACAGTTGGTGTGAATGGATTAAATGTTTTTATAGCATTGGAAAGGTAAGTTCTTAATCATAGTCATTTAATAAGGGGAATTATGCAAATTTTTGGTTTGATACTTGGTTGAAGTCTTATCCCGTTATCTTTGACTCAAAATGGTAACCATTGACTAGAGCATGTCTAGCTTGTAAGGGTCCAAACGTAACCACTGGTTGAAGCTTTATCCTCTTATCTTATCTTTTTTATAGTAGATAAAGAAATATCGCGACACTTTTTCTCTTTGGCAGCGGTCTTCCATCTTGTCACGATATCGCGACACTTTTTCTCTTTCTTGCAAGTTGTCGCGATATCGCGACATTTTTTCTCTTTGGTTGCGATCTTCCATCTTGTCGCGATATCGCGACACTTTTTCTCTTCGGCTGCGGTCTTCCATCTTGTCGCGATATCGCAACACTTTTTTTCCTTGGCAGCGGTCTTCCATCTTGTCGCGATATTGCGACACCTTTTCTCTTTCGCAGCGGTCTTCCATCTTGTCGCGATATCGCGACACCTTTTCTCTTCGGCTGCAGTCTTCCATCTTGTCGCGATATCACGACATTTTTTCTCTTTGGCTGCGGTCTTCCATCTTGTCGCGATATCGCGACACTTTTTCTCTTCGGTTGCGGTCTTCCATCTTGTCGCGATATCGCGACACTTTTTCTCTTTGACAGCGGTCTTCCATCTTGTCACGATATCGCGACACTTTTTCTCTTCGGTTGCGGTCTTCCATCATGTCGCGATTTCGCGACACCTTCTCTTCGGCAGCGGTCTTCCATAAATGTCGCGAATTCGCGACTCTTTTTCTCTTCGGTAGCGGTCTTACTTCTTGTCGCGATTTCGCGACACCTCTTCTCTTCGGCAGCGGTCTTACTTCTTGTCGCGATTTCGTGACACCTTTTCTGTCCGGTCGCGGGTTTGCTTCATGTCGCGATTTCATGACTCTTCTTGTCTTCTGGCTCCAACCTAGCAACTTGTCGTGATATCGCGACACTTCCTTTCTTCTGGCAGCAACCTTGCAACTTGTCACAATATCGCGACACCTTCCCTCCTTCAGCTGTGACGGCGCTTCTAGTTGCGATTTCGCGACATCCCTTCTTCTCTTGGCTGCAACAGCGCAACTTGTCGCAATTTTGCGACATCACCAAATTGGTCGCGATTTTGCGACACCTTTCCTTGTGTGGAGGTTCGCTCGCCCTTTGATCTTTAGTTCTTGGACCACCTCGGTCGATCTGGAATTCATGTAAATCCTCTTGTACAAGGTTCAGGGACCTTTCAACACCCTTTTTACCAATCAAAAAAAAAGAAATATATTATATGGTCATTTAATAAGGAAAATTATGCAAATATTTGGTTCGATGCTTGGTTGAAGCCTTATCCTCTTATCTCTAACTTAAAATGATAAACATCCTAGCTTGTAATGGTCCAAAGATCAAAAACTATATTGATTTGAGCATAACTCCATATTATGGATTTTTATTAGTAATATGGATTTTTATTAGTAACTTGATTAAAAGAGAGAACTCAAACAAATTACAAATAAACTTCAAAAATACTATTTGTAAATTTTTAATATCCAATCTAAAATTCAGATAGATAATAATACTTCAATGTTAATGTTGTTGTTTGTCTTATCTTACTAGATAGATCTCTTCCATGTGTCGCAATTATGCATTTATATTATATATTCCACTATAAACAATAATTATCTATCAATTGTCATACGAGAGACTTATTACAAATAAAATCCATGAGACACATGAAAATCTATCAATCTTATCCACAACGGAAAGTGGGAGGGAATAAAAAGCCTTTCAAATCAAATCATACCTTACATATTAAACTTAATAATAAGAAAATGTCGAATTAAAAATTACGACTAAAACTAACATCTTCTAGGAAAGTTCGTCCGACGAATAACAAGTTACCAAAGGTGTGATTTGCCTATCGAAGAAACATTAGAATAACGTGACCTTTTGCCTTAACTTTAATTATACGTGTCCATGCTTTAGCAAACAACCATCAATCCTCAATGATACGCGAGATTTAGAATAAAGTGACCTTTTGCCTCATTTTTTAAAGTTCATCAAAGATTGTAGAGTGTACTCCAACTCTTAATGGTGCCACTCATGGTACGTTACCCATTTTTTTACTCTATATATATGGAAGTTCATTCAATCCGTGAACGGCAGTTGCCAATAGACAATAGTTTTGTTTCCTTGCACTTAGTGCCTAGTCAGCAACAAATGGAGAAGACACATGGTAAAATATGATTTGTCATATGACAGGTCACCAACCCTATCAATAGCAGATGTAGTAGACAACTGGTAGCTTTTCGTTTCATGGATATGCAGTATGTGGCACTTTTTGGGCGGTTGTAGGTAAATTTAAATTTTTGAATTCAAATGGTAGTGGAGGCTAGGCTTTGTTAATGCATGGAGAGCAAACTTTTGAAAGCTATATCTTTTGCATACAATAGTGTTCGAAATAATTTTTTTTAAATTGTTTGATTTTTCAGTTTCATTCTACTATATGTTAGTAGAATAATGTAATTTTATAGGATTACCATGGACCATATATGTTGCATTTGCCTTAATTAATAGGAAAATTTGACTTATATCATATTTAAATAGTTTTGTGAACAACTTTACAAGTATATTGGAATAGAGAGTGTTCTTTACATTATGTGAGAATTAATAGTCTTCTAAACAATGATGGAGGCTCACATTTTCTTTGCTAATTTGATAGTCTTCCAGATGATGTTAGGAGGCCTAGAGGTTCAAATGTTCTTTCATCCAATCAAGCAGTCATTATGGGAGAGACACTAACATCTCTAACATTCTTTCTCCTAAGCCCCAAACTCAAATTTTGGGAAGTGTTGGAAGATGGTAATATAACCTTATTGGCCAAGTTTGATGGACAAAGATATAAGCCTACAAACACCCTTGATGTAAGCCTACGATTATTTTTTATGTAAGCCTATGGGCATTCTCTCTATAAGCATATTGACAATCTTGATTTATTCACCTCCAACAAGATTGATTTAACCAAATATCTAGTTGGTAAAGAGCATCCAAAGCAAAGAATCATTTGATCATGTGTTTAGACAACCAATATGCTTATTTGCCAAAGTCGTGCATTTTGATTAGTGTATGATTGTTAGCAAAAAACTAGTTGCCAAGGAGTTGTCTCCTCAAAAATTTCTTATAACTTGCACTAAGGCATTATGGTCCATGCCCCTAGAGAGTTATCAATGTGGGGATTAAGAATTCCTCAATGAAATCATAATAATAGGAGGAAAAAGACTTTCTCAAACCTTCCATCTAGGAGGAAATGGGTTGCAGATGGCTTGAATCATCCTTGGCCCTTATAGCCAGTCTAGGGTATAAGCCCAAGTTCTGGAATAATATCAAATGAGCTAGGTATGTCAAGCAGCAAAAGATGCGACCAGTCCTTTAGAATTTGACCAATCCTTTGTGGATGTTTTCTATGATATAGTCAAAAAAATTAAAAATCACCCTCTCCTTGCTAGGGGGATGCCTTATATGGTATAGTTCCCCAATTTGAGCCTGAAACAACTCCTTTTCCTCCTTTACGGAAAATATAAATGCCAATATTCTTACCATGTCCCTAGCACTATCTCTCAAACATTTAATGTCTAGGGAAAATTTTAGCAACTATTGTCCCTTTACGTTGTACTCATCTCGAAGGTAGTCAAGATTCCATGGGATTACGTTGTAGAGCTTTGTGGCACTTGCAAAATTGATTAAGGTGGTCCATGTTTCTACCATTAACATTTCCCAAATTAGGTGGGCATTGACAACCACTCTTAAACCTCCATAAAGGGTTTGAATCTCCTAGGTATTAGGGTTGTTTAGGTCAACGCATTAGGCAGTTATCTCAAAATAGCATTGCACTTTGGGCACCATGTATTATGCCAAAGTGCTAATCCAGATGCTGATTCCAAAACTTTTAGAAGATATTTATTTGTAATGTTCTAGTACCCCATCTCTTAGGCTTTTGGTCCTTTGGGATAGCTTGGGGTATGCTACCCCTTCTAACACATATCTATGAATTTGGGGCCTATGGACTTAGGAAAATATGTTGTTGCTTCTTGACCAGAAGTGGTCTAGGAGGGATCTAATAGAGCTGGCATGTATCTTACCCTAGGCATAGAGATTTTGGTGTTGCTTATTCTTGTCTCCATTACTTCTTGGAAACTCTTGCGTAGTTGGGTTCTTGCCAACTTAGATTTTATCTCCCCCTTATCACTTAAAGCCTCGAAGATTTTTTAAAGATTGTGCTTGTAATAAATGATTTGAAGGTTGTTGTTTTCCTTCTTATATATTTTCCTATGGGGTTCTAGCATATAGATCGACTTTAACTACTCCATGAATGTGAAAAATTCTCTTTTTTAAAGGAGGTAGCAAGAGGTGTTTGTTGTCTTTTTTTTAATAAGCTATGTGTGGCTTCTATTGGGGACCACTCCCGTTACAAAAACAAAACATTACATTGCTCTCATTACATTTCTAATAAGTTAATTAAAGCATACCCATATTTGCCTTTCTATCGAATATATTCTCCATCTTCCTCAAACTGCTAAGTTTCCATAATCAACTCTCTTTTTTTAAGGAACTAACAATAAGAACAACCCTTACATGACACATAACTCCAATAGATAGAAGAAAAAAAAACATAATAGTCATCCATCAAAGAGGAAATTGGTTAGATTATTTTTTTTTCTATAGCAAAGGTTCTTCCTCCTTTAGAGTGGTAAGATCTGAGAATGCATTTTTGCACTTCAAGCTCCCGAGGTAATATCTAGTTGCAACACATTTTATAGGATCTCCATTTTTATAAAACTGACCATCACCAATTGTTTCATAATTATCTTCAAGAATACCATTTAAGGTGTTAATATTTTATATTGAACCGTCTGAATGGTCTTTAGTAACTATTTGGTTTTATCAATGATCTGATTCAAATTCTCCTTTTGGGGTTGAGTATTATGTTGCTCATATGATTCCTACTAGACAATTGGTGCATTTGGAAGATGAGATTCTTTATTTTGAATTGGGATATTTGAATGTTTTGAATCATTTGCATGCAGGGTCTTCTCCTCCACCAAGGAGGAATTAAAGCATGATCGAATGACCAAGCATCTCTTCTTCAGGTGGTCATATTGCTAACAATCATAACATATTAGAGAGAAGTTTTCATATTCAATATTTTAGATTCATTCCCCTTTGCTTGAGGAGATAGTAATGGATTAAGGTCCAGGAACTGAAACATCCATCCAAACAACCAATCTTGCTTTACTCATATTAATTTTACTGGACAAATTTTCCTCTATTTGGGCATCCATATACTAGAATACACCAATGGCATTACCAATTTTTGTGAGTATACTCTCCCCAAAACTCCATAGGGAGAGCATAAAGATTCACCTAGACTGAGAAACTATTAACTTCTTTTGTAAAGGGGTTGCAAATAGGAGTTCAAGGTCTTATATAGACACCCCTATGTCTTAAAAATAAACTATATATATAATCCATTACCCTATCTCTATCTGCTAAATTAGAAAAAGAAACAAAAAAGAAATTTTTGGGTAGGAGAGTTACTTGGAATTCTGTACTGGTCCACCAATATTTAATGTATCCTTTGAGCTCCTCCAGGCCTAGTATTTTGCCCTTGAGTTTGTAGATAATTGTTTGGGATTCATGATCAATCAAATCCAACCCAAATTTATCCTCTAAAATCTTGATAGAGGGTAGAGGTTCATCCACCCGCAAACCTAAATATCCTTGAGAGATATTTTTTCTAACCGAAGAGGCTTTCTCATAGACTAAAGAGATGATCTATGAACAACCCTCTTCCTTCAACACTTGACTGCACCTAGGGTTTACATCCCTTTCGCAAATATTGTAGCCAATTTATTCACTTTGTTCATCACTTGACTGCACCTAGGGTTTACACCCATTTCGCAAAGACTATAGCCATAGTCGAATGGATATTGAAGGTTGTTCAATTTGATTGGTCATTGTATTAATGTTGTTTGTTGTCTTCTTGGCTTAGGTCTATTTTTTAATTTTAAAATAATTATCTTCCCTTTGAGCTATAAAACTCTTTACTGTTTAAGATTTGCACCCTTGCCTACCATGAATGCATAGAATGGCTTCCAATTTTTAATAGATACGACATTCGCCCCAAAGCATCAGATTCATAATCATCACTTCAATGAGGAATGGATAATATGGTGTTACCACCACATGATTCAAATTTAGCCAATGAGGTTTGAGGTTGAGCATGACTATAAAATTGGGGAAGTGTGATGCTTTGTAATGGTATCTGCAATAAATCTTATCCGTTGGATTGGTACACATATTGTGTCGATTATATCTTATGGTGCTTTGTTATGCTCCTTTCTAGGTGTCAATCATCATGTCCATGAACCCTTTACAATGGTCATTAGGGGGCACTCCCCTAGGAAAAAATTGAGCTTCAAACTCTACCACCTGAGGCTGGGATAATTGCCTCCTTTGTATTCGTTGATGATCTTCTAATCAGAAAAGTATTTGGATACAGACATTGTTTTCCTTCAATCAAGTTATTGGTTGGAATTGTCATAGGTTTTTTGCTCTTATAAATCCCTTTTGCATTGGAAGGTTTTCCTGATCAAAATTTGCATATATATATATAATTTGCTATGTACAATATATATAGAGGAAACTACTTGGTGATAAATCACCCCATGCCAACTTTCTAGAATGCTTCATCGGGATTTGAACTCCATGTTTCAAATGCCCATTGCTCCAGATAATCTTTGGGAGTGTATAGATGCATCTCATTTGCAAGCTAGTTAAAATTCAATAACTCTTCTTCTATGAAGTAGGTCTGCTCTTGTCCACCCCTTTTGAAAGGGATTTTCTCTATGTGGTACATGTGGAGGGGTTTCGACAAGATTTTGAACTTGGTCTTGTATCTAGGAGTAGCAAGTAGGTCCATTCGAGCGACATGTATCCTTTCATCTTGGCAGCAAAGTCTCTCAAGAGGCATATTCCAAATGAGACTAGGATATCGATTACCGTTGTCTTGATGAACCACCAAATCAAGGTATTCTTGGAGTGCTAGAGGAAGGTCTCAAATGAGCCCAAATATTGGCACTAGAATATCATCTAATTGCACCACCTTGTTGTTGGCATGTTCTAGCGATAAACCAAGTGCTTATGTCACCTTTCTCAACATTACCAATGTTTTGTACCCTGAATCAACTATGCAATTATCTATCATTTGATATTTATAGGTCAAGGTTAGGTAGAATAGCATACACTTGGGCTTGTTGGGTTTTGGGCCTAAACTTTGTAGCATGATGGGTGTCCCTTGTCCACTTAGCTCCTTCTGTATCTTCAAGGACTCTTATAAGTTCTTTATCTATTCTAGAATAGAGAGTTCATCCCAAAGAGGCATGGCTATAGTAGATTTCCTTAGGTGATCCACCATGTTGAAGGTTCCAACATAAGGGGCTCTTGGAATGGTTGAATTTTTTTGAATCTTGGTCCTCTTTTTCATTGGAAGTGGCCTTGATAGAGTCACAACAAGCTTCCCTAGAGGTTCAAGGGTAACTCTTATCACTGTTGGGACCACTCAACCCCAATTCACTAACTTAACTTGTGTTGGAGGGGTCCTTCGATTGTTCATTTCTCTCTTATGAGGTCTATCCTTTGTCGGGTTAGGTATTCCTTGCTCTTCAATCATCCTTCTTTTTGCCCATGTATTATACTTTGATCGGACTTGCAACCTCCTACTTGAGGGGCCTACTTTGTCTGACATAACATATACTTTTATTTCATTCCAAGTAATAAAGGTTTGCTTCGAAGTTGACAAGTTAGCAGTTTATGGTGCAGTCAAATATTGGGTGATAGGTTTCTAACTCAATATTAGGACTTCTAACTAAGAAGAATGAGTGATATTATGGTCGAAAGGGGAGTCTTGAAATTTTAAGATTTTTCCTGACATAATAGTCAAAAGAAGGATAGTCGAGAGTAGGATAGTACCACCCACTAGGGTCTTCAATGTAGTAGTTATGGGTGGCGACCAGGTCCCTAGTTGAGTTTGTGGATATTTGATGGACAAGGACCAATACAAGTACTATCGTCTGAGTATGGGCCTAGGGATGACCAAGATTCTTGTTGGCTGAAAATAGGATTTTATGATATCCAACTGGAGGTGGTCGAACATTTGGGTTTCCCTACTGGAAGGAAGACCTTGGATAACTTTGGTAGGAAAACGTTTGGATGTTACACTACCTCTTTAGGGATGTGACATCATTAATTATTTTGAATAATTCATCCATTTTAGCATCTAGAGGAGAGGAAACTTGATTTTGCTCTAGGCATCCGATAGGATGACAGACTAGTGGCAGGTTGTATGGTCGAAGAGAAATATTATGAGGACTAAATGGATGGAAAAAATGGAAAGAGTGGTCTAGGAGCTAGCCTTACTATTTGTATTAGATATTTCTTAGCTTGAATGACTATCTCATAGGCCTCTGGTAGGGAATTACCACCTTTAGACTTGACTATCATAGAAATCTTAGAATTGAAAACTTTTAGATAGTAAATGAATGCCATACCCAAAGGTGGTTAGATCTCTTCGAGGATCCTTTTCTAATTCTTATGGAATCGAACATTGAAATCATCTATTGTCTTCATAGGTACCCTCTTAATGGTTGTGAGTTGCTCAAGGAGGGATGCTCCATCTACCTTTTCTCTAAATCACTTTACTAAGAGGTCTTCCAATTGGTCCCAACTTTTGATTTATCATGGGCTAAGACTAAGGTACCATTCATGAGCTCTTACTCAAAAAGAAGTCAACAATAGCCTTAAGTCTATATCTTTCTTTTCAATTAAATATGTAATGCATAAGCTCACCAGGTGTTGCAAGTATTTTGTTAGAGTGACATCATCTTCTCGTGAGAAGTAAGATAAGGATTTGAGCGTCGAGGCTAGAATCAAGTCCCATGTGATATGTGGAGTTGGTGGCATTAGGAACCCTCTATCATTGTATGTCAAAAATATTCTAGTAGGTTGATGTACCACAACCACTATATCACACTGTTGGTTCCTTCTTCTTTGTCTCCTATTCAAAGGTGATACTAGCTCTTGTTAATTGGCTCGGATGAAGGTTCTAGTCATAGACCTTCCACTCTTATAGTTATGGGCCTTTCCTTTGAGAATGGAGTTGCTAAGTGGGGAGATTTTACCTAGCTTGTAAAGGTCGAAAGGCCAAATACTATATTATAACAACTCCATATTATGGATTTCCATTAGTAACTTGGTTGAAGGAGAGGAACTCAAACAAATTGCAAATGAACTTCAAAAGATGCTTTAGGAGTATTATTTGTTGACTTTTACATGAAAGCATGAGTTGGTTTGGAATCAATTAAAAGATAGTGGATACTCGATCAAGTTGGAATATGAGGATTTAGAGCAATCAAAATTTCTACTCCCAAAGATTTTCTTTGAAAGAATGTTTGGTCACTAGAGACTCTTCCTAAGACCTCAACATTTATTTGGTTACTAGTTCAAAATAAGATTCTTTCAGAAAAAAAAGTCTATAAAGAAGGATATAAAAAGATAAAACTATTTACTTCTTTATTGTCTCTATACTCATACTATCCACAATTACTTTTTAAGATAGCTCCATCAACGTTGAATTAATTATTTTAAAAGTAAAGAATTATGTATTATGTGGAAGTTAGAGTCGGCAAACTAAAAAGTATTATTTTCTTGCAAGTTTATATATTGGACGTTACAGCACACAATAAACACGAATCTCATCTCATCTAACTCCATCTTACAATGTTGACATTTAAGATATTTTGGTGTGTATGATCTACACTATACCATTTATTCAAATTCCTGGAGAAGAGAATCAATGTTTTGAAGACGACGGTGCGCACTATCGACATAAAAAATTTTATGAGCTTACAAGAAGTTGACACCTTTTATGTTGAGTGTGCCTTCAATTTGCTGCTGACACCTTTAAAAATTGGAATACCTTTCAGTCTTCCTTTGCTGTCGTGTTTATTTTGGAAATGTTTAATGTGAAATTGAGATAGATAATAATACCTCAATGTTAACGTTGTTGTCTTGTCATATTAGGGAAAAGGCAAATACGATCCATAAACAATAATTTCCTATCAATTGTCACATGAAACTCATTACAAGTAAAATCGATGAGACACATGAAAATGGGAGGGAATAAAAAGCCATCAACGTGAAAGCCTACACACTTTTCACTTTAAATAATCTTTTTAAATCAAATCATGCCTTTATATTTACATCCAAAACTTAATAATAAGAGAATGTCAAATTAAAAAATACAACTAAAACCAACATCTTTTAGGAAAGTTCCTCCGACGAATGACAAATTTAAAGATACCCCATCACCCAAGGGGTCATTTGCATGTGGAAGGCACATTGGAAAAAAGTGACCTTTTGCCTATCTTTAATTAGGCGTGTCCATGCTTTAATTGGGTAGCAAAGAATGCAGCTCATTAGCGCGTCAAACCATATATTCTCTAATAGTGACAACCCTCAGTCCTCAATCATTAGCGTTGATCCAGAGCTTTGATTGATATAAGAAGGGATGATCTTCTTTTTTAATTTTCACTAAGGACTCGAACTCTTAAAATTTTTGTTTTTTTAATTATGAAGGTTTTATATGATGTGATATTTTAGATAATTTAATTTTTGAAGGAGAGTTGGTTACAATCACATTATTTTTAGGAGTTGCGTGCAGGTTCAAACTACAGGGATTGCATCCACCAAACTTATTCTACCTCGTTGTTTTATAGCCCAATGTGAAATGGACCACCGATTGCTCGGGATTCATATAGTCGTCACCAAACTTATTCTACCTCGTTGTTTTATAGCCCAATGTGAAATGGACCACCAAATGCTCGGGATTCATATAGTCGTCCTCAATCTGACGTGCACTGAGAGGATTCAGAACAAACTACTACCTTTGCAAGGTACTTCCCCAAAAGTTTGAACCTAAGTCTCTTCTTGATAAATGCCCAACAAGATGAGCACTAACCAATCCACCTAACCCTGGAGGTGATTTTTTTTTTTTATTTACATAGTGAAATCCCATTACAAACTTTATATATTTATTTTAGCGTTTTTCATCCATTATATAAAACCATCAAAATTTTGACACTTTAATTATATTTTATTGTATAATTAAAAGAATAGGCTGGTGCGTAATGACCGAGTGCTTGCCAATGGGTTGCCCTGACTCAATTCCATGGACAGTCAAGGGTCCCTTTGACTTCATCTTTACCAAAAGATGACATGGTGCTTGTCAATGGGCTGCCCTGACTCAATTCCATGGACAGTCAAGGGTCCCCTTGACTTCTTCTTTACCCAAAAGATTAAGGTTTATAGAGGTTGCCTAAAAATCAATTATGTCATAGTGCTTAAGTTTAATTTTAGTGAAATAACATCTCTATCTAACAAATATAACATTATTTATATAAAACTATAAAGTTTGATAGGCTTTATTTTTTTTCCTTTTAATTTTATGAATAAAATTTGTTTCACATAATAATGTTTTTAAAGTTTATATATATATATATATATATATATATATATATATATATAAAAAGATGATTATTTTAGTTGATGTATTTACTCGTGATTTATTAAACCACTTGTATGGTTAATTTTAGCTAAACCTTTATTAAGGGTTTAATAATTTATGATTGAAAGTTGATTTAATCTTAAACTTTATATTAACTTAAGCTAATATAATATGTAATTATTATTTGATGATTAGGTATCTACTAGAAATACCTTTATCTACCTATTCATTGAATTATGTATTTTGTAATATTTTTAGGTGATCTATTATTGGGAGCACTTACCTTCCTATTTCTTCTACTTCATCTTTCTATTTTGTTTTTCTACTTTATTTTATGTGACTTGTGTGAATATTTATGCTTTATTTAGTTTCCAAAAAGTATTGTGAAATCTGACATGGGATCAAAGCAGATAAGATATGAAGCTCCTTTACTTAGTTATGCAAAAAGACTATTTTAGAAATAATTTTGAAAAAGATCTTGTTTTCAAGGTTTCACTAAAAAAACACCTAGTGGAAACTTAGATCATGGGAATCAATTTTGCATTAACAGTGATTGACTTCAAAGAAATATTCACCCTCAAGTTTACCATGTTTTCCTTCATTGACATTCAATTTGATTGATTTATTAATTATTTTAATGGATTATTCTAGTGATGGCCCACAAAAGCAATTTTTGCTAAAGAATGGAGGATTTAATTTTTTGAGGCTTTTTGCAAACATTTTTTGACTTTTACAATTTTTTTAAAACAATTACATTTTTCTCTAGTCTTCCAATTTTTTGGTACCGTTGCAACAAAGATGAGAGGGTTGTTTGCATGGTTTTCAAAGTTGAGAAGAAGAGGTTGAATATTTTTTTATCATTCCCAATTGCCTGAGAAGTCTTGGTCAAAATTAATGCATGCCAAAGACTTTTTAGCCACTTTGCAAGTTGTTACCATGGTCTAATAACTTTGTATGTTGATTTGGTAGGAGGGGAGTGCTTGACAAGTTGCATTCTAAAAAAAGGTTATATAGGACAAATTGTGCAAGATATAGATGAAAAATTAATTTTTTTATATTATCTATGAAATTTTAGGGGGTCTAAATTTAACATTTTGCATGACATTATTATTTGATGTCTCCTTTTTGCATTGAAAGAAAATTATTCCTTTCTTACTAAGATTTGAAATTTTTAAAAGGTAAATTAGTGAATGGAATATTCCAACTTGTAGTAAGAAAGCAATGAATAGGTGCAGACATGGTGAGAACTATTTTGCTTAGGTGTATGCAATTTTTGGATAATAGCGTGCACCATAGTATAGTGACATAGAGCATTTACATTGAAATTTGAAATCATGGAGGTTATATGTTCAAGGCTCAACAACAATTGTGTCTTATTTTAAGAATTGTCTTGAGGGCATATGAGATTTGACACTGTAAATATGACATCACCTCTAGGAATGAAGGAATGATGAGAATGTATCACCTCTAGGAAAAAATTACACCATTATGAATTTGTTTATAGTTGTCTTAGAATGCACCTTCCAACCCGATTCAATGGACCTAAAAATATGAATGTGCTTGCATCTTTCGTAAAGCAAAGTAGTAGGAAGTATTATGGACAGGAAAACCATCTACAGGGTGATCTCTGGGGTTTTTAATCGAGGTTGGCTCCTCGTCGAAATATAATCCTTGATGTATAGTGGACCTCCACAATCTAAGTCCAAGAAAGAATTGCAATAAAAATAATAAATAATAAATTAATACTTTTGTAGAAAAATTAAAACCTAAGTTATGGGGGTAATGCACCAAAGAATTAGAACCCCCAATTTTTTATTACAACAGGTGGTAAGTGAACATGAAAAATTCCACCTACAGCTAATCAACACAACCAAGCAAACACACCGTTAGGAATCAAGACAATCTAAGATAAGGAGGGTAGAGTGAACTCATCCACAACTGTCATTAATATGCTTAAAATGGTTACAAGATAATGAGCCTGAAGGGTTCGATGCTCCTTAGACATGAGAAAAGGTTTGGGATCCCTTTGTTATAGTAGGAAAGAAGGGTGAAAAGAAGAGATTGCTAGGTCAAGTATAGACAAGAGTGGATAGCTCCCAATACCTTTTACAATAAAATTGGACCTATTTATAAGTTAAGATGAGGGTTCTATTCATACAAAGTTCTATGTAGAAGGCTTCTAAATATCCTCTATTTCTACAACCAAAATCCTCCTACAATTGTAAAATGATAGCTTTGAGGCCTTTATATCTAGGGCCATAAATATTGAAAGCTTTTGGGTCTTTAGATGATCGAGTGTTTACTAACTCAGCTCTCTGCTACTACGTTGGGGTGAATGCACCATTACTATTTTATTGTGTTTCTTCTAGAATGTATAATCTTGCTAACGTGATAAGCATAGCCTCATTGATTGGTGTAGGTTGGCAGGGTAGGATCACATGCATGGTGAGTGGTGGTCACAACTAACACGTTATTGATTCTAATATGTTTATCCAAAAAATTCAATCTTTGTGGTCAATTGTAGGTGTCTTCTTTAATTGCTCCTTCATCTACTTCCTCCCTCGTGTGTGTGGTTGCCACATGTCATTGGATGAGGTGGAATATTTGTTGGCCAATGATAGGTCTTATTTTTTAAGCATTGGTGTTTCCCTTCTTGGGCACCCAAATGGCCACCATGTGTTGAGATATTGGCTCTGTTGAATTCTTCCCTTTGCTTACACGCTATCCTCCATTGGAAGGACCACACGGACCATTGGATTGAAAATCAACAATCCATGGGCCTTGGGGACCTTGATGTGGCTAGATCTAGGTGAAAGGTGATTTTCGACTATAGATGGAATATCTAATGGTTGGCATGGTCTTTAAGATTTTCCACCTTTCCTTGGAGGTTTTTTATTTCAATTGAATGTGAGAAGTTGCCTTAACCATTGGGTGTGGGGTCAAAATTTGGAAGCTATAATTACGAACACAAAAATAATAAAAAAACAAAGCAATAAAAGTAAAGAAGACAAGGAACAAAATTTTCAAGGACTATGTGGGAAGTTTAATTGAGATGAGAGCTTGCTCATCTAAGCTCTCACTTCCTCCCACTATTCTTCAGATAATGCTTAGGCTTCCTTGAAATGATAGTAGCTCCTTAGGAGCTCAACTTGGTCTATGCATGAGAAACCCACTGCTCCATGAGTAACTTCTCACACTTGTACCTCAAGCTGCACCACAAGCTTGGTAGCTTTTACAACATCTTTAGTTGTCAAGACCTCTTGTTCCTTCTAGAAATTCATCCCTCTTTCTTTTCTTTCTTCTAAGGCCTAGGCATAGTCCTTCTCTAAGAGGTGGGTATATCCTTCTACCCATGGGGGTGACATACCCTTTTGAATAAGGAAATCCAAGGAGGCATGAAAATTTTTGACCACTTTGTTTAGGGCTTCTACTTGGGCTATACATTCTTGCATTGATTGTTTCCCATTCATGGTGCCCCATACATTCTTGAATATCACCTCATAATCCTTGTTTTTTATGGCTTCTAACTCTTATTCACTTGTGACTACAATATGAACCTAGAAATTATCTACTTTGTGCATCTTTCCTAATTTAGTCATAAGGGTTTGTTCTATTTCTTAAGTAACATCCACACTTAATCGGGATGTTGAGCTACTAAAGTGAACGAGCTGGGACATTGAAGCCATAAAATTAGCTATGTTTTTCTAGTGCGAGATGTAAATATCCTTAATCAATGTGGCAGTATTTTATTGCATAATTTTTGAGCACCTCTTTCATTCTTCCTCCAATACCCTCTCTAAGTCATCCTTATACATTTTGAGTTGATATTTTGCAACAAACAACTAATCTAATGGCTCCTTAATCTTCTTTTGTTTCTCGAGCAATTGCGACCTATTCCATTTGATTCTAGAGCCCTTGGACCTCAATCTAGGAGTTCTTAAGGGTATCCTTGACCTCCTCGAGATCTCTTTCTCTCTTCTATAGTCTTCTTTCCAAGGATATCAAATTATGTTTGACCATTTTCCATGAGTTGTCAATTAATGTGGTTGTGCCCCTGTCCTTAGTTCCTTTCACATTTATGGTTGTCCTAGTCACTTGATAATCTTGGGGATACATTTTCTCTTCAAGCTTGAAGACCTTCAAGTCCATTTAGGCAAAGTGGAGAAGTCTCTTGTAAGTCAATTTGGCTCTAGAGTTCCCTTATCGTGGGCCTAGTTGCTCTTTTGACCTCCTTGTTTGTATATTCGAAGACTTTCTTCTAAATATTTCTAAAGTATGGTGGTATGCTTTGAGAATTGATGGATTTGACCACTAATTACCCTTATGTGGGAAGCGATTGAGATTCAACATGGAAGAGCAAGAATACTTCGACCAAGGAATATTGGACACCCACTTTAGGAGTGATAAGTGTGAAAGCTAATAGTGTAAGGAATTCAAGACCTTGGAGAAATAGCTCCATATAGAGGGTTTGTACAATGGGTGTTGTTGGGTGAACAATGATCATTGAGGCAACTAGTACATAAGTCAACACTTGCAGGGCTAGTGTTAAATATGGTAGACCTAACATCTTACAGGGAAGGATGAGGGACATTGAATATTGCTTCAACCATTTGTGTTGAAACCACCTGGGACTTCACCTTTGAAGGATCTTTCTTCCTGTTCTTAGTCGACATGGAACTAGCATTGTGGGATGACCCCTTTTGTTTACATTGCATTGAGATGAATGCTTGAGCCAAAATTTCTTGAGTTGGGAAGCATCATTAAGGTGTCGTGGCTTCTTTGATCCATCAGGGAGAGTCTTATAATTGAATAACCTCCTTCAATATTGCTTCCACATCTATCATTACTTAGATGATGGCTTCCATAAACCTTTCCTCGCTAGCTCTATTTGTGTTAAATCCCTCTTCTTTGGCATGCTCCCTATCCCACTACTCTTCAAATTCTACATATTCACAAATCTGACCATATGTATGCATTGCATTATAGATTTATTGATACATTATCCACCAAATATTGATCTTTTCCAATTTCCATTTCTCCTTTGGAAGGAGTTTTATCTTAGGTGCATGAATCTGATAGTTTAGATCCACCTTCCTAGTCACATTTTAGAAGGTATGGTAAGGCTTTCTCCCCAACAATGGTGGTGGAGCTTGAACTAGAAATTGCTTTAATAGGGGCATGTCTTCTTCACCCATAGGATTTCAAAGAGCTTCTAGGTTTGGCTTAAACTCATATATGAACTTTGTTGAGTTCTTGATTTTGACTAGCCATATTGTGAACTTTCTGCATAGGTTGTATTTCCATTCCCTTGAAGCCTTTTTAAACTCTAATTTCTCAAGCTTCTTTTATAGAAGCTTGTAAGCCTTTTTCTTTATTAGACTAATCATGAAAAGGTGAAGGGTATCTTGAACAAACTGATCATGTTTTCTTTTGCTCACATATAGGGCATCAATGATATATAGTTGGTAGAGGGATTTCAAAGTAAAGACTCATTCGGTCATGTGTTTGGGAAACCAATATGCTTATTTTCCAAAACCATGCATTTTAATAGTTTAGGCAAACAATATGCTTATTTGCCAAAATTGTGCATTTTAATATTAAGTGTGTGGTTGTTGGGAAAAAACTAGTTTCCAAGGAGTTGTCTCCTCAAAAATTTCTTGTAACTTGCACTAAGGCATATAGGCCTTTGCCCTTGAAGAGTTGTCAATGTGAGGATAAAGGAATTCTCAATAAAATCATAATAATAAGAGGAAAAAACTTTCTCAAACCTTCCATCTTGGAGGAAACAGGTTGCGGATGACCTTAATCATCCTTGGACCTTATAGCCAATTTACAGTATAACCCCAAGTTTTGGAATAATATCAAATGAACCATGTATGTCGAGCAGTAAAATATGCGACGAGTCCCTTAGAATCCAATCAACCCTTCATGGATTTTCTCTATGATATAGTCAAAAAAATAAAAAACCACCCTCTCCCTACTAGGGATATGCCGCATCTGATATAGGTTCCCAGTCTAAGTCTAAGATAACTCATTTTACTTCTTTAAGGAAAATATATATGTCATTACCATATCCTTGGCACTATCTCTAAAACATTAAATGTCTAGGGTAAATGTTAGCAGCTCTTTTACGTTGCACTCGTCTTGGAGGTAGTCAAGATTCCATGGGATTGTGTTGTAGAGATCTATGGTACTTACAAAATTGATTATGGTGGTCCCCATTTCTACCATTAACATTTCCTAGATCAGAGGGTATTGATGACCACTTTGAAGTCTTTTCTAGGGGTTTCAATCTCCTAGGTATTAGGGTTTTATAGCTTAACACATGGGGTAATTATCTCAAAATAGCACTACACTTCGAGCACCATGTATTGTGCCAAAGTCTTAATCCGGATGCGAGTGCCAAAATTTTTAGAAGAGATTTATTTGTAATGTTCTAACTCCCCATATCTTAGGCTTTTGGACCTTTTGGACAGGTTGGGGTCCACTACCCCTTCTGACGCATCTCTTATAAATTCAGGACCTACAAACTTAGGAAAGGATGTTGCTTCTTGAACAAAAGTGGTCAAGAAGGGATCTAGTGGAGCTCGCATGTGTCTTACCCTGGGCATACAACTTCTGGTGTTGCTTCTTTTTTCTCCATTGCTTCTTGGAAACTCTTGCATATTTGGGTTCTTGTCAACTTAGATTTTATCTCCCCCTTCTCACTTAAGGCATTTGAGCTTTTTCAAATATTGTGCTTGTAAGAAAGGATTTGAAGGTTTTTGTTTCCCTTATTATAAATTTTCCTATGGGGTTCTAGCTTGTAAATCAACTTTTATTGCTCCATGCACATGAAATCTTCTATTTTTCCAAGGAGGTGGCAAGAGGTGTTTGTTGTCTTCTTAGCTTGGATCTATGTTTAATTTTTAAAATGATTATCTTCCCTTTGAACCATAAAAATCTTTAACTTATAATATTTGAACCCTTGCCTATGATTGTGTAGTGTGGCTTCCAATTTTGATAGATATGGATTTTATCCCAAAGCACCTGATTCATAACCATCACTTCAAAAAGTAATGGAAAATATGGTATTACCACCACATGATTCAAATTTAGCCAATGAGGTTCGAGGTTGGGCATGATTAGCAAAATGGGGAAGTGTGCCACTTCACAACAGTCTCTACGACAAATATTTTCTATTGGATAGGTACACCTATTATGACAATTATGTCTTGTGGTGCTTTGTTATTTGCCTTTTTGGGTATCAATCATCATGTTCATGAACCATTTGTGATGGTCATTTGGGCAAACTCCCCTAGGTAAAACATGAGCTTCAAAACTCTACCGAGGTTGGGTTGAGTGCCTCCTTTGTAGTCGTTGATGATCTTCTCATCATATGGTTCTTTGGATGTAGATATTGTCTTCCTTCTATCGAGTTATTGGTTGGGATTGTCATAGGTTTTTTGCTCTTATAAATTCCTTTTGCGTTGGAAGGTTTTCCTAATAACAATTTACATATATATTTCTATGTACAATATATATAGAGGAAAATACTTGGTGATATATCACCCCATGCCAACTGGCTAGAATATTTCATCAACATTTGACCTCCATATTTTGGATGCCCATTACTCCAGATAGTATTCAGGAGTATACAAATGCATCTCGTCTATGAGGTAGTTAAAATTCAACAACTCTTCTCTTGCAAAGTAGGCCTACTACTCTTCACTCATTTTAAAAGGGATTTTCTCTATGCGGTACATGTGGAGGGGTTTTGACAGGATTTTAAACTTGATCTTATATCTAAGAGTAACATGTGGGTCTAGTTGAGCGATAGGTATCCTTTGATCTTGGTGGAAGTCTCTCGAGAGTTATATTCCAAATAAGGCTATGATATTGATATCCACTATGTCTTAATGAACCATCAAGTCAAGGCATGCTTGGAGTGCTAGAGGAAGGTCTCGAATGAACCCAAATACTAGCACTAGAGTGCCATCTAATTGCACCACCTTGTTAATGGCATGTTCTAGTAATAGGTCAAGTGCTTCTGCCAAATTTCTCAACATAACCGATGTGTTGTACCTTGAATCAACTATGCATTTGTGTATCAATTGATATTCATAGATCAAGGTCAGGTAGAATGATATAGACTTGGGCTTGTTGGGCTCTGGGCCTAAAATCTATAGAATGATAGGTGTCCCTTATCCACTTAGCTCCTTATGTATCTTTAAGGCCTCTTCTAAGTTATTTATCTATTCTAGAATAGAGAGGTCATCCCAAAGAGGTATGACTATAGTAGATTTCCTTAGGTGCTCCACCATGTTTAAGGTTCCAAAAAAAGAGGCTCTTGGAATGGTTGACATTTTTGAAAGCTTGGTCCTCTTTGTCATTGGAAGTGGCCTTGAAAAAGTTGCAATAGGCTTCCTTGGAGGTTCAATGGTAGCTCTTATCACTATTAGGACCGCTTAACCCCAATTCATTGGTGCAACTTGTGTTGATGAGGTCCTTCGATTGTTCATTTATATCCTCTAAGGTTTAGCCTCTATTGGGCTAGGTATTCCTTGATATTAAATCATCCTTCTTTTGGCTCATGTATTTTACTTGAGGGGCCTACTTTGTTCGACACAATGTATACTTATGTTTCATCCTAGGTAACAAAGGTCTGTTTCAAAATTGACAAGTTAGCAATTGATGGTGCGATCAAAGACTAAGTGATAGGTTCCTAACTTGGCATTGGGACTTCCAACTAAGAAGAATGAGTGATATTATGGTCAAAAGGGGGAGTCTTGACATTTGGAGTTTTTATTTTGATATAACAGTCAAAAGAAGGATAGTTGAGAGTAGGATAGTACCACCCACTAGGATCTTCGGTGTAGTAGTTCTAGGTGATGATTAGGTCCCTATATGAGCTTGTGGATATTGAATGGATTGGTATCGATAGAAATACTGTTTTTTGAGTAGGTGCCTAGGGATGACCAAGATTATTATTGGTTGAAAACAGGGTTTTATGATATCTAATTAGAGGCAGTCAATTTTTTGGATTTTCATATTGGAAGGAAGGCCTTGGATGACTTTGGTAGGGAAGCCTTTGGATGTCACACTACCTCTTTAGAGATGTGACTTCATTAATGATGGTCCTCATAATTTTGAGTAACTCGTCCAATTTAACATCTAGATGAGAGGAAGCTTGATTTTGCTCTGGGTATGCAATAGAAAGAGTCAGACTAGTGGCGGTTTGTATGGTCAAAGATGAATGATATGAGGACTAAATGGAGGGAAACAATGACAAGAGTGGTCTAGGATCTAGCCTTCCTATTTGGATTAGATCTTTCTCAACTTGAATGGCTATCTCATAGGCCTCTAGTAGTGAATTACCACCCTTAGACTTGACCATCATGGAAATCTTAGAATTGAAAGCTTTTAGATAGTAAATGAATGCCATACCTAGAGGTGGTCGGATCTCGTCAGGGATCCTTTGCTAAGTCTTATGGAATTATACATTGAAATCGTCTATTTTCTTCATAAGTACCCTCTTAATGGTTGTGAGTTGCTTTAGGAGGGATGCTCCATCTACCTTCTCTTCGAATCATTTTACCAAGAGCTCTTCCAACTAGCCCCAACTTACAACTAATCATGGGTTGAGACTAAGGTACCATTCATAAGCTCTTACTCAAAAATAAGTTGTCAATAACCTTAAGGCTATATCTTGATTTTTAATAAAACATGTAATGCATAAGCTCACTAGGTGTTGTAAGTGTTCTGCTAGAGTGACAACGTCTTCTATTGAGACGTAATATATGGATTTGAGCATTGAGGCTAGAATTGGGTCTCATGTGTTAGGTGGAATTGGTGGTATTAGGGGACCTCTATCATTCCATGTCTAGAATATTCTAGCAGGTTAATGTACCACAACCACCATGTCACACTGTCGGTTCCTTCTTTTTTGTATTCGATTCATAGGTGGCACTTGGTGAACAAAAATTATGTTTAAAAAATAATCATTTTTTTCCATAAATTATCAATCCGACAAGCTTGTAAACTTACGAGTGTCATGCACAATATATGCTTGTAGTGTGGGGAATGAGTTCCTCTGTACCTATTAGTTTGGTGGGGGGTGTTTGTATATTTTTATTTCATCCAAACCAAATAAAACTAAGTGTAGAAAAATAAATAAATAAACTATAAACTAAAACTGAAATTAAAATGCTGAAATAAAAGTGTAGGAAATAAAAGTACAGGAAAATAAACACAACTAAATTAAAATAAAACAGGAAATCTAACTATTGAAAATAAATAACAAAAATTAAAAGGAGGAGGACTACTGCAGGGAGTGGGCCCAGGCTCTCACAGATAGTTTGCCTAGCTAATTACGTAAATATTGCTTTAAGAAAATAAGAGTATTTGCAACTCTATAGAATAAAAGAAATAGAATTATTCTATTGACTGTGTAATTGATCGACCCTATATTCATCTGGCCTACGTTCTTATATAAAACACAACCAGATCTTGTTACAATAACAAATTGGTCTATTTTTAATCACATAATGTGATTTGTTACAATCAGTTTGTACATAACTATTATTCTCCTATTAAAAGCATGTCCGCTCACCAAAAAGGATAAATATAATAATCCTTAGGTGTGCGTAACAATCTAATCCTAAAAATAATGTTTTAAAAAGCTTACATGGTCAACCGATCAACTGGTCAACTTAGAATAAAAGTGCTTTATTCTATTTTAATGATAATGCACGTTTAAAATCTAATATGCATAAAATATGAATATTTCTCCTTTATATTTTGTGCAACAACCTCCTTGGAAAGTGCATAGTCAATTGGTCAACCGATCAACGTTGGTTTGGTCAACCGATCAATGTTTGAACATAGCTCCATCTTGTAGTCGGGAGGTAGGCGCCTCCAAATGATCGAAAGATAGGCATCGCCAATAATAGGGAGATAGGCACCGCCAATGGTCGGGATACCGACACATCTAATGATCGGGGGACAGGTGCCTACCTCCACCATTTACCACAGTTCCTTTCAGGATGTCTTCATGCATTACCAGGTCCAAATGAGATATATGCTCAAAAACACCAAATTAGTAGCAAAAACCTACATTTACACATATTTTCTACTAAAAACACTAGTCAAGCATAATACTTCATTTTCTATCAATTATATGCAAAAGTTATATAAAAATACATCTCAAATGCTAATTAAACCAATAATGATGCCCTTAAAAGTGTATATAAAATGAGCATTTCTAGTGCTCATCAGTACTAACTCTTGTTGATTGGCTCATATGAAGGTTCTAGTCATAGACCTTCTACTCATATAGTTTTTATATAAAAATACATCTCAAATGCTAATTAAACCAATAATGATGCCCTTAAAAGTGTATATAAAATGAGCATTTCTAGTGCTCATCAGTACTAACTCTTGTTGATTGGCTCATATGAAGGTTCTAGTCATAGACCTTCTACTCATATAGTTTTGGGCCTTTCCTTTAAGAATGGAGTTGCCACGTGGGGAGATTTTGCCTAGCTTGTAAAGGTCCATTGATCAAAGACTATATTAATACGAGCGATAACTCTAGACTATAGATTTCTATTAGTAGCCTGATTAAAGGAGAGGAACTCAAAAAAATTGTAGATGAACTTCAAAAAATGCTTCAAGAGTATTATTTGTCGATTTTTATATGAAAGAATGAATTGGTTTGGAATCAAACAAAAGGCAGTGGATATTCTATCAAGTTGAAATATGAGAATTTAAAGCAATCAAAATTTCTTACTCCCAAAAATTTTCCTTGAAAAAATGTTTGGTCATTAGAGGCTCTCACTAAAACCTCGATATTTATTTGGTTAATAGTTCAAAGTAAAATTTATTTAGAAAAGAGTCTACAAAAAAGATGGTAGTATATACCTTTTAAACTTACCTTATGTGAAAAGAATTTATAAACATTAAATTTTTACTTTTCATTTTCTTTTGCTCATACCATTCACATTTTTTAAACTATAAAAATATATAAAATAAATCCATCAACTTAAAATAAATTGTTGGAATAATTATTTTAAAACTAAAACACTGCATATTATGTGAAAGTTAGAGTCGGCACACTAAAAAAAATATTAGTTTCTTGTTAAGTTTATAGATTGGAAGTTAGAGTCACCACACAACAAACACGAATCTCATCATGATCTACACTTTACCATCTAACCAAATTCTTATAATGTTTTGAAGACGACGGTGCACACTATCGACATAAATGTTTTTTGTGAGCCTTTCAGAAGTTGTACACATATAATTCAAGAGATGCAACAAGTCCTTATGTTGAGTGTACCTTCAATTTTCTAATGACACCTTTGATTATTGAAATACCTTTCAATCTTCCTTTCCTCTGTGTTGATTTCGAGATAGATAATAATACCTTTATGTTAATGTTGTTGTTTGTCTTGTCTTGCTAGATAGATCTCTCACTTTTCTCACAATTATGCATTTATATTATATATTCCACCAAACCATAATTATCTATCAATTGTCATATGAGAGATTTTTTTTTTATTTGGGTCGTATGAAAGACTTATTACAAGTAAAATGGATGAGACACATGAAAATCAATCAATCTTATCAACAGCGGAAAATGGGAGGGGAATAAAAAGCCACCAACATGAAAGCCTCTACACACTTCAAATATTCATTTCAAATCAAATTATGCCTTTATATTTACATAAGAAAAACTTAATAATGAGAAATTGTCAAATTAAAAAATACGACTAAAACCAACACCTTCTAGGAAAGTCGTTCCAACATCTTTTTAGGAAAGTTCGTCCGACGAATAACAAGTTACCAAAGGTGTGATTTTCATATTATTGAAGGCACATTAGAATAAAGTGACCTTTTGCCTTATTTTAATTATACGTGTCCATGCTTTGATTGGCCACCGAACAACCATCAGTCCTCAATGATACGCGTTGATCGAGAGCTTTGTTTGGAGTTATTTTTTTATCACTTACATCAGTTTTATTCTATTATATCAGTAGAATATGGTAATTTTATAGTAGCATCATGGATTACATATGATGCATTTGTTTTAATCAATAGGAAAATTTGACTTAGATCATATTCGAAGTGTTTTTCTAAGCGATTTTACAAGCATCTTGCATTAAAGAGTGTCTCTTACATGAGAAGTGACAATCTTCTAGATAATGATGGAGGCTCAAATTTTCCTTGGTGACTTGACAGTCTTCTAGATGATGCTAGGAGGCTTAGAGCTTAAATGTTATTTCGTCTAATCAAGTATTTAGTATAGGGGAGACACTAAGATCTTTAATATGTTTTTTTAGTTTTAAGTTTAAATTTTTGGGAGTGTTAGAAGATGGTAATCTAATTTTATTGGTCAAGTTTGATATAAGATGATATAAGCTTACAAACATCCTTGATGTAAGCTTACAGGCATTTTTTATGTAAGCATATGTTCATTCTCCATATAAACCTATAGACAATCTTGATGTATTTACCTCCAACAAGATTCCGACAAGATTGATTAAACCATTTGGTATGTTTAACCTTAACTAAACCTTCGTTAAGAGTTTAGTTTCTTATAGTTGAAATTGGATTTAACCTAGAGCCTTATGTCGACCTAGGCTAATGTAATATAATTATTATTTGGGGATGTCACATCTACTATCAATATGCTGAGTAATTGATCCATTAGTGTGTATCATAATATCTTGCCCCCTTGAGCACCAACTCTTTTATTTTATCTACTTGATCTTTTTATTTGTCTTTGCAATTCTCTTGCATTTGCATATGACTTATGGTGAATGTTATGCTTCATTTCTAGAAAGTATTGAGAAATCTGATAATAACTAATTTAAAAATTTAAATTTATTTATTTATTTTTTATCAATTAACACATTTACCACATTTGTTAATATATTATTTTAGAAAAAAAAATCATATAAAATTATGAAATTTGAACTATCATTTTTTCTTTATAATGTCATAAATTAAATTTATTTTTAGCATCTCTATGGCATTCGGGTTTCAAAAGATAATTTCTTATAAAATTTTCAAATATAAATTTTTATAATTTACATTATATATCTACTTCTATTTATTGAAATTTTTATCCTATAATTTTTTTGAATTTTATTTTTAATTCAAGGCTATAATTTTAGGCTAATATATCATAGCATTGAGCTAAAATCAAATCCTTACAATATGATGGAACACTTCTATGATAGGATAGTTTAAGATTTAAAAAATAAAATGTCCATGTCATGAACAATTGGGAGGACTATGATCAAAATATCTTACACTGTTTTTCTAATAAGCTATGGCTTCTATTTTGGGCCACTCCCATCAAAATGCCAAAACACTATATTTATTTTCAAATTAATTAAATCATATCTAGTTTGTCCTCTTATGAAAGATGTTCTTCATTTCATTTTCAATTAAATATATTCTTTATCTTCTTAAAATTGATATGTTTATACAATCAACTCCTTGTAATCATTTCATTAAGAGATAAAGTCTCACTTGGCTAGTTGCCCTCTAAAATTTGTATTTTACCAAAACAAAGATCAACATTTCAAATGGCTAGATTTATTGCCATATGATTTCCTTCTCTATGGATATGCTCAACGTTCCAAGAATTTACCTCCAACAACAATTGATGAACATCAACAATAATGTTTTTTTATCTAGTCCCCACATCCATTTTTGTTGATAGTATTAATGATAATTTTTGAATTTCCCATAGTGAAAATATATTTTTATCCTTTTTCAACTGCAATTTTGATTTGTGTAAGAAGTGTTATAGCCTCTACATAGTTGTTAGTTGAAGTTTCATATGACTTTAAGTGGGGAATTTTTCTTTCATTATTTCAAAAAACGCCACCTCCACCAGCTTTTCCTAGATCACCTTTTGAAGCACTATCAAAATTAATTTTACTAAACTCAATTTTTGGAAATTTTTGATTGACAATAAATTGAACCAAATCCTTTTTGTTAACTCCATTATCATAGCTCACCCTTCCATATATGTTCAAATCTTGTAAACAAGAGGTTAGCACTTTTTTCTTACATTTGAGACTTCCTATAATGAACACCATGGCTACAAATGTTTTGCAAGAGAGGAAATAATACAATTTCAAAGTTGGACATGATTTTGAGATTTATTTTTAAAAATTCTATTATTCCTTTCAAGCCATAAATTCCAACAAACAATAGTAGGTCCAGCCCTCCATAGAATACATAATACTTTACCTTTAAAATTATTTATGCAATATTTCATCATCTCTTTCAATGTTGATAGAGATACCCAATATATTTTCATATTTAGCCCTAGATAATGTAAGAAAAGGGATAATGAGGAAGTAAATGGTGTAATGTTTCTAAATCCTTCTTAAAAATGTGTACCTAAAAGGTATATTATATTCTCCTTTTTGTAGATTCTCCTATCAAAATCTAGCTTTGGATTGCTAACCAATAGAATATTGAGGCCTTTGGAAATACCTCTTGTGATCGAACATTCTTTGAAGGGAAATCATTGAGAGTAGGAAATTTTTATTGCTCTAAATCCTCATATCCCAATTTGACCAAGTATTCACCATTTTTAAATAGATTCCAAACCATCTCATCCTTTTGCAAAAAAAAAGAAAAGAAAACTCTTTCAACATCTTTTAAATCTCAAATGCTATATGTTTGAGCTCTTCTCCTTCAACCAATTTACTAATAGAAATCCATGATCTAGAGTTTTTGCTCATATTAATATAATCTTTAACTTTTGGACCTTTACAATCTAAACATGCTTGAGCCAATGGTTTCCATTTTGAATCAAAGATAAGAGGATAAGTCTTAAACTAAATATTTGATTAAAATTTTGCATAATCCCCCTCATTGAATGACCATCTAATATGTTACTTGATCAATTGTAAGCTATCTAATATGAAGTTCCATATTGATGATCCTTTAGGTAGGGTTCATTTCCTGAATAATATCATTGCATCAAGAGAACCTATATATTTTAAAGTTACATTTCAATAAATTCTTTCTTTGATCTTTGAATATTCTCTAGCCAAGTTTTTTTCCTAAGGCTAAACTCATAAGGTTGCAATTCCATAAGCCTACACCTCCAATATTCTTTCCTTTGTAAACCCTATCCCACTTACAAAGAAAAAACCTAATTTTTTCCCCACATCCTTTCCAAATAAAAATATCTTTGAATTTTATAAAAATCAAATGTTATACCTACTAGTAATATTAAAAGTGACATCATATAAATAAGGATGGATTGAAACGTAGTCTTTATGAGTTGTAGCCTTCTAGTTATAGTTAAGAACTTACCTTTCCAACCTGCCAAACAATATTTCATTCTATTCAAAATTGAGTCCCAAAGCTCCTATCCTTTATGAGACAAGAAATGCCCAATTATGTTGATGGAAATTCTCCAATTTTAAGCCCCAAAATGTCCACAATAATTTGTTGTAAATCTAGGGAAGTGTTAATGAAAAATATTTTGGATTTTGTATTATTAACCAATTATCCAATAGACTTATTTAAAAAATAATAATTATCCAATAGCCTTTTCATATCATGATAATAATTATTTTAAGCTCCATGGCCTCATTGAATGAGATATGACAAAAAAGAAAAGTATCATCAACAAATTTGGAGATGATATTTGGAGGGGCCATTTATATCAACCACCCCTAACTTTTCCTTCCATTTTGTCCATTGAGAAAGATCTCCCTAATTCCTCCACAGGAATAATAAATAAATATGCAAACAATGGAACATATTGGAAAAGCCCATGAGTTGACTCAAAGTATCCAACAAGGGATCCATTAATCAAATTAAAATATTTAGAGTGATATTACAACATCTAATCCATTCATAACAAACTTGATCAAAACCAAACTTTTTGATAATATGATGTAAAAAAGTCCATCAAAATTTCACATCTAATTTCATATGCATACCTAGATTTTCCATGCAATAATGAGAATGTATCACCTCTAGGAAATGATTACACTATTATGAATTTTTTTATTGTTGTCGAATTAGAATGCACCTGCCAACTCGGGTCGAGGGGCTCAACAAGATGAATATGCTTGTGTCTTGCATATAGAAAAATAGCAAGAAGTATCATGGATAGGGGAACCATCTATAGGGTGATATTTAGGGTTTTTAATAGAGGTTGGTTCCTTATGAAAATCTAATCCTTGATGCATAGTGGACCTCCACACGTTGAGGTCAAGATACAATTGCAATGAAAATAAATTTGTTAAATTAAATTCTTGTGTAGAAAAATAAAAACCTAAGCTATGGGAGTGATGCACCAAATAATTAGAACGCCCAATTTTTTATTACAACACGTGGCAATTGAACATGAAAAATTCTACCTACAACTAGTGAATACAACCAAGCAAACACATCCTCAGGAATCGATACAAGTTAAGAGGAGGGCAAAGTGAAATTAGCCATGACTTCCATTAACATGCTTAAAATGCTTATAAGACAATTAGGCCTGAAGGATTAAAAGCTCCTTAAGCATGAAAAAAGGTTTGGGCTCCCCTTGTTACAGTAGGAAATAAGGGTGAAAGGAAGAGCCTACTAGACCGGGTACAAGCACAAGCAAATAACTCCCAATACCTTTACAATAAAATCGAGCCTATTTATAAGTCAAGAGGAGGGTTCTTTCCCTCAAAAATTCTATGTAGAAGGCTTTCAAATATCTTCGATTTCTATAGCTAAAATCCTCCTACAACTATGAAATGACAACTTTGAGACTTCTAAACCTAGGGCCATAAATGTTGAAAGCTTTCGAGATTTCATATGATTGAGTGTTTTTTGACTCAGCTCTTTGCTACTACGTATGGGTGAATGCATCATTTATCTTATGTTGCATTTCTTCTAGAATATGTCACCTTTCTAACACGACAAGCATGACCTCACTAGTTGGTGTAGGTTGGTAGGCTAGGCTCACACGTATGGTGAGTAGTGGTCGTAGTTGATGCGTTATTGGTTCTAACAAGCTTGGCCACAAAAGTTAAGCTTTTTAGCCAATGGCAAGTATATTCTTTAATTGATCCTTTGTCTACTTCCTCCCTCGTGTGTGTGGCTACCACATTTCCTTGGATGAGGTGGAACCTTCTTTGGCCAATGACAGACCTTCTTCATAAAGCATTGGTGTTTTCCTTCTTGGGATCTTGATTGGTTACCATGTATTTAGATATTGGCTCTATTGAACCCTTTCATTTGTGTACATGCTATCCTCCATTGGAAGGACCACACAACCTATTGGATTGAAAATCAATAGTCCATGGGCCTTGGTGCCCTTTATGTGGCTAGATCTGGGTGAAAGGTAAGTGTTGATCATAGATGGAAGATCTAGCAGTTGGCATGGTCTTTGACCTTATTCGTATTTCCTTGGAGGTTTCTTCTTCCATATGAATGTGGGAAGCATACTTTGACAATGTTTCCTTGGCCTATCCTACTTTTGACTAATCTTACTTGGAGTGAAGAAAGGTTGTAGAGAAAAGTTACGTATAGCTTTGGCAGCTCCTAGGTCATTTCAACATGTTGAAAGAGCGAACCTAGAATTCTTGCCTTATCCATTGGGTGTGGGATAGAAATTTGAAAGTTGTAATTACAAACATAAAAATAACAACAAAACAAAGCAATGCAAATAAAGAGGATAAGGATTAAAATTTTCAATAACTATGTGGGAAGGTTAAGTGAGATGAGAGCTTACGCATTTGAGCTCTTACTTCCTCCCACTCTTCTTCAGAGGATGCTCAAGCTTATTTGAAATGGAAGTATCTCCTTAGGATCTCAACTTGGTCTATGCATGAGAAGCCCATTGCCCCATGCGTAACTTCTCACACTTTTACCTTGAGCTCCACCATAGACCTAATAAATTTTACAACATATTCAATTGTCAGGACCTCTTGTCGCTTTTGGAAATTCATCCCTCTTTCTTTTCATTCTTCCAAGGCCTAGGCATATTTCTTCTCTTAGAGGGGGGTATATCCTTCTGCCCATGGGGATGGCATACCCATTTGAATAAGAGAATCTAGGAAGGCACATAAATTTTTGACCACTTTGTTCAAGTCTTCTACTTGGGCTATACATTTTTGCATCAAATTTTCCCTATTTATGGTACCCCATACTTTCTTGAATATTACCTCCTATTCCTGGATTTTCACAGCTTCTAACTCTTGTTCACTAATTACTACAATCTAAACCTAGAAATTCTCTACTTCATGCATCTTTTCCAATTATACCGTAAGGGCCTGCTCTATTTCTTAAGTAACCTCCACATTTGATCAGGATGTTGAGCTAATGAAGTGAATGAGCTAGGACATCAAAACCATATAATTATCTATGTTGTTGCAATGTGAGGTGTAAATATATCTGATTAATGTGGCAGTAATTTACTACATGCTTATTTAGCACCTCTTTCATTATTCCTCCAATTCCCTCTCTAAGTCATCCTTATATATTTTAAGTTGATCTTCTACAACAAACAACCAATCTTATAGCTCTTTAATCTTCCTTTGTTCTTCTTCTAGTACAACGA
This sequence comes from Wollemia nobilis, assembly GCA_028583015.1. NCBI lineage: Eukaryota > Viridiplantae > Streptophyta > Pinopsida > Araucariales > Araucariaceae > Wollemia > Wollemia nobilis. The sequence goes on from JAQPPZ010000101.1 coordinate 1,405,902, forward strand.
TTATTTATCAAGCACTCGTGGCTTGTTCCATTTGGTTATGGAGCCCTTGAACGTTTTGGGAGTCCTTAAGGGTATCCTTGACCTCCTGGAGCTCTCTTTATCTCTTCTATAGCCTTCTTTCCAAGGTCATAAAATTATATTTGACCACTTTCCATGAGTTTTCAATCAATTTGGTTGTGCCCTTGGTCCCAATTCCTTTTAGATCAATGGTTGCCCTGGTCTCTTGATAATCCTAGGGCTATATTTTCCCTTCTGGCTTGAAGACCTTTAGGTCCATATAGGTAAAGTGAAGATCTCTCTTGTAACCCGATTTGGCTTTGGAGTTCCTTTTTCATGGGTCTGGTTGCTCTTTTGATCTCCTTCTTTTGTATATATTCAAAGACTTTCTAAATATTTCTAAAGTATGGAGGTATTCTTGGAGGAGTAATGGAGTTGACCACTAATTGCCTCGATGTGGGAGGGAGAAATATGATATAGAAGAAAGAGCAAGAGGGAAGAGATTGAGAGACAACGTGAAAGGGCGAGAATCCTTCAATCAAGGAGGATTGGGCACTCACTTGAGGAGTGATAAGAGAAAACACTAACAACATAAGTACTTCGAGATCCTAGAGCGAGAGCTCCATATAGAGTGTTGGTACAATGGGTGTTGTTGGGGAACAATGATCACTAAAGCAACCAAGGCAAACGTTGATACAAGCAGGTTTGGTGTTAAATACAGTAGAATCCTAACATCTAGTAGGGAAGGAGGAGGAGCATTTGGTATTGCTTTGATCATTTAGGTTGTGGCCACTTGGGCCTTTGCCTTTGAAGGATCTTTATTCTTCTTATTTGATAGGAAACCAGTACTTTGGGATGACTCCTTTTGCTTATGTTGTGTCGAGGCGGATGCTTGAGCCAAAATTTCTTGAGTTGGGAAGCATCATTTTGGTATCATGGCTTTTGTGACAAATGAGAGAGATTCTTCTAATTGAATAACCTCCTTCAACCCTGCTTCCACATCTATCATTTCTTGGGTGATGGCTTCCAAAACCCTTTCCTTGCTAGTTTCGATTATGCTAGATCCATCTTCTTCTACATGCTCCTTATCCCACCACTTTTAAAATTATACATCTTCATCAATCTGATCAAATATCAATATTGTATTACTAATTTATTACTACATTACCCACCAAACGTTGATCTTTTCTATTTTATATTTCTCCTTTGGTTGGAGTTTCAACTTAGGTGCATGAATCTAATAGTTCAGGTCCACCTTCCTAGTCATCTTGTAGAAGGCATGGTAAGGCTTCCTCCCCAATGATGGTGGTGGATATTGTTCCAAAAATTGCTTTAATAGGGCCATGTCTTCTTCACTCGTAGGGTTCTAGAGAGCTTCAAGGTCTAGCTTGGACTCATGTATAAAATCTATCAAGTTCTTGATTTTGACTAGTCACACTGTGAACTTTCTATAGAGGTCGTATTTCCATTACCTTGAAGCCTTTTGAAATTTCAATTCCTCAACCTTCTTTTTTGGAAGCTCGTGAGCCTTCTAATTTAATAGGCTAATCCCTATAAAGGGGAAGGGTAGCTTGAACAAGCTGGTCATATTCCTTCTGCTCACATATAAGGCATAAATGATATCTAGCTAGTAGAGGGCCTTCAAATAAAAGACTCATTTGGTCATGTTTAGGCAATCAATATACTTATTTTCCAAAGTCATACATTTTGATAAGTGTGTGATTGTTGAAAAAACTAGTTGCCAAGGAGTTGTCTCCTCAAGAATTTCTTATAACTTGAATTAAGGACTTCAGGCCTCTGCTCCTTAAGAGTTGTCAATACAGGGATTAACAAATTATCAAAAAAATCATAATAATATGAGGAAGAAGACTTTCTCAAACCTTCCATCTAGGAGGAAATAGGTTACAAATGGTCTGAATAATCCTTGGTCCTTATAGCCAGTCTAGGGTATGACCCCAAGTTCTATAATAAGATCAAATGAGCTAGGTATGTCGAGTAGCAAAAGACATGACCAGTCCCTTAGAATATAACCAGCCCTTTGTAGATGTTCTCTACAATACAATCAAAAAAATAAAAAACCACCCTCCCTAATAGGGTGATGCCTCATATGATATAGGTCCCTAATTTGAGCTTGAAACAAATCTCTTTTGTCCTTTAAGGAATATATAAATGCCAATATTATTACCATGTCCCTAACACTATCTCTCAAACATTTAATATCTAGGGGAAACTTTAACAAATCTTTTCTCTTTATATTGCACTCGTCTCAAAGGTAGTAAAGCTTTGATGGGATTACGTTGTAGAGTTTTGTGGCACTTGCAAAATTGATCATGGTGGTCTCCATTTCTACCATTAATGTTTCCCATATTAGGTGGGCATTAACGACTACCCTAAAGCCTTCATCAGGGGTTTGAAAGTCCCAAATATTATGGTTGTATAACTCAATGTATGGGATAATTATATCAAAATAGCACTACACTTTGGGAACCATGTATTATGTCATAGTGCTAATCTATATGCGGGTGCCAAAATATTTAGAAGAGCTATGTTTGTAATGTTCTAGGCACCCCATCTCTTAGGATTTTGTCCGTTTTGGACAACTTGGGGTCCGCTACCCCTTCTAATGCATCTCTTATGAATAGGGGGTATGGACTCAGGAAAGGGTGTTGTCACTTCTTGACCAAAAGTGGTTAGGGAGGGATTTGGTGGAGCTAGCATGTGTCTTACCCTAGGCATAGGGCTTTTGGTGTTGCTTCTTATTTTTTCCATTGCTTCTTCGACACTCTTGCATAGTTGGGTTCTTGTCAACTTAGATTTTATCTCTCCCTTCTCACTTAAGGCCTCAAAGCTTTTTTGAAGACTGTGCTTGTAAGAAATGATTTGAAGGTTGTTGTTTCCCTTATTATAGATTTTTCTTTAGGGTGCTAGCACATGGATTGATTGTAATTGCTCCATGGACATGAAATCTTCTCTTTTTTCAAGGAGGCAGTGGGAGGTGTCTATTGTTTTTTGGCTTAGGTCTACTTTTTTATTTTGAAAATGATTATTTTTCCTTTGATCCATAAAACTCCTTACCCTAATATTTGCACCTTTGCCTACCATGAATGCATAGTATGGCTCTCAATTTTTGATAGATATGACAATCGCCCCAAAGTACAAGATTCATAGTTGTTACTTCAATAAGAAATGGACAATATGGTGTTACCATTGCATGATTGAAATTTGACCAATGTGGTTTGAGGTCTAGCATGATTGCCAAAATGGAGAAGTGTTCCACTTCGTAACGGTCTCTACGCCAAATATTATTTGTAGTATCGGTAAACCTATTATGTCGATTTTACCTTGTGGTGCTTTGTTATGAACCTTTCTAAGTGTCAATCATCATGTCCATGAACCATTTGTAATGGTTTTCTGGACACACTCAACTAGGAAAAACTCAAGCATTAAAACTCTACCAACTGAGGTTGGGATGAGTGCCTCTTTTGTAGTCATTGATGATCTTCTAATCAGATGGTTTTTTGGATGCAGAGATTATCTTCCTTCAATCAAGTTATCGATTGAGATTGTCATAGGTTTTTCTCTTATAAATCCCTTTTGCATTGGAAGGTTTTTTTGATCAAAAATTGCATATATGTATATATATTGTTATGTACAATATATATAGAGATGAAAATTTGTGGTGATAAATCACCCCATCCCAACTGGCTAGAATGCTTCATCAAGATCTAACCTCCATGTTTTGGATGCTCATTGCTCTAGATAGTCTTTGGGAGTGTATAGATGCATCTCGTCTACAAGGTAGTTGAAATTTGACAAATATTCTTCTATGAAGTAGGTCTACTCCTCTTCACCCCCTTTGAAAGGAATTTGCTCTATGTGATATGTGTACAAGGGTTTCGATGGGATTTTGAATTTGGTCTCATATATGGGAGCAGCATGTGGGTCCAGTCGAGCGAAAATTATCCTTCGATCTTGGTCGTGAAGCCTCTCAAGAGGCATATTCCAAATGAGACTAGGAGATCAATTACCACTATGTCTTGATGAACTGTCAAGACAGGGTATGCTTGGAGTGTTAGAGGAAGGTATTGAATGAGCCCAAATACTAGCACTAAAGTGTCACCTAGTTGCACCACCTTGTTTTTAGTATGTTCTAGTGATAGACTAAATGTTTTTGCCACCTTTATCAACATAACCGATGTGTTGTACCTTGAGTCAACTATGTAGTTATGTATCAGTTGATATTCATATATCAGGGTAAGGTAGAATGGCATAGCCTTGGGCCTGTTAGGCTCTAGGCCTAAAATTTGTATCATGATAGGTGTTCCTTGTCCACTTAGCTCATTTTGTCTCTTCAAGGCCTCTTATAAGTTCTTTATCTATTCTAGAATAGATAGGTCATCCCAAAGAGGTATGGCTATAGTAGATTTTCTTAGGTGCTCCACCACGTTGAAGGTTCCAACATAAGGGTTGTTGGAATGGTTGACATTGTCGAAAGCTTAGTCCTATTTATCATTGGAAGTGGCCTTGACAAAGTCACAATAGGCTTCCTTGGAGGTTCAAAGATAACTCTTATTATTATTGGGATGCTCAACCCTATTTCACTTGCACAACTTGTGTTGGAGGGGTCCTTCGATTTTTCACTTCTCTTCTCTTAGGTATAGCATATGTCGAGCTAGGTATTCCCTACTCTTCAATCAACCTTATTTTATCCCATGTATTATACTTTGATCAGATTAGCAGCCTCCTGCTTGAGGGGTCTACTTTGTTTGACACAATATATACTTATGTTTCAACCTAGGTAACAAAGATTTACTTCAAAGTTGACATGTTAGCAACTGATGGCACGGTAAAAGATTGAGTGATAGGTTCCTAACTCGGCATTGGGATTTCCAACTAAAAAGAATGAGCGATATTATGGTTTAAAGAGGGAGTCTTGATATTTTGAGATTTTTTTCTAACATAATAGTCAAAAGAAGGATAGTCAGGAGTAGGATATTATCGCCCTCTAGGGTCTTCAATATAGCAATTATGGGTGGTGACTAGGTCCCTAGTTGTGCTTATCATTATTTGATGGACTAGGACCAATACAAGTACTATCTACTGAGTAGGGGCCTAGGGATGACCAAGATTTTTTTTAGCTAAAAATAGGGTTTATGATATCCAACTAGAGGTGGTCGAACGTTTGGGTTTCCCTATTGGAAGGAAGCTCTTGGATAACTTTGGTAGTGAAACCTTCGGATGTTACACTGCCTCTTTAAGGATGTGACATCATTAATGAGGATCCTCATAGTTTTGAATAACTCATCCATTTTAGTATTTAGAGAAGATGAAGCTCTATTCTGCTCTAGGTATGTGATAGGATAAGTCGGACCGATGGCATATTGTATGGTTGGAGAGGAATGGTATGAGAGCTAAATAGAGGATAACAATGGTAGATGTGGTCTAGGATCTAGCCTTCCTATTTGGATTAGATCTTTCTCAGCTTGAATGACTATCTCATGGGCCTTTGGTAGTAAATTACAACCCTTAGACTTGATCATCGTGACAATCCCATATTTGAAAGCTTTTAGATAGTAAATGAATGCCATACCTAAAGGTGGTTAGATCTCATCAAGGATATTTTGCTAGGTCTTATGGAATCAAACATTGAAACTGTTTGTTATCTTCATAACTACCCTCTTAATGGTTGTGAGTTGCTCTAGGAGGGATGCTCCATCTACCTTCGCTTTGAATCATTTTACCAAAAGCTCTTCCAACTAGTCTCAAATTTCGACTAATCATGGGCTAAGACTAAGGTACCATTCATGAGATCTTACTCAGAAAGAAGTTGCCAATAGCCTCAAGGCTATATTTTTCTTTTCAATGAAATATATAATGCATAAGCTCACCAGGTATTGCAAGTGTTTCGTTAGTTTGACAACATCTTCTCTTAAGAAGTGAGATAGGGATTTGAGCATCGAGGCTGGAATTGGGTCCCATGTGTAAGGTGAAACTAGTGGTATCAGGGGACCTTTATCATTCCATATCAAAAATATTCTAGTAGGTTGATGTACCACAACCACCATGTCACATCGTTAGTTCCTACTTTTTTGTCTCTGGTTCAAAGGTGGTACTAGCTCTTGTTGATTGGCTTGGATGAAGGTTCTTGTCATAGGCCTTCTACTCATATAATTTTGGGTCTTTCATTTGAGAATGAAGTTGCCAGGTGGGGAGATTTTGCCTAGCTTGTATAGGTCCAAAGGTCAAAGACTATATTATGAGCAATAACTCCAGATTATGAATTTCTATTAGTAACCTGGTTGAAGGAGAGGAACTCAAACAAATTGCATATGAACTTCAAAAAATGTTTCAAGAGTATTATTTATCGATTTTTACATGAAAGAATGAATTGGTTTAGAGTCAATCAAAAGATAGTGGATACTCGATCAAGTTGGAATATGAAAATTTAGAGCAATCAACATTTCCTACTCCCAAAGATTTTCTTTGGAAGAATGGTCACTAAAAACTTTTTCTAAGGCCTATTTGGTTAGTAGTTCAAAGTAAGATTCTTTTAGAAGAGAATCTACAAAGAAATGATAACATGAGCTTTGTGGAAGAAGGATTTAAAAAAATCATACTATTTACTTTTTTATTATCACTTTGTTCATACCATTCACAATTACTTTTTAAAAGTAAATAAAATAACTTTATCAACATGGATTAAAAATATTGGATTAATTATTTTAAAACTAAGACATTATGTATTATACAGAAGTTAGAGTCGGCAGACTCTAAAAATATTATTTTCTTGTAAGTTTATAGATTGAAAGTTAGACTCTAAAATATCTTAACGTTGACATTTGAGATATTTTGGCGTGTATGGTCTACGCTTCACCATTTATTCAAATTCGTGGGGAAGACAATACATGCTTTGAAGAATAATGTGCGCACTATTGTCATACTTTCTTTGTGAGCTTATCAAAAGTTGGGCACGTATAATTCAAGGGATGCAAGAAGTCCTTTTTATGTTGAGCGTGCCTTCAATTTGCGGCTGACACCTTTGATTATTGGAATACCTTTCAGTCTTCCGTTGCTGTCGTGTTTATTTTGGAAATGTTTAATGTGAAATTGAGATAGATAATAATACCTCAATTATAATGTTGTTGTTTGTCTTGTCTTACTAGACAGATTTATTCCTTGTGTCACAGTCATGCATTTATATCATACTCCACTCCAAACAAGGGAAAGGGCAAATACCTTCCTTAAACATAATTATCAATCAATTTTATATGAGACTTATTACAAGTAAAATCGATGAGACACATGAAAATCTATCAATGTTATTCAAATGTAAAATGGAAGGACTAAAAACCATCAGAATGAAAGCTCTACTTTATTCCTTCTAAATCAATTCATGCCTTTATATTTACATCCAAAACTTTATAAAAGAGAATGTCAAATTTAAAAATACGACTAAAACAAACATCTTCTAGGAAAGTTCGTCGGACGAATAAGTTTATAGACAACACCCCATCACCAAAGGGGTCATTTGCATATGGAAGGCACGTTAGAATAAAGTGACCATTGGCCTATCTTTAATTATAGGTGTCCGCGCTTTTATCTTTCTCTTCTTTCTGGATTCGCCACCGATCATCAAAATAGTGACAACCATCACTCAATGCTAAAGCGTTGGTTCACAGCTTTGATTGATATAAGAAGGGACGATGTTTTTTTTTTTAAGTTCACCATGGATTTTAGAGTGGACTTAAAGAAGATTTTATGGTATGATATTTTTTTTTTGGTAATTTAATTTTTCATTTCATGGAATATATGTTTAAGTAGAGGTGTATTATAACATATGTTTAAGTAATAAGCCTTATATTTTTTGTATCTAAAAAAAATTAAAATGATAAAAAAGAAGTTTTAAAAACAATGAAAGCAATATGGATAAGATGTGAATGGGATGCTATGGATTCTAAAGGAGTGACGGGAGAATTTTAACTTGTCGGAATCCTTCTAGAACCTCCTGTGTAACCATTTATAGAACTAGGTATTGGATAACCTCTTTAGTCACTTGATAATTTGCAGATATTCGTTTCATCCTTATCAATGTCTATGGACCTACAACTGAGTCAGATAGATTAGAAGTTTGGAGTGGGATTGAAGCATTTATGAGAAGTAAAGGCCAAGAAACCCAATTCATGATCATAGGAGATTTTAATGCCATAACCAAGTTGGATGAACAATTTGGGGAATTAGGAAATTAAACCAAAGTATGAGAGATTTCTCAACTATTATTCAAAACAATAACCTATGGGAGGTTGAGTTTGAAGAAGACAACTATACATGGACCAAGAGAGGACACAACTTAATAGCAGAAAAATTAGACAGATGCATACTCTCATATCATTGATTAGATGAAGGAACTCGTGCTAAAATTAATACCTTAACAAGGATTGGTTCAGATCATTAGCCAATAAGAGTTAAAATGGTGGTAAATGAATTAAAAAAATATCATATTTTAAATATGAGCAGATGTGGGAAGACCATCCACCATTGGTTGATATGATAACATAAACGTAGAATTCTTCAGGAAATGATGGGTTGTATGCTCTTCCAAAATAAATTAAATCTATGACATTTAGATTAAAAGAATGGAACAAGAACACTTTTGGAAATATTTTTTAGAAGAAAGAAGAACTAAAAGATAAACTTTCAAAATTCCAAAAACGTGATCATAATAATCCAAGCTCGGAGGAAATGTAGTTGCTTAGTGAATATCATAATATTTTGAGTAAGAAAGATAAATTATGGAGATTAAAATCAAGATAGACTTGGTTAAAAGGAGATAAAAATACAAATTTTTTTCATAGGATGGTTATAGTACATAGATCAACATCCAAAATTAGTAGAATTAAATCAATAGAAGGGGTTTGGATTGAAAATCAAAATCTTTTTATCAAAGTATTCTAGGATCAGAGGAGACTGAAATTCTTAATGATAATTTTTTTCAAGATGTACCTTTAGTTTTAATGAATGAAGATAATAGGAAACTAATAGAGCCTATTACTCTAGAAAAAGTTCATTTAGCTCTTTTATCTGTTAATAAATATAAATCCCTAGGTCCAAATAGGCTCTCTGCAGCATTTTTCCATCATAATTGGGATAGTGAAGGATTTTATATTGGTGGAAGTGGAACAATTTAGGGTAAAACAATACATACCTTATAAAATAGATGCAACATATCTTACCCTAATTCCAAAAAAGAAGGTTGTTGAATTGTTTGATTCTTTTAGACCCATAAGCATATGTAATATGACATATAAGATTATCTCCAAAGTGATGGAAATTTGATTAAGGCCATTGTTAGACCAAATTATTTCATAAGAGCAAGGAGGATTTGTGAAAGGGAAACAAATTTTGGATGGGATCATAGTAGCTCATGAAGTTATACATTCAATCGCTTCAAGAAAAGAGAAAGTAATAATCTTAAAACTTTAAATGAGTAAAGCCTATGATAGGGTTAAATGGGATTTTTTTTTTGCAGTTTTAGAAAAATTTGGATTCGAAAAGAAATGGGTTAGATGGATTAAAGTTTGTATCTCTACAGTTTCTTATTCAATGTTGGTCAATGGGTTAGTAACATAATATTTTAAAGTCAAGAGAGACCCTAGACAAGGAAATCCTCTATCTCCTTATTTGTTTATTATTATGGCAGAGGTTTTGAGTAGGAACTTAAAGAAGGCTTACAAAGATGGGCTTATAAGTGGGCGTAAGGTTAGTCATAATATCGACAACATCACCCATCAACGATTTGTAGATGATACAAACCTTTTCATAAGGGAAAGGATAAATGAGTCCAGAGCTTTGAATAACTTTTTAAAGGAATATGAAAGAGCATCCGGGAAAAAAGTTAATAGGAAAAATTCTAAAATTTTCTTCCTTAACAATTTTGTTAATATCAAAGCAAGAATTTACAGGTTACTTCAAATGGAAGAGGTAAATTTACCAATAACTTATATAGGGATGCCTTTATTTGAGGGGAGAGTGAGGATAGAATTATGGAATCCAGTTATTAGTAAAGTTCAGAATAAATTTCCAACTTGGAAAGGTAGATGGTTATCGTTAGCAAGAAGAGTGCAGTTAATTAAGTTAATCTTACAGGTCATATCAACATATTATATGTCATTATATACTATGAAAAAATCAGTTGAAAAAAGTCTAATCTATATTACGCAATCCTTATTATGGTCAGGTTTACATGATAAAAGGAAATTTACTTTTGTGAAATGGATCAACATGTGTGATGATAAAACTAGGGGAGATCTTAGTTTAAGAGTTCTTACATAAGCAAAATTAGCACTTAGGGAAAAAGTAATATGAAAATTATACAAAGAGAGTCAAAGACAATGGGAAATAATTCTTCTAAGTATATTGAGCCCAATGACCCAAGTTTAATATTTATTAGCATTCTCTCTACCAAATGATTCTGCTCTTTGAAATGGTTTAAAAAATCTATTGATCTAATGATTAAAGGTTTAAGATGGGTGGTGGGAACTAGAGAAAAAATCTATTTGTATGGATACTTGGTGTGATAAAAAGCACTCAATTTAGATCCAATTTTGAAACCTTGGATGATATTTCTTCAAGACAAATATGATGCTAAGGTTTCAGATATCTTGTACAAGGATCAAGAAGGAAGATAAAAATGTAAAGAATATTTTTTTACAAGTATACAAGACATTTATGCTAGGAGGTAATTGAGTAGAAATATAACAACTATAATTATTCTGAGGTGAGCCAAGGATAAACTGATTTGGGAGTTGAATATCTCAGGAGAATACACAACAAGAAGTGGATATAATGTAAAGCACCAACAAAATAGTAATATCACTAGAATATGGAGAGGTATTTGGGATAGTCCAAGCATTCCTAAAGTCAAAATGTTTGTTTGGCTAGTAGGTCATAGAAGAATTTTATCCTAGGATAACCTTCTGAAAAGGGGTTTTCATGGTCCTTATCAATGTATTATTTGTAAAAAGGAGGAGAGTATAGACCATCTCTTAATAGTCTGGAATATATGGCAATGGATTCTTGATATGTTTGGTAAATGCATGGTGATGAATAAAAAAATTGAATATTGGTTAAAGCAATGATAAAACACTTATAAAAGTGAGGCTTTATAGACAATATGGAATATATCAAAAGATACAATACTTTGGATTGTATGGCTAGAAAGGAATAGAAGAATATTTAAAGGAAAGGAAAGTAGTTTAGAGGTAATGAAAAGGAAGATATGTTTAGCCATAGAGGATTCTAAACCAACCTTATCAACTCATGTAGTCCCTAATATGGAACCAAAAAACCTTGATAGATGGAGTCAAGTTATTAAATGGAATTATGATGTTGGGTACAAGAGAAGCAAAAAGAAGACAAATAATATAAAGTGGAAACCACAAAATGTGGAGTGGGTTAAATTGAATTCTGATGGAGCTCCTACATAAAATATAGGACCAACATGAGGAGGAGGAATAATTAGAAATAATAGAGATATTTTGTCTCATTACACTTTCAATAATGGATTTAAGACAAATAATGAAGCTAAAGTTTAGGTAACTTTAGAAGGGTTAAAAATATGCAAACAAATGAAATGGAACAGAGTATGGATTGAAGGTGATTCTTTCATAGTAATAAATACAATTTTGAGGAAAGCAAAGGCTTCATGGAATACACAAGAGATAATTATGGAAATTTAAGATCTTGCTAAAGAGTTTGAAGAAATCAAGTTTACACATACATTAAGGGAAGGAAACAAATGTGTAGATAGGATAACCAATAGATGGGTTTTGATTAAGGATCATGGAGTTAAATTCTCCTTTCTATGGTTAGAGGAAGTAGTATGTTTAGTTGAAGCTGACAAGAAAATGTTGATTGCCTCAATTAAATAATGATTAAGATTTACTTTAATGTTTTCCATTGGTAATATATGCTTTAGTTTATAACAATAATGTGTTTTCATATAAATTATTTATTAATTTTTTTATGGTTGCACTTGTATTTTAGGAAGGAAACTAGCAATCTAAATTTGGTAAAGTAGACTATGATAGTATGATGTTTTGAAAATATTACTCTACTAATATGTAATGCATAGATAGTAGAGGTGAAGTTTTGGTATTGTGAAGGTTGCTATAGAAAAATGTCAAGAAGGATGCTGAATTATAGAATATTTGTATTCATACATATTATTGAAAAGATCCAAAAAATAAAAATCAAGAATTTAAACATTTTACGTAAGATGAAGCAGGTTTCTAGCTATAGCATCTCAATTGAGATGATAAGAGTATCTATTTATAAAACCTCAAGCTCTAAAGAAGAGAGTCATAATTTCTCAAGGGTGGGGGACCTGAGTACAACCCCTTATTATCTAGCTAAAAAAAATTAATTTTTTTGTTTGAAGGTGAAGTACAGCAGGCGGTACAACTAGGGCCACACTCTCTAAGGTCCTAACGGGGCCCCCCTTCCTATGATTTGAACTTGGGTAGCTTAGATAACAGTCCAACAACATATCACTAGGGTGTCTCTAGTAATTCAAACTTTTAACCCTTTCCTTTACTTATTATTTATCAAGTCCTTTATACTTTTGATAGCGTTTTCATCCATTATACAAAACCATAAAAATTTTGATACTTTAATTATATCCTATTGTATACTTGCCAATGAGTTATCGTTTGTAGTAGCCGAGTGCTTGCCAATGGGTTGCCTTGATTCAACTCCCTATACAATCGAGGGTCTCGTTGACTTTGTCTTTACCCAACAGGTTAAGGTTTATAGATGTTTCTTAAAAAAAGTATATGCTAACGTACAAGTTTAAGCCCTTTAATTAAATAACAAAATTCTTATCTAATGAATGCAACGTTATTAATTAATATCTATTGTTTTATTTGTTAGTATATTATTTAAAAAAAATTGATTATGTAAAATTATAAAGTTTGATAGGTTTTATTTTTTTCCTCTTAATTTTATGAATTAAATTTGTTTCTACATAATAATGTTTTTAAAGTTTATATATATATGAAAGATAGTTATTTTAATTTCTTAAATTTGACAAATGGTGTAAGTTTAAACGTAATCTTGATGTATTCACTTGTTACAAGATTTATTAAATCACTTATATGGTTAATTTTAGCTAAACCTTCATTAAGGGTTTAATAACTTATGATTGAAATTTGACTTAACCATAAGCTTTATATTAGCCTAAGCTAATATAATATGTAATTATTATTTGGGGATTAGGTATCTACTAGAATTACCTTTAACTACTAATCCATTGAATTATGTGTATTGTAATATCTTTAAGTGATCTATTATTGGAGGCACTTACCCTCCTATTTTGTCTACTTCATCTTTCTATTTTGCTTCTCTATTTTATTTCATGTAACTTGTGTGAATGTTTATACTTCATTTAGTTCCTAGAAAGTACTACAAAATCTAACATGTGATCAGAGTAGATATGAAACAACTTGTAGCAAAATAAACAACACCAAATAAATAGGAACAAATGAACACGTGCACTATAAAAGAATACATTTTTGTATTAAAACATGGGAGCCTGAACCTCCCGATTTTACAATATTTTTTGAATTACCCCAAGTGTGTTGGGTGCAATGTTACAATGTATGATACAAATACAAGTGTCCAAGTGATAATGGTGGGCTCTCCAAAAAAACAATTGGTGTCCTCTGTTCTTCTACCACAACTTCAAAGGGGTGAGTGGGCTTCTGCTATCCAATGTAGGGATCACTCTAGCTTCAACAACTCTCCAAGATACCTACTTCCTACACACATGAGAACTAGATAAGAGTTAGTAGTACTTGTAAATCAATATATAAAATACTGCTACAAAACCCTAGCTGGATAAACATGCAATACAAAAAATAATAAAATACAGATTAAATGCCTTACTGAAATAAAATTACTGATCAGATCTATCGGGTTTTCTTGCTCTGAGAAACCGCAGATGCGTGGTGGGTATTGGTGAACCGCGCGTGTGTGGTGAATCAACCGCACAAGAGCAGTTTCTATAGCGTAATCATGGATGGACGGTTCAGAATGAGTGATAAATTACCTCTAAAAATCAACCTTCGAGATTCAGATCTCTCTTCTCCTAAGGATGCATACAATGTTCTAGTTCTATTTCAGTAGCCTGACGGTACGAATGCTCAGACTCCTTTTGTTTGGAGGGAAATGGGAGGTGGTAATCTAGGGTTGCCAAGTAGAGGGGGCAGTTAGAGTGAGTCACCCAGGGTGTCTCACTTAATTGGGGTGATGTGGCTGCAAGTGGAGTGATATGTGGAGGCTTTCCCCATATGAAGGGACAAAGGGGACAAGGGTGTATGAGATGTGGCAAGGGATGCTGGTGAGGTGGCTAGGACATGTGTCTAGTGGGTAGGCAGGGTATCCTAGGCTAATTTTTTAGATTTAATAAATTTGGAAAATAGGGTAATGTGCAATATTTTATATACCTAAGTCTAAACTTAGGCATATAATTTTATTATGCAGGATTTGATGTGGGGTGCTAGATGTGACTTTGTGGATGCCTAGGTTTTGGTGTCGACACAACTTTACTTAGTTAAGCAGAAAGACTATCTTATGTTAGTCTCACAATGACACTGAGAGGGGGTGTGAATCAGTGTAACTATTTAAATTCAAATCTACAACTCTTAATACTAAAACAATGAAGATTTAAGTCAAATAAAGCAAGTATCACAACAGAGAATTCCACAACACACGATGTAACGAGGTTCACCAATTTGGCTACTCCTCAAAAATGACTGCTTGGATTACCGTCCAAATCTAGCCTTTGCAAAATACCAAATTTCACAATCAATTTACCAGCACCAACTGGAAGGAGCACCAACCCCTTATTTATCTGCACCCACAGAAAGGAGCACAAACCCCTAATTTATCTACACCAATAGAAAGGAGCACTAACCCCTAATTCCAAGCACCTACTTGGACTACAAATTTGAAGCTATAATATTGACATAAAAATACCTTCACTTATTCAAGACCCTGACTGGTCTATTGCTAACCCAACCTCTCTTGCTATTCACCAAAACACCACACACACTAAAGGCTTTGCTTACTACACTTTTACGGCTCTCACAGCTCTGCTCAACGCTCTCTTACGACACTCTTCCAACCCTCTTCTTGCAACACTTTTTCTCTCTTTCAGCAGCACTATAATTCTCCATGCAAACCTCCTTTTATAACAAAATTTTGATTCTATTTCTAACTTCCATATTTTCACATATGAAAAGGATTGAAAATCCAACTGATGAAAATAAATCCAACGGTCCTGATGCGGTAGTTGTCCTCGTCGAGCCACAAGATATGAGGTGGTAGACCCCTGATGAGTCTGTCGAGTCTTTGTGTCATAGATCTGATTAGAATCCAATGGTAATTGAGAATCAGTAACCACGTCCATAGGATGACTGATAGCTGGTGTAGTCTCTAATGTAGAGTCAAAGTACAACTTCAAAAGATCTACATTGATGACATCATGAATTCCCAAGTGTGCAGGAAGATCAAGGCGGAAAACATTCTCGGACACCAGTTGAAGAATAGTATAAGGCCCATAGCGAATCGGTTTGATTTTACTATGAGTCTTATCAGTAAAACGCCGCTTGTCAAGATGCAACCAAACTTTGTCACCAACCTCAAAATGGATGAGGAATTTGATGTCGATCCATGGCCTTTTTCTGTCGTTGCTGTGTCTTTTGCAAAATCTCAACCACCTTCGATTGCAGATTGTGCAAGTGCTGAATAAATGAGTGTGCCTTGTCTTGCTCCTTCTGAAGATGTGAAGTGATAGGAGAAGGCAACTACAAAGGTAACTCATAAGGTGCCAAGGGATGAAATCCCATACAAACCTCAAAGGGTGAATGACCTGTAGAAGAATGTAGGGCTCTATTGTAGGCATGTTCAATATGAGTGAGATTCAAGTCCCATTTTGCTGGTGAAGCGTGATGATAGATTCGTAAACTTTGCACAAGGGTACGGTTTACCACTTCAGTATGCCCATCGAAATGTGGATGATAGGCGATGGAAAATTTAAGGGAAACTCCTAAAATTTTCCACAAAGAACACCAAAAGTGACCCACAAAGCATGAATCATGATCCGATATAATGCTGGTAGGTAGACCAAAGGAACGCCAAATGTTGTCAAAGAAAAATTGGGCTAAGTCTACTGTAGAACTGGTCTTGCAGCATGGAATAAACTTAGCCATCTTACTGAATCTATCAACCACCACGAACACACAATCATGTTGTCGCATTGTCATGGGAAAACCACTAACAAAATCCATGGAAATGCTTTCCCAAGGACGGGAAGGAATGGGCAAAGGCATGCCTAAGCCAAACTTCCTGTTAGCTGGTTTTGAGCGACAACAAACTGCACACTGTTTGAGAAATCTGAACACATCCCTCTGCATTTTAGGCCAGTAGAAAAATATTTGCAAGTGATGAAGTGTTTTGTGCTTCCCAAAGTGACCACCATAAAGTGTAGAATGAGCTTCCTTAAGAAGTGACACTCTAGGCTCACAAGGAACACAAACCTTGTCCAATTTGTAAATAAGTCCTTCTTTGATGTAAAAATCTTGGAAAGGACACAAATTGGAAGAAGAAGGCTTACTCACTTGCTCAAATATTTTCCCAAAATTAGGATCCTGTAAATACTGATTAGGCCAAGTCTGAAATCCCAAGTGTGAAGTGGAAATAACTGTTAAGGCAAGAGCGATAGGAGGCCTACTCAAACAATCAACAACAATATTACTCTTCCCCTTTTTGTACTTGATCACCAAGTGAAATTGTTGGAGGTAAGAGGCCCACTTCATATGTCTTGATTCTTCAATTTTACTTTGAGATTGTAAAAACTTAATAGGCATATGATCAGTGTGTACTACTGTATCTTTTCCCAAAAGATAGCGTCTCCAGTACTTGATAGCTTGAACTAATGCATACAACTCCTTGTCATATGTAGAATAGTTCAACTTAGCAACATAAAAAGTTTCTGAATGATAAGAAATTGGATGACCATTCTGTTTGAGCACAGCTCCTAAGGCAACTTTAGAGGCATCTGTTTCAATCTCAAAAGGTTGAGAGAGGTCGGGTAAAGTTAACATAGGTGTTGTACAAAGTTTCTTTTTGAGTTTCTCAAAGGCAATCTCTTGGCTTTTCTCCCAATGAAATGGAACTTTAGACTTAGTGAGATAATGCAATGGAGCTGCAAGGGTGGAATATTGAGGAATGAACTTACGATAAAAAATTGCAAGTCCTAGGAAACTCCTTAACTCAGTGAGAGTTGTAGGAGGGGACCACTTAAGTAAAACATCAACTTTTGTGGGATCTACCTGAATTCCACTTTCACTAATCACATAACCAAGGTAAGAAACTAAAGTATTGCCAAAAGAACACTTGGAAGAATTGGCATATAATTGATTCTTCGCAAGAAGATCAAGTGTATGATGGATATGCCTAAGGTGTTCCTCCCAAGTCTTTGAGAATATCAATATATCATCAAGATATATTATTACAAATTTGTCAAGTACATCACGAAATACATCATTCATCAACCTCATGAAGGTTGCAGGAGCATTAGTAAGACCGAAGAGCATGACCAACCATTCAAAAAGGCCCATCTTCGTCTTAAAAGTTGTCTTCCATGTATCCTCAGCTTGGATATGCACTTGATGATATCCACTTTTGAGATCTATTTTTAAAAAGAACTTAGTGCCTTGGAGCTGATCTAATAAATCATCAATGCGTGGTAGTGGATATCTATTCTTTATAGAAATTTTGTTCAAAGCACAAAAATCAATGCACAATCTCCAAGTGCCATCTTTTTTAAGAACCAACAAAATAGGTGAAGCACAAGCAGAAGTACTTTCCTTAATGAAACCCTTAGACAACAAATATTCTATTTGCCTTTTTATTTCTTCATTTTGCAAAATAGATTGTCTATACATGGGAGCATTAGGAAGTGAAGAACCAAGAATGATTTCAATGTTGTGATTAATTGTGCGAATTGGAGGAAGATACTTTGGCTCCTAAAATATGTGTGAGTAATTTTGCAATATTTTATCCATTGAAGAGTGTTGCTTTGGAATGGATGTGGATGTAGGAGTGTTTTGAGAGCGAATGAAAATTAGAGCAACATCACCACATTTTTTAATTACTCTTTTTGTTTGCTTGGAACTTAGAATGATGTTAGGAGTGTTGGTGCTTTTAATGAGAAAGACCTGACCATATTTTTGAAGTGTGTAGGTTCTTTTGAAAGCATCATAAACAACTCTCCTATCATACTAAAAAGGTTGTCCAAGCAAAATCCCACAACAATCCATAGGAGTCACATCACAAGTGACTTGATCTATGAAATGTGGTCCAAGTTCAAATTTTAATGTGCAAGTGTGAGTGATTTCTGAACCCCTTCTACTATCCTTCCAACCCAAAGAATAAGGTTGAGGATGAGGCTCCATAGGTAACTTCAAACGCTCGATAATGGACCTCACAATTAGATTTTTCTGCAAGCCATTATCCACTATACAATCTGTTGCAAAATTATGGAGCAAATGAGCTCGAGTGATGAACAAAGCATCACGAGCGCTCTCAGATGAACTTACATTTACTAAGGTAACCTCATTGAGCTTACCTCATAATTTCGTATATACTCTACTTTCTCCTACTAACTCAAGGGGACATTTGGGAGCATCCTCCTCTTGAGTAGTAATGACTAAACTCTTCTTTTTAAGCTTAAAACAATTAGCTTTTTCATGACATTTCTTCCTACAATAGTTACAAAACTTTTTAGAAGAAGAAGAAGAAGAGGGAGTAGAAGTGGAAGGGGAAGGAGAAGAAGGATATGGAGAAGAAACATTCTTCTTTTGAGAAAAATTCTTCTTTTGTGAGAAAGAATTATTCCCTTTTGATGAGTTTACAACCACTTGAGTAGCAGGTGCGCGGAATGCCTGCGAATGCGCTTTAAACTTGTCCTTCGCAAGTTGCGCTTGGTTGAAAACTGAATCCAATGTGTCCATAGAAACAAACATAATTTCCCTGTATAAATGTTCCAACAAACCACTTTGAAATTTGAGAATCAAAGCTTTAATATCTTCCTCCACATTCAAAAGTATCTTGTACCTGTTGAATTGAAAGATATATTCCTGCATAGTCATATTAGTACTTTGTCGAAATCGAAACCATTTAATGACCAATTCCTTAGAATAATTGGAAGGATAAAAATTGGTCTTAAGACAATCTACAAGCTCATCCCATGAGGTGAGTTCATCATGACCTCTTTTTCTTTCAACAAGTACTTTAGCTAAACTAGAAAGTTTGAGTTTAGCATATGGAACCATATCCTCATCTGAAAGTTGAGTGTAAGAAAACCAAGAACTCATGTCAAGAATCCAACTATTCAAGACTTCGGGGTTCCGGGATCCATCATAAAATGGCACTTCACAATGAACTCTCAAGCGAGAATCACTAGCAGAAGTTGAAGCATTGTGGACAGAAATGTCATTTACCTTCATGGCAAGGTTACCAAGAACTTCGACCATGGTAGTATCATTAGCTTTATCTGCTAAAGCATTTACAACATGGGCAAGTTCTACCACTTGGGCAGCCAAGTCAGAAGCCATGTGAAACCGGGTATAAGCCAGGAGTAAAAGGGAAAAGCACTTGAAAAATCAAGGAAAAATTGAAGGTTCCTTGTTACAATGTTGTGCCCTAAAAATTACCCCTAAGGCTAAAAATTTAAAAATTTAAACTAACCTAAGGTTTACAATTTATATTTTATTAATTTAAAAATAACTTAAGTAAAAATTAAATATAATTAATCAAAGATTAATTAATTTTAATTAAGTTATTAAAAATTAAATTAATAAAAATAAAAATTTACATGCAACCTTAGAATAGTAAATTTAAAAAAAAAATACAATTTTACCCACGGTAAACTGAACTCCACCTGCTTGCATGAATTGTCGAACTTCAGTGGCATGCTTCCCGAGGCACAAATGTTAAGACCATGTGCAGTTTGAAATTTGGGCAGGTTGAGAACCAGGGACCTCCTGTCCCTGGTTGGAAACAACACACGCCTCAGAGGGCCTTGCAGGCCATGCCCTAGCACCGTCAAGTGACTGGTCTGACACGGCAGGGATGCCACGACGTCGTGCGCGCTGCTGTTAGCGACCAATGTTGGCCACAAGCCCTAACGTTGTTGGACCTAACAGTAGTCAGGTCGACAGCTGATAGGGTGCAAGCGGTCGTGCTAGCGCTGGTAGACCACAACGGTGGCCGTAGGCCCAACTATCGTACTTGACAGCAGGCAGGCCAACTGCGCACAGGTCACAGGCGGTCGCACGAACGCTGTTAGGCGACAACAATGGCCGTAGGCCTGATTGTTGTACTTGACAGCCATTAGGCCGATCATGCACAGGTCGCAGGCGACTACACGAACGTTGTCAGGCGACAGCGATGGCCGTAGGCTTGACTGTCACCGGGCTGGCAGTCACGGCGTAACACAATCGACCTCCCGTCGACTGTGTTGGACGCCGACCGACGTCCGTCGACAGCCGACAGGCAAGGTCTGTCGGCCGACGAACATCAAGTGGCCGACGTCGGCAGGCGACGGCGCTGACTTAGCCGAGTCGCCTGCGCAGGTTAGCCCTCGATGCCTACTGAGATGGGGCCGAGGGACTGCAAAGGAAAAATATATATATATATATATATATATATATATATATATATATATATATATATATTTACAATAAAATTTTAATTAATATATAAAAATATATATATCAATTAAAAATTTCAGTTTTCTAACAAAAACTAATTTTTTTTTTTAAATTAACCAGGTGGGTTAATTTAAAAAATAGAAAACTTGAACTATTACAATTATTAGCAATTATTTGAAGGCAAATTACCTTCAAATTTCTTAAAAATTGCTAATTTCTCTTTGCCTATCACCAAAAGTCCTTCAGTAGCTCTCCTTTCAAGATCCGGTCGACACACGACCAACATTTGAAAGGCAACCAGATCTAAGTCGACACACGACCTAGTTTGATGATGCTCGATCTTCAAGACTCCAAAATGGCAGGAACTTCAGGAACAACAGGCTCCCTAATTCGCATTTCACCGTAGGAGAAATCCAACCCTGCCAAGGGATTTTTGTAAGAAATAAATCGGGGTAAACTTCTCCTATACTTCTTGAGCATACGGAGAAATTTGGAACGAGGATTTTGACGCCTAAGGAATTTCCTTCTGTGAATGGTTTTCAAGCTCCCCTTGAGCTTGAACCGAGTCCTTAATGAAAACAAGTTTCTCATAAGAAAAACTAATCTATCTCCTATCCTCTCACCTTACAAGCCCTAGTGTAAACTTGAACTAGGCTTTGATACCAATGAAAAGGATTGAAAATCCAACTAACTTCGTATTATTTACAAACTCATTATATAGGCACTAATGGCCCAAAATACATAACCAAACCCATCAAATCATGGATTTGATCCAATATGCTTAACCATAAGCTACAAAAGTGCAAAGGAGAATGCACGTAACTTCTAAGTTAAGAGAAAATGAATAATGCTAACTAGAAGATCCATTTTAGCTATCTTGAAGTACACACTTCCTACTTTGAGTTCACACTTACTAACTAACACTCTAAATGACAACTAGAAGATAACTAGTGCCCACAAGTGCATGTGAGAAGGAGACTCACTTACAATTATTAATTTGCAAGAAATAAACTATGCAAACCTAGCTAGGAACTACTAGAGGGGTCATATGAAGGATCAAACATCAATCCTCATCAAAATGCAGCTTATTAATAGAAACTTCTATATGTAACTTCTTTATCTCACAGTATTCTTTCATGCATCCTATTAATAGTTACGGCTCAAGTTTGGTCTTCGACTGATGACTTTTAGTTTAACCGCCGCTCAATGATTACACTCCGTAACTGGCCTTGTAACCGTCGTTCTGACTTCAGTTCACTATTCTTATTTTAGCTACATGATTTTTCTCTGTAACTGCACCTGTAACTGACGTACTGACTTCAGTTAACTCTTCTTATTTTAACTGCATGATTTTCTTCTGCAACTACACCTGTAACTATCGTATAACTTCAGTTAACTATCACATATCTTATTTTGGTTGGGTTCTCTTCTTAGCTCATGCCAAAACGACCTGTCATGAAATCGTGACACTTCTGCCTCTTTGTCTTCTTCTCGGCTTTCGCCCACAAAAACACACGTCACGATATCGCGACACTTTCGCCTCCTTGCTTCTTTTGTTTGCTTGTACCCACAAAAACACAACATGTCACGATATCGCAACACTTTCACCTCCTTGCTTCTTTTGTTTGCTTGTACCCGCAAAAACACATGTCGCGATATCGCGACACTTTCGCCTCCTTGCTTCTTTTGTTTGCTTGTACTCGTGAAAACACATGTCACGAAATCGTGACACTTTCGCCTCCGTACTCTTCTGTTTGCTTGTACCCACGAAAAGACAACATGTCATGAAATCATGACACTTTCACCTCCATACTCTTCTGTTTGCTTGTACCCGTAAAAACTCAACATGTTGCAATATCACGACACTTTCGCCTACGTACTCTTCTGTTTGCTTGTACCCGTGAAAACTCAACATGTCACGATATCACGACACTTTCGCCTCTGTACTCTTCTTCTTTACTTTTGTTGTGATATCACGACACTTCTACCTTCTTACTTTCTCTCTCCTCCTTAAGTCGCAAAAATGCGACATGTCACGAAATCGTGACACTTTCTCTCCTTTGCTCTTTCTCTTGCCTTCGGTTCGCGAAAACCTAACATGTCGCGATATCATGACACTTTTTCTCCTTAGCTCTTTCTCTTGCCTTTGGGTCGCGAAAACTCGACATGTCACGATATCGTGACACTTTTTCTCCTTAGCTCTTTCTCTTGCCTTCGGGTCGTGAAAACCCGACATGTCATGATATCGCAACACTTTTTCTTTCGGACTCTCTCTCCTGCAATATGTCACGAAATTGCGACACTTTTTCTTTTGAAATCTCTCTCCTGCAACATGTCGCGAAATCGTGACACTTTTTCTTTTGGACTCTCTCTCCTGCAATATGTTGCGAAATCGTGACACTTTTTCTTTTGAACTCTCTCTCCTGCAACATGTCGCGAAATCGCGACACTTTTTCTTTTGGACTCTCTCTCCTGCAATATGTCGCGAAATCACGACACTTTTTCTTTCGGACTCTCTCTCTTGCAATATGTCGCGAAATCGTGACACTTTTTCTTTCAGAATCTCTCTCCTACAACATGTTGCGAAATCACGACACTTTTTCTTTCGGACTCTCTCTCTTGCAATATGTCACGAAATCATGACACTTTTTCTACTTGCCTTTCTCTCTTCCAACATGTCGCGAAATCGTGACAGTTTTGCTTGCTTGCGCTTTCTCTCCGAACATGTCACGAAATTGCGATAGTTTTGCTTGCTTGCGCTTTCTCTCCGAACATGTCACGAAATCGCGACAGTTTTTATTTCTTCTCAACATGTCGCGATATTGCAATAGTTTTTCTTTCTTGCTCAACATGTCGCGATATCGCGACAATTTTTCTTTCTTGCTCAACATGTCGCAATATCGCGACAGTTTTTCTTTCTTTCTCAACATGTGGCGATATCGCGACAATTTTCTTCCTTGTGATTTTCTTTTGATTTTTAGCATTTGGAAGAACCTCTTAACTCCTGTCCACTGCATCAACCGATCTATGTGACTGTGTTGACAACAATGACAATACTGTTGCTGCACCTTGCTCATCAATCTCCCCCTTTGGAATTATTGGCAACACACGTGCAATTTCCTGTAATTCTTCTCCCCTTTTGACAATAATACCAAAGTGCTGATGCAGACTCCCCTTGAGTCCATGCACAACATTCTCAGGCACACGTTATGACAGTTAGCAAAAATTACAAATATGAGCAAAGAGATAATCAAATATATAAATGCTCCCCCTGAGAATGTGGTTTCAATAGCTAGTCAATTCTTAGGAAGCATAACCACTCCCAATTTATTGTGAAGGTACTCAAAAATTTCTTTGGGCAGTGGTTTTGTGAAGATATCCGCTACTTGCTCTGTAGTTGGGACAAAATCCAACTTTACCTCACCTTCCGCAACTTTCTCCTTCAAAAAGTGATATCGGATAGCAATATGTTTTGTGCGAGAATGCATAACCGGATTCTTTGAGATGTTAATGGCACTGGTGTTATCACACTTAACTGAAATTGGCTCACTGAAGTTAATGCCAAGATCTTTCAGGGTTTGTTTCATCCATAAGACCTGCATACAACACGTAGTTGCTGCAATATATTTTGCCTCTACTGTGGATAAAGAGACTGACTCTTATTTCTTACTGTGCCATGCAACCAACCTATCTCCAAGATAGAATGCCCCTCCACTGCTACTCTTTCTGTCATCGACACATCCTACCCAATCTGCATCTGAATACGCAATAAGGGTGAAGTCCTTACCTTTCAGATACCATAACCCATACTCCATAGTACCCTTCAGATATCGAAGAATCCTCTTCACTGCTATCATATGAGTCTCCTTGGGACTCGCCTGAAATCGTGCTACCATGCAAACTACCTGCAAGATATCTGGTTTGGTAGCTATCAAATACAGTAGGCTCCCAATCATAGATCTATACATGGTTTGATCAACATATGGAGATTTGTCATCCTTGCTCAACTTGCAACCTGTCGTCATGGGAGTGCTAACAGACTTACAATCCTCCATTGTGAACTTTTTTAGCATCTCTTTCACATATTTAACTTGAGAAATAAATATGCCTTTCTCATTTTTATTAACTTGCAGTCCAAGAAAATACGAAAGTTCATCAATCATTGACATTTCAAATTCTTTCTGCATCTTAATTGCTAAATCTTTACATGAATCATCATTGCTACTGCCAAAGATGATATCATCTACATATACAACAAGGACAATGAGATGGCCATTCATTGTTTTGACATATAAATTGCTATCCACCATACCTTTTTTAAACCCTTGTTGAGTAAGATAGTTGTCTAGCCTTGCATACCATGCTCTGGGTGCCTGTTTCAAGCCATACAATGCTTTCTTCAACTTGCAGATGAAATTGGGATTATCACCGAGTTGGAAACCATTTGGATGTTCAATATAGACCTCTTCTTTAAGTTTTCCATTCAAAAATGCTGATTTCACGTCCATTTGATAAACTTTGAAATTCTTGTGAACTACTAAAGCCAGAAACATTCTTATTGCCTCTAGTCTGGCCACTGGTGCAAAGGTTTCCTCAAAGTCAATACCTTCAACTTGTGCATAGCCTTTACAGACTAATCTTGCTTTATTCCCGACTACCTATCCATATTCATTCAATTTGTTTCAAAAAATCCATTTAGTACCAATTATATTTTTATTTGCAGGTCTTGGTACTAACTCCTAGGTTTTTTTTTTCTTGATCTGATCTAATTCTTCATTTATTTCCGTCATCCAACTTTCATCTTTGCTTGCTTCAACAACATTTTTGGGCTCAATTTTGGATAATAGAGAGTAGTTACTTACTACTCTTCTTCTTGTCTGAACACCAACTGTGGGGTCTCTAATTATTTGCTCTCTAGGATGATTTTTCTGCCAGCTGCCTATTTTGAATTTCTTGTTTTCTTCCTCTTCTGAATCACTACTTAACTCATCTGAGTCAATTTTTTGTTTCTTTTTCGTTTCCTTTTCATCATCTCCTTCAATAACTTCTTCATAAATTGGGTAGTTTTCTTTATAGCTTCTTTCTTGTTCCCTACCTTCATCAACTTTAACATCGACACTCTCCACAATTTTCTTTAGCCTCTTGTTGTAGCATGTGTAGGCTTTGCTTTTTGTCGAATAGCCAAGGAAAATACCTTCATCAGCTCTATCTTCAAACTTTCCAAGATTATTTTTAGTTCTTTTGATGTAACACTTGCTTCCAAAAACTTTAAAGTATCTTGTTGTTGCCTTTTTACCGAACCACAGTTCATACGGAGTTTTGCTTTCATGCGTCCTCAACATGCACCTATTTTGGATGTAAACCGTAGTATGGACTGCCTCTTTCCAAAATATGTCTGCTATTTTGCTCTCAGTCAACATAGTCCGTGCCATTTCCTGCACTGTCCTGTTCTTTCTTTCTACCACTCCATTCTATTGAGGTGTCCTTGCTGCTGAAAATTGTCTCCTAATCCCATATTTTTCACAGTACTTTACAAACTCTTATGAAATGAACTCTCCTCCTCTATCTGATCTTAAACATTTAATCTTTTTTCCTGTTTGATTCTCAACTTGTTTTTTGAAAATATTGAACATTTTAAAGGCATCTGATTTAAGCTTCAAAAATAGTACCCATGTCATCCTGAAATAGTCATCTATGCACAACATAAAGTATTTGTCACATGCTTTGCATTATCATGGGTCCACATAAATCAGTATGTATTAGTTCTAAAGGTTTGCTTGTGAAGTACTCTTTTGTTTTAAATGTGGCTCTAGTTTGCTTCCCCTTTTGGCATGAAGCACAAATGCTATTTAATGGTTTACCAATGGTGGGAATATCTCTCATTGCCATTTTTGAGCTGATTCTGACTAGATTGTCAAAACTAATATGACCGAGCCTCTTATGCCACAACCAATTTTCTTCTTCCTATCCAATCAAGCATGCTCCTTCTGAAGTCTCTGAGAGAGTATACATGTTGTCAGATGTCCTTGATCCAGTTGCTATCAACTTTCCACAGTTTGCTGTTCTGACTTCACAACCCTACTTCTTGAAAATTACTTCATGACCTCTGTCACAAATCTAACTTACGCTTAATAAGTTATGCTTCAGACTAATCACAAACAAGACTTCTTTCGACTTGATTTTTTTGTCACTGATCTTAACTAATCCTTTGCCAACTATCTTAGCTCCATCATTATTTCCAAATTTTACAGAACCACCTTCATATTTTTGTAACTTTTCAAATTTTTATTTGTCCCCTGTCATATGACTGGAGCATCCACTATCAAGTATCCATGGTGCAAATTTGTTCTATGCTTTAAATGATGTATGTACAATCAACGATTCCTTTTCTTCCTTGGGTTGTTCCTTTTGTTTCCACTCTAGTTTGATTGTAGTTTTGGTCACTTGTTTTGACTTTTCTTTGTCAGTAGCCTGTGCCTATTTTTCGAGAAATTTTCTATTTTGTTTCCAACCATTTGGTTGAAATTTTCTTCCCTGATGTTTATTTGCTGCAAATGTACTTTGACAATTTCTTGCAATGTGTCCAAAATTATGACAGTTATAACATTCTACTGCATAATCCATCAATGGTGAAAAAATATTTTTACTGGAAAAGTTCTTTTGTCCTACTTTATACTTGCAATCAAAAATCTTATGTCCATAACTATTGCATTTAAAAAAATAACCAGAAAAGGAATGAGTGAACTTGGGTGATGGTCTTTGCCATTTTGTAGTGGGAGCCATAAATCTTCTTCTCCTTTGATGAGTGACTTTGATGAATCCATCATTGTCAATACTCCTCTAGTGCCTGACATTATTGCTTTCTTTAGAATGATTCATTTTTTCTTGATCAACCCTGATCTTGTCTTCATTCTTTATGGGTTCTATAGTTATGGCCTTTGATCCATTTTATGATTCTCCTTCGATGAAGCCTAACCCAAATTTGATGCCTGTAGACCTTTGGTTATTTATAATCGTATCCAGCTTCACAAAACTTCCTTCAAGTTTGTGATAGCAAGTCATTTTTCGATTCATCTCTTCTAGCTGCATCCTTAAACCAACAATCTCTTCTTCTAGCTTGTTGCACTCATCTATTTTCACGGTTAATTGTACTTTGATATCTTCATATATTTTATTAAATTCGTCTATTTGTACTTTCAAGTTGGTTATGATTTCATTGGCATCCTCAAGCTTTCTTGAAGTTTTCTTATTGTTTTTCCTTTCTATACTAAGCTCTTGAAGTGCAGCGACCAACTCACCTTCCAGATCTACTTCAGTCTCAGCCTCAAATTTTTTATCACCTTCCTATTTTTCTTCTGTTTTTTCTTCTTCGAATGCCATGAAAAGAGCTTCACCTATTTCTTCTTTAGAATCCTCACCAGAGCTGTCTTCTGAAGGACTGAAATTCTTGGATATGAAACTTTTCTTCTTGAAGTTGCCTTTTCTAAAATTTGGTTTCTTCTTCTAGTCACTTCTTTCTTGATGTGAACCTTCATCACTTTTGTTTTTCTCATTAAGTGGACATTTAGTTGCAAAGTGTCCAACGCCTCCACAGTTGAAACACTTAAATGGTAGCTTTCCTCTGTAGTTTCCTTTTCCCCTTATTAGTTTTCGAACAAAGTTTGCTTCCGTTTCATCTGATGTCTCTTCTTCCTCGGATTCTTGCTTTGCTTTTATATTTTTATGTGCTTTAAAAGCAGCTTCTTTGTCTGTGGGTTTATTTTTCCCTATTCTCATCTCATATGCAGTCAAAGAACCATGCATCTCATCCATACTAAAAGTATTTAGATCTTTAGCTTCTTCTATTGTTGAAACTTTAGAATCAAATCTTTGGGGAAGAGATCTTAGTACCTTTTTCACGATGACAACATCTTCCATTTCCTCGTCGAGTCCTCTAATCGCATTAATGATTCCATTAACTCTCAACATGTATGCCTCTATGTTCTCATTGTCATTCATATTTAATGCTTCGAACTAAGCTCGATGCATTTGTAACTTGGCCTCCTTGATCTTGTCGTCTCCTTCATGAATGCTCCTTAGTTTTTCTCACCTGTCTTTTTTCTTTTTACAACTCATAATCTTTATCAGTTCGCTGTCCACTAAACTGCACATGATAGCATTTTTGGCTTTAGAGTTATTCTCAAACAATTTCTTACCGGCAACATCGATTGGAGGAGTGATGGGTATTGTGTATCCATTGTCTACTGACTGCCAAATGTCGTATCCCAAAGCACATAGATATGTCTGCATCCTAAGTCTCCAAAATGAGTAATTTGTTCCATCAAACAATTGTGCTTTATTTGAAGAGAATCCTTCACCACCTGCCATTGTCTCACTTTCAAGATCACCTTAGCCGATTAAGCTTGTTCAGGAACTTGGCTCTGATACCAATTGTTAGTCTCACAATGACACTGAGAGGGGGGGTGAATCAGTGTAGCTATTTAAATTCAAATCTACGACTCTTAATACTGAAACAATGAAGATTTAAGTCAAATAAAGCAAGTATCACAAGAGAGCATTCCACAACACATGATGTAACGAGGTTCACCAATTTGGCTACTCCTCAAAAATGACTGCTTGGATTACCGTCCAAATCTAGCCTTTGCAAAATACCAATTTTACAATCAATTTACCAACACCAACTGGAAGGAGCACCAACCCCTGATTTATCTACACCCACAGAAAGGAGCACCAACCCCTAATTTATCTGCACCAACAGAAAGGAGCACCAACCCCTAATTCCAAGCACCTACTTGGACTGCAAATTTGAAGCTATAAGATTGACATAAAAATGCCTTTACTTATTCAAGACCCTGACTGGTCTATTGCTAACCCAACCTCTCTTGTTATTCACTAAAACACCACACACACTAAAGGCTCTGCTTACTACACTTTTACGGCTCTCACGGCTCTGCTCAACGCTCTCTTACGACACTCTTCCAACCCTCTTCTTGCAGCACTTTTTCTCTCTGTACCCACAAAAACTCAACATGCTGCGAAATCGCGACACTTTCGCCTCCGTACTCTTCTATTTTTTTGTACCCACAAAAACTCAACATGTCGCGATATCGCGACACTTTCGCCTCCGTACTCTTATGTTTTCTTGTACCCGTGAAAACTCAACATGTCATGATATCGCGACACTTTCGCCTCCATACTCTTCTTCTTTACTTTTGTCACGATATCGCGACACTTCTGCCTTCTTACTTTCTCTCTCCTCCTTAAGTCGCAAAAATGCGACATGTTGCAAAATTGTGACACTTTCTCTCCTTTGCTCTTTCTCTTGCCTTTGGTTCGTGAAAACTCGACATGTCGTGATATCGCGACACTTTTTCTCCTTAGCTCTTTCTCTTGCCTTCGGGTCACGAAAACCTGACATGTTGCGATATCGCGACACTTTTTCTCCTTAGCTCTTTCTCTTGCCTTCGGGTCACGAAAACCCGACATGTCGCGATATTGCGACACTTTTTCTTTGGACTCTCTCTCCTGCAATATGTCATGAAATCATGACACTTTTTCTTTCGGACTCTCTCTCCTGCAACATGTCGTGAAATTGTGACACTTTTTCTTTCGGACTCTCTCTCCTACAATATGTCGCGAAATCGTGACACTTTTTATTTTGGACTCTCTCTCCTGCAACATGTTGCGAAATCGTGACACTTTTTCTTTCGAACTCTCTCTCCTACAATATGTTGTGAAATCACGACACTTTTTCTTTCAGACTCTCTCTCTTGCAAAATTTCGTGAAATCACGACACTTTTTCTTTCGGATTCTCTCTGCTGCAACATGTCACGAAATCGCGACACTTTTTCTTTCGGACTCTCTCTCTTGCAATATGTTGTGAAATCACGACACTTTTTCTACTTGCATTTCTCTCTTCCAACATGTCGCGAAATCACGACAATTTTGCTTGCTTGCGCTTTCTCTCCGAACATTTTGTAAAATCGTGACAGTTTTGCTTGCTTGCTCGTTCTTTCCGAACATGTGAAATCGCGATAGTTTTGCTTGCTTGTGCTCTCTCCGAACATGTTGTGAAATCGTGACAGTTTTGTTTTCTTCTCAACATGTCGCGATATCGCGACAGTTTTTCTTTCTTGCTCAACATGTCGCGATATCGCGACAGTTTTTCTTTCTTGCTCAACATGTCGCGATATCACGACAATTTTCTTCCTTGTGATTTTCTTTTGATTTTTAGCATTTGGAAGAACCTCTTAACTCCTATCCACTGCATCAACCGATCTGTGTGACTGTGTTGACAACAATGACAATCATGTTGCTACACCTTGCTCATCATCTTAAACATAATTTTGAAAAGGATCTTGTTTTCATGGTTTGTAGGGTCTCACTAAAAAAACCTAATGGAAATTTGGATCATGGGAATCTATTATGCATCAATAATGATTGAATTCAAAGAAATATTCATCCTCAATTTCACCATGGTTTCCTTCTTTGACATTCAATTTTATTGATTGATTATTTTTATGGATTATTCTAGTGATAGACCACAAAAGCAATTTTTGCTAAAGAATGGAGGATTTGATTTTGTGAGGCTTTTTGCAAACATTGTTTGACTTTTACATATTTTTTAAAACAATTCCATTTTTTCTCTAGTCTTCCAATTTTTGGTACCGTTGTAATAGAATTGAGAGGGTAGTTTGCATGGTTTTCAAACTTGAGAAGAAGAGGTTGAACATTGTTTTATCATTCCCAATTTCTAGAGAAATCTTGGTCATAATTAATGCATGCCAAAGACTTTTCAATCATTTTACGAGTTGTTACCAAGGTTTAATAAATTTGTATGTTGCTTTGGTAGGAGGGAATTGCTTGAAAACTTGCATTCCAAAAAAAGGTTGAATAGGGAAATTTATGTAAGATATGGATGAACAATTAATTTTTTTTATTATCAATAAAATTTTAGGAGGTCTCAATTTAACATTTTGCATGACATTATTATTTGACGTCTCATTTTTGCATTTAAATAAAATTATTCATTTCTTCCTAAGATTTAAAATTTAAAATTTTTAAAAGGCAAATTATTGAATGGAATATTCCAACTTGTAGTAGGAAAGTAATGGATAGGTGTAGGCATGGTGAGAACTATTTTGATTAGGTGTACGCAATTTGAGTATTTACGTTGAGCTTTGAAATCATGGAGGTGATATGTTCAAGTCTCAACAAAAATTGTGTCTTATTTTAAGAATTGTCTTGAGGGTATATGATATTTGACACTCTAAATATGACATCATAGTTTTTAGTGGTGGAAGTTGTAGACACCAAAACCTAGGCATCCACAAAACTATATTTGGCACCCCACATCAAATCTTGTATAATAGAATTATATACCTAAATTTATACTTAGATGTATAAAATCTTGCACATTATCCTTTTTTCCAGATTTATTAAATTTAGAAAATCAGCTTAGGATACCCTGCCTACCCACTAGACATGTGTCCTAGCCACCTCACCAACATCCCTTGCCACATCTCACACACCCTTGTACCCTTTGTACCTTCACATGGGACATCTCCTACACCTCACTCCACTTGAAGCCTCATCACCCCAGTTAAGTGAGACAACCTGGGTGACTCACTCTAATTGCCCCTTCATTTGGCAGCCTTGGAGTGCCACTTGGTAATCTTGGCTTGCCACCTCCCATTTCTCTACAAAACCCTAAGGGGCCTATAAATGCACCTTCACCCCATCAAACAAATAATCCTGAGAATACGTACCATAATGCTATCGAAATAGCACCAAGAGTTCGCATGCATCTCGAGGAA
The DNA here is from genome assembly GCA_028583015.1 of Wollemia nobilis. Taxonomy (NCBI): domain Eukaryota; kingdom Viridiplantae; phylum Streptophyta; class Pinopsida; order Araucariales; family Araucariaceae; genus Wollemia; species Wollemia nobilis. The sequence continues at coordinate 1,438,490 of JAQPPZ010000101.1, forward strand.
ACTTGAGATTTGAAGCCCAAAGCCATATTTTGGAGCATTTTACCACTCAGTTGGAATCACTTGTCCATGGCTACACAGTCAAAACCACATTTAGGCAGTTTCCCCACTATCCGTGCGTAGTTTACCAGCCCATACTATGCATCCATGATTTCTCAAAGCCAAAAAAACACCATGAACATGATCAGTAAGTTTTGATTTCAGCAAGGTATTTGGTTTATATTTCTCTATTTTCTACATCGTACGTTTCTTTAGCTAGGGTTTGTAGTAGTATATTATATCTTGATCAACAAGTACTACTAAATTTTATCTGGTTTTTGTGTGTGAAATAAATAGATATCTTGGAGAGTTGTTAAATCTGGAGTGGTCCCCTCACTGGATATTCAGAAGCCCACTCACCCCTTTGAAGAGGTAGTGGAAGAACGAAGAACACATGAGCTTGTGGAAGATTTGGAAGACCCCTTTTCCATTATCAAAGCATTGTATCTCACAAAGAGAAAGAAGCATTGTAACATTACCCCCAACACACTTGGGGCAATTCAAAAATCATTGTAAAATCGGGAGATTCAGGCTCCCCTATATCATTATTAATACAAAAGAGCATTTTTGGCAATCTTCTCTCTTTCTATTTTTTGTAATTTGTTTGTGTTCAATTATTTTTCTATAGAGTAATGGCTTTTGAAGCCTTAATATTAATGTAAACTCATAGGATAAATATTCATAGGATCAAATATATGATAGTCGCAATATAATAAGATCAAGATAATAATGTAACCAAAATAATATGAGCCAACTAATATGTAAAATTAAGGCTAATAATATATCAACTAACATTCATTAATAAGCAAAAATATGAATCATACATGTACAAAGAATGTAGCAAGACTTACAATATTAGTTGCTCAAATGTATGTAAACTTTATTACTTTTCCTTCTCTTATAGATGTATCATCAACTCTTACAATAACAACATTCACAATGTAGACCATGTAGATGGTGTAAGTGATAATGTCCACCATGGAGTAACATATAGCCATTGTAGGATGGCTCTTTGGTTACTTGACTCTTTCTTTCCTTATGCCAAGTCTCATGACTCTTGGATTATCTACTTAACACTTGCATACACATGACTCTATCTTGTATGCACACTTGGAAATGAATCTTCACATAGCACATATTAATCTAATAACACATGTGCACACTTACATATAAGACACTTGTGCATATTTACATGCTTAACACTTGCACACTTGCACATTATTACATTACATAAAATATTTACTCACACTCTAATGTAGGACACAACCCTAATATAATATTTATAAGGATGCACCAAAGAGGTACATTAGCATGTGCCAAATAATGTAATTTACTCTAACACCCCCTCGTATGACATTATTTGGTTATTAAAGACTTTAGTCTTCAATCATAATCTTTGTCTTCATATGATCCTGGGGCCTATGCTTTCTTCGTTATCTTTTTGCTTTCTCTAGTTTGTTGTCTTTATGTGTTTAAATCAAATTAACAATTAGTATCTTTCAAAATTTGTAAGAAAAAATTCATTGATTATCAATTTTGCTAAAAGAGCCTTGAATTCATTCTCTTGAGTAGTTTCTTCTAAATCTTTAATTTCATAAATTTCTTGAGCTAGATGACTCTTTTGATTTCCCTCTCTCTATTGCATCTGAGTTTGATTATCACTACACCAAAAAGGGTCTTTAAGGATGATTATTAAGTTGTTGTCTATGAGGGCATCGTAAAAAGTCCATGTCATATGAAAACAACTAAAAACCACCTCAAAAAACCGCCCTCTTAGGATCTAAGAGGGTGGTTTAAAACCACCCTCTTAGGGCTACAAGGGTGGTTATAAATCGCCCTCTTAGGGCTATGAGGACAGTTATAAAATGCCCTCTTAGCCCTATAAGGATGGTTATAAACCACCCTATTAGCCCTACAAGGGCGGTTATGAACTGCCCTTGTAGCTCTAAGAGGGTGGTTTTAAACCGCCCTCTTAAAAGAGAGTGGTTAAAAAATATAAATTGCCCTCTTAGAAGAGGGTGGTTAAAAAATATAAACCACCCTCTTAGAAGAGGGTGGTTAAAAAATATAAACCGCCCTCTTAGAAGAGGGTGGTTAAAAAATATAAAACACATGAAAAGCTATCCTCTTTGATTTTTCTTATGACTCATATGACTATATTTTAATAAAATGACAATTTACAAATGCAGAGGAAAAATGAAGTGTTTTGGTCGTTTAAGTGCAACCATGTATAGCTGAAGTTTCCATTGTAACTTATTTGGATTGGATTTGGGAAAATTTAGAGAATTTTTAAAAGCTTTAAGGTGAATCAATGTTGGAAAACAAATGTAAGCAATGTACAGACTGAGCTCTCCATCCAAGAAACAAAGATATTGAATCTAGGAATAGATGATGCAAGTACTACATGCCTAACAACAAAGCATCAGAGTGCGAGGCCTGCAAGCCTATGAAAATATTTAAGGCCTTGAACTTTTATGTGATTCTTTTGAAACCAAAATTAAAGCAGACATGCATGTCTACATTGAAAACTACTCAACATCAAAATGAAAGAGCAACTGACCAATTCATATAAGAGTTTGATAGTCTCTCTTGAGTGTTAGAATATAATAAAATGGCCATATACACTTCATAAAAGAAAGGTAATTCTAAGTCCGAGTCTAGGCCTATGGAATTTCTCTTATAATGGCTATGTTACATACTTGTCTTCGGCTAACTAGAATTGTATTCCACCCTTGAGAGAATGTGTCTGGTATGACATTCCTATTCAAACGAAGGACACCAAAATTTCAACAAATCTGAACCTATTTAACATTGTAAAACTCAATTTCCACATATATTATGTCCTCTAATTATCCTTTAAAAAAAAGTATAGTATAGCCAAAGATTGATTCAATTTCTTCATGATGACTTCAATAAGGCCTTAATGTCTTCAAGAGAAAAGAAAATCTAAAAATAAAGTTTTTTTGCAACTAAATAAATGATGCTTTAAAGAAGACAAGAAACATACAATATGATTCTATATTTCTATGTTAATGTAAAAAAACACCTTCTAAAAAAGACTTGAATTTCTTAAAAAATAATATGAAAATATGAAGTTTCTAAAAACATTACTTACCCGAAGGAGATTGAAGTCATTACAGTTGTGGTTGGTGGCTCATTTGAAGAGGAGGCAACGGTAGACCATGGTGGTGGTGGTGGTAGCATGCAAAATTCGATATTATTAATTAGAGAAAATTCTTGGGTGAATGACAAAGGAGTGGTATGTGAGTTAGAGGAAGATGAATAGGAAGGACAAAAGAGGGAAGGAAGTAGTTGAGGCTGAGATTTATCCAATACCTCTTGATGAGAGGGAATTTTCACAAAACAATCCTTTTGCTATGATTGTTGTTGTCTTTCCTATGTTTCCATGTTCCTTTTGAGAGCATCGTTGCATGAATTGAACCTACGACCTTTGAATGTCATTTGTCACCACGATATTTTATGATGGTTTTCACAAGCTTGCAGGCCAAGAAAAATACTGCAACCCAACATCAGAATGCGAGGCTTGCAAGCCTATGAAATAATTTAACTCTTCTTGACCTTCAAATGACATAAAATCATTCCTCATGATAATACCACAGCCAAAAATTCAAAATTCCTACTTCTCGTGCATCTATAAAGTTAAAATTTTTGCTTCCCACGTATCTAAAAAGTCAAATTCTTGTGTCTTATGCATTCTTCTAAGGTTATTTTTAAGGTCTAAGAGGGTGGTTACCCTAAAAGGGTGATTTTAAACTGCCCTCTTAGGATCTATTAGGGTGATTTTTTACCATTGTAAAATACCACCTTATTTTAGCTGCCCTTAAAAGTCTTTTTTGATGAAGTGTATACTTGATACTGAGAAGGATGTTGGCGTTGAAATTGTTGTCGTTACAGATTGTACTAAGTTGTTGGACATTTTGAGTCCTTAATCTAAGAGTTTTCATTGATGTCAAAAGGATCTATGTAAGTAAGCACTATGTTCGTGTTTCACAAAGAGCTTCATGAGAAGCAAATGTTTTTTATCAAAGGTTCAAGAAGGGATGCATGGCATGCGGTTCTAAAAGGAGCTTCAAGAGAAGCTTTGCAAAATATTCTTATTTAAAACCATGGATGGCAGATTTAAAATAGGTTTTTATTAAAACCCAAGTTGGCTTTTTGTTTCATCGAAAAAGGTGCCCCGGTGATGGAGATATTTAATTTTAAAGATTTAGTTTAAATTTTAATTTATTTAAAATTTTAATTTTAATTTTAAAATTTTAATTTTAATTTTAAAATTAAATTAAAAGTTTATCCTCCGACATCATAAAGGAAGTTTCAAAAATGTCGATGTTTCCAAAGCAAAGGGAAGGCATATAAATATGTCATTGAATTTATTAATTCAATCGTCCTTGCTCGTTGATATTTGCGCTTGGTATTTGCGAAGAAAAAGAGCTCGTGTTTTTTGTTTAAGCGACACAACGAACATTAAAGGGAGACAACGACTACTTCCCAAAATGCATTGGGTAGCATGGCTTAGTGTCAGATTGGATTGTGCAAATGTGTTCGTGACAAGGAGGTTGTGTGTTCGATTCCCGCAAGCATAGTTTTTGTTGAGGCGCCCAAGGCACATACTTTTTGCTTGGCGGAAGAGGATGAAGGATAAGAAGCGGTTAGCGCTTCTTTTTCACCAATGAGCTCGCAACTCGTGCAATAGATTGGCCGTGACTAGGGCATTCACGTTGGGGCAAGACGAGGGTTCGATTCCCCTTGAGGCAGGTATTAAGGTTTTTATTAATCTTTTGTTTGGATTGCCTAAGGTGGAGTGATAAGGGGTAAAGGTGCTTCGTTAGTTGATTTGTTGAGTAACCTTAGGGATTAAGGTCATGGTGGTTGTTTGAGTTGTGAATTATTTTTAATTGTGATTTTTGAAATTGTTAGGAGTAATAAGGGTTTTTGATAAATTTCTTTTTAGTAAAAGTTATTTTGAGTAAGGGTTTTCTTTTAGAAAATGAACTTTGGTGGATGTTAAAATAAAGTAGGAGTAATAAGGTGTTATTTGGATATTATTGTTGTGTTATTACTCAAGATCTCTAACCCTTGTTAAGAGTTGAAAAATAAAGTGTGTTGAGTGTGACAGATTTAGTGGACAACTCATAAGGCATCAAAAAGGTATGAGTAATATTCTCCATTGATTTTATTTGGGTGGTTGATTTTTGAAAATTAAGTTTGGAGTGAAAAGGATTTGATTAGGGTTTCCTTTTCGAAAGTGGTTGAGTTAATGCTTCAAGGTTTTCTAGATTGTGAGTTGTGATTAAACCTTGTTTGATAAGCATTGTTGTTTAGACCATTGGTTGAGTGAAGTAATTTGAGTTTATGCTTCAAGGTTTTCTGAATTGAGAGTTGTGATTAAAACCTTGTCTTATTAGCATTGTTGTTGAAGCCAATGGGTGATGCAAAGAACTTGAACTTGAGTTAGAAAAGAACATGAGTATCATTGTTATGTAAGATTTTTTGTTGAGCATTGTTGGAAACATTTTGAGTTAGTTGATTCATTCTTGGACTAGGGTTTGTGAGAAAGAGTTGTTTCTTAAAGTGATTGGTTGAGTAGAGTTGATTGAGCCTAATCAAGTGGTTCCATGAAGTGGTTGTTCAAGTTCCATGAAACAAACTATTATATATTCTAATTGAGTTGAGATTGAGCCTTGAGAATAGAACATATTGATGAGGCCTAGAAATGCCTCATTATTACACTATGGTTGACATATAAAAACTGCCATAATATTAAATATGACAAAGTTAAAGTGCCAAATAGTGATTAGAATATGTTATTTGTTACATGTTTGCATGATTTTATGTTTGGAACATTATACCTCTGTTTTGACTATTTTCAGCATTTTATGCATCTGTTTCGATTGATTAGGTAGTAAATAAAACATGTATTGCAATTACATTCTGATGGCATGAACAGATTCCTCTCATCAAGAACTACAACTTTGCTTTTTGAAGCAAGTCAATCCGAGCTGTAGATAAAAATTTATGAAGGTTACATCATTCCTGCGCTCATTGTTCATGCCTTAGTCTTTTCTGGAGCTGTTAATGAGTGCAAATCTGCGTTAAAGGGAACATTGGCGGATCTACTGGGAATGATCCAGAGTGAGTTAAGGTACCAAATTCATACCAATGGTACTTCATAATATAGAGAAAACATGACCCAAATTTGAAGGCATATGGACAAGTAACCTGGAAGTTATGGGGCCTGCAAAATGGTAGTTTCACACTTTTTGACAGCTGGAAATGCTGGTAAAAATCTGTGTTAAAGGCCAACTTGACAGCGATGCAGAGAGTAATTTCTGAGGAATTAAGAGTTGAAAATTGAACCCAATGTTTTTCATATAACCAAGAACACGTGGACATAATTTGGTAAAAAATGGAGTTACGATGAACAAGTTATGAGCACTCCAAAAGGGCATCTAGGCATGTTTTGGCAACTGGAAACAACAAGTCACAGTCCATACAAATTCCAGCCACCTGTCACTATGAAGGAAGGCATGGAATTTGTCAACTAAGAAGAGGTAAACGCTTGGAAACAGTTGAGGGAGGATAGGCATGACTCTTTCTCCACCTGACAACACTTCCACGTGATGCAAATGGGAGCAACAAGTCAAAAGGCTGAAATGCAAGAAATTTGGTAAATGCAGGACACAGTCATGCAAATTCCAGCCAGCTGTACATATACAACAGGGCTTGGAATCAGTCACTCCAGCACGTGCCACCAATGCAGAAGGGTGTACAAGATAAGGGAAAACAATCCAAACGGTCAACAACTTCCTCCCTATGCGTTTGGAGCGCAGATAAGCAATGAATTGTCACCTGCCTGTTATTTCGGAGCAGCACAAGAATAAGCGACGCAGGAATAGGGAATAGCGCAAGAACAACCAAAAATGGTCAAAATGCATCAAAACCATGGAAAGCATGATTGGAAATTGACCAAGCGGTTAGTCCACCCTATTTGGACTCCGTTCCTTCACCATAGGCGGACCAACTGGGATAAAGGGATAAAGTTTGACAAATTATAACCCTGCATTCCAAGAAACTATTTTGTAAACAGTTGGAAATCCTTGAAACTCAGCAAACAAATATATCAACTTTGTCTTATAAATAAAGCTCCCAGCACGGTTGAGGATAATATATAGATATATAAATGGAGAAATAGGGATAGAGGAATAGGAGATAGTTATTAGCAGAAGATAAAGTCTTTGTAGCATTACAGTAAATTGTAGATTTTTTCTGCAATACTGTAATGTAGTTTCAGATGGAATAAAAGGTGCATTCTTCAGATTTTATTGGCATTTGATGGTTGATAGTGCACATTTAATTTACCTGGTATAATTCTTCACCCTCTTCTAGTTCTGGAAGCAAGGGCCACTTGCAGGATCAGAGGAAGGGCAACACAGTGACAGAAAATTCTTGTTGATTTCTTGTTGCAGTAGATCAACAGAATTCTGTCAACATTTATTTGCAGAATTAGTTTCATTTTAGAAGTGCACCATAGTATTTAGAACATGTTTGGAATAGTGTTCAACATTTAATAGGATTTGACAACATTCCATTTCCAGATTTCTTCTGTCATTTTTCAGCTTTGCAACAATTTCCAGATTTCTGTCATTTCACTGCAATTTCCAGATTTGTGTTATTCTCCAGTTTTGCAATAGATGTTAATTTGATTTTCTAGATTTAGAACATGCTCAGATAATTGTGAACTTTGTAATTAGTTGAATTTTTTGCAACTGTGTGTGTGTTTTCAATTCTGCAATTTACTTTTCTGTCACTTTCAATTTAGCAACATTTCACTTCCTGTTATTTCAGATTCTGCAATTTTCATTTCTTGTAATTTTAATTCAGTTTTAGCTTCTGCAATTTGATTTCCAATTCTAGGAGTTAGAGGTCACACCAAACCCCCAAACACTAACTGATCCATCAATAAAGCCTATTTTCTAAATGAACTAATCTTTAACCTGTTGGAGCCTTCTTTCGTATATAGCCTTGGACACCGCCTTGGATTGACACACATAATGATTAAATGATGAATGAACAATGACACTCATCATTTTTGGCACCGTTGTCGGGGATAGGTGTTGTTAGAAGAGGAAAGCAGTCCAATAATTGTTAGTGTGCTAAGTTGTGAACTTCAGAGTGAAATCTGAATGTAATAATTGGCATAATTAATAGTTGTTGGTAAATTCCATTTCAGTTCATTTAGAGAACAAGCAAGTATGAATAGGTTAAAGGATGTGAAAGCACGATGTCAAAGTATGAAAAATCCTTTGCCTACCATAGGAAGAAAAATTTCACAAGAGGTTGAAAGTATGTCAAAGTTGTCCAAATTTATGATTCCCAAAACTGTTGGAACTTTCAAAGAATTACAATCATCTATGTCCAGAACTGTAGGATCCTTTGAGAAATCATCACAAGGAGGAACAATCAATAGTTCAACACCTTTTTTCTTGACAAATCCATACAATCAGGACAGTTTAATAGGATATATAATTGTGATTGGGAACCTATAAGGGTAGGCTCACAAGAGAATCTAGGGAGAGCCAGTAATGTGCTCCAACCTAGTGCAACTAGTACACCTGCCAAAACTTTTCAAAATCCCATCCAATTAGATCCTAATCAAAATGCTCCCATGAAGGTCATTTCACCTTCTGTGTTACTGAATTTTAAGGGAGTTACATCTGAAGACCCTGATTTGTTTTTGTTTGAGTTTAAAATTGTGTGTCAAGCTCATGATTACACTAACGACAATCAAAAGCTCAAATTGTTTCCTTCCACTCTTAAAGAGTCAGCTCTACGATGGTTTATCACCTTAGCACCTGATTCAATTAGAACCTGGAATGAGATGGAAAATATATTTTTGGAGAGATACCAAGAATATTGTCAAGTCAAGAATCAAAACAATGAATTGCTTGAAATGAAACAAAAGGAAAATGAAATCTTAGAAGATTATGTAGACAAATTTTCTTTTGTTCATAAGAGATGTGGTAGTGTTGAACCTGAAATGTGCAAAATTATATTCTTAAGGGGACTACAAGATGAATTTCGGGATGCATTGGATATTTTAGGAAGAGGCGATGCAAATGCACTTGAAATCCAGGAAATCATTAAACTTTGCAAAAATTATTCTCATTCAAGGCATAGAAAACATAGAATTGGTAATGATAAACATGATTTGAAAGAATGCATGAAAGAGTTTGCTAAAGCTGATATTGTTGTACATCTTGATAAAACTAGTAGATAAAAAGAGTAAATCTACTCGAACCTTCGATTATCTATTGTTCAAGATGTGAGCAACAACACTCTGTTCATGACTGTCCTTTGAACAAAACATTTATACCAGCTACATGTAGCATTTGTCAAAAAGGACATTCCACAAATCAATGTAGTTTATTGCCATAACTCAAAAGTGTCTTTGAAAAACAACCTCAACCTATGAAAAAACTCAATTTTGTAGGACAAGGACAAGGAGATAATTTTCTTAAGTTTCCATATCAGAATGCTTCTCAATTTCCTACACATTGGGGAAATAATCCTTGGTATATGCCATGGTATGCTTCAGGTCCACTTCAACAATGTTGGAGTCAACCACCATGGGCATATTCCCAAGAGTGGTCTCAACATGGATGGATGAAACAACAATGGAATCAACCACATCCACCATGGTTGCAGCCAAAACTGCAAGGATATCAATGGGGACAACAACAAAAATTGCACAAAGGGCAGCAACATTATCAAACACAGAAATCAAATTTATTGCCCACTCATACCCATAGTTTCTCTCATGGACAACAACAACAAAATGAAAAACAACCTCTATTTTCAGCTCAACCTGTGGTCAGTCCAAACAATGTTAAACAGGTAACCCCTGTCTCTATGGCTAAATCAGAAAATACAACCATAATAAATGTTGGTGACTGTCATAAAAATCAGTTGTGTTTAGGAAAACCACTTCTTGAACATATTCCACTTACCAGTGTAGAAATAGGAGCTAAAATGAATGCACATAAAAACAAATCTGCACTGAAACAAGAAGAAGAAAAAGAAAATCTCCCACAAAAAGAATCATATCTTGAACAATTTGAAATATCAAAACTAACATCTTTGAAATCAGATTTGATAAGGGAATTAAAACATTTAAATGTTATAGTCCCTTTACTTCAAGCTATTAAAGATGTGCCAATCATTAATACAATTGTTCAAGAAATATGTTTTAACAAACCAAGAAAAAAGAAGAAAATATATCCTAAAAACATACAAGTCGGTGGTAAAAGAGTAAACTTGCTTGCAGGAAACCTTAGTCCACCTAAGTATGATTGTCTAGGATGCCCATGGTTTCATGAAACATATAAGGAAAATGAAACGGACATTTCAATTTTGGCCTCCATCGTTGTAAAGGATAATGTAGAAGAGATGGATTCATCCAAACAGTCTATTTTTGATGAAAATGTTCAGAATTCAGATTTTAAAGATGAACCAATCACTGTTCAACAATTATTATGGAATGATGAAAAACAAAATTCTAAAAATTTGTCATCCATTCCAATACAAAACAATTTTCTTCACTTGTCACATGGATGTCATCATTTTTTCTCATCTTTTCCTTTCCATTTATCAAAGTTAATTCTTTTAAGAATTGTTTTTGGTAAACATACACAGATTTTCCATTCTTTTCCACCATATCATTGTTCTCTTAATTCATTAATGCATCATTCTCCAAGAACCAATTCAAAACATCTTGGTACAAAACAAACCGAAATGCAGCCAAAACAACCTTTGAACAACAATAGTTGGTTGACTAAAAACCAGGAAGTAAATTTGTTTGATGTATTGATCCAACATCCTAATGCTCTACTAACACTTTATGCATCTTTAGCAGTTGGCATTGAGTTGTTGCAGGTACAAAAAAAATAGATTTCGTAGTTGAATGCGGTTAATGAACTTTGGTTGGAAGCACTTCACCAAATAGAGTTCATTCAACAAAAATGGAAAATGTGGCATGATGATCACATTAAGAGCAACAAGGATGAACCAGAAGAGTTTGAGAATGGAGTTGTTCAACTTTCTTCAGTTGATGATTCAAGAAGGACATTAGTGGTGAATGGACATCTTTTACAGTTGTACCATAAACCACTCACAAAGAAGGAATTTGCTCAATCTTTCACACAGTCACATTTGCATATGATAGAAGAGGATTCCTCTTCTGACAAGGTTTCCAAATGATCATATTTTTTTTAGCCTTGAAAAAAAATACGAAAAAAAGAAGGAAATAATCTTGTTTGTGAAATTCCTTCACGAGCACAATTTCAAGAAAATTGTGAAATTCCTTCATGGGCACAAGCAAGACATAAAAAATAAATAAAAGGAAAAAAAAGTTGAAAAAAAAAAAAAAAGTTGGTTGAAAACCAGAAATGGCAGCCTCTTCTGATAAAAAAAAAATGAAAAAAAAGAGAAGAAAAAAAAATGAATAATTCAGTAGTGAAAACCTTCTCGGAGGTGCTGCTGAGTTGGCTTGCATGAAAACCGGTTTTCCGGCATGCATTGCCTTGTTGATCCACCCATCATTGTTCTACCATTGTACAAATCTCACCTACTGCACCTATGTTGTTCTTATTTCAAAAAAAATCATCATCAGAAGCAGCTTGTAAGGTGGATGATAAATTTTCAGGACAATAAGGTATGTGTTTCTTGCATTTAGTCATGGTAAGCATTTAGCATTTAGTATATGATAATCAATATTTGGCATAAACTGTTCATACAATATTGGCAAGTTAAAAAAAATGGAACATGTTGTTCAAAATGTCAAGAAACACCCCCCTTCTGCCCTTAGTTGCATGGGAAATTCAAAATTGTGAAAAACCTGATTTTGGGACAGATATGACAACCATTTTATCTTTATTAGTAGGGCAGATTTCAGAATAAAATGTCCCACCAATACCTCATAAATCTGAGAAGGACGAAATGCACTTGAAAATTCTGTTTTACTACTACTGCAATAAAACAACAATAGACAAAAAAAATAGCATGGAAAAAGAATTTTTGATGTTATGGAAGGCTTATACACTCTAAATATGGGCCCACACTAGAATCTGCAGCTAAATTTTGCATAGGAGGCCATTTCAACATGTTTTTGACACATCTTCAGAATGACAGTCTCATTCCAGAGAAACTTTGGAACAACAGTCTCATTCCAGAGCAAGCTTCAAAACGAGACAAATTATGCCAGAAATTCTTGAAAATGTTGCAGAACAGCAGGGCACATTAGATATTAAGTTTCTTAAAGTTCTACCACAAGTACAAAGGAAAAAAAAAGAAAAAAAAAAGAAAAAAAAAGAAAAAAAGAAAAAAATTGCAGGAACTACAATGCTTGGTGTAGTGCAGTAAGAAGAACTTTCTCGGGTAGTAGGTGGCAAAAGTATGTTGTTCATCTTACTAGGGCCTACTAGGATGCATGAGGGCATGCATCAGTTCAAGCTGGGGGAATGATGAGGCCTAGAAATGCCTCATTATTACACTATGGTTGACATATAAAAACTGCCATAATATTAAATATGACAAAGTTAAAGTGCCAAATAGTGATTAGAATATGTTATTTGTTACATGTTTGCATGATTTTATGTTTGGAACATTATACCTCTGTTTTGACTGTTTTCAGCATTTTATGCACTGTTTCAATTGATTAGGTAGTAAATAAAACATGTATTGCAATTACATTCTGATGGCATGAACAGATTCCTCTCATCAAGAACTACAACTTTGCTTTTTGAAGCAAGTCAATCCGAGTTGTAGATAAAAAGTTATGAAGGTTACATCATTCCTGCGCTCATTGTTCATTCCTGCGCTCATTGTTCATGCCTTAAGTCTTTTCTAGAGTTATTAACAGGTGCAAATCTGCATTAAAGGGAACATTGGCGGATCTACTGGGAATGATCCAGAGTGAGTTAAGGTACCAAATTCATACCAATGGTACTTCATAATATAGAGAAAACATGACCCAAATTTTAAGGCATATGGACAAGTAACCTGGAAGTTATGGGGCCTGCAAAATGGTAGTTTCACACTTTTTGACAGCTGGAAATGCTGGTAAAAATTTGTGTTAAAGGCCAACTTGACAGCGATGCAGAGAGTAATTTTTGAGGAATTAAGAGTTGAAAATTGAACCCAATGTTGTTCATATAACCAAGAACACGTGGACATAATTTGGTAAAAAATGGAGTTACGATGAACAAGTTATGAGCACTCCAAAAGGGCATCTGGGCATGTTTTGGCAGCTGGAAACAACAGGTCACAGTCCATACAAATTCCAGCCACCTGTCACTATGAAGGAAGGCATGGAATTTGTCAACTAAGAAGAGGTAAACGCTTGGAAACAGTTGAGGGAGGATAGGCATGACTCTTTCTCCACCTGACAACACTTCCACGTGATGCAAATGGGAGCAACAAGTCAAAAGGCTGAAATGCAAGAAATTTGGTAAATGCAGGACACAGTCATGCAAATTCCAGCCAGCTGTACATATACAACAGGGCTTGGAATCAATCACTCCAGCACATGCCACCAATGCAGAAGGGTGTACAAGATAAGGGAAAACAATCCAAATGGTCAACAACTTCCTCCCTATGCGTTTGGAGCGCAGATAAGCAATGAATTGTCACCTGCTTGTTATTCCAGAGCAGCACAGGAATAAGCGACGCAAGAATAGGGAATAGCGCAAGAACAACCAAAAATGGTCAAAATGCATCAAAACCATGGAAAGCATGATTGGAAATTGACCAAGCGGTTAGTCCACCCTATTTGGACTCCGTTCCTTCACCATAGGCGGACCAGATGGGATAAAGGGATAAAGTTTGACAAATTATAACCCTGCATTCCAGGAAACTATTTTGTAAACAGTTGGAAATCCCTGAAACTCAGCAAACAGATATATCAACTTTGTCTTATAAATAAAGCTCCCAGCACGGTTGAGGATAATATATAGATATATAAATGGAGAAATAGGGATAGAGGAATAGGAGATAGTTATTAGCAGAAGATAAAGTCTTTGTAGCATTACAGTAAATTGCAGATTTTTCCTGTAGTACTGTAATGCAGTTTTAGATGGAATAAAAGGTGCATTCTTCAGATTTTATTGGCATTTGATGGTTGATAGTGCACATTTAATTTACCTGGTATAATTCTTCACCCTCTTCTAGTTCTGGAAGCAAGGGCCACTTGCAGGATCAGAGGAAGGGCAACATAGTGACAAAAAATTCTTGCTGATTTCTTGTTGCAACAGATCAACAGAATTCTGTCAACATTTATTTGCAGAATTAGTTTCATTTCAGAAGTGCACCATAGTATTTAGAACATGTTTGGAATAGTGTTCAACATTTAATAGGATTTGACAACATTTTCCATAATTCACTGCAATTTCCAGATTTTTGTCATTTTCCAGCTTTGCAGCAATTTCCAGATTTCTGTCATTTCACTGCAATTTCCAGATTTGTGTTATTCTCCAGTTTTGCAATAGATGTTAATTTGATTTTCCAGATTTAGAACATGCTCAGATAATTGTGAACTCTGTAATTAGTTGACTTTTCTGCAACTGTGTGTGTGTTTTCAATTCTGCAATTTACTTTTCTGTCACTTTCAATTTAGCAACATTTCACTTCCTGTTATTTCAGATTCTGCAATTTTCATTTCCTGCAATTTTAATTCAGTTTCAGCTTCTGCAATTTGATTTCCAATTCTAGGAGTTAGAGGTCACACCAAACCCCCAAACACTAACTGATCCATCAATAAAGCCTATTTTTTGAATGAACTAATCTTTAACCTGTTGGAGCCTTCTTTCGTATATAGCCTTGGACACCGCCCTGGATTGACACACATAATGATTAAATGATGAATGAACAATGACACTCATCACATATTGAGTCTCTACCAATTCTCTTTATGCTTCTATGAGATTGAGTTAAGATTGAGATGAGTTGAGATTGAGATTTGAGTATAGAACATATTGAGTCTTTAACAATTCTCTTTATGCTTCTATAAAATTGAGCTGAGTTGAGATTGGGATTTGAGTATAGAACATATTAAGTCTCTAACAATTCTCTTTATGCTTCTATAAGATTGAGTTGAGTTGAGATTGATTTTAATTGAGATTGAGATTTGAGTATAGAACATATTGAGTCTCTAACAATTCTCTTTATGATTCTATGAGATTGAGTTGAGATTTTGTTGAGCTGATTTGAGGTAAGTCTTTGAGAAGGCTTGTGGACTATTTTTGTGTAAGCTTTTATGAAAGCTTGCTATGCAGATTTGAGCAAGTCCTAGAGAGGACTTATTGAGCAAATTGGGACAAGTTTTGTGTGAGCTTGTTGAGCATATTTGAGCAGGTTTTGAGTGAACCTATTGAGCAGATTTGAGTAGGTTTTGAGTGAGCCTATTGAGCATATTTGAGAAGGTTATGAGTGAGCCTATTGAGCAAATTTGAGCAGGTTATGAGTGAGCCTATTGAGCAAATTTGAGCAGGTTTTGAGTGAGCCTATTGAGAAGATTTGAGGAGGTTTTAAGTGAACCTATTGATAGAGATTTGGATGTGACAAAGTACAGAGGATAGAGTCTTAGTGGATAGAGATCCAGTAGCCAGGACAATTGAAGACATATCTAATTGAGGAGTCTTCAAAGTGGAGAGAGATCCACCAGTCAGTGCAGCAGAGAGACAGAGTCTTCTATAAGATCACTAGCCAGAGCAGAAGGGGAAAGAGTTATCCTATGGAAGAGATCCACAAACTTGAGATTTAGGGGATCAACATCTCCTTTGGACAGAGGTCCATAAATATTGTAATTGGGAAGGATTCCCAAGAGATTGATTGAGAAAGTTTTAGCAAAATATTTTTTTCGTGGAGTAGCCCACATTGGGTGAACCACGTAAATTGTTGTGTCACTTTTGTGGATGGTGTTTTGTGCATTACTTTGATTACTGCTATTGATACTGCTATCTATACACTGCATAATATTGAATTGAAAAGAAAAGTAAAAAGTGATATTATATTGTTCACCCCTCTCTCGATATAATTTTATGTTCTTCAATTGATATCAGAGAGGGTGTCTTCTAAAGAGTTTGACAGCTTGAAGGAAAAGCATTCTAAGAACACAATGGATCACAAGGATCAAAAGGATGGGTCCTTCAATAATGAAGTACCAATCTTTGATGGAAGTGACTTCTTGTATTGGTGTATGCTGATGAGATTTCACCTAATGGCATATGGAAATGAAGTTTGGGATGCAGTGGAACTTGGATATGATTCTACAGTAAATCATCCTACAGATAAATAAGGTAAGCTTCTAATGCATGCAAATTCAAGAGCTATGAATGCAATTATAAAAGGATTAGGTAGATCATAATCTATGAAGGTTATGGATTGTAAAAGAGCAAAAGTTATGTGGGATCTACTACATGACATATATGAGGGTGATAAAGGTATCAGGAAAGCTAAGATCAAAAATCTCAAAGGAGAATTTGAGAACTTAAGAATGAGAGATGATGAAAATATTCGTGATTATCTCAGTAAGATTGATGAACTTGTACATGAGATGAGAGGTCTTGGAATAAAGGTTGATAAATCTTATGCTTGTGATAAGATCTTGAGAACTCTTCCAAAAAGGTATAGTAAAAAGGTTTCTGCTATAGAAACATCAATTGATAGTGATTTTTTGACAAGGAATTCTTTGCTTGGCATGCTTACTACTTTTGAGATAAGAACAAAAGATCCTATTCCTCCAAAAGAAGTTGCATTCAAAGTGGACAAAAAGAAAAAGGGTAAAAAGATAGAATCAAGAAGTGAGTCTAATGATGAAGCTAACTATGGTAGAAGAGATAAAGGTTCCAAAATATTCATAGATGTAAGATATATTAATTGTCTCAATTGTGGAAAGTATGGACACTATGCAACAAAGTGTAAAGAGCCAAAGTACAACAGTGATGAAGATAAACAGGATCACAAGTACAGAGAATAAAAAAGACATAGGTACAATAAGAAAGGCAAGGATGGACAAAACAAACAAAGAAAGTTCTTTCAAAGGCAAAAAAAAAGCTACTATGCGAATAATGCAAGTAAGTACTCAAATGATAGTGATGCTAGTTTTTCATACAATGATAGAGATGAAGTCCTATTTATGGTTAGAGAGAAAAGGACTCCAGTTATTCTCAAGTGTTTTAGATGTGGTAAATTTGGACATCTTGAAGATAATTGCACTAGGGATGGCTATAGTTTCAGTGATGATGGTTTTGAAGATGCACTTGAAAGACTAGATGAGAATCTTCTAATGGCATTAGAAGATGAAGTAAGTGATATTATAGAAGACAATCCAAAAGGAAGTAATGATAAGGACAAATGCAAAAAAATAGAGGATTATTCAGTAGAGAATGGTTATGATCTCAAGGGAGAACTTATCTATGCTCTTGACACAATAAAGAAGGTAAGAAAGCAACACTCTAAGCTTGAAAGTCAGTTTCAATAATGTGATGAAGAAATATTATTGCTCATAGAGGACTTAGAAAAGTCAAAGTCTAAGGCAAGTAAGTTCAAGGATAAGTTAGAAGCAAAGATTTTGGAGTGTGAAAAGTTAACACAAGAAGTGGCACTACTAAAGGAAGATTTAGAGGATTCCAAGAAAAAGTTGTATAAATATGTGAACAGTGCAAAGAGTGTAGACAAAATAATCAAGATACAAAGAGGAGCAACAAACAAGATAGGTCTTGGTTCCAAACAGGCTCAAAATAAATGGGAAGAAAAGTCTACTTCAAGTCTTGAAGAAGAAGGAATTTTAGAAGAAGATACTTCAGAAAGTGACAGTGTAAGTTGGAATGAGACATCAAAGGATGAGTTGGACAACAAAGAGGTCAAAGATAGAAACAATGCATAAAGAAGATACAGATGGAACAAAAATAAGAACAGGAGACCAATGAGGAAACAATGCATAAAGAAGATACAGATGGAACAAAAATAAGAACAGGAGACCAATGAGGTCTAGGCAAGGAATCTTAAATGGGAGATGCTTCTCATATCACAAGTTTGGGCACATGGCTTCACAGTGTAGGTCATACAAAAGACAGGAATATGGAAAAAGACATCTTATCCATGGGTATTGCTACTCATGCAATGAGTTTGATCACAAGGCAATGAATTGTAGGGTTCATGGCAAAAGAGGATATAGCTTCACTAGGAGATATCCTAAGACATTTGCACCTCCAAGGAATAATAACATTAAGTGTTATAAGTGCAATAATGATGGTCACACAACAAGATGGTGTAGAGCAAATATTCTAGAAGCAGGCATGAACAGGAATAGGAACATGGATGAGAACAAGAACAAGAATAGGAATAGAAACAAGAACATGGATGAGAACAAGAACAAGAATAGGAATAGAAACAGGAACATGGATGAGAACAAGAATAGGAATAGGAATAGAAATGATGACAGGAACATGGATGATGACTTGGTAAGAAACAACGAGAGGATTCAAAAAACTCAGAATGGAAGAGAGAAAGGTAAAGGTGAAGAGTAGTGTTTCGGGGAGTAGAAATACTCCCACCCCAGAATTAACCACCTCATGTGGAGGTGGGGGAGGGGCTAAGCTAAGAGGCTCATTCTTAGCCCCAAGCCCCAAAGGTGACCCTTTGCCATTGATGACAAAGGGGGAGAGATTTGTGTATATTGAGGAGATTTTTTGATATGGGGAAAGATTTGATATTTGAGGAAGCTTTGAGCCAGGGGGAGCAGAAAAGAAGGTTAGATTTTAGTAAAAGGATATGGGTTGCCATAAATGACAAAGGGGGAGATTGTTGGACATTTTGAGTCTCTAAGCTAAGAGTTGTCATTGATGTCAAAAGGATCTATGTAAGTAAGCACTATGTTTGTGTTTCACAAAGAGCTTCATGAGAAGCAAATGTTTTTTATCAAAGGTTCAAGAAGGGATGCATGGCATGTGGTTCCAAAAGGAGCTTCAAGGAAAGATTTGCAAATGGTTTTTCCTTAAAACCATAGATGACAGATTTGAAATAGGTTTTTCTTAAAACCCAAGTTGGATTTTCGTTTCATCGAAAAAGGTGCCCCGATGATGGAGATATTTAATTTTAAAGATTTAGTTTAAATTTAAATTTATTTAAAATTAAAATTAAAATTTTAAAATTAAAAGTTTATCTGTCAACGTCATGAAGGATGTTTCAAAAAGGTAGACGTTTCCAAAGAAAAGGGAAGGCATATAAATATGCCATTGAATTTTTTAATTTAATCATCCTTGCTCGTTGATATTTGTGCTTGGTATTTGCAAAGAAAAAGAGCTCGTGTTTTTCGTTTAAGTGACACAACGAACATTAAAGGGAGACAACGACCACTTCCCAAAATGCATTGGGCAGCGTGGCCTAGTGGCAACTTAGATTGTGCAATGGTGTTGGTGACAAGGAGGTTGTGCGCTCGATTCCCGCAAGCATCATTTTTGGCTTTGTTTTGTTGAGGCGCCCAAGGCACATACTTTTCACTTGGCGAAAGAGGGGGAAGGATAAGAAGCGAATGACATTTCTTTTTCACCAACGAGCCTACAACTCGTGCGGCAGCTTGGCCATGGCTAGGGCATTCGTGTTGGGCCAAGATGAGGGTTCGATTCCCCTCGAGGCAGGTATTAAGGTTTTTATTAATCTTTTATTTGGATTGCCTAAGGTGGAGTGATAAGGGATAAAGGTGCTTCGTTAGTTGATTTATTGAGTAATCTTAGGGATTAAGGTCATGGTGGTTGTTTGAGTTGTGAATTATTTTTAATTGTGATTTTTGAAATTGTTAGGAGTAATAAGGATTTTTAATAAAGTTCTTTTTAGTGAAAGTTATTTTGAGTAAGGGTTTTCTTTTAGAAAAGGAACTTTGGTGGAAGTTAAAATAAATTAGGAGTAATAAGGTGTTATTTGGATATTATTGTTGTGTTATTACTCAAGATCTCTAACCCTTGTTAAGAGTTGAAAAAGAAAGTGTGTTGAGTGTGACAAATTTAGTGGACAACTCATAAGGCATCAAAAAGGTATGAGTAATATTCTCCATTGATTTTATTTGAGTGGTTGATTTTTGAAAATTAAGTTTGAAGTGAAAAGGATTTGATTAGGGTTTCCTTTTCGAAAGTGGTTGGGTTAATGCTTCAAGGTTTTCTAGATTGTGAGTTGTGATTAAACCTTGTTTGATAAGCATTGTTGTTTAGACCATTTGTTGAGTGAAGTACTTTGAGTTTATGCTTCAAGGTTTTCTGAATTGAGAGTTGTGATTAAAACCTTGTCTTATTAGCATTGTTGAAACCAATGGGTGATGCAAAGAACTTGAACTTGAGTTAGAAAAGAACATGAGTATCATTGTTATGTAAGATTTGTTGTTGAGCATTGTTGAAAATATTTTGAGTTAGGGTTTGTGAGAAAGATTTGTTTCTTAAAGTGATTGGTTGAGTAGAGTTGATTGAGCCTAATCAAGTGGTTGCATGAAGTGGTTGTTCAAGTTCCATGAAACAAACTATTCTATATTTTGATTGAGTTGAGATTGAGCCTTGAGAATAGAACATATTGAGTCTCTAACAATTCTCTTTATGCTTCTATGAGATTGAGTTAAGACTGAGCTGGGTTGAGATTGGGATTTGAGTATAGAACATATTGAGTCTCTAACAATTCTCTTTATGCTTCTATAAAATTAAGCTGAGTTGAGATTGGGATTTGAGTATAGAACATATTGAGTCTCTAACAATTCTCTTTATGCTTTTATAAGATTGAGCTGAGTTGAGATTGCTTTGAATTGACATTGGGATTTGAGTATAGAACATATTGAGTCTCTAACAATTATCTTTATGCTTCTATGAGATTGAGTTGAGCTGATTTGAGGCAAGTCTTTGAGAAGGCTTGTGGACTGTTTTTGTGTAAGCTTTTGTGAAAGCTTGCTATGCAAATTTGAGCAAGTCCTAGAGAGGACTTATTGAGCAGATTGGGACAAGTTTTGTGTGAGCTTGTTGAGCAGATTTGAGCAGGTTCTGAGTGAGCCTATTGAGCATATTTGAGCAGGTTCTAAGTGAGCCTATTGAGCAGATTTGAGTAGGTTCTAAGTGAGCTTATTGAGCAGATTTGAGTAGGTTTTGAGTGATCCTATTGAGAATATTTGAGAAGGTTCTGAGTGAGCCTATTGAGCAGGTTTTGAGTGAGCCTATTGAGCATATTTGAGGAGGTTTTGAGTGAACCTATTGATAGAGCTTTGGAGGTGACAGAGTACAGAGGACAAAGTCTCAATGGATAGAGATCCAACAGCCAGGACAATTGAAGACAGATCTAAGTGAGGAGTCTTCAAAGTGGAGAGAGATCCACTAGTAAATGCAGTAGAGAGAAAAAGTCTTCTAGAATATCACTAGCCAGAGTAGAAGGGGAAAGATTTCTCCTATGGAAGAGATCCACGAACTTGAGATTCAGGGGATCAACATCTCCTTTGAACAAAGATCCATAAACATTGTAATTGGGAAGGATTCCCAAGAGATTGATTGAGAAATTTTTAGCAAAAGATTTTCTTCGTGGAGTAGCCTGCATTGGGTGAACCACATAAATTGTTGTGTCACTTTTGTGGATGGTGTTTTGTGCATTGCTTTGATTACTGCTATTGATATTGTTATCTATACACTGCATAATATTGAATTGAAAAGAAAAGTAAAAAGTTGTCTTATATTGTTCATCCCCCTCTCAGTATAAGTTTGTGTTCTTCATAAGTTTGATATTGTCTTTTTTGTACTGACCTATTTGTTTGACCATTTTTATTTATTTGATTTACTTGGGACTGATTCCTTGGATTATATCTATAGAAATTTGTACTATGACCCCTCTTCTTACATATTTAACAATATCTATTATTCCATTTGAACTCATCTCTTGAAGTTAAAGCAAGATTTCCCTATGAGTTATCTTTTGATGCTAAGGCATTGTTAGTCATTTCATATTTAGTTGAATTCTCCACTTCATACTCTTGTAGAATATTGACTAACTCATCAAACGAAGTATCTTTGCTTAGAACTTGCAAAGATATAACTAAACTTCTGTAATTTTTTGGAAGAGCTCTCAAAATTACTTGAGCAAGAAATTTGTCCTCTACTTTTTCTCCTAAAGTTAATAGTTTTGCTTTTATATCTGCTACCTTCCTAAGAAATAATTCAATACTTTCACCACTATTAACTTTTAAAGAATACAACTAGGTTTGAAGATTCAAAATAGTAGCTTTGTTTTTCCCTTCAAATATCTTGGCTAAAGTATTCCAAGCTTCTGTAGAAGTTTTTACTAAACTTATATAAGGTTGTATTTCATCAGTAATTACAAATGTTATTATCATAAGTGCTTTAGCCTCACCATATTCATATTTTTTAATTTCTCTATCATCTTCAACAGGTTTTGTTTTTGCTCCACTAACTATGTCCCAAAGTTTTTCTACTATCAAAATTGATTTCACTTTATTTTTCCATGAAGCATAATTTGGTCCTTTTAGGAGTTGAGATTCAAAGAGAAAGAATTTGTTGTTTGACATAGTAGCACTCATATGATCTTTAATGTTGTCTACATTATGTCTCCTTAAGTTTAAATAAATCAAAGTTTCTAAATTAGAAAATCCTATGAAGTAGAATTCCTTATATCTCCCTAATATTTAGAAACTATGAAAATAAGAATTTTGTAAATTTATTTTTCTAAGTTTGAAGTTGAATACCTTTTGACTCCCAACTTAATTATTTTGCAAAAATTCAATAAACTATTATTTCAAAAAACTTAAACCAAATAAAGCATTCAAGAACTTAAAAAACTATTAAATCCTTATATCTCCAAAAATAATTAATCTACTTATCTCTCCACTACCAAAAACCCACTTATCACTCCTATCTTAATTTTAATGTCAAGGCTTTGATAAATAATTCCTTATTTCTCATTTTAATAAAACCTTATAAAAAACTATATATCTCCAAATTTGATTAAAGCATATAAAATAACCTTAGCAAATGAAAATACCTCCACCAACTTCTTTGTGCACTTCCAAGATTTGTTTGATTGCTAAGACCAATGTTTTGATTGCACTTCCAAATCAAGCACCCTTCTTTTAACTACCCTACTTGGATGTTGTAGGCAAGCGTTAGGATTCAGGTAGGTAGAATGTTAGGGTTTCCAATAATTTGCATGTTATACTTTTTGGATGGAATTACACTTGACATGGACGTTATTGTCACCAAAGGACATTACTCTTGACAAACTTTGTACTACATCATTATGATTCTTCAATAGCTATGTTTGCACTTCGTGAGAAACTATTTCGCTTGGCCTTGGTTGTTCTGCTTCTTCCTTTGAGTTGCTTGGGCTTGGTAGAACTTTTCTTTTGTACTTTAGTGCTTGGAGTTGGACTTCCCTTTGGCACTTGGACTTCCCTTCGGATGTTGGTGCTTCGAGCTAGACATTAGCACTTTGAGCTTACCTTTACTCATAGCATAACATTCAGCCTTCTAACTTTAACGTTCTACCTTTCATATTGCTTGGCTTGTTCTATGTAAATTTCTCTACATAACTTCCATTGTGTTCACCTTGTCTTTCTAGACTATGTTTGCCTGATCTACATATCCTCATTCTACAAATGCTCAGATTACATATGCTCAAATTGTGTATGCTCAAACTATGTATGCTTGGTGTTGTGGCTGTTGCACAACATACCCCAATTTTGGGGACCCACCTAAATTTTTTGACGTTCATGTAGCTTTCAATTTGCGTAATTGGTTTTTGTTAATAATGTCGTAAAGGATTCAATGACATCCGAAGATTTGCCATAGTTAAACATGTTCATTCCTCTTGGACCATGCACAAATATCGATAAAATTTTCAACTTGCTCATTAAAAG
Organism: Wollemia nobilis; assembly: GCA_028583015.1. NCBI lineage: Eukaryota > Viridiplantae > Streptophyta > Pinopsida > Araucariales > Araucariaceae > Wollemia > Wollemia nobilis. Next base: position 1,462,488 of record JAQPPZ010000101.1, read on the forward strand.
AGTTTGGTTAATGCCTTATGCAAAGTTTAATTAAATGATTGCTTCCGACCAAGACATTATTTGAGTGCAATTCATTGATTACCTACACATTAAGTTTAAATTGGTTTTGGAATAAAACACAATAATAATAATAATAATAATAATAATAAATACAAACATAATTTTTTTTAAACCAATAAGAAGGACCATAACTTTGAACCTAGGTCACTTTTTAGGTCACTTTTTGGTAAGCTCCATAACTTACCAATCCACACCCCTGAGGTCAAACTACTACCTTTACAAATAGGTATGCCCCCAAAGTTTGAACCTATGTCACTCTTTGGTAAGCTCCATAACTTACCAATCCACCTGACCCCTTAGGTCAAACTACTACCTTTGCAAATAGGCATACCCCCAAAGTTTGAACCTAATTTTGGTAAGCCCTATAACTTACCAATCCACCTAACCCATGAGGTCAAACTACTACCTTTGCAAATAGGCATTCCCCCAAAGTTTCAACCTGGATCACTTTTTGGTAAACCCCATAACTTACCAATCTACCTGACCCTTGAGGTCAAACTACTACCTTTGCAAATAGGCATGCCCCCAATATTTAAACCTATTTCACTTTTTGCTAAACCCCATAACTTACCAATCCTCACCCTCAAGTCAAACTACTACCTTTCCAAATAGGCATGCCCCAAAGTTTGAACCTAAGTCACTTTTTGGTAAGCCCCATAACTTATCAATCTACCTGGCCTGAGGGCAAACTACTACCTTTGCAAATAAACATGCCCCAAAATTTGAACCTAAATCACTTTTTAGTAAGCTACCAATCCACTACCTATAACAATCACATTAAAAAAAATTTATTCATTGACATAAAACTATAAAGTTGCATTACCGTAAAGTTACATCTAGGTTCTTTTAGAGTGCACTCGAATCTTTTGTATAACTACAAGAGTTGAAATCCGTCAACAGTACTTATCTGATCTACTTTATAATTGCGCTTAGACTAATATAAATATCCCATTAATTTGGTTTAAATTATTAATAATACCAGATTCACTTAACCTCCAGATTTGTAAAATAACGGTATCTGTTTACCTACCAGTCGTGCTTAGGTTGTTTGAACGCAATTTTTCTATTCAGTGTTTTACCCTATAGTCGTCCTCCTTTCTACGACCGTTTCTTCCGTTAAACGACAGAAAATATCAAAATTTTGTATTACTGAGCTCTTCATATCAAACCCGTCACTGAAAATATCTCCAAAGCAGAATTCCGCCGTTAAAACCACCGTATAAATACATGAAGCTAATTTAATTTTAAATATTTATTTTAATTGATAGTAGTTAAGTGTTTGTTGACGCATTTTACTTTAAATTACTTTTAAATATAATTTTAAATGTTTATTTTAATTGATAGTAGTTAAATGTTTGCTGACACATTCTACTTTAAATATAATTTAATTAATAAAACAATGAATGTAGAAGACTAACATTTAAAAACATATATTTTATATAGGGTTTTCTTAATTGCTCTGAAGAAGCACGACCTGTGATTGGCTTATCTCATTTTATATTATTATTTAAATGAGAATTTTTAAAATGACCGATGTTTTTGGTTGATTTGGCATGGAGTGCAGTGTTAGTCCTTGACACTACGCCGGTTAGCAACAACAATCGGTCGGTCATAGAGTCGTAGAGTGCAAACCGTACGGAGAATCCATACGACTGGCCTGACGACTGACATACTGACAACTGTCATGTACGTACAACCCGTCATCTCGAATTTATGGAGTACCGCCAGCCCCACGAGGGCCACGTGCGAGTCAGGGCTAACGGAAGTTCCACCGTTTAGGCCAAATGTACCTGTCCGTAAAGAGTTAAACGGTGGCCACTTCTTACCGCCTTTCTAGCCCTCCAATCGATGACGGCGTTAACGTTGAGACCGTGTTTAGGGCGTCAAGAAGAAGAAACGGTTTCGGAAAATTACTATTCGGAATTACCTTACGGTTAGTCGGTCCCTTTCCTTACACGGGTCGCCTTTAGTGAATTAAATATTCCTTTCAGTTTACAGTAACTTGCACGCTGCCGTTAGATATGGAAAAAGCTTGACGTTAACAATGGCGATTCAATATTTTGAATCTTTTCAAAGTTGGAAAATTTTGTGAATCGAGTCGCATAAGACAACTTTTGTGGAATTTGTTTTCTACTCTTCCATAAAATCTCATATTAGAAGGAAGGCAGGCTCGCCGGGATTTGAAAATCCGGCCGTGGTCCAAGTGTAAGTTCCGTTTTGTCTGAGTGAATTGCAGGACGGTAGTTAGGTACGCCGGATTACGGTTTTTTCCATCAATTCTGTGGCGGAAATTGTTTACGTTTTTCTTTTACGGGATTGTATCCATGATTTTCTATTAAGGAACATGTCGGCAGACAATTTATATTCTTTCTATATAAGCGGACCGCATATTTTCCTAGGAACTTGCCGGGACAGTCGCTTGTCTGTCATTTGTTCATATGCTCTGCTTTCTTCATCTTTAAATGGCGGGTTCTGTTATCGATTAGTTTTGTGTAATTTTATTCTCAAGCCAAATTAGCATATGCTGCTGTTTTTCTGTTAGGCCAGACCCCCCTTAAATTGCTAAAAATAATAATTTTATTTTATTAATCTCTACATATATCTTGTAAGCAAAGAGCTGTGAATTTTCAGGCAGGGTGTATGTTGAGAAAATATTGATTTTCTATTTTTACTGTAAGTTCTAAAATAAAAATGTATTTTTAGCGTCTTTTTTAAAATTTATTTATTTTATAAATTTTGTTCGGTTTTCTATTCGTGAGATTGATTTTTGTTGTTGTTTTTGCAGTCCGATTGGGCTTCTTGTGTTTGGGGTGGCCATTGGGAAAAGTAGTTCAGAGGAATTGAAATAGCTTGAAAACGGCTGCTTTTGAAAAGTGCGTCGTTGCTCGTGAGAGGGCTTTGCCTTTTGGTGTTTCGTTTTCGCCGTGGAATGTTCAGGTAAAGTGGCGGTTGGAATAACGCGAACGCGCGAGAAGAGGGCCGCGGAGTTTGCGCGTATATAAAATTGTGTATAAAGAATGAAGGCGGCATTTATGATGGCTGCAACGAAATTCATGGCGATGGTGAGGCAAAGCGAATCCGTCTTTGCGATGTTAAAATACTCGACTTTGCCAATTGCAAAGGTGTTTGTGATGTGCATGTTCGGGTTTATTTTGGCGTCCAAGTATGTGAACATTCTCACGCCTAGCGGACGAAAGCTTCTCAATGGGGTAAATTATTTAATTTCTTTTTAAATAACTTCATGTTATTCCTAAAATGTCCTTTTTCGACCTTCTTTTCTTCGGTTGGCATGTGATGATTGGGTTATCTGTGGGATTAAAGCTTTGGAAATGGTGATATAATCTGTGTGACGTATTGTCCTTATCCAGGTTTTATGCAGAATTTCCCGTGAGAAAATAATGGTGAACTTACTGGTTGGTTGTGGCAGTAAATTTTTTTAAAATAACGGGTTTCTTTTGACTGTTAATTATCGCATATACTTTGTTTCGTCTTTCGCCCTCTGTAATTATTCTCCTTTCTTAGTTGTTCAAACCTTCCTGATGTTGCTTGTTGATTTTCTTACCTACTTCCAAACCTTTTCTTTTCCTGTTATTTATTTGGATTACAGTAACTTCCATGGAATTCAGAAAGAGTTTCTTGGGTCCTGGAAGAATTGCTTACTTTTTATGAGTTTGTTTAATTACGTTGTGATCCAGAAAACATTTTCTTAAAAGATTTTCATTGAGCTGTGTGAAAGTTTCCCTTGAATGCAATTGCAGTCTACTCCTTGAGGATCAGCATATGTTTTCTGTTATTGCGAATCCAAGAAAATTTGTCTATATACAATAGATGTTGAGAGTTTTCCACGCCATTTATTTTAAATCTCTCTACACTCCGTTTTTTTTTAAGACGCGAATCGAAGTATTAAACAGACGTGTTGCTTCTGGACTCTACCCTGTAGAATCGCTGGGAGATCTCTGGATGACTTTTCATAATATGGACAGAGGAAGGGGCAATGTTAGATACCGAACAAAATAACGGATCAGAGTCCCAAGTTGTCCTATGTGAAGACCTACGTGGAGTTCATTCTGGCCTTTTATTATTCTCTAGACAGTTGTCTTACCCGTGATGACCATATTAATCATATCTCTATGAAAACACCATGATATTTGTGCATACTAAAGCCCATTGACATGTTAGTTAGATTCGCGTTGGCCTCTAACTCCACACTAGACGATACTTAATATAGTCGATTGCATCTATATGCATATTATGTGGATATTAAATGTTTAATTTATTTTTATTTTTTTTAATACATAGAAACATTGAACTTGACTTTTCAGGGTATTGAACGACTCACCAAGGAATTGAACTGGGGCAGCCAAGCAGCAAACTCTTGGTCGCTACTATTCAACCTATTCCCTTCTAGATATGCCATCAAAGTGGGGTAGGACCCTGACTCGAACTCTAGTAGCCAACTGACAAACCGATAAACATGTGGCCGCTACCATTCAATCTATTTTCTTCTGGGTACACCATCGAACTGGGGCAGCCAATTGACAAGCAGCCTATTGGCAAACACTGGATCGCTACCAGGCAACCTATCTCCTTTTGGATATGCTGGTTTGGATTTTGGACCTCCCTAAAAAAAGGCCAATGCCCTAACCATTACGTTGTCCTTGTCAGACTCTGGATTGTAAATGTTAGCTGGAATATTATTTCAGGTGACTATGAAGTTTGTTTCAGCAGAGTGACGATTGAGTTTGCTCAACTTCAACGAATTTTCTGTTATACAATTGTTGAAATTTGATTATATAGCCAAAACTTGGAAAATCAAATAATTAATATTTCAGACAGTCGTCCCTTTTGTTTGTAGGTGTTTTTTTTCCCTCTTTTGGTGGGTTCTTTTCCATTTTGTGAAACTTTTAGTCTTGTAAGAGCAAGATTGCTTTTAATTTCTTTGATTATGCCAAGGAACAAATGTCTCTTCTTCGGTTACGCCAAGGCATACACATCAGCCATTTGCACCAATCAACAGAGCCAAATCCTTTTGCAATTACAGAGTTATTCTGTGGCATTGATGCCCTGCATTTTTATTTGCTGCAAATCCAATTAACCTAGGTTACATGAAATTCTTTTTAAAAGAAGTTCATTGTAAATTGAGCAACAAAAGAAGTCTGTATCAATAATTATTGTAAGCCATTTTGCTCTTATTTTTACTTTCGAAAAATTCTAAGAATATGAGAGTTTTGTTAGCTTGAGGACATGATTAGAAGGAGAATCTCACTCTTGGAACATCTTTATTAAAACAAGCAAACTTCGCAGGGCTAGATCCTTCCTAAAAAGCCTTGACTCTCCTAAGCTAAGCATAGAGCTGTGTTGAAGAAAAACTGCCTTGGATTGTCTTACACCAGAAGCCAGTGATAGCTCTCTTGAATTATAAGTTTTACAGCTACTCCTTGATCATCCAAATGTTTGCAACAAGTGGATGGGTTGTTTTTCATCCTCTGAAACTTTTAGCCTACCCACTCTATGAAACTTTTAGCCTTCTAAGAGCAAGATTACTGTTAATTTCCTCGATTGTACCAAGGAACAATTGTGTCTTCTTCAATTATGCCAAGGCATACACATCAACCATTTGCACTGAATCAACAGAGCCAAATCCTTTTGCAATCACCGAGTTATTCTGCAGCATTGATGCCCTGCTTTTTTATTTTCTGCAAATCCAACTAACCAAAGTTACATGAAATTCTTTTGAAAAGAAGTTCCTTGTAAATTGAGCAACAAAAGAAGCCTGTACCTATAATTATTGTTATAGCCATTTTGCTCTTTTATTTTTACTTTTGAAAAAAATTCTAAGAATAGAAAGTTTTGAACTTGAGGACATGATTACAAGGAGAATCTCACTCTTTGAAACGTGGTAAAACTAACATTTGGTCTGTGCCTTATGAGATAGACAGTGAATATCTTTATTAAAACAAGCAAACTTCGCAGAGCTAGATCCTGCCTAAAAAGCCTTGACTCTCCTATGTTATGCATAGAGCTTGTGCAATCTGCTTTTTTACGGCTTTTAAAAAATACACACTTGAAAAATAAATAGCTGGAAAATATGCAGCTGAAAATACAAATGAGGAAGAATATTTTGTTTCTGAAGCTGGCAACAACAATACTAAGCCAAACACACCATAGAACCTGCTCTTTTACACAGCCAAACACATATCAGAACTTGTACATAGTCAATTGATTTTTACACAGGAACAGTCATTAAAAAAGAAGAGCAATCTGATTTTTTCCACACTAACATTAAAAGAAATTGCAGAATTAAAAAAAACTGACATCAAAGAGAATATTTTTTTTCTTTTACTTATTTTCAGTTACGAATTCCACAGCTAACTGAAAGAGTATATGCACAACTAATTGAAAGAGAATATGCACAGCTATTATGCGTTTTTGCTCAGCATCACATTTCCAACATTCTCCCCCTTAATGCTGAGAGGTCTCACAAGACTGTCCCTAAGTTTTAAGAACTGAGCTTTGACTACTCCTTTTGTGAGCACATCAGCAAGCTGCTCTTGAGGGCTATAGTACTTCAACTGTATCCTTTTCTTTTGTACCATATCCTTGAAAAGAATGATACTTCAAATCAAAGTGTTTAAGACCTGCTATGATGGATAGGTTTCTTTGGCAATTGAATTGCATTCACATTATCCCAAGAAATAACAGTAGGATGACATTACTTCCCACCAGTCTCTGTAACGTCCTACCCGGATCTGTCTTAGAATTTTTTTTGGATTTTTGCTATATATAGTTTCTTTTGTATTTTTAAATATAAGGTGAAGAACAAGGATCTTCTAATCAGCTAATTTGAACACACTGTTACTGCAGAATTATACAGTCTACACACCAGAAGTTTGAAATAGAAATAGGACTAATACTAATATCCAAAACCCATCACAAAATACACTCTGAAATATAACAGTTCATACATTAACTTCCAGAATTAACTTCCAGAATTTAGCATCAGAATTGTACTAGCTGATCAGAGTTGACTGCTACAGGCTCTTTCCCCACGTGGTCTGGGCTGCTGAGACTTCCTCACTAATGTTCGTCCCCTTGAGACACAGTAGTCACTCCTGGCACTAAGCGATTTGGCTCAGCAGATTTGACACGTCCTGCCTCTGACAGCAGCAGTCCGGACTAATGATGACTGAATGCCCTTTTTGTTCTGCTGATACTCCTCTCTAATATCCTCAAATATGCCTATCTTTGACTGTTGTTTAGAAGTTATTCCAACACAAAACCCGATGCCTGCAAATCAAATCGGCCTAGTGATGGCCCTGTATGGTACGGCCGAGGAGGAAGCTGGCAGTAAATGATGTCAACTGAATATTATGTCACAAACCCTTGTAATTCTCTGCTCAAACTTCTCAATGCTACCTTATTATAATTTTTGGATGAAATCACCACAACCAATCCGCCAGGGGTAAAATATTGCATACCTGAAGAGGATGTCCTCATTGGAAATGGTCGTCCCCAATGAGCTTGATGCCTGCAAATTATGTCTGCAAGAAGTCTCCAATAGATCCCCAAGCTTGTCTTCTAATCCCCCCTAAAATGAGAGCCAAAATCCCAATTTATAGAATTTCCGATAAGGCTGGTGGCTTGGAGGGAACTTTTCAAATTTCAAATTAGCTTCTAGAATCAACTTCTAGAATAATCTTATATTTTATCATTATGATGTCCTTCCCCTTTTTGCACTAGGAAAGTCACTTTATGATTTAATATTTATTTTAGTAACTTTTAATGACTTTTTCCTTCATAACATAATAACTTATATAAAATTAAATATTTAATTTAATTTTATATAAATAACTTCCGGACATTAAAATTTCTAAGCTTCACCACTCCAAACCACAAACTAATCACGGATTTGGATACCCATTAAGCCAAACAATCCAATCGTACCTTCCGCTCTGGCAGAAACCCTAACATGGCGACTTACTATAAATAGTAAGTTTCCTCCCAAAAGCCCAATAAGCCACCAAAATCGACCACTGAAGACAATCAATGGCCCCGGAAAGGACTCCCAACCATCTCACTTAGCCTACGGGAGCCTGTGAGTAGGCTAACCTCGTATGTCAACCAATGAACTAAGAAGGGGACATTACAGTCTCCTCCAATACCTTCCTAAGTCACAAGGCTTGTGCACTAGCTGAAGTAACTGCAATTACTTGGCTTCTGTGGAGGAAAGAGCAATTGATCCTTGCTTCTTTGAGCTCCATGTGATCAGTCCAGAACCAAGAGAAAAACAATTGCCAGAAGTAGACTTCCAGTCATCCAAGTTGCTGCCCCAATCAGAATCACTAAAACCAACAAGCTCCATCTCCTTAGTTGCATAATAATGAATGCCAAAATCAAGAGTACCTTTCACATGTTTAAGATTCTCTTGGCAACCTTCAAATGAATTTGAGATGGTTCATTCATGTATCTTGAAACAAGAGAAATGGCATAAGCAATGTCCGGTCTAGTGTGAGTGAGAAACATCAAACTTTCCCACAATGTTCCTATAATTTGTCACATTTTCTTTCTCAGCTCCTTCGTCCTTGCACAACGCTACTCCATGAGCAATTGGAGTGGGAGCTGGTTTACATTTGTTTATAAAACTTTTTGAACATATCTTTAGCATACTTTGTTTGCAAAATAAATTTTTTATCTTCACATTGATGGACCTCCGTTCCAAGGAAGAAATGCATCAACCCTAAATCTTTTATTTTAAGCTCATTCATCATAGCATTTATGAATTCATCTTTCATTTTTGAGCTGTTGCCCATATAAATAAGATCATCTACATACAACATACAAGAAGAATATCATTAACATTTTTCTTGGAGTAGAGTGTAGGCTCACTCTTGCTCCTTTTAAAGTCACTTTGTTGTAAGTATCCATCTATCCGGGCATCCCAAGCCCTTGGTGCTTGCTTGAGGCCATACAAGGCCTTTTTCAACTTGTATACAAAGTCTTCTTTACCTTTAACTTGAAAACCTTGCGGTCGTTGTACATACACTTCTTCTATGTACCCATTCAAGAAGGCACTTTTCACATCCAAGTGATGCACACTCCATCTCCTTTGGGCTGCCATAACAGTGGACCATTTTGATTGTTTCTTGCCTTTCTACACGTGCAAACGTTTCTTCATAATCAATTCCATACATTTGTGTGAATCCTTTAGTAACAAGTCTAGCCTTATGTCTTTCAATACTGCCATCACTGTTATACTCAGTCTTGTAGACCCACTTGGAACCCACACATCTCTTACCATTGGGAAGTCTCACAAGCTCCCAAGTGTCATTTTTTTGAATGGAATTGATCTCCTCTTGCATTGCTTGGACTTACACATCATTACTACAAGCATCTTCAAAACAAGAAGGTTCAAACTCAGCTTGAGACATCAAAGCATAATTAACCGATTCACCTTTTGGTTTGCATTGGGCCACAAGTATTAGAATGAACTAATTGGAGTGGATGTTGGGACCTCCATACTTTTCCTCTTGGAAATCGTTCTCTAGCATGCTTGCCTTGGGCACATTTCTCACAATCTTCTTTGTGATAGTCAACTTTGGGCAAACCAAAAACTAGCACTTGAGAAGTTAACAACAAACTCTGAAAGTTTAAGTGGCCATACCTCAAATGCCACAACCAACTCTTATCTTCAATAACAATGTTTGACAAGCTGTTACCATTACCTCCAAACTTCAGAGGAAACATTTGATTGCTTGACATGGAAAGAAGAGTGACAACTTTGTTCCTAGGGTTCTTGTCATATAAGATACATTGCTTGTCATAAGAAACTACTTTGTAATTCTTTTCACAAAGGTGCCCAACACTCAATAAATTATGCTTAAGATCAGGAGTGTAATAAATATCATGAATTTGCTTTTTACCTTAGTATTTACGTCCATTATGCCTTTTGTTTCCACCACCAAAGACTTGTTAATCACCAAGCTTAATCCTGGTCTTGAATTTCTCATCCATAGTAGCAAACAACTCCTTGTTGCCTGTCATGTGGTTGGAACAGCCATAATCAAGATACCAAGTCTCTTGAAGAGTCTTTTCAGCCTTGTCATAGGATAAGAACAAGTTGCTTGAAGCATCCTCATTCTTATTTGCATAATTTACTCTTTTGTCTTGATTTGGGCTTTTACTCTACTTTCTTTTTCAAAATGTCCATACCTTTTGTAGTGGTAGCATTGGATATTTCTCTTGTCAAGTCTTCCTCTTCCTTTAGCAGCAGGTCTGCCTCTTCCTCCTTCTCTTCCTCTTCCTTTAGCAGCAGGTCTGCCTCTTCCTCCTTCTCTTCCTCTTCCTCTTCCTTGTCCTTGGTTGTTTGTACTAGCACCATCACTCTTTGAGACTTTTACCTTTGAGGCAAAAGCCTTCTCTTTACCTTCACCAAAGGTGTCTCTTAGTATTTCTTCATGTGACATAAGAGAACCAAAAAGATGATCAAACTTCAATGTTGTCAAATCTTTACTCTCTTCAATAATGATGGCAATATGGTTCCATCTTGGTGTTAGAGTTCTTAGCACTTTTTCACAACAACTTCCATCTCCATTTTTTCTCCAAGAGTGACCATTTTAGTGACCATTTTATTAACCGCATTTTTTACACATTCACTTGCCCTTTCAGATTGCATCCTCAAGTTCTTAAACTCTTTCTTCAAAGTCTGCATCTTGACCACTTTCACTTGGTCACTGCCTTGGTAAGCCTATTGTAGGGCCTTCCAAGCATCCTTTGCTGATTTTGCATCTGCAATCCTTGGAAACAAGCTCTTGTCTAGAGCTGACTGAATGTGGTACAATTCCAAAGAATTCTTCTTCGTGGCCTCCTTCCATGCTTGTCTGTCATTATGTGGTGGGATAATAGACCAATCTGTTGGCTCCTCATAACCAGCCTCAACAATATCCCAAATATTTTTCTCAGTCAACAAAGTCCTCATCTTAATGCTCCAATAGTCATATCTTGCCCACTAAACTTTGGAATAGGAAGGGAATTATTGTTGTCCATGATCAATGCTTAGAAAGATCAGGTACTCAACCACACTCCAACCCAAGACCAGCAATGGCTCTGATACCAAATGTGCAATCTGCTTTTTTATGGCTTCTAAAAATACACAGCTGAAAAATACACTATTGATAATACAAATGAGGAAGAATATTTTGCTTATGAAGCTGGCAGCAACAATACTAAGTTAAACACACCATTGGACTGCACAGCCAAACACATCTCAGAACTTTTACATACTCAATTGATTTTTACATAGCAACAGTCATTAAACAGCAAGAGCAATGTGATTTTTTCCAAACTGACATGAAAAGAAACTGCAGGATAAAAAAAAACAGGTATGCAAAAGATTTTTGTTTTGACTTCCCTTTAGTTACTAATTCCACAGCTAATTGAAAGAGAATATGCACAGCTAACTGAAAAAGAATATTATGTGTTTTTGCTCATCCTCACATTTCCAACAGGGCTGTAGGAAAATTGCACCCACAGGAAGCCATAGCTAGCTTGAATTGTAAGTTTTACAGCTACTCCTTGATCATCTAAATGTTTCCAATGAGTGGACCTCATGTACAAATGGTTGGGGCCAGTGAATAAATAGTTGAATTTTTCAGTGAATGTGAAATTTAAATTTGTAAGGTGTGGGCAACAATTGTTACTTCATCTAACCAAATACTGCATATTCTTAAACACTTGCATGCTTTGTTGCTCTGTGCCAAAAAAGGATTGGAGCCTATGTTGCAAGAAATGTGACCTATGGACCTCGTTTCACATTTTTAATGTATGCAACCTGTTTCTTGGGAGTTTTGTTGCATTGCAAAGTCTCTACAATGTTTTAAACAATAAAACCCACAAACCGTCACAAGGTGTTATTATGGCCATTGTGGTTGCTGCTTTGTTAGGTATCATTACTGTTGTTGTAGGTATCTTTGTGATTTCTCTTTGTGGGTATTTAAAGATGATTCAATCTGAGGTATTCTTGATGACAATCTTTTTAAATTTGTTATTTGATTTATATATTGATATGTATATACAAAAATCTGTTTCTTATACTGCAACCTTGACAACTTCATTTCTCATCACGTCATCATTGCAGTTGCCTTTCTCTTTTCTTGTTTTTGGCAACATAGATTACAATATTTCCAATCATTTTTTCCCCTTTCTTGATCCTCCCATAATGCACCTTTTACACAATTTTTCTTTGTTCAATAATGAAGTAGATCTCTTAATATGTAACTTGATGCATTACCTTTTCACTGACATGATTGTAATGCCCATTGTCTTTTGCAGCTTGTGTTCACACTCTTTCTGCCATGTCTTATCTTTACAGAGTTGGGGAGGGCTGTGACACTACAAAAAATGCTTGAATGGTAATGCAATCTTATTAATCCCTTATGTTATAGGCTGTTTTTCTTAATTGGTTGGATATTTTTGTTATCTTATTAATCCCTTATGTTATAGGCTGTTTTTCTTAATTGGTTGGATATTTTTGTTATTGTTTTGTTTTTTTTTTTTTACAAAAAGAAGAAATAATGTGTTTCTGTTAGAGTTTCAACATCAAACACATGGTTTAAGAGCAGGACTGGGTATAGAGCATAGATTCATGTAAACCTCTGTCTAGAATGCGTCATGAGGCATTATTTTCATTGTTTGAAAAGCCCATAAGGCTAACCTGCAGTGGGCCTTTTGGGATTGTAAATAATATTTTGACATGTTTATGGGTCCTTCTGCTATGGTACCTACAGATAGGTATATAGGGATATGATATTATATTGTATATGGGTATTATGGATAGTTGGCATGGGCCACACATAACCCAAGGTTGATTGTATTATAATATTATATTATAATAATGAGTTGGATAAATGTTTGGGAGTACCATAGCACCTTTTGGCTTAAGATCATTTGTCCCCTTTCCTGACAAACATAATGGTTTATTGTAGTCTTAGATGCTTTTTTTTTTAATGTTTATAATTGTTCATTTATTATGATTTAGATATCAACAAATGATAATGGTTTACAACCCTGATCTCATTTGTGTAGATATCCGCCATCAGCAGAAACTATTGTTGATGCACATTTTTCAAGCACTCGTGGATGCAAAAGCTTTAATCAATCACTTAATATTGCTGCTTAGAAGATCTGTCTTTGAAGGGTTAGATGTATGGCTTGCTAAGACTTCCTATCCAATTCCTTTTTCATGCAAATCGTCATCAATATGACGCAAATTGCTTCAGCTTCTTTTTTCGTGCAACTTGGTCATCAATTTGACCCTATTGTTTTGCATGGCAAAAGTTGCTTGCACCTGAAAACAGTCATTGTTAACAATTTCTTGATCAGAACCTTGACAATGTATGTGGCTATCCTTTTGATTGGACTCTTCTTATATTATATTATATATTTTTTTGATAAGCCATATATGTGTTTCAAATTATAGGCAATATGACATTGTGGGCATTAGCATTAAAAATGCAAACAGATATACACAAACAAGTCAATCAAGATCTGCAAAAGTATGTCACATTGATGATTTCATGCTATGAGTCCTGATGCTAAGCAGTAAGCATACATGATATATTGAAAATCCATATTTTAACTGCAATATGAATCACATTTACATGTTCCATACGCGACTTAAGAGCACATAGAAATATAGTTCTCGTGTCAGAGGTACATCTGCCACATTTCAATTGAAGTGCTTTCTTGTGTAGTACAATCATTGCTTTACTCACTCCTTTGGTGGAATTTGTAGAATCTGAAATATAAATATTTGAAATTAAACTCAGTTAAGCTAAAAGTTTACTAACTACAAAGGAAACTAATCTAAGAACTGTGGTATTTATCATAAAGAAACTGTTATAGAAGAGTGCAGTGACTCAACTTGTTATGCATCAACAAAACATTTTTATCAATATTAATGATTATTCTTTTTAATCCCTTAACTTATGGTTTTAATTTAGATTTTGCTGCATTATTCTAATATTTATTTTTAAATAAATAAATGTTTATGATATGTTATGATTGTGTTAAATACATTTTTCAGTTTCAATGTCCAACATGACATTTAGTTGTTTTTTGTTGTATGTGATTTTTACTTGGATTTTTCTTTAACATAGGTTATTGGTATAGCTTTATAACACTTCTTTTCTTACAGGTGGTTCATTCCTATGAATATTGTGTTAGCCACAATATCTGGATCACTTATAGGATATCTCGTTGCACTATGTGTTCGACCCCCAAAGAATTATTTCAAATTTACAATTGTGCAAATTGGAATAGGTATGGATCAATATTTCTTTTTTAATTCTTTAGCATTAAATATATATACCCATTTGAGTATGGGAAAGTTAAGATTGAATTTCATAAGAATGATCATAATATGAAACATTTTATAAGACATTGAACGTTTGGGTCAATTTCAAACTAATTGTATGTGCTTTAGGATCTATTCTATTAGATTTGTTATTTTTGTGTGATCTGTCACTTTTTTTTGCTTTGTGGATCTTTTAGAAGGTTTGAGTGGATTATTTCTTCAATTTCTGTTGTCTTCTTATGTGGAGAGCTTCCATATGGTTCTTAATAAATTGTCTTCAAAGGATAAGAAGACAGTATTTTTAAGAGCTCTATGTGGTTTCCAGCTCTTCAACTTGGGATGGGTTTTTTGAAAGATAAAATTTCTGTCTTATCATGTCTCAAGAGTTATAGAAATCACATGTTTACCTGTTGATTTTGTACTTAGGATGAAAAAATTTGCAACTCTTTGATAAAATGCTTTCTTAATTTTTCCATTTTGAGATCTTAGATGCTGGTTTACTTGTTTATCCAGGGAACATTGGGAATGTGCCTCTTGTGTTGATTGGTGCCATGTGCAGAGACAAAAGCAATCCATTTGGTGATTCTAAAACATGCAATCAAATGGGAAGCGCTTATATATCATTTGGTCAATGGGTATGTTATACTATTTGTGAATGACAATGCATTGGATGATATCTTAGATGTTGTATATCAGCAATTCTCTTTTGCAAGTAATAAATCTGCACAAATCTCTGGAGATAAAAATCAAAGCAAAAGGGGATGTTATTCTATGAGTTACAAATGTGCTTTAAATTCTCCTTTGCGAGGAACTTATTATAATAGAACTTATAAGAACATTAAACCTGTATGTAGTTAATTATTATTATTGTTATATTTTGGGAATCAAAGGCTCCATACAGGTTAATAAACTTACGTATGATCAAATTTTTACTTCAAAGGTTCTATAGAGATTTGTATTTTTTGGTGAATCTGCAAGCCACTTTTTAAATTCTTAAATCTAGTTTTATTGATTTTTGAGGAAGTCTATAAATACAAACTTTGCAGGTTGGTGCAGTGATTTTGTACACCTATGTATTCTATATGCTTTCACCTCCACAAGACACAGGGAACCTTGAATCTGTGGCTAATGGGACTAAACAGAACATGCCAATGATCAACACCACAAGGATCCCATTGCTTGCATCTGAAGAAGGGACTCTTGATAATTTACCAAAACCCTTGGATTGGCGCTCAAAAGCAACAGAGGTAAGCTGAAATGTAGTGGATTTTTTTCATGTGTTTAGACTTGATTATTGCCACAGATAAGAAAGGTAACTTTTGTGTATTTTCTCTTGATTATGCTCTTATCCTGTATGTTGCCTCTACTGCTATTCTGTGTTGGCAAAATTTAGTGATCTCATACATCAGTTTGTCTGTTTTCATTGATTGAGAAGCTCCTATGACTGGTTTGTACAGTCATACACTAGGGATTTTGGTGGTCAATCACTTCCAGTTTTCCAATATATGTTGCAAATTCACCTTACCAAATTCATGTATGTTATCATGTGCAATTTGTGAATATCATTTTGCTAATATTGACTTCAGTTCTAATGTGGCTTTCTCTTTTCTTTGAATAAGACAGCTAACCTTAAAGAACGGTACATAACTTTTTATATACTAGACATGCTGCATTCTTTCTGCTATGCTAAAAAGTAATGTTAAATAAATTGCTTCAATGTTCATATCATTTGTAGATGCCAATTTTTCAGATTCATCAAATCTCCTTACTATTATGTTGTAGTGATGAATTGTGGAATCATATAACCAACTAAATAACCTGAATTCTCATACTAAAGAATTTTGTGCTTATTTCTGAATATAGTTGAGCATATTAAGAGGTTTGTATAATGAACTAAAATTATTGTACACACTCAAAAATACTTTACATATTCTCCTGCAGATTCATTTCTGCTTAAATACTTTTGCTGTTCTCATGTTCATAAGCTTTTAGTGTCTTCGGTTGGTAGTGATGCTGTTTCTTATTTTTGTGCATGATAGCCATTGGCAAGTAAGACTTCTGACATAATGAAGTTATTGCATATATGCCTGCTGTGAAGATATACAATATATCTCTATTAAATTTTTTTGGTCACTTTCATTGGGCTTTGTTGGTCAAGGAAACTGGTACATGAGTTGCAAACTTAGTCCTCCAATATTTGTTATAGCAAGCCTTAGAGTTTCTGATCACATAGTGGTTAAGGTAATTGGGAAGCATTTTAATTAACAGATGCAATTCCCCTTGATTTTCAAGGTATAGCCAAACATGTGGACCTTTTCTACTGTCCAAATGTGGAAGGCAGTAGATTAAATTGGGCCTGCTTTAAGTATGAGGGCTATCTACTGATAGCATTGGACTTGTATATTTCACTGAATTTTAAATTATACAAGGTTTTGGTTTCGAGATACTCATCATTGTTTGTAAGCAATTACCTATCTATTGTTGTCTGGTACTGATGCATTATAATCTAATAAAATTCTACTACCAGCTGTCTTGTTCATATAATGAAATGTAGAAATTTTTGTTATATCTTATCACAATTAATAAAATCCCACATGGTGTGTATGGGTCATATATGATGTTAAGCAGAAAAGAAAAGGTGAAGTTGATTGAAATGCATCTCTGTCTTGACAACAGGATATGCTCCTAAAATTTTCTTATGAAGTTTGCCTTGTGAAATCTATCTTAGCAATTTGGAATGTGAAATGCCTTGAACTTTGTATTTGTTGCGATAGGCCAATGAACTTTTTGGTTTTTGCCATGGAATTTCTACAAGCTTTTTGAACATTGATGAATGCCCATATGCAGGTGTTTGCTGAAGTTTCTTCATTTCTAGAGCGTATACACATCAAGCAAGTTCTTCAACCACCCATACTAGCCTCAGTAAGTGTTTTTTTCTTTTGGATGATTGATCGGTGCATATATGGAAATCGAAGTATCATTTCTTTATTGATGCTATTGGCTGTAGCAACACTCATTGCTTCTTACTGTGTGTTCTTCATTATTTGGATTTAAATGCACATGTTGCTTATTGGCAAACAATTGACACTTCCAGTGATTATCAAATATTAAGGTTCCCAATTTTTAATTTTACACTACAAGAGCTTGGAACATACGAAAAAAAGTATTTTGCCTACAGTAACAAACAATATTCATTGTTTACTCTTGTTTTTTTTTGGTTGATGATTTTCTTTTTTGGTTGTGTGTGTGTCTTTGTCTGAGGTGAGGAGAGGTCAATGGGGACATATTATTGATGTTACTTTTCTTCTTGCAGGTACTTGCTATTTTCATTGGCATTATTCCATTTCTTAAGCAATTGATCTTGACAGATGATGCACCATTATTCTTTATTACTGATGCCTGCATCATCCTTGGGTATGTTGTATTTTTCCTTCCCTGAAGTGCACATTTCAATTGTTTGTTTACACCTTACAAGTAATTAATGCTACAACTAAGTTTCTACAAGAAAGGAGTGTAGAGATTTTATATTGTTAGAATTCAAAGCTTTATCATTGATTTTTCTAATGACATTGCAAAGTTGGATCTGTGGTGAAATAGCTCAAATAAAACTATGTTAGGTGTGAAAATATAAGGAAACCATAGGTGTGACCCATTACAGTTTACAACAGCATAGAAAATGCAGAGAAGAGGGACCATACTAATTATACTTCAATTCACTCTACTCTTTATATACATCCATAAAAATGGAACGGCAATTCAAATGTACTACCTTATCTTGTAGAATATGTACATTGTGAATCATCAGCACCATCTTTTGTTCATGAATCAGTTGCGAAGTACATCATTTGGCAAAAGCTTTTCGTTAGTTAAGTTGGTTAAAAAGTGGTCATTTGCAAATAGCTCTCCTCCATATAATTATCTAATAAAAAACATTAAATGTGCCCTTTCGATTTATATTCCAAAAGTAAAAAAAAGATGAAATGATTTTGTACTAGACATTCCCCTATTTCGTGTTCAATGTGGTGTTGAAAGATACATTCTCATACCATGGAGGCAATAGCAACAAGTTTAAGCATGGAGACAACCAAGAGACATCTCATTGTATTTATATGTACAACTCTGATGTTTTGAATTTGATTAATTTCCTTTAGTTGCTGGAACCATCATTGGTAAGCAAGGTTTGTTACGAATGGAAAGCTCAAACGTCATGGCCATGAAGTCCATTCTGAGTTACTGTATTTCTGAGTAGGGGTCCATTCTGCGACGTGTTCTTGGAAAGGAAGGATAGCACTAATCGAGAGTGGCAAGCATAATTGGGCAGCAAATGATTTTTTTTTAATCCTTGATCGTGGAGTACAGAGAAGCTAGACGAGAGGAACAATAGAGCTTTGCAAGATGGTAGCGACGGGAGCCCTACATTGCTCTCCAAGCATCCAAGAGCAACGTTGGAGAGGTTGCTCCTGATTGCTATTGCTTGTCACAAGGCCTTACTCCCAAAGGCATTTTGACTATAAAATAATGGTCTATAAAGCTTGAATTTTGCAAAGAATGGCTAGGAATTGAAGATACGTCACAGTTTCTGGTGAGGCAGTTTTATTGGTTGCTAGAGTGGAGGTCCTACCAGTTACAGTTTTGACGGTTACAATGTCGAAGCAGCCCTCTGCCTCAACTTGAAAATAAATCCATTTGGTTGATTGGCCAACCGTATTGTTGAGAATAATTAGAGATTTTTTTTTGGAGGTTGCGAGATTAAATTTTTGAAATTCCTCCTGTTCAGATTTAATTCCTTCTGTTCAGATTTAATTCCTCCTGTTCAGATTTCTTTTATGAAATAAAGTTTTTAAACCAGTTTGGCCATTTACTGATCCTGTGAAACAAATGGTCCCTTTAGACGAAAAGACGTGGATTTAAAAAAAAAATGAAATTGTGACTCAATGCTGATATCGGCATTGGTGACTACATGTCTAGCTGGAGTCACGGTGCCATAGAGAGAAGTGTTAGCATCATAAAGTTGACGAGGAACAGTCTGTGAAAGAAATACACAGGCATCTAGATAGTTGATTTGGCTTCAAGGCAATTCTGAGGACTTTGAACCTGGAGGTCTCAGGTTCAACTCTTTGCTTCCGTTTTTCATATTTACCTCAAAATTGCATTATTTTTTTAAAGGGATTAAAAGTGGCATTTTTCCCCCTTTCTATGCATGAAATGCTAAGTAGGAGAGTTCTCAAGTTGAAGCAAAGTATGAACTTTTTAAAGCAAAGGTCAAAGGGTCAAAACATGCAAAGACCATATTTGCATTTTACTAAGAACTTTATTTTTGTTTTAATTTTGCAATTTCCTATAGTATTTGTTTGCAAATAAATGCAAAATTAAGTATGGTGAATATTTTTGCAAAATTAAGGGGTAGTAAAATTATTTTTTTTGTAAAAGATGCATTTTTGGCTGTGACCGACACCTTAATTTTTTTTTTTAAGCTATTTGCTTCAATATTTTTATACTTTGTAAACATGTGCTTAAGCACACTTGAAGTGTTCGGTTTCGACGACACTTGGATTGAATTTAGAGGTAAAGTTATGTTAAGCTATTGTGTTTATAGCTTAACAAAGCTGCCATAACATTTGGGCATCCAACCTTTAAATCGTTTGGGAGACAAGGTCATCATTTCTTTGTGATTTTTTCATTCTATCATTTTCTACCATATTCGTCACTATCACTAGACATAAATCTTTAAATTGAGAAATTTCGAGTATAAAGGGAAGTTATGCTTGCATACAAGGATTTCTCTTTAAGTAGGTGTCATTGATAGGGCGAATCTCTTTCCATACTACCTTGGTACCTTGTATCGTTCTCTTTCACGTACCTTAAAGTCTCTCTCACGTATGGCTGTGTATATTGAGAGGACTAACTTCTTCCACTTACCAACAAATATATAGCAAGGGTGGGTATATAGAAATGTTCGGTATATTGGATTGGAGGAATATTGAAAGGGGGACCATTTGGGAGTCATAAGGAACCCTCACCATGGAAACATCAAAAAATTTTCTTACAGAATCATAGCTACTCAAAGGCCCAAATTTTGGACCTTGGAAGACCAAGATGAGGACAATCCTAGTGGTTTAGAAACTCTTGCACATTGTCATTGGCAAAGTCACTCGACCTATAAAGAGGATGAAGAGTCTCAATAGCAGTTTGATGATGCAAATGCCAAAGCACTAATGATCATCACCCTTGCCACAACAAATGTCATTCAACCACACATTTGTGAAGCACAAACATCCAAGGAGGCATGGGACACACTTTCTACCATCTACAAAGGGAAGAATGAATCCACAATTCTTCACCTTTAGTCTCAACTCCACACATTGAGAGTTCAATATGGAGAAAGCATTGAGGAATTTCTTCGCAGAGTTGTAGAATTGAAAGCAAAATTGAATGCCATGGGAGAAATAGTAGAAGATAGGCTCTTAGTATCCATCATACTTAGAGCCATACTAGATTCATTTCGATTTTCAAGTGTCAAATGGGAAGGTGTTCGTTGATGAGTTGGTCAATATGCTTCAACAAGAAGAAGTAACCAATCAATTGAGGGATCAATTGACAAACAATGCACTCATTTCCATAAAGAAGTCACAAAAGGGTCCTTCCTCATCGTCATCATCATAGAAACAAGCTAAGAAACAAAAGAGGTATCATATTTGTGAAAGAGAAGGACACAATATAAAATATTGTCAATATAACTCTTTGACTTAGAAAAATACAATCCAAACCATGTCCCAATCAGACACAACAACAAGGGCATGTTGCGCATGATGAATCAGATTTTGACTTCGAACATGACCTTGAACTGATACATAAGGTACTAATGTCCAAGGCGACAACAAAACCAAAGGATGACATTTGGTACATTGATTCAAGTGCTAGCAAGCACATGAATGGGAACAAAGCATGGTTTGACTCATTACAAACCAACGATGAAAAACCAATCACCATTGTTGATGATAAGACCTATCATATAAAAGGAGTGGGAAAAGTTCCTCTCAATCTTACCAACGACAAATGCACAATTTAAAAGTTACTTTGTGTTCTAGGATATTAGCAAACAACTTATTATATGTATCGCAAATTCTGGATCAAGATATGACAATCAAATTCCAAGTTGTTGATGGAAAAAAAGGTGTTTCATCATAAAACATGGCAAAGTTTGTATGGCTTGTTTGCACTTGTTCTCATATCATCTCTCAATGTTGCACTATTCGCAGCCACGACGGATGCTACCTCCCTTTGGCATAGGAGATATGGACATCTTAGTTTTGGATACTTACTCCAATTGAGTAAGCATCGCATGGTGATAGGTCTTCCCAACCTTTCACCCACATTGCCAGTATGCTTAGGCTTCTTCAACAGGGAAGCAACATTGAGTACCTTTTGAGCTCAGCACTCATAGAGTTGAAGACCCGTTGGATGTCATACACATTGATCTGTGTAGACCCATGTTGACCAGTTACGGTCGACACAAGTACTCTCAGCTGTTTGTAGATGACTACTCATGGAAGATGTGGGTATAGGTCTTCCCAACCTTTCACCCACATTGCCAGTATGCTTAGGCTTCTTCAACAGGGAAGCAACACTGAGTACCTTTTGAGCTCAGCACTCATAGAGCTGAAGATCCATTGGATGTCATACACATTGATCTGTGTAGACCCATGTTGACCAGTTACGGTCGACACAAGTACTCTCAGCTGTTTGTAGATGACTACTCATGGAAGATGTGGGTATATTTCCTGCCACTAAAGTTAGACATCGTTACGGTGGACACATGTACTTTCAATTGTTTGTAGATGGCTACTCATGGAAGATGTGGGTATATTTCCTACCACTGAAGTTGGAGACCCTCAAGAATTTCCAACTCTTCAAGAAGCTTGTCGAAATAGAAACTAGGCGTTCTGTTCGAGTCCTTTGCTTAGATTGAGGGGGGGAATATTCATCCAACAATTTTTCAAGGTTTCTCACACAAAATGGAATCAAACGACAACTTGCTATCACCTACACTCCACAATAGAATGGGGTTGTTGAGAGAAGAAACCGTTCCATCGTGGAAATGGTTCGCTACATGCTCACAGGAGCCAATCTAGAGTAGCAATTTTGGGCTGAAGCTATCTCCACTGCAGTATCTTCAAAATAGAGTGTCCACAAAGACACTTCAAGGGGTTACACCTGAAGAGGCTTTGTTTGAGAGGAAGCCTTCATTTGTGCAGCTTAGATTTTTCGGAAGTAAGGCATACATGCAAGTGCCAAAGCAAAAGAGGACCAAGTTGGATGCGAAGACCCTATCTTGCATATTTCTTGGCTATGATGAAGCATCAAAAGCTTATCAACTGATAGATCCAATCACCAAGAAAGTGCATATAAGTAGAGATGTGGTGTTTGATGAAGAATTTGAAAATAAGACAAACACTAAAGATTCTGAAGATGCCAAATCTGCAGTTGTGAGCATTGAGTTTAATAAAGAAGTTCCAAGAGTTGAGTCAGATGAGGAAGATCATTAAGAAGTTTCATAAGTTGTGTTGATGAACCCATAGCAGTTACTCCATCACAACATAGAAAGACTCCAAAATGGCTCACCAATACCATCAGAGATGCCAAACTTGATCCACCACCTGACATGACTTCCTCACGACCACATACTCATAGTAGTACATGATAGGAAGTAAATTTGGGCTTAATGACTTAGTGATGGAAGGTTCAAAATCAACATCAGTGATCGACAACGGGTGGGCTAAGTACAATCTCGTGTCATTGGGCACCACCCACACCTGACCTTTGGGTCACTTTGTGGGTTCTCAAGGTGAAGTACCTGCTTATAATGGTGATTTGGCATTTCCACAACCTAGTCCTTACCCATATCAGCTAGGTCCTATCCTCCATTACGGTGTGTCTTAAGGTATCTAGCATATCTGCCAGACTTCAATTTTGTTTAGGGATTTTATAATCCATATGCAACACCTCAATTTTCACAAGTAAATGCTAGACCAGCAACAACAATGTATCCTCATGCACAAGTTACACAAAGTGGGGTTGGCTACCCTACCTCTCCTATATATGCTATGCAGGGACCACACAGTGTTCAGTATAGCAGGCCTGGATTGATGACAACAACAACTCCATCACCACAGTATGCAGATGGAGCATTAGTCCTAAATGCTTCTCAAACTTCAGGAGTAGCACCCAAGAGCCAGAGCCAATCTGGTGGACACATGGCTGCTAGGCATTCCTGGAAACCAAATAATGTAATAAGGGGGGGGATGTTAGATAATCATTACATTATTTAGTCGCTTGAAGAGATAGGAATGAAACCTAAGCGTCATGCTGAGCTCTGCTCGAATGGGAAGCACCAAGAGTCTCTTGAGACAACCAAGAGACATCTCATTGTATATATATGTACAGCTCTGATATTTTCAATCTGATTAATTTCCTTTAGTTGCTCGATCCATCACTGTGACCTGCCCATTCTCCTACTTAAGTGGAAACACTGCTGCCTATTTTTTATCATAACCTATCATATAACCTCCTTGGCATGTAAGTTGTCTTTATGATCATTTTTCTCCCGTTCTCTAGTTCTCTTGCTCCTCACAAAGTGGCTGCTTTTCTTGTTTACAAAGTGAAGTTTACATCTCTGCCATATTTTATTCCAAGGTCACCTCTCTTTGTTTCTCCATTAGTAAAGGAATTTTTATGTCCATACACTTTTATAGCAACTCTTGTCTCTTTTTTTTGTTGTTCCTGCTTCAGAACTTTCTTGGGCTTTTAATTCTTCGTTGTGAACTGTTTTCCAGCTTGTGCATCTGTCTACCTCATGCTTGACCTCTCAACTGTTGTTTTCGAGTTTGTCACTGTAGTTATTATTAGTGCAATATACTATGATGATAACATTGTATTGGTCTTCTCAGTTTTAGATTTCATTTGGGTCCTCGGTCTTGTTTTTCCTGATCAAATTCATCTATACTATTTTGGAAGCAATTAAAATTGTGGTTCCACTCATCAAAGGACTTATGTAATTGTGTGTTTGCAATGTTTTTTGTTTTTGCATTATGCTTCCAAATCTGGGCACAGACCTTTGTAACCTGTCTTGCTGGATCAGTAAAAATATGTTTGTTTGCTGTATGTCACGTAATGGATCAGGAAAGGATAATCCTTTTGGTTTCCTCACTAGGGATGTAAGGTGGTGTTGAGTGTCAATGAGGAAGTGGATGTGGAAATTTGCATGGAGTTGGACTGCTGTTGAGGGGGAGAACTCTCCCAAGAGGAGAGGTGGTAAAGTGAAGGTTGTAATAACTAGGAAGTATGCCATTTATGCAAGGATGGCTGATACAAGGAACCTTGAGATGAAAAAATGGAAAGCAACTACTTAACCTGCACCTTCTCCAAGGAGGGGCTTCCTTGGTTAATTTGCTCCATAGGCCTATGCTTAGGGGAATAGAACTCTGATTTCACTCCTGTTAAAAACCCCAACCTCATATTCAAGGTGTCTGTGCTGTGTCTCTCTCTAATTGATTATTATTCTATAGGACAGGATAATCACAGGCTGATCCAAATACTTAGCTGTGGGCCTGATGGGTTTAAATGCATGGAAAAACCCACCGCCCTATTCAAGGTATATTTAAGTTTAGCTCTACATCTCTTTCAAATGATTGACTCTATCACTTTATTGGTTATGGTAATTACAGGCTGATACAAATATTAAATAAGCAGAAGATTACTTACTGGCTGGGAGGTAAGAATGGGAGAAGTGCTTGGGAAAAGCATATGCAACACCTGCAGCATTCCGGTTTTTATGTTGCTCAATATTCCTAACAGACTGCTTGACGTCAATGACAGTCAAAAGCAAGGGCCCTTGAGGGACATTGAGGATTAGTCACTGGTAGGTTGACAACAAGGGGAGGTTTGTAACCTTAGGAAAATAATAATACATGCAGCTTTCCTCA
Organism: Wollemia nobilis; assembly: GCA_028583015.1. Lineage (NCBI taxonomy): Eukaryota > Viridiplantae > Streptophyta > Pinopsida > Araucariales > Araucariaceae > Wollemia > Wollemia nobilis. Next base: position 1,487,880 of record JAQPPZ010000101.1, read on the forward strand.
TTCCTATCTTCATGTTGCTCAATATCAATGACAAGACTGTTGAGCATATATGACAGGAAAAAGGAAAGACACTAAAGGAATGTTGAAGGGTACCTGGTAATAGTATGTCCTTGATCTTGATAAATGTTGTGCTGGCAATGTTTTCTTGGAGTGTAACTATCTATATTATCTCTATGCTTGAACTTTGATGGCCCCACACATTTTTGCTTCAACCTTTTTATTGTCATTATTGGAATGAATCTCGGTTCTTTTGTGAAGAAACAATAACATTCTCTGGGGATTATATTACCATTTCCTCCATATACCTTCTCCAGGCTTTGCATGTTATTATAATGCTTATATATAAGCATCAAAATTCTAAACATGGCCATTTTAACAGTATCAGAATTCCAGCCATGTGCTGCAATGTGACTATTTAAATGTAATTGGTGGGGGATTTACCAAAAGAACTTTATGACAGTTCTGTGCAACCACTATTATGTTTTTGTCCACCGAGTTTTTGAGAATGTGCTGCCATGTTGAATGGTTTTGTAACCCACAAGGTAATTATGTGTATAGGTGTTATTGTCCTTCCATCTATCTTGTGATTGACAACTTTATTTCTTTACAGGAATGCTTGCATAGTTGTCCAACCTCCATTTGTCTTCCATTTTACTAGAAGCCTTCCCCTCTTGATGCAAGCCACACAACCTGTAGTGCAGGCCATTCTCTTGAGTGATGTAACTTTTCTTAACTAAATACATTCCATATGGAACCCATGGATAGCCTTCTGAATGTCAGCTTCAATTTTATTAACTCGAACATCCTATCTTTGTTGCATGGTGCTTTTGAATTTATAATTCTTATAGCTTCAATTCATTCACAAATTCGGTATTCAAAGTGCTGCTGAGGTTCTCTGGCCTAACTGATGCATGTTCATACATAAGAACCTAGACACCACCTGTTCCCCTGGCTTGATTACACATGTGGCACTATATTTTGGTAACAATGCCTGTTGGAATTCTTCCTTAAGTCCTAAGTCCTAGTTTCTAGTACTTAATATTTAGTATTTTGGTTAGAATATTGAGCTAGAATAATTGGTCAATATTGACCAAAGTACGTGTTTAGTTTGTTGTAACCACTTAGGATTAGGTGTGCTATTTTTTAGGATCTAAGACTATTATTATGGTTTGTTTGTCATTATGTGGCAACACCATTGTAGCATTTTCAGTTTTTCTCCAAAGCTCTATAAGAGCATGTAATCATGATTTAATAAGTAGATCAATAAAGTTATTGTTCTCAATGCCCCTCTCTTCAGAGTCAACCCTCTTTAAGTATTTTTCATGCAAAGAATGCTTCCTCTCCTGTTTTGCCACCTGTTGGATTTTCAAGTTTTGTTTGCCTAACATGCATTATCCATCTTTCATACTTTTGTGCATACATTGTAGATTGTCACTTTATCAATCATCTTATGGTTAACATCTATGGACATATTGACATTGCATTGTACTGTGCATCTGTAACATCCATCTTGCTTGATGGGCCATTTCTGTGGAGTCTCATTTCTCCTTGAACTGACCCTCTTGTAAAATAACCTATTGGTTCCTTGGGATTTTTTTTCTGTTTCTTGACCCTAATACAACGTATTGGTTCCTCAAGACTTTTTCCCTGTTTCTTGACCATAGTTTTCCGCCCTTTTTGATATATTATGCATTTATGGAGTTTTTATGTCTGCTTCTGATTCTTGGTGCAATATAAATTTTCTCATTACATGAAGAAATGTTTTGAAACTTGTTCATAGTTCATTTTCCACCTTTACTTAAACAACATTATAGAAAAAACATAAACATTGGATTAAGAAAAATTCTTGCTTCCATGTATGCAAAGCATATTGTTGAGACTAAAGCTGGCAAGCCTCTCTCTCTCTCTCTCTCTTCCCCCCCACCCCGCTTTTTGACTCAGAGTCAGGCTCTTGGTAGTAGAATGAAAAACTTGGGAAATAAGAAGAACAAAACTATAGGAAATTATAGTAAATTTTATAGAAAGAGACTTGGCTAGGGTCAAAATAACTCAATTTCAAGCAACATACTTGCTAGTATGCGTAGTGTCGTGGTTAGATACATTTTAAGGATTTTGCTTGCATGAATGAATTGGAATAAGAAATAAATTCGCACAAAAACACTATTTTGTAGACTGAACATGAATACCAATTATTTTATTAAGCACATTGAAGAGTTTACATAGTATCGCATGTTGGTTCGAGGGGGCAACCACCTTTATGAACAATACTCAATACAATGGAATTTTTCAAGATGCCTTCACCTCTCTTATAATGCAATATATAAAGATAAGTTTGTCCAAAATGGCTTACAATGCAAAAATAGATTAAGCACAACATAGTTATTCGAGCTATCTAACCCTAACCCTAATGATTGAGAGTCACCCTTACATTCAAAAGGGGATGCCCACTCATCACTAACTAAATTATTACAGTAAAATAACAAGGGTTAGGACGTGAGGTCCTAACATTGCCTCCCCCTTAAAAAACAAGTTGTACCCTCAAAGCTGAAGATGAGGAAACATTATTGGAGTTGGTGTAGTGGTTCCCATATGGCATCTTCAGGATGTGATCCACGCCATTGCACCAAGAGATTTGTAGTGCTTTGGTTGCATAGTTGTTGTGAGCGTTGACTCAAAAATAGCATCTAGTTCGAGAATGGTGGAGTGTTCATCATCCAATTTAGGTAGTGCTAGCTGAACTCAAATGTGCCATCCCAAAAGCCTTCTTCAAGCAATGTACATGGAAGACAAGATGTATCTTGGAAGATGGCGACAAATCTAACCTATATACAACCGTGCCAATTCGTTGTAATACCTGGTTTGGCCCATAGAATTTTGGTGCGAGCTTGTGACTGCCTTTGATTATTTAGGATGTCTGCTTGTAGGGTTGTAATCTCAAAAATACCCATCTTCGTTAGAAAACTCTTGCTCGAATTTGTGTTGATCTGCTTGTTGGTTCATCCTATTTTGGGACATTGCCAAATTGTCCTTGAGAGATTGAAGTAGGTCTTTGTGATTGCTAAGAGTAGGATCAACAACCTATACACGTGAGCTACTTGGAAGATACCGCGTGAGTTTGTGGCGGTTTGCCATATACAACTTCATAGGGGGTCATCTTGACTTGTTGTGTAGCACCATGCTGCGAAGGGTATCCATTTGGTGCACTACATCGCATGCTTTAAAGCAAAGTAGCGCAAGCCTCCAAGCACTTGTTGACAATATCAGTTTGGTTGTTTGTTTGGGGGTGGTATGTTGAGCTTATCTTTAGTTGGGTTTTTTGCAACATGAAGATTTTTGGCGGAGGGTCACAGTCACAAACTATAGAGGATGGCCTTCCATGAAGTAGAAAATTGTGTTTAATGAATATTGGAGCAATGATGGAGGCTGTGTAGGGATGTGCAAGAGGACAAATATGGGCATACTTCGAGAGTCAATCCATAACAACCAAAATAACTGACTTGGGTAATCCCCCAATGAAATGCATGGAAGTGTGTGTGTATATTGCTGTTGGATAAGGTAATGTTGTCACATTTTGCACGGGGTGCAATGTCTTCAATATTGTTTTGTAACAGTGCTGCTCTTCTTTTCCTCCTTCCGTTTTTCTTCCTTCTCTCCCTTTCCTTTTCTTTCCCATTCTCTTTCTCTCCCCCCTTTTTTCCTTGGAGTCCCCCAGTTGATTTTCCAGCTTTCCAGCAGGTCTATCTGAAATTGGCTAAGTCTGGGTGCGAAGTTCGCACTTCGCCCAGTTTTGGTGCGAAGTGCGCACTTCGCCCAGTTTTGGTGCGAAGTGCGTACTTCGCCCCACTTTCTGGGCGCACCTTGCACTGGCAGACTGGCAGGTCAATGCAGAAGAAAGATAAAATGCCGGAGCAGGTCCATATGGCGGCAGACACCAGTGTTCGCCTGTGCGCAGTTCGACTTCTCAACAGAGTCGGAATGCGCCCTTGACAGGTGTGCGGTAGGGGAACAAACCCGGAATTTGACCAAGGCTTGAAGGCTTTCCCCAACTGCACTGATTTTTGCACGCATCCCAAGGAGCCCCGATCCCAAGCGAAGATGGATAGACTGCCCTCTAAGGCAGGCATGTGTCACACAGCATAGCCCATCATCAGACAAGTGTCCAGCTTCGGGATTTGAACCAAGACTGCCGACCAAAAAGGGATAAGCATGGGCTGCCTGCACCGCTTGCGTTAATAGCCTCATTCAAAGCTGATATGAGGTTTCACCTGCTCCAGCTACCGACATGCATGCCGACTTGAAGATTTACCCAAAGACCGCCACGTAGCCGTCCAGCCTTCCAGAAGACCATGTCGCGGGTACAGCCCGATCCGACAAAAGGTCAGCATTTGCAGCTCTTTCGCCGCTTCTGTCAGCTTATGTTTGACTGGGACTCTGTGCCCATTAATGTAACGGGTGGGACTCGGGCTATAAAAGCCCATCTTAAATTCATTGTAAAGTGTGGAAGGGGAATGTTTGTTAGGGAACTACTGTGCTTACTGTAACCGTGCTTCTGCTTATGAATACAATCTGTATGCCTGGTTCTGTTCTACTGTCTTTATTCTTTTATGTTGTCTTTCATTATATGCCTTAGGCCCACCTGTGTCGCGGCTCGTTGATTCATTTCGGCATTTGGCGATCAGGTTCCTCTAGCATTGCTTGTTTAAAGCACCCTCTGTACTTCATTTAAAGCATTCATGTAATAAATCTGGTAGCAGTTCCATCAGTTATGTGTGACGTTGCTGGCCCGTATCTGGTGATTGATGCGATCCCCTGCTGTTAGTTCCTTGTAGGGAATGTTTGCTAGGGAGCCATTGAAGTCGTGCGGTTAAACTCTCTCGCCTAACACATATACCGGCTCCGACATCTCTAGGTTTACTTTCTACCCCCGTCGGTGTACGTATCCGGTGATTGATACGATCCCTCGTCGTTAGTTCCTTGTAGGGAATGTTTGCTAGGGAGCTATTGAAGCCGTGCATACGCCGCCGGTGTATCGGAAGTACGCCTAGGTTTTGCGGTTCCTTGTCATGCTCGTGTTTGTATGCAGTAAGTAGCGGTGATTGGTGTGTTCCCGTACTGTTAGTTCCCCCCCACCAACCTTTGGACATATTTGTAATCTCTTTCTGTACATTTGTCTCTTTCCGTTCATTTATTTCTTTCCTGTTCCCTTTGGCTTAAATCAACCCCCCCCCAAAAGGAGCCGGCCTTCTCCGGAGATTGGCTCGGAAGGCATCTCTTCCTTCCGACCTTTCATGCTGGTGGGCGAATCTGGGCGCATTAACCAAAAATCCTTTCCTCATGGCAGATTCGTAACCAACAGGTAACAGTTGGAAGTATACCTAGAATTGCAAGTGTCTACCCTTTGTGATGATGACAAATATCACATTCTTGAACAACTCTTTTAATATTGTGTTTCATCTTCTCCTAAGAGTTCTGTTTTGTGTGTTTCTAAGATTTTAGAAACCCAAAATATCAAGCTGAGGGTAACGCATGTAATTCTTGTAACAACTTGTTTCGTATAGCAGAATTGGCACCAAGGACAATGTGACCCTTATAGCTCAAGAATATGCTGAGTTTGCATCAGATCATGTGAATAGCTTTTGAATTAATTGTAGTATATTGGGATCCTTTTGTCACTCTTGTTGGATGTCAGTACGGATAGCGCACACAAACCAGCGTGGTTATCAAACTTGCATGATAGGGCATTGACTACAACATTGTCTTTCCTCTTTTGTAGAGGATCTCATAATCATACTCCAATAGTTTAGTCACTCACTTTTGTTTTTTAGGAGAAGGTACTCATTCATTGACTACAACATTGTCTTTCCTCTTTTGTAGAGGATCTCATAATCATACTCCAATAGTTTAGTCACTCACTTTTGTTTTTTAGGAGAAGGTACTCATTGCTCCAAGAAGTATTTGAGGCAATGATGGTCCATTTTGATGTAAAAATGTCAACCCACAAGATATGGTCGCTGTGTTACTGCATGTAAAATAGCCATCATTTTCTTCTCATATGTTGACTTCCCTAAATACTTGCCTACAAAGGCTTTATTGGTGAAAGCTAAGGGGTGTCCTTGATGCATGAGGACTGCACCAATTCCATTTTCTTCTCATATGTTGACTTCCCTAAATACTTGCCTACAAAGGCTTTATTGGTGAAAGCTAAGGGGTGTTCTTGATGCATGAGGACTGCACCAATTCCATTCCTCGATGCATCACATTCAAAAAGGGTTGAAAAAAATTAGCCATAGCAAGTACAAGATTGGTGCTCATAGCTTGCTTGAGGCATTCAAAAGACATTCAAAATTGGGGCGGCTTATTTGTACGACTTGCTATCAGCTTATCTTCAACCAACCTTGTTAGCGCAATGGTGTCCATCATGTTCTTGGGGTTAAACATTTTAACCTTTGTTTGGATCTCTTCCTTCAGCCCACTAACGAAGCAACTTGTAAAAAATGCCTTGGTTAGCTCTTCTATCTTGTTTACCTATTTTTCAAATTCTTTTTGGTAGTGTCGAATTGTGTGAATTTGTTTGAGCTTGGTCAAAGCTCCTACAAAATCGTCATATGCACTAGGAGCAAATTGGAAGAGTAATATTTCACAAAATTCATTCCACGAACGTGGTGCTATATACCAAAATGATTAGTGCTAAAAGGTGATTGTAATGCACCTAGCTAAAATTTGAGCTTTTTAAGCAGTCAAAAATAGTTGATGAAGCTATATACCAAAACGATTGTTGCGAACAAGACGATCGCATCGAGATAGGTCTCAAATGATGATTTTCTTTGCTTGGTAGTCAAGCGCGTCTTTGACCCTTGATTACTGCACCGTTTAGGGTGATTCGTTTAGTCAAAATTGTAAAATTCTTCACGGTTTGTGAGATATTAGTGCCCTGACGCCTAGAATCCATGCCTGTAAAAACCCTTGTAATCTGTGTAATCCTTTTGTTGTTTTAATCTCAATTTGTAATCCTTCTGTTGCTCAGTTCTTGCTTAGTTTTGAAAACTTTTGATTGTTCTTTGAAAATACTCTCCTTAGGTCATGATTATGGCTTCTTCCAAATCTCTCTCACATTATCCCAAAAGTTCTTGCAAGATTTATATTTTTATTCGGGTGTGCTAGGCTAGGGTTGGTTTGTTTTATGGGCTCGTAGATATACTTTTGTTTGTGGATAATGTCCATAGATTGATATAACTACGAAGGATTCCACCGTTCTTGTAGTCGCACTACACGTCTCATATCTTCCTATGGGTAAAAGTTTCTCCTATTTTTGGAGGGACTCCTTATATATGAGAGGGTGCATGGGAGCTCACAGTTGTGTACGGGTGTTGTCTAAGGCCTAGGTATTGGAGTTTGATCACCCCTTTATTAGATATTTTATGGGCAGTCTAGCTTAGCCAATAACAACAACTTCTCTATGAAATTTTAAAGCTCCCGACACTAGGTTTCTAACCTAATAAATGTAGGGGAGTCAAAAATTTATGAGTGCTTCGGATGGCTGCAAAACAAATTGTGAAAATAAAAGGTTTCAAATTGATAGAAAATTAGGGAAAAAGAACAAATTACCGAGATGGATGAGCCATAGCCATGGAATTTGTTTTTTTCTTTTTTCCAAGCCTAAACTCTCTTCTTCTGTAAACGAACAATTTATTAATAGTATGATATCCATAGCAGATAGTTGAAGGATAACTAGTCGTGGACTGAAGAGTTAAAGGATATCTCGTCGGAACGAGTAATGAGGGGCAGTATGGGACGTCACCTCTAAGGTCATTGCTCGAGAGTACAGTGATAGGTCTTTGTACCATTTGACTAGAAGTGGGCTAGCATGATTCTGTAACTAGTCCAACCACAATGTTTGGTATGGGACAAACTATTGTGAGTCACAATGTGCAATTGAAACCAAGTCCAGTGTCAGGGTAATGACATGGCTCTAATGGCTCTAGCTGACTCCAGGAAAGAGGATAATTAGCTAGACAGATAGCAGATAGCAGATAGCTGAAGGATAACTAGTCGTGGACCGAAGAGTTAAAGGATATCTTGTCGGAACAAGTAACGAGGGACGGTATGGGACGTCACCTCTAAGGTCATTGCTCGGGAGTACAGTGATAGGTCTTTGTACCATTTGACTAGAAGTGGACTAGCATGATTCTGTAACTAGTCCAACCACGATGTTTGGTATGGGACAAACTATCGTGAGTCACAATGTGCAATTGAAACCAAGTCCAGTGTCAGGGTAATGACATGGCTCTAGCTGACTCCAGGAAAGAGGATAATTAGCTAGACACTAGGCATATGTACACTAACCCCTTGCATACTAAGTTCTGAATAAGTTGACTGGTTAAGTCGAGGTTCAATATGCTAAGGGATGGGGAGAAGTATGCGTCCACCTTCTAGGTGTTACGGGCCTTAGAGGATAACCCCAACTGTGGATTGACCCTCATGCCAGAACAAGAAGAAGTCAAATGAGAAAAGTCAGTTCCACAAAATGGCACTACTTACGAGATTTGGCCAATCTCGTCCACTTGGGAGACCGCAACGGTTCTGAAACCCAAAAGTAGTATGATATGCCTTGTACTTAAAATTAATTATGAATTGTGTGAACATTGAACCAAAAACCTAAAACCTTAACTATAGTGTGAACAATGTTGTGTAAAAAAAAAATTGTGTGCATTATGAACCAGAATAATTGGTACAACCAGGTGAGTAGACTTGGGTTGTTACATGTACTAGACGTAAGGATTCTACTTGCATGAATTAACTGGAACTAAAAAAAAATTGTTTACAAAGTATTATGCTGCTTCGAGGGGGCAGCCTCCTTAATGAGTTTGCAAAGTATTGTTGACCGCTTTGAGGAGGCATCTTAGTTTATGAGCAACACTAACACAATATAATTCTTCATGATGCCTTCACCTCTCTTTCGATGCAATATATAGAGATAACTATGTTCAAAAATAGCTTACAATGCAAAAATAGATAAGGTCAAAATAGTTATTTAAGCTATCTAACCTCAACTTTAATGATCCAGGGTCACCCTAACATTGAAAGGGTGTCCACACATTACTAACTAAACTATTACAATAAAATAAAAAGTGCTAGGATGTGAGGTTTTAACACCTTGACACAAGTTTAGGATGTATGAAAATAAAATTGGAGTGCTTATCATAAAACATAAGGCCCGGCCTTTCTATAAGATTTTAAGTGCTCCTGATTGTCCTTCATATTGTTGAATAACATGTTTCAAATAAATGCTAGATTTTGGGACTTCTCATTTTAAGGACATGTTCTAGTGGATCCAAGTACAGTGAAAGGAAATAGATTATTAAATGGAGAAAATTATTAATCCATGTATATATTGTGTATGCAGGGGTGCTATGATTCCGTGCATTATGCTGGCTCTTGGTGGCAACCTTACTGGAGGTAAGCTCATCATACATTTAGTTGGAAAATCACTTGTTGCCTCATGTAATTCCAGGTTTAAGACACTAGTTGGAAAATTTTCCTTGCTTGTAACAGGTCCATCGAATTCTAAGCTTGGGCTACGGACAACTGCAGCCATTATATTTGCTAGACTGTTCCTAGTACCTCCTGCTGGTCTTGGAATTGTTATTTTGGCAGATAAATTAGGTTTCTTACCTCCAAATGACAAAATGTTTCGATTTGTTCTGTTACTTCAGCACACAATGCCCACGTCCATTCTTTCAGGTAGATTCTATTGAGCTTGTGCATATTTGACATTAATATGAGTGCTTGTGTTTTTAACCTGAATTTACTTGAGAGGATAATTTTGATGTACCACATTTAGCTAAACGATATGTTTAGCTCTAACAGTTTTTATTTTTCTTGAGCTGTGGGTGTATTGCTGCTCCTTTGTTTCATGAATTTTATTTATAGGATAGCAACCATGTTTGGTTAATGCGTTTCTTTTATTGGACTTTGAATTTGTGTCCATGTTTTGATGCTTATGATTCACTTGTCTTGCATAAGCAACACACTAACTGATTGCTTTTATTTCTTCCCATTTTTTTTTGAAAACAGGGGCAGTTTGTACTGTGAGAGGTTTTGCGGAGAAGGAAGCTTCCACCATTTTATTTTGGGTTCACATCGTTGCAATGTTTTCTATGACACTTTGGATCACATTGTATCTAAATATATTATTTTGACAGTAAGATCAGCGCAATGGTTTTGGTGGTTTCATTTCCAGTTGGCAAATTGCCAATGTCCTCTCATAATATTCTTTTTCCGAATTTGGTACGCTTTGAAGCAGGGCGGCAAAATATTTCTACCCTATAAGAGGCGGTTATTGCTTTCAGGAGCATCATCTGTAACACGTATCTGAAGATGGTTGAAGCCGCTTTTGTACCGATAATGATGAAATAAATTATGCAGAGTTCCTTATGTACTAAAGTTTCTGGCGTTGGATTAAGTGTGAACACAATATGTTTAATAATGTTTATATTTTAATAGTTTGGAGGATGCAGCCCTGGTTTGAACCTTGCATTTGTAAGTTTATAAATTTGTAACCAACTCTAGAGAAAAAATTATATTAAATTATATTTTAATATTTTATAAACAGCTTCAGTGAATACTCTAAAGAGGTTTTCCTGCACAATACAATGAAACTTAAACTGAAGTAATTGGTAGTACAGGTATTTTATTGAGGAACTTCGCCAATTATTTTATTCCATATTAATTCTGTCAGGATTCTTCACTATCACAGCCAAAACGTATAAAGATTCATTTCATTATCACGGGCAATACATATTCATCAACATTTGTTTGATTTGCTTCACTCTAAAAAAATAGTCCATAGAAGTCGTCATGAGGAGATTATAACAGCACACATGAATGAATGAATAAATAAATAAATATATATAAATAATACGTAACTTCAACGAATTGGTTGTCACTTTTCCTTCCCTCGTATGCAAAGATAGTCTGCAAGGATCTAAAGGGTTTAACTTATAATCTGTCTTGAGAATTTTTTTGCATACCTGTGAAGGTGTAGCGCTAAGCTTTTGAGATCTCGTGTGTATTGAAGTAAAGCCATCTTGCATTGATGATGAGTAGAGTTTTGTTGGGGATGATATATTCGGAGTAAGTATTTGAAATTTTAGCACGTGTATAATTGTTAAGATTCAGGTTTATTCAAATGACGTTAAGTGAATTCATAGGTGTTACATCAATGAAACCCTTCCCTCTTGGTGGGGATTCCAACATTGGTTGTGTTTTGTGCCTGTGGGTACTTAAACTGTGCTGTTGGCGGTTTTTTTGGGTCAGATTTACCTTGGGCTTTGGGACCCCTTGGCGTACACGCTTCTTTTGGGGTAAATGTCTCTTCTTGAGACTAAATACTTATTTGTATTTATTGGTGAATGGGGATTCATTAAGGTTGAAGATGAAGGCCTGGATGGGGGTAATGTAGATGCCACTCCGCAAAATGGAACATTGTGTTTAACGTTGAAGAGGGGAAATGTTTGTTTGTTTGTTTGTTTTTTAGTATGGGTTATATAGGAGAGTTGGTTACAACCACACTATTTTTTAGTAAGTGATACGGGTTGTTTCCATCGAACCTATTTTGTCTTGTTGTTGTTGATCCGACATGAAGGGGGGACCATCGATTGATCGAGATTTGTGATGTTATTATCAGGATTTATTCCTTTGCAAACAAGCTGCCCTCGAAGTTTGAACCTGGGTGTTATCTTGGTAAGTGCATAACGAGACAAGCACTTACCAATCCACCTAGCCCTTGAGGGCTTTTCATAATATTTTTCAATGATTTTGCACATGTTTTTATGAGGGGTCATGGTCCCCTCATTTTGAGTGGGGTTTGAACCTTGGACTTTTTAAAGAGAAAAAACTTTAAGGTTAGAAAGAAAGAGTCACTCTTATGGTCGACAATGTCATCCCATTTGGGTATACCACTATCTAGAGGAAAGCCACGAGATTTTTTTAGGTCCCTCTTTGCATCACAAAGATTCGAATCGTAGACCTTCCATTCAATGGGGCCAAGCTCACCTTCTCCATTTGCGCTACAAAGGCAGACAATAGTAGGGGAGGGGAATGTTGAAGGGTGTGTCTGGGAGAAGGAAAAGATGGAAGGTGTCACAAAGGGTCTGGGAGGGAAAAAATGGAAGGCATCACAAAGGGCTTTCTCACGACATTTTTTTGCTCTCTTCTCACTTCGAGGAAAAATATTTGATATCTTAAAGTTTAGTTTTGTTAGATTAGTTAAAGAATACCTATGTTTCTCCTTAGATACTTCGTTTTAACCTTAATCTAGCCCTACCACACATACAAATGCAACAATCAAGGCCTAAAATTAAAAAATTTCTCTTGTTTTTTTTTTGGTAGGTAATAAAATTTATTAATATTGATGGGTTGAAGGGTCCCAATCCCTATTTACATAAGACTATTATCTAGCGACGAAGAAACAAAAACAAAACAACCCCCATAATAGACATAGGGAAGAGTTGTGCTAGTTCCATGGGAACACAAAAAACAAAACTAAAGATTCCAATAACATTTTTGGACAATAGAAAGAAACCAAGGATATACCCGACAAAACATGGAAGGTTCAGTAACAGAAACTAAACTCAAAAATCCCACTAACCCAGAACCTAGGACTATTAGGCTTTATCACCATCTTTAGTAGCATTATTCTGTTGATGAGCAAGAAGAGCGTTGAGCGACGTCGGAAGATCCTACAATTCCTTGAAGTTAAGAGAGAAGATGACCCCAACTTCCTTTATCATATTGGTTGTTGCCAGGAGATGGTCAACTGCCCCCAAGACATGGCTAATGATTATGGAGCGAAAGGCTTCAACAACACAACTAGTATATATTCAGCTGCATCCACGAACTCAATTTGAAGCCCTCTAACATGAACCATTCCATCATTCCACGAATTAACAAACTCGTTAGATGGAGAAGGTTTTGCACAGAGATGAAAACAATAGCCTTGTGATGAAAACCACAATTTTGAAAAAGCCCACAATTTGAAAGGAAACATGTGGGATTCTGAAACGAACTAGGAATGGTGTTGATAAAACACCAAAGACAAAAGAAACAGGGTGTTTACGAAACACCTTATAGCATTAAAAAGAACACCTTTGTTGGGACTGACAATAATGTTGAAAAAACACTTAAAGGAAAGACACCAATGTTGACAAAACACCTTATGGTGTTGAAAAAAACACCTTTTTTTGGAATTTTTGTGATTATTAAGAAACCTACTCATTTTATTTTTGATCAATGTTGATTAAATCCTCCGGAAAACAGTCTTCCCAAATAATGCAATCAGATTGGTTTGTTGCCAAATTAGCCAAAGTGTCAGCAGCTACGCTGGCTTCACGAAAGACATATTAAACTATACTTAAGGGAAGTTGCCTGAGAATGGCTTGACTTTCCTTAATAACATTTTGAATGTTCCAACCTGGTTTCGAGGAACCTTTTGCGTGATTAACCACAACAAGGGAATCGCCTTCAAAGATGATTGGGTTAGGAAAATCTTTACACAGAACATGACACCTCCATAGGGCACGAGCCTCAACATAATTATTTGATTGAATCCCCAAATTTTCAATGAAGACCTTGATGATCTTTCCATTGTGATCCCATATTATACCACCAGCCCCAACATCCCCAGGATTGCTTTTAGATGAACCATCGAAATTTGCTTTTAGCCAACCCAACGGTGGAGGTTTCCACTTAGTATTATCCTGTCATTGATGTGAACTGGTTGCTTAGAAATTTCAGTGGAAATATTGAGAACTTTAAACAAAAGCATTTCTAAACCTGGATCAGGGGGTTTGTCACACTGAATGAAGTTGGTCTTCTCGGCAACGAACCTCACTACTCTGTTGGCTACCATCACTGGATCCCTGGTCTGATTATTGAACACTATTATTTCTCTCTAACCAAATCTGCCATAAGGTATGATGGAGGGAATATTTCCATATAAACTTTAATCTGGGGTGGCGAAACACAGGAGGCCACCGGGTAAACATATCAACAATAGTATGGGGCCATGCCCATTGAACTCTGAAGATACTTAAAAGCATTGTAAAAACATCATAGGTAAATTGACAGTCAACCATAATATGTTACACTGATTACCAAGCTTGGTAGCACAAGTAACATTTGTTGGGTAACATGATTCCACGCTTAATCAAATTGTCAGTAGTTAAAATTTTGTTCTTAACAACCAACCAAGAGAAGTGAGCAAATTTGGGGATAATGTTTTTGAGCCAAACACATTTGAAGATCAAAGATGTCGCTTGCTCATCTTGAGAATCATAATTGTCGTATAACCCATGGGCCGTTTTGATTGAGAAGTTGCCATCCTCACTGCATTTCCAGAAAGGCCTATCTTTTTCTTGGGAAGCTGGGATAAAAATTGACTGAGAATGGACTGCATGGCTTTAACAACTTGGGAAATTAATTCATCATTCGAATTGAAACTTAGTTGTTTCCACATGGGATGCCCCTGGGTTTGGACGATGAAGTCAACAACTTTTGGTCCCATATTTGCATCTGTTAAGGATTTTAGGACAATAATGTCCTGATCATTTATAAGAGCCTCATCCTTGACCCAAGGATCATGCCAAAAATTGATTGTCTTCCCGTCACCAAGCTGTCATCTTACACCTCTGCTAAGCAATGGTCTTGTTTGGAGGATAGACTTCCAGAAATGGGTTCCAGCTTGAGGAGCTTCCTCATCCATAAAGAAATGGTGTTGTAGATATTTCTCCCTTACAACAGATATCCATTCCAAGTTCTCATGGGTAAAGATCTTCCATGTCTATTTTGCCAAAATGGCATGATTCATCTTGTGAATTCTTCGAAAACCAAGACCTCTTTTATCTTTTGGGGAGCAAACAATATCCCAAGCAACCAAGTGAAACTTTTTCTGATTATCAGTTCCTATCCATAGGAAGCACCTTTGAATTTGTTCTATTTTAGATCCAACTGCTGCAGGCACTTTGAAAACAGACAAAAAAAAGGAATGTTATGAAGAAATGATATGACCATCGTGGCTTTTCTTGTCAAAGAAAGCAAAACACCTTTCCAACCTTCTAATTTCTTGTGAATCCGATCAATGACATTATTCCACATTGCATCTTTTGGGCGACCCACAAACATGGGCAACCTAAGATAGGCAGTGGGCATATTAGCAATGGAACATTCCAGCATATTAGCAATAGAAGTTTACCGCGAGACAGGAGTATTAAGAATTTTTTTTTTGCTCTTGGAATAATTTATTTTTTGCCTAGCTGCAACTTTAAAGAGGTTAAGAATAGTCTTGATAGTACGGGCTTCTAGGATGGAAGCTATGGTAGCCAGCAAAGTGTCATCAACAAATTGTTGGTGGGTGGTAGGTCTTAGGTTGGAAACAACTTTTATGCCAAAAATTAAGCCCAGAGAACAGGCTGGATTTATAGTTTTGCCAAGAGATTCAACAAGAATGATAAGAGGATGGGGGACAAAGGGTCCCCTTGTTTAATCCCCTAGTACCTGGGAAGTACCCAGTTGTGGAGCCATTCACCAGGACAAAAAACCAAGAAGAGGAAACACATTGCATTATGAGATGGGCCCAATCACTGTGAAACCCAAACTTTAGAAGGACTTTAGACAGAAAATCTTTATTGACCCTATCAAAGGCTTTGTTCATATCCAACTTCAATAAGAAAACACTTTTTTCAGATTTATGGGCAAAGTGGATTAGCTCATGAATAGTTATCACACCATCAACCAAATTTTGACCTTTAACAGAGCTGCCTTGACACAGGTCTATGATTTTTGGAAGGAAATATTTAAGTCTGGTGGCCATAGCTTTGGTAAGAATCTTGTAGACCACATTGCAAAGTCTTATAGGATGGTAATCAGAAAAACTCTTGGCAATAGAGCTTTTAGGGATAAGGGCTAGGAAAGTAGAATTTACATATCTGGGGAAAAATCTGGAATTTTCTCTTGATTTTGAGGAGGAAGGAAATAACGATTTTTCTTTTAAGATGAATCAAATAAAGCCTAAGATACAACTATATGTGATTTTGATTTTATGTCAAAGCTTAAAGATTAAGTTGATCCCTTATACCAAAGTTAAATAAAGTTGATCCTTAATATGATTAAAACTAAACTAGTTTGTTCTTTTCCCTTTTATCTATTTTGCCAATAAACATAAAAAAAAGCTAGTTTACATAGACAATAAACATAATTAAATCCTAATTGCTTAAAATACAAATATTGGGGAATAATGATCCATTTTTACCATAGAGGCAAAAGTACCACAGTTTGCAAAAGTGTCATCAACATTATTGCTCAACGATGTCATTGTCGCTTGACTTGCAAAACATACAATAAAAGATATAGTTACTAGTAGAGGGGCCTATCTAAGCTAATAAAGAAGGTTAGACTTCCTTGAATTACAATCATGAATTTGTTTATACAGACGAAGATGATAAAAATGATAGAATCCATGAAATAAATGACTGATGGCAAAAGCACCATTGGGTCACAATAGTGTTGTTGATGATATCACTGTGTAAACCAGAAATGATAGCACCATTGACCTGCAGTTTGGTGGTGATTTTGCTTTAGAGAGCAAAACAACAAGATTAAAGACGAGATGAGCTAAGATTATGAGGAAAATGGTGGAGGAACTTGACCTAGGCATATAGAGACCCTATCCAACAACAAAAAACACAAATTTGTTTGCTTAAATATGAAGATAAAATGAAAAGTTAAATAAATGCAAAGGTAAAATGCAAGATTAGATTTAAATGCAATAGGATAAAATGCCTAAAGCTAAAATAAGGAAGAGCCAAAAACAAATAAGGAGAAAGAGCACAACCCAAGACATAAGGTTGTTTTCCCCTTGTTAGAAGCTTGTTGAAAGCTTGCTAGCTTGCTTGTTGATGGTACTTGAATGCTTGAGCTTGGAGGCTTGGATACTTGATGCTTGCTTGAGAGTTTGTAGACTTGATTTGGATACTTTCTTGGATGTTTGCAAATATGGCATTCACAAGATTGTTGCATAATCCTACCATACAAAATGCTAAATTACCTATAATTTTAGAGAGTTTTCAATAGAAGTTATCACTCTCAAACTCTTGATGAAAAAGATCCATATGAATTTTGATCGAGTTTTGCTACTACAAAAACTATGATGAAATGGTCACCCCAAGTGTTGGTTTTATAAGCAACCATGTCTCCTTGGGGGAAGAATTACATTAAAGATAACAAGATTGGATAAGGTAAAAATTTGAGAAGGAATCAAGAAGCCATTAATGGAAGAACATGAGAATGACAATTCTTGGATTTGAGTTTTTTGTAGGAGTTATAGATCAAAATTTTGGAGATTTGGTTTGTTAATGTTGGGTATCATGATAGTCAAAAGCATCATGAGGCGATAGTGTCAATGGCGCTATGGCACTGGAGCTTTCACCTTGATCATTAGAGATAAAAATTGGTGGGAAAAGGTCAAAGTTGAGAGGTTTTTAGAGCAATAAATGCTCCAAATTGGGCACAAGAAATATTGATTCAATTTGATTAATTGAAAGACTAATTAATAAAAGGATTGTCAAACTTGAAGATTAATCATGTGTTCATAATTGAGTATCTACATTTACCTCTTTTTGATGCATTTATTATATAATAAATACAACAATTGACATAGATGCACCAATTTTGAGAGAAATTTTTGTTGCTTATAGTCGACGATGTTGATGTGCCCCCATGAGTTTTGAAGGAAAAATCAAGTTGAATAAAAGAAACTCGACTTGATTATGATCTATTTGTGCTAGGGTGAGAGATTGGGATAGATGTTTGATGAAAGTGATTAAGATATAATTTAATTTAAAGTTGAAAATAAATTTGTAGATTAGGTGAGGATGGTTCAATTTAGGATTGGAGTTGCATAGATTAAGATCAATGTGTTGAAATGATTATTAATGATAATTGATTAGGTTTAAAGAGTGTTTTAATCAAAGATTGCTCTAAGAGATGAAAGATGAACTAATTAAGTGAATATTGCATGATGAGAGATGCATGTTGTGCCCAAAAGGGCACTGCTATAGTACAACTATGTACAAGAGATATATTCAACTATATACACTATATACATAATGATATTCGCAAAGGGACTTTAGTTAGATTTTATACATGCCTAGGGGGGCTTTTGTTAGCTTTTAGACTTTTCTAGGGAAAATTTTGTTACATTACTATGATACAAAGCTATGTAAAAGTATAAAAACAAAATATTTACCTTTAAACAAATATTTAAAGGACTTATGCCTTGCCCATAGGACTTATGATTTAACCTTGCTTATAGGAATTTTGATTTAGCCTTGCCCATAGGAATTCTGATTCAGCCTTTAAACAAATGCTTAAAGACCTTTTGCTTTACCTTTAAACAAATGCTTAAAGGAATTTTTCTTAGACTGATTTGCCATATAGAGAAGTGTAATAGAGAACTTATGATTTACTGGTGTAGCAACAAATTATGCCCTCGGTTGGGAAGACACGTTTTTTGCTGACTAGTTGCCCATGCTAGGTGGTACATGAAAGACAACATATGATGAGATTCACAAAATTTTCAACACCTACAAAATTTAGAGTATTCATCATGTACCAATTGATGAGATAGAAGTTGATTTGAATTTTCCATCAATACCTACAAAATTCATAGTATTTATCATACGACAAGAAATTTGCAGTTCATAAGACTTGATAGATATGGTTTGAGGTAAACCAAATTTATGATAGAAATAGATGGTTCTGTGAACCTTGATTGGTTCTAGATATGGGACTAGGAGGATCTACTTGTATCAATCACCCAGAGCAATGAAAAATAAACTATCCTAACTAGGATAATTATTTATAGGTCATTATGGATCCCTAAATCAAGATGCAATAGACAGTCCAAACATAGACAAGCATGTGCATGTAAGAAGATATAAAATTAGGTAGATGCAAGCAAGCTACAACAAGCATTCAAAAGAAACAAGCAACCAATGTAGATTCAAATGTAATATCTTTTAAGATGTATTATATTTGTTGGATGTTTAAGTTATTTTATATCAAGTGTGGTGAGATAGTAAGCACTTGAACCAAACTTTATGACTATGATGAATGGACCTAGCCAACTCTTCTCAAACTTACCTTTGAGCTTGTTTTTGGCATTAGTGTTTTTGATTCTCTTTAAGAATGAGATGACCAACTTCAAAAGAGTGGGGTCATACCTTATTGCTATAGGTACATTTAAGCCTTTGTTGGTAGACCTACAAGTTGTTTAGGGCATGGATCCAATTTTTGTCAAGCAACTCCAACTGGCTTAGGTGGGCAAGATGATTTTCATCCTCGATAGATGAGTCCTACAACAAGATGTGCAAGGAAGGAACCTCTAATTCAAAAGGAAATATGACTCTAGTTCCATAAATTACAGTATAAGGTGTTACACTAATTGTAGTTCAAACACTAATGTGATAGGCCCACAAGGTGGGATAAAGCTAAATATGTCAATCTCAACCTATTTTCTAACAAGATTCTTAGGGATCTTGACAAGAGTCTTGTTAGAAGCTTCAACTTGGCCATTACCTTGAGAATAGTAAGGCGTCAACCATTTGTGTTGAATCTTGTATTTAGCACAAATTTTCTAGACATCCTTATTCTTGAAGGATGTTCCATTGTTATATATTAACATAGAAGGGGTGCCATAATGACTAAGGATCTAGTTAAGGATAAAATTTAATATTTGGACTCTAGTGGTTGAGGCCAAAGGTATGGCTTCAACCCAGTTAGTGAAATAATTAGTAGACATGATGATGAACATAAGCCTATAAAAAAACACTGAATTGACCTTCCTAATGACGTCTAAGAACCAAATGAAAAAATTCCAAGGAGAATTCAAAGGTTGAAGAGATTGAGATGGAGCATAGATAAGGTTGTCATGCTTCTAACACTTATCACACCTCTTGACATATTTGCAAGAGTCCTTTTCCATGGAGGGTCGATAATAACTCTTTTGTAAGAGTTTCTTGGTGATGGAAACAAAACTAAAGTGACCACCACATGATCCATCATGGGCCTCCTTAATGATTACCTTGAGGATAGTAAGGCATCAACCATTTGTGTTGAATCTTATATTTAGCACAATTTTTCTAGACTTCCTTATTCTTGAACGGTGTTCCATTGTCAGATATTAGCATAGAAGGGATGTCATAATAGCTATGGATCTAGTTAAGGGTAAACTTGGAGACTTGGATTCTAGTGGTTGAGGCCAAAGATATGGCTTTGATATAGTTAGTGAAATACTCAGTAGTCACGATAATGAATGTAATCCTATCAAAAAACACCAAGTTGATCTTCCTAATGATGTCTAAGCTCCAAATGAAAAAAGGCCAAGAAGAAGTCAAAGGTTGAAGAGCTTTAGATGGAGCATATATAAGGTTGTCATGCTTTTAACACTTATAATACCTTTTGATATAGTTGCAAGAGTCCTTTTCCATGGAGGTCCAATAATAACTTATTCATAGAAGTTTCTTGGCAATGGAAATAAAACTAAAGTAACCACCATGTGATCCATCATGGGTCTCTTTGATGATTGCTTGGGCTTTTATTAAAATTAGGCATCTAAGGAGAATTCCATCAAAGGAATGAAAATATAAGATATCACCAATGATGATATGTCAGCAGGCATGTTGCCTAAGGTTCTTATGCTCATTATAATCAAACCATAAGACAATGTTCCATCCCTAAGGTAAAGATATCCTTATACTAAGGACCAAGAGAAGGATATGCTTCTATAGAATACTTCTAAAGGAAGTTAACTAGCCTTTAAGATCGAAGACTCCCTAAATGATGATCGTGGCTTATTCATCATCCAAATCTAAGGGGATAAGGGATGCATCCACTGCCATAGCGTTAGCATGGATGTTGCTAGACCTAGGGATAGATTCAATGGTGATTTAGTCAAAAGTACCCATTAGTTTATCAATGATGTTTTTGTATAGATTAAGATTTTCATATTTCGTTTGATAAACACCATTGAATTGGTTGATTATAGGCTAGGAATCTCCAAAAATAGAGAGGGTTCCAATTTACAAAGCTAAATCTATGCAAATCCCTAAGACAAGAGCTTCATAATTAGTGGTATTGTTGGTACAAGAAAACTTAAACTTCAAGGACAAAGGGAAGTTGCTGCTAAGGAGTAACCAAGATGACTTCTTCCCCCACTCCTTTGACACATAAAACACGATCAAAATACAACTTCAATGATCTAGTTGATTAAATTCTAAGCTAAAGACTAACTTATCTAGGAATTATTTGGCTATGGAATGACTAACTTCTAAGGGCATGATTTCTAGTTGGTTAAAAATGGCTTAAAATTTCATAGATTTTTGGTTGAAAAACTCAAGATTGAGTTCATTAAGCACAATGAACCACTTAGCAATTCATCTTGAGAGGTGAGGCTGAAACAAGAGATATCCTCATGGATTGATCCTCGTGATGATAAATGTCTTATGACTAAGCATGCAATATATAAGCTTCTAGGAATTAAACACTAAGATGAGGCAAATCTTCTCTAAAGGGGTATATCAAGATTTGTAATTGACCAAAGTCCTACTAATGTAGAAAATGACTCCTCTTTATGGTGGTGGTCGTATTTGACCAAAATATCTCTTAAGACATGGATTGTTGCTACTATATATAACATAAAGGATCAAGAAGGATTAGGAGGGACAAGGACATGAGGAGACAAGAGGTAATATTTAAGAGAATTAAAGATCGCTTGATAGTCAATATTTCAATGAATACTATATCCTTTATCAAAATATTGATGAAAGGTTGACACTTGTCAACAAGTTGGGCAATTAATATTTGAATGGATTGGGTTTTACCTTGAAGACTTTGAAGTTGGGTTGAAGTTTGAGGGGGTGACATATTGACTATAGCTGATATATTATCAGGATCAACTTTGATACCATGTTGGCATACAATGAATACCAACAATTTCCTTTATGTAACCGTAAAGATGCATTACTAAGGCTTCAGGCATACCTTGTACTCCTATGATTTCTTGAAGATGCACCTTCGATCTTGAACATGATCTTCTCAATTTAAATATCGAGTAAGAATATCATCAACATAGTCTTCCATGATGCTCTGTATCATGTCATGCCAGATGTACATCATGGATCACTAGTATGTTGCTCCTATATTTATTAATTCAAAACACATGACTTGTTAGTAGAAGAATCCCCATTAGGTAGTGAAAGTTATTTTGGCTTAGTTATCAAGAGTGATTTTTATCTGATTATAGCTTGAGAATCCATCCACTAGTGACAACATTCTACATCCTACAGTGAAATAGATGGTCATATCGATGTTGGGAAAAGAGAAGTAATCCTTGGAACATGCTTTATTGATGTCTTAAAAGTTTGTGCAAACTCTAGTGCTATCTATTTTTTTTGCAACAGGGACATTTTTAAAGATCTAGTAAGAATAGTCAATGGTTATGATGGGTCCAACTTTAATGAGTTTTTGGAGTTCCTCTTTGACCAACAAAGTGATTTTCAGGTGCATTTTTCATAATTCTTGCTTTACAAGCTTTAAATCAAGAGTGACGACTAGGTGGTAGAAAACTAGGGAGGGATCAAGACCTCGAGTGAAGGCTAGTTCCTTAAAATGATAAAGAAATTAAATAAAATGTTCAAAACTAAAT
Source organism: Wollemia nobilis (assembly GCA_028583015.1). Classification (NCBI taxonomy): domain Eukaryota; kingdom Viridiplantae; phylum Streptophyta; class Pinopsida; order Araucariales; family Araucariaceae; genus Wollemia; species Wollemia nobilis. The sequence continues at coordinate 1,510,639 of JAQPPZ010000101.1, forward strand.
ATGGAAATGCAAGGGTTAGAAAAGAGAAAAGGGTTTAGATAATGTTTGAAAGATGAACGGAGTATAGCATAACAATAATGAAATATATCACACTAGTACATTTAAAAATAGGCCAAAGGAAAACTTGACAGACCAACCAATAAAAAAGGTATTACAAAGTTTATTAACCTTAGATTATATACTTTAAATACTCCAAGAACTTTATGAAAGGCAATCCAACTAGCAATCCAATTTACATAGAATTAACTTTTACAAAACTCACAAATCATAAAGTGTAAAACATAAATGCATTAAAGTGTACAATTCATATATAAAAATTTGAAAATGATATCACCAATGGAGGCCTAACAACTTTGAATTTGATTGATGTAGAGAAAAGTATACATTATATGGCAAGCAAATGCTAAAGAGTTGATGTAGGTGCTAAGGAGTTCTCAACTATTTACAGAATTACAAGGTTTTTTGTTGTTATTTATCATTACAAAAGGATCCTTATTCAGGTCTAACATGGACAAGCATAGTATAGCTAGCATGCTAGAAGATTGTGGTTGTCACTTTCTTGCTCAGGCCGAATCAATCATCTTGATCTTGATGAACATGTGGTTGATCTTGAATGCCTCCAAGAACTTGCTATACCTACATCTTCAATAGCCTCAGTATTTTTGGTGGTTGTAGCTTTTCACCACTATACCTCATTGTCACATAGGCTTGTCAGAGGTGACAACTTAGTTTGACTATTTTGAATTGGGTGAATAGGTAACATGTATGGATATTTTTGAAAATGACATATTTGGGAGCATGTTGCTCATTTTCAGGCTTGGAAATATTATTACACTCTTATGACTATTATTGAGGACTTGGAGCCTAGACTAAGAATTCTTAGAGCTTTGTTGATGTTATCTTTGGGAAATCATGGGATTGTTTTTTTTTATCTTTATACGTTCTCTTTTATTTTATTTTCTAGGCTTGATCTCTTCCAGTTCTACTTGAGGTTGTGATGTCATGTTTGTATATCCTGGGCTTATGTTTTTCTAAACCCATGCTTATTGAAGCCTTTTTCAACATAAATGCTAAGGAATCTCAATATCATTTGGCTTTGGCCTTCCCATTATCAAATTTTTTTGAATCTTTGTGTGGCATCAACGCTTCAAAAGTTTGAGATTATTGAAACTCAAGCTTTCTCTTTTTTGGAGCCTTTTCAAACTTAGTTACTTTTTTAACCAGGTCAAATACCTTTTACTTTACAGCTTTTAGATTCTCAACCCTTCTAAAAATTTTTAGCCCTTTCAAAATTTGGTCCTAGATTGATGCATTTGTACCTTCAACAACTAGTTCTTGTAGAAATAGCTAGTCTAGACTTATTTGAACCTTGCTTTAGTAAACCTTTGGCAAAATTATTAGTTTGATTATTGCTCGCATGAACTAAGTATGTGGGTGCTAGTTTTGAACTAAATTATTGGTGTCTCTTGAGGGTGTTTTCTCATGAAATGAACCCAACCAATTTTATCCATTGGGTAATGAAGTTAGAAGAAGTTAATGGAATATAAAAGGGGCAAGGAGTTCTTAAGGAATTTTATGACAGAAAGAGGAAAAATGAATAGAAGTGGGCATAAGATAATCTAAAACTTATTTTAGAATTGGAAAAATTAATACTGATAACAAGATACAAATTTGAATAGGGGTGAGTGGAGGAAGAGTATGGATGGGACAAAATATATGGCAGGAAAGAAACGAGAAGATGTTGGATGAAGAAAAGGAAAGGAAAAAAATAATACTTGAATGGCGATGACTTCTAAATATATTTTTATTATGTTTAGAAATTTCCTTTAACCTTGGATTCACCTTTCTTCCTTATTGTTTTTTGTTAATTTTAAACTTCAAACAATAACAAGGCAAAAAATATGAAGCCTCCCCCCCTCAACTGAGGGATTCTTCTAAAATTTGGCTCTTCTATTCTTATTTATTATGGGTGAGATAGTTTGGATTGTGCATGGTGGAACAATTATTTTTGCATTTTTCTTTTGCAACTTCCACAAATTGAAGGAGAAATTTTGTTTTGATGAGATCACTTGACAAGCTTACCGATCATTTGACATTTATAGGCCTAACGAGATTACCAACCTCAAAATTTTTTTGTTGTTCTCTTTGTATTGTATTCTTGGACTTTGCTCTTTTGGCATAGTTTTGTTACCCTTGAGAAATAACAAAACCCAACCACAAAAAGAATATGGTTGTATTTGCCATTCCTCATCATGGGTTGAGAGATGAACCAAAAACTACAATTTGGATGCAAACATTGACAATGAAGGAGTACCTTTAGAAAAAATTAAGATTTCTATTAGGATGTAATTAATTACAATATCTACTTTAGCTAACACCATAAAGGATAAAATAGATCATTATTTACTTCTAATAGGTTAGCAGATATTCATGGCACAAGAATATTCAAGCCCATTTGTAATTTTTTTAAGGCCATTCCTTGTGTGCATCCCTGCTATATTGACTACAACATAGATGTGGAAGCATAATGATGCCTTTATCTCTTTCATTTTTCACTTTCTCCTCACACAATAATATAGCACTTATGAATGATCTGCACTTGAAATGTTATGCAACATCGAGGGTAATATATATTTATATAGGCCCTTCCCTCATGTAAGGTTAACGTGCTCATTTCCAAGGGCCTTTCCACTGCAACTAATCGATAATCAACATGACTACTTGTCTTGGAACTTTGCTTCCTTATGTGTACTTTACTTGACACATTCCTCAAGGATCTACTTCATAAGGATATTATTCAATTGTTTGCCTGGCCAATGGCCTTGTTATTCGTAGCTATAATAAGATTTATTTACATGTTGCATATGTACAAAAATTATAGTGTGCCTTCTCACATCGATGGTTTTCAACTTTGCTTCTTCATTAGAATCTATAATGACTTGACCATCTAGTGTCAAACTTGTGCTTGTCTCACCGATTGACATATCAAAACATGTGGTTTGTTTTGACTAGGAGTTGTAATTGGTTGGCTTTGAGTAGGATTGAGTTCTAAAATTTATCCGAAACATGGCATCGAAACTTGATGCAGATGATTTTGTTTTTGAATGTGAGTTGTTGGCCATATTTCCCATACATTTTTATCTATGTGCTAGATCGACATCCAATGTTTGGAGAGTTTCAAGGTGCATGAACATTATTGCCTTGGGATCTAGCATAGAAAATTTCTTAGTTGTGTGCATTTTTTTTGCTAGATGTCCTAAATTTCTTTGTTTCTCCTATTGGAACATGACCAACCATGCCTTGGGATCAATTACAACTAGCCTTTACATTTTTTTTATTTCCCATGTTTGAAAAAAATTTCACATTAGGGCTAATCGTGAAGAGCTCGCTCCACATTAGCTCTACCTTACCTTTTGGCCAATATATTATCTTCACCTAGAGCTGTATCAAGATGTTTTCCTTCAAATCATCCTTTTGCTCCTTGTATTTCTCTATGTGATAAGAGATGATATTTTTAGTGTGAATTTGGACCATCTTATGTATGCAATGGATAGTCATGTAAGTATGATATGGTGCTACGTGTCCCCAAAATTATATCAAGAACTCCTTTGATAGGCATATCCAAAATAGCAGTGACAATTCCACCACTACTATGTCTTGAACTGCTGCAAGGTCCAACAATTTATGTAGCAATATTGGGACATATTTAATGACCTTGATTGTCTGGATCGATTTTTTTTTGAATTGCAGTATCCCAGAATCAACCTCTTCATATTTTAAGCCTATGGCATCACAAATCACCCAAGGCATGATTATGGTAGCAGCCTCCATATCCACTTTGCAATTATGTAACAACCAACATTTCATGCATAAGGACAAGTAAAAGGGTAAAGACCTAGTATTACCCATGTCAATATATGGTTACCTACGTGTTGGCTTGAAGTTCAAAAGGGTAATTTTACTAGCTATTAAGATCTTTAGAGTTGCTTCAACCAAGTTCACTTATTCAAGAATGAGCAATCTCTTTTAATTTCTTTAATTCTTTCACAATGTTGTCTCTGAAAGAATATGACAACTTTATTTTCTTCTATGTAGATTGCTTGAACAGTCCTTGATACCGTTCAACTACTTCTTCCTTCAATTTCCTTGTTATAATTGGGTAGTATAACTTCTAGTAAGCCAACTTCCTTTGTTGATATATTTGCAATGCTTTTGAGCTAGCTTGTTTTGTAGATAAATTTGTATTTTGCTCTTCTTGATGCCTTCTTTAATATGTAGTGTTGCTTCTAGATATTCCATATCACTTTTTCCCCTAGTTTTATCTATTTTGTGCTTTGTACTTCCCATATTTCAAGCCATTCAGGCATGTGATGGTGAAGAAACATGTTCAAATTCTAAAACTGGGTTGACTAAACAAGTTGTGGAGGGTCCTTCCATTGTAGAATATTATTTTAGATCCATCACCAGGGCTACAAGTTCTCCTAATTCCTAATATGTAGTTGGGTAGATATGACGTTGGCAACCTTGATGGGCATTACCATTATAATGACTGTCAAATATTGAATACTCATGCTTGACTAGAGTAGTGAATGATATTTGTTCTTGATATTTGATAATGAAAAATATTTTCCATCAACCTTTCTAATCAAAATCATTTGATCTCTTGGGATAGAACAAGATTCTGCATGAAGGCACACTTCAAATACCACATTAGGATTCTACCACTTCACAATATCAAGCTCATTTGTTAAGTATTTTACTGTAGCTCTTAATTCTTATAACACTTTGGATTATGGGGGGGCATGATGGGTACAACACTTGCCAAAGTAAGAAGTGAGGGATATGATATAGATAGTGTAACTAGTGAAGGAAAAGGTAGGGCCAAAGAGGGAATTTGTGGGTCTTTTTGATAAATATAAGGTATATCTATCATGGTAATTCTAGGAGGGAGTTTTTCAACTAAAATGAACATATTTTTTGTTATGATAGCAACCTCAGAGATCTATGTGAATATTTTTTCATTATATTGCTTGATTTAAAGGCTTAAGTTTGGGGTGAATGCATGAAGGTAATAGATATAGGCTTGAGCATGTGAAGGCCTTATTTCTTGAGGGATTCTTCTCCAGGTCATGTTGAACTAGATATTAAATTAAGTGATGCTCTCTTGGGGGTGCCTTTGGATAAATGAGAACTAAGTAAGTGACATGAAAAGGTACCTACATCATAAAACTCTAAGATGAGAGGTTCAACGAGGTCAACCCAAGTCCTAATGCTATTATATTCTAATGACCATAACCATGTTAGCACTTTGCCCTTGAGAGAAATTTTAAGAAGTTTTACCATTACATCCTCATGGGAGATATCACAAATGGTAGCCAAAGCAACTACATCCTGATAATTCTCATAGGCAAACTTCCCATCACCATTTGTAGGATGCAAAAAAATTGGAATGCAACCTTAGGGATATAATGGCAATTAGGAAGGTTGATAGGTCCAATTATACACATCTTACTATGGCTTCCAATGATATGTATTAATATATCTAAAAAAGCATAAATTTACAAGAAAAATTTGAGCTATTTCAACCTTCGGTCTCATCACCTTGCAATCATGGAGCTCTTTCACTAGTAGAGTCACCAATTTATTTGGTTCTTCAACAATGGAGTCATTAGGTGAATAGTTAAATGATCTCTAAGAGCAAAAATTCACCAAGGTTCTACTCAATCAAAATGTGGAATAACTAAAATGGTTTGTCCCATCGGGTGTGCCAAAAACTATTGGATCAAAATTTGACCAATATGTGAAATACGCCCTAGATCTCAACCAAGATTGGATGACTATAATTTCTCCTAAGCTCAACATCTAGAGAAGTCCAATTCCTTGAAATTCTAAAGATATTAAAGAAAATGTTCAAGACTAAAGATATAAATGCAAGGGCTAGAAAAGGGGAAAGGGTTTATAGAATGCTTGAAAGATAGATAGAGTATAGCGTAACAACAATGAAAAATACTATACTAATACCTTTACAAATAGGCTAAAGGGAAAATTAATAGACCAACCAATAATAAAGGTATTATAGAGTTTATTAAGTTGGGATTATATACTTTAAACACCAAGTAATTTATCAAAGGAAATCCAACTAGCAATTCAATTTACATAGAAATTGCTTTCGCATAATTCACTATTCATAAAGCATAAAACATAAATCCATTAGTGTACAATTCATATATAAAACTTGAAAATGATATCACCAATGGAGGCCAAACAACTTTGAATTTTATTTATTATAGAGCAAAGTATACAACTTATGTCAAGAAAATGCTAAAGAGTCGATGCCTATGCTAAGGGATTTTTAAATATTTATAGAATTACAAGGTTTTTTGTTGTTCTCGATCATTACAAGTCGATCCTTATTCAGGTCTGACATGGATAAGCATAGTCTATCTAGTATTTTGAAAGAACATTGTTGTCACTTTCTTACTCAGATTAAATCAACTATCTTGATCTTGATGAACACATGGCTAGTCTTGATCTTCTTCGGGAACTTGGCGCACTTGCATATTTAGGAGCCTGAGAATTTTTGGTGGTTGTAGCTGTTCACCACTACACATCATTGCTACATGAACTTGTTAGAGGTGCAAACTCATGACTATTTTGACTTGGATGAATATGTAACACATGTGGATCTTATTGAAAAGGACATGTATAGGAGCCTGATGCTCATTGTTAGGCTTGGAAATATTATCAAGCTCTTATGACTATCACTGGGGCCTTGGAGCCTAGATCAATATTTCTCAAAGCTTTGTTGATGTCATCTTTAGAAAATTTTAGGATTATTTGATTTTAGCTTTGTGCATTCTCTTTTAATTTGTCTTCTGGGCTTGATCTCTTCTATTTTTTCTTAAGGTTGTGATATCATGTTTGTAGATCTTGGTATTATATTTTCTTGAACCCAGGATTATCAAGGATTTCGGTTGATTTAGATGCTAAAGAATATTAGGATCACATGGCTTTATCCTTCCCATTATTGGAATTTTTTAAATCTTTATTTGATATCAGTGCTTGAAAAGTCCAAGATCATTGAATCAAGGGCTTTTGCTTTACTGAAGCCTTTTCAAAATTAGTTAATTTTTTAGCCAGGTCAAATACCTTTTGCTTTATAGCTTCTTTTAGATTCTTGATCCTTCTAAAAATGCATAACCATTTTGAAAATTTATTCTAGATTGATGTATTTATACCTTCAACAACTAGTTCTTGTAGAAATAGCTAGTCCAAACTTCTTTGAGCCTTACTTTAGTAAAACGTTGACAAAACTATTAGTTTAAGTACTGCTTGTAGGGTCTAAGAATGTCAACACTAATTTTGACCCATAGGACCAAGTAAATATGTTGCTAAAATCCATTAAAAGCTTTGTGTATTCTTGAATCTTGGTTAGGGTCAAGATTTTGCATAGCTTAAGAATATTGGGATCTTTAAAAGTCCCAATAGTGATGTCCATGGTTTCCTCAATCAAAATATGAGCAAGCAACGCCATTAAGCTCTCAATATTTGTAGGATCTAGGAATGAATGATTATGATCAATCAATTTTAAGAGAGAGATATTCACAATTTGGGAAAATAATCCATGAAAATAGAAGTCAATTTGGCTTAGATAGTCTGAGGGACTATCTTGAGGAGGATTGTGCAAGATGTCCTCTATCTCATAGTTATCTTTGTTAGAAATCAACTTGGGATAGGCCAGGGTTTTACGATTTACATTGGAAAATCATGTAAATTGAGAGAAGCTAATATCTATGTGGTGCAATGACCCATTGTTATCCTTCTCACCCCAATCTAATCTATTTAAGGAAACAATGTCATCATGGGGCTTCTTATAAGAAAAGTTGACTTTATCTTCGTCATTTGATGAAGAAGAAGAGGGAAGAGGATGACTATAATTGGGGATATAACCTATTCCATAACGTTCTATCCAAGATTTGACTTGTAGGTTATCTTTGATGCCCTGCTCATACAAACCTAGTCCTTTACCTTGATATCCCATGTTAGAAATCATATGTTTTGGAATGGAATATGAGTTTGAAAAGAATCATGAAGGATACTATCAATCAACTAGGAGAGGGTTACTTCCATGTATTTTGTTATCATTATTAGTATTGATGCAAATAAAGAAGCAAATTCCAATTTATACCATTTTATCCTTGCTACTATAAGTCAGGCCAAAGGTTCAAGGAGATCAAAAAACCTTGGCTAGGCCTAAAAAGGTTGATTATTATCTTGATTATTAATATTAAGATTGGTTGGATTGGAGTTTTTATCTTTAGATGCATTGTTATGTGGGTTACTTAAGGTGAGAGACCTTAATGCATCAATGATTGGAATCTAAGAAGAAGAAAGAGATGGTTCAAGAAATAAATTGAGAGAAAGGCAAAGATAAACTTTAGAGTTCTCGACCTTGATCACCTAGAAGTAGGCAAAGGGCTTAGGGCTAGTTGGAATATGATAAGTATTTCCCTTGTATTCATATTTAAGGAATTGATGTAAAGTTGAAGGAATGACCTACATATCATGGATCCATGGCCTTCCAAGAATAATATTGTAGGTTGTCACAAGGCATGACATAGAAAAGAGTGTTGATCATGTAAGGTTTAACTATGAGGGATAAGACTATAGTGCCACTAGCCTTGTGCTCCTCATTATTGAAAGCCTTGATAATAAGATTATATTTCTCCAAATCTTGTTTGGTTAGCCCAAAATGATTTATGAGTATTAGGCTATAAATATTGAGGCTAGAGCCATTATCAACTAGTATTCATTTGATGAACTTGTTATTAATATAGCCTATAATGTACAAGGGGAGATATCCAACCATAGAGGATTGGGGGATATCATCCTCATGGATTAATGTAGTTTCATGGTTAACCCCAATAGATCCCACCACTAAAGTGAGGTCATTTAGGATGAGGTCTTAAGGAATCACTTCACTTAAAATTTTGAGTAAGATGTTCCTATGAGTTAGAGAGGTATTGAGAAGCTCATGAAAGGAGATTTTAGTTGGGGTAAAAGATTGAGGGAATCCTCTCCATCTTGAGATTCCATATAGAAGGCTTTAAAAGCTTTTTTATTTTTAGATGTAGGACCCAAGGTTGAGTATACTATTATATACACATTACTTCATCCAAATGCTTAAAATGCTTAAAAATATTCGAAAGGTTGAGACTCTTGTGACAGCTTAAAGGGGAAATGAAAGCTCCATAGAATAATTTTTTTAATAAAAGTTCCTTTTAATTTAAGGGCACACTATTACTATTAAATGATATTGAACTTTAAGATATAAAGGCTTGATTAAGCACCCTTAAAGGAATAAAGGTATTTTTTAAAAGCCTCTTAAAAGCTTGCAAAAATTGAGGGAGGTCGAGGGGGAGCCGGGTCAAGTCATTTTATATATGTGTTAACCACAACATCAGATATACCATAGAGAATATTATTTAAAATAGGGATTCGATACAACTTAAAGGGTTAGTTCATTACTACAGTAGTAATTAGACAAAGAGAGATGATGCTATTTTTGAGAGTGCATTATTAAAGCGTTATAAAGCTGATTGATAAGCTTAAAGAAAAGGTGAATTTGAAATAATATTTTTGAGAAGGAATTAATTATAGATCATGATGTTGAACCTGATCCTAGATGAGATATCCTAGAATAGAGATGGGGAAATCCAACTAATGTACCCAATATACTTGCTGCAATATGATGAGAAGGGTGGAGGCTCTCCCCTTGAAATATCGCTATCCATTTTGAGAATGAAGCTTTTTGTTATATTCACCAATGCTTATCCTTATATTATAAAAGTTGGGATGGGGGATCTCTCCATAAAATCTCACTTATTGATAAAGTAGGAGGGTGAAGGCTTGAGAAAGATTGATTAAATTTGGCATTCAAATATGAAAAAATAAAAATATCTGGAGGGCTAGTTATGATTGGAAAGAATTAGGTCATTTATTATCATTGATCTTAATTATTATTAAGGTGAGATCAATCCATTAGATTAAAATGGAAAGGATAATGATTGACCTATATATCAATGGGTTGAGGACTGCTCGACCTTTTGAAACATAAGTTGAGGACCACTAGCCTTTTAAATAACCCCTCAAAATAATGAGATTGAGGAATCAACTGATAGGAAGAAATCCTTGTCATTAATGAGCCCATAATTTAATATAATAACTCAACAAGCGACTTCCCCTTATAAATAGGTCAAGTTTTTAGGGTGATTGCAAGTGTTGCAACTATGCAGTAAAACATTAAAATGGATGCTAGCCCTTTAAAATACGTACTCAACTGATATCCTCTATTAAGTCCTATGGGATTTATTTCAAGGAACCTACCAAACCCACCACTTCTAAGATTGACAAGAGGTCTCTCTATTTTAAAAGGAAAAATACAACAAGAGATTTTTAATCATAGAATTAGCCCCACAAAGGAATGAACCAAGCTTGCATTCTCCCATATGGGAAGAAATGAGTTTATCATATTTAAAAATGGAATATCAAGAAGCAATAATTGCTTTTCATGGAGAGACCTCTTTCATTCTAGATCCTAATAAGATGATTGATTAGATTTAAATAAATGACTATGGTCTTACGATGATATCTCTAGAGATAAGAAAAATGAGATTGAAGAGCATTTAAAAAGGTGGATCAAACCTTTTCAAGATGGTAGCTAGAAACGTAGAATATATCAGAAGATGTGTGGACTAGAAAATAATAAGATAAAAAAACTCCTATAAGTGAAAGAGAAAGAGATTAAAGAGATTGAGTAGGCCCTGAGCATTAATCTCTCAAGGGAAGAATTGAATTAGAAAAATTAAAGGATTAAAAGAGGGAACATTAAATGAAACTAAAGGGCCCTTATGCAACTAATAGGGAGAGGGAAACATCTAAATAGAGAGATCCTTTTATTCAAATGACTATCTTCTCTACCTTTCAAAATAGAGAGGACAAATATTTTAAAGGGTGACTTAAAGAGATTTTTATTTTCCCTTTAAAAATAGAGAGGCATAGTCCTAGTGAAGAATCTTATGGCAGTAAATATATCCATTGTTGCTACTCCATAGGTAGATCGAAAGGTCTGATAAGAAAATCAAATGTACCTTTAGCCTTATATCTTAATTAAATGATTAATGGAGGTTCTTATAGGGAGTTCTTTTTACGTGAAGGACTAAAGGAGGTATAGAAGGTTGATAAGAAGAGAGATTCTTGTGTTGTATAGTTACAACACAAACAATATTAAAAGAATGAATCATCCCAATTAATTCTTTGGTTTTGATGTGGGATATTCTTGTAGTGAATGTTATTCACTACATTTTGATTCTAATTATGATTAGTAAACTAATTATGAAAAATTACAAGGTCTTAATTAGAAGAAGGTTGAGATTCATAGCTAATAAGAACAACTTGACCTTTATTGATTAGGTCTTGTATTAGGTTCCTAAGGCTCATGCATTTATTAGTTGCATGACCATTAAAATAATGGAAGACACATTGCTCATTGGGGCAAAACCAATCAAATTTTTCTTTCTAGGTTCTAATGGATGATGGAAGCTCCACCATTTTGGATTTTAGGATTTGATATAGGATGGATAAATAAGGTTTATCTAGTTGAGATACTTCCTCCTAGGGTTTAGTTGTTGTGGCTTCCCTAAGACAAGATTTCGAAGGTTTTTCATAGCACTAACATTGTTGGTTTAGCATGAGTCCATAACTCCATAAAATACAACATGTTTATTTTTATACTACCCATTTGGGTGGGAGGAAAACTTATCTTCATCCTTATGGAATTTTTCAATTATCCTATCTTAAGGAGAGTGGTCTCTACTCTCTTGGCCATGTCAATGGCATCTTCAAAAGAAGATATAATGGTTTTCTCTAAATAGAAGGACAATTGCTCATAAAGGTTCCCTATGAAGATATTTAGGAGGCCTCTTGATAAGGGTACATATTAGAGTCTCCCAACCAATGTTTTCCATATTGCCAATACGTTAGCAAAATTCTTGTCTTTTGATTATTTAAGCTGATATAGATCACTAATCGTAACCTTCTCATAAATATATAGAGAGAATTGTTTGATAAACATCTCAAAAAGATACCTAAATATCTTTAGGGAGTGCCTTGGGATTTGGTAATACCATTTCAAGGTGGGGCCACTAAAGCCCTTAGAAAATATTTTGAGTAGCAATATTTCATCATAAGAAATATCACTATAGGTGGTTCTAAATATCCTAAGGTGGTTAATGAGATATTCCTTCCCTTTGTGCATTTGAAACTTGGGGGTACTAAATTTGGGAGGGAAAGGGAGACTAGTTATAAATTAATCTAGAGGTTGGTTGCACAAGTCATCATAAAAGTATTTGTGACTAGGGGAAAACCCTTGGATTATGGCTATGTTTTTTGTTTTGATAACTCTAATTGAGAGGCTAAAGCATGAATCTTAGAAGAAACCTTATTTTATTGCACAAAAGAAATGTTGGTATAAGGATAATATTGATGAACTTGGATATATGATATTGAGGTTGGCATCATATGACTTGATCCCAATATGCTTGAAGTGAAAGGATTAGAATATAAAATATGAGATATTGTGAGAGTAGGATTTTGAGAAAACCTATGCTCATGCTTGTGGGATTAGAATTAAGGTTATTAACATGAGAATTAGAAATTGTGACACTTGAGGGTACATCTAAGTCAGGAATATAAAGTGTTCCCACTTGTTAAGATACATGGAAACTCATATTTCCTCATAATAGTTCTTAAAGAGAAGGCAAATATAAATGATATCCTTAGGAATATGGGAGAATTGCATCTCAAGATATATAGAATTCATGATAATATGAGAACCTATGAGATTAAATATCGATGCATTAAGGTGTGTATCTAAGGATCTAAAGGTTGGACCTATTTGATTAAAAGACAAAGGGTTAGAGATAGATTTTTGAAGACAACCCATGAGTCAACCCTCCCCTATAAAATAATCTTGGTTGTCATGATATTCCTTAAGAAAGGATTCCACAACATCTCTATGATTATACAAAAATAAATCCATGTGATTAGTGGATTTAAAAACCAATCTCCTTTGATCATCATGGATGGGGGTTGAAGAACCTAAGGGGGGAGTCTTCTCATCATATTCTTCAAATTTATGGTTCTTAAAGGTGGCTTGATCCTCAAGACCTTCCATTGAAGGGTTAGGGTTGATGGCCAACTGATGAGAAACATTGTGGGGTAGGTAGCGTCTCTTGATGATGGGTTGGAAGGAAAGGAAGGTTCAATTAATTAATTTTTAAAGTTTATAGAGTTGATTATGGAAGAAAGAGATGTTTTAGCAACCTTATATATTATTACCTCGATATATTAAATCGATATATACCTCAAGGGTCGTCCTATATACTGAAGGTCCCTATATACCCGACTCCTCTATATATAACCATTGATACATGAGAGAAATCCAATACATGGATCATTAATGATATGTGAAAGTGACTACTTAGATATATGGCCAACACGATATGTGAGGGGTAATAGTATGCCTCCTTATAACTCCCACTAGCACACTATAATATGCTTCTTTTTAGGCATAAGTACATGTGAGACCCCCTATGGGTGGTTCCTATTCTAGAATTACTATATATTCAATATTTCCTAGTAGCTCGTACAATAGTTATTCAAAGTATTTTGAAGACCCTTAGTAGGACTAGCAATTGGTTATATAGATTTATTTTTATTTAATCTAAACAAACAAGATTAGATGGTCTTTATTGGAAAAATAAGAATCTTGGGATCCATAGTGGTGTTCATATTGGGTTTTACCAAAATGTGAGAGGAGGAAATATGGAAGGCATCACAAAGGGTCTCCTCGTGATACTTTTTATCTCTCTCATATTCTCATTTTGAGACTAGTGGAAGTTTGATATCTTAAAGTCTAGTCTTGCTAGATTAGTTGAAAAATACCTATGTATCTCCAAATATAATTATTTGTCCAAGATTAACCTTAATCTAGTGCTAATGCACATACAAATGCAACAATCAAGACCTAAAACTAACATGGTCTTTTTATTTTTTATTTTTACATATACTAGAGGAATTGGTAACTTGTTACATTTTTCTTTTCCTCTTCATGGGTTCAAATCCTATTCCTTATTACCACTATAACTGCTAGTTGCTTCGAGTAAAATTTTTAACGTAGTCAATGACACTGACATGACATGTCCTTCAATATTTATGAGACCTTGAGTTTTGAACCAAGGTTACACACATCAAATTATATGCTTTACCAACCAATCAAAACCTCATACCTAATGCTATTTTTATTTTGAAGAGGAAGGAAATAATGATTTTTCTTGTAAGAGGTAAGGGTGCAATAAGATACATGGTGCAAACTCAGCTATAAGAGACCAACAAAATGGACTCCAATCACATAACACAAATGCAATAATGGAAGAAAACTGCCAATTGATATTCTTCTCATTTCTGAATTCACACCCCTTCTACAAAATATTACAATCCATCATATAGCAATCGAAAACCAAAGAAACCCTAAAAATCTCTTTTTTCTAAAAACTGCTAAAAATAGATCTTTTTCCTAAAAACTGCAAAAAATAGAAATGAGTCGGATTGCGCCCAAATTTGGTGCACAAATCCCTCTTACAATTTTGAACCTTAATTTAAAATATTAGATCTCAAATTATGGTATAACAAAAGATAATAAACTTCTAACAACCAAAAAAACCCAAAAAACTCGGGAACCTATTCTAAAAGCTAATTTTGGGGTACTAGATGTCGGAGTTAGGTCTTGAAAACATGATTTTTGGAGGGTCAGGTGCATAAAATATGTGCCTAATGCAGAACATGCACACGAAACCACCTGTTAAATTTCAAGGCAAACGGGCGTACGGTTCACAAGTTATGGCTCCGACAAGGTGCATCATTCTCCTCTGGTGAAAAAGAACTCAACTCCTGCGAGTTTAGCTGAATTGAAATCCTATAGCTTCTGGTTATTAATTTTCTTTAGATCTGACTCTGAAACCCAAGTGTTATCTGACTGTGGTAATCCTTCCCACTGAACCAAGAATTTTTTGTAGCTCCCATGTCTGGTGGTGATCACCTTCTTACTGAGCACTTGTGCTTTCTTCTTAGGCATCTGTTGTGCCAAATTTACTCTCCTATAATTTTCCATCCTCAGCAGTACCAGGATACTGAAATAAATCAAAAACATTAAAAATGGGTGAAATATCAAATTCATCAGGCATCTTCACTTTATAGGCATTATCATTGATCTTCTTCAAAATCTTGCATGGTCTAATTTTCTTAAGTTTCAGTTTGTTATATGTCCCCTTAGGAAATATTTATTTTTGAAGATGAACCATGACCATATCACCCTCTTCAAACACTTTCACCCTTCTGTGTGCATCAACAGACTCTTTGTAGTGAGCATTACTACTATGCATTTTTTCCCTCACTAACTCTTGCACTTTCTGGAGATGCTTAGCAAATGCTTCTGCATCATCACTAACTTGTTCTCCAATTAGTAACTCAACCAAATGTAATACACCTCTAGGATTTTGACCATAAATAATTTGAAAATGGGATGTACCTATTCACCTGTTCACTGAACTGTTGTATGGAAATTCAGCTTGTGACAAGGCTAAATTCCATTGTTTTGGTTTTTATCCAACTATGCATCATATGAGGTTTACCAATCTTCTGTTCACTACCTCTGTTTGCCTATCGGTTTGTGGGTGGTAAGCACTACTAAACTGCAACCTGGTATTCAAATTTTTCCACAATGTCCTCCAAAAGTGACTCAAGAACTTAGTATCCCGATCAGAAGTAATAGTATTTGGAACACCATGCAATCGCATAATCTCATCAAAGAGTAAGACTGCAGTCCTAGTTGCATCATTAGTCTTTTGATAAGCAATAAAATACACCATTTTGGAAAATCTATCTACCATAATAAAAACTGAATCCTTACCCCTCTGTGTCTTGGGCAACCCCAACATGAAATCCATACTCAGATTGGTCCATGGTCTTGTAGGAACCGGCAGTGGCATATACAACCCCGTATTTTGTGCATGGCCCTTAGCCATTTGACATACTCTGCATCTAGAGATAAAATTTATTATATCTTTCTTCATTTTTGGCCAATAGTACTCCTTTACAAGAGTGGTAGTTTTGGCTACTCCAAAATGACCAGCCAAACTCCCACTATGTAATTCCCTCAAGATGTTCTCTCTCATAGAGCCATTGGGAATGCATAATCGATTATCCTTAAACAAATAATCATTATGTAAAAAATATTCTTCAAAAATGGTACAGGACTCGCCTTCTACCGCACTTTTGCATTGTTGCACAATACTCCCAAAATCTACATCATATTCATACAGATCTTTAATCCCCTCAAATCCTACCACTTAATTCTACATAGTGGTTAACAACAAGACTCTCCTACTCAATGCATCAACAACCTTATTATGTTTTCTTGACTTGTGTTTTAGGACAAATGTATACTGTTGTAAAAATGAAACCCATTTAACATGCCTGCTATTTAACGTTTTCTAAGAATTGACATACCTCAATGCTTCATGATCAGTAAACAACACAAACTACTTTGAGATTAAGTAGTGCCTCCAATGTTGCAATGCTTGCACAATTGCATAAAATTCCACATCATATGTAGAATAATTTTTCCTTGCATCATTCAACTTCTCACTAAAAAATGCTATAGGTTGGCCCTTTTGACTTAAGATACCACCAATTCTAACATATGAGGCTTCACAATCAACATCAAACACCTTACTAAAATCTGGTAACACTAGAACAGGAGCTTCCAACACCTTCTTCTTCAAGAGTTCAAAACTCTCTGTTGCTGTGATAGTACATACAAACTCTTTCCCCTTCGTGCATTCAGTTATAGGGGCAGCTATACTATTGAAGTTCCTGATGAACTTCCTATAAAAGGTAGCTAGTCCATGAAAGCTCCTTACTTCTATTATAGATCATGGAAGAGGCCATTCCAAAATTGCCTTCACTTTCTCATCATCCATCCTCATGCCATCTCTCGAGATTACAAATCCCAAAAACACTAAACTATCTTGAAGAAATCTACATTTCTTTAGGTTGACATACAATTTCTCCTTCCTGAGGACGTCTAACACTAATTTCAGGTGTAACAAATGGTCTTCTTCATTTTTACTATAAATCAAAATATCATCAAAATACACAACCATAAACTTACCATTATATTCCCGTAGTACTCTATTCATCAATCGTATAAATGTACTGGGTGCATTAGACAACACAAATGGCATCACCATCCACTCGTACAATCCATATTTTGTCTTAAAAGCTATCTTCCATTCATCCCCTTCTCGAATTCTGATCTGGTAGTAGCCACTTCGCAGATCAATTTTACTGAAGTATTTAGCTCTAGCCAATCCATCCATCATGTCATCCACTCTTAGCATAGGATACCGATACTTTATTGTGATTTTGTTTATGGCTCTAATGTCTACACATATTCTCCAGTCACCATATTTCTTTAGGGTCAGCAATGCAGGAGTCTCACATGGACTCATACTCTCCCTAACTAATCCCTTCTTTATCAACTCTGTCACTTGCCTACTCAACCAATAAGTAGGTAATAAGTTGCCTGATTTGGGAGTGTTGATCTTGGAATAAAATCCATGTGATGTTGGATATCCCTTTTTGGTGGTAGCCCATCTGGTAATTATTATTCTCACAATGACACTGAGAGGGGGGGTGAATCAGTGTGGCTCTTTAAAACTTAAAAACTTCAACTCTTAAAGCCAAAACAATGAAAGCTTAAAACCACATAAAGCAAATATAACAAGAGAGCATCACACAACACAAGATGTAACGAGGTTCACCAGCTTTGGCTACTCCTCAAAAATAACTGCTTGGACTCCCATCCAAATCCAGCCTTCGCAAAGCAACAACTTTACAATCAATTTACCAGTACCAACTGGAAGGAGCACCAACCCCTGATTTATCTGCACCAACAAAAAGGAGCACCAACCCCTAATTTATCTACACCAACAAAAAGGAGCACCAACACCTGATTTACCAACACCAAATGGAAGGAGCACCAACCCCTGATTAACCAGCACCAACTAGAAGGAGCACCAACCCCTGATGCCAAGCACCAACTTAGACTTCTATTATGAACCTTGAAGATTGACATAAAGATGCCTTCACTTTTACAAGACTCTGACTGGTCTATTGCTTTCTCAACATTACCCAATCTTCACACAACACACACTGTGCTTGCTCGGCTCCAGTGCACTTTCCTCGTGCTTCACATACCACACACCTCTCTCACACTCCTCTTGCTCTCTTCGAAAGATTAAATCTGCCTCGCATTAATTCCAAGCGCTTTCACTCTATTTCAGCGTAATATTAATTCTCCATGCAAACCTCCTTTTATAACAAAGTTTTGACTCTATTTTTAACTTCCATATTTACGCATGCAACCCGTAACTACCCCTGTAACTATCATTTTGACTTCTATTCACTGTTATTATTTTAGCTGCATGATATTTCTTCTGTAACTGCGTCTGTAACTGCACCTGTAACTGTCATACCGACTTTTGTTAACTCTTCTTATTTTAGCTGCATGATTTTCTTCTGTAACGGCACCTATAACTGTCGTATCGACTTCTTCTATAACTACACCTGTAACTGCACTTGTAACTATCGTATCGACTTCATTTAACTGTCACATATCTTCTTTCAGCTGGGTTATTTTCTTAGCTTGCGCCAAAATGACCTATCGCAAAATCGTGACACTTCTGCCTCTTTGTCCTCTTCTCGGACTTGTACCCACGAAAGCACAACATGTCGCGATATCGTGACACTTCTGCCTTCTTACTTTCTCTCTCCTCCTTAAGTCGTGAAAATGCGACATGTCACGATATCATGACACTTTTTCTCCTTGCGCTTTCTCTTTGCCTTCGGGTCGCGAAAACCCGACATGTCATGATATCACGACAATTTTTCTCCTTGCGCTTTCTCTTTGCCTTCGGGTCACGAAAACCCGACATGTCATGATATCGCGACACTTTTTCTCCTTGCGCTTCCTCTTTGCCTTCGGGTCGCAAAAACCCGACATGTCGTGATATCGCGACACTTTTTCTCCTTAGCTCTTTCTCTTGTCATATGTCGTGAAATCACGACACATTTTTCTCTCTCCTCTTTCTCTTCACTTTGGACCGTGAAAATAAAACATGTCGTGAAATTGCGACACCTTTTTCTCTCCTCTTTCTCTTCGCTTTGGACCGCAAAAATGAAACATGTCGCGAAATCGTGACACCTTTTTCTTTCGGACTCTCTCTCCTGCATTATGTCACAAAATCGTGACACTTTTTCTTTCGGACTCTCTTTCCTGCAACATGTCACAAAATCGTGACACTTTTTCATCCATACAAACTTCCTTGCAATATGTCGCGAAATCGTGACACTTTTTCGTCCATACAACCTTCCTTGCAATATGTCACGAAATCGTGACACTTTTTCGTCCGTACAACCTTCCTTGCAATATGTCGCGAAATCGCGACATTTTTTCGTCCGTACAACCTTCCTTGCAATATGTCATGAAATCGCGACACTTTTTCGTCCGTACAACCAACCTTACAATATGTCGTGAAATCACGACACTTTTTCGTCTTGCCTTTCTCTCTTCCAACATGTCACGAAATCATGATAGTTTTGCTTGCTTGTGCTGTTTCTCCGAACATGTCACAAAATCATGACAGTTTTGCCTGCTTGCGCTTTCTCTCCGAACATGTCGCGATATCGTGATAATTTTTCTTTCTTGCCAACATGTCACGATATCGCAACAGTTTTTCTTTCTTGCACTTTCTCTACAAACATGTTGCGATATTGCAACAATTTTTCTCTTTCGTCAACATGTCGCGATGTCGCGACAATTTTTCTCTCTCCTCAACATGTCGCGATATCACAACAGTTTTTCTTTCTTCTCCACATGTCACGATATCGCAAAAAACTTTTCTTACTTGTATTTTTCTTTGATCTTTTGCATATGGGCCACTCCACTTCGGTCTTCTTGGAAAATATGCAGCAACCTATAACAGCTTCACCCAATCATCAAAGACACCCTCATAAGCATATAACTTCACTGAACATACTCTGAGTATCCTCTGCACTCCAGTCCACTGCATCAACCGATCTTTCTGACTATGTTGACAACAATGACAATACTTTTGCTGCAACTTGCTCAACAATCTCCCCCTTTGGATTTGTTGGCAACACTCGTGCAAATGGCAATACTCATGCAATTTCTTGCAATTCTTGTCCCCCTTTGACAATAATACCAAAGGGCTGCTATAGACTCCCCCTGAGTCCATGCACAACCTTCTCAGGCACAAATAATTATAGTTAGCAAAAATTACAAACATGAGCAAAAAGATAATCAAATATATAAATGCTCCCCCTAAGAATGTGATCCCGATAGCTAGTCAGTGCTTGGGAAATGTGACCACTCCACAATCTGTTGTTGGAATTAAAATCCAACTTAACCTCACTTTCTGTAACTTTCTACTGCGTACAACATGCTGTCACTGCAATATATTCTGCCTCTACTGTGGATAAGGAAACTGACTCTTGTTTCTTACTATTCCATGTGACCAACCTGTTTCCAAGATAAAATGCACCTCCACTGATACTCTTTTTGTCATCATCCTGCCCAATCTGCATCTTAAATCAATCTCATAGAAGCATAAAGAGAATTGTTAGAGACTCTATATGTTCTATTCTCAAATCTCAATCTCAACTGTACAAATCAACAGACAACATTTTGTCAAACACTTCACGACCAACTATAGTGCACCTTACTCAAACTCATACTTTTGGACCTCGGATTGGTATGATTCACAAAGCAAAGTTGCTCATCTTGATGAGATAAACATGAATCAATAATCAAACTTCAATATTTTTCACCACAACGTCATAATAGATCTAACAATCTTCACGTCAATGTGTAGTTCAAATACACATTGCTTTTATCGAAACACATATACGGCTCGGGCAACATTCTTTCACTAACCAAATTGTCTGAACTGTTATAATCCTTAACTTTGGACAGTGGCAGTAAGAACCATCAAGAGTAAAACAATGACATATAGCAATATTACCAATAAAGACAACTCTCAATTTAATCAACACCCTTCATGGCACTACCACAACCAATTGTATAAACAAAAAACACACTTTGACAGCTATACAACAACTCCCCGACTACTTTCCTTTCATCCTCAGATAACTACACAAATACATAGGAGCATTAAAATAAAACTTTAACATTGCTCCCCCTGAGGATGTGCTACCTAGAGTTGCTTAGTGCAATAGAGGAGTAATCTCCTTCTGTCCAAGGAGACATGATTTCCTCTCTTCTTTCTTTCTCCAGTCTTTCTTGAACTTAGGCTGAAGGTTTTCAACTGCATCCCTATTTTGAACCTTTTCATGAATTTGAACATTTCTCTTGGGTGGTTGTCTTTTGTACATCCTTGATGGATGATTATTTTCATTTCTTTGATGCACATGATTTCTTCCCTGTCTGTGTTGCATTCTTTGCGTCTGATGAAATCTACTGTCTTGCCTTAGATTAGATACAAACATGCTTGGACAAAACCTTGCTATGTGCCCATGACCATTACATTGAAAACATTGCACATGGTGTTCAGCCGAAATAACAGATGTATTTCTACCAGCATAACTCTTTGATCTATTATTCAATCCATAATAAATTGCCTTATGACCATAATGGTTGCATCTAAAACAATAGCCATTAAAAGCATTATTATGAATAGAGTGAGAATGATAGAACCTCTTTTGTTGTGGTTGCTTTGCTGTAGATCTCCTTTGATATTGTCTTCCTTTTGAAGATTCAGCTTCAGACTTTTCTTGCTTCGATCCTTCAACAATGGACTTCTTCTCTTCAGATTTAGACGATGAAGGTTGTTCAGCTTCACATCCAAGACCAAGCTTACACATGGGGCTTCTTTTTTGCCTTATCATTTTATCTAGCAACTCTGTGCTCTTCTCAAATTTGAGATTTGTATTGGCCTCTTCTAGTTGTTTCCTCAATAAAATAATCTCCTCTTCTTGTTTGCAGCAAACAATATCTTTCTCATTGATCTGTGACTTCAGGGCTTCTTCTATTTTCTTGGCTTTTTGAATTTGTAAGAAGAGATCTTCAATATTATCCCCATATTCCTCCAACTTCTTGGACAGTCTTTTGTTCTTTTTTCTTTCTATACCCAATTCTTTAAGTGCAGAGATCAGCTCATCGTCTAGATCTACTTCAGCCTCAAAATTTTCACCACATACTTCAGAGTTCATTTCTTCTTCCTTTTTTGATTCTACTTCTTCATATGCCATGAAAAGAGCTTCAACTATTTCCTCTTCAGAATCCTCATCGAAGCTGTCTTCTGTTGAACTGACATTCCTGGAGATGAAACTTTTCTTTTTAAAGTTACCTTTTCTAAAATTCATTTTCTTCTTCCAGTCACTTCTTTCTTGGTGTGATCTTTCATCACTTATGTTCTCCTCATTGAGTGGACATTTAGCTGCAAGATGCCCAATGCCTCCACAGCTGAAACATTTAAATGGTAGCTTTCCTCTGTATTTTCCTTTTCCCAATTTTAGTTTTCGAATGAAGTTTGCTTCCGTTTCATCTGATGTCTCTTCTTCCTCGAACTCTTGTTTTGCATTTTTATTTTTAAAGGCTTTAAAAGCCGCTTCTCTGTCTGTGGGTTTAGATCTTCCTATCTTCATCTCATATGCAGTCAAAGAACCATGCATCTCATCCATACTAAAAGAATTTAGATCTTTCGCTTCTTCTATTGCTAAAAATTTAGAATCAAAACTTTGGGGAAGGGATCTTAATACCTTTTTCACGATGACAGAGTCTTCGATATCTTCGTCGAGTCCTCTAATCACATTAATGATTTCATTAAATCTCAACATATATGCCTCAATGTTTTCATCATCATTCATATTTAAGGCTTTGAACTGAGCTCGATGTGTCTGTAACTTGGCCTCCTTGATTTTATCGTCTCCTTCATGAATACCGATGAGCAAGGTGCAACCAAAGTATTGTCATTGTTGTCAACACAGTAAGGTTGATCAGTTGATGCAATGGACAGGAGTTCATTGATGAGCAAGGTGCAGCAAAAGTATTGTCATTGTTGTCAACACAGACAGAGGATCGATTGATGCAATGGACACAATCAGGGAGATCGGTTGATGCAGTGGACATTAGATCGGTTGATGCAATGGACAGGAGTTCGAGTAGGTTACAGAGCATGTACAATGATTCTCCAAGAAGAACGTAGTGGCCCATATGCAAAAGATCAAAGAAAAAGACAAGTAAGAAAAGTGTCGCGATATCGCGACATGTTGAGCAAGCATGAGAAACTGTCGCGATATCGCGACATGTTGAGAAGAAAGAAGGCAAAAGAAAACTGTCGTGATATCGCGACATGTTTGGCCGAAAAGAAAAATTGTCGCGATATCGTGACATGTTTGGCCAGAAAGAAAAACTGTCATGATTTCGTGACATGTTGGAGGCAAAGAAGCCAAGTAGAAAAACTGTCATGATTTCGTGACATGTTGGAAGAGAGAGAAAGCGTAAGAAAAACTGTCATGATTTCGTGACATGTTGGAAGCAAAGAAGGCAAGTAGAAAAACTGTCATGATTT
The DNA here is from genome assembly GCA_028583015.1 of Wollemia nobilis. NCBI lineage: Eukaryota > Viridiplantae > Streptophyta > Pinopsida > Araucariales > Araucariaceae > Wollemia > Wollemia nobilis. Next base: position 1,534,431 of record JAQPPZ010000101.1, read on the forward strand.
CGTGACATGTTTGAAGAGAGAAAGCACAAGAAAAACTATCGTGATTTCGTGACATGTTCGATGAGAAGGCGCATGCAAGAAAACTGTCATGATTTTGTGACATGTTCGGAGAGAAGGTGCAAGCAAAGAAAATTGTCGTGATTTCGCGACATGTTTGGAGAGAAGGCGCAAGCAAAGAAAACTGTCACGATTTCGTGACATGTTTGGAGAGAAGGCGCAAGCAAAGAAAACTGTCACGATTTCACGACATGTTCGAGGAGAAGGATCGCAAAGAAAAGTGTCATGATTTCACGACAATCTGTAAGAGAGGCAGTACGAACGAAAATGTGTCACGATTTTGTGACATGTTTGAGAGAAGGAGCTTGCAAAGAAAAGTGTCATGATTTCGTGACAATCTGCAAGAGAGGCAGTACGGATGAAAATGTGTCACGATTTCGTGACATGTTTGAGAGAAAGAGCTTGCAAGGAAAAGTGTCGCGATTTCATGACAATTTGCAAGAGGAAGCGCTAAGGAGAAAAGTGTCGCGATATCACGACATGTCGTTTCGTGACCCGAAGGGAAGAAAAGCTAAGGAAAAGTGTCCGATTGTGACAATTTAGAGAAGAGCACAAGGAGAAAGTGTCACGATTTCGTGACATGTTCCATTTTGGTGAAAGAGAGAAAGGCACAAGGAAAAAGTGTCGTGATTTCGGACATGTTCGTTTCAGGCGAAAGGGAGAAAGGCACAAGGGGAAAGTGTCACGATTTTGTGACATGTTCGTTTCGCGGGCGAAAGGAGAAAGGCACAAGGAGCGAAAGTGTCACGATTTCGTGACATGTCATGTTTTCATGGGTGAAAGGCAGAAAAGAACTTAAGGCAGAAAAGTGTCACGATTTCATGACATGTCATGTTTTCGTTGGTGCAAGCGAGAAGAGTGCAAGGAAGCGAAAAGTGTCATGATTTCGTGACATGTCATGTTTTCGCTGGTGCATGCCGAGAAGAGTGCAAGGAAGCGAAAAGTGTCATGATTTCGTGACATGTCATGTTTTTGCTAGTGCATGCCGAGAAGAGTGCAAGGAAGCGAAAAGTGTCGCGATTTCGTGACATGTCATGTTTTCGCTGGTGCAAGCCAAGTAGAGTGTACGGAGGCGAAAAGTGTCATGATATCGTGACATGTTGTGTTTTCATGGGTGCAAGCCGAATAATGAAGCAAGAAGGCGAAAGTGTCGTGATATCATGACATGTCTTGTTTTCATGGTCAAACGCCAAGAAAAGTCAAAGGGGTAGAAATGTCACGATTTCATGATAGGTCGCATTGGCATGATGGAAGAAGAAGAACCCAGCCGAAGTAAAATTATCTGAAGTCGTACGATAGTAACAGAGGCAGTTACAGAAAGAATTCATGCAGCCAGAATAAGAAGAGTTAACTAGAGTCAGAACTACAGTTGTAGAGGAAAAATTAGGCAGATAAAATAAGAAGAGTTAACTAGAGTCAGAACTACAGTTACAGGGGTGTTGCAAAGAAAATCATGCAGGAAAAATAAAGAAGAGTTAACTGAGTCGAACCTAGTTACAGGGGATTACGAATAAAATTATGCGAGCTAAAATTAGAACAGTGCATTAAAGACATAACGATCATATAGGGCCATGACGCTATGAAACTCGTCGAGTGATGGCCATACTGAGAGTCCCAAATAAAGAGACAAACCTATTAATAGGTTGCATGTAAGAATATTGTGTCAGAAAGGAGTTACTTACAGGAGTGGCTATTAATAGGCTGCATGCGGGATTATGGCAGATACAGAAGACTTAGGGTTTCAAGATGAAAATATTGTTATAAAAGGGTAGTTGCATGCAGAAGAAAAAGTTCTGCTCATAATTGAAAAGAGTGCCACTGGAAAGAGTAAATGTGCCATGAGGGCATTGCATGAATGAAAAGGTAGCTCAAAATTGAAAAGTGAGTAGATACGGCTGTTAGAGCCGTAAGCGAGCAGAGAAGGTTGTCAGAGCGTAGAGAAGGCTGTTAGAGTGCAGAGAAGGCTGTCAGAGCGCAGTAAGCAGAGCGGTAAGAGTGATCCATTAGGTTGAGCTCTGAGTGGGTAGAGATATATGAGAAAAGCCAAAGAGAGAAATAGTGTGGAGAGAGAGCACTGCTGAGAGAAGAGCGGTGGAGAAAGAGCGCAACTGATAGAGTGTGACTGAGAGAGTGTGGTTGAAAGTGCGTAGAAGGAATATGTGTTTCCTAAATTGAAAGAGAGGTTGGATGAGCAATAGACCAGTGAGGGTCTTGTAAAAGTGAAGGCATATTTATGTCAATCTAAGATTCAAAATAGAAATCCAAGTTGGTGCTTGGAATCAGGGGTTGGTGCTCCTTCCAGTTGGTGCTGGTAAATCAGGGGTTGGTGCTCCTTTCTGTTGGTGTAGATAAATTAGGGGTTGGTGCTCCTTCCAGTGTGTGCTGGTAAACTATTTGTAAAGTTGGTGCTTTGCAAAGGCTGGATTTGGATGGGAGTCCAAGCAGTCTATTTTTGAGGAGTAGCCAAAACTGGTGAACCTCGTTAAATCGTGTGTTGTGGAATGCTCTCTTGTTATATTTGCTTTATCTATTTTAAGTTCTCCTTGCTTCAGCTTTAAGAGTTGTAGATTTGAAATTTAAATAGCTACACTGATTCACCCCCCCCTCTCAGTGCCATTGTAAGACTAACAATTGGTATCAGAGCCAAGTTCCTAGTTTTGGCTAAATCAGTCAGGGTTGATCTTGGATTAGTACACAATGGGTAAGAAGAATAGATCCTCCTTCAAAAAGGCATCCCAGTCAGTTTTAGTTTCTGTAGAAGAGAAAATTGAACCAGAAAAGGTAGAAGAAGTGAATCCTGAAGTATGTGATGAAAATCTTGAGATTGAAGTAGATCTAGAAGGTGAGTTGATCTCTGCACTTGAAGAGTTGAGTATAGAAAAGAAAAAGAACAAAAGACTGTCCAAGAAGTTGGAAGAATATGGGGATGAGATTGAAGATCTCTTCCTACAAGTTCAAAAGGCCAAGAAAATAGAAGAAGCCTTGAAGACACACTGGATGATGAGGTTGATGTATGCAACACAAGTGAAGAGGAATCTAACAAAGTTATTGTTGATCTAAAGCTGCAAGTAGAAGAGTACAAAAGGATTGAAGAAATTCTCAGGTCTCAGATCAATGAGAAAGAGACTGTTTGCTGCCAACAAGAAGAAGAGATTGTTTCATTGAAGAAACAACTAGAAGAGGCCAATATAAATCTCAAATATGAGAAGAGCACAGAGTTGCTAGATAAAATGATAAAGCAACAAAGAAGCTCCACGGATAAGTCTGGTCTTGGATATGAAGCTGAACAACCATCATCTTCCAAAAGTACAAAAAAGAAGAAGTCCACTACTGAAGGATCGAAGCAAGAAAAGTCTGAAGCTGAATCTTCAAAAGGAAGAAAATATCAAAGAAGATCTACAACAAAGCAACCACAACAAAAGAGGTTCTCTCACTCTCACTCTTTTAATAATAATGCTTTTAATGGCTATTGTTCTAAATGCAACTCCTATGGTCACAAGGCAATTTATTGTGGACTGAACAATAGATCAAAAAGTTATGCTTGATAAAAACACATCTGCTTTCCTGAGTGAACACCCTGTGCAATGTTTTAAATGTAATGGCCATGGGCACATAGCAAGGTTTTGTCCAAGCACTTATGTATCCAATCTAAGGCAAGACCATAGATTTCATCATACACACAGAATGCAATGCAGACAGGGAATAAAACATGTGCAATGTTTTAAATGTAATGGTCAAGGGCACATAGCAAGGTTCTCTCCAAGCACTTTTGTATCTAATCTAAGGCAAAACCCTAGATTTCATCAGACACAAAGAGGGCAACACAGACAGGGAACATATCATGTGCATAAAAGAAAAGAAAATAATCATCCATCAAGAATGCACAAGAGACAACCCCGCAAGAGAAATGTTCAAGTTCACGAACAGGGGCAAAATAGGGAAGTAATTGAAAAACTCAAGCCCAAGTTCAAGAAAGTCTGGAGAAAGGCAGAAGAAAGGAAATCGTGTCTCCTTGGACTGAAGGAGGCTACTCCGCCATTGCTCTAAGCAACTCCAGGTGGCACATCCTTAGGGGGGCAATATTAAAGTTTTATTTTAATGCTCCTATGTATTTGTTTGGGTATCTGAGGATGAAAGGAAAGTAGTCGAGATATTGTTGTATAGTTGTCAAAGTGTTTTTTAGTTCATGTAGTTGTGTGTGGAAGTGCCGTGAAGGGTGATGATTAAATTGAGAGTTCTCACCATTGGTAGTATTGATATATGTCATTGTTGTACTGTTGATGATTCCTCTACCACTGTTCAAAGTTACGGATCATAACAGTTCATTTTTTTTGGTTTAATGAAAGAATGTGTGCATGCCCTAGCTGCGTATTTGTGTTTCGATAAAAGTAGCATGTATTTGTTTTACACATTGATGTGAAGATTGTTAGATCTTTCATGACGCCTTGGTGAATATTATTTAATTCACAGACAGTTTCATTTTAACTGTTGATAAAATGCCAATCCGAGGTTAAGAAGTATGAGGTTGAGTAAGGTGCACTATGGTTGGCCATAAAGTGTTTGACAAAATGTCTTCTCCTGATTTGCACAGTTGAAAGTAAGGTGTGACCTGCAGTAGCTGTAGAAATCATAGATCAGGTTGTAAATATAAAATGGTTTGAGGTAGCCTACTGGATTCTCACTACAGAGAGAGACAAACAACTGTCATTAGGTTCAAGCTTGTTGAGAATATCCAAGATGCATGGTGGAGATGTATGCAGGTGCTGCTAGCATTGCAGAACAAAAAGTTGACTATATAAGATTATTGTATGCCTTCACTAATAGTGGACAAGTTTGAGTTTGCAAAGCAACAGAGGGTAGTTGCACAGAAGACAGTGGTCCAGTCATGTTCTTACACATATTATATTGGTGAAGTTGACAGTGATGATGTCATTCACTGGTTATTGCTGCTACTCACATTATTGATATTGTTGATGCCTATTATGCTTATCATGATGTTGTCAAACAGTGAAATGAAGTGGTCACATATTCCCAAGAATAGACTAAGAATTGACTAGCCATCGGGATCAAATTCTCAGGGGGAGCATTTATGCATCTGTTTATCATATTGCTCATGTTTATGCTTTTTGCTAACTGTAATAATTTTTGCTTGAGAATGTTGTGCATGGACTCAGGGGGAGTTTTGTAGCCACCCTTTGGTATTATTGTCAAAGGGGGAGAAGAATTACAGGTAATTGCACACAATTACGTGTGTTGCCAACAATTCCAAAGGGGGAGATTGATGAGCAAGGTGCAACCAAAGTATTGTCATTGTTGTCAACACAGACAGAGGATCGGTTGATGCAATGGACAGGAGTTCATTGATGAGCAAGGTGCAGCAAAAGTATTGTCATTGTTGTCAACACAGACAGAGGATCGGTTGATGCAATAGGGAGCAGAGGTCATTAGATAGATCGGTTGATGCAAGTGGACAAGAGTTCAGTGGTCAGAGAGCATGTACAATGAATTTCCAAGAAGAACGTAGTGGCCCATATTCAAAAGATCAAAGAAAAAGACAAGTAAGAAAAGTGTCGCGATATCGTGACATGTTGAGCAAGCATGAGAACTACTATCGATATCGCGACATGTTGAGAAGAAAAAAAAGAAAAATTGTCATGATATCGTGACATTTGTTTAAGAAAAATAGAAAAACCATACGATTTTCGCGACATGTTGGAGGCAAAGAAGCCAAGTAGAAAAACTGTCATGATTTCATGACATGTTGGAAGAGAGAGAAAGCGCAAAGAAAACTATCACGATTTCATGACATGTTGGAAGAGAGAAGGAAGAAGAAAACTGTCATGATTTTGACATGTTCGAAGAAGAAGGCAAGAGAAAACTGTCATGATTTCATGACATGTTCGAAGAGAAGGCACATGCAAGAAAACTATCATGATTTTGTGACATGTTTGGAGAGAAGGCGCAAGCAAAGAAAACTGTCATGATTTCATGACATGTTTGGAGAGAAGGCATAGGCAAAGAAAACTGTCATGATTTCATGACATGTTTGGAGAGAAGGCGCAAGCAAAGAAAACTGTCACGATTTCGTGACATGTTCGAGGAGAAGGAGCTTGCAAAGAAAAGTGTCACGATTTTGTGACAATTTGTAAGAGAGGCAGTACGGATGAAAATGTGTCACGATTTCGTGACATGTTTGAGAGAAGGAGCTCGCAAAGAAAAGTGTCATGATTTCATGACAATCTGCAAGAGAGGCAGTACAGATGAAAATGTGTCACGATTTCATGACATGTTTGAGAGAAAGAGCTTGCAAGGAAAAGTGTCACGATTTCATGACAATTTGCAAGAGGAAGCACTAAGGAGAAAAAGTGTCACGATATCGTGACATGTCGGGTTTTCATGACCCGAAGGGAAGAAAAGCGCTAAGGAAAAAGTGTCACGATTTCGCGACATGTAAGAAGAAAAGCACAAGGAGCAAAAGTGTCACGATTTCATGACATGTTCCATTTTCACGGGTGAAAGGCAAAGAAAGGCACAAGGCAGCGAAAGTGTCACGATTTCATGACATGTTCCATTTTCATGGGCGAAAGGCAGAGAAAGGCACAAGGCAACGAAAGTGTCACGATTTCGTGACATGTTCCGTTTTCACGGGCGAAAGGCAGAGAAAGGCACAAGGCAACGAAAGTGTCACGATTTCGTGACATGTTCTATTTTCACGGGCAAAAGGCAGAGAAAGGCATAAGGCAGCAAAAGTGTCACGATTTCGTGACATGTCATGTTTTCGCTGGTGCAAGCCGAGAAGAGTGCAAGGAAGCGAAAAGTGTCACGATTTCGTGACATGTCATGTTTTCACTAGTGCATGCCGAGAAGAGTGCAAGGAAGCGAAAAGTGTCATGATTTCATGACATGTCATGTTTTCGTTGGTGCATGCCGAGAAGAGTGCAAGGAAGCAAAAAGTGTCATGATTTCATGACATGTCATGTTTTCACTGGTGCAAGCCAAGTAGAGTGTACGGAGGCAAAAAGTGTCATGATATCATGACATGTTATGTTTTCATGGGTGCAAGCTGAATAATGAAGCAAGAAGGCGAAAGTGTCATGATATCGTGACATGTCTTGTTTTCACGGTCAAATGCCAAGAAAAGTCAAAGGGGCAGAAATGTCACGATTTCGTGACAGGTCGCATTGGCATGATGGAAGAAGAAGAACCCAACCAAAGTAAAATTATCTGAAGTCGTACGATAGTAACAGAGGCAGTTACAGAAAGAATTCATGCAGCCAGAATAAGAAGAGTTAACTAGAGTCAGAACTGCAGTTGCAGAGGAAAAATCAGGCAGATAAAATAAGAAGAGTTAACTGGAGTCAGAACTGCAGTTGCAGGGGGTGTTGCAAAGAAAATCATGCAGGAAAAATAAAGAAGAGTTAACTAGAGTCAGAACTACAGTTACAGGGGGCAGTTATAGAATAAAATTATGCAGCTAAAATTAGAACAGTGCATTAAAGACAGAACGACTGTTACAGGGCCGTGACGCTATGAAACTCGTCGAGCGGTGGCCATACTGAGAGTCCCAAATAAAGAGACAAACCTATTAATAGGTTGCGTGTAAGAATATTGTGTCAGAAAGGAGTTACTTACAGGAGTGGCTATTAATAGGCTGCATGCGAGATTATGGAAGTTATAGAAGACTTAGGGTTTCAAGATGAAAATATTGTTATAAAAGGGCAGTTGCATGCAGAAGAAAAAGTTCGACTCAGAATTGAAAAGAGTGCTGCCAAAAAGAGTAAATGTGTCACAAGGGCAGTTGCGTGCAGAAGTGAAAAGGTAGCTCAGAATTGAAAAGTGAGCAGATAAGGCTGTTAGAGCCGTAAGCGAGCAGAGAAGGCTGTCAGAGCGTAGAGAAGGCTATCAGAGCGCAGTAAGTAGAGCGGTAAGAGTGATCCGTTAGGTTGAGCTCTGTGTGGGTAGAGATATATGAGAAAAGCCAAAGAGAGAAATAGTGTGGAGAGAGAGCACTGTTGAGAGAAGAGCGGTGGAGAAAGAGCGCAGCTGATAGAGTGTGACTGAGAGAGTGTGGCTGAAAGTGCGTAGAAGGAATATGTGTTTCATGAATTGAAAGAGAGGTTGGATGAGCAATAGACCAGTGAGGGTCTTGTAAAAGTGAAGGCATATTTATGTCAATCTAAGATTCAAAATAGAAATCCAAGTTGGTGCTCCTTCCAGTTGGTGCTGGTAAATCAGGGGTTGGTGCTCCTTTCTGTTGGTGTAGATAAATTAGGGGTTGGTGCTCCTTCCAATGTGTGCTGGTAAACTGTTTGTAAAGTTGGTGCTTTGCAAAGGCTGGATTTGGATGGGAGTCCAAGCAGTCTATTTTTGAGGAGTAGCCAAAACTGGTGAACCTCGTTAAATCGTGTGTTGTGGAATGCTCTCTTGTTATATTTGCTTTATCTGTTTTAAGTTCTCCTTGCTTCAACTTTAAGAGTTGTAGATTTGAATTTAAATAGCTACACTGATTCACCCCCCCTCTCAGTGCCATTGTAAGACTAACAAATACTCCTCAGTTTGTCCCATATTTATTTTTCCGTATTATAGCTCATGATCTTTACTAGTTCACTATCTGCTAATCCGCATATGATAGCATTCTTTGCTTTAGAGTTATTCTCAAACAATTTCTTATCGGCAGCATCGGTTGGAGGAGTGGTGGAAATTGTGTATCCAATTTTTATTGACTCCCAAATGTCGTATCCCAAAGCGCATAGATATGTCTGCATTCTGATTCTCCAAAATGCATAATTAGTTTCGTCAAACAATGGTGCTTTGTTTGATGAGAATCCTTCACCACCTACCATTGTCTCACTTCCAAGATCACCTTAGCCGATTAAGCTTGTTCAGGAAATTGGCTCTGATACCAATTGTTATTCTCACAATGACATTGAGAGGGGGGTGAATCAGTGTGGCTCTTTAAAACTTAAAAACTTTGACTCTTAAAGCCAAAACAATGAAAGCTTAAAACCACATAAAGAAAATATAACAAGAGAGCATCCAACAACACAAAATGTAATGAGGTTCACCAGTTTTGGCTACTCCTCAAAAATGACTGCTTTGACTCCCATCCAAATCCAGCCTTTGCAAAGCAACAAATTTATAATCAATTTACTAGCACCAACTAGAAGGAGCACCAACCCCTGATTTATTTGCACCAATAGAAAGGAGCACCAACCCCTAATTTATGTGCACCAATAGAAATGTGCACCAACCCTTGATTTACCAGCACCAACTAGAAGGAGCACCAACCCCTGATTTACCAGCACCAACTGGAAGGAGCACCAACCCCTAATGCCAAGCACCAACTTGGAATTCTATTCTGAAACTTGAAGATTAACATAAATATGCCTTCACTTTTACAAGACCCTAACTGGTCTATTGCTTTCTCAACATTTCCCACTCTTCACACAACACACACTGTGCTTGCTCGGCTCCAGTGCACTCTCCTCGTGCTTCACATACCGCACACCTCTCTCACTCTCCTCTTGCTCTCTTCGCAAGATTAAATTTGCCTCACATTAATTCCAAGCGCTTTCACTCTATTTCAACGTAATATTAATTCTCCACGTAGACCTCCTTTTATAACAAAGTTTTGACTCTATTTTTAACTTCTATATTTACGCATGCAACCCGTAACTGCCCCTGTAACTGTCGTTCTAACTTCTGTTCACTGTTCTTATTTTAGCTACATGATATTTCTTCTGTAACTGCACCTGTAACTGCACCTGTAACTATCGTACCGACTTCTGTTAACTCTTCTTATTTTAGTTGCATGATTTTCTTCTGTAACGGCACCTGTAATTGTCGTATCGACTTCTTCTATAACTACACCTGTAACTACACTTGTAACTGTTGTACTGACTTCTATAACTACACCTGTAACTGCACTTGTAACTGTCGTATCGACTTCATTTAACTGTCACATATCTTCTTTCAGCTGGGTTCTTTTCTTAGCTCATGCCAAAATGACCTATCGCAAAATCATGACACTTCTGCCTCTTTGTCCTCTTCTCGAACTTGTACCCACAAAAGCACAACATGTCACGATATCACGACACTTCTGCCTTCTTACTTTATCTCTCCTTAAGTTGTGAAAATGCGACATGTCACGATATCGTGACACTTTTTCTCCTTGCGCTTTCTCTTTGCCTTCGGGTCGCGAAAACTTGACATGTCGCGATATCATGACACTTTTTCTCCTTACGCTTTCTCTTTGCCTTCGAGTTGCGAAAACCCGACATGTCACGATATCACGACACTTTTTCTCCTTGCGCTTCCTCTTTGCCTTCGGGTCACGAAAACCCGACATGTCATGATATTGCGACACTTTTTCTCCTTAGCTCTTTCTCTTGTCATATGTCACAAAATCACGACACATTTTTCTCTCTCATCTTTCTCTTCGCTTTGGACCACGAAAATAAAACATGTCACAAAATTGCAAAACCTTTTTCTCTCTCCTCTTTCTCTTCGCTTTGGACCGCAAAAATGAAACATGTCACAAAATCGCGACACATTTTTATTTCGGACTCTCTCTCTTGATTTATGTCACAAAATCGTGACACTTTTTATTTCGGACTCTCTTTCCTGCAGCATGTGAAATCGTGACACTTTTTCATCCGTACAAACTTCTTTGCAATATGTCGTGAAATCGTGACACTTTTTTGTTTGTACAACCTTCCTTGCAATATGTTGCAAAATCATGACACTTTTTTGTTCGTACAACCTTCCTTGCAATATGTCATGAAATCGTGACACTTTTTCATCCGTACAACCTTCCTTGCAATATGTCACGAAATCGTGACACTTTTTTGTCTGTACAACCTTCCTTGCAATATGTCGCGAAATCGCGACACTTTTTTGTCTTGCCTTTCTCTCTTCCAACATGTCACAAAATCGCGACAGTTTTCCTTGCTTGTGTTGTTTCTCCAAACATGTCATGAAATCATGACAGTTTTTCCTGCTTGCGCTTTCTCTCCGAACATGTCACGATATTGCGACAGTTTTTCTTTCTTGCCAACATGTCGCGATATCGCGACAGTTTTTCTTTCTTGCGCTTTCTCTTCAAACATGTCGCGATATCACAATAATTTTTCTCTCTCATCAACATGTCACGATATCGTGACAGTTTTTCTCTCTCCTCAACATGTCGCGATATCGTGACAGTTTTTATTTCTTCTCCACATGTCGCGATATCGCGACACTTTTCTTACTTGTCTTTTTCTTTGATCTTTTGCATATGGGCCACTCCACTTCGGTCTTCTTAGAAAATATGCAGCAACCTGTAACAGCTTTACCCAATCATCAAAGACACCCTCATAAGCATATAACTTCACTGAACATACTCTGAGTATCCTCTGCACTCCAGTCCACTGCATCAACCGATCTTTCTGACTGTGTTGACAACAATGACAATACTTTTGCTGCAACTTGCTCAATAGTATTTCCTTTGGTGTGATATCTTTATAATCACTTAGCAACTTAGCTGCTGCTATAGGCATAACCACTTCCTCTATTTCTAGCTTCCTAGCTATTAAGGCATAACAAAAGTTAGCATCCCTGATATCTGCAAGAAACTCCATCATCAACAAGCTCTCACTCGGTCCATCCTCCTTCAGAGGTACAAGAACTAACTTTACACCATCCTTCTAGAATGTATAAGTATTATTTATCCCATTATGGTTAGTATCCCTATCGTATTGCCAAGGTCTTCCCAATATAATGTGAAATGCATCCATCGAGATCACATCACACCACACTTCATCCTTGTAAGTGCTCCCAATTGAAAATTTAATTAAACACCTCTAATTTATTGTTACCTCATTCCCCTTATTAACCCATGAGATGCGATATGGATAAAGATGTTTTGCATATTTTAGGTGCATTTTATCAACCATGATATTTGACATCATATTATCATAGCTACCACCATCAATGACAATGTTACATACCTTCCCTCCTAATGTACACCTTGTTCAAAATATGTTTGTTTGCAACCAAGAATATTCACCATCTATGGTCTAACCCTTTGCTTTGCTCTACACTATCTATTTCTTAGGAGCAATCAACATCCTCCTTATCATAAGTGCTTCCCCCATGTCAACAACAACTTCATCCTCATCCTGCTCTTCCATCTCAACCAGATTGACCCTTCATTGTCCTCCTTGACCTCTTTCTTAGACATCACATTGGGAACACTAAAATGCTCCGTGCCCCTCCTCACCACATCCATAACAGGTATATGACCTCCTCAGATCATTCCTATTTTTTCCACCACCATAACCTCTACCTCGTTGGTATCCTCTTCCTCTCAGATTCTGTCCATCTTCTTCTTGTTTAGCAGGTATTGAGGATTCTCCCTTGAGAAAATTAGATCCACTTCGACCCTAACCTAAAGAGGGTGTGAATCCCTTCTTACCTCTTCTATTAATCCTTTTCAATTTCTCCTTCACCTTGAGGGCCATTTGATACGCATCCTCCATTGTAAGAGTGTGATGAATGCTCATCTCATCTTGAATAGCAAAACTTAGGCCATTTACATACCTGGAAACCTTTTGGTCCTCCATCTCATTGTGCTCCATTTGAATGGATATCTTATAGAATTCATTAGTATAGTCCTCAATGATTTGATCCTTCTGTCGAAGATTTTAAAATCTACGAAATAGTGTTTGGGAATAGGCTACAGGTATAAATTTTTCCTATAACTTCTTCATCTTTGTCCAATCCTTTATCTTTTCATTTCCATTACTCTATCGTGTAGTCTGTAAATGATCCCACCAAATCAATGCATGTCCCTTCAACTTTGTGCATGTGAGCTTAACCTTCTTCTCTTCAACAATATTACTCCATTCAAAATATTTTTCTAGGCTATTGATCCAATCGATCAACTCCTTTGGTTTCAACCCACCAGCATACTTGGGAACCTCAATATTAATCCCATCTTGATTCCCCTTAAGCCCCTCTAGAGCTCATATTAGTTGATTTTCAAAACCATGCCCTTCTTCCTCTGGGCCCTCTAGTTCTACTTTTGCGTGGACCTCAGATCCACGTTGCTCAGGTATATTTTCATCATCAAATCCTTGATCTGCATGTGCCCTGGGACATCTCTCTCCCATGCGATCAATCATACCTGTCAACTATGCTATTTTTGCATTTATATCCTTGATCTACCTATTCATCTAGACATATCTTCTAGGTGGCATCTTCTCTTCACTAGCGAGATCAACCTGTCTCTGATACCAAATGGTGTAAACTCAGCTACAAGAGACCAACAAAATGGACTCCAATCACATAACACAAATGCAATAATGGAAGAAAACTGCCAATTGATATTCTTTTCATTCCTGAATTCACATCCCTTCTACAAAAGATTACAATCCATCATATAGGAACCAAAAACCAAAGAAACCCTAAAAATGTATTTTTTCTTAAAACTGCTAAAAATAGATCTTTTTCCTAAAAACTACTAAAAATAGAAATGAGTCGGATTGCACCTAAATTTGGTGCACACATCCCTATTACAATAATGAACCTTAATTTAAAATATTAGGTCTCAACTTATGGTATAACAAAATATAATAAACTTCTAACAACCAAAAAAACCCAAAAAACTTGGGAACCTATTCTAAAAGCTAATTTTGGGGTACTAGATGTTGGAGTTAGGTCCTAAAAACATGATTTTTTGAGGTTTAGGTGTATCAAAGATGAGACTAATGTAGAACACACACACATAACCACATGTTAAATTTCAAGGCAAACAGGCGTACATTTCACAAGTTATGGCTCCGACAAGGTGCATCATTCTCCTCTAGTGAAAAAGAACTCAGCTCTTGCGAGTTTAGCTGAATTGAAATCCTGTAGCTTCTGGTTATCAATTTTCTTTAGCTCTTTCTCTAAAACCCATGTGTTATCTGACTATGGTAATCCTTCCCACTAAACCAGGATTTGTTGTAGCTCCCATGTCTGGTGGTGATCACCTTCTTATCGAGCACCTATGCAACTCTATATTTTTTCTTCTTAGGCATATGTCATGCCCAATTTAATGTCTCCTATAATTCACCATCCTCGGAAGTACCAGGATACTAAAATAAATAAAAAAAATAAAAAATGGGTGAAATATCAAATTCATCAGGCAGCTCCACTTTATAAGCATTATTATTGATTTTCTTCAAAATCCTGCATGGCCTAATTTTCTTAAGTTTTTGTTTGTTATATGTCCCCTTAGGAAATATTTCTTTCCTAAGATGAACGATGACCATATCACCTTCTTCAAAAACTTTTACCCTTATGTGTGCATCAACAGACTCTTTGTAGTGAGCATTACTACTCTACAATTTTTCCCTCATTGACTCTTGCACTTTTTGGATATGCTCAGCAAATGCTTCTGCATCATCACTAACTTGTTCTCCAATTGGTAACTCAACCAAATCTAATACACCTCTGGGATTTTGACTATAAATAATTTGAAAAGGAGATTTACCTGTTGACCTGTTCACTGAACTGTTGTATGCAAATTCAGCTTGTGACAAGGCTAAATCTCATTGTTTTGGTTTTTCTCCAACTATGCATCATAAGAGGTTTCCCAAGATTTTGTTCACTACCTCTATTTGCCCATCGGTCTATGGGTGGTAAGCACTACTGAACTGCAACCTGGTATTCAACTTTTTCCACAACATCCTCCAAAAGTGACTCAAGAACTTAGTATCCCGATCAGAAGTAATAGTCTTTGGAACACCATGCAACCACACAATCTTATCAAAGAGTAAGACTACAATCCTAGTTGCATCATTAGTCTTTTGACAAGCAATAAAATGCACCATTTTGGAAAATATGTCTACCACAACAAAAATTGAATCCTTACCTCTCTGTGTCTTGGGTAACCCCAACATGAAATCTATACTCAAATCGGTCCTTTGTCCTGTAGGAAATGGTAGTGGCATATACAACCCTATATTTTATGCATGTCCCTTAGCCATTTGACATACTCTACATCTAGAGACAAACTTGATTATGTATCTCTTCATTTTTGGCCAATAGTACTTCTCCTCTACAAGAGTGGTAGTTTTGGCTACTCCAAAATGACCAACCAAACCCCCACTATGTAATTCCCTCAATATGTTCTCTCTCATAGAGCCATTGGGAATGCATAATCAATTACCCTTAAAAAAGTAACCATTATGTAAAAAAAACTCTTCAAAAATGGTACGAGACTCGCCCCCTACCACACTTTTGCACTGTTGCACAATATTCCCAAAATCCGCATCAGATTCATACATATCTTTAATCCCCTTAAATCCTACCACTTCATTCTCCATAGTGGTCAACAACAAGACTCTCCTACTCAATGCATCAACAACCTTATTCTGTTTTCCTAACTTGTGTTTTAGGACAAATGTATACTATTGCAAAAATGAAACCCATTTGGCATGCCTACTATTTAACTTTTTTTGAGAATTGACATACCTCAATGCTTCATGATAAGTAAACAACACAAACTCCTTTGAGATTAAGTAGTTCCTCCAATGTTGCAATGCTTGCACAATTGCATAAAATTCCACATCATATGTCGAATAATTCTTCCTTGCATCATTCAGCTTCTCACTAAAAAATGCTACAAGTCGGCCCTCTTTACTTAAGACACCACTAATTCGAACAAATGAGGCATCACAATCAACCTCAAAAACCTTATTGAAATATGGTAACACTAGAATAGGGGCTTTCGACACCTTCTTCTTCAAGAGTTCAAAACTCTTTGTTGTTGTCGTAGTCCATACAAACTCTTTCCCCTTCGTGCACTCAGTTATAGGGGCACTATACTACTGAAGTTCCTGATGAACTTCCTGTAAAAGGTAGCTAGTCCATGAAAGCTCCTTACTTCTGTTATAGATCGTGGAAGAGGCCGTTCCAAAATTGCCTTCACTTTCTCATCATCCATCCTCATGCCATCTCTCAAGATTACAAATCCCAAAAACACTAAACTATCTTGAAGAAATCTACATTTCTTCAAGTTGATATACAATTTCTCCTTCCTGAGCACGTCTAACACTAATTTCAGGTGTAAAAAATGGTCTTCTTCACTTTTACTATAAATCAAAATATCATCAAAATACACAACCACAAACTTACAGTACTTTGTTCATCAACCGCATAAATGTACTGGGTGTATTAGACAACCCAAATGACATCACCATCCACTTGTACAATCCATATTTTGTCTTAAAATATTTGTTTCATTCATCCCCTTCTCGAATTCTAATATGGTAGTAGCCACTCCGTAGATCAATTTTACTAAAGTATTTAGCTCCAACAAATCCATCCATCATGTCATCCACTCTCGAAATAGGATAATGATACTTTATTGTGATTTTGTTGATGGCTATACTGTCTACACACATTCACCAGTCACCATATTTATTTGGGGTTAGCAATGTTGGAGTTGCACATGGACTTATAATCTCCCTAACTAATCCCTTATTTATCAACTCTGTCACTTGCCTACTCAACCCTGCATTCTGTGTCGGGTTCAAATGATAAGCTGCCTAATTTGGAAGTGCTGATCCTAGAATCAAATCCATGTGATGTTGGATATTCATTTTTGGTGGTAGCCCATCTGGTAAATCCTCTGGTGTGATATCTTTATGTTCACTTAGCAACTTAGCTGTTTCTATAGGCATAACCACTTCCTCTGTTTCTAGCTTCCTAGCTATTAAGGCATAATAGAAGCTAGCATCCCTGATCTCTGCAAGAAACTCCTTCATCATCAACAAGCTCTCACTCGGCCCATCCTACTTCAGAGGTACAAGAACTACCTTTACACTATCCTTCCAGAATGTATAAGTATTCTTTCTCCCATTATGGTTAGTATCCCTGTCGTACTACTAAGGCTTCCCAATAGAATGTGTCATGCATCCATCGAGATCACATCACACCACACTTCATCCTTGTAAGTGCTCCCAATTGAAAATTTAATTAAACATATCTAATCTACTGTTACCTCATTCCCTTCTTAACCCATGATATGCGATATGGATAAGGATATTTTTCACATTTTAGGTGCATTTTATCAACCATGATATTTGACACCATATTATCACAGCTACCACCATCAATGACAATGTTACATACATTCCCTCTTGATGTACACCTTGTTAAAAATATGTTCATTCGTAGCCAAGAATCTTCACCATCTATGGTCTATCCCTTTGCTTTGCTCTGCACCATATCTTTCTTAGGAGCAATCAACATCCTTCTTATCATAAGTGCTTCCCCCATTTCAGCAACAACTTCATCCTCATATTGCTCTTCCATCTCAACCAGATTGACCCTTCCTTGTCCTCCTTGACCCCTTTCTTGGACATCATGTTGGGGACACTAATATGCTCTGTTCCCCTCCTCACCACATCCATAACAGGTATACGACCTACTTATATCAATCCCATTTCGTCCACCATCGTAACCTCTACCTCGTTGGTATCCTCTTCCTCTCAGATTCTGTCCATCTTCTTCTTGTTTAGCAGGTATTGAGGATTCTCCCTTGAGAAAATTAGATCCACTTTGACCCCGACCTGAAGAGGGTGTGAATCCCTTCTTACCTCTTCTATTAATCCTTTTCAATTTCTCCTTCGCCTTGAGGGCCATTTGATACGCATCCTCCACTGTAAGAGTGCGATGCATGCTCATCTCATCTTGAACAACAAAACTTAGGCCATTTACATACCTGGAAGCCTTTTGGTCCTTCGTCTCATTGTTCTCAACTCAAATGGATAGCTTGTAGAATTCATTAATATAGTCCTCAATGCTTTGATCCTTCTGTCAAAGATTTTGAAATCTATGAAATAGGGTTTGGGAGTAGTCTACAGGTATAAATTTTTCTTGTAACTTCTTCTTCATCTTTGTCCAATCCCTGATATTTTCCTTTCCATTCCTCTGTCGTGTAGTCTGTAAATGATACCACCAAATCAATGCATGTCCCTTCAACTTTGTGCATGCGAGCTTAACCTTCTTCTCTTCAGCAAGATTACTCCATTCAAAATATTTTTCTAGGCTATTGATCCAATCGATCAACTCCTCTGGTTTCAACCCACCAGCATACTCGGGAACCTCGATCTTAATCCCATATTGATTCCCCTTAAGCCCCTCTAGATCTTGTATCAGTCAATTTTCAAAACCGTGCCCTTATTCCTCTAGGCCCTCTGGTTCTACTTCTGTGTGGACCTCAGATCCACGTTCCTCAGGTATATTTTCATCATCAAATCCTTGATCTGCACGTGGCCTGGGACATCTCTCTCCCATGCGATCAATCACACCAGTCAACCATGCTATTTCTACATTTAGATCCTTGATTTGCCTATTCATATGGGCATATCTTCTAGATGGCATCTTCCCTTCACTAGCGAGATCAACCTGGCTCTGATACCAAATGGTGTAAACTCAGCTACAAGAGACCAACAAAATGGACTCCAATCACATAACACAAATGCAATAATGGAAGAAAACTGCCAATGATATTCTTATCATTCTTGAATTCACACCCTTTATACAAAATATTATAATCCATCATATAGCAACCGAAAACCAAATAAACCCTAAAGAAACCCTAAAAATTGCTAAAAATAGATCTTTTTCCTAAAAACTGCTAAAAATAGAAATGAGTCGGATTGCATCCAAATTTGGTGCACAAATCCCTCTTATAATAATGAACCTTAATTTAAAATATTAGGTCTCAACTTATGGTATAAAAAAAGATAATAAACTTATAACAGCCAAAAAACCCAAAAAACTCGGGAACCTATTCTAAAAGCTAATTTTGGGGTAGTAGATGTCAGAATTAGTTCCTGAAAACATGATTTTTGGAGGGTCAGGTGCATCAAAGATGAGCCTAATGCATAACACACATGCAGAACCACCTATTAAATTTCAAGGCAAATGGGCGTACGGTTCACAAGTTATGGCTTCAGCAAGGTGCATCAATACATCAAACAACAACTAAGATGCAATTACATGCAATTTTGATTTGATGCTAAAGCTTAAAGATTAATTTGATCCTTTATACAATTAAGATTAAACTAGTTCTTTATTTCCCCTTTATTTAGTTTACCAATAAATAGAAAAATAAAACCTTATTAACACAAATAATAAAAATAATATAAATCCTAGATGCTTAACTAAAAAATATTGGGAAAAAAATAACCTATTTTTACCATAGAGGTAAAATTGTCACTAGTCTGCAAAAGCATCGTTGGTGTTATCATATGTTGATGGAACTATAATTTGACCTATAAAATAAATAGAAAGAGATATAGTTAGTAGTAGAGGGACCTGTATGAGCTGGTAGGGGTGGTTAGACTTTATTGAATAGTAATCAAGATATTAGATAGACAAAGATGATAAAAAATAATAGAATATAAGAAATAAATGCCATGTGGTGAAAGTGCCACTAGGCTACGATAGTGGCATTGATGCTTTTAATCTGTATAAACTAGAGTGATAGCACCATCAATCTATAGTTTGGTGATGCTTTCACTTTTGAGAGTTAGAACAACAAGATTAAAGACAAGATGAGCTAAGGTTATGATGACTATGATGAAGGGGGCTTAATTAGGAGTATAGAGGCCCTGTCTAATAACAAAATACATATATTTATTTTCTTAAAAATGAAGATTAAATGACAAAAGGAAAGGTTACGTAAATAAATATACAAAATACAAGATTAGCTCTATATGCAATAAGATAAAAGACCTAAATCTACAAGAACAAGGAAGAGACAAAAGCAAATAAGGGAAAATATAAAAACCTAAGACACAAGGTTGTTTTTGCCTTGTTGGAAGGTAATTGAAAGCTTGCTAGCTTTCTTGTTGATGACACTTGAATACTTTAGCTTGGAGGCTTGGATGCGTGATGCTTGATGCTTGCTTGAGAGTTTGTAGCCTTGATTTGCATAATTTCTTGGATGCTTGCAAATATGACCTTCACAATACTATTTTTTGGCACAATCTTACCATACAAAATTCTAAAATACCTAAATTCTAGAGAGTTTTTGACATAATTTTGTTACTCTAAAATTCTTGATGAAAAAATGCATATGAATTTTGATTTATTTTTGCTACTATAAAATCTATGATGAAATGGTCACCCAAGTGCTATTTTTATAGGCAACCATGGCTATTTAGGGGAATAATTACAATGAAAATGATAATATTGGATAATATAAGAATTTGAAAAGGGATCAAGAACCATTAATGGAAGAACATGATAAAGACAATTCTTGTATTTGGGATTTTTGTAGGAGTTGCAAATCAAATTTTTGGGGATTTGGTTAATTAATGGAGGATGACTTGGAAGAGACAAGGAGTCAAATTTCTTGATTTTTGTGCATGAAAATCAAAAGCATTTGGAGGAATTAGTGTTGGTGACACTATTGCACTAACACTTTCATCTCATGTCCATTGGAGATAAAAAAATGAGCTAGACAAGGACAAAGTTGAGAGATTTTGTAAAAGCACTGTTGGTGCTATCACTTTTGAAGCAATAAATGCTCCAAATTTAGGCACAAGGAAGATTGATTGAATTTGTCTAATTGAAAAGCTAATTGATAAAAGGATTGCAAACTTAAAGATCAACCATATGTTCTAAATTTGGTATCTATGTTCTAATATGCATTTTGGTCCCTTGGTGTTTGGTTCAACTTATGTAGAGGGTATTATAACTCATTTAGTGTTGAATAAATGATGATAAATTTGGTTAATGAAGCTAGTTCAATCCATTAGATTGTTTCTTTTATCTCCTCTTATCTAATTTCCATGGGTGATGGTGTTGGGGTCTAGTTTCCATCATTGGATCAAGGTATTTTAGTAATATTATTGTTTCAATGGGTGTCCTTATTTACTATGGTTTTGAGAAGGGGTTTAGTGGGAGTTCAATGCTAATTTTTGGTTCTACTCTATATTTTTTAGGTATTCTAGTTTCATTTGTATTTTCCAAAGAAATTACTCTTGTTTGGGGTTGAACAGGGGTTTGTACAAGTTCAAGGTTTTTTTCCTAGTTGACCCTCCCAAGTGGTGGGTCTTTCATTCCCCCATTTAACATATTGCACAATACTAATATGTGTTTGAAATATTTGAAGTTGTGTTTGAAGAAAGATAATTCCCTTATTCCTAACTCCTTTGATGGTATAGCAGATAAAGAAATGAACCATATCAAAATATATGTTACCTGTAATTACAAGGGTAGATGCAATAGCAACAACATGGCCAAAATTTCAACAAACGCCATACTCAAGGTGCCTCTATGTTAGGTAAAGCTATTGAATATATATTGCCTAGTGAAAGTTTTATAAGAATTAGGGATTTTAGAATAGGATTGGTATTTTATTTTTCTCAAGGGGGTTTTGGAACTTTATTTTTATAAATAGGCTCGGGTGAACTGGGAATCTAAATTGTTGGTAGAGAAAATGCAAGGGTTAGGGAAACAATACATAATGTATTAGTATAGCTTCAAGGAAGCAACTTAGGCAGTTTTATAGTTTGAAATTTAGGTAATATAGGGTCAAGTATTTCACCTTCAAAGGAAAATTTTTCCTTGTGGGTGGAATGTACCTACTTGAATATTGTATTAAGACCACATTTGAAAGATATCATGTGTATACTTGGTAGAGTTATTTGGTATAAAATGAATATGATAATTTCCCAAGTTTCAAGGTCTATTTGAACACTTGCATGGAATGGAACTTGATGGTAGTCTCTCGAAATTAACTCGACTCCTGGGTATTTATTTTGAGTTTGAACAAAATGTTTTCTAAATTTACTTAATGCTTGTTTTTATGCCAAAATGTTGGGCATCTTGTCAATGATTATCCCAATAAAAGTGTTTCTTCCAGGGCCCTAGTTTCTAATGGTATTCTTTATTAGGAGGGTGTCTCCAATGTGGAAATGGAGAGTTTTAAGCCTAGGTTAAGGCATATGGGCCAAAATGTTAAGAGGGTTTAGGTAAATGGATTGGGGTCATTTAGTGCATCCCTTCATCAAATCCATAAGGACATTTATTCTCACTTTTATTAGACTGAAATTAAGGGGTTTTATGTCATTAGGAATGGATATGGAGCTATTTATTTTGCCATGGTTTAGTTTGGTTCAAAAACTTGGGAAGAGTTATCCAGGCCTAAATATTTTAGAGATGTAATTTTTTTTAGAGGGTTTGAGGGAGGTGCAAAGGAAGTGTAAATATACCTATGCCTTTTTATTTAAGTTCTTCCAAAAGTAGACATAGGGATAAGGTATGTTAGTTAACAATAGTGAATAAATTAA
This sequence comes from Wollemia nobilis, assembly GCA_028583015.1. Classification (NCBI taxonomy): domain Eukaryota; kingdom Viridiplantae; phylum Streptophyta; class Pinopsida; order Araucariales; family Araucariaceae; genus Wollemia; species Wollemia nobilis. The sequence continues at coordinate 1,556,825 of JAQPPZ010000101.1, forward strand.
TAATTTTATTTAGATGTTCATAGAAGCTAAGAGTGTGCTAAAGCCACATTATAGGTTTTTGGCCAGATCTAGGAATGATAATATGCTTGAAAATTTGTTTGAGGTTCTATCCAAAGAACCTCATTATTTTACTAGTTTTATATGATGTTTAAAATTATGTCTTAGAATATTTGGGGTTTATTCATTTAGTATACAAACTATAGTGGTGGAGCCATTGTTTCAAAGCAAAAATCTAATATTATATGCCTTAAGGAGGTCAAATGTATTCTTGGATATTGAATATGGCTTTTCAAGTTATATGGAAATGGATTTTTGGTTAAATACCTCACACTAGGAAGGTGGAGGTGGGATAATTTTATGCTTACCATCTTGGATAAAATATCCTATGAGCTATTCTAGGGAAGATCTTTGGCATAGGTATATTTGGTAAATCTTCTTAGTTCAGGGGTTTACTATAGGTGTTTGATCTATTTATGCATCTACATATTCTTTGCACGTGTCGGCTATGTTTTCCAAATTATGATAATTTCATTTATATATGTCAGAGTGTTATTTTAAATATCATCTATCTTGTATTTTCAAAACTCAATTGCGTATTCACATTGCCTATACGACGGGGTCGTGCCCACCATTCATTATTTTATTACTCTATTGATTTAATATGTATCATTGTATTTGGATGCGTGTGTCTACTAGTTCTATAAATATGCATTAACAACATTGTATCAATTTGAATAATAATAATTGGAGGAGAGGGGTTGGTTCCCTCCAAGTGGTATTAGGGAATTCGATCCTGATTGCACAAAAATACAACTCCCCGGTCATAGCGTACAACAAAATAAATCCAACGAAATTCAAAGCGTTTGTCATGAAATAGTTTGTAAGCTCGCCAATGTCGTATTCGTTCATCGGTGTCCACAGGACATAGTGAGCACAGTAAAAATTCGACACGGTTCCTCAAGGATTAACGGTGAGAAGGCACACGAGAGAGTTGTCACTCAAGGGCTTTAAGAATTTGGGACAAAAAAATTACAAAAAGTGTAGTCAAATCATTGAGGAAGCACCCACAATATTCTCTGGACAAACGTGAGCATCGTTGGCTAATCAAAAACAATAATTAAAAGGTAATTCATGGGTATTTATAAGGTTGCACATTTAATTTTAATTTTAATTTTTATATTTTTTATATCCTGCGAGACAATTATCCCACATTGGCTATGGGTTGGCAAAAGTGGGGTTTATATTGTGTGACCCGCAACTAGTTAAGCGTGACTTCGATCATGCTAGCTTGCCTTCTCACATGACCTATCAGTACTAACCTATGTTCTTCCTTTTGCCATGTGTCATCACCTTAGTTGTCCTTTCGCTCGATCTTGTGTCGCTTACGTATCTCAAACCATCTCAGTTAGTGGTCCTGTTGTCTGGTCTTCATGTTGCTTACATGTATTCAATACATAGCACATATTCTGGTGTTGCTTGAGTTGTTTCCACACCTCAATCAGGATCCCTTTGTCTAGTTTGGTCCGTGTCTTGTCGGTCTCATGTGCCCAGCCTTTGAGCCGCATCCCCTGGGCTAATCCGTTGTCCACATGGTGTGCCTCCTGCTTTGGTCCGTGTCTTGTCATTCACACACACTCCACTTAGTCCTACACATCCTACCTTAGTCAAGACCAAAATTCATCAATCAATAGATGCTAAAAAGTTACTGTCAAAGTTGCACAAAAATTGTCAAAGTTGAAAAGTTGCTAAAACTTTGTTGTCAAAGTTGAAAAGTTGCTAAAAAAAAAAAACTTGTCAAAGTTGCTAAAATTTTCCAAATTGAAAAGTTGTTGTCAAGGAGGTGAGCCCAAATTCAAATCCGCGTCGCAGTTGGAGCGACAGTTGAAGCGGAATACAAATTTTTGCCAAATTTAACAAAATTTTGCAGAAATTGAAGCTCAAAAGCTTCTAAGCAAGAGATTTTGGAAAGTGCATGAGAAAAAAGTGGACCAAAGGATCTGACGGTTGACTATCAAGCTCGGAGACTCCCAACAGAGATGCAAGAAGACCTCGTCGAAGCCAAGGTACAAAAAATTCTCCTTCTCCTTTCAAAATTGGTAGTTATAATCCGAGTCATCCATTGGTCAGCCCAATGGCATCCAATACCTCTCCAAACTCCTCACAAGAGAACCTCACTCAAGTAGAAAACAATCATCCCATGGTCAATGATGATGTGTTAAGAGAATTAATAGACAGTCTTAAGATTATGACTGCAAGCTTCAACGCATCTAGGAAACAACCCCAACCAAATCCTCCTAGTCCCAATCACTGGAGTACTGACGTCCACTATGATGACTATACACACCACAGAGGTCAAAATAGTCAGTCCCTAAATCACAATGGTCACCAAAATAATGAGGATTGGGGTAACGAAGAAATTTTGGAGCAACAAAGGGGTTCTAACAGACCTTACCAAAATAACAACCAACGATAGAGGAGTAACGAGGAACAAGATAGAAACAATTCTCACTACCAACCAAGAGGTCCTACTGGAGTCAATTATCCACGCGTTGACATGCCTACCTTTGAAGGTCAGGATCCACGTGGGTGGATAGCCAAAATGGAAGGCATATTAGAGTTCTACCAATTCAAGGATGAGGACAAAGTCCCTTTTGCAGCAACCAAATTAGGCACTGAAGCTTATCAATGGTTTACATGGTATAAACATGAGAACGCCCATCGGGCCTTCTTTTGGCATAATTTCAAGGAAGCCTTTCTTCACAGATTCGACAAAGGTTCCACAGGTTCATACACAGTACGGTTGTTGTCACTTAAGCAAACAGGATCAGTAGGGGACTATATCTCGAAATTCACCAGTATGCTTCACTATGCACAAGACCTACAACCAGACGTGGTGGTAGCGGCTTTTCGAAATGGATTGAAAGCACATATTAAAGTCGAAGTGGACCTACAAAATCCATCCAAGTTGGATGAGTGTATAAGGATTGCTGATTTGGCAGAGACGAAGGTGCACTTAGGCCCATCCACACGACGTGATTCATATGGGCGACCTCAATTCCGCAACAACTCTTTCCGCAGAAATGATCAACCATCACGGTACTTCTACTACAAATGTCGCAATCATCATCCAAAATATCAAGCATGTACACCACGACAAAACTTTCAGATTGAATATGCAGACAAGGAAGAAGAAGAAACAGAGGAGTACGACGCACCTGAGGATCCCACAGTTGATGACCAAAGTGAACACGAGGAGGTTGTAGCTGAGGAAGATACCATGACTATTTTAGTACATGCTCTTATGGGGTTATCCTCTCACCATACAATCAAGGTGGCAGGTTTCATTCGAAAATAGAGGGTGACCGTATTAATTGATTTAGGAAGTACTCACAACTTCATTGATGCAAAAATTGCAAGGACATTGGGTTTGCACGTCTTCTCTTCTAGTCAAGATCGGTTTCAAGTCAGAACTGCAAGCAGGGAAATTTCTCAATGTCTAGGTAAGACATCTTCAGTTTCATTACAAATGGGTACGTATACTTGGCAAGGTCCTCTTTTTGTTATGGAATTAGGAAATTCAGAAGTTATTTTAGGCGTTGCATGGATGGAACAATTGGAAACCACCATGGGTTTTAATCACAAACATCGCTTTGTGGAATGGCAAGCCAATGGGAGGACCATTCGTCTTCAAGGACTACCCACACCTCCATCAAAAGTTGTAAGTTCACATAGCATGGAAAATATATTAAGAAAATATGGTGGGGGATTCATAGCCCGAATCAATTGCATAGAGAAATTAGAACAAGATATGCCAGAAATCAAAGAAGAAGATCTCCAAAACATTGTGGCTAACTATGAGGAGGTTTTTCAAGAACCAAAAGGACTACCACCCAAAAGATCTCATGACCATGCCATACATCTAGTGCCTGGAAGTCTTCCACCCAATGGTCATCCGTATCGATATCCCCAACCCCAGAAAATAGAAATTGAGAAGATTGTCCAAGAGCTATTAGACCATGGTGTCATCCATCATAGTACTAGCCCTTACTCCTCACCAGTAGTCTTAGCTCATCGAAAAGACAATTCTTGGCGTATGTGTCCTGATTTTTGCCCTCTCAACAAAATCATGATCAAAGATAAATTTCCTATCCCTGTCATTGATGATTTACTAGATGAACTACATGGTGCCAAATTCTTTACCAAATTAGACTTACGTTCAGGGTTTCACCAAATTCGAGTTAGGGAAGAAGATATCCCCAAAACAACTTTTCGAACTCATGAAGGTCATTATGAATTCTTGGTCATGCCCTTTGGTCTCACTAATGCACCATCTACATTCCAAAGTCTCATGAACCAGGTGTTTCATCCATTCCTATGCAAATTTGTTCTAGTCTTCTTTGATGACATACTCATCTATAGTAAATCATGGAAGGATCATTTATCACATGTGGGAAGAGTTCTTCACATCCTACACAAGGAAAAGTTGTTTGTCAAAAGATCTAAATGCTCCTTTGGTGTTCAAGAAGTTGAGTACCTCGGTCATATAGTATCTCAAGAAGGTGTTAAAGTGGATCCCAATAAGATTAAGGTAATTCAGGATTGGCCTTTACCTAAAACTATCAAGAAACTTCATGGTTTTTTGGGTCTCACTAGCTATTATCACAAATTTATGCGTAACTATGGTAAAATTGTGGGTCCTCTCACAACGCTCACTAAGAAGGATGCTTTTCATTGGTCCGACGTAGCTACTCAAGCCTTTGAGGCTCTCAAGGAGGCAATGTGTACGACTCCAGTTTTGGCCACTCCAGATTTTCAAAAACCATTTATCATTGAATGTGATGCCTCAGGAACAGGTATTGGGGCAGTATTAATGCAGGAGGGTCATCCCTTGGCATTTGAAAGTAAACAACTTTCAGGGAAGAATTTGGGTAGATCCACTTATGAAAAAGAAATGTTGGCTATTCTACACACAGTGGAAAAATGGAGGCACTACTTAATCAATAGTCGTTTTATTATTAAAACCGATCACAATAGTCTCAAGCATTTTCTAGAACAAAGGTTTTCTTATCCCGAACAAAATAAGTGGTTGACTAAATTGTTGGGATATGATTTTGTGATTGAATATAAGAAAGGAAAATAAAATGTGGCAGCTGATGCATTATCTAGAAAATACGAAGATGAAGTAGTCATTAATGCCATTTCAGGACCATGTTCGCAATGGGTGTCTCAGTTGCAGGAAGAATGGTTGTCCAACAGTGAAACAACTCAAATAATTCAAGAATTGTCTATGGGTTCCTCTAAGTACCCTCTTTTCACATATGATGACCAAATATTACGTAAGAAGAGTCGCATTTACATCCCACACAACTCACCAATCAAATCACAGATTCTAGAGGAGTCACATGCTTCTCCATCAGCAGGACATTCAGGGTTTCTGAAAACCTACATGCGGGTCAAACAATCCTTTTGTTGGAAAGGGTTAAAAGTAGAGGTCAAGCAATGGGTAGCAGAGTGTGAAGTGTGCCAATGCAATAAGGGAGAAATAGTCAAGTCACCAGGATTGCTTCAACCATTACCTATTCTAGATCATCAGTGGGAACATATATCCATGGATTTTATTGAAGGACTTCCTAAGTCAGAAGGTAAAACAGTAATTTTTGTGGTAGTTGATCGCCTTTCCAAATATGCTCATTTTCAGGCCTTACAACATCCATTTTCAGCAAGCAAAGTGGCCAAGGTATTTATGGATTCAATTTTTAAATTGCATGGAATGCCCAAAAATATTGTAAGTGATAGAGATCCCATTTTTACTAGTAATTTTTGGAAAGAATTGTTTCGACTTAGTGGTACCAAATTAAACATGTCTTCCGCATACCATCCACAAACAGATGGTCAAACAGAGGTAGTTAACAAATGTTTGGGTACTTACCTGAGATGTTTTGTACAAGATAAACAATATCAATGGAGTCAATGGCTATCATTGGCAGAATGGTGTTACAATACTTCTTACCATTATTCCACCAAGATGTCTCCTTTTGAAGCATTGTATGGAACTAAGCCACCAATAGTAGCAGATTATGTACCAGGATCTTCCAAAGTGGCCCAAGTAGATGATTGGTTGCAGCAACGACAAGCAATGCTCACTATTCTAAAAGACAATTTGGTCCAAGCACAAAATCGTATGAAGCAACAACAAGACATGCATCGTTCAGAAAGGGCATTCAATATTGGTGATATGGTGTTCTTACGTCTTCAACCCTACAAGCAATTATCTTTGAAGATCAAATCTAGTCAGAAGTTGGCGCCACGATTTTATGGTCCTTACAAAATTATGCATCGCATTGGGGAAGTAGCATATCAACTGGAGTTACCCCAATCCTCACGCATACACCCAGTGTTTCATGTCTCCTATCTCAAAAAGGTGATTGGCCAAAAAGTACAATCTCAGTTAGAATTACCAGTGTTGGATGAAGAAGGGCGTATATATCTCCAACCAGAAGTAGTTGTACAAACCAGAACACGCAGACTAAGATCTCGTCACATCCAAGAGTTTCTCATCAAGTGGCAGGACTTACCTGAAGAAGATGCAACCTGGGAATCTGAAAGTATTTTCCAGTCATTTCCAGCTTTGAGGACAAAGCTTTCCGAGGAGGGGAGTCATGCTACATACCAAACATAAGTCATGTCGGCTATGTTTTCCAAATTATGATAATTTCATTTATATATAGGTTAGAGTGTTATTTTAAATAATCATCTATCTTTTACTTTCAAAACTCACTTGCGTATTCGCATTGCCTATACGACGGGGTCGTGCCCACCCGGAGAGGCGAAATCTGTTCATTCATTTATTACTCTGTTGATTTAATTTTATGTATCATTGTATTCGGATGTGTGTATCTACTGGTTCTGTAAATATGCATTAACAAAATTGTGTCAATTTGAATAATAATAATTAGAAGAGAGAGACTGGTTCCCTCCATTATTTAAAACCCCCCTTTAATTTTTTATTAGATAAACTAATTATATGATCAAGAGGGTGTTTAATATTAATTAAGGTACACTAGGAGAATGAGGATCTTAGATAATCTTTGACATTTTAAGAAATTTTAATTAAAAATTAATGACCTAACAATAACTTATACTTAACCTAAGTTCAAGGGGGTCAAATGCTAATGCTAGCCTACCTCCTACATTTGAAAATCAAATAAATTTTAAATACATGTCTCTTACTAAAAACAAGAAATCAAGACAAGGGATTTTATTTCCAAAATATTTTCAAACAAAAATTGTTACTTGCTCAATGGAGTTCATTGGGCACTTCATGGGTTCACTTGATACAGGTTTTTATTAGTGGTGTAGATTGATTCATTTTTGTTACTTCAAAAACTTGGTTGATTTGTGTAAACTAATTTGTGTATGGTTTAAAGCAAGGAACATAGACAATCATGGATCAAAAAATTAAATTTTTAAAGGTAAACAACAATTAAGGTATATTATAGAACATAATTTTAATGTCATAAACTGCATAATTTTGGGTTTTTATTTTGTTATATTTAATAAATATTCATATGCTTTATTATGTCTTGTTTGTAAGATTTGAAGATGGATAGAACACAAATACAATATTTACTATCGAAGAATGTGCCATGTTATGGTACTGAGGAATAGGTATATTGGGATATGATATTTTATTGTATAAAGGTTAACATGGGCCACACATAACCCAAGGTTGATTATATTATTATATTATATTATAATAATGAGTGGGATAAGGGTTTTTTATTCGGATCCTTAAAGTAGAACTGGAAGGATATATAAAGAAGAGATATTGTACTTTTAATCATCATGGAGATCATTCATATGGAGTATTAATTGTAATTGTCTTTGCCTATGAAGTGGTTTATGAAACTTTTACCTCTAAGTGGAACTGTCATCTTAGGATATCTTGTGGAGTTTTTATTCCTTGAGGAGTATTTTTGGTGTTTCCCTATCTTAAAGGTATTATCTATCTTTGTTTCATTGTGTGGATTATTATAGTGGATAATTATTTGTGGATGGATGATTTATTATTTTTGCATATTGGTGATTTATTTATAGTAATAAGAATAAAGTTTTGTAACAAGTGTTATTGAAGCGACAATTTTGGTAAGGTGGAGATTGTGATTTTATGGATTGTAAACTTAGGGTAATATTTTTCTTTCCAAAAAAATATCTCATCTTTTAGGAACCTTATATTTACGAAAGTTTATCCAATTCAAATGATTCTTGGACCATTTAATGTGAAATTATAAGATCTTTAAAGTGGGTGGTCATATGAAGGAATCCAAGGAATATTGAGGGATATACAACCCTATGAAGTCATCAATCTAGAACAAGGGCAGTAATAAATTTTTAAATTGTAATTTTTTTGGAAGACAAAATTTATCAATTGGGGTAAGCAAATCAGTTGTAGTTTATTTGTTTTGCAGAAAAATTATAGATCTAATTGTTTATATGAAATTTTAGCTTCAAATTAGTAAGGGGATATATATTTTATGAAACCCTAGTTTACATTATATTTATCTTGGGGTGTGAACTTATGGAGCTACAACATATTTTGGAGAGGATGATATTGATGCTAGAGAATGGTGAAAAAAGTTTAGGTCTCTAGAAGAAGATTTAAAGGGGAAGATTTTTCTTGGTGGATAATTTTTTGTAATGAAAGGAATGATGTATACTCTTGGATGAAATAAAGCATTCATTCTTGAGTCAATGGGACCCATATAAAATATAACTAGTTTAGAGGTCACCATTAAGGGATATGAAGAAGAAATAAACATGCTTCAAAAATAACAAAAAGAAATAAAAAGAGAGAAGGAATTTTTCAAGAAACATAATGAAGACTATGAAAAAGAAATAAAATTACTCAAGGAAGAGAAAGAGGAAAATGTTAAGGAAGATAGTGAGAAGAATGTAGAAGCCACATCTTTGGATTTACAAAAGCAAGAGAAGGATCAAAAGGGTCTAAATTCATCTAAAAATTCTATTTTGCAAGTTCATGGATGCATTCAAAAGGAAAAAGTTATTATTTCCATTAACCCTAGTAGCATATATCATTTTATTATTCTTTTATCTAAGAGGTTGCAGGTTCAAGCAATAAAAATAAAGGACATACATCGTAAAGGTGAGAATGCTCATATTTTGAAGATTTGAATATTTGAAGATCACCATGGATAAATATGTTTTACATTCAAATTTTCATGCTATTGAGATGGATGATGTGGATATTATTCTAGGTTATCCTTAGTTGGATTCTTTGGGTACTATTAATATTAATGTGCAAAATAATTTTATGAAGTTATAGTACATGAAAAAATGATAACACTATAGGATATTTCTTAGCTTAAGAAGCAAGGATACAAGGAGAAACAAGAAGTAGTTTTGGTAGGGGAACAATTTAAGGAACCAATAGAAGATTCAGAAGTCAAATATACAATAGTAGCAATAATAGAGTCCATGGAAGTAGTAGCAATAAATTCCAAGGAAGCTTTATTAGAAGCACACAAGGATGCACCAAAATAAGGGATCAAGAGAGAAAAGCATGAGTAAGAATTTAAATAATTTTGAAGAATAAAAAAATATCAGGTTAAGGTTGTAGCATATTACCACCTACACCACCCTGAGTGACAAAAATATTGGAGGTATGGATTAGGGTATTAATATTATGGATATACATGGAGATAAAAAGGCATCAATTATGGAAATTTTAATTCTTTATTTCAAAATGGGACAACAACATTAGGGAACAATAGGACTAGTCATTCAAAATATCAGGGTTGAGCAACATAAGCATGGAGCCGACAACATAGTTATGGATATTCCAATGGCACAATGACAACTTGACATCATAGAAAACCACCACCAATAAATATTTCACTTGGATGGATGGATGGTCAAGATTCGTACCAGTTGTCAACATTGCTTAGAAGATCATATTATTTAGTTATTCTTATATTTCAAGGATGAAACATTTGTAAGGAGGGTGGAATATTATGGTACCTAGGAATAGGTATATGGGGATATGATATTATATTGTATAAAGGTTGACATGGGCTACACATAACCCAAGGTTGATTATATTACTATATTATATTATAATAATGAGTGGGATGAGGGTTTAGTAGTCGGCTTCCCAAAGTAGAATTAGAATAAGGGTATATAAAGAAGAGATATTATCATTGTAATCATCATGGAGATCATTCATATGGAGTATTACTTGTAATCATTTTTGCCCATGAAGTGGCTTATGAGATTTTATCCTCTCTAAGTGGTGTTGTCATCTTGTCTTATGAGGGGTATTATTCATGTTTCCCTACCTTAAGGGTATTATTTGACTTTGTTTCATTGTGTAGATTATTACTATGGATAATTTTTTTTGGATGAATGATTTATTATTTTTGCATATTGGTGAATGTTTTTTGTTAATAAAAGTAAAGTTTTATGACATGCCATTATCACAATCCATAGAACTTAAAATTATTTAGGAAGCTATTCTAAATATGAAGGAATAATTTGTAAGGGTTATTGGATACAAACTAGTAAAGGTATTGATATGTAATAGGTGAGGATCCTACAATTTGTTACTAGGGAAAGGAATAATGATATAGATAAGGAAATTTGATGAAGACATCACACAAAGCCAAAAATATGTTTATCTCAAAGGATTAAAGCCTTATAAGTGGACTCCAAGTTTATGCATACATCAATAGGGTTTAATGAGCCTAATATATTTACTTATAAAAAATATATTCCTTACCATTTATGGTCAAGGTCCATGCCATAACATGTTGAGGATGTTGTTCCATAGTTTGATACAATAGTTGCTCTTAGAACCAATGATAATTGTTGGAATATATTAAATTATTTGGTATATGCAAATATAACCACATGGGTACATCTATAGATTAGAAAATAGTTTCTTATATTAGGATTTACTTAATGCAATGTAATGCACAAGTGTGCAATGATATTTTGGCTATGTAAATGTGCATAGTTGTGGCCAAGAAACCTCCATATGAAGAGTGTCATTCCATTCTATATATATGGATGTATTAATGTAAAAGAGATATGGTGAAGGAGAAAGAGTCACCTATGTAAGCAATGGAAGGTGATGTAGTATGATGTAGTTTGAGCTCTTCATTCAATCAATCTATTATAGTATTTTTGAGCATTTATCATTAGCATTATTTGAGTTATTATGTAGTAGATCTTGAGTTTATATGCTTGATTGATCAACATTATTATATCTTTCATATTGCAATTATATTATTGATCTTGAGGTAATATTATTCTGAGTATATACTCATCAAAAGCTAACAATGGTATCAGAGCCACAAGGGATCATGATTGCTACTATCAATTTGAATCCCATTATGTCTTTGCAAATCACATCAGCCTTTGTGCACTGCTGCATACAAACATTGTTGTCTTGGGATAGTTTGATAGAATTCATAATATAGATCATAAGCAAAGAATATTTCTACTCGTTAAGAAGAGACTAGTAACGATAAGAGAATTATCTTTGGAAAAATAACTAGAGAAGATAAAGGAATTACCTTTGGAAAAGAAACCAGAGAATATAAAGCAATTACCTCTGGAAAGAAAACCAAAGAAGATAAAGGAATTACCTTTGGAAAAAGAAATGAAAGAAGATAGCCTTTCTCACTGTGTTGAAGAAAAACTAGTGATATTTAAGAATCTACCTATTCCAAGAGAAAAATTGGAATAGAAGAAGATTGAAAGGTATTGAAGACAAAGCTTATCATTGAAGAGATTAAGAGATCCTTAGAAGAGGTCCTATTGATAAGCTTGATAAAGAAAAATGGATTCCATATTATTATTTGGCTAGAATATTTCCAAAGAGTTGAAAGGAAAATCCATGAAGACTAGAATTTTGTATAGATTTAATTCCACTAGTTTTTTAAGATAGCTCGTGAAGATTACTATTTCTGGAACACTGAATACATTTTATTATTACTATCAAAGTTTTATTGTAGAATATTGGTTCTTAGAATATGAGAAGCTTCCTACAATAGATAGATAATAATTTCATCTTCGATTTCCTAAATTCTATGTGCTTTCCTACTATAGGGATCAACTCTTTTATTGCAAAAAAGTAGACATTGAAGGAGGTCCAAGAAGGAGATATTTTTTAATATTGAGAAGATCCAAGAAGAAGGTTCTCATTGCAATATTGAATATTTAAGATAAAAGACCTATGAAGAGGTCACATTGAAGAAAACTCTAAGTTTTGGAAGATTGAAGATTGAAGATAGAGATCCAAGAAGAGGTCACATTGAAGAACTTCCAAGTTTTGGAAGATTAAAGATTTAAGACTGAAGATAGAGACCTAGGAAGGTCATTATGAAGAAATTCTAAGATTGGAATATTAAATATAGAATATAGAAGGACTACAAAAGGTCCTATTGTAGACAAAAGTAGTAGAATATAGATATCCAAGAAAGAAATCTCATTGAAGAATTTCTAATAGTTGGAAAATTTAAGAAACCAAGGTAAGGTTTCATTAAAGCATTTACTAAGAGAATTGAAGGTTGCGAGATTAGAAGACCCAAGAATAGAGGTCTAAATAAGATTTTAAATAAAGAAAATAAGGCTACAGAAAGCCTAAGTTAGAAGACGTAAGAATAGAGGTCTAAAGGAGATTTTGAAGAAAGAAAATAAGGCTACAATAAAGCCTTATTATAGAAGCTGAAGTAATGATTATTGGAAGATATTTGAAGTAGATTTTATGGTAGAATATTGCAAGCATAAGGAGAACCTAACTAGAAGAAATTGGGACAATTGTCACTATGTGATAATAATGAAGAACATGTGCTTATACGATCAGTTGCAGGAATGTTGATCGACTACAACTGATAGACTAATGCTGATCAACACCTCTGCAATCGATCTACTAATGTTGATTGACACCTCTACAACCAATAGAAATGTCTTTGTAACTAATCATATTATACCGATAGACACGTCTTTGCAACCGATTGGCTTATGTTGATTGTCTTATGTTGATCGAAACTCATCTATAACTGATCAACTGATATTGACAAACACTCCTCTATAATATTGTTAATTTTTTTATTGTTTCAAAGTTATTTTTGAGTTAGAGTATTTTAAATGTATGTTTATAGGTATCCACTATAGTATATATATGGGTAGTATATGAGACGATTTGGGTGGGAAAAACAAAATGATTTATAATTTGAAGGTGAATTGGGCAGGAAAAACAAAATCATTTATAATTTGAAGGCAAATTGTCTATGGAATGGGGTGAAAGTGGTCAGCCAATTAAAATAAAAATAGGTTAATTATTATCAATGACGGGCGGATTTACCCTAAAAAACTTCCACCCCCTAAATTTTGGGCGAATGGGTCCCAATGAAAGGATCCAAAATTAGCCAATTTAAAATTTTTAAAATACTAAATAGATCCAATTTATGATATTTCACACTTATACATAACCCTAGATGGAGACCTATGTCCTCAACTCTGTCACCTCCAAAGCTCTGTATCAAATCTACACTAAACATAGTCCTTCGATCTAGCACAAATCTATCCTCAATCTCTGTTTCTATTCAGGCACAAACTTGTCCTCGAATTTGCACCAAAATCTATCCTCTGATGTATTCTTAATCTATTCTCAATATTTGTTCTCAAATATGTCCTCAATCTGTGATGTAAGCTTCCACAAAAGCTTACCCAAATCTGTCCACAAGTCTTTTCAAAGACTTACCTCAAATCTGCTCAACAAGTCCACACTAGAACTTGTCCAATATCATAGAAACATAAAGAGAATTGTTAGACTTAATATATTTCACACTCATCAATGCTCAATATTTTTCTCAAATCAATTTAGAATATAGAATAGTTTTTTTTTATAGAACTTGAACAATCACTTCACACATCCACTTGACTAGGCTCAACCAACTCAACTTCAACCAATCACTCAATGAAAAATCCTTCCTTACAAATGCTAGTCCAAGTATATAAACACTCACTCAAAATATTTCTAACAGTGCTTCATCAACCACTCTCACATAACAATGATACTCATGTTCTTTTCAAACCCTAGATCAAGTTCTTCACACAACCAATGGTTTCAACAACAATGCTTATAAGACAAGGTTTTAACAACTCTTTATTCCAAAAAACCTTGAAGCATTAACTCAACACACTCAATAAGGAAACCCTAATCAAGTCCTTTTCACTCCAAACTTATTTCTAGAAAACCAATCAATCAACTCAACTATGGAAGAATATGCTCATATATTTTTCTTGATGATGAAGGAACCTCAAATATCTGCCACAACCATATATACTTCTTTGCCAAGCTCAAAGGAGTTAGAAGATGATAAGTTATATCAAAGATACAATGTAAATATCAAAGCACATAAACACCTTATCACTCCATCTTAAAGAAAGCATCCATCAACATATACAAAAATGATTAACCAAATACACCTTATAATCTCCCAATCAAAATAATACTCAATACCAAGAATAATGTCAATACAATCTCTTTTTAAAAATAACTCAATGGCAATAAGTCCTCTTAACACTATAAATCTTCAATAACCAATATGTCAAAAATACTTTATTCAAAAATAAAGCCAACTCCTTATTCCTTCAATTAACCAAAAATAATGATTAATTAAAAACCTTTTTAACTAACCCTTTTAACTTCCTAGGACCTTATGTCAAAACCTTAGGCATCACAACACATATTAAAAATTTTATTACCTTTGCCTTGGTGGGACTCGAACTCACAACACCACCTCTACTAGTGCCCTAGTCATGGCTCCAATTGCCGCATGAGCTAGGCGCTCATTTGGAGAGCAAGAGCCCAACGTACTTTATATTCCTCTTTGCACGCACCAAAATAAAAAATCACGTGTCGCTTCCTCGATGCTTAAAAAAATATATACCAAATGCTGCCATTGTGAATAGATCATGAATAACTCTGCCTAAAAATGCATTAGCACTTCATCCACTTGCCACTGGGCCACACTACCTCGATGGATATTACAGTTTAGCCCACGACAATCTTAACCATTTCGTTGGTGCTTAAGACAAGGTTTTTGTCTTCTTCCTCACACGAATTCTCACAACAACAATTGCGCACTTTTTTATTTCTAACGAAGGATAATTTGAGTGCCACTAAGGCATATAGTATATATCCTAATTTCCTCTTTTAATTTTGAACATCGACATCTTCAAAATTTGAATAATTAATTTATAAATTATTTAAATTCTTTAGAATTAAAATTTATAAATAAACTTTTAAATCCTTTTGGATTTATCAAAGCCCTTTTTGATTTTACCACTTTGTATAAATAATATTTATTTATAAAATTTAAATTCAATTTGAATTTAAATATTTTATAAAATAAATATTAAAACCTCCTTGAGCTTCCTTGGGTTTTTATGAAAAACCTTTTATTTTTGCTCAACCATGGTTTTAATGAAAACCCTCTTAACATATGCTTCCACATAATATTAAAAATATTATGAAGCTCTTTTGCCTTTAACCTTTTCATTGTTCCTCTTGACCTTTTGACATCAACGGTAGCTTATTCCTTGACATCAATGAAAACTTATTTCCTTGACATCAATGACAAATTTGACTCAAAATGTCCAACAATCTCCCCCTTTGTTATTGATGGCAACCCAAATTCTTTTTACAAGAAAATTAACCTTTTCTTTGTTCTGCTCCCCCTGGGACATTGCTCCCCCTGTCTCAATACTATTTTAAAATCTCTTTTCTCTAGTCAATTACCAAATCTCTCCCACTTACTCAAATATCTCCCCTTTTGACATCAATGGAAAAAGGTCACATTTGGGGCTCAGGGCTAAGAATGAGTCTCTTAGCTTAGCCCCTCCTCCACCTCTTGAGGTGGTTAGTTTTGGGGTGGGAGTCTTACTTCAAATTTTCCTTGAAGATACTCAAAGGTTTCCTTTAAAAGTGGCTTAGTGAAAATATCTGCTATCTGTTCCTTTGTAGTAACATATTCCAATTGGACCTATTTATTTGTCACTTGTTCTATCAGAAAATGATACTTAATCGGAATGTGCTTTGTCCTGGAGTGCATCATTGGATTTTTTGAGATACTTATAGCACTTGTATTATCACATAGTATGGGAATAGGATGATCATATTTTATCTTGAAGTCTTCTAGAGTTCACTTCATCCATAACACCTGTGTACAACTGGCTATTGCTGCAATATATTTTGTTTTTGTTGTAGATAAGGATATTGAAACATACTTCTTACTTAGCCAAGAGACTAAATATTCTCCAAGAAAAAATGCTTCTCCACTTGTGCTTTTTTTGTCATCAATGCTGCCAATCCAATCTGCATCTGCATATGTTTTCAATGTGAAATTGTCACTCTTAGGATACCAAAGCCCAAAATCCATAGTCCCTTTTAGATACTTGAAAATTATTTTTACCACTGCCACATGTGTTTCCTTAGGCTGCCTGAAACCTTGCCACTAAGCCCATTTATTGTACTATATCTGGTCTTATAGCTGTAATATACAATAAGCTACCAATTATAGATTTGTATAATCTCTGATCTACCTCTGGAGATTCATCATACTTACTCAACTTGCATCCTAGGACAATGGGGGTACTTACTAGCTTAAAATATTCTAGCCTGAATTTCTTTAACATTTCTTTTATATACTTGGCTTGTGAGAGAAATACCCCTTTTCCTGATTGTGAAATCTGAAGTCCAAAAAAGAAGGACAATTCACCAAGCATAGACATATCAAATTTATTTTGCATGTTCTTAGCAAATTATTTACACATTTCATTATTTTTTCCCCTAAAAATGATGTCATCAACGTAAACAACCACAATTAGTAGATCATTCCCTTAATTTTTGATATATAAAAAATTGTCTGCTATTCCTTTTTTGAATCCCTGTTCTTGAAGATACTTATCCAATCTTGAGTACCATGCTCTCGGATCTTGCTTTAGACCATATAGTGCATTTTTCAATCTGCATACATGATTTGGTTTATCTACTAATATGAATCCCTCTGGTTGTTCAATATAAACTTCTTCTAGAAAACCATTTAGAAATGCTGACTTGACATCCATTTGATATACCTTGAAGTTTTTAAAACTTGAGAAGGCTAAAAATATTCTTATGGCTTTAAGTCGTGCAACTAGATAAAATACCTCATTAAAGTAAATTCCCTCTACTTGTGCATAACCTTTGCATACTAACATTGCTTTATTACTGACCACCTGTCCATATTCATTTAACTTAATTTTTGAATACCCATTTTGTGCCTATCACATTTTTGTTGTTTGATCGTGGAACAAGTTCCCAAGTTTTGGTCTTCTTTATTCGATCTAATTCCTCATCCATTGCCTTAATCCAAAATTTATCCTCACTTGCTTGAGTGAAGTCTTTTGGCTCAATATTAGATAGCAAAGAAAAATTTGCTTGTTGAGATGGTGTTATTATTCTTCTCCTTATCTGTATTTCATATGGATTCCCAATGATTTGCTCTTTTGGATGATGCTTCTATACATACCTAGATGGAGTTTTGGGAAGAAGTCTTTGTGTTTCTTCTTATTATTTATTTGATTCCTCACAAAACTCTTCTTGGAAACATCCATCTTCTTGATACACAATATGCTGAACTGGTTCTCTTGAATCTATCTTCTCATCAATTATTACATTTATACTTTCCACCATGGTATGTGTTATCTTGTTGAAGAATCTATAGGCTTTACTCCTTGAGGAATAATCAAGAAATATTCCCTCATCACATCTTGGATCAAACTTACTTAAGTTTTGATCTTCTCATCTTATGTAACACTTGCTTCCAAAAATATTGAAGTGTTTTATAGTGGCAGGTATTTCTTTCCAAAGCTCATATGGAGTCTTGTGATAGTTTACCCTCATTTGAGCCCTAATTATTATGTATACTATTGTGTTGACTACTTATATCCAAAATCCATCTAAGATTTTAGACTCATTTAGCATAGCTCTAGCCATATTCTCAATAGTCCTATTTTTTCTTTCAACTACTCCATTTTGTTAAGGATTTCTTGCTGCTAAATATTCTCTTTTTATTCCATGCCATTCACAAAACTATACAAATTTATTTGAAGTAAATTATCTGTTAGCTATCAGACACTTAATCCTTTTTCCAATTTCATTTTCAACCAATTCCTGAAATGCTTTGAATTTTTCAAAGGCCTCTGACTTCTCTTTTAGGAAAGTTATCCAAACCATTTTGGATTAATAATCTATAAATAATATAGATTAACTATCACCCTAAATAATTTGTGTTCTAGTAGGACCACACAAATCAGTATGTATTATACTTAATGGCTCAGATGACATATATCCTTTTGATTTAAATGTTGTCCTAGTTTGCTTTCCATGTTGACAGGGTGCACAGATTGTGATTTGAGGTCTTCTTATTTTGGGTAAATATCTGACTTCCTGTTTATTGCTTATGTTGACTATGTTATCAAAATTCAAGTGACCCAATCTTATATGCCACAACAAAATCTCATCTTATTGTGATAGAAATCACTTTCCCCTTTGATCTCATTGAGCATGTATAAATTGTTTGGGGTTCTTCTTGCATTGGCAATGACTTTTCCAATTTTTGATTTTCTTATCTCACATCTATCTGGATGGAAAGTAACCATATACCCCTGATCACAAAGTTGAATTATACTTAGCAGATTGTGTTTTAACCCTTTAACATATAACACATTTTCTATTTTTGTTTTTCCATTATCTAAACTTAGAGTTCCTCTTCCACCAATCCTTGTTGATCCATTATCACCAAAAATTACTGACCCTCTATTGGTTTCTTTTAGTACAATGAATTTGTCTTTGTCTCCTATCATGTGACTAGAGCAACCACTATTAAGATACCATTGTTCTTCTTTATCCTAAGCATGAAGGGTTGTTTGAACTAACATTGATCTAGACTTAACATTTTCCCTTTCATCTTTCCTAGTTGTTGAAATTATTTTTCTAGACTCGGGAAATATCATTTTACACCATCTAGCCTTGTGCCCAAAATTATTGCATTTGTAACATATAATATCATTTTCCATAAGAGGTGAAAAATAATTGAAATTTCTATTGACATTGTTTCTTGCATGATTAATATAGTGTACAACTGTATGACCATATTTAAGAAGAACACAAGCTTATACTGAGAGGGGGGGTGAACAATATAAGACCTCTTTTTACTTTTTCCTTTATACTTCAAAAATAGTAAAGCAATATACCCAAAGCAATATCAAAGCAATGCACAATATCATCCACAAAGTGACACCAATTTTAACGTGGTTCACCCAGAATGGCTGGGCTACGTCCACAAAACTTTTCTCTAAAAGTTATCTCAAAGTTCTTTGGGAAACCTTCCCAATTACAATGTTTATGAGCCTCGGCCCAAAGGAGATACCTTCCCCCAATCTGAATTTATGAGCCTCTGCTCAAAGGAGATACCTTCCCCTCTATCTGAATTTATGAGCCTCTGCTCAAAGGAGATACCTTCCCCTCTGCTCTGGATATGATCCCTCAGAAGATCAACTGTCTCTACCTCTTGCCAGCACGTGGAACTCCTTTCCACCGAAGACCTCCCTGTCCTCAATGCTTAGCCTAAGAGACCTCTCGCCTTCTATGATCACGTCCACAGTAGCTCAAACAACCTGTACCAAACACAGTCGATCGGTCTAGTACAAGTCTTCCTCTGTCTGTCAGATCTGTCCAACTCTTGAACAAATCAATCCTCTGCACACAAGCCTTCTCAAAGACTTGCCAAATCTGTCCTCGGGTTCTTCTCAAAGAACCAATGCTCCTCTGTCCTCAAGTTCTCCGATAGAACTCTCAAAAACCAGCTCACAAGTCCTCTGCTAGGACCTGTCCAAATCTGCTCACAAGTCCCCACCGAACCTGTCCAAAACTCGCTCACAAGTCCCCACCGAAACCTGTCCAAAACCTCAGCAAGCTCACCAAGAAAAACTTGCTTAGCATGAACCCACAAAGAGAATTGTTAGAGACCCAATGTGATTCATCAACCTCATAGAAGCATAAAGAGAATTGTTAGAGACTCAATATGTTCTATACTTAACTCCCAATCTCAATCTCAACTCAATCTCAATCTCAAAAGAATAAGATAGATGTAGTATGCTTTTCTCAAGAACATGAAACACAACCCAACAATTGCCAACCATGCAATATCTCATATAACAATGATACTCATGTTCTTTCCACAACCAATATCTTTTCTCAACCAATTAGGGCTTTAACAACAATGCTTATAGACAAGGTTTAACCAACATCATTCAACTCAACATTAACCTTGAAGCATTCAACCAATCATCACAAGAAAAGGAAACAAGTAGAAATCCTTTTCCCTCCAAAGATATTTGAACAAAATAGCCACCAACACAATATCACCAAATGCAAAGAATAACTTGCTCAAATCAACTCAATGGAGTAAGCCCAATATCATGAATCAAGTAAAGCAATAACTTGATCAAACAACCTCTATGGAAGCAACTCAACCATCAAACTCAAAACAGCCAACCAAGGGTTCCACCAACTCAATGCAAGTAGCTAGACTCACAAATATAAACCCTAGTGCACAAAGCTTCCACTATCTCAAACCAAAAATTATGCATTCACCAAAAACTCTCCTTAAGGATAACAATGCATAAGTAGTCTTCAACAAACCAGAAAATAGGATTTACACCTAGCCAAAGGATACCTAGTAGAATACCTTTTCACTCCAACCTTATTTCAGAAAACATACACCAATCATACTCATAAGAAGAATGTGCCCATACCTTATTGGAGTAGAAGATAATTGAACCTTCAAGCTTGGCCAACCTTAGTTCTCCAACCTTTGGAGAAAATGAATAACACCACCACAAATGCTAAAGCGCTTTCATTGCTGCTATCCTCGTGCATCACGACCAAGACGAAATTGCCCACAACATGGGTCAAACTTGGCACCTCCGCCCAATGCTTCTTCACTCAACACACCACCACCATTGGAGCACAAGTGCCCAATGAAAAATATAATGTAATCCTATGTGTTGTCTTCCTTCAATCGCCAAGGATTTGAAAACGTAAACGTTTTCCTCAAGCCACCACCATCATCATGAGCGCTGTCCAAAAACGTAACTCCCGAGAAAACATAGTTCGCAGTCTTATCAAATGTCAGAGAAACGCAATCTGTCGGACGTCAAGCGCAAGAAAAGCTTGGGCAATTCAATATGGATGGACAATGAAATACAGCGAAAAACATCGCTTTTACGGAGGACACAGAGCTACGAAATTGCATCGATCGAAGGTACAATTACTTTAGAAAATCATCCCCACTTATATAGCCATTTCTCCTTAATTGTTTGACGTCGGCGCTCCTCCAACGATGGCAACACGTCGGCGAATGAATTCTTTATGTGCGTCGCTTAAGGGTTAAAAGACCCTTTAATAATAATTAAAATAATAATAATTATTATTTTATTAATAATAAATTAAACTTAGACCTTTGTCAAAGGTTTGAGTTAATTTAATTATTAATAATAAACATGGACCTTCAAGGTTTTTCAAGAAGTAAAAACCTTTGCATTAAGTTAAGCTTGGTTTTAATAAAAACCCTTAATGAGTCCAAATGGTTTTAAGAAAAACCTTTAACCTTGTCACCATGGTTTTAATAAAAACCCTTTAACATTATGAAGCTTCTCAAGATATTTTTGACATCACACTCTTTTTGATATCAACACAAAAATGCCTTTTGACATCAATGACAACTTATACACTTGAGCAAAGGCAATGTACCCAAAGTACCCAAAATTGCCAACAATCTCCCCCTTTGTCATTGATGGCAAACCTTTACTCGAAAACACTTCTCAAGAGCCAAAACTCGAAACCAACTGTGCTAACAACTGAGAAACTGTGCCCACAACTGAGAATCTTCCTTTGAAGTTTTGCTCCCCCTGACTTGAAGCTTTCCTCTTCACTTTGAAGCTCTCCCCCTTACTCATATCTCTCCCCCTTTGTCATCAATGGCAAAGGGCCACCTTTGGGGCTCGGGACTAAGAATGAGCCTCTTAGCTTAGTCCCTCCCCCACCTCCCGATGAGGTGATTAATTTTGGGGTGGGAGTAAAACTCCCATTAGGCACTGATCATCATCAGCGTCTATAACTTCCTTGTCGGGCCTTCTCTTGAACTCTTTGTCCATATTCCTGTTCTTGTCACTTGTTCTTGTTCTTGTTCTCATCCCTGTTCTTGTCCATGCCTTGATCCTTGGACCTGATCATGCCACTGTTCCTGTTCTTGTATTCTGGAATTTCAGCTCTACACTGTCTGACTATGTGACCTTCATTGTTGCACTTGAAACACCTGACGTTGTTGTTTCTCTGAGGTAAACCTGATCTTTGAATCCACCTGTTCTGACCAAACCTGTTCCTGTTATTTGCCTTGCAATAAACTGCCTTGTGCCCAAACTGTTGACAAGAGTAGCAATACCCTTGAAAGAAACTAGCACTTCTGAAATTGTCATTTACCTTCTTCACTTGAGCCATGCAATGTGAAGCCATGTGACCAAACCTGTGACAAGCAAAACATCTCCCTTGAAACTTTCCTTTATTTGACCTCTTGGGTCCTGAATAATTCTTCTTCTCATTTTGAATTCTATTTTCTATTTCCGTGCATCTATCATTCAAGGACTCCTTATCTGAAATACTTTCCTCATCAGAACTCTCTTCCTTTTGGAGTCTCTTACTAGACTCTCCAACTTGTTCCTTGTGTGGCTTAACAAAACCAAGGCCTGTTTTATCTCGTTGTCTTTCTTTGACCTTTGATGAGTGACTTAACCTTTTTGGAGCTATCTTGAAACCTGTAAAGCTTATCCTTGTACTCTTTAGTTTCCTCTTTCAAAGAAGCCATTTTCTGTTCTAACTCACTATACTCAAGAACCTTAGACTCTAACTCATCCTTGAGTTCTTGTGTCTTAGCTATAGAGAAATCAAGATTTTCTATAAGATCATCTCTCTCCATACAACATTCATCTAACTTATCCTTGAGTCTAGCATTCTTCTTTCTTTCCTTTTTCAAAGCACTAAGAGCATTAATAAGTTCACTTTCAAGATCCTTTATTTGTTTGCTTTCTGAATCATCAAAGCCTTTTTCAGATTTCTTATCACTAGAGGTGCTACCTTTTTCAAAAACCATACAAGCATCTTCCTTATAGTTTTCTGAAGCATCCTCATACATACTAGAAACCAAATCATTATTTGTGCAATCATCCTCAAGGTGACCAAAATTTCCACATCTAAGACATTTCATGATAATGAATCTATGTTTCGGTTCTTCCTCTTTTTTTGATATGAACAACATCTCATTTTCATCATCACTTGAAGAACTTTCACTATCACTACTAGAACACTTACTTGCTTTGTCTAGGTAGAAACTCTTCTTGTGCTTGTGAGAATACCTCTTTCCTTGATTGTTGTGCTCATCTTTGATCTTCCTGTGATGCTTGTGCTTTTTAGAATCCTTGCTCTTAGAATCCTGTTTATCTTCATCACTTTCATTCTTGGAAATAGTACAGTCAGTAGCATAATGACCAAACTTTCCACAATTGAAACATCTTATATTTTTCATACTTTTGTGTTTTCTAGAGAACTTGCCTTTCTTGCTGTAATATGCCTCTTCATCACTAGAAGACTCATCACTATCTTGAAGTTGTTTACCCTTGGATTCCTTGGTAGCCTTGAAAGCTGCATTACTACTTGAATGATCCATTGTGTTCTTTACTAGCTTTTCCTTCAAGCTGTTAAACTTTCCGAAGGCACCCGCTCTGATACCAATTGAAGAACACAAGCTTATACTGAGAGGGGGGGTGAACAAGTATAAGACCTCTTTTTACTTTTTCCTTTATACTTCAAAATAGTAAAGCAATATACCCAAAGCAATATCAAAGCAATGCACAATATCATCCACAAAGTGACACCAATTTTAACGTGGTTCACCCAGAATGGTTGGGCTACGTCCACAAAACTTTTCTCTAAAAGTTATCTCAAAGTTCTTTGGGAAACCTTCCCAATTACAATGTTTATGAGCCTCGGCCCAAAGGAGATACCTTCCCCCAATCTGAATTTATGAGCCTCTGCTCAAAGGAGATACCTTCCCCCTATCTAAATTTATGAGCCTCTCTCAAAGGAGATACCTTCCCCTCGCTCTCGGATATGATCCCTCAGAAGATCAACTGTCTCTACCTCTTGCCAGCACGTGGAACTCCTTTCCACCGAAGACCTCCTATCCTCAATGCTTAGCCTAAGAGACCTCTGCCTTCTATGATCACGTCCACAACAGCTCAACAACCTGTACCAAACATAGTCAGTCGGTCTAGTACAAGTCTTCCTCTATCTGTCAGATCTGTCCAACTCTTGAACAAATCAATCCTCTACACACAAGCCTTCTCAAAGACTTGCCAAATCTGTCCTCAAGTTCTTCTCAAAGAACCAATGCTCCTCTATCCTCAAGTTCTCTGATAGAACTCTCAAAAACTAGCTCACAAGTCCTCTGCTAGGACCTGTCCAAATCTGCTCACAAGTCCCCACCGAAACCTATCCAAAACTGCTCACAAGTCCCCATCGAAACCTGTCCAAAACCTCAGCAAGCTCACCAAGAAAAACTTGCTTAGCATGAACCCACAAAGAGAATTGTTAGAGACCCAATGTGATTCATCAACCTCATAGAAGCATAAAGAGAATTGTTAGAGACTCAATATGTTCTATACTTAACTCCCAATCTCAATCTCAACTCAATCTCAATCTCAAAAGAATAAGATAGATGTAGTATGCTTTTCTCAAGAACATGAAACACAACCCAACAATTGCCAACCATGCAATATCTCATATAACAATGATACTCATGTTCTTTCCACAACCAATATCTTTTCTCAACCAATTAGGGCTTTAACAACAATGCTTATAGACAAGGTTTAACCAACATCATTCAACTCAACATTAACCTTGAAGCATTCAACCAATCATCACAAGAAAAGGAAACAAGTAGAAATCCTTTTCCCTCCAAAGATATTTGAACAAAACAGCCACCAACACAATATCACCAAATGCAAAGAATAACTTGCTCAAATCAACTCAATGGAGTAAGCCCAATATCATGAATCAAGTAAAGCAATAACTTGATCAAACAACCTCTATGGAAGCAACTCAACCATCAAACTCAAAACAGCCAACCAAGGGTTCCACCAACTCAATGCAAGTAGCTAGACTCACAAATATAAACCCTAGTGCACAAAGCTTCCACTATCTCAAACCAAAAATTATGCATTCACCAAAAACTCTCCTTAAGGATAACAATGCATAAGTAGTCTTCAAAAAACCAGAAAATAGGATTTACACCTAGCCAAAGGATACCTAGTAGAATACCTTTTCACTCCAACCTTATTTTAGAAAACATACACCAATCATACTCATAAGAAGAATGTGCCCATACCTTATTGGAGTAGAAGATAATTGAACCTTCAAGCTTGGCCAACCTTAGTTCTCCAACCTTTGGAGAAAATGAATAACACCACCACAAATGCTAAAGCGCTTTCATTGCTGCTATCCTCGTGCATCACGACCAAGATGAAATTGCCCACAACATGGGTCAAACTTGGCACCTCTGCCCAACGCTTCTTCACTCAACACACCACCACCATTGGAGCACAAGTGCCCAATGAAAAATATAATGTAATCCTATGTGTTGTCTTCCTTCAATCGCCAAGGATTTGAAAACGTAAACGTTTTCCTCAAGCCACCACCATCATCATGAGCGCTGTCCAAAAACGTAACTCCCAGAAAACATAGTTCGCAGTCTTATCAAATGTCAGAGAAACGCAATCTGTCGGACGTCAAGCGCAAGAAAATCTTGGGCAATTCAATATGGATGGACAATGAAATACAACGAAAAACATCGCTTTTACGGAGGACACAGAGCTACGAAATTGCATCGATCGATGGTACAATTACTTTAGAAAATCATCCCCACTTATATAGCCATTTCTCCTTAATTGTTTGACGTCGGCGCTCCTCCAACGATGGCAACACGTCGGCGAATGAATTCTTTATGTGCGTCGCTTAAGGGTTAAAAGACCCTTTAATAATAATTAAAATAATAATTATTATTATTTTATTAATAATAAATTAAACTTAGACCTTTGTCAAAGGTTTGAGTTAATTTAATTATTAATAATAAACATGGACCTTCAAGGTTTTTCAAGAAGCTTCTCAAGATATTTTTGACATCACACTCTTTTTGATATCAACACAAAAATGCCTTTTGACATCAATGACAACTTATACACTTGAGCAAAGGCAATGTACCCAAAGTACCCAAAATTGCCAACAATTTATTACAAGAAAAGCAATGACCATGGAATAAATTATGTAACCTATTTGGATGTCTTGGAATTTATGATGGAATATTATTTCTCTTGTGATTAACTCTTATCCAAGGTTCTTATTTGCTTTCTTCCTTTCTGATATCCTTTGCTTGCTTATCCTTGTTTGAAGTTTCTACTTTTTGAAGAATTGATTCCTCTTTCTGTTTCTCATATTCTACATCTTGTAGTGCCTTGGTCCTTTCAACTTCATTCCTTAGGTAGATAATTTTTGCTTCCAATATTTCATATTCTGTTTCTTTGGATCTTAACAGATCTGTCATATCTTGCTCAATTTTCTTTCCTTCTTCCACCCTTATCTTGAGTTCTGTGAGATTTTGTAGAAGTTCCATCCTTGCTTCTTCATCCTCTTGAATTTGTTCCTTTAAGATTGAATTCTTTTCTCTAATTATTTCCAACTTTCTGAGAGAAAAAAATATTTCCTCTATTATGTCAAACATAGTCTCCTCTTCATTTTATGAAGTCATGTGTGTTACTGATGGATCCTCCTCCAAGCTGTTAGTCTTTTCATGAAGATACCTGCTTTGATACCAATTGAAGAACACGTGCTTATACTGAGAGGGGGGGGTGAATCGTATAAGATAAAATGTTTTGCTTTTTAATCCAAATAATAACATTAGCAATATTAAAGAAGTAAACACCACACAAAGTATAACACACATGAGAGACATGATTTTATGTGGTTCACCCAATGTGGACTACTCCACGGAGAAAATATTTCTTATGATTTTTTCTCAAATAAATTCTCTTGGGAATCCTTTCCCTATAATTTTTATGGACCTTTGTCCAAAGGAGATACCAATCCACTAAATCAAGTTCATGGATATCTATCCACATGAGACATCAATATCCTAATATTTGCTTTGGCTGGTGATCCTCTAGAAGACCTCTGCCTCCACTACCCTTAGCAAATGGAACTCTATCCACAAAAGATACCTATCTTCCCTACTCTGGCTAGATACCTCTATCCTCAATTCTGTCACCTCCAAAGCTCTATATCAAATCTACACTAAACATAGTCCTTCGGTCTAGCATAAATCTATCCTCAATCTCTATCTCTAGTCTAGCACAAACTTATCCTCAAATTTGCACCAAAATATATCCTCTGATCTGTCCTTAATTTGTTATCAATATTTGTTCTCAAATTTATCCTCAATATGTGTTGTAAGCTTCCACAAAATCTTACCCAAATATATCCACAAGTCTTTTCAAATACTTACCTCAAATCTGCTCAAGAAGTCCACACTAGAACTTGTCCAATCTCATAGAAACATAAAGAGAATTGTTAGAGACTCAATATATTTCACACTCATAAATGCTCAATATTTTTCTCAAATCAATTTAGAATATATAATAAATTTTTTTTATAGAACTTGAACAATCACTTCACACATCCACTTGACTAGGCTCAACCAAATCTACTTCAACCAATCACTCAATGAAACATTCCTTCCTTACAAACCCTAGTCCAAGTATATAAACACTCACTCAAAATATTTCCAACAATGCTTCATCAACCACTCTCACATAATAATGATACTCATGTTATTTTCAAACCCTAGATCAAGTCATTCACACAACCAATGGTTTCAACAACAATCCTTAAAATACAAGGTTTTAACAACTCTTTATTCTAGAAAACCTTGAAGCATTAACTCAACACACTCAATAAGGAAACCCTAATCAAGTCTTTTTCACTCCAAAATTATTTTCCAATAAAACCAATCAATCAATTTAACTACGTAAGAATATGCTCATACATTTTTCTTGATGATGAAGGAACCTCAAATATCTGCCACAACCACAAATACTTCATTTCCAAGCTCAAAGGAGTTAGAAGATGATAAGTTATCTCAAATATACAATGCAAATATCAAATCACACATACACCTTATCACTCCATCTTAAAGAAAGCATCCATCAACATATACAAAAATGATTAACCAAATACACCTTATAATCTCCCAATCAAAATAATACTCAATACCAAGAATAATGTCAATACAATCTCCTTTTCAAAATAACTCAATGGCAATAAGTCCTCTCAACACTATAAATATTCAATAACCAATATGTCAAAAATACTTTATTCAAAAATAAATCCAACTCCTTATTCCTCCAATTAACCAAAAATAATGATTAATTAAAAACCTTTTTAACTAACCCTTTTAACTCCCTAGGACCTTATGTCAAAACCTTAGGCATCACAACATATATTAAAAATTTTATTACCTTTGCCTTGGTGGGACTTGAACTCACAAAACCTCCTCTACCAGCACCCTATCCTTAGCTCCAACTGCCACACGAGCTAGGTGTTCATTTGGAAAGCAAGATCCCAACATGCTCTAAATTCCTTTCTGCACACACCAAAACAAAAAATCATGCGTCGCTTCCTTGACACTTCAAAACACACATACCAAATGATGCCATCGTAAAGTGATCACGGATCACTACACCCACAAACACCATAGCAATTCTTCCACTTGCCACTAGGCCATGCTACCTCGGTATATATTATGGTTTACCCCACGTCAATATTAACCCTTTTTCTAGTGCTTAAGACAAGGTTTTTGTCTTCTTCCTTGCACAAATTCTCACAACAGTAATTGCACGCTTTTTTATTTCTAACGAAGAATAATTTGAATGCCACTGAGGCATATAGTATATATACAAATTTCATCCTTTAATTTTTAATGTCGACACCTTTGAAATTTGAATAATTAATTTATAAATTATTTAAATTCTTTAGAATTTAAATTTTATAAATTAACTTTTAAATCCTTTTGGCTTTATCAAAGCTCTTTTTTATTTTACCACTCTGTATAAATAATATTTATTTATAAAAATTTAAATTCAATTTGAATTTAAATATTTTATAAAATAAATATTAAAACCTCCTTGGGATTCCTTGGGTTTTTATGAAAAACCTTTTATTTTTGCTCAACCATGGTTTTAATGAAAACCCTCTTAACATATGCTTCCACATAATATTAAAAATATTATGAAGCTATTTTACCTTTAACCTTTGCATTGTTCCTCTTGAGCTTTTGACATCAATGGTAGATTATTCCTTGACATCAATGAAAACTTCTTTTATTGACATCAATGACAACTTTGACTCAAAATGTCCAAAAAACAAGCCAAAAAGGAAAGAAGATTTGGCAAGAAGTTTATCAAATTTTGAGAAGATTTTGAGAACTCAAGATATTCATATTCTTGAGAGAAAATATAGAGATCAAGGTCATATTTGAAGTTAAAATTTAGCAAGGAGTTATAATAAAGCAAGAATATTGCAAAATCCATATTTTTGAGAAATTTGGAGACATCCACATAAGTTTTGTAGGCTGATTTGTAGAAGCACAAGTTGCTGATTTTTAGAAGAGAAGTTGAAATGTCAAAGGACAGTAAACAGTAGAAGAAGAAAGTTGAGTTTAGAAAAATCTTTGGAGAAACTTTCAAAGAATATTTGGACAACCAGCTAAGATAAGGCTTGACAGTAAAGAGAGTAGTAGATTTGAATATTAAAGGACATTACCAAATCTGAGGCTATATGCAGCAATCAGAGAAGTCTAAGCTGTAATTTCAGACAACATTGAAAGAAGAAAGCAAGTTGCATTTTAGAATATATTAGAGAATATTTGAAAAAAATTGATCAAAAAATCTCAAGCATATTTTGATAGAATATAAGAAGGAGTCCTACTGCAAAATTGGACAACAAAAGAGCAACGTTTAGAGCTACAAATTTTAGAACCAGCTAGCACACACTTGAAGAGGAAGAAATTTGATTTTAAGCAGTAACTATAGCTAAAAATTTAAGAGTCTACTCAGAAAAAAAAGGTGCATTACAAAAAATACAAGACAACAAGCTATAAAGAAAGGAGCTACAAAAATATGTGTTAAATTTGATGCCATATAAAGTATTATTGCAAATATTTTTGAAGGTGCTTATTAAGATATTTTTAAGCATCAAATTTTAGAGCTATTAAGATCTAGAAAAAGAGAAGTTTTTAGAGTGTCTTTAATCCAAGAAAGAAACACTATTACACACCATTATATTTAGAAAAATATGCAAGTTATAAAAAACATTATTTAAGTTCTTAAGTTGAGTGATAAGTGAATAGTTTATGTTGTTTTTAAAGCAAAATTTATGGCATATTTACTCTACATTTGTGAGGTAGAATATCCCTCATTTTACAACATTATTGAAATCAAAGAGTTCCTAGATTTATAGGTAGATTTTAGGTGTTTCAAAAAACCAGACGTGCAGTGAAAAGTGGTAAATAAAATCACTAAAGGAAGTGGTAAAAAAATCACTAAAGGATTGGTGAGAACCACCACCATATATAGGATCATTGAGCAATAGAACACAGGGAAGCAAGATCTTCACCAAACGTCCACCCATTAGAATTGAAAAAACACTAACTAGAGTGCTTAAAAGGAAAGAGCCATCAAGGCTCAATAATTGACTAGTCAAGGAGCTAGAAGACATTAGCTGCAACCTGCAAGAGAAAGTCCTACATAAATCCTACGTAGCCCAACAATAAGAAAGTATCTTATCTACAAAAGAAAGGTATATTATAGGGATAAACATATAATAATAAAAGATGTATTATCAAGGAAAATAAAGGAATATTACCTTCCAAGAGAAAGCATCATAGAGCTGCCATTAAATAGCTCTAACGTAGTCACATCTAGAACCAATCGTGGATGAATTTATCATCAGCTAAAGAGAGAAGAACCAACGCTAATTGCTATTACAAAGAAGCAAGAATATGTTGGAAGAATGGCAAGGGAGAAATATGTTGGAATTACATACGTTGAAGAAGGAAGTGCATGCATATAAGAGTATAACACTTGGCCCAAGCATGGAGGAGGAATAGTGTCATTTGGCACAAGGGTGAAAATTGGTACATAGTCATAACATACATATCCAGGAAATAAGAGCGTTCAATTCTCTAAATCATAACCCAATGCTCAAGGAAGTATTAGTAATGCCCAAAAAACACAAGGAACATTATGACAAGTGTCCATTCATATTACAAGAATATTAGCACCACCTAAAGGGAGTCAAGAAGTCTCCATAATGTATGCTACAAGTGGCACATTGCACAAGAGGATAAAAATGCTCATATAGCCTCCAGTGTAAGAGAGTAAAGGAAAATACGTAGCAAGTGTGAAGGAAGAGCATTGAAGGTATATTCAAAGCACCTATTATCAATTCCAACAAAAGTTGACCAGAAGGAGGAGCACCTGAATAATTAAGGTAACATTTACCATAATATTTTCATATTAAAGTTTATATTGGTAGGAGGAATAACGAATAAAGGGAATATATTCTAAGGTTAAAGATTTGAATATTTTAAGTGGAGTCATAAGCATTATAGAACCTTAGAAAAATCTAGATATTGCATATTTTAAGAATATTTTGAAATTGAAGAAGCATTATATTTGAGTATTGTAAAATTGCATATTTAGATTTACAAAACAAATTGAAAATTTGCAAAATTACTAAGGTTGGAGAAATAAGGAGTTCTACATCAAACTAGGTCTACAAAAATATTGCAAATATTATTTTTCTAAATTTCTAAAGTTGGAGGAATAAGGAGTCCTACTTCAAAACTAGTTTATGAAATTTAGAGTTAAAATATTTTATTCATAAAATTGGGAGATAAAAGGAATTCTACATAAAAATATTGCATTTGATCTCTAAGTTCAAAATTATTAGATATTTGAAGATTTGTAAAGGATTGAAAATGCATCACACATTGGTTGATAGATTTTATATTGAATATTGTATTGTCTTTCATGCATTAGGGAGATAAAAGGTGTTCTACAAAACAAAGAATTGAAAGGACTAGGGAGTCATAAGGTAGACTACTTAAAAGCCTCTTAAAATTCAAAACAATCATGAATAAGCTAGCAAGAGGAACATATCATAGAATGCAAAATCAAAATACTTCTCATACTCCTTATGAACAATGTACTATTATTTCACATAAAGATAGTTCAAATATTCAAAATGAAAATAATATTTGGTATATTGACTCAGGAGCAAGTCATCATATGATAAGAAATTTACATTGGTTTAGTTGCTTAAAAGAAACAAATAACTTTGGTTTAAAAATATATGGAAAGAAGTACCCAGTTCATGGAAATGGATGTGTTATACCTAATGCATATTATCCTCATTTTATATTACACAATGTGATGTACATACCAAGGTTGTCTATAAATCTCATTTCAGTAACAAAATTGGTTGAAAGTGGAAGAACAATAGAATACAAATATGTGAATGAGAAGAACACATGCATTATCAAAATACAAAATGAAATTGAGGCTATAGGATCAATTAGCAAAATATCCTACAATACTTACATAGGAACTTGTAATGATTCAAGATGATACTAATATATTTTTTGAGAGACAGATTGTAGAAGACAAAGAGCCATTCTCCTATGGAAACATATGGGGGAATACAAACTTCAGATGAAGGAAAACTAGAGGCCATCAAAATATTTCTCTACAAAGACATCTACAAATCAAAAGGGAAAATGAACTTAATCAAGACAAATATTACCTACAAGAAGAAGATCCATACTGAATACTAAAGTCTTCAATAACCAAATAATGTAATACAGTGGGGTGTTGAAATATATTACATTATTTGGTACATGCCAATGTACCAACATGGGTACATATATAGATTAGGAAAGAGTGTATTAGATTAGGATTTACTTTATGCAATGTAATGCACAAGTGTGTAATGATATTTTAGCTATGTACATGTGTCATAGTAATGCACAAGATGAAGAGTCATAAGAAGAGTGAGGGCAAAGAAACCTCCATATGAAGAGTCGCATTCCATTATATATATATGGATGTATTGATGTAAAAGAGAAATGGTAAAGGAGAAAGAGTCACCTATGTAAGTGTTGAGAAGCAACACACCCCCACTGAAAAATGAATTTCCACCCTTTGAAAATTTTGAGCTTTCATTTTGCAGTAGGGACCCTCTTGATGTTTTTCAGGTTTTAATTCCAAATTTGCTTGCCTCCTTTTTCAAGTTGTGCTTTTATTTGCATCTGGCTTTGATTTAGTTCAGAATTCATTTTTCACATGTTAGAATCATTGCTGATTAAAGAAAATCTTTCACCGGTATGAAAAAATGCAGATTCCAGATAGATAAATTCATTGAAAATCAAAACTTTCCATTTTTGGCAAAGTCGCGAAATCGCGACACTTCCATTTTTGGAAATGTCGCGAAATCGCTACCGGTTTGGAGAGAGAAATCCAGAGCGTACGGAACGTCGTGAAATCGCGACATGTCACATTTTCACGACTACAGGAGTGAAAAAGAAGCTAAGGCATGAAAGAGGTCGCGAAATCGTGACATGTCGCATTTTCGCGGTAGGGGGAGGCAAAAGGTGCTTAAGGGCCGAAACAGGGCGCAATTTCGTGACATGTCACGAAATCACTGACATGTCGTTTCGAGAGGAAGGGAAAGTGCATAGAGAAAAGGGTCGCGATTTCGCGACATGTCGCGAAATCGTGACATGTCACATTTTGCGGCTGCATGAAGAAAAATGAGCTAAGTCACAAACGTCGCGAAATCACGACAGGATGAGAGAGAAGCTGCAAGTGCGTATGGAAGGTCACGATTTCACGACATGTCACGAAATCGTGACATGTCGCCGTTTCGTGAAAGAATGGAAGAGAAAATGGTTAAGGCAAGAACATGTCGCGAAATCGCGACGTCACGAAATCGTGACATTTTTCAGAGAAACGCCCAAGGCATGAAAAGCGTCGTGAAATCGTGACATGTCGCAGTTTCACGATAGGAGGAGCCAAAAGGTTGCCAAGATAAAGAAGCAGGCGCGATTTCGTGACATGTCGTGAAATCGTGACATGTCGCATTTTCACGGCTGCAGGAGAGAAGAAAAGTCTAAGGCATAAAATTGTCGTGAAATCGTGACATGATTGGCAGAAGGGGCCCGAGACCGGAAGGTGTCGCGAAATCGTGACAAAGAAATGCAAGAAGTGCCTATGGAAGGAAGGTGTCGCGAAATCGCGACGTCGCGATTTCGTGACATCGCGAAATCGCGACATGGCAGAAAAGGGAACCTAGGGCAAAGCTTGGCATCACAAAATCATGACATGCGGAGAAGAGCCAAGTGAGAGAAGGGGTCGCGATTTCGAGACATGTCACGAAATCGTGACATGTCGCGTTTTAGTGGCCATTTTGGAAAGAAAAGGTGCCAGGCGCTGGAGGGTCGCGATATCGTGACATGTCACGTTTTCGCGGCCTTGGCGGAGAAGAGCTGCCGAAGCAAGGAGGATGTCACGATTTCGTGACATGTCATGAAATCGTGACATGTCGCATTTTCGCGGCCATGACAGAAAAGGCCCGAAAGTGGGAAACAGCTGGAAATGGACACGTGTCACGATTTTGTGACACGTGTCAAGACAAAGCAAGCCACGTATCAGATGATTAGAGCCGCGTATACTGAACTTTAGGGTTTCATTTTAATATTTAAGGTTTTGATTTAATAATTTTAAAATGCTAATCCTTGTTTGTCTTTCATGCAGGAAGCCATCTGGCACTTACATGATAACGGAGAAATGGCCATAAAGACAAAGTTAAGTGCAAATTAATCGAAGACAACCATATTGAAAGGAAAGATGCCAGAAATTGTTGTTTCATCCAAATTTTATAGATCTGGCCGCAAAGAGACTTTACGGTGACTAAGCAGCTGCCCATTTAATGGAGTATGTCGAGAATTGGCCGAAAAATGAAAATATCTATACTCGGTTACCGAAATTTGCCGATGGATGCATTTAATGAAAATTTATGGCAGAATTAATAGCTTGCAGGCATTTTCAACTCAAGGATGGCTCTGCGGAGATGAAATGTCAGAGAAGTGGTGACTCATCCAAATTACTCGAGGGAATTAATGAGGGCATTTACTCACAGTTGCGGGTGAATGCAAGTGGCATTCGAATTCTATCTTCTCCATTTATGGCAAGTGACTGCACTGAGTTGCAGAGTGGTTAAGTTTTATCAAGACTTTGTTTTAAATGGCTTTATATTGTAAAACCCGGGTCCTAGGGTTTAAGATGATAAGATTTACGATTGGAGAAGAAGATATTTCTGAAAAGATCAAGGTCTGTCCTGAGTCTATAAATACTTCTTCTCAATGTAATCGCAGGAGGCGGAAACTTAGAAATAAAAGGCTATTGAAGCAATTTCTTGCAAATCTTGTTAAATACTTTATTTCTGGACTTGGAGTTGATGTGCTTTTGTTTTCTGTGATAGCATGGCCAGGAGCCTAATCTTTTTTAGATTGTGATAAGTTCATCTTCTTTTGTTATCCGTTTCTTTAAAGTTTATTAAATATATGCTGTAAATCTGTGTTATCAAGATTAAATATGTTGTTGGGCTTCATTTGTTCTATTGTATGCTAGGAAAAATCATAGATTTAAGGTTCAAGTTTGTTCTAATTGCTCTGTCCTCATTGTGTGAGCTATGCTGCTGGTGAGAAATATCAATTTTAACGGACTTCCCTTCTGTTTATGATTTTTCTTTCAGATCTGTTCCATCTCTGCCTTATGCTCTTAGTAGAAAGTGATCTTAGAAAGCTAGACACTTTCTTCTTTGATTTGTTTTGTTGTGAAGATGATAGTATAAATAAAATTGGTAGTTTTGTTTTACAGCTAAGTTTGATAAACTTCTCTTTACTGCCTTACCCTACCCTCTTTGTTTTACCGTGAAATGATCCATTTTTATTTTCTTTTAAATTTGTCTTTTATTTAAATCTGTTGACCCATAAGAGCTAGATCAAAGAATTAATTTTAAATCTGATTGTCAACAAGTGACAACTTCTAAACATTACTGAACAAGTTCAGTGAGCCCGTTGTAAGGTAACAGACAGTCCATATTGAAAACTATTCTAGAAGCGGAAAAGAGTGAATAGACATTCGACCCGACTCTGTAACTCACACCTTGGATAACCAGCTAGATCCTAAAGTGAGTGGGATTTATCCCGTATAAGTGTTATCAGAGTTTCATGCTCATTCTTCATAGGGTGTGTATAAAAGTCGGACCAACATTTAAAAATGGCGCTAGAAGGAGGGCCCACTGAAATCCGATCAGTATTGTAAATTGTCAGTACAATATTTTAAAATTGCCAAAAAAGAAGACCTCAAGTTCAGTACTCTGTTAAGGATTGTAAGTTTGTAAGTGCTTGTGAAAAGTTGGATTCTACATACAGGGTAACAAGGTCCCACCCCAGAGCTGGAGAGCTCCTTGTGCCTGAATTAGAAACTCCGAGAAGAAGTAGCCTCAGAAGGGCCAAGTCTCTGTCTGAAATAGTTTTATCACCGCTGATAGTTACTCCAACCACAACTCAGAATATCACTGTCAACCAAGTAGTAATGGCAAATTGGTTGGGTTCCACTGCTTTGAATATTTCGGGTATAGCCCATGACCTGCCTAGAAATCCAGAAAGATATCTCCCCAGATATAAACATGATGGGACAAGAACTACAGAAGAACATTTGGTTGCATTCAAGAATGCTTTGAAATTATTAAATGTACGACATGAAGATGTTGCTTGCAGATTGTTCCCGTTCACTCTCCAGGAGGGAGCTTATGACTGGTTTCTAAATCTTACTAATGATTATGTCACCAGCTGGAATGACTTAGAAAAGGTTTTTGTGTCACAGTTCGGGGAGGTAATAGATCCTAGTATATTATATCAGCGATTTTTCGGTATCAAAAGAGAATTAAGTGAATCTATCAGATCTTATAATGTTAGATTCCAGAAAGCTTATGGTAGACTTACTGGGTATTATGTACCGAATGCAGACCTGGCATTAGAGATCTTTAGAAACTCTCTAGATCCCATGACCTCTGTCTTCTTGAAAAGAGATCCCACTGTTACTAATTTAACAGAGGCTTATAAAGAAGCTTTGATTCTGGAAAGACAGTTGGGACCCCAACCTTTAAATGCTCAGCAAATTCCTCTGGTTACACAAGCTGCCCCTGTGTTCAATCCCATACCACATCAAATGATGTTGCCAGTTTGTCAGACTCTACCATCAGCAAATCCATTGGCTGTAGCACCTGTTGAGAATGTACAGAACCCAGGCAAAGAGGCTGACAATGCAAGAGTTGAAGAAGTCTCAAAGATAGTTCAGAAGCTGGCCAATGATTTTTTGAGTTTTAAAAGGCAAGTTTCTACTGGGGACAACTCAAACAGGTATTCATATCAACCGAACAGATTCAACCGGCCCCCATATGAACCTAATAAAGATTACAAAGGTAAA
Organism: Wollemia nobilis; assembly: GCA_028583015.1. Taxonomy (NCBI): domain Eukaryota; kingdom Viridiplantae; phylum Streptophyta; class Pinopsida; order Araucariales; family Araucariaceae; genus Wollemia; species Wollemia nobilis. Next base: position 1,594,673 of record JAQPPZ010000101.1, read on the forward strand.
GGCCATGATGTGAATATTTGCGATTTAGCTCTGCCTAACTAGTGCAGAATACATGCTACTTCTCAGCATGGGGAGTTGGATTGTTTGGAATTTTGTAATGCATTTGAAGCTTTGTCTAGGGATTTGATCTCTCTCGAAAATCAAAGAAGCTACGGATGGCCCAAGTTCATCCGACCACGGTGCAGCTATGGTCTTGGATTCTTTCACTTTCCCGGATGAATCTGAGAATGTAGTTGAAATGCCTATGGATGAGGTGTAGGCTTTCCAACAGTACAGAAGGGATAACTACAACCTGAGAAATAGAAATCCGGAGCCTAACACTACATCAACCCCTCTGGACAACTCTCACAATGTTCCTCCAGATCCATCTCCAAGTAATAATCCATCTCCACCCAAGGGAGGAAATTTGAGAGGACCAGATGCTTTTGTCCCTCCACTTAATAAAGGATATAACATAGTGGAGGATATGAAAAAGATCAAGGCCAACATTACTCTTCATGAGTTGGCCCAAATTTCAAAGCAGAGGGACAACCTGATAAAAACATACTCTGGCCCTACTACTAAACCTGTGGACAAAGGAAAGAAGATGGCAAATGCCAATGTAGCCATGTACAAAGAGAAAACTGAAGTTCCCCCTTTTTTACTAACTGTTCATATTTTTGGGAAGAACTTACACAATTGTTTGGTAGATTCGGGTGCATCTGCTAATGTTATGCCTTTGGCCATTTGTCACGAGTTGGGTCTGACCCCAATGAAGTCTGAAAGGAGAGTTGTCCAATTAGACAAATCAGAGGTTAAAGTAGTTGGAGAACTTCAAAATATTCATATCCAATTAGCATCTGAGCCAAGGGCTCAACATAAAATTGAAATTCAGGTTGTGGATATCCCCGTGGGGTACGGGATGCTTTTGAGCAGGGATTGGTCGAGATCTCTGAACGGATACTTGGCAACAGATTTTTCACACATGTGGTTGCCGTGGAAAGGAGTGGCAAATCAATTACGGGTTGAAAGAGAACCCAGGTACAAGCATACAATTACTGAGTACAATGCGAGAGAATGAGACTGTAAATATTGCGGAGGTAGATATTGGAGTTTACAATTTAACAACGGGGCAAAATGAGAAGTTTAGTAAAGCCCATCCTGTTCATAGTAATGAAGTCCGGACGCTTCATGTGGATGGGGCTAGATCTAAACAGGGTTATGGAACAGGGGCAGTCCTTAAAGGGCCCGAAAGTCGGACATATTTTATGTCTTACCGCCTACAGTTCCCTTGTACAAATAATTTAGCGGAGTATGAAGCTCTGGTATTAGGTTTGAAATTTGCTTTGGACAAAGGAGCAAGAAATATTCAAGTTTTTACTGATTCGGAATTGGTGGCTAATCAAGTCAAAGGTAAATTCCAGTGTAAAGCATCTTATTTAAAAGGATACAAACATCGGGCTTGGGATCTTGTAGAAGACTTTGATGCTTTTAATTTGACACACATACCCAGAGAGCGAGAATTCACGTGCGGATGTCTTGGCTTCTTCGACCGCAAGTTTAAAACCACTGGAAGAATTTAAATGGAACAAGTTTTCAATTGAGTTAGTCCCTTGTCCTTCGAGTCCCAAATAATATAGATAATTTTCAGGTTTTCTCTGATGATCAACAGATTGTAAACTTTTTGCAGAGTACTAACACATTTGAAAATGCTATAATCGATGAGGGCCAAAGGGATACTCTGTTGGAGCAGTTAGATGATGACAGGGGAATAATGAGGTTGAAAGACAACAGAATTCCAAAAGGGATGGTGGAGCTGGAGCGGCTCTTTGATGTTGACAAAATCAAGCAAAAGGTGAATTCTGAGGATTATGTGGGTGCCACGGACAGTGAGACTGAAAACCTGAACATAGGGACTGAAGAAGATCCCAGGCACATCAAGTTGGCTAAGAACTGTGATCCAAAAATAAAAAGAAGTATGATTGATTTTCTTCACAGGTCCAAGGATGTTATGGCCTGGTCATACAAAGACTTAAAGGTATTTGATCCTAAAGTTTACACTCATATTATACCTTTAAAAGAATTTTGCAAACCTTTCCGGCAAAAACAGAGGCATGTCAATGCTCTGTTAGAGCCCCTCATCCGAGAAAGAGGTAGAAAAACTATTGAGTGCCGCCATTATTTTTCCCATCAGGCATTCTACTTGGGTGGCCAATCTGGTGCCGGTCAGAAAGAAAAATGGAGAGATCCGCTTGTGTGTGGATTTTAGAAATTTGAACAAGGCATCTGAGAAAGATAATTATCCTCTGCCTTCTATGGATGAGGTGTTACAGATTGTCAATGGTTCGGAGATGATGTCTTTCCTGGACGGTTTCTCAGGGTATAATCAGATATTGGTTGAGAAGGAAGACAGAATGAAAACTGCTTTCACAACTAAGTGGGGAACTTTTGCTTACAAGAGGATGCCATTTGGATTAATAAATGTCGGAGCTACATTTCAACGAGCAATGGATCATGCCTTCAAGGGCCTTATGGGTAAATGCATTGTTGTTTACATGGATGATTTAACGAGTCTTCTCTAAATCTCGGTTTGACCATGTAAAACACTTGGAGTCTGTGTTTAACAAATGCGGGGAGTTCGGCATTTCTTTGAATCCGAAGAAGTGCATTTTTGGTGTAACGGAAGGAAAGCTCCTTGGGCACTTGGTCACAAAAGATGGCATTTCCATGGATCCGGACAGAGTTGAAGCCATATCCGGCATACCATTTCCCAACTCCAAGAAAGAGTTGAGGTCCTTCTTTGGAAAAATTAACTTTGTCAGGAAGTTCATCTCCGGTTTTGCGAGAGATAGTCAAGCCAATGAATGACATGCTAAAGCAAACTGCTCAGATTTTCTGGACCACAGAAGCTAAAACAGCCTTCCAAGAAATCAAGACAGCCATCAAACAAGCACCAGTTATGGTAAGCCCAGATTTCAGTGCAGATTTTTATCTGTACACCTTTTCTTCTGAACACACACTTGCTGCGAGTTCGACCCAACGGAGAGAAACCGGGGAACATCCAATTGCTTTCAAGAGTACCAATTTAAAGGGGGCTGAGCTGAAATATTCTCGTTTAGACAAACAAGCTTATGCCTTGGTGAGAGCGATTAAGCAGTTCAGGCACTACATACTAAGAAGCAGAATTCATGCTATAGTTCCAGACCCAGCTGTTAAATACCTATTAAGTCAGAATGAGTTGGGTGAACTAAGAGGTAATTGGGTTACAAGGCTGCAAGAATATGACTTAGAGATTCGGCCTGCAAAATTGATCAGAGGACTTGGTTTGTCCCGACACATTGCCGAAGTACCTGTACGGGAAGAAGTTAATCAGTTAAATTCTGAATCTGATGACTGGTATGGAGATATTATTCATCTGCTGCAATTTGGAGTTTGCCCGTCTCACTTGAACAGAACCCAAAGGAGAGCATTAAAACTGAAAGCTGCTCATTATCTCCTCAAAGCAGGTAATTTGTACAGAGAGAATTATGCTGGCATTTTCTTGAGATGCATTTCTCGGAGTGAAGTCAATGAAGTCATGTCCAGTTTTCATGAAAAGTTAGGGGCAGGGCATTCATCAGGATCTGCTACTGCGCATAAAATATTGAGAGCAGGCTATTACTGGCCTACACTATTTAAAGATGCCCATCAGCATGTGAGAACCTGCCATCAGTGCCAAACTTTTGCAGCCAAAGAGGCCAACCGGGCTCTACCATTGCAACCTGTTGTAATAAATAAACCTTTCATGCAATGGGGACTTGATTTTGTGGGAGTGATTAATCCAAATTCTTCAGCAGGGCATAAGTATGTTCTAACAACTCACGATTCTTGCACAAGATGGGTCGAAGCAGCGACCACCACAAGAAGTACAGACTCATGAAGTGATTGAATTTCTAGAGTCAAATGTCATAACCAGGTTTGGGGTTCCTCTGAATTTGGTGTGTGATAATGGACCAGCCTTCCAATCATTGGAGTTTGCAGAATGGGCATACCAGATGGGGATAGTTATCAGATTTTCATCCAACTATTATCCCCAAGGCAATGGACTGGTTGAGTCCACAAATAAGAATTTAATGAATGCCATTAAGAAATCTGCAACAGACAAACCCAGGCAGTGGCATACATTATTGAAATATGCACTTTGGGCTGACTCGATAAAATATAAAGTGGCTCTTAAAACTTCCCCTTTTGCTTTGTTGTATGGTACCCAGCCAATTGTTCCCATCTCTCTGAAATTACCTACTTACCAATTTGTCTTAGACTATTTTGAGGATCAAGCAGATGCAGAAGCCCGTGTTTTAGATCTAACTAATTTGCAGGATGAAAGACTCCAAGCCCTGGAACACTTCAATCGGCACCAAGAAACCGTCAAGCGCTGGTTTGACAAGAGGGCCAAAGTGAAAGCTTTCAGATTGGCAGACCTGGTGCTTCTATGGGACAAGGCCCATGAAAAGAAGGGTAAGCATACAAAGTTGCAGCCACTGTGGATAGGCCCGTACCAGATTGCTGAGATTCTGGGTAATAATGCATTTCATTTACAAGACCTTGATGGTAATTTTCTGGACCTCCCTGTTAATGGTCAATACTTAAAACATTATTTCTCGATTGTTCCATCCAATATATCATTTGAATGAGTCACAAAGAAGTTGTAACATGTGTATACATTGTAAATAACTCTACGAGTTTTATTTTATTTTAGTTTTTTTTTTATTTTATTCTAAATGCCTATACAGTTTTTAGTTTATTTTATTTTAGTTTTATTTTAAATGTCTGTGCAGTGTTGTTTTTTTTTATTTAATCTTAATTGTACGGTTTTATTTTGTTTGTTGTTTAAGGTCTGTACACTCTATGTCCTTCCATTTCAGGTTTGTACATTTATGTATTTTATTTCCTTTGTTGTCTGTGCAGTGTTGTTTTATTTTAAAGTTTTGTATTTTATTTTTATTTAAGGTTTGTGCAGTTTATTTCCTTTGTAAATAGCTCTGCAGTCTTATTTTATTTCATTTCCTTTGGTGCCTGTACAATTTTATTTTAAAGTCTATACAGTTTTTTTTTTATTTTGTTCTTAAAGGCCTGTGTTTATCCTTGGAAGTCTGTACAAAGTTCTTTAGCTTTTAAAATTCTGTTCTTTAACCTTTGCCTGAGCATCAATAAAAAAGTCAGCCTTCTAAAAATTGTTTCATTCTGAGTCCAGAATCCAGTGTTCATTATCATAATTGTGAGATAGTCTATTTGAAGCTGAACAGTGGAACTATTTTTTAGTCAGAACAACAGTGGAAGGATGATTGGATTTTGTGTCTTGCTTGCCACAATTGTTTTAATTATAAAGAAACTGCTATGTTGTTTGGCTGGAGAAACTCCTAGGGAATCCAAGAAAAGTTGGTTATAAGAGGGGACTATGATTCATGTAATTATTTGAGTATCCACAGAGGCTATCAGTGCCCAGGCTGAAGCAGTTCCAGATTGATGAAATATTAAAAGAAAATTGTTATTCTTTCTAAGGCTTTTCAGATGTTGATGTATTTCAAAAGAAAGAGATGAAAGTTGAGCAGGCAGCATGAAATTGGCACTCTATTATTTCCAATATATATATATATATATAAAAAAAAAGAGATAAAAAAAAAAAAAAAAAGAGTTATATAATGAAAGAGGCAGCCAAGACTTCAAAAGATGTTTTTCTTCTACCAAGTTGTAGATTCTACCTTACAGTTGTAAATCTGGGTCGTGTAAATCTAAAGGGTAACTCTGTCGGGGCTATAAAAGGCTAAACTAGTAAATAGAGCTCTACTCGGTTTCCCCTTTTTACAATCTAGAAAAGTTGATCAATCCAGAGTTCAACATTCGAAGGCCCAGTCATTCTTGAAGAAAGTTTTATACGCTTGTAATTGCACATCAGAAATCTTCCTTAAATGATTCAACCTAGTATGTCCTTGGGAAATTTTAACAACTATCAGTTAGTAGTCAATTTATTTTGAAGAATATCTGTGGCAAGGCTTGATACATGGTCTATGTTGTTTTGAAACTAGAGTCCTGGGTTCTAAAATAATGCTACTATTTTACCCGTGAGATATCGCCATTTGTTGAGAAGCAACACACCCCCATTGAAAAATGAATTTCCACCCTTTGAAAATTTTGAGCTTTCATTTTTGCAGTAAGGACCCTCTTGATATTTTCCAGGTTTTAAATTCCAAATTTGCTTGCCTCCTTTTTCAAGTTGTGCTTTTATTTGCATCTGGCTTTGATTTAGTTCAGAATTCATTTTTCACATGTTAGAATCATTGCTGATTAAAGAAAATCTTTCACCGGTATGAAAAAATGCAGATTCCAGATAGATAAATTCATTGAAAATCAAAACTTTCCATTTTTGGCAAAGTCGCGAAATCGCGACACTTCCATTTTTGGAAATGTCGCGAAATCGCGACAGGTTTCAAAAAATCCGCCAAGTCAAAAAAACGTAGCGAAATCGCGACACTTCCATTTTTGGAAATGTCACGATATCGCGACACTTTCCATTTTTGGAAATGTCGCGAATATCGCGACACTCCATTGAAAGAGAGAACCACACCCATAAACGCGAATCGCGACACTTCCATTTTGAAATGTCGCGAATATCGCGACACTTTCCATTTTGGAAATGTCGCGAAATCGCGACGGTTTGGAGAGAGAAAGCCAGGGCGTACGGAACGTCGCAAAATCGTGACATGTCGCAAAATCAGACAGAGAGAAAGCTAAGATGAAAAGTCGTGAAATCGTGACATGTCGCATTTTCATGGCTGAGAGAGAAAAAGAAGCTAAGGCATGAAAGAGGTCGCGAAATCGTTAACATTAGGGAGAAAGAAAAAAGCGCGAGGACATGTCACGAAATCTGACCAAAGGGAAAAAGAGAAAGGGTCGCGATTTCGCGACATGTCGCGAAATCGCGACATGTCGTTCGCGAAAGAATGGAAGAGAAAATGGTTAAGGCAAGAATGTCCAAAACAAACGACATCAAAATCGTGACATTCGAGAAAGCCCAAGGCATGAAAAGCGTCGAAATCGAATTCAAAACGACATGTCGAGTTGGCGAGGAGGAGAAAAGGTTGCCAAGACAAAGAAGGGCGCGATTTCGTGACATGTCGCGAAATCGTGACATGTCGCATAAGGAGAGAAGAAAAGTCTAAGGCATAAAATTGTCATGAAATCGTGACATGATGAAAGCACGAGAGGAAGGGTCGCGACAAAGAAAGCAGAAGGAGGAAGGAAGGTGTCGCGAAATCGTGACACGGCAGAAAAGGGAACCCAGGGCAAAGCTTGGCGTCGCGAAATCGTGACATGCGGAGAAGAGCCAAGTGAGAGAAGGGGTCGTGATTTCGCGGCCATGTTGGAAAGAAAAGGTGCCAGGCGCTGGAGTGTCGCGATATCGCGACATGTCACGTTTTCGCGTCCTTGGCGGAGAAGCGTTGTCGAAGCAAGGAGGAGTCGCGATTTCGTGACATGTCGCGAAATCGCGACATGTCGCGATTTCGTGACATGTCGCGAAATCGTGACATGTCGCATTTTCGCGGCCATGGCAGAAAAGGCCCGAAAGTGGAAAACAGCTGGAAATGGACACGTGTCACGATTTTGCGACACGTGTCAAGACAAAGCAAGCCACGTATCAGATAATTAGAGCCGCGTATACTGAACTTTAGGGCTTCATTTTAATATTTAAGGTTTTGATTTAATAATTTTAAAATGCTAATCCTTGTTTGTCTTTCATGCAGGAAGCCATCTGGCACTTACATGATAACGGAGAAATGGCCATAAAGACAAAGTTAAGTGCAAATTAATCGAAGACAACCATATTGAAATGAGAGATGCCGAAAATTGCTGTTTCATCCAAATTTTACAGATCTGGCCGCAAAGAGACTTTACGGTGACTAAGCAGCTGCCCATTTAATGGAGTATGTCGAGAATTGGCCGAAAAATGAAAATATCTACACTCAGTTACCGAAATTTGCCGATGGATGCATTTAATGAAAATTTATGGCAGAATTAATAGCTTGCGGGCAATTTCAACTCAGGGATGGCTCTGCGGAGATGAAATGTCAGAGAAGTGGTGACTCATCCAGATTACCCGAGGGAATTAATGAGGGCATTTACTCACAGTTGCGGGTGAATGCAAGTGGCATTCGAATTCTATCTTCTCCATTTATGGCAAGTGACTGCACTGAGTTGCAGAGTGGTTAAGTTTTATCAAGACTTTGTTTTAAATGGCTTTATATTGTAAAACCCGGGTCCTAGGGTTTAAGATGATAAGATTTACGGTTGGAGAAGAAGATATTTCTGAAAAGATCAGGGTCTGTCCTGAGTCTATAAATACTTCTTCTAAATGTAATCGTAGGAGGCGGAAACTTAGAAATAAAAGGCTATTGAAGCAATTTCTTGCAAATTTTGTTAAATACTTTATTTCTGGACTTGGAGTTGATGTGCTTTTGTTTTCTGTGATAGCATGGCCAGGAGCCTAATATTTTTCAGATTGTGATAAGTTCATCTTCTTTTGTTATCCGTTTCTTTAAAGTTTATTAAATATATCTCTGTAAATCTGTGTTATCAAGATTAAATATGCTGTTGGGCTTCATTTGTTCTATTGTATGCTAGGGAAAATTACAGATTTAAGGTTCAAGTTTGTTCTAATTGCTCTGTCCTCACTGTGTGAGCTATGCTATCGGTGAGAGATATCAATTTTAACGGACTTCCCTTCTGTTTATGATTTTCTTTCAGATCTGTTCCATCTCTGCCTTATGCTCTTAGTAGAAAGTGATCTTAGAAAACTGGACACTTTCTTCTTTGATTTGTTCTGTTGTGAAGCTGATAGTATAAATAAAATTGGTAGTTTTGTTTTACAGCTAAGTTTGATAAACTTCTCTTTCTGCCTTACCCTACCCTCTTTGTTTTACCGTGAAATGATCCATTTTTATTTTCTTTTAAATTTGTCTTTTATTTAAATCTGTGACCCATAAGAGCTAGATCAAAGAATTAATTTTAAATCTGATTGTCAACAAGTGACAACTTCTGAACATTACTGAACAAGTTCGGTGAGCCCGTTGTAAGGTAACAGACAGTCCATATTGAAAACTATTCCAGAAGCGGAAAAGAGTGAATAGACATTCGACCCAACTCTGTAACTCACACCTTGGATAACCAGCTAGATCCTAAAGTGAGTGGGATTTATCCCGTATAAGTGTTATCAGAGTTTCATGCTCATTCTTCACAGGGTGTGTATAAAAGTCGGACCAACAGTAAGCAATTAGTATGATGTATTTTGAGCTCTTCATTCAATAAATATTTCTTAGTATTTTTGAGCATTTGTCATTAGCATTCTTTGAGATATTATATAGTAGATTATGAGTATATATGCTTGATTGATCAACATTATTATATCTTTCATATTGCAATTATATTATTGATCTTCAGGATATATTATTCTGAGTATTTATCCATCAAAATCTAACAATAATGGCTTTATGAAGATCAATATATACATAGTTTTAAATAAATATTACATAGATTCTATGGAGTTGATTGTTTAGATCCTTGTTTTGAGGATCCAATACTTTTTAGTTGTAGGTAGCAATGAATCATGGTTTGAGAGTTTGTAAAATATTGTGCCTATCACATGTTGTATACAAATGTGTCGAATTTTACAATATTTTCTAGAAATGTATGAAATCAACACAATACTCAATACATTTGAAAATAAATATATAGAAACCAATGCATACAATATATGGGGTTATATGTGGATAACAAATAATCTCACTAAAATTAATGAAATTATTGGTATGATGGGGTATATATACCCAAATGCAAGTTACCTTTAGATCAAGGTTGAGTAACCAAAATTTAGGTTTAAAAAACTACTATAAGAGTATCTCTTTTAAGGTTTACAATGGCACAAAGAACTTACATATACAATACAAAGGTTAGTCATGGCCTCAAGTGAAGCTTAATCACTATAAATTACAACACCCCCCTTAAGTTGAATAGGGGAACATGAAGAGAGACCCTTATTCATCATACCTCTTAAGGGAAACTCTCCTATGCCAAGTAGCTTCCACATGTATACAAAATAATCCTTAGGTATAGCCTTGGTCAAGATATCTATTTCCTGCTATACTAAAGGTATGAAACGTGATTAAGCATTCCACAGGCATAAAGCCATCTTACATAATGCTTCTACATATCAATGTGTTTGGTCTATTGATGAAATATTGGATGGTGATGGTGCTTTTATTATTACACCAAAGAGTCGCTAGATATATATAAGGAGTGTCCACTTCCTCCAAATAATGAGCACCCACCACATATGCTTAACTGCCTTATTGGTAGCATAATATTTAGTTTTTATAGAATATTATATGGTATACTATCATCTAGAGAACTATGTAACAAGGTTAAAACCCAAATAGGACATAAATCCTATGGTGGGGTGTTGCTTATTCAAATCACTAGTCCCATAAAAATATAAAAATATTCTTTGAATTGAAGGTGAACAAACTAAACAATAAATACCCATCTGATAAGTACCTTTGATGTATTTGAGAATTCTATTAGTCATGGTCTAGTTTCTCTTAGGGGACCTACATGTGCCTAGGGTAATAACCAACATCAAAGGCTATATCAAGTCATGTGTGAGTAAGATAAATGAAACCTCCCACAAGAGACTAATATAAAGTAACATCCACCAAAGGAGTTGTACCATTAACTTAAATATTCAATTCTAAAACAAAAGAAGTTTGAGGAGGTTTGCAATCCTTTATCTTGAAGCATTAGAGAAGATCTAATGTATGCTTAGGATATGAAATAGTGATCCAAAAATCCACCTATTCAATTTGAATTACAAAAAATAGTGGAAAAGCTTTGAAACCATAAATTTATGTCTTAAATCAAGGAATGAGACTTTATTATAATAAGAAGATAATCCACGTAGAGAACAATCACCAAGGTCCCTAATCTTGATATTTTATGTAAACATCATGTTCATTCTCACATCATTGAAATCCACAATTGAGAAAGAAAGAAATGATCTTCTCATACTAAGTGTGGGGTGCCTACTTAAGTCCATACAAGGAGCTAGTAAATCAACAAACCAATGGAGTGGGACCTTCAATCTCAAAACTAGAAGGCTACTATATATAGATCCCCTCATAAAGCTCATATGTAGGAAGGTACTCTTCACATCCAATTGATATACCTTCCACCTGAGTGAACCTACTATAGAAATAATTATCCTAATAAAATCCATCCTAATTATTAGAGAAAATGTCTTTGGATAGTCAAATCCCTCCTCCTTAGAAACAAGGGAAACCTTGTGCTTCTCCACTTGAACATCTAAAGTATACTTGACCCTAATGTTATGAATCCATACTATTAAGGGTCGTGACCCTTCATATTTTATACATATTTATATTTGTCATAATTCTCATTTTATTGATCATCAAAAAATATATTTTATATACATTGCTTATAGAAGCAGAGAATTACCCTCTAAGTGGCTTATACATTCCTGGTTCAATTCTTAATTTATTGTAATCAACAAGGGAAGGAAATTTCTTCCAAGTTGTATCGAAGCTTAAGATTGTAGAGCTTCCCAACAAAGCATTGAAGTTGACATAATAGGTTTACATGTTCTAGAGCTGCAGGCATCCAACACTCTTCTCGATGATCGTGGGAAAAACTGACAAACATTTGTAAGCCAAATATTTTTTTTTTGCAAGAAAATTAAATTTTTGGTGTTCTTCCTTACGATTACATCAAAGAAAAGCTTCGGTGTTGCTCATCATTGCTTTTGAGAGTATCATTTTAGTGCTAGTAAGGAGTATTAAATACTATCACAAAAGATGACATTCAATCGGTGCTTACACTTCATAGAAGACGGTGCCTACGTTTCACAAAAGACAACAATTAACTATTTTCATATTTAAAATATATAAGGTTTCATCATATTAATTCACCATACACATATAAGCATGGTGAATTTATCTAGTCTATGTTACATTCATTGCCATATCCAAATTCCTATGACAATCGCTTAATCGAGGTCCATTCTATTCTCACACGACCATTTTATCCTCATACACCATTATCATATTTTTGCATTTCATCCACATCATACTTGCGCACTGAAACCAGATAGCCCACAGGCCTAGGTAAAACATTCCAAGCATATTCCACACTGAATTCAGAGTTGGACCACCAGTATTCCAGTACTCCCCTAAGATTATTTTCTCAATATTTTAATAGGGAGATAAATAGTCCCACATATGTCAACAGGTATCAAGTGAACAAAGTTCCATATTAGGTATTTTACATTTTAAAAAGATGCGTTTCAAGCATAGGACTATAGCCAGTTTCATGCGTAACGATGTCTTGCTTCATGGCAAAAAATATTAGTGATCCATTTGTTAAATAGGGTTTGCAACAACCAAGGCACAACATAACTAACCTTTCAGGAAGTAACCTTGTGATTCAGGAAAATTTAACAAAATAGTTGCTATTAAAGAAATTCAATAACTTACTCAAAATTCCTAGTGAGTGGAATAGAGTTAACGATAGACTACGGTGAAATCCCTTTCTTATTAATGAATTTATAACAAAAATTTGACCATAAAGAACTCAAATCAATCCCAATAACATCACTAGTTTCGACCAACAACACTATTCTGCAATGACTTCTCCAAACCAAACAAATTCTCTTCTCAATAACCCACCTCCCAGGGAATCTATACCAATTCCTACAAATGTGGATGCTTCTCTAAAACAATATCTGACTCAACAAGAATCAATATTGAAAGAAGTACACATGAAAGAGCTATTGAGTCCCACATTGCATCCATTACACCACCTCTTACCCCTCGCTCACAAACTACCCTAAATCTCGAACCTTTAAATAGTCGCCAAAGACAAGTTGCTACAAATCAACACTTCACTAATGATTTAGACCCAAAAGCAGGTGGTGCTTCCTAGTACTTGGAATGGCCTCATGATGTCCACATTCCTCGAGTCGACATGCCCACATTTGAAGGTGTTGATCCTCGTGGATGGTTATCAAATATGGAAGGACTTATCCGATTACACCATATCCCTGAAATAGGTCGTGTTATGTTCGCAACTTCTAAAATGGGTACACAAGCATATCAATGGCTATTATGGCAACTTCATGAAAATCAATGTCCTCTTTTATGGCCTAAATTTAAGGAAAAATTTCTTTGAAGATATGATAAAGGAGCATCCCAATCATACGTGGTTCACCTTATGCAAATCAAGCAAACAGGATCAGTAGATGACTATATCTTAGAATTTACTAGTCTACTCACCTATACCCATGAATTAAGTCTAACAGTGGTGGTTTCTACCTTTTTCTATGGTATTAAGGATAATATTCACAAAGAATTTGACATACATGATCCTTATACCTTAGATAATGCACAACGTATCTCTCAGGCAATAGAACAAAAACTCCAAAATGTTGCTCCTCCATATCGTCGAGACTTCAACTCTCGTCAGCCATATCGCAACTTAGAGTGTCCCATAGGATTATTTTGTTATAAATATCGTTCACATCACCCATGAGAGAAATCTTGTGTACAATGTTAGAACTTTCATGTAGAATATGAAGATACTTTAGTGGTTGAAGAAGAGGATACACCTCAACCAGAGCCATCTACAGAACTTGCAAATGAGGAAACACCAGAAGATGATACAGTGGCCCTCTCGATGCATGCACTCATGGGTATTCAAGCCCATCACACTATCAAGGTGCAAGGATACATTAAACACCAATGTGTTAATGTGTTGATTGACTTTAGAAGTACACATAACTTCATCGACTATAAAACAACCAAATCCTTAAATCTGTATATCCAGACTTCCAATCAAGATAAATTCCAAGTACTTATTGCCAATGGAGGCAATGCTCAATGCATAGGTTGAACATCCAAGGTAACAATCCAAATGGGAAATTATACATGGACATGTACACTTTTTGTTATGAACCTAGGTAGTTTGGATGTCATTCTAGGATCACAATGGTTATCTCAACTTGGTGATGTTACTCTTAATCTCCAAAAATTATATATCAAGTGGTCAGAAAATGGAAAAAATATTTACCTTCAAGGGATTCAACCTCCTCCTTCTCGCATAGTGAGTTCACATTGCATGGAAAAAATATTGCGAAAAGGTGGCTACGATTATATTGCTCAAATAAATTCCCTTGAAGTTAATTCCTTAGATTCTTCATCTCCAACTCTACCTAGGGATCTTCAAAATATTATGGATAATTATGAAGTGGTATTTAGCGAACCATATGGTCTACCTCCTAAAAGGTCACATGATCATGCTATCCATTTAATTCCTGGTAGCCTACCTCCTAACATATGTCCTTATCACCATCCACAACCAATAAAGACTAAAATTGAGAAACTTGTCCAAGATATGCTAGAACACGAAATCATTCGACCAAGCACTAGTCCTTATTCATATCCCATTGTGATGGCACGTTGTAAGGATAATTCATGGTGCATGTGTCCTGATTTTCATCCCCTTAACAAACTTACCATCAAAGATAAATTTCCTATTCCCATCATCGATGACTTGTTAGACGAACTACATGGTGCACAATATTTCACTAAGCTAGACTTACGCTCAAGCTTTCACCAAATTAGGATTAGAGAAGAAGATATCCCAAAAACAACTTTTTGTACTCATGAAGGCCACTATGAGTTCTTAGTCATGCCTTTCGGTCTAACCAATGCCCCATCTACTTTTCAAAGTCTTATGAACCATGTTTTTAGACCATATCTTCATAAATTTGTTCTTGTTTTCTTTGATGATATCTTAATTTACAACAAATCTTGGAAGGACCATTTAGATCATGTTGACAAGGTTCTTTATTTATTACAAAAGGAGAAATTATTCGTTAAAAGATCCAAATGTGCATTTGGGGTCAAGGAAGTAGAATACTTGGGTCACATAGTCTCTTAAGAAGGAGTTAAAGTGGATCCTAATAAAATCAAGGCTATTCAAGATTGGCCTTTACCAAAGACACTCAAAAATATTCGAGGATTATTAGGACTCACAAGTTATTATCGAAAGTTTATCTGCAACTATGGGAATATCATGGTACACCTGACAAATCTTACAAAAAAGGATGCTTTCCACTGGAATGATGCTGCTTCACAAGCTTTCAATGCCCTAAAAGAGGCTATGTGTTCCACACCCATCTTGGCCACTCTCGATTTTAGCAAGCCCTTCATCATTGAGTGTGATGCTTCAGGTATGGGTATTGGAGCTGTTTTAATGCAGGAAGGTCATCCCTTAGCTTTCGAGAGTAAACAACTTTCAGGAAAGAATTTGGGAAGATCCACTTACAAAAAAGAAATGCTAGCTATTCTACATGCGATAGAAAAATGGAGGCATTACTTATTAAGCAGTCGCTTCATCATCAAAACTGATCATAGTAGTCTTAAACATTTCTTGGAACAACATCTTTCCTATCCCAAACAAAATAAATGGTTGACAAAACTATTAGGTTACAATTTCATCATTGAATACAAAAAGGGTAAAGAAAATGTAGTAGTCGATGCCTTGTCCCATCAATACGAAGATGAAGTAACCATAAACGCAATATTGGGTCCTTGTTCCCAATGGCTTGCCCAAATTCAAAAAGAATGGATGGCCGATGAAGAGACCGCTCAAATAATCCATGATATAAATTCAGGATCATCCATGCATCCATACTTCTCTTATGAGGATGGAGTACTTTGCAAGAAAGATCGGATTTACCTCTCTCCTTATTCCACTCTTAAATCCACAATTCTCCAAGAAGTGCATGCATCTCCGATGGTAAGACATTCTGGATTCTTGAAAACCTACCAAAGAGCAAAGCAATCATTTTTGTGGAAAGGTCTAAAATCTGATATCAAAATATTTGTGGTTGAATGTGAAGTCTTTCAATGTAACAAAGGAGAAAAAATCAAAACTCTTAGTCTATTACAACTATTACCCATCCCTAATCATCAGTGGGAGCACATTTCTATGGATTTCATCGAGGGGCTACCCAAATTTGAGGGTAAAACAATGATTTTTGTCGTAGTAGATCGTCTCTCCAAATATGCTCATTTTAGTGCCTTACAACATCCCTATTCGGCAAGTAAAGTGGCTAAAGTATTTTTGGATTCAATCTTCAAACTACATGGTATACCCAAAACCATCATCAATGATCACGATCCTATCTTTATGAGCAATTTTTGGATGAAATTATTTTGCCTTAGTGGTACCAAGTTAAATATGTCTTCTGCATATCATCCCCAATCGAATGGTCAAACCGATATAGTTAACAAGTGTTTAGGAACCTACCTTCGATGTTTTTCTCAAGATAAGCAACATCATTGGATTCAATGGCTTTCCTTAGCAGAATGGTGGTATAATACCTCTTATCACACCTCCCTTAATATGTCACCCTTTGAAGCCTTGTATGGTCAAAAACCACCATCCCTCACAGACTATGTGCTTGGTACTTCTAAGGTGGCTCAAGTTGATGACTTGTTACAACACCGTCAAATGATGCTTACTCTTCTTAAAGATAATTTGATCCAAGAACAAAATCATATGAAGCAACAACATGATTTAAAGTGCTCTGAACGACAATTCAAAGTTGGTGACATGGTTTTCCTATGCTTACAACCTTACAAACAATTATCATTGAAGATCAAGTCTAGTCAAAAATTGGCTCCTCACTTTTATGGACCTTACAAAGTCATTCATCGCATCGGTGAAGTCACCTATCACTTGGAGCTTCCTCCTTCATCTCGCATCCATCCGATGTTCCATGTTTCCTATCTCAAACCCGTTCTTGGTCAAAAGGTAAGATCCCAAATAGAGCTTCCACTACTTGATGATGAAGGTCATATAACTCTCCAACTAGAAGCCATCCTCTATACCAGAGAATGACAACTTTTCTCATGTCACATTCAAGAATTTCTCATTAAGTGGCAAGACCTTCCCAAAGAAGATGCTACTTGGGAGTCTAAGAGTATTCTCCAATCTTTTCCAGCTTTGAGGACAAAGCTTTTTGAGGAGGGGAGCCATGTTACGAATCAATATTATTAAGGGTCATGACCCTTCATATTTTATACATATTTATATTCATCATCATTCTAATTTTATTGATCATTAAAAATTATATTTTATATACATTGCTTATAGAAGCAGAGAACTGCCCTCTCTAAGTGGCTTATACATTCTTGGTTCAATTCTCAATTCATTATAATCAGCAACGGAAGGAAATTCCTTCCACCTAAAAACCCATTTGCATCTAACCACATTATTCCATTCCAAAAGATAAATAAGATCCCATGTCCTATTCTTCATCAAGGACTCATACTTTATAAGCATAACATCTTTCCACTCTAGTAAACCCTTAGCCTAAGAATATTCTAGAGGGTATACAAAATGGTCAACCTTTGAGAGCAATACTTGAGAAGGAGATGTTTAGTATCACTCTAGATATAGAATAGGCTAAGAATACTTTAAGAGTGTTTCAACCCACTTGGGTGTTGGACGAACTAAATAAAAACCATGTGCACTCTATGGAAAAGAAACATTAAAATCTAAACTTGAAGAATCCAAATCAAACTCATCACTTATAATGAAAATCCCCACTTGCTAGTTCTGAGTTATTTTGGTTTGTGCTTATTTGTTTTTGCAATGAAATAATTGGTTTTGCTTGTTTATTTTGAGACATTGACTTGAATTTCATTCATAATGTAATAAGGAAAAAAACATTTGAACAAACTATAAATTTTCAATAAGGAGATTTATTTATTTAATTTTTGGACCTAAAAGCACATGTCTGTATTTGCATGGCAAATTAGAAATTACATAGCTGAAACGTTCATTTGCTCATAACTCGATCACCAAAACTCTGATTCCTTCGTCGTAAAGTGCAGTTATCTCTCCTAATGAATCTGCCCAAAATGTAACCTTCAAAAATGTGAATCCAAGCCTAATGAATTGTTGCACGTATCCCAAGGTAGCTACAGGTAGGATGTACAACTGCTGAAGGGTTTGACCTTACCTTGAAATGCATGCCTCACTCTAAATACCTTCAAAATACCACTAAAATTATCAATTGATGAGTTTAAGAGATTGGTAAATTGCATAGATTGGTTCAATGGGATATTTTCTTACTATGAGAAAATGATACGATTTCCTAGGCACCCATATTTTGTATGACCTACTCCAGTATTGCATCTATCACTCCAAAATAATCAAAATGGCACTGATCCAGATGAAGTATAGCCAAAATAATATAACCCAGATGATTAGTTCATCAACCCTTGGCAAACCCTTGTCTGCCTCCATTAAGCTTAGATAATCTCTCTATGATGAGAAATTCAATTCCTGATCAGCTAGAGATGGTCTCACACATCTAAACTTGATAATTCTACTGATAAATACACTTCCAAAAAGCCCTGTATATTCTCTGATGAAAATCTATGCAACTCTTCACAAAAAACATAAAATCTCCATATGCAAAATGAGACCCAACATGAAAATATGAGGTGAGGATCAAATTAGGGTTTAGATGCCACATTTACCTTGGGTTTGTAAAATTCAAATGATGTCTTTTAATACATGTAAATGGGCCACACCCACCCCCATGTCCTATTCGACTCACTTTTCACCTTTTAAGTTATAACTTAACATTATAATTCATCATTATAACATGTTCCTCTTTCCTAGCGACCATCTACCTTGGTTAACACTTGTAGTTGATAGAATTAAGCCTTGTAATTGGTAAAATATCCTGTGCCAAAGTAAAAATAACCTCCTGAACCAAAATTGAATCTCTTCCATGGATTAAAATAGTGAAATATTCACCAAATTGAGTCCCACACCATTATGTTTAGCCTAGGGGACCTCATGACTAGGCTAAAAAGTCCTTATTTCTCCTACTATTGAGAAGGGGACATTACATCACTCACCTCATCATGTAAAAATGAAGCACATTGAATTATTGTGTCAAGCTCAACATATCTTGAATCTAAAAATGAAGGTGTTATGGGTTCTATTTCTCATAAGGGGGTCAAAGAGGGAGGAGAATATTCCACCAAAATATTAGGTTGTGGACTAGAAGGAGACCTCGAAGGACCTCATCAAAAGTGATATGTCTTTGGATAAGAATTTCATGCCTTTGGGGATCATAAAGGTGGTATACCTTTGATGTATCTAAATACCCCTCAAAGATATTCCTATGACTCTAAAGAAGTTTAGGTATGTGAGTTCATGTTGAAGATCTATTAACCTATCAATTGGTGTTATACCTTGAATAAATTTCATGGGACCACTATTGATGATGTATGCTACACAAGTGATTGCCCCATCCCATTGGTATGAATCATACAATATGTCATCTCAATGATTACCTTATTCTTCCTCTCAACCACACCATTATTATTAGGAGTATAATCAATATTTATTTGATATGTTATCCTGTGAAGAGTAAAAAATTATGAATGATATTATTCATGTAATAACCTCCTTTGTCCATATTGAGACACTTGATCTTCCTATCTAGCTAGTTTTCTACAAGAGATTTCAATACCTTGAATCTCTCAAATGCCTCATACTTAGTGCAAATGGTATACAACCACACATATATAAAGGATTCAACAATAAAATAAGTGTAAAGTAGCAAAAACCATGCATCTAACTATGTAATATGTAATCAAATAACAAGAAATATTCAATAACCATGATGACAAAAAGATAAAGAAAATACAATGTCCTCATTAATAATTTATAATTGTATTTACAAGAGGTTACAAAATATCCCTCTTAGGGATTCACCAATTGATACAATATTACAATATGAAACCCCAAAAGGGGAAGATGCAATCCGTAGAGTTCTTGCTCTTCCAAAACTGATTATGGAGGGTTTTCCTAGCGACCTCCGCTTGATGATGCCAAGATTGAGGAATCTTGATGATGATAAACTCCTGATAAGGCTTATAACCTACACACAAAAGCATCTACAAAGCATCAATAGCAAATGTGAAGCCTCTCAATATGAGTCCCATTTCATGATAATGCAAATGAAAAGAAAATGCATAAAACAATAAAAAAATGCATGAGATACTGAATTGAAATGCATTAAACAATGTTAAAAATAGAATTAAAAGCTGCTAAAACTGATCTAAATGATAAAACAAGGAAAATAAAACATCATAGCAAGGCCATGATGGCTTAGAATGGTTGGCTCTGCTAACCGTCAGAGAGTTTGATGGCTCTGCCTGCGGGTCATTGTCGGGCATAGCAGCCACTGAATAGAAGCTTTGTTCTCTATGATTGATGTGTGGTGACATCCAAAATACCTATAAAAATAATTGATGTTATTGGTGTTTTCTTTAGGAATGACTTACGATAAGAATTGAGTTGAATTCATGGTGAATTGATGTTGAACAATGGTGAGATTTTATCTTCAAGCTCTCCATAGCTCCATGGATGTGAATGCAAAATTCATGATGAAATGTTGGTAGCACCTTGACGCTTATGAGATATTGAGATCTCTAATCACAAAATGACAACACTTCATCATGTACAAATCATGATTCAATTTGACAACACTTCATTGTGGAAGGCAACCAGGGTTTGGATGAAGGAAATGCTCCAATTTATAGATTTTCATCAATTGCAATTTTGGCTTACCGAAGAAGCCAAGACCAATATTCAGTTAGGCTCATGGAGGTCAGGCATCGCTTATGAAAGCTTCTCGATCATAACCATTCAAGATAAATTACCTTGTAAAGGATTTTACTCAGCTCAGAAAACCTAATTTTATTATAGGTAAGGTCATCCTCACCAGGTACGACCCACTTTGGGGGTCATCATTGGATCTAACGATTGCTAGGGAGAAAAATGACCCACGTTGTAAAGAGTCATATTGCCCTATTTGAGTGGTTAGAACCATTATTAGATCTTGGGAAGGCCCAAAATGAGTCAGTTTATTTAAAAAATGTGTCCACATGAGTATCCTCCTCAACATGACGTGTTTTAGGTGTCTATAGATGCCCCTTTTTAAGATGCATTGTGGTGAAATCACAAAACTAAGCAAAAATAGATAACCTAACGTACATTGCATGTTGATTAATGTTCATTGATTTGGTCAACTTTGGATGCCATAATCATGAAAAGAGCTTACATATTCGAATCATTACCTCCAACAAAATGGTAGGATTAATAATTTTGGTAAACTTTTCAACCATGGAGTAGACACTGGGATCTACAAACATCATGGTTTGAGAGTACCAAGGTTTGGTTTAACATTTTTGCTTTTTCCCTAGCAAATAGAGAATATTATGGTAGTTGTTAGAAATAATTCTTGGATAAACGTAATTTGCATGATTAAGTGTTTAATTGTTGATTTTGATTACGAATTGTTATGATTATGACTACCCCCTCAAGTGACATGTCAATGAGGAGATGTAAAATGATGAAAGCGACGAGTCGCTTGACCAAGATGACATGGATGAATTGACCAAAGATATAGGCTTATTTGGAGCTTTTGAAATTTGACCAAAGGAAACTAGGCATCTTTGGAGTGTTTTGAAATTTGACCAAAGAAAACTAGGCATCTTTGGGGTGTTTTGAAATTTGACCAAAGGAAACTAGGAATCTTTGGAGCATTTTGAGATTGATATAGCAAGACAAAGGGTGCAAAATTTTAGAAACCTAATCATTGATTGGTTTATTGGATTGAAATAGTCCTTTGATTAGGAAGGCGTGCTGCCTGAATTTACTCTATGTTTTGTGATTATTAAATTGCTAATTGGGGGGAAGTATGAAACTGATAATGCCCTAGTTGATGTGTGAAAAATATTTGTTTGACTTACAATTTTGATATTTTATACCATTAGATGTGATTAAATACCCAATTTGATGCCAATGATGTTGATAAAATGAATGCATATATTGCTGTCTAGAGGCCATCTTAGGGTACAACAATGGCGATTTACAAATTTTGGGATCGTCATTGGGTACGATGGTCGCATTGAAATGCAATCGCTCTAGGAGAGTAGCTGCCAAATTTAGAAAATATAAATGGAATTTTATCAATTTTAAATTTCATTTTACCAACTGGTAGTGAGAAAAGTGAGCTCTAAGGGAGGAGAGAGATAAAGTGATACATAATGCTACTAAAATTGAGATAAACCATTATGATGGATCAGCTCGAGGCTTCGACAACCAGAGCTCCTAAGGTAGAATCTCCATATGACTAGTGAATTTGTAATTTAAAATGAACTTCAATAATTAATGGGCTAAATGAACCACATTAAATTGTAGGTAATGAACCTCACCCCTAGTCTAGAAATTTAGCTTAGGTTAGCTTAAGGGTAGGTAGGCATTTAATTTTTGCATTTTTGGGTTGGGAAAAGACTTGATGTGGGGGCCATCGCAGGGCTGTACTAGGTAGGAGCGATGCCCATTTGGCCAAGAGGGGGCCGTTAGGGAGGCTAAAGGCTAGCTTTGAATTCCAACGATAAAAAAATATGACCGTTGGGGTGGTCATCCTAGGGTCCGATAGTGGCCTTAGCGACCGTCGAGGCCCAAAACAACTGCCAACCTTAGATTTTTTATTACTTTTTTTATTATTTTTTTGGTTATTTTGATTGAGTTGTTTTATTTGTAGGTTGTTGGGTGTCATAATTTGACATATCAATCTAGGGAGCCTAACTTATTCTTAAAGCTATGAGAGGTACTTGATGATGATTACTGGGATTGGTTTGAGGTGATTGACCTCAGACATGTGCATCTATTGACTGTTATGTCAGATCAGTCTTACCTCATGGTCCTAGCTCATTGATGGGACAACAAGACCAATACTTTTTATCTCACTATTGGCAAGATGACAGTGATTTTGGAGGACATCTACCAGATTTATAGGATCTCCATTGATGGAGTGGCCATCACCTCGATGCATATTCATGATCGATCGAGGGTGCTGCAATAGGTTTTTGGTGCCAAGTTGATCGAGGCTCTAGGAGATATAGATCATGGTAGGGTCCTAGTACAAAGGTGGTATGATGCATAGATATTCTCTTAATACTAGGTAGTGTTGATGCACATCATCTCCAATGTGCTACTACCAGACTCCTTAGGAGCGAGGTTCCCTTGGAACATCTTAGACATGGTGTAGTACCTATTAGAGTGTGACCAGGAGGATCCTATCATTATGTCTTAGGGAAGCACTCTATTAGCACATCTATATGATGAGTTGTATGAGATATAGCATAAAAAATAGGAGGGATTAGGTTATAGTATGTTGCTTAAGATCTAGGGTTGGGAGCACATTTGGGTAGATTGACCCATTGGATTATCGGTGGACTGAGCTGACTTAGGGGATGATGATATTGGATATGCAGTACGGTGGTTGTGGGATGAGGAGATTGGCAAAATTTAGCCACATGTAGGCATGCTGGCATATTACATGGAGTCACTAGAGGGACTACAACATGATAAAATTATATGAAGGCCCTACTTGGATTGTCTTGATTGGCTTGATGTGACATGATATCTGGCTAGGGTGAGACACGGTATATGGCTCTTTGGTCACCACAAGAGAGAGAGAGAGAGAGAGAGAGAGAGAGAGAGAGAGAGAGAGAGAGAGAGAGAGAGAGTACTTCTATTACTCTTGAGTGACTTGGCAGTTTGATATCACTTAGGATGTGCCATAGGAGCTAGTCCTCTATCATCATCACAATGATGATATATAGTACGAGCTACCTCAGGTGACTTCACTATTAGAGGAGGTGGATGCTACAATGGCTAAGACTAGTTTAGAGGACCTAGGGACTAGAATTAAGTATTACACTTGGTGGATCTCTTAGCTATGGCATGGTGGTGATACTATGGGTAGACTTACAGTAGCAGCAGCAGAGGAGGATGATCAGGAAATAAATTAAAAAATGTCATCTATAGGAAGTGTGGAAGGAGCTCCAGATAAAATCCTCACTTCATAGCAATCAACACTTGCCAGAACAAAACATTGAGGAAAACTGGCTTAACTTCCATCATTCAATGAGTGGTTAATGCTCATTTAATAAAATGGGTTGTTTTTAAATAACCAACACCCATTTAATAAAATGGGTTGGTTTTAAGTAACCAACACCCATTTAATAAAATGGGTTGGATTTAATTATCAACATCCAATTAAGAAAAGGAGGTTGCAAGCATTTAATAAAAGGGGGCTACACACATTTAAATGAAAATGGTTTTATTATGCACAAAACTTAGTGGTAAATTGTTGCACAACGTTGAGTGGAAAATGGTTGCATAACAATGGGTGGTAGTTTAGTTTTTACACAACACTGTGGTAGAGTTTTCAGAACAATTTTTTTTGCATAACATATGGTGACGACTTGATTTCTAGATCTGCAGTGGAAGAATAGAAATAAAAGAAAAGACATCAGAGTAGGGGGAGGAAAGTTGGAGAATGGAAGATTACAATCCAATACCACAATAAGGATTGTAATCGAATTATTATTTCCAATAAAAATTTACTCTCTTTGACCGTGATTTTACCCATTTTGGGGTTTCCACGTAAATTTGGTGTTTCTTTCTAAACTGTGTATGTTTTTTTTAATATGATATTATTGCTATTAATTACCTTAATTGTGGGAATTACCAAATTAATACTAACACATAGAAAGAGTTGATCTCTTTGAAAATAACCAGATAGCACACCAATGCTTGTATTCATGCTATGAATTTACGAAGTGGTTTTTGGTTCAAGTTTCAAAGATCCTCAACCACAAATTAAGCATAAGGATTAAGCAAGATCCATAGATTTGTATGTAGAGGTGAATTTACAATGTGTCACTTTACAGTTCAATTTTGGTATCAAAGATAATTTTCTTGAAGAACTGTGTATGCAAGGTAGAAGATCTCAAGAAAAGGGCTTAGCCCCATACAACCCTGATGTTGGGGGAAGGATCAGATATGTGAAAATAGAAGATCAACCAAAACCTAAATCTCCAACAATTTCTAGCAAGGAATTCTAGAGAATATTTATTGAAATGGAAAGCACTCTCCAAAGATTGATGGAGTTGGTGCTTTCTAAAGAAGAAATAAAATCAAGGAAGGAAAAGAATAAATTATATTTAGAATCTAAGATTGATTCTGGTGCTTCCAATGGTGAGAAAATAGAGGTTGAGGAATCTCACCCCAAACAACCTACGAATATCTCATCACAATCCTTGATTGTAGATCCGTTCAAAATTGTGGTCAAAATTGATATTTTGTTGTAGGTGATTTGGAGAGGAGAGGGCAATCCTCCAAGGGAGGTCCTAGGTTTGAATCTCCACCCTACCAAAAAGCTGAATTGGGTACCCAAAATCCAATTGATAATGTTGGCACGGGCAGGGCTGGGTGTGACCCCCGGGTGACTTTGACGGTGTAGAACCCCCTGTTCGTGGTCTCTTAGACCAAGGCGGCCCCGTAAGGGGTTTTTCGCTTAAAAAAAAAAAAATGAAGGGTATTTAGATCCTAAAAAATTAGATGGATGGTTGAAGAAATTGGAGGTTTACTTTAGTACTAAGTCTTATACAAAGGTAAAATAGATCAAATTTTTTAGATTGAAGCTAGGTGGTCATGCTCTCACATGGTGGGAGGCATACTCAACTGGATTGGCAAGAAATCAATGGCCAGTTGTGGAAACATGGGCATAATTTGTGAAGGATATAAGAGCTCAATTTTATCCTATTGGCTATCAAGAGAAAATGGGGGAGATATGGCTATTTCTGAGATAGATATAGGTCCAAATAGTCCAAGAATACACCACATAATTCAGAAAACAATCTATATTAATGGGTGTTAATATTCTCAATCTTCAAATATTTAAGAAATATAAGTGTGGTTTGTCTTATTAGATCAGGATAAAATTGGAATTATTTGATGCTAAGGATATTGATGAGGCATGCATTAAAGCCACATACCTAGAAATGAGGGTTAGAAATCCAATGAAAGATAATAAGGCATCAACTTCATCTAAATCCTCCAAGCCTATAGAGAAAACCAAGGGTTCCAATAGTAAAGACAAGAAAAAATTAGGGGCTACAACCACCAAATCATAAAAAAAATGGAAAAAATTGCAAGGAGTGTAATGTTGATACTCATTCAAGTGAGAATTTTTGGAAGCTACACCCTAAAAAGAGGCCAAAATGGTGGAATAAGGGAAAGAAGAAATCTGCCAATTCTGCTAAAAAGGTTGAGTAGGAGGAAGAAGGGTGTTTTGAGGAAGAGGATGAAGGAAAGGTAGTGTGTGCTACTAAGCCTTTAAGGTAGGAGAAAACCTCTAAGAAGAAGGAACAAGTTTCAAAGGCCAAGAAAGAGGTATTATTTTGGGTCTACATACAAGTGCAAAGGATGAAATTTATAATATTGTTTGACAACGGATCTTAACAGATATTAATTTTTGAGGATCTAGTGAAGCAATTGGGATTGAAGACTATGGATAATCACAACCATATCCATTGGGATGGATGCAGAAGGACATGGAGCTAAAGGTAACCAAGCAATGTACTTTATAGTTATTTGTTAAAAATAAATTTTATGATGTAATTACTTGTGATGTAATTACAAGTAATTTTTGGTACCCCATATTTATGGGAAAGATATGCTTTATTTAAGCAAAGGTGCAATGTTTGGGAGTTGAAGAAATGTGGAATCACATATGTGCAATAGGCCAAGAATTTAGTGAATGTAAGCAATAGATTTGTGTTATTTATGATAAGAGACATGAATAATAATGTGTAGTTCAGTAAGGCGGTGGAAGCAACCAACTGTACTCCCCAACAAAAGAAGGAATTTGAGCCTTTTTTTTTTTAAGAATACAAGGGGCAGTATGAAGAAGATGTTGAACTTGGGAATAAGTACAAGGAGTTGAAAAATGGAGTGCAAGGCAAATCCAATAAGGTTTTTCATTTGGAAAATGACTTGTTGTTCAAAGAGGGAAAAATATATGTGCCCAAGGGAGATAAATGCTTACAGTTGATAAGGGAAGCTCACACATCACTAGTTTCTGGTCATTTTAGTGTGCACAAAATAGTAGCTAACCTGCAACGATATATCTACTAGTCCAATATGAAGAATGATGTGTCTATTTTTATCTGTGGATGTGAAAATTATAGCTCAAGCAAACCCAACAAATGAAAAGGTAAAATGCTAAGCAAGGCAAAATGGATCTCCAAGAAGCAAGTGGAGAAACGATATTCCCATATAAATAAAGATGATTTTGAGGGACCAAAATCCTCCAATGGGGGAGGTATTGATTAGGAGATCAATTTAAAAATGTCATCTATAGAAAATGTAGAAGGAGCTCCAAATAAAATCCTCACTTTGAAGCAATCAACACTTACCAAAACAGAGCATGGAGGAAAATTGGCTTAACTTCCATCATTCAATGAGTGGTTAATGCTCATTTAATAAAATGGGTTGGTTTTAAATAACCAACACCCATTTAATAAAATGGGTTGGTTTTAAATAACCAACACCCATTTAATAAAATGGGTTGGATTTAATTATCAACATCCATTTAAGAAAAGGAGGTTGCAAGAATTTAAGAAAATGGGGCTACACACATTTAATGAAAATGACTTTCTTTCACACAAAAATTAGTGGAAAATTTTTGCACAACACTGAGTGAAAAATGGTTGCACAAAAATAGGCGACAATTTAGTTTTTACACAACACAGTGTGGAAGGTTTTTTAAAATATAAATTCTTGTAAAACACATGGTGATGGCTTGATTTCTAGATCTACAGTGGAAGAATAGAAAGATAAGAAAATACATCAAAGCAAGGGGAGAAAAGTTGGAGAATGGAATATTGTAATCTAATATCACAGTAAGGATTGTAATCGAATTATTATTTCCAATAAAAATCTATAGAAATATCTTTGACCATGGTTTTATACATTTTGGGGTTTCCACGTAAATTTGATGTTTCTCTTTAAACTATGTGTATGTTTTTTTAATAAGATATTATTGCTATTATTTACGTTAATTGTGGGAATTTCTAGATTAATACTAACACATAAAAAGAGTTGATCTCTTTGAGAATAACCAAACAACACACCATTGCTTGTATTTACGCTGTGAATTTATGAAGCGATTTTTGGTTCAAGTTTCAAATATCCTCAACCACAAATTAAGCATAAGGATTAAGAAATATTCATAGATCTATATGTAGAGGTGAATCCATAGTGTGGCACTTTACAAATCAGAGGGTGGTGATGGGGATGAGTGATATATTCATCACAAGACAGAGGGCGAGTGGGGTTAGTCTATAGGCTAGATGGATGAGCCCTAAGTAGAGGAGGTGGGCGAGGAGGATGCCCCTAGTGATGATGTGGCATAGCTGCAAGCACAAATGGAAGCTGTATAGGCATAGCTATAGACTTCTTAGAGGTAGTTGATGGATAGATATACATCTCTTGCTACTACTCAAAGTTAGTTGAGTGTTGGATAGTAGTTATGGTAGGGATACACTGAGGAGAGAGCTCTCTTCCAAGCTCAGGTAGTGATAGTGTAGATAGTGATTGACTAGTTTATGGTGAAGAGGGATACTCTACATATATAGCTAGCATCCAAGACTATAGAGGGGGATGATATATAGGTGTAGCTATTAGCCATAACTATAGATCAGGGTGTACCTTCTATTCCAGCCACTCAGGAGCCAAAAACATTGGGTGGTGATGTAGAGATCAGGAGACTACACAAACTTGTTAAGAGACTTTGGCTCAACACATAGCATATGCAACATACATTATTGCTCTGGAGACTCGAGTTAGGCTATGTGGTAGTCTTCTAGATATGTCTATAGTAGGGGGCTCCCAGTAGAGTAGGCAAAGTGAGTTTGGGTAGTCATCATCTGGTTAGCTTCACGATCAAAGAGATCAATAGGTGTTAGCTCCAGGAAGCCTCGTAGAGATAGGGTTGAGGGTGGAGGTGACTTAGGGGGTGCAGGCCCCACTTGATTTCATCATGTATTTATTATTTTTTAGTGTAAGGTCTGAGGACCTACACGGTTGTGGTCTATAGGTATTTTGTACCATTATGTACTCTATTTTGACATATATATATATATATATATATATATATATATATATATATATGAGATCTATCTTTTGCCTCATTATCTGTGTTTATGGTTTTGATTTATGTTTATGGATGCATTGATAGATGTAATGCTTATATGATGATGTAATGTTCTATATGTGATGTACTACTAACATGCAATAGTTAAATGATTGATGTATGATTAGATGTTGTGATCTAGATGTGTGGATGTACTACTATGTATACTTATATACATACAATAGAGAATGTTAAATGTATATTTTGATTTTGTTTCATTGATGATGCATTTAAATTTTGTTATATGATATGGCAGATATAATGTGTATGTGATGCATTAATTTCATGTGGATGGTCTAATGCAAATGAACTTGTATTCTTTAATCACTTAAAATATAATGAATGAATCTAATTTGTGTTTAAAAAACTAATGGCAGACACCATGAAATGTATAAAAATCATGAATAAAAATATGAATCCTTATCATAATAATTAAACATTTATTCATGCATATGTGAGATGAAATGATGTGAGATGTAGGGGATTTCCCTATAAGATTCTGCAAACTAAAATATATCCATAAAATAGTCAGTGGTTGTCTAAATATCATTGCTGATATCCATCCAGTATCTATCCTATTCTATGCAAACCCCTTAATAAACAAAATTTTGTAAGGAAAATTGTGATGATTTGATGAGATGATTTGTTGCTATGAGAGGATTCTTAAGGTTTTCCATGAGACTAAAACACCATAGTTGAATGATCAAAATTTGTATAATGACTACACAAGACTCCTGAAAGATACAATCCTATTAAGAAGACCCAGACATTCACTATCCCTGTGTGTACAAAGTGAATATATTAGATGAGGCATAAGACTACCTCATTGCCATACGAGTTTCATTCAACCTATTGCTATAATGAGGATCACCATATGGTCATCATGATCCTAAGTTTGGACGTAGTTAGACTAGACTACTAGGCAATACATACCACCTAAAGCTAGCTCATCCATAAGATGACATTGGTCTATACAAAATAAGGTCGCTAATATGACAAACATATCACCACACATAAGGTTATTCCATTATCAGAAGGGTTTCATTCAACCCATTGTTATAATGTAGATCACCCCACGGATTTAGAAAATTGAATATTCCATGAATTCAAGCTTGTTACCCCCTTATTTTCTTTTAATTGCTTGGGATACTTGCTCATGCTTAGTGATGAAAATCATTGTTTATTTTGCTTTGTTTTTGGAATTTACTCATTTTGTGATAGAGCAAGGGAATATCTTAGGTAAGGGGGAGCTTGTCCTTTTGTCAATGATCAACATTCTAGACCATGCACATAATAACATGATCAAGGAAAAACCTTTCGCTTAAGGTGACCAAGACCACTTTGTCGTGTCATATTTCCTTGTTCATATTGGGATTTTTAATGTGTAGAATTATGTTAGAATTTTGATATATGCAAGGTACTATCAAAACTAGACCTTACCTCCAAAACCCAAGATAACTTTCTATAAAATTTAAAAATATAACTAGGGATGGCTGAATGATTAAAAAACCCTAGTATACATATTATAGCAACTGATTAGATGTGTTGAAAAACATAGTTAATCATAATGTTAATGTGAATGATAAGGATATGTGGATTCATGATTGACATGCAAACATGGT
Organism: Wollemia nobilis; assembly: GCA_028583015.1. NCBI lineage: Eukaryota > Viridiplantae > Streptophyta > Pinopsida > Araucariales > Araucariaceae > Wollemia > Wollemia nobilis. The sequence goes on from JAQPPZ010000101.1 coordinate 1,625,528, forward strand.
GTCATTCATAAGAATGTGAATACAACCTATCCTAATGCAAATGTAGTGGATGAAAATACCTAATGCAATGCAACTAATACGTGCATACAATGAAATGCATGAAAGCATAATGTAAATGTTTTTGTATTTTAACGTTTTGTATTGTTTTTGTGTTTTTATGTTTTATGATTTGTTTGGAATTTTGATGATTTTTTTTTATTTTTTTTATTTTGATTGTTTTATGTTTTTAGGGGGAAGGCGTGATACCTTATGTACCCCCAACGTGTGTGATAATCGACGAAAGTGGGGAAGGTGCAATACCTTCATAATCCCCAATTTGCCTCATCACGTGTGATGTAGATGGTGGGGAAGATGTGATACCTTGAAGACCCCCAGTGTGCATTTCATCCATTTAAATGTAATTGGCCTGGCTAGGGAGAGTGATAGAAACCGATGCCCCCTGTTGTATCACATGATTTTATGAATTGTCAATGTTTTTATGGGGTGATATAAGTAACCCGTTTGTGGATAAAGCCTTCTTATCAATAAGGTCTTGGACCACATGTCTAAAAACATAAAAATCGCTAATGTCATGAGCTTTAATTTAGTGATAAAAGAGTGATATTCCCTGTATCTTTTAGACCTGGGCCTATTCAGGTTGAACAGGTGTATGTTTGGCAAGATGATTACCTTTGTTTCTTACAAATTAAAAAAAATGGTTGACATGGACTCGAATATCGATGTCCAAGTATAATTTTTTTTAAGCGTGTAGGATGTAATGGATAATTTTATGAGGTAGTTGATTTACATGTATCTTGGTCTCCTGCTTAGGTTATTCTTCTTGTTTTTCTGGTGTAGGTAATGGATCATTAACTATGCTTACTCATTGGTTATTGGTAGTGAGAAGGTTATCAATTCGAAGTTGATTATTCTCAAGCATGGATTGTATTGTGTTATCGAAGCCATAACATGATTGAATATCATGACCATCTAGTCGATGGTATAAACAATGTAAATATTCTTTGTATCCTTTAGGCTTCTCACGGTTTGGATTTGGGATGTAAATTTCAGGTAAATTAATGGTATTTGCATCGTGTAATTTATTAAATATCGATACCATAGGTTTGGGTAGTGGCATATAAATACATGATGATCGACGTGGCTGACTCTGTGCTTGATCTTGTTGAGGTTCTTCTTATGATTGTAAAGGAGGTGGTTTGGCCTTGAAAGCTATTTGCTTCTGTAGCTCTATGTTCATGAGATGGTGCATGATTTGTTGTAAAGCATCATTTTGTTGATCCATTCACATCTCTATTTTATCTACATGATCTAGAATACATTGTAGGATTGATGGTGATGATTGGTTGCTTTCAATAGGTGATTGAAAGGATTACGTTGTTGTATAAATGATGGATGGAGTTTCAAGACTCTTGTCCTATGTTACCAAACTAATTTTTCCAACAAATACTTCATTTGGATGAGGTTTGCATATCTTATTAATCTATTTAGGAGGCTCTTAACAAGAATATCATGCCCCATCATTATGTAATGAATCAAGAATGGTACCCATGGAAAAATATTTGATGGGAGGGAAACCTACGTCCTTTACTGATTTGATGATAGGTATGAATGTCCCATTTTGCATTATGTGCTCACCTAGCTCGAGGATAGTTGGATGAGTTGAAGCATGAGGTATTATGGATGCTGATAGTATAGGGGGTAATTATTTGGTTATCACCACTATGGTTTTCTCTTCATCCTTAGGGATGATGATATCTTGTGTTATAGTGATGGGAATATATGGAGGGATCTCCTTGATTGGTCCCTTCAAGTTTTCTCCCTTAAAGGATCTTGATGATGTAGAAGAGGTATAAGGAGGAATCAATAATGATGGTGGATACAAAATGGGTGATGATGACTTGATGGATGGTGGTAATGATGGAGTTGTATATTTTATAATGTCATCCGAGTGGCTATCCAAGTGAGTAAATGACAAAAGAGGTTCCTATGGCTCATCTATCACTTTGTAATAATTGAAGGGATCTAGATCGGTGTATACCACATATACTTGATCTTGGTGTATAAATTTGAGGCATTGATGTACTATGGATGGGATGCATTTCATATCTCTCATCCAAGGCCTATCCAATAGTATATTGTACTATCTTTCACCTTCTAAAATGTGGCACAACATAGGCATAATATTTATTCCAACCTGAATAGGTAGGACTATTGTACCAATAGTAGGGGATAAGGCATAATTAAAAGCTCATGATGTGAATGTGGATGCGATTGCGTGTGAAGGAAAAATGTTGAGATGTTTTAGTGTAATGATAGTAATGATATTAATAGATGAACTAGTATCAATCAAAACTTGCTTATACAGAGTTTGATTTACACTAGCTATAATATGCAATGGTGGATCAGGTTCATTAATAGGGGTTGGTCTAATATCCTTCTTGTGAAAAGTAAGCTTAGGAACATTTTATGGTTGAATGGGATTCAATTACTGTGAGGATTGTGATGTATGATGAGCGTTGGTTGGATTCGATAGTAATGCAAACTGGTTAGGATGTTTTCTACTCCCCATCGTGATATGGATCATGCAGATAAAACCCTCATTAGGTGAGGCTATATGCACCTCGTTCACATGCTCTATTTGATCTTCCTTGATCTCATTATTGGGTAAGGGATATTTAAATATGTCAATTGTTTTATTGTTGATAATAAGAGAGTTATCGATTTGCAATTAATTTTTATTAAACATATTATGTACTAGGTTATTAAATGAATAGAAACTATGGATGTCATGGCCATGCCATCGATGATATACTCAATATAGGTCCTCCATGTTATCTTTAGGTTTTGGATGATTTGGATCAAGGGTACAAACCCCAGGCAGGGTGATAGCTTTGGCCTCACATAATCAGTTGAAAAGTGATGCCAAATATTTAGATAATGGCATGTAAGTATGAGGTGTATGGCGTTGTTGTATTTGGGCCTGAGTTTGATGCAACTAATTATTGTTTTATGCTGGAGGGGGTTGAGCCTAATAGTTAGGCTTCTTAGGTGCTTTTTTCACTTTAGGAACATATAAAACAATATTATTAACTAGATTCGGTTTCATTTGATGATTGTTGTTACGTGAATTTTTGTTCCACTCTTTCTTTTGGAGCTTAATATCTCCCTCATGGACTATAATATCCTCAATCACTTTGTTTTGAGCCAAATATTCTTCGAATGTCTAGTATTTCTACAATTGTAATAGAAATAATATGTGTTTAGAGCAGCTTTTTGTGAAAATTTGTGTTAATTCAAAAATAGGAAGGTGAATGGCAATTTCGATATGATCTTGCACCATATATTTTTGTACTCCATGACTGGCTTGTCGTCATATTGATGTAGATTTAAAAAGTTAGATAGGTTTACCTTCTTCTTGAATCTGAAAGAGAATATTTCAAGGAAGGCATTGGCAAGCTATTCAAAGCTAGAGATGTTATGTCTAGGTAATTGATAGTACCACTCAAAGTCAAATCTAGAGTGTTATCACTAGCTTTCGCAATAGCAAAGCATCATTGTCTTGGAGTTGAAAACATAAGTTCATGAGACTTGTGACATGCTCTTGGGCATCCTCATCCCCTTTAAATTTGTCAAGCTTTGGTATTTTGAAGTGCTTTGGATAAGCTAGACTAGGCACTAATGGATTAAGGGGGTTGATTATACAGTTTTCTTAGATTGGTATTTTGGAAACCCACTCCCTATTTCTCAAGTGATTGGATTCACTCAGTGAGAAATTTATAAGCCTATGATGAAATTATTTCATTCTCCCGAAGAGATTTCTTGGGAGCAGGAGGTGGAAGATTTCAATTTGATTAAGTTGGTAGATTATGACCATCCACCAAGTCTTCACAAGATGGCTCAGGATATATTTGGTCCTATTTATCTGCTTCTATCTCTTTATAGACCTTATATTATGGTGGGTTTGGCACTAAGTGTTGTCTTTTTCAAGAATTATACATAGAGGTGTGAAGAGGATGGGTGTATGTCTACCTAAGAGGTAATTCCTAATGATGCATAGTGCACCTTGTGTTGGGTTGTTTCCTATAAATAGTAGGTATGGGCACCTCATCATGAGCTACCCTATGTGATTGTTCTTCACATAGCCTCTGTTCTAAGATCCTTTCTTCATGTAGTCTGTGTTCATACAACCACTGACTGTGTAATCTCTATTATTCTATTTTCTCATGGTCTAAATATTCTCATTCAAGATACAAATCCTCAAATTAAGACTAGAGCAATTTCTCTCTTTGGCTAGTATTAGGTCTAGGCAGTCAATCTATGCAATCCACTATGTGTGGTTGATTACTTCTCATCTTGATACGAGGGGTTTTGGCTATTTCAGTTCTTGTAGAAGGGATAGCTACCCTCTTACCTTGATCAATTGAGGCTACATTTACTCTGTGTTCTACCCTAGGGGTGATATGTTCATGTGAGGATGGTGCGGGAGTATGTCATGTTCAAGTGGACACTCTCCACATATATGAGTAGATTAGACTAAATCTTCTTCACACTCATCCTCAGAATGAGTGCTGGTGAAAGAAGGTACTCTACGAGCTGCAGTAGGACCATATCTAGCTATGTGGTTTAACTTATGGATTTTTCAAGGTTGGTCAAGATGAGTAGCTTGAAAGGGTATGTAGATCGGATGGGTACACGCATGCATGCAACCCATCTACTGGGCCCCTGTATGGGTGGATCTTGTATAGCAAAAACATGTGATGAATGAGGTCTAGAAATATCCTTATCTTGGTCACAAGGAGTTCCCATAGAAGTACTCCTAGAAGGGGTATCCCGATGAGTAGATACCTCATGGATAGATTTATCTCCACAATGACTGCATAAAAATTATTAAGGTAAAGCTAGGTCATGTGGGCTATATCGAAGGTATTCTAAACCTTTGAATGCATTTCCAGTAGCCTCAATTTGTAACTGGACATGGCTTCATGTAGTGACCATGTTATCTTTATTTTGATTATGCATGTGATTAGGAAATAAACAAAGTATACAAATGATTATCTCATTTAAGAATTATTTGTGTTTCCTACAACTGGCTTGTGTGTTATGATTCATTGAATTTCTTGCCTTTCTCTTGTTTGAGTTTGAATGTTGTTGATGTATATACTTGAGTTAAAGGGTTTTCACTTGTATGAACTCAAACACGAGTCTAGTGATGAAGTCCAGCCTATAAAACCCACCAAAATATGGATATGAAGCCCATATACACTATGGGAGCACAGGTCCTACCAGTCCTCACCCAGTTCAGCATGGTTAGCTATACACATTTTGAAGAAGAGTGTGTGCAATTTTACATAACTACAATGGTTCTTGGAGCTGGCCTTGGACAAAATGGGGTATAAAAATCCATAATACAAGACAAACAAGTGGTTATGAAGACCATTGTTGGTCTTGATCAGCGGTTGGATGTCACTTCCAACTCACTGATGTTAAATTTGATACGTGATGTGTGTGTGGATTCCTTTTATTTTATGCAAAAGGGAAATGCAACATGAAGCACTCTATGATATTTCACTAATGCATAAAGTATGTTTCAAATTCTCAAATATGCAAATAAAAACATTTTAATTTCAAAAAATCAGTAGTGCAAACATAAATGAAAACAACCTTTAAGCAAGCCACATGCAAGCAAACCCTAATAAACAATTTTAATCAGAGGCCATCACTATGTAAAATAGTCTACAATAGAGGTCGTCAGACATAGAAATGGTCATATAGAGGGGCCATTGCACCCTGGATCACAAGTAGAGTATTCAACAATTTAAAATTTCCACTATTTTTCTCTACCAAATCTAGAAATCTACCTTTTCTGTAAAAAGTAGTAAAAATCATGAACAAAATACTTATAGGTGTAGCAAATCATTAGATGAATATGCTGCGAAGCTGATTTTTTATTCTACTATAAGGCTGTTAGAGGGCAAAGCGATGGCTCTGTTGTCCATCAGAGGGTAATACGATAGCTACTGTGAGCCTTCGTAGCCCAGAGCATTGGTACCTGAATGTCTAAGAAATAAGAAAACCACAAGTTAGTGATTAATAATGAAATTGTGGGAATAATCCCACCGTGATCGCCACTATAAAGTAGCAAAAACCATACATCTAACTATGTAATGTGTAATAAAATAATGATAAATATTAAGTAACCATAATGAAAAAAAGATAAAGAAAATACAATGTCCTTCTCATTAATAAGATGGAATTGTCTTTACAAGAGGTTACAAAATATCCCTCTTAGAGATTCACCAATTGATACAATATTATAATATGAAATCCAAAAAGGGGAAGATCCAATCCACATAGTTATTTCTCTTCCAAAATTAATTATGGAGGGTTTTCCTAGCAACCTTTGCTTGATGATTCCAATATTGAGGAATCTTGAGATTATAATAAGCTCCTGATAAGGCCTATAACCTACACACAAAAGCACCTACAAAGCATCAATAGCAAATGTGAAGCCTCTCAAGATGAGGCCCATTTCATGATAATGCAAATGAAAAGGAAATGCATAAAACAATAAATAAATACATGAAATACCGAATGAAAATGTGTTAAACAATGTTAGAAATAGAAATAAAAGCTGCTAAAACTGATCTAAATGATAAAATAAAGAAAATCAAACATCACAACAAGGCCATCATGGCTTAGAATGGTTGGCTCTACTAACCATCATAGGGTCCGATATCTCTGCATGTGGGCCACTATCGGGAACAACGATCACTAAATAGAAGCTCTGTTCTCTATGCTCGATACATGGCAACATCCAAAATGCCAATTAAAAGGATTAGTGTTCTTGGTACATTCTTGAGGAATGAATTATGGTTGGAATTTAGTTGAATTGATGGTGAATAGTGGTGATATTTTCTCTTCAAGCTCTCCAAAGCTCCATGGAGGTGAATGCAAAATTCATGATGAAATATCGGTAGCACCTTGACGCTTATGAGATATTGATCTCTCTAATCATAAAATGGTAGCACTTTTTCATATATAAATAAGGATTCAATTTGATAGCACTTCGTTGTGGAAGGCAACCAGGGTTTAGGTGAAGAAAATGCTCTAATTTATAGATTTCCCTCAATTACAATCTTGGATTAAGAAGAAGCCAAGAGCAAGATTTAGTTCGGCTTAGGGAGGTCAAGTGTCACTTCTGGAAGCTTCTTGATCAGTTGCCCTATAACAAATTTTACTCAGCTCAGGGAGCCTGAGTTTTTTATAGGTGATATCATCCTTACCAGGTAAAACTTGCTCTGGGGGTCATCATTGGGTCTAGCAACTGCCAGACCATCACTAAGGGGGAACAACGACCTAGGCTATAAAGAGTTAGATTGCTTTATTTTAGTGGTTAGAACCACTATTAGGTCTTGGAAAGGCCCAAAATGATTCATATGACATGAAAAGGTGTCCACATGAGTAGCCTCCTCAAGATGACATGTTTTAGGTGTCTACAAGAAGGAATTATCTCTTTATATAAATATAGGGTATATCCATAGGTCCATAAATATCACTATTTATGATATCCAAGGAGTGACTAACATGTCTTAATTTCCATTTCAAAATGATCTTAGTATTATGTTTCCCAAGAATACATCCCTCCCATAAACCACTTAGAGAGAAAATGTGAGAAAGTCTAATGGCCATCTGATAATGACTCATGTATCTCAAGTATATGTAACTAATATTCCCAAGTCTATGATTCCATATCTCACTCTCATAACCTACATGAGAAATCACAACTACAAAAAAATAATCCTAAATTACCAAATAGTAGTCGATATTTATCCCAACTTATACATTTGGTATGACTCATAATAATAACCAAAAGTAACTATCTTAGATCCATTGTATATATCCTTAATTACCCAAAAATAAATATGTAACTCCACTTATTGATATGAGTAATGCAGTAAATAGACAAGATTGGGGCCAACACTAGGAACTATTGGAGTATATTACATTATTTGGTACATGCTAATATACCTCCATGGTACATTTGTAAATAACGGATAAGGGTTGAGTCTATGTTTAGAGTGTGATTTATATTCCCATTTTTATGTAAGTGTGAACGTGCAGGAAATGCACAAGGTCAAGTAAGTTAGAGTACATGTGTAGGATGAATAAATGTGCATAAGTTCCTAGATTAGAGAGTGCAAGTAGAAGTATACGATTCATGTAAAGGTGTGCTCATATTATAGAGTCAAGTGTTCATCAAGTATGCAAGTGGCAAGTAGATAATACAAGAGTCATGAGACTTGGTATATGGAGATCAATAGTCAAGTATATAAAGATAAACATTACTATGGCTATATTATGGAGACAATGCTCCATAAGAAGATATATCAAATAAAATTCATATATCTCATTATTTGTTTGTAAGAGGAAGAGGAGTAATAAATCTTATATACATTTTGAGCAATTAATATTGTAATTTGTTCTTCATGCATAGTACATGAATGATTCAAGCTATTTACATTCATATTTTAGTATATAAATGAATGTTATTTGATTTATTATAAGCCTTGATATACATATTAATTTTCTCATATTATTATACTCATTATTATCTTGACCTTTATTATTATGGCTATTTTATATTTGGGTCTTGTGCAATATTTTCAAGTTAACTTGTGATATTTTATGGTATTATAAGGCTTAAAAAACCATTAATGGTATCAAAGCAACCATCAAACTCAGTCTAGATTGATAGAGTTTATTAAAGCCACCATTATTAATTAGATTTATCTATTTTGATAAGGTTAATTAAGAGTCTATCCACTTTGAAGGTAATGAGACTCAAACTCTATTTTAAAGGTCATATTGAGTAAAAAAGGCTAGGGTCTTTCCACTAGGTTGAAGGAAAACAAGTGAAGACTAGGACTCAACAAAGAATAGGATATGTCAAGAAAACCATTGTTGAGTCCTAGTCTTTAGGGATTAGGACTGAATAACCAAAGACTAGGACTGAAGAATAGTTGGTTATTCAAGGATATATCTAACCTTGACATTGATTTGAAGATTCAAACCAACTCAGAAGAAAGCTAGATATTTATGGATATTCAATGGCACCTTGACAATATATTGGATTATCTAGTAAGGAGGAAAATCATATTGAGTTATTAGGTGCAATCTAAGACATTATAGTTTTCAAATAAAGAGTTGCAACAAAAATAATATTCTAGAAGTGTGAGAAGTTTCTTATAGAAGATAGAGAAGAGTTTAAGCTTCTAGGTGTAGATATTTGAAGAAAAGAAAAAAATAGAAGAATTAAAGTTATAGTAGATTTAGAAGCATTCAAAGCTTCCTAAGAAAGATAGAAGACAACAACATAAAAATTTGTAGCTAATTGAGAAGCATTAAAAGCTTCCTAAGAAAGAAGTTAAGAAGAAAGAAGAAGATTCAGGTCATGTTGACCTTTACATATGCCCAAGATGTCACAATCCACCTATCATGATCCTCCCTGGTGGGCCTTAGGTCATAGAAACAATGTATTATTTAAAGATAACTTGTACATAGTTTTGTTGTTCGTAAGCAACTATGCAATGTATAGGATCAACCTTAAAGACTATTATATATTATTATAATAGGAGAATTAAATATTATAAATAAAAGGTTTATTTATAATAAAGACTACTATTTTTTTGTTGGATAATAAGGGGTTGTACTCATATCCCCCACCCTTGACAAATTACATCTCTCTGTAGACACTAAAATATGTTCAATCCAATTATGCTATCGAAAGTAACGACTAAAATGACATACCTAGGCCCCTAGGGCAACCCTCAGCAGGTATACAATGGTTCTAACCACTATGTGCAAGGTTTTGGAAGGTTTCAAGCCATTTTTGAGATATTTTTGGCACCCTATTTCTATTTGTCCCATCCTAGGATGAATATAGATCCTATTCATTACACATTTGAGCGAATAGCAGCATTCATCCTGGAGTGGAGTGAATAGCAGATTTAATCAGAAAGAAGTTAAATCTGGATAAATGGTATCTAGGAATGGTCAGATTCTTGCCTATTCTCACCCATAAGTCAGAGCATACAACAAAACCTATGACATGCTCCATGAATGAGGCCAAATTGGGAGATTCTCTTCCCCCTCCAATGCATGTTGCCCCGATGGCCAAGTGACACCTCTTGCCACGCATGTCCTTGCATGCTCTTTTGCACATGAGCATCCTTAGGCTATAAAGTGGATATATTTTCCACACAAGAAAAGGAGAGAAGTTTTTAGGAAAAAGCAACGGAGTTCTGCTAAGATTTCATTTCACCTTTTGTGTCTATTTTTGCCTCGAAATATCTACCTAGCGAAGAAGGTTTGCAAGGGAACTAGTAGGCGCAATTTATCACATAACCGAACCATATGAGTGAATTTACTCACAAAATTTTATGAAAATACCCCATATGTTTTTAATCAATCCCTAATAGGATTGGTGGTAAAATTTAGGTAGAATCGGTGGGTGTCCCACCCCCGGGCACCCCTTAATTTATGACAGTCCTATTTGTCCCACACTATGATGAATAGAAATATGTCAACAATTTTTGGACTATTTTTTATTATTTATTTTCTGCATGTTCATATTATGCTAAATTTCAAATTTCAGGTCATTCTAAGTTATATTGACCGAGATATCACAATTTTAGTGTCTACGATGGTCATCTAGAGAAACACCTAAACTGTCACTGATTTTGCAAATCTAATCATATGGGTTTTCTTAAAATGTAATTTTATGCATTCTTCCTAATTTTCACGTGTTTTGGATATATGTAGGGGCAAAAAAAATTTCTTTAGGTTTTGCAGGTTGTGAACGATCATCGCAATTACGAGGCAACATCAGACTCAATTTTGGTGCAATTTTTGGTGATATATTCCCAAAAAAAATTATTTTACATCTCTCTACAATTTCAAGTCATTTGGAGTTGATTTGATATAATTTTAATGCATATGCCCATTACTAGTCTTTTAGTGCCTATGGGGATTACATGTTTTACATCATACACACTTGCTATTTGACGCTTTTGGTTTCCTTATGTGCAGGTGTAGGTATATATAGTGCATTAGGAAGGATAATAGGACATCAAGATCTGAGATACAAGCGGTGGAAACCTTGGCCCGCCCACTTCGATTGTGGGTACGAGGAAAGATACTAGATGTGCACCCGAGTTACTTGAAGGATTTTGATCCTTGGGCACACAATTTGTAAATATTTGTATAAATCATTTGATCCCTCAAATGGGAAATTTTGTAACTTTTATTTTATCCATTTTATTAATAGCAATTTATCTCGCCTTATTTCTTGTTATTTGATGTATTTTTCATATTACTTGCATGTTTATGTTTGATGCTCATAAGCAATAGGACATAGATAAACATATTTTTTATCATCATTTGGTCCATAATATTTCCCTAATTTAGTGGCAATCATGGTGAGACCTAGGTGAATGAGGTACACCATGCCCCAACTAAGCAGGGGTATGTCGGCATGATCAACATTGTAACGAGGAACAGGCAGTACCCAAATCCAGCCACACCACCCGCGGCTCAAAGCGATGTTCCTTCAATGTCACAACCTTTACCACCTCCTGGGATGGGCCTCACACCTAGGCATATGATCACAATTAAGAGTAAGCTCGCTCAGAGCTTAAGAACGATATATTCCCAACTCTCCATCTGTGAGCTCATCCAGTAATCACCTCCTCATAGAGAAGCCTTGATGAAGATACTTAAGGTATTCGATCTTCCATCCCAGGAGTCCAACTTCTTAAAAAAATTCATAGGGTATTTGTGGAAATGCACAAAACTAGTGATTATATTCCAAGAATATGAGCTTAAACTAGTTCCTAATGATATGGTAGATTCCTCGATGAGACGTTTTTCACAGGACTGCCCAAACTGCCAAACTCGTTTTGGCCATATCTCACTCATCCGGACTCGGATTGAGCTGAAATTTTGAGGGTAGATGCCTGAAAAAACCTAGAACATCTCCACCAATTTTCATATCATTTTTAGAAACACATATCCTAGCTAATCCCTATGTGTGAACGACATATTTGGCAAGTGGCTATGCGAGGGTTTCATTTGGGTTGAGTTCAAGTAGCTCCAGAGGTTGGTTTTTAGGGCCTTCGGGCCCTAGAGGCCAATAGTTTTGTGGTTTATGCTCAATATTTTAGTAGGAAATATTACAGGGGATATGGGTTAGAAATTTGTCTTTCAGCAGATCACACTGTGAACTTGAGTGACAGTGGTTTCCAATTTGTTGCACAAAATAAAAGTGAAAACCATACCTTTCCATGATTTTTAGGGAAAGGATTAAAGAGATCACAAAACAAGTTTCAAGCAGTTGATCAAAAAATGGCTCATATCTCAAGTGAATTTAGTGCTAAGGTGCACCCACAAAATAATTCTACTGTGAAAACCCCTATCAAGGGTAAGAATTTCAAAGACTCAGTCCCAAAAATGAATTTTAGGGATGCCCTTCGTGGTGGACAGCCTCATCCCAATGCTAATATAAATATTAGGGCTTCCCACAAACCTCTAAGAATGCCTAAGATTGATCCTAGGAAAATAGAGTTAGGATGTCTTAAAGCAGCTGATGGAACTCCTATTGTTAAGCTTGATATGGATAACATTCAGACTGGCATTGAAGATTTGGAAAAAATAGGACTAATTTGTCGGTTCGTGGGTTTTCGTCCGAGTCTATCTGCTTTCAAAGTCTGGGCTACAAAAAGCTAGAAAACTAAAGGTGAGTTACAAATATCTATTTATCCAAATGGTTATTTTCTTGTTTTATTTTCTAATAATGAAGATAGAGAGAAAACTTTTCAAGGGGGTCCTTGGTTTTTTGGAAGGGCAGGGCTTTTCATGAAGCCCTGACATACTAAATTTAAATCCGAAGAAGAGATGGCTTCTATAGCCCTCGTGTGGGTTAGAATATTTGGCCTCCCTATTGAATTTTGGAATCCTACTATTTTTTCTTCAATTGGAAACTCTTTAGGAACTTTTATGATGACTGTTGATTGTACTCAAAATTTTGAACATATTATTTATGCTCGGATTTGTGTTTTAATGGATTTTGACAAACCCCTACCTAAAAAGATCACTTTACAATTTGGGGAAGACACTTGGGAGCAAGTAGTGGACTATGAGAACATTCCTTTTCATTGTAGAATTTGCCATGAATATGGCCATTTGGCCAGTGCTTGCCCAAATAAAATTCCTGATCAAAAGAAAGAAGATATAAACTCAACGGGTTTCCAAATACCTAAGAAGAAGAACACTAAAAAAAACCAGTTATGAAGGATCAATCAAAGTCATCTGCTAATATGTTTGAAATCCTTTCCACAAATGATGTCCCAAGTGAGGAAGAGGAAATAATGGAAACTGAAATCTTAGAAACACAATTTAAATATGAAGGGAAGAACTCAGAGACAAAACAACAAATCAAAGGTTTTCAACGAAAAAAAAAGGAGAAAATTTACACAAGAAAAACAATATTTCAAATGTCAAAACTTCAAATAATGCAGGTCCCAATATAGACTCCGTTGAACCATCTAGTAAAATTTTGGTTGTGTACGAGCATTCTTCAAGGTTAGAATCCATCTCAGATTCAATTGGAATAAGTCAAGAAACAGGGAAAAAAAATTGAAGATGGATTCTAATAAAAAAGTAGGTCGCAAGACCAATCAATATCATATGGTAAAAGAAGGTGAAAATCTTGTAGAGGAAGGTAATATTAATGCCCTTCCCAAATTTTTTAGCCATGGTATTAATGAAGATCATCACTTGGAATATTAGATGACTCAAAGGGAGTATTTCAAAACAAAATGAAATTAGAAGAATGATTAAGATAAATCACCCACATCTTGTTTTCCTTCAAGAAACAAAGATGTCAATGAAGGATATGGAATTAATTGCCAGTAATATTTGGCCAGATAGAAAAGTGGTTTCCCTTAGTTCCCAAGGGACTTCAGGTGGCATTGCTTGTCTTTGGGATCCAAAAGAGGTATTTATTCACCATATGGTTGGCAGTTGGGGTTTGTTGGCTATAGCTATTCAAAGTAGAAATTCCAACCAGATTATGCTCTGCATTACTGTTTATGCTTCGACTTCTTTGGAGGAAAAAAGAAGACAATGGAAGGATATTACTCATATTATCTCTCATTTTCCTAAATATTGGATCTTGATCGGAGGAGATTTCAATACCATCCTCTCTTTGGATGAGAAAATGGGGGGAAATAGAAATTTGGACAAAAGCACTGAACTCATGAACAAATATATTGCAAACCTCCATCTTGTGGATATCCAACCAGATAATGGACTTATGGCGTGGTCTAAAATAAGGCAATTCTTAGCTTGTATAATGGAGAGATTGGATAGGTTTTTGCTCTCTAAAAATTTCTTAATCCATGGTCACATTCCTAAAGTGAAGACTCTTAATAATGTTGGTTTGGATCATTGGCCAGTCATGGTGGAAATGTGGAAAACCAATGTGAGTTTCTCTCCTTTTTTTTTTCAATTAATGTGGCTTAGAGACATTTCCTTCAGATCTCATGTGCAACAATTATGGTAGGAAGGTAAACCTAGGCATGGGACTAAGATTTTTTGTTTTTCCAAAAGATTGCAATACATTAAATCCAAAATCAAGACTTGGAACTGGAAAGATTTTGGGGATGTTCATAAAAAAAAACATGAAGTTATTGCTCATCTTGAAAATTTGAATAAGAAAATCCGTTTACATGGCCTCACAAAGAAGAGAAGTGCAGATGAAATTAAACTCACAACTCAGTTAGAGGAATGGGAAAAAAGAGAAGAAATCTTATGGAAGCAAAAATCTAGAATTCAATGGCTCAAAGAAGGAGATCGAAACACAAATTTCTTCCACAAATATCTTCTAGCTCAAAGATCTCACAACTTTATTTCTTCCTTAAAATCAGATTTTGGAGATGTTTTTTATACTTGGGATGGCATAAAATCTATTTTTGTTGATTACTTTTCCAATATTTTTGCTGCTACTCCTCTTGACTCAATTTCACAATATAATTTTCTTCAAGCAATCCCTTCTCTTATCAATTCTGAGGAGAACTCTTTTTTGACTGCCCCTATTATTATCAATGAGCTTCAACAAGTAGTTTTTAAAATGCAAAAATGGAAAACCCCAGGTCCTGATGGTTTTCCTATTGAGTTCTACCAAGATTTTTGGGATATCCTTCATGTTGATTTATTAGAGGTGGTGGAAGAAGCCAGGAAATCCAAAGAAATTTTGAATTTTATCAATAAAACTTATATTACTCTTGTTCCAAAAGCTCAAGAGGCTGATCATATCTCAGCTTTTAGACCTATTGCTTTATGTAATGTTCTTCTCAAAATCATTACTAAAATCATGGCAGAAAGGTTGAAGCCTCTTTTGCATAATATTATTTCCCCAGAGCAAGGGGGTTATGTGGAAGGACTTCAAATAGTAGATGAGATAGTTCTTTCTCAGGAAGCCATCCATTCCATGGATATGCAAAATTCTCCTTCCATGTTATTTCGGTTAGACTTATCCAAAGCTTATGACAGAGTGGATTGGCACTTCCTTATCAAATTTTTGAGGCAATTTGGTTTCTATAAGGATTGGATGGATTGGATTATGGGATGTATATCTTCAGTTTCCTACTTAGTTCTTATCAATGACAGGCCTTCTCAGTCTTTCCCATCTTCCAAAGGTATTAGGCAAGGTGACCCGCTATCCCCTTATTTATTCATCATTCTTACTGAATGCTTGGGTAGGACTATAACCAAAAATAGGGAAAACAAAACCATTTAGGGAGTTACCATTGCTCATGGAGCTAGACCTATCTATCATATTAAATTTTTGGATGACTCTACTCTTTTAGGTAAAGCTATAGTTAAGGAAGCTTCCAATATTAAGAAAATCATTAGCTATTTTTCTAAGGCTATTGGGTAGTTGATCAATGAATACAAACCTAAAGTTATTTTCTTTCACTGCTCTGCTATACAGGAATCCATGGTCTTGGATAAACTAAGATATAAGAAGACCTCTCTTCCAATCACTTATTTAGGTATTCCCATAAATATTCAAAGGCAGAAAAATAAAGATTGGAATTGGTTGTTGGACAAAGTCAATAAGAAAATTGGAAAGTGGACCAAAAAGTGGATTTCTTCTAGGGGTAGAATCACCTTGGTAAAATCAGTCCTTCAAGCTATTCCTATTTATGTTTCTTCCATTTTGAATATCCCAAATGTTGTTCTTTGAGAATTGGATCAAATAAGTCATCGTTTCCTTTGGAGTGGTACTAAGGAGAAAAGAAAATGGGCCTTGGTGAAATGGGATACTTTATGTCTTCCTAAGAGTGAAGGGGGGTTAGGATTATGGTATTCAATTAATAACAACAAAGCATTAGCTGCTAAATTATATTGGAGAATGTTGCATAACCCCAATGCTCTTTGGGCCAATAATCTCCATGCTAAATATGTTGAGAACAAAAGTCCTGAAGGCCTTGTTCGCTATCAACTTCCTACCAAAGGTTCTCCCATTTTAGTAGTTCTTAAGACTGGTGAGGATTTGATAAAGAAAAAATTATTTTGGATCATTCATAATGGTCAACATGCAAATTTTTGGATAGATTCTTGGGATGGTCACAAGCCTTTGATAACTCGGTTTCTCGATTGGAGGCCTTGGATGGAGGAGCTTCATAGAGCTAATTGGATAAATGTGGCTAATTATTGTCGGTACCATACTGGTAATTCAAATGTTGGTAGATATTGGATCCCTATTGAGGACTGGCCTATTCAAATCCCAAAAATTCAAATACAAGATATCCAAGGCATCCTTCATATGAGATCCCTCTCTTGGTCCCTGAAAGCACGAGATTCCGGAAGAAAAAGGAAAGACTAAACAAAATTGCATTAAAAGGAAAGAACACAAATGAATGAACACAAGATATAAAAGCAATATAAAATACGACCCTTTTTATTGATATTCTTTCAGTAATGTGTTACAATACGTCTCCTTCCTTTTTAGGGGATAGGAGAGCGTTAAATGTTGGTCTTTTACAACTTGTTTCAGAATTCCTCCTTCCGCGTGCCCACATATAAGATGGGCGAACCAAAACGTTGTCGTCGCTTGTGTTGGTAAAAGTAGATTCCTCGCTGCTCCTCTAATGCTGAAAATCTGCGTTCAAAGAAACAAACAAAGAATCAGTAGCACCTGTGTATGAAAAATAAAAGAACGAATATGAAAGGTTACCGTAAAAGATAAATGTAATGATGGTTAAAATGAGTCCAAATAAACTGAAAACTTGACAGAAGCATAAATACGTAACTAATAAAATGCTGCAAAAGAAACAGTCACCAAGTTCGACGCAGATCGGTATTCGTTTCGGGGAAGGACGAATAAACCTGCAACAGACTGGTATTCGTCCCGGGGTGAAACGAGTAAACCTGCAGCAACTGGTATTCGTTCCTGGGTGAAACGAGTAAACCTGCAATAAGGCAGGGGATGCCCGAAGGCAAACCACCCGCCGGTTGAGATTTTGTTTTGACACCAATCCACTTGGGATGAGTCCGAAACCTGTTGTGATGCGTTGTCGATGAATTGATAGGATAATGTAGTCAGAAAATCGGGTGTACGAATCGTAAGTCGGTAAAACAGCAGCACTTCGTTGCTCAAATGCTCCTTTTTCTGTCCATCCTTTTGGGTGAAGAAATTCACCATTTTATAGACCCAAGGGGTCTCTTGAATTAACATGCAAAAGTGCTAGTTTGCATGAATGCTTTTTCCTGTGAAGAGAAGACTTCTCCTTGATCAAGGATTTCATAATCGCTTCATAATCGCTTTGCATGCTCAAAAGAACCTACTCACACTCCCATGCAATGAAGGGCGAGTTAAGTAGCTAATTTGAGTTGTCATGAAAAATCCCACTCTCACTCCCATGCAATGAATGGAGAGTCAAGTGGCAGATCCGAGTTGTCCTGAAAAACTCACTCTCATTCCCATGCGGTGAATGGAGAGTCAAGTGGCAGATCCGAGTTGTCCTGTGCCGAGGCTTGACTTTCTGCCAGTCAAACCTGGTATTCGTCCCACCCCAAAATGAGCGCTGGAATTCGTTCCTGGGTAGAACGAGTACCAGTCTATACTCGTTTCGGGGTGGAGCGAATAACTAGCAAAGTACCTAAAAGGTGCCAAATTGATTTTTGACTTGCAAAACTGTTGTGCGAGTGGTTAAAACCACTGTTTAACCTCTGTGGGCTGCCTTGGGGGCTGTTTGTGTCAATGCGATCAGCGCTTGTTGTCACGTAATCGGATTGGTGCTGTTTTGGTGTCTACAGATGCCCCTTTTTGGGAAGCGCTATGCAAGGCACAACGTCGAGCAAAAATAAATAACCAAAGCACTAATGATTAGGGTTTCTTAGTAACCTAACCAACTCTTGATGCCCCAAGTATGGAAAGGGCACGCATTCTTGAATCCTTGCTTCTGACGAGCTAAGGAATTTGATTTCAAGTATTAACCTATTTTGGTGAGGTGTTACTTGAGCTTGGACATTGATCAGTCATGAATAGGCAAAGGGCGCAACCTTTTGTCCATGGGGGAACCTTGTGTTCATGCTTCAAGGAATGCCAAGTGTTTGATCAATTTGTGATTATTGCTTGTTTTCTACCCCAAGCAGGGGCGTGATTGTCTTTGTCAATGATTCTTTGAATGCATGTCATTTCCATGATTGGGTATGTATTTTGTTGATTGGTGACTAAGTGTGACTACCCCCTCAAGTGACAAATCGATGAGGGAATGACCGACATGAGAGAAGTGACGAGTCGCTTGACCCAAGATGACTTAGGTAAGGGTGCCTTCAGTTGTTTACCATTGAATGTGCATGCAGTTTTCCGACATTTAGACCTATTTTTGGTGGGTTGAAACCCTTTTTGTGACGCATTGTGAAGCTGAAATTGGCAAAAATCCGTCTTCCCGTGGAGCGGTCCGGCTATGGTAGCCTTCTTAGGGAGTAGGATAATGAAAATTTGTAACCCCAATGTCTGTTTTGGATGCCAAGAATGTCAGGCGCAAATGCGCCTTCGTTCGACAATGTTATTGCTATTTTTGGGTGGGTTTTGACCCATTTTGGTGATGCCATTTGGGGATGAAATTCTCAAAAATCCATCATCCCGTGGAGCGGTCCGGCTATGATAGCCTTCTTAGGGAGTAGGATAGCGAGGATTTGTGACCCCGACATCAGTTTTGCATGCCCGGAATGTCAAGTGCAAAAGCACTCTCATTGGACAATTTTATTGCTCTCTTTTTTTTTTTGTGCATTTGTTTGCTGTTTTTTTTTTTTAAATGTTTGTTTATGATGATGTATGCATGTGGGATTATGATTGCGATGTTGCTAATTATATGATGTATGCATATGGAATGAATGAAATTATTTGTTGATAACTGGTCGATGGCACCATAGATTGTACAAGATTGACTGGCTTGCTATACTTATGGGATGACTTTGTGGAATGACGTTGCATATGACAACTGTGTTTTTGTATTTTGCATTTTTTTTTTTTTTGATGATGATATAAGAAGGGATTGTATACAGCGGTTGGCGTAGAATGTAGCTAGGTTTTCCTGAGACTCAGATGTTTTAACTAACTAGCCAAGGCTGTACTTTTATCTGACAAGACTTTGAACAAGGTATGAATCGGACTTGTCGTTGACCAAGTTATTTCACATCCCTGTGTGTGCAATTGAGTTCGTTGATGTGGTATTTGTCAGGATACCACCAGTGCCAGATAGGCTGTCAACCAAACCTGTACTGAGGATCACCCAATTAGCTCCACTAACTCCTTTGTCGTATTTAGTCAGATTAATCTACGGTACTATCTAGGTTACCATAAGCTAGCTCATCCACATGCAAACATTGATCTGCACACAAGTTAATGTGACAGATATATCATCATGCGGGAGGTTTACCACCAGTGACCGATAGGCTATCCACCAAACCGATACTGAGGCTTGCCTCATGACCTGTCGGAATGCTGAGATTTCCAGGGATTCAAGTTCAACTCCCTTCTTTTCTTCAATTGTATTGGGATACTTGCTCTTTTGTAGTGATAAAAATCATTGTTTATTTTTGTTTGATTTGTTTTTCTTTTGAGCAAGGGATTTGGATACGGAGTGACGAGAATCACTATTGTTTGTGCCTTTTGATGTGTGCACCTTGGGATATCAAATTTTGGAGTTTTGACTTTTGCAAATTTTTGATGTTTTGCAACTTTTGAGAACTTTGGGATGCTTGGGGAATTGGGTAGGGAGGATGCTTGTCCTTTTGCCAACTCTCAGCATTCTTTGGGATCATTCGCATAGGGGGATGAGCAAGATAGTCATTTCACTTATGGTAACCTGGATTGCTTTGCAGGTTTCATCTTTCGTTCACACAACTTGGGAATTTTGTTTTATGTGTTTTTGAACTTGTGATGGGATGCTACGTAACAAGGTGTATTTCAAGTAAAACTCTACCGTTGTAACATCCGTTTGACTTTGTACAATTCTTGGCTAGAGATCTAATGATAGCTGAATGACGAAAACTCTAGATACATTGTATGACCACTGATTTATGATATGGCAAAATGTTGATTGTCGTTTATTTTTTCTGTATTGTTTTCAAAATGGAAAATGTGAACGGTGGTGGATTTGCCAAATAATGACAGTCTATGGTGCCTTTGCCTTGTGTGATCAACAATATGCAATGGATGAATGTAATGTTGATGCAGCTATATGTATTTTGATTGTCGAAGTATGCATGAAAGTGAGATGCAGATTTTGTTTGTTTTTGATGAGTTTGTTTGTTTTTTTTTTTTGGATTTTCTTGACCAAGCGATTATGATAATCCTTGGAGATTTTGGGGTGGCCAAGGGATTACGATAACCCTTGGAGCTTTTGGGGTTGACCAAGAGATTGCGATAATCCTTGGAGCTTTTGGGGTTGACCAAGAGATTACGATAATCCTTGGAGCTTTTAGGGTGACCAAGTGATTGCGATAATCCTTGGAGATTTTGGGGTTGACCAAGAGATTACGATAATCCTTGGAGCTTTTGGGGTTGACCAAGAGATTGCGATAATCCTTGGAGCTTTTAGGGTTGACCAAGAGATTACGATAATCCTTGGAGCTTTTAGGGTGACCAAGAGATTATGATAATCCTTGGAGCTTTTTGGGATGACCAATCGATTGTGATAATCCTTGGAGCTTTTAGGGTGACCAAGTGATTACGATAATCCTTGGAGATTTTTGGGATGACCAAGTGATTATGATAATCCTTGGAGCTTTTAGGGTGACCAAATGATTGCGATAATCCTTGGAGCTTTTGGGTTGACCAAAGGATAAACCTTGGAGTTTTGGGATTGACCAAGCGATTGATAAATCCTTGGAGCTTTTAGGTTTGACCAAGTGATAATCCTTGGAGCTTTTGGGATGACCAAGTGATTGCGATAATCCTTGGAGCTTTTAGGGTGACCAAGGGATTGTGATAATCCTTGGAGCTTTTAGGGTTGACCAAAGGGTTTATGGACACCTTTGGAGCGTTTGGTGTAATCCACTTGCTCTTCAGGGAATAGAGGTACCCCCAGCGTGATTATCGTTGTGCATCGGATCTGGCTCTGTAGGGATGGGCACGAATGGATCGGCCTTATGCACGGAGAGGAGGATAGGGTCCGCCCTCGACACTGATGGTGCTATGATATCTCTTGGTGGAAGTTGCTCGCGATCTACCCAAAGGAGCGAAATCAACATTTGATGCCAGTGGGCTGGGTCTATGTGCCACTCATGCCCTAATCTTATGCCTAGTTGTGCCATCAGTTCTTCATGGGTTACAGGGTGATTGTGTCATCGCGCATGATTGAGATATTCCATCTCAGTTTCATCTTCATAATCATTTTCAAAGATCCAAAGGCCCTCGTTGGCCCTGACAGCTGTCTGCGACATTCTAGGCTCTTCTTGTTCGAGCAGAGTGATGTGGTCCTCGTGGGGTTGTTCCGCGTTTTGTGGGGGGACCTGATTTTCCTGCAATGGCACGGGCTCGATGGGAGCCTCCAAAGGGAATAATGTTAGGAGAATTTTGTGATGATCATCCATAGGGACCACCTACGAATTATTGTTGTCTGACTCAAATGGGTCCCATGGTGCTATTGCATATGCTGACTCGTCTTTGGCGAGAGAGTCAGGCTCATCAGAATCTGGTGATTCTGAGATATGGAAGACCTCATCATCAGGTAGCTCTACAACCAGGGGTTGATCCTCTATGAGAGGAGTCTCGCATAAGTTGGGCTTTTGGAGCCCCAAAATCTTGGTCTCTACCGACTCTAAGTGCTTTGGCAGCGCATTGCTTGTATCGGGGGATTTGAGCTCCTCCTCTTTGATTTGTTCCCATTGTAGGTTGTGGGGAACTTGGGGCCTTGGGAGGGGTGGCAGGATAGCACCCCCCATGCCTTGGTATGGCATTTCATCCTGCTTTTCTTCTCGCTCAAGTTCCTCAGAGGCTTCTTGAAGAATTTGTGAGGGTGGCCCATGAACCTGGGTGGGTGCCTGAAGAAGGCGCCCGTCATTGGTCTGAGGAGTAGCCTCCCGCTCAAATCTAGGAGGCATCGGGGGCAACGCTTGATAGGGTCATGGAGACCTATTTCTCATCGAGGGGTTGTGTCCCTCATAATGTTTTGTCTTATGCGTGTGAAGGGTTGGAGTCCTCGCCTGCATAGTGTGTTGGAACAACTCATCCTCCTGGCGCTGAATGCACTCTTGATTTAGAAGATACCATTGCTCTAACTGTTGTAGTTCTAGCTCAAGTAGCGTGAGTTCCGTTCGACGTGCGATATGCTTTGCAGATTCTAAGATAGTGGGTCCTGTCGTCTCATATCTAGAAGGCCTATATGCCTCTCCTAGATATCTATCTCGATCGTGGTGATCCGAGATCTCTATGGGCCGCCTCCCTCTGTTGGGGGTAGCGGCATTCCCCCGAGGCCTTGGCCTCAGTAAGGGATCCTGATAGCTAGCAGTTGTAGAGGCGTATTTCTCCTGTGATGTATATTGCTCTTGAGGAAGGTAAGGGTTTTCCTCGTGCTCTCTTTTGTAAGTGAAAAAGGAACGGGTGGAGTTGGTTCACCCCACCTGAGGAGCCTTGTGCTCTGGATTTGTCCTTGTAGTCCTGACAACTAGAGGGGGTGAAGGAGGGATAGTGTAATCATGTGGTTCCTCCCGTTGAACCCTATGTTGACCTAGCGCTTCATCGCACGGTGACCACTCATAGCGAGCATCTAAGGGAGCTCTCCTATGGTTGTACCCCTCATGGAAGGGTGTGTGTTGGGTGATATGCTGAACAGGAGTGCCCCTAGAAGAGGTGCCCCTATAGTCCCTTTTCATAAGGTGAGGTGTGGACCGCCTCATGTGTCGATGTCGCCAAGGTGGTATGACTAAATCCTTGGGACTGTAACGGAGGCGACTCGTGCCTCCTTGGCTATTCCCTGTAGCATCCGCCCGTGATTGGGCTTGGCTACGAGTGAACACCATTGTGATGACTTCTCTACAAACTGCGTAAATTTTTATCTTTTGTTTATGATTTTTTTTGATTTTTTTTTTTGTTACACTAAGCGAAAATAACATACACACACAAAGCAATGATTATCTCTTTTAAAGATTAATGGTGTGTCCTAGACTGGTTTTAGTGTGTTTTGATGATTTTGTTTTGTTTTTGAAAGTTTTGAAGAACGTTTAAATGCATAATGAAGGCTCATATAACTCCCATGAATGGTCGCCCCTTCGATATACCATGCCAGGCCGATATACCAACCTCTCTATATACCCGCCCTTACGAGAGGGAGACTATAGGTATGTGAGAGCAGATGGTACGTGGTACATAGGCTGTACTGAAGGGGGATTGTCCTGTCTATGACACCTACCATAGAAGACTTATCCTCACATGCTGGGAATCACCCCAGTGACACTCGATCAGCTTTCATCAGGATTTACGTCGAGCGACAGTGACAATCGGGGTAAATGGATGCAAAAATCAAGCCAAGGTGGTGATGAACCCACCGTTGGTCTTGATCAAGGGCTGGGGTCTTATGACCAGCTCCTTGGTTTAATTTTACCATGTGATGTGTGTGGGGTTCATTTTAATTTATAAAAATGAAACAGGCAAACAAAAGGAAACTTTCCCTAAGCCATATAAAAACTGAAAACCAGAAAACAGAAAACAGAAAATAGAAATTTGACAGAAGCTTGTTAAAAACTCCTACCTCTTCTCTGCCCAAAAGGATGTTTCTGATTTACTGCTCTGAAAAATGCTCAGAACGCTATTCGTTCCTGGGTGAGGCGAATACCAGAACTGTATTCGTTCCAGGGTAAAACGAATGCCTATTCGCCCCTGGGTGAAATGAATCCCAATTCTGTAATCGTCGCAGACCGAAACGAATAACAGTCGAATGCCTAAAAAATAGGTACCTAAAATCAAACAAGCAATTTCAGATCAGAAATCTAACCTAAAAAAAAATAGAGGACAGGGTCCCACCGTGATCGCCATTGAAAGCACGAGATTCCGGAAGAAAAAGGAAAGACTAAACAAAATTGCATTAAAAGGAAAGAACACAAATGAATGAACACAAGATATAAAAGCAATATAAAATACGGCCCTTTTTATTGATATTCTTTCAGTAATGTGTTACAATACGTCTCCTTCCTTTTTAGGGGATAGGAGAGCGTTAAATGTTGGTCTTTTACAACTTGTTTCAGAATTCCTCCTTCCGCGTGCCCACATATAAGATGGGCGAACCAAAACGTTGCCGCCGCTTGTGTTGGTAAAAGTAGATTCCTCACTGCTCCTCTAATGCTGAAAATCTACGTTCAAAGAAACAAACAAAGAATCAATAGCACCTGTGTATGAAAAATAAAAGAACGAATATGAAAGGTTACCGTAAAAGATAAATGTAATGATGGTTAAAATGAGTCCAAATAAACTAAAAACTTGATAGAAGCATAAATACGTAACTAATAAAATGCTGCAAAAGAAATAGTCACCAAGTTCGACATAGATCGGTATTCATTTTGGGGAAGGATGAATAAACCGCAACAGACTGGTATTCGTCCCGGGATGAAACGAGTAAACCTGTAGCAATGGTATTCATCCCAGGGTGAAACGAGTAAACCTGTAGCAACTGGTATTCGTTCCTGGGTGAAACGAGTAAACCTGCAATAAGGCAGGGGATGCCCGAAGGCAAACCACCCATCGGTTGAGATTTTGTTTTGACACCAATCCGCTTGGGATGAGTCCGAAACCTGTTGTGATGCGTTGTCGACGAATTGATAGGATAATGTAGTCAGAAAATCGGGTGTACGAATCGTAAGTCGGTAAAACAGTAGCACTTCGTTGCTCAAATGCTCCTTTTTCTGTCCATCCTTTTGGGTGAAGAAATTCACCATTTTATAGACCCAAGGGGTCTCTTGAATTAACATGCAAAAGTGCTAGTTTGCATGAATGCTTTTTCCTGTGAAGAGAAGACTTCTCCTTGATCAAGGATTTCATAATCGCTTCAGTAATCGCTTTTGCATGCTCAAACGAACCTACTCACACTCCCATGCAATGAAGGGCGAGTTAAGTAGCTAATTTGAGTTGTCATGAAAAAGCCCACTCTCACTCCCATGCAATGAATGGAGAGTCAAGTGGCAGATCCGGGTTGTCCTGAAAAACTCACTCTCATTCCCATGCGGTGAATGGAGAGTCAAGTGGCAGATCCGAGTTGTCCTGTGCCGAGGCTTGACTTTCTGCCAGTCAAACCTGGTATTCGTCCCACCCCGAAATGAGCACTGGAATTCGTTCCTGGGTAGAACGAGTACCAGTCTGTACTCGTTTCGGGGTGGAGCGAATAACTAGCAAAGTACCTAAAAGGTGCCAAATTGATTTTTGACTTGCAAAACTATTGTGCGAGTGGTTAAAACCACTGTTTAACCTCTGTGGGCTGCCCTGGGGGCTATTTGTGTCAATGCGATCAGCGCTTGTTGTCACGTAATCGGATTGGTGCTGTTTTGGTGTCTACAGTCCCATGAAAAATATTGTTTTGGATGGAACAACACTACTAAGGGTGAGTATTCAGTTGCTCAAGGTTACTTGACCTTAAGCCATAATAATCCCAACCATTCTTTTGACATATTTTCTTGATTGTGGGCTCAAAAGCTCTGGCCTAAGGTGAGGTTCTTTAATTGGCTTTTATTGCATCGTAGGGTGCTTACTAGTGAGAAAATTATGAAGCATGGTTTTCATGGCCCTTTTAGATGTGAAATGTGTGAAGAGAATGTAGAAATATCAACCATATTTTTATTGAGTGTACTTTAGCCTCTGATCTGTGGAGGAGAATGGCCACTTTACTTGGCTTATAGTGGTCCAATTTTTTTACTTTTGAATAGCTTTTGAGGGATTGGCCTAATCAAGAGGGTGTTGATCATTTTATTAAGCAGTTAGTTTGGATGGGTTCTACCATTCTTCTTTGGAATATTTGGAATGAAAGGAACAACCAAATTCTTAATCAAGATAGGAAGGATATTCACTATATTTGGCAAAAGACCATAGCCAACTTAGTTGAATCAGTCCATCATCTCCTTAATCACCCCCAAAACTCCCACCAAATATGGGATCAAGTGATGCAAAGATTGAATATTAAACCTTCTAAGGGCAACCAACTTAAATGGAATGTGAGTATTAGTAAGATGGATAGGAATAGAAATTGGCAACCTCCTCCTAAGGATTTTGGAAAAGTCAATACTGATGGAGCCTCTAGAGGGAACCCTGGAAAATCCAAGTGTGGGAGGAATTGGTAGACTTTCAGATGGCTCCCTGGTTTTTACTTTTACTAAGAATTTGGGTATTCTTTCCAATAACCTTGCTGAGGGGTATGGTATCCTCAGAGGCCTTCATGAGGCTACTAAGGTTGGATGGGAAAATGTTTTAGTTGAGTCCGACTCTCAACTTATGATTAATCTCTTGAAGAATCCTTCTAAGAATCATAAGGTGGATTGGAGAATAAAAATAATTATTGAGAAGATTCAGTTAATCCAGATGGGATTTTTAAAAGTTGATTACAATCATATGGTCAGAGATCAAAATAAGAGTGTTGATGCTTTAGTTAATTGGGCCTTGGACAAAGGTGATCTTACTTGTTATGGCCACCCTCCTATATGGTGGGATTCTCAAATTAGGGAAGCTCTTCTTTCTATCATTTCTTTGGATGGCTCCAGTTCTGAAGGTACCTAGTTTCTTCTTGTTTTTCTTTTGCTTCTCTTTGGTTCATTCAGTTTTTTTAGTTCCCTAGCTCATTCTATTCTTCATTTTGTTTCCTCTGTTGGTTCTTGCCTTAATAGTCTTCTAGTCTAGATAGGTAATTGTTTTGTTCATTTTTTATTTCTTTTTTTTTTGTTTTTTAAGGTGGGTGGGTTTTTTTATTTTGTTTTGTTTTTGTGTTCTTTGTGTTGTTTTTTGTTTTTCTTGTTTTTTTGTTGTTTTTTTTTTTTTTATGTTTTTTGTTATTGTTCTTGTGTTTTTTTCATTCTTGTTCTTGGGTTTATCTTTTTTTGTGTTATTTCGTGTTTTTATGTGTGAGTGTTTTCTATGTTTTTTTTTTGTTTATTGTATGTTGTTGGTTGTTTTTAATTTTTTAGGTTTTGGTTGTGTTTATTTTTCATGTTTTTTTTGGGTTATGCCTTTGTAGTGTTCTGTTGTTTTTGTCTTATTTGTATTTGGTTATGTGGTTCTTGTGTTTTTCTATGTGGTTTGTGTTGTGGTTTCTTTTATCTTATTGTGCGTGTTTGGTTGTGCTTTTGTTTTTAACACACTCAAGGAGCATGTTTTTTATTTTAATTTTATTTTTTTTGTTGTTATTTACTTATTTTTAAATTGGTTTTGTGTGTTTGTTTGCTCCTTGAGTATGTCAAATATGGTAGGCCAGGTCCAAGTCCTGGGCATTTTTTGTGGAATGGATACCCCTGCCTCCTTGGGTCTTACCCAAAAGTGGCATCCCTTTTGGGATGTTTTCCACACAAAAAAAAAAAGATATGGTAGATTCCCCTTTGCACATCGTCGCATGTGTGAACGGAACACCATACAAGAGAGTGTTGATAGACACTGGGTTATCTAGCAACATCATCACTACAATAGGTCTCAAGCACTTGAAGCTCCCAATATCCCACATTGTTGCATCTACCTACACCCTCTAAGCATTCAATGATGTCATATGTTCAATGGTTGGTACGATTGTCCTACCTATTCAGATAGGGGAAAAGATCATCTCGATGCTATGCCACATCCTGGAGGGTGATATAGTGTACAATATCTTGTTAGGCAGACCATGGATTAGGGACATGAAGTGTGTCCCTTCCATTGCTCACCGATGCATCAATACACTCATGAAGGGCAATTTTATGTCATCCCTATAGACCTAGAGCCCTTCAAGTATTGCAATATGGTGCAACAGCTCCCCGAGTCACCATTACCATCAATCCAAATAGATTTCCAACTAAATAAATCCAACCAAGGTTTGAATTTTTCACCATTGCATGCCATACCATCCTCACCATTGGCACCCCCCCCAAATTCCCAGTACACTTGTGGATCCTTTGCCTAGGAACCCAAGAAAGTGACCTATTGATGAGGTCCAACCGACCATATCCACCATCTCCACAAAGGAGATACCTAGCCCAAATGATGAGGAGCCAGCACATGAGACAAATAATGAATCAGATCAAGTCTCACTCTCATCCCTCTTTTATCCATTGCCTTGGGTCACAGTGCACCTGGATTCCACCAGATTGGGAGAGTACATGGTTAGGAATGTTACAACCACCCCTGCTATAGAGTTAGTGCAAGTTATGGGTCGACCCCGTCTTCCCATAGGCACTATCGTACCTCTTGGCCTCCCCCCTAATCAATTTTTTTTTGTCTATGGGGGCCTTGACTATGGCATTGAACCTTATTAGTAGTAGGAGGAAGATGAA
Organism: Wollemia nobilis; assembly: GCA_028583015.1. Taxonomy (NCBI): domain Eukaryota; kingdom Viridiplantae; phylum Streptophyta; class Pinopsida; order Araucariales; family Araucariaceae; genus Wollemia; species Wollemia nobilis. The sequence goes on from JAQPPZ010000101.1 coordinate 1,654,592, forward strand.
GAGACCTTCAAAGAAGATATTAACTACTTGTATAACCCTAAATTTATCCTGAAGTATCTTGACCTATGCAATTGGAACAATTTTGGGTTAGGCCTGTATGAGCAAGGCACCAAAATCCCTTACCAACCATAGTATCAAATGCCTTATGACAAGTCTGGTTTGGGGCACAACATGCCTTTGCCCCTTGATGTCCTAGAAGATAACTTGGAGCGCATGACACTCAACTTTTGAGATGAGCTAGCATGAGATCCATTTGCCAACCCCAATCACATCTACTCACTGGGGGACTACTTCCCTATGCCCTTAGGGGATGACGAACCACCTCACGATGATATTTGATCTTACTATCATGGGGAAGGTTTGTGCACACTTCTCCATGATAGTGAGGATAATATCAGGGACCCCATATGAGTGGACCATCGATGATGAGTCAGATTATGGGGTAGCACCCATTAACTCAAGTAGTTCAAAAGGGAAAGACCACGGGTCATTCCTATATATGATGAGGATGATTTCTATTTGATAATTTTTCCATTACATCACCCCATCTGGTGACAACTTCTACCTTTAGAAGTGCAGGCCCACCCACAGCCACACCGACCACCTTCGGTCATTCCACTGCCTCCGTAACCACCTCCTCAGGTCTTGTAACATCCTGATGTCCATGAACACAACTAGCTACATAGGGAAAATCATCCATACATAAATATGATTTCCATAGATAGGTTTGAGCCCTTGCAATATTCAAATAACCCATCACAGTTGTTGCACCTTGAATTGGGGGTAATTGACTTTGATCGAGGAGATTCAAACCCCTCACCCTTTAAGTACTGGTCTTCCGATGAGATGATACAACCATTTCATTTCTCTCCAGGGCCAATGCCTGATGTCTTCCATGCTGAGGAGGAACCTGAGGTTCCGATCGATGATATAAATCTAGTTGATAACACACATTTGATCCCTACCCCCCACCAGTTGGAGGAGGGGTCACATATATCAATAGAGCCTATGATTGACAAAGATATTGACTCAGATCTCGAGATTCTACAATGTATCAAGCTAGGGGAAAGTCTATCCCCTAAAGAGCAAGTCAATTACATAGCCCTTCCCATAGAGAAGAAGGTAGCTTGTGCATGGTCTTACAAAGACATGTTGGGACTGGATCCAAATCTAGTTACCCACAATATGATGTTTGACCCCAAGACCAAGCTTGTCAAGAAAAAGCTGATAAAGATACATTTGACAGTGGCCTTGATGGTCAAATATGAGCTATAGAAGTTTTTGGATGCTATGTTCATCATTTTTGTAGACTATCCACCATGGTTGTCCAACATGGTTCTCGTCAAGAAGCCTAACAGGAGGATTTGCATGTGCACCAATTTTTTATTTTCATTTTTTGAGCATCGATGCCTTAGTAGATGCCACAACGGGCCATGAAATGTTATCCCTTATGGATGGTTTCTTTGGGTACAATCAAATTCATATCAACCAAGAGGACCAACTCTAAATGACGTTTACAATACCTTGGGAAACATTTTGCTATAAGGTCATTCCCTTTGGCCTTAAAAACATCGACACTACCTACCAACATGCCATGACGTACATCTTCCATGACTACATGCATAATATTTTGGAATATTACATGGATGACTTACTAGATAAATATTTGTTATGCCATGAGCATCTCGATGTCCTACGCAAAGTCCTCGATCGTCTTATTGAGCATAATGTGAGACTGAACCCCAAGAAGTGTGTCTTCGACATCACATCTGGAAAACTCTTAGGATTTATAGTTTCTAAATGAGGCATCAAAGTGGACCCCAACAAGGTCAAGGCCATCCTCGAGATAACTCCCCTGACTACCATCAACCAGCTTTGGAGTCTACAGGGCAAGATCACATCCATCAAAAGCTTCATAGCGCAATTTTCGAACAAGTGTCAACCCATGAACAAGTTATTGCACAAGGGGGTCATATTATATTGGGATTACGAGTGTCAGGAGGCCTTTGAAACAATAAAGCAATACCTGGATTCATTTCTAGTATTAGCCCCACCTAGACTAGGAGTGCCATTCCGCTTATACATCTCATCCACTGAGATTGCATTGGGTGCCATGTTAGCCCAAAACAATAAACTGCATAAGGAATAGGCTGCTTACTATCTTAGCCGCACCCTGGTCAATTATGAGATCAAGTACGCATACATGGAGAAGTTATGTCTACCAGTGGTTTTTGCCACCAAGAAGCTACAAAATTACATGCTTAGCCATACCACGTATGTTATATCGAAAGAGAATCCATTGAGATACATGATGAGCCACACTTATCATAATAGTCACACGGTGAAATGGATCATGTTGTTGATGGATTTTGGCCTAGAATTTACTAGACAAAAATCAATTAAGGGTCAGGTCATCATCGATCAACTCACAGAGGCTCCTCTCTAGGATGATCAACCTCTTAGCATGGAGCTTCCCAATGATGGAGTCTTCCAAATATCAGAATCACCTAATTCTGACGAGCCTGAGCCACAAGCAGAGATGACTATGTTTTTTGATGGCTCCAAATGTGAGAAATGGGGTGGCACAAAGATCATTTTTTCACACTACATGGGGCTCCCATACCCCTGTCATTTAAACTCGATTTCTCATACTGAGTATGAAGTCCTTCTCAAAGGTCTTCAAATAGCTATCGCCATGAAAATCAACAAGCTTAATATTTTTGGTGACTCCTTGCTCATTGTTAACTAGGTCAAAGGGATCTACCAATGCAAGTGCCCAGTTCTGCAAGCCTACAAAGCCCTTGTGGATAAATTCTTAGCAAAGTTTGAATGGTATGACATCAAGGTGCTCCCTCAATCATCTAATCATTTTGCAAATACAATGGTCTCCCTAGGGTCCTTTATCCCGTAGAACCCTGCTGATGAGATGACAACCATTCAGGTCAAAACACTCTTGTAGTCTGCGATTGAGTGTGAGAAAATTTAGGCCATATCGAAAGTCCACTTGATTCAAATTGAACCTCATCATGAGAGATTCTTGCACATTCATTAATGCTTGAATCATGTCGATTGGGGGAATTTGTTCCCTCAAGCCCCTTTTGATAGCAGTAAGATGCTATTCTTACAAGTTCTTTTCCATTCATTATTTACTCGAAATGAATTTCAAGAGGGACAAGCAGTTCACGTGCTCGAGGCTTCCTCACAATAGGACTAGTCCACACAAGTCAAGGAGTATCTAAAGGTGGGTAATATCCCTCTTGGATTGTTGCACGTTGCTAAAAGAACATTCAAACAAAAGGCGACAAAATATTGTTGGCAATTTGAGCAAGTTTGTAAGCAAAGTTGAGTTGTCATTGATGTCAAAAGGAATGCAATTGATTGGTTCCAAAAGAGTTTCATAATGTCTTATGAAGCATGACCAAAAAGGTTTTTCATTAAAACCCTGACGGAGCAAAATAAAAGGTTTTCCATTAAAACCATTGAAGGAGAAAATAAAAGGTTTTCCATTAAAACCATTGAAGGAGAAAATAAAAGGTTTTTCATAAAAACCATTGGAAAATAAAGTATAATAATTTTATTATACTAAGGAAGCTTAAAGTCAATTATAAATTAATTTTAAATTAATTTATTAGTTAATTTACTTAACTTGAAAAGTTATTTAAATTAATTATTAATTTATTTATTTATTAATTATAAATTAATTTAAGTTAAGGTTAAAACCCTAGAGTGGGTTTTAGATTTGAAATTCGAAAATCCAATTTCGAAAAGCGTCGACGTGAGGAGGAATGTCAAATCAAGTATATAAGGGGGAGCACCCACCTCATTAATATTCACCATGCCTTAGAAGATCGTGCGAGCATAGTAATCAGCGTTGCGACCAAGGGAGAGAGAAAACATGATTTTCGCGTGAGAAGAGGAGTGTTGAAGGCATAAGAGGAAGGTCTTTATCCTTCCTTCACGTGGGCCTTCGTAGCCCACGTGGTGAGTGCCCAAGCGCCTAGCGCTTAGGCTAGAGGAGACGGTGGATCGAGTCACGTCGAATCCCCTTTTTGTGGGGAGTACAAGGTATGCAGAATATTTGATCTCCGAAATTTTTGGAAGTTTAGTTGGGCAATTTAAAAATTAATTTTGCATGTTTATTATTTGGTTCTAAGGTTGCAAGGGAGTTATAAGTTTTGGCAAAATTAAATTTTTAATATTGTTTGCTCAAAGGTTTTGTGTGGAGTGAAAAGTGTTTGGTTGATATTCTATAGTGTTGAATATTATTAAGAGTGGTTAATATCCTATGGTGGTGGATATTATTTTAAGAGTGGTTGATATATTAGGGTGTTGGTCACTATTCTAAGATTGGAGTTGATAAGGTATATCCAAGTATTTTGTTATGTATGATTTGTTGAGTGTAATTGAAAAAGGAAGAAATAAGGCATTGATTATATTTTGGTCCAAGGAATATCTTTAAGGAAATATTGGAATAATATTTTGTCTTCTAACCTTCTTGAGTTTGGCAAAGAAGTGTTTATGGTTGTGGCAGATTTGTGAGGTCTATTCCTTATCATCAAGAAAAAGGTATGAGCACATTCTTCCATAGTTAAGTTGATTGGTTGGTTTTCTGAAAAATAAGTTTGGAGTGAAAAGGACTTGATTAGGGTTTCCTTATTAAGTATGTTTGAGTTAATGCTTCAAGGTTTTCTGGAATAAAGAGTTGTTATTGAAACCTTGTTTGATTAGCATTGTTGTTGAAGCCATTGATGGTGTGAAGAACTTGAACTAGGGTTTGAGTATCATTGCTATAAGCATTGTTGTTGAAGTGAGTTGTTGAGCAAAGAACTTGAACTAGGGTTTGAAAAGATCATGAGTATCATTGTTATGTGAGATTTATTGTTGAGCATTATTGGGAATATTTTGAGTTGGTGTTTACATGCTTGGACTAGGGTTTGTGAGAAAGGAGTGTTTCATTGAGTGATTGGTTGAGTAGAGTTGGTTGAGCCTAGTCAAGTGGATGTGTGAAGTGATTGTTCAAGTTTCATAAAACAAACTATTCTATATTCTGAATTGAGTTGAGAAAGTGATTGAGCATTGAGTTGATTTTGAAGCATATTGAGTCTCTAACAATTCTCCTTATGTTTCTAAGAGAGTGATTGAAAGTGATTGAGCATTGTGATGAGTATAGAGCATATTGAGTCTCTAACAATTCTCTTTATGTTTCTATGAGATTTAGACAAGTTTTGTGTGGACTTGTTGAGCAGATTTAGACAAGTTTTATGTGGACTTGTTGAGAAATTTAGACAAGTTCTATGTGGACTTGTTGAGCATATTTGGACAAGTTCTATGTGGACTTGTTGAGCAGATTTGGACAAGTTTTATGTGGACTTGTTGAGCAGATTTAGACAAGTTCTATGTGGACTTGTTGAGCAGATTTAGACAAGTTTTGTGTGGACTTGTTGAGAAGATTGGACAAGTTCTATGTGGACTTGTTGAGAAGATTTGGACAAGTTCTATGTGGACTTGTTGAGCATATTGGACAAGTTCTGAGTGGACTTGTTGAGAAGATTTAGACAAGTTCTATGTGGACTTGTTGAGAATATTTGAACAAGTTTTGAGTGGACTTGTTGAGAAGATTTAACAAGTTCTCTATGGACTTGTTAAAATTTAAAAGTTCTAGGACTTTTGAAATTTAACAAGTTCGAGTGGACTTATTGAAGATTTAACAAGTTCTAGTGGACTTGTTAAATTTAAAATTTATGTGGACTTATTGAGAATTTAACAAGTTATTGTGGACTTGTTGAGAAGATTTAAGAAGTTATGTGGACTTGTTGAGAATTTGAGAAATTTTGTGGATTTTAAGATATTTGAGAAGTTTGTATTTGAGGATTTGTTTTTTTGCAGATTTGAGGATAGAGTTTGTCATATTTGAGATAAATTTGTGCTAGATCGAAGGATTATGTTTAGTATAAATTTGAGATAGAGATTTGGAGGTGATAGAGTAGAGAGGATAGTAGTCTCTAGTGGATAGAGATCCATTAGCCAGGGTAGTGAGGATAGGTCTTCTGAGTGGGGACAAGAGTCTTCAGTGGAGAGAGATCCACAAGCCAGTGTAGAGGAGGCAGTTGTCTTCTAGAGGATCACCAGCTAGAGTAGAGGAGAAAGAGTTCTCCTATGGATAGAGATCCATGAACTTGATATAGGGGATTAGTATCTCCTTTGGATAGAGGTCCATAAATATTGTAATAGGGAAAGGATTCCCAAGAAGTTGATTGAGGAAATTTTAGTGAAATATTTTCTCCGTGGAGTAGCCCACATTGGGTGAACCACGTAAATTGTGGTGTCTCTATTGTGTGTGGTGTTTTGTGCATTGCTTTGATTACTGTTGTTGATATTGCTATCTATACATTGCATATATTGATTTGGAAAGAAAAAGTAAAAAGTGGTCTTATATTGTTCACCCCCCTCTCAGTATAAGCTTGTGTTCTTCAATTGGTATCAGAGCGGGTTCCTTCAAAAGAGTTTAACAACTTGAAGGAGAAGCTAACAAGAACACAATGGATTCTAAGGATGTGTCCTCAAATAATTTAGCACCAGTATTTGATGGCAGTGACTATATATATTGGAGTATGGTGATGAAGATTTACTTGATGGCACTTGGCAATGAAATTTGGGAAGCAGTTGAATTTGGATACGATCCCTTGATTAATCCTCCTACAGATAAGGAAGGTAAGCTCCTACAACATTACAATTCAAAAGCAATGAATGCACTTTTGAGAGGTTTGCATAGAATAGAGTCTATGAAAGTTATGCATTGTCAAACTGCAAAAGAAATGTGGGATAAGTTACAAAATATATATGAAGGAGATAAAGGTGTCAAGAAAGCAAAGATACGAAATCTCAAAGGACAATTTGAAGACTTAAGAATGAAGGATGAGGAAAATATTAGTGCTTATCTACTTCGAATTGATGAGGTTGTTAATGATATGAAAGGACTTGGAATGAAGATTGATGAATCTGATGTTTGTGATAAAATCTTAAGAACTCTTCCAAAAATATTCAGTGAAAAGGTTTCTGCTATAGAAATGTCAATAGATAGTGATACTTTGACAAGAGATATGTTGCTTGGTATGCTCACAACATTTGAGATAAGAACAAAATATCCTATTCTCCAGAAGGAAGCAACATTCAAAGCAATAAAAAAGACAAAGGGTAAGAAGCAAGAATCAAGCAATGAGTCATCCAGTGATGAAGAAGCTAATTATGGTAGAAGAGATAAGGACTATAGAAAATCCAGAGATCTAAAATCTATTAAATATTTCAATTGTGGAAAGTATGGACATTTTGCAACAGATTGTCAAGAAGCCAAGAATAACAATGGTGAAGAAAAATAGGATCACAAAAATAGGGAATCAGAAAGATACAGGCACCAAAAGAAAAGCAAGGATGGACAAAGCAGACAAGGAAAGAAGTTCTTTCAAAGGCAAAAGAGGAGCTACTATGCGGATAAGGCAAGTAAGTACTCAAGTGATAGTGATGCTAGTCTTTCAGATAATGATAGAGATGAAGTTCTTTTTATGATTGAAGAAAAAGAACAAGTTAAGAAAAGGACTCTAGTAATTCTCAAGTGTTTTAGATGTGGTAACTTTGGACATCTTGAAGATAGTTGTACAAGGGATGGTTATAGTTTCAGTGATGATGAATATGAAGATACACTTGAAGGACCAGAAGAGAATATTCTAATGGCATTAGAAGGAGTAGATGATCCTACAGAAGACAAGTCAATAGAAAATAAATATGTGGACAAAGGTAAGAAAATAGAGGAATATTCAGAAGAGAATGGATATGATCTCAAGGGAGAACTTATTTATGCCCTTGACATGGTAAAGAAGGTAAGAAAACAACACTCTAAACTTGAAATTCAGTTTCAAGAATGTGATGAAGAGAGAAGATTGCTTATAGAGGATTTAGAAAAATCAAAGGCTAAGGCAAAAAGGTTCAAGGATAAGTTAGAAGCAAAGACCTTAGAATGTGAAAAGTTAGCACAAGAAGTGGCACTACTCAGAAAATATTTAGAAGACTCCAAATTCAAGCTAAAAGGGTTCAAAAATAGCTCAAAGAACTTGGATAAGTTCATCAACATACAAAAGCCTACATCAAGCAAAACAGGTCTTGGATTTGAACAGGTTCAAAAGAAACAAGAAGAAAAGTCAACCTCAAGTTTTGAAGAAACTTTAGAAGAAGAAGATAGTGTAAGTGAAAGTGAGACATCTGAGGATGAGTTGGACAATAGAAAGTTCAACAAAAATAGGAACAATGCACAAAGAAGATACATATGGAACAACAATCAGAATAGGTCAAGAGAGACTAGGAGACCAATGAGGTCAAGACAAGGAGGCTTCAATGGAAGATGCTTTTCATGTCACAGGTTTGGGCATATGGCTTCATAGTGCAGGACACATGGAAGACAGGAATATGGGAATAGATAACTTTTCCATGGGTATTGCTACTCATGTAATCAGTTTGGTCACAAGGCAATGAATTGCAGGGTTCATGATAGAAGAGGATATGGCTTCACTAGGAGAAATCCTAAGATATTTGCACCTCCAAGGAATAATAACATTAAGTGTTATAAGTGCAATAATGATGGTCACACAACAAAGTGGTGTAGAGCAGACATTCCAGAATCAAGAAGGAACAGGAACATGAACATAAATAGGAACATGGATATGAACAAGAACAGGAATATGAACAAGAATAGGGACAAGAATGTAGACATGGATAGGAACATGGACATGGAAAATGGTCAAAGGAGACAGAAGGTTCAGATAAGAAGGAAAGAGGATAAAGGTAAAGAATAGTGCTTTCTAGGAGTAGAAATACTCCCACCCCATAATTAACCACCTCAAGAGGAGGTGGGGGAGGGGCTAAGCTAAGAGACTCATTCTTAGCCCCGAGCCCCAAGGGTGACCCTTTGCCATTGATGTCAAAGGGGGAGATATTTGAGTAAGGGGGAGAGCTTTCAATAGGGGGAGCAGATCTTCAGGGGGAGCAGAAAAAGTTTTAGTATTGGCATTTTTAAAGAGTGGTTGCCATCAATGACAAAGGGGGAGATTGTTGGCAATTTGAGCAAGTTTGTAAGCAAATTTGAGTTGTCATTGATGTCAAAAGGAATGCAATTGATTGGTTCCAAAAGAGTTTCATAATGTCTTATGAAGCATGACCAAAAAGGTTTTTCATTAAAACCCTAATGGAGCAAAATAAAAGTTTTCCATTAAAACCATTGAAGAAAAATAAAAGGTTTTCCATTAAAACCATTGAAGGAGAAAATAAAAGGTTTTCCATTAAAACCATTGAAGGAGAAAATAAAAGGTTTTTCATAAAAACCATTGGAAAATAAAGTATAATAATTTTATTATACTAAGGAAGCTTAAAGTCAATTATAAATTAATTTTAAATTAATTTATTAGTTAATTTACTTAACTTGAAAAGTTATTTAAATTAATTATTAATTTATTTATTTATTAATTATAAATTAATTTAAGTTAAGGTTAAAACCCTAGAGTGGGTTTTAGATTTGAAATTCGAAAATCCAATTTCGAAAAGCGTCGACGTGAGGAGGAATGTCAAATCAAGTATATAAGGGGGAGCACCCACCTCATTAATATTCACCATGCCTTAGAAGATCGTGCGAGCATAGTAATCAGCGTTGCGACCAAGGGAGAGAGAAAACATGATTTTTGCATGAGAAGAGGAGTGTTGAAGGCATAAGAGGAAGGTCTTTATCCTTCCTTCACGTGGGCCTTCGTAGCCCACGTGGTGAGTGCCCAAGCGCCTAGCGCTTAGGCTAGAGGAGATGGTGGATCGAGTCACGCCGAATCCCCTTTTTGTGGGGAGTACAAGGTATGCAGAATATTTGATCTCCAAAATTTTTGGAAGTTTAGTTGGGCAATTTAAAAATTAATTTTGCATGTTTATTATTTGGTTCTAAGGTTGCAAGGGAGTTATAAGTTTTGGCAAAATTAAATTTTTAATATTGTTTGCTCAAAGGTTTTGTGTGGAGTGAAAAGTGTTTGGTTGATATTCTATAGTGTTGAATATTATTAAGAGTGGTTAATATCCTATGGTGGTGGATATTATTTTAAGAGTGGTTGATATATTAGGGTGTTGGTCACTATTCTAATATTGGAGTTGATAAGGTATATCCAAGTATTTTGTTATGTATGATTTGTTGAGTGTAATTGAAAAAAGGAAGAAATAAGGCATTGATTATATTTTGGTCCAAGGAATATCTTTAAGGAAATATTGGAATAATATTTTGTCTTCTAACCTTCTTGAGTTTGGCAAAGAAGTGTTTATGGTTGTGGCAGATTTGTGAGGTCTATTCCTTATCATCAAGAAAAAGGTATGAGCACATTCTTCCATAGTTAAGTTGATTGGTTGGTTTTCTGAAAAATAAGTTTGGAGTGAAAAGGACTTGATTAGGGTTTCCTTATTAAGTATGTTTGAGTTAATGCTTCAAGGTTTTCTAGAATAAAGAGTTGTTATTGAAACCTTGTTTGATTAGCATTGTTGTTGAAGCCATTGATGGTGTGAAGAACTTGAACTAGGGTTTGAGTATCATTGCTATAAGCATTGTTGTTGAAGTGAGTTGTTGAGCAAAGAACTTGAACTAGGGTTTGAAAAGATCATGAGTATCATTGTTATGTGAGATTTATTGTTGAGCATTGTTGGGAATATTTTGAGTTGGTGTTTACATGCTTGGACTAGGGTTTGTGAGAAAGGAGTGATTAATTGAGTAGAGTTGGTTGAGCCTAGTCAAGTGGATGTGTGAAGTGATTGTTCAAGTTTCATAAAACAAACTATTCTATATTCTGAATTGAGTTGAGAAAGTGATTGAGCATTGAGTTGATTTTGAAGCATATTGAGTCTCTAACAATTCTCCTTATGTTTCTAAGAGAGTGATTGAAAGTGATTGAGCATTGTGATGAGTATAGAGCATATTGAGTCTCTAACAATTCTCTTTATGTTTCTATGAGATTTGGACAAGTTCTATGTGGACTTGTTGAGCAGATTTAGACAAGTTTTGTGTGGACTTGTTGAGAAGATTTAGACAAGTTTTATGTGGACTTGTTGAGTAGATTTGGACAAGTTCTGTGTGGACTTGTTGAGCATATTTGGACAAGTTCTATGTGGACTTGTTGAGCAGATTTGGACAAGTTTTGTGTGGACTTGTTGAGCAGATTTGAGCAAGTTCTGTGTGGACTTGTTGAGCATATTTAAGCAAGTTCTATGTGGACTTTGTAGATGAAATTGTTTAGTGGACTTGTTGAGATTAGTCAAGTTCTATGTGAACTTGTTGAGCAGATTTATACAAGTTCTATATGGACTTGTTGAATTAAAAGAGAAAAATAAATAAAGAGATAAGTAGGACTTGTTGAGAGATTTAAAAAGTTCTTCTAGTGGACTTGTTGAGCAGATTTAAGCAAGTTCTTGATGGACTTTTAGATTAGGCATTTGAATTTGAGATAGAGTTTGGTGTAGATTTGAGGATAGATTTGTGCTAGACCAGAGATAGATATTGAGAAGATTTGTGCTAGACCGAAGGACTATGTTTAGTGCAGATTTGAGATAGAGCTTTGGAGGTGATAGAGTAGAGAGGATAGTAGTCTCCAGTGGATAGAGATCCATCAGCCAGGGCAGTGAGGATAGGTCTTCTGAGTGGGGACAAGAGTCTTCAGTGGAGAGAGATCCACAAGCCAGTGTAGTGGAGGCGGTTGTCTTCTAGAGGATCACCAACCAGAGTAGAGGAGAAAGAGTTCTCCTATGGATAGAGATCCATGAACTTGATATAGGGGATTAGTATCTCCTTTGGACAGAGGTCCATAAACATTGTAATAGGGAAAGGATTCCCAAGAAATTGATTGAGAAAATTTTAGTGAAATATTTTCTCCGTGGAGTAGCCCACATTGGGTGAACCACGTAAATTGTGGTGTCTCTATTGTGTGTGGTGTTTTGTGCATTGCTTTGATTACTATTGTTGATATTGCTATCTATACATTGCATAATATTGATTTGGAAAGAAAAAGTAAAAAGTGGTCTTATACTGTTCACCCCCCTCTCAGTATAAGCTTGTGTTCTTCAAATATGTCTTGCTAGGAGATATTCTATATCGTCAGAGCTATGAAGGGATTCTCCTTCGTTGCTTAGAGCATCAAGAGTTGGCTTGGGAAATCACCCAAGCACACAATGGTACATGTGGTGGTCATTTTAGTGGTATGGCCATCGCAAAATGTATTCTTCGTATGGGTGATTATTGGCCAACTTTAGAGTGAGATTATTGCACATATATGAAGAAGTGTGTAAAATGTCAACACCATGCTAACTTGACACATGTACCTTCTCAGGCCTTACAACTGATCCAATAGGCTTGGTCATTTTTGCAATGGGGGTTGGATTTAATTGAGAAAATCTCCCTCGCATCCTTAGGCCATCACACATTTATTATTATGACTATTGAGTATTTTACAAAGTGGGTGTAAGTGATCCCCTTACCACTAAAACCAGACCCTTCATCGTGGAGTTCATATTGAACAATATTATTTGTCATTTTGGTATTCCATCCAAGATCATTTCAGATAATGGGTCGTCATTTAAGAATAAATATGTGCGTGCTTTTACAACTAAGTATAACATCCAACACATATTTTTGATGCTCTACTATCCACAAGTGAATGGGCAAGTAGAGGCTTCCAACAAAACATTTATTACCATTCTTAAGAATATTGTTAAAGAGAATCACATTGATTGGCACATGTAAATACCCCTTGCTCTATAGGCCTATCACACTAGCATTTAGATGCCCACTAGGACTACTCCATTTTAACTAGTGTATGGCATCGATGCAGTCATTCCTCTAGAGCTAGAAATAACATCGCTATGCATATCCATGCAGGATTTCATCGATGATGACACCGCATGGAAGGCTCACCTAGATTAGCTTACATTGCTTGATGAACATCGTGTTAATGCTCTTGATCACTCATGCATCTATCAAGAGCGACTTAAGGGAGCCTATAATATGAAAGTCCATCTTAGATATTTTTAGGTTGGTGATCTCATTCTGAAAGAAAACCAATAAAATTCTAACTTGCTGCCCCATTTGAGGGATAATTTTATGGTAAACTAGTTAGGTCCTTTTATCATTACTAGTTATATCAGACCCAAAACTTACTGCCTAGCCTCCCTTGAAGGAACCAAGGATCTTGATCCCTTTAACATACTTCATTTGTAGCATTTCCATGCCTAGAGTGTTGTGGCTCAACCTAAAATGCTCCTAGGTGGTCTATAACCATCTAGGTCATCCCAAAATGCTCCAAGGGTATCTACAACCCGCTTGGTTAGCCTAAAATGCTCCTAGGTGGTCGACGACCATCTAGGTCACCCTAAAATTCTACAAGGGTGCCCATAGCCTGCTTGGTCAATCTAAAATGCTCCTGGGCAGTATATGACCATCTAGGTCACCTCAAAAGCCCCAAAGGCACCCATAAGCCCTTTGGTCACCCCAAATGCCCCAATGGCCCCCAATAAGCCCGTTGGTCACATGTACATATATATCAATCAAAAATACAAAAATATTGCATCGCATTGCATCTTCAAACATCATCAAAAATTAAAAACATCATATATATCAATCAAAAATACAAAAATATTGCATCACATTGCATCTTCAAACATCATCAAAAATAAAAAACATCATATATCAATCAAAAATACAAAAATATTGCATCACATTGCATCTTCAAACATCATCAAAATAACAAAAATACAAAAATATCATATTGCATTTCATTACATCGCATTTCATTGCATTCTCAAAATAATTTGCATTAGGTACACTCATTGTTGCACTTTGCATTATAGAATTGCTCATACATGTCCAACACTAAGACTAAACATCCTACATCAATCCAAAAAAAAAACAAAAGAAAACAATTATGTCAAAATAATTATCCGCATCATTCCATTTTTCCACTTCTCAGGTTCACCTACATTTTACATTGGTCATAACAGTGTCCGTCCCACGTCACATAATCATTTATTCTAGAATGTCATTATATTTTTTAGCCACTCAGCCATCTCTAGTTTTCTTTTCAGATTTTGTAGAAAGCTATCATGAATTTTATGAGGTAGAGTCTTGCTTAGATTATACCTTGTACACAACAAATACCAACACATTTACACATTAATAAATCCAAGTTTTGCACAAGGAAAAATGAAACCCACAAAGTGTTCTAGGTTTCTTTAAGCGAAAAGGTTATCCTACTCATCCTCCTATGCGAATGGTTCAATAATTTTTAAAATTGGTAAAAGGACAAGCTCTTCCCTACCCAATTCTAAAAAATAAATAGTGGTTTTCACCACTATTAAAAATCCCATTTCCCAAAAATAACCAAAGTTAAAAAAAAAATCAAAATACCCAAAGTTAAAAAAAAAATCAAAATCCACAAAGTCAAGAGCAAAATCCCACAAAAAGCAAAAGAAGCAAAAGCCAAATAAATAGTGGTTATCACCACTCCCCAAATCCCTTGCTCAAAGAAAACAAAATACAAAATAAATAGTGATTATAATCACTACACATGAGCAAGTATCCCAATAAAACTAAAGAAAAGAAGGGAGCTTGAGCTTGAATCCATGGAATTCTCAGCATTTGGACAACCATAAGGTGATCCTCATTTTGGGTTTGGTGGATAGCCTATCTAAAAATGGTGATATCCTTACGCATGATGATATGTCCTTCACATTAGCTTTTGGTGTGTGTGCAGACCAATGTTTGCATATGGATGAGCTAGCTTTTGGTAGCCTATACTACCTAGTGGTCTAATCCTACTAAGTACAAAACCTAGGATTGTGGCATTCATAGGGTGATCCTCATTACAGGTTTGGTGGATAGCATATCTGGAAATGGTGGTATCTTTATGCGTATCATAGGAATGAAATCACTTGCACACATAGGGATATGAAGTATCTTGGATATCCTCGCAGATTTATACCTTGTCAAAAAGTCTTGCATAGTCAGTATACAACCTTTGATCAAGTTAGCTAGAGTGTTTGAGTCTCAGGAAAACCTCATCTAAATTATCTAATATCTCATTTCATTTATTCCATTTTATCACATTGCAATAACACATTTCCATATACCCATTATACAAAAACAATACAAAAAAAAACAATCAAAACACAAAGAAAATAGTAATGCATTTTGTTACAGTATATGGTGTTAACATAGTGTGTCAAATCATCCATCACAGTTCATCATATCAAAGCACTCAGGTCATCCATCTCATTGTACATCCACTCATATACATAGCATCAAATTACACCACATTAAAACATATGCATCCATAATAAACATCCATCAATATGCCATCACATCATAAAAGCATACATATGC
Organism: Wollemia nobilis; assembly: GCA_028583015.1. Classification (NCBI taxonomy): domain Eukaryota; kingdom Viridiplantae; phylum Streptophyta; class Pinopsida; order Araucariales; family Araucariaceae; genus Wollemia; species Wollemia nobilis. The sequence goes on from JAQPPZ010000101.1 coordinate 1,670,028, forward strand.
ATACATGGTACAACATCCATCAATACTACAATAAATCACATAACAGTATCCATCTACATCAATCATTAGCATTTAACATACCATCATAAATCACATACATACATTGCATCCATATCATAAACAATAATGGAGATATATGATGACCATAAAAAAATCTCATATATATATGGGGTAAAATATACATCATAGTTTCCAAAAATATCTGTTGGCTACAATAAAGTGGATCCTCAGACCTCACCTATATCAAAAAGCAAACCCCAAAAAGAATCCCAAGAGTCTGCATCAGCATGGTCATGCAAGACCAATGCTATGACTCACACTACCACCTGTCGTCTAGGTCTTTTGTGATCCCCAAGCCTATTACCACTAGCCCTGTTAGTCCTTCACCTAGAGGAATACTACACTATCTCACTCTATCGAGTCTGATGTGATCCACTGGTCTCCCCATCATCAAGAATATGTCCTCTAAGATGCACTACCTCCATCTCCAACTAATCCACATAAGCCTACCTCTGCTGCCCTCATGCCTGGTACATCTCCACCACTAATTATAGTTGTAGCACATCCTCCCATAGCCCCTCTACATCCCCACTACTGGATCCCTCCTACCCAGGACCTTGTGCTATCAGTTGTGCCCATAGGTAATATATATCGATCTGGTCCTCCTATGCCTGCACCCGAAGGAGATCTCTCTCCTATATCACCCTACTCAGCTCAGCCTGTAGCTCCAGATATCGGTCACCCTATGGACCCTACTACACCTATACCCCTTGATCCTCAACCTCCCCATTATCGCTCTAATATCCCAATTCTAGGAGATCTACCTACTTTTCTATCGGTTGGTGATTCCCATGTGGCTCACCCACCCCTGCCTAGTCATCCTTCGGGACATCCTCTATCACCTAATTTATTTCCCTAGCCACATCATACCCTAGGGCCCCTACGTCTCACCATTGGTGCATCACCCACCATGATTCATACTCCTCTATAGTCTCAACATCGTCCATGTTAGGAACATCTACTATGGGATCCACCTCCTTGCCCACATCCTCCACTATTGGCCAGTCTAGTGTCATCTCATCCCTGTAGCATTGATATACTACTAGCTCCTCGGGAAACTCGTACCATAGCCCAAATTGTCGCATAACTTGAGCAAAAGGAAAGTACTCCTGCTCTGTCCCATGCCTCACAATCAACCATCTATCCTACCTCACCTTTTGTAGCTACTCTCTAGCACCCGTCTAATCTATATAGTCCCTGTACGATCACCATATCACTTGCCCTGGTGCTAGTTAAGATAACACATCGGTGTAGTGCTCCACATCGCCTGCATGATGATGACTCTACCCTCTCTCCTGCACCCTCTACCATAGGATACCATATCCTATATCCCTGTATGTTAGCTACACATGGGTCATCCATGATAGTCCATGTGGTTACCCATAACTATGTGCTACCACCCCCAATACTGTAAAAATAAGTTGCATCCCAAGCCCTTCTGTCGATGGCAATAGATCTCGTACAACTCATCATAGAGTTGTGCCAGTAGGGTAGTCCCCCATGCCATCACCAAAGGCTCCTCATTGGTGCACCCCACCAGGGTGCACACCAGCTCCACCAGGTTCCAAGGGAACCTGACTCCTAAGAAATCAGGAGGAGCATATTGGAGATGACGGTCATCAGTAGTGCATGCCTCACCCCCAATACCCCCTTCTCGTGCCAGAACCCCACCAGTATCCCTCCATTATAGAATTTGCATCCTTACAAAAATACCTCATCAGCACTACACCTATTCGATCATAGTGCATCAAGTGGATTGGTCGTCCCTCTATCAAAATCTATAGAATATGATATACGTCCTCTAGTGTCACCGTCATCTCCCCCATGGATATGTGGAAGGTGTTGGTGCACGAGTCCCATAGGATAATAAGAGCAATAAAATACGTTCGATCGCCTATCATAGGCTCCAACTAGGTAACCTGCTTGAGCCCCATGGCATCAAGCCACTCCTAGTCAGCCTCAGTCAAGGCATCTCGAGTGGTCTTAAAGAGCTTTGATGTGCGGTACCAAATCTTCACCACCTGGTAAAAATAAAAACAAAAAAAATAGGTAAAGTAATAAGCAGACATTCACCATGCTCCAATATGGCCTCCAAAAGGCCCAAACATAAAAACAAAAATAAATGCACAACTAATCTATTACAACAATCTAATTGCACAAAAACATAAACAAAATACAAAAATTCAAAATCTGGCATATTCCCATTACATTAGGTTTCATTACCTATCCCGTAATGTGATGTGCCTAAAACAAAATACAAAAAACAAAAATTCCAGTATATTTCATCTACATTAGGTTTAATTACCTATCTGGTAATGTGATATGCCTCAAAAACAAAACAAGTTAAAAATACGATGTATTCCAGTTAAATTAGGGTTAATTATTTATTATGAAAAAATCAAATAACAATACAACAAAATTGTAATTTTAAAAGAAAAAATAATGAGGAAGTCGAGTCACCACATACCTGCCTCACACTAGTTCCTCCACTGGATGCCTCTACTTTCTGACTCATGGTGGCCACAGGGTGATTTTGGTAGTGCTTTGCTATGGAAAAATAACTCTCCTCCTCCTCACCTCTCAAATCGCTAAGGAAAACATGTAATAATGAGGCCAAAACTCATATTTTAGGTTTATATAGGCTTGTGGTAGTTCTATTCATCCTAGGGTGGGATGAACACACTTTTGGTCATTCATCCCACCCTAGGACGAATACCAAATTTGCATTTGTCCCTCCCTAGGACGAATTATAGAATTTGTAGGTTAAAACAACTTAAAATGAACCAAAAAGGGTCCAAAACCCACCTAAAACAAGTCAAATCTGATGGAATTCATTCAGGGTCAATATGGAATGAAAACTTCTCATGGATGCATGGAAAAGTTACTACTTTACTCCCCAAGAAGGCCATTGTGGCCAGACCGCCCCACGGGAATGAATTTTTCAACTCTTTGCTTCCAAGAAACCTCCATAGCATCATCAATTTCCTTTCAAAAATGTGCCATTTTTCAATGGATACAACTGAAGGTAACCTTAAAAAAATTCATTAGGGTCAAGTGACTCGTCACTTTTCTCATGAGTCATTCCCTCATCGACTCATCACTTGAGGGGGTAGTCATACTCAGTTCAAAATCAACAAGCACACACTCAATCAGGCAAATTGCATTCGTTCAACAAATCATTGACAAAGACAATCATGCTCCTGCTTTGGGTAGTAAACAAGCATAAAATATCAAATAAAAATTCTTGGCATCTAGTAAGCATGTGTAACGTCAAGAACCCTCACATCATGACTGAGCGACAACCAAGATAAAACAAGTTCCTTAGCTCGTCGAAAGCAAGGATTCAAGAACGCATGCTCTTTCCAGGATTGGGGCATCTAAAGTTGGTTAGCTTATTGAGTAACCCTAATTATTGAACATTTTAGTCATCTATTTTTGCTTGGATTTGTTCTTCACACAATGCATCCCAAAAATAGGCATCTGTAGACACTAAAATCTAGTCAATCGGATTATGCTACCGAAAGTAACGGCTAAAATGACAACCTAGACCCCAAGGTAGCCCTCAAAAAATATACAGTGGTTTTAACCACTATGTGCAAGATTTTGTAAGGTTTTAGGCCACTTTTGAGACCTTTTTGACACCCTATTTCTAATTTTCCCACCCTGGGATGAATACATATCCTATTAATTTCATCCTAGAGCGTATAGCAGCATTCGTCCCGGGGTGGAGCGAATAGCAGGTTTGACTGGAAAAAAGTCAAATCTAGACAAATGGTACTTGGAAACAGTTAGACTCCTACCTATTCTCACCCATAAGTTAGAGCACACAGAAAAACCTATGACATGTTCCATGAATGAGGCCAAATTGGGAGATTCTCTTCCCCCTCCAATGCATGCCACCCCGGTGGCCAAGTGGCACCTCTTGCCATGCATGCCCTTTTGCACATGAGCCTCCTTAGGCTATAAAGTGGATGTATTTTCCATACAATAAAAGGAGATAAGCTTTTAGTAAAAAGCAATTGAGTGCTACTAATATTTCCTTTCACCTTTTGTGCCCATTTTTGCCTTGAAATATCTACCTAGCGAAGGAGGTTTGCAAGGGAACTAGTAGGCATAATTTGTCACATAACCAAACCATATGAGTGAATTTCCTCACAAAATTTGATTACAATACCCCCATAGTATTTTGCATCAATAACCACTATAATTGGTGGTAAAATTTAGACAAAATCGGTGGGCGTCCCACCCCCGGGCATCCCCCAATTTGTGATAGTCCTATTCGTCCCACCCTATGATGAATAGACATCTGTCAATAATTTTCAAACTATTTTTAATTATTTATTTTATACATGTTCATATTATTCTTCAGTTCAAATTTTAGGTCATTCTAAGTTATATTGGTCGAGATATCATAATTTTAGTGTTTTGTAGGGTCTCACGTAGGTCTATGGTGGTCATCTAGATAAACGCCTGAATTATCACTAATTTTGTAAATATGATCATGGGTTTTTTTTAAATTTTATTTTATGTATTCTTACCAATTTTCATGTATTTTTAATATATGTAGGGTCCAAAATTGGTTGCTTTGGGTTTTGCAGGTTGTGAACGGTCATCGCAATTATGAGGCACCATCGGACTCAATTTTGGTGCAATTTTTAGTGAGATCTTACCAAAACCTATTATTTTACATCACTCTATAATTTCAAGTCATTTGTATTTAATTTGATATAATATCTATGCATATGCCCTTTACTAGTCTTTTAGTGCCTGTGGGGATTGCATGTTTTACATCATATGCACTTGTTATTTGACACTTTTGGTTTTCTTGTGTGTAGGTGTAGGTATCTATAGTGCATTAGGAAGGAGCATAGGACATCAATATCTGAGATACGAGTGGCGGTAACCTTGGCCCGCCCACTTCAATTGTGGGTATGAGGAAAGACATTGGATGTGCACCCGAGTTACTTGAAGGATTTTGATCCTTGGGCACCCGATTTGTAAAAAGTTGTATCAATAATTTGAGACCTCAAATGGGACATTCTGTAACCTGGATTTAATCCATTTTATTAATAAGAAATCAATTTATCTCGCCTCATTTCTTGTCATTTGATGTCTTTTCCATATTACTTGCATGTTTTCGTTTGATGCTCATAAGCAATAGGACATAGATACACATATTGTTTATCATAATTTGGTGCACCATTTTTTCCTACTTAACTCTCTTCTTTAAATCTTTAGATTTTATAAATAGATACAATTCTCATATCAATTAAGATGCTATAGCTAGAAACCTACATCATTTTACATAAAATGTTTGAATTCTTGATTTTCATTTTCTAGATTTTTTCAATTTTCTGTATGAATAAAATTTTAAGCTAGCCTAAGGTTCGACATTAGGCTAGGCTTAATTTTCCACCCATAAAAATGTCGCGAAACCGCAACAATTTGAAGAAGCGAACAAGGAGGTCAAATCTCAACCTTCCTAATTTAAGTCCCGCATGTGGGATATGGTAGGCACAAAGTGCCTAAAAAGGAGCTTAGCTCCTTGGTATATTTTGACCATCATTCGGTGGTCAAGGTGCCACCAAGTTGGGGGTCATGGTAGTTCCACGTGGTGGTCCCGTGTGGATCATTATTGGTTGATTGCTTAGGCCATATAAACTATTGACTTCTCAACTGAACAAGCTGGTGGTTGGTCTTCCTTGTTGGTTATCATCCTATGCCCGGTTGGTGGGTTGATTGACTATAGACCCCATTTTTTGTGTTAATTAGGTCTTGGTTTAAAATCCTAGAATAGATTTGGCCATCGGTGAAGCAATAGTGAAATAAGCTTTGGCAAAGTAAATTTACTTTTATTATATATTCGAAGGAATGAATATACTTGAATAGATTCATTAGAAAACCTTGTATTAAATAAGGGGGTTTATATTTTGATTTAAACAATAGATAGTTTACATTTTGATTTAAACCAAGTATGATTTATATTTTATTAAATATAGATTGAGATTAAATAATAAAATAATGGTTCATTATATGATTTGTATTTGATTAAATATAAATTGAGAATTAATAATGAACAAATGGTTCATTATATGATTAAATATTGTTTGATATTTAATAATGAAAGAATGGTTCATTATATTATTTGTATTTGATTAAATATATATTAAGAATTAATAATGAATGAATGGTTCATTATATGATTTGTATTTGATAAAAAATAGATTGAGATTTAACAATGAAAGAATGGTTCATTATATAATTTATATTTGATTAAATATAGATTGAGATTTAATAATGAAATAATGGTTCATTATATGATTTATATTTGATTAAATATTTATTGAGATTTAATAATGAAATAATGGTTCATTTTATGAATTATATTTGATTAAATATAGATTAAGATTTAATAATGAAAGAATTATTTATTATATGATTTATATTATGAATTATGTTAAGGTAGATAACATAGTTTGTAATGAATTATGTTTTGATAACGTAGTTTGTAAAGGAAAGTTATGAACTATGTTAATGAAGATAACATAGTTTGTAAATGAATGTTATGAATTATGTTATGATATGGTTTAACATAGTTTATATTGAAGGAAAAATAGATTATGTTATAAGTTGGTTTAACATAGTTTATATTAAAGAAAGGTAGATTATGTTATAAGATGGTTTAACATAGTTTATATTGAAGCAAAGATAGATTATGTTATGAGATAGTTTAACATAGTTTATATTGCAAGTTGGTAGATTATGTTCAATAGATGGAAACATAGTTTATATTGCAAGTTTGTAGATTATGTTCAATGGATAGAAATATAGTTTATATTAAATAACTATAGATTATGTTATAAGATGGTATAACATAGTTTGTATTGCAAAGATGGATTATGTTAGAATGTGATTAACATAGTTTATATTGCAAAGTTATGGATTATTCTAAGTATGTTAGTATAGTTTGTAATAAAAAGGAAAGTTATGGACTATGCTAAGTATGCTAGTATAGTTTGTATTGAGATGAAAGTAGAGTAGGTCCAACTAAGCGAATGTAGTCTATGTAAGAATGGAATTGGATTATTGGATTAACTAAAGGTATGGAACTTTAGTTAGTTTGATGAATGGAATTGGATTATTATATTAACTAAAGATATGGTACTTTAGTTAGTTGGATAAATGTAATTTGATTATTGGATTAACTAAAGCTACAGGACTTTAGTTTGTTTGATAAATGGAAATTAGATTATTATATTAACTAGAGGTATGGGACTTTAGTTAGTTTTATAAATGGAATTGGATTATTAGATTAACTAAAGGTATAGGACTTTAGTTAGTTTGATAAATAAAATTGGATTATGTAGATTAAAAGAGCAATTCATGGTAAAGTTGTGGGAACTGTGAGTTCCTATGCATTGTATTGGTATATGTTTGGGAGAAAGGGATTATGGGATCCTTGTATTCATAAATATCAGACTTATGCAATAAAAGAGAACATTTGAGGTTGGGTTTTCCCAAAAGGGTTTTCCCTAGGATAAATATTGTGTTATGGGTGTACTTATTTGATCTTACTTTTAATATATTTCTTGCTAGTTGATTCTCATGTTTTGATTTGATGTAATGCTTGGTTTATATTATTTCTTGTTTGTTTAAATAGATAAACTTTATGGTTGCTAAAATGTGATGGTGTTTATTTTTGTTAAATATTTAAAAAATATATAATAGTAAATTGTGACATCCCTTAAACTAGCTAGGTTTTTAGGGTGTTACATATGGTATCAAAGTAGTAAAGTGTAGGACAAGACACTTGCGTGAAAGGAACTCTAGGAGAGGATGGACTAGAGAATTTTTTGGAATGTGCTAAGGTTTATATATCTTCCTAAACATACCCTTGCTTAGTTAAACTAAAGCCATGAAGACCTTGAACTACCAGTTGCTTGAAGTTAAAGCACATAGTCATGGGACTATAAGCTTCCCTAGATAAGGATCTAGGTATGATGGGCTAGAAGCTTCCTTGGATAAGCTAAGGATTGCTTAAGGATTGGTCCTAGGAAAAGCAACTTTACTCTGGTATAGTATCTTGCGTAAAGCAAGCATAACCTTAGCCATTTGAAAAATAAAAGAATATAACAAAAGAGATAGATGACTTTAGCTATCTTAGGTGAGATAGATGGATTGAGTCAACTCATAGCAAAAGAGATAGATGAATTTAGCTATCTCAGGTGAGATAGATGGATTGAGTCAGCTCATAGAAAAAGAGATAGATGACTTTAGCTATCTCAAATGAGATAGATGGATAAAGTCAGCTCATAGCAAAAATGAGATAGGTGACTTTAGCTATTTCATCGATAAGATGAGATAGATGGATAGAGTCAACTCATAGTAAATATGGGATGGATAACTTTAGCTATCTCATCGATAAAGGTGAGATAGATACTTTAAGTTAGCTCATCATAGGTGAAGTAACTATTCTTAGTTAAGTTAATCATACTTAATGAGAAGGAATAGGGAAAACTACTATAAGAAAGAGAATAGATGTAGGGTTATTTTCTTAGGATTTGAGCTCTTTTATCTGGAAAAGAGTAGGTAGAAAATATACTCTAAAGAGGATTATGGGATCCTCACTTTAATTTGTTAAAGAATAAGCCAAATTTTGATATTTGTAAGCTCTACAAGGCATAGAGATCCATCTAGAGAGAAAATATTGAGTCTAAGAAATAAGAAATCCTGCATAGCTTCAAGCCTTAAAGAAGGCATATAGTAGTTTAAACTTGAAATCCCTTGGATTTAATAGAACAATTCAAGGAAATTTGATCTCTAGGTGAGAGTTGCAATAAATTTTAAGACAAAAATAAAGGAAATTTTGCATAAAGTGAGATTTCAGCATAGATGATGGACTCTTGTGCTTTAAGGATGGGGTATTTCTACCTAGAATTGGTAGTTTGAGGTAATGTGTTATGCTATATTTCCTTCTTTCTCTTACCTTATGGGAAATTAGGAATAAAATTATCCTTTTGGATATATTTGAAGAGGAATTATTACTACTTTTGTAGCTCAATAATTAGGATTACATCTCCTATAGAGTAAATATAGTATTGATGTTAGCAAGGGATGATGAAATCTTGTTTAAACTCAATAGAATGGAAGTTAGACATTATCCTTGATCATCTAACTTTGTGTAGCAAAGATATTTTTATAGGAAACACCTGGGACGATGTTTAGCCCTAGGGGGTAGGATGTCATGACCCTCCCTGGTGGGTCTTAGGGCATAGAAACTATGTATTTTTTAAAGATAACTTGTACACAATTTTATTATCTATAAGCAAATATGCAATTTATATGATAAACCCTAAAGACTATTATATATGATTATAATAAGAGAATTAAATACTATAAATAAAATATTTATTTATAATAAAGACTATTATATATGGCAATATTGAAGGAGATACGATCCTGTGAAGTCAACCATTCAAAACAAGGGTGGTGATGATTTTTTAAATCGTTGAAAATAAAATTACAAAGTACAAAGGATTAGGGTTTTTACTAAAAAATATCTCATCTTTTAGGAGCCATATCTTCATGAAGAGTTATCTAATTTAGTTGATTCTTAGATAAAAGTGTGTAGAACTTGAATAGCTTTAAAATAAGTGGTCATATGCAAAAATCCAAGAAATATTAAGGGAGATACAACCCTATGAAGTCAACCATTCAAAACAAGGGTAGTGATGATGTCATGAAAAATAAAATAGTAAATATTTGCCAACTAGGGTTCGAACGATAGGAAGAGCAATGAAGGGCTAGGAATTCAATGAGGTAAGACATTCTATCTGGATAAATAATTTTTTAGCTAAGTTATTTTTCCATTTCTTTATCTTAGAAATTGTGCATGAAAATTTTATAAAGATTTATCAAATATTATATTTGTTATAAAACTTTCAAATAAATTTCATTAGATTTTTAGTTTTAGTTTCCTTTCCATGGATGGATTTATAGTTAAGTCCTTAGAATCATACCTAGTGGTAGAGGTTAGTGAGAGAACCTCATTGCTCCAAGATAGGGTAGTTTTTGGTAAATTCAATGGGTATTGGCTAGGGGATTTAGCCTTGAGAAAATGGATTGATAGGAGTTGGAAGTCTCCAAGAGTGATTCTATCATTTCTTCTCAAAGGTTTCTTCCTAGACATTTTTTGTTCTAGGGAATAAACATAAAGAATCCTAAAAGAGGGTCCTTGGTTTATGGGAAGAGCAGGGCTCTTTCTTACCCACTGATATGAAGGCTTTTCACATGAAAATGTAAATCTATCCTTAGTACCAGTCTAGACTAGGATGTTTGGATTAACCATTGAATTTTTGGAAATAGATACCTTCAAGACAATAGGCAACACTCTAGGAGAATTATTTAAGATTTTAGATACAACAAAAGATGATTTTTTGGCTATTTATGCTCGAATATGGGTCATGATTGATATAAGTAAAGCTTTACCAAAATCAATCATTCTTAAGTATGGGGATAATATGTGGATCCAAACTATAGATTATGAAAACATATATTTTAGATATAGAAGATATCATGAGGTGGGGCATATTGAGAGATCATGTCGTAAGAAGAGCCCAATAGAATTATTTGTAGAAAATCATAAGAGAAATTTACAAATGTTATCGATAAATATGGTTTTCAACTTCAAAAAAATAGATCTAGAAAAAAAAAATGAACAGTGAAGACCAATAAGAAAGGATACTTGAAGAAATTCTAATTATTTTAAGGCAGTAGCCTATGAAGAAAAATTATATCAAAACTTAGAGGACATGGGACAACAATTTCAATCTATTAGCAAGGAATCGTTTATTCAATATGATCCTAATTTAAGGAAGAACACTCTCGATGAAACCAAGGAATGAGTTTCATAATATTTTGAATACTCTCTTGAAGTACCATGCACCATTTAGGAGAAAATAATTGGTAAATAAAATGCAGTCTTAGAAGTTAATACCTCTACCATTAATAAGGAAATACCATAAAATGAGCAGGATAAGTAAAAAGCTTCTATAATAGAGCTAGGAGAAGATAAATATGTTGAAAAATAAAATGGTGAAAGAATATTGAGGAATGGAATAATAAGACCTACTCCTGATATAGGCAAGGAAAAAAGAGGAAAACCCTCAAATTATCAAGCAAGATCCAGGGAAGAAAGAGCTAACATAGAGAAAGGAACACAAACTAAGTTGGTTGAACTTCTCTTTACCAAACAACAAAATAATATTGGTAATACGCAAGAGGGACCAAAAGCCCCTAATGAGACATGATTATCATCTCATGGAATATAAGGGGTGCTAATACCCCTTCAAAGCATAGGTGTATTAGGGACCTATGTTTAAGTATAAATCTGATATTCTCTGTATCCAAGAAACTAAAATGATAAAAGAAGAAATTTTAAAAACTATGATAGCAGTTTGGACAAGATGTGAATGGGATGCTATGGATTCTGAAGGAGTGGTAGGAGGAATTCTAACTTGTTGGAATCCTTCTAGAACCTCTTGTGTAACCATTCATAAAACTAGGCATTGGATAGCATCTTTAGTCACTTGCTACTTTGTTGATATTCACTTCATCCTTATCAATGTGTATGGTCCTACAACTCAGTCAAGTAGATTAGAAGTTTGGAGTGGGATTGAGACCTTTATGAGAATTAAAGACCAAGAAACCCATTTCATGATCATTGGAGATTTTAATGCCATTAACAAGTTGAATGAAAAATTTAGGGGAATCAGAAAATTGACCCAACGTATGAAATATTTCTCAACTTTTATTCAAAACAACAATCTATGGGAAGTTGAGTTTGAATAAGATAACTATACTTGGACCAACAATAGGAGAGGCTAGAACCTAATAGCAAAAAAATTAGAGAGGGAAATTCTCTTATATAATTGGTTAGATGAAGGAACTTATGCTAAAATTAAGACCTTAAAAAGGATTGGTTTAGATCACTAGCCAATAATATTTAAAATGGTGGTTAGTGAATTCAAAAACATATCATATTTTAAATATGAGCAGATGTGGGAAGACCATCCTCAATTTGTTGATATGATAACTCAAACATGAAATTATTTAGGTAATGGTGGGTTGTATGCTCTTCCAAACCAAATTAAAGTTATGATATATTGATTAAATGAATGGAACAAGAACACCTTTGGAAACATTTTTGAGATGAAAGAAGGTCTAAAGGATAAAATTTCAAAATTCCAAAAAGGTTATGAAAATAATACAAGCTCAAACGAAAGGGAGTTGCTTAGTGAATATCATAATATTTTGAGTAAGGAATAGTGTTAGGATCCTATATCCTTTTTGAGTAAAAGGTAAAAAAATTTATTCAAAAAATTGATCAGCTTATACAAATCCATTTTGATATCCTGCCTTTCTTGGCAAGGCTCAAAATGCAATTTTTTAGTTTTCTTTTATCTGCCCAGGATATCTGAATCCCCTATTCTTTAAACTTTACCTCCTTAACTATATATGTCCTCTTCCAAAAAATATTACTGAAGCCCTCTTTGTTATTTTTTCTATTCCTGATAGCTTTCATGTTGCATTTTATTCCATAGTTGTACCAAAATATATTGTTCTACCTCTGTCACCGAAGATTCTCCCTATACTTTGGTCTACACTATTTCTAATAACTTCCTTAACATAATCCCCCATGTCCTCTCTTTTGAACCGAATTCCTCTTTAAAAATTATATTGTTCTATTTCAACTATATTTTCTTGCAGATGAAGCCAATCCCTAAATTCCAAGTTGTACTTAGTGTTTTGGATTTGAAGGTGTTATGTGACCAATAGTCCCAAAAATTACTACCATTAGGAGGACACCATTTTGTTTTGCTAGATATGGAGTACCACCAATTCCATATTGTGTAAGCATAGGAGCAATAAAAATGGAGGTGGTTTATAGTTTCTACCTCTTGGAAGCACATTATACATCTACTAGGTCCAATGAACCCCTTTCTCCTCATATTATCCTGAGTCATAATTATTTTGTGAGCAACCTGCAATATAAAATAATTAACCTTCGACCAACCTTTTGGTTGCCATATTTCTTTCCAGGGATGTTTTTGGGGTTGGTTCTTGCTACTTTGGTGAGCCTTTTAGCTTTCGTTAGGATCTTATATCCTAACCTTCATTATTATTAATAATAATATAATGCATTTAATATACTAAGGTTAGTATAGTTAATAATATAATAATTAATTATTAATTAGTTATTATATTATTAGGGTTAGTCATAATAATTAAATATATTAATTATTATGAACCGACATATTTAAGTGATGTAGGTTTAGGGTTAGGGTAGATATAAATCCTTGTCCAATCATTCATTCGAAGGCATCCATGATGAAATAATATAATATTTGTTCAAATCCATTGGAGGGATCCCTCATACCAATGCAATAGTGATTCTTTTAAATTAATGTTATTTTATTTATTTATTTATTAAATATTAGCTAGAACCTTCAGGGTTCTACCATTTGGTATCAAAGCCATGTGGGACCCAACCATGTGGGAATTGCTCAGGGTTCTTCATCAAAACACTATCATGTGTGAGTATGAAACTTGATTTAAGGATATCACCAAATACAACACAAGGTTGGATGAAGCATTTCTCATATATTGCTTCATCAATGGATTGAAAGAGGAAATTAAAATGGAGGTGATGAAGTTCAAACCCTATAACATGATGCAGACCATCGGATTGGCCCAAATAGCCGAAGACAAATTAAATGCTCAACATGGAATAATATGGAATGAACAAGATTATAATAGAAGCAAAAGCATGGAAATTTTTTATAGGATATCAAGGACAAGGGCTTGCAAAAATTGTGTTTTACAAACTTGCATATGGGTGATGTACACAACCATCAAGGTGGAAAACAACTTAGTATGACCCTAACACAACAAAATCATTCCTCAAATGGTATCTCCAATACTTTTTGCAATAGTTTTTTGAATAATATATTTAATGCTAAGGAAGAAATAAAAGTTTCTAAAAACACTTCAATGCAAGAAATAATTATAGGTAGCTGGGAAACTAGGTATGGTAAGATGTTGGCAATTTTGGGTTTGAGATCCTAGATTCTTGTCTATGAGTTGTCATTGATGTCAAAATGAAATGGCATTAATGTTAAGAGGATGTGTTGGCTTCAAAGGTGGAAGATTCCAAGAGAATCTTTTTAAGAGAATCCGGAGAGATTCCATTGGCAATGGTTTTTATTAAAACCAATGGAGGTTCTCTTTATTATTTATTTAATTATTATTTAAAACTCTTCAAGGTTTTAATTAATTAATTAATTAAGGGAGAAATTATTTTTAATTTATTAAAAATATTTAAGGGTTTTTAAACCCTTTAGAAAGCAAATTTCGATTAAATTCGAAATTACTTTTCTTTGCAGCTGACGTGTTCTAAAGTCCACGTATGGACTATAAATATGAGAAGGTTCCTAAGGTTAAACCCTCTTGGAAAATCGAAGGCAATTAATTGGTTTGGCTGCGATCGAATGTTCTGTTTACGTTGCAAAAGAGGAGAGCTCGTGGTTTGAAAAGCTTTCGAAAAGCTTGAACATTTATGTGGAAGGAAGTCCGTCTTGGACTTCGTAAGCCCCTTGTAGGGTAGTGGCAGCGAAGTCTACGTTTGGGCTTTGCATAGGTGGAGGTCTGCATTTCGATCCCCACAGAGGGAGTTGTGCATGGATTAGTCACATTTTTATTAAAACGTGTTTTGTGCTGCTAATTTTGGATTCTTCAAGGGCAGCCATTATAAGGTGTGATTATTTTCTTGATATGATTTTTGGCATTGTTTAGCATTGTTTAAAAGACATAGGAGAAATAAGGGGATATTTCTTTGGTTGTATTTTTGAGATTAGTCTTTTGCTATGCTAAATTTAAAAATGGAGATATAAGGTGTAAGTTTTGGTTGTTGTGTTTTTGGCTTCTTTGGTGGTTGTTTTTTAAAGAAGAGGAGCTAAAAGGTGTATTAAGGAAAGTTTTTGTATATGCTCATTTATCTTGGTTCTAACCCTAACTTGGTTGGAAGTTTGAGGGTTGTGTGTGGTGACAGCTTTAAGGATCAATTTTTTTCTACTCCAAAAAGGTATGGGCACATTTTCCTTATGAGTATGATTGGTGTATGTTTTTCTGAAATAAGGTTGGAGTGAAAAGGTTTTCAAATAGGTTTCCTTTGGTTGGGTGTAAATCCTATTTTCTGGTTTGTTGAAGACTTCTTATGCATTGTTATCCTTGATGAGAGTTTTGGTGAATGCATAATTCTGGTTTGAGGTAGTGGAAGAATTGTGCACTAGGTTTTATGTTTGTGAGTCTTGCTACTTGCATTGAGTTGGTGGAACCCTTGGTTGGCTGTTTTGAGTTTGATGGTTGAGTTGCTTCCATAGAGGTTGTTTGATCAAGTTATTGCTTTACTTGATTCATGATATTGAGCTTACTCCATTGAGTTGATTTGAGTAAGTTATTCTTTGCATTTGGTGATATTGTGTTGGTGGCTGTTTTGTTCAAATATCTTTGGAGGGAAAAGGATTTCTACTTGTTTCCTTTTCTTGTGATGATTGGTTGAATGCTTCAAGGTTGATGTTGAGTTGAATGGTGTTGGTTGACTAAACCTTGTTTGATGAGCATTGTTGTTAAAACCCTAATTGATGGTGAAAAGAACATGAGTATCATTGTTATGTGATTCTTTGCATAGTTGGCAATTGTTGGGGTTTCATGTTCTTGAAAGAAAACATTCTATCCTATCCATTTCAGATATTGAGTTGAGTTTTTAGATTTGAGATTGAGTTTTATCTGAGTTGAGTTGAGTTGAGTTTTGAGATTGGGATTTGAGGATAGAACATATTGAGTCTCTAACAATTCTCTTTATGCTTCTATGAGTTTGACAAATCACATTAGGTCTCTAACAATTCACTTTGTGATTTCCTACTAAGAAATTTTTTCTTGGTGAGCTTGCTGAGTTTTTGGACGAGTTCCGGTGGGGACTTGTGAGCAATTTTGGACAGGTTCCGGTGGGGACTTGTGAGCAGTTTTTGGACAAGTTTTGGTGGGGACTTATGAGCAGTTTTGGACAGGTTTCGATGGGGACTTGTGAGTAGTTTTGTACAGGTTCCGATGGGGACTTGTGAGCATATTTGGACAGGTCCTAGCAGAGGACTTGTGAGCTGAGTTTGATAGTTCTATCAGAGAACTTGAGGATAAAGGTGCATTGGTTCTATGAGAAGAACCTAAGGACAGTTGGCAAGTCTTTGAGAAGGCTTGTATGCAGAGGATTTATTTGTTCAAGTGTTGGACAGATCTGACAGATAGAGGAAGACTTGTACTAGACCGACTGACTATGTTTGGTATAGGTTGCTGAGTTGTTGTGGACGTGATCATAGAAGGTAGAGGTATCTTAGGCTAAGCATTGAGGATAGGAGGTCTTCAGTGGAAATGAGTTCCACATGTTGGAAAGAGGTAGAGGCAGTTGATCTTCTGAGGGATCATTTCTAGAGCAGAGGGGAAGGTATCTCCTTTGAGCAGAGGCTCATAAATTTATATTGGGGGAAGGTATCTCCTTTGAGCAAAAGCTCATAAATTCATATTGGGGGAAGGTATCTCCTTTGGGCCGATGCTCATAAATATTGTAATTGGGAAGGATTCCCAAAGAACTTTGAGATAAATTTTAGAGAAAAGTTTTGTGGACGTAGCCCAACCATTCTGGGTGAACCACGTTAAAATTGGTGTCACTTTGTGGATGATATTGTGCATTGCTTTGATATTGCTTTGGGTATATTGCTTTACTATTTTGAAGTATAAAGGAAAAGGTAAAAATAGGTCTTATACTGTTCACCCCCCCTCTCAGTATAAGCTTGTGTTCTTCATAAGAATGCACATTTTTCTTGGAATTCGTGTGCTACCACAAGAACATTTTTGAAATCTACAACTGAATCTATAAATCAAATTTAGACAATTATGTAAGAAATTTCTCTTTAGAAACTGGTTAGTGACACTGCAATGAGGTATATGAAAATACTGATTTTAGATTAACCCATGAGAGATATTTTTTGTCCCATGCACAATCTGGTGGAGCTGGAAATATTTTACCTAATCAGGAAGGACCAAATTTTAGAACTGCACACCCTTGTCAAGTTGAAATGAGAGATAAAAAGGGCATCCTGTTTGCCTCATTAAATTTGAGAGATTATTTTTTATCTCCTTCGAGGCTGCCTCCATGGCCTCCTCCCAGGATTAAAAAAATGGCACATCTGATCTAGCTTGAAAATAATGGAAGTCGTTACCAAATCTACTGCCATTTCTTTAGCCAATAATAATATGGTGTCATTTAAACTTAACTCCAACACCAACGTAAATACGTCTAAGATAATCAATGATGTCAGAAACATAAACAACCTCTGGTCTTCATCGAGTAAAGTGAAGGTCAAGGTGAGGAGAAAACTTAGAGAGCCTAGGTTCTACTTCCAAATGAGAAGTGAAGCTCAAATCTGTTCCAAACATGGGCTATGATGCACTTAAAAAAAAAAAAACCTCATGGGCAAATTTGTATACAGGGGAAAACCTTATTTTTTGGATATCATAGATATGAGGACTTGAAAAATGAAGTTCTAGTGAATGACTTGTTCCACATAGGTGATATTGGCAAGTGGCAACAAGACGAGACACTAAAAATAATTGATAGGAAGAACAATTTCAAACTTTCACAAGGGGAATATGTGGCTATAGAAAATTTAGAGAATCTATATAGTCATTGCTCTTTTATTACTTTAGTAAGTAAGCCTATCATATAATGTCTGTTTGGAATTTTTGGAATATCAAATAACATTCAAGGAGGTTTTACCTTATTTGAAATGGGGAGTGTAACATAGGTAGTTCTATTCATATAATAAATAGTATACATAATAGGAGGAAAGAAAATGATAGCCTACACCATTGAACCAGAGTCTGAAATAGGCTTCAGAGTAGAAATGACCTTCCTGTGGGTATTGGAGTGTTTGAAACGTGCTTACAGAGAAAACGAATATTAAATCAAGGTTGATAGGCTTAGAACATTTGTTTGTAAGTGTTTGGGATACTTTGTGCATAATTGAGTTTGACATTTGAAGATAAAATTTGTGTTTCGTCATTAGGAATGAGAAAAACCATGTAACGTCACACCTTTCTAATCAACACACTACTTTTTTTTTAAAGGGAGATCTTGTAATCCAAAATTCTTAGCAGCACCATTGCCAAAGTTCTTCCAAATTAGTAGTTCCTCAATGTTTGTTCAATGATTGATTGGTTTTTTTATCGAGGATATTGTAGGATCCTTGAATATCTGCTACTATTCCAGAGAATTAGTAGGTAGGAGGCTACTTACATATTTAAGACAACCTATCACCATTATTAGATAGATGCGTAATTCTTGAACGGATAGTGGTGAGGCAAACCAAAAATTTAGGTGGATTTACAAAGAAACCCATATTTATCATTATCTATGAGCATCACCACATTTAAAAATGGAAAATGTTTGTGGGCTTGGTGTGATAAAGTTTGTGCTTATAAATGAACCACACAAGCATCTGTCCATATTATAAATATGTGTGACGACTTGGAAAAAAGTGCTAACCCAAACCCAAGAGCTTTGTATGGGCTTCTCATCTTCAACATTTCAAAATAAAGGAAAAATTATTTTAATTTCTACATTCAGTGAAGTGGAAGCAGGCGGATGTACTACGAATGACGAATAAAATAAAGGAGAAAATATTTCTTTTATCCTAAATATCACAAAACCCTAATATCTTCCATCAAGGTTACTGCGTACCACTTCAGCTTATTAAAATAGACTGGGCATCATATTCATGTTGATGAACTGAATGTTTTGTTTCACCTTTGTATATAAATGTTTAATTCTCGATGAAACAATGAATTTAACATTAAATCTCTATAACACTCGACAATATCATATCATTTCAAATGATTAGGAGACCAAAAAATCAAACGATGATGTTCAAGCCCAAAAATTTAGGGTTGCATCAACAAATTACCTTGAACTATTCTTCTATCGGCATTCCAGTCCCACAATGACGAGCATCTTTAAAATTATTTTGGATGGGTAAAGGAAGATATATAAGAACAAGACATCATGATTTTCAAATTTAAAAGGGAAGGAAGAAATGAATCCAGCAAATTCTATTGGATCCCAAGAAATGTCACAATATATTATTTCGTTAAAATATATGTTTTTCTAAAGTTATCTTCTTCATATCCGACAAATCCAATCAGCAACTAAATTTGATGTTGATTAATGCCCGCAAATTTTAGAAATTGGTTTTAGAATAAAAGAAGGATATAAGAGTATTCAACTCAAAAGAGGATGTAGGGCTAGTTTATGATTTGGTAAAACCTAAAATGAAAGCATGGTCAAAGTATCATGGAGAGCTTTTAGAATATTTGCCACATATATATAAAAGCAAGCCACAAATTGCAAAAAATTTGCTAAGTAGAGGGCCCTCTAATGTGATGCATGCTTGTCCATTTTTCCTTTGGTTTTATGTGGAATTTCCCTTTACGATGCATGTTAAATCAAAGCAAAGTGACCCAAAGCATGTTTTAAGTCTGTACATATGGCAATTTTGTACCATCCAAAAAAAATATAAATCCTCAAGGCCAAAAGCCTCGTGTTTGAGGTGGAGTTTACATAAGGTTGGATTCCACCAATGAATGAAGTATGTGAGGATGAAATAAGGGTACGAACGACAGGGAAAATTTTATGATAGTCAATGGTAGGTCGATGATGACGAGAGAAAATATCTCCATTGCTTGCAAACAACTCTAATCCTTACATTTATGAGAGTAGGCAAATTAGCTAAAATCATCATCAACAATTCCTCTGACAGCATACTCCAAATCTGAGGCTTCATGTTGATTTCATCTTTCACTGGAGTTATAGCAACATCATTCAGATTGCGCAAGTATGCTAGACCAGATCTTTACCAATATATGCAGTGGCGTATTCAATCTTGGGCTTGATAACACAAAAACATAGGAACCATTCAAACATTATTAAATATTGAAGTTGATTCATTAATGGAAGACGGTTTATTGCAGAAGAGGTACATTGAGCATTACGACAGCTAATGAGCACACCCTAAATCCTAGAATGAAGGCAGAAAAGACGTAAATGTTACACAGGAGATATGGTAGTAATCGTCTTCTTTGCAAGAATGACTCTATATACATATGGCTTCTACTCAAGGAGTAAAACATATTCAATCCACCAAGAAACTTAGCCATGCAAACGATAATTTTTGCACCACAAATTTTTCCACTTTTGGCAATAAATTTTTACGATGGGTTTAGCCTCAATTTTTGATGATAACTTTTAGAAATTTTGGCAATGATTTTTGCATCAATTTGTTGCGATGACTTTTTGCAGTGATTTTGCAACGACTTTTGCAATAATTCCTTTGTTCCATATTTGAGGACAAAGCTATTTCTAGGAGGGGTGGCATGTTAGGATCCTATAT
Organism: Wollemia nobilis; assembly: GCA_028583015.1. Taxonomy (NCBI): domain Eukaryota; kingdom Viridiplantae; phylum Streptophyta; class Pinopsida; order Araucariales; family Araucariaceae; genus Wollemia; species Wollemia nobilis. The sequence goes on from JAQPPZ010000101.1 coordinate 1,690,646, forward strand.
CCTAACCTTCATTAATAATAATATAATACATTTAATATACTAAGGTTAGTATAGTTAATAATATAATAATTAATTATTAATTAATTATTATATTATTAGGGTTAGATAGTCATAATAATTAAATATATTAATTATTATGAATCGACATATTGAAGTGACGTAGGGTTAGGGTTAGGGTAGGTATAAATCCTTGTCCAATCATTCATTCGAAGGCATCCATGATGAAATAATATAATATTTGTTCAAATCCATTGGAGGGATCCCCCATACCAATGCAACAATGATTCTATAATAAAAGTGATTCTTTTAAATTAATGTTATTTTATTTATTTATTTATTAAATATTAGCTAGAACCTTTAGGGTTCTACCAAAGAGAAATTCTGGAGATTAAAATCAAGATATACTTGGTTAAAAGGAGATAAAAATACAAATTTTTTTCATAGGATGGCTATAGTACAAATATTTTCTAGAATTGGTAGAATTAAATCAATAGAAGGGGTTTGGATTGAAGATCAGAGACTAAGTCATTTTATCATAATATTCTAGGTTCAGAGGAGATCAAAGTTCTTAATGATAAACTTCTTCAAGATGTTCCTTCAGTTATAACAAATGAAGATAATAGGATACTGGTGGAGCCTATTACTCTAGAAGAAGTTCATTTAGCTCTTTTCTCTTTTAATAAGGATAAATACTCTAGTCCATGTTGATAAGCAACACACCCCCACTGAAAAATGAGATTCCATCCTTAGAAAATTATGAACTTCCATTTTTGCAGCAGGGACCCTCTTGGTCATTTTCAGTTTTAAATCCATATTTTGCTTGCCTCCTTTTTAAAGTTGTGCTTTTTCTTGCATTCTAGCTGTGTTATCCAAGAATTCACTTTTTACATGCTAGAATCATTCATGCACAAGAAAATATTGCACCATTACCGAGAAAAATCCAGAAAACAGTTGCATAAATTCACTGAAAAATCAAACTTTCCATTTTTGGTAGTGTCGCGATATCGCGACACTTCCATTTTCGGAAATGTCGCGATATCGCGACAGGTAAGTCAAAATGCGGCTAAGTGGCAGAAAGGTCGCGATTTCGCGACATGTCGCGAAATCGCGACAGTTTTTGGGAGAGAGACGCAAGCTGTACGGAGGGCGCGATTTTGCGACATGTCGCGAAATCGCGACATGTCGCATTTTCGCGGCAGGAGAGAGAAAATGGGCTGCAGGATGAAAAATCGGTTAAGTCAGAAACATGTTCCAAAATCGCGGTCAACGCGGTCAACGCATGCAGGTAGAGGAACTGTCGCGATATCGCGACGTGTTCTAAAATCGCGGCTGAAAATCAAGAAGCGTACGGAGGCCAGGAAGGGTCGCGATTTCGCGACATGTCGCGAAATCGCGACATGTCGTGTTTTCGCGGCCGACGAGGGAGGAATTTGCTGATGAGCTGGCAGGGTCGCGATTTCGCGACATGTCGCGAAATCGCGACATGTCGCAGAATCGCGGCAGGAGAGAGAAAGTCATAGTTGACCTGAAAGTGCATTCCGGCGGGAAACAGAAGGCTTCCTGGGGTAGCGACACGTGTCAAAGCGTGAATGGGACAAACAGAAGCCGACATGCAAGCTTATTTTGCGGATTTAATCTGTTTTTAATGTTTTAAGCTTCTGATTTAATTAAAGTGCTAATCTAATGCATCTTTTTGTCTTTCATGCAGGATTCCACCTGGCACTTACGGAACAACCGGGAAAGACCATAAAGGCGAAGATGAAGTGCGGATTTAGTCAAGGACCGCCATGCTAGGAGAGAAGCTGCCGGTGAGAGCATTCAACGACAAATTTATTGCAGACTTGATAGCATGAAGACCATTTCAACTTCGGGATGGAATTGCAGAGATCGAATTGATGGAGAAGTGGTGACTCATCCGGCTCACCAGCAAAATTAATGAAAGCATTTATTTGCAGCCGCGGATGAATGAAAATTGCATTTGATTTATCTTCTCCATTTATGGCAACTAATCGCACGCATTTGCCGAAGGGTTAAGTTCTATCCGGACTTTGATTTTTAAATGGATTTTTATTGTAAAACCCGGTCCTAGGGTTTAAGTGCGATAAGATTTAGGGTTTGAGCAAGATATTTTGGAAAAGATCGTGGTCTGTCCCGAGTCTATAAATACAAATTCTAAATGTAATCGCAGGAGGCGGAGACTTAGAAATAAAGGCTTATAAGCAATTTCTTGCAAATTTTGTGAAATCCTTTGTTTCCGGACTTGGAGTTGATGTGCTTTAGCTTTTCTCTGATAGCATGGCCAGGAGCCTAATCTTTTGCAGAGTGTGATAAGTGTATTTTCTTTTGTTATCCGTTCCATTTAAAGTTTGTTAGATATATGTCGTAAATCCGCCATTGTCAAGATTAAATATGTCGTTAGGCTTCAGCTTGTTCTATTGTCTCGCTAGGGGAAATTACAGATTTCGGGTGTAAGTTTGTTCTAATTGCTCTGTCTTCATCGTGCGAGCTAGGCCGCCGGTGAAAGATACCGCTTTAACCACTGCCCCTTGGATTTATAATTTTCTCGCTAGATCCGTTTCACTCGCCTTGTGCTCTTAGTTGAAAGTGATCTTAGACCGATCGGACACTTTCTTCCGGGATTTGTTCTGTTGTGAAGTCGATAGCATAGATAAGATTGATAGTTTAGAGTTTTACAGCTTTAAAGTCTCGATAAACTTCTCTTTCTCGCCTTACCCTACCCTCTCTTTGCTTTCCGTGAATGATCCATTTTTATTTTCTTTATTTGCATTTTATTTAAATCACCGACCCATGAGAGCTAGATCAAGAATTCAAGTTAAATCCGATTGTCAACAACTTTTGCAACTACCGAACAAGTTCAGAACCCCCGTAAGGTAACAGAGCAGTCCATATCGAAATCTATTCCAGAAGTGGAAAAGAGTGAATTGCCATTCGACCCAACTCGGTAACTCGCACCTTGGATAACCAACTAGATCCTAAAGATGAGTGGGATCAGTCCCGTGGGTGTCTCCTGAGCTTTCCTTGCCTTCATCCCTTTTTTCCCGGGGTGTGCATGAAAGCCGGACCAACACCTAATTGGTGCTAGAAGGAGGGCCTAAACTCAGTTTAAGTATTGTAAGGGCATAACAAAAACATTTGAAGGACCCACAGTGAACTCCGGACAGTTTTTAAATTGTCAGTGCAGTTTTTTAAATTGTCAGTGCAGTTTTTAAATTGTCAATGCAATGTTGTCAGTGCAGTTGTCAGTACAGTATTTCAACTTGCTAAAATACGTAACCCGTTCGTAACCGCAGAGTTTGTCGAGACTGTGAAAACCGGATTCTACATACAGGGTAACAAGGTCCCACCCCGGAGCCGGAGAGCTCCTTGTCCCCGAATTAGAAACTCCGAGAAGAAGTAGCCACAGAAGAGCCACATCTCTATCACAAATAGTTTTATCACCATTAATAGTCACTCCAACCAGAGCTCAGAATATCCTTGTTAATCCATTAGTTATGGCAAATTGGTTGGGCTCCACAGCTTTGAACATTCCGGGTATAGCCCATGACTTGCCCGTAAATCCGTAAAGATACCTCCCTAGGTATAAACATGATGGGACAAGAATCGCAGAGGAACACTTAATTGCATTCAAGAATGCACTGAAGTTATTAAATGTACAGCATGAGGATGTTGCCTGCAGACTCTTCCCGTTCACTCTCCAAGAGGGAGCCTATGATTGGTTTCTAAATCTTACCAATGATTCCATCACCAGTTGGAGTGACTTAGAAAAATTCTTTGTGTCACAGTTCGGGGAAGTGATAGACCCCAGTATTTTATATCAGCAGTTTTCTAGCATCAAAAGAGAACCGAATGAGTCTATTAGATCCTATAATGTCGATTCCGTAAAGCTTATGGTAGACTCACCGGCTATTATGTACCGAATGTCGACCTGGCATTAGAGATTTTTAGGAACTCTCTGGACCCAATGACCTCTCGTCTTCTTGAAGAGGGATGCCACTCGTTACCAACTTGACGGAAGCTTATAAAGAAGCTTTAATCCCGGAAAGACAGCTTGGGACCCCACCTTTAAATATTCAACAAACTCCTCTCATCACTCAGCCTGCTCCTATACTCAATCCTATCCCACATCGGATGATGCCGCCAGCTTGTCGACTTTACCATCAGCAAGCACCATTAGTCGCAAAGACTTGTTGAGAATGTACAGAACCCCGTAAAAGAGGCTGACAATGCTAGGATTGAAGAAGTTTCAAAGATTGTTCAGAAGCTGGCCAATGATTTTTTGAGTTTTAAAAGGCAAACTTCTATTGGAGACAATCCCAACAGATATTCATACCAACCAAACAGATTTAATAGGCCCCCATATGAGCCTAATAAAGATTACAAGGGTAAAGCTCATGATGTGAACATCTGTGATTTGGCTCTCGCCTAACCGGTGCAGAATTCATGCCACTTCTCAACATGGGGAATTAGATTGTGTGGAATTTTGCAATGCATTTGAAGCTTTGTCAGGAGATTTGATCTCCCCCGAAAATCAAAGAACTACTGAGGGCCCAAGTTCATCTGGACACAGGTGCGCCTATGGTCTTGGATTCTTTTTCTTTCCTGATGAATCCGAGAATGTAGTTGAAATGCCCATGGATGAAGTACAAGCTTTCCAAGCAGCACGTAAGAGATAGCTACAACCCGAGGAACAGGAATCCCGAGCCAAATACCACATCAACTCCTCCCCGATAATTCTCACAATATTCCTCCCGACCCCTCTCCAAGCAATAATCCACCCCCACCAAAGGGAGGAGCTCAAAGAGTACCAGATATTGCTATTCCTCCACTTAACAAAGGATATAACATAGTGGAGGATATGAAAAAGATTAAGGCTAACATTACTCAGCATGAGTCGGCACGCATTTCGCAGCAGAGAGACAATCCGATAAAGACATACTCCGGCCCCCGCCGCTAAACCCGTGGATAAAGGGAAGAAAATAGCCAATGCCAATCCGGCCATGTACAAGGAAAAGACCGAAGTTCCCCCATTTTTACCGATCGTCGTAATTTTTGGGAAGAACTTACATAATTGTTTGGTGGATTCAGTGCATCTCGCTAATGTCATGCCATTGGCAATTTGTCGTCAGCTAGGGCTGACCCCAATGAAATCCGAGAGGAGAGTTGTCCAATTGGACAAGTCGAAGTTAAGGTTGTGGGAGAGCCGCAAAACATTCACATTCAATTGGCATCCGAGCCAAGGGCTCAACATAAGATCGAAATCCAAGTTGTGGATATCCCGATGGGGTATGGAATGTCGTTAAGTAGGGATTGGTCTAAGTCTCTCGAATGGATATCCGGCAATGGACTTTTCACACATGTGGTTGCCATGGAAGGGTGTGGCTAATCAATTGCGGGTTGACAGAGAACCCGTGTACAAGCACACCATTACAGAGTACAATGCTGCAAATGAGACTGTCAATATTGCAGAGGTAGACATTGGTGTCTACAATTTAACAACTGGGCACAATGATAAATTTAACAAAGCTCATCCTGTACATACTAATGAAGTTTGGACACATCATGTGGATGGAGCCAGATGTAAGCAGGGTTCTGGAACAGGGGCAGTCCTCAAAGGGCCTCAAAGTCAGACATTTTTTATGTCTTACCGCCTGCAGTTCCCATGTACTAATAATTTAGCAATTAGGTGTTGGTCCGGCTTTCATGCACACCCCGGGAAAAAAGGGATGAAGGCAAGGAAAGCTCCGGAGACACCCACGGGACTGATCCCACTCATCTTTAGGATCTAGTCGGTTATCCAAGGTGCGAGTTACGGAGTTGGGTCGAATGGCAATTCACTCTTTTCCACTTCGGAATAGATTTCGATATGGACTCGCTCTGTTACCTTACAGGGGGTTCCCGAACTTGTTCGATAGTTGCAAAAGTTGTTGACAATCGATTTAACTTGAATTCTTGATCTAGCTCTCATGGGTCATAGATTTAAATAAAATGCAAATAAAGAAAATAAAAATGGATCATTCACGGAAAGCAAAGAGAGGGTAGGGTAAGGCAGAAAAGAGAAGTTTATCAGACTTTAAACTGTAAAACTCTAAACTATCAATCTTATCTATGCTATCGGCTTCACAACAGAACAAATCCCAGAAGAAAGTGTCCAGTCAGTCTAAGATCACTTTCAACTAAGAGCACAAGGCAGAGTGAAACGGATCTAGCAGAAAATTATAAATCCAAGGGGCAGCTGGTTAAAACTGGTATCTTTCACCGGCAGCCTAGCTCGCACAGTGAAGACAGAGCAATTAGAACAAACTTACACCTGAAATCAGTAATTTCCCCTAGCAGACAATAGAACAACTGAAGCCTAACAAAGATATTTAATCTTGACAATGGCGGATTTACAAGCATATATCTAACAAACTTTAAATGGAACGGATAACAAAAGAAAATACACTTATCACACTCTGCAAAAGATTAGGCTCCCGGCCATGCTATCACGTAAAAGCTAAAGCACATCAACTCCAAGTCCAGAAACAAAGGATTTCACAAAATTTGCAAGAAATTGCTTATAAGCCTTTATTTCTAAGTCTCCGCCTCCTGCGATTACATTTAGAATTTGTATTTATAGACTCAGGACAGACCCTGATCTTTTCCAAAATATCTTGCTCAAACCCTAAATCTTATCGCACTTAAACCCTAGGACCCGGTTTTACAATAAAAATCCATTTAAAAATCAAAGTCCGGATAGAACTTAACCCTTCGGCAAAATTGTGCAGTTAGCTGCCATAAATGGAGAAGATAAATCAAATGCAATTTTCATTCATCCGCAGCTGCAAATAAATGCTTTCATTAATTTTGCTGGTGAGCCGGATGAGTCACCACTTCTCCATCAATTCGATCTCTGCAATTCCATCCCGAAGTTGAAATGGTCTTCATGCTATCAAGTCTGCAATAAATTTGTCGTTGAATGCTCTCACCGGCAGCTTCTCTCCTAGCATGGCGGTCCTTGACTAAATCCGCACTTCATCTTCGCCTTTATGGTCTTTCCCGGTTGTCCCGTAAGTGCCAGGTGGAATCCTGCATGAAAGACAAAAATATTATATTAGCACTTTAAAAATCATTAAATCCAAGCTTAAAACATTAAAAACAGATTAAATCCGCAAAATAAGCTTGCATGTCGGCTTCTGTTTGTCCCATTCACGCTTTGACACGTGTCGCTACCCCAGGAAGCCTTCTGTTTCCCGCCGGAATGCACTTTCAGGTCAACTATGACTTTCTCTCTCCTGCCGCGATTCTGCGACATGTCGCGATTTCGCGACATGTCGCGAAATCGCGACCCTGCCAGCTCATCAGCAAATTCCTCCCTCGTCGGCCGCGAAAACACGACATGTCGCGATTTCGCGACATGTCGCGAAATCGCGACCCTTCCTGGCCTCCGTACGCTTCTTGATTTTCAGCCGCGATTTTAGAACACGTCGCGATATCGCGACAGTTCCTCTACCTGCATGCGTTGACCGCGTTGACCGCGATTTTGGAACATGTTTCTGACTTAACCGATTTTTCATCCTGCAGCCCATTTTCTCTCTCCTGCCGCGAAAATGCGACATGTCGCGATTTCGCGACATGTCGCAAAATCGCGCCCTCCGTACAGCTTGCGTCTCTCTCCCAAAAACTGTCGCGATTTCGCGACATGTCGCGAAATCGCGACCTTTCTGCCACTTAGCCGCATTTTGACTTACCTGTCGCGATATCGCGACATTTCCGAAAATGGAAGTGTCGCGATATCGCGACACTACCAAAAATGGAAAGTTTGATTTTTCAGTGAATTTATGCAACTGTTTTCTGGATTTTTCTCGGTAATGGTGCAATATTTTCTTGTGCATGAATGATTCTAGCATGTAAAAAGTGAATTCTTGGATAACACAGCTAGAATGCAAGAAAAAGCACAACTTTAAAAAGGAGGCAAGCAAAATATGGATTTAAAACTGAAAATGACCAAGAGGGTCCCTGCTGCAAAAATGGAAGTTCATAATTTTCTAAGGATGGAATCTCATTTTTCAGTGGGGGTGTGTTGCTTATCAACAGTCCAGAGGGGCTCTCTGCATATTTTTACCAACATAATTGGGATATAGTGAAGGATTATTTATTGGTGGCGGTGGAACAGTCTAGGGTAAACCAATACATTCTTTATAAAATAAATGCAACTTATCTCACCCTAATTCCAAAAAAGAAGGATGCTGATTTGTTTGATTTTTTAGACCCATAAGCCTGTGTTATATGGCTTATGAGATTATTTACAAAGTTATGGAGAATAGATTAAGGCTATTTTTAGACAAAATCATTTCAAAATAACAAGGAGGTTTTGTGAAAAAGAGAAATTTTGGATGGAATCATAGTAGCTCATGAAGTTATACATTCAACAACTTCAATAAAAGAGAAAGCTATGATCTTAAAACTTGATATGAGTAAAGCCTATGATAGGGTTAAATGGAATTTTCTTATTGTATTTTTAGATAAGTTTGTATTTGGGAAGAAATGAGTTAGATGGATTAAATCTTGTGTCTCTACAGTTTCTTATTCAGTATTGGTCAATGGGTTAGTGACTAAATATTTTAAAGCCAAGAGAGGCCTTAAACAAGGAGATCCTCTATATCCTTATTTTTTCATTATTATGGTAGAATTTTTGAGTAGGAAATTAAATAAGACTTACAAATATGGGTTTATAAGTGGACTTAATGTTAGTAATAACATCGATAACATCACCCATCAATAATTTGTAGATGATACAACCCTTTTTGGAAGGGCAAGGATAAATGAGGCCAGAGCTTTGAATAACTTTTTAAAAGAGTATGAAAGAGCTTTAGGGCAAAAAATTAATAGGACTAAATCCAAAATTTACTTTCTTAACACTCCTGTTAATATCAAAACAATAATTTATAGGTTGGTTCAAATGAAGGAGGCAAATTTACCAATTTATCTAGGGATGCCTTTATTTGAGGGGAAAATGAGGATAGATTTACGAAATCCAGTTATTAGTAAAGTTCAAAATAAACTTCCAACTTGGAAAGGTATATGGTTATCATTAGCAGGAGTGTAGTTAATTAAATTAGTCTTACAAGACATTCCAACATATTATATGTCTTTGTATTCTATGCCAAAATCAGTTGGAAAAAGTTTTTTTTTTGGTTGGTTAAATTTAATTTAAAATGGCTTTTATCAAGGATCCCAAAACCTGGTTACAACAAGTCATCAAAATTTGTCAGGAAAAGCCACAGGAAATCCCAAGGAAGGACTTCAGGAAAGTCTTGAGGAAATCCAATGGGAAAACCTCCAGGAAGGCAAAAGGAAAGCCTTCAGGACGGGAGAAAGGAAAATGCGTGGAAAACTCAAAAAGTTTAATCTTTATTATGCAATCCTTTTTATGGTCAAGTTTACATGATAAAAGAAAATTTTCTTTTGTGAAATGGAGAAAGTTGTGTGATGATAAAACTAGGGGAGATCTTGGTTTAAGAGCTCTTATAGATGCAAACTTAGCTCTTAGGGGAAAAGTTATCTGGATATTGTACAAAGAGAGTCAAAGACAATGGGCAAGAATTATTCTAAGTAAGTATGTTGATCCCAATGATCCAAGTTTAATATTTACTGCATTCTCTCTTCCAAATGGTTCTGCTCTTTGGAATGGTTTAAAAAAATCTATTGATATTAATATTAAAGGTTTAATATGGGTGGTGGGAACTAGAGAAAAAATTTCTATTTGTATGGATACTTGGTGTGATAAAAAACCACTCAATTTAGATCTAGTTTTGAAACCTTGGATGAGATTGCTTCAAGATAAATACGGTGATAGGGTTTCAAACATTTTGTACAAGGATCGAGAAGGAAGATACAAATGGAAAGAATTTTTTTTTACAAGTATATAAGATATTGATTCTAGGAGGCAATTAAGTAGAAATATAACAACTGTAATTATTCCTAGGGGTGCCAAGGATAAATTGATTTGGGAGTTGAATAGCTCAAGAGAATACATAACAAGAAGTGGATATAATATTCAACACTAACATAATTATAATATTACTAGAATTTGGAGAGATATTTGGGATAGCCAGAGCATTTCTAAAATCAAAATGTTTGTTTGGCTAGTAGGTCATAGAAGAATTTTCTCCTAGGATAACCTTATGAAAAGAGGTTTTCATTTCCCCTCTAAATGTGTTTTTTGTAATAAGGACAAGGAGAGTATTGACCATCTCTTGGGACATTACTCAATAGTATGGAATCTATGGTAATGGATTCTTAATATGTTTGGTAAATGTATGGTGATGAATAGCAGAATTAAAGATTGGTTAAAGCAATGGCAGAGCACTTATAAAAGTGAGGTTTTACAAAAAATATGGGATATATCAAAAAATATGATACTTTGGAGTATATGGCTAGAAAGGAATAGAAGAAAATTTAAAGGAAAGGAAAGCAGTTTAGAGGTAATGAAAAAGAAAATATGTTTAGCCATAGAGAAGTCTAAACTAACCCTATCAACTCACCCAATCCCTAATTTAGAAGTAGAGAGTCTTGATAGATGGTGTCAAGTCATTAAATGGAATTATGATATTGGATACAAGAGAAGAAAAATAAGGTAAAAAATATTAAGTGGAAACCACCAGATGTGGAGTGGGTTAAGTTGAATTTTTATGGAGCATCTAAAGGAAACCTAGGACCAGTAGGAGGAGGAGGAATAATTAGAAATAGTAGAGGATAGATTTTGTCTCATTATGCTTTCAATTGTGGATTTACAAAAAAGAATGAAGTTGAAGCTTGGGCAGCGTTAGAAGGGTTAAAAATATGTTAACAAATGAAATGGAATAGAGTTTGGATGGAAGGTGATTCTCTCATAGTAATAAATTCAATTTTTAGGAAAGCAAAGGCTCCATGGAACATACAAGAGATAATTGTGGAAATTCAAGATCTTGCTAAAGAGTTTGAAGAAATTAGGTTTACACATATATTAAGGGAAGGAAAAAAATGTGCAGATAAGCTAGCCAATAGAGGGATTTTGATTGAGGATCATGAAGTTAACATCTCCTTTCCATGGTTAGAGGAAGTAGAAAGTTTAGTTGAAGCTGACAAAAATTGTTGATTGCCTAAATCAATTAATGATTAAGATTTACTTTAATTTTTTCCATTGGTAATATATGTTTTATTTTATAACAATAATGTGTGTTCATTTAGACTATTTATTATAATTTTTGTGGTTGCACTTGTGTTTTAGGAAGGAAACTAGCAATCCATATTTGGTAAAGCGAACTATGTTAGTGCGATGTTTTAGAAATATTACTCTACTAAGATGCAAGGCATAGATAGTAGAGGTGAAGTTTTGGTATTGTGAAGGGTTCTATAGGAAAATTTCAAGAAAGATGCTAAATTTTGGAGTAATTGTATTCATACAGATATTTGAAAATATCGAGAAAATGAAAATCAAGAATCAGACATTTTATGTAAAATGATGTAGGTTTCTAACTATAGCATCTCAATTGAGATGAGAAGTGTATCTATTTATAAACTCTCAAGCTCTAAAGAAGAGAGATGTAATTTGTTAAGGATGGGGGACCCGAGTACAACCTCTTTTTATCAAGCCAAAAAATACTATTATATATGATTATAATAAGAATAAATATTACAAATAAAAGGTATATTTATAATAAAGACTATTATATATTTATAATAGGAGAATTAAATATTATAAATAAAAGGTTTATTTATAATAAAGACTATTATATATAATATAATAGAAGAATTAAATATTATAAATAAAAGGTTTATTTATAATAAAGACTATTATATATAATTATAATAGGAGAATTAAATAAAAATAAGAGGTTATTTATAATAAATACTATTATATATGATTATAATAGGAGAATTGAATATTATAAATAAAAGGTTATTATAATATTTATACTAAAAAGTTATTATAAAATTAAAAATATATCAAAATGTTCATGAAGGGATGGTTTTTTAGAGAAGATATTTTGAAATTTAATATTTTGGATATTTTTGTTATAATTAAGAGCGGGCTAGTTGCATTTAAGAAAGAATGGGATTTTTGACATAGGGGGATGGCAGGCCTTCAAAATTATTAGGAAGTGCATTGATTAAATATGACTCTTGAGGTCGGGCGGTTGGGTCTCGATTGTCAAATATGGAGGGAGGTGGAGGGTAATGTAAAATGCAAGGAGATGATTCTAGGAGGAGGGATGCCATTTTTGAGAAGATGACCAGTCTCAAAGGGCCTTGAAATGGGAATTCACCTGAAGGAGTTTTATAAGGTTGCAGTTCTTCTCAGCTATACTGTCTTTCATATATGATTATTGTATTACTAAACTAGACTATGCTTAGAACCTTGGGAGACCATGGTTGCTTCTTTAAATCTATTTTTCCTCATTTGACACCTTCTTTGGATGTCTTTTTATTTTGAAAGTGTTTGCCTAAGTAAGACCACCCCATTTTTTGGACAGAGCCCTATCATGAGATGGCTAAGCGATTTCTTTATTGTTGTTCAATACGTAATAGTGAGTTGTGTCTTTATGATGAGAAAACCCCCTAGTTTTGAGAGGTTATACTCTATTAAGCTCCTCCTTGGATAGAATACCACACTGATAGTTCTCCTTCAGCAAGAGGAATGAGTGAGATGAGGTTTAGCGGGTGTGGCGGGAGTGAGGGTTTGAATTTTATGGGCAAGAATCTCAGCCAAGGTGGTAGAGGTAGAGTAGGTACGAAAGGGGTGGGTGGGAACCTCGAGCATGGATCAAGTGAGGATCTAGAGGAAGGCGATCAAGCTATGAAAGATTTGGAGGCGGGCATCACACGGGGGTCCGACCCTCCTTAGAAAGACCCCAAAAAAAAAGATACGAAGGACAATGCGGGGCCCAAGAAGTGGTTGTCTTTTTTTGAGACTCTTAGAGGAAAAAGAAAGGATGTTCTCTCTATTCCGCCCCTAGTTCCAGTAAATAATAAAATTTCAGCCCCAGCAAGTTCCATGAGCCCTTTTCTTTTAATGGAAGAATTCTCCCTAGTAGGCAAGTTTTTGGGAGGTAGGCCAAACATGGAGACTATCAGGGCTTGGGCGATGGGTAAATGGCGATTGGTAGGCATCTTGGAGTTGGTAGCTCTAACTCGAGGGTTCTTCATTATCTGTTTTAACAATATGGAGGATGCTAACCACATTTTAACATGAGGTCCTTGGTTTCTAGGCAAAAGGAGCCTTTTTCTCAAACGATGGGGTGAAGATTTCGACCTTGAAAAGCAAAATATTAACATTGCCCCTATTTGGGTTTGTCTCCCGAGTCTACCTGCCCAGTTCTTCAATGAATATTGGCTACAGGGCATATCCAGAACTATAGGGGACCTGATATCCATTGACCATGCGAACTTGGCCAAGACAAGGATGACTCATGCACGAATCTGTGTAAATGCTAATTTGAATAATGAATTGCCAAGGTTTGTGGAGCTAGAGTATGGATAATACTATAGAAAATAGCCAATAGAATATGAGAACAAACTGACATTCTGTACAGAATGTAAAAATCAAGGACATTTATGCAATCAATGCCCTAACCTGGCAATGAATAGAGAAAAGCAAAATTAGGGAATGCTAGATAGAAGAAATTTGAGGAGTTTCCCTGGTAGAGGTGATTTCAATTAGGAAAACTATGTCTACAAAAAAAAGAAAAGAGAGGGTGCAGTGTCCCAGCAAGACAAAGGAAAACAACAGGTTGTTGGCAACCAAAATACTCAGGTAAGTTCCAATCCTCTAGTTTCAAATAAATTTTCAATTATATCAAATATGGGAGTAGGATGATTATCAGAAGACATGGAATCCTAGCACCTTCAGGCTAACCTTTCTGACTCTCTTGAATCCCCATCCAAGTCAGAATCCTCAAACCCTAATGCTGAAATTATTGTAAGCCCCGTGGGCATCACAAATCCAAACCCTAATACACGATCTCTAGAATCCACATCCAAGTCAGGATCCTTAACCCCAATGTTGGAAATACTTCAATCCCAGTGGGCATCCCAAAGCCAAACCCTAATGCTAAAGAACTTAGGAAGAAAGTTGATGCATTGGAAAATAAAAAATCTCATCTCCCTAACATCATCACTAGGAGCCAAGTGAATCCTACTGAGGGGTTGTCCCACAGACTAGGGGAATACAAGAAAAAAGGAGAAGATTTGGATGTAGGGGTGGATATATGTGAAACTCTTCAGATTGAGGAATATGGCAGTCCGGTTCTACAAAAAATTACCTCCCCTCAGTTTAGTCCTAAACAAACCAGGAGCACTATGAAGTCTCCTATAGATTTTTGCAGTGAAAAAAGAAGAGGGAGAATATCAAATGCTGAGCATCAAAAAATTAAAATTGATAATGACATTTCCAATGGAAAATAGAGAACCTTGTTTCAACAAGTTATTACGGGTTCTGAAGACAACAAATTAGGAAAACCCCCTCAAGGGAGGGGGAGAGGAAGAAATCCCAAACAATCTAAATTAAGTTCCTCTCATGGAACGTGAGAGGCCTCAATGGCCTGCCCAAACACAGGGAAGTCAGTGCAATAAGAAATCAAGTGAATCCAACTATTATCATGTTGCAAGAAACAAAAATTGATGGGATTCAATAAAAAAATAGCAAAAAAAATTTGGAATCAAGGGAAGATGGTTTTCAAATTAGACAGAGGAGCATCTGGAGGTCTTATGACTTTGTGGGATCCCCGGATAGTAGAAGGTACCATTATTCAAAAATATGACAGGGTTCTTAGTGTTTTATTTAAGGAAATAAACAACAACAGGTCATGGATCCTTTCAAATATTTATGCCTCGACTTCAATTCAAGGGAGAGCTCTACTGTGGGAGTACTTAGGCAATCTGAGTGAAATCTTCCATAATGTCCCCTGGATTCTAGTTGGGGATTTTAACACTCCTCTTTACCCTTCAAACAAAATGGGTGGAAATGGACTACCTATCAGGAGCATGGATGATTTCAATGACTTTGTGAACTCCAACATGTTGATGGATGTAAAACTTAGAGGAGTGAATTATACCTGGATCAATCGGTGGATATGGTGTCATCTCATTCAAGAAATGATTGATAGGTTTTTTCTATCAAAGGAGGCTACAACTTTGTTTGGTGATTCTACCCTGCAAGCCCTTCCTAAAATTGCCTCTAATCATAATCCCATTTTTTTGGAGATCCCTAACTCTCTGTCCTTCAAGAAACATTTTAGATTTCAATCTATGTGGATCAAACATTCCAGTTTCAGAGATAACTTAAGTCAGTGGTGGTAGCAGCTTGTCAGGGGTAGTGCAACTTTTAAACTTGCTAGCAAATTAAAGTTTGTTAAGGAAAAGCTTCGAACTTGGAACAAAGATGTCTTTGGGAATCTCTTTGAAAATAAAAAATAGATTGTTGAAAGTTTTAAGCTAATTGATCAGAGGATCCAACATGGTGATGCTGATGAAACTACTAGGCAGGAGGAACGAACAAAACTAGTAGAGTTTCATAACATTTTGTCCTGTGAGGAAATCTATTGGAGGAAAAAATCAAGGGATATTTGGTTGAAATATGGAGATTCAAATTCCAAGTTTTTTCATGTCACCATGCTTAGAAATAGAAGCAATAACAAGATAAAATTAAAAAAAAAAAGTAGATGGTTCTATTACTCAAGACTTAACATAAATCATAAAGGAGGCAGTAACTTATTTCAATTCTATCCTTGGTCAGGAATCGCAGTGTAATGAGGAGGCCAAAGATATTCTCTTGCAATCCATTCATAGCATAATAAATGAGGATATAAACCTTAAGCTTCTAGCTCCATTTTTTGATGAGGAAATTAAGGAAGCCTTGTTTAGCATGGAGCCAGACAAAGCCCCGGGACCCGACGACTTTCCCCCTCGTTTCTATCAATATTTTTGGGACATCGTAAGTGAGGATGTAATTTCTTCTGTTAGAGAATTCTAAGCAAGTAATCATATCCCAAAAGATATCAACTCTACTTTTATTTCTCTAATTCCTAAGAAGCAAACCCCTGAATCTATGGTCGACTTCAAGCCAATCAGTCTGTGCAATGTTTCTTACAAGATCCTAACTAAAGCCATTGCAAATAGAATGAGAGATATTCTACCCCACATCATAGATCCATGCCAGGGAAGCTCTGTCCAGGGTAGGTCAATCTTGGATGGAGTTATCACAGTTCATGAAGCTCTACACTCTGCTCATAAGACTAACAGGTTTGTTTTTGCCCTCAAGCTTGATATGAACAAAGTATTTGACAAGCTAAATTGGGACTTTCTGATTGCTTTCCTCCTTAAGTTTGGTTTTCACCACCAATGGGTTAATTTGATCAAATAATGTATTTCTAAATCATGGTTCTCGATTCTAGTTAATGGAACAACTGCTGGTTACTTTCAAAGTCACAGAGGAATTCGGGAGGGGGACCCTATCAGCCCCATGTTATTCATAATTATGGCAGAAGCTTTAGGTAGAACCATAAAAAATGCTTGTAGTTCAAGGCTAATATTGGGAATCAAGGCAACATATCTCACTAGGGTTGTTTCTCACCAACAATTCATTGATGATACCCTTATATTGACTAAGGCATCAGTGGTTGAGGCCAAAATAATTAAATACATCCTACAAATCTACGAGGATGCTACTAGTCAGAAAGTTAATTTCAGTAAAAGCAAGTTATATTTCTTGAACACCCCAATTCAGAGGCAAGGAAGGATTGCAAAAATTTTAGGGTGTGATATAGCAAACCTCCCCACTTCATATCTTGGTCTCCCTCTTTTCATTGGTTCTCCGAGAGATTCAATGTGGGACAGGGTTATTAAAAGAATTTAAAAAAAACTTGTTGGATGGAAAGGTCATATTCTATCTCAAGTAGGAAAGTTGACCCTCACTAAGGCCTCTATTCAGAGCATTCTAGTCTATTTCCTCTCTGTTTTCAAAGCCCCTGTGAAGGTTTTCCAAAAAATTGAGAAACTCCAAAAATAATTTTTATGGACTGGATCAGAGGAGAAAAAAGGATACACCTTGTAGGATGGACCAAAGTGTGCAGACCCAGGGAAAATGGGGGCTTAGGTCTGAGGAGAATTGCTCATATAAATTTAGCTTTACTAGCTAAGTAGGTGTGGCGTCTCATTTCTGGTGAAGAAAATGAATGGACAACTATCATCAAACGAAAGTATCTTCAAAATATGGAATTTCTAAGTGACTTAGTTCCAATTAGAGGTTCTGCTTTTTGGAAAGCAATTCTTAATTGTAAGGAAATCATCAAAAAAGGTTTAATATGGGTTTTAGGCAATGGTGAGAGGATAAATTGTTGGAATGACAGGTGGGCTAAGGATGAACCACTGACGCAATATCCTAACTTAGCCCAAATCAGAGATATCACAAAAGAACTCTTTGCTAGAAAATTCTTTGATTATATGGTTGAGGACAGAGGTAGAATGAAGTGGAAATAAATAAGAATTCAGGGATTTCAAGCGGAATCAAATGATCTTTGTAACATTCTTGGACAACAGTTTATCCCCATGAGACCCAAGGAATATCAAGTGACCTGGGCTCCTACAAAAAATGGGCAATTCACTATTAAATCAGCTTACAAGCTTCTGCTTGATGATGAGGATTTTATCCTCCAAAAGGACTTAGTTTGGATAAAAAATTTAATTCCAAAAATTGCAGTATTTTCATGGTTGGTTATCCAAGGAAAAATTCTAACCATTGATAATATGATGCGTAAAGGTATTTGTATCACTAATTGTTTTTATCTATGCAGGGCTAATTGGGAGACCATTTATCACATTTTCCTTGAGTGCCCTTTTTCTTTGACTATCCTAAGTGGGATTTTTTAGGCCTTCAATATTTCATGGGTTAAACCAGCCACCGTACTTGATTTATTCGTCCAGTGGCCTTGACCCTTTTCAATCCAAATACTTGGATACATGTGGAAAATTTGTCTCAATCACTATCTTTGGCAGGTGTGGTTAGAAAGGAACCATAGAGTCTTTAATGAGTCTATCCATGATCATCAAACTATCATTTCCCGGATCTTATCCTTTGCCAATGAGGATGTGAACCTTATCCCTTTTGATAATTGTAAACCTCATCTATAGGAGACCATGATTGCTCAATATTTAAGCTTAACCTTGTTAGATGAGTATGTGCCTAAGGTAGTCAACCCTAGAGCCAATGTTAAGTGGTCTCCACCTCCTACGGGTTGGTTTAAGATTAATTTTGATGGAGCAGCTAAGGAAAATCCTAGTAGAGTAGGCGATGATGGCATTGTGTGAGATCATAATGGGAATATGATGCTTGCATTTTCTAAATATTTAGGAACAATCATGAACAACAAAGCTGAAGCTAGAGCTATGTGGAGAGGCCTTCAAATGACTCAATAATTAGAAGGTAATTTGATCATAGAAGGAGACTATGCATGTTATAAATCTCCTCAATAATTGGAAAACACCTCCTTGGAGGATTAAAATAATTTTTGAAGAAGCTAGGATCCTTTTCCAGGGAAGACAGGCTATAAAAGCCCAACATGTCTTTTGGGAAGCTAACAAAATTGCTGATAAGTTGGCCAATTTGGGTGTCGATGGTGACAGACTTTTCAAATGGGAACACGGTGTCCCGGGTGAAGTAGAGGAGCTTATTTAACAAGAATTCCAAGAATGATAATTGAATTTATGAATAGGTAAGACACTGTAAGTTCAAAGGCTAGGAGTATTCTCGTCTCTTTTTTGAATTGGACTCACAATAAAAATTATTTGAGCTATCAATCTTCGTGGATGCTGCTTGGAAATACCACAAAGACTAATGGGGACAATCACATGTCAGATAACATGGCTTCTAGTCATATTAGTAATTTGAGGTTGGTTGATAATCACAAGGAAGGAAAGAAACGACAATATAAGACTTTGAACCAAATCCACGTGGACCACCAGATAGCCACCACCATAAATCTAGCTAGCAGGTTCACTTCTCCAAGGCTGATTGGCCAAGATAGTATGTGGTACCAAAGCATGCCATATATGAAAGAAAGCAATTACCAAAGAATTATTAAGAGTAACTGTAAATACAGAGCTTGTGGGAGTTTTTTCAGTACTCTGCTATGTGTGTCTGCAACTTTTTATTTCTCCATTGTCTCAAGGAAGGGATCTGTGTCTGTTTATTTTTTATAATTATGATGCATGCATGTTTTCTCGAGGTATACCCAAAATGTTGTATGGGAAGTTTCTTTTTTATAACAAGCTATGTGCCTTATCTGATGTAATGGCTTTGGCGGCATGTAGATTTTACATATATAGAATCCTTAGTAAGGATATGTTTATCAACAACCCTAGGCTGATTTTTGTAAAAGGTTTTGGGTCAACCTGTAAAACCCGGTATTAATGCTATAGTATCTTATCTACAAAAAAAAAGGAATGCCCAGGTATGGCATCTTGTTATGAGATTTTAGGGTAGCATCGTTATCAACATCTGCTTATGTTTTCCAATAGTGAACCACTAGTGGAGCAATAATTTTTAGCTTATCATAGCTGAATTTTATGCCATTCTAAGGTTCAACCTTACGTTGGGCTTAATTTTTCTACCCACTAGAAGGTTGTGATACCGCGACACTTGGAAGAAGCGAACAGGAAGTCCAAATCTCGACCTCCCTAATTTAAGTCCCACATGCAGGATATGGTAGGCATAGAGTACCTAAAAAGGATCTTGGATCCTTGGTATCTTCTAACCACCACTCGGTGGTCAAGGCACCACCAAACAGGGGGTCATGGTAGTGCCACATGGTGGTCCCATGTGGATCGTTGTTTGTCGATTGCTTAGGCCATCTACTATTGACTTCTCTACTGGAAAAACCGGTGGTTGGTCTTCCTTGTTGGTTATCGTCCTACGCTCGGTTGGTGGGTTGATTGACTATGGATCCCCTTTTTTGTGTTAATTAGATCTTGGTTTAAAATTTTAGAATAGTTGTGGTCGTCGATGAAGAAATAGTGTAATATGCTTTGGCAAAGTAAAATTACTTTTATTATATATTCCAAGGAATGAATATGCTTGAATTAGAAAACCTTGTATTAAACAAGGGTGTTTATATTTTGATTTAAAAAATAGATAGTTTACAATTTGATTTAAACCAAGTATGATTTATATTTGATTAAATATAGATTGAGATTTAATAATGAAAGAATGGTTCATTATATGATTTGTATTTGATTAAATATAGATTGAAAATTAATAATGAACGAATGGTTCATTATATGATTTATATTTGATTAAATATAGATTGATATTTAATAATGAAATAATGGTTCATTATATGATTTGTATTTGATTAAATATAGATTGAGAATTAATAATGAACAAATGGTTCATTATATGATTTGTATTTGATTAAAAATAGATTGATATTTAATAATGAAAGAATGGTTCATTATATGATTTATATTTGATAAAATATATATTGAGATTTAATAATGAAATAATGGTTCATTATATGATTTATATTATAAATTATATTAAGGTAGATAATATAGTTTGTAAGAATAGTAATGAATTATGCTAAGGTAGTTTGTAGAGGAAAATTTTGAATTATGTTAAGGAAGATAACATAGTTTGTAAATGAATGTTATGAATTATGTTATGAGATGGTTTAACATAGTTTATATTGAATCAAAGATAGATTATGTTATGGGATGGTTTAACATAGTTTATATTAAATAAAGGTAGATTATGTTATAATATGGTTTAACATAGTTTATATTGCAAGTAGTAGATTATGTTATAAGATGGTTTAACATGGTTTATATTGCAAGTTATATATTATGTTATGATATGGTTGAACATTTTTTATATTAAAGAAATGTAGATTATGTTATAAGATGGTTTAACATAGTTTATATTGAAGCAAAGATAAATTATGTTATGAGATGGTTTAACATAGTTTATATTAAAGAAAGGTAGATTATGTTATAAGATGGTTTAACATAGTTTATATTGAAGCAAAGATAGATTATGTTATGATATAGTTTAACATAGGTTATAATACAAGTTGGTAGATTATATTGCAAGATTGTAGACTATGTTCAATGGATAGAAATATAGTTTATATTAAAGAACTATAGATTATGTTTTTTTTTTAGTAATACTTCTTATACACATCCTGTCGTGGGGATTGAACCCAGGTTACAACATCGATAATGAATTATATATTATGTTATAAGATGGTATAACATAGTTTGTATTGCAAAGATGGATTATGTTAGAATGTGATTAACATAGTTTATATTGCAAAGTTATGGATTATGCTAAGTATGTTAGTATAGTTTGTAATGAAAGGGAAAGTTATGGACTATGCTAAGTATGCTAGTATAGTTTGTATTGAGATGAAAATAGACTATGTCCAACTAAGGGAATGTAGTCTATGTATAAATGGAATTGGATTATTGGATTAACTAAAGGTATGGGACTTTAGTTAGTTTGATAAATGAAATTGGATTATTGGATTAACTAAAGGTATGGGACTTTAGTTAGTTTAATAAATGGAATTGGATTATTGGATTAAATAAAGGTATGGGACTTTAGTTAGTTTGATAAATGGAAATGGATTATTGGATTAACTAAAGGTATGATACTGTATTTAGTTTGATGAATGGAATTGGATTATTGTATTAACTAAAGGTATGGGAATTTAGTTAGTTTGATAAATAGAATTGGATTATGTGGATTAAAAGAGCAATTCACGGTAAAGTCATGGGAACTGTGAGTTCCTACGCATTGTATTGGCATATGTTTGGGAGAAAGGGATTATGGGATCCTTGTATTTGTAAAGACCAAACTTATGCAATAAAAGAGAACATTTGAGGTTGGATTTTCCCAAAAGGATTTTCTTTAGGATAAATATTGTGTTATGGGTATACTTCCTTGATCTTACTTTTAATATAATTCTTGCTAGTTGATTCTCATGTTTTGATTTGATTTAATGCTTGATTTATAAATTATCTTGTTTGTTTAAATAGATAAACTTTATGGTTGATAAAATGTGATGGTGTTTATTGTTTTTAATTATTAAAAAAATACAACAATAAATAGTGGCATCCCTTAAAATAGCTAGGTTTTTGGGATGTTACACCACCTTGGCAGGACCCTTGTTGAGAAGACAATATAATTGGACTTATTGTTTTAATGCCTAACATTGTTGGTGCTATGAATATGCAAGGATATGATGTAACATCGGTTACATTTTATGATTATGGTACTGCTAATTTTTTATGGTTTTGTAGGGCTAACCATGCTTGCAAGTGGATAATGATGAGCTAACAATTTAATATTTGCTTTGATAATGCTTTTAAATTATTTAGCCAAGGAATTGATTGATATTATTTTATGCATATAATGGTTTTTAATTAAAAGGACTAACCATTACAATATTGAGCTAACAATTTAATATTAGCTTTGATAGTGCTTTTAAATTGTTAAGCAAAGGAATTGATCAATATTATTTTATACATACAATGGTTTTTAATTAAAATGACTAATCATTGCAATATTAAGCTAACAATTTAATATTTGCTTTGATAATGCTTTTAAATTGTTTAGCAAAGCAATTGATTAATATTTATTTTATGCACATGATGGCTTCAATTAATGTGACCAAGGTCATGAATTGTTTAATACTTTTTATATAGGCATGAGTCTCTTTTGACTTTCCAAAAGAAGCAAGTATTTTTTAATACATTAAAAGATGACTATTTTAGAAAGAAGAGTTAATACCTCATGTCAAGGAGGTCTGAGTAAGGGGGCTAACCTTAATGAGAAGTACACCCCTTTGCCAACTTGGAAAAGGGAGAATAGATAGGTAATTATGGTTCTTGGGGTTGGCACATGAAAGCATGTTTGGTTTTTGAAAAAAAGAGAAGGGAATATTTTTGGAGGGGAGGCCATCCTTGGAGGGATAACGAGGGAGGCATTAGGAGGCATTAGAGAAGGAAACCATGGGGGGATGGAGAGGAGCAGGCAGATGAAATAATATCCTAGGGTAGGCATCAGGTTAGGTCTTTCATGATTTTAAACCTTATTTTGTTGTAATACCTTGGCTGTGAATCATATATTTTTAAACCTATTTTAAATAGTATTTGACTGGTTTATCTTGCTATGATTAACTAAGTTTAGTCATCATGTTATTACCTAAACTTTTTTAAATAAACCCGCATGCCCCTATGACATTTTTATTCTTCTCATGTTGCACGTTGTTCCGCTTTATTAAAATGGAGGAGGCCTATTGTCTTGTTAGTTTGGATTCATCTCTTAGTTATGGTCAAACTCTGTGACCAATATTTTCCTGGTTCATATTAAACCTTAGCTATGATCATTGTTTTACTTTCCCTAGCATGCTTTGCTCTCAACCACACCTATTACACAAATCCAAGTGCTTGATACAACATACGCCCCTGAAGTAAATAAGAAATTTATGTTTCTCCCTTCCTAAAGTTTTAATTCGGCTATGTTTGATCTTAAGGTTTTAATTTAAGGGATGTTATACATGAAAATCTGTTGGGTTGTGTTGTAACAATGAAATTAAGGTGTTCATGGTAGTTGTCGTGTTTGCAACAACTATAGAGAGGAATTACCATCATCCTTTATACCCTCCCCAATATTATTTTTCTCTAGAAGTAGGTACTATCGAAGTGATTAACATCACTCTTTCAAAATTGATTTTTAAGAAAAAAAATTATTTAATGTCATCATATTTTAATAAAGCCCTAAGGTTTAACTTAGGGAAATTTCTAAATATTTTTCCCTTTGCCACCAAGGCACACCATAAAACGATGTCTCCATGCTCGAGAGGGCACAACCATGGGAAGGTCACTTAGGTCTTCCCACCTATTTATCCCACATGGGATGTGTGGGGGCCCAAGCGTGCCTTATAAGGCATGGTGTCCTCCCTTTTTTTATGACCACCACTTAGTGGTCAATGAGTGCCACTAAGCAAGGTGGCCATCTATCATAGGTTATGGCACAATATGGTGATAGGTAGACTTTCCTCTCGCTCATTTGACCTATTTTATGTAGTTGTTTGATATTGTCAATTGTGACATGTTGTTGATTTAGGTGAAGTAAAATATTTTTTTTATGTCCTGTTGTATATAGATATATATCCCATATGGATGGTGTTGGGACACAATGGTGCCATAAAAGGAATTATACTCCCTTATATTAATCAACCACACTCAATGATCAAGGGGTTCCATCGATTGGGTCTACCTACAATGCCACTTGTGGGTGCTAAAATCCTCTTGTATGTTATGGACTTACTTTGACATTCGAATGAGTCTTATTTGTGACTCATGGCCTAGTGGCATTGGTTTCCATGCACTCTTCTGAGGTAGGTTTAAATAATTTTAAATCAAGTTTAAACCCTTTGATTAAATGAGAGGATATGTGAGGGTTTAAATGTTTTAAAATCAAGTTTAAACCCTTTTATTTGATTTTAAACCTTGATTAAATGAAAGGATATTTATTTGATTTAAAACCTTGATTAAATGAAAGGTTACCTATTGATTAAATGAAAGGATATTTATTTGATTTTAAACCTTGATTAAATGAAAGGTTATTTATGGATTAAATGAAAGGATATTTATTTGATTTTAAACCTTGATTAAATGAAAGGTTATTTATTTGACTTTAAACCTTGATTAAATGAAAGGTTATTTATTGATTAATTTAAAGGGATGGATTATAGACCTTTGATTATTCCTTTAAGAGTGGTTAAAAGTGTATTTCTTTTGGGTTAAATAAGTTAGAAATATATTAGTTTTTTTTGTATTACTGAAAAAGGGGGTTGAAGGGCCATAACCCTTTACAAATAGCTTGAAAGATGTACAAGAAAAAAAATGAGAATAACATACAAAATCAAGATAGTTCTATCATAGTAAAATAAAAAAACCTAGGCTAAACTGGTTGATAGAGAAGCTAAAATAATATCCCTCCTTCTATCCTTCTATTTGACAAGGTTTATGCAATGCTCAATGCTTTACATAACTGATAAAGAAATTGTTGACAACAATATAATTTTGTGTGCTCAAATCCTTCATTGCATGATCCTAATAAGTATTTTGCTTTTCTTTGCCCTCTTTATCTACTAGCTTCATTATCAATTCTTATAATATCTTTCAATTCCATGGGATTGTATGAAAAGACCTTGAAATTCTCATATCTAACTGACATATTCACCATTTTATCAACAAATTTGTTTCCCTCTCTATAAATATGTTTAATTTGACTTTATTCTAGGTTTCCAAAATATTCCTCGCATCTGTAATTATTTGGAAAATTCTAGAATTATTTAGCTTTCATTTTTGAAGGAAAGTTATTATATTATTGGAATCCCCCTTGAAAACAATTCTCCTGAAATCCAAATTCATTGCATCAGATGCTTGTAAGCATCATCCTTGATTTAGCTTGGTGATTTGTGGTAATTGCTAGATCCTCAACATATGCAACCGCTACCTAACCTCTATCATTCTTGATGAGGCCCCACCACCAACATGACCTAAGTTGCCTTTTGGAGCCCCATCAAAGTTAATTTTTACATAGTCTTTGTGAGGACGTTTCCATGTAGTATCTAGTCTCACCTTATTGATTTTTTCCATATTTAAGATATATTTTTCTCTAAAGATGATCATTGCAATGTTTTCTTGGCCAACAATGTTTTTAATACAATCCTCCAAGAGGGTTATTTTTATCCTGGCATAAACCTCTAACAGGAGGGCTCTGGTTCCTAGGTAGGAGGAGCTTATTTCTCAGATGATGGGTGGTGGATTTCAATCCAAATACCAAGAGTATCAACTTTGCTCCCATCTGCTTCTACATCCCAGATTTGCTTTTCCATATATGGTAAGAGGATGTCTTGAAAGTTATTGCAAGAATAGTCGATGAGCTGGTGGCTATTTATTTTGCAACTAAAGTAAGATCTAGAATGGTCCACACCCACATTTATGTGAATGCTAATCTTGAGATCGAGCTACCATCATTAGTTAACCTAATTTTTGGGTCCTTCAGATGGTTTCAACCTCTTGAATACGAAAACAAACCAACCTTCTGTATCCAGTGCCACATGTAAGGCCACCTCAAAAACTAGTGCCCTCTCCTCAAAACTAAAACGAAAAAGGAAATTGAATATGGTGACTTTATTTTTTAGGGCTCCTCACAGATCCTAGAATAGGTTCCATCCACCAATAAATTACCATCCAAAGAATGGCCAATCCTATTTCTAGGAAAATGGCTCATCTACATAGGTAAACCAAGCTTCAAGTCAAAGGAGGGATGGTTCCTCAGAAGACCAAGGGAAACAAATTATCAACCCTCCTCTAACTCAAAAATATGAATAGGTATGTCCACCACTTGAATCTAACCCTATTTTTAGGGTAATTTGGACCCCCCTATGACTGATCCCCCTCCCCCTCCTCACTCTAATCCTCCCCATGTAGTATCAGCAAAAATAGTTCTTTTCGAGTCCCCTTCTAAATTAGGTCCCTCCCTCCCCTCGCTAGAAACATATGGACCAGCATCCATTCACTCTAATGATAAAGACGAGGGAAGTCCTATCCCATCCCAGTCCTTACCAGAAAGCTTCAACCCCAAGCAGACCCAAAGCAAAAAATCCCTCATCAACTTTGAAAGTGACAAAAAAAAGGAAGTTCATCCCTTGTTGAGTAGAGAAGGAAAGAGACCAAATATGATATAGCAAACGGCTTCCAAGGCACCTTGTTATCTGATTCTCTCAACCTAATAAGAGACAAACCCAAACAATCCAAACCTCCTTCTAAGTAGGGGAAGGGAGGCAAGAAATCCCTCAAAAAAATTTAAATGAATATTCTCATGTAGAATGTGAAAGGGCTCAATGGTGCCCCCAAGAAATGGATAGCCATAAATCTAAGGAAAGATTATAGTCCCACAATATTCATTCTACAAGAAACCAAAGTAGATGAGATTTCTTCCTCCAAAGTTGCCAAAGCAATTTGTAATAAAAGTGAATTCATCTTCTCTCCTACCCAAGGAAAATTTGGAGGGTTGTTATGCATGTGGGATCTAGCAAAAGTTAAAGGAATATTGATTTCCTCCTCCAGTAGGATCATCAATATGTTTTTCCACTGTAAAAATAGCAACAACACTTGGATCATTTCTAATGTCTATGCCCCAAATAACCCTATTAAAAGAGCCTCATTATGGAACTCGATTAGCCATATGTGAAACTTAATCAAAACCATCCCCTGGATCCTTGTAGGAGATTTTAACAGCCCCATGTTCCCATCTAACAGGAAAGGAGGTAACACCCTACTCACCAGAAGCATGGAGGAACTAGGGGAATTCATAGATGTAAACGAGCTCATGGATGTCTATTTTAAGGGAAAAAATTTCACTTGGAGTAATATAAGGTCTATAAAAAATCTCATCTATGTTAGATAGGGTTTTGCTCTCTAGAGAGGCTATCCCTATTTTTGGGGATGCCACCTTCAAATCCCTCCCTAAAATTGGCTCTGACAACAGTCCCATTCTGTTTGAAGCTACCAAAGCTCCCTATTTCAAGAGCCCCTTCCACTTAGAGGTAATGTGGTTCCTCCATATAGAATTCAAGAACCAAATCTCTTAGTGGTGGCAGCAGCCCTTCAAGGGGTCCCTATTTGGGAAACTATACCAAAAACTTAAATTTATCAAGAAAAATCTCAAGACTTGGAATAGAGAAACCTTTGGCAATATTTTTGAAAGCAATCAGATAATTAAAGAGAAGTTAGATATCATAGAATAGAAAATCCAGGAATGCAACCAAGACAACAACATCAGAGTTGAAAAGAGCAAGCTCCTAGCAGAGTTCCACAACATCCTAGCCATAGAAGAAACATACTAGAGGCTAGTATCGAGAGCCCTGTGGCTCAAGGATGGTGACTCAAATACCAAATTCTTTCATGCATCTAACGTAAGAAATAAAAGTTCCAATAAAATATCAGAGCTCACCTGCAGTGATGGGAGGGTCATAATGGAGATATCTGAGATCAAGAATGAATATGCCAACTTCTTTTAGTCCTTCTTGGGCACCTCCTCCCTTGGCTCCCCCTAGGATACTGAGGCTCTCTTGGGTAATATTCCCCACTCTATTTCCTCCTCCACTAATAAAATGCTCATCAGACCTCTATTCATTGAAGAGATCAAAGGAGCTTTGTTCTCTATGTAGCCTGACAAGGCTCCCAGACCAGATGGATTCTCTCTATGCTTCTTCCAAGTGTTTTGGGACTTGATTGGGATTGAGGTGTGTGCAAAAATTAGATATCTTTAGTCTTCCAAGGCCATTTCCTAAGGAATCAACTCAACATTCATTGCCTTGGTTCCCAAAGTGTCGGCCTGCAAAACTCTGTTTGAATTTCACCCTATTAATCTCTGCAATGTTCTCTACAAAATCCTAACCAAATATTTAGCTAACAATATCAAGGGGATCCTCCCCCTTATCATCAATCCTTTCTAGGGTAGCTTTTTCAAAGGAAGAGTCATTATAGATGAAGTGATTACTATCCATGAGGCCCTACATTCTGCCACCTTGGCCAAGAAACCAACTTTCCTTCTAAATCTAGACATGAGCAAAGCCTTTGATAGGTTCACCTGGAATTTTCTCATAGAGGTCCTCCTTAATTTTGGCTTCCACCCAACTTGGATCAATCTTATCCAAAGATGCATATCTTCTCTATGGTTCTCTGTCTTAGTCAATGGGTCCTCTGTTGGGTTCTTCCCGAGCTCCATAGGTATAATACAAGGAGATCCCCTATCCCCAATCTTGTTCATCATCCTGGTTCAGGCTCTAGGGAGGTCCATTGTAAGTTCTGGCAGGAGAGGACTTATTTCTAGGATCAAAACTACTTATAGTCTTCATCCAGTCACCCACTAGCAGTTTGTCAATGAAACTATCTTGGCCACTTTAGCATCAATTGCCCAGGCCAAGACCATTAAACACATCCTCCATATTTATGAGAATGTTGTAGGCTAGAATATCAACCTACTCAAAAGCAAAATTTATTTTATCAACACTCCCCACTCCAGGAAAATCAATATTATGTGGATCCTTAGATGCTCCTGGAAGGCTCTCCCCACTTCCTACCTAGGGCTTCCCCTATTCTTTGGTAATCCTACTAGACCCATGTGGAATAATATCATTGAAATAATCCAAAAAAATTGACCTCTTGGAAAGGTCACCTCCTCTCCTAGGCAACCAAGGCCACACTCACTTTAGCCTGTCTCCAGAGCATCCCGGTATACTTCATGTCTGTATTCAGAATCCCAACCTCTGTGAGTTCCAAGATAGAACAAATCCAAAAGAGGTTCCTCTAGTTTAAGAGTGAGGATAAAAAGAGAATACCCTTGGTGGCCTAGGACTTAGTCTATCGTAGTAAAAGCAAAGGAGGCATTGGACTTAGGGAATTCATCCAAATGAACCTCACTCTCCTAGACAAGCATGTGTGGAAGATTTACAACAACAATGATGCAGATTGGGTTGAGATAGTCAAAAATAAATACTTGCAAAACCACCATTTCTTGAATGATCAGTGGCCCCAAAATAGGTCAGCATTAAGTAAGTCCATCACCTAGACCAGAAGTCTCATTCAAAAATTTAGTATATGGATTTTGGGTAATGGGAACACCATCGACTTTTGGCATGATAGGTGGCTCCAATAGGAACCTCTAAGTGAAAACAGGGAGTTGGCAGTCCTTAAACTATCCATTGACGTCAACCTGGGGAGCAAGGTTACAAATTTTATCACCAATCACAATGGGATTTCCAAGTGGAGATCCATCGACGAGAACTTCTCCCATAAAGCGACTGCCCTATCTAGCTTACTCAATGTAGTAAATATTCCAATAGGAGAGGATGAAGATAGGCCCATCTCGAGAGGAACTTATGAAGGATATTTTTCTATGAATTCAACCTACACCTTCCAAGAGACGGCACAAGTTGTAACCATACCTTTCAATCTCATTTAGAGGAAGAAAATCATCCCCAAAATTAGTTTCCTTTCTTGGAAGACCATCCAAAATAAGATCATCACGCTTGAAAATCTGGTCAAAACAGGATTCATGATCCTCAAATGTTGCTACCTATGCCTTTCAAGCTGAGAATCTATGAATCATATTTTCACCAACTATGATTTTTCCTTTGTAGCCCTCGATCACTTGCTCAATTCCTTCCACATCCAATGGTTCCAATCTAATTCAATTATTAAAATTTTCTCCCAATGGCCAAACCTATTTAGCAATCCCAAGCTCTGCTCTCACTAGTCCTTCTGCCTCCATCACTTCATCTATTAAATATGGCTAGAGCACAATAACAGAGTCTTCTCGTCCTCCCCTAGGGACCCCCTGGTTGTGGCCTCTAAATCTAGTGCCTATGCCATTGAAAATAGCTAGCTCATCCCCTGCTCCATGTCCCCTTCCTAGGCTCTCGAATGTACCCTTTTCAAATCCCTTGGTATTCCTGAAGAGGATCCTAGAGCTCAGCCTAGGCCTAATACCATATCCAATCTCAAGTGGATTCCACCTCCAGAATGATGGGTCAAGCTAAAATTTTATGGGGCTTCCAAGGGAAATCCTAGCCTTACTAGGGTAGGAGTCATCTGAGACCATGAAGGTAATTATATTTGCATTTACAAAATTCCTTGGGTCTCAAACTAACAATTTTGTGGAGGCCATGGCTCTATGGAGGTAGCTTGTCTTGCTTCAAGATGACCCCATAAAGGCCATCATTGAG
Source organism: Wollemia nobilis (assembly GCA_028583015.1). Taxonomy (NCBI): domain Eukaryota; kingdom Viridiplantae; phylum Streptophyta; class Pinopsida; order Araucariales; family Araucariaceae; genus Wollemia; species Wollemia nobilis. The sequence continues at coordinate 1,721,488 of JAQPPZ010000101.1, forward strand.
GGTGATTCCTCAAATATTATTAATTATATGATGAATAATAAGACTTCTTCTTGGAAAGTCTTCAATACCATCCAAGAATCTAGGAATATCCTTCAAATTCTCCCATAGACAACCATCCACCATAACTTCAGGGAGGCTAATCAGCTAGACGATATCATGGCCAATCTGGAAGTATCTTCAACTAGCCTTAGAATTTGGAGATATAGCTTTCCCCAAGAAATAACTAATGCAACAAGTCATGAAAGGGATAATTTTCAAAATGGTAAGTCCCAATGATTTGAATTTTGAATCAAAGCTAATCGCAGGGGATTTCCTCACCATTGGTGGTTTCTCTAGACCTTCATCCCAGAGCACAAGCAAGTACCATGAGTTGATCAGGTATGTCATCAAGGTCAAGCTTGTGGGTGGAAAAACATGGGAAAATTGATACACTCCCAACTCATATTGTTTATGGTGCTACCCAGACCTTAAGACCAATGACACACAAACCTTCAAATCTGTCATTCTCTAAGTTATTAGTGCCTAGCACCTTTCCTGCTACATGGTGAATAGCAATAAGTTGTGAAGGCATTTCCACACCCCACTAATCATGGCAATTTTCCTTGGATTTTACTACCTTACCAAGTTGTTTGATGTTTTTCCCAATACCCCCCATTTCCCCTCATAGAGTTTGTTTGGAATCTTTCCAGGTCCTGCATGCGATTTTCAATCTTCCAAATCTTAAGTTGGTCAAGGTTGATCTTGCCACAATTTGGAATGATTTTCGACTCCCATCCAATCACCTCCAAGGGCCATCCCATGTCTTCCCCCTTTGCAGTTTCATCCAACCTGCTTCCATTGCTCCCATATTCCTCCACTCAGCCCACTACCTTTTAACCATCCTTGGCCTCAACCTTTCTACCTATGCTCCCTCCTTTGTTTCCCTTGCATCAACTCTAATGGCCCTCCACTTTGGCTCCCTTCACCTCTCGTCTCTCAATTTCTACCCCAATCCCTCTTCTAAAAGTATGGTCTTTATCGAGTTAGCCCAGTTGAATCTTGATCTAGCAGCTAAAACCTTTATGGATGCCAAGGGTTTCATCCCCTTCTTTCTAAAATTCTTTGGAGCCAAAGACCAAATCACCAAATATTTTATCTCCTCTTGGAACCAGTGCGAGGTCACCATCCAAGGAGTTCATTTCAAGGTGGCAATCAAAATGCTTGTTGAAATCACTAGATTCCCTTTGATAGGGTGCTTCATTCGACATTATAAGCACAACTGGAAAGAGGAGATGGATCAGTTCCCAAACAAAGGGAAGATTTTGGGTTGGGAAAAATCCACCTTGCATGTTTCTTCCCTCTCGAGTCCCTGGAACATTGACATTGTTCCCATAATGCATTTTATGACATGCGATAACCTGAAGAAGCCTCTGGGCAGCTTCCACCTAGCATTCATAAACCACCTCTGCGATGGTAAGGTATTTTATATCCCTAACTACCTTTTGTACTCCCTTTCCATGACCATTGAAAAATGCCAAAATATGAATGGGAAGTAATTACACCAAGGTCTCTTAGCAATTATCTTCAAGCATACTTTATCCAATAATCCTCCTATCCACAATATCAAACCTATGTCTGCTAGTCCCCCTGATGAGGTCCCCCATCACCCAGTCATCCTATTGAGTCCCTTGTAGGCCTTGGTCTAGTTGGGGGCCACTCCAAGGCCTCCTCTCTCAGGAGCACTAGGAGGAGAGAGCAGAATAAACGTGTGACAGTGTCAAATATCCCTTGATGGCCAGATCCTCAACCAGGCTTAAAATACCAAAATTTGAGTCTTTCTCTTCATCCACTCACATCATATCCAATTCTGCAAGTGAAAAGGAGGATTAGTGCTCCCAAATGTTGTTGGAGCTAGTGGTTTCCACCATCAGCACATCTATCAAATACATGGAGGAGGCCTCCAAGATGTTGTCCCATTATGCTACGAGGAAAAAGAATGATGGCAAAAATTTATAGGCATGGGACCCTCCCCCTAGGGTGGTGGCAAGTTGGATGGGTTTGTTTTGCTAGTAAATCTATTATGAGTCAGTGTTCAGGCAGGAATTTTAAAATTGATACAACTGGTTGCTGGGGTTTACCTTTGTCTAAAGGAAACCTGGTTTTTGTTGACTATTTTTGTTTACTATTTTTTCAATTGGTCCTCTGTTTTAGTGGTTTTTCATCTGAATATCTGATGGGGTCATGGTGGGTGGTACTACCTTTTTGAAAATGTTGCCCCTATGTATGGCGGTTTAGGCCTGAATGTAATAAGGTTTTGGGTTCCTTTCAAAACCTGCTTGTAAATACTACTAAAATTAACAAAAAAAGATAAAGAGGCCCTTATAAATCAGAGAAATAAAATATTATAGAAAAGAGAAAGAGCTCTTATAGAATAAAAGAAGCATAAATAGTTCAATAGAGATTCGACTCAAGAAGCTGAGAAGGTAAAAAAGGTTCTAATATTATAAAAAGAAGTAGAGCCATACAAATATACTAAAAAGGAAAAAAAAACTATTCAACCAACTCAAGAGGAAAGACCATTCGACCAACTACAAAAGAAAAAAATAGTATATTCAATCTATGTTAAGCCTAAAAAAATAGCTATTTAGCTAAAGGAAGCATATAGAAGAGCTGCATAAGATAAGAGTCACATGCAAATACTAAGAGCCACACTTTAAGTGATCGGGTTATAATAAGCAACCTTAGTAATTTAAAGCAACATGTGCATCAGAGTTCTCTCATTAGCAAGCATTGAAAGTGGTTTATCCATCACCATCTGAATTGCATATCAAAGAGTTGATAGAACAAATATCAAGCAAATATCAAGCAAGCAGAAGCTAAGGAGAACATGCACATGGAGGTCTAACTACAAATATCAAGCAAGCTAGCAGAAGCTAAGGAGAATTGCAAGCAACTAAGCAAGTAAAAACTAGCAGATCTAAGGAGAAGTACAAGTAACTAAGGAGAAGTGGAAGTGGCTGAGGAGACAAGCAAGAGCAACTAGTAGATGCCAAGGTGAAATGAAATCTAAAGCACTTGGGAGAAACAAAAGATAAAGTGCCTAGGATATATAAAAGCTAAAGCACCTTAGAGAAATAAAAGTGAAAGCACCAAGGTAAAGAGGAAGCCTAAGTGAACCAAATAAATCCAAAGCAAGTCAAGCGTAGAAGCCACTAGGGTAAAGTAATATTCTATAACACCTGGAAATTTTGTAATGTTCAAGAGTGATTAAATAACCATTGAACATGTAGAGAGAGCATCTTGTAATAAAACATTGAAGCTAGGGTTAAGCAATTCATGAACATTGATCGTGTCACCTAAAGAGGAGTTCAATATTTAAGAGCAAGCACTAATTGAGTCACCTGAGGAGAAGATTAAAATAAGTGTTTGAATCAACTAAGGTGGAAATAAAGGTAAGTAATAATATTACCTTTATTTATTTATTAGGAATCATAAGGAGGTATTTTATAATCTGAATAATTGTTGAAGATATTTGAGCTTAGAATTATATGATAAATTAAAATCTTAGGAGTCATAAGATATTTTTAATTTTTTGGAAAAGTTAATAGGAGTTATAAGGAATTAAAGTTTTTTAATTTAACTTGAAAAGTATGGAGTGATAAGGATTTCTACATTAATTAGATTGTTTTGTTATTTCAAGTATTTAAATTTCTTAAAAATTTTAATTTTTAGCGTTTTCAAGTTTTGAGAAAAATTAATATTGAAAATTTTATTAAAAGTTTTTGAAATTTTACAAATTTAATTTTGGAGCTAAAAGGTTTTCAACATCAAAGGTTAGAAAATTAAAAAATTGTAAATTTCATATTATATATATATATATATATATATATGTTTTTTTTTTTATTTGAACTTACATGGTGGAATCGGTAGCCACCACGAATTCGGGCAGGTTGTCCAGCTTTTTATGGCCGTCACAATATTTTGTGTTGTCCGCCTAGAAGTCGCCACACAAATCTTCATGCAATCTGCCCCTATAACCACCATGCCACAATCATTTTAAACCTTTTACGTCGTTGAAAGCACCAGGAAATATATATATATATATATATATATATATATATATATATATATATGTTAAAAAAGAAATCGCATTCAATTAAATATAAAAAAGAATACATCTCCTACCATACCAGACACAAAAACTTATGGCTTAGATTTTGACATCTGATCTAAGAAAAATCTTTCTCAAGTCTACTTTGCTATAAAAGCAATAAATCATGAAAACCAAAACAAACCAAAAGGACCTAGATACTTCCATTGTTACTATCATCTAAGAAAAAAATGGAAAATATGTCTTCCCTAAGATTTGAAGGCCACCAAATTGGAGGTTGGCCATAACAAAGAACCTCAAATCTATCCAAAGCCTAGTTTGCAAAAGCATCAACCACCTTGTTGAGATGTCAAGGAACATGTCTAAACTCAACAAGGTCAAATTTTTGCTTAAGGAGCTGTTTTTTTTTCCAAAACCCTCACTATTTTTGAGTCTATGAAAATTGTATGATTTTGCTCTATCAAATTTTAAATCCAAATTCTAGAATCAGACTCTAATTGAATCTTCCTCCAACCTAGTTTGCATGCTTCCTGAAGACCCCTCGAAATTGCAGATCCTTCCTTGATTATTATTTGTTATTCATATTTCTAAAAAAATGAAGGTTGTAGAACCATCTAAACATATTCCAATACCACCCATACAAGCAGGACTTGGATAAACCTAGAGTCATCATCTGTGTTGATCTTTCCTATACCCTCAAGGGGGTATGCCAATAATCATTATAATTCTATCTTCTAGATTGTGTATTTAAGGAATGAAAAGAAGGCAAGGACATGTTTAATATTTGTAAAATTTGATCCCACCTTTGAGAGAAAACAAGGGGATGTTTCAACAAGTATTTAATATATTCTCTTAAATTATCTAGATTCCTTTGACCTATATAATAGCTATATTTGTAATTCTTATTGAAAACCCTACTATTTATTTTCTTTCCAGATATTACAAAGAAAAAGAGAAATTCCTTCCCAAATAATTTGATGAGAATATTTATCAAACTAAAAAATATGAGTCCACTCTCTAAAGGACTGCTCCAAATAAGTGATTCCCAACCACTGAATACCCAAAAGAGTAACCAAATTCTACCACAGTTTGGTCACTATAGGATAAGTTAAGAAAATATGAGAAATTGATTCTTCCTACTCCCAAAAAAGCTCACATCTAAAGGGCCCATTAAAACCTCTTTTCATCAATTATTCCCTTGTAATAACTTTTCTATGAAGTAATAACAAAATAAAAACTTGACTTTCGGCCATAAATTTTGATTCCAAATCTACTTAAAAATGTCTTTAAGAGGACTAGGCATTGGTTGGCAAAAATAAAGATAACCTCTAGCCACTGTATATTTTCCATGTTGTTGTCCTCCCCAAGAAAAGGTATCCACATCATTAGAACATGATAAGTATCTCTTCTGAATGATGGAACCTAGTTGATTTTTTTGGTCTTCATGCATTAGAACATGTCATTCCTCAGGTTGGATCCATTAACGACCCACATCCCAAGCCCTAGAGTTATGCCTACAATAGTTAGCCACCTTTATCCAATGAACAATATGAAGCTCCTCCATAAAAATTTGGGACATAGGAATTTCTCAACTAAAGGAGGAAATCCATCCCAAGAATCCCTCTAGAAATTTTCTTGTTGGCCATTATTAATTACCCAAAAAAACTTTTTTTAATAACTTCTATTTTTAGGATAGCTAAAATAGGAGTGTAGACACCAAAACAACACCATTCTGATTAAGTGACTACAAACATTGATCGCATTGACATACATAGCTTTCAAGGCAGCCCTCAGAGGTCAAACAGTGGTCCTGGCCACTTACACAGCAGTTTGGAAGGTCAGAAAAATAGCCTTGCTAAAACCTTCATCAAAGTCTTCAAGCCTTGCCAAAACCTTCATCGAAAGCAAAGTCTTTAAAAGCAAACAGGCAGACGTCGCGAAATCGCGACGTCACGATTTCGCAACGTCGCAAAATCACGACGTCGCGATTTCGTGCATCGTGAAATCACGACACCTTTGGCCCCGAGGGGAGCCTCGACCAAAGGTGTCACGATATCGTGACACCTTTGGCCCCGAGGCTACCCTCGGCCAAAGGTGTCACGAAATCGTGACACCTTTGGCCCCGAGGGGAGCCTCAGCCAAAGGTGTCGCGATATCGCAACACCTTTGGCCCCGAGGCTCCCCTCGGCCAAAGGTGTCACGATATCATGACACCTTTGGCCTCGAGGCTCCCCTCGGCCAAAGGTGTCGCGATATCGCGACGCACGATATCGCGACACCTTTGGTCCCAAGGGGAGCCTCGGCCAAAGGTGTCGCGATATCGTGCGTCGTGATATCACGACACCTTTGGCCCCAAGGGGAGGCTCTGTCGAAGTGTCATGATATCACGATGTCACGATATCGTGACGTCGTGATATCGTGACACCTTTGGCCCCAAAGGGAGGCTCTGTCGAAGTGTCGCGATATCGCGACATCGTGATATCGCGACACTTCGGCACTTTACGTTTAAAAGGCATATTTGTGATAATCAAAGGCGAACTTTGACATGGCCTCTGCATCCAAAGAATGACTGCCACATGGCACCCTTACGTGCCCCTCTCCAAAGAGACCCCGTGGATCTGCAGAACGACGGACTTTAATGAGACAAGCCATTTCGAAAAAAATCTGATCCAAAGCCACGCCTCATAACTACGATCTGTCAGTGCGAGCCATGTCTCATAATGGCCCGATAAGGATCAAATCTAAGCGGCCCTTGCAAATTTAGGGTTTTAACATTAATGCTCTCAGAGGCCGAATCCTCTATAAAAACCGGCTTGATACAATGTAAAAAAGGACCGCGAAGCATTTTGTAAAAGCAACGAAGTGCCGCCGAACTGTGAACCCGACACTCGACCATCGTAACACACCAATTTGATGACAACACAACTCAATATAAAGATTACGGGCCCTTCCTTATTGGATTGGTGCCATAATCAAGTTCTAACAGGGGGCGGCCCGCTTGGGCACCCTATGCAAACCCCTCGTTAATTTAGTATATGTTTTATGTTTTAAAATGTATGCTATCTTCGAACGTATTAAAGCATAGTTCACGTTTCATGCTTTTAAATACAAGCTGTTTTCGAATATATCAAAGAACAGTTTACGTCTTACATTTTCTTTTACATCATGGTTTCGAATCTGCCGCAGTCTTTTGCTCTAACCATCCATACGTGTTTTATGTGTTTTTAAGATCGAATGCTTATTTACGTGCGGCTTATATTTTCATTTTATTTTTACTAATACGTAGGTTTCAAAATATTTTGATTCTTTTTAGTCTGTTGTTCTGTGTTTTTAAGACCGAACGCTTTGTTTCAACGACAGGTGCTATTAACGCGTTTATTTTTTTTTTGTGATTGAAAGAGAAACAGCAGCAAGCAAGGAGTCACCGGCAAAAACTCATTAAACACCAGTGGCGGCAATACGGTTTGGCCCGCCCATTTTGCATGTGGGCATGCGAAAAGAGATTACTGTTCATCTGTTGTAACTGAGAATATGCCATTGAAGAGATTTGTTGTAACCGAGTCAGAATCTTATTAATAAAAAGGGTTGTGCTCCTATTTTTTTAATTTTATTATATCCATGTCATTTCATGCATAAATCTGGTCATATTGTCATTACATTTGAATACTATTTTTTTTTATTCTGAAATCTCATGCTTTCAAGGAGATCCTCATGAAGGAAGAGGAAATCTAACAATCTAATTTGGTTCTTTATTCTTTGTAGATTTTGATCTTAGCACCTAAGTCCATAATTGCATAGGGGTGTGTAGGAGGCTCCAAAAAAGCTTCATTGCTAGGGCTCTACCATTAACTGAGCAAAACCCTAAACCTCTATCATATCTAAGAAGGTATAATATTTCCCATTTGACCAAAGCCTATTTATTTTTATTTTTAACACCACTCCACAATAATTTGTGGTTGATTTGATCTAGCTCTTTAAAAATAGCTCTAGGAATATTCAAAATAGAAGAGAAGTAGATTGGAAGGGTTTGAAGAACCCCACAAATCAAATTGATTCTACCCCTCATGGAAAGCCACCTATGGGTATAATTTCAAATATTTTGTTTCACCTTATCAACTAAAAAATCCCAATCCTTTAATCTACATTCTTTTAAAGGAATTCCCAAATATAATAATGTAAATACAACCTACAACCTATCTAAAACCATGGTTTCTTGTCTTTGTGAACAATGAAAAAAATTATCTTAGATTTATCCTCATTAATTAACTATCCTATAGCTCTGGTAAACTACTACCTCTTACTAAATCTTGATGCCTCCTAAAATGATGCTTTCCCCATAAAAGTGGTGTTCTCTACAAACTTTAGTTGAGTAATTGGACCCACACCTTGTGCTATAGTTATGCCTTCAATAGATTTGTCAGATCTATCTTTAGCAATAATTCTTCCTAAGCACTCAACCATAATAATAAAAAAATAGGGGGAGAGGGTATCTCCCTGCATATTACCCCTAGAAGCTAAAAATAATGGATTTGGGGTACTATTCACTAACACAAAAAATAAATCGAAGAAATGCACCCTTGAATCCACTAAACCCAATGTGTTGAGAAACCAAATTGTTGAACTGTCATGAGAAAAGGTCAATCAACCCTGCCATAAGTATTTGAAAGGTCAAGATAAATGAACATAGTTGGATGCTTTTGAAGTTGCATGGAATGAAGAGCTTCTTGAGCTAGAACAATCTCATCAAGAATCTACCTACCAGCTACAAAACCACCTTGCTATGGCGAAATAATTTTATGCAAAAGGGGTATTATAAAATGTGCCATAATATGTGTAATGATTTTATACAATGAAGTACAAAGAGATATTGGAAAAATTTAGATATATGCTCTACCTCTTGTACTCTAGGAACTAAAGCAATGTATTTTGTGTTTATCTCTTTGAGAATAACTTTGGCAATTCTTGCTTCCTTCACAACCTCCAATAAATTTGCATGTAAAACATCCCAAAACTTCCGATAAAAATCAATAGGAAAACCATCTGGACCTAGGTTTTTTCCCTTTTTAATTTTAAAGACCACCCTTTCTAATTTCTTCTTGGAAATTCTAGCAACTAGAGCCTTATTGTCTTCTTTCATGATAACAAATAAAATTTGTTGTAGAATCCCCCGTTGAGCATTTATATCCAATGGTTCAAATGTAAAAAGTTGGGAATAATAATTAGCTATAATATCATTGAAATCCTTCCAAGTATATATAGACACTTCCTCATCTGTTTTAAGGGAAGATATGCAATCAACATATATTTTACCCAAAAGAGACTTATGAAAGAAACTTGTATTCTTGTCCCCTTCTTGAAGCCAATGTATCCTATATTTTTGCTTCCAAAAAAATTTCTCTCTCCTTTCTCATTCCTCTAACATATTGACAAGGGAGGACTCCTCCTTCCTTAACTCCTATTACATACCCCTAGTATGAATGGATTCATTCACTTGCTCTAGTTTACTCACTATTTTTGTTTCTCTTTCTTTAACATTCTCAAACTCATCCCAATTCCATATTTTAAGTTTAGATTTAATATAACTTAATCTTCTAAGAAAAGTATACATATTGGTACCAAACCTAGGCTTACCTTCAATCCACAACTTTTGAATGTGATCTCTAAAATTTGCATGTCTCAACCACATCAGTTGAAACCTAAAATATGCCCCCTCACTTCAACTCAATTCCTTCCACATCCAATGGTTCCAATCTAATTCAATTATTAACATTTTCTCCCAATGGCCAAACCTGTTTAGCAATCCCAAGCTCTGCTCTCGCTAGTCCTTCTACCTCCATCACTTCATCTATTAAATATGGCTAGAGCACAATAACAGAGTCTTCTCGTCCTCCCCTAGGGACCCCCTGGTTGTGGCCTCTAAATCCATTGCCTATGCCATTGAAAATAGCTAGCTCATACCCTGCTCCATGGCCCCTTCCTAGGCTCTCGAATGTACCCTTTTCAAATCCCTTGGTATTCCTGAAGAGGATCCTAGAGCTCAGCCTAGGCCCAATACCAAATCCAATCTCAAGTGGATGCCACCTCCAGAAGGATGGGTCAAGCTAAAATTTTATGGGGCTTCCAAGGGAAATCCTAGCCTTACTGGGGTAGGAGTCATCTGAGACCATGAAGGTAATTATATTTGCATTTATAAAATTCCTTGGGTCTCAAACTAACAATTTTGGGGAGGCCATGGCTCTATGGAGGCAGCTTGTCTTGCTTCAAGATGACCCCATAAAGGCCATCATTGAGGGTGATTCCTTAAAAATTATTAATTATATGATGAATGATAAGACTTCTTCTTGGAAAGTCTTCAATACCATCCAAGAATCTAGGAATATCCTTCAAATTTGCCAATAGACAACCATCCACCATAACTTTAGGGAGGCGAATCAGCTAGACGATATCATGGCCAATCTGGAAGTATCTTCAACTAGCCTTAGAATTTGGAGATATAGCTTTCCCCAAGAAATAACTAATGCAACAAGTCATGAAAGGGATAATTTTCAAAATGGTAAGTCCCAATGATTTGAATTTTGAATCAAAGCTAATCGTAGGGGATTTCCTCACCATTGGTGGTTTCTCTAGACCTTCATCCCAGAGCACAAGAAAGTACCATGAGTTGATCAGGTATGTCATCAAGGTCAAGCTCGTGGGTGGAAAAACATGGGAAAATTGATACACTCCCAACTCATATTATTTATGGTGCTACCCAGACCTTAAGACCAATGACATACAAACCTTCAAATCTGTCATTCTCTAAGTTATCAGTGCCTAGCACCTTTCCTGCTACATGGTGAATAGCAAGAAGCTATGAAGGCATTTCCACACCTACCCCACTAATCATGGCATTTTTCCTTGGCTTTTACTACCTTACCAAGTTGTTTGATGTTTTTCCCAATACCCCCCATTTTCCCTCATAGAGTTTGTTTGGAATCTTTCCAGGTCCAGCATGCGATTTTCAATCTTCCAAATCTTAAGTTGGTCAAGGTTGATCTTGCCACAATTTGGAATGATTGTCGACTCCCATCCAATTACCTCCAAGGGCCATCTCATGTCTTCCCCCTTTGCAGTTTCGTCCAACCTGCTTCCATTGATCCCATATTCCTCCACTCGGCCCACTACCTTTTAACCATCCTTGGTCTCAACCTTTCTACCTATGCTCCCTTCTTTATTTCCCTTGCATCAACTCTAATGGACCTCCAATTTGGCTCCCTTCACCTCTCGTCTCTCAATTTCTACCCCAGTCCCTCTTCTAAAAGTATGGTCTTTATCGAGCTAGCCCAGTTGAATCTTGATCCAGCAGCTAAAACCTTTATGGATGCCAAGGGTTTCATCCCCTTCTTGCTAAAATTCTTTGGAGCCAAAGACCAAATCACCAAATATTTTATCTCCTCTTGGAACCAGTGCGAGGTCACCATCCAAGGAGTTCATTTCAAGGTGGCAATCAAAATGCTTGTTGAAATCACTAGATTCCCTTTGATAGGGTGCTTCATTCGACATGATAAGCACAACTAGAAAGAGGAGATGGATCAGTTCCCAAACAAAGGGAAGATTTTGGGTTGGTAAAAATCCACCTTGCATGTTTCTTCCCTCTCGACTCCCTGGAACATTGACATTGTTCCCATAATGCATTTTATGACATGCGATAACTTGAAGAAGCCTCTGGGCAGCTTCCACCTAGCCTTCATCAACCACCTCTGGGATGGTAAGGTAGTTTATGTCCCTAATTACCTTTTGTACTCCCTTTCCCTGACCATTGAAAAATGCCAAAATATGAATGGGAAGTAATTACACCAAGGTCTCTTAGCAATTATCTTCAAGCATACTTTATCCAACAATCCTCCTATCCACAATATCAAACCTATGTCTGCTAGTCCCCCTGATGAGGTCCCCCATCACCCAGTCATCCTATTGAGTCCCTTGTAGGCCTTGGTCTAGTTGGGGGCCACTCCAAGGCCTCCTCTCTCAGGAGCACTAGGAGGAGAGAGCAGAATAAACGTGTGACAGTGTCAAATATCCCTTGATGGCCAGATCCTCAACCAGGCTTAAAATACCAAAAGTTGAGTCTTTCTCTTCATCCACTCACATCATATCCAATTCTGCAAGTGAAAATGAGGATTAGTGCTCCCAAATGTTGTTGGAGCTAGTGGTTTCCACCATCAGCACATCTATCAAATACATGGAGGAGGCCTCCAAGATGTTGTCCCATTATGCTACGAGGAAAAAGAATTATGGCAAAAATTTATAGGCACGGGACCCTCCCCCTAGGGTGGTGGCAAGTTGGATGGGTTTGTTTTGCTAGTAAATCTATTATGAGTCAGTGTTCAGGCAGGAATTTTAAAATTGATACAACTGGTTGCTGGGGTTTACCTTTGTCTGAAGGAAACCTGGTTTTTGTTGACTATTTTTTCAATTGGTCCTCTGTTTTAGTGGTTTTTCATCTGAATATCTGATGGGGTCATGGTGGGTGGTACTACCTTTTTGAAAATTTTGCCCCTATGTATGGCGGTTTAGGCCTGAATGTAATAAGGTTTTGGGTTCCTTTCAAAACCTGCTTGTAAATACTACTAAAATTAACAAAAAAATATAAAGAGGCCCTTATAAATCAGAGAAATAAAATATTATAGAAAAGAGAAAGAGCTCTTATAGAATAAAAGAAGCATAAATAGTTCAATAGAGATTCGACTCAAGAAGCTGAGAAGGTAAAAAAGGTTCTAATATTATAAAAAGAAGTAGAGCCATACAAATATACTAAAAAGGAAAAAAAAACTATTCAACCAACTCAAGAGGAAAGACCATTCGACCAACTACAAAAGAAAAAAATAGTATATTCAATCTATGTTAAGCCTAAAAAAATAGCTATTTAGCTAAAGGAAGCATATAGAAGAGTTGCATAAGATAAGAGTCACATGCAAATACTAAGATCCACACTTTAAGTGATCGGGTTATAATAAGCAACCTTAGTAATTTAAAGCAACATGTGCATCAGAGTTCTCTCATTAGCAAGCATTGAAAGTGGTTTATCCATCACCATCTGAATTACATATCAAAGAGTTGATAGAACAAATATCAAGCAAATATCAAGCAAGCAGAAGCTAAGGAGAACATGCACATGGAGGTCTAACTACAAAGATCATGCAAGCTAGCAGAAGCTAAGGAGAAGTGCAAGCAACTAAGCAAGTAAAAACTAGCAGATCTAAGGAGAAGTACAAGTAACTAAGGAGAAGTGGAAGTGGATGAGGAGACAAGCAAGAGCAACTAGTAGATGCCAAGGTGAAATGAAATCTAAAGCACTTGGGAGAAACAAAATATAAAGTGCCTAGGATATATAAAAGCTAAAGCACCTTAGAGAAATAAAAGTGAAAGCACCAAGGTAAAGAGGAAGCCTAAGTGAACCAAATAAATCCAAAGCAAGTCAAGCGTAGAAGCCACTAGGGTAAAGTAATATTCTATAACACCTGGAAATTTTGTAATGTTCAAGAGTGATTAAATAACCACTGAACATGTAGAGAGAGCATCTTGTAATAAAACATTGAAGCTAGGGTTAAGCAATTCATGAACATTGATCGTGTCACCTAAAGAGAAGTTCAATATTTAAGAGCAAGCACTAATTGAGTCACCTGAGGAGAAGATTAAAATAAGTGTTTGAATCAACTAAGGTGGAAATAAAGGTAAGTAATAATATTACCTTTATTTATTTATTAGGAGTCATAAGGAGGTATTTTATAATCTGAATAATTATTGAAGATATTTGAGCTTAGAATTATATGATAAATTAAAAGCTTAAGAGTCATAAGGTATTTTTAATTTTTTGGAAAAGTTAATAGGAGTTATAAGGAATTAAAGTTTTTTAATTTAATTTGAAAAGTATGGAGTGATAAGGATTTCTAAATTAATTAGTTTGTTTGATTATTTCAAGTATTTAAATTTCTTAAAAGTTTTAATTTTTAGCGTTTTCAAGTTTTGAGAAAAATTAAAAATTGAAATTGAAAATTTTGTTAAAATTTTTTGAAATTTTACAAATTTAATTTTGGAGCTAAAAGGTTTTCAACATCAAAGGTTAGAAAATTAAAAAATTGTAAATTTCATATTATATATATGTATATATATATATATATATATATATATATATATATATATATATATGTTTTTTTTTTTTTTTGAATTTACATGGTGGAATCGGTAGCCGCCACGAATCCGGGCAGGTTGTCCAACTTTTTATGGCCGTCACAATATTTTGCGTTGTCCGCCCCAAAAGTCGCCACACAAATCTTCGCACTGTCTGCCCCTATAACCACCATGCCACAATCATTTTAAACCTTTTACGTCGTTGAAAGCACTAGGAAATATATATATATATATGTTAAAAAAGAAATCGCATTCAATTAAATATAAAAAGGAATACATCTCCTACCATACCAGACACAAAAACTTATGGCTTAGATTTTGACATCTGATATAAGAAAAATATTTCTCAACTCTACTTTGCTATAAAAGCAATAAATCATGAAAACCAAAACAAACCAAAAGGACCTAGATACTTCCATTGTTACTATCATCTAAGAAAAAAATGGAAAATATGTCTTCCCTAAGATTTGAAGGCCACCAAATTGGAGGTTGGCCATAACAAAGAACCTCAAATCTATCCAAATCCTAGTTTGCAAAAGCATCAACCACCTTGTTGAGATGTCAAGGAACATGTCTAAACTCAACAAGGTCAAATTTTTTCTTAAGGAGCTGTTTTTTTTTCCAAAACCCTCACTATTTTTGAGTCTATGAAAATTGTATGATTTTGCTCTATCAAATGTTAAATCCAAATTCTAGAATCAGACTCTAATTGAATCTTCCTCCAACCTAGTTTGCATGCTTCCTGAAGACCCCTCGAAATTGCAGATCCTTCCTTGATTATTAGTTATTATTCCTAATATTTCTAAAAAAATGAAGGTTTTAGAACCATCTAAACATATTCCAATACCACCCATACAAGCAGGACTTGGATAAACCTAGAGTCATCATCTGTGTTGATCTTTCCTATACCCTCAAGGGGGTATGCCAATAATCATTATAATTCTATCTTCTAGATTGTGTATTTAAGGAATGAAAAGAAGGCAAGGACATGTTTAATATTTGTAAAATCTGATCCCACCTTTGAGAGAAAACAAGGGGATGTTTCAACATGTATTTAATAGATTCTCTTAAATTATCTAGATTCCTTTGACCTATATAATAGCTATATTTGTAATTCTTATTGAAAACCCTACTATTTATTTTCTTTCCAGATATTACAAAGAAAAAGAGAAATTCCTTCCCAAATAATTTGATGAGAATATTTATCAAACTAAAAAATATGAGTCCACTCTCTAAAGGGCTACTCCAAATAAGTGATTCCCAACCATTGAATACCCAAAAGAGTAACCAAATTCTACCACATTTTGGTCACTATAGGACAAGTTAAGAAAATATGAGAAATTGATTCTTCCTACTCCCAAAAAAGCTCACATCTAAAGGGTCCATTAAAACCTCTTTTCATCAATTGTTCCCTTGTAATAACTTTCCTATGAAGTAATAACCAAATAAAAACTTGACTTTAGGCCATAAATTTTGATTCCAAATATACTTAAAAATGTCTTTAAGAGGACTAGGCATTGGTTGGCAAAATAAAGATATCCTCTAGCCACTGTATATTTTCCATGATGTTGTCCTCCCCAAGAAAAGGTATCCACATCATTAGAACATGATAAGTATCTCTTCTGAAGGATGGAACCTAGTTGATTTTTTTGGTCTTCATGCATTAGAACATGTCATTCCTCAGGTTGGATCCATTAACGACCCACATCCCAAGCCCTAGAGTTATGCCTACAATAGTTAGCCACCTTTATCCAATGAACAATATGAAGCTCCTCCATCAAAATTTGGGACATAGGAATTTCTCAACTAAAGGAGGAAATCCATCCCAAGAATCCCTCTAGAAATTTTCTTGTTGGCCATTATTAATTACCCAAAAAAACATTTTTTAATAACTTCTATTTTTAGGATAGCTAAAATAGGAGATCCTCATGAAGGAAGAGGAAATCTAACAATCTAATTTGGTTCTTTATTCTTTGTAGATTTTGATCTTAGCACCTAAGTCCATAATTGCATAAGGCTCCAAAAAAGCTTCATTGCTAGGGCTCTACCATTAACTGAGCAAAGCCCTAAACCTCTATCATATCTAAGAAGGTATAATATTTCCCATTTGACCAAAGCCTATTTATTTTCATTTTTAACACCACTCCACAATAATTTGTGGTTGATTTTATCTAGCTCTTTAAAAATAGCTCTAGGAATATTCAAAATAGAAGAGAAGTAGATTGGAAGGGTTTGAAGAACCCCACAAATCAAATTTATTCTACCCCCCATGGAAAGCCACCTATGGGTATAATTTCAAATATTTTGTTTCACCTTATCAACTAAAAAATCCCAATCCTTTAATCTACATTCTTTTAAAGGAATTCCCAAATATAATAATGTAAATACAACCTACAACCTATCTAAAACCATGGTTTCTTGTCTTTGTGAACAATGAAAAAAATTATCTTAGATTTATCCTCATTAATTAACTATCCTATAGCTCTGGTAAATTACTACCTCTTAATAAATCTTGATACCTCCTAAAATGATGCTTTCCCCATAAAAGTGGTGTCATCTACAAACTATAGATGAGTAATTGGACCCACACCTTGTGCTACAATTATGCCTTCAATAGCTTTGCTAGATCTATCTTTAGCAATAATTCTTCCTAAGCACTCAACCATAATAATAAAAAAATAGGGGGGGAGGGTATCTCCCTGCATATTACCCCTAGAAGCTAAAAATAATGGATTTGGGGTACTATTCACTAACACAAAAAATAAATCGAAGAAATGCACCCTTGAATCCACTAAACCCAATGTGTTGAGAAACCAAATTGTTGAACTATCATGAGAAAAGGTCAATCAACCCTGCCATAAGTATTTGAAAGGTCAAGATAAATGAACATAATTGGATGCTTTTGAAGTTGCATGGAATGAAGAGCTTCTTGAGCTAGAACAATCTCATCAAGAATCTACCTACCAACTACAAAACCACCTTGCTCTGGCGAAATAATTTTATGCAAAAGGGGTATTATAAAATGTGCCATAATATGTGTAATGATTTTATACAATGAAGTACAAAGAGATATTGGAAAATTTTAGATATATGCTCTACCTCTTGTACTCTAGGAACTAAAGCAATGTATTTTGTGTTTATCTCTTTGAGAATAACTTTGGCAATTCTTGCTTCCTTCACAACCTCCAATAAATTTGCATGTAAAACATCCCAAAACTTTCGATAAAAATCAATAGGAAAACCATCTGGACCTAGGTTTTTTCCCTTTTTAATTTTAAAGACCACCCTTTCTAATTTCTTCTTGGAAATTCTAGCAACTAGAGCCTTATTGTCTTCTTTCATGATAATAGATAAAATTTGTTGTAGAATCCCCCGTTGAGCATTTATATCCAATGGTTCAAATGTAAAAAGTTGGGAATAATAATTAGCTATAATATCATTAAAATCCTTCCAAGTATATATAGACACTTCCTCATTTGTTTTAAGGGAAGATATGCAATCAACATATATTTTACCCAAAAGAGACTTATGAAAGAAACTTGTATTCTTGTCCCCTTCTTGAAGCCAATGTATCCTATATTTCTGCTTCCAAAAAAATTTCTCTCTCCTTTCTCATTCCTCTAACATATTGACAAGGGAGGACTCCTCCTTCATTAACTCCTATTACATACACCTAGTATGGATGGATTCATTTGCTTGCTCTAGGTTACTCACTATGTTTGTTTCTCTTTCTTTAACATTCTCAAACTCATCCCAATTCCATATTTTATGTTTAGATTTAATATAACTTAATCTTCTAATAAAAGTATACATATTGGTACCAAACCTAGGCTTACCTTCAATCCACAAATTTTGAATGTGATCTCTAAATTTTGCATGTCTCAACCACATCAGCTGAAACCTAAAATATGCCCCCTCACTTCAACCAAAATTGGTTGGTGATCAGAGCTAACACTATTTAAAGTCTTGGATTTTGGAACTTGTCCATTCATCATAATTTTCTTAGATACAAGAAACTTGTCCAACCATTTCAAAATATAAACTTGACCTTATATTTTGTTAGACCAAGACATCAAATCATTATCCAAATTGACATCCAATAAATGAAGAGAGGAAATGTACTCAACCATAAGGTCTAGGCTAGCATCCAACTTCCTATTTCCCCTAATATTTTCTTCCAAAGAAAAAAATAGTATTGAAATCCCTACCTACCAACACCTCAACTTGTGGGAAGAGGTGAATAACATATTTCAAACTCCTCCACTATAACCTCTTCTCCTCTAAAATGGTAGAAAAATAAACATTAACAAGCAAAATCATTTGATTATATTACCTACTTTTAACTAAGAGAGCAAGAATGCCCTGAGCTCCAACAGATTGAATAACAACTATAGACATGGAAAATTGACCCACCTGAGTGAGTCATTTTCCCTAGATCCTTAGAGATATCCTTAAACTTGCCCAAGTACAAGTTTGGATCTCTCTTCTACCCTTTTTCCTTATTTTTTTCTAGTTTTGCCGAAATCATGATTAGCCCTTACGAGGCACGATTTTGGCAATTTAGTATTTTCTCTTAGAAAACTAAGTTTTTAGGTTGACCTCCTAAGTTTTATCCTAACTTAGGGTTTTATTTCCTATTTGTATTTTGAAACCCCTATATGTAGAGGGTTTTGGATCTCCTTTTCTCCTAGCAAGTTAGCAAGCAAGTTAAAAATGAACAAAAAGGCTAAGAAGTGAATCAAAGGTTTTTAGTAATCTTACTAATCAAGTGTTTAAGTGATATTTAACAAGTTTTCTGGTGTTATTATGTTGCCTTGTTTATTTTACTATCTTTGGTGGATAAATGTTGGAGCCTTGAGGAGGAGTCAACCATCTTGTGGAGGTCTTCATCCTTTTGTCTGCCCCTTTCACTATCGTCGGGTTCTTTCATGTTTTTTATCAGTCTTAGATTATTCATTTGTATTATTGGTATAGCTCATTTCATATTGTTCTACTACCTCTTTTGCCATTTGCAAAATCATACCCCATAATTACAAGGTGTGATTTTGACAAAGCCAAAATTGTAATCATCCTGTATAGGGCATGATTTTAGGTGCATTAGGTTTGGGGGTAATATTTGCTCCCAAACCTCAAATCTCTATTGCATGCCACATTTTGGATCTAACACTACTATTCACATTTTGCTTTTTTCATTGTTCTATTTCATTGCATTCTATTTTTCTATTTCTAAACAAGGTCAACATTCACTCTCGATTTCTAAAGGTTAGTTAAAAGGACCTAGGGGGCTTGACTATTGAGCTCTTGAGTTTTGCTATACAGTGGCCTAAGCAGACCTCCTAATGTTCATCATATTTTCTAGGGTTTTGTAAAATCTATTTTGCAGGTTGAAGCTGTGGAATATTTTTGGGCACAAGATAAATCTTGTATCAAACACCGAAATAGATAAGTTCCCTCAGTAAATATTTAGGTTGTTTTATGTTGTGTTATTTGTCATTTTTGTTTTAAACATAAACAAATTTCAATTTTTTTCTAGGCACTTGAAATAATAAGAGCATATAGTGTGCATCTAAGGTTTAGTCTTGTTTGTGCATTTCACTTGTGCCCTTGCTCAAAATATGAAGAATTTTATTATTGCAACCTAGGGTTAGACATCATTGAATTATAGAATCATACTAGGGTTAGTCCTTGTATTCTTGCATCTTATGTGTCTTTCATTGTTCTTTAATTTTCATAGTTTAGTTTAGAAAGGCCAAACATAGGTGATTGCTTAAAATTAAACACAACATACACTCCCACCCTAGAATTAGAGCGAGTCCTAAAACCATTCTCAGCGAACCCATCCTTTCATGTTCTCAAGTGTATAGAATATAAAACACCCCCATGGAAAACACATCTTAGTGGCCAAGATAGAAAGCCTCTTCCTTTATTTTTATTTGAAAACTTTAAATAAGACCACTAATTTTTTTTTTGTAGATTAGAAAATATTTAAAAATATCTTTAAAATATTCTTGTGTGCCTTTTTCCTTATATTTCTCCTCTATCCTTTCACTTCTTCTAATGGATCTATTCCTTAGAAGTTAGAAAATATGTCTAGAGTCTGATAAAATTCCCTAAGAAGATGATTGGATTGATAGGGAGAATCATAATCTTGATAAAAAAGAGTAAGAACATGTGGAAACTAGTACTAACTATGATCCCTATAAGGTTCCCAATGGATGCTTCACATTTATAATAGTTTATCATTTATGGTATTTTATGAAACTCCACAAGGATACTTTTATTAAAGTTATGGAGCAAGAAAATCAACTTGAAAGAGGTGAGACTCCTCCTCCTACCATATCTCCTAGGAATATTCATAACAACCCCTTGTTTGAATATTTACATCATGGTAATATTTTTCATAACCCAACATATGCTACTATTGTGACCACCAATGTTGGAAGAATTCCACAAGTTCTTCCAACTAGTAGTGCATATCAAGATCATGTTCAATTTCCTCCTCATTTGGCTAATCTCAACATACATGCTTCTATTCCACCAACTATTAGTTATCCTCCATTTCAAGATGCTACATATCATAACCCATACTATAACAGTTTTAATACCTCCAACATTCACCAAGTTCCCTTTCAATATCCTACCTATACCCCTCCCCTAGGGAACCTAGGGGTGTTGTACAACAACAATCTCAAGATGCAAAGTTTAACTAATATGGTGAAACAATTGGTTTCAAGTGTGGATATGATTCAACCACCTAGTTTCACCTACAACTATAAAGAAATATGCAATCGATCCCTATATCCTTTTGTCGCCTCTAGGCCCTACCTTAAGCATTTTCCAATGTCGGTTTTACCTATCTATAAGGGAATGAAGGATCCAATTAAGCATTTAAGGATGTTTAGGATAACATGCCATTATATCATATATGATGATATGTTTTTACTAAATATGTTTCCTAAAAGCCTTGGTGGTATGGCATTAGAGTGGTATTATCAATTTCCCAAGCATTCTTTGAGGAATTTTGAAGAGATAGTTGAAATGTTTGTTCAAAAATTTGGTGCTTACATTGAAAATAATGTGACTATGAAAGATGTCTACTTGTTAAAATAAAGTAAAGATGAAATTATTTCAAAATATTTGTCTTGTTGGAGGAATCTAGTTGGGCGCTTAAGATATACATTACTCCTCAAGACATGCTTGAGATATTTATTGAAAACTTACAAGAACAAATCTCTTATGAATTGGAAACAACAAATATCATATCTTTTGACAAATCTATAGATCTAACAAGAATATTAGAGTAAGCCCTTATCAAAATAGGTCAGCTTAAGATAAAAGGATATAGGACCACTAAAAATCAGTGTAAGAACAAGCATGTGATTGGTGATGGGGTAACAAATAGTAAGCCTATTAATAGTGTTGTTAATAACCTACAAAATATGGTGCTCAATCAACCTCAAAAACCCCCATAAGGGAATTTCACAAGACTTAACACACCAATGAATGTGATCCTATAGTAGCTCTTGGAAGCTAATATGATTTAGTTACCTCCCATAAGGCAACATGATACCACGATTGATTGGTATAAGCCTATCCAATATTGTAAGTATCACATAGTGGAGAGAGACTAGACAAACTCTTGTAAGAGGTTGAAACATGTGGTTTAGGACCTAATTGATGAAGGACAACTTTTTATAGAAGGTTATCAATCCAATCCTCCAATAAACAATCAACCTATCAGAAGAGGTCAACCTAATACCATTCATGTTTTATGAATTGTAAATAATAACTATCACATATTTTAAAGAAGTAATAGATCTAGAAAGAAGGGTAGAGCAAGACCTTATCAAAAGAGGTCATCTTAAGATAAAAGAATATAGGACCACTAAAAATTAGTATAAGAACTAGCATGTGGTTGGTAATGGGGTAACAGATATTAGGCCTCTTAATAGTGTTGTTAATACTCTACAAAATATGATGCTTAGTAAACCCCAAAACCCCCATGAAGAATTTTTACAAGATTTAACATGCCTATGAATGTGGTTCTAAAATAGCTCTTGGAAGCTAATATGATTAAGTTACCTCACATAAGACAACCTGATACCACATTTGATTGGTATAATCCTGGTCAAATTGTGAGTATCACAAAGTGGAGGGACATTGTACAAACTCTTGTAAGAGGTTAAAACATGTGGTTCAGGGTCTAATTGATGAGGGATAACTTATTATAGAAGGTTCTCGATCCAATCCTCAAAAAAAAATCAACCTCCTACACAACAAAAACCCACAACTAATCAAGACATGGGGATCTTCCAAGATCCTCTCCCTAAGCATGGTAAGCAGGTAGCTAATCAAGTGTTATATTAGAATGTGCCCCCTCCCTATGATAATATGGTTGGTATGATAGCAATAACTACAATATGACAAGCATAAAATCAACCGACTCAACATTCTCAATAGGAGACGAGTTCTTCATCCAACCCACCTTCAAAACCCACCTTAGTTTTAAAGAATACCCAAAAAAGGAGCACAAGGTTAGAAAACCCACCTTTAGTGTTGAAGCCTCAACCTAAAGTCTCCTTTGACATTAAAAAACAATTATCTAGTACCTCGACCAAGATATCTCTCAGAAATTTTACAAACTTCTCCTATTCATAGGGAAGCCTTATTGAAATTTCTAAGACAACAATCTATTCCTCAAGACATTTCCCCTGGTGCTATAGCTAATGTTACAAATTTTCTTGGGATACATCATATCACATTTTTGGACTACAATATTCCTTCCTCATATTTATGGGGGGATTCTTCCCTCCACATTACTGCATTTATTGGGAAAAAATTTATCAAGTGGATTTTGATTGATAATGGTTCTTCCCTTAATTTATGCACTTATCAATTTTTCCAAAAGTTTATATTAAAAGAGGAAGACTTAACTAAGTCCGATATCATCATAAAAGCTTTCAAAAATGAGCTCCAAGAGGCTTGTGGCATTATATCCCTCCCCCTTAGGGTCATACCTAAGATCTTAGATGCTTTGTTCTATGTGATGTCTTGCCCTACATATTTTAATCTTCTTCTTAAACGTCCTTGAATTAATGCGATGAGGATGGTCCCTTCCACTTTTCATCAATTTTTGAAGTTCAAATATAAATATCAACTGATCACCATTCTGGGTGGCCCTCACCCATTCGAATATTGCTTGATTATTGAGCAAGCTCAATTCGATCTCAATTTATGCCCATCGACTTCCTCATCTCAAATAACCAAAAAATTGAAAATATTAAAGTGAGGAACCGATAATTAATGTTTCATCAGGGGATAAAGTTAATTGTCATTCTTCATAGCCTCTTTTAGATATTTTCAAGCTACCACCTTCATGAAGGACTATGGATTTACCTCGTAAAAAGTGTGAATTTGTACACATTAGTATAGCCTTCAAAGAAAATATCCTTGGTAGAAACCCTCCTCCTGTAGAGCATTATTTTACCCATTATTACTTGTCCAATGATTACCCACTTCATAAGAAAATCCTAACTAGCATGGGATATATTGGTAATGGTTTGGAACCATGATAGAAAAGTATTCAAGAACCTTTGGATGTGGATATTTGGCCTGGGAGGTGTGGCAAAGGCTACATCCCTAATAAAATCCAACCTTTTCTCTTTGATAATGATGATCATATTTTCACTTATGTTGAAAATTTAGATCATAAAAGCTTGAAATGGAGTGATGAGGATGAGGGACCCGTTATCCCTCAAATATTCTATTGTATAATATGGTAACCACTGGGCATCCTAAGTCTCATGTGAGCCCAAAGAATAATGCTAAAAGGAATACCCCTTGTGACATAGCTCATGAGGATATATCCCAGAATATTTTCTCCTTCGATAGGTTTATCCCTTGTGTTGTGCATGCTGAGTCTTCTTATTCTCATGAGGACCATATTCCTCTATCTTATAGAGATATTGCATAGTTAGGAATCACTCCCCCTTTCATAAAAAAATATGGTATAGTTAGAGTTTACACTGACTTTCATGCAACATCTCCCAAAGAAGGTGTTGTGATGGATCCCCTTTGTGATGTAAATCATGAAGATACCATCCATCATAGTCCTTTATTTTATGTATCATATCCTTGCATTACCATCATGTTTGTTAAAATAGATGACACACTCAAAATTTATGCTAACTTTAGAAACCAATGAATGTCATTTAATTTTCTAAAAAATCAAAACTAGATATTATGCATGATGTCACATCTTCACCTAGTTTAGTTCACACAGTGCATCCCCATCCTTACTTGTTCATCTTGCATGATTGCATGTCATACTTTTACATGTTCCACCTAATATTTTGTTCATTAAATTTTGCTTGTCATACTTATTGCATTGTTGCTTGCTCATATCTGCATACTTGTGTGATCACATAGATTTTTGGGATCCGTGATAATGGTAAATGATGAAACCTAGATAGATCATAGCTCACATGCATTGCACTCCCACTAGGGCTCTAATGCTTGGTGAATCCCCAAACCTAGGGCTCACTGTCATGAATTTTACATTTGCTCGTCATTTTGTATTCCTTAGCCTTGAAAGTTTTAATGATCATCTTTTTATCTTTCCCAAGCCAAGGAATATAGTTCTTCTATGTATCCTTTTCCTTTGCATGTTCTCTTTCTCTTTTCATCAACACAAGGATACACACTCTTCCTTTTATTTGTAAATCTTGCTTTTTGTTCACATTTTTTTATTTCTCGATATTTTGATTATTAAGGGATCCTCATGAGATAGGATAGATACCATATGAGCATCATTTATGGTGGTCATACAACCACTGACTATCTTATGCACATCTCTTACTTCTCAAAATTTTCAAAAATGATGCACACACATTGTGTTCTTATATTCATCTTCATTTCTTCTTCTTTTTTTAACATGTGCACACACAAGTTATGCTTTTACTTGATCGCTAATATTTTGCACAAACCACACCCCTATCAAGTAGCACTCATTTTTGGCATATCAATAATATCATTCTAGCACCCCATAATGGATAGCTTCATGATCACAAGTGAGGGGCAGTCTCCATTCGACCATTTATGAGCATACATCCTAGCGGGTATATCTCTCTCTCTAACCATTAGCGAGCACTACACCCATAGTGGGTATCACTCCACCTATCCATATTTTGTGAGCATCCACTTCTACAAGGTTCTGGTCTACTCTTTTATTCTCACTTGATCTATGTTGTTTGACCACATTGGTCTCAATATGACCTACTTTGGCTTAGACATCATACTTAAGCCCCTATTTCTCCTATGTTGACCTTTTCCTTCTATCTTCTTCTTCCTTATTATCTTTTGCCAAATTCATGTCTCATATTTATGGGTCATGAATTTGCTCTACGTCGATGTCACACTCCATTCTTATGGGGTATGATTTTGGCTAGAGTTATGGTTTTTAATATTTTCTTTTCTCTTTCTTTTTTGCCTTGTTTCATCCATACATTTCATGCCTTGCATCCACCTCATTGCATTACATACATTTGCATTTTAGGTTAATTCATTCCATAGTTTGCTAACAAACATGCATAATTAAAACATAAAAACATATAAAAACAATAAACACATAAGCACGCACATTACACAAAAGCAACATGATATTACTTGAGGTCAAAGTAGTAAGGTTACATAGGTTTACTTGATCGATGTGCCATAGTCCAAGCCTAGAACACTCAAACCTCCCTAGGGATGCATACCACACTAAAAATTGGTATATCACCCTGATCATATCCCTAGCTCTGGAAGCTTATCTCCTCTACTCTACCCATTGAAGGTGGTCCTGGTGGAGGCATGTTAACAAACCGTGTAGCTATATGTGATCTATATCAATACTAGCTTAGTGTAAAAATGGATGATAGTAGTAGCACTCATTGCTCTATTGGGACTACTTGGAATTACTCTATCTATTAGAAGGTCATCCTCTACATGGCTACCTCTAGCCGCTTCTCCACTCTCTACAACTCTACTTGTAGAACAAAGATCCTATCATCATGTTGGTTATTTGTGAAAATAGCTAATCCCTCTACCCAATATTTTTACCTCTCCTAGTCCATTTGGCTCACCTTTACCCTAAGGTGATTTGCCTCCACCCATGTCATATCTCGCTTGATCTCTATTGTGCTCAAAGCACTCTGCAGACCCTTGATCCTCTTGGCTTTGTTCTCTCAAAGCAGGTCCAAATCTCATTGTAGGGTTGCTATCTAGGCTTAAACTTCCTCTCTCCTTGGGTCCTCCTAATTTTTTATCTCACTTAGTTTAGCTATTACTAATGTAGAGGCTTCTCTAGCTACTCTACCAGGCTCAGCCTCAGCCATCATAGAGGTAACTCTTGTTATTTTTGCTAACCCATTCCCAGTGGTGGTGGTGGTTACTACCACTATCTCTACTCAGACTCATGTTTGTCTCTACTATGGTACCCCTTGGCCTTATCTTTGTTACTTTATGGACAATCGAGTGGCCTCTTGTAATACTAGATATATTTTTCAATTCATAATATGGTACCTCTACATAAAAACTTATGGGAATATCCTCGGGGGTATGATACCCTTGTACCATATTCAATACCTAAGAGCCATCCCAATTTCATCCACTCTTGGATCCACATAGAGTGGGTTATCCAAGTCCTCCTCTATTCATCTCCCCACATAAATATCCTCTCTAACTCCCAATGGGTCCCTTCGTACCTGCATGTACCAATAGTCTCTTAAGTTTTGGATCTCCTAGAACATATTAAACTACCACTAGACTTGATCAAAATGAAAGAGCTTCAACTCCTTCTCCATAGTGATCCACCTAATCCTCCTCACCCAAGATAGCTCCTCCACATTCTCAACTCATCCAAGGTGTAGATATCATGGTCACGATATGATTTGGTGCCCTTATAGCTCATCTATCACCCACCTCCCTAGTGCTAGGTTACTTGCGTTTGTCCTCTAGACTCACTCGTAGCTTTTGGTCCATATATATGTTGCTAACTACTCTGGTTTGGGTATGGCCCTGGAAGTGCATATGGTCTCTACACTACTATGTGCTTCAAGGTTGTACAAACTATTCCTATATGTTGCTTTTACATGACATTATACAATATCCTGTACAACCATGCTAGAACATATGGACCCTATGTAAATCTAACTCTCTAATATTTAATGTCTACCACTACTCCTACCATTACCCATGGTAGGTATCATTGACTCATGTGGCATACCAGCAACCCTACCACCATCCCATAGAGCATGGTCATCAAAGCATCAGCCTCATAGCACCCTACTAGATCATCGACCAAGATCGAGCTCTCTCACACCTGGTGGGTCCAACCTCTATATACTCTCTATAGCCTAGGCCATTGTCCTCATTCTCTTTAAACTACTCTTCCCCTAATTGGGATAAATAATATGCACCACACATCCTCAAGTGTTACCATCATCTTCCCTATCAGTAATCAGAAGGTCGACGACTCTGAATACCATATCTCTACCAAAATTGTAAGCAACACCCTGCCTCAACCCAAGGCATCTTCACTAGGTGGTGTAGCCCCAACACCTCTAGGGTACCTTGATCTTCCTGAGAGAATCCATCTAGCTCTACCTCCAAGGATATTGATCGCCACTCACGAGTCTCTAGTACATCATGTTGCATCCAAAACAAAATAAAAAATTTAATCAATTTAACATGCATAATAGAATTAATTTTAAAAAAAATGTAATAATAAAAGGATTGCCCATTTCCTCTTTTCTCCTTCTCATCATTTTTTCATGTTTTTCTCAAGTCCCCCTTTTACTTGATTTTATTTTTTTGAAATCTTACCCCTTCAATTTTGGGTGCGATTCCATCCCTTTCTTTTTTTTTTAATTTTACCCCTTGCTCTTTAGGCACGATTCCCCATAGTTATAGGGTATGATTTTGGTTGCCATAATGAACCAGCCAAAATCATGGTCAGACACAAAATTGTGTTGGGATCGTGCATGGTGATTCATGGAGAAACAGAAAAAAATGCAAAAATAAGGACCTAAAATCTAATATAACCTAATCTTGAGGGAGGATTATAGCCCTTAGCTATGCTCACTTTGTTGTTGTGTCAACCTCACCCCTCGTAACTGTCGAACGGTGTACAAGTCACACCATTTTCTCCTTTTCTCTAGAGCCCTTTTTCTTCTTCTTCATGTGGTGAAAATGGTTAGGGTTTTCACCCCCTTTTACCTTTTATTTCTTTTTTTGGCATCCTTTTTTATTGTTTTCTCCTTCGCTTTCTTCTGAGTCTGCTATTTCAATTTTCCTTTGGAATTTAGCATTCTTTCCAAAACTCAATGGGGCACCCAGGATTCAGAGGCATTAATATCCATAATGCCTCAATTTGCATGCAAAATATAAAATTTCCTATAATGACACAATTATGCACCATCCCTTTCTTCTAAGCCAAATACCCCTTTTATGCTTGACGTTATAAATAACACAAGCTTATACTGAGAGTGAGGGTGAACAATATAAGACCACTTTTTACTTTTTATTCCAAATTAATATTATATTGTGTAAAGATAGCAATATCAATAGCAGTAATCAAAGCAATGCACAAAAACCATACACAATAGAGACACCATAATTTACGTGGTTCACTCAATGTGGGCTACTCCATGAAGAAAATATTTTACTAAAACTTTCTCAATCAATCTCTTTTGGAATCACTCCCAATTACAATTTTTATGTATCTCTATCCAAAGGAGATGTTGATCCCCTAATCTCAAGTTCATGGATCTATTACATAGGATAACTCTTTCCCCTTCTGCTCTGGCTATGTGATCTTCTAGAAGACTCTGTCTCTCTATTGCACTGACTGGTGGACCTCTCTCCACTTGAAGACTCCTCACTAAAATATATCTTCAACTGTGATGGCTTCTAGATCTCTATCCACTGAGACTTTTTCCTTTGTACTCTATCACCTCCAAAGCTCTGTCAATAGGCTCACTAATAACCTGCTCAATAGGATCACACAGAACCTACTTAACAATATCACATAGAACTTTTCAAATATGCTTAAACAGCTCACACAGAACTTGTCCAAATCTACTTAAGCAAGCTCACAAATAACTTGCCCAAGTTTGCTCTAGCAAGATCACCAATAACTTGCCCAAATTTGCTCTAGCAAGATCACCAATAACTTGACCAAAACTATCTACAAATTTGTCCCAACACTGTCCTCAAATCTGTCCCAACACTTTCCTCAAATCTATCCTAAAGGCCTTCTCATAGGCTCAATCAATCATGCTCAAGTAGTACTCAAAATGAACTCAACAATGAATGGCAATCTCAACTCAAATTAACTTCATAGAAGCATAAATATAATTGTTAAATACTCAATATGTTCTAATATCACTCTCAACCTAATTCAATCTCAACTCAACTCATAGAAGCATAAAGAGAATTGTTAGAGACTCAATATGTTCTAAACTCACTCTCAACCCAAATCAATCTTAGCTCAACTCAAATTAACTCATAGAAGCATAAAGATAATTTTTAGAGACTCAATGTGTTCTAATATCACTCTCAACTCAAGTCAACCTCAACTCAATTCAATCATCACAAGGGACAACTCTTTTTTACACAACCCTAGTCCAAGTATGTATCAATCAACTCAAATGTTTCCAAAAATTCTCAACCACAAATATCACATAACAATTATACTCATGTTATTTTCTAACTCAAGTTCTTTCACAACCAATGGGCTTCAACAAATATGCTTATCAAACAAGGTTTAGACACAACTCTCAATTCAAAAAATCTTGAAGCATTCAACCAACCACTTTCAAAAAGGAAAACACAAACAATCCTTTTCCCTCCAATGATATTTCAAAAATAAACCACCATAAACAATCAATAGGAGAATGTGCCCATACCTTTTATGAAGATGAAAAAACCTCTTTGTAAATCTGCCACAATCACAAAATTCTTTTTCCAATCTTCACAAGGGTTAGTAGATCACAAAATAATCAACATTACTCCACTTTTCAATAATCATCACCAAGGCCTTTAATTGCACAACTTCCTTATCTCTCCTAAAACCACTTGTACCATAAAATAAAATAAATAAAAACATTGCATAACCTTTTCACTCCCAAAACCACTTATACCATAAAATAAAATAAATCACAATATTGCATACCTTGTCACCTCATGAAAGAATTAATCCTCTTGAAAAAGAATAAGGAAAACTTCACTTTTGAAACCCCTTTGTAAAATCATAAATATCTCTTTACACACACCTTATTTCTCCTTCTAAATAAGTTAGTCAAATAGCGCTCGAAATAATCTTTCCTATGATATATAATATGCCACCTTTTCAAAATAAAATGAAACCTTTACATATATATATATATGCCACCCTCCATTAATTGCACATAGGTCGGCCCTCCATTAAATTAAACTTAAACTTTAAACTTTAATATCTTCATCACCGAAGGTCCTTTTTCGATGAAACAAAATTCCACCTTGGCTTTTAATAAAATCCCTTTCCACATAATCCCACCATAGTTTTAAATAAAACCTTTTATTTTGTCTGCCTTGGTTTTCATAAAAACCCTGTATATATCCATGCTCTCCAAAATATCACAGATGATTATCTATGAAGTTCTTTTGCTACCAAAACTCAATGTGACATCAATGATCCATGTGACATCAATGAAAACATAAAATAACTCAAATTTCCAACATGTTCTTCACTCGTAGGTGTCTACATATTTCTTTGATGCATTTATTAGGCCATAAATGCATCAAAGAGAGGGCAAAATGTAAACATGGAAAATTGACCCACCTGAGTGAGTCATTTCCCTAGAGCCTTAGAGAGATCCTCCAAATTTCCCAAGTGCAATTTTGTACCTCTCTTCTCCCATTTTTTGTTCTCTTTTTCTAGTTTTACCAAAATTGCAATCAGCCCTTATGAGGAATGATTTCGGCAAGTAAGAATTTTCTCTTAGAAAACCCAATTTTTGGGATGACCTCTTTAAGGTCATTCCTCCTTTAGGGTTTTCCAACTTTCTTGTGTTTTGAAAACTCTATAAGTATAGGGTTTTTGGTCTCCTTTTCTCCTAGAAAGTTAGAAAGCAAGTTAAAAATAAGCAAAAAGGCTAAGAAGTGAATCAAGGGTTTTTGGTGAATCAAGTGATATTTAACAAGAACTTTGATATTATTCTACTGCATTATTGATTTTACTATCTTTGGTGGACAAATTTTGGAGCCTTGAGAAGGATTCAACCATCTTACGGAGTTCTTCATCATATTTTCTACCCCTTTTGCTACCACTAGGTTCTTTCATGCATTTTCTCATTCTTATATTATTTATTTGCATTATTGTCATAGCTCATTTCACATTTTTCTACTGCCTCTTTGGCCTATTATGAAATTGTACCTATTGGTTGAAAATCCATACCTAACGAAAAGGATGAGGTGAAAAGGTTTGTGCACCCTATGAACATCAACTAAATTTGAATGATTATCATGCCCTAGAGAGGCCAAGCAATTGATATCTGGAGAAGGCTAGTTCCTTTTAGGAATTAAAAGCTAACTAAGCCTAGGGTGAGGGAAAGGGAAAAATAAAGAAAGAAAATGAGGTTGTAGCTAGAACTCACAAGAATGGGTATAGTCGCATGAAGACACATGCATGATAAGTAGATGCCATCGCAGAAAACACAAGCATATTACCTAATATATCATCCAACCTTACCCTTTATCACTCTCTATTGCAAGTGAATTCTAAAACCAACAAATAAAATGCAAGAAATCTAGATACCAGAATTATTGCATGCACGTTCGACTAGCTTTAGTAGAAATAATCTCACAATATTCACTTGCACACACAAGAGGCAATTTGGAGATCAAACAATAAAACACTTGTATTTCTATAACATAAACTTTACATATGAATTGTAATGGCTAAAGAGCCACCCTTTGGAATGCCTTGCACTCTAGTATAAATAGACCCTATAATAAATGTTACATTGAATATTGTAGGTGGTGGACAAGACCATCAGGTGGAGCCAGTAGGGATGGAAATGCTACAAATCTTATCTTAAATATTTTGTATATTACAATAGAGGGATGTTGTTGGGAGTACGCTAGTCATATTTCATGAATCTAGACTCTAGATTAGTTTAATTTCTCCCAGCAACTCTTATCAGATAATAAAATTCATCCATCTCCACCTGAGGGTATTAATTGCATGAGGGGATGGGTTGAGGCTGATTATTTTGATTTATGTGTGATTTTATTAGCTATCATGCACTAATTAGGGTGCCAAGCTTCTTTAAAGCCAACTACTTATCATGGATCCTCTTAAATGAAAGCACACACCCATTTACATAAGTCCCTTGTTTTTGGTGAGAACTCAATGAAGGGCAAAAATCTGGAATCTACCCGCTGCTTACTATCGACCTAAAACTTCACCCAACATGCTCCATCTTCAACGGGATGGGATTTTTGGGCCTCTGCCCCAATTTCATTTCAAGCACAAATTTGGGATCAGTCGTGGAAATGACGGATGCTCAAAATTTTTCCAGGATTTAAATTTGGATAACTCTACACCTTACCACTAGGAAAAAACTTTGGGATACAACCGTAACCTGACATTGTCTCGATTCTCTGCCCTTGTGATGGGGTGGGGTTTTGGGAACTACATGGAAATTACAATGGCCCAATTCTTCGCCCAACCATTTCTTATCATTTATCATTGGGTGGACCTTTATAAATTGCTTGAAGCCTCGACCTAACCAATTTTCTACCCTTATTGGCATTGCCTAAAATTTTGCCACCCTTACTACCACCTACTCAGTATGATCCACCACATCCACAAGGTATATTCTTAAAAATCCATATCTGATGCCCATGGGGCTGGCCCACAAAAATTTATTTAACCTACTATTTGATCCATCATATTAGTCAAAAAGGAGCTAGTGGGTGAAAGCATGTAAAATTTTACCTACACTTTTGGTGGTTCATATGGGATTTCCACTTTGTGGGAACAGGAATTGAGATAGCCCACTTTTAAAAAAGATACTTCAAATAGGATAGAACAAGAATGGGGATAGAGAGAACAAATTGGAGAAGAAGGTATCCATGGAATGCTACAAGACAAAGGAGGAAGATAAACCATGGGGTGGGAACTAAACTCATGATAATATGGAACAACATAGAGAAGGGGGTAGAAGTGGCACATAAGAGGAGAAGAGGAGAAAGAGGCAACCATAGGAAGAAAGGAAAAGTCACTAACTGAAAGAGTTAATGATAACAAGCACAAAGGGGAGATAGAGGAAGGATTTAGTGAAAATAAAACAAAGAAACAAAAGGTAAGGAGACCCTTGGGATATCCCATGGTGCATTCATAATGAACTATTTGGTCCATGGGATACCCCCACATATAGCCTTCTTATCAACATACTCCACTAAAAATTGGGTTTTCAAGAATAGATAGAATGCCAAATATGCTTATTAATCTTGTTATAGCCCCTCTTTTTACACAATCTAATAAGAAACTCTTCAGTTGATCAAGATGCATCGTGTGAACCTTCAATCACTCTCTTAGCTTCATCCCTTGGTTAATTATCAATGCTGCACAGGATGCATTTTATAGAGCGATTCTCCCAAAAAACCATGATCTCAATGCAATCCATGAAATATTTGGCATGATGTCAATCTTGGATAGTACATCCAAATATTTCTTTTTGAGCACCTTAAGTTGATCTCACGATTCGATGCTTGTTCTAGGGTGATGTATGCATGAGTCTTGATGTACTTGCTTTTGCAAGATTGTGAAATTTTAGGAGCATTATCCATTGGGTTGTGGAGTCACAAAAAAATACAAATGAAACACACAAAGAAAAGAAGCAAGAACGTAAATAGAGGGAATTTTTTTCAAAAGAGGAGGCATGATCTAGGAAATCATCACATATTTAGCCTTAAATATTGTGGGAACCTAGCCAACTAGAAGCAACCCAGTGGAGATAAACACCCTGCAAACTTAGCTCAAGATGATGTTGGCTATTGTGCAACCTAGCACTTGTCACACACTTTATTTAATTACCAACTTATTTACACAAAATTGCGATGTGATTCACATGCCCAAGCCAGAGATATTTTTGTAAACTATCTAGTGAACCTATAGTGTCCAGACCAAATGACACCAAACTTGAGCTGCTCCTTATGCCTAATATGGCATTGCATGCTACCATCATTAGTTGCATTGCACCTTGATACAGATATCATGCTTGGCCTTAGCACCTTTGTAATTTTCCCATATTTCATTTATGTGGAGAATGCCTTTACTACCTCGATGCATGTCTTAATTGGTGACCTTTCTAGGAGCGGGTACCAGAACCAAACTCTGTATGGGTCAGTATGCACTGCCACCCATACCTTATATATTTTGGGAGGAATGATGATCTCAACCATGATCCAATATTTACACTTTTTCCCACTTGAGTTTTCTTGGAACTAGGGATCATCGACCTTTTTGTAGTAGAAGACTATGTGGTATAACCTAAGGTGTATTGTCTCTGTTGCTGCCATCTTACTTGAATTCAACCCAAGTCTACACATGGGTTGTTTTGTGATATCAATTCCTTACTAGTTGAGAGGTAATCCTTGCTAGGGAATTAGTGATGCAGGGGCCACTTCAGTCACCACCATGGTTGGCATAGATAGGGGTGAGGTGTCACTATACCTTTTTTGCCCTAATAGAGAGATCTCCCATTATCCATTTTTCCAAATGTTGAATCCCTACTAAGATTTATAGGTAACAACATTATTCATCATGGGGAATGAACATTGACCAAAATATTTATCTCCTTCCCATCCTTCGCTTCCTTGTCACTAGTTTTTTTGCCTTTGTACCTTTGATTACCCACCACTAAGCTCTTCCTTTTCCACAGTTGAGAGCTTCCTCTTCATGATACTGACTTTCTTGCTTATCCAGTGCATATTCATCCTCAGCTCTTATTGTAGTATTTTTTGTGCATTCTCATGGGGATATGAAGGGGAACTTCCCATCATAACTTAGTTTTGCACAAGCATGAGCCCTATAGGCTAGATTGAGGAGATCTAGGGTAGAATGGGTTGAGGACTTTCCCTAAAAAGAATCTTCCCAACCTAGATCAACATTCTTTTAGCTCGAGATGCTTCCTTAAATATTTGTAGGAGCCTCTTTTCTCTTGACTACTGAATGAGGAGGCTTATGTCAGGTTTAAAAGCATGAACATAGTATATGTAGGCTTGAGCAAGTGATGGACTAGCTTCATGGGGTATCCTCCATATTCTTGTGAAGTAGACATTAAAATCAACCATGCTTTCATAATAGGCCCGCTTGATGAATCTAAAATAAGTGAGAAGCTGTAAGGGATCTGCAGAAGCATCAAATGTGTTGATGAGGGCTTCTACTAGATCTGCCCACGTATGAATGCTTCCATGCTCTAGATATTTAAACCATAATTATGCTCTACCTTTGAGAGATAGAGCAAGGAGCCTAATCATGATACCCTTAGAAGCAATGATGTGGATGACAAACAAGGAGGCCATATCCTAAAAATATTTATATGCAGTTCCTTCTATACCATTGTAACTAGGTAGCGTCTTCAAGGATGCTTTGGGTAAGTTTTGTAGATTCAAGATATTTAAGGGACCTGCAATGTTCCAATAAGGATAGCTCTACTGAGCCATCGTAAGACTAGTCTTTTAGATCTTCTGGGATTTTATTTTTTATTGGAGTAACCAAATGAGCATCTTTTCTCCACAAAAAAGGTCAAGTATACTCATCAAACCTCAAGTCCTACAATAAAATAATCTTTAATAATAGAATAATGGGGCCACCAATCATAAACTTTGGTTGATCCCCAATAGAGTCGCCAAACTTTTGCTTTCCTTCAAAGGCCACTGGTCATAGAAACCTAGTTCATTTTGTAGTGGATTCACTAGGTGATAGAGTAAAATATAGATAGACTAGAGTATAACCAACCCTAGATCATCCAACTATAGGACCTTTGTGTCCCACAAGGCATACCAAAAACTATTGGTCAAAAATTGGCACCTAACATAAAGGATGAGGTGAAAATATTTGTGTCCTATGAACCTCGACCAATATTGAATGATCATTGTGCCTTGGAGATGTTAGGCGATCGATCTTCAGAGAAGGTCGGATCCTTTAGGAAGTCCTAAATAACTAATCCTGGGGGGAAGGGAAAATGAAAGAAATAAAATAAGGCCATAGCCAAAACTCACAAGGATGGGTATAGCCGCATCAAGACACATGCACAATAAGTAGATGTCGTTATAGAAAACACAAGTACATTACCTAATAGATCAACTAACCTTACCCTTGTCTACCCTTTTCACCCTCTACTACAAGTAAATTTTAGAACCAACTAATGAAATATAGGAAATCTAGATAGCACAATTATTGCATGCACACTCGACTAGCTTTAGAAAAAATAAACTCACAACATTCACATGCACACAAGAGTTAATTTGGAGACAAAACAATAAAACGTTTGTATTTCCATAATAGAATAAACTTTACATATGAATTGTAATGGTTAAAGAGCCACCCTTTGTAATGCCTTGCACTCCAGTATAAATAGACCCTACGATAAATGTTACATTGAATACAATAGGTGGCAAATGAGACCATTGGATGGCACCAATAGGGATGACGATATTGTGAATCTTATCTTAAATCTTCTATAGATTGCAATAAAAGGAGGCTATCGGGAGTATGCTAGTCAAACTACATGAATCTGGACTCTATATCAGATTATTTCCTACCAACAACCCTTATTAGATAATGAATTTTATTCATATCCACTTGAGGATATTAATTACATGAGAGGAAAGGTTGAGATTGATTATTTTGATTAATGTGTGATTTGATCAGCTGCCATGCACTAAGAAGGGCACCAAGCTTCTTTAATACCAACTACTTACTATGCATCCTCTTAAGTGAAAATGTGCACCCATTTGCAAAAGTTCCCTACTGTTGGTGAGAGTTTAATGAAGGATGAAACTTTGGGATCTGCTTACTATTTACTACCAACCCAAAACTCCGCCCATCAAGCTCCATCTTCAACAAGGTGGGATTTTTGGGCCTCCACCCCAATTTTATTTTAGGCATAAATTTGGGATCATTTGGGAAAATGATGCATGTTCAAATTCTTTTTGGGCTTTAAATTTGGATAACTCTATGCCCTACCACTAGGGCTAAACTTTAAGAATTGACCTCGACCTATCATTTTCCTGATTCTCTGCCCTTGTGATGGTGTAGGATTTTAGGAACCACCTAGAAATTGCAATGGCCCAATTCTCTACTCGAATATTGCTTATCATCTATTGTTGGGCGGACCTTTAGTAATTTCTTGAAGCCTCGACCTGATCGATTTTTTTGCCCTTCTTGGTGTTGCCCAAAATTCCACCACCCTCACTACCACTTGCTCATTATTATTCATTGCATCTATAAGGTTTTTTCTTAATAATCCATATATGATGCCCATGGGACTAGCCCACAAAATATTATTTAACCTACTATTTGATCCATCATCTTGGTCAATAAGGAGCTAGTGGGTGAAAGTATGTAAAATTTTACCCGCAATACCCCTTAACTATAGGGTACAATTTCAGTAGAGCCAAAATCATAGTTGCCTTATACAAGGTACAATTTCGATTGTGTTAGGTCTAGGGATAAGATTTGCTCCCAAATCTCAAATATTTGTTGTATATCACATTTTGGATCTAACACTGTTATTTTGTATTCTACTTTCTAAATTATTTTGTTTCATTGCATTATGTTTGTCTATTTCCAAACAAGATCAACATTCACTCTTAATTTCTAAAGGTCAACTAAAAGGACCTATGGAGCTTGACTGCCACGCTCTTGAGTTCTACTATACAGTGGCCTAAGTAGACCCCCTAATGTTGATCATATTTTCTAGGGTTTTGTAAAATCTATTTTGTAGGTTGAAGTCATGGGATATTTTTGGGTACAAGATAAAGCTTGGATCAAATATCAAAATAGATAATAACCCTCGATAAAGCTTTAGGTTGTTTACTGTTGTATTATTTTTCATTTTTGTTTTAAACATAAATAAAGAAATAAAAGAAACATATTTTAATTATTGTTTAATAACTTGAAATAATAAGAGCATATAGTGTGCATCTAGGATTTAGTCTTGTTTGTGCATTTGACTTTTGCCCTTTTTCAAAAGATGAAAATTTTTATTATTGTAGCCTAGGGTTAGACATCATTGAATTATAGAATCATACTAGGGGTAGTCCTTGTATTCTTGCATCTTATGTGTCTTGCATTGTTCTTTCATTTTCATAGCTTAGTTTAGAAAGACCAAACATAGGTAATTGCTTTAAATTACACACAACAAACACTTCCACCCCAAACTTGGAGTGAGTCCTAAAACCATTCTTGGTGAACCTATCCTTTCGAGTCCCTAAGTGTAGATAATATAACACACCCACGCGGTTAACCTTGGCTCCCAGCGGATCCAACCAAGAATTGTACATGGTAGGGCAGTTTTCCCCCTCTACAACAACCATCTCTTTTGGGTCCCACAAGCAAGCTATACCCCCAAAACATCCTTGGGAACCATAAGATTACTTTAGACCCTCACCAAATTTTCCTAGAAAATACATCCATCACTTCAACTAAAACTTTTGTTTCTTAGATAAAATGCACTTGTGGGTGATTATATTTAATCATTCTTGCTATTTTCTTATGTTTTGAAGGACAACCTTTCAATTCCCTTATATTCCATGAGAGGTACTTCATGAGAAAAATTGTTTAAATTTTTAGGAATATCCTTCCCTTTTTCTATTGAAATCAACTTATTCCTTTATTTCTGAATCTAAAGCACATTTATTTGCCTTCCTACCTTCTGGTTTGTATCCAACTTCATCTTTTTACTAGAGGTTTGACAAATTCTTTATGGCTTTGGATTTAAGTCTACTTTTGTTCATTGAGAATAAATGACTAAATCTTGATTCATAGATCCTTGGGATCTTCCTTGTGAACTAAAGCCTTGTTTGACCTTCTCCTCCATTTTGTGTTTTTGTTGGTGAGTTTTTCCTTGCTAAGGATAGATCTAAAAATTATCATTAACTAGACCAATGGACTCTGAGGAGTGTTTTACTACTTTTGGGTGGGGAATCTGTGAGATATTCAAAAACTAAGTTTCCAAAATCTTTGTCTCCATAGAATCATCCACATCCTCTAAATCATCTTCCACTACAAGTTTTGAAAACCTATTATCCGAAGAGGTTGTCTTATCCATAGGCTTTGTTTTTGTAACATACATTTTTAGGAGATTGAAACTCCTCCTAATGTTGATCCTGATTTGTTTACTCCAAGAATACATATTTACAATATTTTACTCAGTTATCATATTCATGATAGACCCAACAACCTGAAAGGAATTTTTCATAATAAAATTCCTGCTCCAAATGTGCTTCCCCAAACTACAAAGTGATTTTTTTAGGGAAGGGTTTATTGAAGTTTATAGGCACACAGAGCATAAATAATGTGCTCAAACCACACTAAGCTATCTCTTTTCATCATGTAGGTGCCTAAAGTATTACCAATTGCTAAGAATACTGTAGGACTCTAGAATTTAGTCGATAAAATAAACATTTTGACCCATATAGGTCCTATCAAAGGCATTTCCTCTTTAGCCTTAAATAAAGCATGCTAGTGTTTCATAAACAAACTAACTTGACCAAAAAACCAAGAACCACCCTAGAATATTTGTTCTCTATCCTCTTCATTAGCAAATAATACCAAAAATACCCATTATGGTAATTTGAGATACTAAAATAACCTATATTTTGCCATTGATTCAAATCCCAACTTTTAAAAGTGGGTAAGGGTTGCCAAAAGCCCAAGAATAAATAGATCAACCCTCACTTCTCCATTGCACCAATTCCATCCTAAATATTAGATCGATGTAGATTAAAAAATGGAGATCCATATACCACTTTCATGCAACCAGAGTCTATTTTCCTGGTATCAATCCTTCGCATACGAAGATGTTAACACAAAAAATCTCATCAACCATTTGAAATTGTTGGAGGTTGAGCACCCTTTAGAGCATCCTTGAAATTTATTCTACCCATAATTTCACCTGGTCTCTTCCTTGCATCCTCCCTCCTTCCACCAACTATCCTCAAACCCTTTTGTTGCAGCTGATGATATCTTGCCCTACAAACTCTAATTTTCACTTTTATATCAATCTCATAATTCTTGTTTTTAGGTGGCCAACATGATGAATCAATTTTATATTGATATTATTTTCTAAACTAGGGAGTCATAAGGTTTTCTACTTCAAAGGAATCAAATTAGCAAACTTTATATTTGAATTAAAGGTACAAAAATGGATAAGTGGCAAAGAGGAACTTTTCAACATAGAAGACATTATCAAAATGTGAAACCATACTTTATAAAAGGAAAAGTTGAAAAACAAAATAAACATCAAAGGTAATATTTTGAATTCAGTGGGCAAGATCATAAAATATTTTTATAAAACTCTTATCAAAGATGTAAGATAATATCACAAGTCTAATCAAAGGCTTCAAATGGAAAATGATGTTTGGTTTATATACTTGGTAGCTAGTCATCATATCTAATAACTTACATTGGTTTGAGTATTTAGAAATCAAGGATAATATCTCTCTAAAAATTTTAGATGATAAGAGATATTTAGTTCATGGAACTGGTAGAGTAATGCCTAACATGCCTTTTTTAGATTTTTTTCTAGAGAATGTTTTATATGTTCTAGGACTATCAACCAATTTTATTTTAGTTACTCAATTGTTTGAAAATAGAATATCAGTTGAATTTAAATATATAAACAAACATAGCAAATGCATTATCAAGAATAAAAAAAAAAACAAAATCTACTATCTCAATAAAAAATGGAATATATGCCTTAGATTTAATTGATTTTTTCAAGATAATGTAGAATATCTATCTCAATATGAAGTTAATGATAAATTGCCTGAGTGTTTAGAAAGACAGGATATAGGGAATTA
Organism: Wollemia nobilis; assembly: GCA_028583015.1. Taxonomy (NCBI): domain Eukaryota; kingdom Viridiplantae; phylum Streptophyta; class Pinopsida; order Araucariales; family Araucariaceae; genus Wollemia; species Wollemia nobilis. Next base: position 1,762,865 of record JAQPPZ010000101.1, read on the forward strand.
GATCTAGCATAGTCTAGAGTTTTCCTATAAATATATGTATTGTATGAATTCAAGGTTCAAGATGATTAAGGAGATTCAGGAGAAGTGGAGGTTCATGAATAGTACAAGGTTGATTGAAGGTTGAAGACAAATATGAAGACCAATATTGAAGACTAAAGTCTTCAATAACCAAATAATGTAATGCAAGGGTTGTTGGAGTATATTACATTATTTGGTACATGCTAATGTACCCCCATGGTACCTTCATGGTACATTTGTAAATAATAGATTAGGGTTGAATCTATAGTTTAGAGTGTGATTTATATTCCCCTTTTTATGTAAGTGTGAATACTCAAGAAATGCACAAGTGTCATGTAAAATTGTAATGTGCAGGAAATACATATGTCAATTAAGTTAGAGTGTAAGTGTAGGTTGAATAAATGTGCACAAGTATCCTAGATTATAGAGCACAAGTAGAATTATAAGAGTCATGTAAATGTATGCTCATATTATAGAGTCAAGTGTTCATCAAGTATGCAAGTGGTAAGTCTTATTTCTTGCTAAGTCAAACATGTTGGAATTTGAATATGTTCCCTCTAAGAACTGAGTTCTTTGTTCCTTGTGGCCTTGTTGGGTGTTTTAGGTGGTTGTCTTCTTTCCTTCTCCTCTGATGGGGTTGTGTTTTTCTTGGTCTACTTTGGATACTCTGTTCTAGGTTGGCTTCTCTGAATCTAGGCATCCCCTATATATTGGAACCTCTCTGGTTGGTTATGTTGTTGGTTCGTATTGTTTACTATATTACTTATGGTTGGTCAATGGTGTTGGATTCTCTTTTGGATAATCTATGGTGTTAGCCCTAGTTTGCCTCCTTGTATCTAATAAAAAATAAGTATACAAGTAGCAAGTAGATAATCCAAGAGTCATGAGACTTGGAATATGAAGAGCAATAGTCAAGTATCTAAAGAGTCACAATACTATGGATATATTATGGATACAATGATCTATAAGAGATATATTGAATACAATTCATATACTTGATTATCTGTTTGTAAGAGGAAGAGGAATAATAGAGCTTGTATACATTTTGAGCAATTAATATTGTAAGTTTTTCTTCATGCATAGTATATGAATGATTCAGGCTATTTACATTCATAATTCAATATATAAATAAATGTTATTTTATTTATTATAAGCCTTGATATACATATTAATTTGCTCATATTATTCTACTCTTATTATTATCTTGACCTTCATTATTATGGCTATTTTATATTTGGATCTTGTGTGATATTTTCAAGTTAACCTATGATATTTTGTGGTAGTATAAGGCTTAAAAATCCATCAAGAACATGAAGGACTTCATTAAAAGAAGAAGAAAAAATACTAACCTCTTCATATCTTACTATTTATAGAGAAGAGTAATCTCTGATACTCCCTTGAATGTGATTTGGTATATCCATGTAGGAGATGTTTGTGCTTTTTTATGTGCCTTGTTGCACCTAAATTTGCAATCCACTCATTAGAAGTGGATTTCCAATATGATCAAATGGACAAATACATGTGCTTGTAAGGTTCCTATATAAAAACTATCCTCATCATATGCATAGAAAAAGCAATATTAGCACCCCCTTTTATTTCTTCCTTAAGCATTTTGATGCAAAAATGATAAATTCTACTTTATGATCTCTCTTTCCAATACTCACATGTTGGCTTTTTTAAGGTCTTCTTGGAATTATTTTTATTCTTCTTTGGTTTCTTATCATTTTGAACTTTGGTGACCACTTATTTTGGATGGTTCTTATTGATAAAAAAAGAATACTCATACGCCTTTTTTTTCTAGCCTAATGATAAAGAAAGTGTTTGAATACCTCATTAATTGGTGGTGCAAGAAAATTAGAAAAGTAGAATTGAAGCATCTCAAACACAACTATAATTATTTCATATATCTCTAAAATAGTGTTGACCCAGGTGTTGTAGGTGAGTTGGAGAGGAGAGGGCAATCCTCCAAGGGAGGTCCCAGGTTCGAATCTCCACCCTACCAAAAATCTGAATTGGGTACCCAAAATTCAATTGATAATGTTGGTGCAGGCAGGGTTGGGTGCGACTCCCATGTGACTTTGATGGTGTAGAACCCCCTGTTCATGGTCTCTCAGACCAAGGCAGCCCCACAAGGTGTTTTTCACTTAAAAAAAAAAATAGTGTTGAAGGCTTTATTAAGGAGTTCAACATTCTTCTTCTTGTCAACGTATTCATGAACTTTCACTGTTACATTTAGAGTTCCCCTAGTAGTCTATATATCATCTTGAATTTTTTTGAAATGACTAATATATTCATCAATAGTATAATAAGAGTCCATATGAAAAGTATCAAGATCAACCTCCAACCTAATAATCTATGTAGAAGCAATGCGGTTATACAAATCTTGAAAATTACCAATCAAATCCTTGAGGACTATGGTGCTACTAACATGATAATCATAGATATTTATAATATGAAAATTTATCATTACCAGAACCTCATCCCTCTTGCCCCTATAGAACTACTTCATCTATTTAGAACTATTAGCACAAAGTCCTCAATCACAAATTTGAGTAACTCCTTACTTCAAATCAAAGCTTTAGTCTTAATTTTCTAGGTAGCATAGTTTGGGCTATTCAACAATGGCATATTCTAATCCATAATTATCCCACCAAAGTGCAAAATCTTATATTTACGACTAGAATCATCACCACTGAGTAGATATCTTGAAAACCCCTTCAATTTGAAAAATAGTCTCAAAACACTTATGTATGAAAAAGTTCTAGCCCCCATAATTTTGGCACAACAGTCATCAAAATACCTCCAAAACCTTCAAAAGATCAAATTTTTAGTATCTATAGGGAATTGGAGGCCACCATTTGTCACTATGTGATTGGTTGAGGGGGTTCCAACTATGTACTAATTAGAAAACATATCAAAAAATGTGATGACACCATTTATCATGATTAGAGGAGTGCCAATTGTGTGTGTTGATTGTGCAAGCCATTGGATATGGTATTTGTGAGCTATATTATGCCGCTTGTTATATTCTAGTATTCTCTATAATTTACAAACCATATTGTACCACTTGTCACTTTTTTATTCACTTCAAGATCTATGTTTTATAAATTTTCTTTTGACTATATGACTATACAATCAATAAATTCAATAAGTTGGAAAAAGCTAATTGGCTGAAACTATTTTAATACATTCCAAGTGGTAATATACTTGCCATGTTAACTGATATGTTCTCCCCTGTATGAACTACTATGTCAACTATCGCCTCAATTTCCATGTCATTTACCACATCAACTATATGGACTTTCATGTTATCTGCACAAACCATGTCATCACTTATCATGCTACATTCTATGTCATCTATATGGGCTTCCATATCATCAAGTTTAATATCATATGATGTCACATAATTTGGTGTCATGTTAGCATAGATAGGTAGAAAATGGTAATATCATTAGGTTCCATGTCATCGTAAAATTTTATGACATTGTACATTGTCTTTGCCACATCATCATTGAGTCAGGTTGATGTCATCCTTCATTATCAAAAATTTTGGTAAGGTAGGAGGTTTGAACGATTGACTTCCTTTAATTCTTAATGCCTTATGCAAGTCTCTACAACTCACAAGGGTGAAGACACCTTCAATATTACCATAGGTGTTTCTTGCTTTTAAAATACTCTTTTTACACAAATTCCTTTCCAAAGCCATGTGTGTGTGATGCAAGTGTACATCATGATTACTTGCACGTGTGCTATTACCTTTTCCCTAATTCCAAGGAATATTTCCTATTTCCAATTTTAATTTTAATTTTAGAGGAAAAAGAAAAAAAAATTGATGTGCAAAAAGCAATACCTAAAGATAAATTGGTAGAAAGTGTTTAAATGAGACACCCTTAAAACTTTACAAATTAGAAATGTTCATGGTTCATTTGTATTTGCTATGGTTTTCTCTACATAACCTTTTTATTTATTGTAACCAATTAAGACATCCTCTCATGCCTATGCAACAAAAATATTATCAAACCTATGTCTTTACCATGCACAATAATCTCTCATTAACTTCTTTGACACCAAGAGTCTATAGAAAAATATTTAGCCTCTTCTTTTCTCCTTTCACAATAGCCAAGAAATCTATCCTCTCATTTATGTTACTATTGGAACCAAATGTTGAAAGAGAAAAGGAAATATATTTTTGAAAAAATCCATAGAAGACAAATGAGGATTTTGAAAAAACCTTGAGAAACTCAATCATGAAACTAGGGCATCCATTTGGTTAAAAATAAAAAATTTAATAAAATATTGAGTGCCAATGTGAGGAAAAAAAGAACCTATCAGTGAAAAATTCTTATAGAGAAAATCTTTTGAATTCAGAAAGATCTTCGCAATCCAAGTCCACCTAGGATTTTAGAAGACCCTTTTCCAATTTATTATCAACTTAGAAAAAAACCTTTAATCGATTCGAAACAATGTTTCCCTTAGGAGACGCCATAGAAGTTGATTTGTCAAAAACTAAAAATTTAGTAAGGGAGATTCACACCCATTATGATACCATATCAAATTTTATAATAGTTTTTAAAATTGAATGGAATCGAGATAATACCTATTATTGCTAAAAATAAATCAACACAAAGTGATGCACATAATATATTGGGATGTCCATGGACATAAAATAATCTCACTATAGAAAATAATATCACACTCTAATTGATAATGAAATGGTTGGTATGATGGGACCTTTCAACACCCTTTCTACCAATCAAATGGTTGGTATGATGGGGTATTATACCCATATACAAGTTACCTTAAGGTTAAGGTTAAGTAACCAACCTTTAGGTTTAAAATTATAAAATATCTAGACCAATACCTTTTTCAAGGTTTACAAGGTCCCAAAGAGCTTACATTTACAATACAAAAATTGAATGTGGCCTCAAGTGAAGTTTAATGACCATAAATTCCAACAAGATGAAGATGGAAATATTGTTTTACACCACTCATCATTAATTGAATTCCATTTATACTTATAATTAGGTGGTAGAAGTGAATTTACTAGATAAGTGCATTTGGAACCATTAAGTGATGGTTTTACATGGGATCAGAGTTTTACATTTTTATTTATTTGAAGATATTCATTTCAAGTTTGGTAGTAAAACAATATTTCATGTAGATGGACTAGTTATACGAATTCACAATCCATTTTATTTAGTTATTATACCTAAAATGTATACCTATATATATTATAAGAACATACCCAATATGTATCTAGAGGACTATATGAAGGTTCCATACCCTATGGAAGTATTAAAATGTTTAGAGGATGTCAAAATTATATCAACTTTTTGTTGGATTAGAGTTTTTAAAAATAAAAATGATGTTACTAGCAGAGGTCATTACATTCCTATGGGTGATGATTTGCATTGATATTAGGTATTTTATAGATAATGAGGTCATATAATATCATCAAACACCATTTATGGTATATTTTTTCTTTTGCACCATTTGTATTTATCATATTTCAATATTTTATGGGGTCTATTTTCAAATTGTGATTTTTATATTGTCCTTCATTGTAGATGTTGTTAATATTTTATTGAGATAGACTACTACTTAACTAATAACCTCATTCCTTCACTCTATCTCTATTTTTTAGAATAATAAGTACTCATTTAAAGTTATAATAATCTAAAATCTTAATGACATATCTACGCAGCCTTGTTTGCATATAAGAGTGGCTACTAAACCTTCAATTATTTTTTCTTACTTGCAATAATATAGGACTACAATTATTTGACATTAAGTTTTGTGTACCCCTTATATATCGAGGAGTTGTAGACAAACATAACTTATCAAATTTTTATCCTCTTCTATTGGTTCCACAACCATATATGCTATAATATTCTTGAGTGGTTAAAGTCCATGTCCTCCTAAGATTATCTAACCAGACCCTCTTAGTCTTGTCCATTCTCCTAGAAGCATCATTAGATTCCATATTAGCCCTTTTAGGATAGTTGTTGATGAAATTAGATGTTACTTCTAATTTACATCCCACTATAGCTTCTTTCTATTTCTATTATACCTCAATTTCTAGCTCTCTCTTAATCATTACTTTTAGCCTATTAGGATTTATCCATTTTTGATAAACCTTGATGCTACAATTTTATGCCATATAATTGTTGTACTTTATAGTACTTTACACTATTCTTTATGTTAGCTTATTTTTGTAGTACTTTTTAGTTACTACAATGCATTGTAATTTTTAACAAACTATTTCAATGAGTCCCATTGAGCTACTTCAACCATTTGTTTACATTAGTAGAATTATCTTATCTTTAGGAAGAGCTCAACCTGAATATGAGGCCTTAACTATTGGGATGATAAATTATTCTTTTATCAATGTATTGTTATATGTGGTGTGTTAACTTCCCTAATAGATTAACTTACAAAAAACTTTATCCATAATCAAGTATAAATCAGAAATATGTCATACAATGAATTACAACAATATCTCACAAATATAACTCAAATATATTCAATATCATAGAATTACAAGATTGATATGAAGACACACATATTGCTTGGAGCTTTATCTCCAATATATAATCTTACATGAATTTTCAATACTCTAACTATTTATCTCCTCTAACAACTGGGAGATGTATCATTTCATATTCCTCTCATAAATATAAAACTCTCATATTACCACATATCATGTGACTCTTCATTCTCTATCCTGACACTTTGCACTTTCTCTCATATTGACATATACATTATATAAAATATAAATCAACTACCAAACTAATATATAAATGGGGTCAAATAATGTAATACTTCCAACATCCCCTTGTATTACATTATTTGGTAGGAAGGATTTTTACCTTCATTATTTGATTCGTCTTTATCTTCATTCTTTAGATTTTACTTTGGCATGGCTTGATATATGTAACCTTCATTAGGTATTTTTTTATAAATTATCTATGTATACCTCTAGATAAATGTATGAGTAACCTCTAAGTCTCTACCTCGGATTCACTACCTCTATGTAACTCCCACTAGATCTACCTCTAAATCACTACCTCTAGGTCCTTACCCCTAGGTCTTTGCCTCTAGGTCACTCCCACTAGATCATTACCTCTAGGTCATTACCTTTGGAACTCTGTATTTGGGTTACCTTTATATTATCATTATCTCTAGGTCATCCACTAGAAAATTTATAAGACTATCATATCTATAGAATCATCACTATATGTTATTTCACTATAGGCCATCTTCCAAACTATGTTGGGTCAATCATTTATTTCTCTATGATAGGACTGACAACATTCTCAATAAACTTTGACCAGACTTAGTTTCCTTCTATAGAAACCATATAACATTATTTTTATCTTATTCCATTCATTCATGTTTATCCATCCACAATCCATTTTTAATCTGTGATATTTCTTTTCTTTTTGTAGATAAAATATTTGTGAATGATTATGTCCTCCACAAATTTTATAACTATGGAGATTCCAACATTTCTCTATCTTATGTCCATATCTCCCACAATGATTACATCTATTCTCAGTTATAGAATTTCTTGTTTGTCCTTCATTGTTACTAATTTTATCAATCTTTGTCATAAATTTGATGTCATTATTTCCTATCACAAATTTAGTCCCTGATTCATTGTTGCTCGTCTATCCTATATATCCAAGACCTTTAAATTTTGATCTTATTTTTGGTGCAATTGGTTTTCATTCCTTGTCTATTTTTTCCCAAACCTGTGTCTTTATATCCCATTTTATTTAACAATTTTGAACCAATTCCTTTAGTATACGTTTCAAAATTACCAAAAAGATCATCAGACTAATCCCTATCAACATCAACACAGCTCTGAGCATCACTATATCTATCATCATTTGAATCCATGTCATCATCAATTTTGATAGCATAGGCATTTTTTGAACAATCACAAATTGTATTCAAATCCTTTATATCACATGTAGCATCTATTTTTATAACAAGTTCTATATTTTTATGAATTCTAAGTCTCAAGTATCATTGTTGGCATCATATTTTTTCTTTTCATTTTGATGAGAATCACAACATGCATATTTTTCTCTTTGATGAATATCATTAGTATCACAACATGCATCTATCATCATGGGCTTTAATTCTATGGTATCACAATATTCATTCGCTATCATAGGCCTTAAATCATTTGTATCATAGAAAACATCTTTCATCATTGTTTTGTGCCCTAATTCTTCAACCTTTCCTTGTCTTATCTTGGAAATATTTAGAGTGATTATTCCCTGATATATTGTCTTCCATAGACTAATAGGTACAGTAAAAAAATCTTCATAATAATCATTAGCATCATTAAGAATACTTTGTATGCATTGTTGAAGTATTAAAAATTCTCCCTTTTTTGCTTCACTAGTAATATCAACAATATTATTCTTCAAATCTTTAGTCATTTCTTCTTGTTTTCTATTCTTACCTTTGAGAAATTCATTAGAAAGTAATGCCATATACATTATCTTTCCTATATCATTAGGTAATGTGAAAAACATCTTTAGAGTCTTCAACTGCTTCATCCAACTTTGAACTTAGATCATTTCCAAGCATTGAAAATTTTGTTGAAATAAACGAACAATATTCCATTGATTAGAACCAGTTTAAATAATACATTGAGAGCCCAGATTAGCTCGTAATCCTAGGATCTAATCAACAGCTTAGGTCTTCAAATAAAAAATAAAAATAGACCAAATATTATTACGCTAACAATAGCGTAACTAACCTAGGTAGTTAACTAACTACCCTATCAACATAAATAAAGTAATAATAAGAATTACTATAGTAAATCTAACATCCCCCCTTATTACATTATTTATGTAATTGAAAAACTACTAATATCCCCCCTGATTACATCATTTGGTAATACAAAGAGAGCTGCGAAACAATTCAAATTTGACACGTGCAAGTGCCTTAGTGAAAATGTCTGCAACTTGAGCATTGGTGGGAATGTCTTGAAGCTGAATTCGGTGCCTTGGAACTTCGTCTCGAATGAAGTGACATTGTGTGTCAATGTGCTTGGTTCTTTCATGATGTACTTGGATTCTTGACAAGATTCAAAACACCCATGTTGTCGCAGAACAAGTGTATTGGAGATTTTGATGGAAGACCCATACTTGTTAGGATGCGACGCAACCATATCACTTCGCACACAGCTTCACGTGCGGCGTGATATTCTGCCTCTGTTGATGAAATAGCAACCACCTGTTGCTTCTTGTTGTGCCAAGAGACAGGACCAGATCCAAGATGAAACAAATATCCTGAAGTTGATTTACGGTCATCATATGATCCGGCATAGTCGGAGTCCGTGTATCCCTGTAAGAAGAATTTGTTGTTCCTCTTATATTCTAGGCCATATTCCATTGTGCCATGGACATAGTGAAGAACGCGCTTTGTTGCTTTCCAGTGTGTAGTCTTAGGCTCCTGCATGAACCTCGAAAGATAGTTGACAGCAAATACGATATCTGGCCTAGTGTTGGTCAGATATATGAGACTCCCAATCAACTGGCGATAGAGAGTACCATCTACCTGAGGTGAATCATCATATCATGATAACTAAATTCCTATTTCCATCGGAGTTGACATTGGCTTGCAATCAGTCATGCGATATTTTTCCAATAGGGTCTTGGCATATTTTTTTGAGACACTTTGATGTAGTGCTCCTTCTGGCTGACTTCCAGACCAAGACAATAATGGAGAAGTCCGAGATCTGACATCTCAAAATATTGACACAAGTCTCTTTTGACAGTAGAAATCATTGTTTTTGAACTCCCTGTAATGAGCAGATCATCAACATAGAGTACAAGCAACACTATTTCAGAACCTTATTTCTTAAAATAGAGGTTTGCATCTGACGGACATCTCTTAAAACCATGTTGCAGAAGGTGATGATCCATTTTTATATACCAAGCCCGAGGGGCTTGTTTCAAACCATATAAGGATTTTACCAATCTGCAAACTTTCTGTTGTTGGCCTTCCACTTCAAATCCTTTCGGTTGAGTCATGTAGACTTCTTCTTGGAGATCACCATTTAGAAAAGCACTCTTGACATCCATTTGGTGTACTTTCCACCCATATTGTGCTGCCATAGCACAAAGAACTCGAATGGTTGTCATCCGAGCAGTAGGTGCAAAAGTTTCCTCGTAGTCAATGCCTTCTCTTTGAGCATAGCCCTTTGCAACAAGTCGGGCCTTATGCTTATCTATTGTACCATCTGCCTTATACTTAACTTTATACACCCATTTGCAGCCTATGGGCTTCTTTTCGTATGGCAGATCGACAAGCTTCCAAGTTTTGTTTTTCATCAAAGACTTATACTCTGCATCCATAGCGGCCTTCCACTGAGGCTCACCAAGAGCAACTTGCACTGATGCGGGTTCAAGATCATCTATGGAAGACATAAACACCCTATCATTATCAATATCCATATCTTCTGTATCTCTCTCTGGATCTACAGAAAGTTCCTCAAAATATTGACACAGACCATCAACCCCAGTATTCTCTGTTGCAGCTTTCTCCTGTCGAGCCATGCTGCGAGTACGAGGCCTATCCAATGTCAAATACTGGTGGAGTGGATAGCTTAGAGTCTTTGATTGTATTTGTATACCACTTTGGATTCTTCTTCTGAGGTGTTGAAGAAGATGAAGATGGACCTCCAACTTTTGATGAAGGAGATTTATCAACCTTAGTTTCCACAAGGTCTAGGTATACATCTGATGTGTTTTCTGATGTGAAAGCCTCATCAAAAACTACATCTCTACTGATGTGTATCTTCTTGGTCAAGGGATCAATCAAACGATAACCCTTAGAGTGCTCATCATACCCAAGAAGAATACACTTCAATGTCTTCTCATCTAGCTTCTTCCTTTTCTCTTTTGGTATGTGCATGAAAGCTTTACATCCAAAAATGCGTAGATGAGAAATGGAGGGTTTCCTACCACTCCATGCTTCCTATGGAGTCATTCCTTGTAGAGCCTTTGTGGGTGCCCTATTCAACAGATATACTACTGTGGTGACAGCTTCTGCCCAATATAGTTGCTCAAGACTAGCTCCTGTGAGCATGCAACGAACCATTTCCATGATGGAACGATTCCTCCTTTCAGCAACTCCATTTTGTTGAGGAGTATAAGCAGTAGTTAACTGTCGTGTGATCCCATTTTCTTTCAAGAACTCGAAGAATTATTTAGAGGTGAACTCCCCCCTCGATCTGAGCGGAGGGTCTTTATAGAAGTCCATGACTCCTTTTCAACAGATTTCTTGAATTGTTGAAAGAAGCCAAATGCTTCAGATTTCAGTTGAAGAAAGAATACCCACATCTTTCGTGAGTAATCATCCATGAATAACTGAAAATACCTCTTACCCCCACAACTGTTGGGAGTGAAGGGACCGCACAGATCGGTGTGAATCAACTCCAGAGGTTTCTTTGCTCTTGTAGAGCTCCTTTCAAAAGGCACTCTATGTTGCTTTCTGCCAAGCAATCAGAGCAAACTGGTAAAGTGGTAGAAAGGGAAGGAAGACCTTTTACCATTTCATACTTACTTAACTCAAGTAAGTAACCAGAACTCAAATGTCCATATCTCTTGTGCCATAGGGAAGTTGCCTCCTTTGTAGAGACTGTCATGGCTACATGTGGAGTAGAGATAGCATCTAAGGCAAATAAGCCATGCTTATATGAAGCGAGTTGCAATGTTCTTACCCCTCCTGGTAATAGAACAACACTTCTTGCCTCCCTCAACACTAAAGTTCACAACCATATCTTTGTCCAGAATTTGTGTGACTGACAACAAATTGTTTGCCAATCCTGGAACATAGAGAACTTTGTCAATCGGACACTTGCCATCAGGAAGAGTGACTGAAACAGTACCTTCTCCATGAACCTTGTAGGTTTTATCATCGACAATAGTGACGGGTTTGCCCTCTTTGGCCTCAAAAGACTCAAACCATGATTTGTCACCGGTCATGTGCTTACTGGCTCCAGAATCAACATACCGGATAGGATCCATACTGCTTGGACATTGTGGTAGTCATGAGAACTTTGTGGGCTCTCTCAGAATCCATGTCAGATTCTTCAACAACAACATTCACTTGTTGTTTGTTCTTTTGTGGTTTGTTTCGGCCTTTCTGTTTTGATTGTTTATTCTTATGCCAACATCTGTTTGTATCATGACCTTCTTTGTCACGGATCTTGCAATATCGCTTTTTTGTTGAGGTTGTTGAGTTTGTTTCCCTTTTGAATCCTTTTGTGAATTCCCTCCCTTCTAAAAATTACCCTTCTTACGGTTACTGCCCTTTCCTGTTGATGTAGAGGGCAGTGTTAGAAGAATCATCTCGTTGTAGTTGGCGTGCCTCCTCCTCTTGAAGCATATTAACCAATTCTACAAAAGTAACTTTCCGTTGCGATACCTGAAGGGAAGTGATCAACACCCGATAAGAATCAGGTAAAGCTCTCAATACAATTGAGGTAAGGAGCTTGTCATCAACTGGTTCTCCTAAAGAATTCAACTTTGCTTTCAATTCAGACACTCTGCAAAGAAAAAAATTCAAGCTGTCTCCCCCTGCTTCATGCTTAGACTGTGTAATTGAGATTGAAGAAATAGAATAGTGGAATCATTCTTTCCCTCATATATAGTATTAAGGGCATCCCATGCCTCTTTACTATGTTCACAGTCGAAAATATGGGGTTGAACTTCATCAGCCACAACAAGCAAAATGAGCACCTTTGCTTTGTTGTCTAGCTTGTCAAAGTCTTTTTGAGCAGTAGATGGAGCTGTAGCACCAGCAACAGATGAAGGTCTTGTTGTTGCTCCAGATACAACATCCCATAAGTCATCCATGACTAGGATAGCCTTCATCTTGTTTTTCCATGGTGTGTAATTAGGACCTTTCAACAAGCGATGAGAATCGGTCATTAATTTTGCTAGACATGGTGAAGGTTCCTTATAACACCAATTGGTCCCCCTTTCGATATACCTTTTGCTAGGCCGTTATACCATACAAAATACCCGCCCTTACGTGAGGGAAACTATAGGTATTTAGAAAGATAAAAAAAAATCACCCGCCCTTACGTGAGGGAAACTATAGGTAATTTTTAGAGATCATACGATACGTGGTACTTAAGCGATACTGAAAGGGAATAGTCTTGTTGATGGCACCTACCATAGAAAGTCTGCAATCCTCATGCGTGGGGCGTAACTTCCCCTAAACACTTTGGATTTCAGAACTTTCGTCAGGATTTACGCCTAAACACAAGAACTATTAGGGTAATGGATGGAGTAAAAAAAATGCAAAATGGCAAACTTATCTCTCCCCGACGATTTATAGAGAACAAGCTCAGACGTCGTTTTGGCAGCTATATTAGGCGGCGGATACAGTAGCGCAATCACGACGACTTTACCTGTAAGTGTTGGCCAGAGGTATCACAAATACCGAACACTGCAGTGCAATAAATTGCACGGATGGGTTTTAATTATTCCGGGGACTTAGGGAGTGAATTTGATTTTTTTTAACTTTTTAATGAAGTAGTGCAAAACAGAAAAAAAATGCACCCTACAACATAAAAAGTGCCCACAGGAATGACCCACTAGGTGTCGGGCGCAGCCGAAAATGCACCTTTACAATAATGCCAAATTTGCTTTTCAAAAAATTACTCACTTTCCCCCTTTGATTTTTGAAAAAAAAATACCCCCTTTAAAAAAAATCTCTTAACAAAGCATTTTTTTATAATTATTATATAGTTTTAAAGTTAAAAAATAATAATTTTAATTTATATAGTTTAAAAACTATTAAAAAATAAATTAAAATCAAATTTTAATTTATATAGTTTAAAAACTATTGAAAAATAAATTAAAATCAAAATTTTTAATTTAACTAAAAAAATAATAATTAAAAAAAAACTTTAGAAATTTTTTTTTTTACCTTTTTTTCTTTCCAAGGGGGAGTCGGCGGGATTTGAACCCCCGACTGAAGCTCCAGAGCCTTACCGCACAATCCACCACCAGGTGGACTAGCGAGCTGATCCGAAAGGATCAGGGACCCCCTCCTATTTGAGGAGGGTCCCGTAACCCCTTCCCCTACGTGGCCGCCTGGCCGCGGCTTCCTCCGTGGCTGGTGGCGATGGGATGCACGTGGTGGCGTCCGTAGCAGGTGGTCGCGACGGTTGCAGCAGGTGGTCGCGGTGGCTGAAGGTGGCTGCGGCTGCAACAGGTGGCCACGACGGTAGGGCGTCGCATGGCTACTATAGGTGGTCGCGACTGCAGCAGGCAACGCACGTCGCCTGCGTCGCGCGCAACATCAGGGGGGTGGCGCGATGAAAAAAAATCGCGCGGGAGGGGGGGGGTGGTGCGATGAAAAAAAATCGCGCGGGGGGGGTCGCGTGATGAAAAAAATCACGCGGGGGGGGGATGAGAAAAAATAGGGGGGGACGAAAAAAATAGTGACGCCCAGGAGGGGGGGGGGGAGGGGCCGGAGAAAAAAACGTAGGCTCCGATCTAGCGTGGAAAAAAATTTTTTTTTTAAACCTCTTTTTTTAAAATCAGTCCATCCACCTCGTGTTTTTTTCAAAAAAAAATCCACCTCCTCTTGTGCAGGCTTTAGTGGTAGAAAAAAAATGTTTTTTAATCTCCAGCCAATCTTCCAGCAATATTCCGCTTCCTCCAAGCAATCTTTCGCTTTCGCTTCCTATTATCAAACTGGCTCTGATGCCATGTTGAAATAAACGAACACTCTTCCATTGATTAGAACAAGTTTAAATAATACATTGAGAGCCCAGATTAGCTCGTAATCTTAGGATCTAATCAACAACTTAGGTCTTCAAATAAAAAATTAAAAATAGACCAAATATTATTACGCTAACAATAGCGTAACTAACCTAGGTAGTTAACTAACTACCCTATCAACATAAATAAAGTAATAATAAGAATTACTATAGTAAATCTAACAAATTTTTCATCTTTGGCTTCTCTCATGATTGATTGTAAGAATCTCTTTTCCTTTATTGATGTATCCTTTTGTTCTTCAACTTTTTTAATCATGTGTTGTGTACAATATTTAAACCTTGCAACATCTTCTTAGTCTCTTCTAGTGAGACATCCTGAATATATATTTTTTCTTCTTGAAAACATAGGTTTTCTTCTTCATTTGTTTTTGACAACTCATGTTTTTGTATTTCTATTTTTTGATCATTTGTTTCTCTTTTCGCTTGTTTTTTCCTTACCATGTTCCTTTAAAACAGTAACCCTTATGTCTCTCTAGAATAAATTCTTTACAAATTTATATTTTCCTAAAGTTTGAGGTTGAAACCCTTTTATCTCTCAAATAACTAAATTTGCAAATAATTCAATAATCTATTATTTTAAAAAACTAGTAAATCAAATTAATTTAAAAAAAACTATTAAGAAACCTTATAACTCCAATATTAATAAGCCATAATTCTATTTTTCTCTCCATTAACTAAATAATTAATAAAAATTTTGATTATTTATTTTTTTTCAATTCTAATAAATCACTTACCAATCCTTAATTAAATATAAGCATTATAAACTTAATAACCCTAAAAATTAAAATCTTATAACTTCTCTTCTAAGCTTTCAATAAACCTTAGTACTCTAAAAATAAACTTTAAGAAAACCCTAATTTAAATTTAATTTTACCTCCACTCTTTGTGCATGCCAATTCTTCCTTGCTATGTTGTAATGTCTTGACTGCCTTTGAAGTAAGTTGGTCAAACCCTAATTTTAACCTGCTCACTTCAATGCAACGTGGCTCTATGAAGTGTTCTACCTTTTGGAAGTTGATAGTTCACTTCCAACATCACTATTATGGTAGGTCTCAAATGTTATAATAGCAATTGTGTATGTTAGTGTTGCTTATGTTACATCTTAATGTAACACTCCTTGACATTACTCAAGTTTACTCAATATTGTTCAATGTGTTTGGTCTTCTAATGCTCAAATTTGCATATGAATAAAATGTTTGCTTCCTTTATCAAGCATTTTTTATGATTATTCACTTTTTGAGTCTTAGGTTCCACTTGTTGGCTTTTCACATCTCGAGTCTCAAGTATCACCTGTTGGATGTTCATGTTCCAAGTCCCTCAGGTGATGTTCTAAGTCTCCTTTGGCTTGTTGAATGACTCACTATATGCACTCTCTGCCTAGTATGTTGATGAATGTCTTACTATATATACACTCTTCTTGGTGGATTGGTGGATGGATCACTAAATATGCACTTTGCTTGGTGGCTTAGTGTATGGCTCACTGAATATGCACTCTGCTTGGTATACTTAGTTCATGATGTCATATACCTTGAACTTATGTTCTACTTAATTCATAATTGAATTATCTAGGGAAAGCATTCTTATAAAAGCAAATGGACTGGTTATTATTAGGTCTCAACCCAATAGAAATCTTATTTTTTATTTTAATGAATCTTCTATTAAAATATTCTATCAATTCATTTTCTTTCTTTTTCATAGTAGCCAATTCCATCAACAGGAATTGTTCATTCTTTCTTTCTTCATATTTTCTAAGAAATACTTGCTCCATGGTTTGGAAATTAGAAATAGAGGCATCTCCAAGGCCATTACACCATTCATGAGCATATTTCTCTAAATTCTAAAGAAACGTCCTAAAAACTATGTCTTCCTCATCTACGTCTATATTTTTAATGGCATACATAAAATCTCTAATATGGTCTTCACCAGTTACAACAGAATTTCCTTAGAATTTTGGTAAGTACTTACTAGTTTTACCATGGAGAGGGTTTAGATTTTGGGGTAAGACAAAAGGTCTATATTTATCGGTTCTCCATTGATTGACATTCTAGTTTTGTTTAGGATTAGCCATGTTTGCTATTGGGGTGCTAGAAATAGGGGAAATACTAATAGTATGAGGACTAATACTAGGAGAGATTGGACTTAAATTTGCACTAACACTTGAAGCAAAATTAAATGATACAAATAGATTTCTATGATATTTGGAAAATACCTCAAGATTTGGCACTTTAGGATGTAGGTGTTTGCCACTTCTTGTAGATGCTAGGTCAAGCTTCTCCTTCTTTCTTCAAGTTTTGAAATTTGGGTATGATCATATCAGAGTCGCCAACATGAATGTGCAAGAAAGAACAAAAACACTCTCTAGCCAAGATTGTTCAGCTTAAACATAATTAATCTTATAGAACAATGGTTTCACTCAAGGGATTTGGGTAAATGGTTAACGGAAGAAAATTCAAAAACCTTGAAAATCAATAAAACACATGACCATTATCTTTAGATTTTGAAAATTAGAACTAGGGATAGAAACCAAGAAAATATAAAAAAACTTATGGGATGTCATGTAAAAGTACTTTGACCCCTGGAAATGATGCCAAAAATAGTTAGGGTAAATTTTAGTGTCCCTTAATATTTTTCAAGCCACTAAAATCCTCCAAATCGAATTAGTACTATGGACTCTAGTAGATCCACCACTTTTACTCAGAAAAGAACTATATAAAACTTTTTACAGACTGAGTAAGGTAAGGAAACCCTAAATAGAGATTATATTATTGATACTTATGCTCAACTAGATATTTAAATGAAATATGATTTATCCATGGTTTGACCAAGCTTCACAATACCCATTATATTTCTATCGATATATTGGTGCCTTATCCATTATCAACCATGGCAAGGATTTAAACAACTATGTATGATAGACAGAAAAAGAAATAAGGAACTATATCCATTGTGTTCATTCAAATAATGTAACAAGTACAATTGAAATTCACTAGTAAGAGAATACGTCATTCACGCATTCAAATGATATAATATGTAAATGTGCAAAACATACACGATTTTAACAAGGATGTGCTCAAAGGAGGAAGCATGATTTGAATTAATTTTGAGATGTAATTACAATTTGAGTCTAGCCAAAGTAGTTTAGATCTCATCAAATGAATAAAAAAATGGAATTTTTGTTCAAATGATGTAACAAAAATCCTTAACTCTTCATTCTGATACAACAACAAAAAATTTTGTAGCTTCCAATCCAACTACTTGAAATCATCTCAACAACTTAGATGATTCTTGAGTAAAACCTACATAATTATGGGAAGAATAATAGATTTCTATGAAAGACAAGACACAAGGAAATACAACTAACAAGAAAAGGGCACTCAAGGATACCTTAGGCAAAAAATGGTGATGCAAAGATTGATATCTTCCTTGGTTGATGCATCTCTTATTTATAGATTGAAGACGAACAATTTTTTATAACTACCCCCTTTTGGTTCCTACATCTAGCTGCATATTCACCATTGATTTTTAAGGGATCCTAGTTGATTTATAATTCTTCTGCATATCTTATCCTGAGGCTTCAACTTGGTTGCTTCTGAACAATAGGAGTTTTCAATGGAGTACAATTGTCTTGGATTAAAATCTTACAACTGGCTTTTTCTAAGCCATTGAATTTGTATTCCTCGAATTTTGCATCCTTTCTTGATCCTTCTCCTCATTTCATTTTTCTCCTTCTAATAGAAGTATTAATTTCACCTTGGGACACTTCAATTTTGCTTTTATCTATATATTTTCTTTTACTTCATTCTTTTTGTAAATTTGTTATCAGGTTACCAATGTGGGCCCATGCTTCGTCACAAAAAATCATAGTAAACCCGATTACTTGCAAGGCCTATAAACCCTTATTCCTTAGGTCCTCTAATGGTATTTTATTTTCTTGAAAAAACTTACATAGATATCTTGCCATCTTGCCCAAGCTGCTAGTATTTTTAGCCATATCATATTCATTGTCTTTGTCACAATCAAAACTTTGAATCTTATTGAGGATACAATTTTTAAAATTTGCCACTTCTCTGCATTCCTCTAATGGTAGTCCTATTTATCCTAGTTTTTTGTTGAGATTCTCTTCACAAGTTTTTATCTCTTTGGTGAATTTGTCCCAATTTGGCCTTTCCTTTAGAAACATTGCTACTTTCATAAATTCCTAAGAATAATAAAAAATTATGCCATCTTGCACTATTACTTGCTGCCTACTTATTTCTTCATAATTTTTATTAAATTGTTGGAATATGTGGAGTATCAAACTCATCATGTTATCTATTAGCTCTAAGATATTTTTCATGCTTTCTACTAAAACCAAGAGGGTTTTGACATTCTTAAATATTTTTTCTAGTGCTTCAAGCTCACTTTACAACTTATCACATACCTTCTTCTTATACTTAATGATAAAACCAGAGCAGTTGATACTTTGAATAATAATTTGGGGGTCAACTTTCTTTCCTGATTTTTGTTCTTCTAGTTCTTTAATTATTACCAACATTTTTTTTTGTATGTAGATCTTGATTACTTTTATATTGTTGGTCTAAAAATCTTCCTATGGTAATATTGTGCACCCAAATACCTTGACTAACATTTAATGACCTAAAAGTTGTGAAGGCTTCAATGGTCAATCTCCAAAGAGAAGAATTAATACTATGCTCATTCAATTAGCTTATATTAGAAATACACAACCATTCATACATACATGTTCTACAAGGAAATAAACCAGAGTTCAAAAATCAATCCATCTTGTATTTCTTATTCATAATGTGCTTTCATACATGTAAGTTGTAAAAGCTTAAGAGCTAACCATTTTACATTCTACATTCTAGTATTTATAGCCTTTTACAATACATTCAGTTATTAGGGCATCATTGCCTTAGAGGTGGATTGTCATTATGTCAGAAGATTCACTAGTTTGTTAAGCTACTAGGTGGTATGCTTGTTCTAACCACTTGGTTGTGGCTTGCTAACCTGGCTAGAACCTACTTCATCTCGAGTCACATTAGCCTTACTATTTGTATCCAGTTCATTGATCCTTTACTAACATCTCTGTTAAGCTACCCTATTCATTTGCATGATCAGTTTGGTAGAGATCTCATTGTTGATATTATTTGATAAGTAAATTTACCCTATAGATAGAATAGGAT
Source organism: Wollemia nobilis (assembly GCA_028583015.1). Lineage (NCBI taxonomy): Eukaryota > Viridiplantae > Streptophyta > Pinopsida > Araucariales > Araucariaceae > Wollemia > Wollemia nobilis. The sequence goes on from JAQPPZ010000101.1 coordinate 1,782,890, forward strand.
GATGGCTACCCACATACTGAAAAACTAGTTCTAGATATCAAATTTGATCTACCTTTTTTGATTCATGGTTTTCATATGTATAACAAGGATGCTTACATGTGATAAACTTCTAGTACCATGATTTTCTTGTTCAGGTACAAAAGTTCCCACAGCCTCAATACTTATACAATTTCATTTTTGCTCTCTAGACAGGTGATAAAATTTTGGTACCTCCACTTGCCCAGTCTAGGTACAAAATTTTTGGCAGATCTGAGACTTAGCCAATTTTGCACATCTTTGCTCTCCAAATGGGTGACGGACTTTCGATATCGCTACTCGCTAAGTCTAGGTAAAAACTTTCAGGTAGGTCAGAGACTTAGTTAATTTTACACATCTTTTTTGTCTGGATGGGTGATAAATGTTTGGTATTGTTGCTCATCCAGTTTGGGTACAAAAGTTCTTATAGGTTCTAGAATTAGCCAATTTTGCACATGTTTGCTCTTCGAATAGGTGATAAACTTTTGGTACCTCCATTTGCCCAGTCTGGGTATAAACATTTTGTCACTTGTCTAGAGAGAAAAGATGCCAATCCCCACGCCAATTTTCTAAGATCTAAATGCTTTCATACTATTTAACAAATATTATCATCAAATTAATTTTTGCCATCCTTTAACATAAGACACCAAATATTGGGTGTGTCAGAGCTCCTATATCTACCTAAAACATTAATTAAAAATTAGCAACTTGAGTCCAAAAATAGCAGTTGTACTTTGACAAAAATTAACAGAGGTTTGTTTTAAAATAAAGGTTTCTTTTAAATCCATAAGATAGTACTCTATCATTTTCTTACATAAGGTATGGGTAAACTTTATATCTTATTAAATTTTTCCTTGCTTCATTAAAGCATGTACAACAATTTCATTACCACAGGATTCAATTTTTTTTTAAGAAGATTTTAACTTATTTTAACATATCCCTGTTCTCAAACTACCTACAATTTATGCTTCTTCAGTATATTATCAAGGTGATACAAAGGAGGCAATGATAGTCTTGATTAAATTTAAAATATTTACTACTATAATACAAAGGTGAAGTTTCAATATCAAGCAGAGACACAGCCATGGCATAACAAAAACATAATGAATATTTTTTTAAAACATCAGTAAATAGAAATTAAAAACCAAACCTCTGTTTTGCCCAAGTGCCACAGCTTTTTTTAATTAAAGTGTAATAATTCTGAAAGAATAGTATGGTAAAGCACTCATTTTTCCCAAACACGGCAAGCCAATGTAAGTCAAAGTTCTTTTTTTTAATAAGATAAATACAAAATTCATAACTATTCTTCAAAATAGCAGCACCATAGTATTTGAACCAACGCATTCTACCATAGTGTTAAATTGTCAATCCTAGCCGCAGTTCCACACACCCCAGACAGAGAGACCATGGTTTTATAAAAAAAATTCTAATAAAATTAGGGGTCATCTTGGCCCAATGAATGCAGCTATATGCATCAACCAATCATGCAAATATAAACGAACAACTAATGGGTAACACTCCAAGTAGCTTGCCATAAAAATAAATGCAATCAATCATGCAATGGAACGGGTTTTAAAAATTACTTTTTGATAAAAGAAAAACCAAACGACATCTCCATGATAATTTTCAAGTGCTCAAATAGAAACCAATGATAATCAGCAATATTCTACTCATTACTATAACAACAATACTTCCCTACAATATTTTCCACCTTATAATGATGTTTGGCTATCTTACATGGATACAACGCATTTTAGAGATAAAAGAAAACATTCATAGCATTCCACTACTCCCAAAGAACATTGCATTCATTTGTTGAAATTGTAGTATTTTCCACTTTCAACCAAGGACTAGCTTTCCACGCTATGTGACAACAATCGTCATACTTCAATACATCAGGCAGGGAGACAGTTTCTAGAATGTAAGTTTTTTATCAACCAATATAGAGGAAAGGAAGTGCAATGAAATAAAAGAAAGATATATATTCTAATCAGAATGCCACCCTATGTTGCAAGAAATGCCACCTATGGACCTCATTTTGCTTCTCTAATGGATGTAACCCATTTCTTCGAAGAAACCCGCTTCTTGTTAGTTTCATTACATCACAACGTCTCTACAATTTTTTAAGCAATATCAACTACAATTCAACCTTTACACGGTGTTATTGTGGCCATTGTTGTTGCTTTGTTAGGTATCTTTACAGTCATAGTTGTGGGTATCTTTGTGATTTATTTGTTAAATTTGTGGGTATTTAGATATAATACAATATAAGCTATTGTTAATGGAAATCTTAATAAAAAATTATTACTTGCATATACTACTATGTATATACAAAAATATGTTTCTTATGCTGCAACTTTGACAACTTCGTATCTAGTCAAATTGTCAGTTGCAGTTGTGTTTCTTATTTCTCTTTTCTAGAGAGATAGATAACACATAGGAAAAATTACTCCTCTTCAACCATAATAGGAATGCATCTCCACCTGGTCATGTTAAATAAAGTTACCTGGCATTGTAGATTAAAATTTGTCTTTTAGACGTCTCACAAATACCTCTATAAAACAATGACGATGGATATGCTTTGCATCATATAAAACTATGATGAGGGATATGCTCTGCATTATGTGGTCCAATTGATGCAAGATATCTAGAATATTAGAAGGTCAAAACTGGGCATCAGCAACCAAAAGAAAAATTATACCTACTTGATGTACCAGAGCAAAAAAAATGGTAAAGTAAATTCCATGGTTTTCATAGTTGAGCATTCCAAGACTCAGTTTCAGTTATAAATAAATTTATTAAAGAAGCACATTTTCTACCAAGCAAAGTCCATGATGATACCTCCATAATAGCACAAAATTGTGCTCAGGGAATCATGAGATTACATGGAATGATTATCTCGGATAGAGATTCGAGATTCATTTTTGAATACTAGTAAGCTTTACACCGAATAAAGGGCACAAAGCTTTGTACAGTATGCCATCCTGATACATATGGGTAGACTAAGAGGGACAATCAAGTGCTAGAAGATATGGACTTCCAAAATTAGTGGGAAATTTATTTCTTCCTTATGGAAATTACGTATATCATATCACGTTGGGCATAGCCCTTTTGAGGTCCTGTACGAGTATAGGTGCAAGACACCAATAATGTGGAAAATTTGGGTGATCGAGAAGTGATCAACCCTGATAAGGAAGTGGAGGTCCAAATAAATCCAAAGCCATAGACTGTCAGAAGAGCTATGCAAATCTTAAGTGAACTCAAAAATTTTGATACTAGCTAAAAATCTTTTTCTCAAAACAACCAGCAGCTCTGTTAAGCCTACCAAACTAAGCCCCGGTTATGTTAGTCCTTTTGACATTATTGCCAAAATCAGTCCTGTAGCCTATAAGCTTGCACTGCCACCAAACTTATCCAGAATCCATAGTTTTTTCCATATGTCCCTCCTTTGCAAATATATAGTTGACCCGTCCCATATTTTGGATATAGCTCATTTGCAGATGTCGAACCCGTAGCTCATTGAGGTTCGACCAGTAAATATTTTGGGCTTTAGAACTAAACAGCTGAGAAAGAGGACAGTGGAACAGTGTAGGGTCCAGTGGGACCACTACTCTAAGAAAAATACCACCTGGGAAGATGTTGCTGCCATGAGAAATCAATTTCCTTACTTGTTTTAAAAAAATTGATGACCAAAAGATAAATACTATATTTGCATATGAAATGATATTTTGCTTTATGTTTGGCATAATGAGATTTAATAATAGAATTTGATATGCTGGATGTGACTATTGTATATTTTTTTTGTTATCTATGATCAGATATTGTTATATACTTTTGTAATGGAAACCTGCATTTATATTCTTCACTAACACATGGATTGTGTTAATTCCTAGAGGGGGAGTATGTAACAACCCCATTACTTGTCACCATTTTGTTTAGAATAATATGATACTACAATGAGTTTTGTGGTGCAGGTGTGGGTTACTTGCAAGGCAGAAAAGGACACCCACCCCCTAATAGAGACTGAGGTTGGAGATGTCAGATAAGGTGGGATATGATGTCATACCTCGTGCACCTTGGCCTGTGGATCAATGGAAACCCACTGTAGAATTTGCATATAAATATCACCATGCTTGCTGTTGCATTTGAAAACATGTGTGTAACTGCATTTCATGTTTGACTGCACTGCATTTCTTGCTTGCTATTTGTTATAGCTTAAAGTATAAAAAAATGAAAATAATAATATAAAAATCTATAATAATAACAAATAATAATACAATAATATATATATATATATATATATATATTTCTTGTTTTTCATTTTGGAAGAAAAGGGCTTGGACTGAAACTTTAAGCCATACAAGAATACGTACCATGAAAAGAACCTAAAAAATAATAATATATAAAATATATTAAAACTATATATAAAAAATATGGTAGAAGTGACATATAAAATAACATTACTGAAAATAGATCGATGAAAGGAAATATTGTCATTAAAATATATTAAATCAAATAAAAATATATATAATAAAAATACTAAAAAATTTCACACCTCTATCCGGATAGAGAAAGCATTTCCACGTGGCTATGTTTGTGGGGAATATCTGGCATTGAAAATGTAAGGTGTCACATTGGCACTCCACAAATTCTTTTATAAAACAAAGGAATGGGATGTTGGAAAGATGTGTGCGTATTCTTTGAATTTGTGAAGAGGAGTTCTAAGAGCCATTATTGAATCAAAATATAAATATATAAAAAATAGGGTATATCTAAAATAATAATATATATGAAAATATATATATATATATATATATATATATATATATATATAATAATAATAATAATAATAATAATAATGTAAATGTAATGTAATATATTTGTTGCTTGTTGAAGATAGTAGCTTGCTTACGGAACTTTATATATAATGCACACATATTATTAGATTAAGCCTAAATATTATAAAATATACAATAACGGGATATTAAGGGATGGTTTGTTAGAACATTAAAAAAAATAAAATATTATTAAAATAATTATAATGTAAGGAAAAATTACTCCTCTCCAACCGGAATAGGAATGTGTCTCCAATTGACCATGTTAAAGAAAGTTACCTGTCATTGTATATTGAAAGTTGTCTTTCGAACGTTTCACAAATTCCTTTATAAAACAATAACGAGGGATATGCTCTACATCATAAAAAAAATGGCATTCCAAAAATTGTCTCCCTGCCTGACGTATTGAAGTCTAACGATTGTTGTCACATAGTGTGGAAAGCTAGTCCTTGGTTGGATGTGTAAAATTGGCTCATTCCTAGACACGTCAAAAAAAATTGTATCCAAATTGGAGGGGTAGCAGTACCAAAATTTTATCACCCATCCAAAGAGCAAAGATGTGCAAAATTGGCTAAGTCCTAGACCCACTAAAACTTTTATACCTAGACCTAGAGAGTAGTGGTATCAAAATTTTATCATCCATATAGAGAGCACAGATGAATATTTATCTAAGTCTAGAGGTTTTCATAACTTTTATACCCAAAATAGGTAAATGGAGGTACCAAAATTTTATCACCCATTTAGAGAGCAAAGATGTGCAAAATTGGCTAAGTCCCAGACCCATCAAAATTTTTGTATCCAGACTGGACAAGAAGTATCAAAAGTTTGTTACCTGTTTGAAGAGAAAAAATAAAAATTTGTCTAGGTCTTGAGGCCACCAAAACTTTTATACCCATATTGGGCAAACCATGGTACCAAAATTTTATCACTTGTCAGCATCCTTTTTATACATCTGGTAGCCATGAATCGATAAAGGTATATCAAATTTGATATCCAGCGATAATTTGTCAATATGTGGGTAGTCATCATCTCATTATACCTATAGGGTAAAATTACTTGCCAAACAATCTTAACAATGATATCTCTACCAACCCAATCATGTAGATGTTTAGGGTAGTTCAATAGAGATTTCAGTAAAGGATCAACAAACCAGATGCAAACAATAAGGCCAGTGCAACTCGAGATGAAGCAGGTTCCAACCAAGTTATCAAGCCACAACTAGGTGGCTAGATCAAGCATACCACCTAGTAGCTTAACAAATGGTGAATCTTATGACATAACGATAATCCACCTCTAAGGCAATGATACCCTGATAACTGAATCTATTGTAAAAGGTTATAAATACTAGAATGTAGAATGTAAAATGGTCAGCTCTTAAGCTTTTACAACTTACATGTATGAAAGCACATTGTGAATAAGAAATACAAGATGAATTGTTGTTTGGCCTCTGGTTCATTTCCTTGTAGAACATGTATGTATGAATGGTTGTTTATTTCTAATATAGGCTAATTGAATGAGCATAGTATTAATTCTTCTCTCTAGATTTTTTATTATGTTCATTTTCTAGTTTTGGAATTCACAATCCATTGGACTGTAAAACATATAAGATATTGTTCTATGGTTGATAAAACTAGTTGGTTTGTTAGGCAATTTGGCTAAATTATTGATTACATAGCTATTATATGTTAGCGTACTTTAGCTATTTGTTAGTTGTTATATTTCTTTAGCAACTTGTTGCAGCGGCATCCTGTTGAGATGCGCCCTCTTCGGGCTAATCCAGGAATGCAGTTTGTACTGCTGTATTATTTAACACCCTGCTGTGAATAATATTTCTAGTTCGCATTTTCTATCATGGCATCAGAGCCAGATTGTAGCAGAGAAGCGTGAGAAGCCGAGGCTGGAGGACTGACGCGTTTTTTTCTGCTGTTGTTGGGGAGGCAATTTTTTTAATTTCTGTGCAGTTGTTTGCAGACGCATTTGCAGCTGCGGGAGAGCGAAATTAAAAAAAAAAAGAGAAGAATATACTCCGCGCGCAGGCATCGGGACGCGCACAGAAGCAGAGGAGGGACGCAAGTCCACTCCCCCGTGCGCAGAGCGTCGCGACGCGCTCTATCCCCCGCGCGCAGAGCGTCGCGCCAGGAGGGACGCGACGTCGCAGAGCGTCGCGACGCGCTCTGTCCGCGTCCGCGCGTCCAGGAGGGACGTTACGTCGCAGAGCGTCGCGACGCGCTCTGTCCGCGTCCGCACGTCCAGGAGGGATGCACGCGCAGGCAAGAGGGACGGGGTGAAAGAAAAAAAAATAAATCACCCCCCCTGCCGTTGAACGCGCTGAGTCGCGGCGGCTAAAAAAAAAATTCCCCCCCCCTCCCCCCGCGCTGCCAGAATTTTAAAAAAAAAAAAAAACGTTTGCGGAGCCATGACGCGCAGCAACAGAACGCTGCGGAGGCAGCGACAGCGGGCTCGGGAAGCAGAGAGGAGGGATATATGAGGGAGCTCTGCTAATCCTTTCGGATCAGCCCGCTAGCTCACTTGGCAGTGAGTTGTGCGGTAAGGCTCAGGGAGCCTGCAGGTCGGGGGTTCAAATCCCGCCGACTCCCCCCAAGGTATAATTTTTTTTTCAAAGTTGTTTTTTTAATTATTATTTTTTAATTAAAATTTTTAATTTTAATTTTTTTTATAGTTTTTAAACTTTATAAATTAAAATTTAATTTTAATTTATTTTTTTATAAGTTTTAAAACTATATAAATTAAAATTATTTATTTTAGGAGCGGGGAGGGAAGAAAGTAGAGAGGGGAGGGCTCTGGTCCCTCCCCTGCTCCCCCTCCCATGGCTCCTGGTTCCTGCCCAGTCCCTGGCTCAACCTAGGTCATCCCTCCCGGGGAGTGGTTGTTTGCAGATGATCTCCTAGAGGGAGATCCTTCTCCACTATCTGCGCCCCTCCCAGCCGGTTGGGGTTTCCTTTGTTGTTTTTTCGGACTGGTGCTTCCCAAGGATCCCTGTTTGGTTGGGGATCCCTTCCCTTTTTCCCTCAGGCTTCCCCCTGGGGTTTTTTGTAGGTTATTCGCGTGGATCTGGTCCCCTGTGTTTCTCGGTGCGGTGGAGGTGATGGTTTAGGGTTTGGACAGCTTCCCACTGTTTTGGTTCCTAAGGATCCCATCCCTGTGACTGGTTCCTCTTCCCGCTCGAGATTCGTAGTCCCTAGATCCCTGGTCCCTTAACCTGTTGTTTCTTTTTGTTTTTTCGGGACGGGATCCTCTTCTTTTTTCCTGGGACGGGTTCATTGTGGTGCAGCTCTCTGGTCGCTTCCCGATGGGGTGGATTCTCTCTGTGCTGGCTGTCGACTTCCTACAGGATGGCTCTCGCTGAACGATATGTTTTCCCTGTGGGCGGGATGGTTTCTCCACAGGGCAGGATCCGCCAAATCCGTCGGTTTTCCCACGAGGCGGGATCCTTTCTTTTCTGCTGGTTTCCCGGATGACGGGATTTCCCTGCTGCTTCCCGCTAGGTGGGACTGTTTGTGGTGGTTTTTACTGCTTCCCGCGAGGCGGGATTTTATTGTAATGGTTTTTCTTTGCTTCTTGCTGGGCGGGATCTTCTCGATGGTGGTTTTTGGCTACTCCCTGCTGGGCGGGATCTCCAAAACTACTTTCTTTCTTATTTGTTTGTTTCTCGCTGAGAGGGATTGTTTCATGCTTACTGGTTACCACTAGGCGGGATTTCGCTTTGGTGTTCAGTTTCAAGGGATTGATGCCCTAGGCCCATTGCTTATGTAATCAGGTTTTGGGATCCTTGTTAAAACCCACTGTAAATACAAACACTACTTACCAAAAAAAAAAAAATTATTTATTTTAATTTTAAATGTATAATAATTATTAAAATGCTTTGTTAAAGAGTTTTTTTTAAGGGGGGATATTTTTTTCAAAAAATCAAAGGGGGAATGTGAGTAATTTTCTGAAAAAGCAATTTGGCGAATTGTAAAAGGTGCATTTTCGGCTGTGACCGACACCTTGTGGGTTATTCTTGTGGGTAGTTTTTTATGTTGTATGTTGCATATTTCATTTTTGCACTATAACATTAAAAACTTAAAAGCAAATTCACTCCCTAAGTCCCCGGAATAATTAAAACCCATCCGTGCAATTTATTGCACTACAACGTTCGGTATTTGTGATACCTCTGGCCAGCACTTACAGGTAAAGCTGTCGTGATTTGTCTATTGTATCTGTCGCCTAATATAGCTGCTACAACGACGTCTGAGCTTGTTCTTTATAAATCGTCGGGGAGAGATAAGTTAGCCATTTTTGCATTTTTTTACTCCATCCACTACCCTTTATCGCACTTGTGTTTAGGCGTAAATCTTGACGAAGTATTCTTCATAGTGTTTAGGGGAAGTTACGCCCCACGCATGAGAAGAATCTTCTATGGTAGGTGCCATCAACAAGGCGATTCCCTTTCAGTACCGCTTATGTTCCACGTATCGTATGATCTCTAAAACTCACCTATAGTCTCCCTAACGTAAGGGCGGGTGATTTTTGTTGATATTTCTAAATACCTATAGTTTCCCTCACGTAAGGGCGGGTATTTTGTATGGTATAACGACCTAGCAAAAGGTATATCGAAAGGGGGACCAATTGGTGATATAAGGAACCTTCACTATGGTTGTTGTTGCAAAGTTGATGACTGATCCGCATCAGTTATTGAAAGGTCCAAATTATACACCATGGAAACATAAGATGAAGGCAATTCTCCAAATGGAAGATTTGTGGGATATTTTTACTGGAGTAGCAACTAGGCCTTCACCAACAGCAGGATCCACAGGTCCTTCTACAGATCAGATAGCTTTTGACAAGAAAGACAGTAGAGCAAAGGTGCTCATTTTGTTTGTTGTTTCAGATGAAGTGCAACCTCATATAGCTAACAAAGCAAGTGGTAAAGAGGCATGGGATTCCCTTAGAACCATCTATGAGGGAAAGAATGATTCCACCATTCTTCATCTTCAACAACAACTTCATAACCTGAGTTTGAGACAGGGTGAAACAGTTGAACTCTTTCTATGCAGAGTGTCTGAGTTGAAAGAGAAATTGAAATCTTTGGGAGATATCGTGGACTGAAAAGCTTCTCATTTCACTTGTGATGAGAGCTTTACCTTCTTCATTTGATATGTTGATAACCTCCATCCAGGTGTCTCAACGACAAATTACCTACATCGAGTTGGTCAATCTGCTTCAACAACAGGAGGCACGCCAACTTCACAAGGATGATTCTTCCAATACAGCCCTATACACCAACAGCGGGGGTTCTAGGAAGAAAGGTAATGGGCAAAAGGGAGGCAACTTTCGAAAGGAGGAAATTCTCAACAAGATACGAAAGGAAAAGGCAAACAACCTCAACGAGAAGAAGAGGTGGTGCAAGATCCGTGAGAAAGACAACCATGACACCAACAGGTGTTGGCATAAGAACAAGCAGAAAGGCCAAAACAAACCACAAAATAAAAACAAGCAACCCCAGGTGAATGTTGTCGTTGAAGAATCCGACTCGGATTCCGAATGGGCACACAAGGTGCTCATGACTACCACAGATTCCACACGAGAGGGATCCCGTTTGGTATGTCGATTCCGGAGCTAGCAAACTTATGACTGGCGACAGATCATGGTTTGAATCATTTGTGGACAAAGAGGGCAAACCTGTCACCATTGCTGATGATAAAACCTACAGGGTTCAGGGAGAGGGTACAGTTTCAATCACTCTTCCTGATGGCAAGTGTCAGATTGACAAAGTCCTCTATGTTCCGGGATTGGCTAACAATTTGCTGTTAGTCACACAAATCCTGGATAGAAATATGGTTGTCAAATTTCGTGTTGAGAATGGCAAGAAGTGTTGTACTATTACCAGGAAGGGTAAGCAGATTGCAACAGCTTCATATAAGCACGGCTTATTTGCACTAGATGTTATCTCTACTCCACATGTTGCCATGATCTGTCTCTACCAAGGAGGCAACTTCCCTATGGCACAAGAGATATGGGCATCTTAGTTCTGGCTACTTACTAGAGCTTAGTAAGTATGAGATGGTAAAGGGTCTTCCTTCCCTTTCTCGCCACATTGCCGGTGTGCTCCGACCGCTTGGCGAGAAAGCAAAGATAGAGTACCATTTGAGAAGAGCTCAACAAGAGCACGAAAACCTCTCGAGTTAATTCACACCGATCTGTGCGGTCCTTTCACACCCAACAGTTGTGGAGGGAAGAGGTATTTTCAGTTATTCGTAGATTATTACTCACGAAAGATGTGGGTTTTCTTTCTCCAATTGAAATCTGAAGCTTTCGCATTCTTCCAGCAGTTCAAGAAATCCGTTGAGAAGGAGTCAGGAGCTTCTATTAAAACCCTCCGCTCAGATCGAGGGGGGGAGTTTACCTCTAATGAATTTTTTGCATTCTTAGATAAGCATGGAATCAAGAGACAGTTAACAACTACCTATACTCCTCAGCAAAATGGAGTTGCTGAGAGAAGGAACCGTTCTATCATGGAAATGGTTCGTTGTATGCTCACAGGAGCTACTCTTGGGCAACAATATTGGGCAGAAGCTGTCACCACTACAGTATATCTGTTGAATAGGGCACCCACAAAGGCCCTAAAAGGAATGACTCCATAGGAAGCATGGAGTGGTCGAAAACTCTCCATATCTCATCTACGTATTTTCGGATGTCATGCTTTCATGTAGAGCTCATTATATCTCATGTATTTTTGTGTGGCTTAACCTGCACCATTATAAATTCTATCTTTAGCTTTGTATGTCTCTTTCAGCACCCTTTTTCCCCTATATTTTACAAACAACCAGTTAGAGATTCAAAGGAACTAACCTCCTCTAAATATTGACCACTGAAGCCTTCATGACTTCTAGGTCATTCAATGTTGGTCAAGGTCTTTGGGCACACAATATTACCATAGGTGGATTTTTAGACTAATAGTTTTTGGCATACCCGATGGGACATAGTCCCACTATCTATATAAATTAGAGTTTTGATGATACTCTATTTTGTAAGATCTTTTTCAATCACCTAGCAACTTTGTATGAATTCAACCCAGATCTATTTTAAGTTACCTTTAAGAAACCTTGCTTCCTTATCACCTTATACAATATATGTTCACAAGATAGGTAGCCAGAGGATTGGATGAACCATTAGAATTCCTAGAGTTACCTCTCCATCCTCATAAAAAATAAAATTTTACTACTCCTCTTGAATCATCTCCTTATTTGAATTTTTCATAAGAGCAATATTCTAAAGATCTTAGCCCATCAAGTTTGTTAAAAACACTAATTTTAATGGCTAGAAATTAGAATTAAAATCCTCAAGACTACCCAACTTGGAATCATACAAGTCCTCTAAATTTGTTAATCCATAACTTTATTCCCTAGGTAGCTCTAAAAGCACTGTCAACATATGATGGCACTAAGAAGATTGCTTATGAGCATTGTCAATATGTAGCATCACTAGTAGCCATACACAATATTAAGAAGAGTATGTTATAATAAGACTATTAATTATATCATTAAGAGGAAAAATATTGTATTGGTATAAAACCTTATCAGATCAAACTATAACTACATGGTGAAGCATAACAAATCTACAACGATGGAGGAAATATAATCGAGAAGGAAAAATGAATGTATATTGCCACTTTAGGAGGGCTAAGTCCTTCACCACTAAGGAGGGTTTAGTCCTTGCAAATAATGCAAATGAATATAATTATGATAGGTAAATCAAAGTAAATCAACCTACTTCTATTTGTAATAATAAATCAATGAACAAATAATGATAATAGGAATATAGTTGACTAAGCTATATTAGGGTTGTAACATGGCTCCTCTCCTCAGAAAGCTTTTTCCTCAAAGCTAGAAATAACTGGAAAATAATTTATGGCATCTTCTTCTGGTAGGTCCTACGATTTTATGAGAAATTCTTTGATGTGATAGGATCTTAGCATACGTGCTCTGCTTTATAAAATTGCTTCGGGCTGGAGATATATACGTCCTTCTTCATCAAGTATTGGTAATTCTGATTGAGAATGTACTTTTTGTTTGATCATATTTTTGAGATAGGAAACATGAAATATTGGATGTATACGGGATGAGGGAGGAAGTTGTAGTTGATATTCCACTTCTCCAATGCGGTGTACTATTTTGTAAGGACCATAAAATTGTGGAGTCAACTTTTGACTGGTCTTGATCTTCAATGACAAATTTTTGTAGGGTTGCCAATGTTGGAACACCATATTACATTTATTATATTATCTTTTGAAACAATGTATGTCTTGTTGTTGCTTCATGCGATTTTGTGCTTGGACCAAATTGTATTTGAGAATGTTGAGCATTGACTGTCGGTGTTGGAACCAATCATCTACTTGGGCCACTTTAGAAGAACCTATAATATAATCTACTATTTTTGATGGTTTGACTCCATACAATGCTTCAAATGGAGACATATTTATGAAATAATGGTACGAAGTGTTGTACCACCATTCTGCCAAGTAAAGTCAATGACTCCATTGATACTATTTATCTTGAGAAAAACATCTTAGATAGGTACCCAGACATTTGTTAACTATCTCAGTTTGACCATCTATTTGAGGATGGTATGTAGAAGATATATTCAACTTGATACCACTAAGATAAAATAATTCTTTCCAAAAATTTCTAGTAAATATGGGATCACGATCACTTACAATATGTTTAGGTAGTCCATGCAATTTGAAAATTGAGTCCATAATTACCTTTGCCACTTTTCTTGCTGAAAATGGATGTTGTAGAGCATTGAAGTGAGCATATTTGGAGAGACGATCCACTACCACAAAAATTACTATTTTACCTTTTGATTTAGTAAGACCTGTTGGCAATTTGAGTTATTTTGTGTTGTCATTGATGTCACATGGATCACTTTATGTCACTTCATAAATAATAATTTATGATATCTTAGAGAGCATGGATGTATACAGGGTTTTGTGGCACAAGAGGCATATAATATTTAATTTTTAAATATTATATTAATGGTTTTTATTAAAACCAATGGCAAAGGTTTTTATTAAAACCAATGGCAAGGGCTTTTATTAAAATCAATGGTAAAGGTTTTTATTTAAACCAATGGAAAGGGTTTTTATTAAAACCATTGGAAAGGGTTTTTCATTAAAACAACTATGCTAAGACTTCTCCAAATAATGATGGATGAAAAGGTTTTTCAAATAAAACCTAGGTGCAAAAAGTTTCATGGAAAAATTCAAAAGAATGAAGGAGATATCCCAATTCAAAGTTAAGAGGTGAATTATTAAATTCTTATTTAATAATTCTAAGGTCTAAAGTTGAATTTTATTATTCATCGACGTGCAATGGTTGGGGAGATTAATAAAATCCGTCGACATCATTCGAAGGCATGGAGATGCATATAAATAAAAGGTAAAACCTTTGTTTATAAGAGATTGGGAATATTGTGCATGAGTGAGAATCGTCGAAAGGGGAGCAGCGAAGAAATAAAGAAAAATAATTTTTGTTTGAGAGTAAGGTCAAGGAGACAACATGGGAAAGTGATGTCACATAGGATCCTATAGCACAATTGGTAGCGCACGAACTTTGCACAAGGCAAGTTCGTTGTTCGAATCCCACTAGGGGCAAAGTGTTTTGCTAAGGAAGGCAATTTGAGTTTTCAGATTTGAGCGCAGGCAAAGTTGGGTGTTTGGGATTAAATCCCAACGTGGGCTGATGCCCACGTGGTAAGCACTTCACAGCGCTAAGTGAGAGGAATAGAGTTCAACTCCCGCAAAGGTGTGAAGGCGCATTGTTTTTGGCAAGGCATTAACAATTTTGAAGATGGTGAAGGCACATTAATTTTGGCAAAGGCATTATTGATTTCAAAAGTTGCGAGGGCTATGAATTTCGTAAAAAGGTATTTATCTCTAGCGCATGGTAATATTTGATATTGCCAAAGTTTTGGTGCATTGAAAATCATTTCTATTATAACTAGGGAGTTATAAGGTATTTAGTAAAAATAAATGATTGTTGTATGTGCTTAGGGAGTTATAAGGTTTGAAGTTAAATATTTGTGATTGATGTATGTGGAGTTATAAGGTGTGGAATTAAAAATAAAAGCATAGATGCTTGTTGTATTATGTATTAATAAAAAATTAGGGAGGCATAAGGTTGAAAAGTGTTGAATTTGTTATATGTTCTAGTGCATGATTTAATTATGAAATTAAACTAGGAACTTGAGACCTAGTTAATTGCCACCTTGAGTTAGAAGACATGCACATGAGTTAGGGTTTGAATTTGAAGACAAATTGCTTGATTATGTGCCTTGGCTATTAAGAAGAAGTGGATGGATTAGAAAATCAATTTTGTGGATAAAATTGATGGTTGAGTTCATTATTGCTTTAGTGGAGTTCATTGAGAGTATTTTCATTATTGAGGAGGTTTTTGCCATTGCTTGAGGAGATTATTGTTGGTTACTTGTTGAGTACATTACCACTATTTGAGACCATTGAGGAGATCATTTTCTAGTCACTTGTGGATACATTTATCTTTCATTTGAGGAGATCATTGTTGGCTATTTGAGAGCTCTTTGCTTGAGGGAGTTGTGCTTGTTTCTTGAGAGCTTATTGAAATTGCATGAGGAAGATATTATTGAGAAACTATTGCTATCACTTGTGGAGATTGTCCTTGGTTGGTTAAAGTCCCTATTGTTATTGCTTGGAGAGGTTTTCATTAGAGAGCTCATTTACCATATATTTGAGAGTTCATTGTTGAGCATTGTTATCATCCATTTGAGAGAGTATTTGTCATGCATGGTTGAGTTCATTGTTGAGCACCCATTTTTATACAGTCAAGAATTTTTCATACATTGTTGAGATCATTATTGATCATTGTTGTCATCCATTGAAGAGTACATTGCCATTCATTATTGAGTTCATCATTGAGCCTTGCCTTCATTGATTTGTGGATGAGATTTGAGTGCTACTTGAGCATGATTGATTGAGCCTTTGAGAAGGCTTTTGGGACAGAATTTTTGGATAGATTTGAGGAAATTTTGTGCAGATTGAGGAGCCCTGAAAGGCCCTTGGGGAAGAGGGGAAAAAATTGAGAGAGGGAGAAAATTTGGGGGGGGGGGGGCGGAGGGGGCGGGGGGGGGGACAGATTTGTGGACATATTTGGGACAGCATTTGAGCAGGATTGTTTGAGCCTTTTTGTGAAGGCCTTGAGTACATATTTGGGACAACATTTGAGCAAGATTGTTTGAGCCTTGTGAGAAGGCATTGAGGCAGATTTGTGAGCAGTGAAAGAGATAGAACAGAAATAGAAAAATATACCAACACTAGTTGCCTAGATGATCAGATCAGTGAAGAGCCCACCTGAGCAGATCAAGATTACCTAGTAGATCGAGATTGCCAGCTAAAAG
Source organism: Wollemia nobilis (assembly GCA_028583015.1). NCBI lineage: Eukaryota > Viridiplantae > Streptophyta > Pinopsida > Araucariales > Araucariaceae > Wollemia > Wollemia nobilis. Next base: position 1,799,173 of record JAQPPZ010000101.1, read on the forward strand.
TCAATGGATAGCCTAGCTGAGCAGATCAGTGGATAGCCTAGATGAGCAGATCAGTGGATAACCTAGCTGAGTAGATCAATGGATAGCCTAGTTGAGCAGATCAGTGGAGCCCACCTGAGCAGATCAAGATAGCCTAGCTTTGAGCAGATCAAAGTAATCATTTGTATTGGGATAAGGATCCCTATTTCTTTGTGAAATATTATAAGGATATTATCTTGTGGACTACCCCACATTGGGGGAACCACGTTAAATCTTGTGTCTCAATTATGTGTGGTGATTTGTGCACTTGCTTACTATTGTTATCTATGTCATTAATGCACACTACTATATTTGGTTATTGCAATTAAGGACACTAATTGATATTGGTTTGGAAAGAAAGTAAAAAGTGGGTGCTATACTGTTCACCCCCCCCTCTCAGTATAAGCTTGTGTTCTTCAATTGGTATCAGAGCGGGTTCCTTTGGAAAGGCTAATATCTTGAGGGTAGATTCTCCAAGAATATAGATGGCTTCACAGAATGGATCATCTACAATTAAGGCTCCACTATTTGATGGTAACAATTATGCTTTATGGAGCATGAGAATGAAGAACTACTTGATATCACAAGGATATGAGGTATGGCAGATGGTTGCAAAAGAGTATAAGGTTGAAGGTGATCCCGAGACAGATAATACTATCAGGAAATTGGTTGAGATCAATGCAAAGGCAATGAATTGTATTCTAAGTGGGCTACGTGAGACATATTTTACAAAGGTCATGGTATGTAATTCAGCTAATGAAATGTGGACCAAGTTGTGGAATACCTATGAAGGAGATTCCAAGGTAAAGTTGGCAAAACTACAAACTCATAGAAGAAGATTTGAGGAATTGAAAATGGAAGATTATGAAGATATTGCAAAGTTTTTACTTCGATTTGATGAGATTGCTAACACCATGAGAGGCCTAGGATTTGAGATGAAAGAATCAGATGTTACTCAAAAGGTTTTGAGATCACTTCCCATGAAGTATGATGCAAAGGTTTCAATGATAGAAGAAACAATGGATATCGACAAGCTAACAATGGAAGAACTACAAGGAACTCTCACAACTTATGAGATGAGGATAAGTAAGCATCAGGATCCAATGAAATAAATTGCATTCAAGGCTTTAGAGAAAAATAAAGGGAAATATCCAAATACAGATAGAGATTCAAATAATGATGAGGAAGCTAACTTCATCAAAAGGAAAAAGGACTCAAGGAATTACAGGGATATGAAGAAAGTCAAATGCTACAAGTGTGGTGATTATGGTCACTATGCAAACAAGTGTCCACATGAAGAAAATAGTGATGATGAAAAATAGGGTCATAGAAGAAAAGAAGAAGGAAAGCATAAGCATGACAAATATGACAGGTACAAGCAAAGCAAGTATGAGAAGAAGAAAAGTTTTCGTAAGACAAAGAAAACTTTCTACATTGAAGAAGCAAGTGATAGCTCAGATCACAATGATAGAGACAAGTCAGATGATGAAAAGGAAGAACATCTATTCCTAGGAATAGAAGGTGAAAGAGAACAATGCTTTGTGTGTGGTCAAAGAGATCACAGATCAGGATATTACAATGGCTTTAGTGATAGTGAATATGAAATGACACATCAAGGAAACAGGCATGGTCAAAGAAATCATGAGAGTTTGTTTGCTATAGAAGATGATAATGATCTCAGTGATAGTGAAGATGAAGAAGGTTTTTTCTATGGGATAAAAGAAGTAGATGAATAACTACTCAGACTCCAAAAGTAGAAGAGGAAAGAGATATTTCAAGAAAGATAGATGTCTTAGTTGATCTAAAAGAAGACTTCAATGATATCCATGAGCAACTACAAGAGGTTAAGGAGAATCTAAAAGAATTGAGATACTTTATACTTGAGAAGGTTTATCCATCACATGAATCAAAAGTCCAAGATATTTTCACGAGAAGGAAACATGTATTTCGAAGGTAGAGATGTGTGCCAATTTGCTATTTGACACAAATAAAGAAAAAGAAGAGGAAGGTTCAAAATATGAAAGCAAGGAAGCACCTAAGATTCATGAAGAAAGTTCCAAAGCTCCTATGGCTCCAAACATCTAGTTTGGATCTTGTTTTGAGATAGGTGAATCAATTTCAAGAGGAAAAGAAATTCTTGAAAAGGAAAACAAGGAAGAAGTTAAGGAAGAGGATTTAGATACTACAAGGAAGGATCAAGGATACAATGCACAAGTCAAATATGATCACAAGGATAATGGTCAAGAAAGGTATGAGGAACCAAGGCATGAACAAAGGGCTTTTCAAGGACATTGTTTTTCTTGTAATGGATTTGGACACAAGGCTATACATTGTAGGGTCTATGGATCAAAGAAGATTGATTTTGCTAGAAGGAACTTCAAAGGAAGAAGGTATGGTTTTCAAGGAAATTGCTTCTTATGCAACAGGATTGGTCATAGAGCTTCTTAGTGCAAATAAAATGAGCAACATGGTTTTGGTCTTAGAGCTACACAATTCAGAGGTCATGGTCATAATGATTATGAAAACAGAACCTCACAATACAAGGTTCAGGAAAGGAATGGATATGGAAATTATTTCAAGAAAGAATTCAAGACATGGGCACCATCCAAAGGCTACAATATCAAGTGTTTTAATTGCAATAATTTTGGACATATTGCAAAATGGTGTAGGACTCAATTCCAAACAGGTTCAAGACAAGAAGATCAAGTAACTCATCAAGAAAAGGATATCAGAAAGATGTGGAAGGAAGTTGACAAAGGAAAGGAACAATGTAAGATGGGAGTAAATGTACTCCCACCCCAAAATTAATCACCTCAAGAGAGAAGGTGGTGGGGGGGCTAAGCTTAAGAGTCATATATTTTAGCCCCATAGGTGTCCCTTTTGCCATTGATGTCAAAGGGGGGATATTTGAGTAAGGGGGAGAGCATTGAGTTAGGGGGAGCAGCCTCCATAGAGAGTATTGAGTCAGGGGGAGCACCTTTGATTCTCAGAGATGGTTTTTGCAGTGATTGTGGTGATTTGCATTAGAGGTGTTGCCATCAATGACAAAGGGGGAGATTGTTGGCAATTTGAGTTATTTTGTGTTGTCATTGATGTCACATGGATCACATTGATTTTGGTCACTTCATAAATAATAATTTATGATATTTTGGAGAGCATGGATGTATACAGGGTTTTGTGGCACAAGAGGCATATAATATTTAATTTTTAAATATTATATTAATGGTTTTTATTAAAACCAATGGTAAAGGTTTTTATTAAAACCAATGGCAAGGGTTTTTATTAAAACCAATGGTAAAGGTTTTTATTTAAACCAATGGAAAGGGTTTTTATTAAAACCATTGGAAAGGGTTTTTCATTAAAACCACTATGCTAAGACTTCTCCAAATAATGATGGATGAAAAGGTTTTTCAAATAAAACCTAGGTGCAAAATGTTTCATGGCAAAATTCAAAAGAATGAAGGAGATATCCCAATTCAAAGTTAAGAGGTGAATTATTAAATTCTTATTTAATAATTCTAAGGTCTAAAGTTGAATTTTATTATTCATCGACGTGCAATGGTTGGGGAGATTAATAAAATCCGCCGACGTCATTCGAAGACATGGAGGTGCATATAAATAAAATGTAAAACCTTTGTTTATAAGAGATTGGGAATATTGCGCATGAGTGAGAATCGTCGAAAGGGGAGCAGCGAAGAAATAAAGAAAAATAATTTCATTTGAGAGCAAGTTCAAGGAGACAACACGGGAAAGTGACATCATGCAGGAGCCTATAGTGCAGTTGGTAGCGCACGAACTTTGCACAAGGTAGGTTCGTTGTTCGAATCCCGCTAGGGGCAAAGTGTTTTGCTAAGGAAGGAAATTTGAGTTTTCAGATTTGAGCGTAGGCAAAGTTGGGTGTTTGGGATTAAATCCCAATGTGGGCTGACACCCACGTGGTAAGCGCTTCACAGTGCTAAGTGAGAGGAATAGAGTTCGACTCCCGCAAAGGTGTGAAGGCGCATTTTTTTGGCAAGGCATTAACGATTTCTAAGATGGTGAAGGCACATTAATTTTGGCAAAGGCATTAGTGATTTCGAAAGTTACGAGGGCTACAAATTTCATAAAAAGGTATTTATCTCTAGCGCATGGTAATGTTTGATACTTCTAAAGTTTTGGTGCATTGAAAATCATTTCTATTATAACTAGGGAGTTATAAGGTATTTATTAAAAATAAATGATTGTTGTATGTGCTTAGGGAGTTATAAGGTTTGAAGTTAAATATTTGTGATAGTTGTATGTGGAGTTATAAGGTGTGGAATTAAAAATAAAAGCATAGGTGCTTGTTGTATGTATTAATAAAAAATTAGGGAGTCATAAGGTTGAAAAGTATTGAATTTGTTATATGTTTTAGTGCATGATTTAATTATGAAATTAAACTAGGAACTTGAGACCTAGTTAATTGCCACCTTGAGTTAGAAGACATGCACATGAGTTAGGGTTTGAATTTGATGACAAATTGCTTGATTATGTGCCTTGGCTATTAAGAAGAAATGGATGGATTAGAAAATCAATTTTATGGATAAAATTGATGCTTGAGTTCATTATTGCTTTAGTGGAGTTCATTGAGAGTATTGCCATTATTGAGGAGGTTTTTGCCATTGCTTGAGGAGATTATTATTGGTTACTTGTTGAGTACATTGCCACTATTTGATACCATTGAGGAGATCATTTGCTAGTCACTTGTGGATACATTTGTCTTTCATTTGAGGAGATCATTGTTGGCTATTTGAGAGCTCTTTTCTTGAGGGAGTTGTGCTTGTTTCTTAAGAGCTTATTGACATTGCATGAGGAAGATATTATTGAGAACCTATTGCTATCACTTGTGGATATTGTCCTTGGTTGGTTAAAGTCCTCATTGTTATTTCTTGGAGAGGTTTTCATTAGAGAGCTCATTTGCCATATATTTGAGATTTCATTGTTGAGCATTGTTATCATCCATTTGAGAGAGTATTTGTCATACATGGTTGAGTTTATTTTTGAGCATTGTTATCATCCATTTGAGAGATTATTTGTCATACATGGTTGAGTTCATTGTTGAGCATTGTTATCATTCATTTGAGAGAGTATTTTTCATACATTGTTGAGATCATTGTGGATCATTGTTGTCATCCATTGAAGAGTACATTGTCATTCATTGTTGAGTTCATCATTGAGCCTTGCCTTCATTGATTTGTGGATGAGATTTGAGTGCTACTTGAGCATGATTGATTGATCCTTTGAGAAGGATTTTGGGACAGAATTTATGGACATATTTTAGGAAGCTTTTGTGCATGATTGAGTGAGCCTTTGAGAAGGCCTTTTGGGAAAAATTTGGGGACGAATTTTGGCAAAATGTGGGGCTTTGGCGGGGGGTGGGGGGGGAGGATGGGATTTGGGATAGCATTTGAGCATGATTGTTTGAGCATTTTTTTGAAGGCCTTGAGTATATATTTGGGACAACATTTGAGCAGGATTGTTTGAGCCTTGTGAGAAGGCATTGAGGAAAATTTATGAGCAGTGAAAGAGATAGAATAGAAATAGAAAAACATAATAACACCAGTTGCCTAGCTGAGTAGATCAATGAAGAGCCCACTTGAGCAAATCAGGATTGCCTAGCTGAGCAGATCAATGGATAGCCTAGTTGAGTAGATTAGTGGATTTCCTAGCTGAGAAAATCAGTGGATAGCCTAGCTGAGTAGATCAATGGATTGCCTAGCTGAGCAGATCAGTGGATAGCTTAGCTAAGCATATCAATGAATATTTTCTACCAATACATTGAGCATTTTCTCCATTTGTAACCAAAACTTGAAACTTATCTTGATTAGAGGAATGAATGTATAAGTTCAATGCCTTTCCATTTTTTATGTCAATAAAGTTATGAGTACTACCTGAATCTATTAACACATTTACCCTCTTCTATCAAATGAATCCTAGTACCTTGATTGTATGGTGAGCTATTAATCCCATAAAAGCGTGTACTAAGATAGCCATAGTGTCTTCATCGCATGTTTCTTCATTCTGTTCACTTTGTTATTCGGGTACGAGAGAGTCATGTGAAATGATATCTTCTTCTTCTTCTTTGTCTTCCCTGTTATCATATTCTATTTGGAAGTTTTATCTTGGTACACATGCTTGATATTTTGGATGGTGATTGTGACATTTATAGTAGTAATATCTTTATGGTTGCTCATTTCTATGGAAGAAATTATTGCAATATTGAGGATGATTATAGGAGTCACGTCTGAAGGGTATAAAATTCTCCACCTTTTTCTCAACAAAATTAGCAATATTTATATTGGCATCTAAAGAGTATGGATCATGTAGGTCTACTTAAATTTGAATATTCTCTTTCAAACCATGTCTAAAAATTGATACCACCACATTGGATGGTAATTCTCCTGTATAAGAGAGAAGACTAGTAATACCAGAAATATAATCCCTTACTGAACTAGTTTTTTTTGTTTTGCCAACAAAGAAACCATGTATGAGGATGAACTCCCTTCATCGAATCTCTTGAGAAAAATCTTCTTGAATATTCTTGTATTTCTTATTCGTTCGCCACCTGGGAACACGTAGAAGTCGGGTGTTTTACTTAGTTGTATCTATTCCATTTTAACTACTTGCATTGTCTAGGGTTTGCACTCGTCAATTATTGGCTCACCATATTAGTGATTATTAAACTATATACTTCTACTCAAAAGTATTATCTCCCAATGCACGCACATTTTTTTTATTAAGGAACAATCACCAAATTAATACGTGATATGTAAATTCATGTTTCTTCCATGAAGAGTAGGTTGTTGGGATCTTATGCACGTCAACTTCTACTTCTGTTGTGGACAATGATTTTTTGTTGTGTTAAGTGCTGGGAATTAAGTGTGTGGGGACTAAAACACTAAAAACTAAAAGGATATGCCAAAAAATCCATGATATTATCAATGAATCTGATACCACATGAAGCATAACAAATCTACAACAATGGAGGAAAGATGATCAAGAAGGAAAAATGAATGTATATTTCCACTTTAGGAGGGCTAATTTCTTCACCACTAAGGAGGGATTAGTCCTTGTAAATAATGCAAATGAATGTAATTATGATAGATGAATCAAATTAAAACAACCTTCTTCTATTTGTAATATATCAGTGAACAAATAATGACAATAGAAATATAGTCGACTAAGCTATATTAGGGTTGTAACACATGGGCCCAGCTGGCTAGCAAACTAGTCAAAGAATTCAATGAACAAGCACATACATTATCCTTGCTAACATAGTTCACCATGATATAAAGGCATCCACAAAAGGAGATAATGGATTTCAACATTAGGTTCAACCAAACATGGAAAAGAGTGCCCGAGGGTCTCCGACCAACCAATGAATAAGACATGTACTACTATCTTAGGGAATTCCATTCAGATTTGGACATGGCTATAAAGCAATCCAATGTGTTTACATTACCTTAAATATTTCAAGAATCATTAAAGGTTAAGAATGATTTTATTTCTATAGGAAGACTACCCCCAAAAATGGTGATGCCAATATTCCTAGAATTTCCTCAGCAATAAATGTAAACCTCTGCTACACAATTCTTTCCTAGCAACCACTCTTACCATAAAATTTCTAGAATGGCCAGTTATGAAAACTACTTAGGCACTCCCTATACCTCCTATAATACCATTGTTGGTAGCACCTTATATTATTCCTACATTACCAGCTCCTGATCCTTAGATAGTTGTCTTGCAAGAGATGGTCATAGCCATGAAGAACCTCACCAATTAAGTTACTACCATGAAAAGGAGGGAGGCTGAGAGAAACTTTAAACCAAGAAGGTTTCCATATATCACAAAGTATCAAGCTATTTCCACTGATGAGCCTCAAAAATGCTCATATTTTGTATGAGTTTCATTGATTATTATGCGGCAATATAATAGGAACTGTGTACTTTTATGAATTATTATGTAATTATTTAATAGAATTGTGTGTGTTATCTAATTTGTGTGTTTTAGTGTGTTTTTGTGGAAATGTAGTTGGTTTTGACATATTTGGATCAGTCGAGGTCCTTCATGGACCTGGCACTCTGTTTCTTTTGGGATCAAGGCATGGTGAGTAGGTGCCTTCCTCTTCAAGGAAGGTGCCAAGAGAAGGTAGGCACCTTCCTCTTCAAGGAAGGTGCCAATAGAAGGTAGGCACCTTCCATATAAAGAAGGCACCCGACATACTTAGGCGCCTTCCGCATAAGGAAGGCGCCCCATGCAAGGCAAGGCGCCTTCCACATAAAGAAGGCGCCCAACATCAGTAGGCGCCTTCCCCATGAAGAAGGCGCCCGATCTTAGTAGGCACCTTCCATGTGAGGAAGGTGCTCAACATTAGTATGCGCCTTCCACATAAGGAAGGTGCCTACCAAAGCACATGAGGAAGGTGCCTTCCTCATAGAGAAGGTGCCTCCATTTTTTTCTAGTTGACCAGATAAAGAGACGTGGGCAGTGTTGACTGGTGCAGTTCTAGTTCCACGTCATGCAAGATAATTCTAGGAATTGTACCAATAGATGAGAATGTCTTACCTACGCCAGGTGAAGCATGAACCAATCAGTGAATGCACCACCGTTAGGAACAATACCTATTTTTAGCAGATGTTGATTAAGTTTACCAGACTATCCCAGTTTAGTCTGGACTGAACTGCTATTGTAACTTCCTTGTAACAGAAGATTTGTGTGTGTGCTATATAAACACACACAGACCTCTCTGATAGATATCTAGAAAGATATCCATATTGAGAATATATTTATCATTCTGAGGAGATAGAAGCATTGTATTAATTCTTTTGCAATCATAATAAAGTTTGAGAGTTCCTAATCGCGTGTTCAGCTGGAAGGGAGTTGCTGGAGCCTGGGCCCACTCCAAGCTAGTATTCCTTCCCTTTTACTTGTGCTTTCTTAGATTAATTTCCTACTTTCATAGGTTTGCTTTTTGTACTATTATTTTCATTGTCGTAGTGAACTTACTTTCATGTCTAGTTAATTATGCACGTATGAATATTTAATTTCTAAGGATTTAATTATTCATACATAAATTATTATGGTGTGGATGAATGATTGTCGATATTTTAAACCCCCCAATGATAGAATTAGTCGGACTCATCTCAAAGTGGGTATTGTAGTGATCTTGTATGAGACACTTCTAAAGTTTATGAAGCTCCCTGGGTTGACAATTTAAATGCACGGGCAGTGACAAAATAGGAACAAAATTAACCTATGTTTGGCCCACAACATTTTGGCATCATTGTCGGGGAAGCGCCTCTACTAGATTAATTGCAATACCTGAAAACCTTCCATCTGACTTTGTATGAGTTCCTCGAGAAAAAGAGGACCTGACGGTCATTTTGTAAAACAAAGTCCACCAAAATCTGAGTCAGCCAAACACTCTGAATTTGAATTAGATTCCCCAGACTTGTCACCAGTAGTCCACTGGAGTGAGAATCCTCACTTTGTGCAAAGTGCTTCCTCATCCCACCAACCTGGGGAAGAACGAACCATTGTAAACCCGTTATTTAAGAGGACACCCTCAGAGGAAGCCCTGTTGTGGAAAGTTGTAGAGGATCGAACGATAACACCAATCGATTTTAGAGCCCTGACTCAGAAAGTTTTGAATGACCATGAGGCCATAAGAACTGCATTAGAGACCACATTTCCTAAAAAAATGGCCGACGAAGAGGCTTCATTTGGCTTTAGTTTCCCAATTGAGGAAGGAGTAGGAGAAACCAAAATGAAAAACATATCCCCTGCTCACCTTCCTACCTTCAGAGGATACCCAACCGAGGACCCTGACCTATTTTTATTTAAGTTTGATGTTCTATGCAGGTCTGTGGACTACAAATCTGATATGTAGAAGCTGAAGCTCTTTCCTTCCACATTAGACGATGCAGCTCTGTGGTGGTTCATCGGTCTGGGAGACAAACACATTGCCACATGGGATCAAATGAAGAGGCTCTTTTTAGAGCAATATCAAGACTTTGGGAGAGCAAGAGACTCCAGAGAGGAGGTCCTGAGCATGACGCAGAAATAAGATGAGTCTCTTGAGGAGTACTGGGAGAGATTCAATTTCAATCTTCAATGATCTCCTCACGCGAAGTTAGCCGACAAGTCTCTTAAAAGCATATTTTTGAGAGGACTTAACAACGAATCATTAGAAGCTCTCAACATGATTTCTGGAGGTGACGTCTACCAACATGCTATGGAAGATATCCAACAATTATGCCGGAACTACTCAAGAAGGAGAGGCAAGACCACTTCTAGAACCATGAAAGCAACTGCTTCGGTCACAAAAATAGAGATAGGCAATATGCTAGAAGATTTGAAAAGTGAGATGCTTTCGTCTCTGGCATTACAAATGGACACGCTATTGTTGGAGAAAAAGAAGCAATAAAATGAGGCAGCATTGGCTTATTTCTGCCCAAAATGTAGAGGAAAGCATGCAAAGAATGCATGCCCAAAAAACAAAGTCAGAGTATGCACGGTCTGCAAACTAAATCACAAGACTCGATTGTGCCCACAATTTCCCAGTATCAAGGAGGACGTCGATGTTACGAAAGCCTATTTTATAGGCAATCAAAGGAGTTGGCCACAACCCTCTACGGGGAATACACCACCAGGAATGCCATCATATGAGGGAGGACCATACATGCCACAAGGCCAACCTCAACCACCTAACATGGGGTGGTGGGGGCCATCACCTTGGTCCAACGCACCCTCAGGAGCAACATTTCCGAACCAACAACCCTGGATGCCATATCAATATCCTAGGCAATAGTGGAGAGGCCATGCTCCATGGAATCTGGCTCCATAGAATGTAGCGCCAGCTCACCCCCATCAAAACCTATTGGCCTTGCCTATAGTGAGACCTACGCAGCTACCCACACAACCGACGATGAATCCAAATAATAGAGTAAATCAATCGACATACAATATTGAAGGTGAGATGTATCCGATGTATCATATTAGTTGCAATCCTATTCAGCTTAGATCAGGTAGACAACTAGGAGTAGAGACACCTCCATTGATAGAAGAGGAGGCAGACGTAGGAGAAACACCTCTTATAGAAGAGGTGGAAGAAGAAGTGGCTGAGAGAACAAAGGCTCCATTTCCTAACCGGCTACAAGAACAGAAGAAACAAACGCAGCTGGAGTATGATATTCTTTCTAGCTTGAAAAATCTCACAGTGACAATTCCACTTTTTCAAGCTATCCGAGACGTCCCGATATATACTAAGGTGATAAAGGAGATGTGCCTAAGGAATTCAGGATGAAAAGTAACCCAGACTATCAATGTCATGGGTAAGTTGGTAGATTTAATGATGGGGAAGGTGTGTCATCCTAAATACGTAGACCCAGGCAGCCCAGTATTGACTGTAAAAATTAGGGGACATTCCTTGACCAATACGTTGGTCGATCTTAGTGCAGCCATCAACGTAATGCCTCAGGAGACCATGTAGAGGCTACAGCTCATAGATCTGAGACCTACCTCAATGGTGCTACAGTTGGTCGATCGATCAACCGTAGCACCGAAAGGAATGTTGGAGGACATAATAGTAACGGTTGATGCGTGGGAATATCTGACCGACTTCCTGGTCTTACAGTCTAAAACAAGGTTGGGTGGCTACCCACTTATTTTGGGAAGACCATGGCTAGTGACAGTCGATGCTTACATCAGCTATCGTGATGGCCTGATGACCATCTCCAATGGACAAAATGTCAAAAGGTTGACCATTTCACCCCCCGTGCAATCCGTGGATTCGTCGGGAGACCCTACGTTGACCGAGCGCGGAGACAATGAGTTATCCATAATCCAACCAGTGATGGCATTGGATGAATTGGTGGAGGATGAATATGAGGATGGTGCTATCATGGAATTCCTCTAGGGAGAATCCTCCATCACCATGCCTGAGTCACCATTGGTCGATGCCCAAAACCACCACGTTCAGCAGATAAACATTGGGTCGGGAAAGACGTTAAACATCAACAGTGGGTTGACCCCCACACAGCTAACAAAAGTGGAAGAGCTCCTGGTAAAACACCAATGGGATTTTGCATGGGATTACTCGGATATGAAAGGTATCAACCCAAAAATTTGTACCCATCGAATATACCTCGAAGAGCAGGCGACTCCAAGTAGGCAACCACAAAGAAGAATGAATCCGAAAATGAAAGACATTGTCAAGGTGGAGCTGCAAAAACTCTTGTCTATCGGATTCATCTATCCAATTTTTGATAGTGAGTGGGTGTCACCGCTTGTGGTGGTCCCCAAGAAGAATGGGAAGTGGCGGATTTGTGTGGACTATAGGGCATTGAACAAAGCGACCAAAAAGGACCACTTCCCACTCCCATTCATCGATCAGGTCTTGGATACACTTTCGAGGTGAAAGTACTTCTCCTTCCTAGATGGATTCAGTGGATACAACCAGATCCAGATAGGAGAAGAAGATCAGGATAAAACAATGTTCACCTGCCCATGGGGAACGTTTGCTTATCGGGTGTTGCCTTTCGGGTTATGCAACATGCCAGCCACCTTTCAAAGGGTGGTGCTTAGCATATTTTTAGACATGATAGGAGATGCGGTCAAAGTGTACATGGACGACTTCACCATTTATGGAGAAACCTTTGAAGAAGCAATGACAAACTTGGAAAGAGTGCTCAAAAGAAGCGAGGAAAATAATTTATCCCTTAGTAATGAAAAGTGCTTTATTATGATGCAAGAGGGCATCGTATTGGGACACCATCTCTCCGTGGAAGGAATAAAGGTTGATCAAAGAAATATTGAAGTCATCAAGGACTTACCCAGCCCTAGAATGCAGTGAGAGGTGAGAAGTTTTCTCGGATCTTCTGGGTATTACCGATGATTTATCATCGACTTCAGTAAGATTGCAAAACCACTGCACATGCTATTGTCTAAAGATGTGGAGTTCAACTGGATGAAAGGCTATGAAAGAGTATTTCAGTCGCTCAAAGAGAAGCTGATATCTACATCGGTTTTAAGGGGACCGAATTGGGCCATACCCTTCCATATCTATTGTGATGCATCCAACAATGCGATTGGAGCAGTCCTCGGGCAGAAGGATGGCGAGGAATTTTACGCCATCTACTACGTCAACAAAAACTTGGTAGGGGCTGAGCTCAACTATACAATGACAGAGAAAGAGTTCCTTGCGGTTGTGCATGCCATAAATAAATTCTGCCATTATATCACTGGATACCAGGTGTTTGTCCATACGGACCATGCAGCCATCAGGTATTTAATGAGCAAACCGGCCATTGGTGGAAGAGTTATCAGATGGCTTCTACTATTGCAAGAGTTTGACATAACAATAGTTGACAAACAAGGAAAGGACAACGTGGTAGCATATTTTCTATCCAGATTGATACCAGCAGATCATGCGATAGTGGAAGACCAATTTTTGGATGAACATTTGTTCACCATCAGTGAACAAACACCATGGTATGCAGACATAGCCAACTACTTGGCCACCAGAAGAACCTCACCTGCTCTCTCCTCATGAGAAAAGTAGGCGGTAATAGAGAAGAGCATCTCCTTTCTATGGGTTGATGACCTCCTATTTAAAATAGGATATGATCAGATTATAAGGAGATGCGTAGCAGAATAGGAGTTCTCAGAAATACTGAAAGCTTGTCACGATGAACCATGCAGGGGACACTTTGTGGGAAAATAGACTGCTTATAAAATCCTACAGGCTGGGTACTTTTGGCCCACTCTATTTAAATATGCGGCCACCTACGCCAGCAAGTGCGATGAATGCCAAAGAATGGGCAGACCAACCCATCGGGACGAAATGCCCCTTCAACCTCAAGTGCACCTAGAGCCCTTCGATAAGTGGGGCATGGATTTTGTGGGGCCAATTAATCCACCTTCGATAGGAAGGAGATTTATTTTAGTCTGTACAGACTACGTCACCAAGTGGGTGGAGGTTCAAGCATTAAGGGATTCGAAGGAAAGAACAGTAGCCAATTTCTTATTTGCTCATATTTTTACATGATTCGGGGTCCCCAGAGAGATAACAACAGACCAGGGGCCTCAATTTACCTCCAAGTTGATCGAGGAGTTGATGAAGCAATATAGAATTTGGCACAACAAGACTACACCCTACCACCCACAGGCAAACGGGCAAGTGGAAGTGATGAACAGAGAGATTGAGAACATCCTGACAAAAACCGTGCAGCAACATAGAAAATATTGGGCTACATGGCTACCGAAGGTAGTATGGGCGTATAACACCATGTGGAAATCCACCATAGGCTTCACACCCTTCCAACTGGTCTATGGGAAGAGTGCAATGATGCCCATCGAGTTCGAGATTAAGACATTGAGAACTACTTTAGAATTAAATTTGAGCTTGGAAGAAGCTCAAAAAGAAAGAGTTCGATAGTTGAATCAGCTGGACGAAATCCGAATGGATGCTTTACAAAGAATGGAGATCATACAAAAGCAAAGAAAATAGTGGCATGATCATCACATTAAGCTAAAGTAGTTCCAGGAGGGAGAATGGGTGTTGTTGTACGATTCTAGGTTCCAGGAATGAAAGGGAAAATTAATGTAGAGGTGGATGGGACCGTATGAGGTGGTAGAGCTCATCAAGAATGGTGTTGTGTGCATCAGGACCATTGACGGTAGCAACATTGTATTGACAGTTAATGGCCACCGACTGTGGCCCTACAACACATCCGAGAATTTACTGGTGGAGTCTAGAGCAGGCATGGGGGAGACCCCATCCTTGTAAATCTGGACAAAACTCTCAACAAGTAGAATGGTGGACATGGAGGTGTCCACCAACATCAGTTAGTTTAGATTTATTTATTTCTTACGATGTGTTTTGTAGGGACGACGCCCGCATGCAAGCTGCAGGCATCCTGAGTTCAGGGCCTAATAGGCACGAAATGCATCTAACTGCCTGTATTTTTCTTTCTTTTTGTTTGCTTTTTGCAGGTGAAGGGCCTGACAGCACAAAAAATAGGTATCTGGGAAACCAGGCCTAAACCGGCTCAGCATCCCACCACCTGCGCATATAGTTTAGAAGCAACATCTATCCAAGCTTGGGGATGGCAACAAACTCTCCTCTAAGGGAAAAATCACATGCCAGGCCCGGCAGGAAGATGTTGGGGTAGCATGAAGTAAGTCTGAGGAGGCTTGATCACCCTTGCCTGGATGATCACGATGTGGTTGCTAAGAAAAATGCCTTGCAAAAAGCCTTCATCTTCAAAGAAGACTCTCCACTTAAGGAACGATGCCTTCCTCCTCCAAGAAGGCACCTAACTGAGGTGGACGTTTCCCATCGTGAAGAAGGTATCATGTTGGAGGCAAGATAAGGTGCCTTCCTTATAAAGAAGGTGCCCAATTGAAATAAGGTGCCTTCCTTATAAAGAAGGCGCCCAACTAAAATAAGGCGCCTTCCTTATAAAGAAGGCACCCAACTAAAATAAGGCATCTTCCTTATAAATAAGGTACCCATCGAGGGTTCCTAAAAAAAATATGATGAAGGCACCTTCTGCTCGAGGAAGGTGTATCCATTCAAAGCGCCTTCTACAACAGGAAGGCATCGTTTCTTCAAAAGCACCTTTTGTAGCAGGAAGGCATCGTTCTTCAAAAGAACCTTTCGCAACAGGAAGGCATCGTTTTTCAAAAGAGCCTTTCGTAGCTAGAAGGCATCGTTTCTCAAAAGCACCTTTCGTAGCAGGAAGACATCGTTCTTCAAAAGTGCCTACCATAGTTGGAAGGCACCATTTCTCAAAAGTGCCTCCCACAGCAGGAAGGCATCATTTTTTGAAAGCACCTTCCACAACAAGAAGGCATCGTTCTTCAAAAGCGTCTTTCGTAACAGGAAGGCACCGTCAAGCAGAAGCACCTTCCACCTAGGGAATGTGCTAGTCATTTAAAGTGCCTTCCACATCGAGAAGGCACCAAAAGCACCTTTCGAGTACAACCGACACTTTGATTTCACATGTGCCTCGATTCAAATGAGATCAACACATGATTGGGCAACACCATCACCCCACATGATGGAAATCCACCCCAATCAAAAATATTGTAGAGTTACGGGGTGGGATCCTTGTGCATACCCCAAAGATGATGGATAGATGATTTTTCAAGCCAATCAGAAGTCTGTCTTTGGCATCAAACCTCGAACAACATAGCAACAAAGTCCAACGTAATCCACGCATGTAAAATACCCATCCTCCATGTCATAGGCCGACGAATCGCTATTTTCCATGATGCACGAAGCATCCAATCAGGTACGCGCATAATTCTAATTAAATTTTTATATAATTTTTCATGAACTATGCAGTACCAAAAAATAGCGCCACCATAAAAATCATGCACCCCCCATGGCCAAAATATCGTGCCAATGTTATGGCTCGAGAGGCATACCTTGCCAACCCCAAAATTGAATGCTAGGGTTAGGCACCTTCCTTATAAGAAGGCACCTTCCTGAGAAGGTAGGGCAGGAAAACAGAGGAGCGATTAAGGAAGGCGCCATGGGAGGATGATCAAAGAACCATGCCATCAAGAAAAATGAGCCAAGTGACATGGAAGGGATCAGGGGGGTGGTCAAGACTCAGTTTGAAGCCGAGGGATGGCTCGATTACTATACCCTAGTCTATCAGAACCAGGATATAGAGGTAGCTAAGGAATTTGTTGCCTCCTTGAGAGGTGACGTAGCTCAAGTGCATGGAAGGGAGATTTTGGTCACCCCATAATACATCTCCCAGGTGATCGGCTTGCCTCTCACAGGCGAGAGCATATACAAGGGCGGTATGTTGAAATAGTACACCAAATTATTGCTGGAGGGAGAAAGTGTGCAGATAGAGAAGGAAGGGCTGCCAAAAAGTAGACTTCCAATGAACCTGTGGAAGATGTTCGAGCAGGTTGCTCGATTCTTCACATGCACAGGGAAATATTCCCACCTGCACGTTAATCATGTGCAGTTTTTAAATCACCTGGTGCATGGAAGAAAAATCAACGTGCCCTTCTACCTAGAAAATGCCCTAAAGGAGGAAGCGACTCGATACCAGAAGGGTGCGCCTTCCACCTTGGCCCACCATGGGTTGATATCAACATCGGTTCACCATGCAGAAGCACAAAAGGAAGACTCCAATGCAAAGGAAGATGACAGCCAGGAAGGACAAGAAGATTCTACCATCAAGGAAGGGCAAGATGAAGAAAGCCCCATAGAGGAGGAAGAAGACAGAGGGCAATTGCCATTGCCCAATTTTGTAGAGGAAAGAGGGCAATCACCATTACCCAATTTCATAGAGGAAGGGGCACAACTCACCAATGGCTAAACCCAATTACGGTAATTGGAACCAGTTCCGGGAGAAGGCACCTGTGATGTCTGCTCCTATCATCGGAGGAGGAAGAAGATGACCCGAAGGTTGGTCTTATAGCCCAGACCCTCCAGGAATTAATAAGTTGGATTCTATAGTATGCAGGGACTTCTGAGGGCATTAATCAGCAAGTTGATGCAGCCCTAGAGGAGGCCCTAGAATGGCAAATCGAGTGTTGGATGGCCCAAAAAATTTTGGAGGACTGCCAGATGATGCATAGGGAGGAATTGGAGGAGCAAGCACAAAGGATATCTCAGCTTGAGCAGCTAGTCCAATAGTTATAGGATGAGAATCGATAATTTGATGGATGACGATTAGTTTTGGGAGATTTATGTGTCATCTCGAGGACGCCCCTCTAAAATACAAAGATCTTTTGAGAGATGGGGGGTATATGGTCCTAAATTAGAAGTCATTGCCATTGCCAAGGAAAATGTAGGGCTTACCCCTGAAGCAGCCCAATTACCCAAGGCCCGGGTAGTTCATCTCAGGAGGGACAATTCTGACATCCCTCTTGCAGTTGTTAGGCCTCCAGATGCTGACCTATGGCAGGCTAGAGAAGCTTCATTCTAGGCAGCAAGGGCGACGTTAGCTATACCACCTCCAGTAGCAGTCGGGGTGGGAAACCCAAATAGGTGGAGTTAGCGGATTGAGCAGAAGCAGACAATAGAAGCTAGTCACCTCAACACCATAGTTCCACACAAAAAAATAAAAACCGCACCCCTCGATGTCGGTCCCCAGAAAAAGCAATCACGGGTCGTAGGTATAGCCAGATCTACTAGAAAATGATGACAATGAGGAGTATGAAGGGCTACCTACAGTTTGATGCCACGAGGGTGTGGCATATGTTAGGCATGGGGGGATGATGAGCCTCGAAAATGCTCATATTTTGTATGAGTTTCATTGATTATTATGTGGAAATATAATAGGAACTATGTACTTTTATGAATTATTATGTAATTATTTAATAGAATTGTGTGTTATCTAATTTGTGTGTTTTAGTTTTTTTTTGTGGAAATATAGTTGGTTTTAACAAATTTGGATCATTCAAGGTCCTTCATGGACCTGGCACTCTGTTTCTTTCGGGATCAAGGCATGGTGAGTAGGCACCTTCCTCTTCAAGGAAGGCGCCAAGAGAAGGTAGGCACCTTCCTCTTCAAGGAAGACGCCAGGAGAAGGTAGGCACCTTCCTCTTCAAGGAAGGTGCCAACAGAAGGTAGGTGCCTTCCATATAAAGAAGGCGCCCGACATACTTAGGCACCTTTCGCATAAGGAAGGCGCCCCATGCAAGGCAAGGTGCCTTCCACATAAATAAGGCACCCAACATCAATAGGCACCTTCCCCATGAAGAAGGCACCCAATCTTAGTAGGCACCTTCCGCGTGAGGAAGGTGCTCAACATCAGTATGTGTCTTCCGTATAAGGAAGACGCTTGCCAAAGCACATGAGGAAGGCACCTTCCTCATAGAGAAGGCACCTCCATTTTTTGCCAGTTGAACAGATAAAGAGACGTTGACAGTGTTTACTGGTGCAGTTCTAGTTCCACATCACGTAAGATAATTCTGGGAATTGTACCAACAGATGAGAACGTCTTACCTACGCCAGGTGAAGCATGAACCAATCAATGAACATGCCATCGTTAGGAACAATGCTTGTTTTTAGCAGATGTTGATTGCATTTACCAAAATATCCCAGTTTAGTCTAGACTGAACTGCTATTATAACTTCCTTGTAACATAATATTTTTGTGTGTGCTATATAAACACACACAGACCTCTCTGATAGATATCCAGAAAGATATCCAGATTGAGAATATATTTATCATTCTAAGGAGATAGAAGCATTGTATTAATTCTTTTGCAATCATAATAAAGTTTGAGATTTCCTAATCACGTGTTCAGCTGGAAGGGAGCTGTTGGAGCCTGGGCCCACTCCAAGCCAGTATTCCTTCCCTTTTACTTGTGCTTTCTTAGATTAGTTCCTGCTTTCATAGGTTTGCTTTTTGTACTATTATTTTCATTGTTGTAGTGAACTTACTTTCATGTCTAGTTAATTATGCACATATGAATATTTGATTTCTAAGGATTTAATTATTCATACGTAAATTATTGTGGTGTGGATGAATGATTTTCAATATTTTAATCCCCCCAATGATAGAATTAGTCGGACTCATCTCAAAGTGGGTATTGTAGTGATCTTGTATGAGACACTTCTAAAGTTTATGAAGCTCCCTAGGTTGACAATTTAAATGCAAGGGCAGTGACAAAATAGGAACAAAATTAACCTGTGTTTGGCCCACAACATCCACTAGCAAGCCTATGGAAAAAATCCAATATTGTATATAGTAATCAAGAAGATGAATCTTCTACCTCAAGCTTTGAGTCAAACTACTGGTGTAAACTTCCAATGACCCACATGGTGAAAGTTCATGCATGATGCACCAACATAATATCCAAAAATCTTACCATTGAAAAGGCATAAAGATTTCAAAAAGGCCAGGTAAATATACTAAGGGAAATGGACTATAAATTCATGATACCACCTATTGAACAAGTATCGATCCTAACAAGATCAAGAAATAAACCTTTGCTAATTTATCCTAAGGTAATGGATCCTCTTAAAGTGCCTTCTAAGATATAAAACCATCCAAATAAGGATGTCCCTTAGGTTGCCCTAGCCCAAAAGCTAGCTCAAAAATAACAAAAGGTGATAAAGGAAAGTGAAACCCAAGAGTAGGTAAGAGATAAGTTGAGATACCCTTATTTGACCAAGTGCTAAAGGATTGAGGCAACTCAAAAATATAGGAGTAAGTATGATGAACCTATAAATGAACTTAGAAAACAACCTAACATTCATGGTTTCAACATTGTGGAGGAATTGAATAAGACTCCATCAAAAGCAAGTATGTATGATATACTCCTTATTCCATGATATATTTATCTATTACATGCTTCACTCAAGTCTATCAAAAGTCAAGGAAATAATCAGGTGAAGCTTAATTTAGCTCAAGGTCATTCTACCTCAATAACATAAAAATAGGACATCACCATTTTATTTGTCTTTATAGATGGAGGGATGGGTGGTTCACAATTGTATGATTGACTCTGGAGCAGCTACCATAGTAATGCTCAAAGTGGTTTATGAAATAATGGATATGGAACATATAAGGAGTATTCTTTGTGTGTTGTAGCTAGATAGTACACCAATAAAAATAATAGGTGTAATCAAATTTGTGCCCATGAAATTTTACATATTGCCTCAAATCATTGTTATCTAGGAAATTGTGGTAGTTGATTTGGAACCTTATTTTGGAATGTGTCTATCAAGAGAATTCACTACCAAGTTGGGTGGTTACTTATCTCTTGATTACTCTCACATGGAGATCCCATTTAAAGGTAAAAGAGTCAAGATATTTTTTGAGAAACCATCCTCCTTCCATATAGAGAAGCTTGAAAATAAAATCAACAAGCTAACACAGCTAGCATGATGATGAAAAAATTGGATATGATGGATGAAGTACTAGAAGATCTTCAGATCTTCAAACTAGTTTTCTTTGAAGGACTTCAATGCTATGATTGAGATGGGAATTGGCACCTATTCGATCATGAAACCTAAAGAAAATAATAACCAAATGTGGAAGCTCTTATTTGACAAAGTTAGATGTAAAAATAGTGTCAGAGCAGGCATAGTTTTGATAGCACCTACTAGAGAAAAAAAAGTATTTTTATATAGGTTGACATAGAGTTGTACAAACAATGTAGCATAAAATGAATCACTATGCCTAGGATTAAACAAAGCTAAAAATATGGGGATCAAATACCTATATATATTTTGTGATTCAGAGTTAATAGTCAATAAAATTATAGAAAGGTGCATCAACAAACAACACTATATCAAAGCCTACATAAATAGAATATAGGACTAACTAAAGGCTTTCAAGGATCTAAATATCAAAGCCATCCCCAGAGAGTAGAACACTCATGCTGACATATTAACATCTATGGGAGCTAACTTCTACCCAGTATCTAATGTCATACATAAGTCCAAAATGGCAAGGCTTGTGTATAGGCTTTCTATGCCTAGTAAGGACACCTTTTGGAAAGTGTTTGATAATGATGACCAAGTAATTGATTTCTTGATTTAAGAAATTAATTGTACAAGTTATTAACTACCAAAAGAGAATGAGGAAAGTGAATAGATATATATTAATAACAATCACATCCCAAAAGGATTAATAATTCTAGAAAGCCTATTTGATGGCAGTGATCGGACGACTACTCATAAAATTGAGGTTGATATCTAGAACTACAAGGGTGTACAAATTGATCTAGGAAAGGACATCAAAATTGATGTACATTTTTTAGAGGAAGAGGTCAATCAAATTTTGAGTTTATGCAAAGAATTCAATGATATCATAGCTTGGACCTATGATGACCTCAAAGTGTACAAAAAGAAGACCATCCAACACACTGTTGAGCTCATACTAGATGCAAAACCTTTTTGACAAAAGCAATGACTAGTAAATCCTAAGATAGAAGCCTTGAGGAAATAGGAGCTACTAAAGTTGCTAAATGCCAAGTTCATATACCCGATCAAGCATTCTACATAGGTGGCCAATATAGTCTCAATAAGGAAGAAAAATGGAGAAATTTATCTCCGTGTGGACTTTAGGAACCTCAATAAAACTTA
This sequence comes from Wollemia nobilis, assembly GCA_028583015.1. Classification (NCBI taxonomy): domain Eukaryota; kingdom Viridiplantae; phylum Streptophyta; class Pinopsida; order Araucariales; family Araucariaceae; genus Wollemia; species Wollemia nobilis. Next base: position 1,821,283 of record JAQPPZ010000101.1, read on the forward strand.
TTTGAAGGACCATTATCCTCTCCCACAAATTGACTAGATTCTATATACTGTAGCCGAAGCTAAAATATTCTCCTTACTAGATGGATTCTCTAGTTTTAACCAGATATGAGTTAGAAATGAGGATCAGTACAAGACTGCATTCACCACCAAATGGGGGACCTTTGCATATCAACATATACCTTTTGGCCTATCCAATGTCGATGCTACCTTCCAAAGAGTTATGGATTCAGTATTTTGAGAGTTAGTAAACAATATAATAGTCATCTATTTATATGATATAACTATGTTCTTTCATGACAAGGAGAAACATGTTGAGCACCTCCGGTTGGTGTTTAAAAATACAAATAATTTCGAGTTTCATTGAACCCTAAGAAATTATTTTTTGTCATGCATGAAGGGAAGTTGTTAGAAAATGTGTCCAAAATAGGGCTAGCTATTGATACAAATAGGTTAAAAGCTATTCTAACCCTTTCTTTGCCACTAAATAAAAAAGGGATACAGTCATTTTTTGGGTAGATTAACTTTGTACAAAAATTCATTTCAAATTTTGCTCAAATAGTTAAACCCATGATGGAAATGTTGAAGTAGGAAGTGGATTTTAGATGGATGAATATCCAAAATAATACTTTCAAGAATATTAAAGAAGCAATATCTCAAACTCTTGTCCTCAATAATTTGAACTACTCCAAAGACTTCATTCTTTATGTTTTGGGGTAGAATAAAGTTATGTTGTTGTACTTACTCATAAGAGAGAAGAAAATAATGAGTGACTAATAGCATTCCTTAGTCAAACCTTGCATGACCATGAGGAAAGGTATAATTTTATTGAGAAATAGGTTTATGCAATAATGAAATCTCTAAAGAATTTTAGGCATTTTGTTTCTCAAAGTAAAATTATGGTATATGTAGAGCATTCAATTGTCCATAAATTTATAATCCAAGGAGAACTGGGTGATAAGAGAGTTGGTTTGGTGACCAAGATTCAAGAATATGATGTTGATATTAAGCCAAATAAGCTAATAAGAGGTAGAGCTCTATGTCATTAGTTAGCAGAATTTGCATTACAAAATGTCAATATATTGAATGGGGAAGAACAACATACTGAGCCAGAAGAGACAAAGGTGCAGTCGGATACTTGGATTGAGTAGTTGATGAATTATTTCAACTTAGAAAGATGTCTGGATGGCCTAATGACATTTCAAAGGAGATATAGATTATAGATAGAGAAATATATAATGACTAAAGGTATCCTATATCGAAGGAACTTTGATGAAGTGCTATTAATATGTTTGCTTCCAGATAAGATGGAAGAAGTACTCCAAGATTTCATAGTGGTTTTTTAGGAGGTCACTACTTTGGATAGACCACTACCACAAGAATCCTAAGAGCTAGATACTATTGGCTGTCAATTTTCTCATATGCTTTCAAATTGGTCCAAGCATGTGATAACTGCCAAAGGTTCATAGGCAAAAGCAAGCATCTGACCATGCCTCTTCAACCAATAATCACAAAGGAACCCTTCCAACAATGGGAGTTGGATTTTATCAAGATGATCAATCCAAACTCATAACCTAGATATAAATACATCCTAACAGCGATAAATATTTCACTAAGTGGATGGAAGTGGAGGCCACCAAACATGTTGATCAGGATAGGAGGATTGACTTCTTGGAAAGTCTGATCACAAGGTTTGGAATTTTGGCCACCATAGTTTCAAACAATATCAAATACTTCATAGGTTTCAAGACTATTGATTTTGGAATAAAATATGGGATCTACTGCAATGCCTCTTCAAATTATTACCCCAAAGGGAATGGTCTTGCAGAATCCATAAATAAGAACCTATTAAAAATAATTAAATGTAATATTAAACATAACCCCAAAATTGGCACCTATTGTTAGATCAAGCATTGTGGGGTAACTAGATCACTGTCAAGAGATCATTGAAAACATCTCCTTATGCTCTGGTATATGGAAAAGAAGATGTATTGCCCATTAATTTGGAGCTTTCAACATTGAGGTTCATAAATAAAATATGTCTAGAGAAATTGTAGCCAATGGAAAAAAGGATGGCAGAGTTAATTCAGTTAGAAGAAAAATGTGAGCAGGTGTACAACAATCTATGTCACCACTAGACAACTGTTAAATGCTAGTTTGACAAGAAGACTATGCCAAGGGTATTAAATGAAGGTGACCTAGTTTTCAAATGGGACGTAGATAGAGCAAAGCTAGGTGCACATGATAAGTTTGATTCTATGTGGCCTAGCCCATATCTTATTGAGCAAAAGAAGGACCTAAACACATTTAAACTAGGTTACTTGGATGACCACATGTTATCAATTCTGTTAAATGGCCAACACTTAAAGAATTATGCCTAGACCAAGTGGCATCCTCCTTGTACATATGTAAATAGGACATGTGTACATTCTATATATATATAATCTTGGTCAGCTAAACAAGATGTTATTATGATTGGCTTAAAACATGGAATGCATCCACCAATTTTTCATCTGATAGGCCATGCCATTTTTGTCACAACTCCATTGACAAGCCAATTAAAATAACCATTTAATGATTAAATAGAGTGGTTGATTTTTGAAAAGTAGCTACTAGCTAACAAGTTTCAAGCCATGCAAGCTATCTATTTTTGGTAAATACCACATTTTTATTGGTTGGAGAAATTGTAGAGATAAGCATGAGTTATTATTGTGATGATAGATGGTGATTCCCAATAATATTTTCTTGATTAGAATAATTTCCTAGGTTCATGAACTAATGTGACATTAACTAAGTTCTCAATGGTAGATATTTTATAAAGTGCCTTGAGAAAAAAACTAGATCATCGTTGAGCAACAAATTTAAAGCATGATGAAATTTCATTGGTTGATAATACATCTCCTAAGAATGTTCATGAGAGTTCCCCAAAAAGGTGATTGTTCTCAAGCAAAATCCTCCTAGGCATATATGATATTTTGCATGAAGGTAGTAATAGCTTCAAATCTACTAAACCCCCAATCAAATATTATAAATAGAGCTCCATCCTCAAAGCCCATCACCTTGCTAAAATTATGATTACGAAAGGTAGACAAATTTTTTTATAAATATAAGAGAATAGTCAAAAGAAGAAAAAGAAAAATTTATAGATATGGTCTAAGGAAAGAAGAGTATCATAGTATAGATGACGCCAAAATAGTTGCATGATAGGATGATGGGCAATCATGATATAATGATCACAATCAAGTCCAAGTAGAAAGGCTTTCGAGATGGGTTTGAGGCTAAAGAAAAAATATTTTCAATGAATCATCTAGTTGGTGCAGTGTGGCATTCAAGGCTAAGAAGATTCATGCCCATTCTAGTGCATCCATACCCTAAACTCATAGATATGGTGGTAAAGTATTACGACCCCATCACAACCATTATATACAATTCAACATTAGATCTATTATTTATTATTAGTAGATAATATATAGTTGGAACAATTATAGTCAAAGATACCCCCAAGGTTAAACTGAAGAGAATTAATTTGGAGTAGAGGTTGTATTTAGAAAAGGAAACAATTCTGATTTGGCTCACTGAGGTGGTAGGAAACCTGCCAATCGATTACATGACCAAAACTAGGAAGATAGGGGAATTCAACTAATATGCACAACCAATTTTATCAATGTTGGCAATAATATTGGGTTTAACGACAGATTCCATCAACTACACATATTATATGGGCATGACAAATGCAGTGATGGTAGCTTTCTCCTCTACTCACACTAGATGAGGCTAAATTTTTGGCCATAAGTATACATGAATAGTTGAGAGCCATGAAGAATGGGTATTATGAATTATTCACATACCCATCATATTTGGATTGGATCATCTTATTTTACATGACTCCAAATCATCACGACATCAATATGCAGATGATGGATGAAAAAGGTTTAGCGCATCTTGTAGTAGATTAGGCCCTGTTTCTAAGGGAGAGCTTCTCATAGATTGATTTCAACAAAAAGGGTTATATCATCTAAAAAATATTGATGGGTGATGTGTCAATGTTATTACTAGCCTTAAGTCTGCTTATTATCCCATATTTATATGCCTTCTTCAAGTTCCTTCTCAGACCTTTGCCATAATAATTAACATATATGGTGATAGAATATCTCCCTATATAATACCCCTCTTAGCTTTAAATGATTATGTTACTAGCACATTGACCAACAATGAATATGATACTACAGAGACTCAAGCTTTAATCCATCTAACCCATTTCGTCTCAAATCCAAACTTTTCTAATACTGCAAAAATAAAATTCCATTTAACCATATTATTTGTTTTTGCTTGAGAACAAGGGGTTGTACTTGAGTCCCCTACCCTTGATAAATCACAACTCTCACCTTTAGTTCTTGAGTTTACAAATAGACTCAATTCTCAAATCAATTGAGTCATTATAGCTAGATACCTACATCAATTTTCATAAAACGTTTTAATTCTTGATTTTCATTTTTTGGATCTTCTTCAATTTTTTGTGTGAATACAAATATTTTAGAATTCAACATCTTTCTTTTTGACATTTTCCTATAACAACCTTCACAATACCAAAACTCCACCTTTATTGTCTATGCATTGCATCTTAGTAGATAATATTTTGAAACATCACATTATCATTATTTCCTTTAGGGTTATCCATAAGGGGTCGGCCCCGAAATTTATTTATAAAATCAAGACGAATTGTCTTGGAATCCTGGCGATATTTGTAGAAGTATACATGGCGAATTGCATTTATTTTTTTCCAAAAAATTTCAAACCATGGCGATTTTCATTAATTTATCTTCAAAAATTTTCAAACCATGGCGAATTTTCTATGTTGGGGAATATGAATATCGGTTTGCAAAATCTAAAAAATGTACGACATACTTAAAAGTGTTAGGTCAATATGAAAGACTTTAGGTCGACATGATGATCGATAGCATGACGATCAACTACAGGAATGTCGATCGACTATAGGCATACCAATCGAATGCAGGAATTTCGATTGACTATAGGCATGACGATCAGTTATAGGTATGACGATCAACTGTAGGCATGTCAATAAGCTGCATGTATACCAATCGGCTGGAGGTATGACGATCGGCTATAGGCATGACGATCGGCTATAGGAATGTCGATCGACTGCAGGTATGTTGATTGGTTGCAATTATGATGAGCAACTACAGATATGACGATAGGCTACAAGCATGATGATCAACTGCAAACATGTCGATCGACACCACTACAACCGATCAACTATGATGATCGATACGATTCTACAACTGACTGACTAATGTTGATTGACACCTCTACAATCGATAGACAAATATCGATAGACAATCTCTACAACTGGTCAGATTATACCTTGGCTCTACAATTGATCGGCTTATGTCGATAGAAACGGCTTTGCAACTGATCAGCTTATGTCGAAAGACACGACTCTACAATCGATTAGCTTATATTGATAGACACGACTCTACAATCGATCGGCTTATATCGATAGACACGGCTCTACAATCGATCAACTTATATCGATAGACATGGCTCTGTAATCGATCGGCTTATGTCGATCGACATGGCTCTATAACCAATTAGCTTATGTCGACAGACATGACTCTACAACTGATCGGCTTAAACCAATAGAAATGGCTCTATAATCGATTAGCTTATGTCTATAGACATGACTTTGGAATCGACGGGCTTATGTCGATAGACACGGCTTTGCAACCGATCAGCTTATACCGACAAACACGGATATACAACCGATCGTCTTGCATCAATGGAGACTCCTCTGCAATCGATCGGTTTATTTTGACAATCACTCCTCTGCAACCTTCTCAAGTTTTTTGTTGTTTCAAAGCTATTTTCAAGTTAGAGTATTTTTTATGTATTTTTATCAGTATCCAGTACAGTATATATACGGGTAGTATATGATGCGATTTGGGCAGGAAAAATAAAATCATTTATAATTTGAAGGCGATTTGGGCGGGAAATATAAAATCATTTATAATTTGAAGGTGAATTGGATGGGAAAATCAAAATCATATGTAATTTTAGGTCGATGAATTAAAATAAAGTTAGGTTCATGATTATCAACGATGGGCGAATTTACCCAAAAAACTTCCACCCCATAAATTTTAGGTGAATGGCCCCCAGTGAAAGGATCAAAAATTAGCCTTTTCAAAATTTTAAAAAACCTAAATAGAGCCAATTTACGATATTTTGCGCTTATGCATAACCTTGGTTTGCTTTACCATATCTAGATTGCTAGTTTCCTTCTTGAAGCATAAGTGCAACCACAAAAATTGTAATAAATAATTATGTAAAACACATTAATGTTATAAAATAAAGCAAATATTACCGATGGAAAACATTAAAGTAAATCTTAATCATTATTTGATTTAGGCAATCAATATTTTCTTATCAACTTTATCTAAACTTACTACTTCCTCTAACCAAGGAAAAAATAATTTAACTTCACGGTCCTTAATTAAAACCCTTCTATTGGCTAGCCTATCTACACATTTGTTTCCTTCCCTTAATGTATGTGTAAACCTGATTTCTTTAAACTCTATAGCAAGGTCTTGCATTTCCATAATTATCTCTTATATGTTTCTTGGAGCCTTTGCTTTCCTCAAAATTGCATTTATTACTATTAGTGAATCACCTTCAATCCATACTCTATTCCATTTCATTTGTTTCCATATTTTTAACCCTTTTAAAGCTACCCAAGCTTCAGCTTCATTACTTGTCTTAATTTCATTATTAAAATATTAATGAGATAAAATCTCTCCTCTATTATTTGTAATTATTCCTCCTCCTAATACTGGTCTTGGATTTCCTTTAAATGCTCTAGCAAAATTCAATTTGATAAAATCCACATATAATGGTTTCCACTTTATGTTCTTTGCCTTCTTTTTGTTCTCCTATACCCAACATCATAATTCCATTTGATGACTCACTCTATATATTAAGGATATTGGCTTCTAGATTAGGGACTGGGTGAGTTCATAGGGCTGGTTTAGACTCCTCTATGGCTAAATAAATCTTCCTTTTCATTTTTTTTGGTAGGTTAATATTTTTATTAGAAGGGAGCATTTGAAAGGCGCCCCAACGCCTTTTACAACAACAAAATAGAAAGGAAAAGTTTCAAAGGAAATAAAAATAAGAACCAGAACTAAGAGGTATTCAACCAGCAAAACTAAAAAGGACTAAATCCTTGCATAGGAAGGAACAAAAAGTGACAAGCATTCCACCAAAAGATCTAGAGAGGATAAAATCCTCCAAGACGAAGGAACAACATATAAAGAAGGGAACTTAAAAGGGTATGTCAGTCTGCATTGGTGAGGAAATAGTAGCCTCCAGCATGGCTTCCTTCACTTCGTCCTTTGGTGCATCCTTGGGGCTTCAATGTAGGCTTCCTTTACGATTTCCACCACATCCTCATCCTTAGCATCAACCTTAATTTCATAAGGTACCTCTGCAATAGAAATGGCTGGAATATCCTCAAAAGCATCACAAAAAACTAGAAGATTGATCGCTTGATGTTGTTCCTTGAGCTTCAAAATTGCCTTCCCAATGGCCATATGGATAGTCTCCAAATGGTCAATGGTAACAGAAGTGGCATGGACAGTAAGCTTATGGAGGTATTTTTCAATAATATCAAGGGAGTTGGAAAGATCCTTCAAGGTCTTCTCAGAAGTAGAAGGAGGGTTTTTGGCAACTTCCTTGAATTTGAGTCTCTGGAAACAACGAACATGTGTTTTTTCAATCTTAGTATTTTTCTTGATGTTGGATCCAGAATGAGGTCTATCACTCTTGTATTTTCTCTTTGGTTTAGAGGCTTTAGGGCTGGGCATTGAAGAATATTTTTCTTCATTTGAATCTGGGGCAGGGATATTTCCTTCGAGAAAATTTAGGAGGAGAAACCTATAAAGGATTCTAAAAAGTCCCTGGTGACAGGGCAAACCCTCTTCCTTTTTGGTATAGGTAGAGGTTATTGTATAATCCACAGACCAATAAAGTGTAGTTGGGATGTTCATCATTTTAGCTTCACAAAAATGGTTAATGAAGGCTAAATGGAAACAAAAAAGCTGAGACTCAGGATTGTCAGAAGTTAAATACTACATAATGGGTTTAAGGATTTCCTTCCAAGGTGTAGAGAGGTGGTGGCAATACAAACCTTTCTTGTGAATCATCAAGTTCTTCGCAAAGTGATCTAACTCTACGTTCCAATTGTGCTTGTTCCTCCTGATTACCTTGCCATCAATATTTTGCTTCATCAATTTGCCCAGCAACTCCATAGTGATATGAAACTCCATGCCATGAATGGTAACAACGCCATTGTCCCAGGAGGTAGCAAAGGCTTTAGTCACCTCCCCATCAATGCCAAAAAATATCTTGAAAAATCTAAAGAGCCCACCTTTTTCTCTCAATATATCATTAGCAATAGCTTCTAATTCAAACATCTTGGGCTCGATGAACACCGATTTTCCCTCCTTCATGATTAAAATCAGAGAGCAACGAAGTGGAGGAAAAAGGGGAATGCCAAAAAAAATAGGTAAAGCCACCTGGAGAAAGGATGATGAGTAAACAGAGCATGCATAGGGAAGTATAAATGGAAAGGGGTAGTGCAACTCTAGAGCCAACAAGAAAACCAGTAAGGACACCTCAAAAAGGGAAAAACCTTCATTTTAAATATTCTTCTATTACTACTTTCCTTTATTTTAAATATTCTTCTATTCCTTTATAGCCATATAATCCAAAGTATTATATCTTTTGATATATCCTAGATTGTCTATAAAGCCTCACTTTTAAAGTGCTTTATCATTGCTTTAACCATTCTTTAATTTTGTCATTCATCACCATGTATTTACCAAACATATTAATAATCCATTGCCACAGCTTCCAAACTATTGATAAATGTCCCAAGAGATGGTCTATACTCTCCTCCTTTTTTACAAAGAACACGTTGTGAGGGGCCATGAAAATCCCTTTTCAAAAGGTTATTCCAGGATAAAATTCTTTGATGACCTACTAACCAAACAAAAATTTTGACTTTAGAAATACTCAGGTTATCCAAAATATCTCTCCATATTCTTGTAATTTTCTCTTTTATTGGTGGTTTATATTATATCCACTTCTTGTTATGTATTCTTTTGATTTTTTCAACTCCCAAATCACCCTATCCTCAACTCCCCTTATAATAATCATTGTAGTTTTCTTTCTTCTCAATTGTATCCTAGCATCAATGTCTTATATATTTGTAAAAAAATCTTCTTTCTATTTATGTCTTCCTTCTTGATCCTCGTACATAATGTTTAGAACCCTATCACCATATTTATCTTGAGATAATATCATCCATGGTTTTTTGTAAAAACCCACCAAAACCAACGCAAGTGAGAGGTAAAAAAATTCACAAGGTTCATAAAGAAGTCCCAATAATTTTTAGCATTGTAAGGCATAATCACATTTTGAGTTCAATGTCACTATAGATGAAATACAAGTAGATAGGAGTGGTCAATATCCTGTATTCTAGGGTTCACTTCTCTAAACCTCACCATTTAGAAAGGATTCCAGTAGTGGTCCCCCCACCTTTTATATACACCCACCGATATAGGACAACTTGACCACGATGTAGGGATTATCCTTTAAGGACCATAAAACTTAAAGGGGGATGTCATTTCCCCAACCTAAAATAAGTCCATCTATATAGGATTATTTTGGCATAATGCCTTAGTGCTTAGTTACCACACCTTTGTTGGTTAACTAAGGCTATTACCACTCACCTAATAATAAATATGGTCACTTGATCCTCACTATTTAAGATACCACCACTATACTATGTTGTGATTGATTTCAAAGACCTCACTATTTTGGAACACCTGATCCTCATTGTTCAAGGTGTATCATTCAGAATTATCTGATTGTTGTATCATTGCAACTCCTCCTAGATTTTTGAATACCTGGATATTGCATCACCGAAACTCCTTCCAAGATTCACATATTCCTGGTTATTGCATCACCACAACTTCTAGGAATGGGATACCTTCTTGACTCAAGTATCCTAATATTGCTTCTAGATCCATGCCCAAGAACCCCCTATAAATCCTAAAATTATACATAAAATCAAAAAATATCTCTCCCAATAAAGGAATTAAAGTAATCAAGTGGCATTAGCTCAACTGGTTAGATTCCTCAATATTTCAAGGAGGAGATCCAGGTTTGAATCTTGCCAAACAATACATGGATAATATCCAAGCTTTGTTGTAATACCACTATGTGGTGATGATGTAATACGGGTGGGGCATGTTTCAATCCCATATAACCCATTGAAAAAATAAATGAATTAAAGTACTAAAACTGAAATAACATGCTTAAATATAACACAATGCTAGAACTAGGATTCTTAATAAAATACTTTCATCCATAATACTAAAATTTAGCAATTCCTTTATTTTAGAAAGAAAGAATGAACAACATCTAGAAGCATTACAATCCATCATCCATGAATTTAGAATCTAACTCATTCTTTCCCATTTGCTCATTTTCACATAATTACATATAAGAAATCAATAACATATAATCCTTCCATTCTTCATTCAAGTTTTCAAATATAACAAAAGTAATTGGAAAACATATTTCCTCTAAATTACTTCACTTTCAACTTTACAATAACTTGACATAAATAATAACATCACTTTTCTTTTCATCCTCAAAATATTAATACATTTTCCACCTAAGAGGTCCCTAGCATCAACTTCCTTTCATGATCCTCTTCATGAAGGAGAATCTTCCATGAACTTTGAGAAGAAGCTTAGGGATCAGGACAACTCATGAATTGCTTATGCAAGTCTAATATGCATCAAGCAATAATATCATGCAAACATACAACCATGCATTTATACATCAATTTCATGCAATCAAGGAGAGAATCCCATACTTCCCTCCATAATGGATTCCTTTATCTACTCAAGCCTCAGGAACCATTATAATAATATTCACCTTCCATTTAACTTTTACATTAAACAATCTTCATGGATATCAACTATTATTTCCTACTCCTAATAATATTGAATCCATAAATAAAACAAGATTTATCTTTCTCTAAATTTCTACCAATGCACTTCTTTTTATTAACTTAAGCTATCAAACTCACAAATTCAAACAAACTTAACAAACATAATACTTGACCCATTCCATAATGACTAAATTTAATCTAAGAACATACACTATTCTTTCCATAAAACATATCATGAAATGCACACTTACCAAAACCCTAACATCCATGCATAATATTTTTTTCATGAATACAAGATGCACATAAACTATGATCAAACTAAAAGTTTAATCTTTCAAAAACATAAGATAAATATTTATAATAAAGCAATCTCAATACCAACACAAGATTTAGATACAACTATCATTAACATAAATAAAACCATTCTCTTTCTTCTTTAAAATTATTCCCTTAAACCTTTAGTTCCTTCTCTTAATTAAATAAATTAAATTTTCTAAGGAACCCTACTTTAGGCATGTGCAAATCAAATCTTGATAGGTCCAACGTAAGCTCACACAACACAATCTACACCAGATACCAACCCTCACTCGAATGCACAACTACTCACGGCCACACCTACACCTCGAACTGGTCAATGGTTACAAGGTTAGAAGGGACCTAAAAGCTCATGGATACCTAGATGCAATCTCAAAGAAGAACTAGTAAAGACACTCGATTGCATTACCTAACACTACTGAGACCATCACATTGATCTCCCAAGGCTAGACAACATAATAGAAGGTGACCATGCAAATATGACTTACCCCACTCGAGAATGACCACAACCTCAAACACAAATAACAAATTCAAAGAAATACTTTAGGGAAGATAAAAGAACCTAAAAAGGTAAACCCTCAAACCAACTTGACAACCAAACAAGACAATCCAAGTGGCAATAACATAGCTACAAACAAGATAATAAGGATGCTACAGACTAAGATTTCCCAAAATGTGACTCAAACAAAGGCATCTAACCCCAAAAGAAACCAATACATGCAGCAACATAAATATAAATAAAAAATTTCTCATAGCAAGGGATTACCTCCTCTTAGCAATTTGACTCTCCTCTATGGTTTCTCCCTTGGGAATGTCCTTTCTCTAGTTCCTCCGATGGTCCTTTGCTTGCCCCCCAACCAAGTTAGAAGCATACTCAAATAATCTCTTTTGGATAAGGAAGGTCAACAGGCAAAGGAATGGTGCCAATTGCATGTTCCTTTGTTATGTAGCAGTGTAACATTCAAGATATGTTGCCACCATTCTTTCTTTCCCATAATCTAATAATAATAATGCTAATATTTTTTGATAATAAAAATTTTATTTCTTTTATTAATCCATTATTATTATTATGTTGCCAAACATTAGAATATCCATAATTAATCATCCAACCTATTAATACCAAATGTTAATATTAATTATTAACATTGATATTAATATCTTAAGTATTAACAATTCCAACATTATTAATACCAATCCGGATGAAAATATCAACCAACAATTTTCTTGCTTCAAACACATTCAATAAAACAACAAGAAGCATAACCAAATTTGTTTCTTGAGTAGAAGGTTTTTAAGATAATTGAAACGTTATCACCTATCTACTAAGGATGGCTCTTTTGCTAATAGCAACCTCCTTGCCCAATGGTGCATTAAATTAAACAAGCACATATGCAATGCATCTACATGAAGGGTACTATTTTACCCTTGAGTTATCAATGAACAATTCATCCATCATTTTCCATTTTCTCTCAACTCTGGTGGTTGTCCCATATCAATCCATCGATGGGAGTACTTGGTCTTGCAACCACAAATTTAACAATAGTATCATATTTCAAAATAGTATAATCAAAGCATAAAGTACAACTACCAACACATATTGGTTACATAAAATGAGATTATGCATTAGATATCCACACATCAACACATAAATCAAATTACAAGATCAAGTCCTACCAAGGAGGTTCATTACATACTCCTCCCTTGAACTAAACACAATTATCTATATTTTCTAAATATAAACATATTCATTTTATTCAAATAAATATGGGAATTGCTTCCTCATTTTCTCAACATCTTCCCAAGTTGCACAATTTTTAGAATATTGGTCCCATTGGACCTTACATTGATCTAGGGTTTGTTTCCTCAACATCTTGGAATGAAAACCTAGAATCCTTATGTTATCACCTCAATGGCTGAGGGATCTACCATTTGTAATTTTGAAATATTCCAAACATGAGAAGTATTAGCAACATATTCCTAAGTAGGGATATGTGGAAAGTATTATGGATCTTTGATAGGTTGGGAGGCAAGATGATCCTATAGGCTACTAGACTAATATTATCAATGATCTCAAAAGGTTCAACAAAATGAGAATCCAACTTAGTTGAATTTATGACACTAATCATGGGTCTTACCCTCAAGAAAATTATCTAACATAGATAATTCTCTTAGTGATTTGTTCAAGTCAACATAATTCTTCTAGCAATTGGTTACTTCCTTGAGCCTTGGCCGAATCACTCTAAGCTACTCCAAATCTCTGATAGTGTCTAGTCCGATCACCACCTAATCTTCTATATTATCCCATGATAGAGGTGTTCTACATCTTCTACCATATAAAGCCTCAAACAAAGCCATTCCTAAGGATGCATGGTATCCATTATTATATGTAAATTCAACTAGATGCAAAAAGTATTCCCGTAGACTTTTGGTCCATGCAATACATGCGAAGCATGTCCTCTAGAACTTGGTTCACCCTCTTTGTTTTCCCATCTAATTTTGAATGGTATACAAAATTGATATTCAACTTAGTGCTCACTACATGATGAAGATATTTCCATAATTCTAATGTAAACCTAAAATCTTTGTCTGATATGATCACCTTAGGAAAACAATGTAACCTGAATATTTCCTTGGCAAACTTATTTTCCACAATTGATGCATCATCCTTGATTTTTCCTAGTATAAAATGTGCAACCTTAGTCATATTGTCAATTACCACAAGTATTGCATCATGATGGTACCTAGTCTTAGGTAAAACCACTATAAAATCCATAGATATAACCTACCACTTCTAAGTAGGTATCTCATGTGGATATAATTTTCTTGTTGGGTGTTGATGCTCTGTATTAACCTTCTAGTACTGCAAGCATCTAGTAATAAAACTAGTGATATCTTGTTTCATTATTGACCAATAGAAGGTCTTTTTCATGTTTTCCCTTATGCACCTCTCGAATGAGTAAAATATGGAGAAATATGCACTTCCTACATAATATTTCTTCTTAAATCACCAGTTTTGGATATGACAACCCTATCCTTGAAACATAAAAGTTTATCTTTTATGTTAAATACTATCCTTAGGATTTTCCTCAATTTTTTCATGGATTTCAATGCAATATTTATCCTGTAGTTGCATATCCTTGACTTAGTCCATCAAGTCCATATGACTTCGAGTCAACACTACCATATGCCTTCTCTAATTTAAGGTATAAAAAACTTTGTTTTCTTTTCCTTTGATATATTCAATACCAAAGTCATACTCAGCAAGGAACTCTATCCACCTTCTTTATTTCACATTCAATATAGGTTGGGTAAAAATATACCTTAGACTTTGGTGGTCTATCCTTAGCTCAAATGGTTTACCCAACATATAGTGCCTCCAAAACTTTAGTGCATGCACAACTACTACTAACTCTAGGTCATGCGTATTATAATTCAACTCATACTTCTTGAGTTTTCTATCTTTGTACCTCTATCAACCCTGCATAGTTGAAGAATATTTTCTTGGTTTTGGTCTCTTCTTGTTGATCCAAATCATAAGCTTTTGTAGGGTTTTGTATTTGAGAAAATTAATTATTTTCCTAATCTTAGGTTCCATCCCCAAGATGAGCTTAATGAATCTTTGATGATATATCTCCACATAAAATATACCATGTTGGAGCCTAGAGAACTCCTCAAACTTCTCTACATAAAACTACTCTGATAGAAATATCTTCCTAAATACCTTGATGAAAGTATCCCATTTAAGGTCCACAACTTGGATTCATTTGCCTATCCTAAAGGAGTGTCCCATACTTCCCTCCATAATGGATTTCTTTATCTACTCAAGCCTCAAGAACCATTATAATAATATCACCTTCAATTTAATTTTTACATTAAACTTTTTACATTAAACAATATTCATGTATATCAACTATTATTTCCTACCCTAATAATATTGAATCTATAAATAAATTGAAATTTATCTTTCTCTAAATTTCTACCAATGTACTTTTATTAACTTAAGCTATCAATCTCACAAATTCAGACAAACTCAACAAACATAATAACTCATTGACCCATTCCATAACAACTAAACAAAACTAAATGATAATCATTCTTTTCTAAAAGAACTTATATCCTTGGTATCAAGTGGTATTTTCCTTAATAATATTAATTTATAAATTTAATCTAAGAACATACACTATTCTTTCCATAGAATGTATCACAAAATGCATGCTTACCAAAACCCTAATGACCATGCATAATATTTTTTCATGAATACAAGATGCACATAAACCATGATCAAACTAAATTATATTTCAAATTAATAATATAAATAATTATAATAAAGCAATCTCAATGCCAACACAATATTTAGATACAACTATCATTAACATAAATAAATTCATTCTCTTTCTTCTTTAAAATTATTTCATTAAATATATAGTTCATTCCCTTAATTAAATAAGTTAAATTTGCTAAGGAACCCTACTCCAAGCACGCACAAAGCAAAGCTTAATAGGATGAACGTAAGCAAGATGCAGACTCAAGCAACACAATCTACACCATATGCCAACTCTCACTTGGATGTACGAACTGCTCATGGCCACACCTACATCTTAGATTGGTTGATGGTTACAAGGTCAAAAGGGACCTAAAATCATGGATCCCTAAATGCAATCTCAAAGAAGAACCAACAAAGATACCCAGTTGCACTATCTAACACTACTAATACCATCCCACCGAGCTCCCAAGGTTAGACAACATAACAAAATGTGACCATGCAAACATGACTTGCCCCACCCAGGAATGACCACAACCCCAAACACAAATAACAAAGTTTAATAAAATCTTTAGGGAAGATAAATGAACCCAAAAAGGTAACCTCTCAGACCAAATTGACAACCAAACAAGACAATCCAGGGAACAATAACATGACTACAAACAAGATACTAGGGGTGCTATAGACTAAGATTTCCCAAGATGCAACTCAAACGCAGGCATCTAACCCCAAAAGCAACCAATACATGCAACAACATAAATATAAATGAAAATGTTCTCATATCAAGGGATTCGGTTCTCCTATTTGGTTGCTCCCTTATGAATGTTCTTTCTCTAGTTCCTCCAATGGTCCTCTACTAGCCCTCTCAACCGAGTTAGAAGGGCAACTCAAATACTCCCTTTTGGAGAAGGAAGATCAACAAGAAAAGGAGGGGACCTCACTACATGTTCCTATGTTACATAGCAACATAACATTCAAGATACTTTGCCATCATCCTTTCTTTCCCATAAGCTAATAATAATAATAATAATGCTAATGTTTTTTTACAATTAAAACATTTATTTCTTTGGTTAATCATTATTATTATTATTATGTTTTCAGACATTAGAATATCCATAAGTAATCATCCAACTTATTAATACCAAATGTTAATATTAATTATTAACATTGATATTAATGTCTTAAGTATTAATAATTCCAATGTTATTAATACCAATCCGGATGAAAATATCAACCAACAATTTTCTTGCTTCAAACACATTCAACAAAACAACAAGAAGCATAACCAAAGTTTTTCTTCTCTTTTTTTTCCTTGAGTAGAATATTTTTAAGATAACTGGAACGTTATCACCTGTCTACTAAGGATGGCTCTTTTACTAATAGCAACCACCTTGTCCAATAGTGTAGTAAATTAAATGAGCACATATTCAATGCATGTACATGAAGGGTACTCTTTTACCCTTGAGTTTTTGATGAACAAGTTATCCATTATTTTCCATTTTATCTCGACTCTAGTGGTTGTCCCATATCAATCCATCAATGAGAGTACCTGGTCCTGCAACCACAAATTCATCAGCAATACCATATTTCAAAATAGTATAATCAAAGCATAAAGTGCAACTATCAACACATATTGATAACATAAAATTCTATTATGCATTATATATCCACACCTCAACATATAAATCAAATTATAAGATCAAGTCCTATGAAGGAGGGTCATTATAGTTTCAAAATTGGATCTAGATTGAGTGGTTTTTTATCACACCAAGTATCCATCCAAATAGAATTTTTTCTCCAGTTCCCACCATCCATCTTAGACCTTTAATCACTAATTCTATTGATTTTTAAAACCTTTCCATAGTGAATAACTAATTGGTAGTGATAAAGTAGTAAATATTAAGCTTGTATTATTGGGCTCAACATATTTACGTAGAAGAATTATTTCCCATTGTCTTTGACTCTCTTTGTATAATCTCTAAATTACTTTTCCCCTAAGAGCAAAATTTGCATCTATAAGAACTCTTTTTTTCAATGAGTTTACATAGGTTTTTATGAGGGGTCTTAGTCCCCTCATATTGTATGGGTTTTAATCCTTGGACCTCCCAAAGAGAGGCCAAAGCCCTTACCATTGCAGTAAGCTTACAACTTATCTATAAAGTCTTAAACCAAGACCTCCCATAGTTTATCATCACACACCTTGCTCTACTTCACGAAAGAAAATTTCCTTTTATCACGTAATCTTGACCACAAAAATAATCGTATATTAAACTTTTTTCTATCGATTTTGGCATAGTATACAAGGACATATGATATGCTAGAATGACCTGTAAGATTAATTTAATTATTTGCACTCTTCTTGCTAATAATAACCATCTACCTTTCCATATTGGTAGTTTATTATGAACTTTACTTATAACTAGATTTTATAATTCTATTTTCATTCTCCCCTCAAATAAGAGCATCCCTAGATGAGTTATTGGTAAATTTACCTCCTCCATTTAAAGTAACCTATAAATCCTTGCTTTTATTCTAGTTGGGGTGTTTAGGAAGTAAAATTTGGATTTTGTCCTATTAACTTTCTACCCTGATGCTCTTTTGTATTCCTTTAATAAGTTATTCCAACCTCTGGCCTCATTTATCCTTGTCCTCCCAAAAAGGGTTGTATCATCTACAAATTGTTGATGGGTGTTGTTGATGTTATTACTAGCCTTAAGTCCACTTATTAGCCCATCTTTGTTAGCCTTCTTCAAGTTCCTACCCAATACCTCTTCCATAATAATGAAAATATGTCATGATAGAGGATATCCCTGTTTAAGACCTCTCTTAGATTTAAAATATTATGTTACTAACCCATTGACCAACACTGAATATGAAATTGTAGAGACACAACCTTCAATTCATCTGACCAATTTCTTCCCAAATCCAAACTTTTATAATACTACAAAAATAAAATTCCATTTAACCCTATCATAGGCTTTACTCATATCATGTTTTAAGATCATTTCTCTCTCTTTTCTTGAAGTTGTTGAATGCATAACTTCATGAGCTACTATGATCCCATCCAAAATCTCTCCCTTTCACAAATCCTCCTTTCTCTTCTAAAATAATTTTGTCTAGTAGTGGTCTTAACTAATTCACCATCACTTTGGAGATAATTTTATATGCCATATTACATAGGCTTATGGGCCTAAAAGAATCAAATAATTATGCATTTATTTTTTGGAATTAGGATAAGATATGTTGCATTTATTTTAGAAGGTATTATTGTTTTACCCTAGATTGTTCCACTGCCACCAATAAAGAATTCTTCACTATATTTCAATTATGCTAATAGAATATTGTAGAGAGAACATCCAAACCTAGATATTTATCCTTATCAAAATAGAAGAGCTAAATAAACTCCTTCTAGAGTAATAGGCTTCATCAGTTTCCTATTGTATTCATCTATTATAATTGAAGGTACTTCATATAGTATTTCATCATTAAGAACTTCAAACTCCTCTGGTCCTAGAATATTATGGTAAAACAACCTTACCTCCTTTCTAATTTCACTCTGGTCTTCAATCCAAATCCCTACTATTGATTTAATTCTACTAATTCTAGATTCTAATCTCTTCACTATTACCATCATATGAAAAAACTTTGTATTTCTATCCCCTTCTTTTAACCAAGTTTGTCTTGATTTTAATCTCCAAAATTTCTCTTCCTTACTCAAACTATTAAGATATTCACTAAGCAACTCCCTTTCCTCTAAGCTTGGATTAATATGATCATGTTTTTGGAATTTTGAAAGTTTATCTTTTAGTTCTTTCTTCTCAAAAATATTTACAAAAGTGTTCTTTTTCCATTCTTTTAATCTATATTTCATTGATTTAATTTATTTTGAATGTGTATATAACCCATTATTTCATGAAGAATTCCATGTTTGTGCTACTATATCAAAAAATTGAGAATAGTCTTCCTATATCCACTCATATTTAAAATATGATATTTTTTTAATTACTTACCACAATTTTAAGTCTTATTGGCCAGTGATTTGAACCAATCCTTGTCAAGGTCTTAATTTTAGCACAAGTCCTTCTATCTAGCCAATGATATAAGAGAATGCATCTATCTAATTTTTCTACTATTATTTTTTGGTATTTTCTATTTTTGGTCCAAGTATAGTTGTCATCTTGAAACTCAACCTCCCATAATTATTATTTTGAATAAAAGCTAATAAATCTCGCATACTTTGGGTTAATTTCCTAATTCCTTCAAAATTTTCATTCAACTATGTTATGGAATTAAAATCTCCTATGATCATGAATCAAGGTTCTTCATATTTAATTCTCATAAAGGCTTAAATCCCACTCCATACTTCTAATCTGCTTGACTGATTTATAGGTCCATAAACATTGATAAGGATAAAATAAATATCAACAAAGGAGCATGTGACTAAAGAGGCTATACAATACCTAGTTTTATGAATGGTTATATAGGAGGTTCTAATAGGATTCCAGCATGTTGGAATTCCCCTTTTCACTCCTTCAAAATCCACATCCCATTCACATCTCACCCATACTACTTTCATAGTTTTGGAAACTTCTTTGTTTTTCATTTTAGTTTCTAGGATACAAAGGATATTAGGCTTATTAATTAAACAAAGGTCCCTGATACACCTTTTCTTTGAGGGGGAATTAGTACACCTTATACTCCATGATACGGTAATCATGTCTCATTAGGGGACACTTCCCCCACCTACAAATTATCAATATCATTTTGCTGTTTGGTAAAGAGAAGTTCAACCAACTTAGTTTGTGTTCCTTTCTCTATGTTTACTCTTGCTTCCCTAGATCTTGCTTGATATTTTGAAGGTTTTCCTCTTTTTTTCTTACCTATATCAGAATTAGGTCTTATTATTATATTTCTCAATAGTATTTCATAATTTTACTTTATTAGAATTATCCCCTCTTAGCTCTACTACATAAGATTTTGACTTATCCTGATGATTTCTTGATATTTCCTTATTAATAGTAGAGGTATTAACATCTAACATTGAATTTTCTCTACCAATTTTCTTCTCTTTAATGGTGCATGGTACTTCAAGAGAGTCTTCATAATCCGATGAAACACATTCCTTAGGTTCATCTAGAATGTTCTTCCCTAAATAAGGATCATATTGATTAGATGGTTCATTATTCATATCTTGAACCTATTGTACTATGTCCTCTAAGCTCTGGTCTTATTTTTCTTCATATGCTAAAGCCTCAAAGGAATTTGAAAATATTCCAATATCCTTCCTTAGTGGTCTCCCTTGTTTATTTACTTTCATTTTTCTAGACCTATTTTTTGGAAGTTGAAAACCATCCTCATCCATGTCCATTTGTAAGTTTCTCTTACGATTTTCTACATATGTTTCTATTGGACTCTTCTTAGAGCATGATATCTCAATATGCCCCATATCATAACATCTTCTACATCTAAAATATATGTATTCATAATCTATGGTTTAGATCCATAACTTACTCCCATACTCGAGAATGATTGATTTTGGTAAAGGTTTACTTATTTTAATATTTTTTTTATTAATGGAAAATATCCCATAAGGGATGCCACTTTCGGGTAAGACCCAAGGAGGCAAGGGTATCCATTCCATCAAAAATGCCCAGGACTCGGACCTGGCCTACCACCTTTGACATACTCAAGGAGCAAACAAACACACAAAAACATTTTTTTTTAAATAAATAAATAACAATAGAAATAATAAAATAAAATAAAAAACATGCTCCTTGAGTGTGTCAAAAATAAAAGCACAACCAAACACACACACAATAAGATAAAAAAACACACACACACACACAACACGAACCACATAGAAAAAATACAAGAACAACATAACAAAACACAAACAAGACAAAAACAACAGAACACTACAAAGACAACAAAAAAAAAAAACATGAAAAATAAACACAACCAAAACCTAAAAAATAAATAAATAAATAAAAACAACCAACAACAAACAAAAAACAAAAAATAAAAATAAAAAATATAGAAAACACTCACATAAAAACATGAATTAACTCAAACAAATAGAAACACAAGAACAAGAACGACAAAAACAGAAGAACAATAACAAAAAATATAAAAAACACAACACAAAAAAAACACAAGAACAACAAAAAACAACACAAAGAACACAAAAACAAAACAAAACAAAAGAACACACACACCTTAAAAAAATAAACAAATGACAAAAAAGAAAAAATTGAACATAACAATGACCTTCCTAGACCAGAAGACTTTTAAGACAAGAATCAACAGAGGAAACAAAAGAAAGAATAGAAAGAGCTAGGGAACTAAAATAACCTGATCGAACCAAAGAGAAGCAAAAATAAAGCAAGAAGAAACTAGGTACCTTCAGAACTTGAGCCATCCAAAGAAATGATAGAAATTAGAGCTTCTCTAATTTGTGAAGCCCACCTTCTAGGAGGATGGCCATAACAAGTAAGATCACCTTTGTCCAAAGCCTAATTAGCTAAAGCACCAGCACTCTTGTTTTGATATATGAACACATGATTGTAATCAAATTTCAAAATTCCCATCTGGATTAATTGAATCTTTTGAATAATTATTTTTATTCTCCAATCAACCTTATGATTCTTAGGAGTCTTAAAAATATTAATCATGAGTTGAGAGTCAAACTCAACTAACACCTTTTCCCATCCAACCTTACTAGCCTCTTGAAGGCCTCTGAGGATACCATACCCCTTAGCAAGGTTATTGGAAAGAATACACAAATTCTTAGTAAAATTAAAAACCAGGGAGCCATCTAAAAGTCTACCAATTCCTCTCGCACTGGATTTTTCAAGGTTCCACCTGGAGGCTCCATCAGTATTGACTTTTCCAAAATCTTTAGGCGAAGGTTGCCAATTTCTTGTCCTATCCATTTTACAAATACTCACATTACCTTTAAGTTGGTTGCCCTTAGAAGATTTAATCTTCAATATTTACATCACTTGATCCCATCTTTGGTGGGAGTTTTGGGGGTGATTAAGGAGTTGATGGACTAATTCAACTAAGTTGGCTATGGTATTTTTCCAAATATAGTTAATATATTTCCTATATTGATTAAAAATTTGGTTGTTCCTTTCATTCCAAATATTTCCAAAGAAGAATGGTAGAACCTATCCATACTAACTACCTAATCAAATGATCAACACCCTCTTGTTTAGGCCAATCCCTCCAAAGTTGTTCAAAATTAAAAACAATTGGACCACTGTAAGCCAAGTAAAGTGGCCATTCTCCTCCATAGCTCAGAGGCTAAAGTACACTCAATAATAACATGGCTAAGATTTTCTACATTCTCTTCACACATTTCACATCTCAAAGGACCATGAAAACCATACTTCATAAGTTGCTCACCAGTAAGCACCCTATGATGCAATAAAAGCCAGGTAAATAACCTCACCTTAGGCCAGAGCTTTTGAGCCCACAACTGAGAAAATATGTCAGAATATTGGTTGGGATTATTATGGCATAAGGTCAAATAACCTTGAGAAACTGAATACTCACCCTTAGAGTTTACTTATTTCAATCATGACCAATATCCGATCATAAATAGCCAAGAATCCATCTGTTGTAGTTTATAAAACCTCAAGGAATTCTACCAAAGTGTTTCCTATTGCCTTGAAGGTATATATTTTTCAAAATTCAATGGGTAACCCATACATCCTAATCCAAACCGGTACTAGGGATACATTTACATTTTCAAGTGCAAAGCCTTCATACTAGTGGGTAAAGAAGACTCCTATTATTCCCAAAAACCAAGGACCCCTTTTTAGAATTCTATCTCTTTCCTCCTTAGAAAAAATATCTACAAAGAAACATTTAGGAAGAAAGGATAAAATCACTCTTAGAGACTTCCAACTCCTATCAATTAATTTTCTCGACATCGAAGACCCTAGCCAAGACCCATTAAATTTACCAAAATTTATTGTATCTTTGATCAACGAGGATTGCCTCTCTATGATGCCCTCACTAAACTCTATTACTAAGAATGATTCTAAGGATTTAGTTATAAATCGGTCCATAGGAAGGAAATTATAACTCAAAATCTACTAAAATTTACCAGAATATCCTATAGTGAATATAAAATTTGATAAAAAAAACCTATAATAATTTGCATGTAAACTTGGTAAGGGGTGCAATATAGGAGTAAGCTTTGCATTTTTAATTCTAATACTTTAGAGAGGACATTTTTCGCAAGACTGCCTAAATTTTCGAACTTATTTTGGCCATATTTCACTCATTTGGACTTGGATTGAGCTAAAATTTTGAGGGTAGATGCTTGACAAACCCTAGAACGTCTCCATAAATTTTTAGATTATTTGGATCAACACAAATCCTAGCACATCCCTATGTGTAAACAAGATTTATGGTAAGTAATTGTGCAAGGGTTTCATTTAGGTTGAGTGCAAGCAGCTCCAGAGGTTGGTTTTTGAGGCCTTTGGGACCTAGTAACCAATATTTTTGTGGTTTTTGCTCAAGAGTTTAGCAGGATATCTTGCAGGGGATCCAAGATGGGTTAGAAATTTATCTTTCAATAGATCTTCATTCTATGAACTTGATTGACAACGGATTCCAATTTGCTGCACAAAATACCTTTCCATGGTGTCTAGGGCATGAATTAAAGAGATCATAAAATAAGTTTCAAGTAATTGATCAACAAATGGCTTAGATCTCAAGTGAATATAGTGCTAAGGTGCATCCCCAAAATAAATCCATTGTGGAAACCCCTATCAAGGGTAATAATTTCCAAGACTCAGCCCCAAAAAATAAATTTTATGGATCCCTTCGTGGTGGACAGCCTCATCCTAATACTAATATTAATCTTAGGGTATCCTGTAAACCTCTAAGAATGCCTAAGATGGATCCTAGTAAAATGGATTCAGGATGTCTTAAAGCATCTGGTGGAACTCATATTGTTAAGCTTGATATGGGTAAAATTCAGACTAACATTGAAGATCTAGAAAAAATATGATTAATTTGTCGTTTCATGGGTTTCGTCTGAGCCTATCTGCTTTCAAAGTCTGGGCTGCAAAAATCTAGAAAACTAAAGGTGAGTTACAAATCTCTATTTATCCAAATAATTATTTTCTTGTTTTATTTTCTAATAATGAATATAGAGAGAAAACATTTCAAGGGGATCCCTGGTTCTTTGGAAGGGTAAGGCTTTTCATGAAGCCCTAGCATACTAAATTTAACGTCGAAGAAGAGATGCCTTCTACAGCTCCCGTGTGGGTTAGACTCTTTGGCCTCCTTATTGAATTCTGGAATTTGATTATTTTTTCTTCAATTGGAAACTCTTTAGGAACTTTTATGATGACTGTTGATTGTACTCAAAAGTTTGAACATATTATTTATGCTCAGATTTATGTTTTAATGTATTTTGACAGACCCCTACCTAAAAATATCACATTACAATTTGGGAGGACACTTGGGAGCAAGTAGTGGACTAAGATAACATTCCTTTTCATTGTAGAATTTGCCATGAATATGGTCATTTGGCTAGTGTTTTCCTAAATAAAATTCTAGATCAAAAGAAAGAAGATAATAAACTCAGCAGGTTTCCAAATGCCTAAGAAAAAAACACTCAGAATAAACTAGTTATGAAGGATCAATCTAAGATATTTGCTAATATGTTTGAAATTCTTTCCACAAATGATGTCCCAAGTGAGGAAGAGGAAATAATAGAAACATAAATCTTAGAAACACAATTTAAATATGAAAGGAACAACTCAGAGATAAACCAACAAATCAAAGGTTTTCAATAGAAAAAAAGGAAGAAAATATACATAAGAAAAACAATCTTTTAAATGTTAAAACTTCAAATAATACAGGTTCCAATATAGACTATGTTGAACCTTATAGTAACACTTTGGCTGTGTACATGCATTATTAAAGGTTAGAATCCATATCAGATTCAATTAGAGTAAGTCAAGAAATAGGAAAAAAAAATTAAAGATGGATTCTAATCAAAAGGTAGGTCGCAAGACCAATCAACATCATAGGGTAAAAGAAGATGAAAAACTTGTAGAGGAAGGTAATATTAATACCCTTCCCAAATATTTTATCCCTAGTATTAATGAAGACTATCACTTGGAATATTAGAGGACTCAAATGGAGTCTTTCAAAAAAAAATGGAATTAGAAGAATGATTCAGATAAATCATCCACATCTTGTTTTCCTTTAAGAAACAAATATGTCAATAGAGGAAATGGAATCAATTGCTAGTAAAATTTGTCCAACTGGAAAAGTGGTTTTCCTCAGTTCTCAGGGGACTTCTGGTGGCATTGCTTACCTTTGGGACCCAAAAGATGTAGTTATTCACCATATGGTTGGCAGTTGGGGTCTTTTGGATATAGCTATTCAAAGTAGATATTCCAACCAAATTATGCTCCAGATTATAGTTTATGCTTTGACTACTTTGGAGGAAAAAATAAGATAGTGGAAGGATATAACTTATATTATCTCTCATTTTCCTAAAGCTTGGATCTTGATTGGAGGAAATTTTAATACCATCCTCTCTCTGGATGAGAAAATAGGGGGAAATAGAAATTTGGATAGGAGCATTGACCTCATGAGCTAATATATTGTAAACCTCCATCTTGTGGATATCCAACTAGATAATGGCCTTATGACTTGGCCTAATAGAAGATAAGGCTTAGCTTGTATAATGGAGATATTGGATAGGTTATGTCTCTCTAGCAATTTCTTAATACATGGTCACATTCCTCAAGTGAAGACTCTTAACAATGTTGGTTCGGATCACTAGCCAATCATGGTGGAAATGTGGAAAACCAATGTGAGTTTCTCTCCTTTTCATTTTCAGTTAATGTGGCTTAGAGATAGTTCCTTTAGACCTCGAGTGCAAAAATTGTGGAAGGAAGGTAAACCTGGGTATGGTACTAAGATGTTCTATTTTGCCAAAAGACTGCAATATATTAAATCCAAAATCAAGACTTGGAACTGGAAGGAGTTTGGGGATGTTCATAAAAAAACATGAAGTTATTGCTCAACTTTAAAATTTGAATAAGAAAATCCATTTAGATGGCCTCACATAGAGTAGAAGTGCAGATGAAATTAATCTCACAGCTTAGTCAGAGGAATAGGAAAAAAGAGAAGAACTCTTATGGAAGTAAAAATCTAGAATTCAATGGCTCAAAGAAGGAGATCAAAATATAAGTTTCTTCCACAAATATCTTCTAGCTCAAAGATCTCGCAACTTTATTTCTTCCCTAAAATCAGATTTTGGAGATGTTGTCTACACTTGGGATGGCATGAACTCTATTGTTGTCAATTACTTTTCCAATATTTTGTTGTTACTCCTCTTGACTCGGCTTCTCAACAAAATGTTCTTCAAGCAATCCCTTCTCTTATAACTTTTGAGGATAAATCTATTTTGACTGCTCCTATTACTATCAATGAGCTTCAACATGTAGTTTTTTAAATGCAAAAAGGGAAAACCCTAGGTCCTTATGGTTTTCCCATTGAGTTCTACCAAGAATTATGGATATCCTTCATGTTGATTTATTAGAAGTGGTGGAAGAAGCCAGGAAAGCCAAAGAAATTTTGAAGGTTATCAATAAAACTTATATTACTCTTGTTCCAAAAGCTAAAGAGGTTGATCATATCTCAGCTTTTAGACCTATTGCTTTATGTAATGTTCTTCTCAAAATCATTACTAATATCATGGTAAAAAGGTTGAAGTCTCTTTTGCATAAGATTATTTCTCCTGAACAAGGGGGTTATGTGGAAGGGCATAAAATAGTGGATGAGATAGTTCTTGCTCAGGAAGCCATCCATTCTATGGACATGCAAAACTTTTCTTCCATGTTCATTCGGTTAGACTTATACAAATATTATGACAGAGTGGATTAACACTTCCTTATCATGGTTTTGAGGCAAATTGGTTTCTCTCAAGATTGTATGGATTGGATTATGGGATTTATCTCTTAAATTTCCTACGTAGTTCTTATAAATGGTAGGCCTTTTCAAATTTTCCTAGCTTCCAGAGGTATTAGGCAAGGTGACCCCCTTTCCCCTTATTTATTCATAATTCTTGTTGAATGTTTGGGTAGGACTATAACCAAAAAGAGAGAAAACAAAACCCTTGAGGGGGTTACCATTGCTCATGGAGCTAGACCTATCTCTCATCTTCAATTTTTTGATGACTCTACTCTTTTAATAAAGCTACATTTAAGGAAGCTTCTAATATTAAGCAAATCATTAGCTATTTTTCTAAGGCTACCAAGCAATTGATCAATGAAGACAAATCTAAAGTCATTTTCTTTTACTACTCTTCCAGATAGGAATCCATGGTCTTGGATAAGTTAATATATAAGAATACCTCCCTTTCGATCACTTATTTAGATATTCATATCAATACTCAAAGACAAAAAAAATAATATTGGAATTGGTTGTTGGAAAAAGTCAAGAAGAAAATTGGAAAGTGGACCAATAGGTGGCTTTCTTCTGGGGTAGAATCACCTTGGTAAAATAATTCCTTCAAGCTATTCCTATTTATGTTTCTATCGTGTTGAATATCCCAAAGGTTGTTCTTTGAGAATTGGATCAAATCAGTCATCGGTTCCTCTGGAGTGGTACTAAGGAGAAAAGAAAATGGGCCTTGGTGAAATGGGACACTTTATGTCTTCCTAAGAATGAATGGGGGTTAGGATTCTGGTATGCTATTAATAATAACAAATATTTAGCTGCTAAATTATATTGGAGGATTTTGCATAACCCCAATGCTCTTTGGGCCAATAATCTTCATGCTAAATATGTTGAGAACAAAAGTCCTTAAGACCTTGTTCGCTATTAATTGACTACTAAAGGTTCTCCCATTTTAGCATTTCTTAATATTGGTGAGTATTTGATAAAGAAAAAATTATTTTGGATCATTCATAATGGTCAACAGGTAAAATTTTGGATAGATTCTTGGGATGGTCACAAGCCTTTGATAACTCGATTTCCTGATTGGAGGCCTTGAATGGAGGAGCTTCACCGAGCTAACTAGATAAATGTGGCTAATTACTATTGGTACCATACTTGTAATTAAAATTTTGGTATATATTGGATTCCTATTGAGGACTGGCCTATTCAAATCCCATAAAGGCAAATATAAGATATCCAATGCATCCTTCATATGAGATCTCTCTTTTGGTCCCATGAAAAATATTTTTTTGGATGGAACAACACTACTAAGGGTGAGTATTCGGTTGCTCAAGGTTATTTGGCCTTATATTATAATAATCCCAACCAATCATCTAACATATTTTCTCAGTTGTGGGCTCAAAAGCTCTGGCCTAAGGTGAGGTTCTTTAGTTGGCTTTTATCGCATTGCAGGGTGCTTACTGGTGAGCAGCTTATGAAGTGTGGTTTTCATGGCCCTTATAGACATGAAATATGTAGAGAATGTGGAAACTCTTAGCCATATATTTATTGAGTGTACTTTAGCCTCTGAGCTATGGAGGAGAATGGTCACTTTACTTGGCTTAGAGTGGTCCAATTTTTTATTTTTGAACAACTTTGGAAGGATTGGTCTGAACAAGAGGGTGTTGATCATTTTATTAGGCAATTAGTTTGGATGGGTTCTACCATTCTTCTTTGAAATATTTAGAATGAAAGGAATAACCAAATGTTTAATCAAGATAGGAAGGATATTCACTATATCTGGAAAAAGACCATTGCCAACTTAGTTGAATCAGTCCAAAAACTCTTTAATCACCCCTAAAACTCCCACCAAAGATGGGATCAAGTGATGCAAAGATTGAATATTAACTCTTCTAAGGGAAACTAGCTTAAAGGGAATGTGAGTAATTGCAATATGGATAGAACAAGGAATTGGAAACCTCCTCCTAAGGATTTTGGAAAATTCAATACTTATGAAGCCTCTAGAGGGAACCCTGGAAAAGCTAGTGCGGGAGAAATTGGTAGACATTCATATGGCTCCCTAGTTTATACTTTTGCTAATAATTTGGGCATTCTATCTAATAACCTTATTGAGGGGTATGGTATCCTCAGAGGCCTTCAAGAGGCTACTAAGGTTGGATGGGAAAAGGTGCTATTTGAGTCTGACTCTCAACTCATGGTTAATCTTTTGAATACTCTTAAGAATCATAAGGTTGATTGGAGAATAAAAATAATTATTAAGAAGATTCAGTTGATCCAGATGGGATTTTGAAAGTTGATTACAATCATGTGGTCAGATATCAGAACAAGAGTGTTGATGCTTTAGCTAATTGGGCTTTGGAAAAAGGTGATCTTACTTGCTAAGACCACCCTCCTAGATGGTAAGCTTCACAAATAAGGGAATCTCTTTTTTCTATCATATCTTTGGATGGCTCTAGTTCTTGAGGTACCTAGTTTCTTCTTTCTTTATTTTTGCTTCTCTTTGGTACGGTCAGGGTATTTTAGTTCCCTAGTTCAAACTAATATTTCCTTTGTTGATTCTTGCCTTAAAAGTATTTTGGTGTAGAAAGGTCATTATTGTGTTCAATTTTTTTCTTTTTTTGTTTAGTTTTTTGAGGTGTGTGTGTGTTTTTTTGTTTTGTTTTGTTTTTGTGTTTTTTGTGTTGTTTTTTGTTGTTCTTGTGTTTTTGTTTTTTTGTTATTGTTATTTTGTTTTTGTTGTTCTTGTTCTTGTGTTTCTGTATGTTTGTGTTAATTGGTGTTTTTGTGTTTTGGTGTCTGAGTGTTTTCTTTGTTTTTTTTTTTGTTTGTTGTATATTGTTGGTTGTTTTTTTTTTTAGATTTTGGTTGTTTTTGTTTTTCATGTTTTTCTTGGTTGTGTCTTTGTAGTGTTTTGTTTTTTTGTCATGTTTGTGTTTTAAAATATTGTTCTTGTATTTTTTTGTGTGGTTCATGTTGTGTTTTTTTATCTTATTATGTGTGTGTTTGGTTGTACTTTATCTTTTCGACACACTTAAGGAGTATGTTATTTTTATCTTATTGTGTGTCTGTGTTTGTGTGTTCTTGTTTTTTTGTTGTTTCAGGTTTGCTCCTTGAGTATGTCAAAGGTGGTAGGGCAGATGCGAGCCCTGGGTGATTTTGGCAGAAGAGATACCCTTGCCTCCTTGGGTCTTACCTAAAATTGGCATCCCTTCTGGGATGTTTTCCACACAAAAAAAATGCATGTAAACTTTCTAAGATGAAGAAGGGAAAAAAGAAACTAAGCCAAAGAAATTTAAGCACAAGTAGAAATTCTTACCTCATTGATGCCCTAACTCTCCATTGCTCCTCCCATCACCCCCTTGGCTGACAAATATCTGCAATTTGTTTTTTACGAGTTGAAAAATCATCACTTCCCTTATTCTATATGGATGAGTTTACAAGGTTGTATCTCCCTCACTATTTGTTAGATTCCTTAACATGACCACTCATTTTAAATCTCTTCATATTTCACACAAATTGGTCCAAGAATCATCTAAATCGGATAACCCTTCATAAATATATGGCTTCCAAAGGATGAGATATTAAAACAATTGCCCTAAAACTTCCCTAGTTTCAAATGGTTGTCTTCACATATTTCATATTGTCCTGTTGCTTGGATTATTTTGAATGACCACTCATTTCAAAGCTTTTCAAAATATGCATAAAATAGAACAAGAATCGTCTAAATCAACCAACTCTATGCAAAGATATGGCTCCTCAAAGATTTTTCTTTTTTTTCTTAAATACCCTAGCTCTTTCAATTCCATTTAACTATATCATAGGATTTATTCATATCAAGTTTTAAGATCATTGCTCTCTTTTCTAGAAGCAGTTGAATGCATTAATTCATTAGCCACTATGATCCCATCCAAAATCAGTATCCCTTTCACAAATCCTCT
This sequence comes from Wollemia nobilis, assembly GCA_028583015.1. Lineage (NCBI taxonomy): Eukaryota > Viridiplantae > Streptophyta > Pinopsida > Araucariales > Araucariaceae > Wollemia > Wollemia nobilis. Next base: position 1,852,772 of record JAQPPZ010000101.1, read on the forward strand.
TTGCTCTTCTAAAATAATTTTGTCTAATAGTTTTCTTAACTGATTTACCAACACTTTAGAGATTATCTTATATGTCATATTACATAGGCTTATGGGTTTGAAAGAATCAAACAATTTTGCATCCTTCTTTTTTAGAATCAGGGTAAGATATGTTGTATTTATTTTATAAGGTATGTATTATTTTACCCTAGACTATTCCACTACCACCAATAAAGAATCCTTCATTATTTCCCAATTATGTTGATAGAATGCTACAAAGAGTCCATCCAAACTTGGGGATTTATCCTTATCAAAAGAGAAAAGAGTTGAATGAACTTCTAGAGTAATAGGCTCCATCAATTTGCTTCATATGCTATAATTTAAGGTACTTTTTTTAGTAGCTTATCTGTTGGCAATTTTGGGTTTGAGATCCTAGCTTCTTGTCTATGAGTTGTCATTGATGTCAAAAGGAAATGACATTAATGTTAAGAGGATGTGTTGGCTTCAAAGGTGGAAGATTCCAAGAGAATCTTTTTAAGAGAATTCGGAGAGATTCCATTGGCAATGGTTTTTATTAAAACCAATGGAGGTTCTCTTTATTATTTATTTAATTATTATTTAAAACCCTTCAAGGTTTTAATTAATTAATTAAGGGAGAAATTATTTTTAATTTATTAAAAATACTTTAAGGGTTTTTAAACCCTTTAGAAAGCAAATTTTGATTAAATTCAAAATTACTTTTCTTTGCAGCTGACGTGTTCTAAAGTCCACGTATGGACTATAAATATGAGAAGGTTCCTAAGGTTAAACTCACTGGGAAAATAGAAGGCAATTAATTGGTTTGGCTGCGATCGAATGTTCTGTTTACGCTACGAAAGAGGAGAGCTCGTGGTTTGAAAAGCTTTCGAAAAGCTTGACCGTTTATGTGGAAGGAAGTCCGTCTTGGACTTCATAAGCCCCTTGTGGGCTAGTGGTAGCGAAGGCTACGTTTGGGCCTTGCGTAGGTGGAGGTCTGCGTTTCGATCCCCACGGAGGGAGTTGTGCATGGATTAGTCACGTTTTTATTAAAACGTGTTTTGTGCTGTGAATTTCGGATTCTTCAAGGGCAGCCATTATAAGGTGTGATTATTTTCTTGATATGATTTTTGGCATTGTTGAGCATTGTTTAAAAGACAGGAGAAATAAGGGGATATTTCTTTGGTTGTATTTTTGAGATTAGTCTTTTGCTATGCTAAATTTAAAAATGGAGATATAAGGTGTAAGTTTTGGTTGTGTTTTTTGGCTTCTTTGGTGGTTGTTTTTAAAGAAGAGGAGCTAAAAGGTGTATTAAGGAAAGTTTTTATATATGCTCATTTATCTTGGTTCTAACCCTAACTTGGTTGGAAGTTTGAGGGTTGTGTGTGGTGACAGACTTTAAGGATCAATTTTCTTCTACTCCAAAAAGGTATGGGCACATTTTCCTTATGAGTATGATTGGTGTATGTTTTTCTGAAATAAGGTTGGAGTGAAAAGGTTTTCAACTAGGTTTCCTTTGGTTGGGTGTAAATCCTATTTTCTAGTTTTTTGAAGACTTCTTATGCATTGTTATCCTTGATGAGAGTTTTGGTGAATGCATAATTCCGATTTGAGGTAGTGGAAGCATTGTGCACTAGGGTTTATGTTTGTGAGTCTTGCTACTTTCATTGAGTTGGTGGAACCCTTGGTTGGCTTTTTTGAGTTTGATGGTTGAGTTGCTTCCATAGAGGTTGTTTGATCAAGTTATTGCTTTACTTGATTCATGATATTGGGCTTACTCCATTGAGTTGATTTGAGCAAGTTATTCTTTGCATTTGGTGATATTGTGTTGGTGGTTGTTTTGTTGAAATATCTTTGGAGGGAAAAGGATTTCTACTTGTTTCCTTTTCTTGTGATGATTGGTTGAATGCTTCAAGGTTGATGTTGAGTTGAATGATGTTGGTTGACTAAACCTTGTTTGATGAGCATTGTTGTTGAAACCCTAATTGATGGTGAAAAGAACATGAGTATCATTGTTATGTGATTCTTTGCATAGTTGGCAATTGTTGGGGTTTCATGTTCTTGAAAGAAAACATTCTATCCTATCCATTTCAGATATTGAGTTGAGTTTTCAGATTTGAGATTGAGTTTGAGCTGAGTTGAGTTTTAAGATTGGGATTTGAGTATAGAACATATTGAGTCTCTAAAAATTCTCTTTATGCTTCTATGAGTTTGACAAATCACATTGGGTCTCTAACAATTCACTTTGTGATTTCTTACTAAGAAAGTTTTTCTTGGTGAGCTTGCTTGAGTTTTTGGACAGGTTTCGGTGGGGACTTGTGAGCGGTTTTTGGACGAGGTTTCGGTGGGGACTTGTGAGCAGATTTGGATAGGTCCTAGCGAGAGGACTTATGAGCTGAGTTTGATAGTTCTATCAGAGAACTTGAGGACAGAGGTGCATTGGTTCTATGAGAAGAACTTGAGGACAGTTGTCAAGTATTTGAGAAGGCTTGTATGCAGAGGATTGATTTGTTCAAGAGTTGGAAAAATCTTGCAGACAGAGGAAGACTTGTATTAGACCGACTGACTGTGCTTGGTACAGGTTGCTTTGAGCTATCTGTGGACATGATCATAGAAGGCGAAGGTCTCTTAGGCTAAGCATTGAGGACAAGAGGTCTTCGATGGAAAGGAGTTCCACTTGCTGGCAAGAGGTAGAGGTAGTTGATCTTCCGAGGGATCATTTCTAGAGCAGAGGCTCATAAATTCTGATTGGGGGAAGGTATCTCCTTTGGGACGAGGCTCATAAACATTGTAATTGGGAAGGATTCCCAAAGAACTTTGAGATAACTTTTAGAGAAAAGTTTTGTGGACGTAGCCTGACCATTCCGGGTGAACCACGTTAAAATTGGTGTCACTTTGTGGATGATATTGTACATTGCTTTGATATTACTTTGGGTATATTGCTTTACTGTTTTGAAGTATAAAGGAAAAAGTAAAAAGAGGTCTTATACTGTTCACCCCCCCCCTCTCAGTATAAGCTTGTGTTCTTCATTATCATTAAGAACTTCAATCTCCTTTGATCCTATAATATTCTGGTAAAAAAAGCTTACCTCCTTTCTAATTTCACTTTGGTCTTCAATCCAAACCCCTTCTACTAGTTTAATTCTACTAAGTTTATATGTTGATTTCTATACTATTGTCATTCTATGAAAATATTTGTGTTTTTATCTCCTTTTAAACCAAGTCTATCTCGATTTTAATCTCAAAAATTTTTCACTAAGCAACTCACTTTACTTTGAGCTTGGATTATTGTGCTCATATATAAAATTTTGAAAGTTTCTCTTTTAATTCTTCTTTCTTCTCAAAACTATTCCCAAAATTTATTTTTCCATTCTTTTAATCTAGATGTCATTAATTTAATTTATTTTGGAAGTGTATACATGCCACCATTTCCTAAATAATTTCTATTTTTTTGCTATCATTTCAACAAATTGAGGATGGTCTTCCCACATCTGCTCATATTTAAAATATGATATATTTTTAAATTCACTGACCACCATTTTAACTTTTATTTTTTACAAGAAAAAAAATCATAATTTTATTTCAAGAGTGAAAGAAAATTACACTTCTCAAGTGCCTTAGCACAAACAAAAACCCAGATAAAAGCAGATTACTAGGATTCAAGATATAATTACAATCGAGTAGATCAAAGAGGAAAAAAAATCATCTTTGAAATAGCATAGGGATAATAAGACTAAATATCCTTATATCAATACTTAATCATCCAAACAACCTCCATAACCAAAACCTAGATAGAAATTAGTGAAAAAGAAACCAATAGAATAAAAAGAAACAATCAAAAACTGCCATAAAGCTCTAATCAAATGAAATAGACCCACAATAAAAAATCTAGAGCTAGCATAGAAACTAGGGATATGATATGTGGGTGAAAGAAGAAACTCCATCCTTGTTCTCTTACATTTGCAAGAAACCTTCTGGAACCTGTTGACCTTCTTTTGATAACCTATCCGCTTTTTATTTAATTCCCTATAAATATGTGTAAAAGAGATATTTTCAAAAAGGTAAATCACCTCCAGTAGTTCATATCCCACTAGTATAAGCAGATTATTATTTAATCAAGAATATCTATTCATCCAATTGATGACTAGAGTGGAATCTCTAAAAATTTGTAATTTTTTCACATTTCTCTCCACAACACACTTCATTAGCAATCTTAACACCTGAAACTCAGTAAAATTGTTGGAACCTATTCCAATACCTACTTTAAATTTGATATAGTGGGTATCTAAGAAGTACAGTGATGGGGAGCCAATTCAACCACAAATAAAATGACGCAATTTTATTTGAAAGACGCAGTGTTATTAATTTCGAAGCAGGGAGCTTTTACAATAAAATACCATGAAAATAAATACACAGTGCTTTAAATGCAAAATACAGCCGCAGCCTTCCTTTCTCCCCCAGCCTCTCGAATCCTTCAAAGAAATCCTTTTTATCCTCTATGTTTCGTGTTGCACCGTCGTTCATAACCGCCTTAACGGTTTCTGGAACGGTCATATGGAACGGCCTTAACGGCCTTTGAAACTGCCGCTTGGAACGGCCTTCACGATCTCAGGCACTGCCACTCGAAACTGCCACTTGGAACTGCCACCTGGAACTGCCACTTGGAACGCCACCTGGAACTGCCACTTTGGCTTTGTCTGCTAAGGTGTCACGATATCGCGACCTTTCTTTGCGTTTTGGCTTTGGCTGCCAAGGTGTCGCGATATCGCGACACTTCTTTGTGTTTTGGCTTTGTCGGCCAAGGTGTCGCGATATCGCGACACTTCTTTGTGTTTTGGCTTTGTCGACCAAGGTGTCACGATATCGCGACACTTCTTTGAGTTTTGGCTTTGCCGGCCAAGGTGTCGCGATATCGCGACACTTCTTTGAGTTTTGGCTTTGCCGGCCAAGGTGTCGCGATATCGTGACACTTCTTTGAGCTTTGGCTTTGGCGGCCAAAGTGTCGCGATATCGCGACACTTCTTTGAGCTTTGGCTTTGGCGGCCAAAGTGTCGCGATATCGCGACAACTTTGGTGTCGCGATATCGCGACCAATGTTACACTTAGTCGATTTTGCAAATTGTGAACTTTCGACCATGAGTTGCATTTGCCATGGTGCTTCGGAATACGTCGCGATATCGCGATGACATTTGCGTCGCGATATCGCGACCATTAGTTGCTTTGGCCACGGTGCTCAAAATACGTCGCGATATCGCGACCAATTTTATACTTGGTCATTTTTTGCAATTTTTGAACTTTTTCAACTTTGAACTTTTTTTTGGTGATGCAAGATTGCTGCGCTGCCCGAGATGCTCCTGCATCAGACACCCGGGGTAGATGTTTAGAAGTGATCCTCACTTCTGGATGGTCAGAGGAAAACCCAAACGATCAACCTCTGATTTGGACAACCACGTGGCATCTTCGACAGGTCTGTTCTTCCACTTGACCAAATACTTCGAATATTGCTTGTTTCGGGTACTTACGCTGCACGAGTGTCGAGTATGTCTTCAATTTCTTACGTTATGCAGGTGGATGCGGGAATGTTCCACGAGATCCGGATTGGGTGGTTCACTACAAATTCCTGCATGATATTCAACCAAGTCTGAAATATTAAAGATAGGTGAAATATTCAGCTCACTTGGGAGATCAACTTCATAGGCATTGCCTGAATCTCATTTGCCTATGATTCGGCATGGTCCAAACTTCTTCATCTTCAACTTATTGTAAGTTTTTCTAGGAAAACGTTCCTTACGCAAGTGAACCATGACTTCATCCCCTACTTGGAATTCTTTGAAACGCCGCTTCTGATCTGCTCTGGATTTGTAAGTAGCATTCATTTGACTGATATGCTGCTGTACCTATTCATGTAAAGTCTTCATGTGTGCTGCAAAGTCTTCAGCTTCAGCACTGCACTTGTCTGCTTTATCCATTGGTCTCAACTCAGAAGCGTTTTTAGGGCTGTACCCATGCACAATCTGGAATGGTGATTTACCGATGCTTACGATTGACAGAATTGTTGTAAGCAAACTCTGCACGGGGTAAAATCGGATCCCATCCCTTCGGTTTATCTCCTACCAAACATCGTAGAATATTACCCAAACTTCTGTTGACTACCTCGGTCTGTCCATCAGTCTGCGGATGGTACGCATAACTGAATTTCAAGTCTGTTTTCAACTTCTTCCATAGAGTTCTCCAGAAATAACCCACAAATTTGGTATCTCTGTCCGAAACAATGCTTTGGGGTAGACCATGAAGTCGGACTACCTCCTTGAAGAACAAGCCGACAATGTGAACCGCATCACTTGTCTTCTGACATGGAATAAAATGGGTCATTTTCGAAAACCTGTCAACAACAACAAAAATGGCATCATTTCCACGTTGTGTTCTTGGCAGACCAAGAACAAAATCCATGCTGATATCTTCCCAAGGTCTTCCTGGTACAGGCAATGGCTGGTACATTCCTGTATTCTGGCTGACTCCTTTTGCCATCTGGCACACTCTGCAACCCTGCACAAATCTTGTCACATCTGGCTGCAACTGTGGCCAATGGTAATTCTCACTAACAAGAGCAATGGTCTTATCACGGCCAAAATGCCCTGCTAGTCCTCCACTATGCTTCTCTTTGATCAAATTTTCCCTCATGGAACTTCGGGGAATGCACAACTGATTCTGCCGAAACAGCATCCCATCTTGGATCATGAAATCTAACCACTTAGTGCGATCCACGGTAGTAGGAGACACACATGCGGTCCATGCCTCTGCAAAATCTGGATCTGCTTGGTATAAACTCTTGAGTTCATCAAACCCAACAACTTGCACTCTCATTTCCATCAACAAATTATGCCTTCTACTCAAGGCATCTACAACTCTATTAGATTTGCCACTTCTATGCTTTAGTACAAAGGTATAACTCTGCAGAATTCAACCCACTTCAAATGTCGTTGATTAAGTTTACCTTGACTATTGATATACTTGCAAAGCTTGATGGTCGAGTATATAAAACAAACTCTTTGGTTAGCAAATAATGTCTCCATTTCTTAAGAGCCTGAATTATAGCATAGAATTCTTGATCATAAACGAGTATTTCTTTCTAGCATCATTCAATTTTTCACTAAAATATGCAACAGGTTTACCTTCTTGACTCAACACAGCTCCAATGGCACTGCCACTGGCATCACAGTCAACCTCTGTCACATTCCTTGGAGCAGGCCATTCAAGGATAGCCTTCACTTTCTCAGGATCCATTTTCGGACCCTCCTCCGAGATGACAAATCCCGGGTATATCAACTATTTACGTACAAAGCGCACTATGTATATTTATCAATAACTGCTCCTCACGCAGTTTTTCAAAAACTGTCCGAACATGCAACAAATGTTCATCCAATGTTGTACTAAAAATTAGAATATCATCTAGATACACTATCACGAAATTTTCCAGGAAGTCACGTAATACTTCATTCATCAACCTCATAAATGTACTGGGTGCATTAGTCAGTCCAAACGGCATAACTAACCACTCATACAAACCCTCTCTGGTTTTAAAGGTTGTCTTCCATTCATCACCCTCTCGAACATGTATCTGATGATATCCGCTCTTCAAATCAATCTTAGTGAAGTATTTAGCTCCACTCAAGCAATCCATTATATCGTCCATTCTGGGTAATGGAAAGCGATATTTAATAGTAATTTTATTAATGGCTCGGGAATCGGTGCACATTTTCCATTCGCCATTCTTCTTTGGTGCAAGTACTGCTGGCACTGCACAAGGGCTCAAACTTGCTCGAATCAAACCCTTCCTCAACAATTCCTGAACTTGTCGGTTCAATTCTTCATTCTCAACAGGAGACATTCTATGAGCTGCCTTGTTGGGTAAGCTAGATCCTGGCATTAAGTCAATCTGATGACTAATCTTCCTCATTGGTGGCAAACCCTCAGGCACATTGTCTGATATAATATCAGGAAATTCTGCTAACAGATGTTCAACTTCTACTGGAATGTTAGTAGTATCTTCTCTTTTTACATGAGGAATTAATGCATAACACATTGAATCCCTCTTTATACCATCCAAAAAAAATTTGCCATCTACTAAACAAATTCTAGCATTATTGCATACCTTTTCCTCAACCTCCTTTAATGGCTTCAGTTTGTGGCGTACTCCATCTTTTGTCAGGGAATAGGTATTTGCATGTCCATCATGCGTTGCACGTCTATCAAATTGCCATGGTCTTCCAAGCAACAAATGGCAAGCATCCATCGGCAAAATATCACACAAGACCTCATCCTGGTATCTTCCAATTTTGAACTTGACCAAGCATTGTTCACTGACCAATGCTCTATGATCCTTCTGCAACCATGCAATCCGGTATGGATGTGGGTGCTGTTTTCTTTCTAGCTTTAATTTAGCTACCATTTCCTCAGAAACCAAATTATCTGTACTACCATTATCAATAATAATATTACAGATTTTACCTGAACATTTACACCTTGTGCGGAACAGGATTTTCCGTTGATCTGGTTCCTTCTCTTCATTCAACAAAGTTCTTCTTGTGATCATCACTTCTCCGTGCTCTGCTTCTTCAGAGTGCTCGGATTCAACACCATCCTCAGCAACTGCAGCTCTGGCATTTCCTTTAGGCCTTTTGTTTGGTGCTTCTTGGTGTTTGGGACACTCATACGATCGATGCCCTTCTTCTTCGCAATTAAAATAGGTTCCACGGAATCTGCCTCTGCCATATCTGCGTCCACCTCTTCCTCTGCCCCTTTGATAATCATTGTTTTGATTACGGGGTCGGTAAGCATTCTCCTCCTTCTGTTCCTGGCGATTGCTGGTTTCACCATTCTATTTTTGATCATCATATTTAATTCCACTGGTTCTTCCACCGGTTCTTCCACCACGACCTCTTCCTCTTTGCTTGTTTGTCAAATCTGCGATTCGGTTTCTCTTCTAATTTCGAGCAAACTGATAAGCATCTTCAATGTTGTTCATTCGAACCAGACTCAATTCCTCTTGCACGTTGGTTCTCAACCCATTAATGTAACGGGCTACTCTTTCCTTAGTTGCTTCCGTATGACCGGTTCTAATAGAAATTTTAAAAAATTCCTCGGTATACTCTTTAACAGTTTTGCTGGACTGTCGCAAACTCTGCATTTTTCGCAGCAGATCTAATTCGTAATCTGCTGGAATAAATTGCCGTTTCAATTTTTCCACCATTCGATCCCATCTGGAGATCTTTTCTTTGCCTCTCCGGTTTCTTTCCAACTGCACTCCTTTCCACCATATGCCAGCATGTCCTTTTAATTTTGTTCTGGCAAATTTTATTCGATTAGGATCTTCAACGTCCTCATAATCGAAATATTCTTCCATGTCATTAATCCAGTCGATTAATTCTTTTGGATTTAAATTTCCAGCATACGTAGAAACGTCAATTTTTGGTCTTTTTCCAATCTGCGAAATGGCTTTTATCATTCGCGACTCTGCGACACTCATTTCTTCTTCTTTCGCTTCAGACGGGTCTTCAACTCCGTCATCATCGCTATGATCTTCTCCTCTTGGCTCTATTCCCCTGCGTAATTCTTCCTGCAATGCCAACACTTGTCTCTGCAATGCACGAAAATCCCCTTCAGGAACCACGTTCCTTCCAGCACCACGATTTCTACGCGGCGGCATTCTGTCTCACAATTTCTCAGAAACCCGTAACCCCGATCCTGGTGTGAGCTGCCTCCCGTTCGGCGCTCTGCTCAACACTCTCAGAATCTTACGGCTCTGATACCACTTGATGGGGAGCCAATTCAACCACAAATAAAATGACGCAATTTTATTTGAAAGACGCAGTGTTATTAATTTCGAAGCAGGGAGCTTTTACAATAAAATACCATGAAAATAAATACACAGTGCTTTAAATGCAAAATACAGCCACAGCCTTCCTTTCTCCCCCAGCCTCTCGAATCCTTCAAAGAAATCCTTTTTATCCTCTATGTTTCGTGTTGCACCGCCGTTCATAACCGCCTTAACGGTTTTTGGAATGGTCATATGGAACGGCCTTAACGGCCTTTGAAACTGTCGCTTGGAACGACCTTCACGATCTCAGGCACTGCCACTCGGAACTACCACTTGGAACTGCCACCTGGAACTGCCACCTGGAACTGCCACTTGGAACGCCACCTGGAACTGCCACTTTGGCTTTGTCTGCCAAGGTGTCGCGATATCGTGACACTTCTTTGTGTTTTGGCTTTGCCGGCCAAGGTGTCACGATATCGCGACACTTCTTTGAGTTTTGGCTTTGCCGGCCAAGGTGTCGCGATATCGCGACACTTCTTTGAGTTTTGGCTTTGCCGGCCAAGGTGTCGCGATATCGCGACACTTCTTTGAGTTTTGGCTTTGGCGGCCAAAGTGTCGCGATATCGCGACCAATGTTACACTTAGTCGATTTTGCAAATTGTGAACTTTCGACCATGAGTTGCATTTGCTATGGTGCCCGGAATACGTCGCGATATCGCGACGACATTTGCGTCGCGATATCGCGACCATTAGTTGCTTTGGCCACGGTGCTCGAAATACCAATTTTATACTTGGTCATTTTTTGCAATTTTTGAACTTTTTCAACTTTGAACTTTTTTTGGTGATGCAAGATTGCTACGCTGCCCGAGATGCTCCTGCATCATACAGGATGCCTCCTACACTACTAAAATATGACTGTCTCTGATTAGCCCCATAAAAAAACCCCATGGTTGAGATTTTTCAATGAACAAATTGTCTACTTGTCGAGGTTTCTTATGTTTTTCGGGCTCTTTTTTTATTGAGACCAAAGTCCTCACCTGAAATATGACTTGAAATGGAGGAATTAACTTCCCTTCAAAAATAGTTGCATTCTTTGCCAACCATATACCCCAACATATAAGACATGGTAAAGAAAGAAATTGTTTCAACTATTTTTTCAAAAACCACTGTCTTAAGCATACCTCCACTTTTTCTCCTTCCCAAGTATTTTGTACTCTAGCTATTTGTTCAGCTTCTAACCAAACTTGTTGAGAAAAAGAGTATTTGATTAACAAATGTGTGATGTTTTCCTCCTCTGACTAACACAACATACAAATACTTAGACCTTGTCTGCTTCTCCTCTATAAAACTTCCCAAGTCAAAACCTTATTTCTCAAAGCTAACCACTTGAAAATAATTATCTTTTTTAGGGCAGATAATTTCCAAATTTGCTTCCACCACCAAGTAGGTCCTTGAGGATGAGGGTCAATACTTGCTTTGTAACCAAGTCTAGTCATATATTGACCCCCAGACTTGTTGTATGCCCGAGCAATAGTATCTGTTTCAACTCTCAACTTGATATGACTCTTATTAATACTACTAGTGTAAGCCTTCCATAAAACCACCTGCTCATCAGAAAAACCCAAAACCTAAACCTGCTTTCAACTTTGGGTCCAAAGACTAGAAGAATCTGATTCTCCCACCTGATGAAGAAAGTAAAAACCCTTGTCTTGTAAAGAACTTATCATAGCTTCCGATAACAAAATGTTTTCTCCACAAACCAAAATAGAATCAACCCTTATTCTAACTTGTTCACCATTACCCACTTTCCAAGCCAAATATTATCCAATAATAGGAAAGGCCTATACTAGTACCTTTCATTGAATGGAAATATTTTTAATGCTTTTCTGTGGACTTCTAATCCAATCCATAAAGGTCCTTGGACAAATATACTTATATTCAATAATCTTCTTCCATAATCCTTCTAATCCAATCCATAAAGCTCCTTGGACAAATATACTTATATTCAATAATCTTCTTCCATAATCCTTCTCTGGTCAAAATCCTCCATAAACTTTTTGCTACCAAAGAAGAACAAAAAATATGAATATTTTTAAGGCCTCAACCACCTTCCTCCTTTGGCCTAGCAATACTCTTCCACTTAACTAAAGGAATGCCTTCATGTTCCTTGTGTTCATTCCAAATAAATTTGAAGCAGATTTTTCTTATTTTCTCTAAAACTCCTTTGGAAATGAAATATATTTTGGGGAGCAAACAGTATCCCAAACAACTAAGTGAAACTTTTTCTAATTATATTTCTTAACTTTTAATTAATTAATTAAAAAATCAATTTAAAAAAATTAACAAATAATAATAAACAAGTGTATGAAAAAATAATATAATTTTAAATATATTTAAGCTAAAAATTTCTCACAATAACTAAATAAAAAATATATATATATTTAAGCTTTCTGGAAATTCAAATTAAGATGGGATGTGTGTACGTATATATCTGTGAACATCTGGCATAATTAAAAGGTACTCGTCCTTTTCTTCATTATTAATACATACAAATTTTAAATATAAAACTATTTACAACTACATGAATCGGCCGATCCTTCCTATTAAATGTTGTTGGTTCAAAATGTGCTCGTCCTTTCCTCCTCATTAAATGTTTTGGTTTAAAATGTGCCGTCCTTTTCTTCTTTATTTTTCTTCACGCTCTTCATTTATGCTTCTAAATGACTTTATTGTATGTTCATTTATGATTGTGAATACTTTATTGTATGTTAATTTAAGTTTGTAAATAACTTTTAAAATATATTATAATTGAAAATTAAATAGAGGTTAAATGTGCAATGAATTATAAATTTTAAATTAAAAATTAAAGTTTCTATTTTATAAATAAATATTTTATATAAAATTAATAAAAATATTTAAAAATTACTTCACAGAGCTTCTTTTAGCTTTTTAAGATTGATTAAAATTACTTCACAAAAATAACAATTTTGTTTTTTAAATTCCAGTGGTCGACCACCTATATCCTAATCCTAAACCGTATAGTTAGTGAAGGGAGAATTAAATACCCTCAATCTAGATATTCCAAGTTTGGAAATGCCACCTTAATCTTGTATGGATATTCATATAATAGACACCATAACATTGTCTGTTGGCTAATGCAAAAGTAATCCAGAGATAATAGATCTTACCGGCGAGCAGGACATGGCGAAAGACTCGGAGAAATCCAGGCCAAGAAACCATGGGTCTGCAAACGTGTTCGTCTGTGTGGACTATCTGTTCATGGTAGTTTTCTTCTGTTTTCTCTCTTTCTTTCTCTTGAAAATGGTGGGTATTTGAATGTGAAGCATCTGTAGAGGTGCATTGATCTGTTCTGATTTGATGTAACGGGTGAGCCATTCAACCCCACTTTTCTTTGGAGCATGATTTTAATGGACAATGCAAAGGGGTTCTTCTACTGGGGTCTCTAAATTCCTCTCATCTAATTTCTGTTTCTGATCTAAGCATGAATTTATGTGAAGTTTATATCTAGACCTGGATATTGCTACCCAATACTATTGTATGTTGTTTTTTCTGTTTTTTCGATTTATGCTGATGGTTGGGCATCTGTGTCTCAAACGAGTTTTGGTTTATTGAAATAAACGAGCTTCATTTTCATAGATCTGAAGTCTTGAAGTATTTATCTATCGCATCACATAAGGTGACATTTGCTATTGTACAATCTGTAGATTGGAGCAACTAAGGTGGTTAATATAGTGGGTAGATGAATATATGCTGGTGCTTTATGTTAAGATTAATTGGCTATAGATTTAGAGATCTGAATGCACCCATTTCAGAGATTTGGGGCTTACAAATGTTTTCAGGGTTTTTTTTGAGAAATTTGGGTGTGAAAATAATAGAGTAATGTGGGGGGAGTTTTCAGGTTTAATGGTATAGGGCTGGTAAATCGATGACTTTTGGGGCATATGTTTACCGTACATTGTGAGCCGAAGAGGTTATCTATCCTACATATTTGTCTACTGCATTGTTTTTTTATTTGCAGTACTTTAAAATGCAGACTTTAGTTAAAATGGTCTCGCGATCAGTGCAAATCATGGTTTGAAAGCTGTAAACTTCTTGACATTATGACAATTGGGCTGGAAATATTAGATTTGATTGGGTAGGCTTACAGAGCTTCATACTGTAGCGTTCTATTCAGGTCATGTCTGCCCCACCTGAACGATATGTAAATGAAAGGGACAACGATGTAGGCAATGCTGCGTATTTCTGGAAGAATAAGATACCTGGCATCTTTGCTTAAAGGGTGTCTAAGATACGTTTGAGTTATGACTTCCTTTTTCGTGCTTATTGCATTATTTGGTTGATCTTGATTTTGCTTCAGGCCTATAAATCAAGCTTCCTTATATCACAATTTTTTTGCGCCATTAGATTCTTTTTCAAAGCATTAAGAGAAATTTTACAGAAACTCTAGAATATCTTGAAGTTGTACCCTCGAATGAGAGTAACAGATTCAAGTGGATTTTTATGTGGGATACAATGTTTTCCTAGTAGTGTTTGCCTTTTTAATCCCCATAAAAAATATAAAGATTTGCCAACTGGACTTGGGAAACCTGATGAGCATATTCATGTCTGAAGAGAATTATTGCTTAAAACTTGTTTAAGGCTATAATGCAGAGACAATCCAAGAATAAAAATGAGAACAAAAACTTAAAATCAAGAAATAAGAAATATATCCACACATAAACTTACCATATCATTTTTTTTAACAAACTTACCCACAATTTTTGAGACGGATTTACTTAACAAATATCCTTCAAATAATTCTTTAACTTACATAGCATCTGCCTGCCTACATAAATATATCTCCTCCTCTTTTATGGAGGAGATTGCTTACACAAAACTATGGATAGATCCATAGGTACTTAAAACCCTTGATCCAAACGAGATTGCTTACACAAAACTATGGATAGATCCATAGGTACTCAAAAGAGTCAAAACCCTTGATCCAAACAAGTAAGTATTTTTCAAATCCCTAGCTACCATTATTTAATAATGTTCCACCCAACAATTTAGTATCTAACTACCATCACATTACCAAATAATTAATATCCAAACCATTCTCACATGACCAAAAGCATATAATATATTGGTGCTCCTGCATGGCAGTCTTGAACTGTTCAAAGTTCAAACCTTGGAAACTTGTCTTTTATCTATAAAAAAGAGAAAAAAATATTAAGTTGGGAATTATGGGGTTGGTAATCTTTTGTCGCCAAACATTTCAAAATCTAGTCATTCAAGTCATAAGTCCAACTATACTGTACTACTGGATGACAACAAGAGTGATTGAAGTTTGATCTGCAAAACTGGAAAAATGACCCTTGCTCTTAAATGTTAATGCAAAATTCAGCAAATATACTTGGGTGTCTTAAACCATATATGTATTGTTCTGCTTCCAAAATAAAATCTTAAGACTGGTTCTCAAAGTAATCTGTTCACTCTCAACACTTTCTTCATTTATCTTTATTGGTGCTAAATTGTTTATCTTAAAACCTCAAATTATCTTAAACCAAGTGTGATGCTGCTTCTTCTCTAAGTAATTGTTGTTTTTCTGGATTTATTCTTCCTGTTTGTTAGTTTAAGCTATCATTGTATTTCCTGCGTGCTGTATTTCATATGTCATTATATCTCCAGCAGTACATAAATATTCTGCACCCAGTGAAAATGTTGTCCATGTTAAATCTTTGGCAGATTTTCCATGTAGATTTCAATTGTTCAATCCTCTTCCAAGTTTCAACTCTGGTAAATTATTAATTGGATTGTCCATGTTAAAGCTAACTGGCAAGAGGCATGGCCATTGGCTAAAGATTGAAGCTATTGGAGGTTAGCTGGTAATTGTAATGGATGAGCATGAAGCTGGTCTATTTTTATTTGTGCGGTTGACTAGCATAAGCTTTGACACACTAGTCGGTTGACATTTTTTCAGAAATATAATTACTAACAAAAACATTAATTGCACAATGGTGCCAACTGCATGTATGGAAGGAGTTTCACTGATGTTTGGTCAAGCAGATGTATTATATATTTAATGCTATTTAAAAATAGTAATGGTTTATAATGTGCTAAGCACCTGTTACTAAAATCTCAGTGGCCAAACATCAGCTTGATTTGGTTCTACATCCTCAACTTCCTTGATGGTTTGGTGATCTTGTTGACTCTTTAACAACCTCTAAGCTGTTGTCCTTTACATAGGGGCAGACACTGATTATTTGAAAACAATTTTGGCAGCATATATGTAACTTATGCAGTTTGTTTGTTTCCTAATATTCATTCATAAATAGTATAAAATTGAACATCTATCTGATAATAAAATATCTTAAGATATTTCCCAAAATTTCATTGCAGTTTAACCTTCACATTTAATGTGTGTATTGGTCCACAAATCTTGCAATTTTTCATGTCTCATTAATATCAACAATTGACAAACTAACAACTAAAATATTCTAAAGGACTATTTTTGTAGAAAACATTTCAACTGTGTCTCTTTCAACACAATTTGGGTTCTTAGAAAATGTTGTCAATGTACAGAAATGGAAAGTAAAATGGCTTTTGGGAAGTAGCAGCTTCATATTGAGAGGTTTTTTTGAATGTAGAAGTTGGAAACCAATCATTGTGAAGTTAAACCAAAATGACATGATTCATTGAATTTGGGCTTTGTTTGATAATTACATTGATACTATCTGCATTCCATGGATGCTTCAGAAAAGAACAACATGAGCTTGAAGCTTTATACATTCAGAGTCAAGCTGTCAGGGTGCAATCCTTCAGCTTGATCGTTTGCACCATCTGTTTAATACTTGTTCATTTGGAGACTTACATGATTAATATATTGCTTTAGCTTACAGCTGATTTGGTTATTTACATGGATTGTTGGCAGCGTACTTCACAATGCTGTGTTGACATATTGGTACTGTGTTAGAGAAATATAATCTTGAAATTGGGAACCATGCAATTATCCATAATAAGCAATGACATAATCTTCCTTCAAGTTTTCTAGTTCAGTTTGTAGTTCGTTAGGTCAGTGTTATGAGGTAGTCTGTAACCAAATGAAACCTAATTTATATTTCTTTTCTATTCTCTTCCAAAATTGAGCCAAATGGTATCTTTTCCATTATTAGTGACTGAAAAGTGGCAGCAATGTCCTTACTTTTAGCACTGTTAAATCTAGGTGTGTACAACTATCACAAATGTGTGCCTTTGTAGACTTTCATGCGTGCGTAGCAAGAGATGTTTATTTACGTTGGAAGCTTTTATTCACCAAACCTAAGAAAACTTTCCTCTTCATATACTTTAAATTTATTGATTCTTTATTTCTATTAACATCCTTAAAAAGATATATGTAATTAAATCAAAATAGTACACATTTTCTTGGCCTCAAATTGCTTTCGTAATTGCCTCTTTTCTTATAAGTTGTTTGATTCAATATTTCAGAACAAAAATCAGTATTTTGCCTGCACTGCGTGTTCTCAAAAAGAAACGGTGATGAATTATATACATTTTACTTGCCTTCATATTGCCTTGACGACTATCTTTTTTTCCTTGTAACTTTGTGGTTGATGCATGCAATCTCTGTTTATGCACAGTGATTACTCTGCTGCAGTAGACATTTAGAATAGGATGTTTATAAATCCTATTTACAATCTATGTTGGAATTTGTGGATTTGAGATGACCGTGTTATCACAGTATTCCAACAAACCACATAGTAGTATCACAACAAATTGTGTTGGCAATTATGCATGTCACCTGGCAAGGAAGCTGGGTATCTGCTTTGGGTGCCCTTGTTTTTAACCACTTGATCTCATTCCAATTGAAAAAATATTAAAATTTTAAGGTTCACCCATGGGATTGGAACCTTGGCTTACGATGTGAAATTCCTTGCTTCCCAACCCTTGCCCCAAATCCATGGGCCTCAATTCCACATAATTTCTAACCTTGATTATTTTTTATCCTGGACAAAGCAGAAAAAGCAGACTTGACTATAATGATTAAAGCCTACTGGATTGGTTCAACCTACATTTTTTTCCTGTTCTTTATGATTTTACAGAAACTATTGACTACTATTTCAACATGCATGAGCCATAAATGATATGGATATAATAGTTAAGTTACATGACAATAACAGATCCCAATTAGGGGAATCATCCAGTATAAATTATATGCAGCCTACTTGCTTTACTTTGTTTATGGGAGACTTCCCACTACCTGCTTTAAATTGTAGAAGCAGTATGGTGAAGAATCATAGATGAATGCCATAGAATAGATCAATGGATTAGGTCAAAGAGTAGGACAGATTGAACCTCTTCCAAGAGCATGCGATTGCCTGCTATGATAGGATAAGTTCAGCAGTGGTAGTTGTAGGAGCATCTAGGACATTTGTTATATAGGTGACTTACATGCTTAATAATATTTCATTTGTTTGATGAAACAAAATAAAAAAAACAGCCTACCATGCACATGCAATAGTATTATTATGGTCCTAATTGACCCTTTGGAGTGTTTAGAGGGAAATGTCCAACAAGATTTTTCAAACAAAGTTCTTCTCTAGATTCTTTAGTCATCAGAGTGACTCGATTCCTGCTGCCAATGAACATCATTTTCCTGTCTTAGAGTTTGGGGAGCCTCAGGGTCAGGAAGGAGGTCTCTTGTCTCGTTTTGCAGGGAGTTAAAGTTTCAAACCGTAACTGTAGCAGATGTTGTTGCATACCAACAAGATGTGACGTAAATAAGTGATACAAGAGTGTGTAGATATAGAAATGAAACTACAAAGTAAATGCAAATAAATAGGTGGATTGTATGGTGCATCGATACAAATGTCACTCTAATATATATATATATATATATATGTGTGTGTGTGGAGGGGGGCTTCTATTGGGTCCATTCCAATTGAAATACCAAAATATTACATTTGTAATTAGGTCAATTAAACTATATCTTGCTTGCCTTTTTATCAAAGATATTTTGTATTTCCTTTTCTATCAAATATATTCATCTCCCCAAGACAATCAGCTCCTTGATGTCATTTTCATTAAGAGATAAAATCTCATTCAGTGAGTTGCCTTCTAAAATTTTAATTTCACCAAGACGAAGATCAACATTGCGATTGGCTAAATTATCAGCTACCCAACTTCCTTCTCTATAGATATGCTCACATTTTGAAGAGATTGTTGTAAAGTTCTCTAACCAAAATACAAACTCAAATACAAATTCCAAAACAAAACACTAGTTTTCTAACACAGAATCCCTGAACAACAATAGTTTCTTTTTTTAATAGGAAACAATACCTAGACATTCACACAAATATAAATAGAACAATAAATTGAGATGAATACACCTAAAAATTGCATTCACTAAATGATGAAGAGATATTACAATGGAAGAGTTGGCCACTCTCTAATGCCATTTAAGAACCCAAAAAGAAGGCGTAAATGGAAAGAGATGAACAATCGAAGAAGTGAGGGTCAAGACCAATCTGATCATAAACTCTCCCAAGCTAAACCCCAACCAATCAACCACAAACTCCAACTGAATCTGCGTGGGTCACACTCTCTAAGCCACAAAACTGTTACCCTCTTCCAAATAACCATTACCCAACCAAAATGCAGTGAATGATCTGCCAAATAGATGCTCAAAGTCATATTGGAAGAATAACCAGCTAATCTAAATCTTTGCTGGAATGCCCGAGTATTGATTGTGTATATATCCATTGACGGAAATCAAAGAATTAAGTCCTTTGATCCTGAAATTTGAGGGTTTTGTCCTCAATTTTTGCAAACTTGTTGCTAGAACACAACCACCACCATGTAGAATAGTTTTTTTTTTTTTCCTTATGAAATGACAAGCTGTGAATGTTTCTTCCAAAAACTCCCCTTTTATACAATCGCCTGCTTTTTGTTACTTAGTTGCCAGCCTAGGCTAAAATAATAAGTGCTTTGGAAACTCCACACATTAGAAATAATTCTAATGTATTACAAGTGACACCTCTTAACATTAAATGTCATAACATTAGTCATTAGAGCCTTTCCTTGGGTCTTAAGTTAAAATTCAAATGCATCCAAAATGACATGAAATTAAATTAAATCCACAAAGTCTAGGAATTAGACCTTTGCCCAAGGATCACATTATGACTTGATATTGGCATCCACAATTTAAAAAGACGTTATGACCTGATATTGGCATCCACAATTTAAAAAGACTTAAAAGTCAAATTCAATGACTATATGCATGCCATCATCCAAAGTGTCCCTCAAATGTAGCCTACAAAGTTAGATTGGACCTCTTAGAGCCATAATTTAACCATAATCATCCATTAAAATCTTTGTTATGACTTCGAATTACACCAAACAAAGCCAGGGTAGAATGTAACACATATATAGGGAAATCATCAGGGTCTCAAAACTCAGTATTATGTCTTAAAAATTAAAAAGATCCCTAAAATATAGGAATATTCTTTTTGTTCACTAGGAAAACAATACAAAACAAATGCATATAATCACTAATATTTATGCTTCCTATAAGAACATCCACTCACCACAATTGCTCCACAAAAATAGGTGAGTGGGGCCCACAACCTACTATAATCTAAAAAGGGACATTTCCCTCTTGAATTTCCTTGGCCTCAAGCAAGATAAAGCGAGATGATCCAAGATAGCAGTCTGTTAAGTAGCATCCTCATGAGGCAAGCCCCTCCATTGTATTAGATACTTCGTCATAACACGGTTCCTCAACTGCTTCTCTCTAGTCTCGAGGATCTACTCTAGCACTAGGACTAATCTTCCCTCATCATTGAGAGGTGGTGGTTTGGTTGGAGTTATAACACATTGACCCATTTCATTTGTCAAACATAATACGTGAAAGATGGTGTGGATTTAATTGTTAGAAGGGAGTTCCAACTCATATGCCGCCTTGCCAATTCGTCGTGCCACTTTATAGGGGCCATAGAAATGGAGCTTAAGCTTCTTTGCTCCACTCTTCTTCAAAGAAGACTTGGGAGTGTTTAGAGGGAAATATCCAACAAGAATTTCAAACCAAGTCTTTCTCTAGACACTAGTAATCAGATTCTGACTCTATTTCTGCTTCCAATGAATATCGTTTTCCTATCTTAGAATTTAGGGAGCCTCAAGGTCAGGGAGGAGGTCTCTCGTCAGATCAATATTTCAGCTGTTACACTCATCTTCTTGTTTTGCAATAAGTTGTTGTTGTAGGAGATGTTGCATACCAACAAGATGTAAAGTAAATATGTAAGTGATATAAGAGTGTGTAGGTATATAAATGAGTAAGTTAGTGGATAGTGAAACCTTAGTTATAAAATTCGTCGAATTTCAAACTCTAACGAACAAATTCGACGAATAAAGGAAAAATTGAACATAAAAAATTATAAAGAAACCCTAAAACCATAGATCCAGTGTGCAGTGAAGAGTCACGCGAAGGAATTCATGCGTTGATGGCAGTCCAGTGTAAGGTGATATTTTTGCGTGTGATATTTCAATTTGCAGGCGAATTTCTCGACTGCGCTCCGCTCACGAGCTCACGCCCCCACTCAATGGCATCGCTGAAGGTTTCAATCAACTGCCGCCTGTTGTTAAGTTGATTTGCATATGCACAGGAGACGCACTAGACATTGACGCCGTTTCATTGCCCACGCTGTTTCTCACCTATTAAAAAATAAATATGTTCATTACCCACGCTGTTTCTATTAAAAAATTAATATGTGACGTTGTTTCATTACCCACGCTGTTTTTCACCTATTAAAAAATAAATATGTTCATTACCCACGTTTCTGTTTCTGTTTCTATTAAAAAATTAATATGTTTAGGTAAAATTATAAAAAAAATTATATTTTTTAAAATATATATTTGGAAAAAATTATTAAAATTAAATATTATAATTTTGTATTTGATTTTTAAATTTTATATAAAAATAAAAATTAAAATTAAATATATGTGCTCGAATTTTATGTCGAATTTTATTTCGAATTTTTAAATATATCGAATTTTTTTCAAACTTCAAAAGTGTCAAATTCGAATATGAACTCGAATTTGATAACTAGGAGTGAAACTATAGAGTAAATGCAAATACATATGTGGATTGTATGGTGCATAGATACAAATGTCACTCTAAATATAATATTTTTTAATGTGGCTTCTATTGGGGCCATTTCCATTGAAATACCAAAACATTACATTTGCGGTTAGCTCAATTAAACCATATTTTACATGCCTTTTTATCAAAGATATTTTTTCATTTCCTTTTCTATCAAATATATTCTTCATCTTCCTCAAAGTGCTATTTTTTCACAATCAACTCCTTGATACCATTTTCATCAAGGGATAAAATCTCATTCACTGAGTTGCCTTCTATAATTTGAATTTCACCAAGACGAAGATTAACATTGCGATTGGCTAAATTATTAGCTACCAATTTCCTTCTCTATAGATATGCTCACATTTCCAAGAGATTGTTGTAAAATCTCCCAAACAAATTATAAACTCACATATAAATTCCAAAACTAAACACCAGTATTCCTAGCACATTCAACATCAGTAGTTTTTTTATAGGAAACAATACCTAGAAATTCACACAAATATAAATAGAACAATAAATTGAGAGGAATGCACCTAGAAATTGCATTCACTAAATGATGAAGAGATATTAAAATAGAAGAGTTGGCCACTCACTAATACCACTTAAGAACCCAGAAAGAAGGCATTAATGGAGAGATGAAAATCAAAGAAGTGAGGGTCAAGACCAATTTGCTCATAAACTTTTCCAAGCCAAACCCCAACCAATCAACCGCAAACTCCAACTAAATTTGCACACATCACACTTTCTAAGCCACATAATAGCCACTCTGCCAAAAAATCAACACTAAACCAAAGTGCAATGAATGATCTACCAAATAGATGCTCAAAGCCATCCTCTCTAAGCCACATAACAATTGTCCTTTGCCAAATAATTAATACCCGACCAAAGTGCAATGAATGGTTTGCCAAATAGATGCTCAAAGCCATCTTGGAAGAAGAGCCAATTGCTCTAAATCTTTGTCAGAATGCCCAAGTATTGATCTTGTATATATCCACCAACTGAAATCAAAGAATTAAGTCCTCCAATCCTTAAAGGTTTCTATCCTCAATTTTTGCAAACTTGTTGCTAGAACACAACTGCCACCAAGAAAATGTAGAATACGTTTTTTGTTGTCGCCCTAAAACGAAAAGCCATGAATGCTTCTTCCAAAAACTCCACTTTTATACAATTGCCATTTTTTTTACGTAGCCACCAACCCATGGCTAAAATAATAAGTGCTTTAGAAACTCCACATTAGAAATAATTCTAATGTATTAAAAGTGACACCCCGTAACATTAAATGTCATAACATTATCATTAGAGTCTTTCCTTAGGTCTTAAGTCAAATTCTAATGCATCCAAAACGATATGAAATTAAATTAAATCCACAAAGTCTAGGAATACTAGACCTTTGCCCAAAGATCACGTCATAACTTGACATAGGCATCACAACTACCTAAGGTGTCGAAGACCCAATTCATAATACTCAAAGCTGAATCCAACAACTATATGCATGCCACCATTTAATGTGTTCCTCCTCCTCAAATGTGGCTTAGAATGTCAGACTAGACCTCTTAAGGCCATAATTTAACCATAACCATCCATTAAATTCTTTGTTACGACTTCAAATTACACCAAACGAAGCCAGGGTAGAATATGACACATCTAAGGGAATCACCAGGGCCACTCAAAACTTGATACTACCTCCTAAAAATTAGAAAGATCCCTAAAATATAGGAATTTCCCTTTTATTCACCAAGAAAACAATATAAAATAAATGCATATAATCACTCATACTTATGCCTCTTACACACGAACATCCACTCACCACAATTGCTCCACGAAAATAGGTGAGTGGGGTCCACAACTTGCTATCATCCAAAAAAGGACATTATAAATACTCCCCTCTTGAATTTGCTTGCCCTCAAGCAAGATAAAGCGAGATGATCCAAGATAGTAGTTGTCTCCCAAGTAACATCGTCACAAGGCAAGCCCTTCCATTGTATTAGATACTATGTCAGCACACGGTTCCTCATTTGCTTCTCTCTAGTCTCAAGGATTTGCTTCGGCACTAGGACTAATCTTCCCTCATCATCGAGGGGTGGTGGCTCGATTGAAGGTATCACACGTTGACCCATTACCTTCTTCAAACATGACACATGAAAGACATTGTGGATTCGACTGCTAGGAGGGAGCTCCAACTCATTAGACACCTCGTCAATACATCATACCACTCTACATGGGCCATAGAAATAGGGCCATAGATTGTCTGTAGGGTTGCAACCTAAGAAAGACCATATCATCCACCTCAAAGTGTCTCAGTGTGATGCTTATTAGCATAGATCTTCTACTAGTTCTAAGCACATCGCAAATGGTCACATAAACCTGTTAAGATTTGCCTACTATGCTCAATGAAATCACTAGTTGTAGGTACTCATGTCTCTAGAAGAGTCAACTCAACAAAGGTAGGTGCATCATACCCATATAGTGCCATGAATGGAGACATCCCAATCGACATGTGATAGGTAGTATTGTAACAATACTCCCCTAAATAGAGCCATCTCACCCAAGTTATTTGATGATCGGTAGCAAAACTCCTTAAGTATCCCTCAACCCACTTATTTACTATCTCGGTTTGGCCATCCATCTAGGGATGATAACTAGTACTCGAAGTCAACTTTGTCCTTGCCAACCTGAATAACTCATGCCAGAAAGCACTCATAAAGCATGCATCCCAATCACTAACAATGGTTTGGGGTAACCCATGTAGGCGAAAGACCTCTGAAGAAAACATGTGTTACATGTGGCGTCCTTAAATCATTGAATATGGAGAAAAAACCTACATATTTCTTCAATCAGTCTATAACCACAAAATAACAACTCTTCCCTCCAACCTAAGGTAAACTTGTGATAAAGTTCTTGGACACAACTTTCCAATTCTGCTAAGCGATATGAAGGGGTTGAAGCAAATATGTTGGGTGTATAGTCTCATGTTTCATCATTTGGCAAACATCACAATCTCATACATATTGTAATATATCATCCTTCAAGACCTTCCAAGAATACTTGCTCCTCACATGTCTATAAATTCTAAAAAAACCTATATGCCCTGTAAATGACGAATCATGGAAAATTGTAATGATCTTCTTCTTAAGCTTTGATTATGGAACCAAGAAGGTTCTTCCCTTATACAAGATAATGCCATGCATGACCTAATACCTCTTGTCTTTGTCCTTGTCAACAATAGTACCCTCTATCAATCCTATAGCAGAAGTGTCTTTAGCATACTCAACAATCAACTCCTCTCTCTTATCAGCCTCTACTGAAGAAATTGTCAATAATTTGGGTTTTCTGGATAGTGTGTCTACAACTCGGGTGTTCTTCACGTTGACATACTCAATATCAAAGTCATAGGCTTGTATTTTACTCACTCGTTTATGTTGCCGGTCATTAATATCATGTTGTGATAGAAAGAACCTCAGGTTGTTGTGATTTGTATAAACCAAATATTGTTTGAACTTGGCTAGTCCATGCATCACTGCCAACATCTCCTTATTATAAATAGAAAATTATCACTTAATTGCACTTAACTTACGACTCTCAAAAGAGAGGTTGTGCTTTTAGCATAAGGATAACATTGATGCCTTCTCTAGAAGCATCACATTCAACCATAAAAGGGAATGAAAAATCAAGTATACCAATAATAGGTTCAATGCACATTTTCTTCTTCAATCGATTAGATTCCTATTGAGTTGTTGTGGACCAAGAGAAAGCGCCCTTCTTGGTCAATCATTCAAAGGGACTAATAAATCACCTATAATAGCTACATAGGCCTAGGAAACCTCATAGTTGTGTCAATGCCCTAGGAATAAACCACTCTTGAATAGATTGTACCTAGGTCTGGTCCAACTATACACCTAAAGCATTGGCAATATGTCCAAGGTAAATGATGTTTTGCATCCCAATCTCACATTTGGTCTTCTTTGCAAAGAAGGTTTGTTGCTGCAAAATGGCTAACATTGTATCCAAATGTACCAAATGCTCCCCCAAGTCCTTATGTAGAAAATAATGTCATTGAAGACAACTAACACAAATCTCCACAATTGATTCCTAAATATCTTATTCATCGTTGATTGGAAGGTAGCTAGTGCATTAGTGAGCCCAAAAGGCATCACTAGGAACTCAAAGGTCCCACAATGACACTAGAAAGTAGCCTTATGTGCATCTTCGAGTTTAACCTAAATTTGATGGTATCTAGAGCGTAGATCCATCTTTGTGAAGTAAATTGTCCCATGTAGTTCATCTAAAAACTCATCAATACGGGGTATTAGATACGAGTCCTTGATATTTTTCTTGTTCAAGACCCAGTGATTAATGCACATTCTCATGTTCCTGTCTTTCTTCTTCACCAATACCACTAAAGAAGCAATTGGGCTTGTACTAGGTCCAGTGTGCCCTAAGTCCAACAATTCTTGTATAGTACACTCTATCTCATCCTTGAAATCATGAGGATGATGATAGGGACCAACAATGATGAGTTTAGTCCTTGAATCCAACTCAATTGTATGTTGGAAACCCTTGTGTGGTGGAAGACCTAGAGGCATGTCTTCAAACACTTATGCATACTTTCCAAAAGGACTTGAATATTTGGATGATACTCAACCTCCTTGGAAGTAGTAGTGCCTTGGGGTATACCCTTAATGGTATAACATTTAGCAACCCAACTCACCTGGTCTCGTTCGTCTTAGAAACTTCTCCAAATGGTTTGCATATGTCTGCTATGCTGATTCACCTATCATGCCTTTGATGATTTTCTCTTGCCCTTGTTCAAAAAAATGCAGTGTCATTGTTTGGTAGTTCAAATTGAACACATCAAGTGAATGCAACCATTGAATCCCTAATACCATATGAGCTTCTCCTAAAGGAATAACATAAAAGTCATGTGTAATAGGATGCCCATACAATACCACTTGTAATTGGCAAATGACCTGCTTACATGCCAAGGAGTATACATTTGCCATTGCTACGTCAAAACCTGCAAATTCCTTTGTCTTCAACTAAATCGTGCTACTACACCCTGATCAATAAAATTATGGTTGATTCCCCCATCAGTAAGAGCTACAATATGTTGCTCTCCAATCCTTCTCTTGACTCAAAAAAATGGAACCATGGTGCTCCTAACAAAGATTTTATAGTGGGTAGCTAGTCTTCCCCTTTTGATGAAGAAGGTTCCTTTATAAGGTCCCCTACATGTGTTGTCTCATTCCCAACATTATCATGCGCCAATGCAAACTGCTATGGCTCACCCTCATCATATGAATAGACCTCAATCAAGTGCACATGACCTTTCTCCAAATACCTATGCAATGGATCCCATGGCTCTCTACAATTGAAGCATGATTGTTACCTCATCTCATTGTGAGTCATGTCACCATGTTGATGCCTAGTAAACATTTGCCCTAACCTTGTTGACCTGAGGGTCTAGATGGAGCAGCTCCTAGTATTTGTGGAAAATGTGTATAAGGGATCCTTTGTTGTTGTTATGATGCTCTTGTGCCAATACCTCTAGTAGATGTACCTTGGAAAAACTTGCTTGGTGTGGTAGTCTCTAAAGTTAAGGACTTATTAATGGTAGCTTGTAAGGATTCTAGACCAAAAGACTTAACCAAGCCTCTAAGTGGCTCTCTCAAATCCTCCATGAACGGATAAGTCAATCGCCTCTTTGACACATAGGGGACCATCATTGCAACTCTAAAAAAATCAACCACATAAGTGTTTATTGTACTGTTATGCTTCAACTATGTCAACTCTCAAAATAGGCCTCGAGATCCTACCTCTCAAATATGTCAATCAATCTCCTATAGAACTCGTAAGTGGTGATAAGGCTATGTCCCTAGGTACCGAGACCGTGATACCAACACTTGTCAACGACTCCTTCTAAGTGAAGGGTAGTAAACTTAATTGCCTCCTTATACATCAAAATCAAGGGAAAATATGTGTTTAGCTTCTGAATCCAAGCATAAGGTGAAAAATTGTTGGACCCATCAAATAAAGTAATTGAGTTTTCCCGATCTGTTCTGCAAATCCCTAAAAATGTGGTTCTCATTTGGTCTTCTCTCATTATTTGGTTTGTTTTTTGTCTTCAAGGTACAAAATTTAAGAAAGAGATGACAACCTAAAAATCCTCACTCGATGCTCTATACTCTGCATGGAGAGCTACCAAATCATAATCCTATTGCTCTTCCACTTCCTCCTCTGGTTGTGTTGCCTCTCTCTATATGAAGGTAACTCTAGGTAGCCTACGACCACTAACTGTCCTATATGCTTGCTAAGTTTTTTTATTTGCTCCCAAAGCAAAAGATTCCCCTATATCATTGTTACCAAGAGGAATAACAGCGGGGATAGAACTTGGAGTTTGAAATGCGTGGGTGAAAAGGTTAATAATTCGTTGTTGTCCATCCTTCAAGGGCTTAATAGTTTCAAGGAATTCCTTTTTTTATCTTCACTAACATCTTCACACGACTATTTGTGTCCCATGGTGGAATAAGGGTTTGTTGAAGTTTCCTTTGTTCTCTTTGCTGCTATCTTATTTCCCTTTCACTAAGTGTCATTCAAGAATAAACTCTTATAACCCCTCAAGCTGGTAGGAACTTAGCTCTGGTACCATTATAAAATCCCGTAACCAAAAGATAAACTCACATATAAATTTCGAAACAAACAACAATATTCCTAGCACATAGAATACCTAAACAATGGTAGTTTTTTCTTAAAAAAAAAAAAAATATTTAGAAATTCACACAAATATAAATAGAACAATAAACTAAGAGGAATGCACTTGAAAATCGTATTCACTAAATGATAAAGAGATATTACAATGGAAGAGTTGACCGCTCACTAATACCACTTAAAACCCTAGAAAGAAGACGTAAATGGAGATAGATGAACAATAAAAGAAATGAGGGTCAAAACCAATGTGCTCATAAACTCACCCAAGCCAAACCCCAACTAATTAGCCACAAATTGCAATTGAATCTATGCTAGTCACACTCTCTAAGCCAGATAACAACCACCCTCTACCAAAAAATCAATACCCAAACAAAGTGCGGTGAATGGTCTTCCAAATATATGCTCAAAGTCATCCTAGAAGAAGAGCCAACTGCTTTAAATCTCTACTGGAATGCCCAAGTATTGGCTATGTATATATCCACCAACTAAAATCAAAGAATTAAGTCCTCTAAGCCTAAAATTTGAGGGTTTCTATCCTCAAATTTTACAAAATTGTTGCCATAACGTAATTACCACCAAGAAAGTGTAGAATAGTTTTTTCCTTGAAATACCAAGTCATGAATGTTTCTTCCAAAAACTCCCCTTTTATACAAATACCCTTTCTTTTTTTGCTTAACCACCAACCCTAGGCTAAAATAATAAGTGCTTTAGAAACTCCACATATTAGAAATAATTCTAATGTATTAATAGTGACACCTCTTAACATTAAATGTCATAACATTAGTCATTAGAGTCTTTCCTTAGGTCTTAAGTCAAAATTCTAATGCATCCAAATTAACATGAAATTAAATTAAATTTACAAAGTCTAGGAATACTAGGCATTTTCCCAAAGATCACACCATAACTTGGTTTTGGCATCTCAAATACCTAAAGCGTCAAAGACCCAATTCAAAAGACTCGAAACCGAATCCAATGACTATATGCATGCCACCATCCAAAGTGTCCCTCCTCAAATATAGCTTAGAAAATCGGACTAAACCTCTTAGGACCATAATTTAACCATAATCATCCATTAAAATATTTGTTAGGACTCTAAATTACACCAAATGAAAGCGAAGGTATAATTGAATACATCTAGGAGAATCACCAAGGCCATTCAAAATTCGTCCTTCCTCCTAAAGATTAGTAAGATCCCTAAAATTTAGAAATTTCCCTTTATTCACAAGGAAAATTATACAAAACAAATGCATATAATCACTCATGCTTAAGTCTCATACAAACATACACTCACTACATTACTCCACAAAAATAGGTGAATAGGGCCCACATCATGCTATCAATAGAAAAAGACATTACAATTGCCTCCACTAATAAATGATGAACACCAATAGTGTTATTTATATCCAATCCCCACATCCATATTTGTTTTTTGATTTTTTATTTATTTATTGAGTAGATACTTCTTATACATATACATATCCGTTGTGGGGATTGAACCCGGGTCACATCACCATAATGCAAGTGGCGTCCTTGCCGGTAGACCACATCCATATTTGTTGATAGCATTAATGATAATTTTTTAATCCCCTTCAATTGAAATATATATCCAGTAAGAAGTGCCTTAGCCTCGACATGGTTGTTAGTTGAAGTTC
The DNA here is from genome assembly GCA_028583015.1 of Wollemia nobilis. Taxonomy (NCBI): domain Eukaryota; kingdom Viridiplantae; phylum Streptophyta; class Pinopsida; order Araucariales; family Araucariaceae; genus Wollemia; species Wollemia nobilis. Next base: position 1,883,076 of record JAQPPZ010000101.1, read on the forward strand.
CATATGATTTTGAGTAAGGAGAATTTTGCCTTCATTATTTTGAAAAATACCACCTTCATCAACTTTTCTCTGATTTCCTTTGGAAGCATCATCAAAATTAATTTTGATAAACCTAATTTTTGAACATTTCTATTTTACCCTAGATTGAAGCTGATCACTTGTTTTAATCCTATTGTTGCAAATTATTCTTCCATGTATATTCAAATTCTGTAATCAAGTTGTTACCACCTCTTTTTATGAACTTGATACTTTCCATGATGAGCACCATATCTTTAAACATTTTACAAAAAAGGCAATAATATGACTCCAAACTTGGACATGATTATGAGATTCATTTTTAAAAATTCTATTATTCCTTTCAAGCCATAAATTGCAACAATTTATTGCAAGACCATTCCTCCACAAAATACATTATGCTTTAGCTTTGAAATAATTAGTTGAACATTTCATCAACTCTTTCAATGTTAATGGAGCTACCCATTATATTCTCATATTTTTTTAGAAGTAACCCCAAATGGAGCGAGCAAAAGGAAAATGAAGAAGGAAATGACTTGATGTTTCTAAATCCTTCTCACACAAGGCATATCCAAAAGGTCCATGATATCCTCTTCTTTGTAGACTCTCTCATGTAAGAATCTTACTTTGAACTGCTAATGAAAGGAATGAGACCTTCGGGAGAACCTTCAGTAATCAAACATTCTTTTAAGGGTAATCTTTGGGAAATTTTGATTGCTCTAAGTCCTCATATCCCAAATTGACCAAGTTTCCACCATATTTGATAGATTCCAAACCAATTCATCCTTTTGTGTAAAAATAAACAAATAAAACTCTTGAAGCAACTTTTTAAGCTCGTTTGTAATTTGTTTGAGTTCTTCTACAACCAAATTACTAACAAAATTCCATGATCTAGAGTTATTGCTCATATTAAAAAGATATTTGACCTTTGGACGTTTACAAGCTAGGCATGCCCAAGCCAATGGTTGCCATTTTGAATCAGATATAAGAGGATGAGGCTTCAACCAAGCATTAGACCAAAAATTTGCTTAATTTCCCTTATTGACTGACCATCTAATATGTTTCTTGATCAATTGCAAACTATATTATATGAAGTTCCATGTTGGAAATCCTTTGGATATTGTTCTTTTCTTAAATAATTCCATTGCATCAACAAAACCAATATAATTTTGAAATAACATTTTTGCCAAATTATGTCCTTGATCTCTTAAATATCTCCAACCATTTTTTACCCCTAAGGGTAAACTTATAAGTATGCAAATTCTCAAGCTTGCTCCAATATTATTTCCTTTGCAAACCTTATCCCTCTTACAAAGAGGAAACCTAAATTTTTCTTTGGATCCTTTCCAAAGAAAGTCTTTTTGAATTTTATCAAATTTTTATGCTATACTTGCTATCCATCTTGAAAGTTACATCATATAAATAGGCATGGATTGAAATGTAGTTTTTATGAGTTTTAGCCTTCCCGCCATGGTTAAGAACTTACCTTTCCAACCTATCAAACAAGCCTTTATTCTATCCAAATAAAAAACCCAAAGCTTCTTTTATTTCCTTTATGAGACAAAGAAATACAAAGTAGGTTGATGGAATTTTTTCAAATTTAAACCCTAAAATATCCACAACAATTTGCTATAAATCCAAGACAATGTTAATGAAAAAATTCTAGATTTTGTAGCATTAACTAATTGTCCACAAACCTTTTCGTAACATGATAATATTGATTTAACCTCAGGGTTGTACTCGGGTCCCCCACCCTTGACAAATGGTAAGACCCCAAGGGCTTACTATAAAATTATTAACAAATTAATCTAAATGTAATCGCAGGCCACTCAAAGGGGGCTCCCTTGTAATCGCTTTGCCACTATAGGGGGCTCCATCCTTAGAATCTATGATTATTATTATTCTTCTTGGATGATTTGATATGGATGGCCAACCTAATATATATATCTACCCTAAAGCTACGTTGGTGAAGAGACATGATGGTTCACGTATGAAGAGACGTGATGGTTCACGTTATGAAGGGTTGTGATGGTTCACTTTATAAGTTAATAATATAATAATTAAATGATTACTAATACTAACTAATAATGTTAGGATTGAGGATCCTAACATGCCACCCTCCTTTAAAAAAAGCTTTGTCCTAAAAGCTCAAAGTGAGAAGCTTTGTCCTTTGTTTTCCAAGAAGGATTTGTGTAAGTTCTTGGACTCTTTTAATGGCATCCTTTCGTAGGCAGGGATATCGATAAGGATGAAGCATTAGCGGGGGGTTGCCAAGAACAATAGTAGAATCTTCCTTAGGAAAATCATGATGAGGATGGGAGGGCAACCCTTGGGGTTCCTCAAATACTTTAGAATGATGCATCAAAAGTGATGGTAATGATTTCATATCCTTTTTTGGTTCCTTGGTAGAGCCAACGGAGAAGGAGTGTGTAGTCACTCTGCGTTGGTTTTGAATAGGTTTGGTCATATGGCAAGAACTCACTATTGGTGAGGAAGATATGTGTAGGTCTTGTAGAGTGCATGTTTGGCTAGCATTGATCACTTTGGGTATGTCTACCTCATCCTTGCTTGGTACATCAATCACTTCTTGCACATCGACCTCATTGTCTTCATTGCGGTGAGTAGATGCATTGGTTGCTTCGGACACAACTACCTCATCTGCTTGCTCTATGGAGAGACAGGGATCAACTTCCTTCAATAAATACAATGTTAGTGTAGCACATTTATTGTGGGGTCCAAATTGTTCATCACAATTATCACAGAGTCCTTTTGCTCGTCGTTCCTTCATCTCCTCAAAGCTAAGATGTTTAATTCGTAAAGTTCGGTTAGATTTGGGGTTTTGTAAGTGCTTTGTCCCCTTCCATTATGCATAGGTTTGGGAGCGATGTAAGTGGTCGACAATTTTTCCATAAGTGGTTTCCCTAATTGTTGTGCATTGATTTTATCTTTAGCTAATTTTGCCAATCCATAGGTTTGCATCATGGTATAGGGATTGAACCTTGTCACCTCCATTCTAATTTCCTCTTTTAATCCCCTAATGAAGCCATTGATGAGAATTGATTCATCCAATATTATGTTGTGTTTGGTGATATCCTCAAACCGATTTTGATACTCACGCACAAAAGTGATTTGATGAAGATATTTGAGCAATTCCCACATGACTGGGTCCCACATGGCTCTGATACCAAATGGTAATACCCCAAGGGCTTACTATAAAATTATTAACAAATTAATGTAAATGTAATCGCAGGCCACTCAAAGGGGGCTCCCTTGTAATCGCTTTGCCACTATAGGGGGCTCCCTTGTAATCGCTTTGCCACTATATGGGGCTCCCTCCTTAGAATCTATGATTATTATTCTTCTTCTTGGATGATTTGATATGGATGGCCAACCTAATATATATATCTACCCTAAAGCTACGTTGGTGAAGAGACATGATGGTTCACGTATGAAGAGACGTGATGGTTCACGTTATGAAAGGTTGTGATGGTTCACTTTATAAGTTAATAATATGATAATTAAATGATTAATAATACTAACTAATACTAACTAATAATGTTAGGATTGAGGATCCTAACAACAAATCACAACTCTCTCCTTTATAGCTTGAGAGTTTACAAATAAATTCAATTATCATCTCAATTGAGTTGCTATAGCTAGATACCTATATCATTTTACAATATCTGAAATCTTGACTTTCAATTTCTAGATATTCTTCAATTTTCTTTGTAAATACAAATATTCCAAAATTTATCATCCTTCTTGAAATTTCCTATAGTAGCTTTCATAATACCAAAAATCCACCTATATTGTCTATGCATTGCATCTTAGTAGAGTAATATTTCCAAAACTTCACATTATCATAGTCTGTTTTACCAGATCTGGATTGCTAGTTTTCTTCTTGAAGCATAAGTGTAACCACAAAAATTGTAATAAATAGTTTATATGAAAACACATTAATGTTATAAAATAAAGCAAATACTACCAATGGAAAACATTAAAATAAATCTTGATTATTATTTGAATCAGGCAGACAACATTTTCTTGTTAGCTTCAACTAAACTTACTACTTACTTTAACCAACAAAAAGAGAATTTAACTTCATGATACTCAATTAAAACCCCTCTATTGGCTAGCCTATCTGCACATTTGTTTCCTTCCCTTAACGTAGGTGTAAACCTGATTTCTTCAAACTCTATAGAAAGGTCTTGTATTTCCACAATTATCTCTTGTATGTTCCATGGAGCCTTTGCTTTTATTAGAATTGTACTTATTACTATGAGTGAATCACCTTTGATCCATACTTTATTCCATTTCATTTGTTTGCATATTTTTAACTCTTCCAAAGCCACCCAAGCCTTAGCTTCATTATTTGTCTTAAATCCACTATTGAAAGCGTAATGAGACAAAATCTCTTCTCTATTATTTCTAATTATTCCTCCTCCTGTTGCTAATCATGGATTCCTTTAAATGCTCCATAAAAATTCAATTTGACCAACTCCACATCTAGCGGTTTTGACTTTATATTCTTAGCCTTATTTTGTTTCTCCTGTATCCAACATCATAATTCCATTTGATGACTTGACTCCATCTAGCAAGGCTCTCTAATTTCGAATTAGGGATTGAGTGAGTTGATAGGGTTGGTTTAGACTCTATGGCTAAATAGATTTTCCTTTACATTACCTCTAAATTGCTTTTCTTTCCTTTAAATATTCTTCTATTCCTTTTTAGCCATATAGTACAAAGTATTGTATATGTTGATATATCCCAAATTGTCTGTACAGCCTCACTTTTAAAAGTGCTTTGTCATTTCTTTAACCATTCTTCAATTTTACCATTCATCACCATGCATTTACCAAGCATATTAAGAATCCATTGCTATAGTTTCCATACTATTGAGCAGTGTCCTAAGAGATGGTCTATACTCTCTTCCTCCTTATTACAAAACACATTTTGAGGGGCCATGAAAACCCCTTTTCATAAGGTTATCCCAAGATGAAATTCTTCTATGACCTACTAGCCAAAAAAAAATTGACTTTAGGAATGCTTGGGCTATCCCAAATATATCTCTATAGTCTTAAGATATTCCTATTTTATTGGTGCTTTACCTTATATCCACTTCTTGTTGTGTATTCTTTGGAGCTATTCAACTCCCAAATCATGTTATCCTTGGCTCCCCTTGGAACAATCAATTTTGTTATCTTTCTATTCAACTACCTCCTAGCATCAATGTCATGTATACTTGTAAAAAATTCTTCTTTCCATTTGTTCTTCCTTGTACAAAATGTTTAAAACCCTATCACCATATTTGTATTGAAGTAATATCATCCATGGTTTCAAAATTGGATCTAATATTGAATGATTTTTTATCACACCAAGTATCCATCCAAATACAAAATTTTCTCCAGTTTCCACCACCAATATTAGACCTTCAATTACTGGATCAATTGATTTTTTTAACCATTCCATAGTGCTAAACCATTTGGTAGTGAGAATGTAGTAAATATTAATCTTGAGTCATTGGGCTCAACATACTTAGAAGAATTCTTTTCCATTGTCTTTGACTCTCTTTGTACAATCTCCAAATTACTTTTCCCCTAAAAGCTAAGTTTGCATTTGTAAAAACTCTTAAACCAAGACCTCCCCTAGTTTTATCATCACACACCTTACTCCAATTCACCAAAAGAAATTTCCTTTTACCATGTAATCCTAACCACAAAATTGGCCACATAATAAAGATTAAACTTTTTCTACCGATTTTGGCATGGTGTATGGTATACAAGGACATAATATGTTGGAATGGCTTGTAATATTGAGTTAATTAGGTGCACTCTTCCTGCTAATGATAATTGTTTATCTTGTTATGCCAAAATTTTATTATGAACTTTACTAGTAATTGGATTCCATCATTCTATCCTCATTATCCCATCAAATAAGGACATCCCTAGATAAGTTGATGACAAATTTTCCTCCTCCATTTGAAGTAACCTACATATCCCTGCTTTGATTCTAGTTGGGGTGTTTAGGAAGCATATTTTGGATTTTATCCTATTAAATTTTTGTCCCAATGCTCTTTTGTATTCCTTTAATAAGTTATTCAATGCTCTAGCCTCGTTTATCCTTTCCCTCCTAAAAAGGGTTGTATCATCTACAAATCATTGATGGGTGATGTTGATGTTATTACTAACCTTAAATCCACTTATAATCCCATATTTGTTAGCTTCCTTTAAGTTGCTACCCAATATCATTGCCATAATAATGAACAAATATGGAGATATAGGATCTCCTTGTGTAAGACCTCTATTGGATTTAAAATATTATATTACTAACCCATTGACCAACATTGAATATGAAACTATAAAGACACAAGCTTTAATCAATCTTACCCATTTCTTCTCAAATCCAAACTTTTCTAATACTGCAAAAAGAAAAATACCATTTAACCCTATCATAGGCTTTACTCATATCAAGTTTTAAGATCATTGCTCTCTTTTGTTGAAGTTGTTGAATGCATATCTTCATAAGCTACTATTATCTTATCCAGAATCTGTCTTCCTTTCACAAATCCTCCTTGCTCTTCTAAAATAAATTTGTCTAACAATGGTCTTAACCGATTCACCATCACTTTGGAGATAATCTTATATCCTTTGCAAAGAAAAAATACTGATGAGATACTTTAATTAAGTAGCACATTGAGTCTTTATTGAATGTATTGTGTCCTCTGTAGAAAAAAATTGTATACCTCAACACAATGTGCAAGGTCCTTATTTTTGCGGTAGTCTCCCTAATTATGGGGTATGGTTGGTTTTAGCCCATAGTTTATACCCATTGTATTCTAATACCACTTGGTGGTTTAGGGTTGTTCGGTGTTACGAGATAACTATATATATAGTAACTACTTTTTTAAAAGGGCATACAATATAAATAAAGAGGTGCAGCTCTAAGTTTTTGTTGGTTTTACCGATCAAAGGTTTTCATGATAAATATTTGTGTTTATTGTGAATGCATGTTATTTTTCTTTCTATTTTACAATTATGTTTGCACTAATATCTCTAGAATAGGTTTATCAATGTCTTTATTTAGTATCAAAGAGTGGTTATTAGATTACAAGGGATGTCTTTATTGCTAGGGTTTAACTTGATTTGATACGAGCAAGGGTATTTTGGGTTTGCAATAAACCTATTTTTGAGTAGTAGTTTTATGTAGGTGAATCTAATGTGAAGGAAAATATCTAGCAATACAAGGATCGAGATCAAAAATTTTAATAGTAAAAGCTTTGAGTTATGAAAGCTAACGATGGAATATATGCTTGTGGATAGAGATCAACGATTTATTATATCAGGAAAAAATCCATGGATATGTCACAAGAAGATTGGAAGAAGCTGGACAGGAAGACAAATAATACTATCTAATTGTGCCTTGCAGATTCAGTGTTGATCAATGTCTCTGGATAAAACAATGCTAAGGACCTATGGGAGGAGTTAGGGGCTTTATATTAATCAAAATCATGGTAAACAAATTGTTCTTTTGAAATACATTGTATCTCCTTCAAATTAATAATGAGTATTAAATGGTAAAACATCTTAATGTATTTAACACCGTGGTAAGTCAATTAGCCTTTATTGACATTAAAATGACTGAAGAATATAAGTGTATTAGTTTGTTATGTTATTTGCTAGATTCATGGGATAATCTAGTTGTGACCATTAGGAGTACTACTACAACTACTTTAAGGTTTGAATATGTGGTTGCATCCATGTTATCAAAAGAAATGAGGCTGAAATCCATGAAGGGCTCATCCAAGGATACCTTTTTTGTAAGGGGTCATTCCCAAGATAAAAATAAGGATAACTCTAGGGACATGTCAAAGTCAAGAGGGAGATCTAAGTCTCTTGGAAAATTTATAAGGAAATGTTGAAGATGAGATAAAGTTGGGCATTTGAAGAAAGACTATAGATAAAAAAATATTGATAAAAATAATGGATTTGATGATGCTTCTTCCATAAAAGCAAAGACCTCCATAGAAGGAGGGGATGTATACTTGGCATCTTCGAGTACACATTCAAATTGTGATGCATGGTTGATCGACTTAGGGGCTTATTTTCATATGACTCCTCATAGAGAATGGTTTTGTGAATATGAAAAGTATAAAGGAGATGATGTCTTCCTAGGAGATGACTCAACAACCATAATAGTAGGACATGGAAGGGTCAAATTGTTGCTAAAATATGGAAGGGATAAAACCCTTCCTAGTGTTTTACATATTTTAGGTTTGGCCAAAAACTTGATATCGATCAGTAGAATGAGTGATATAGGTGTGTAGACGATATTTGAAAAGATACCTATAAGATGGCTTGAGGCGCAATGGTGTTGGCATGAGAATTTTAAATTGGAACACTATACAAACTATTGGGCAACACTGTGGCTGATGGGTGTAATAATTTTGTTATTTCTAAAATGAAACAAACAAAACCTCTACTCTTCCTATAGAGAAGACATGTTTTGGCATCAAAGAATGATATATATCATAGAAGAGGGCCTTCAATATTTTCAAGCTAAAGGTATGGTTGAATATGTTTTTAATTTTTTTTTTTCTGTGAACATTGTGTATATGGTAAACATAATTGGGTAAGGTTGCCATCTAATGTTGCAAGAGCAAAATGAATTTTGGAGTTATACATAATGATTTGTTTGTGCCGATGCCTATTCAATTGCTTGGAAAATCATTGTAATATGTTTCATTTAAATATGATACATCAAGGTATGCATTTATATATTTCCTTCAAAATAAATAAGAGGTTTTTATAAAATTCAATTAAGGATCTTATAGAAAACTAGATCGAGAAGAAGATAAAAGTTTTGAGGACATATAATGGAGGAGATTTATGTAGCAATTAATTTGAGGATTTTTGTAAGTAGTGAAGAATAGCAAGGAAGAATATGAGTCCATAGACTCCTAAAGAAAATGGAGTTGCAAAAATAATGAATAGGACATTGATGGAAAATGCAAGGAGTATGCATAGTGGTGTAGGGTTAGCACATGAATTCTGGAAAGAGGTTGTGGATATTGTATGTTACCTAGTAAATTGATCTCCTACATCAACATTGGTTGATAAAACTCCTTATGATGCATGGATTGGTAAGAAACCCTTTCTTGAACATCTTAGAATTTTTTTTTTTGATGTTTATGTGCATGTTGCAAAGGAAAAAATGAGTAAGATAATAAAGCATAGAAGTGTATCTTTATTGGTTATAAATATGGTGTAAAAAGCTACAAACTTTGGAACCCAAAAACTAGGGTAGTTGTTCATAGCTGAGATGTAATCTTCAAAGAGTTTAAAAGTGCTCTCAAGCAAGAAGAACAACCAAGAGAGGAAGAACCAAAAAAGGTGTATTTTGAGTTGATGGATGAACAATCTAACTCAACAAAATATGATGAACCAAATCCTCAAACTCCAACCTTGAGATCAAATCAAGAAAGAAGAAAACAAAAAAGGTATAGTTCACCTTATTTCATTCTACTTTTGTTTTATCTATTATTGATGATGATTGTAGAAATGTTAGGGAGGTAGTTAATGTAAGGATGGTAAATTTTGTAAGAAGACCATGATTGATGAGATAAAATAAAATAAGACATGGGATTTGGTGAAGTTTTGTAACAAACCTCCTTGGTAGAAATTTTATGGACAATAAACTATGTATTAATGTGAATGTTTAATGGCTTAATTTCTTTAATGATGTCTTTATTATGGTATGAGTGCATTCTTTTGGAGCTTGGAATATGGTACTGCTAACGTAATTGTGGATGTAGAACTAGGTGCTCTCTCATTGGTGGGATCATAAGGGTGAACCACCTACAAAGAGAGATATTTAGGAAAATGATGATGATGACTTGCTCATTGAAAACTCAAGGTAACAAGGAAAATTACCCTCCATGTAGATGCATTGCATTTTTTCTGTTTCCATGTTCACACCATTGGGTAGGGATGTTGCTTGAGTCTCCTTAATAGGTTGGCAATAGCATTAGACTATATTAAAATAGACCACCTACTTAAGGATAAAACAATGGTGTAGGACATTATTGATGCAAATCCATGTTTGTCTATGTTGTGCATAGTTTGATAAAGTTGATAAGTATTGATTTGTAATACTTTTGAATTTGCTTAAATGATAGCTTAAATACTTTAGTTAAATAAAGTATTAAATGGATATTTTATATTTAAGTTTTAAAAGAAATTAATTAATATCAAAGTAATAATAAATGTCACCTCTTTGTTGAATTAAGGTAAGCTTCATTTTCAATAAATATTAGGGTAAAATTTATCTTTCTTTGAACACTCATGTAAAGGTGGAAAGTACCGCTCTCTTGGGTATTTCTATCACGTTCACCCCCATGTAAGGCTATGCCCCTTGCTTAAATCTTGTGGGAGGCGAGCATGGGGGATTGAATTTTGAGGAAACAATGGGAGGAAATTAGAGCTCGGATTTGGATGACTTGTAACCTAGAGATAGCATGACGTCAGAGAAGAAAGGACGTAAGAGGAGCTCGAACCAGGTTGCCTTCTTGTTTTAATTCTATTACTTTTCTTAGCTTCTCTGGTCATTTTTGGATGTTTACAAGGTATTAATTTGCTTGTGTTTTACCTAAACTAGTGGATCATGCAAGTTTAGTTTTGCACCTATCCATATAGTGCTCTTATGTAGTAGTCTATCTCTTGGTTTGGAGTTCTCAATATGCTTGGTAATTGCACTTCATTGTAGATGCTTGCTAGCTAGGACCATGGTTTCTTTTCTACCAACAATGTAAACCAATCATATGCACTGTGTGTTTGCACCTCGTAGTTAATGAAGGTCATCATATTGTTAGGTTTTATTTTGGTTGTGTTGCTTGGATCATATTAGTACCTGAATTGAAGGGGATCACTATCTTGAGTAGTGTGCAATCTCCCTTGCTTTCAACCCATGTTGTTGCTCTTTTACTATGTCAACCTATGTAGTGCTTCTCTGGTTGCGTCAATAGGTTTATTTGGGATTTATTTGTAGGTTTTGGTTGAACCTTAGAAGTCTTTTATTTATGCTTTAATTTTAATTATAGTTTGATGCTTCTTTGGTTTTGATTTGTTTAAGCATATTAATGTAAAGAAAAATAGATCCTTTGTAGTATTGGATTTGATTTATTGCTTAATAGATGTTTAAGCATATTAATGTAAAGAAAGATAGATCCTTTGTAGTATTGGATTTGATTTATTACTTAATAGATGTTTAAGCTTATTATTGTTAAAGGAAGATAGATTATTTGTAGTTATGGATTTGGTTTAAGTTTAAGTATATTTTGGGATAAGTTGAAAACTTATAATGAACTCCTAAGATCTATGTAGATAAAGGGGTCCATTATAAAGAGAAGTATGGGATTCTCTTTTATAAAATGATTTATTGTATGTTGGTTTTGAAAAATAAACTATTATAATGATTCTTGAGATCTATGTGGATTAAGGGATCATTATAAAGAGAAGTATGGGATTCTCTTTAATAAAATGATTTATTGTATGTTGGTTTTGAAAAAGAAACTATTATAATGATTCCTGAGATCTATGTGGATTAAGGGATCATTATAAAGAGAAGTATGAGATTCTCTTTTATAAAATTATTTATTGTATGTTGGTTTTGAAAGAGAAACTATTATAATGATTCGAAAGATCTATGTGGATTAAGGGTCATTATAAAGAGAAGTATGGGATTCTCTCCGTGTTGGCTTGTTTCTCATTATGATATTTATGCATGGTTGCTTGCATACTAGGAAATGACATGTTTTAAAATTGCATTGCATCTAGGGCTGTCCTAATCCCTAAGTATATCTCATAAGTTGCGAGTGGAGTTTTTATCAAGAAGATGTTGCAAAGATTTAGAAGAGTTGGAGATCCTTGTGGAGTGGATTCATAGGCTCTAGAAATGTTTAGTTGATGTAAATGAATCAAAGGCTTTGTAAGGAATACTTTGTTCAAATAGCTTTGTAAACTTGATTATTGTACAAAGTTAAAGGTTATATTGTTAAATGATGCTTTGAGTTTTGCACTTTAAGATGTGTTCAACAATATTTGCCATGGATAGATAGAAATGAGTTCTTTCAATTGCTAGAATACATCACTATGATAATTGGATATCTTGTGTTAAAGTATGTATGTTAGCATAAAGGATCCTTGGAGTATATGTTAAGCATTTGTAATATGTGCAATTTGGCTTTGTTGTATGTTGAATCTTTATTATAAATTGCAGCATGTTGGATCAAGTAGTTATTTAATAAATGTTTTTCATATAGTGTAATATGTAATGTTTTTATTAGAGAATTATGTTTCAATGCAAGTTTTATTACCTTGGGTTGGGGTGGTTAGAAATCTCTTGTAAATAAAAACATAATAAAACCCAATACTAGGAGGAGTTGCGTGGATGCAATAACCAGGTAAATATGAGACTTAGAAGGATTTGCGAAGATGCAATAGCTACAATTAATTTATGAATAAGGTAACCATCAAGAATAAGTATCATTTACCATTAAATGATGATCTATTTTATCAACTAAAGTATCCTACCATATTCTCAAAGATATATCTAAGATTGAGGTATCACCAGCTAAGGATTCGGGAAGAGGATACCTCTAATACAACATTTAAGACCAGATATAGGCACTACAAGTTCACAATGTTGCCATTTGGGTTAACAAATATGCCAACAACTTTTATAAACCTGATGAACAATGTGTTCAAAAACTATCTAGATTGGTTTATCTTGGTATTTTTGGATGATATTTTGATCTTATTCTCATTCTAAAGAAGAACATGATCACCATATTTGGTTAGTGTTGGAAGTTTTGAGGAAGAACCAGTTATATGGAAAGTTATCCAAGTGTGAGTTTTATACCTCATAGGTACAATATTTAGGGCACATCATATTGATAAAATGAATTGTTGTGAATCCAAAGAAAATTGAGGTTCTATTAAATTTACCTTCATCAATGAATGTGACATAATTTAGGATTTTCATGGGACTCACTAGCTACTATAGGAATTTTGTGAGAGATTACTCTAAGGTTGTCTATTTGATCACAAAAATTCAAAAAAAGGAAAAAGAGTTCAAATAGACGGATAAATATGAAGCTGCATTTGGGGATCTGAAGAATAAGTTAACGACACCAATTATTAAGATACCATATCCTCTTGGGAATTTTACCGTGTGAACCAATGCTTCCTTGGAAGGTTTGGGTGGGGTATTGCCATAAGAAGAGGCTACAATAGCATACGACTCCTGAAATATCAAGAAGCATGAGGTAAACTATGCTACACATGATTTGGAATTAGCAGCAATGGTGTATGCCCTAAAGGTTGGGAGACATTATTTGTTGGGGAGGTCATTTGAGCTAAGGACAAACCATCAAATTTTGAAGTAAATCTTCACCCAACCCAAGTTGAATGCAAGGTAGAGAAGATGAGTGGAATTCTTAGCAAAAAATGACTTTGGTATTCAATATATCAAAGGGAAGGAGAATAAGGTTGCATATACCTTGAGTAAGAGAAGTCACATAACAACATTGACTCGGAGCCATATAGATTTTATGGATAGAGTCAAGTAAATGCAACAACAATATTTGTATTGCATAGAAATCTAAAATAAAACCAAGGGAAATATTGAGGAGAATAAATATTTCAACATAAATTATGGGCATTTATGCTTTATAGACAGGGTAGTTATAACAAAAACTAGTGATCTATGGATATTGATTATGCAAGAGGCACATAATTCTCCCTATTCTTCTCATCTAAGAGGGTCAAAAATGAGGTAAAACATGAAAAATACCTTTTATTGGGTCTAAATGAAGCAAGATATCACTAGTTCCATTGTAATATGTTTAAAGTGATAGAAGATAAAGGCTAAACATCGAGATCTAGTAGGGAAATTGTACCCACATAATATGCCTATGCAGAAATGACAAGTAATCTCTATGGATTTAATTGTGGGTTTACCTAAGACTAGGTACCATCATGATGCGATATTGGTGGTGGTTGACAAGTTGACCAAGGTTGCACACTTTATACCAGGAAACATCAAGGATGATGCATCGATGGTGGAAAATAAGTTTACCAAATACTTTAGGCTACATGGATTTTTTGAGGTGATCATATCATATAGGAATTCTAGATGTGCATCCGAGTTTTGGTAGGCTCTACATTGTGCACTAGGCACTAAGTTGAATACTAGTTATGCATATAATTCCAAAATAGATGGTCAAACTAAGAGGGTGACCCAGATTTTGGAAGACATGCTATGCATGTACTGCATGGACCAAAAGTCTAAGTGGAAAGAATTTTTGTATCTTATTGAATTTGCATATAATAATGGGTACCATGCATCATTGGGGATGTCCCTATTTGAAGCCTTGTATAGCAGAATATGCAAAACACCTCTATTATGGGATAATTCAGAGGGTTAGGTGATGATTGGACCAGACACTATTTGAGATATGGAGGAATAAATCAAAGTCATATAGCTTAGGCTCAAGGAAGCGATTGACCGCCAAAAGATCTATGCTGATATGAAAATATCACCAAGATAATTCTTTGTGGGAGACAAAGTTTTCTTAAAGGTAAGACCCATTAAAAGTGCCATCAAGTCAACCAAATTAGATCCTCACTATGTCGGGACTTTTGAAATCATTGATAAGATTATCCTAGTAGCCTATAGGCTCGCTTTACTACCCAACCTGTCAAAGATCCATGACATTTTCCACATATCAAGAAGAAGTTTAATACAAAAGGTAAAGGTAAGAAGTACTAAGATCGCTTCGTAGCAAAGGGATATTCCTAGGTATATGATGAGGAGCCAAATTTTAACACAAAGAAAAAAACTCAATTTTCATTTAGAAGCATGGAAAGATTACAATCCTGAACAATGGAAGATTTTACACAGAGAAAAATGTAAAAGAAGCCGCAGTATTCGTCTTTCCAGCCTGCACAATCCTTTGAGCAACCTCTTTTTTATAATGGTAGATTATTGTTGTAACCGTCATTCTTAACTGTCCCTATAACTGCTGCAACGGTCCCTTGGAACTGCCATAACGACTTCGGGTAACTATCAAAAGTCGTTCTATAATAGTCCGCAAAAAAGTAACATGTCGCGATATCACGACATCTCTTCAACCTGCCCTTCTCTCTCCTAGCCGGGTCGCAAAAACGTGACACTTTTCCTTTTAGTCCATCTGTCATGATATCGCGATATTTTTTTGGCCTTGGTCATTCTTTGCCAACCTATCGCGATATCGCGACCCTTTTTTGGCTTTTGTCCTTGTTTGCCAATGTGTCGCGATATCGCGACTCTTTCGTTTGCTTTCTCCTCTGCTCAAAGTTCCTCGTGATATCGCGACAAATTTTATTTGCTTTTACCTCTGCTCAAAGTTCGTCGCTTTATCGTGACAACTTTTATGTCGCGATATCGCGACACTGCGTTTTGCTTCCGCCTCTGTTCTGAGTTCGTCGTGATATCGCGACAACTTTTATGTCACGATATCGCGACACTGCGTTTTGCTCCCGTCTCTATTCTGAGTTCGTTGCAATATCACGACAACTTTTATGTCGCAATATCGCGACACTTGAGTTTTGCTTCCGCTGCGTTCTGAGTTCATCGCGATATCGCGACAACTTTTATGTCGCGATATTGTGACACTTGAGTTTTGCTTCCGTTGCGTTCTGAGTTCGTCGCGATATCGCGACAACTTTTATGTCGCGATATCGTGACACTACATTTTTGCGCTCGTTGTGGTTAAAATATGTCGCGATATCGCGACAACTTTTATGTCGCAATATCGCGACACATTTTAACACTTGTCGCGATATCGCGACAATGCATTTTTGCGCTCGTCGTGGTTCAAAATACGTCGCGATATCGCGACACATTTTAACACTTAGAGTATTTTGTGTTTTATTTCACTCTTTTATTTCTTTTGTTTGCAAGATTGTTCTGCGACCATCGGATGCTCCTGCATCAGTATATGGAATTGCCTTTGGTTAGGTTGTCTTTCCTATTGCTAAACTAACTTGTATTAGATTTATTTTGTCTATTGCTGCTACATTTAACCTAGAAGTAGAGAAAATAGATGTGAAGACAACATTGCTACATGAGAATCTAGAAGTAGAAATCTATGTCTCAACCAAAAGATTTTATAGTAAAAGGAAAGGAGGATTTGGCATGCAGGTTGAAGAAATATCCATATGGCCTAAAACAAACACCTAGGATGTGGTATCAAAGGTTTGATACTTATATATTAGGACTTGGTTTTTCATGAAGCAAATTTGATCACTGTGTGTACATCAAACAAGTTGGTGATCACTTTATTATAGTGGTATTTTATGTTGACAATATGTTAATTGGAAATGACAAGGAAATCTTCAAGAATTTTAAGTCTTAATTGTCATCTCAGTTTGATATGAAGGATCTTGGTTTTGCAAATTTCATCTTGAGCATGTATATTAAGAGGGGTCAATCAAATAAGAGAATTTGGTTAAATCAAAGAAAATATATTGAGATAATAAAGAGGTTTAAAATGCAGGATTATAAACCAATCAAGACTCCCATTCCTCTGGGTGTAAAGTTATCTGGAGAACAATGTCCAAAGATACAAGAAGAGGAAGAGAAAATATCTCATGTTCCTTATGTAAGTTTTGTTGGGAATTTGATGTATGTCATGGTATGTACTTTTTAGAAATATGAGCAAGATTTGTTGTCATTGACATCAAAAGTCAGTTTCAATGAGTAGTGCAAGAGGAAGAATTTCAAGAGTCAGTTCCAGAAATAAGAAGATGATCAGAGAAGGTCTATAGGAGAAGTTAGAAGGCCCAAGAAAAATAATATTATAATATTAAAGGTCTAATGGAAAGACCTAAAGTAATTAAATTAATTATAATAATTTCATTATAAATTAATTTGTAATTTAATTTAATTAACCCTATGGTTATTAAATTAATTATAAGTTAATTATAATAATTTTATTATTAATTAAATTATAATATAATTTAATTATCCCTGAAGTTATGGTTGCAAGGAAAAAAGAAATGCGTCGATGTCATGAATAAAATCCCTCTGCCAACGTCTAAAAACAATGGTGGCATAATGGTATAAATACCATATGCCTTAGTGGCAAAAACCTTACCTTCGTTCGAATTACTAAAGCCTGCGATTAATGTAATTTATGTGATTTCGTGCGAGGAAGACGACAAAAGATTTTTTGTCTTGTGTGTGCCAATGAAGGATTAAGTTTGACGAGGCTCTAAGCCTCATATCCATCTGACGGGTTGACCTGATGGCAAATGGTTGGGAGCTAGGGCTTTGGCAATCGGGAGGACCCGTGATCGAGTTTTGTTTGGGCGCCAAAGGAAGTAGCACATTTTTTTGGTTTAAGCACCAAGAAGGAAGGATATAGAGCACGTGGTGCTCTTTGCTCCCAAGGTTACTTCCTAGCTCACGCGACGGTTGGAGCCGCGGCTAGGGCGCTGCTGGAAGCGCAGCATGGGTTCAATTCCCACCAAGGGCAAAAGGTATTTAAATTTTTCAAATTGAATTTTTGTCCTAAGGTTGTTTGGCATTAGGTTTTTTTAGGGAGATATAAGGGTTGTGAAAGTTGCTTTTTATATTGTGATTTTTGGTGATTAGAATATTAAATGGAGTAATAAGGCATTAGATGGTTTTGAATGTTATTTCAAAATAAAGTTTTATTTTGTTTAAAATTTGAAAGGAGTAATAAGGTTAATTGAGTTCTCATGTTGTGAATGGTGAAAATAATTTGTGAGGAAATTATTGATTAAATTTTGAGAAGGTTTTTACTACCTAACCCTTAAAATTGGAAAAGAGAATAATTGTGATTGAGACAGGTTTTTAAGGGCACTTCTTCATCAAACAAAAAGGTATGGGCATATCTTCCTTGTGAGTGATTGTTGAATGTTGTGAATGCTAAGTTGGAGTGAAAAGGATTGTTTGATAAGCATTGTTGAGTTTGGTTGTTAAAGGTTTTTTTGAGTGAAAGTTGATGAAAAAAACCTTGTTTGATAAGCATTGTTGGAAACATTGAATGAACCTTCATATACATTATTAGAGTTGTCCAAGAACATGAGTATCATTGTTATGTGAAGTTATGAACTATCTTGAACTAGGGTTTGTGAAAGAACATGAGTATCATTGTTATGTGAGATTGTTTGATAAGCATTGTTGGAAATAATTGAGTGAGTGTTCATATGCTTGGACTAGTGTTTGTAAGCAAGGAGTATTTCATTGAGTGATTGATTGTGTGGAGTTGATTGAGCCTAGTCAAGTGGAAGTGTTGAAGTGATAGTTCTAATTCTGTAAAACAAATTGTTCTATATTCTAATTTGATTTGATAAAGATATCGAAGGTGGTTAAGCATTGTTGTGAGTATGAAGCATATTGAGTCTCTAATAATTCTTTATATATTTTTGCGAGATTAAACAAGATTCTGTGTGAAGCTTGTTTGTGTGATTGAAGAGGATTTTGTGTTAGATTTAGTTGAGGTGAGTAAGCTTTTGTGGAAGCTTACAATACAGAGTTGAGGTAAGTCTTGGTGAAGACTTGTGAATAGATTTGTGCTAGATCAAAGGATTGTGTTTAGTGTAGATTTGAGGACAGAGATTGAGCAGATTTATGCTAAACCAAGGGATTGTGTTTAGTGCAGATTTTAGGATAGATATTGAGCAGATTTGTACTAGATCGAAGGACTGTGTTTAGTGCATATTTGAGGATAAATATTGAGTAGATTTATGCTAAATCAAAGGACTGTGTTTAGTGCAGGAGGATAGAGATTGAGCAGATTTGTGCAAAATCGAAGGATTGTGTTTAGTGCAGATTTAAGGACAGAGATTGAGTAGATTTGTGCTAGATCGAAGGACTATGTTTAGTGTAAATTTGAGGACAGATATTGAGCAAATTTGTGCTATATCGAAGGACTATGTTTAGTGTAGGTTTGAGGACAGATATTGAGCATATTTGTGCTAGATCGAAGGACTATGTTTAGTACAGATTTGTGACAAAGCTGAGAGCAAGCTTTGGAGGTGACAGAGTATAGAGGACAACGGTCTCCAGTGGATAGAGGTCCATTAGCCAGAGCAGTGAAGACAGGTCTTCTATATGAGGGCAAGAGTCTTCAGTGGATAGATATCCATAAGCTAGTGCAGTGGAGACAATAGTTCTTCTAGAAGATCACCAGTCAGAGCTAAAGAGAAAGAGTTATCCTATGGATAGAGATCCATGAACTTGATTAGGGGATTGGTGTCTCCTTTGGACAAAGGTCCATAAACATTGTAATAGGGAAAGTATTCCCAAGAGATTTATTGAGAAAATTTTAGTGAAATATTTTCTTCGTGTATCCCACATTGGATGAACCACGTTAAATTGGTGGCTCTATTGTGTGTGGTTATTTGTGTATTAATTTGATTAAAGTTGTTGATATTGCTATTAATACATTACATAATATTGATTTGGAAAGAAAAATAAAAAGTGGTCTTATACTGTTCATCCCCCTCTCAATATAAACATTGCCCTTGCAGTGGGAGTTCTGAATAGATATATGTCAATACTAGGAAAGAACATTAGATTGTTGTAAATTAGGCTTTTAGATATTTGCATGGCACAGTAGATTACGCAATATGCTATCAAGGAAGGCCTGAAAACCAAGAAAGAACAGTTGATTGGGATGGACATATTGATCATCAAATATCCATAAATGGTTATGTATTTCATTTGTTTGGTGGAGCAGTCAACTAGATGAGTAAGAGGCAAGTTGTAGTAGAACTTTCAACTACAAAATTTGAGTACATGACAACCACTCATGCAAATAAGGAAGCAGTATGGTTATAAATATTGTATGTTAATGTTGGGTTCTTATAGGGAGCTGTAAGTATAAATTGTGATAGTCAAATTGCAATCTATCTGGCAAAGAACATTGTTTATCATTCTGATACAAAACGGTATAATGTCATTATAAGAACATATTGTAGTATAGTGTCATTTTATTAGAGACATGGTTGAAGACAAGAAGGTATCACTCAGAAAATTGATACTCTAAAAAATATTGCAGATTCATTAACTAAGGTTGTGGGTACTAAGAAGTTTTCTTGGTGTAAGGAGACAATGGGCTTAGTTGCTCCAAGTAGCTAAATTTATGATTTTTGTAGGGCCCACTGCAAAGTATTCAACAAGTGGGAGATTTTTGGATGTGTTGTATCCTTTTTAGAGGAAAAAAAATTGTACACCTTAGCACAATGTGTGGGGTCCTTATTTTTTGGGCAATCTCCTTAATTATTATGTATGGGTGGTTTTAGCCCATGGTTTTATACCCATTGTATTCTAATACTACTTGGTGGTTTAGGGTTGTTTGGTGCTACGGGATACCTATATATATTGTAACTATTTTGTTAAAAGTGCATATAATATAAGAAATATGTGCAAATCTGAGTTTCTATTGGTTTTTCAATCAAGGATCTCTAGGATAAATATTCGTGTTTATTATGAATACATGTTATTTTCCCATATTATATTTGCATTAATGTCTCTAGAATAGGTTTATCAATATTTTTAGTTTCTGGTGTGAAAGAGGCACAAATGCAAGGGTGCACGAGATATTCTATTTTTGCTAAGAGAAAGTGAAGAGGACACCATGAGTGTAGGAATACAATAATATTTTTTATTAACCTTTGGTTCATTGGGCTATCAAGTGGATACATTTTAGAGAACACTCGGGAGTAAACTTTATTATCTCTTGCTTGTTGGTGGGAGGCTTGTAGGTTAAACATTTCACACCATTTTCCCTCATGTTGTTGTATCCATGCCTATAAGGGGATGGGTCGTTCAAAGCCTACACCTTGATGTGAGGGGTACATGATGTTGTACCTCCTTTGGTGATGGTTAACAGATTTGGGGTTCACCAAGAAGTGTTTTAAGACCACTTCTAATTCTGGCCAAGGTGTATGTTTTGATGTGTTCTTTTAGCTAGCAAGCACCTATGTTTAAGTCAAATGCAACTAGAAGTTAAATTATATGCAGTTTTACTTTCCTTGAAAACAACACACATCAAACAAAATCCTCCTAAACTAAATGCATTGCAATTTCATTTTTTAATATTTTCTTATGTTTTCAAAATGATCTACAAATAAACAGATATAAAACAAACAGAAAACAAAAAATGGAATTGAAACAAGTTTGATTGAGCACCCACTTGAAACAGATGGTTGAGTAGGATGAATTCACGAGTGATCTTACAAATTCGCGATTGTAATAAAATATGCGGTTGAGCGGCTGATGATGCAAATTCGTGAAAAACCTGCAATTGATCACAAAAACACTAAAAATTGCAATTAGAGCTTGGGGATCTACTTAAGCCACTATGTGATAGATCTTAGCAACACGACAGTCAAATCCCCTTGGTATCTTTGATAGAATGTGCATAAAAGTTGGAAATTATAGATCTACTTTTTAATACATGAAAAATCAAAATGAACAATGAAATGATGTATAAATATGAGTGTTGTGTAATACAAGATGATCAAAATATACTATGTAAATGAAATGATGGATCTGAAAGCAGAGATTTCCCCCAGGCCTATGATTGCATGAATTTACAAGTGGAAAACGAATTCACGGTTGGAAAGCTAAAGTCGCACTATCCACAAATTTATGAAAAATATGCTAAATGTAAATGTGGATGTAGAAATGAAATGATATTGTTAAGACAATTGCAGAAATGACTTAACCCCAATGGGGGTGTTACTGATTTAATCGTTGATGGTCGAAATATCAATGATGGTAAAGTAAATCCAATCAATAGCGAAATGAGCTCCAAGATCATTGTCCAATCTGTGGAAGACTTGATCTTGTCACTCAACCTACAAAAAATTATTTAGTCCTCTCATAATAACTCAAAAGTTGGCCAAAGTTCTAAAATTCACCATAAGCTTACCCAAATGATCATTAGCTTCAGTTGGGAGACAAACTACTAATTTTAAAGCAATGGATAGACACCAGAATAACCAAAAAATGCATGATTCGAGGGAGGCAGTTTGGGTTTGTTAAGCAAATTAGAAAAATTTCCAATTTGGGCGAATTCACGGGTAGGATTCCCTATCGCAAATTTGTGGACGATGCAAGATTCAGCCAATTTGGTACCGAATCGCAATGGCATCCAGGAAATTGGTGGGTTTGATATTTTTATGAATTCATGGGTTAGATTTGGTACCCATGAATTCACGAGAAATGAGGAAAAAGACACATGGAGTTAGTAAATGGTTTCGACAGGGTGAGAAAAAAGGTGGGTTGATGAGGGGTGAGATTACGTGCGTTAGAGGGGTTAGGGAGTTATGACATGAGTCAAAATTCATTGTCTATATTTTACTCCCTCTTTGGTGTATTTATGAGCAATAAATATGGTAAAGAAAGATGTAGATGCTTGAGCGAAAATGACAAGCTGACATGGGTAAAAACGAATAGGCAATTTTGGATGGAAGGTTAGTGTGAAAATCCCATTAATTTTTTTTTTAGTACGCAAATCAATGCATAAAATTATTATGAATTTTAGATTAGGGTGCCCCCTCAAGTTTCATGAGGAATTTAAATTCCTAATGGAACTCGAAATGAGTGAAAAAGAAGGAAAGAATGTGGAAAATAAGAAAAAGTAAAAAAAATTGGGTGGGTTTTAAATGGTAGGGTGGGGTAAAACCCTAATTCATTTTTACTGCATGATTTCCTGGTTTAGAGCTCTGGAGAAATACGGGGATTTCGACTCATAGGGCTAATTATGTGCGAACAAGTAACAATGGAGTCAAACCGAGGATCCGGGTAAGAAAGATTTCATCCTTTTGCTTGAATTTGTCATTTTATTTTTATTTTTAGCTCAATTTTTTTTATTTTTCTTTGATTTTTATGTTACATGACCGTTGCGACAAATTTGCAGTTGTGTGACGAATTCACATCACAAATTCACCTCGCTATGGTTTTGTGAATTTGCAAAACCCTAGAAAATTTGTGACTAAATTATCAACAACAAATGCATGGTTGATGGTGTGAATTCATGAAAATCTCACAAATTCGTAGAGAACTCACGAATTCGATCGTTCTGCTGCTATTTTACAATTTGACTATATATATATATATATATATATATATATATATATATATATATATATATTGATTTTTTTGTGATTATGATGGACTAATGATGTGCTATGTTGATGTTTTGATTGCATTATGGTACTCTTGAGAATCAGGAGTGGCATTGCAAGGATTTCTTGGATCAGGTGAAAGCTCTCGGTGGTGTAGAGAGACTTGATACAGTGGGTTAGACTGCTAGATGTGGTAGAGATGTGTAGAGTAGATGCAAATTCAACTCTCTTGATAGCATTGGTAGAGCAATGGTATATGAAATCATCCATATTTTGGTTGCTGATGGGAGAGATGAATGTAACTCTAGAGGATGTATGGTGAATCCTTTGAATTCCTATCTATGGTTATATAGTATATTAGTCTCTGGTACAAACATAGGCCTTAGAGTGACTGACTAGGAATCTAACCTTTTTGATCGAGTAGAGTGGAATCAACATGGAGTGGATGGTAGAGACATATGGTATCTCTACACTGACGGTGGTGTTGAGCGGAGTGGTTTTTGGATTACTCACCTATCACATGAGTAGACGACATCTAACATGGGTTCTTGCAAGGATTATGGTCGAAATGAGGGATATTGAGATGTGGTTTGCATGGGGTCCATTTGTATTATTCTACTTGTATAAGACACTATACAATGTTGTGTACAAATTCTAGAGTTGTATTGTCCTCACCACCCTCCTTCAGATATGGAGTTGGGAACATATAGCAGTGAGGAGGTCCATCGGTTTCCATATTGAGACATAGATGTATCAACATCCACCTGCATTTCAATGGGGATCCTCGAGGGGAGGGAGAGGGCTAGGCGATGGGTTGGCCGCATCTAGGAAGGTGATATATGACCTACATCGTCGATGGATCATATGGAGACCCTAACAGATGTATCCATATTGGGATGATGACCATATAAAGTTGGCTTGGATGCGGTAGATTCGATGGCTATGATCAAATAAGGGAGAGGTGGAGCTATATCATTTTGATTAAGTTTAGTATTAGTTTGGGATAGAGCAGGGGATACTAGAGTTAGATAAGATTTGGTTTTGATGAGTGATGAGGGATTCACCAATTGTGGGTGATGAACCTGACATCACACAATTTAGAGAGCCTAACGAGGATGACCCCAATCTGGTAAGTTGTGGGGAGGATGATGTAAGATTTGAGGATGGATATGAGAAGTGGTATGAGGGTGTTAAACCCCAGAATATTACTCTAGAATTGGCTCGACCACCACAACCAGTAGGGGATCATCAAATAGTACTAGTTGTACGAGTGACTACTCATTGAAGGGAGGCACAAGGGATTCCACCAAGACCTAGACTAGTAGAGGTACCTAGACACAGATGGACGAGGGTGCATAGACCTAGAGTGAGAGTAGTATTCCAAGATAGGAGGAGGTACCTCAACAGGAGGAGATAGAGGTAGTTGGTGAGATAAAGATAAATGAGATGGATATGGTTGATGCTAGAGGAGAGGGAGATGGAGGGGATCACTAGTGAGTTATGGAGTTGGATATGGAGGTGGCTACTCAGAGGATAGAGATAGCAAATTTGAGGGCTTAGGTAGTGATTCAAGTAGGGCACATTCAGTCACTTGAGGCTCAATTATTTTAGGCACATGCTCAGCTACAGTAGCAGGTGAGGGTTGTGCCTTGTATTATGTAGTGTTACCTTCAAGATGAGCTACTAAGGATCACTCAGCGAGAGTCTTTCTATTAGGATATATACTACCAAGTAGTTCCAGAGAGATAGAGGGTGACTTTACCACTAGGGATAATGTCTCGGAGTCATACACAGTAAATCTCATGAATAGTGTCTCAGTCCGTGAATATGCCCTCACCGAGGCCATCACCTGATATGGGAAATGGCTAGGGATCTAGGGGATGATATTTCAGGTTTTATTTTTGTGGCATAATGACTGAGTATGTCGATATTTTTATTATGGCATACCAATCGATTTATGCATATGTACCCTTTCTCAAGATTAATATCATATTGGATTTTTGTATTTTTATTTATGTTATGCTAATGCAAATATTTTTGTGGATGTTTTCATTGTGAATGTATGTGATGAATGATCTAAATGATAATATATGATGATGCTTATAATGATATTTATTTTAATGCATACTTGTCATGCTAGTCAAACGTGGTTTGTGAAAAATTAAATGTAGGGATAAATGAAGATGAACAAAAATAAAATGAGAGGCAATGGGTAAAATATGTGTCCTTATGACATCAAGATTCAAGCAATAACCTGCGAGGATGTGTGCTTGTGTATGATCAAAATGGAGGTTGCCCCTCATATGTGGTCATGAAGCCAATCATGTGTGAGGTGATTTGTTATGCCTGATTTGGAGGTATAAAACTCAGTAGAAAAATGATCAAATTTGATGGTCAAAATGATGGTTCGAAGAAGATGAATAAGAAATGGTCAAAATGCCTAGTCATAAAAGATGCACCTTTTCCATGTGATTTAAGCAATGCTGGAAATGGATTATGCAAAAGGTGGATGGATGTAAAATGCAATGAGATCATTGATTTGACATCAATTATCTACA
Organism: Wollemia nobilis; assembly: GCA_028583015.1. Classification (NCBI taxonomy): domain Eukaryota; kingdom Viridiplantae; phylum Streptophyta; class Pinopsida; order Araucariales; family Araucariaceae; genus Wollemia; species Wollemia nobilis. The sequence continues at coordinate 1,908,853 of JAQPPZ010000101.1, forward strand.
ATGGTCATACATATCCTATGAAGATATTATAACATTAACCAGTAAGAGCTCATCAAAAACCTTGGTTATCCTTGTAATGAGATTGAGTCTATCAAGAACCTGTGTGTGTGATTTGTGAGTTTATTTCCCATATTGAGCTTAATTATAACGCAAATCTATCAAAAACCCATGTGTGTGTTTTTTGAAGTTCATTTACCAATTTCGAGTAAGGTAATGACATGAGCTAATTAGGAACCAATGTGTGTGTGCAAATGATGAATTCTTTTACCAATCTTGAGCAAGGCGAGATTAAACTAGTCATGAAAAGATTCAAAAAAGCTAGCTTGTCCTTATATGCGGTCAGATGTCTCTTCAAGAGAGACATGTCTGTTGTAAGTGTGAAAAGGGTTTAGGCCCAGAAATATCTAGATATTTCTAGGCCCAAGTGTGAACACATCAGGAATTTTTCGGCAAGGTGTTTGTCGGCATGATTTTTTGGTCTTTCGAAATTCCCTCACCTACATTCTCGCCTATATTCTCTCATCTCCTTCCTTCCTATTTCTTCGCCACCTTCCTCGCTTCCTCCTCATCCCTTATTCCTCCTCATCTCCCCTCGTCGACATTACCCACCGCCTCCCTCCTTATCCCTCCACCTCCTCTTCCTCCATAATTCCCTACTCCCTATAAATACTAAGAACTACGTGAGGTTTGTAATGAAATTTTTGGAGTTTAATAAATATTATTTTTTATATTATAGCCCGATTTGGCTCACTGGTATCAGAGCCAGTGTGCGCAGGGGTCGAGGAGCGCCAGGAGGGCACAAAAATCGAGGTCTGAGGTGGCGAGCTGAGAGCTGGGCATGGACTTTGAGGCAGATCCGAGGGCATGGATCCCGAGGCAGTCATAGGGAGCTGAGCTGGCGTGGATGCTGACTGGTGACACGTAGTTCGAGCATTGATGTGGGAGGCAGAGAGCAGGACACGTGGTGCTAAGGTGGTGAGCTGGCATCCAGACATGTGGACGTGGCGCAGAGGTGTGATGTGGCGCTGAGGAAGCAGAGGTGACACGTGGCATCGTGGGAGTGGCCGAACGCAACAAAAGCGAGGTGACACGATTGCCCGAAGGCAATCATTTTACATTGTTTGTTCTTGCATTTATAAACCATCTGCTTTTCAATACCCTACCGCATGTGGGATAATAGTCCCTATTTTTTAAAAAACAAAATCCCGAAGCACGTTTAAGATTTGATTTGTCTCCTTTGCTACCCGTCGGACGGCGTAGCGCGGTTGGCAAAAGTTCTTCGTCGCAAACAAGAGGTCCTAGGTTCGAAACCCGTCGGGGACGCGACGAAAAGTTTTTATTTTATTTTATTAAAATATCTTCAATTGCAGCATAAATAAAGGTTCAGGCGTTGTTTGTTCCAAAGGGGCCGCGTGGTGTAGCGGCTAGGTCATCCTGCTTGGTAGCACGGGATCGAGTGTTCGATCCTCCTCCACAAAAAAAAAAAACAAAAGGTTTTTGTTTTTTAAGGTTTTCTATTAAGTTTTTCATTTAATTTTTATTAAAAGCCTTTTATTAATGTTTAATTTAATTTAATAATTAAATTTTTGCTTTTTAAATTATTTAAAAATTGTTTTTATAATTTTTTAAAGCATAATTTATTATTAAATTAAAGTTTGTTTTAAAAAAGGCTTTATAAAAATTTAATTGAAAACTTTAGAGACTTTGTGGCAAATTGTAAATCGCCCAAGGGGCTTGAAAAGCTTGATTTTTTGAAAACTTTAAAAGGGCAATATTTGTAAAAAGGGGTAACATAAAAGTGACGGGAAGCCTTCCGGAGTGCCCGTTTAGCACTAATTTGGAACCTCGTTCAAGGCTAAAAATTTTGTGTAATAGCCTCAACGGTTGTAAAAGAGCAAAAATTGTAACCTCAGAAGCTCTAACAAATTTTTCTTTTTGCCTTGATGAGTAGATGATCAGATCTACTGGATGTTACCATGCTTTGTGCTCTCTATTGAGGAGAGAATCTGCTGAGTCTTTTGATGAGAGGGTCCGATGAGATGGAATACAAACTGTATTCAGTCAACTACAGAATTCAGTGATAGCTCACCAGAGGAAGCCCGATTCTAGATACGAGGCTGACTCAGAGGATAATATTTTTGGACAATGAGTGGAGGAGTCTGATTTAGTGGCATTTGAACCTGAGGAACAATCCAGTGAGAGCTATTCCCCATGCTCTCCAGAGCCTGAGCCAGCAGAGCCTGATCCAGTGGAACCTGAGCTAGCAGAGGCTGAGCCAGCACAAGCCGAGCCTGTGGCAGCTCCTGAAATTATTGTCATCAGTGATGACGAGGATTCCATTGTAGACAATTTTGGGCCTCAAGTACTGGGTAATCCACAAGAAGAAGAAGAAGAAATCAGTGAGAGAGTTAAGAAATCTAGATTTGATTTGAACTAGTAATTGCTTTGTACTTCCTATTTTTAGTCAAATCAAAGTTTGCTTTCAAGTAGTAGAAATGGCTTCAAATTCAAATCTCCCAATTCCTGAATTTAATGGTAGTGATTATGAATACTGGTCAATAAAAATGAAAACTATGTTGATTGGTAAAGGTTTATGGGAAATAGTTGAAGAGGGTTACACAGAACCTTCTCCTACTGACTGGTCTACCTTAAGTGTTGCTGATAGAAAAGCCAAGAAAGAAGCCCAGAAAAATAATTCCTTTGCCCTATATCATTTACAAGCAGCCCTAGATAAAAGCATATTTCCTAGAATAGCATCCTGTATAATAGCTCAAGATGCTTGGAAGGCTTTAAAGGAAAGTTTTCAAGGGAGTGATCAAGTGAAGCAAGTCAGGCTTCAAACTTTGAAAAGAGATTTTGAAAATCTCAGAATGCAGGAGAATGAAAAAGTAGGAGACTACTGCGTGCGAGTCAAAGCCGTAGTAGATAAAATGGTCACTCTAGGTGAAGAAGTTAAACCAGAGGTTGTGGTGAAGAAAGTGTTGCGAACACTTCTTCCTAAGTGGAATCATGTAGCAATCATTATTGAAGAGTCAAAATATTTGACTGCACTTTCCTTTGATGCACTAATTGGTTCTCTTCTTTCACATGAAGAGAGATTGCAAGAATCTCCTTCCACTAGCCACGGAGGCGATGACAAAGCCTTCACTTCACAAGAAGGAAAAGGACAAGGTAGAAGTCGAGGCAGAGGTCAACACAGAGGTAGAGGTAGGAATAGTCCATGAGGTGGAACTCCTAACAGAGGAGGATCTTCAAACAGAGGTGGAGGTCAGAATAGAGGTGGACAACAGAACAGAGGAAGCATCCAGGATGAGGAAAAGGAAGTGACAAGTCAAAACAAGCTTGCTACAATTGTGGCAAACTTGGCCACTTTGCTCGTGACTGCTGGTCAAAATCTTCACAAGGGAGCAACAACCAGAGCAGTCAGTATGGCAATTTTGGAGAAGAGGAAGGGACCTCAAATCTCTTTCTCTCATATGGCAAGTCAGATCAGAACCTGAATGATACCTGGATCTTGGACACTGGGTGTTCAAATCATATGAGTGGCAAAGAAGAACTCTTTGCTACTCTGGATTCTTCCTACAAATCCAACATCAAATTGGGAGATGACAAGTCATTGGCGGTTGAAGGCATTGGAGCCATGGAGGTTCCAACAAAAGAAGGCATGAAACAAGTAAGTGATATCTATTACACACCTCATCTCCAACACAATATTTTAAGTGTTGGTCAAATGTTAGAGAAGAACTATAAGTTGCTATTTGATGAGGGTAAATGTACTATTTTTGATAAGAGTAATAGTGATAGAGTCATTACTCAAGTACCAATGACAAGGAACAGGTTATTTCCTTTAAATTTTGGCCAGCCAGGAGGAGATCAATTAGTAAATGTTGCTATTGCAAATCCAAGTGTGTTGTGGCACTTGAGATACGGTCATTTGAATTCAGCCAGTTTGAAGTTGTTAACTTCTCAAGCGATGGTGACCGGACTTCCTAAAGTACAAGACAATAAGGAAGTCTATGAAGGTTGTGCCTTGGGCAAGCATGCTAGAACCAAATTTCCTCATGGACAAGCATGGCGGGCCAGTTATCCACTCCAGCTAGTGCATTCGGACATCTGTGGTCCGATGCAGACCAAGAGCATTGGTAACAACTCTTACTTTCTTCTTTTCATTGATGATTTTTCAAGAATGTGTTGGATATATTTTTTGAAACATAAAGATGAAGCATTTGATTGCTTCATAGATTTTAAAGCAAGAGTTGAAAATGAGAGTGGATATTTTGTTAAGTGTCTCAGATCGGATAAAGGAGGAGAATACTCCTCTAATGAATTTTTGAATTTTTGTAAAAAACATGGAATAAAGAGGCAGTTCACTACTGCCTATACTCCACAACAGAATGGTGTAGCTGAAAGGAAAAACCGCACCATTGTAGAGATGGCAAGATCTATGCTTCAGACGAAGCATTTAAGCAATATGTATTGGGCAGATGCAGCCAGGACCAGTGTGTATATTTTGAATAGGAGTCCTACTTCAAGTTTGAAAGGGAAAACTCCTTACCAAGCATGGTATGGTAAGAAACCGAATGTCAAGCATTTCAGAGTGTTTGGTTCACTGGCTTACTCACACATTCCTGATGAACAGAGGAAGAAGCTCGATCCTAAGAGTCAAGCATGCATTTTTGTAGGGTACTGTGAGAACACAAAAGCTTATAGACTCTACAATCCTAGGACTCGAAAGATAATACTTTCCAGGGATGTGATTTTTGATGAAGGGGGAGAATGGGGAAATCCCCAAATTTATAGTGATGTTGAATCTCATGATGCAGGTTCTTCACAAATTCAACAAGCACCACAGAAAAGCAAGAAGCCTCCTCCTCCTCCAAGCCCAAGAAGACATTCGACTTCAAGTTCATCATCATCATCACCAAGTTCTTCTCCACAAAGATCAGTTAGTTCCTCACCAATGGATATTGATTCTCCATCTAGAGGTAAGAGAACTCTCCAGCATCATCCATCTTATCAGATGTTGGATACAAATTTTCAAAGACGATATACTAGAAGTCAAGCAAGTGAAATGGGTTCAATTTTGCAAAGACTTGAAAATATGCATTTGTATGGAGATGATGACTCCCAAGAACCTCGGGGAGATGTAGTTAACTATGCCTTGTTAACTAGTGCACAACTTGAACCTTCTAGTTATGAGAAGGCTTGTACTCAGAAGATATGGCAAGATGCCATGAAAGAGGAGATAACCTCTATAAAAAACAATGATACTTGGGAGTTGGTAGAGCTTCCTAAAGGAAAGAAGTGTGTTGGATGTAAATGGGTCTTCAAGACCAAATTCAATGCTGATGGAAGCATTGAAAGGCACAAAGCAAGATTGGTTGCAAAAGGATTTACATAAAAGTACGGTATTGATTATGAAGAGACATTTGCTCCTGTAGCTCGACAGGAGACCATCAGAATAGTTCTTGCTTTAGCTGCACACAAGGGATGGAAAGTCCAACACATGGATGTGAAAAGTGCCTTTCTCAATGGGTACTTGACAGAGGAAGTGTATGTTGAGCAACCTCAAGGATTTCAAGAGCAAGGTAAGGAGCACCTTGTTTACAGACTAAAAAAGGCACTCTATGGCCTCAAGCAGGCACCATGAGCTTGGTACTCACGTATTGATGGGTACTTCAAAGATTTTGGGTTCACCAAAAGCAAAAATGAACCCACCCTTTACTACCTGAAGCAAGGTAATGACATCCTCATAGTTTGCTTGTATGTGGATGATCTCATATTCATGGGTAGTAATGAAAAAGTGAATATGGAGTTCAAGCACTCCATGATGAAGCAGTTTGAGATGAAGGATCTCGGTTTAATGCACTACTTCCTTGGAATGGAAGTTCATCAGACAGAGTCCGGGATCTTCATCTGTCAACTAAAGTATGCTCGGGATATGATTAAGAAGTTTGCTATGGAGCAATGCAAACCAGTTGCAACTCCAGTTGGACATGGGATCCAACTAAGCAAAGAATATGGAGCACCAAAAGTTGACATGACCACTTTTAGAAGCATTGTTGGGAGTTTGATGTTTCTCGCCAACACCAGACCAGATATTCAATATGTTGTTTCTCTTGTCTCTCGATTTATGGCTAGCCCATCTGAGCTGCATTTGCAGGCAACTAAAATAATTCTCAGATATGTGAAGGGTACATTGGATTTTGGAATCCAATACCATAAATGTAACACTATCAAGCTTGTAGGCTTCAGTGATAGTGATTGGGGCAGCAACATTGATGACAAAAAATCAACTTCAGGGAACTGTTTTAGTCTAGGGTCAGGACTAATAACATGGAGTTCCAAAAAGCAGACTGTAGTAGCTTTGTCTTCTATAGAAGTTGAGTATATAGCAGTCACCTATGCTAGTACTCAAGCCTTATGGCTAAGAAAAGTGTTAGAAGAGATTGGAGAGCAGCAAAGTGGTCCGACCAGAGTCTACTATGACAACATCAGTGCCATTCAGTTGGCATATAATCCGATCCACCATAGCAGAATGAAACATTTTGATATGAAGTACCACTTCATCCGAGATATGGTGGAAAATGAAATTGTTGAGCTTCAATATTGCCGCACTTTGGAGAACGTTGTTGACATATTCACCAAAGCGATGGCTAAAGCTCAATTTTTAAAGCTGAGAGACTGTGTAGTCAGTTCTCTCAACTTTAAGGGGGAGAATGTTGCAAGTGTGAAAAGGGTTTAGGCCCAAAAATATCTAGATATTTCTAGGCCCAAGTGTGAACACATCAGGAATTTGTCGGCAAGGTGTTTGTCGGCATGATTTTTTGGTCTTTCAAAATTCCCTCACCTACATTCTCGCCTATATTCTCTCATCTCCTTCCTTCCTATTTCTTCGCCACCTTCCTCGCTTCCTCCTCATCCCTTATTCCTCCTCATCTCCCCTCGTCGACATTACCCACCGCCTCCCTCCTTATCCCTCCACCTCCTCTTCCTCCATAATTCCCTACTCCCTATAAATACTAAGAACTACGTGAGGTTTGTAATGAAATTTTTGGAGTTTAATAAATATTATTTTTTATATTATAGCCCGATTTGGCTCAATGTCGCCACTCAGGAACATATTCCAATAGTGGGGTCTCCAAGCTTTGGGGAATTAGATTCTCAACCATCTAAATTAAGTCTTGATGAGAATTTTGCCCTATCCTTACTACTTGGAGACCCATTATTATTATTATGTGTTTATAAGGAGAGTTAGAGCTTTGGGAAATTAGATTCTCAACTACTCGAATCGAGTCCTTATGAGAATTTTACCTTATCCTTACTACTCACTCTATTATTATGTGTTTTTGTAAAAAAAGTTAGAGCTTTGAAGAATCGAATTCTCAACCACTCGAATTGAGTCCTGATGAGAATTTTACCCTATCCTTACTACCCACTTTTTTCATTTTTTTTGTATAATTTTACAAAAAATATATGTATTTGATTGTTGGGCTTTGTGCATAATGGGACAAGCAAGAAAATATTTTCACTTCAAGGTTCAATCCAATCATAGTGTCATCTATTTTTGACACAAGATTTTATTAATAAGTGTGACATGTGTTTGGTTTTAAAGTGGCAAAGTCATTTCCCAAAACTCAAAACTTTCTTAGTAAAAATTGTGCTTGGTTTCAAGAGAGATTTTTAAACAATGTCAAGCATCAAGATTTTGTTAAAATATGAATCATGTGAGTCATTCAAGATGGACTCTCAATCAATCAAAGAAAACAATATTGTCTATGAATAAGATAGCCCTTGTTTTTTATTACAATGGATAGGCATGACCATATGTCGTATATAATTAGGCTAATCAAATCTAAAAAAATACAAGCTATAAAATGCATAATTATGACTATGTAATACAATATAGAAGCAATATTTATGCAAAATGGATTATATGCAAACCTAAATGAAATGCATGGGTGAATGAAAACACAAAATTCGAAAGGCCAAATAAAAATGATAAGAAGTGTTGAACTTGCTATGGGTGTAGTGCTCTCTAATGGTTGAAGAAAAGCAAAGATATACCCGCTAGGATGTATGCTCACAAATGGTCGAATGGAGGCTACCCCTCGATCATGACCATGAAACTATCCACTATGGGATGCTAGGAATAGTATTGCCAAAGTGAATACTACTCAACAAGGGTGTGCACCAAAGTGTACGTACAAGGCTAATGGAGCAAAACAAGAACTACATCCCTTGCCTTGGGGAGATGTAATTAATATATTTTAATTTTCAAGGTCAAGGGATGTAAACATCCCTTGAGCTAATGCAACGATGGAAATGCCAACTAGATGAAAATGCAAATTGGATGAAAATGCAACATCATGCACAACTTTTGTTTTATTGGATTTTTTATTTTTGATTGGATTTTTTTATATTTACATGGTGGAATTGGTTCTATATACAAGATGATCTATATACACTATACAAGATGATTTGTGCATAATATTTATAAGGTGGATTTAAAACCAAAGGAGGTTTAGAATCATAAAGAAGCTCATTTGTAGCTTTATCTTCAGCAGTCATTGCACAAAAATCTATGCATTCTCAAACAAAATTATTTTTCTTAATATAGGGAGGGGCAATCTCTAATTTTGCAAGATCTTTGTAGGATAGCAAAGTAGAGTCATCTCGAGAAGCAGAATATTTATTATTAGAATGTTTAAAATTTATCAAATTAAAAAACAAAATGTCAGAAAATGAGGTCCCTCATCTTCTTCAATATTCTTCGAGTCTTGATGGTCCATAGGAGAATGAGGTGTGGATGATAATGAGTCAATTGTGGAAGATGAATTATATGGATTTGAATGGATACTACATGGTGAAGAAGGATGATCAAATGTAGATGAAGGAAAATGATGGATAGTGGGCGATGATGATAGGGTGAGGGAGAATGGAGGATCAAATGGCTCCATCATTGCACAATGCTTAAATGCTTGCGGGTCACCACGAATGGTGATAATTTGATTCTTGGATTTAAAATTCAAGAATTGATGAAGAGTGGAAGGGAAAACCCTCATCTCATGAATCTAAGGACGTCCAAGCAATAGATTATAAGGTGCAGGGCAAGACACCACATAAAACAAGCTATCTAAGGCCTTAGGTCTTATCTCAAGGGGAAGTACTATAGTGCCACAAGCTTTTTGGGACTCATTATTGAAAGCTTTTATGATAATATCAGGTTCATTGAGATCTTCCTCTTTCAATCCAAGTTCTTGAAAGAATTGATGAGTGCATAGATTAAGTATGGAACCATTATCTATTAAGACACTTTTGATAAGTTTCTCCAAAAAATCCTATGATGTAAAGGGATGAATCTTCTTGCAAGTTTGAGGAAGGAATCTCATCATCATAAAATAAAATGTGATCGATCTCAAGAGATCTTACAACATTGGCCATATCCCTAGGGAGAATGTTACGAGGAACAAATTGCTGGCTTAGAATCTTCAATAAAGCTTCCATATGAATAGGAGAAGTTTACAAAAGTTCTAAAAGGGGTATCTTGGTTGGCGTACTAGCTAATGTTTTTAAATGTTGAGGGAGGTTTGAGGTTGAGGATTCAACACTAAAGGTGGGCTTTCTATGTTGGTATTCCTTTTCTAGTTATTTTCAAAACTAAGAGAAGTCTTGAAGATCGGTTGGATGAAGAACTTGTCTTCTGCCAAGAATGTTGAGTTGGTTGAACTTGAGCTTGCTTCCTTGTATTCTCTCCTACCATATCAATAATATCGTTATGATGAGACACATTATGATATGATACTGGATTGGATTCCCATTGTTGCTGATTGGATAGGGAATTTTGGGAGATCCCCATGTCTTGATTAATTATGGGTACTTGTCGTGTAGGAAGTTGATCATTTGTTGGAGGATTGGGATCATAAGTAGGTTGTGAATCCTTTATAACAAAATTACCTGCATCAATTTAGTCTTGAATCACATATCTCAACTTCTTACACGATTATATCATGTGTCCATCCACTCTATGGTATTCACAATGTTGTTTGGGCTTGTACCAATTAGTCGTGGTATCTATGTTACATGATTTTATTTTTATTAACATAAATCATTCATCTATATGTAGAAATATCAAATCATTCATCCACAAATAATTATCCACAATAACAATCCATAAATGAGAGAAATATAGATAATACCCTTAAGGTAGGGAAACACCAATAATACTCCTTAAGGAAGGAATAACTCCACAAGATCTCCCAAGATGAGAGTGCCACTTAAGGAGGGTAAAGTACCATAAGCCACTTCATGGGAAAAGACGATTACATAAGATTCATCTCCATGATGATTACAATGACAAATATATCTTCTTTATATACCCATCTTCTAATTCTACTTTGAGGCGCCTACGACTAATATAATATTATACTATAATATAATCTAATATTAGAATACAATCAACCTTAGGTTATGTGTGGCCCATGCCAACCATTATACAATATAATAATATATCCCCAAATATCTATTCCTAGGTACCCTAACACGCCACCCTCCTTACAAATGTTTCATCCTCAAAACATATGAATAAACAAGATAATATGATTTACCAAGCAATGTTAGAAATTGGTACCAATCTTGATCATCCATCCATCATAGTGAAACATGTTGATGTTGGTATGCCATTTTGCCACTTGAGTATCCAAATCCACTTTGTTGGCTCAATGCTTCTACTATTGTATTTTGAAAATTTGAATGATGGGTCTAATTATTCCTTGATGATGATGAACCATTTTGAAAACCAAGATCACTATGCTTTCTCTACCAAACACTGCCATACTTGGTGCCCTTATGATTCCATGTAGAACCATAATATTATCACCTTGAGCCATGCCTCCAAGATAATTTTCGCTCATGGTGGTGTGGATGGCAATATGGTGCAACCTTAATTTGATGTTCTACCTTTGACTTCTTATCATTTGGTTGCATTGTTTTAAATTCTTCTACACATTGTTCTTTCATGTTTCCTTTGTTTAGTGTGCCCTTGTGCTCTTCTATCAAAGCTTCCTTGGAATCTACTACTATTATTTCCATGGGCTCAAGTGCTACTGCTTCTTCCATGGACTCTATTGCTAATACTGCCTTCTTGGATTTTGTTTTAGGTTCTTCAATTTGTTTTTCTGTAACCACTTCTCATTTTTCCTTGGATCCTTAATCCTTCAACTAAGAAATATCTTGTAATTTTATCTTCTTTTTCTTGTACCATAACTTCATAAACTTATTTTGCACATTAATGTTAACAGTATCCAAAGAATCTAACCAAGGATAACCTAGGACAATATCCACATCATCCATATCAATAGCATAAAAATTTGAATGTAAAACATATTTATCAATGGTGATATTTAAATCTTCAAAAATCTAAATATTCTCACCCTCAAGTTGTATGTCCTATATTTTTGTTGCTTGAACCCGAACTAAATAGATTTCATCTTTCGAAAAATTGTGAATTGAAAAATTGTCACTACCATTGTTCCATATGGCTAACTTCAAAATGTTGTATCTCTCTCAATGCTACTCAGATTCCTTAATATGACCACTCATTTTAAATCTCTTCAAATTCCGCACATAATGATCCAATAATCATTTGAATCGGATAAACTTTCGTAGAGATATGGCTCTTGAAAGATGAGATGTTTTTCCATAAAAACAATTCTGCCCTAATTTTGCAATCCATAAAAAATAATCCCCACTTTGCCAAAATTATTGCTCTGATACCACTTGTTACATAACTTTATTTTTTATTAACAAAAATCATTCACCAATATGTAAAAATATCAAATCATTCATCCACAAATAATTATCCACAATAACAATCCACAAATGAGAGAGAAATAGATAATACCCTTAAGGTAGGAAAACACCAATAATACTCCTTAAGGAAGGAATAAATCCATAAGATCTCCCAATATGAGAGTGCCACTTAAGGAGGGCAAAGTTCCATAAGCCACTTCATGGGAAAATATAATTACATAAGATTCATCTCCATGATGATTACAAAGACAAATATATTTTCTTTATATACCCTTCTAATTCTACTTTGGGGAGCCTACCACTAATATAATATTATATTATAATATAATATAATATTATAATACAATCAACCTTGGGTTATGTGTGGCCCATGCCAACCCTTATACAATATAATAATATATTCCCAAATATCTATTCCTAGGTACCCTAACAATTTGGTTGCCTTATAGGAGGTAACTCAATCATGTTTTTATCTAGCATTTTCTTGAGGATTACAAACAATGGTTGATCAAGCTTGGTGAAGTTACGTGGTGAAGGTTTTTGAGGAACCTTGAACACCACTTTCCTCAAGGTATTAGCAATAGCAAGATTTAACGGTTGACTACCATTTTTTTCATAATTGTAGGTGGAATGATAGTAGGCAGACTATGAAGTATGATGTGGGTGCATGGTAGGATTGGAAAAGGATGGAGTGTCTTGTTGATATGGAAATGTCATGTTATGAAGAGAATATGAAAGTGGTTGTGATTGCAACAATGATGGGAAATATTATAGAAAGGAGAATTGTGGATGGATTGGTTGAAAGGGAAAATATGAAATAAGATGAGGTTGTGACAAGGGTAATGTTGAATATGGAAGAAATTGTGAATGGGGTTGGCCATAATCCATCAACATAGTTGGTGGAATACCCTTGAAATTACCTATCGGGGAAGTGAAATAGGTAGGTTTGTATTGAATTGAGTTATCTACAGACCCATGATATCTTCACCATTTCTAAAAATGATATTCATATTTTTGGAAAGAATGAACAAAGCCCACTCAAAGAAAATATCACACAAAATATTTTCTTCACTTCACCAACTAGTTTTTCTTTAATGTGATCTTGACTTAGTTGAAAATAAATATAGGTGGTGAAAAGAAATATGTCCCTTCTAACCAAAATCCTCTCTTCAAGTTACTCCAAAGTGGTCTAATCTTAGTCACCTCTAGCTATCCTAGGAGTAAAAGGTGTACACCACTTAATACCCAACTTTACAAGTTGGAGGGTTTGACCTTAAACCCACACCAAAGCTAGACACCACCTAGTGCCACGGGTGGGATGGAACTAGAATGATGTCAAGTATAGACCACCAAAGGAAAAACCAAAAGGGAAGAAAGTGAAAAGAAGAGAAGTGTGATATAATATTTTGAACCCTTAATACATGAAAGTTCACGTTGGGTTCACCAAAGAATGTAGACTAAAAATTTTGCACCCCTTTCCCTCAGGTTAATTGATCCATTCCTAGAAGGGAGATGGGTCATTCAAAGCCTACACCTTGATGTGACGGGTACCTGATTTCGTACCTCCTTTAGTGATGGTTAACAGATTGGGGGTTTACCAAGAAGTGTTTTAAGACCACTTCTAAGTTTGGCCAAGATGTATCTTTTGATGTGTTCTTTCAGCTAGCAAGCACCTATGTTTAAGTCAAATGCAACTGGAAGCTGAACTATATGCAATTTTACTTTCCTTGAAAATAGCACACATCAAACAAAATCCTCCTAAACTAAATGCATTGCAATTTCATTTTTGGTATTTTCTTATGTTTTCAAAATGATCTACAGATAAATAAAATATAAAATAGATAAAAAATAGAAAAATAGAATTGAAACAGGTTTGATTAAGGACCTACTTGAAACAGACGGCTAAGTAGGATGAATTTATGACCGATCTTGCGAATCACGACTGTAAGCGAATTAGCGGCTAATGGCACGAATTTGCAAAAAAACTACAATTAGTCATAGAAACATTAAAAATTGCAATCAATGCTCAAGGATCTGCTTAAGCCACTATGATAGATCTTAGCAGTGCGATAGTCAAATCCCCTTGGTCTCTTTGATAAACCATGCATAAAAGATGGAAATTATAGATCTACTTGTAAATACATGAAAAACCAAAATGAACAGCGAAATGATGCATAAATTTGAGTGTTGTGTAATACAAGATGATCAAAATGTACTATGTAAATGAATGATTGCTAGAAAGCTGAAGTCGTGCTCTTGATGAATTTGTAAAAAATATGTTAAATGTAAATATAAATGCAAAAATGAAATGATATTGTTAAGAAAATTGCAAAAATGACTTACCCCTAGTGGGGGTGTTACCAATTTAATCATTGACGATTGAAATATCAATGATGGTAAAGTAAATTCAAGCAACAACAAAATGAGCTCCAAGATCATTGTCCAATCTATGAAAGACCTATTCTTGTCACTCAACCTGCAACAAATTATTCAGTCCTCTCACAATAACTTAGAAGTTGGCCAAAGTTCTTCAATTCACCATAAGCTTGCCCAAATGATCATTAGCCTCAGTTGGGAGATAAACTACTGATTTTAAAGCAATGGATAGAAACCAGAATAACCAAAAAATATGTGATTCGAGGGACGTAGTTTGGGTTTGTTAGGAAAATTGGAAAATTTTCCAATTTGGGAGAATTTACAGGTAGGATTCCATGTCGTAAATTTGTGTACGATGCAGGATTCGGCCAATATGGGACTGAATCGCAATGAAATTTGGGTGATTGGTGGGTTTGCTATTTTCGCAAATTTGTGGGTCAGATTTGGTACCCATGAATTTGTGAGAAATGAGGAAAAAGACACATGGAGTTAGTAAATGGTTTTGGCAGGGCAAGAAAAAAGGTGGGCTGATGAGGGGTGGGATTACATGTGTTAGAGGGGTTAGAGAATTATGACATGAGTCAAAATTCTTTGTCTACAAGGGCCTACTCTATAAGCTCAAATTGTTGGTTATTATGTAGGGGTAAGAGAGAAAGTAGAGTAGACAATGGACACAGTGATTAGTACTAAAGTGAACTAATGGTTATTTTTGGGGCAGTTTGCCTTATTTTTCATATGCATTTACTCTTTGAATAAAATGGTTTTGGATTGAGCTTTATCTTTATTTATTTATTTTTAAGAAAATAAAAATAAATAATTTAATAATCAATTGATTTTTCTTATATATTTGAGATAAGTAGAGAATAAGAAATTAATTTAATGGATGAAGTTCAATATTATTAAATGATATGATTTTAAATGGTTAAAAATATAGACCTTCAAGACAAAGATCAAGTTATAAATCTTATTTGTCAAATGGTGGAAGTTAAATTTGTTAAATATGTTAATTTTTAAAGCAAATACTAGGATTATAATCTTGCTAAGAGATATATGTATAATTGTGAAATATGGTATAATATTATAGTAAAAGGAACACAATGTAATATGAGTATGATTCTTTATATTCCTATAATAGAATTTTTTTTCACTTTAATATTTAGTTTAATCATGCAAAAATATTTAATACCTAATTTAATCACACAAAAATATTATTGAATTATAGGCATAAAATGGCAAAGTGTAATTTTGTTAATGCCATTTGATATTTAATTAATTAGCTTAGTAACATGATCATAAGGTAATCACATAGTCATGATGCAATAAGAGTGCATACCATTTTAATCCTAAATAATAAACTAAAAAGAGGTACAAATCTTGTGAGACAATACGTGCATAATTGCAATCAAATGGTATTAGTTGGTTGTCTAAATTCCTAGAGAGTCATAATGCAACTAGGGTAATTTTAATCTCATATAACTAGTTAAAATACAAATTTTTATTAACAATATGTGCATAGGTGCCAAAGTGTAATTTTTAATTGGAACCAATAATTATATAAAATAAAAGAGGAAAGAGCCAAAGTGTAATTTTATTAATGCCACTATGTATTTTGTTGAATATCATAGTAGTGCAATCACACAATCACGATGTGATGTAGTACAAGTGGGACTCATTTTAATCACATAGAACTAGTTAAATAAATGTGTATAATTGACAAAGTGTAAAGTGTAATTTAATTAATACTACTATGTATTTGGTTGAGTACATTGGTAATATAACCATGAAGTAATATGGGTGGGCCTCGATTCATCCCATATAACCAATTTACTAATACTAATAATCAAAATCAATTAAGCCTGCCTAATTTGTTTTCTATTTTAATAAATGCATATTTTTTTAATGATAGTTATCTATTTTATTAAACAATTACACAATTTATATTATTACATAGACTTTATGATAAGTTCGGCCATGATAACTATACATATAAAATAGTATTGTTATTAATATTTATGAATTTGAATCAAAATATTTATAAAATTTGAGACGTCAATCTCTAACATTAAGTGTATATTCTATCAATTTTGCAAGCATGCAACCATCATTAAGTGTAAGAACATAAAAAACTTTTTATATGAAGCGTCAAAGGTAAGTTACAAGCACATTAGAATCTAAATCAAATCAATGTTTTTTTTTAATTTACACTTATTTAATGTTATATCATATATTTGAAATACTTTATTTTATTTGATAATAAATAATCAAATCAAAAGTTAATATATGATTATTTTTCTAATAAATTATATATGGTTTTTATTAGGTTTATTTCCATAAAAATATCAAAATCTTACATTTGTTATTAGGACAATTACATCATATAAAGTTTTTCTTTCTATCAAATATAGTTTTCATCTTTCCCAAATTATTATGTTTCCTTTACCAAATCCTTGATATCATTTACATTAATTAAGAGATAAAATCTCCCTCTGCTTGTTTTACCAAGCCAAAGATGAACACTATGATAAGCTAATAAGTACATTGACATTTTTAAGATAATGTTTCCAATAATAGTTGATGGACATAAAAACTTAAGATACTCTCCACATCTATTTTTCTTGATAGGATTAATAATAATTTGTAAATCCCCCTCAATTGAAAATATCTCCATATTTTTTTAAGGTGATATTGATCCTTTAAAGAAATAATGTAACCCTTCCATAGTTGTTAGTTGGTATTCCATATGATTCTGAGTAAGTAAGGAGAATGCTTTCATTATTCCAAAAGACAACATCTCCAGCTTTCCCCAAGTTTCCTTTGGAAGCACCATCAAAATTAATTTTAATAAATCCAAATTTTGGATATTTCCATTTTACAAAGATTGATGTAGATCCTTTGTGTCAACTCCATTATAGATCCTTTCAAACCATAAATTTTAACAAGTAATGATAGGAATAATCCTCCATAAAGTACAAAATGCTTTAGCTTTGAAACAATTAATACAATATTTCAACTCTTTCAAACTTGATGAAGCTACCTAATATATTCTTATTTTTTGAAAAAGTAACCCCAAATAATGTAAGCAATGGGACAATAAACAAGTAAATAAATTTATTTTTCTAAATCGTTCTTACACAAGACATACCTAAAAGGGCCATGATATCCTCTTCCTTGCAGATCTAATCTATAAGAATTTTTCTTTGGATTCTTGACCAAAGGAATGTTGAGACCTTAGGAAGGTCCTCAAGCAACAAAACATTCATCCAAGGAAAATTTTTGGGAGTAGGACCTTATGATTATATTCCAACATGATCAAGTATCCATTATCTTTTGATAGATTTTAAACCTGCACATCCTTACACATAAAAATGGGTAAATAGAACACTTGAATCATAAGTTGAATCTTATCTATTATTTTTTTGAGGTTGTATCTAAAGTAGATTTCCAATAGAAATCCATGATTTGAATTTTTTGCTCGCATAAATATAATTTTTTACCTTTGAACCTATAAAAGCTAAATGCATTTGAGGTAATGGTTGTCATTTCGGATAAACAAATAAGTGGATAATGCTTCAACCAAGAATCATGTCAAAAACTTGTAAAATCCCCCCATTGAATTGACCACTTAATATATTTCTTTATCAAATGCAAACTATTTAATATGAAGTTCTATGTTGTTGAGCCCATAGTTCAACTCATTTCCTAAACAACTTTATCACATCAGCAGAACTTATATATTTTTAAAGTAACATTTTTATCTAACTCTTTCCTTGATCTTTGAATAATCTCCAACCAATTTTCTTCCTAATTCCAAACACATGAATCTACAATTTTACAAGCCTAGCTCTCCCATATTATCTCCTTTCCAAACCTAGTTCCATTTGTTAAGAGCAAATCTAAATTTATCTTCACATCCTTTCCAAAAAACATCTCTTTAAATTTTATCAAATATGGATGATATATCTATTGACAATTTTTAAAGTGACATCATGCATATAAAGGTAGATTATGATGTAGTCTTTATGAGTTATAGCCTTCTAGTCATGGCTACAAACATACCATTTGAACTTGCCAAACAAGATTTCATTCTATCCAAAACTGAGTTCCAAAATTCCTTCTTTTCTTTACCAAACAAAGGATTACCTATATATGTTGATGGCAATTTTCCAATTTTAAACCATAAAATCTCCATAATAATCCTTTATAAATTTAGGACAGTGTTAATGAAACAATCCTTGCTTTTATAGTACTAACCAACCATCCAACAATCTTCTCATAGCATGATAATATTGATTTGAACTCCATGGCTTCATTGACTAAGAAAAGACCTAAAAGAAAAATATCAACAACAAATTGGATATGAGATTCTAAGGGACCATTTTTCCTTTGAGAAATTTCTTTATTAATGCTAAAAATAATGAATAGATAAGAACATAGTAGGTTACCATGGTGGAGTCCATGAGATGATTCAAAGTATCCAATAGGAGATCCACTAATCAAGATAGAATATTTGGAGTGCTCTAACACCATCTAATCCATTCATACTAACCTTAATCAAAACCAAAAAAATTAAGAATATAATGTAGAAAACTCCAAAAAACCCTATCATATGATTTATTAATATATAATTTTAGAAGCATGCATATTTTTTTATTGAATGAAGAGTACACATTACATCTTGTGCAATGATCATACCATCAAGAATTGAGATAACATAATCTAGAATGATCTTCAATATATTTGCTATAAAATTTTAAATTATCTCATTAAACATATTACGAAGGCTTAGTTGAAAAAAATTAATATATTATCTCACCTTTCTTGGGTATCAATGCAATATAGACAACATTTTTTGTGCTAGTCATAAATAATAGAGTTTTAAAAGGGACCCTTCCCTTTTACAACTCTTGGAAATACAAGAAAAAAATGAATCAATCTAGACACAAAAACAACTTACTTCTTACAAATCAAATTCTGCATTTTTTGAATAATATAACCTTCTCTGACCAAAAGTGCAATGACCAATATAGTAATAGTCGAAACAAACTACTAGTTATAATTTCTTGTCAACAGTAAGAAATTATTTAATTTAGTTTGTAAATCATGTGAACAAAACATGAATAAACTTGTCATTAATCCGCAAACACTATCCCTCCATTCGCTTTAGATTCCATAAAGTCCATAAACCCTTAGGCGCACCATCAACATGGACCATTTCCACCTAAGTCGTTTTTCAAATTTAATTCTTCACCTTCTAATAATTGGAATCATCCATTATAGTCTCTTGTAATAAAAGAATATCAACCCTCCTATCCTTTCTTAACTTTCTAGGCACCCTTTGTGTAGCTAGGGCATTTATACCCCATATATTCCAAGATAGAAAATTCATTAGGAAGTTTTCCTTCTCCCACAGACAAAATTATTTGCTTCCCATCAGCTACATCCTTAGCAATAACTCTAGTTCTCAATTCCCAGATATTGGGCCTTCCTTGAGAAACTAAAACTCTCAAATCAACCTTCTTATATTTCCTTCTACTTCCATCAGAAAATTTTTGGATAACCTTTTCCAACTCTGAACCACTAGAAGTTCATTTTCCTCCATCTTCTTCATCCTCAAACTCATTCTGAATAATGATAATATTTTTATTTTTTCTCCCATAGTCAATCAATGTCACATTTTTCTAAGGAGTGGTTTCTTCCAAAACCCTCGTTTCTATGCTCTTTTCCTTCAACCCTGCTAGAAAGTGTGGCTTTTTCTTAATATTCTCTTCTACATACAAAGAAGAATTGTTTTCCTTTTCAATGAAAGCCCGGTCACTGGTTCATTAATACATCTAGGTTGAGTTTCTAGAACAAACTCTTCCCCTCCAACCATGCCATCCCCATCAAATGTAGTATGAACCTCAAAGCTATTTGGAGATGTAACCTTACTACTTTCACCAATTCCTTTATACCCCAAAAATTCTCTTTGCTTAGTTTTCTTTTTCCACCAAACCCTCTAAGGTTGTCCAATTCTATTATTCATAAATTTCTCCTAGGATTTTTTGGGCATGTTTCCCAAATATGCCCTACTTTTTTACAAAGGTTACACAAGGGAATGTGAGTTTCAAACTAAATTTCTTGTTCCCATTCCCTATAATCTAAAACTAGCCTAATAGATTTAGGTAGTGGTTTATCTAGATCTGCCTATACACAAAAATGGATCACTATCATTTTGGTCTAGGATTTAGTAGCTAAACGAAAAGTAATTATTTTTCCAATCACTCTATCCTAAGAATAATATTGTCATCCCAAAATTCCATTGGAAGCCCTAGTAGACTCACCCATAAGGGTGTCGATTAAAGAGTGGTTGTGGTTGGATTAAAGCCTTGGCTCCATTTTTGTAAAAATAACCCTCTCCCAAAAAACCATGGGCCCCTCAACAAAATATTTTTCATATCCTCTAGATTTGCAAAGTTAAACAACAAAAAATTATTAGGCAAAGCCACCACTACTTCTTTCCCAAGAAGTTTCCATTTATCCCAAACCCACTTCCTTATTGTATCTAAATGTGGTCTATTACCCAAAACTTTCCTGACCAAAGAATTATTTCCTTTCTAAATCACTTTGTCATCCTAAAATGTTTGGGATCTTAAGAGTAAAACACTTTTCATCCAGATCTAGAGACAAAACAAATCCTTCTTCTTGCAAATTTTGACCTCTCTTCAAAACTTGCGCCCAAGAAGTGCCTCCCTTTGACCTTTCTACTATTGTCAAATTTGGATCTACTGCTCCTAGATCCAAAGGGTTAGAATCTCTCCTATCCACATCCTTAGGGGATTCTATCGCAACAAAACCCTTATTTATCACATTTTCTGCTCCTCCTCCTATATACCCCACCTTTTCTCCTCTAAGGCTTCCTCTGGCAGATAATCACTGTCGGTATTACCTTCTTATGTAGTTCGGGTTTTACCTTATTAACAGTGGACATTACCATATCGTCAAAATATAGTTATAAATCAATGTTGCTCATGCAATCATATTAGTTGGGATAGATAGGTGGGCTTTAATCTATAATATAGGCAACATTGATTTCACTTATTATAGTCTTTTTTTTGTAGCCTCTTCAATCGTAACCAATATATCACTCTTCAATAAATCCCCATATTTTGAATGAAAATTTTAAGAAATACATTAGAGACAGGTGCCTTATTAATGTAAAAATAAAAAACTCCCTTTCATAGCTCCTCCATAGATATCTTCCTCATCAAGATTTCATTCAATGTGTCCTTACCTTGCCTAAGTGTTGAAAAAATACCTTTGGAATAATTAATTACTTCCTTTCTAATATTTTATTCCTCCTCAATAATTCTTCCATCTAACTATAAATATATTTTATTCAATGAAAAGACAATTTTGATTTTGTTGTAGCATAAAAATATTTTTTACTTTTATCCCATTCTTGAAGCCATCTCTCCCTCGAATGTTAACTCAATATGACTCTTACTTTTGTAACACAATATGTTAACTTGAAAATAATTATTTTTCTTTTAAATAAGTATCTTGGTATATTCCATTTTATATTATCCCTTGTAAATTGTTGATCTTAGTTATAATTACTCTTTTATTATAAATATGTTACCAAACTATTTTACATTTTAAATCCTCATTTCTCCCTTTAGCTATTTCATATTTTAAACAATATTGTATATAGGTAATCCTTAAAACCTTGCTTCATCCCACTGTAACATAATCATTTGGAATACATCAAGGTCTTGCAGCCACATAGAGTAAAATTGAAAAGGTTGTAGATGACTATTATTGGGTAGCTTACATATAAAGATGATGGATTTATAATTTGATCCTACTCATAATAAAATGGATATACATATTGCATACTTTATTTACAACCATCTATTAGATAATAAAGCCATGTCCAATATTTCTAGTATATGAGTTTTCCTAATACATCTATTATGCCATGTATATTGAAAGCTTACAAAAATAACATCCCAAAGACCATTTGAATCAACAAAGGAAGCAAATCCTTTATTGATTTAGACCATCTAAGAGTTTCGTGCTTCTTTTCCAATGGAAATGGAGCTATGTTGAAGTCCCCTCTAAATATCCATAAATCACAATCATGATTCATCATTGTATTTGACATAAAGAATCTAAGGTCCTTTTAACATCCTCCACAAAGAGTAATTGTAGTTGGAGTGTATACATTTATTTCTCCAACTTTGATATTTTATCTTTGTTGCAGAAAATACTAAAAAACTAATTACTTGGTCTAACAATTTCCCATTCCATTTATGTTTATTTGATATTTTTGAAATATCTACTAAAGCTCTTATAGTAGAAATTGCTAGACAACCCTCCATTTTCTAATTCTTTTTTAATGCATTATTACATTCCTTCGTAGCTAATTTAATTTCTGATATTAAAATGAACTTTGGACTATAACAACCTATTAATTTCTTATAACTCTTTTCATCAATACTTTTTCTTCTTATTTGTGTCCTTGGCCTCACTTCTTGTTAACATTTGTGATATTTGTTTATGGTTTCCTAAATTGATATCCCTTTGAGTTTTCTTTTCTCTTTGTTCTTGCTTTGAGGGTCTTCCTCTACTTTTTCATTCCCACCAACTCTTTCTTCCTCATCAACATCTTCTATTTTTCTAGTTTCTTCATAATGTGACTTATACTTTAAAGGTTAATATTGTCCTAGAAAACCTAAAGTGTAAGGAACAACCTAGAAAACACTTTATTCTATATGTTATCCTAGGAACTCTAGAGTGTAAGGACCATCCTCCATAGTACTTAATTTATTATAATACCTATTGGGAATTAGATCTACTCCAAGCCATGCTCCAACACAATGACCACCCACTATGGTTGTTGGGTGCTTTTGGTGCCTAATCCTCTCATGGAGTGTATAATTTTATAAATATAGGGAGCATGGAACATGGCTCTAAGGATAACCTCTAGGGTTTTTTTACCAAGGAGAGATGCTTATATATATATATATATATATATATATATATATATATATATATATATATATATATATATATATATATATATATATATATATATATATCTTCTTAGTGCACTTCCTCCTAAGCTAGCCTAGTCTATTGGGTTTTGTCTCGAAAAAGAG
This sequence comes from Wollemia nobilis, assembly GCA_028583015.1. Lineage (NCBI taxonomy): Eukaryota > Viridiplantae > Streptophyta > Pinopsida > Araucariales > Araucariaceae > Wollemia > Wollemia nobilis. The sequence continues at coordinate 1,932,180 of JAQPPZ010000101.1, forward strand.
TTAGAAGAAAGCAATAAAAGAAAGCTAAAAAACCTATCTAACCTAAACTAAGGGTGGTGATGTTCCATGTGCCAAGAGTAAAAGGTCTTTGTGCATTGATGGGATTAGTGAAAAAATAAGCCACCCATACTAGGAAAGTGAACACATCTCATTATAGCATATATACATTCATCTTATGAAGCTTGCATAAGGAAGGGATAGATACTAGTCACGAGGTTCCCATACAAACTTGCATACACACAAAGAATGAGGTAGAAAACAAGTAGCCACAACTCTCATATATATATGCTAAAAATAAATCAACTATGTATGTTACAATGAAAGGGCTCGAAGGGGCCTATACATAGAATGACTCGGGGTTTGAGTCCAAATCAATACACGAGAAAAATAAACTAATTGGGCCAAATACTAGGCATGAAGAACTAGCACTATATTTTCTACCTTAGATATAAAATTGGTTATTTATACATCCATGTCCTAGATTTGAAATTCAAAATTCCCTCCAAGATTACCTTGAGTGAGAAATCTAGCTTGATTTGGTTATCATTTTTAGGTGTCACATTGCATTTATTTTGGTGTATCAAGAGCTAATATGGGGTTTAATCATTGTGAATGCTCACCAGTAAGAGTGGTGTCCTTTGGAGATGTCATTAACAAATACTCTTCTTCAAGGAAACTCGAGCTCAGGCATAGTCAAAATTTTCTAGCTTAGGGAAAGTCTTGTTTTTAATTTGAGATGATGTATGCCCCACCCCTTTCCATTACCTTGGTTATCGATCCACTATTTCACTTGAATCATCACTAGGTTCAGTCATCATTTGTGCTACCTAATCCTTTTTGTTTTGGACCAGACCACCAAGTTTTAAAAATAGCCTTGGTTCTAGAACTACCTCCGATAACCCTATCACTCTGGTATCATTCCCCTATATACTAAAGTCTTAGGACTTGTTGTGGAGTTTCCACAACCACCCCAAGCTTCTTGGGGACCCACCTGTCATGTTTAGGTATTAAAGGTTTTTGGTTTTCTTTGGCTTGTAAGAATAGTGATGTTTGACCATTTATGTTAATGATTTTAATTGCTTTAGTTATTTGATATTTAATGATTAATTAATCTAGGCATTAATGCTTAGATTAATTAAAATCCATTTTGATAAATAGATTTTAATGTTCTTCATACTATCTAAGGTGATGGAATGTGTTTAATAAAGCAAGGCCTGACCAAAATATTACCTAAAACAAGAAGAGGATGCAAAAGGTACAAAGAAATTGTGATAGAAAATAATATGCTATTATCTACCTAATATAATTACATTAATTATATTATGTATATAATAGTAATATTATTATGATGTTCTAAAATATTATTATTATAATAATATTATTATGATTATTTTATTCTAAAATGTTATTATTATAATAATATTATTATATTGTATATAATAATATTATTATTATATACTTTACAAAGGATGTGATAATAATATGTTTGACCATGTTACGTTTGATTGCAGGAGAAGGCAATGGCGGTTATTCAAAATGATCGAAGGCAAGGGTGACTATTCCAAAACGTTCGAGGCTACGTAACGCTAGAAAAAGAGAAAGCGGTCCAAAGATAGCATTAGGGTTTTAGGAGAACAACACATAAGGCACTGGATTTGACAGTGAAACGGTTGAAACCAGAGGCATACCGTCAAACAAGCCAACAAAGAAACATTATTAGGGGAACTCGTAATCCTAATCAATGGAGATAAAGGTCTACCTCGAGAGCATGGAAATTTTTTCGTTGGTATTGCACAGTATGAGTGCGAGAGCAAGGAGCTCGATAGCCATGGCGAAGGGTTGACAGTGCCATGGCTGCATTGATGGTAGCCCCTTGACGTGCTATTGATAGCGCCATGGTTGTGATCAATGGCAGCACCATGGCGAAGGGTTGACAATGCCATAGCTGCATCGATGGTAGCCCATTGATGTGGTGTTGATAGCACCATGGTTGTGATCGAATGCAACACCATGACGACATTGTTTTGATAGCGCCATGGCTGCGTCGATCGTAGCACCACGATGTGGTGTTGACAACGCCATGGCTGCGTCGATGGCGTGATGGCCTCAATAGGTTATATAGAAACCAAAGTTCCCAAGATGGGGAACGTCATCCCAATCCTTGGGCACGTTCGGTATGGCTTCGAAGAGATACCATCAGGCCTTGGTTTTGAATAGCACAGCAAAAATCTCACTGAATGAGATTGGCCTGCCTTATTTTAATGTGAATGTTGTTTGATTATATTCAATTTTTTAAAGGAGACATAAAATCATAGGGGTTATAAGGTATAGTTAAATGTTTTTTATTATTCATTTTTATGGGTGCAAAGGGGTGTTCTTGGGTAAAATGCCTATGTGATAAGAGAAAGGGGAGACATAAGGAGTTACGTAAGATTATGTTTTTGGTTTTATTATTATTTAAAATAATGATTAGAAGTGTTATTTTATTGTATTAAATCATAGAAAATGATGATGGATTATTTTTTATATCCGTTTATTATTTTAATTGTGAAAGAAGTTGAAGCGAAAGGACTTCTAAGCATTATGATGAGTGTCATTTATCCTTCACCATTTAATCAATATATGTCAGTCCAGGGCGGTGTCCAAGGCTATATACGAGAGCAGGGTGTAGCAGATTGTAGGTTTAGTTCATTTAACTCAGGGCTTTATTGGTGAGGCAGTTAGTGTCTTGGGGTGTTTGGTACTCCTTCTAACATCCTAGAAATGCTAAAATACTTCCTTTGACAAAGAAAATGAAACTAAACTATTGAAAACTGGAAATTGCATGAATCAAATCCACACTATTCAGAAAAGTAAAACTGTTGCAGAATTCAATTGACAAGAAATAAGTTGCAGCAAACTGATAATGAACTGTTGCAGAAAATGAAACTTCTAAAAGGAAAACATCACACCATACTTTGCAGAAAATGACAAAAATTGAAATATCAAAAATTGACAACTGAATGTGCAAAATCTGTAACAACTTTATTCTAATACAAATTCTGGAAATAGTGCAGAAAATAGAAAGCTGAAAATACTGTGCTAAATTCTGGAAATGTGAAACTGAAATTAACCACTAACTTGCAACTACTAATCAAGAAGTATTGACCTATGCATCAACCAAAAACTCTACAAAAATTGTCAGTCTTCTGCTGCCCTGCTGCAGCCAGAATAAGCAGAATTCTGTCAGGGGAAAAACCCTCCTCTGGGCCTGGAAGTGGCCCTTGCTTCCTGAACCAAAGGAGGTGAGTGAGCTTGCTCTAAACTAAGAAGTTCTCACACTTAATTCAAAATGAAACATGAATCATAATATTGCACCCTTTTATTTCATATTAGCAACATCACAACAATGCAGGAAGAGACCTGTAGAATACTGTATTGTTGTAGTAAATACAGATTCAGAACACCTAATACATGCTATAACTATCTTCAGCTACCTATTCTCCTATATGCTCAACCATATGGGAGCATTTTATTTATACAAAATAGAATGCATTACAGATAAGGTTTACTGCTATTATCTAGGACTATTACAACAGTTTCAGTCTAGGTCTTCCACAAATGCAGAGTTTTGACTCTTCTATCCCTATCCATCCAAAGTGAGGAACAAGTGTGAGTTTGGATAAGGTGTCTTCTGAGATGACTTTAGTCACCATTTAATCCTTTTCAAAAATACCTTTAAGCAGTTCCAAACTATCTACGCTCATTCCAGAATTGCTCCGGAATATCAGGTAGCAGAACAGGAAGACTGCTATTTCATCAGCAGAAGTTTATGCAATCGGTTGTGGTGGTAGGTATGGTCTCCTTAGGCATCCAGAGGACTAGTTCCATCCTTGAATTGGGCTGGGATGGACAAATTCCATGCCATGTTGTAGATGTACAACTGGCTGGAATTTGTATGACAAAGTCCAGTTTTCCTGCACAGTCAACAACTTGACAACTTTTTGGTGCCTAAAAGTTAATTTAAAAGTGAGAAAATGGTGGCATATATTTGTGGATGGATGGTAAACCTTATACATAGATTGCTTACATATGATAACACTTAAATTAATGTAGAATTACAGGAATAAATAGCCAAAACACTGAAGAAAATATGGATAAATCAGTAAAAATAGAGCATATGCACTTTCCCTATCTTAACATGCAAATATCATCACACAATGCATAATATCCTATAATTAACATAAAATCACATCACAAATAGTTCCATATGAGTCTTAAAAGTTTATAAAAGAAGTCTTTAAATGAGGCAATCTCCTGCCTCATCATTCTCCCCCAACCTATTCTAATGCATGTCCTCATGCATTCTGTTCTGCAACAATGGCACAAAGGTCCAGCTCCAGATATCATTCATCATACTTCCATAGTCTGCTTCCAATCTGGTAATATCCCTTATGCATCTGAATTTCTTTGAGCCACTCCTGGAATTGGTCTTCTGGCTGAGCATCATTGTCAAAGAAGTGTGGAACAGGAGTTATGATAGTAGGCATCCTGTACCTGAGTCCAATCCATCATTCTTTGGCCTCAAGTATAGTTTGAATTACACCCGTAGCCCTTCCCCGAGACCAGATCAAGTTATTAGGTGAGATAGGTTCTCTTTTCTATAATGATATGGGTAGTTCACCCCATCTATTTCTACAGGCTGACAATGCATCAGCAAAGGAGGTTGCACAAAATGTTTGGAACCCATCTATACATACTTGAAGATTTCCCAGGTACATTCTCCTTACTTTTTCATTCCTGATGAGAGCATAATGTTGATTTGTAGAGGTCATGTGATTCAGGTGCACAGGCTTGATCAGTAAAACAGCTTGAGTCTCTAAAGACTTACTAGTTCTCTTTTGTTGTTCCCAATAGAGTTGGTTCTGCAGTATTGATTGAAAGGCTCTGAGCTGAATGTCACCAGTAAATATGTGAGGAAGAAATAGAACTTTAGTTGGTAAAAAGAAGTTATGAAGGAATAATTCACACAACAGATTTTGATCTTCCATAGAGCTCTGCCAGAAAGCCTCTAAAAATTCCCCTGGTGTCTCAAAAGTATGGGTAAAACTAGAGGCAATCCTCATGGTCTACCATCGGAGGTATTTTTCCTTCAGAATTAGGCTATAAAACCTAGCAGGCCTCCTGCATTGAACCATACACTCAAAAATTTGACATACATTTTGAATTTTCTCCTTTAAGTCTTTAATTTCAGAATATTTCCTTTTTATCTCCTCCTTTAAGTTCTGTTGTGATGAAACCTTCTCTTCCAACTGTTGGCATCTAGCTACCCAAAAGGTTACATCCTCATTATATTTCACAAGTGAAACTGTATCAGGTGGTCTAATAATAGGCTGCATTTGAGGAACTATTTCCACCTGGACACCAACATCTACTGTCTCTACTACAGAATTTTTTGTTTGCACTTCAGCCTCAATCACTTCAATTTTAGGAATGACAATATGTGGGGGTGATTGAACAATTACCTATTCTAGAAGTACCATGCTTGCCTCTGCTGGTGGAGTTGTTGCATCAGTTTCTTGTTGAGGTTCCTTAGACACTTGCATGAGTGCCCCTGCCTGTCCATCCTCTGAATCCTGTTGTTTTTGTTGTGGTATCTCTGCTTCTTCCGGTGCAGCTCTATCAATAGAACCTCTCTCTGTATTCCCTGCTAAATTTATTAGCAAATTTGCTAATTCATCTCCTGAATCTGTGTGAGAGGGTTGTTGCTCCAAAAGTGTAAGCCTATTTTTCATAGTTTTGATCTCTTGCCATAGTTTGGCAATAATGTCATATTTTTCCTTTAAAGTGGTTTCATTCTTTTCAATCCAACTGGTCTGGGTTTTAATTACACTTTTGGCTGCATGGAGTTGAGTTTCAACATCAATTTCTTCCTCCTCCCCTGAACTTGAATTATCTGTTTCTTCTGTTCCTGCTTCATCAGAGTCAGGATAATCAACAAGGGACTCCGACTGACTGGTAGCAATTGTATCCTTTTGTGCTTCTCTTGTTTCAGTCCGCTCCTCAGAATCAGAGGAATAATTAAAAGAAAAGGAAGGTACTGATTCCGTTAAAACATCTTCATGATGAACATCAACATTGACTTCCTCATTGGTAACATTTTCAACTCCTTCAACCTCTTCATCTTGTCCACCAATATCAACATTTTGTTCCATTCTTTCCTCTGTTTGCACATTCCCTTCATCAGTAGCCCTCTACAGTCTTGAAGACCTCCTTAGTTCTAAAATAGATGACCCTCTACACATTTTAGTTCTAGCCTCAAATATTCCAATTGGCAGGGTAGATGGTTCCCCTATCTCAGAAATGTGAGGTGGTTGTGGTTCTACTGCAAAGGTAACTTTTCATTTTTACTCAGAACCAACATGTTGTTGTGTTCTCATTTTTGATGAAGGAGGCCCTTCAGGAAATGAAGGAGCTGCTCCAGCAGAAGTCCTAAGTGTAGGTGTAGGATTAGGGTTAATTTCCTCAGTAAATTCATCCCATGTTTGGAAGAAATGGGCAAAATTCTTGGAATTGCCCCTGAAATGATGTCTACAAATAACCTTAATTAATCCATGATGCTTAGGATAACCTTTTCCTGCTTGGTACTTTTTGGACATGTTGGCCAAGTCTTGGTGCAAGTACAAGGGTACATTAACTCTTAGTTCAGGGTTTTCATGGCCATAACGAAGGTGAGTCAAAATTCTCATATGGTGGCCAGAGAGAACAGGGAATTGACCATCGCAGGTAAGAAACCTAATTACCCAAACAACGACTTCATCCCATGGTGTCTGTAAACTAGTCCGCTTAACACCCTTACAGATATTATTACTCATTATATACTCAATTGGTCTATCATTTTCGCCCCTAAATTGATTAACCAACTCTTTTAAGGTGTTCTTTCCAGACTTCCCTATATGAATTCCTTGTAAAGGTAATTCTATAATTTCACTGAGGATTTGTGGACTTACTTGGATGGTCATTCCACTAATCTGCACCTTGTTCCCTCGAAAAGTTCATGCAAATTCCGCTGCTAGCCCTTCTGAATGCCCTTCGAACTTTCGCAGGAAAGGTAGGAAACCGCCTTCGGTGAAAATCCACAGACACTCTGAATCCCTTTGCAAATACTCAATATTCTCCGGTTCAATTCTATTTTTCTGTCCTCCCATGGTTCAATTCGAGTTCCTCAGGTTTGTTTTTCCACCAACTCTATTATGTTCTTAGTTCTGTGAGAATTTGCTGCCAATGTCATGTTTACTCATTCTGGAATGGAAAGAACAAAGTTTTTAGGGATAGTAAACACATGCACAACATCAAAATGATGAATATGCATGCAATTGAGACTTGAGAGGTGGCAGCATACAATTAATCTGGAGCCCTTTTTCCTCGCATGCAGTTTAATGTTACGAAGTTTGCGGTGACGTGGCTCCTGGAATTTACGAAAATTGCCTCGTTAAAATTACTTTTCTTACTTGAAACGTGTGCCAACCAATCACACGCAGTGAATTAATTTAGAAGGTCCATGCCTATTAAAAATTTGTAGAGTGGCACAACTTCCGAATTTGATTAGCATGATTTCCATATGTGCACGGAGATTACGTTGATTTCAAGCCTATGCCACGTGGATCCGGAGTTAAAATGAATTAACCATTTGTTAATTCATTCTTAACTCTTATCTCTATTCCATTCCAGAGCAGAATAGTTTCCATAGCTATCTTTAAAGAACATTCTTGTGCAGGGCCTTCGTTCTGAGCAGAATGATTAACCAGCTCTGTTTCCAGAGCAGGCTTCATTTATTCTTTTGACAACTTCTCTGGAACTAAATGCATGTGTTTATGCTAATTAAATATTTTATGCATCATATAATACATATTTACAATATTAAAATGGAAAAAGACACATACCTAAAAAAAATTTCTATCCATATTTTGTACAAATGTTGATTCCAGTTGTTTTTGCATTAACTTTTACAAGGTGCAACAAGACAAAAGGAAAAACATAAGTGAAATAGATGTGATGGAATGATCTGAATGAACCAGAGGTGAGTTCGACCCGATGGAATGAGGAATAGTGAATGGAATGATGATGAAATGATGACGGAGAATGGATAAGATGATGATGGAAATGAGACAAACATGTCGGGCAAACCGGTTTTCATGTAAGCCAAATTCAGATGTGCCTCGCAGAGGTTTTTACAATCTGAATTTTTATTTATTTTTTTTTTTTCATTCATTTTTTTTTTTTTCTTTGGTGACATTACTTGATTGAGTCGGTCTTGGAAGCAATGGTTGCTTCCAACACCATTACATCCATGTTTCCCACTTGGTTGAGAAACTCCTCCTTGGTTAACGACTTATGATATACATGGAGACGATGACCGTTAACCACCAACTTTCTTCTTGAATCATCAATTGGTGAAAGATGCACAACTCCATTGGCAAACACCTCCTCAATCTCATAAGGTCCGAGCCACCAGGTCTGCAACTTGCCAGGAAAGTCTTCATACCGAGAGTCAAACAACAAAGCCCAATCGCCTTGTTGAAATTTCTATTGTTGAACATGACTATCATGCCACAGTTTGCGTTGTGCCTGGATCACCTCAGTCTGGTGCAATGCATCTCTCCGTAGCTCATCCAATGCATTGAGCTGTAGGATCCGGTTCATTTGAGTCTGTGATAAATCAATACCAACTTCCAAAGCAGTTCGAAGAGTTAGCAATTCAAATTCAATAGGTAAAAGGGGTTTTTTTCCATAAACCAATTCGTAAGGGGTAAATCCAGTAGTGGACTTCCAGGTGGTGTTATAGGCCCAAATTGCTTCAGGTAACTTCTCCACCCAATTCCTTCTATGGGCTGATATGGTTTTGGTCAAGATCCTCTCTAACTCCCTATTTGTCACTTCCACTTGTCCATTGGCTTGTGGATGGTAAGGTGAGGATTTTCGGTGTTTGATTTCATACAACTTGGTGAAGGCTTCAACAAATTTTGAGGTAAACTGAGGTCCCTGATCAGTGGTGATAGATTGTGGGGCTCCAAATCATAGAAATATTTGTGAATACAGGAAATCAACAACTTTTTCCTCTCGAGCATGCTTAAAAGCATGGGCTTCTACCCACTTGGTTACATAATCAGTACATACCAAGATATGCACTTTCCCTTGGGAAGGTGGATCAATGGGTCCTACAAAATCTAGCCCCCACCTCTCAAATGGTTCTGTACCTAATTGAGGTTGTAAAGGCATTTCACTAGTAAAAGTAGGCTTACCCATCCTTTGGCATGCATCACAATTTTTGACATACCTTTTGACATCTTTGTGCAAGGATGGCCAGTAGTAACCAGTACCCAAAATATTTCGAATGGTATTCTTCACTGAATAATGCCCTCCTAATGGTTCATCATGACATGCTCGTAGGATGTCATATACCTCATCCTTGCGAATACACCTACGCAAAACATGGTCAAGACTGCATTTAAACAATAAACCTCCTATCCATTCAAAAGAAGAACTTTGCTTGATCAACTATTTCTTTTGTTTAGGAGTAAAGTGAAGAGGAATCTTCCCTGTAGCTAAATAATTAGCTATATCTGCAAACCATGGAGATTGTATAGAAACAACAAACAATTTCTCATCAGGAAACACATCCTCAACCAATTCCTCCGTATCTACATTTGGCAATCTTGACAAAAAATCTGCCACTACATTAGACTTCCCTAGTTTATTAACTATAGTAATATCAAATTCTTGTAGTAGTATTAACCAACGAATAATTCGTGCACTAACCAAAGGTTTATTCATCAAATACTTTATAGCAGCATGGTCTGTGTGGATGAATACAGGATATCCTATGATATAGTGTCAAAATTTGTTAATAGCATACACCACAACTAAAAATTCCTTTTCGGTTGTGGTATAATTCTTTTCAGCTCCAGTCAAATTTTTACTAATGTAGTATATGGCATAATGTTGTCCATCTTCAATCTGTCCTAATGCAGCTCCAATAGCAGTATTGGAAGCATCAGTTTGAATGTGGAAGGGTAACTCCCAATTAGGACCTCTCAATACAGGTGGAGTTGTTAATTTTTCCTTTAAAGCTTCAAAGGACTGTTGACACCCAACAGACCAAACAAATTCAGAATCCTTTGTTAACAATGCAAACATTGGATTAGCAATAGTACTAAAATTGGCAATAAATCTACGATAAAAGCCAATATGTCCTAAGAAACTACGCACATCAGTTTGAGTTTTTGGGGGAGGAAGGGTTTTGATAACCTCTACCTTCTTAGGATCAACTTTAATTCCACAAGCAGAAATATGATGTCCAAGAACAATTCCTTCCTCCATCATCAAGAAACATTTCTCAGGATTTAGAGACAAATGATATGTTTCACAGCGTATTAAAACTTTTTCAAGTTGTTCTAAAGTATATTCGAATGTATCTCCGAACACTGTGAAGTCATCCATATAAATCTCTACACTTTCATTCGTTAGATCAGAAAAAATAGCCAAAACAACTCTCTGAAATGTTGTTGGTGCATTACACAAACCGAAGGGTAATACTCTGTAAGCAAATGTGCCCCAAGGACATGTGAAAGTTGTCTTTTCCTGGTCCTCTGGTGCGACTTGAATCTGATTATAACCACTAAAACCATCTAGGAAACAAAAAAATTTCTTACCAGCAAGGGTGTCCAATACTTGGTCTATAAATGGTAATGGAAAGTGATCTTTATGTGTGGCCTTATTCAATTCCCTGTAGTCCACACATACTCTCATATTTCCATTTTTATTTGGAACAATAACCAATGGTGAAACCCACCTACTATCTGAAATTGGATAAATGAATCCTACATCCAATAGTTTTTTGATTTCTTCCTTAACAATATCCTTCAGAGCGGGATTCAGACGCCTTTGTGGTTGTCTTACTGGTTTGACATCTTCTATGTATATCCTATGTGTACACACATCAGGGTGAATACCAGTCATGTCCTTATAACTCCAAGCAAAATCCTGAACATGTCTCTGCAAAACAACAAATAATTTGGCTTCTTGCTCATTAGTCAGCCAACTATTAATGTTCACAAGTTTCCCTGGTTGTATTTCAATCTGCTTAATCCCTGGATAAACAGAATTGACAGCCTCATATTTGTTGATTAAAGCATTTAAGGGACAATGATGTGGTTGCAGAGTATGAAATACTCTTGATTCTAGTGTAAATGTGATACCTGATGGGATCATTTGCATAGGACAGGTGAAAGAAGTTAGAAGATGATGATGCCAACCATGTGGCAGTGTGAAGGAGCTTTCTTGTAGTGGAATAGATGACAAATGTTCAACAATTTGTTCTTCATATTTCCATAACAAATGATGGACAAGAATTTGATCATCCCTAAGGCCTTCTTCGTGCAATGTTTTCACCAAAACTATTTCATGTTCAAAGATTTCTCTTTTCGGTGCATTAAGTTCTTCAATATGTTCCTTTACTATGACTGTGGCCAAGGTGACAATGGCTTCCTGTTCTTCATCAGACTCAGGGTACCATATTTGTCCAAAAAATTTGGCTGAAGGTTGGGCTGGTGGATACAAGGAAATATTTTTCAGGTCTACACCATTTGAAATGGTCATCTCACCTGACCTGCAGTCTATAAATGCAGCTGTAGTGGCAAGCCAAGGTCGTCCTAGAATAATAGGATAGCCATTAGCTGAATTTCTAGGCTGCAGTACTAAGAAATCTATAGGATATTCCCAAGAAGAGACTTCAATGGCAACATCCTCCAGAATTCCCTCTGGTTTAGCAACTGACCTATCTGCCATCTCCAAAACTGTGGTAGTGGGACTAAGATTATGGAGCTGCAATTTGTTCATGGTTTCTTTAGTCATTACATTGATTGCAGTGCCTAAATCAATAAGCACATTTGGAATTTGAACCAACCCAACAGTAATTGTCACTACTGGACTCCCTGGATCACTATACTTAGGAGGTACTAGTTTTCCTGAGAGTAGGTCAGCCAACTTACCTTCTACCTGCATAGTTTTTGGAAAGGCTTTCTTCTTCCTACCAGGATTTCTAATGCATAGATCCTGAATAGTTTTCCTAATCAGAGGTACTTCCTTTATTGCTTGCAATAGAGGAAGTGAGATAGACATTTTCCTCAATTCTATGATTAATTCTGATTCAGGGGTTGTTATAGTGTGGTCAAACCTTTCAGGATAGGGCAGGTCTGTTATGACAGGTTCAGTTTTCCCTTGTACATTTTTTGTTTTTCCTTCTTTTTGCCCTGTTTGTGGTTTTTTTGGACTTGGTAGTTCTTGTTGTCCATCAAGTTCTTCAATAGTGGGTGGTGCAGGGTCAGGTAAAACCTTCCCTGAATGCAACTGGATGTTACTACAGTCAAGGACATGGACTGCAGTAGTCTCTTCAGACTCAGCTCCATAAATAGGAGTTGCTTGTCTATTGTTATTGGGGTTAGCCATAGGCTGAGCTGGAAGTGGAGGTTGCTTAACTAGTTGTGTTTGTTGTGGTTGAACTCTTCCCTAAAAATTTTGATTAGGGGCTGGCAGCAAGTGTTGGTTTGGTGGTTGATACCTCTGCTGCCCTTGATAGGATGGGTATTGTTGCCCCCATATTTGCCCTGACTGATTTGGTACCCAAGATGGATTAACTGGATGCCATGGCTGATTCCAACCAGAATGTGACCAATCTTGAGGAGCTGCCCAAGTTTGATTCCAAGGTTGAGGAGGAGGTTCTGTGTACCCCCATGGCATATTCCAAGGATTTTATCCCCAATTTGAAGAAAAGCGAGGGGCATTTTGGTTTTGTATGAAGTTGCCTCCTGGCCTTTGCCCAATAGCATGAAGTTCTTCAACTTGGTTTTCTATAGCACTCCTAAGATGGGGCAAAAGGTGACATTTATCAGTTTTATGCTCCTTTGAGCAAATGCCACAGATTGCTGAGATTGAGGTCTTGTCCAAAGGATAATCTTGCAGAGCATGCTTATTTCTACACCTAGGACAATAGATAGACAGGGGTGGTGAAGAATTGGCTCTTGTATTCCTTTCTCCTAAAGCAGTGTTTAGTTGAACAAGTATATCAGTTTTCATATTAGCCATTTCTTCCATCAATTCTTTGATGTCTACATTATTAGGACTTTTCTTCTTCCTTCTATCCCTAGTTCTAGAATAATTTGTGCACAACTCTATAATGTCAGCAATCTCAAGTTGGTGTACATCTCCTTTTCCCATTATATCCAGTACTTCCTTGGATTCATCTTGTAATCCCCTTAGAAAGATAGATTTTAACAATTCTCCTTCTACAGGACCAACTCTTTTCTGGATAAAAGCAAATCTATCAACATAATCTTCCAAATTTTCATCTTCTTCTTGTTTAATTCAAAATAACTCATCCTTTCTATTACATACCCTGCAATACTCCTGATATTTGTCTAAAAATGCAGTTTCCATTTCATCCCAGGTATGAATGGAATCTGAGTCAAGACTCATGAACCAACGTAAAGCTGCATCTTTAAGTGTGGAAGGGAATAATTTCAGCTTTTGATTATCAGTCACATAATCATATGTTTGACACAAGATCTTAAACTCAAACAAAAACTGGTCAGGATCTTCAGACATTGTTCCCCTAAATATTGGCAACACTGAGGGAGAAATGGTTTTCATAGGAGCTTGTTGTCCAGCAGTTAATTGTATAGGGTACTCAAAAGTTCTAGCAGGAGGTGGTGGTTGTGCCATGTTTTCCTCCTCTGATTTAACTGATTCAGATTTTTCTTTTTGTTCTAATAATGGATCAGGAACAGAAGAATGTCTAGTAGCAAGTGCTTCAAGAAGTTCTTCCTCAAAAGGTTCTGCAGATGGTTCAACTGATGAAGAAGATGATTCTCTTTTTACTCTATCAAGATAATCATAAACAGGCAGATCTTCTCCTGTATGGGAAGAACGCCTTTCTGGGAAGGAACCGGTTCTAATAAACCTCCCTCTCTCATCTCTTGGCCTATGCATTCATGCCTATTTACTAAAATGAACTAAACCTCAGGTCTCCAAAAACTATTTCCTGAGACAGGACAGTTTTTGGACTGCTAGACCTCTCCTAAAAACACCTAAGGTTCCCCAAAAATGGTGCCAAAAATGATGAGTGTCATTTATCCTTCACCATTTAATCAATATATGTCAGTCCAGGGCGGTGTCCAAGGCTATATACGAGAGCAGGGTGTAGCAGATTGTAGGTTTAGTTCATTTAACTCAGGGCTTTATTGGTGAGGCAGTTAGTGTCTTGGGGTGTTTGGTACTCCTTCTAACATCCTAGAAATGCTAAAATACTTCCTTTGACAAAGAAAATGAAACTAAACTATTGAAAACTGGAAATTGCATGAATCAAATCCACACTATTCAGAAAAGTAAAACTGTTGCAGAATTCAATTGACAAGAAATAAGTTGCAGCAAACTGATAATGAACTGTTGCAGAAAATGAAACTTCTAAAAGGAAAACATCACACCATACTTTGCAGAAAATGACAAAAATTGAAATATCAAAAACTGACAACTGAATGTGCAAAATCTGTAACAACTTTATTCTAATACAAATTCTGGAAATAGTGCAGAAAATAGAAAGCTGAAAATACTGTGCTAAATTCTGGAAATGTGAAACTGAAATTAACCACTAACTTGCAACTACTAATCAAGAAGTATTGACCTATGCATCAACCAAAAACTCTACAAAAACTATCAGTCTTCTACTGCCCTATTGCAGCCAGAATAAGCAGAATTCTGTCAGGGGAAAAACCCTCCTCTGGGCCTGGAAGTGGCCCTTGCTTCCTGAACCAAAGGAGGTGAGTGAGCTTGCTCTAAACTAAGAAGTTCTCACACTTAATTCAAAATGAAACATGAATCATAATATTGCACCCTTTTATTTCATATTAGCAACATCACAACAATGCAGGAAGAGACCTGCAGAATATTGTATTGTTGTAGTAAATACAGATTCAGAACACCTAATACATGTAATTGTTGACAATATTGTCACATTCCACCAAGGGGCAGAAAAATTGAAACTTTGTACAATATTTGTTTTCTTGAAAGTTTTCTTTTATTTATAAGTTATAGCAATTTTGGTTTTCCCTATCGCCCCCTGGTGGACAAAATGAAAAGAAAAGAACTTCGGGCCCGAAGCGCTTCAAATCATCACTTCGGGCGAGAAGTTTGCCGAAAATACAAAGATAACGCTTCGCACCCGAAACATTTTTGACAGCCGCTTCGGGTGAAAGTTTTGCGAAGCGGCATTCAAACAACTTCGTCGAGGAAGAAAAGATAGGCCGAATCAGCTAAGGCAAGGAAATTACTTCGGGCCCGAAGTATTTCTAAAATCCACTTCGGCCAGTTTTCACCCGAAGCAATAGAGGTCGAGAAAGTGTTTCGGCCGAAACTCCCCGAACCGCCTTTTCAAAAGAAGATCGGCCCGAAGCGTTTGTCCCGACCCATCGTCGAAGCAATTTTGCCAGCGAAGCAGCGAAGGATAGAAGAAAGATCCGCTTCGGCACTCCACGCCCCCGAAGTAATTTTGCGAAGCGAAAATCAGCGAGGCGCTTCCAGGAACGCTTCTCGAGTTGGGCATTTTTCTCGAGGCAGTCAGAGGGCCTCATAAATGCATATTTTCTTGCCCGATAAGCCCGTTGCTCATTTTTGGCAATTGGATGCAAAGTATCAGTCCGAGAAGGAGAGCCCGACAAGCATGGCCGCCACTCGAGCACCGCACCTGCAATCCGAGGACACCCAGGTGGCTCATTTAATGCATCTTTCCTCGGTTGACTCGGTCACCATTACCAGTTTTGGTAGCCGATTTGAGAAGTCATCCGCAGCAGCAGCGAGGAGCCGTTTCTCAGGGCCCGAGGGTGTACTCCGTCGATTTTGTAATAATGATTCAGAGGGTCGGGTCCTCTATAAAAACCCAGGCTTTGCAATGTAAAAGGGGGGAACTTTCTGCTAGAAAGTTGTTGTAACTTGATGTCCTGCGTCTAATACTAAAGATTTTTGTACTCCATTTCTCTCTTTTATGCTGCCTTTTGTGCTTAATTCTTTTGTCTGTTTGCACTCGTATATTGAGACTACGAATCCTGAATCCGGTGTGCGATTGGGAACTGTACCCTAAAATTCGCCCTGAAGGATACATAGGAGAGGAAAAATGCTTTGTCATTTTCTTTTATGCTTCCTGGTGGATCGAGGTTTCTGTTATTCCCTCTTCTTAATCGTTGTTACTATGAACCATGAATTCCAGCGAGAGAGAGAGGAGAACCCTGCGAACCCGTCC
Organism: Wollemia nobilis; assembly: GCA_028583015.1. Taxonomy (NCBI): domain Eukaryota; kingdom Viridiplantae; phylum Streptophyta; class Pinopsida; order Araucariales; family Araucariaceae; genus Wollemia; species Wollemia nobilis. The sequence goes on from JAQPPZ010000101.1 coordinate 1,948,507, forward strand.
AGAGGATACATAGGAAGTTCGGCACTTCGTTTCTTTCATCTGTTCTTGGTGTTTTTTGCTGCTATTTGAGTTATTAGTGAGTGATCGTGCTTCCTGTTCTTCCCCACCTTAAATCATCAATCTCTAACCCTTATCCTTTTTTATTTCTTTCTCTAACCCGAACTCCTTTTATTTCTTTCCTGCACTCTTATCTCAAACCCCAAAAGTAGATTAGTATAGGAGCCGGCCTTTCTCCGGAGATTGGCACGAGGGGCATCTCTTCCTCTCGGCCTTTCAATGTTGGTCGCAGGTCCAGGGCATGCAAACCCATCGAAAGTCCTTTCCTGTGCGGATTTGATGACCAACAGTTTTTGGCACGCCCGGTGGGACTCAAGGTCCCATATTTGAGAAAATCCCTAGCCCGTCTTCATCGGAGCCAGTAGTTCTAACAAAGTTCCCGGTGAGACCCGGTCAGTCTCATCCCCTGAGTAGTAGTGAGAATCGATGCTCTCATTACTAAGAGACTCTTAGCATCTGGCGACTCTATTTTACCCGAGAATCTTCAAGTCGTAAAGACCAGTACTAAAGCCTGTGCCTTCATGCAAACAAGATGGAGAGTTAGGAATAGAGGAGAGGAAACCGATTTCTTTGAACTCGATATCGATGCCTTTGGGGAACGCTCTAGGTTAGTTACCCCCGAATATCTCTTACGCGGGACATCCTCGCAAGAGGCTGCTGTTGACGAGCAAGGCCTAACTTTCGATAGCACAGCAGCTAGTTTTCCTCCGAATCCTCCCAACTCATCGAAGCATCCTAGTGCCTCCGTTCCCTTTGGCCTTTCGACAAGCAACCCAAGAGGGACTTCGGGGACTTCTGTTCCATAGAACCCAGGCACAAATATGGCACAACAACAACAACAACAAGCAACAACCGCCGCCCAGATTATTTCCAGCATGGAATTCTTCGTCACCGTTGAATCTTGCGGGCCAAGGGCAAGTTCCACCTGCGGCAATCAAAAAGCTCCCGACGTTCGACGAAATCGGAAAGACTGCTCTGGAGCATATCCAGGACATCATTTCCCTGGCGGCAATCCATGATATCACAGAAGAGCGAGTGATGGTGAAGCTCCTGGTTCTCTCCCTTAGAGGAAAGCTCCTCTATTGGTACAGATCTCTGCCACCCGACACTATTACGGGATGGGACCAATTAGTCGGGCAGTTGATGCAAGGTTTCAACGAGTCCGTCGATCCAACTTCTCTTCTATAGCAATTCACTTCGATCCAAAGACATCCGCAAGAAGAAATTGTAGACTTCAATGTTAGGTTCGCCCGAACCTGGCAAAGAGTCCCAGTTGGACTTCGCCCAACTGATGAAGCCGCGGCGTACTACTTCCTTCGGGCCTTCAATCCTGATATCGGCCTTATGATAAGGTACTCCAATGTCAATACCTTTCCAGAGTTGTATGGGTTAGCCAAGAAAGCAGAAACGGACCTCATAGCCGTAGGCAAACTCCCTCAGAGAATGCCAATGCCCATACTCCTCGAGTTCCTTCAAGCCCAGTATGCGAGCGCAGTCGCTCCACAGATTTTTGCAATCCCTGCATATCCGATCTCATCTTGGAACCCGAATCCTGTTGTGTCGTAGATCACGGCTCCACAGATACATTTCCCCACACTTTCAACTATGCCCCCCACTATCACTCCAACATTTCCAATGTTGCCAGCACCCCTCCAACATCCTACCCTACCTCCGATACCGACCATGGCTTCTTTACCATCAGTTCCCAAGGCCGATGATATGCAAGCCAAGATATTGCAAGAAATGCAATCGTTAAATGCCACGGTGCAGACCTTGTCCAACGACATGACCATTGTCAAGAAGAAGCAAGCGCAACAAGAGTTTCTACCAAGAAGGTCTTATCCCACGCTCGCACTTACCAAAGATCAAGCGGTCCATCAAGGAAAAGCTTCGGCAAGAAATGTTGCGATAGAAGAAGTCCCAAGCACTTTCGATCATGTATACTGGTGCTCTACATGTAATGATCCTCATGAGGAAAATACATGCATGTTGCATCAACACTACGTGCAGACGCTAACAAGCAGCAGCCAAGGTGGTCAAGTCAATGTCATCAGACAATTGGATCAGAACTTGTCAATCGGCGAGGAAGAGCCAGTCGCAGTCCTTACCAGGGGAGGTAAAAGGTCGATAGAGGTGGATGCTACTCAGATGGCTCCTTTGAAGGTACATGCTCGATTTGAAAAGGGACAACCATCCTCTTCGGCCCCGAGCGAAGCTCCTCCGCCAGCTCCGATCAAGGAAAAGGCCCAAAAGGCCACTATCGAACCACCTCAGGTGGAGACCAAAGAACAGGCTAAGGAGAAGCTCAAGTTTCCCTCGCTCACCAAGCGACAAAGGGTCGAAGCAACGAAGCAATATCGCACCAAGTACGAACCAAGAAAGGAACCTGAGGTGCATAGCTCCCCAGCCTACAACATTGTAGAAGAATTGAAGAGAATTCCAGCCAAAATCAGTCTGTATGATGCTCTGCAACTTCCTGGACAAGTGGACCTGTTGCAAGAATCCTTGAAGAGGATTAATACAAGGAAGGCAGAGCCACCCGCCCTGGTGCAGACCTTGTCCGCGTCCATCATGGGGAAAAATAGACCACCACCGTTCTACTTATCCTTACAAATGGAAGGGTATATCGTGCATAATTGTATGATAGATTCTGGAGCTACGACGATAGTAATGTCGAAGGCAGTATGCGAAGAAATAGGCATGGAGTACACACGAAGTAGTCACGGAGTCCTCCAGTTGGATGGTACCCCAGTGAAGACTGTAGGTGTCATCAAAGATATTCCTATTCGACTACATAAGACACCTCAAATCGTAGTCATACAAGAGGTGGTAGTCGTGGACCTTGAGCCTTACTTCAGCATGTGCCTGTCAAGGGAATTCACGGCAAAGCTGGGCGGATATCTGTCCATGGACTACACTCATCTGGAGATCCCCTTCAAAGGGAAGAAGGTGAAGATCTATAATGAAAAGCCTTCTACGTTCCTGGTTGAGAAGATGTCCGAAGAAGAAAGCAGTGGCCCTGTGCATACGATCGCGGAGGAACTAGAGCACGTGGATTTGGTCCAGGAATCCCTCGCACAGTTGTGTTGTGAAGATGAATTTTCATTGGCAGATTTCAATGCCATGATAGAGACTGAGGTGGGGTGCTACACCATCGCCAAGTCCGAGAAACCAGCTAAAGTGGAAGGAAAGGTTTCTGCTCAAGAAGGACTATGGAAATTGTTCTTCGACGGTGCCCGATGCAAAAATGGCGCTGGGGCAGGAATCCTTCTGATTTCTCCATCCGGTGAGCAAAAGGAATATTGCTACCGATTGACATGGAGCTGCACCAACAATGCGGCAGAGTATGAAGCCTTGTGCTTGGGACTCAAGAAAGCCGACAAGTTAGGCATAAGGCATCTTCAAATCTTCGGGAGATTTCGAACTAGTTTGCAACCGGGTCACCAACGAGATGCTCTTCAAAGAAGCACTATCTTAAATCATACCGCAATAGGGTATGGGACCTGTTTGACCAGTTTGAATCCCTCAATCTACAATCTGTTCCACGAGAAAAGAATCGACATGCGGATGTCTTAGCATCCATCGCAGCCCGATATTCTCCAGTGGATGATATGGTGCATAAGCCGAAGGTTGTAAGGATGATCTATAGACCCTCTGTCCCCGACAGAGATTTACACTGGCAAGTTTTTGACAACGACGAGCAGATCATCAATTTCATGATCCAAGAAGCCGCTACGGTCGAGGACCGAAGCCCGGATGAAGAAGAATATGAAGGATTGGTCCAGTTGAAGAACAACCACGTTCCCAAGGGATTGATCACGCTTGAGAGCCTTTTCGATCAAAATGATCGATCGCTCTCCCACAGGATCCAGATCGGTGCACGACAATATCAAGATTTAGAACTGGAACCTGGGAAAGTAATAAAGGTCGGGACCGATTGTACCTCAGAAGAAAAAGAACGGATCCGATGTTTGTGTAAGAAGTACCCAGATATCGTGGCTTGGTCTTATCATGACCTCAAGGGATATGATCGGCAGCTGATCCAACATACGATCGAATTACAAGAAGGGGCCAAACCTTTTCGACAGAAGCAAAGGCCGGTCAATCCAAAGATCGAGGTCTTGATGAGGGCCGAACTGCTAAAGATGCTCGAAGCAAAGATCATTTATCCCATCAAGCATTCTTCCTGGGTAGCGAACTTGGTCCCTGTCAGAAAAAAGAATGGAGACATCCGGTTATGCGTGGACTTTCGCAACCTGAATCATGCTTCCCTCAAGGACCACTATCCTCTCCCATAGATCGATCAGATCTTGCATTCGGTGGCTGGAGCTCAACGATTCTCCCTGCTTGATGGTTTCTCCGGATATAATCAAATCTGGGTCAGGGACGAAGATCAGCATAAGACCGCGTTCACAACCAAGTGGGGCACATTCGCCTACCAGCGAATGCCTTTTGGCCTCTCGAATGCGGGAGCTACTTTCCAGAGGGCGATGGACCTAGCTTTTGGTGAGCTTCTGAACAAGGTTATTGTTATCTATTTGGATGACATGACCGTCTTCTCCCGAAAGAGAGAAAACCACCCAGAACATCTTCAACAAATTTTTGAAAAATGCCGAGAATTTGGCATCTCAATCAATCCAAAAAAGTCTATCTTCGCAGTCAGCGAAGGAAAGCTGCTGGGACATGCAATCTCAGAAAAGGGTCTCGCCGTGGATCCTGACAGAGCCGAAGCTCTGATGAAGCTCCCAATCCCAGCAGATAAAAAGGGCCTTCAATATTTCTTTGGTCAGATTAACTTCGTCAGGAAGTTTGTCCCAGACTTCGCCCAGGTCGTTAAGCCGATGTATGAGCTTTTAAAGAAGGGTGCAGAATTTGTCTGGATAGAAGAGAGGAGGAAAGCATTCAAAGAAATCAAGGCCCGAATTGTTCAGGCACCGGTCTTGATCAACCCCGACTAGAGTCGAGATTTTATCCTATATGCAATAGGAGAACCTGAAAGCTATGTCGCGGTTTTAACGCAAAATGGGGAAGATGGAGAGGAACGTCCCATCGCGTTCCTTAGCCAGATAATCAATCCCCATGAAGAAAAGTACAATTTCATCGAGCGTCAAGTGCATGCAGTAATGAAGTCTCTCAGAAAATTCAAACAGTTCATCTCTCAGAGTCGAACCACAGTCTTCGTCATTCACCCCGACGTGCGTAGTTTCATTATTCAAGGGGAACTGGGAAGCAAGAGAGCTGGTTGGGTAAGCAAAATCCAAGAGTTCGATATTGAGATCAAGCCCACCAAGCTGGTTCACGGCCGCGCACTATGTCAAGAGGCGGCGAAGAACGCAACGGCCGAAATAACGAGCTGTCAGTCGGAGGACTTGCCAACAGGAGAATGCCTCGCTAATCAGGAAGAGGCCGAGAGAGATTGGGTTGGCGAGATAGTGGAATATTTCAACACCGATAGATGCCCCTCGCATTTGAATGCTTCATAGCGGAGACATTTCAGGATGCGGTCCGCCCGATACGCTATGCGCCCAGAAGGCCTATTTTTCAGGAACATTGACGGCGTCCTCCTCAGATGCATAAAAGATGATGACAAGAGGAGAATCCTGGGCGAATTTCATTCAGGATTATCTGGAGGACACTTTGCTGGAAGGGCGACGGCGCTAAAAATAATCAAGGTGGGTTACTATTGGCCCACCCTCTTTGTCGATGCCTTCTCCGTTTGTCGAAGGTGCGAGCAATGCCAGAGATTCGCCGGCCGAAGCAGAAATGCTTCGATGCCACTCCGACCGATACAAGTGGAGGCCCCCTTTCAGCAATGGGGACTAGATTTCGTAGGAGCCATATCGCCAAACTCCTCCACTGGGCACAAATTCATTTTGACTGCGATGGATTACTTCACCAGGTGGGCCGAGGCAGTTCCCACAAAACATGCCGATCAAGATACTGTGGTCGCCTTCCTGGAAGGATTGATTACCCGCTTCGGCATCCCCGAAGCAATTATTACAGATAACGGTCCTGGTTTCACAGGTGCAAAGATCAATGAGTTCCTATACAAGTATGGGATATATCACAAGGTGTCTTCCAATTATTACCCTCAGGGGAATGGATTGGCAGAATCCACCAACAAAACCCTGTTGAGGATATTGAGAAAGTTGATCGATCAAAACAAAAGAACTTGGCACCTCCTTCTGGATCGGGCCTTGTGGGCCGATCGGGTTTCTGTTAAGAGGTCAATTAAGACTTCGCCTTATGCTCTGGTCTACGGTAAGGAGGCCATCCTGCCCACTCACCTCGAGATCCCTGCATTACAGTTGCTAGAAGAAGATGAAGCCAACCCGATGGAGGAACGCCTGGTCCAACTACTACAACTAGAAGAGGAACGTGAAAGGGCCTACCAGAACTTCGCACGGCATGCTGAGGTCACCCGAGAATGGTTCAAAAGGAAATCATCCGATCGCACATTCAAAGCAGGAGACCTGGTATGGAGGTGGGATTCATGGAAGGCCAAGCACTGGGAATCATGACAAAATGGATGCATTCTGGGACGGACCGTTTGAAATAGTAAAAGTGAATTCGGCCAATTCCTTCATCCTCAAGGATGCGAATGGCCAAGTTTTACCAATCTCAGTCAATGGTCTTCACCTGAAGGCCTTCAATCACTAAGATATGTACAACCAAAAAAAAAAATATATATATATATATATATATATATCTCTTGCATGTATTTTGTATATAGGATTTCAATGCTTTGTATATACTCTGTTCAAAAGATCACGAAGAGCAAGTGCCACTTCAACCGTAAAAGCTAGATTCCTGGCTTCGGCTTCACAAAGCATGATCGGAATCGCCTTCGGGGGGTTTCGGTCCGAAGTAGCCGACGAAAGGAAGTTCGTCGCGAAGCAGTTCATCCTCGTAGAACCGAACCACATGCGAATCAAAGACATGGAAAATGCTTCGCTAAAGCAATGTGCCGAAGGCGTTGTCCGAAGCAATTCTTGGCGAGGCCCTCCTCGATGAAATGGATTTCGGTCGACGGTGTTCATAATCCAAAGCGACAATGTGGCGAAGGAGAACTTCGGGCCCGAAACGAAGAAAATCAGCCCGAAGAAGCACTTCGCGGTGAAGTATTTTCTTCGCCAACCCTACATCACCGAACCGCGCATGCGAGGCGGACATGTTTAGGATGTGCCTCGGGGAACGTGCCTATAGCAGCCTCAAAAGGGGACCGAAGAAGATGAAATCAATGCGAAAGAAATGGCACTCCTCCCAAGACAGTTCGTTAACCGAAAAGCCACGCTAGGGTTCCAGGTGGCAGCGATCCGTGCTCTAGATACAAAATCAAACTATCGAATTGCATGGCCCCACGTACGACCTCGTCGTATGGCCAATCAGATGCCGCAGTGATACTTTCGGGCCAGGCCCACAAAGTAATTACGGTGGTTGCCATAAATGCCGGAGGTTGCCCTCCGAAGCTATAAAATGCAGATGCCCGTTAAGAACAAAACCATTTGCAAGTGTGAGGGTCGAGTCTGCATTCTGTCACCTCGGAGAGCTTATGCATCAAGGACTCCGTTGTTCACCGTGATTACCCAGTCCTTTGTTTTGCGGTGCTGAACTCTTCTACACTACAAGTTATTCTGCTGCAATCGTTCACAATGGGAAGTGAACGACGGAGGAACCCCACGCGGAAGGGAAAGGAACCAGAAGCGACGACTCCAGAGAAGGCGAGAGCCGTGAAAGAAAAGAAACAGACACCCAGAAGGGTCAATCCTCCCCCACGCACAGGAAAACATGTGATGGAAGGAAGGGAAGAGTCCGATGATGAGCCCAGTATAGAACCACCTGTCGATAAGTGGGCAAAAATCAGAGACCCAGAGCTCTCAAAAACTGTGGCCGAGCTTCGGTATACTATCGATTTCATGAAAAGCAGGCTCTCAGTGGAGAACAAGAGGGCCATGGCATATTATTCCCACATATATTGGTATCTGGTCCTTCCTACACATCATTGCCCCGAGCTCATATACGCCATTGCTCAGAACTATCAGTCGCAAACCAGGCAGGTGTTGGATGCCTCGGGTAAAAAATTGTTTTCCATTCTATCGGAGGATGTGCAGGCGGCATTCGCACCGCAGCAAAGGCCACCAAAAGGCTATACCATTCGCAAGGTCAGCCTGAGCGAACAAACGGATAAGTTCGCCGCTAATCCCTTCATTCTGAGTTTTTTGCGTGAAAGCCTCAAAAGCGGACTTCCTTCCGATAAGCGACCCCAGATGCCCCTGCCCCTGGAGGCCTTTAAGAACACAGACATATTCTCTATCATTGCATGGGTAGGGGGCTTGTCAAGCGATACTTCGGTATGCCCATGGCAGGTGTCGCTAGCCGAATGCATTTCCAGAGGAGAGTTCTACGCTCCCGATGCTTCGCGGTCGAACACCAACCCAATTTTCTTTGATTGGGCAGAATGGGTGGCCCAAAATCTGCATATGCGGTTGTCATCCATTAAAGATGCTAGCAAGGAGCCGTATTTCCAGCCCTGTTCCTTCTTGGTTTGGCTCTTCTTCTTTCATGTACATAAAGCCCTTCCCCATTGTGATGTTTCACCAGTTGACAAGGATGGAATCCCTTTGCCTGTATATCAATGGACCCGACTCTTGCTGAGGTCGGAGTCCTATTACCCTTTCAATCAGCAGTTTTTGGGACTTGCGATGCACATTCTGACAGGGTCTAGCCCTCGGGTGCCTCTCGGCCTTAGAAATAAAGTGGTACTGGAGAGAAAAGGGGATGTGTTTCAATTGACGCAAGGGCTTGTGATCCGCCTTTTCGGCTTCACAGGGAAGCCCTTCTTGCTACCTTTTTTCCCTTTGGAATACCAATTTGCCCTGGAAGTTGCTCGGCAAAGTGACGCGACCGACGAAACTTATGGTCACGGGTGAAAGTGGGCACACACCTGCGATTTCCCTTTCAAGATGGGGGTAATCGAAGTTTTTGCCTTAAAGCAGAACATATACCTGGAGGAGAAACTCGCTGATTTTGGTCTGCTCCAAATACCACAGAGGTGGCTCTACGACCCGTTGGGGGTGATGAGAGATCATTTGAAAAGCAAAAACTTCCATGTCTGTCCTCGCCTCGAAGTTCTAGAGTAGAGAAATAACCCCAATGGTACGGACCTGGAGTGGCACTTAGAGGAGATGAGGACGTTGCCTCCTTGGCATGACTTCTATCCTATGGAGGTCGAATTCGACCCAGACCAGTACCCATTCCCAACTCCCGACTCCACTTTTTGGAGAAAAGCAAAGGATGATTTAAAAGAGGAGTTGAAGGAGCGGGACGAGGAGCGATTGAGAGAATGGTGGATTATGAGAGTCCATCGTCGAAAGATGAATTCTTACAGGCTTCTAACAATGGACGGGGAATTCGCAATTGTGTATCAGACCAATATCGGGTCTTGGAAACCCTTGTCCTTCGTCGATTTCATTCCACCGGCCACTCCAAGTTCAGATGAAGGCCCCAGGAAGACTGATAATGTCCCCAAGGAAAGAGCAGTCAGGGCCGCGCCTAAAGCTTTACTACAGAGTCCATCCGAAGATCTGGAGACAGCGATAGAGGAATCAGAGCAACCCCTCGAGAGGAGGAAAAGAAAGGAGCGGGAACCTACACAGGCACCCCCAAACTTCCCAAAGCGACCGCGTACAGACGCTCCGAGCGCTCCTACCGAAAGATCTGTATCGGGCTCGGCCGAAGCAAACAACGGAGAAACTCCACCAAGTGCCGAAACGATTCCAAACATAGATGTCATTGACGTGGAGGAACTCGTGGAAGTCATTGAAGCCGAGGGTACCGAGGCCCAGGAGGAACAAAGACCAATCACCCAGGAGGTCACCATGGCCGCACTGCCAGGAGGGCACGTAGGTACGTTTTCTTTGCCTTATGCTCTGGTTGCTCGTAAGTCTACCCCGGTCCTGGCCGAAAGCTCTCACCCGTCCCCCCTGCCTCCACAAGGTCAGTCACCTTCTCACGTCGTCTCCCTAACTACTTCCCCCGAGTCTTTCGGCCAGGACAAACCCGTCCAAGTTACTTCGCCCAGCCACACCGCCAATCCTCCAGTCGTCAACCAGGGCGAAGCTAACAGTCCAGTACCGAACCCCGAGGCTCATCCCTCCGTTGTACATAACGTGCTCCCCCTCGTCGAAGCCCCCGTCACCCCTGTTGCCGAACCTTCGGGTGAAGCTATCCCTTTCAGCTCCCTATATTTGTTCAATCCCTCGGCTTTAGACCCAGCCGCATTCGACTCTGAGCTGTCCTCAATACGGGAGTCCCCCTTGGCCAAAAAACTCCTCCAAGCCCGACAGAACACAGAGAGAATGTTGAAAGAGGCAAGAAAGAAGAGAGGGCGTTCGCTCGCTCAAGTTGAGAAATGTGTCGTCTTCGACTTCGAGGCGGGAAAGGTGCATAAAGTAAAGAAGATACCCAAAGTCCAGAAGCCCCTGGATGAAATGACTCCAGCGGACTATGAATATCAAGATAAAGAAAAGGACCTGGAGCATCTGAACGTGGACAAGGAATCCGCCTCTATGCACATTGGAATCGAGACCTTCAAGGCGCATGCCAACATTGCCAACAAGCGCAGGTTCAAAGCCGAGAGTGCTAACATCAAGCTGGAGGAGGAGCTAGCAAGGACTCGCTCCAAATTGGCAAGGGCCGAGGGCGATGAAAGCGATGCGGAAAGAAGCACACGCCCTAAAGCTGCAGATAGCATAGCTGGAATGCACAGTGAGAATCAAGCGCAAAGGCAGATCAAAAATGATTTGAGGGTCAAGGAGCTTGAAAGTAGGATCTTGCAAGCTCAGATCCAGCTGCACGAGAAGGAGGGCCTAGGGCTATTTGACAGGAGCAAAATCAAAGAGATTCGCTCATGTCTGCTCAAGAATTTTAGGTCTCGGGCTGTCAGTGCCCTTTCGGTTTTAGTTTACACCGTAGAAGCCCAGAGTGCTACCGTCGAAGGAGGACCAATCATCGAAGAAGTCATTCAGAATGTCAGAGCCCGACTCAAGCTGGCCCTGAAGGTCCAAGATGCAGGGTATCAAGATTTGAAGCTCGCAGCAATGAGTCGGACAACAAGGGATTGGTCAACGGCCCAGGACACAGTTCGCGCCTTTTTCTCCATAGCCAAGAAGGCTCAAAAGGCAAAAATCCTACTGGACGCATTCGAAAGCGAGAGGCGCACGTCAATGGGCTACTTCGAGGACCTCGTCGCCTTAGGCTTCCCGAGCTTCACGGATGATGATGGAAAGCCCTTAGCCAAGGAAGAAATCATGCCGAAGTGGCAGCAGTTTGAAGACAACGTCTCGAAGATAGACGAGTGGGCCGAACCTATAACAGAGAAGCAGGTTGCTGATTACATACTGAAATACTGTAGAATCGTCGCTTCCCTAAACGATCTGTATACCAGGTCCCAGCATGCAGAAATCGGGCAGATCGATAGGTTCCATGCCTTGGTCAAATCTCTGGGAGATCAAGAGCTGTTCACGAAAAGGGTCTGGTCTCAGATTCGTCGAACCCTAAGAAACATCCGCGTCCACCTGGCCCCATTGCCAATGGCCGAAGACGTAGCAGAAGCAATGGCGACAGGAGAGGAAGAAGCGAAGGAGGAGAAGAGGAGGGAAGGAAGGACAAGTTGTGGAAGCATCCCCGGAAAAGGAACAAGGAGAAGGATGCTGGAGGTGACTCTGGCCTAATGGATGAAAGCTGAGGGTTCTACCACCGAGACAAGCTCGTTGCCCCACGAGCCGCCAAGAATGTTGACAATATTGTCACATTCCACCAAGGAGCAGAAAAATTGAAACTTTGTACAATATTTGTTTTCTTGAAAGTTTTCTTTTATTTATAAGTTATAGCAATTTTGGTTTTCCCTATCGCCCCCTGGTGGACAAAATGAAAAGAAAAGAACTTCGGGCCCGAAGCGCTTCAAATCATCACTTCGGGCGAGAAGTTTGCCGAAGATACAAAGATAACGCTTCGCACCCGAAACATTTTTGATAGCCACTTCGGGCGAAAGTTTTGCGAAGCGGCATTCAAACAACTTCGTCGAGGAAGAAAAGATAGGCCGAATCAGCTAAGGCAAGGAAATTACTTCGGGCCCGAAGTATTTCTAAAATCCACTTCGGCCAATTTTCACCCGAAGCAGTAGAGGTCGAGAAAGTGTTTCGGTCGAAACTCCCCCGAACCGCCTTTTCAAAAGAAGATCGGCCCGAAGCGTTTGTCCCGACCCATCGCCGAAGCAGTTTTGCCAGCAAAGCAGCGAAGGATAGAAGAGAGATCGGCTTCGGCACTCCATGCCCCCGAAGTAATTTTGTGAAGCAAAAATCAGCGAGGCGCTTCCAGGAACGCTTCCCGAGTTGGGCATTTTTCCCGAGGCAGTCAGAGGGCCTCATAAATGCATATTTTCTTGCCCGATAAGCCCATTGCTCATTTTTGGCAATTGGATGCGAAGTATCAGTCCGAGAAGGAGAGCCCGACAAGCATGGCCACCACTCGAGCACCGCACCTACAATCCGAGGACACCCAGGTGGCTCATTTAATGCATCTTTCCCCGGTTGACTCGGTCACCATTACCAATTTTGGTAGCCGATTTGAGAGGTCATCCGCAGCAGCAGCGAGGAGCCGTTTCTCAGGGCCCGAGGGTGTACTCCGCCATTTTGTAATAATGATTCAGAGGGTCGGGTCCTCTATAAAAACCCAGGCTTTGCAATGTAAAAGGGGGGGAAATTTCTGCTAGAAAGCTACTGTAACTTGATGTCCTGCGTCTAATACTAAAGATTTTTGTACTCCATTTCTCTCTTTTATGCTGCCTTATGTGCTTAATTCTTTTGTCTGTTTGCACTCGTATACTGAGACTCTGAATCCTGAATCCGGTGTGCGATTGGGAACTGTACCCTAAAATTCGCCCTGAAGGATACATAGGAGAGGAAAAACGCTTTGTCGTTTTCTTTTATGTTGCTTGGTGGATCGAGGTTTCTGTTATTCCCTCTTCTTAATCGTTGTTACTACGAACCCTGAATTCCAGCGAGAGAGAGAGGAGAACCCTGCGAACCCATCCAGAGGATACATAGGAAGTTTGGCACTTCGTTTCTTTCATCTATTCTTGGTGTTTTTTGCTGCTATTTGAGTTATTAGTGAGTGATCGTGCTTCCTATTCTTCCCCACCTTAAATCATCAATCTCTAACCCTTATCCTTTTTTATTTCTTTCTCTAACCCGAACTCCTTTTATTTCTTTCCTGCACTCTTATCTCAAACCCCAAAAGTAGATTAGTATAGGAGCCGACCTTTCTTCGGAGATTGGCACGAGGGGCATCTCTTCCTCTCGGCCTTTCAATGTTGGTCACAGGTCCAGGGTGCGCAAACCCACCGAAAGTCCTTTCCTGTGCGGATTTGATGACCAACAGTAATAACTATCTTCAACTACCTATTCTCCTATATGCTCAACCAGAGGGGAGCATTTTATTTATACAAAATAGAATGCATTATAGATAAGGTTTACTGCTATTATCTGGGACTGTTACAGCAGTTTCAGTCCAAGTCTTCCACAAATGCAGAGTTTTGACTCTTCTGTACCTATCCATCCAAAGTGAGGAACAAGTGTGAGTTTGGATAAGGTGTCTTCTGAGATGAATTTAGTCACCGTTTACTCCTTTTCAAAAATACCTTTAAGGAGTTCCAAACTGTCTGTGCTCATTCCATAATTGCTTCAGAATATCAGGCAGCAGAACAGGAAGACTGTTATTTCACCAACATAAGTTTATGCAATTGGTTGTGGCGGCAGGTATGGTCTCCTTAGGTATCCCGAGGACTAGTTTTATCCTTGACTTGGGCTGGGACGAACAAATTCCATGCCATGTTGTAGATGTACAGCTGGCTGGAATTTGTATGACAAAGTCCAGTTTTCCTACACAGTCAACAACTTGACAGCTTTTTGGCGCCTAAAAGTTAATTTAAAAGTGAGAAAACGGTGGCATATATTTGTGGATGGATGGTAAACCTTATACATAGATTGCTTACATATGATAACACTTAAATTAATGCAAAATTATAGGAATAAATAGCCAAAACACTGAAAAAAATATGGATAAATTAGTAAAGACAGAGCATATGCACTTTCCCTATCTTAACATGCAAATATCATCACACAATGCATAATATCCTATAATTAACATAAAATCACATCACAAATAGTTCCATATGAGTTTGAAAAGTTTATAAAAGAAGTCTTTAAATGAGGCAATCTCCTGCCTCATCACATTATTTATACCTTGCTATCCTACCTGTTTAGGGGGGGCTAGAAATGATGTAACATTCCGAAAAGCAATAAGAAAGAGCATTTTTCAGATTTTGAGAGGGTAGCAAACTTTTGTGAGCAAAATCAAAAGGAGGGTTTCTAATCATAAAACTAATGTTTTTAGTGTCTTATCATTTCTGCATTTTAGTGACTTCTAGCCATTGTCTTATGCCATGAAATGGGTTGCAATAGGCGAAGGTCAAGATGATGTAGTTTCTCTATTATTTATTTTGAGTCTTGCACTTGATTTAATGGTATTGTGCTTATGTTGTAGGTCCATTAATTCAGGTTGTTTTATGATTACCTCATAACTTGGGATTTTGTAGGGAGGAGCTTGCTAAACTAATTCAGAATTTGACTTTTTCAGCTAACCAAATTTGCATTGTTTATTTATTCATTTTTGTTAAGTTCATTTTATTTCAAGCATTCAATCATTTCATTCTGGTCCATCCAAAATTTTAGTTTCTTTTATTTCCATTCTGGTCCTTTTCCAGAATTTTTGCTAATTTCCTTTTAGTTTCATTTCTATTCTGGTCCATTTCCAGAATTGTTAAGATTTCAAGTTATTTCCATTTTGGTCATTTTCTAGAATTTTTGCACCTCCAAAATTCATTAATCTAAGATTTCAGATAAAACACATGGTTTAGGAGGGATACTAACCTGCTATTTCACATTAAATTAAGATAAGAAATGAAAGCTAATTTTGCTAACATTGCTAACACGCTAACTTCTACTAACTACTATTAGGGTAGTGGCATCAACATAAGGAAGATAAAATGAACCCAACTATCTAAAACTTACTTCATCTTAAAGGCACAGACATTAAAATGAGGTGGACAATTCCACATTTTATCATTTGAAACCTTTTAAGTGAAGATAAAATACTTTACTAATAGGGATTCAGGGTAGCATCAATTTAAAAAACCCTAAAAAGAACTGCTTTTATTTTACATTGGCTTTTCAGTTAGATCTTTCAATCACTAAGCATTGTTTAGAACCAACAAAGGCCCCTTGTTTATGGTCACATGCATTATTGAATTATTTTTGGCACTATTACAATCTTTAGATATTTTACCAGAACCTTGGAGAAGTTGAATGTTTGTCATTTGGTTTCTTTTCAAGAGAGAGTTTTCTATTCAATACTCTGCATGTGGTGGTATTTTGCAATTGGGAAAAATATACACTCAACATCTTTGGCGCTAGAAGGAGGGCCTTCTTTTATGCTTTGTGATTTAGTTTTTTTTTGCTAATGCTAACGTGGTCAGTTTTGGTTCAACAATATTGTGTTTGCAGGTGCAACATGTTACTCTTGACTAGTTTGTGAGAAACCTTAGTAGAATAGATTTAAGTTTCTCATGTTGGACCCACTTAGACGCATTGCTACTAGGTCTAAAACCACTGAGGAAACCATTTTTCAAAGTCTTTCTCCCAAACCTAGGAAACCGAGATACAAAATCTAGGGGATCGAAATCCCATCTGAGCCTTCTGATACATTAGGTTTAGAGATGCTTTGCCAAGATTTGGAAAGGCTAGCTCTCAGACCTCTGAATCTGAATACCTTTAGTGGGTGTGCACCCATTAGTTCCACCACAAGAGCTACATCAAGTGTACCCATCTCCATCATCCCGAGTGTGTCAACTACTTTAGTAGGGTCATTATCTTTGGTTAATATGGCCCAACAACAGTAGCAACAACAACCAGTTCCCTGGTTTGGTACCCAAAGTTCTCCGTTAAGTATACCTGGGGATGTCCATGACATACCTAGGCACCTTGAGAGGTCTATCCCTAAGTTTATCCATGATGGTCCCATTTCAGCTGAAGAGCATGTTCAAATTTACAAGGACCATATGATTAGGCAGGGAGTCAATCATGAAGACGTCGCTTGTCGACTCTTCCCTAATAGCTTTGACCAAATGGCTCATGAATGGTATAGGAATCTTCCTGCAGGGTCCATTACATCTTGGGCCCAGTTGGAAGCTACCTTTGTTAATCAATTTAGGTCATTGCTAGATCCTACCATCATGTATAACCAATTCGTGTCATGCAAGAGGTATCCTAATGAACCTATCAAAACATTTAATGCCAGATTCCAAAAGCTTTACACAAACGTGACTCATCATTTTGCAATAGATGCTACTGTGGCATTGCAATTATACCTCGCAGCCTTAGACCCGATGACAACCATGTTTACCAGGAGAAATCCTCAAGTTACAACGTTGGCCTTAGCCTATGCTGAAGCCATGACTATTGAGCAACAAATGACACCGCAAGGTGGCACTATGCCTCAATTTCCCGTGTTAGGGCAATATGGCCCTTACAATCAATTTGCCATGATGAATCAAGTTGTGACACCTCAGATGCCCATGATGAATGCTTTGCCATATCATCAGTCATACCCATTCGCTCCCATGCTTCCATATTTTTTGACATACCCTAATGCTGCCATTCCACCCACTCTGCAAATGATGGCTGCTAATCAGATAACCTTGCCAGGATTTGAGGTGAGTAGTACTCAGGCCTCAAATGTGTATCCCATGGTTGCACCTCTGTAGGCCAAGGGTCCATGGTGGACCCAAAACACCCAGAGTCAAACCTTAGTGCCTAATCCAGAGGTTGCTAATGTCAAAAATGTCAGTGGATCTGGGGCTGTCATGTCCCAGCCACAAGGTTCCAATTTTGAGCTGGAAGAGCTCAAGAGAATGACCATCAAATAGGGCAATGACATCATTCGGTTACAAAAACAAGTTGCCCAAAATCCCATGCCCAATCGAAACCATGACCATAGGAGAATAGGACCGTACAATACGTAGCCTAACAATGGGTGCGTACCCAATCCGATAGCCAATCAGGCTGATGCGTTAGGGGATTGTGATGAGTCAGAGTCATGTGATGAGGAAATGCATCATTGTTGCCATAGAAAGTCAGACGCTTTGGTGTCTGAAGTTATTCATTATTTAGAAAATGATGAGATGGAGGAAGATATGAATGTGTTAGGAGAGGAAGAGGATGAAGCCTTGGAAGCTCAGGCCGCTAGACATTTTGGGAAAGCCAATCACAAGTATTTTACTAGGAGTTCTAAGGATCCCAAAACATCCTCTACTCCCCCAAACAACCCTTTAGTTCCTCCTGATACAAAAGGTGATGTGAATCCACCACCTCCATTTTTGGAAGCACCTAGGACAATGCCAAAAGTGTCAAATCCTGGAACATCCACTTATAACTTGGAAGAAGACATGAAAAGGACCAAGGCCAATATCTCAATGTATGAGGTCTCTCAATTGTTGGGGCAGGATAAAATTGGGGGGAAGAGATTGAATTCCCTGAGTCAAATTCATGAGGTTAAATCTGTAGAACCCCAACTTGCTATGAGGAAAGAGAAACCAGAGGTACCCCCTTTTCTCATAACCGTTAGGATCACAGGCAAGAATTTACACAACTGTTTGATTGATTTTGGTGCCTCGGCCAACATCATGCCTCTTGAGATAAGCCAAAAGCTAGGACTTAAGCCTGTTCATTCGAATAATAAGGTGGTCCAATTGGACAGATCTATGGTGGATGTAGTAGGTGTTGTAAAATATGTCCTAGTTCAGATCAACTCAGAGCCTAGGGTCCAACATTACATGGATATCCTTGTGCTAAATATTGCTGCCAAGTATGGCATGGTTTTGGGCAGATATTGGAGCAGAAATCTCAATGGTTATGTGGTGACTGATTCCTCCCATATGTGGTTGCCATGGAGAGGAGTTGCAAACCAAATCCGGGTAGACAAAGAGCCCAGACTTAGGGAAATGATTACAGAGTATAATAAACCCAATGAGATTCAGTTTACTGAAACAAAATTAGGGGTTTACAATTTTGACATAGAAGACATAGCCGAAGGGTCCCAAAACGATAATATTTACCATGGTACGTCGAAAGAAAACAAGAGGGTGTGGACCCTAAATTTTGATGGGTCCAAATCAAAACAAGGTGCGGGAGCTGGGGTAGAGCTCACATGTCCTGGTAGTAAGCCTTTGATTGCTGCCTACAGACTACAGTTCCCGGCCACCAATAATGTGGCGGAGTATGAAGCCCTAATTTTTGGACTTCAGTTAGCCCTAAGAGAAAAGGTAAAGTGCCTTAAGGCATCGGGAGACTCAGAGTTAGTAGTCAAATAGGTCAAGGAGTAGTATACCTATAGAGACAAGAGGTTGAACCTCTATAAAACCAGAGTGAGGGAATTAATTAATGAGTTTGATGCTTTCAATATTTCCCTCATCTCAAGAAAAAATAATAAAATGGCTGATTCGTTAGCCGTAGCGGCCAACATGCTTTCGCCTGTTGACCATAAAAAATGTAAAAAAATTTCCATAGAGTTAGTGCCTTGCCCCTCCATACCAGACAATGTCATGAATTTACAGGTCTTTGATAGTGATAGACACATTTTTAGTTTTGTTACTAATTCTGGTATATTTGAAAATCAGGTTATAGACGAAGAAGAGAGGAGGCAAGTAGAAGTAGGAACAACCGGAGTATGGAACGAGATGCCAAGTGATAGGGCCTCTCTTGAAAAGTTGTTTGATATTGGATATCAAAAGAAAAAGGAAAGAAAAATACCATCCCCCAAGGAATCATGCAATTCAGTCAATTTGGGGAGTGCAGTAGATCCGCGTGAAGTGTTCATTGCAAAGGCATGCACACAACGAGAGAAGGAGTCAATAGCTCAGGTTTTAGGAGAGTACATTGATTGCATAGCTTGGAGCTATGAAGAGCTGAAAACATATGACCAGAATGTAATCATGCATACTATTCCTCTGAAGCCTGATTCCAAGCCTTTTAGATAGAGGTAAAGAATGGTTAACCCAATCCTAGAGCCCTTGATAGAGAAGGAAGTGAAGAGGCTGCTGGAAGCCAAAATCATCTTCCCTGTTAGGCATTCCACATGGGTGGCTAATCTTGTCCCTGTTAGGAAAAAGAGTGGAGAAATTCGGTTGTGCATAGACTTTAGAAATTTGAACAAAGCTTGCCAAAAAGACAATTACCCATTACCCACCATTGACGAGATACTCCAAAAGGTAAATGGGTCTGAAATGATGTCATTTTTGGATGGATACTCGAGGATATAATCAAATTCTCATACATCCAAATGATAGGATGAAGACGACCTTCACCACGAAGTGGGGAACATTTGCCTACCGGAGGATGTCGTTTGGTTTGTTGAACGTTGGAGCCACTTTCCAAAGAGCCATGGATTTTGCATTCAAGGGGCTCATTGGTAAGTGCATTATTGTCTATGTGGATGATATCCCTGTCTTCTCCAAGAAGAGGGAAGATCATGTTAAAGACTTGAGGAAAGTACTCCAAAGGTGCGGGGAACATGGAATTTCCCTAAATCCAAAAAAGTGCATCTTTGGGGTAACAGAGGGTAAGTTGTTAGGGCATGTCATTTCGAAATATGGGATTGCTATAGACCCAGAGTGGATAGCCACTATCCAGGATATTCCTCATCCCAATAGCAAAAAGGAGCTTAGGTCCTTTTTCGGTAAGATTAACTTTGTGAGAAAATTCATTTCAGGTTTTGCCGAGATTGCCAAGCCCCTAAATGATATGCTAAAAAAGGATGTTCCAATAAAGTGGACCAGTGAGAAAAGGGATGCCTTCACAAGCATCAAGGATGCTATTTCCAAAGCCCCTATTCTCATTAGTCCAGACTATGCTAAACCATTTTATGTTTACACATTTGCTTCAGATCATTCTTTTGCAAGTGTGTTAACTCAGAAAAGTGAAGACAACATTGAAAATCCTATAGCCTTTCTGAGTTCTCCTTTGAAGGACGCGAAGCTGAGAGTGAGCTAGGTGAAAGAAGGGGGAAATGGCTTTCTACCCTTCAATAATTTGACTTAGAGATAAAGCCCATGAAGATAGTGCGTGGACAAGGTTTGGTCAAGGCCATCGCAGAAATTGACCCTTCAATAACGTGCCAAAACTATGAGGTTAATGATATCACTACAGAGGAATGGTACGTAGATATTGTATATTTTTTGTTGCATGGTAAGTGCCCTTCTCATTTGAATTCCACTCAGCGTAGGGCACTACATTTAAAATCAGCTAGATTTTTGATTAAATCTGGTGTGTTGTACAGGAAGAATCATGAAGGAATTTTTCTTCGTTGCATTACTCAAGAGGAAGCAACCCAAGTACTCAAAGACTTCCATGGTAAGTATGGAATTGGACATGGGTCAGCAAATGTGACAACACACCAGATTCTTAGAGTTGGGTATTACTGGCCCCACTTGTTTAAAGATGCGCATACACATGTAAGAACATGTCACATATGCCAAGTGGCAGCCAATAGAGAGCGGAATGCAGCAATGCCATTGCAGTCAGTGGTAGAGACGAGACCATTTGCACAATGGGGATTAGACTTTGTTGGGGTGATAAATCCTAACTCATCCGATTCCCATAAGTTCATCCTCACCGCTACTGATTACTGCACAAGGTGGACAGAGGCTATACCTACTAAGAATGCCACCTCCGAGGTTGTGATTAGATTTCTAGAGGAAAACATAGTCACTCATTTTGGAATGCCTAACTCCATAGTAAGTGACAACGGTTCTGCCTTTTCCTCTTTAGAATTTGCAAATTGGGCGTACGACAATAAGGTGAGTCTAAAATTCTCTTCCAATTATTACCCCCAAGGCAATGGTTTGGCGAAATCATCAAATAAAAATTTATTACTCATAATCAAAAAATTACTTGAAAAGAACCCTAGAGATTGGCATAGTAAGTTAAAATTTTCCCTTTGGGCAGATAGGACCAGAAGCAAGGAGTCAATTGGGACATCTCCTTATCACTTAGTCTATGGGCAAGATCCTATTTTTCCCACTAATCTGAAATTGCAAACTTTACATTTTATAAAAGACTATATTGGGACTGATAATAAACTTGAAACCAGATTAACACAATTAATGCATCTTGATGAGAAGAGGGAGGAAGCCATGCTTCATTTCAGCAAACATCAAGACATAATCAAAAGGTGGTTTGATAAACGGTCCAAAATTAAGGCCTTCAAAGCTTCAGATTTAGTTTTGTTGTGGGATAAAAGGCATGAGAAAAGAGGAGAACATGAAAAATTTGATTGCTTGTGGCTGGGACCTTATCTAATATCCGAAGTCCTAGGTGAAAATAGTTTCAGATTAAAAACCTTGGATGGAAAGGATTTGGCCTTACCCATCAATGGCCTTCATTTAAAGCATTATTTTCAGGCCTAAGGGTAGAGTCATTGTATTATATGTACACTAATCAGCTTGCTTGATTGTTTGTCTTGTCAGTTTTATTTCCTGTTTATTTTGTTTTCTTTGATTTCAGGAGTTTTTAGTGTGTCAAGGTTGTCCAATTTTGGATTTGATTGTAAGAGTAAGAGGTCAGCCTATGTGTATACGAATGTCAACCAAGACTAAAAGGATGTGAAACATTGGAATCATATGGCAAAAGGGCTTGAAAATGTGAATATTGTTTGCAGCTCATGAAGCATGAAGTCTTTGATTTTTGCATATCATCCACCCATGTCTCAAGGGCACATTCTTATCACATAAACATCATGACCAATCCACCTCCATATGCTAAACCCAAACACTGAAAGTGAAGTCCAATTATCTTGGGATCAAAGGCACAAAGAACACTAAGAAGATCTTAGGTTTGGAAACTGTTGCCGAAGTTGTCGTGGGTCTATCACATTTCTGTCCATGTCCAACATCTTGGGTAAAATAATATGAAACCATACTTGGATGGGGATGTGAGGCGAAAAGATAATTCTGGTCTATCCCACCCTGCACATAGTCCATGAATAGTGGTTTTTACCACTACAATATTTATGCTCATAAAATAGTGGTTATCACCACTAGCATGATTTACAAATCAGAGTAGTAAGGATAGGGTCAAATTCTCATCATACCTTGGTTGAGAATCCGATTCCCCAAAACTCTAAACTGAATTGTAAGGATCGTACTACTTGTCCCTCAGAAGGATGGGTAGTCATCCCCAAAATTCTTTAAGGAAAAAAATATAGAGCAAAGCCAAGCAAAGAAGACTGGACTATGGGGTTAACCTCCACCGGGGCTATAGACGCTTGACTGGCAGTGGAGTACACTCATGCCTGGTGACATGACTCCCGCAAGGTTGAGATTTATGTCCGCCATGAGGATAGATTAGTCTGATGACCTCATCCATAACCGGTTTAATTATTTTGGTCAAATATGAGAGCAGTAAAGGATAGGGTTATATTCTCATCACACCTTGGTTGAGAATCTGATTCCCCAAAGCTCTAAGGTCCACTTGCACACACTGACCCTTGATGATGATGGCTCATAACCAAGCTCTAGATCTGGTCAATGAATTCATCGCACACACATTTGATCCTAAGATGGTTAGACATTTTTGAGGTGTTTGCCCAAGCCACCATAGAATGTGCTGCCCATGCTATAAAATTTTTACCCTCAAAGCTCTCCATATTCATTGCGATAATTCTAGTCAAGTAAAATTGGTGATGCAATGCGAAAAAGTTACAAACAATAAGGTGTGGAGTACTTCACACACACGAGTTAATATTGCATGATTCTAATATTTTGTTGTTCTTATGAGTCTATTGACATTATTTATGCATTTGTTGATGCTTGTTGCTTCCTGGTTTGGAGTGTGTTTTCAGATTTTCTTTTTGGGTTCTCATCGAAATGCTCAGGAGCATTTCCTAGTAGAGTCGCCATTTTGTTGTGGAGTTTCCACAACCACCCCAAGCTTCTTGGGGACCCACTTGTCATGTTTTGGTATTAAAGGTTTTTGGTTTTCTTTGGCTTGTAAGAATAGTGATGTTTGACCATTTATGTTAATGATTTTAATTGCTTTAGTTATTTGATATTTAATGATTAATTAATCTAGGCATTAATGCTTAGATTAATTAAAATCCATTTTGATAAATAGAGTTTAATGTTCTTCATACTATCTAAGGTGATGGAATGTGTTTAATAAAGCAAGGCCTGACCAAAACATTACCTAAAACAAGAAGAGGATACAAAAGGTACAAAGAAATTGTGATAGAAAATAATATGCTATTATCTACCTAATATAATTACATTAATTATATTATGTATATAATAGTAATATTATTATGATGTTCTAAAATATTATTATTATAATAATATTATTATGATTATTTTATTCTAAAATGTTATTATTATAATAATATTATTATATTGTATATAATAATATTATTATAATATACTTTACAAAGGATGTGATAATAATATGTTTGACCATGTTACGTTTGATTGCAGGAGAAGGCGATGGCGGCTATTCAAAATGATCGAAGGCAAGGGTGGCTATTCCAAAATGTTCGAGGCTACGTAACGCTGGCAAAAGAGGAAGCGGTCCAAAGATAGCATTAGGGTTTCAGGAGGACAACACATAAGGCACCGGATTTGATAGTGAAATGGTTGAAACCAGAGGCATGCCGTCAAACAAGCCAACAAAGAAACATTATTAGGGCAACCCGTAACCCTAATCGATGGAGATAAAGGTCTACCTCGAGAGCATGGAAAGTTTTTTATTGGTATTGTTCAGCGTGAGTGCGAGAGCAAGGAGCTCGATAGCCATGGCGAAGGGTTGACAATGCCATGGTTGCGTCGATGGTAGCCCCCTGACGTGGTGTTGACAACACCATGGCTGCGATCGAACGCAGCACCATGGTGACGTTGTTTTGATAGTGCCATGGCTGCGTCGATCGTAGCACCACGACGTGGTGTTGACAGTGCCATGGCTGCGTCGATGGCGTGATGGCCTCACTAGGTTATATGGAAACCAAAGTGCCCAGGATGGGGGACGTCATCCCAATCCTTGGGCACGTTTGGTATGGCTTCGAAGAGATACCATCGGGCCTTGGTTTCGAAGAGCACAACAAAAATCTCGTTGAATGAGATTGGCCTACCTTATTTTAATGTGAATGTTGTTTGATTATATTCAATGTTTTAAAGGAGGCCTAAAATCGTAGGGGTTATAAGGTATAGTTAAATGTTTTTTATTATTCATTTTGATGGGTGCAAAGGGGTGTTCTTGGGTAGAATGCCTATGTGATAAGAGAAAGGGGAGACATAAGGAGTTACGTAAGATTATGTTTTTGGTTTTATTATTGTTTAAAATAATGTTTAGAAGTGTTATTTTATTGTATTAAATCACAGAAAATGATGATGGATTATTTTCTTATATCCATTTATTATTTTAATTGTGAAAGAAGTTGAAGCGAAAGGACTTCTAAGCATTATTTATACCTTGCTATCCTACCTGTTTAGGGGGGCTGGAAATGATGTAACATTCCGAAAAGCAATAAGAAAGAGCATTTTTCAGATTTTGAGAGGGTAGCAAACTTTTGTGAGCAAAATCAAAAGGAGGGTTTCTAATCATAAAACTAACATTTTTAGTGTCTTATCATTTCTGCATTTTAGTGACTTCTAGCCATTGTCTTATGCCATGAAATGGGTTGCAATAGGCGAAGGTCAAGATGATGCAGTTTCTCTATTATTTCCTTTGAGTCTTGCACTTGATTTAATGGTATTGTGCTTATGTTGCAGGTCCATTAATTCAGGTTGTTTTATGATTACCTCATAACTTGGGATTTTGCAGGGAGGAGCTTGCTAAACTAATTCAGAATTTGACTTTTTCAGCTAACCAAATCTGCATTGTTTATTCATTCATTTTTGTTAAGTTCATTTTATTTCAAGCATTCAATCATTTCATTCTGGTCCATCCAGAATTTTAGTTTCTTTTATTTCCATTCTGGTCCTTTTCCAGAATTTTTGCTAATTTCCTTTTAGTTTCATTTCTATTTTGGTCCATTTCCAGAATTGTTAAGCTTTCAAGTTATTTCCATTCTGGTCATTTTCCAAAATTTTTGCACCTCCAAAATTCATTAATCTAAGCTTTCAGATAAAACACATGGTTTAGGAGGGATACTAACCTGCTATTTCACATTAAATTAAGATAAGAAATGAAAGCTAATTTTGCTAACATTGCTAACACGCTAACTTCTACTAACTACTATTAGGGTAGTGGCATCAACATAAGGAAGATAAAATGAACCCAACTATCTAAAACTTACTTCATCTTAAAGGCACGAACATTAAAATGAGGTGGAAAATTCCACATTTTATCATTTGAAACCTTTTAAGTGAAGATAAAATACTTTACTAACAGGGATTCAGGGTAGCATCAATTTAAAAAACCCTAAAAAGAACTGCTTTTATTTTACATTGGCTTTTCAGTTAGATCTTTCAATCACTAAGCATTGTTTAGAACCAGCAAAGGCCCCTTGTTTATGGTCACATGCATTATTGAATTATTTCTGGCACTATTACAATCTTTAGATATTTTACCAGAACCTTGGAGAAGTTGAATGTTTGTCATTTGGTTTCTTTTCAAGAGAGAGTTTTCTATTCAATACTCTGCATGTGGTGGTATTTTGCAATTGGGCAAAATATACACTCAACAAGACTAAGCCTCTCTAATAAAGGTTTTGATTACTATATTTTGGATGATTTCCTTATCTGATTGGTGTTGCCTTTGTCGTTGTTGTGTCCCCTATCTGATTGTTGTTTTTGAAGCTACTTCTATGTAGGGACCATACAAATTTTTTTATTTGATGGGTATGTTTGAGTTATTTTCTTAGGATGGTCTAGTTTTCTCCCTATTTCCCTTATATCACAATAATTTAGGGAATCTTCATATGGCCTAGCTTGCTTGACAAGCTTACTGACCATGTTCCCCTTATTTTGTTCCTATTTAGTCTTTGGTTTTTACTCTATGGATGTGTTGTTGGTACCATTTTGCAATAGACCTTAGATACATATCTCTTTGAATCCCAATATCTTAGAGAGGGTGTTTCGATATCTATATCCATCTCTTTAGTTGAGAGGCAAATCCAAGGGTACCAAGAGCATAGGGGTCCTATCGGTAATGAAGCCATATTAGTTACCATTAGAAAGGATTCAAGGTCCTTGTTTGTGGTGGGGTTCAGCTTAGTTACCATAAAAAGGCTTTGGGATCCCTATTTGTTGTGGGGATCAACTTTTTTACCACCAAAAAGGCTAAAAACCTATCGGTCTAGTACTACCTCATGGTGTGGTGAGCTTCTAACTTGCTAATAACCTTTAGTGCAAGCTTCTTATTGGAATATTTATTATTTACTTTGCATTAACTGCTTGATAGGTAGAGGAGACTTTTTCAGATATCTCATCTTGCTTGGTCCCAGGCATCAACCTTTCTCAAAGCCCTCTCTTCAAGGAAGATTTCCCTAGTGTAGTGATAATTTACTACAGTTTGACAACTCACAAGGAACTTCTACTTGTAGGAAGTGAAGAACCTAGAAGTTGTAGTCTTATCCATTTAGAGCATGGTCTCTAAAAATTTTAGCTCAGGTATGAGAGGAGAATATTTCAAAATACAATTGAGGTCTAGGAGCTTATAGGGTGTAGCAAAAAGAGATCTCCCTTTTATAGACTTCTCTTGTTGGGAGAAGGCCACCTAAAGTCCTTTGCTTCACCTAGCCTTGCTTAGTAGGTTGATGGGAAATGGTCCCCTCAATATGGCTAGTTGAGTGGAGGCATAATTTTTTGTTATTTTACCTTGTTTTCACTCGTGGTAGCTATCTTTTCTCAAACCATTCAATAGACCCTGTGTCTATTAATCATCCTTGAATGCATATCAATGACACACTTTTCAAAATTCACTCCATGTAAGTGCCTTTACTTGCTTTCCACTTTTACATGCCACTACTAAGCCCAACCAATTGACTTAGTAACACTTGGCTTTTACCTGCCTTATTTTACACACTACATATCTAAAATATTATACATGATTTTGATTCACTCTTCACGTTGAGCACCACATATGAGGCTCCTTCGCTCTCACTTTTCTATTGCTTTGAGCAAGTGACTAGATACGATGATAATTCGATGAATAGTTATCTTTTATGGATGACAAGTTCCTAGATCTATAAGAAATTTTATGCCAAAGTTAAGCATGGGAACTAATAACCCACTTGTGGTTCTCTTATCAGCTTATCCTAATGTTTCAAGTGATGCTTGATCACTAGAGGGAAGCATCCCTGAATGATGAGGAATAAAATTTCTCATTCCATTAAATATTAAGTTAAAAGTTTAATTAATTATTAATTAATAATGAGCGGTAAGCTTTCTGCAGTGGTAAGGGATTTAACTTCTCTTTGAGAGATCCAAGGTTCAAACCTGTGTAAACTCATTAAAAATTTTATTACTTAATAGTTAATTATTATTAACTAATAATTAGTTAATAACTAATTCTTACTAATTAATAATTAGTTAATAATTAATAATTAATATAACTTTATGAAAAGTTATATTGTAAAAAGGCATGTCTATTCAAATCGTGTCTATTCATGTAATATATGTATTGAATGAAAATACTTGGCTTTTGATTTTTAATGTTATATCCTCTCACCCATTTCTCTATATCAGTGATATTAGAGCATACCAATTTGTCTATGGATCAAGTCGATCCATAACTAGACCTTTGCCTTTTATCCATTCAACATGGTTGACCATATTTCCAAACCATTTGGATGTCAAGGCATGTCTTTTGTTCATTCAACACAAACGACTGTATTTCCAAACTGTTCAAAAGTTAAAGAGTTTTAAAATTTGATGCCTTAGCCTTTTGTTCATTTAATATGGTCATTTGAAGTTTTCAAACCATTTTTGAACATCTAGGAGCTAGCACCATGTTGCCTAGCCCAAAATATCTCCAAGATCTATAGGAGATCCAAGAGTTGGCATAGCATGTCAAAGAGTTGTGTGCCCAAATAATGAATACCATGTCAAATATGGATGACACAACTTGGAAAGAGTTCCTTGGTATTGAGGACTCCAATTTGGAAGTAAAAATGATGCCTCTAGCCTTGCTTCATCAGGCACAAGCCTTATAATTGTGGATAGTAGAATTGGCATAGTCAAAACCAATTTGGGGAGCAATACTAAGATTATTGCTCAATCTATGGAGGCCCTATAGATAGGGGTTGATGTATGTATGAACGGGTAGAGAGTGGTAAAGGAATTATATGAGTTTCCTTGGCTCAAGAAGGGTGTAGTCATGCATGGGGGATCTTTTCCTATGGCATTTAACAAAATATATTTGACTCGACAGGCAACTCCTCCTTTGCCTCCTCTAGTGTATGTCATAGAAGATAATGTTTATAGTTTTGTTTTACTTCAATAAGTGTCCTCCAGTATTGGCTTAGTGGACTAGAAGCTTAACAAAAGTTTGGAAAATACATCTAAAGGTGATATTGTTGAGGATGAGACTCATTTCTTTTCTCAGTATCTTATATTAGAAGTGGGCTATGATCACTCTATGCAAGCTTGTTCTCAATATACAAAGTTGAAGAACATATTCCTAGATGGAAGTCTTGTCCAAGCAAAGTTAAATGTTGGCACACTTGCTTCTATTGTTCCAAAAATCAAATCCATTGTTGTGAAGGATATAGATTCTTGGGAAGAGAGTACCATTAATATGCTTCAAAGAACCTTCTTGCATGCCCCCTTTGCACGCTCAATGCCACTTCATTGACCTCCCCCATGGCTGCCTCCTCAGCCTCTAGATCCTTTCTTCCTCCTCTTCTAAACACATTGGGATCCAATGTGTATATTGTTGGGAGGAATTATGAGGAATAAAATTCCTCATTCAATTAAATATTAAATTAAAAATTTAATTAATTATTAGTTAATAGTTAACTATTATTAACTAGTAATTAGTTAATAATTAATTATTATTAATTAATAATTAATATAACTTTATGAAAAGTTATATTGTAAAAAGGCATGTCTATTAAAATTGTCCCTCTTCATGTAATATATATATATATATATTGAAAAGTAATGAATGAGAATACTTGGTTCCTAGTTTTCAATCTTATATGATCTCACCCATTTCTCTCTGTATCAACGAATATCATCAATCAGGTGGACACCATGCTTTTTTATCTCCTCCATGTGACAGGGGATCTCCTTGCTTAGATGAACTTCTCTCCCCAATAAGGTATTTACTTATAAGTCTGGTCTAGGGATAGGTGCCTTGGGGTCTCTCTTCCATAATCCTTTTGGAAGGTGCAACCCATATGATGGGGGAAGGTTTGTTGCAACTCCCTTTTGATTATTGAGTCTTTTAGAAACCCATGCAATACTATTGGGAAGCTCTTCATCGTCCTTGTAAAATGAATATGTTTCTTACCCACCATGGCGATCGATTGTCTTTGAGCTAAACCTTGGATCAGGCACTCATGTTTTCTTGGAAGTGCTTCCTTTAGGGTATGACAAGGGATCGATAGATTATTGTCTCTGATGTCTTCTAAGTCCTCTTTAGCTCCATGGGAATGCTTGATTTGGCAATTTTTGTGCTCTTATTTCCTCTTGGACTAGTCTCTCAATCCCCTTTTGACACTGCTCAACTTCCTCTATCAGTCCTCTAGGGGGATACACTTGTGTTCTACCATTTTTTAAAGTGTTTGTCCTATCAAAATTGGTGTAAAGTTTGATCACCTATGTTTTTTCCATTGGTTTGGTATTGAGTCATGGGGTGATGCCTAAGGTAGGTTCTTGAGTAGTCAACTCTAATATGGAGGGGGCGAGTTGATGGTAGGTGGTATGGACCATAGAGAAGGTGATCTTAATGAGTGCCACTATAGCTCTAAGATCAAGATATGAATATTTCCAAACATATCCTAAACATAGTTGTTCTATGTTAATGTGGCATCCTTGATCAAATTGTGCATTGATGGTTGCAAGGGGGTCGATATGGGGTGATTGATAGCATTGAGTGTAGGGTCTAATCTAACACCTAGAAGGACATAGGCGAGTACCCTTGGTAACCACTTGACTGATATTGATGGCTTCGGTTACTTGATTGGAAGGCGGTGTTAGGGGTGCTTTGGTATAGGAACATTGGGGTAGTCTATTGACACTTAAGCCTTACAAGTTTATTTTTTATCACCTTGACCTTGTTTTACAACTCCTCAATATCTATGGATTAGGATTCATTATGATATTGACTTGGTGGCAGAGGATTCAGTACCAAGATCGGGTTCATAAGAGAAATGATTGGGTAGTTGGCAACATCATGGGTAAGGAATGATAGGGTGGTTAGGTATTTGGAAAAAAGGGTATGGGGTGTCTTAGAGGAAACCTTTTGATTTGTATTAGGTCTCTTTAAATTTGAGAGACCATCTGATAAGCTTCTAGTAGGGCGGTCCCTCTAGATTTCACCATCAAAGCTATATCTGAATGAATAAATTTTAGGTATTTTATGAGAGCCATACCTAGAGGTGACCTAATCTCATCAAGAATCCTATACTAGATTTTGTGGAAATTGGTATTGAAATCATCCATAGGTTCCATAGGGGCTCTTTTTATGATGATGAATTCCTCCAAGAGGGATATCTCGTTTGCCTTTTCTCCAAATTGATCTACCAATAGATTGGCAAGTAGATCCTAGTCATTAGATTGTGGAGGGAGGGAGATATATCAATCTCTTTTTTTCATGTAAAATAACTTTCTAGTAGCCTGACTACCACATTCTAGTGGTCAATGTTCTGTAGGGAACATAGGTTGACCATGTATTGGAGGTGCTCTATGGAGGCTACCATACCTTCCCAAATGAAGAGTGACAGAGATCTTAATGTAAATACTAGAATATTATCCCATGTAGTATGTGGTGTCATGTTCATAATGGACCTCCATCATTCCATATTGGTATCCACCTTTGTTGTTGGTTCTAAGTTGTAGCCATTTTCTATTGCCATTTACCCTTCACAGCTCATGCATCACTAGGTTCACTTTCAAACAAAAGATTCACCACGTGATAGGTTTTTCATATGGTGGAATCACTAGGTGAATACAATATTTGAATTTCAATCGATAGAGTAGGATCTTCACTAAAGTTCCAATCTTGTCCTCTTCAAGATGGCTTCTTTCAAGTATTTGTTCATGAGCGGAGTTGTCAAGTCAATACTTTCAATGCTTCAACAAGCGATAAACTGAGATATTTATTGAAATATCAGATTAAGCTCCTTTTGATGTGATTGGTCCCATTGCGTGTGCTAATTTAACTATTATAAAATAGATCTATTCGAGTCCATGCTCTAGAATAGTGAACAACCATTACAATTGTTAAGTGTGTCTAATGTTTGCACCTGCATAGAGTATATAGTTTTGAAAGTCCAAGAAACATGGGATATGGCTCTAAGGACAACCTTTAAGGTTTTTTTACCAATATTGGCTCCTTGTTTGTATTTCTTCTTGGTTCACTTATTTCTAAGCTAGC
The DNA here is from genome assembly GCA_028583015.1 of Wollemia nobilis. Classification (NCBI taxonomy): domain Eukaryota; kingdom Viridiplantae; phylum Streptophyta; class Pinopsida; order Araucariales; family Araucariaceae; genus Wollemia; species Wollemia nobilis. The sequence goes on from JAQPPZ010000101.1 coordinate 1,980,267, forward strand.
CTAGTCTACCGAGTTTTATCTAGAAAAAGGGTTAGAAAAAAGTAGTAAAAGAAAGCAGTAAAACCTATTTAGCCTAAACTGAATATGGTGATGCACCAAGAGTAAAATATCTCCTTGAATGGTATTTGTGAACATATGATCCACCATTCCAATAAAGTAAACATATCTCATTACAATGTATATACATTCATCTTATGAAGCTTGCATAAGGAAGGGACAAATACTAGTCACGAGGTTCCCATACAAACCTACATACACACAAAGAATGGGATAAAAAGCAAGTAGCTACAACTCTCATATATGTGTGTGTGTGTGAAAAATCAGTAAAGTACATATACTACAATGAAAGGGCTCGAAGGGACTTATACACAAAATGACTCAAGGTTTGAGTCCAGATCAATACACAAGAGAAAAATGAGAAATGAAAACTAATTAGACCAGATACTAGACACATGGAACTAGCATTATATTTTTTTCTTAGATACAAAATTGGCTATTTATATAGCCATATTCTAGATTTAGAATTTAAAATTCCCTCTAAGATTATCCTAAGTGGGAAATTTAGCTTGCTTTGGCTATTGTGTTCGATATGTCACATTGCATTTATTTTTGGTGTATTTATAGTTGATTTGGGGTCTAATCATCGTGAATGATCACCAAGTGGAGTGGCGTCCTTTGGATGTGTCATTAATAGATGGTATTCTTCATGGAAACTTTAGCTCAAGTATGGTCTTGTTGTTAATCTAAGATGTCGTGTGCCCCACCCCTTATTGTTACCTTAGCTATCGAGCCACTATTTTGCCTAAATTATCACTAGGTATGGTCATTGTTTGCATTGCATAATAATTTTTAGGGGGAAATAGACCATTGGGTTTCAAAAATATCATTGGGCCTAGGACTACCTCCAATAATACTATCACTCTGGTATCATTTCCCTATACACCAAAGTATCAATACTAAGCCTCTCTAATCAAGGTTCCAATTATTACCTTTTGGATGATTTCCTTATCTAGTTGGTGTTTCCTTTGTTATTATTTTATCACCTACATGATTGCTACTAATTTGAAGCTACTTCTATGTAGGGACCATCCAAACTTGTTTATTTGATGGGTATGTTTGATTATTCTCTTAGTCTGATCTAGTTTACTCCCTGTTTCCCTTACGCCACAATCCTTTGAGGAAATTTTAGATGGTCTAGTTTTCTTGGCAAGCTTACTAACATTTTACCCCTTATTTTCTTCCTGTTTGGTCTTTGTATTTTACTCCATGGGTGTCTTGTTAGTACCATTTTGCAATAGACCTCATATACATGTCTCTTTGAATCTCAATTTCCTAGAGAAGATATTTTAGTATCTAGACCTATCCCCTTAGTTGAGGGGTATATCTTAGGCTATCAAGAGGATAGATTTTCTATCGACAATGGAACCTTATTAGCTACCACTAAAAAGACTCCAGGGTCCCTATTTGTGGTGGGGTTTGACTTAGTTACAATTTAAAAGGTTGAAACTATGTTGGTTTGGTCTACCCCACAATCACATATGAACTGGATGAATAACCCATGGAACATACCTTGGATAATGTCATACCATCCACCAATGGCACAACACTTATGGTCGTACGAATGATCAAATGTTTTTTGGGGGTCTCAACCACCACAACAATAATGGGGACCTCATCCACAATAAAATCAGCCATACTAGGGAAGATTTCAAAGCCAACAACAAGCCTTGTTACTTCAATCACAATATATTAAACAACCTTTGTTACTAGTACAACCTATGGCTAATAAAAATAAAAATAGGCAATAAACCCCTGCCTATAGTTGCACTTAACATAATTGATTGTAACAACATCAAATTACGATCAAGAAAGACACTCCCTGATCTAGTCAAACCAACTATCACAAAACTAGATAATGAAAAGGAACCACCACAAGAATAACATCACAAAAAAAACCAATCCCTCCATAAGTTTCTTAAGATTATTCTAGACTACCATATCTAAAATGTTTTACAATGAAAGAAGATAAAACAATCGAACATGATCTCATACAAGAACTCAAGCGACTTAATGTTTCAATCCCTCTGTTACAAGTTATCAAAGATATCATTATTCAAAAACACTCAAATATTTATGCATAAAGAAAACCCGACCCTCAAACTATCCATGTAGATGGGAAAATAGCTAACCTTTTAGCTGGGAAGGTAGTACCACCAAAGTATGGTAACCCTAGTAGTCTTGTCATCACTATATACATTGGTACCACCAAAATAACAAATGCATTAATAGGTCTTGGGAAAACCATCAATGTGATGACAAAAGATACAATGGATAAGTTGCATCTCACTAATCTTAGACCGACTACCACTATATTAGAAATGGTAAATTAATCTACTACAAGACCTAAGAGAATAATAGAAGATATTTTTGTAACAATTGCTTCATGGGAATATCATGTAGACTTCTTAGTGATACAACCCCACATCCTAGTGAGAGGATATTCTCTAATATTAGGAATACCTTGGCTTAAAATGGCAACAAGATTTATTGACTATCGATCTAGTGATATGACTATATCTTATATAGTAGACACCAAGAGAGTCTCACTATACCCACAATCCCAATCCTCAATGACCTTTTTCAATCATCTATAGATAGATGAGTCATATGGAGGAAAAATATTATTCCTTGCAACCATCACTATAAAAGAACACATCGAGGAAATTGAGCTTTTGAAAGGAATATTTTTCGAAGATGAAACTATCTCGGTAGCAACATTATCAGGATTTTATCCCGAAAATGAACTAGTTATGGTTCACCCACTCTTATGGAAATATGGAAATGAAAAACTTAAATCATTTTCAATCATGTTGTTCCAAGAAAGTCCATTTAACATGACACATAAGGTAGAGACACCTTCTAACATCTAACCAATGTCCATTGAACAACATCATTCCTATCAAAACATATTTTGAAAAAAATACTATAATATTTCATTCCTTATTGCCTCATCACTACCAATTGAACTCACTCTTAAGCACATCTACTACACTTAATTCACCACACCTAGGTACTAAACAAATTGAGATACGACTTGGAAAAATGTTGAACATCAATAGTTGGCTCCATGACCATGAATAGGCTAAATTATTTGACATATTGAGAAAACACACCAATGCATTTGCATGGGAGTACAGTGATATGAAGGGAATCCACCCTAAATTTTGTACTCATCATATCTACACAAACAATACCAAACCAGTATGACAACCTCAAATGATAATTAACCCTGCACTAAAAGACATTGTCAAGGGTGAGATCGAAAAATAAGGCCACACACAAGGACCACTTTCCATTGCCTTTTATTGATCAAGTCCTAGACACACTTGATGGAAAGAGATATTTCTCATTTCTAGATGGATTTAGCGGTTATAACTAATTTCAAGTAGCACCCGAGGACCAAGAAAATACAACCTTCACATGTTCTTGGGGAACATTTTGCATATTGTGTGTTACCCTTTGGTCTTTGTAATGCTCCTGCTACATTTCAAAGAGTAATACTAGCAATCTTTGTTGACCTTTATAATGAATATGTGGAAGTTTATATGGATAATTTTACTGTCTATGGGAATTATTTCGATGAGGTTCTACAAAATTTGGATAAGGTAATAACTAGGTGTAAATCCCACAATCTATCTCTAAGCCGTGAAAAATATCTTATGATGATGAATGAAGGTATCATATTGGGGCATCACATCCCAAAATAAGGTATCAAAGTGGACAACCAAAAGATAAAAATAATCAAACAACTCCAACACCAAAAACACAGATAAATGTTTATAGTTTTTTAGGTCATGCGGGTTATTATTATCATTTTATTCAAGATTTTAATAAAATTGTGGCTCCTCTTTTTACACTATTAATGAAATATGCAACATTTAAGTAAACAAACAACTATCAAATAGAATTTGTTCTAGTCAAGGAAAAACTTGTTTGCACCTATTATTTGAGGCCCTAACTAGTCACTCCCATTCCACATTCATATTGATGCATCCAACACTACATTGGAAGTAGTTTTAGGCCAAGAAGAAGAAGGAAAGTCATGTGCAATTTATTATATTAGTAATAATTTAACGAGGGCCAAAACTACATGACCATTGAATAAAACTCTTGGTAGTAATTTTTGCCATTAATAAATTATATCATTACATCACAAGCTATCAAATATTTGTTTGCACCAATCATTTTGCTATTAAATACTTATGAAAAAAGCAATGATTAGTGGAATACTTATTAAATGGTTGTTATTGCTTCAAGAATTTGATACCATTATTATAAAAAACTTGGAAAAGAAATGTTTTTGTTGACCATTTGTCTAGATTAGTGTATGCAGGTGACAACAAGCCAACGGAAGACACATTTCCAAACAAAAATATTTTTATAATATCTACACATTCTCCATGGTTTGTTGATATTACTAATTATCTAGCAATAAGAAAATTAACTCCTCACTTATCACATAAAAAAACATTTCAAAAGTTACCGATTTTTTGTATGAACAAATTTTTCAACGCTTTGGAGTTCCTCAAGAAATTTTTTTAGATCAAGGACCACAATTCACATCTAATGTAATTGAAGAATTTATGGAGTACCAAGTCAATGATTGGAAATCATCCTCAATCCAATGGACATATGGAGGTTAGCAATCATGATTTAGAGAATATTTTGACAAATACAATAACCATACATCAATGAGATTGGGCTAACAAATTTAATAAAGCAGTGTGGGCATACAATACCACACGAAAGTCCACAACAAGTTTCAACCCATATAAACTTTGCACAGTTTGGTCAAGTCCATACCAGATAGAACAAGGTTTTGATAATGGTGCAGTTCATTTACAACCTACTAATGGATTGAGAAGGCATATACTAGTAAACAAACATAGGTTAAAGCCAATTTCTAAATAAGAATTTGCAGCTCAACTTCAATCACAATCATATATGCATGCGGTTGGGGAAACCTCTTCTTCCAACCATGTTATTTATTAAACCTATTGACCTTTGAAAAAAAAGAGAATCCTAGTAATGAAAACCCATTCATGGGCGTTACTAGGTCAATTTATGTATGAAAATCAATTTTCAATGTGCAAAACTTAAGAATAATTACTTGGTTGTGAAAATCCTTTTAGGATGCAACCAAGGCAGAATATGGTTGAAAACCAAAAATGGAAGCCTCTTCTATTGAAAAAAGAAACATATATATATATATATATATATATATATATATATATATATATATATATATATATATATATATATATATTGTTATGTGCCTTCTAATATTTGTATCTATTTTAGTACATTCATAGCCATAACTTGCATAAAAAAAAGCCCTTTTGAGTTTGCCAAAAGGAAATGAAATCACACTCTAAATCAATAAGGTATGCATTCCATTTATTTCTTATTTATCTCAATATTATGACTATATTATGCATAGTCCACTTCCATATGTCTTCTGGCAGGCACAATAGAGCAATTATAGACTGAGGTAGCCTTATGGTAGTAGTTGGAAATCTAATGGATCATATTTTTTGGCACCTACTACCTTAGCAATAACATAGTTGAGGTGCTCCAAAAAATCTATAAAAAGGATAATGCAAGAATAAGGCTTTAAAATAGGCAACGAAAAGTTTGTCACATCATGGATAAGTTAGCACGAGGACATGCTTTCAATTAGAAATGGGGGAGGATATGTCATTTCAATGTGTTAGACTATTTATGAAAACTACAAGTGGTGGCAGAAAATGAGGTGAAAAACGAGAAAAAGCTACAATCGACGTGAGCATGGAGGTAATAAAAATGGAAATACTATTATGGAAAATATCATGCATGATAAGGATGAACGCAATGAAGGATATGTGGTAAAGTATTAATAGCCAAGGACATAAGAAAATTTATGCCACAAGGCATGGGAAATCACAACATGCAATGGACAGATCAGTAAAGCATTTTTCCCATGCAGAGATAATGTAATAGATACAACCACCATCTATTATGATTTTTCATGGTACGAGGAGGAAATATAGCCAACAAATATGCGATACACAATGAATAATGACAAAGGTTGTGCTACCTTGACATCAATGAACAAACATGAAATCAAGTGGAGTAAATACCTATGCCCCCTAGCCACTCAAGAGTGGACATTGGAAGAAGAGTAATTAGGGAAATTGACTATGAATCAGGTGAAGGATGCAAAAAATAGTCATATTTTACATGCATGTAGTGACGATGATAAATAAATCCACCACCCTCAACCTTACCATTCTACAACCGATCTTTGATAATTTTGTATTGTGTAGTTGTGATACTCTGTTTCCAGTATTACATTCAATATAGAATGGGCGGTAATAGGAAAATTTTTGAACTAGCGATGATGATGAAATTGTTGTAATAGCATGAAGTGACATAAATCCTCTAATTTGCAGGTTGACTAGAGTTTCTCTGGTTGTTTGACAAATTTGACATCATTCTCGTGAAATAATTTGCTAACTTCCTTAATGAAGGAAAAGCAACACTTGGGGAACCATGATAAAGGTAACACCTAAAATCCTGAGTGAGATTTATCAAATTCCTTATGTAGGAGAATAATTTTTTGGTTCAATATCTCCATTGCACAAAGTTTTCAAATTATTTGTAAAGGAAGGAGACCCTAAACTTGAGTATGAAATGAATAGTAAGAATGTATGTAGGGGCATTAGAAGTACAAGTCTATTAGAACCCTAGGGTATAGTGGTCATCTGGGTCATGCGATATTTTACTTATGACAATGAATCTACCTTCGTTTTAGCGTAGTATTTGAATATATTGACACATTTACAACATGGAATTGAAAAACCAGAACTAAGAATAGACTTGCCATTCTTTTTGTGTTCTTCCTTGCATTTGATGGTTAAGTGAGTTTAGGAGGATGCATGAACTATGAGGTTTCAAGGACTCATAAAAATCATTTGCAAACACCATTTCCTATGACAAAAAGGAGGATGTTTATGGCAGGCATTCTTGGACAATAAACTATGTGTGTTGATGAGAGCTAAATGGGTAAGAACCAAGGGAAAACAACAGAGTTCTACAATGAATAGCTCTCAAAAGCAATCAAGACAGTATTAGAATAACATGGTTCTATGCTATAAATATCAAATACATTATATAAATGAAGAAGTTAGAGGTAGAGTGTGGAAGCACAGGGTATGGAAGCATAGAGCATTGGTCGGAAAAAGATGAGCTTTATCACAAAACAAGAGGAAAAAAAGAATGTTGGTGAAAGTGGGATACCATAGAAAGTGATGATAATTTATGAGGAAGAGGTAGGGGTTAGAAACCTAACCCTAAAAAATAAATTGAGGTATAATTACAAGAATTGAAGGAAGCCCAAAAATGTTGTAGGAAAGGGATGCCCTACTTATTCAACTGAAGGAAGAAGTAGCGGGCCTTAAAGAGCAGCAAAGGTATACGGGGACTTTAGAAAACCTAGCACTTATAGAATATGAAGATGGATCGAAGGATGAGTAGAACCCTTTAATTGCTATCATACTCCAATAATTGAGAGATAATACAGGGGATACAATAATTATGAATGAAATTAGGGACTTGAACAAATCACTAGAATTGGCTATAGAAAGTGCTCAAGAACAACAGATGGAGATTATGAAAAATGATAATAGTAGGTTGGAGGCACGAATCAAGGGGTCCATTTTACACCAGGATCAAGAGGTACAAATAAAACCCTTAGAATTCCCTAATCCTTTAGTCATTATTCCTTTGAATGTAGTAAAGTTAGAGGAGCACAATGTTGCCATCGAGTAGTGGGTGAAGAGGTGTGCCTACCAAGAAAGATAGTATAGTCCCTTAAACCCGTGAATGATAAAAATGAACAATAGAAAAGCTGAATTTTGGGAAGCTTTAGAAGGGTTAAAAATATGTAAACAAATAAAATGGAATAGAGTATGGATGGAAGGTGATTCTCTCATAGTAATAAATACAATTTTGAGGAAAGCAAAGGCTCCATGGAACATATAAGAGATAATTGTGAAAATTCAAGATCTTGCTAAATAATTTGAAGAAATCAGGTTTACACATATATTAAGGAAAGGAAAAAAATGTGCAGATAAGCTAGCCAATAGAGGGGTTTTGATTGAGGATCGTGAAGTTAACATCTCCTTTCCATGGTTAGAGGAAGTAGAAAGTTTAGTTGAAGCTGACAAAAAATGTTGATTGCCTAAATTAATTAATGATTAAGATTTACTTTAATATTTTCCATTGGTAACATTTTTTTTATTTTGTAACATTAATGTGTGTTCATTTAGACTATTTATTATAATTTTTGTGGTTGCGCTTGTGTTTCAAGAAGAAAACTAGCAATCCAAATTTGGTAAAGCGGACTATGATAGTGCGATGTTTTGCAAATATTACTCTACTAAGATGCAATGCATAGATAGTAGAGGTGAATTTTTGGCATTGTGAAGGCTACTATAGGAAAATTTCAAGAAAGATGCTAAATTTTGGAGTAATTGTATTCATACATGGATTTGAAAAGATCCAAAAAACAAAAATCAAGAATGCAGACATTTTATGTGAAATGATGTAGGTTTCTAGTTATAACATCTCAATTGAGATGAGAAGTATATCTATTTGTATACTCTCAAGCTTTAAAGAAGAGATGTAAAAAAGAGATGTAATTTTTTAAGAGTGGGGGACCCGAGTACAATCCCTTATTATCAAGCAAAAAAAATGACAATAGAAGCATACCTTGTTGGGTTGCAAATAAAATTTAAAACAACCTATGACATCATAGTACAACTATTGTAATATTAACAACTAGCAAGGGTTTATAACTTGTTTTTATAGGAGCAGTTCTTTAGGTGGCAATTGCTCAGGTTGCATTTGAGATTATCGCATGCCCTGGAGACACCACAAGAGTTTTTAGAAGTATAAATGACTAACACTCTTGAGCAGAAGAACCTGCTTTATGAGTTTTTCATGCACAATTATGTTGTGGTAGAGGATTACACATTCTTCCCTAACATTTATGTTGGATATGTTTAGTTAGAGATTTTATTTATGTAATGCAAAATTAAATTCACCACAGGGACAAGGTTGTAGAATGTGCATGTAGGAAATCCATGGTGGGAGTGCAACTAAGGTATGAGTATTCTAATGCTCAAGAAATTATCTCTAGGCAGTTGGAGTTAATGACTACGAGCAACATCAGGCATCAATATGTGACTCATCAACAAGAAGACATCAACTAGTTTCAAGGATTCTGTGAATCCTATTTTGAGAAAGCAAAAGAAGTCTTCCAGATAAGGTGGAAAGAATTACCCCTAAAATTGAAAAGAGAGAGTCGATCTCACCATTGAGCGTTATCCATTGTTTCTACCATTCAAACCCTTGGGTTCAGGTGGATTGGGATGAGATTTAGGCCTCCTCTCATCATTAGCCCTATGCCTTGATATGACACTATAGGGTACCCAAATCACTCGACATTCTTAATTTGGCATCATGATATGAGGAAATGTCAAGGTTACCGTATCACAAATAAGAATTTTAATCCAAAGACGACTGAAGACACCGACTTGAGTGCTGATTTAGAGAGAACATTTACATAAGGACATACAAACAATTAGGAAGGGAGGTATGATGAGGCCCAAAAATACCTCATCTAATAGGTGCTTTGAGATGTTATTTTACCTCTAATTGAAACATATGCATGACTAATATTGGACTTTTGCACGATTTAGCATGCTATTTGAGTTAGAAAAGTTAGAATAGGAGAATTACATTTATTAAATGATTTTGGGTTAATTTTTGTGTTTTCTTTGGTTATTTTAGCTAATAATTCTGAGATGGTGAAGAGTCGTTTCATGATTTAGGTTTTGAACCACTTTTCCAAGCATATTTTGAAATATCTTTATGAGCTATGGATGTTAGATAGGTTGTAAAGGCACACTCTAGGATGCAAGGAGCTACTACCATGAAGAATTAGAGAGTTACTCTATTTTTCATGGATTCAAGTTGGAAAGAAGTCACCATAGCAACTAACACCTTGTTAGTTGCATTTACTAGGGAGATCATTTCGACATTTTACTAGAATTGGACCTTGTTGTTATTAATATACATGGTTCTATTTTGTCGATTAACCAGTGCTATTTCTAGGAGTAAAAGTTGTTATCCTCGTGAAAATACCAATGCTAACTTGCGATGAATATTAGTTTTGGTTGTTGTAAATTTCATTTAATAATCTTAAGTAAAATTGGTTGACAAATAGACATATAGTCAAGGGGTTGGAAAATATGGACATGGATGGAAACAAGTTGGGAGTAAGTGACTGTTGTAGTGAGATTTCAAATTTTCAATCTGTAATTAAGAGTATGCTTATTAACTTGTGTTTTTAGGTGGTTTAATAGTTTTAATCTAAGTTAGTTTTCTCCTTTATTATATGAGAAGCAAGGGACCGCTCTCTCACGTTGATAAAGGGTTATTTACTATTTTTTGTAGAGTAGCACTATTACTATCATTTGTAATGTGAATTGTTAAAAAAAAATTAATATTGTTATAGTAATCTTAATTTTTGCACTTTCCTCAGCATATTTTGTAGCAATAGACATTAGTTGATTTGAGTGTGTAATTTCAATTCCATTTAGCTTTACTTTTTGTTATTACTTTTCCTACAATATTTCCATTGTGTTATGTTGTTCTTTTCCATTTAATATTGTTTTAGTTTCCTCAGAATTTTAGGTATTCATTTCCTGGAACACCTCTTAGCATGTATATCCAAGGACTCCACCCAAGATTTACAATTTAAAGTGAATGGAAATAATGACATCGATTAATTATAATCTTTCCATATCCCTCATGTTGAACATGTGTCTTTGATCACGTTGGATACTAATCAAGTCTTTGTTGTAGAAGAAGGGTAGTCCAAGTTAGCCTAATCTATTGATAAAGTCCATTCTCCTATTCTCGATGATCAACTGGATCAATGGGCAACTAAAATTAAGATTTTGACCCCTGTGAAGTATATAAGTATATAGGTATGGGTACTTATTTGATTCAAGAGAACAAATCCTCTACCTTGAGATCATGAAAGAAGAAGACCTAACAAGCATGTGGAAACTATATTGTGATGATGCCAAGAGAAAAGGATAGTTATTGTTGGTATTTGTTTGATTTCATCAAGAGGAGAAAATATTTGTAGTCCTACCAATTATAATTCAATTTCTCTAACAATGTCATAATTTATGAAGCCTTGGTACATGGCCTCCAACTTGTAGAATTTAAAGGTATCAAGCTACTGTAAATTTTCAGTGACATCGAGTTAGTGATCAAATAGGCAAGGTCTCAATTCTTGGCCAAGAACAATTTAATGAGCTATTATAAACACAAGGTCTAATATTTAATTGAATATTTTAATGTAATAAACTCTAAAGTTATACCGAGAGCCTAAAATATGGATGCTAATTGAATGGTAGTCATAGGGTCATAGTTTGCTCCTATGGGTGATCTAATGCAAAATCAACATGTGAAGTTAGTGGTAAGGCCATTCTAGACAATGAGGTTCATTGGTAGGTGTTTGATAGCAATGAACACATTGTTCATTTCATCCATTAGGCAGTTGAATTTGTAGAAGAACTGAGATCCAAGATTAAAGATATGTATGAGGATTATATCATATAGTTCAAGTTTAACAATATCCCCAAAGGGTTAGCTGCGTTTGAATCCTTGTTTATTTTGGATAATCAATTCAAAGGAAAGAGGGGGATGACTATTGACAAAGAATATTACTAAGATCTAGGGATTACCCTAGGGTGAACCTTAAAAATATGTAAAGTATCTACTCAAGAGGAGAAGGAATACCTGGTTTATCTTTGCCATAAGTATGATGGAGTGATAGCATGGAACTATGAAGATCTTAAAGGATACAACAAATATATCATAGAATACAATAGAGATACCCCAAAGGCCAAACTTATGAGGCAAAAATAGAGTCCTATTAATCCCAAAATTGAGCCTATTATGATAAAAGAGTTGTCTAAATTGTTTGAATCAAGAATTATAGATCCCTTCAAGAATACCATATGGTTCTCCAATTTGGTGTGTGTCAGAAATAAGAATGAGGAGATTATGCTATGTGTTGATTTTAGAGACTTGAACAAAGATTTATTGAAATATCATTACCCCCTTGTTCTCAATGGACCAAACCCTCCATACTATCATAGGATTTAAAAATTTCTCCTTGCTAGATGGATTATTGGGCTACAATCAAGTATGGGTGAAGGATGAATATCAACACAAGATAGCCTTCACAATAAAATTGTACAAATAGTGCATTTTTTCATATTAACTAATGTCTTGTTTCCTATCCAATGCTAGTGCTACATTTCAGAGGATCATGGACATCGCTTTCAAGGACCTAATCAATAAATTTTTTTTGGTTTTTTAGATGACCTAATTGTCTTCTCTAAGAGAAAGGCGGATCACTTTATACACTTCAAGAAAGTTTTCAAATGTTACTAGGATTTTGGTGTTTGCCTTAATCCCTCAAAATTCATATTTTATGTTTCCTAGGGTAACCTATTAGGCCATATTGTGTCAAAATAAAGTGTTTCCATTGACCCTAATAGGGTTGAGGCAATTACCAACCTCTCATTTTACCCCAACATAAGAAAGTCCTCCAATACTTCTTTGCTCAACTAAACTTTATCAGAAGGTTTATATCAAATTTTGTAGGCATTGTCAAACCCATGACTCTTATGTTGAAGAAATATCATACATTTAAGTGGACTAAGGAAGGGAAGAAAACTTTTGAATGAGTAAATAAAGATATAGAAAAGGCTCCAGTGCTAGCAAACCCACATTTCAATAAAGAATTTATCTTCTATGTATGGGGGTGATTTCATCATTGTAGCACTACTTACCCAAAATTATGATGACAATAATGAACACCCAATTGCCTTTTTCAGTCAAACTTTAAAAGGCTATGATTAGAGATACAACTTTGTTGAGAAATAAGTAAATGCCTTGATTAGAGGCTTGAATAAGTTTAAATACTTGGTCTCTAACAACAAAATAATTGCTTATGTCATTCACTTAAGCATAAATGAATACATAATGGGTGGAAAAAACAGTGAGTAAAGAGCAGGATGGACTGCCAAGATATTAGAGTACGATATAGAGATCAAACCAACAAAGTTGATCAAGGGAAGAGCCTTATGTTAAGGGTTGGCCAAGAACATTGTCGAAGTAGTATTTGACAAGGACCTATGCTTAGTTAATTGAAATAGAAAGGTGTTGACATGAGTTGATAAGAGAGTTAGTTACATGCAAATAGGTCAATACCCATATTACCTGAATAGAGCTTAAAGGAGGACATTTAGACTACAAAATGCTCATTATGTTTAAATTTAAGGTGTCCTTTTCTATAGGAAATTTGATGGTATCCTCTTTAGGTGTGTTAGAATGGATCAAATTCACTCCCTACTCCAAGTATGATATAGAGATCAAACCAACAAAGTTGATCAAGGGAAGAGCCTTATGTTAGGGGTTGACCAAGAACATTGTCAAAGTAGGATTTGAAAAGGACCTATGCTTAGTTAATTCAAATAGAAAGGTGTTGGTATGGGTTGATAAAAGAGTTAGGTACATGCAAATAGGTCAATATCCATCTTACCTGAGTAGAGCTCAAAATATAACATTTAGACTACAAAATGCCCATTATGTTCTAATTTAAGTTGTCCTTTTCTAGAGGAACTTTGATGGCATCCTCTTGAGGTGTGTTAGAATGGATCAAATTCAATCCCTACTCCAAGTATGATATAGATATCAAACCAACAAAGTTTATCAAGGGAAGAGCCTTATATTAGGGGTTGGCCAAGAACATTGTCGAAGTAGGATTTAACAAGGACCTATGCTTAGTTAATTCAAATAGAAAGGTGTTGGTATGGGTTTCTAAGAGAGTTAGGTAAATACAAATTGGTCAATACCCATATTACCTTAATAGAGCTCAAAGGAGGGTATTTAGACTACAAAATATCCATTATGTTTTAATTTAAGGTATCCTTTTCTAGAGGAACTTTGATGGCATCCTCTTGAGGTGTGTTAGAATGGATCAAATTCACTCCTTGCTCCAAGTATTCCATCAAGGTTTCTTAGGTAGAAATTTCTTAGCTCAAACTATTGTTACAAAAATTTTGAGAGTTGGGTATTGCCGGCCTATTATGTTTTTAGATGCTCACCGATGTGTGAAGAAATGCGACAAGTAAAAAAATTTAAAGGAAAGAAGAGGAATGCACCCATACCTTTGAAACCCATAAAAATATATGAGCCCTTCTCCTAATGGGAATTGAATTTAATTAACATGATTAACCCACCATCAAGTGTAGGTCAAATGGATTCTCATTGCCATTGATTATTTTACCAAATGAACAAAAGTAATCCCATTAAAAGAGACCACTGAAAAGATGATCATAGATTTTATAAAGGAGATTATAACCAGATTTGGTATTATTAATGTTATCATCATAGATAATGCAAAGGAATTCACTAGGGCCAAAACATCTCAGTTAGCCCTCTAGTATGTCATTTATTTGAAGGCTTCCTCAAACTACTATTCTTAGTAGAATGGTCTAGCAAAATATACCAATAAGAACTTGATCAGGATTTTGAAGAGGATTGCTTCAAAGAATTAGATGAGTGGCACCTCCATCTTAAAAAATCCTTATGACAGATATAATTACCCCAAAGAAGGCTATAGTATGTTCACCTTACAACTTAGTCTATGGTAAAGAGGTAAGATTTCCTATATCCATAGAGTTGTTAACACTATAGTTACTTCATCAGCTAAAACTCTAGAAAAATGATGCCATGACCATGAGAATGAGTAAATTATTCAAACTCAAAGAGCAAAGAGAAGTTACTAGAGAATATTTGTTGAGGCATTAGAAGACAATTAAATGGTTTGATAAAAGATAAACTCCTTAAAACTTCAATATTGGCAACCGAGTGCTCAAATGGGATGAAGACAAGAGTAAACTAGGATGCCACACTAAGTTTGATTCCCTCTAGAGTGACCCTTACATCATCACCACTTGCAATATAGAGAATTTGTTAAGCTCTCAGTGCTTGATGATTACACATTATCAATCCCAATCAATGGGATCTATTTGAAGAGCTATCTTTCATCGTAATTATATATATATATATATATATATATATATATATATATATATATATATATATATATATATATATATATATATATGTATGTATATATTATACTTACCATAATATTTTGATTTTTTTTTTCTAAAAAGTTTTCTTTCTAGGTGCTTGATCCATACCATTGATTGGGAATATTCCTTTGGTCACATGATTATGAAGATTTTCACATCTTCGTCAGAGACTCAAATCTCTATGAAATTAATCCACACCGTTGAAAGCCCCAAGTTGATCAATATCAATAGTCCATGGGATTTTGGATATTTTAAGTGGAGACTTTCCTTCCCAAGTAGTGGCAACCATTAGATCATCAAAGTGATAAGGCTCATGAGCCATCCAATCCATGGAGGTCTCTCATGTATATATGTTTGACACTTAGCCAGAATTTATTCCTTATCTTGAAAAAACCTTTTCAGGGTAGTTATCTCATGTCATTGATGATGACATATGATAGGTACATGCTCAATTAGGAGTCAACAAGAAAATACCTAAGGCTAGGATAGCATGAGTTGTCTGATGAAATCATTAATGGACAATACACAAATGGCTCCTTGAGATAGTGACAACCATCTAATTATCCAATGGGGAAGACCTCAAACCCTTTTATTAGTAAAGGCTTAAAAGGGAGGCAGTATCCTCCTACCATATTTGCATAGAGGAAGAATGAATTAGTGTAGCATGAATTCAATGCTAAAAATGTGGTGGTTTCTATCAAGAATGGGAATTCAATACTTATAAAGTGTGGTAAACTATTCCCATCGACTTCATAGGAAAAAGGAGTAAATTCAAATGACATAATTTTAATGTTGAGAAATGTGGCGGTCACTTCTTGCCATATTTATAGAAGGAAAGAGTGAAATCATGTAACGTGAATTCAATGTTGGTAGGTACCTCGATATTCAAGGAGAAAATCTATGTAAAGGGCATCTTGCCTTCATTTATTTTTGACTAATTCCTCAACATCCAAGTGGACTAGAGTCCTTTGAGAATAGAAACAAAGAACTGCAAAATCCAAGTCATAAGAGAGAAATATTTGCAAGCACAAAAGTGGTCGAAGAACCAATAGTAACCATGGAGTTAAGGAGAAAAACTACCAGTACCCGCTGACCAACAACCAAATCAGGCCCTACCATTGGTCCTTCTTTATGAGTAGCTTCAACCTCTCTCTCCATATTAGGTAGGAAGACACCAACCCAAGCTCTCCAAGTTGCAGTCCTTGAGTCAGTTAGGGACCTATCTAAGAGGTGGTAGACCCCAAACTATCAAAAATTAGCAAGAACCCAAGGGAGGGAGCTTTTTAAAGATTCAACATTAAATATCCTAAAACCTTTGAAGCAAGTACATGGACTAGTTTTTTTTCCTAGTACATGGTGTCGTAGGTCCACAACTGCTATGAACTAGTACCTACATGCGCTAAGTTATATGACACCCAAGCCCAAGAAGTTAGATCACATAGTGGAAGTTTCAGATTTGTCATCACCAAGCATGCCATTTGTAAGATGTTGGTGGATTCAGGGGACCATAGGGTAAATTTAGAGAGTGTGGTCAATCACTACAAATTTATCCATGACAAGTTGGGGTTCCTAAATAATTAATGCAATACTTAAGATACCTCATTGCCAAAGTTTCCCCTAAGTATCAAATCTTTCAATGATAATGTGAGGGATGCTTTGAGCATGTTGGCATTCATTTATAGTTTTAAGGATAATAAGGGCAATGATCCTCGCTCAGTTGGATATTATTTACATAATGAGGCACACACCCAAGAGCGAAAGGGTGATTTTTGAATTTAGTGATTTCATCACTGAACATATTCATGAGGGATTGTCCAAGTTCAAGGACACCCAAGTTCTTAAGTTTTCAATATTTTTTGTCCATTTAATTTTATATCAAAATCCTAGGTTGTACCTAGGTTTAAATCTAAAGCTAGTAGATGACTCCAACCATATGCAACCCTAGCTTAGTTGGAAATTATTTAAATAATAATACACACACCCAAGAGTGAGAGGGTGATTTTTGAATTTAGTGATTTATCACTGAATAGATTCATGAGGGGTTGTCTAAGTTCGAGGACACCTAAGTTTTTAAGTTTTCAACATTTTTTGCCCATTTAATTTTATATCAAAATCCTAGATTATACCTAGGTTTAAATCTAAAGCTAGTCGATGACTCCAACCATATGCAACCTTGGATCAGTTGGACATTATTTACATAATGAGGCACACACCCAAGAGTGAAAGGGTGATTTTTGAATTTAGTGATTTCATCACTAAATAGATTCATAAGGGGTTGTCCAAGTTCAAAGACACCCAAGTTTTTAAGTTTTCAACATTTTTTCCCATTTAATTTTATATCAAAATCCTAGATTGTACCCAAGTTTAAATCCAAATCTAGTGGACAACTCCAACCATATGCGATCCATTTATTTTTAGATAGAGATCTTGAGCAAGACCTCTTCATACTATAATTTTGTAAAAGAAATTTTGGTGTTGACCCTAGGATCTATGAGGGGAATGAAAGTAGAGCTCATTTTGGTGTCTAACCTCTAGATTTTGCAATCGAGATTCAAATCACATTGGTATTTTTTGAAGGATCCAATTTTTAGACTCTATAGGTTCAATAAATTCATATATCATCTGTCCAACTATGTGTGGGATAGGGCTTTTGCTTTAGAGCTAATGAGGCAAATGGATATCATTGATATAGCATATGGGAGTAAGAAGGGAAGACTGACTTTTATAAGCCTCCTCTCATCCTCAATGGAGTGACTCTGGTAAAGAGGAAGTATGTCCCTCTCTTAGAAAATAAGTTGAAGGATCTAGGATTGAAAATAATGGAATATGAATAGAACTATGACCCCAAAGGTGAGTTCAATGTCTGGTGACAAGCATAAAAAGCTTGTAAAAGTTGGTTTATGAGCCTAGGATGGAGATTGAATCCCATCAAAATTCAATGGATAGGGTAAACATTCAACCTAAGAAGTTAATCATAAATTTGCCACAATGTCCAAGGTCCTAATAGATATTTTACCAAAGAAGACACAAGGCAAACCTTAGAACTTGCATCAAATCCAAGAAGAAATAGATTTTAAGGGAGGAGCATTGGAGTGAGGCAAATATTAATATCTAGTGGAATTCTAGGTAGGATATTGGAGATATTGTAATAGCTTAAAACATTATGGATGAAGTCAAATAATTTAGAGAGTTGTACAATAAAGAGCATTCAGGCGTCAAGAGAACCTCCATTGATGAAAGAGTGAGAAAGAAGCAGACTTCGAGTTGAGTCAAAAGTTAGAAAGGGTGGAGTTAAAAACTAAGTAAATATTCCATGAAGAATACTCCCCACAAAAATGTATATAAGCACTAATATCAACACTTGCCCATGCACTTTCTTTCAGGCTAAGCACAAGCACCCAAGGAAGTGTTGGAGGGGGTGAAGTTTCTAAGGAGAAGGGGAAAATAAAATAGTCTAGGAAATTGACCTTCTAATGACAAAGACAAAATAACTGGATGCTCCAAATATGCAACCACAAGTTGCTCCTCTTCCTTCCCTAGTAAGCTCCCTACTTCTTTCGATTCCAATTGTTTCCATTTCAACACCTAGCTCTCCATTCACATTAATGAGTATGCCCTTGATTATTTCAATAACTACCTCCATTCAGGCAATGCTTCTATTCATTATCCCATCTATAATTACCCCCATTTCCTTTTCTCTTGCTCCCCCTATTGTTAGTCATCAAACCATTCAACCAAGAAGCCTAGGGAAGTTTTCTTTCCTTGCTTCACTCAAAGAAGCACTTATTTAGAAGTAGGACTAATAGAAGAGAGCTAGAGGACATGGCCTACATTTAGTTTAAATGGCATACACTAATATTGTAGTGCAAGGAAGGCAAACAAGCATTGAAATCATGTCAAGCTTAGATCATTTATCAATGACTAGTGCTCTTTTTCCACCCAAAGCAAGCAGCTAAGGGATGTCGAAGCCCATATGCCCTCGATATTCCATTTGATGACCTACACTTCTTCCCTCAACAAATGCTAGTGCAAGAAATAAAAATCCCCATTATAGCCAGGAACCGAACACGTGGTAGTTGCTCTCAAGAAAGGAAAGTAAGCACATAGAGGTAATAAAAAAATGCCTACCATTGGCTAGAAAAGGAGTCGTTAAAGTTGATGTCATAATCCGACTTATCTTAGTCACCCACGTGGCAACTATACCAACCACCTATCATATGATTAAGCCTACCTTTCCAAATTACATCAACCAAGGGGGCCATATCAACGTCAACAAGTGAGACATTCCATAAAAGTGAGTGAGGGCCTAGAAGAGCTTTGATGTCCAAATCCTCGAACCAGATGGTAATTCATTAAACAACAACCTGTTGGTCCTGCTTTCATGCACACCCCGGGAAAGGATGAAGCAAGGAAGCTCCGGAGACACCCACGGGACGGATCCCACTCAACTTTAGGATCTAGCTGGTTATCCAAGGTGCGAGTTACAGAGTTGGGTCGAATGGCAATTCACTCTTTTCCACTTCTGGAATAGATTTCAATATGGACTGCTCTGTTACCTTACAGGGGGTTCTTGAACTTGTTCAATAGTTGCAAAAGTTGTTGACAATCAGATTTAACTTGAATTCTAGATCTAGCTCTCATGGGTCAGCAGATTTAAATAAAAGGCAAACAAAGAAAATAAAAATGGATCATTCACCGAAAGCAAAGAGAGGGTAGGGTAAGGCAGAAAAGAGAAGCTTATCAAACATCAACTGTAAAACCCTAAACTATCAATCTTATCTATGCTACTAGCTTCACAACAGAACAAATCAAAGAAGAAAGTGTCCAGTCAGTCTAAGATCACTTTCAACTAAGAGCACAAGGCAGAGTGAAACAGATCTAGCAAAAAATTATAAATCCAAGGGCAGCTGGTTAAAATTGGTATCTTTCACCGGCAGCCTAGCTCGCACAGTGAAGACAGAGCAATTAGAACAAACTTACACCTGAAATCTGTAATTTCCCCTAGCAGACAAAAGAACAACTGAAGCCTAACAACATATTTAAACTTGATAACTCAGATTTACAGCATATATCTAATAAACTTTAAATGGAACGGATAACAAAAGAAGATACACTTATCACACTCGCAAAAGATTAGGCTCCCGGCCATGCTATCACAGAAAAGCTAAAGCACATCAACTCCAAGTCCGAAAACAAAGGATTTCACAAAATTTGCAAGAAATTGCTTATAAGCCTTTATTTCTAAGTCTCCGCCTCCCGCGATTACATTTAGAATCTGTATTTATAGACTCAAGACAGACCCTGATCTTTTCAAAATATCTTCTTCAAACCCTAAATCTTATCGCACTTAAACCCTAGGACCCGGGTTTTACAATAAAAATCCATTTAAAATCAAAGTCCGGATAGAACTTAACCCTTCGGCAAATCTGGGGAGTCAACTGCCATAAATGGAGAAGATAAAATCAAATGCAACTTGCATTCATCCGCAGCTGCAAATAAATGCCTCCATTAATTTTGCTGGTGAGCCGGATGAGTCACCACTTCTCCATCAATTTGATCTCCGCAAAGCCATCTCTCGAGTTGAAATGGTCTCCATGCTATCAATTCTGCAATAAATCTGCCATTGAATGCATTTACCGGCTTCTTTCCCTCTAGCATGGCGGTCCTTGACTAAATCCGCACTTTATCTTTGCCTTTATGGTCTTTCCCGGTTGTCCCGCAAGTGCCGTGGAATCCCGCATGAAAGACAAAAAGATTATATTAGCACTTTAATAAACATTAAATCCAAGCTTAAAACATTAAAAACAGATTAAAAACCGCAAAATAAGCTTGCATGTCGGCTCTCGTTTGTCTCATTCACGCTTTGACACGTGTCGCTACCCCAGGATGCCTTCTGTTTTCGCTGAAATGCACTTTCAGGTCAACTTAAGACTTTCTCTCTCTCCCGCGTTCGCGACATGTCGCGATTTCGCGACATGTCGCGAAATCGCGACTCCCCAGCAGTGCATCGGCAACTTCCTCCCTCGTCGGCCATGAAAACGCGACATGTCGCGATTTCGTGACATGTCACGAAATCGCGACCCTCCTGGCCTCCGTACAGCCATCCCGATTTTCAGCCGCGATTCTAGAACACGTCGCGATATCGCGACAGTTCCGTACCTGCATGCGTTGACCGCGTTGACCGCGATTTTGGAACATGTTTGCGACTTAGCCGATTTTTCATTCTCGCAGCCCACTTTCTCTCTCCTACCGCGAAATGCGACATGTCGCGATTTCGCGACATGTCGCAAAATCGCGCCCTTCCGTGTGGCTTGCTTCTCTCTCCAAAACTGTCGCGATTTCGCGACATGTCGCGAAATCGCGACCTTCTCGGCACTTAGCCTTGCATTTTGACTTACCCGTCGCGATATCGCGACATTTTCGAAATGGAAGTGTCGCGATATCGCGACACTACCAAAAATGGAAAGTTTGATTTTTCATGAATTATGCAACTGTTTTCTGGATTTTCTCGATACTGGTGCAAGATTTTGTTTAAGCATGAATGATTCTAGCATGTAAAAAGTGAATTCCTGGATAACACAGCTAGAATGCAAGAAAAAGCACAACTTTAAAAAGGAGGCAAGCAAATTTGGATTTAAAACTCGAAAAGATCAAGAGGGTCCCTGCTGCAAAAAATGAAAGTTCAGAATTTTCTAAGGATGGAATCTCATTTTTCAGTGGGGGTGTGTTGCTTATCAACAAATGGCGATATCTGCGGGTAAAATAGTAGCACTATTTTAGAACCCAAGACTCTGGTTTCAAAACAAAAAGACCATGCATCATGCCTTGCCACAGACATTCTTCACAATAAATTGACCGTTAACCGCAAGTCGTTAAAATTTCCCAAGGACATACTAGGTCGGATTACTTCAAGGAAGATTTCGATGTGCAATTTCAAAGGGTATAAAACTTTCTTCAAGGATGACTCGAATTGAATGATAACTTGGATTGATCAACTTTTCTAGATTGTAAAAGGGGAAACCGAGTAGAGCTCGGTTTACTAGTTTAGCCTTTTACAAGCCTAGACAGAGTTACCCTTTAGATTTACACGACCCAAATTTACAACTGCAGGGAAGAATATAATATTGGCTGCCTCTTTTAATTATTCAACTCTTTTTTTCTCTTTTTTTTTTTCTTTATCTCTCTCTCTCTTTTGAAATATATCACTATCTGGAAGACCTTAGAGAAATTACAATTTTCTTTCATCATTTGATCAATCTGGAACTGTTTCAGTCTAGGCATTGATAGCCTCTGGTGACACCCAAATAATTGCATGACATAGTCCCCTCTCATAACCAACTTTTCTTGGATTCCCCGGGAGTTCCTCCAACTAAACAGCATAGCAGCCTTTTCTATCATTAAAACAACTGTGGCAAGTAAGACACAAGATCCAATCATCTCTCTACCTTTGTCCTGAATAACAAAATAATTCTACAGTTCAGTGCAAGCAGACTATCTCTATTAGAATGGTGAACAGCATGGGCATTGGATGGAAACTGGATTGATCAGCTTAGAATAAACAATTTTAGTAGGCTGACTTTTCATTGATTGCTCAAGCAAAGGTTAAAGGACAGAATATCAAAAGCTGAAGGACTTTGTACAAGCTTCCAAGGACAGGCACAGGCTTTAAAGCAAAACAGAATAAAAACTGCACAGCTGTACAGACAAAGGAATAAAACAAACTGCAAGGCTATTTACAAAGGATGCAAAGCACAACTGTACAGGCAACAAAATTAAGCTAAAACAAAAGCAAAGCAATTAAAACTGCCTAGACCCGAAAATAACTTAAAGCAACTGAAATAAATTAAACTGCAACTGTACAGACAACAAAGAAAAAGAACTGCAAGGAAGAAAAGACTGTACAGACTTAAATAAAAGCAAGGATTAACTAAAAACACAGCAACTAAAAACTGACAAAGGGAAACTGCAACAACACTGAAATAAACTTAAAGCAACTGAAATAAACTAAAATGCAACTGTACAGACATATTTAAAAAAATAAAAAAAAAATAAAACTGCACTGAGAACAAGGATTAATCTAACAAACAAACCTGTACAGACAGCACACAATTAAAACTAAAAAGAAGCAACTAAAGCAACTGTACAGAGCTATTAAAAGAACTAAACTAGAACAAAATAAAACTTACGGAGCTATTTACAATATGTACACATGTTACAACTTCTTCATAGTTCACTCAAATGATACATTGGATGGAACAGCAGAGAAATAATGTTTCAAGTACTGGCCATTAACAGGGAGGTCCAGAAAATTACCATCCAGGTCTTGCAAGCGGAAAGCATTGTTACCCAATATTTCAGCAATTTGGTAGGGGCCTATCCACAATGGCTGCAACTTTGTATGCTTACCCTTATTCTCATGGGCCTTGTCCCACGTAAGCACTAAGTCCGCCAACTCGAAAGCCTTCACCTTGGCTCTCTTGTCAAACCACCGCTTGACAGCTTTCTTGGTGTCTCTTGAAGTGCTCCAGGGCTTGGAGTCTTTCATCCTGCAAGTTAGTGAGGTCTAAAACACGGGCTTCAGCATCATCATGATCTTCAAAATAATCTAAGGCAAACTGATAGGTAGGCAACTTCAAGGAAATGGGGACAATTGGCCGAGTACCATACAACAAAACAAAAGGAGAGGTCTTAAGAGCCACTTTGTGTGTTATCCGGTCAGCCCACAGTGCATATTTCAACAATGTATGCCACTGCCTGGGTTTGTCTGCTGCAGACTTTTTGATGGCATTCATTAAGTTCTTGTTTGTTGACTCAGCCAGTCCATTGCCTTGGGGGTAGTAGTTGGATGAGAATCTGATAACTATCCCCATCTGTTATGCCCAATCTGCAAATTCCAATGATTGGAAGGCCGGCCCATTATCACGCACCAAATTCAGTGGGAACCCCAAATCTAGTTATGACATTTGATTCAAGAAAATCAATAACTTCCCGGGTCGTACTTCTTGTGGTGGCCGCCGCTTCAACCCACCTTGTGCAATAGTCGTAGGTCGTCGTAACATATTTATGCCCCGCCGAGGAATTTGGGTTAATGACTCCCACAAAATCAAGTCCCCACTGCATGAAAGGTTTGTTTACCACAACTGGTTGCAATGGCAGAGCTCGGTTTGCCTCTTTGGATACAAATGTCTGGCACCGATGGCAGGTTCCGACATGTTGATGTGCATCCTTAAAAAGTGTAGGCCAGTAATAGCCTGCTCTTAATATCTTATGTGCAGTGGCAGATCCTGATGAATGCCCTGCCCCTAGTTTTTCATGAAAACTAGCCATGACTTCACTGACTTCACTGGGAGAAATGCACCTTAGGAAGATGCCAGCATAATTCTCCCTGTACAGAGTATCTGCCTTGAGGAGATAGTGAGCAGCTTTTAACTTTAATGCTCTCCTTTGAGTTCTGTTCAAATGGGATGGGCAAACTCCAAACCGTAGCGGATGAATGATATCCCCATACCAATCATCGATTCGGAGTTTAATTGATTAACTTCCCGCCGTAGAGGTATTTCAAGAATGTGTCCGGACAAGCCAAGTCCTCCCGATCGCTTTAGCGAGCCTAATCTCCAAGTCATACTCTTGCAACCTCGGTAACCCAATTGCCCCTCGCTCACCCAACTCACTCGACTTAGAAGGTACTTCACAACTGGTCCGGCACTATGGCATGAGTTTTGCTTCTGAGTATATAATGTCTGAACTGTTTCACTGCCCTTACCAAAGCATAAGCCTGTTTGTCTAATCTGGAATATTTCAGTTCAGCTCCCTTCAAATTAGTGCTCTTAAAAGCAATTGGATGTTCTCCTGTATCTCTCCGTTGAGTCAGCACTGCAGCAAGTGTATGTTCAGAAGAGAAAGTGTACAGATAGAAATCTGCACTGAAATCTGGGCTTACTAAGACTGGTGCTTGTTTAATGGCTGTCTTGATTTCTTGAAAAGCAGTCTTAGCTTCAGTGGTCCAGGCAATCTGGGCAGTTTGCTTTAACATATCATTCATTGGTTTAACTATCTCTGCAAAGCCTGAGATAAACTTTCTGACAAAGTTAATCTTTCCAAAGAATGATCTCAACTCTTTCTTGGAGTTGGGAAATGGTATGCCAGATATGGCCTCAACTCTACCTGGATCCATAGAAATGCCATCCTTTGTGACCAAATGCCCAAGCAGTTTGCCTTCTGTTACACCAAATATGCATTTCTTTGGATTCAAAGAGATGCCAAACTCTCTGCATTTGTTAAACACAGACTCTAAATGCTTGACATGGTCAAATCTGGATTTGGAAAAGACTGTTAGATCATCCATGTAAACTACAATACATTTGCCCATAAGCCCCTTGAAGGCATGGTCCATTGCTCTCTGAAATGTTGCCCCTGCATTTATTAAACCAAATGGCATCCTCTTGTAAGCAAAAGTACCCCACTTAGTTGTAAAAGCAGTCTTCATTCTATCCTCCTTTTCAACTAGAATCTGATTATAGCCTGAGAAGCCATCCAGAAAAGACATCATCTCTGAGCCATTAACAATCTGCAGTACTTCATCCATAGAAGGCAGGGGATAATTGTCCTTTTCAGATGCTTTGTTCAGATTCCTAAAATCCACACAAAGGCGGATCTCCCCATTTTTCTTCCTAACTGGCACCAGATTTGCCACCCAAGTAGAATGCCTGATAGGAAAAATAATTGCTGCACTCAAGAGCTTCTCCACTTCTTTCTGAATAAGGGGTTCTAACAGAGCATTAACATGCCTCTGTTTTTGTCTGAAAGGCTTGCAAGATTCTTTCAAAGGTATGATGTGGGTGTAAACTTTTGGATCAAATACCTTTAAATCCTTGTATGACCAGGCCATTACATCCTTGGACTTGTGCAGGAAATCAATCATATTTCTCTTTATCTCTGGATCACAATCCTTTGCCAACTTGATGTTCCTTGGATCCTCTTCAGTTCCTACATTCAAATTTTCAGTCTCATTGTCTGTGGTGCCCACATAATCCTCGGGATTCACCCTTTGCCCGATCTTGTCAACATCGAATAGCCTCTCCAGCTCTACCATTCCCTTTGGGATTCTCTTGTCCTTCAATCTCATGATTCCCCCGTCATCATCCAACTGTTCCATCAGGGTGTCCCTTTGGCCCTCATCAATTATAGCATTCTCAAAGGTATTGGTACTCTGTAAGAAGTGCACAATCTGCTGATCATCTGAGAAAACTTGAAAGCTATCTATATTGTTTGGAACTGAAGGACAGGGGACTAACTCAATTGAAAACTTATCCCACTTAAAATCTTCCAATGGCTTTAAACTTGCAACTGAAGATGCCAAGACATCTCGCATGTGAATTTTGTTCCCTCGGGTATATGTGTTAAGTTAAATGCATCAAAGCCTTCCACAAGGTCCCAAGCTCGTGCTTGTATCCCTTCGGATAAGAGGCTTTACACCGAAACTTACCCCCGACTCGGCTTGCCACTAATTCCGAATCGATGAAAACTTGAATGTTCTTCACATTTCTATCCAATGCAAATTTTAAACCTAAAATCGGAGCTTCATACTCGCTAAATTATTAGTACATGGGAACCGCAGCGGTAAGACATAAAAAATGTCCGACTTTGAGGCCCTTTGAGGACCGCCCCTGCTCCGAACCCCGCTACATCCGGCTCCATCCACATGAAGTGTCCAAACTTCATTAGTATGTACGGGATGAGCTTTGTTAAATTTATCATTGTGCCCAGTTGTTAAATTGTAGACACCAATGTCTACCTCTGCAATATTGACAGTCTCATTAGCTGCATTGTACTCTGTAATGGTGTGCTTGTACCTGGGTTCTCTCGTCAACCCACAATTGATTAGCCACACCCTTCCATGGCAACCACATGTGTGAAAAGTCTCGTTGCCGGATATCCATTCGGAGACTTAGACCAATCCCTACTCAACAAGATTCCATACCCCACTCGGGATATCCACAACTTGGATTTCGATCTTATGTTGAGCCCTTGGCTCGGATGCCAATTGAATGTGAATGTTTTGCAGCCTCTCCCACAACCTTAACTTCTGACTTGTCCAATTGGACAACTCTCCTCTCAGACTTCATTGGGGTCAGCCCCAACTGCTGACAAATTGCCAATGGCATGACATTAGCAGATGCACCTGAATCCACCAAACAATTATGTAAGTTCTTCCCAAAAATTCTGACAGTCAATAAAAATGGGGGAACTTCAGTCTTTTCCTTGTACATGGCCGATTGGCATTGGCTATTTTCTTCCCTTTATCCACAGATTTAGCAGCAGGGCCAGAGTATGTCTTTATCAGATTATCTCTCTGCTCTGAAATCTGTGCCAACTCATGCAGAGTAATGTTGGCCTTAATCTTTTTCATGTCTTCCACTATGTTATATCCTTTGTTAAGTGGAGGAACAAGCAACATCTGGTACTCTTTGAGCTCCTCCCTTTGGTGGAGGTGGATTATTGCTTGGAGAGGGGTCAGGAGGAATATTGTGAGAATTATCAGGAGGAGTTGATGTGGTATTTGGCTCAGGATTCTTGTTCCTCAGGTTGTAGTTATCTCTTCTGTACCGCTGGAAAGCCCGTACTTCATCCATGGGCATTTCAACTACATTCTCAGATTCATCCGGGAAAGAAAAAGAATCCAAGACCATAGCTGCACTGTGTCCAGATGAACTTGGGCCCTCAGCAGTTCTTTGATTTTCAGGGGAGATCAAATCTCCTGACAAGGCTTCAAATGCATTGCAAAATTCCACACAATCTAACTCCCCATGCTGAGAAGTGGCATGAATTCTGCACCAGTTGGGCAGGGCTAAGTCACAAATGTTCACATCATGAGCTTTACCCTTGTAATCTTTATTAGGTTCATATGGGGGCCTGTTAAATCTGTTTGGTTGATATGAATATCTGTTGGGATTGTCCCCAGTAGAAGTTTGTCTTTTAAAGCTCAAAAAATCATTGGCCATCTTTTGAACAATCTTTGAAACTTCTTCAATCCTAGCATTGTCAGCCTCTTTTATCGGGTTCTCGTACATTCTCAACAGGTGCAGCAGCTAATGGTGCTGCTGATGGTAAAGTCTGACAAACTGGCAAAGATCATCTGATGTGGGATAGGATTGAGTATAGGAGCAGGTTGAGTGATCGGGAGGAGTCTCGTTGAATATTTAAAGGTCGGGGTCCCAACTGTCTTTCCAGGATTAAAGCTTCTTTATAAGCTTCTGTCAAGTTGGTAACAGTGGCATCCCTCTTCAAGAAGACAGAGGTCATGGGATCTAAAGAATTCCTAAAAATCTCTAGTGCCAGGTCAGCATTCGGTACATAATAGCCAGTGAGTCTACCATAAGCTTTCTGGAATCTGACATTATAGGATCTAATAGACTCATTCAGTTCTCTTTTGATGCTAGAAAACTGCTGATATAAAATACTGGGGTCTATCACTTCCCCGAACTGTGACACAAAGACTTTTTCTAAGTCACTCCAACTGGTGATGGAATCATTGGTAAGATTTAGAAACCAATCATAGGCTCCCTCCTGGAGAGTGAACGGGAAGAGTCTCGCAGGCAACATCCTCATGTCGTACATTTAATAACTTCAGTGCATTCTTGAATGCAATTAAGTGTTCCTCTCAGCTTCTTGTCCCATCATGTTTATACCTAGGGAGGTATCTTTCTCGGATTTCTCGGGCAAGTCATGGGCTATACCCGGAATGTTCAAAGCCGTGGAGCCCAACCAATTTGCCATAGCTAATGGATTAACAGGGATATTCTCGAGCTCTGGTTGGAGTGACTATCAATGGTGATAAAACTGTCTGTGATAGAGATGTGGCCCTTCTGTGGCTACTTCTTCTCGGAGTTTCTAATTCAGGGACAAGGAGCTCTCCAACTCTGGGGTGGGACCTTGTTACCCTGTATGTAGAATCCAGCTTTCACAGGTACTGACAAACTCTCAGTTCTGAATAGGTTCTGTATTTTAGCAAGTTGAAATACTGTATTGACAACTGCACTGACAATTTAAAAACTGCACTGACAATTTAAAAACTGCACTGACAATTTACAAAACTGCACTGACAATTTAGAAAACTGCCCGGAGTTCACTGTGGGTCCTTCAAAATGTTGCTGTTATGCCCTTACAATACTTGAACTGAGTTCAAGCCCTCCTTCTAGCGCCAATTAGATGTTGGTCCGGCTTTCATGCACACCCCGGGAAGGATGAAGCAAGGAAGCTCCGGAGACACCCACGGGACGGATCCCACTCACTTTAGGATCTAGCTGGTTATCCAAGGTGCGAGTTACAGAGTTGGGTCGAATGGCAATTCACTCTTTTCCACTTCGGGAATAGATTTCAATATGGACTGCTCTGTTACCTTACAGGGGGTTCTTGAACTTGTTCAGTAGTTGCAAAAGTTGTTGACAATCAGATTTAACTTGAATTCTAGATCTAGCTCTCATGGGTCAACAGATTTAAATAAAAGACAAACAAAGAAAATAAAAATGGATCATTCACCGAAAGCAAAGAGAGGGTAGGGTAAGGCAAAAAAGAGAAGCTTATCAAACATCAACTGTAAAACCCTAAACTATCAATCTTATCTATGCTATCAGCTTCACAACAGAACAAATCAAAGAAGAAAGTGTCCAGTCAGCCTAAGATCACTTTCAACTAAGAGCACAAGGCAGAGTGAAACAGATCTAGCAAAAAATTATAAATCCAAGGGCAGCTGGTTAAAAATCGGTATCTTTCACCGGCAGCCTAGCTCGCACAGTGAAGACAGAGCAATTAGAACAAACTTACACCTAAAATCTGTAATTTCCCCTAGCAGACAAAAGAACAACTGAAGCCTAACAGCATATTTAAACTTGATAACTCAGATTTACAACATATATCTAATAAACTTTAAATGGAATGGATAACAAAAGAAGATACACTTATCACACTCGCAAAAGATTAGGCTCCTGGCCATGCTATCACAGAAAAGCTAAAGCACATCAACTCCAAGTCCGAAACAAAGGATTTCACAAAATTTGCAAGAAATTGCTTATAAGCCTTTATTTCTAAGTCTCCGCCTCCCGCGATTACATTTAGAATCTGTATTTATAGACTCAGGACAGACCTTGATCTTTTCAAAATATCTTCTTCAAACCCTAAATCTTATCGCACTTAAACCCTAGGACCCGGGTTTTACAATAAAAAATCCATTTAAAATCAAAGTCTAGATAGAACTTAACCCTTCGGCAAATCTGGGGAGTCAACTGCCATAAATGGAGAAGATAAAATCAAATGCAACTTGCATTCATCCGCAACTGCAAATAAATGCCTCCATTAATTCTGCTGGTGAGCCGGATGAGTCACCACTTCTCCATCAATTTGATCTCCGTAAAGCCATCCCTGAGTTGAAATGGTCTCCATGCTATCAAGTCTGCAATAAATCTCCATTGAATGCATTTACCGGCTTCTTTTCCTCTAGCATGGCGGTCCTTGACTAAATCCGCACTTTATCTTTGCCTTTATGGTCTTTCTCGGTTGTCCCGTAAGTGCCGGTGGAATCCTCGCATGAAAGACAAAAAGATGCATTAGATTAGCACTTTAATAAACATTAAATCCAAGCTTAAAACATTAAAAACAGATTAAAAACCGCAAAATAAGCTTGCATGTCGGCCTCGGTTTGTCTCATTCACGCTTTGACACGTGTCGCTACCCCAGGATGCCTTCTGTTTCCCGTCGAAATGCACTTTCGAGTCAACTTATGACTTTCTCTCTCCTACCGCGATTCTCCGACATGTCGCGATTTCGCGACATGTCGCGAAATCGCGACGTCCCTGGCTCATCGGCAACTTCCTCCCTCGTCGGCCGCGAAAACGCGACATGTCGCGATTTCGCGACATGTCGCGAAATCGCGACCCTCCTGGCCTCCGTACGCCCATCCCGATTTTCAGCCGCGATTCTAGAACACGTCGCGATATCGCGACAGTTTCGTACCTGCATGCGTTGACCGCGTTGACCGCGATTTTGGAACATGTTTGCGACTTAGCCGATTTTTCATTCTGCAGCCCACTTTCTCTCTCCTGCCGCGAAAATGCGACATGTCGCAAAATCGCGCCCTTCCGTACAGCTTGCTTCTCTCTCCAAAAACTGTCGCGATTTCGCGACATGTCGCGAAATCGCGACCTTTCTGGCACTTAGCCGATTTTCATGCATTTTGACTTACCCGTCGCGATATCGCGACATTTTCGAAAATGGAAGTGTCGCGATATCGCGACACTACCAAAAATGGAAAGTTTGATTTTTCAGTGAATTATGCAACTGTTTTCTGGATTTTCTCGGTATCGGTGCAAGATTTTCCTTGTGCATGAATGATTCTAGCATGTAAAAAGTCAAGTCCTGGATAACACCAGCTAGAATGCAAGAAAAAGCACAACTTTAAAAAGGAGGCAAGCAAATCTGGATTTAAAACCCGAAAAGATCAAGAGGGTCCCTGCTGCAAAAAATGAAAGTTCAGAATTTTCTAAGGATGGAATCTCATTTTTCAGTGGGGGTGTGTTGCTTATCAACACAACCCTTTATAAATTATAGTGAGGGGTAATGAAAGTAGAAACTACCCATATAAGGGCCCAAAAGCCTTCAAAATTAATGACCATAGGTCTAAAGACCTTGAGGCAATCAAATTCGGGTGCAAAAAAGATCTCAACCATGGATTAGAGATAACATCCTAGTTTTTAGAGCAAATTTTTGAGGGAAAAAGCCTTAGATCTTGGCCTATAAATAGGCATATAAAATTTATTGTAAGGCATTGGGAGCTACTTGCTTGTGCCTATTATCTAGCCTTGTATGCTCTTCCTTTTACCTCCTCATTTGTATAAGTGAGACTCGAACCTTGAGCCATTGTCTAAGGAGCATCAAGCTTATTTTGGTTGTATGCATTTGTAATTTTGATGCATATGGAAGTTATGACTTATTTCACTATGTCCTAATTCTCCTATGTGTTTTAAATGCGTGGGTATGAATTAAAAAGTGTGCTCAATTTTAAGCTATTAGACTATGGTGAATGTGTTTATTCTTCCTTGCTTCATACACAAGGGAAGGATTTAAGTCTTGGCGCATCACCTCCGTAGCTTGGGATTTTCTTTCTTGCATTTCTATTCTATTTTCCTATATCTTTCATTGATAGATACATAGATCGAAGCTTGTGAGGTCTGAAAGGTGCACATAGATCATATTTGATGAGGAGCTGACCTCTACAAAAATCTTGGAGGTTGCCTCATAGGCATTTCTCTATCCATGAAGCTTCTCACTATCTCACTCAACGCAAGATCGTACATTGGATTCAATTTGATTTTATTATATATATAGTGTAATTTTCAAGCAAATCCCTATAAAAAAAAACAAGATCATTCCCCTTAGAAAACAAAACCTTATAGTAAATATAGTAATTGCCATCAATAATTAAACTTTATTCAATTATAAAATCCATATTGACACGTATATAAAATGCTCAAATATTTTTGAATACCATTAAACAAATTTAAAACTCTCATGCAACAATCCTCTAAATATCATTTGGTATATTGTAGGACCAAAATGAGATAAATAATATAGTTGTGAGGGTTTAAGGTGAGATATAAACATAACTTATACAATCTATAGAGTTTATGCATAGATGGAGATTGCATAGGGAACTAAGACTACATAAAGTGAGTCAATTAATAATGGTTATAAGATTAATGGCCAAGATGAGATTCTAATTAGGAATTCTAGCACACTCCATCAAATGAGTAAAATGGAACATCATTATGAGGAAGTGTAAATAATAAAGTTGACAACTTCTTAATTTGATGGATGCTCATTCATTGGTAATATGAAGTGTCTTTATAAATATGTTCTTCAATAATATGATCAAATAGATCAACTACATGAGATATGAATTTTAGTTATGACTTCTTGTAGCAAATGTTGATAGTCATGAGGCTAGTAACAAATATTCATATATTTTGAATGTGGGTGTTAAGGAGTATAATAATTTATCTCATGTACTTGGGGAATATAAGGAATACTTTGAATTCATTTAGGAGCATTTGAAATTACATGATAGAAGATAATCTTCTAGAAGCCTATCCCTTTATATATCACACTAAAATCATACCACCAATGGCAGATCTTCAGTTGTGGAGCTTAGCCACAAACTCAATTTCTTTGCACATGTAAGTTTTTTCTACTTTGTACAAATTTAAATTATGGATAATACTATTAAAGGCAATTAGAGAAGCAAAAAGCTAAATATAAGTTAGTGCAGTAACATGATGAAAAGGAACATTAAAGATAAATTATGTAGATGTGAAGGTTTGAGCAATAATGGAGAAGTAAGTTTGAGGAGATACAATGATGGTTAGATGCAAATAACTTATGATCAAAGGAGGTAGTTTGAGAGTAAGTAAAAGCATATGAACAACTTGAAGAGTGAAGTCTCAACTCCATACAAAGGATGGTGAGTTGGTAGTAACTCAAAGGTCACATAAAAAATAACCATGGACCTAAACAAATACTTGTCAGATATTAAGGGAGGATTTTTTTTGCTGGAGAACAAGGGGTTGTACTTGGGTCCCCCACCCTTGACAAATAACAACTCTCTTCTTTAGAACATGATATTTTACAAATAAATTCAATTCTCGCCTCAATTATGTTGCTATAGCTATAAACCTACATCATTTTACATAAAATGTCTGAATTCTTGATTTTAATTTTCTAGAACTTTTTCAAATTTGTTTGTGAATACAAATATTCCAAAATTTAGCATACTTCTTGACATTTTCCTACAAGTCTTCACAATACCAAAACTTCACCTCTATTATCTATGCATTACATCTTAGTAGAGTAATATTGCTAAAACATCACACTATCATAACTCGCTTTACCAAATCTGGATTTCTTGTTTCCTTCCTGAAGCACAAGTGCACCACAATAATTGTAATAAATAGTATATATGAAATCACATTAATGTTATAAAATGAAGCATATATTACCAATGAAAAATGTTAAACTAAATCTTAATCATTATTTGATTCAGGCAATCAATAGTTTCTTGTTAGCTTCAACTAAACTTACTACTTCTTCTAACCAAGAAAAAAAGAATTTAACTTCATGATCCCTAATTAAAACCCGTCTATTGGCTAACCTATCTGCACATTTTTTTCCTTCCCTTAATGTATGTGTAAAACTGATTTCTTCAAACTCTATAGCAAGGTCTTGAATTTCCATAATTATCTCTTGTATGTTTCATGGAGCCTTTGCTTTCCTCAAAACTACATTTATTACTATGAGTGAATCACATTCCATCCATACTTTGTTCCATGTTATTTGTTTACATATTTTTAACCCTTCAAAAGCCGCCCAAGCTTTAGCTTAATTATTTGTCTTAAATCCACTATTGAAAGCGTAATAAGACAAAATATCTCCTCTATTATTTCTAATTATTATTCCTCCTCCTGCTGGTCCTGATTTCTTTTATATGCTCCATCAAAATTTAATTTGATCAACTCCACATTTGGTGGTTTCCACTTTATATTATCTTCCTTCTTTTTGTTTCTCCTATCCCCAACATCATAATTCTATTTGAAGACTTGATTCCATCTATAAAGGCTCTCTGCTTATAGATTAGGGTGTAGACACCAAAACAGCACCAATCCGATTATGTGACAACAAGCACTGATCAAACTAACACACAGCCCCCAGGGCAGCCCCTAGAGGTCAAAAAGTGGTTCTAACCACTCACACAGCAGTTTTGCAAGTCAAAAATCAATTTGGCACCTTTTAGACACTCAGCTTCTTATTCGTCCCACCCAGGGACGAGTGCGGATTTGTACTCGTCCTACCCAGGGACGAGTGCATATTGATACTCGTCTCACCTAGAGACGATTACCAGCGCTCGCTTCGGGGTGGGACGAATGTCATGTTTGATCGACGAAAAGTCAAATCTCGGCTTATAACAACTCAGAACTGCCACTTAGCTTTTCCTGCATGACATAGGAGTGCGAGTGAGTTCTTTTGACAACTCATATCCGCCAATTGACTCTCCCTTCACTGCATGGGAATAAGAGTAAGCTTTTTAAGACAACTCAGATTTGCCACTTAGCTATCCCTTCATTGCATGGGAGTGCAAGTGAGCTTTTCTAAAACACACAAAGACATGCACAGAGGCAGTTAAGAAGCCCTTGATCAAGAAGAAGTCTTTCTTTCAGGCAAAAAGCATTCATGCAAAGAAACATTTTTGCATGTTAATTCAAAGAGACCCCTTGGGTCTATAAAATGGTGAGTTTCCTCACCCAAAAGGGATACCAAGCAGGAGCATTTTGAGCGACGAAGTGTTGCTAATTCATTTACTTGCGATTTGTGTTTTCAACATCCATAATCTCTTAATCGAAAGAGAGGTTATTGGGTGACTTTTGAAGGCACGAATCAAGAACCAACACCGATTTTTTGACCACAATATTCTACCAATTTGCCGACAACACATCACATCAGGTTTCGGACCCATCCTAAGCGGATTGGTGTCGAAGCAAAGTTTCACCCGCGGGTGGTTTGCCTTCGGGCAACCCCCCGCTTTATTTCTTTTATAGTATTTAGCTAGTTTCCTGTTTATGCTTTTGTCAAGCCTTCATTTCATTTAGATTCATTTTAATCATAGTTAGATTTATCTTTTATTTTTCATACACAGGTGCTACTAATTCTTTGTTTGTTTCTTTGAACGCAGATTTGCAGCATTAGAAAAGCAGCGAGGAATCTACCTTTACCAACGCAAGCGGCGACGACGTTTTGGTTCGCCCATCTTATATGTGGGCACGCGGAAGAAGGAATTCTGAAACAAGTTGTAAAAGAGCAACACTTAACGCTCCTATCCCCTAAAAAGGAAGGAGACGCATTGTAACACGAATTTGCAAAGCATATCAATAAAAGGGCCGATTTTTATATTGCTTTAATATCTTGTGTTCATGTTCTTCCTTTTTATGCATTTTCAATAACATAGGGTTTAAGCGTTATTTTAGTTTCATTTACATTGCAATTTTAGTTTATCCTTTTTGTTTCCGAAATCTCGTGCTTTCAATGGCGATCACGGTGGGACCATTTTGGGAGTCATAAGAGCCTTCATAATTGCATTTAAATGTTTCACAAAATTTTCAAAAACACAAAAACAAACAACAAAAACACACTAAACCAGATTTAGGGCACACTATTAATCTTTAAAAGAGATAATCATTGCTTGTGTGTGTGTATGCTATTTTCTGTTTAGACAAAAAAAATCATAAAAAGAAAATCATAAAAAGAATTTTTGCATTTTTAGGTTAGCATTACCATGGTGAATACTCGTAGCCAAGCCCAATCACGGGCAGAAGCTGCAGAAAATGCACCAAGAGAGACAAATCGTCTCCGATATAGCCTTGAAGACTTAGTCATCCCGCCTCGACGATAGGGTATACCAGTTAGTTCACACCATGCAGAACATGGCTCTAGAGGTCCCTCCTTGAGGGGCACTCCAACCCATAC
Source organism: Wollemia nobilis (assembly GCA_028583015.1). NCBI lineage: Eukaryota > Viridiplantae > Streptophyta > Pinopsida > Araucariales > Araucariaceae > Wollemia > Wollemia nobilis. The sequence goes on from JAQPPZ010000101.1 coordinate 2,017,124, forward strand.
AGTTATAGAACATGGTTCTAGAGGCCCTTCCTTGAGGGGCTCTCCAAGTCAGGCCTTCAATAGACGAGAATTTAGAACCCCTTCCCTAAGGGAAACTCATGAGCAACAAGAATCTTTTCAAGACAATAACATATATATACCACCTGGTCTAAGCACGAGGCCTCCTATGGAAGTTCATTATGGATGGCCTAGTGATGAAGCATTTTGTAATGCTATGGAACAACAAAGGGTCCAAAAGGAAGAACCATATGATTTTTTGGTTCCTAATTTACCCCCAATTAATGTCGGACACAGTAGACCATATCCAGAACATCAAGTTCTCCCGACAGGGCAAGATAATTATGCCCGCACTTTTTATGCATATCATAGAGAGAGAGAGAGGAAGATCACTATGTTCCTCAAGAACAGTATCCAGTGCCGAAACGATGCACGTCTGCACCTGCTTTATATCCAGATCGCTTATTAAGACCAGAGTTTCAAGTTAATGCGGCCAACCTCGACAGAGGGAAGCAACATATAGGGGTCTCAGAGCACCATGATCGAAACAGATATGTAGGAGAGACATCTAGGCCTATTAAACAAGAGACAACAGAACAAAATGACTTGGCATTTACACAACTAGCCGCCCGCCAAGCACAAATCATGCGGCTTAGGCAAGAACAACAAGAATTAGAACATTTGTGTCACCTTGATCAAGAGCGCATTCAGCGTCAGATAGCTAAATTGCTTCACAACCATGCGCCTGAGAGGGCCCCAGTCCCTCGTGCACAACAATCTGAGATGTATGTGAGGCACAACCCCTTAGTTCGAGACAGGTCTCTGTGACTTCAACAAGCACAGCCTCCAAGACCTCTTAGACCTGAGCGGGAGGCCATTCCCCGCAACCATGATGGGTATCCTCCGCGGGCACCCGTCCATGTTTACAGGCCTAGGCCAAACACTCCTCAAGAAGATTATGAGGATTATTACCAAGAAGAAGAGCGGGCTGAAATGCCCTATCAAGGCAGAAGGGATGCTACCCATTTATCCATTCAAAGGCCTTAAGTTCCCCGCAACCCACAACGGGAACAAACTAAGGAGGAGGAGATTACATCCTCTGATGCATACAAAGTGTTGTTAGAACGCTTAGAGACTATGGAACTCAAGATTGCTGGGCCCCAAAAGCCTACCTTACGCCAACTTCGTAGTCATTCGGTGCATCCATCAGTGCCAGCACCTCCATACCCCGAATATTTCAAGCTGCCCTAGTTGGCACTCTTTAAAGGGGATGAGGATGCTCAAGAGCATGTGACACGATTTTTGAGCCAATGCTTTGGTATACAAGACAATGATGCATTGCTATTGAGAACATTCATAACCACATTCGTAGGATCTGCCTCGGATTGGTTTACCCATCTACCGAAGCATAGCATCTACAACTTGGATCAACTAGTGGACGTGTTCCTAGAATGTTTTGCTTTCAATACAAAGAAAAAGGCGTCACTTAGTGATCTAGCTAGCCTCAAACAGTATGAGGAGGAGTCTATGGTAGCATATGGGAATCGATGGAAGACGATGCTTTCAAAGTTGTCCTACCTCCCTCCTATGTCCGACCTAACTCAAATGTTCGCAAAGAGCTATTTGCGATCGATCTCTATGCTATTGCAGCTACAACAATACACTACTTTAGAAGAAGCTCTGGCGTAAGCTAGACGTATCGAAGATATCAAGATACAGGATGGCAAAATTGCCAAGCCTAAGAAAAAAGAGTGGAACAAGAGCACCAAAATAGGGAATACGCAATAGAAACCCGTCGTGGTCAATCAAGTTGCTATTAATGCCCCTATGCCTGCCTAAGCAACACAGCCTTCAAAGGCTAATTATCAGGCGGTGCCTCACAATAATTATGAGAAAGATAACAATAAGTAGGATCAAAATCAGCAGCGTCGCCCTAAGCAACAATTTACACCATACACCGAGTCTAGGGATTCCTTGTTTGACCATTTGTTAGCGGCAAACTTGATTAATCTGCCAGATATTCCAATAATTGATCCTAATGCGCCAAAGCCTAAGGGCTACAGAGAGGATCTTTTCTGTAGATTCCACAGAAGGAAAGGGCATGACCTTAATGTCTGTTGGACGTTTAAAGGTTTAGTGCAAGATCTCATTGATAATCACACATTGGTAGTGGATAACCCCATCACACCCAACAACCAACAAATGGGTGTTTTCAAAGATCCTTTACCCACACATGATGCACAAACAAAACCTTTGCATGTCAACGAAGTGCAACAGAGTTGCCCCATGGAGGGGTATGTTGGAATGATTAGCATTGTGACAAGAAACAAGAGACACCCAAGAGTTGTCCCCGCGACAACCACTAGGGAAGTTCCATCCACATCACAACATCAACCGAATCCTACACAGTTGCCCCCGCCTAGACCAGTGGCCACGATTCGAACTAGACTTACTCAAAGTCTACGGACCACATCGGCTAGGCTCTCCATTTATGAGCTTATTCAACAATCGGCGCCCCATCGAGAAGCTCTTATGGAGATATTAAAGGCAATTGAATTGCAACCCCACGAAGCGAATTCGTTCAACAATTTTTTGGGGCATGTCAAATAGTGTACTGAACCAGTCATTACCTTCAGGGAAGATGAGCTAAAAACGGTGATTGGAGATGTAGCGGATCCACCCCTGCACGTTATTGCGTGGGTCAACGGGACTCCATACAAACGGGTGTTGATAGACACTGGTTCGTCCAGTAACCTTATTACAACCGCTGCACTGAAACATTTGAAACTACCGACCTCTCACATTGTGCCTTCCACTTATACCCTTCGAGCATTTAATGATGTGATATGCTCGACAGTTGGCACAATTGTCCTGCCCATACAAGTGGGACAAAAGACCATTCATACATTGTGCCACATTTTAGAAGGTGAGATGGCTTACAATATCTTGCTTGGGTGGCCTTGGATCCGAGATATGAAGTGTGTCCCTTCAATTGCTCATAAATATTTGAAGTATACATTTGAAGGACAAGTGCACGTGGTCCCCGTAGATTTGGAACCTTTTAAGTATTGCAACTCAGTGCAAATCATGCCGCAGTCGACCCTCCCTTCAACGCATGTGGATTTCCAGTTAAATCCATCTAAACGGGGTCCGACTAAGCAAGAATATCCATCACCAAATCAATCAAATCCTCAGGCAGGATCATCTTCTTCATCCAGTCCTCCCACAACGACGCCACCTACGGTGGCCACTCCAACGGACAAAGGAAAGAAGCCCCTAGAAACGGAACCACCTTTAGTCTCCAACATCTCTACAGAAGAGACGCCTAATAGAATGGAAGTTGAGACGCCTAGTTCACCCCACATGGAGTGGACTCAAGGAGAACTCCCATTCGCTTCCCCTCAATCGCCAACGATTACTCGTTGAGATGTCTAACACGGGCATGGGGGAGTATATAGTGCGCAATGTTGTTGCAATGCCCACACTTCAGTCTATGCAAGACAGGGGAAGACCTCGACTCCCCATAGGCTCCATGGTTCCTTTAGGCTACCCACCTAATCAGACAAATTTTATTTTTGGGGGCCTGGATCATGGCGTTGAACCTTCCCGAAAAGAAGAAGAAGATGAAGATCCCTTTGTGGAAGATGTTAATTATTTGGCTAACCCAGACTTCGCATTACGATATCTTAGCCAATGCAATTGGCATGGATACGGGTTAGGCCGGTATGAACAAGGAATGCGTGTTTTGTGCCAACCAAGATACCAAATGCCTTATGATAAGTCAAGAGTAGGGTTTAATCACCCTTTGCCCTCGACATCTTGGTCGAAAACATGCAAGGCCAAGGGATAGGCAACAAGGATGGGTTGGCATCAGATCCATATGCCAATCCAAATACAACTTATACATTGGGGGATTATTTCCCATTACAAACAAATAACCTTGTTGAACTCAACAACCCTTTCCCTACGACTGAACAAGGAGAAACCTCATGGACTCACCCACAAGGGGAAGATGGACAAGACCACGAAGGGTCTTCGAAGATGAGTCAGAGTATGATCATTCGCCCAGATATCCACTGAATAACGATCAGGAGGACTTCCTGATGATGTTCCCATTGAATGATCCTAGTGAGTATAGGCTACCTCAACAACAACAAAATCCTTTGGACATAGATGACATGTTTGAACACTTACACATAGATCCAAGACCTAGGAGGCATTTCAACCTGGCATAGTTATAGCAATTATTGCACCCGCCACTCCAGGCATACAGCGAGCATCTTTCGCCTGGAGACCCTATCAAACCATCTGTACCTAGGGCAGACCCTGTTTGTAGGTCCGCGCATAGGGTTGATCCCTTTGTGCCAGTGCCTACAGAGCCAGATCCAAAGCACCAAGAACATCCAGAATGTCAGAGTTGTCACATTTGCGGTAATGGAGATTACAATCATTTCATCAACATGGTCTCCATTGACTTGATCGCCCCCATCCATGATCCAGCCAATCCAACATGATTATTGCATCTAGACATAGAAGCTATCGATTGGGATCACGCTGACACACCACCATCTCCATCAGAGTATTGGCCTTACGGTGGGATGTTTCATTTCACTCCAAGACGGACTCAGGATGTCTTCCATGCTGAAGAGGAACTTGACGTTCCTAATGACGATCTTAATTCAGCAAATGATATCCATCTAATCCCAATTCCACATCATTTGGAAGACGGATCCCATATGTCAGTTGAAGCAACGACTGATGTAGACATCGGCACAGATCCAATGAATCCACGGATTCTCAAGCTGGGGGTAAGTCTTTCCCCTAAAGAGCGAGCCGATTATGTTGCCCTTCTTAAGGAAAAGAAGGAGGTTTTTGCATGGTCATACAAGGATATGCCGGGACTAGACCCACGACTAGTCACGCATAATTTAACGCTTGATCCGACAATCAAGCCAGTCAAGCAAAAACTATGCAAGATGCATCCAACAGTGGCCTTAATGGTAAAAGATGAGTTACAAAAGTTGTTGGATGCCTAGTTTGTCATTTGTGTGGATTATCCGCCATGGTTGTCTAACATGGTTCCCGTCAAGAAGCCCGACGGGAGGATTCACATATGCACCGATTTTTGAGATCTTAACAAAGCGAGTCCTAAGGATGATTTTCCCTTGCCAAGCATTGACGCGTTGGTAGACGCTACAGCGGGCCACGAAATGCTTTCCCTTATGGATGGTTTCTCAGGATACAATCAAATTCATATCAATCTTGAAGACCAACTAAAAATGGCATTCACAACGCCTTGGGGGACATTTTGCTATAAGGTTATGCCTTTTGGTCTTAAAAATGCCGGAGCCACCTACCAACGTGCCATGACATACATCTTTCACGATTACATGCACAAAACTTTGGAAGATTACATGGATGATTTGTTGGCCAAATCTCTTTTGCGCCCAGATCATATCGGTGACTTGAGCAAGGTCCTTGATCGCCTCATTGAGCATAAAGTCAGACTAAACCCCAAGAAGTGCGTCTTTGGCGTCACCTCTGGTAAGCTCTTGGGTTTCATAGTCTCCAAACGAGGAATTGAGGTTGATCCAAACAAAGTCAAGGCAATCCTTGAAATGCGTCCCCCAACCACCATCAAGCAGCTCAAGAGTCTGCAGGGAAAGGTTGCGTCGATCAAGCGCTTCATAGCGCAGTTATCTGACAAATGCCGACCCATGAATAAATTATTGCATAAAGGGGTCACATTTCATTGGGATGACGAGTGCCGATCGACCTTTGATGACATTAAACAGTACTTGGCTTCGCCGCCAGTATTGGCACCACCCAGACCAGGAGTGTCGTTCTATTTATACATCTCAGCCACTGAGGTGGCACTGGGCGCCATGTTGTCCCAGAAAAATGAACTTCACAGAGAACAGGCTACATACTATCTTAGCCGCACCTTGGTCAGTTATGAACTTAACTATGCATATATTGAAAAACTCTGCTTGGCAGTGGTGTTTGCTACCAAAAAGCTATGCCACTACATGCTTAGTAATAAGACATATGTTGTGTCTAAGGAGAATCCATTGCGATACATGATGAGTCGTACTTATCATAGTAGCCGCACGACGAAATGGATCATGTTGTTGACGGAGTTTGACATAGAGTTCATTGGACAAAAATCTATAAAAGGTCAAGTCATCGTCGATCAACTAGCTGAGGCTCCTCTTGAAGACGATCAGCCTCTAACTTTTGAACTACCTGATGATGGGGTCTTCCATGTTTCAGAGTCGCCAGATTCTGATGAGCCTGAGTCACAGTCGACATAACCCTATTCTTCGATGGTTCTAAATGTGAGCAAGGGGGTGGTGCGGGAATTGTATTCTTCACTCCACAAGGTGCTCCAATGCCCTTGTCATTTAAATTAGACTTCCCATGCACCAACAACAATGCAGAATACGAAGCCTTGCTCATAGGTCTTCAGACAACAATCACCATGAACATTAAACGATTGAACATCTTTGGTGATTCGCTATTAATTGTCAATCAAGTAAAGGGGATATACCAATGTAAATGTCTAGTTTTGCGGTCTTATAAAGTCCTTGTGGACAAATTCTTGGCATAACTTGAATGGTATGACATCGAGGCACTCCCTCGATCATCAAATCATTTTGTGGATACTATGGCCTCCTTGGGGTCACTCATCCCGCAAGACCCTTCTGGTGAAATGACAACCATTCAGGTTACAACATTATCGCAATCTGCGATGGAGCATGCAAGCTCTGATTTGACGCTAGGGATCCACATGATCCAGATTGAACCATCTCCGGATAAGTTCTCTCGAATTCGATATTGTTTGATTCAAGCCAACTGGGGGTCCTTGTTCTCCCCGACCCCTCTTACTAGCAACACCACATTGTTTTTACAAGTTCTTTCCTGCTCAGCTTTTGTTTGGGATAGACTTCAAGAGGGATTGGCCGTTCATACTATCGAGGTTTCTGATCAGCAAGATTGGTACACACCCATTCGGGATTACCTCAAGCTAGGTAATCTCCCACTTGGATTAACACAAGCCGCGAAAAGATCATTCAAACAGAAAGCGGCAAAGCATGTCTTATTAGGAGACATTTTGTATCGTCGAAATTATGAAGGAATCCTCCTTCGTTGTTTGGACCAACAAGAGTCCGCTTGGGCGATCACCCAAGCTCACGATGGTACATGTGGTGGCCACTTCAGCGGTATGGCCATCGCAAAGCGCATTCTTCGCATGGGTTATTATTGGCCATATTTAGAGCGAGATTGTTGTGCATATGTGAAGAAGTGCGTGAAGTGTCAGCACCATGCTAATTTAACACACGTACCTTCTCAGGCCTTGCAACCGATCCAATCGGTTTGGCCTTTTTCACAGTGGGGCTTTGATCTAATTGGAAAGATCTCCCCTGCGTCGTCTACTCATCACACATTTATTTTCACGGCCACAGAGTACTTTACCAAATGGGTGGAAGCAATTATGTTGACCACTATGACTGGAGCCCGTATTGTGGAGTTTATTTTACATAACATCATATGTCATTTTGGTATTCCATCCAAAATTATCTTGGATAATGGGACACCATTCAAGAATAAATATGTGCGTGCTTTGACCACAAAGTACAAGATTCAACATAGCTTTTCAACACCCTATTATCCGTAGGCAAATGGGCAAGCAGAGGCGTCAAACAAAACGCTAGTCACCATTCTTAAAAAGACAGTTGCAAAAAATCATAAAGACTGGCACATTCAGATCCTGCTTGCCCTATGGGATTATCGCACCAGCATTCGAACGCCCACTGGGCAACTCCATTTTCGCTGGTGTATGGCTCTGAGGCAGTCATGCCTTTTGAGTTGGAAATTCTTTCCCTATGCATTTCAATGCAAGAGTTAGATCAACTGATGTTGCTCGACGAACGACGCGTTAATGCTCTCGAGCATTTACGTATCTATCAAGAGCGGCTTAAGAAAGCATACAACATGAAAGTCCACTTTAGGGAATTTTAGGTTGGTGACTTGGTCTTAAAAGAGAACCAACAGAATTCTAATTTGTCGTCCCATCTACGGGACAAGTTCACGGCAAACTGGTTAGGTCCTTACATCATTGACAGTAAAATAGGACCTAAAACATACCGGCTTGCCTCTCTTGAAGGAATCAAGGAAACAGAACCCTTGAACATCATTCATTTGAGGCCATTCCACAACTAGAGAGCCATAGTCCAACAAAAAGCTCCAAGGATTACCATAATCGCTTGGTCAACCCAAAAGCTCCAAGGATTACCACAATCGCTTGGTCAACCCAAAAGCTCCAAGGATTATCACAATCGCTTGGTCAACCCAAAAGCTCCAAGGATTTTCATAATCGCTTGGTCATCCCTAAATTCCCCAAAGGTATCTATAAACCCTTTGGTCAAACCAAAAGCTCCAAGCGTTACCATTACTGCTTGGTCAACATAAATATTCAAAAATCAACAAAAACAACACAAAAATCAAAAAATCACAAAAACAATTGCATTTCAATTCCATGCATACTCAAAAAAAAAAAAAAAAAACAATCAAAATTACAAAAACATTTGCATTTCAATTTCCTGCATTCTCATAAAAATCAAAATTACAAAAACAATTGCACGCATTCTCATAAAAATCAAAATACAAAAATATAGGTTACATTAAGCATTGCATCCATACATTGCATACTTCGCTAAGTCATACAAGTCAAAAGCACCATAGGCTGTCATTATTTGGCAATTCCATCATTTCCACCTCAGATCCATTTTCATAAACGCATACATCTAGCATATCACCCTTTTATTTTAGCATCGTCATTGTCGCCTAATGTATATAGGGTTTTCGTCATTCAGATGTCTTTAAATTTCTAGCCAATAACTGTCCACAGTTAAGCAGATTTTACACGGGAAAGTTTTACTTGGATCCCACCTTGGTACGTAGCATCCCAACACAAATTAACACACATAAAATAAGTCCTAAGTTGTGTGGACGAAAGATGAAACCCTGCACCGTAATCCCGGTTACCATAAGCGAAATGACTATCTTGCTTATCCCCCTGTGCGAATGACCTTAAGAATGCTGAGAGTTGGCAAAAGGACAAGCATCCTCCCTACCCAATTCCCCATGAATCCCAAGTTCTCAAAAGTTGCAAAAACATCAAAAATTTGCAAAACGTCAAAACACTAAAATTTGACATCCTACAGTGCACACATCAAAAGGCACACACAATAGTGATTCTCGTCACTCCATATTCAAAATCCCTTGCTCAAAAAAAAAAAAAACAAAAAAAAAGAGACGAGTACTATCATAAAAATAAACAGTTATTTTATCACTACAAAAGAGCAAGTATCCCCATACCCTTGAAGAAAAGAAGGGAGTCAAACTTGAATCCCTAGAACTCTCAGTATTTTGACAGGTCATGAGGCAAGCTTCAGTATCGGTTTGGTTGATAGCCTATTGGTCACTGGCGGTAAACCTCCCACATGACGATATATCTGTCACATTAACTTGTGTGCAGATCAATGTTTGCATGTGGATGAGCTAGCTTATGGTATCCTATATAACATCGCAGACAAATTTGACTAAATACAATAAAGGAGTTAGTGGAGCTAATTAGGTGATCCTCAGTATAGGTTCGGTTGAAAGCCCATCTGGCACTGGCGGTATCCCGATGAATAACACATAAATGAACTCAATTGCACACACAAGGATGTGAAATAACTTGGTTAAATTCAAGTCAAATTTATACCTGGTTCAAAAAGTCTTGCGCAATCAATGTACAGTCTTGGCTAGTTAGTTAAAATATCTGAATCTCAGAAAAACTTAACTACATTTTCAAATTACCGATACATTTCATTCCGTACATCACCCTAAAAAAAAAAAAAAAAAAACAATAGACAAAATCCAAAACCAAAGTTTTCACATGCACAAGCATTTCACAAAGTTATCCCATTACTATAGCAAGTCACTCCAATTTTGTACAGTCTATGGTGCATCGACAAATCATCAACAATTCATTTCATTCATTCCATATGCATACATCATACAAATTAGAATCATCGCATTCCTAATCGCATATGCATACATCAATGTAAAAACATGTACATAAACATCAATCATGAAAAAAGATAAACACCAAAAAGAATACTCTGTATATATATCATAACAAAAATTGCCCGCAGGCTACAATGCACTAGTCCTCAGACCTCCCTCCCATCATCCAAAATCCCAAAACCCCCAGCCTAGGGCGTCGGCCACCATGATCATGCAGGATCGATGCGATGAGAGCTACCCCCTACGGTATCCGTCCTCTGAGACCTCTCAGGGCGACTGCTCGCCCCTGCATCATGTCCACTCGCACCACCCTCCTCTCGTCGCCTACGTCGAGATGATGCCGACTGCTCCGTCTTGCTATCTCTCATCTTGTACGACGAGCCACTAGCCGACGGCTCTGGTATTCGCCCACCCAGGTAGATGATCTCACCCTCCATCTTCGATCGATGCCGCCCCCACTCCGCCTCCCGTCGCCTCCACTCGGCCTCTCGCCTATGATAGTACGCGATGGCATCATCGCGCTGTGCTAGCTGCACCCGTAGGAGATCCCTCTCCCGTGCAGCATCCGTATCCCCCGCCTGCTGGTGAGACGTAGCCCCTGCGCTCCCCCGCCTTGCCAACTGTGTTCGTAGGAGATCCCTCTCCTGCGTCATCTCTGTGAGCTCTCCATCCTGCCTCTGTAATAGCCTAGTCAATCGTGCTACCTCGGCGTGCAACCCTGCCTCTGTCTCCCTCGACCCAGCCTACCCTGGAGCCTCCTGCATCTCTAGCTGATCCTCCTCATCAACATCATCTCCTACATCTGCTACCTCCACCATCTCTACCTCCGCAGGAGCTCCCCAACCCTCTCCTGGTGCCTCCGCACCCTCTCCGCCTCCCGCTGCCTCCTCTCCTCCTAATGGTCCCTCACCTCGCCACTGTCGCAGCGTCCACCACTCCTGATACTCGACCGTCACTCCGACGTCATCTACGTCCTAAATGTCCAAAACTGTATCAGACTCCTCCCCCAATGGCTCGAGGATCTGCGTAGCTAAGGTCCTCTCATCACTCCGACGTCGATAGACCATGGGTTCCCCAGGCAACCCCTGGCGTACCCCAAACTGTCGCGTCACTCGGAGGTAGTGGAAGTACTCCTGTTCTGTCCCATGCTGCCCAATCACCCATCTCCCCCTCCAAACCCATCGAAGCAAATCATCTACCTCTGGCCATGCGGGACAATCCCGATATGGCCTCCATACCACATCCCCGGGAGTCAGTCGTGCCAGTGCATCTCTGTAATGGTCCACGTCTCCCGCGAACCGTCGACTCTGCCCCTGCTCCTTCGACCGATACCATAGATCCCCATACCCAATGTCTCTGTCCACCATGTCAGCTCGGGTAGTCCAGGGTAGCCCTCGTGGCCGCTCTACGGCTATATGCTGCCAGGCCCAGCACTGCAACAAGAAACTGCAACCAATCCCCTTTCGCCTTCGGCAGCGGACCTCATACAACTCATCATATAACTGCACTAAAAGTGTCTGACCCCATCTCATAATAACCGGCTCTGTCACCGGGCAATCCACCAACTACCATACTACCTCCAATAGGTTCCATGGGAACCTCGCTCCTGACGAGTCTGGCAGGAGCATGTTGGAAATGAGGCTCATGAGTAGTGCATGCCTCACTCCCAACATTCCCATCGCATACCAATACCATACCAAAATCCCCACAATATGGCAATCCAACTCCGCCCTCTCCAACAAGGTCATCCCATCCTCATCCTCTTCGTATCCAAAATACCGCGTCAGCACAGCCGTCCTCTGGCCTCATGGAGTCGTCCGAATAGGAACCCCATATATCGGTATTCGAAGAATTCGATACACGTCCTCTAGAGTGACTGTCATCTCCCCTGTCGAAAGATGGAAGGTGTTCGTCCGAACATCCCATAGGCCGATCAGTGCTGTAAGGTACGCCCGATCCGCCACCACTACATCCAACCGAGCCACATGCTTGAGCCCTAGGGCATCAAGCCAATCCCAGTCCTCAGTTGTCAATGCCTCGCGGGCATTAGAAAAAATAGTCGGTACTCGATGTCGACTCTTCACCACCTGCACATCACAAAAAACAACAAACATTAAAAACATGCATCAAATTACCATCACATGTACAAAAATGCATAACTGTACAGTAACATCTTTCATTCACATGTACATTCAAAAAAAAACAAAAAAAAATTTACATTTCATCAAAAACAACAAAAATTTGACATGGTTTACCTACGGTTTTACCTAAGTTTACCATTTCAACCAAAAAAATTCATCTTTCATTTCATCAAAAAAAAAAAACGACAAAAATTTGACATGGTTTACCTACGGTTTTACCTAAGTTTACCATTTCAAACAAAAAAAATTCATCCATTTTTCATTTTTTAATTTCATCACAAAAAGGACAAAAATTTGACATGGTTTACCTACGGTTTTACCTAAGTTTACCATTTCAAACAAAAAAATTCATCAATTTTTCATTTTTACATTTCATCAAAAACAAAAAAAACATCAACATGGTTTACCTACGGTTTCGAACTAAGTTTACCATTTCAAACAAATTTTTTTTTATCCATTTTCCATTTTTTAATTCCATAAAAATTACAAAAAAATATGGGCATGGTTTACCTACGGTTTCGACCTAAGTTTTACCATTCACATAGAAAAACATTTTTAACCATGGTTACCCTAAAAAGTGTTACTCTAAGTTTCATTTTGGGTTTATCCTATGGTTTTCCATCTAAGTTTCCATCGGTTTGCATCCATGTTTCATTCGGTTTCATTCATTTACCTTTTAATTTAATTAATTAAGGTTTCATGCTTTAAACAAACGAAAAACAATAAAAACACATTTGCATTTTTCAAATTCACAATCGAGGAGATAGTGTACTTATTGGTCTTGCCTCGGCTCCGCCGCTCGACGACCCGGTCTGTGCACTCATGATGGCTGGAAAATCTGGCAGCGCTTCGCGTCAGAAAATCTACCTCCTCCTCCCTAGAGCTCCAAATCGCAATCGATGAACAGTGCAAATGAGCCAAATCCGTCATTTTCGCATATTTATACTTTTTGCCAGCTGGTAATCGTCCTCGATCGGGACGAGCGCTTTTCGACGCGCTTGTCCCACCCCAGGACGAGTACCATCGTGGCGCACTCGTCTCACCCCGGGATGAGTACCGTCATCTCACTCGTCCCCCCCCGGGACGAATAAAAAAAAAAAAAAAAAAAAAACATCAAAAACAACCACAACATAAAAATGACAAATGCCAACAAAACCACTAAAAATTGCCGGACAACAGTGCTCTTGCACTTAACCTCTTGGCATAAGAAAACTGATGTCGAGGTCTACCTTGTCGTTATCCTACTCCCTAAGAAGGCTACCTTAGCCGGACCGCTCCACGGGAAGACGGATTTTCGCCAATGTTAACCCCAAATGGCATCCCAAAATGGGTTCACACCCACCAAAAATAGGTCAAAATAGTCGAGAAACTGCTCGAGCATGCTTAGCGGTACACCATCTAAAGGCACCCTTACACAAGTCATCTTGGGTCAAGCGACTCGTCGCTTTTCTCATGTCGGTCATTCCCTCATCGATTCGTCGCTTGAGGGGGTAGTCACACTTAGTTGCCAATCAACACCAATATACCCAGTCTTGGAAATGACACGCATTCAAAGGATCATTGCAAAAGACAATCACGCCCCTGCTTGGGGCAGCAAACAAGCAATTATCACCAACCGATCATATACTTGGCATTTGTGAATCATGAACTCAAGGTTCCCACAACAAAAGGTTGCGCCCTTTGCCTATTCATGATTGATCAATGTCTAAGTTCAAGTAAGACCTCATCGAACCAGGTTAATACTTGATTTGAGTTCCTTAGCTCGTCAGAAGCAAGGATTCAAGAATGCATGCCCTTTCCATACTTGGGGCATCAAGAGTTGGTTAGGTTACTGAGAAACCCTAATCATTAGTGCTTTGGTTATATATTTTTGCTCAAGCACTGCACCATGTGCAGCGCTTCCCAAAAAGGGGCATCTGTAGACACCAAAACAGCACCAATCCGATTATGTGACAACAAGCACTGATCAAACTAACACACAGCCCCCAGGGCAGCCCCCAGAGGTCAAACAGTGGTTCTAACCACTCACACAGCAGTTTTGCAAGTCAAAAATCAATTTGGCACCTTTTAGACACTCAGCTTCTTATTCGTCCCACCCAGGGACGAGTGCGGATTTGTACTCGTCCTACCCAAGGACGAGTGCATATTGATACTCGTCTTACCCAGAGACGATTACCAGCGCTCGCTTCGGGGTGGGACGAATGTCATGTTTGACCGGCGAAAAGTCAAATCTCGGCTTATAACAACTCAGAACTGCCACTTAGCTTTTCCTGCATGACATAGGAGTGCGAGTGAGTTCTTTTGACAACTCATATCTGCCAATTGACTCTCCCTTCACTGCATGGGAATAAGAGTAAGCTTTTTAAGACAACTCAGATTTGCCACTTAGCTATCCCTTCATTGTATGGGAGTGCAAGTGAGCTTTTCTAAAACACACAAAGACATGCACAGAGGCAGTTAAGAAGCCCTTGATCAAGAAGAAGTCTTTCTTTCAGGAAAAAAGCATTCATGCAAAGAAACACTTTTGCATGTTAATTCAAAGAGACCCCTTGGGTCTATAAAATGGTGAGTTTCCTCACCCAAAAGGGATACCGAGAAGGAGCATTTTGAGCGACGAAGTGCTGCTAATTCATTTACTTGCGATTTGTGTTTTCAACATCCATAATATCTTAATCGAAAGAGAGGTTATTGGGTGACTTTTGAAAGCATGAATCAAGAACCAACACCGATTTTTCTGACCACAATATTCTACCAATTTGCCGACAACACATCACATTAGGTTTCGGACCCATCCTAAGCGGATTGGTGTCGAAGCAAAGTTTCACCCGCGGGTGGTTTGCCTTCGGGCACCCCCCGCTTTATTTCTTTTATAGTATTTAGCTAGTTTCCTGTTTATGCTTTTGTCAAGCCTTCATTTCATTTAGATTCATTTTAATCATAGTTAGATTTATCTTTTATTTTTCATACACAGGTGCTACTGATTCTTTGTTTGTTTCTTTGAACACAGATTTGCAGCATTAGAAAAGCAGCGAGGAATCTACCTTTACCAACGAAAGCGACGACGACGTTTTGGTTCGCCCATCTTATATGTGGGCACGCGAAAGAAGGAATTCTGAAACAAGTTGTAAAAGAGCAACACTTAACGCTCCTATCCCCTAAAAAGGAAGGAGACGCATTGTAACATGAATTTGCAAAGCATATCAATAAAAGGGCCGATTTTTATATTGCTTTAATATCTTGTGTTCATGTTCTTCCTTTTTACGCATTTTCAATAACATAGGGTTTAAGCGTTATTTTAGTTTCATTTACATTGCAATTTTAGTTTATCCTTTTTGTTTTCGAAATCTCGTGCTTTCATAGGGATTGGGTGAGTTGATAGGGTTGGTTTCGACTCCTCTATGGCTAGATAAATATTCCTTTTCATTACCTTTAAACTACTTTATTTTCTTTTAAATATTCTTCCATTCCTTTCTAGCCAAATAGTCCAAAGTATTGTATATTTTGATATATCCTAAACTGTTTGTAAAGCATCACTTTTAAAAGTGCTTTGTCATTTAACCATTTATCAATTCTAGCATTCATCACCATGCATTTACCAAACATATTAAGAATCCATTGCCATAGTTTCCAGACTATTGAGCAATGTCCCTAGAGATGGTCTATACTCTCCTCCTTAATTTTACAAAGTACACATTTTGACGGGCCATGAATCGCTTTTCATAAGGTTATCTTAGGATAAAATTCTTCTATGACCTACTAGTCAAACAAACATTTTAACTTTAGGAATGCTTGGGCTATCCCAAATATCTCTCCATATTCTTGCGATATTCCTATTTTGATGGTGCTTTATATTATATTCACTTCTTGTTGTGTATTCTTCTGAGCTATTCAAATCCCAAATTAACTTATCCTTGGCTCCCCTCTTAATAATCATTGTTGTTATCTTTCTACTCAACTGCGTCCTAGCATCAATGTCTTGTGCACTTGTAAAAAAATCTTCTTTCCATTTATATCTTCCTTCCCGATCCTTGTAGATATTAAGGGAGCATGGATATGTGGGATATTTAGTAATAATATCTTCTATTCTTGTATTAGTGGTCACTTCTACTCCAACTATTATTATTACTTATGTTTCTACATTAGACTGGTATCTTTGTTACCTAGTGATTTGTCTAGTCTATCAAGATGATAAATCTTGAAATGAGGTAGATATAAGTTGCAATTATAGTCATATGTTTTTGTAAATTATTGTTAAGTTATTTGTTATACTTAAAATAAAAAATAAATAATGACTTGTTTCCTTTAATTAGTCCTATTTGTTAAAGTGAGGCATTTATTTTTTGTATATGAAATATGGAGAAGGAGGTACAAGGATAGCCTTTTCCATCTCTTCTCTCCATTACTTTAAATATATTGGACGACATGTATTAAACCTCTCTTTTGTATCCTCCTTTATTATTATAGTTTTATCTGTTTGGAAAAATTGATGTGAATAAAGACTCAAGCCTTGTTGCATTCATTCTTTTCTGTACTTGTGCATATAACTTTCTATGAGTTGACATTTCCTTATATTATTTACTACGAATTATTTTGTGTAATTGTGCATATAACTTTCTATGAGTTGACATTTTCTTATATTATTTACTACGAATTATTTTTCCATGATACAACATTAAGACCATTTCAATTTTTATAATATAAGTGCACAAAGGTAATAGCAACATTATAAAGTTGGAAATGTTTTTATCTAATTTATTTTTATGTTAAAACTTTTGATGTCACATATCTTATAAATTTATATATTATTTTTGTATAATTTTGCAAATCATGATCATCGTATAAAATTAAAATAAAATTATGAGTTAAAAACATCTAAAAATTTGTCCATGGGTTTGGGACAATTTGTTAGGGGAGAAATTCTTCACATCATAAAACAAGGTTCCAATCCCACGAGTAAACCTCAACATTATCCATGGGGTTTGGGACAAGTGGTTGGTAGTGAGAAGTTGAGCAACATAGACCAAGGTTCCAATCCCATGGGTAAAACTTAACAAAAAATTAAATGACATGAGCACAAGTAGTTAAAAACATGAGCTCCCATAATGGAGATCCATTTTCAAATCTTAATAAGCAATATACTCATAATTTTGAGTTGTAATACAATTGTATGGTTTGTTAAAATATCAATCTATTTATAATTATATCCAATGACATTAGTTCAACTAGTTAGATTCCTCAACTTTGAAGGAAATTGAGGTTCGAATCTTGCCAAAGGATACATGTTTAAATAACCGACTTGTTGTAGTACCACTCTGTGTTGATGATGTAATCCACCTCTATATATACATATATAATAATTATTATTATTTTAATTGTGAGTTGTAATACCATTGCATGGTTTGTTAAAATATCATAGTAACAAGGCCATAATGCAATATAGGTATGGTTCATTTCAATCCCACATAATCAACTAAAGATTCTAAAATTTATATTATCATCCCATTGATATTATAATCATAATAAATTTTAATTAATTTTCAAAATATTTATTTCATCAATTTTTTTTTCTATTTCATCCATGATTATTGTTTTTATGGATAAATATTTGTTTTTGTCTAGAACCTCAAGGGTTGCTTGAAAGGTACATTAAAGAACTTCTTTGTAGGAGATATAGCTATAACATTGAACGATATAAACAAAACCTCTTGAATGTTAATCATTCATCTACACAACTTCACTAGGAATCACCATAGGTAAAAGGATTTTTATAAACATCAAAGCCACCATAAGTGCATAACATTTGAGAATAAGTACTATCCACCACCAATAATAGAGCTACGTTAAACATCTTCTTTACTAGAAAAAGTATGATTCCCACAAGCATTGCCTTCACCTCCATCATCATCTCCTTTAGAACCACTATAATCTTTACAAGTATCTAATTCACCTGGATCATGACGAAAACATTAATCATTGTATAAGGAGTGCCTTCACCTCCATCAACACCTCCTTTAAAACGACTATAATCTTTACAAGCATCTAATTTACTTAAATCATAACCAAAACATTAATCATTACATCCACTAAAACAACAAGAAATTTTAAAGATTGAAATGACTCTTCCTCATTACTTAAAGATTGAAACTACTATAACCTTTACAAGCATCTATACTATCTCAAGCACTATCCCATAGGCATCATTTGATTAAAAACCAACTTAAAAAAATAAGTACAACATATCTAGACTCATAACCTTTATATTTACTTATTTTATAACCAAATCTTCTTTAAAATAAGTCTTACAATACAAATATCTCAACCTATTAAAAAAAATCCAAAATTTTTAACCACACAAATAAATGAACTTATTTAAAAAAATTCAAAATTTTCAATGCAGAGATCACGAGCCATCCTATCTCACCACAATTTGACCATAACGAAAGCCTAAAATTGAGATGATAATCTTCTTTTTTTTCACTTGTTATGGATTTCATTTAACCGTTATAATGTTGGCAATTGCCAAACCTAAATTTCAACGACGTATTAAACTCCATTCTAAACTTACGCTAAAATGATAATCTTGTTCTATTTGTTGTTATGGATTTCATTTAATAGGTATATAATGTTCGCCTGACAGTGAATAAATGACGTTATTTTCTTGTCCATAGTCAAGAAATGTGTAAATCCCATGAGTACTATCGCGATGATCAGATAAAATATTTAGTGCAATTGTCAAGCAAATCCCTTTCACAGAAAAACAAGATCAGGGACTAAATAACGTTATTTTCTTGTCTATAGTTAACAAACGTGTAAAATCCCATACGTACTATTGCGTTTATCCGATAACATATCTAGTGCAATTTTTAAGCAAGATCATTCGTCTTAAAAATTAAATTATTTATTTACTTATTTATTTTTTAATAAATTTTTAATTTATTTAGTAAGATCCCAATTTTCTATTGAATTTATACAATCCTGTTCCTTTCTAACCAATCCTTATCAATGCATGCATCATCTAAAGTTTGGCAATTGCGATCAGCAATAAAACTTTCTTCAATTATAATATTGATATTGACAACGTATATAAAAAGCTCAAATGCTTTTGAAAACCATTAAACAAATTTAAAACTCTCACGCAACCATCCACTTAAAAGTTTTTGTTCTCTTCTGGAAGGAAACCCATCAATCCCAAGAACATCCCTTCGATGATTATATGTTAAGGATATGTTAAAACTGACAGCACTGTTACCAACAAGTTTCGGCATCATCTATAAATATAATATTTTAAACCGGTCTCGAATCATGCCTTCTTACGCCATCTCACCTGATCTCATCTCGGTGGGATTCGTAGTATCATTGTGGGTGTGGAGGATAAACTGCAGGCATTGTATTGATTAAAAAGAAAAAGATTGTGAAGATGAAGATGATGATTTCGACTGTGGCGAAGAAGAGGCAGGGAATCCTGCAAATGTGTCGCAGGCTAAGTGGAATTGCATCTTCTGAGGAGATGATCAACTATGAACGTGAGTTCAGTGCTCACAAGTAAGTTGGGATTGATTTTTTTGCCTTTTACTTCTCTTTCATCTTATAATTTGATGGGAATCTTGTGCAGTGGAAATCGCTTCCTTTCTCTTTCTCATTTTAATTGAAAGAATTATCAGAATGTTCTTAACCCTACAAGTAGGCGATAGCAATAGTGATTGCTTTAGCCCATTTGGAAATCCTTGAATATCTTCGGTGGAAGGTGTAATATCCGACAAGGTTGGAATCCAAGGGTAGGGTATGTGTCCGTATCGGATAGCACAAAGAAGTACAGGGTGACACAATATGCATCATAGAAGCTGCGTCACTTTACTAGGTCCCTTACCATCATTTCTACTTGGCCTATATGGAATGCCCTTTGGGAATCACATTATATATATATATATATAACACATACATTTTTTTTCACTTTCTACAATATATTTTGAAATTACGAAGCGTATTTGCCACTAAATTACCATTCCTTAAACAACTGAAGAAGTGTGTTTATACTGGTATGTAATAACCTTGCTGTTATGTTAGAGGGTAAATTGGGCCCTTCCCAATCCACCTACATCTTTAACAAATTGTTAAAATTACACATTTTACAGAGACCTGTTCTTGTCCTTAGAACCAGACACACATTGTTTTCCTCTTTTATGGTATTAACACTGTTAATGCCTTAAGATATGCGAGTGAGTTCATACCTTAACGCTGGTTAATTCTGGAACCCTAAAAACGCATGTTTGTCTTAAAAGATTTGTTTTAGAAGATTTTTTATATTATTATTATTTTTTAATGGGTTATATGGGATTGAAATGAGTTTCTTTCATATTACATCATGACCTAGTGGTATGACAATAGCTTGGTCATTCTGCATGTATTGCATGGAAAGGTTCAAACCTTGGTCTCCTCCTTGAATGTCAAGGAATTTAACTGGTTAAACTAATGACATTTGATCCTCAAAATGACCCCACCCATATTACATCATGACTACATGTGGTTTTACAGTAACCTGGTAAGTATGCATGTATCTCTTGGCAAGATTTGAATATGGGCCCCCTCCTTAAAAGTCAAGGAATTTAACCAGTTAAGCTCATGCCATTTGATTTTTTAAGGTTCACTAATGAGATTTTAACCTTGGTTTGGATCGTGAAACTCTTCACTAAACCCCACGGACAAGGTTTCTTGTATTATTATATTTGGTCTAATTCTCTTATTTCTTGAAGAGGAGTTAAAGAACATATATTTTTAAATGTTCTTGTCATAAACAGGGAAGGGTAGTCCCATTGTAAGTTATTCAGTACAGATAAGGAAGTTAATTTCAATAGAACTGTTTTGTTTTGGGACCTTCAGACGTAAATTTCCATGGGCGAGTGTTAATTTCTTCTTTCCTGTGCTCTGTTTTATAATTTTCAGTAAATGTTTCCAAGTGTATATGGAAGAGAACCTGTAGGATTTTTCTCTTTTCTGAAGTGTTAAAAGTGCAAAGAGCGTACATTTATTTAATCAAGGATATCAACAACTTGATATCTAGAGTTCTCAGAAAACGTTTTGGCTGAACCCTATGTTACCTTATGGCAAACGGCTATGGCTAGGGTATAACATCTTTTTTGCACATGCATCCTAACAAGGTTGAAATCTATGTTGCAGGCAACTCCTAAAGTGCTGATGTTTCTCCATTCCCAAAACTTGGAAACTTCTGGGAACTTCTAGAAACTCGTTATTGACTTTCCACATTTCCAGGCATTTCTAAGAGATGTTTCCAATATGTCTAAGAGTGTTTTTTTATGTTTCTTAGCATTTTGAACCCAAAAAAAGTCCAGGTTTGAAGTAGGCGGTGATATGGGTTTGTGTGAGGCCCACATGGGACACACATGATGTCCTCTAATTAAAAATTGAGTTACTATAAAAAAAAGATGAGACAAAAGGAAACAAAATAAATGATCTTGAATAATGATAGTTTGAGATCAATGAAGCCAGACAATCTAAAATGAGTGGCATCCTTTTCAACAGCAAAGAGGAACTGAACACAATAGGTTCACTCACTTGGTGAAGCAAAACAAGTTGGGCTCAAGAAAACGAGAAGATCTAGTTTTTTCACAGTCTAATTTTTGTCATGTATTTTGCAAAAAGATAAAATACACGACAGCAAACAAAAGATTTGGGTGTGAATCCTAAAAATCCTGAAGTAGTTCCATGTCTGCACCTAATTTTTAAAAAAATTGACAGTTTCCCACATGTACTTGCTGTGAAAGCTACAAAAGTTGGCTCTTCTATCAGTTTTGGTGCAGATCTTGATGACTTTGAACATTAAGAACTAGGTTTATAGTGTATTCCATGTTGTTTAGTTTTGCACATGTATAGCCTTATCTATAAAGGTTGACCTTTAATATTAAGCATTGCACTGTATATGAGATTTATTATTTAATAAATAAATGTGTTTTTCATCCATTTATGGTCTCTCTTTGTCTCTCTCTCTCTATATATATTAAATTGGTTATGTGGGATGGAAACAGGTCTCGCCCGTATTACATCGTGACTACATAGTGGTATTACAACAGCTTGGCAATTATGCATGTATTGCTTGGCAAGATTCGAATCTGGGTTTCCTCCATGAAAGTCGAGGAGTTTACCTGATTGAGCTCATGCCATTTGATTAAACGTTAAGGTTCGCCCATGGGATTTGAACCTGGGTTTATGGTGTGAAATTCTTCTTTCCAACCAATTGCCCTAAACCCCATGGCCAACTTTGTCTATATATTTTAAAAATATAATTTTTTTCTTAAAATTAGGCATTTCCTTTGATGTTTCTGCGTTTTGGTTTCGGAAACTATGTCTGCTTCCAAGTTTTGTGCAAATTAAGTTGCAATTGCAATTTGAGACATACAAATCATAAACCTTTAGGGCCACTTGGGGACCCATTATTTGGATTTAACTAAATACACTCTTTGGGCTAATGTAATTACTATTGAGGTCTCTATGACGGTCACCTATCCATTGGTAGAAAACAAGGAGCTTTACAATTTCAAAATTTCTGCTTCAGCATCAAGGAATGAACTGCAACTGGCTGCAAGAGACAGACAGTAATAAACTCATCTAGATCCTTCATCTTGAGAGCAAAGGAGAGAGAGGAGACAATTTGACCGCCAAAACTAAACAAATTTGATGATCACGTAGGCTAACACCGGCCAAAAAGGTTTCAACTAGAACATATATTAACTAGAGAGACTGAAATCTAGAAATAGCTACAGTATTAGAACTGGAATTCCCTACAAACAGAATAGGACTACTTCCAACATAACCACCTGTTAGAGGTGCTGCAAAATTTTCTCTGCTTTTTCCATCGCTTCTGCCTGTGTAGGGGATCATTTTGAGCAATACAATCCCACTTGACCCATTCATTGACCTTGGGAGACTCTATATTACAACAAGCATAGAGTTGTTTCGAGTTACGAAGGACCACTTCTTACATTATCAGTGCCAAATGTATGGAGGCCAATTATGAATTACTTTGTGAGTGGTGGTTTGACGACAGATTCCTTTCACTATATTGTTTATTATACTAGTAACATGGATTCTTCCATTGTTGGTAAAGCCTATTTGTAGTTCTTGTGATAAACAGGGCCATTCCATTGAGTTGCATTACAGCTTGCACTCAAGTCTCAATTGTGGTTGTGCATCTCACAATGTGGAAAATTGTTTTCAAGATTGGTCTATCCTATCCTTGAGAAGGGCTTGTTATGGATGGGTTGATTCTTCTCACTAGCGATTAGAGTATCACAAATTGTCTAGGTCCTACACCAGAGTCTAATCATATCAAAATGAAATTTTGTCTTCTTTCTATGGTTCCAAATGTTTTAATGTTGTTGATAATGATGTTGAGTGTAACACTACACAGTCTCTAGTGTAGTCATTGTAGCTTACAAGGTAAGTATTTCACAAGTAGGATTGATGAGAAACACAAGAAACGCATATAAGAACAGAAATGAATAAGAGAGAACAACAAACACTTAGCCCTATAATGGTTGTATTGTCAACGAGACTTCTTCATTTGCTCTTCAACTCTTGAGTGTAAGTGATGTCAATGGAGGGGTCCATATCTCCATTTCTCATGAAGTTGTAATGTCTGTTGTTGAAGAAATACAATTCCCTACTCAAATGGAATGCCCACCTACACAAGCAGTATTCACAATAATAATGTAATCTTAATTACAACATGCTTTAATACTCCATCAAAAACTACAGATAGTAGAGATTTAGTACACATCAGATAGCACGACCAGATCTTTGATGTTGAGTCCTTTTGTGGTAAAAGATATCCGGAGTTGGAGATTTTAAAACCAGGGGTAGGAATGTTGGCCAATGCTTCGATGTCACTCCATCCCTCTACCCAATTCTAACTTGCCAAAATGGCCCTCCAGTTTGTTTTATGCAACTTCCAACTAGGTTACAGTAAGCATTTTGTTTATTTATATAAGATGATAATAAGGATTCATGAATATAGAGTGTAGATAATATTAATGCAGCAATAATAGCATCTCAGGCAGCGAATTTGAGAATATTTGCACACGAAATGACTCCAGGATATATCTTCCCGACTTCAGCTTTAGCGTTGTCGATAAACTCAAATCCACGGAGCTTCTGATTTGGAATCACCCATTTCTATGTCATGTTGTTCTCTTATATGGATATTGTGATACAATGATGCCTGCATCTATCTGAATATGTGGATATTTTGATATAATGTGTGTGTATGGTTAGGATTCTGATCGATCGATGCTTCTCAACTCTAAATCAAACAACACAACAAAGAAAGGGGTGATTCCAAATCAGATGCTTGACAGATTTGAGCTTATTGATGATGCCAAAGCTGAAGTCGAGAAGACATATCCAGGAGTTGTTTCATGTGCTAAGATTCTCGCATTCGCTGCTCCAAATGATGTCATTGCTGCAGTAACATTATCAACATTCTATATTCATGAATCCTTATTACCAACTTGTATAAATAAATGAATTGCTTATTGTGATCAAGTTGGAAGTTGCATAAAACAATGTGGAGGGTTGTCTTGGCGAGTTAGAATTGGGCAGAGGGATTGAGTGACATTGAATGCAAGCGAGGCAGTGGCCAACATTTTCGCTCCAACTTTGAACTTCTCCCAACTCTGAACATCTCTCGCTAGAAAAGGACTCAACGTCAAGGATCTGTTTGTGCTATCTGGTGTGTACTAAATCTCTGCTATGCATAGATTTTGATGGATTTTTAAAGTATGGTGTAATTAAGATTACATTATTATTGTGAATATTGCTTGTATAGGTGGACCCCTCCCTTGACATCATTTATGGTCAGGAATTGAAGAGAAACAATACAACTAGAGCAACAATACAAACATTGCAGAAATGGACCCCTTATGACAATACAAACCTTTGCTTGGAGATCGTACAGGCTTGATAGTGAGTGAAAAATGTGGAAATCTAATGTTAGCTTTTGAATCATTTTATTCACAAAGTGCCCCTTGCGATCATTGGTGATATGAAATGGGATGGCAAACCTTATAATGACTTGCTCGTGTATGGATTTGGCGGCGCTCTTTGCTGAATTGTCATGCAATGCCCTTGCCTCAACCCACTTTGTCAAATACTTGGTAGCAACAACAATATTCCTCTACCTTTGTCTTCGAGTTGTCTTTAGGGTCCATCAAAGTCCAAACCCCATCTTTCCAACAACACTTGTGGCTATGATGGATACAAGGGCATGAAGTATCGATGTAGTAGTTTTCTTGTCTATTGGCACGTGTCATAAGGGGTGATGAATTCCATGCATCATAGAATAGAGTTGGCCGCCACAGTCAAACAGGGAGGACCTTTCTTGCTCTCTTGTCAGGTCCAATGTGTCCTCTTGTTGGTCTTTCATGCACCTTTTTAGGAACATTGCATACTTCCTCTTCCTTCATGTATTGACGCAATATCATATTAGGTCCGATTTTATGCAAAAGTCCCTCTATTGGCTGGAATGAGCCTAATTTCAACACAATTTTCTTCCTACCAGCTACCAACAATTCCCTCAGTAGGTCTCCTATCAATAGGTACATACCAATGTCCTTGTACCAAGATGACAACATGACAACGTGAAAAGGACAGGCATTGGGAAACTTGTCTGGGATCCCACCCTTTGTAGGTTTTGTAGATCGAATTGAAGATAGTTGGTCAGCAATCACATGCTTCTTGCTTGATAGTTGGTCAGCAATCACATGCTTCTTGCTTGTCTAACCACCCACTGAAATACAAACTCTTGCAGTGTGATGACCCACCTATTGACATGCCCATTTATAGTTGGATTTTTTTCAGGTACAAGAATGCCTGATGGTCAACATAGAACACAAAAGGGTTCGCAAGTAGAGTCTGAACTGCATTGCACACATCATCCCTAATGTGTCATGCCTTGTTGTATTATAATTCTTCTCCGCACTCAATGGTAACCAACTTGCAAAATAGATGGGTTGATCCAACCCATGGTTTCCCTCCTGTGCCAATCTACATCCAATTACAAAGTTTGATGCATCAATGTGGATACAAAACTATTTATCCCAAATTTGGAAAAAACAGAATAGGTGTATGGATCAGTTTGGCCTTAAGTTGCTCAAAGATTTGTTGGTGCTTCTTTGTTCACCTGAAGGGAACACCTTCCCTTGTGAAGGCGTCTAATGTGTGGGATAACTGCATGAAGTTTTCAATGAACCTCTGATAGTACCCCATGTGACTTATAAAGGATTTGAGTAAGTTGATGTCGTATGGATCCTCCATGCTTATGATGACTTGGATCTTGCCTTTGTGGCTCGATGACTTCCCATTGGGCACCAACAATTTACACTTCTTGGGATTTAGTGAAAGGCACTTGTTCATGCGTATTTGCATGCATTCCTCAAGCACCTTCAAGTGCTCTTCCTTCCGCCCATACAATGACCAAACATTCATGAAAACCTTGAACATTATTTTTTACATTTGCTAAAAAATATACAAAATGATGTGTTGGAACATTGCATGTGCATTGAACAACCCAAAGGGCATTTGGTTATATGTGCTAGACCAAGTGCAAGGGTAGAATCTGACATTGTGGAGATTGATGAGTCAAATGAGTCATGAGAGAGACAAATTGCCACCATAAATGGCACGTATCAAATATATGACTCATAGTTCACCTCAGGAATCCATCCAATAGGGTGTTGAGGTTGTGCCCAGTGTACCAGGAGTTTCAAACACAAAGGTTGCACCTTAAGAGTAAGTGGTAGCACCTCAAGAGGATGTTCAATACACCCTTGCAACGAGATGTTTGCAAAGGGAAGGCTATTGCTCTAGATGACGAGGGTGGTTCATCGTTGGAGGACCTATCCAAGAGTTTTTATGGGAGAGGTAAGACGAACATAATGATGCCATCCTACAAGTATGTGATAGAGCTACGTGGATTAGGTCATCAGGATACTTTGCACGACATTGAGGAGAGAGTTGAAGGATTTTTCACTTGTAGAGTTATTCACGAGAGCATAGGAAGATTTTTTTTGAAGAATTATCACAACAAGTGGAGATTGTGGGCAGATAGATGTATCTTTGAGATCAATAGGGTGTATCATTGGTTGCGAGGGAACAATGCCAAAATTAGATAGAGTCTTACAAATATTATAGAGTGGGCAAGATACACAAACTATTGTTATTTCCTGACTTGCTAGTTGGTATTGTACTTCTCTATTACAAGCCTTTTTGTGGTGTATCTCACACCTACCCAGTCTAAGAGTGTCCAAATGCGACCAATAGTGAAGAGATTTAGGATTATTGATAAGTTGGAGGTACCTCTACGTCAATTGAATTTCTAGCCATTTTGATTCACTGTTTTGTGATGAGGATTCTTGTTCACCAAGACCATACCAAGCAAGCAAATGAGTTTTCCAATTCTGAGAGACAATGTGCCGAGTGTCTTGAGGAAGACCTATGACTCTTGTAGGAGAGAGTCAAAGCTACAACAATTCATTATAGATCGAAACTGGATATAATATGCCACCAACATTAGGAACAGATGCACGAGAAGGGTCAATAGTTGCAAGAGGTCAGTGCATTGTTGATCTTGAATCTAAGATTTAAGATGGAGGAACACCTGAAGAGTGCGAGGAGATACAATTGCATTTGGATGAGGTGAAAAAAATCAAGAAGTCTTTTAGGAGATTTAGCAGTTGTAGGCTTTATTTGTTTAGTATTCACAACAATGACAATCACCTGCTCCTATTCATTAGTCTATTGACCTCGAAGTTAGAGTAGCGTAGGTGGCAGGGACGTTGACTGATCTAGAGGAAGGAGTAGATGTAGGCAATCAAATTGTTTAGACGGATGTGGTGCCAACTTAGGCACCACTTCAATAAGTTGGTCATAAGGATGTGTATTTGTATATATGTGTTACATTTTGTCATCTTGTTATAAGGTTTTATGTTTGATTATATTCAATGTGTATGTATCAAGGATGTGTTGCATTGTATGTGATAACCTTGCATGGGATGGATGATGCATATCTTAAGGGGTTAATTCAAATTATGTATTATAGGGGCATATGTACGGTTGGACAATTATAACCATTCCTTGTACTTGTAGTTGTATATATTCTTATCCCTAGATAGTTTGAGGGCATGTTGTGTTTAGTTGATTCATTTCTTGTATATGTTTAGTTGTTTTTTATATTGATATTAAGAGAGAAACATTGTGTTCAAACATTGTTCTTTGAGATCATTCCTGATGTATATTTTGAGTAAAGTAATGCAAGTGTTTATTGTTATTTCTTATTGATTTTTGTTCTTACAATTTTTTCTTGTCAATTCTGTGATCGAATACTTACTTTGTAAGCTATTGAGTAGTTGACTCCAAATGGAGAATGGATTGGGTGGTCTTCTCCACATGTTGGACAACCTTGGATAATTTATGGAAAGCTTTCGGTTGCATGGAATCTGTTGGCGACTTCCAACTAGCCTTGCTCATGTTTGGAGTGGTCTTGGAGTTTGTTGCAATATTATTGGGTTGGCATTGCATGATTTCCCCTGCTTCTTAGAGTTGTGAAATCCTTTTGACAATAATTACCTTTATTTATTTCTCTTTGTTGAGGGTAGACTTATGTGTGCAAACGAGTCCAATGCTTTTGTATAAAATTTTTAAATTCCTGGCCCACTTTCACTTGTTCTCTATATTTGGTGTCATTCCTTGTGACGACTTTCGAGATGCCTTCTTCTAATTTGCCACCCGTTATGGTTGGCTTTGAATTGTATTCAACCTCTGATTGGATGGCCATATACCCTAGTGTCTCACAACAGAGCACATGTTCTCATACATGGTCCAACTCCATCCAGAAAATACACATAAATTCATAGTTTTCCTTTGTCTCGGTTGGTCCAAGTCTACTTTGTACTAGCTATTGGTTTATGATAGGCAAATCCACTAGTTGGTCCTCTTCCACCAACACATCTGGAGCCAACGACCATGAAAACTTGTTGACTTTCTCATTGTCTAGGTTTGCTGAACTGTCCATGACCTTGCTCATGGTGGGTTCCACCTTTATATAACTATGCTTACCTACGTCATGTATTGTGCCCCCTTGGAAGGAGTCTATTAAACATTGTTTGGAATTACTAGTTATTTTCTCAAAATCGACGAATTTTACCAAGGCACACACCTTATACAATTTAACTTTTGATTTGTTTGTTCCATGCACAACATTCCATCCAATGTCTCCAATCAAATGGACCTATTACCCATCACTACATTGACACGAAAAAATCCAAGCTACAAAGTCTTTAGCTTGCCTGGCTTGATCTCTATCAAGTTCACTACATTGAAGGTGCCTTCTTGTGTTTGTATGGAGCATCCTACATTGTTGTGATTTCCCTGACCACACTATGTGCATGTTATCTGCATGTTTTGGTTGTCGATGCCCCCATTGTTGGCACTTATGACATTGCATGATCGGTTTGTTGCTTGTGTCATTGAATTTTACATTGCCACCGGTACCTTGTTTTGTGCTGTTTAGGTTTACTCAATAGTAGTTTTTGGTAGTCATCTCTCATAGCACCCACTTTTGAGGCACCCATATTCTTCTTGTTGGTCTCTAAATGGTCAATACCTAATTCAGCATATTCTTCATATTAAAGGGACATTCTTTAAGGGAGTGCCAATTGGTGTCACAAATGTTATAGTAGGCTTTTTTGGGACTTCTTTGTGTGTCCATCTACCTTGCACTTTGTACACAAGATTTCTTTCTTCTCCTTCATGTATTCTTTAAACTCATGAAACATCCGCATCATATCCTTTCGAAGATCATCAATTGATTGCCCCTCTACCTCATTGTCATTGTCAAAGTTGCTCAAAAATCAACCCCATGCATTGTGTGTCCTTCTCAAGTTTGCTTAACAGTTCCTTGAAATGATGGTTGTAAGACTGCATGTTCTTGATCGTCCCTCATCTTGTTTTATAAATTTCAGTGATGATCTCATTCTTGTTGTGTAGTAACCTAACCTCCTCAAGTGGTTCCAACTAATTGCCCTAGGTAGTGAATGGATGGGGCAATTTAGTGTACCAATCCATTGCAAAACCCCTTAGCGTTGCAAGTAAAGCTTCCATCAAGTTTGCATTGTCATCTTGGCCATTTGAATGCCTAATGGTGATGCATGTCCTATAGTGGTAGATTTGGTCTTCCTTCCAATCTCGATAGAACTTCAAACACTTTGAGTTCCCTCCTATTGCATCCATGGTCCTTTGTAGTCTATGTGCACTTGAAATGGTCTAGTTTGTAGGTGTGGGAGTCTAATTTTCTCGATTCTTTAAATTTGCTTGACTTGTTTGATTGTCTCATGGTGGTGTTAGCCTTTGCAAACTCTATTGCCAAACTGAGAGGATTCTTTATTGAACAAATGCTTGTTGTTCTTGAGTCTCATTACATCTCTAGCTTGCTTTTTTGCCAATATCATATGATTGTTGTTGGGTCTAAATAATTGTGGCTTGGTCTGCTTTTCCATGCACTATTATATGCATTCTGTTGTCATTGGTCTCGTGCTTGGATTCCGTCTTGTACAATGTTGGATGTACCCTTGTCCACTTGCTTTCATGTTGGACTTCCCTTCACAATCTATCACATTGCTCGTGTCTTCCATGGCTTCAACTTCATCGACAATCTTGGGTGTTTTTATTTACCGTTTGCAATACAATTGCTCCTCTTATTCCTTTGTTGTCAACAACATCTCCAGCTAAACCAAGTTCAAATGGTACGTATCCATTCCTCATTAATGATCATTTGTTCTTCTAAATCAGGACTTCCCTTGTGTCAAGGGGCCATACATGTTCAGTTGTTGGGTCAACACTCAGGATCGCTTCATTGCTTGGGTGGTGGCATATTCATTCACTTTGAAAGGGCAAATGTGTCTACATGCTTTATCTTCCTTCATTGTGTGGGAGTATTGTAGAAGAATTGCCTTCCACACTTATTTCCTATCGAGGAGGGACCAATTGTTGTGGTTCCTCTATGTGTGCTTTGTCTTTAGTTCCACATTTTTCATTGTCATCCATGCTAGGTGTTTTACGCACATTTCTCTCCTGTTTGCAAGTTGGCTTTCCCAACTATTATCATCATCTTCATCCAAAAAACAAGGTGTGGGTTCTTGCTCATTAATTACCCCATAGTTAGAAAAATTGCCGGTTTCTTGCGATTTCTTGATAAAAATCACTGGTTTCTGGCGAGTTTTTTTTTTAATTTTCTCATGTTGAGAAAATCACCAACTTGCGACGATATTTCTTGTGATTTCTTGCCTTACAGTCGGTAAGCCTTGGATTGTTGGCAAAAAATGGCGGGAAACATAAATTTTTAAAAGGCCATTTGGCCTTATTTTTGCATTTTTTCTTCTCTCTGATTGTGAACAATTTTTTATAGAGTTTCATTATTAATAATTTTGAATATACTGTCTTTGCTATATTTAGAGGAGTTTCAAAATTTCAACTACATCCACATAAATCTCCTAGAAAATTACCATGGTATTTATGGTAAGCTTAAGTCTTGAATACAATAGAATTATAGAGATCTCTTAATAGTTCTTTGTACCCTTGGGGAAGGAGACTAATTGATTGAATAGGCAAAATATTTGTAACTGCATTTGATTAAAAATCTAGTATGTTGAATGTTGATCGCCATTCTTTTATTATTATACCAAACAGATTCTACTTGTCACCTCTTCCTAATATAATACTACTAGAATTTAAATTTGGGAAAATTTAAAGAAAATGAACGAGGACGAAGAAAGGGAATACGAAGCTAAGAGTGGTAGTAGGTTTCATTGAAAGCTTGTTCATTTTTTGAGGCACTTGAGGAGGAAGCAAAACATTTGAGAGGATTGGAGGAGATATACCATGATGATCCTGTACCTGAGAAGCCTCCAATTCGACCACCTATTCAAAGCCAAGGCCAACCATCTAGTTCAAGGGGGAGGAGGGGAAAGCAAAAAACAGTTTAAAAACTGCTTTATATTTTTGAAATTTTGCATTTGTATGATACTATGATGTATTTGGTTGGATTTGATGATCATGAATTGTCAATGTCTTCTTTTTATGAATATCTCATATAAAATTAGCTTTCTGGCTCTCCAATTGTTGTTTAATTTTTTTTTTTTTAATTGAAAAAATTTCTTCGTTTTTTTTTTTTTTGCCTTGTTTTTGTTGCTGATTCAAAAATTTGGGGTCGAGTTTATCGTGAGTTGCAAGTTTTCCAACAATGACCAGCCCAACTTTGCGTTGGCAATAATGCCAAAATGTAGTGTCGCAGAGTTTTCCAATCATGCATAAATAAATATAATGCAATAAATAAAGTATAACAGTAAATTCAATGATATTCTATGCTGTACAAATAGAAGACAATAATAAAATAAACTCACAACCATAAGTAGAACAACTAGCATGTATAGTTACTCTCATAGTTTGCGATATATTTCAACAACAACCTGGTCAGGTGTACATGCTATGACATCAACAATACCTTGGCATCTAACTAGTACTCGCTTCAACCAAGGTGCTTGGAAATACGTGGGAATCATGGGAGAAGATTGGTGGGCGGCAACTACCATACCCACTCAACCACCTAACTACTTGAATTTACAAAAACATGAAAAGTAGCACATTTTGCATGTGCTATTATATTACATCACACATGAACTTGAAACATAACATAAACACACTATGTAAACACTGTGTATGGGTAGACTTGTGCACATGAATCATCACTTTGGACATAGCTATAAGGCAGACCATGGAACAGACCAACTTGCCTGCCTACAAGCATTGCCTCATGTCTTCTTGTGTTTCATGATTTTGTAATCTCTTGCTTGGTTTTCTTGGAGCCTACTTTCGATCAAATTTGGAATATCTTGAAATCTCAGCAATTCAATGTTAAAAGTGATTTGTCACAACTTAATGTTGTAACACCTAGTTATAATTTAATTAGCTAAGTGTATGTTTTTCCTTTTGCATGCATGTGAGACAAGAATCCAAAATGCACTGGCTTTGTATGCATATATGAAATGTGTTTAACATGTAGAAATTCAAGTATTTTCTAAATCCATGTTTTGGCTTGTTGTACCAAAACAGGGAAATTGAAAAGCAATTTGATGAGGTTAGTATTGGTATAAGCTTTAATATGTTATGTAAAAACGTGCAACAAGAAGCTTCATGTCAGAAGCTTCCTATTTTGTTAGTTGTTTGTTAGATTGTCAACTTAAGATAGCTAGCTGTTAGGTTTAGTTACTCTCTGTTCTAAACTTATATTACTGTTGTAATATGGATCTGTACTTTTTACCCTACGCATAATTTGGGCAATCTCTGCATATCATGTATTTGAGGCATATTGATGCCCCTACATATAAGTTTGTATTGTTTCATTGAAGGCAATATAAGTTTGACACCATTTGTATCCGTATCAAATTGGTATCAAAGCATGATCTTGCCTTGTGAGGGGGAATTTCCTCCTGGAAATTCCCCTTCCTCCTTCCTCCCATCTCGAATTTTGATCTTTGTTTGTTTGTCTCTCTTTGACAAGTGCGTGTTGGAATTGTTCGCATTTGAGGAAAGGGAGGATCAACATCTCAAGACGAACTCATCTTGGATGTGTTTCGTTGATACTTTAATAACGGAGACCTCAACAAAACTCTGTTAACCTCGTGTAGTCATCGAATTGGCACCAATCTACTCCTTTCGACGTGAATCGCATACTCAATTGTCTGATTTTGGTGAACTCATTGATAGAAAGCAACGTCCACCTCAAAGTGCTTCGCTGCACATCCAAGATAAAAACTTTTAACACTTTGCTGGATCGCTTCTTTTCACAAGTTTCTTGGCGTTTCCTCCCCAAACTGATTCTTGTTGGCTTTTTAGCCAGATTATCTCAGGTCCCAATATTCTGGATCTTAAGTAGTCTCAAATATAAGAGCAATCAATATATTATATGGCCAAAATAATTAACAATAATATTCATGAAAATGACAATAATATGAATATAAATGGCCAAAATCATTCATGCAATAACATGAAGAAAACTTACAGTAGAATTGCTCAAAATATGCATACAAGCTTCAATATTAATGCTTGAATATAATCTTCAATTTTGCATACATTTCATGGAGCTTTGTCTCCATTATATAACCTTAGAAAGGTGACTCTTCAATACTTGACTATTGCACTCCTCACATTATTCGGGAGTTGCAACCTTTCCTATTCCATACTTAAGACAAACCTCACATGTCCTTTGGCTTCTCATCTTGCCACTTGGATACATGAATTGACTCTCTATCTACTTGCATACTTAACTCTATGACATTTGCACACTTTACTAAATGACATTTACACTTTTACATGCACACTCTAATACATGACACTTGTGCACATCCTGCACATAGACACTTACATAAAAGGGGAAATATAAATCACACTCCTAAACTATAGACTCATACCCTATTCTAATATTTACTTTGTACCATAGGTACCATGGGGGTACATTAGCATGTACCAAATAATGTAATATTATTGAACAATTCTTATCGGCATAGTAGAGAAATTTGGAATCGTATCAGAATTGGTCTGGGGAGGGAATTGGAAAACATCGGCAAAAAAAACCTCGAAGAAAATGCAAATTTTCATTGAAAAAAAGTTTTTTTCATGTAAATCACAATGGATTAACATAATGCAAATCAAATACTAATGATGTAAGACTGTAAGCTTAAACTACACATGAAAATGGCAAGTGATACATCATACAAGGCTCAAGTTTAAAGTACACATGAAAGTGACAAAACACATCTTGTATTGCTTATAATATGAAAAAGTACAAATTACAAATTGTGTCAAAATGCCTCAATAGGCCCACTATCTAGTGTCTTGCAATTCCTTTGCCCTTTGCCCTAGTAGAAGACCTAGTCTCTCTTTGGTGATGTGCCCTTGCCGCTTCTTGTGCATGTGCCTCATCTTGGTCCTTGGTTGCTATCTCCTCTGCCACGTCTTCAAAGTGTTGTAATTTATCCAGGGAGGAGAGAGGCTCTTCTTGCAGCTCTTGCACTGCATATGTGATCCATTCAGATGATGGATCAATGTCACTTGTTTTTTCAAAACTTCTTTGGTGGAGGCGAAAGTTGTAATGCACAAACACAAGATCATTCAACTTTTCTTGTGTGAGTCTGTTGCACTTCTTGGAGTGTATGTGCTCAAACATACTCCAATTGCACTCACAACTTGAAGTGCTGCATGGTTGAGATAAGATTTTGACAGCCATGCGCTGCAAATTGGGCGTAAAATCACAAAGTCCTCTCACCATAAATCTAGAAACAACAAAAAAAAAAGAAATTTAATATTTCACATGTAAAATAGTAAATTGAGATTATTTTTTAAAACAAAATCAAAAGACAATAAAAAATAATTCAGTGAGTGTTACCTGGCCTCAATGTTGACCTAGCACTCTTACATTGCTTGAATGGGATTTGGCGGCCCTGACATTGCTTATAATCTCGTATCTGTGCATGCACCTTATCGTGCAATTGTCTATTAGCTGAGAACATGCGGTCATTGCAATCTTGAAGGCCAAGCTTCACCTCATAATCGACATGAAATGTAGGAGAATAAATAATTTGGGGGTTCAAGTAGTAACCCGTTGCATGAAGAGGGCTATGGATTTGAGATGTCCATCGGTTATCAAAGATTGTTCAAATGGGATCGTATTTGTTGCAGGCATATCCATAAAATGCTGCAATTGCCTCTTTTGCCTTGTCCATAGCTTCATATACAAATCCCATTGCAAATTGTTCTCCATCAATGTAGTGTCCCACCCCAACTAAGACAACTGTAAAACTGCTCCCCTTATGTAATTGTTTGTGTTTGCACTTTAATATTTGTTGATTTGGAATATTCTGAGTTTTGTTGGTGTGAAATACATATAATCATTCAATATACAAACCCCTACCTTCAAAGGATCTCATTCACTTAAGATTTTCAATAAGTCATTTTGACAAACACTTGTCATGCATACTCAGAAAAGATAGTGCAGCAGACTGTAAATGATCCATAACTTACAAACCACTATTCCAAATGCTATGAATTTCGGATACAAGCAAGATACCAACATTAACTACAAACCCAATGAAGGAATAGAGCTGGGAATGAAAATACCCGAATTTATTGGTGACTGATATAAAGCTGGAAACACATATCAGCTACAGAAAATCCAAGTTTTTGCTCATAACTTTTGAAATACAAAGTTCTAAACCTCACATCCTTCCTCAAAGCATACGTTCAGCTTGGTACTGTACGACCAACATCATATCAACCAAAATTTGCTTCAATGTTCACTCAAATCTCTTGGTAATGGTACAATAGGGCTATAGGAAACCTCCCAAGGTAATGCTCTCCAAAGCAAGCAAGTATTCATTGAAGAATCGAGGTCTTTGCACCCCCAAATGGTGCGGCACTGTGGTGGAAAGGAGCTGCAAGTAATGTCTTCTGAAAATGGTCGTCAACTTATCACCAAGTCACAAAAACACTGAAAATCTGTATCCCAATCTGCTCAAGTCATTCCCATAGATTGAGAATGCAACTGCCAAAATGAGGAGGTCTTTCACTCCCGACAATTGCGTCGTCTGCTGTGGTTTTCGTCACAAGCAAAGCTGAAAATTGGAAGCTCCTGCAAACCTGCAAGCTCTCCTCAAGACAGAGAATTCAATAGCCAAAAAAAGATGTCTCCTTATGCCTCCTCAACGCCCTTTTATTCTTTCTTCAAGTTGGACGTTCCTCATGTTTGATGAATGTGGGATAAATAAATACATTAATTTCATAACTTAAGAGCCAAAAAGGGGCGTCCCACTTCCCAAGGTGACAAAAGTAATTAAAAATGATAAAATAATCTTCCCAATCAAATCTTTATTTCATCCCCTTTAAAACGAGTACTCACAAGGCCCCTTTTAATAAAAAATATAAGCCCAACTTTAATATATTTAAATATTGTGAGTCTAAGATTCAATTAACCTTAGATTAAAGTTAGGCCAAGGTAATAATAATTGACACAAAATAATTAAAGCCGAAAACATTCATTAAAATAACCAATTGAAAAATACATTAACTTAAACCTTATATAGGCTTAGAACATGCGCAATAGTAGGGAAGGGAAGGTGGAGGAAGATCGGGGAGTTTAGAGAGAACGGAGGAGTAGGAAGTGGAGTGGGAGGTGGCAGCGAGCGTGGGGAGAGGAAGGGAGTGGAGTGATAAGGGAAAATGGACGGCAGGAAAGGAGGAAGGAGAATGGAGGGATAAGGAGAAAATGAAGGAAAGGGAGAAGGAATATCATGCCGACCATCCAAGCAAGATTAGCCGACAAAAGGTGAGTGTGTTCACACTGGGCTTAGAAAAACTAGATTTTTCTAAGCCTGTTTCAAGCTAAGTCCTGTTCACACTTGCAACATTCTCCCCCTTAAAGTTGAGAGAACTGACTATACAGTCTCTCAGCTTTACAAATTGAGCTTTAGCCAGCGCCTTGGTGAAGATGTCAGCGACGTTCTCCAAAGTGTGGCAATAGTGAAGCTCAACAATATCAGTTTCCACCATATCTCGGATGAAGTGGTACTTCATATCAAAATGCTTTGATCTACTATGGTGGACAGGATTGTATGCCAACTGAATGGCACTGATGTTGTCACATAATATGTGAGTTGGACCACTTTGCTCGCTCTCCAATCTCTTCTAACACCTTTCGGAGCCATAGAGCTTGAGTACTAGCATGAGTCACCGCTATATACTCAAGCTTCTATTGAAGATAGTGCTACTACTGTCTGCTTCTTGGAACTCCAAGTTATTAGGCCCGAACCAAGACTAAAACAGTTACCCGATGTGGATTTTCTATCATCAATATTGCTGCCCCAATCACTATCACTAAAGCCTTCAAGCTTGATAGTATCACTTTTGTAGTACTGGATTCCAAAATCCAATGTACCCTTCACATATCTCAAAATCCTTTTAGCTGCCTAGCAAATGCAGCTCGATGGATTAGACATAAATCTAGAAACAAGAGATACAACATACCGAATGTCCGGTCCGGTGTTGGCGAGAAACATCAAACTCCCAACAATGCTTCCGAAAGTGGTCACATCAACTTTCGGTGCTCCATCATCCTTGCTTAATTGGATCCCATGTCCAATTGGAGTTGCAACCGATTTGCATTGCTCCATAGCAAACTTCTGAATCATATCTCGAGCATACTTAAGTTGACAGATGAAGATCCCCGAATCTGTCTGATGTACTTCCATTCCAAGAAAGTATTTCATCAAGCCAAGATCCTTCATCTCAAATTCTTGCATCATGGAGTGCTTGAACTCCATGTTAACTTTTTCATTACTACCCATAAAAATGAGATCATCCACATACAAACAAACTATGAGGATGTCATTTCCTTGATTCAGGTAGTAGAGCGTGGGTTCATTTTTGCTTCTGATGAACCCATAATCTTTAAAGTACCCATCAATGCGTGAGTACCAAGCTCTCGGTGCTTGCTTGAGGCCATAAAGAGCCTTCTTCAGTTTGTAAACAAGATGTTCCTTGTCTTTCTCTTCAAATCCCCGTGGTTGCTCAACATACACTTCTTCTGTCAAGTAACCATTTAGAAATGCACTCTTTACATCCATGTGTTGGACTGTCCATCCCTTGTGTGCAGCTAAGGCAAGAACTGTTCTGATAGTCTCCTGTCTGGCTACAGGAGCAAAAGTCTCTTCATAATCAATTCCATATTTCTGAGTAAATCCCTTTGCAACTAATCTCGCCTTGTGCCTCTCAATGCTACCATCAGCATTAAACTTGGTCTTGTAGACCCACTTACATCCAACACGTTTCTTTCCTTTAGGAAGCTTCACCAGCTCCCAAGTGTCGTTGTTTTTTATAGAGGTGATCTCCTCTTTCATGGCATCTTGCCAAATATTTTGAGTACAAGCCTTCTCATAACTAGAAGGTTCAAGCTGTGTATTAGTTAACAAAGCATAGTTAACTAAATCTCCCCTAGGTTCCTGCTGGGAAACATCATCACCATACAAGTGCATATTTTCTAATCTTTGTAGAACATAATTCATTTCACTAGCTTGACTCCTAGTGTATCTTTTTGAAAAATTCTTATCCAACATCTGATATGATGGATGATTCTGTAGAGTTCTCTTACCTCTGGATGGAGAATCGATGTCTATGGGTGAGGAACTTACTGATCTCTACGGAGAAGGACTTGGTGAAGAAGTTGAATCAGAAGATGAACCTGGATCTCTCGGGAGGAGACCGCTTACTTTTCTCGTGGTGTCTCGTTGTTGCACCCGCTGAGAACCTACATCACTAGATTCATCATCACTAAAAATCTGGGGCTTACCCCATTCTCCCCCTTCATCAAAAATCACATCCCTGGAAAGCACAAACTTTCTTGTCCTGGGATTGTAGAGTCTGTAAGCTTTTGTATTCTCACAATATCCTACAAAGATGCATGCCTGACTCTTTGGATCGAGCTTCTTTCTAAGCTCATCAGGAATGTGAGAATATGCCAACGAGCCAAACACTCTAAAATACTTAACATTTGGCTTTTTACCATACCAAGCTTGGTAAGGTGTCTGTCCTTCCAAACTTGAAGTAGGACTTCTGTTCAAGATATGTACGCTGGTCCTGGCTGCATCTCGCCCAATATGAATTAGTCAAATGCTTCGTCTCAAGCATAGACCTTGCCATCTCCACAATGGTGCGATTCTTCCTCTCTCGCGACACCATTCTCGTTGTGGAGTGTAGGCAGCTGTGAACTGCCTCTTAATGCCATGTTGCTTACAAAAATTCAAGAACTCATTAGAGGAGTATTCTCCTCCCCTATCTGATCTAAGACATTTTACAAAATATCTACTCTCACTTTCAACTCTTGTTTTGAAATCGACAAAGCATTCAAATGCTTCATCCTTATATTTCAAAAAATATATCCAAGCACATTCTAGTAAAATCATCAATGAAGAGTAGGAAGTAAGAGTTGTTACCAAGACTCTTGGTCTCGCATCGGACCACGGATGTCCGTATGCACTAGCCGGAGTGGATAGCTGGCCCGCCATGCTTGTCCATGAGGAAATTTTGATCCGGCATGCTTCCCAAGAGCACACCCTTCACAGACTTCCTTACTATCCCGAACTTTAGGAAGTCCGGTTACCATCGCTTGTGAAGTTAGCATTTTCAAACTAGCTGAATTCAAATGACCATATCTCAAGTGCCATAGGACACTTGGATTGGAAATAGCAACATTTGCTAACTTATCTCCCCCGGGCTGGCCAAACTTTAAAGGAAACAATCTATTCTTTGACATTGGCACTTGTGTAATGATTCTATTACTGTTATTTTTATCAAAAATAGTGCATTTACCCTCATCAAAAAGCAACTTGTAGTTCTTTTCTAACATTTGACCAACACTTAAAAGATTGTGTTGAAGATGGGGTGTGTAATAGATATCACTTACATGTTTGACGCCTTCTTTAGTTGGAACCGCCATTGCTCCAATGCCTTCAACTCGCCAATGATTTATCATCTCCCAATTTGATGTCGGATTTGTATGAGGAGTTTAGAGTAGCAAAGAGCCCTTCTTTGCCACTCATATGGTTTGAACACCCAAGTGTCCAAGATCCATGTATCATTCATGTTCTGATCTGCTCGACCATAAGAGAGAAAGAGATTTGTGGCCTCTTCCTCTTCTCCAAAATTTCCAAACCGACCGCTCTCGGCTGCTACTAGTTCCTTGTGAAGTCTTTGTCCAACAGTCACGAGCATAATGGCCAAGTTTTCCACAATTGTAGCAAGATTGTTTTGACTTATCTCCTCCTTTGCCTCTCGCTCGATTGTTTTCCTCTATTTTGTTGTCCTCCTCTATTCTCGTTGTTCACCTCTGTTTGAGAATCCTCCTCTGTTCTGATTTCCTCCTCTCGTTAGGAGTTCCACCTCTCTCGATTATTTCCTGCCTCTACCTCTATTCTGTCCTCTGCCACGGCCTCTACCTCTGCCTTCTTGTGAAGCAAAGGCTTTATCATCTCCTCCGTAACTTGTGGAAGGAGTTTGTTGTAACCTCTCTTCATGTGAGAGAAGTGAGCCAATTAGGGATTCAAAAGACAGAGAAGTTAGGTCTTTGGATTCTTCTATAATTATGGCAACTGAATTCCACTTAGGAAGAAGTGTCCT
Source organism: Wollemia nobilis (assembly GCA_028583015.1). Lineage (NCBI taxonomy): Eukaryota > Viridiplantae > Streptophyta > Pinopsida > Araucariales > Araucariaceae > Wollemia > Wollemia nobilis. The sequence continues at coordinate 2,058,625 of JAQPPZ010000101.1, forward strand.
CAACACTTTCTTCACTATAACTTCAGGCTTTACATCTTCTCCTAAAGTGACCATCTTATCTACTACGACTTTCACACGCACGCAATAATCACCAACCTTTTCACTCTCTTGCATTTTAAGAGTCTCAAACTCTCGTTTCAAGGTTTGTAGTTTAACTTGTTTGACTTGGTCACTACCCCTATAACTTTCTTTTAAAGCATTCCAAGCAGATTCAGCAGTTATAAAAGAAGCTATTCTAGGGAAAATACTTCTATCAAGGGCGGCTTGGATATGATAAAGGGCGGAAGAATTATTCTTCCGTGCTTCCTTTCTAGCCCTTTTATCAGCCACATTCAAAGCTGCCCATTCAGCAGCAGTAGGTTCAGTATATCCCTCTTCAATCACATCCCAAAGACCTTTGCCTATCAAAAGAGTTTTCATTTTAATTGACCAATACTCGTAATCACCACCATTGAACTCAGGGATTGGTAGACTAGTATTGGAAGCCATATTAGAAAGCAAACTTTATTGCAACTTCAAACAAGTAGTACAAAGAAGTACAAAATAGATCACTGATTTACTGATTTAAATCAAATCTAGCTTTCTTAATATGCTCACTGATTTGGCGTTCTTCTTCTCGAGGATCACCCAAAACTGGAAAGGTGAAATTGTCTCCTTCGTCGTCACTAATTATAATGACTTCAGGTGTTGTCGCTGGTTCATAACTTCTTTTGAGAACATTTCGTTCTTCAGTTGCAGGTTTCACCTCCACTGGTTCTTCTTCTTCTTCTTCTTCTTCTTCTTCTTCTTGTTCTGAATCAGGAGAGCGTGGTGTATAGCTCTCACTTGTTTCTACTTCAGGCACTGCAGGTGTATAACTGTCACTTGACTGTCCTTCGTGTACTATTTCAACCGTCTCGGATTCAACTATCCTTTGCCCGAAGATATTATCTTCAGAATCTGCCTCGTAGCCAGAATCTGGTTTCCTCAGATGAGCAATCACTTGATTCTCTAATTGGCAAAACACTGTATGAAGTCCATACCGCTGGACTTTCCCGTCAAAGGAATCAGGAGTCTCTCTTCTCAAAAGAGAGAGTAATGCATTATAGCATCCGGTTGACCGGATCATCTACCCAGAATCACACCGTATGAACTGGGTTACAACTTAGTATGATGCCAAAAAAAAACTTTTTATATCAAAATATCTTTGCACCCTTTTATTTTTATAAAAAAAAATTCTAAAATTTGTTTTAATAAAGACTTTTAAAAAATTAACAATTTCCTATATATATTTTTAATTATTATTTTTTAAATGAAATGGATATTTAAAAAACAATAATCAAAAACATATATAGAAATTATAATTTTTAAAAACTTAAAAAAAACAAATAATAAAAATTAATTAAAAAATTTAACCTTTTTTTTTTAAACCCCCACTGGGATTCGAACTGGTAACCTCCGCTGTCTACCCAGACTTAGCCGCTGCACCACGATTTAGATGGTAGCAAGGAACAAAAACAAATATTAAACCTCAAATGAAAGACAAAAAAAAAATTTTACCCCGAGGGATTCGACCTCGGTCTCTGCTCGCAAGGGGGAACTTCACCGCTAGGCCACGCTAGACGGACGAGAAAGAGAGGAAGGAGGTTCTACTAAAAATACACTTTAAAAATATAATTTTTTAATCCCACATGCAAGGGCAAAGATGTCCAGGCTTTATCAAAGCTCACACACTATAGGTCGATTGCCTTCGGGCAATCGATCCGCCAACCTTTTGCCCGTCAGATGACCAATCAGACGTCGCCACGTGGCACACATCAGAGCCCTCGTCCATGTCAGCCACCACGTCACACTCGTCCACGTCACCACCACGTCCCTCGTCCACGTCACTCGCCACGTCCACTCGTCCACGTCACCTCTCTAGTCAGCCTCGATCCACGTGCTGCCACTCCATCGCCACGTCGCCCTTCTCTTCCCCATCTCGATCCATCCTCTCGATCCATCGAGCCACTTCATCGCTCCTCGAGATCCGTGCGCTCCTTGAGATCCGTGCGACAGCCACTCCGTCGCTCCTCGGGATCCATGCGATAGCTTCTCCGTCGCTCCTCGAGATCCGTGCGCTTCGGCTTTCGTGCCTTACCTCGGCCCTCGAGATCCGTGCCCCTCAGCTCTGATACCAGTGTGAGTCTAAGATTCAATTAACCTTAGATTATAGTTAGGCCAAAGGTAATAATAATGACACAAATAATTAAAGCCGAAATTATATATTAAAATAACCAGATGAAAAATACATTAACTTAAACCTTATATAGGCTTAGAACATGCGCAATAGTAGGGAAGGGAAGGTGGAGGAAGATCGGGGAGTTTAGAGAGAACGGAGGAGTAGGAGGTGGAGTGGGAGGTGGCAACGAGCGTGGGGAGAGGAAGGGAGTGGAGTGATAAGGGAAAATGGACGGCAGGAAAGGAGGAAGCTGAATGGAGGGATAAGGAGAAAATGAAGGAAAGGGAGAAGGAATATCATGCCGACCATCCAACAAGATTAGCCGACAAAAGGTAAGTGTGTTCACACTGGGCTTAGAAAAACTAGATTTTTCTAAGCCTGTTTCAAGCTAAGTCCTGTTCACACTTGCAACAAATATTACATTTAAATATAATATTAATTAACTTTGGGCATTAAAATAATCAAGTTCCCAACATCCAATCACCAATCAAATGATAGAAACAGATACCCTTTTCACCGTAGATGACAAACGTACCTTTTTCGTTTCCCAAAATGCCAACCCTAACTGACTTACAAAAAATAGTAAGTCTCCTGCTCCAGTGTCCAAACGAACTCAAAACTGACAACTGAAGATACATCTGGATACCCAATTCTGCATAGAACACCAATCCACCTGTCTCGCACGGTTAGAAACCCTAGCCACTGACTTAATAAAATAGTAAGTCCATCATCAAAGTACAGAATGACTTCCGGAAACTGGCATCTAAAAACAATCAGCATCCCTGCAATGTCCAAACAACACCTGAGTGCATCCACACTGCGGACAAGCCAAAATGGGGACATTACAATCAACAAGATAGAGAACCTTCACCAAAGGCTCTGATACCTGAAAAAAAAAAAAGAACAATTTAAATGAAAATATTAAAAAAAAAAAATTAATAAAATTAGTCTTGTACTTTGATGGCCTCATCCATGTCTTTTTAGAAAGCCTTTGCAATCAAATAGGTATATACATTATGTCGCTCAGGTGAGATTTGGTATCTTGTAGCTTGTTTGAAATTCCAGTCGTCACTCACAAACATTTGCTTAAGTGATCCTCTTACATCATAAATGCTCTACAATGTCACAAAGTTTGTGGCCAAGCATGTAATTCCAGGTTGCACTAGGTCCCTCCCATTAGTAAATCGCCTCATGACGCTAAGGACCCATGCATGGTTGTAAATAAATTTTGTGATAGCCTTAGCCTTCTGTACAACCTCGGCCACCCAAGGTAATTTCCCAATGTCCTCGACGAGCAAATCGAGACAATGGGCTGCACATGGGGTCCAAACAATAGTGGGGAATCTTTGCTCCAAAATCTTACCAGATGTTTATATCCTGTTGCGTTGTTTGTGATGATTTGGACAACATTCTCCTCCCTAACCTCCAACACAACCTCCTCCAACAACCCTGCAAGCATTTTGGCACTCTTCACTTGTGTTGATGCATCTATTGACTTAAGGAATGCAATTCCTCTTGCAAAAGCAATCCAAAATTTAATCAAGGTTCTTCCCTTCCCTTTTGTCCAGCCATTAGACATGACATTGCAACCCTTCGTCCTCCACACCTTGCGCTGGTCTTCAAGCACAACTTGAAGTGGAAAAAAAATTTAGTCATGCATATATACAAATTTAATCCCCTTTGCTTTTTAAGAACATAATTTAATCATGCATGTGTATAGATTTAAGCACAACGTGAATTTTGTCCACAGATTGTTGAAGGAGAGGGCCCCTAAGGTCATCATAAGTTGGCACCTTAAATCCTGTGCCACAACTTACGACAACATCTATCATGTGCTGCCAGTATGAAGACCTTGCCACATTGAAGGAAATGTCAAAATAATACCAAAAAGTGGCAATGGTTGTCATTGCTGCATTGTGCTTCTCTTGGTTCCACGTGGCCATACCCTCAAGCATGGGTTGTGCCCCTAGCATGGAACGCTCTACAAAATGGGACTCTCCCGTCCCACTAGCTGTGTGTGCGCACGATGGACTCGAACTCTCTTGCTGAAATCGACTAAAGTTCGGTACGGGGAATTCGAAAAGGGGGGGTTGACATGGCCTTGGTTTGACTTCATTTGAGATCTTTTTTTTCCTGCGAGCTAGAGATCATGGCCTGTACTTTATTTTTAATTTCATCTGGCACCTTAGAGCATGACCTGACATCATTGCCAGGTCTCTTTGTCAAATGGAATTTGAGGCGGAAAATGCCTCCACTAAAATGTTTGCCACAAAAATTGCATATAATTCCCCCCTTTCTTTTCCCCTTGCGTTCCATACACCCATCCTAGATCTTGTGCTTCCCTTTTTTCTATGCCTGCACATGGAAACAAATAGCAACAAAGTTACAAACATTTATTTAAAAAAAAAAAAAACCTAAACCCTAGACTAGGGTTTAGGGTTTATAATTGAAACATTGACAGCTGAAAAATGGGCTTGCATACATAGTTATCAAGCAACATTGAGCAATATTTATTTAAAGGGAACAAAAAGAAAAAAAACTAAACCTGAAACCCTAGACTAGGTTTTAGGGTTTAAACTTGAAATATTGACAGCTGAAAAATGGGCTTGCATACATAGTTATCAGGCAGCAATATTTACTTAAAAAAGGAGAAAAAAAACCCCTAAACCCGAAACCCTAGACTAGGGTTTAAAGTTAAACTTGCAATATTGATAGCTGAAAATGGGCTTGCATACATCCGGCAACAATATTTAGTATTTACTTTGAAGGAGGAAAAAAAAACCCTAAACCCAAAACCCTAGACCAGGATTTAGGGTTTAAACTTCAAACATTGATAAAAACATTTGCAAACAACCCTAATCTAAACCTTGTTTGAACTTGGAGCAAAAAAAAAGAGCTTTCATGAGTTTTTCTTACCCTGAATGAATCCTTTGGGCGGTTGTTGTTGGTTGCTGAATTCCTTCAAATCACAATTCACTTGTTGTTAGGATGCCCTAGCGTGTTTGGGTTGGGGTGGTAGCAGGTAGGAAGACTCCTTTTTTCGTTTGCAAGAGGTTACATGAAAGAAATAAAAAAAATTCACTTTTAACCTAATCAGCCGTGGCCTCTACGTGTGCGGTTGCGGCCACTATTTTCAAAAAATTGCCGAATAGGTAATTTGAGGCGATTTGACTCGACAAAGCAAAAACTTGGCAAAAAATTGGGAATTGTTGACAATTTTGTCACATTGCTTGGAGGGGTGGCAAAATTCAAAATTCTGTGATAATTTCTTGGTTTGTTTTCTTTCTTTTGGTTGTAAACAACACTCTAGCAATTTTGGCTATCATTTTTTGCCCCTTTTGTAAATAAACTATATGTATAGAAGCTTCGCCCATAGCTTCGCCAAGAGAAAACAGGAAAATGAAATGCATGCCCAAAATTTTCTAAGGCATGAAAAGAGCTTCGCCAGCGAAGCTTCTAGGAGACTAGCTTCGGGCCCCGTTTTTGCGAAGCGGCAAAGCAGCGATAGAAAAAATTGCAAAGTATGAAAACTGCTTCGCCGAAATCTCAGCGAAGCACCCGCTTCGGCCCCTTTCCTTGGCGAACCGTTTTTCCAATAAGATTTTGCTTCGCCTTGGGACGCTGCGAAGCACCCGCTTCGGCCAATTTTCGTGCGAAGCTCCCTCACTAGGAGCCTAGTTGCCTTGAAGAAGTCGGAGAAATATTCTAAGGCAAGATTCTACTTCGGCCGAAAGACCCCCGAACGGCCATTTTGAAAAAGCTTCGCAGCGAAGCACTCTTTCAGCCCATCAGCGAAGCATCCATTTGCGAAGCAACCTTCAACCCGTTTTCCCGGCAAAGCGATGAGAGATTGGGAACCATGTTTTGAAGAGGCAAATCTGCTTCGGCGCTAAGTCTTTGCGAAGCTGTTTTTGAAGGCCCCTTCGCGCGAAGCACCCATGCAGAGAGGTCAGCCCCGCTTCGGCTCACATCCGTCGCGAAGTAGGTCCCCGAACTGGAATTTAGCGAAGCTCTCCAGGGCACACACACCAAGGCCGGGTATCTTTTCAAGGCAATCGAGTATTTCATAAATGCATTTTTACTTGCCCGAAAGACCCGAGACTCATTTTTGGCAATGGAAGAGGAAATATCAGTCGCAGGGGGAGAACCCGACGGACCTAGCAGCCACTCGAGCACCGCACCCGGAGATTCAGGACGAGTCAGGCGGCTCATTAATGCAGATTTCCCCGGCTAATGCGGCCGTAACTGCCAAATATAGAAACAGATGTGAGAGCTCGGTCACGGGAGGAGCGAAGGTAGATTTCTCAGGTTTTCGAGGGCGTACTCTCAGATTTTGTGCATTGATGGTTCAGAGGGTCGGGTCCTCTATAAAAACCCATGAATTGTAATGGAAAAGGGGGGGAACTCTTGCTAGAAAATTGCTGTAACTTGGTTCCTGCAATTGATATTAAAGACTTTGGGCTTATTTCTCTCTTGTATGCTGCCTTCTGTGATTATTTCTGCTATTCTATCTTTGTTTGTATACCGTAATTCTGAATCCTGAATTTAGGTGTGTAATTGGGGACAGAACCCTGGAATTTTCCTGAAGGATACATAGGGGAGATAATATTGCGTTAAACTCCTTTTATGCCGCCTGTGGTTAGTGGTTTCTGTTACGTTCACATATTTTCCTAGTCGCTGTAATTCTGAAATCTGGATTTAGGCGTGGGAGAATAGTTGAATTCTGGAACTCTTCCAGAGGATACATAGGGAACTTTGCGTGATGTTCATTTATGCATTATTCTTGGTATTTATTGCTGCTTTTCCAAGTTATTAGTTGATAATCGTGTTGTTGGTTCTTTCCCACCGAATTGTTGACACTTCTTACCCTATCCTTTTATTTCTTTCCTGCACTCTTATCTTAAAACATCAAGTAGTTTAGTTCAGGAGCCGGCCTTTCTCCGGAGATTGGCACGGGGGCATCTCTTCCCCTCGGCCTTTCAATGTTGGTCCAGGTCTAGGGCGCGTATCCTTCCCAAAATCCTTTCCTGTGGCAGATTTGTGACCAACAGTTTTTGGCACGCCCGGTGGGACCCGGTCAGTCTCACCTTGTGAGTGGTAGTGAGAGCAGATGCTCATCTCATTACCAAAAGGACTCTAGCATCTGGCGACTTTGTTCAACCTGGAAATCTCAAAGTCGTTAAGACCGATACTAAAAAATTTGTGCCTTCATGCAAACAAGATATAGAGTTAGGAATAGTGGGGAAGAAACTGAGTTTTTTGAACTTGATATTGACGCCTTCGGGGAACGCCCTAGGTTAGTAACACCCGAACTGTTGTTACGTGGAGCGTCTTCGCAAGAGGCTGCTTTTGACGAAGAAGGCCTAACTTCGGACAACACAACAACTAGTCTTCCTCCCAATCCTCCTAACTCCCCTGATCATCCTAGTGTCTCCGTTTCGGTCAGCCATCAACAAGGAACTTCGGGAACTCCTGTTTTTCCGAACCCAGGCACCAGCATGGCACAACAACAGCAACAGCAGCAGCTGCCGCCACAGCAACAACCGCCCAGATTGTTCCCAGCATGGAACTCCTCCGGACCATTAAACTTAGCGGGACAAGGGCAGGTTCCGCCTGCTGCAATGAAGAAGATCCCTACCTTTGACGGCACGGGGAAGACAACTTTGGAACACATTCAAGATATAGTTTCTCTGGCAGCGATTCATGACATTACGGAAGAAAGAGTCATGGTGAAGCTCCTGGTTTTGTCTCTCCGAGGAAAACTCCTCTATTGGTATAGATCGCTACCGCCTGGCACTATAACGAGTTGGGACCAGTTAGCTGGACAACTGATGAGAGGTTTTAATGAGTCTGCCGATCCTTCCTCCCTCTTGCATCAGTTCACAACAATTCAGAGGCACCCACAGGAGGAGATTGCAGATTTCAATGTGAGGTTCGCTCGGACTTGGCAAAGAGTACCCGCTGGACTTCGGCCAACCAGCGAAGCTGCAACATACTACTACCTTAGGGCCTTTAATCCAGATATCAGTGTAATGGTAAGGTATTCGAATGTGAATACTTTTCCCGAACTATATGAGCTAGCCCAGAAAGCGGAAATGGATCTGATAGCCGTAGGGAAGCTTCCCCAAAGGATGCCGATGCCTATATTCCCGGAATTTCCGCAGACACAGTACCCGAGCGCAGCTACTTCGCAAATCTCCACAACCCCTGTATATCCCATCTCATCATGGAACCCCAACCCCGTTGTAACCCAGATCGTTACTCCACAAGTGCATTTCCCTGCATTTTCAGCACCACAGCCTACTGTCCCTTCGGCATTTCCCACGTTACCGGCGCCACCTCAACACCCTGCCTTGCCTCCGATACCGACGATGGCTCCATTGCCACCGGCCCCCAAAGCTGAAGATATGCAGGCGAAAATACTGCAGGAAGTTCAATCTCTGAACTCCACGGTGCAGACTTTGTCCAATGATATGATTATCATGAAAAAGAAACAAGCGCATCAGGAATTCCTTCCAAGAAGGTCTTACCCCCCACCAGCGCTCACCAAAGATCAAGTGGTTCTACCAGGGAAGTCTTCGGCAAGGAATGCTGTGATCGACGAAGGAACAAGCACTTCTGACACTGTGTACTGGTGCTCCACATGCAACGACCCACATGAGGAGAATACCTGTATGCTGCATCAGCATTATGTGCAGACACTGTCGGGGAGCAACCCTAGTGGACAAGTCAATATGATAAGGCAAGCAGATCAGAACCTGGTGGTGGATGAAGAAGAACAAATTTCAGTTCTTACTAAGGAAGGAAAAAGGCCAATGGAGGTGGATGCAGCTCAAATGGCTCCCTTGAAGGTGTATACTCGCCGCCCAAAAGAGCAAAAACCTGTTAAGGCCCCAGACAAAGTTTCGCTTCCCGCGCCAACAAAAGAAAAGAACCAACAAGCCTCCACAGCCCCGCCTCAGGCCGAAACTAAAGAACAGGCAAGGGAAAAGCTTAAGTTCCCTTCGCTAACCAAGCGGCAAAGAGTCGAAGTCACGGAGCAATATCGCACAAAGTACGAAGCCAAAAGGGAGCCCGAAGTGCATGCCCTCATAGGGTATAACATCGTGGATGAATTAAAAAGGATCCCCGCCAAAATTAGCCTATATGACGCTTTGCAGCTGCCAGGACAAGTAGACTTGCTGCAGGAGTCCTTGAAGTCCGCAAAAGCTGCGAAGTCAGCACCGCCCGCCATAGTGCAAACCCTGTCCACATCCATAACGGGAAAGAACAGGCCTCCTCCATTCTACCTGTCCTTACAAATGGAAGGGCACATCGTCCACAATTGTATGATTGATTCAGGGGCAGCAACGACAATCATGCCTAAGGCGGTCTGCGAAGAAATAGGAATGGAGTACACGCGAAGTAGCCACGGGGTGCTCCAACTGGACGGTACTCCCGTGAAAACGGTCGGTGTAATCAAGGATATACCTATTCGGCTGCACAAGGTACCCCAAATTGTGGTAATACAGGAGGTGGTAGTTGTAGATCTGGAGCCCTATTTTAGCATGTGCCTTTCAAGGGAATTCACAAGCAAAGTCGGGGGATACCTATCCATGGACTATTCGCATTTAGAGATTCCGTTCAAGGGAAGGAAAGTCAAAATTTACAACGAGAAACCTTCTACGTCTCTCATACAGAAGATGACCGAAGAAGAATGCAATGATCCCGTCCATGCGATAGTAGGAGTAGAACAAGTGGACCTAGTAGAGGAATCCTTTGCACAGCTAAATTCTGAAGTTGAATTTTCATTGACAGATTTCAATGCCATGATAGAGACAGAAATAGGATGTTACACCATCACAGAGCCAGAGAAACACATAAAGCCAAAAGATAAGATACCTGCCCAAGAAGAATTATGGCAATTGTTCTTTGACGGAGCCCGATGCAAAAACGGATCCGGGGCAGGGATACTTTTAGTATCACCGTCTGGAGAGCAGAAGGAATATTGCTACAGGCTGGTTTGGAGCTGCACCAACAATGCAACAGAATATGAAGCTCTATGCCTAGGATTGAAGAAAGCAGGAAAGTTAGGCATAAAACATCTCAAGATTTTCGGAGATTCAGAATTGGTATGCAATCAGGTCACCAACAAGTGCATCTCCAAGAAGCACTATCTTAAAGCCTACCGCAACAGAGTATTGGACCTGCTTGAACAGTTCGAATGATGTCTTGTCCTCCATCGCGGCTAGATATTCTCCCGCCGATGACATGGTGCACAAGCCGAAGGCTGTAAGGATGATTTATAGGCCCTCTATGCCGGATAAGGACATGCATTGGCAAGTTTTCGACAATGATGAACAGATCATCAATTTCCTGGTCCAAGAAGCAGCCACGGTCGAGGGAAGAAACCCGAAGGACGAGGAGTATGAAGGACTGGTCCAGTTAAAAAATAACCATGTTCCAAGGGGATTGATCACTCTGGAGAGCCTGTTCGATCAGAATGACAGAGCAGTCTCCCACAGAATCAAAGTTGATGCTAGGCAATATCAAGATCTAGAGCTTGAATTCGGGAAGGTGATAAAAGTTGGAATAGACTGTACTACAGCTGAGTTAGAACAAATCCGATCTCTGTGCAGGAGGTATCCAGATATAGTGGCATGGTCTTACCAAGACCTAAAGGGCTATGACCGAAGACTGGTTCAACATACAATCGAGCTGCAAGAAGGGGTCAAACCCTTCAGACAGAGGCAAAGGCCGGTCAACCCAAAGATTGAAACCCTGATGAAAGCCGAACTTCTGAAAATGCTTGAAGCCAAGATCATTTATCCCATAAAGCACTCTTCTTGGGTAGCGAACTTAGTTCCCGTCAGGAAGAAAAATGGGGACATTCGGCTATGTGTAGACTTTCGCAATCTAAATCAAGCTTCGCTGAAAGACCACTACCCTCTCCCGCAGATTGATCAAATCTTGCACTCAGTAGCTGGAGCCCAGTGTTTCTCCCTACTTGATGGTTTTTCAGGATATAACCAGATTTGGGTTAGAAATGAAGACCAACACAAAACGACATTTACTACTGAGTGGGGGACGTTCGCTCTCTAGCGAATGCCATTCGGCCTTTCAAACGCAGGAGCTACTTTTCAGAGGGCTATGGACCTAGCATTTGGCGAATTGCTGAATAAGGTTATCGTCATCTATTTAGATGACATGACTGTCTTTTCCCGGAGAAGGGAGGATCATTCTTCGCACTTGCAGCAAATATTCGAAAAATGCCGAGAATTTGGCATTTCAATCAATCCGAAGAAGTCCATCTTTGCAGTAAATGAAGGGAAATTACTGGGACATCTTATATCAGAGAAAGGTCTCGCAATAGACCTCGACAGGGCTGAGGCTCTCTTAAAACTCCCACTCTCGATGAATAAGAAAGGGCTGCAGTCCTTCTTCGGCCAAATAAACTTCGTGAGGAAGTTTGTCCCGGAATTTGCTCAAATCATCAAGCCGATGTACGAAATTTTGAAAAAGGATGCTGAGTTCATCTGGACTGACAACAGAAGGACGACATTTGAAGGAATCAAGGCCCGAATCGCTCAGGCATGTAATGTTCCCTTCTAATCAGCTAGTGGGAGCACATAGAGACTAGCCTATACACGGGTTCCCGTAGGCTATGTCATATGGATGAGAGCCTTTGGAGATATTTGAGACAACTTTTGGATTCTTAGAGCTCAGTTTTGGTGGTCGTTCGGGGTCAAACGGAGCTAGGATGTTGGAATTGCTATTTTTAGCAGTGTCGGGTTTTAGGGTTTCTTGCCGAGCGGACAGGGGGATGTTGTTCTACAACGAAATGGGTATCCGGAACAGGTTTCAGTTGGTCATTCGGAGTTTCATAAGGTAGAGTTTTTAAAGCGCAAAGCTTGGCTTTATTAAGTGAATTATTAAATTCATTTTATAAAGTTAAAACTTTATATTATAATTAAAGGGGAAGAAATATGTTTATCCCACATTGAGCGCGAAAAAAAGAGTTTGCCAAGGAGGAGCCTATTTATTCAGTGACTTGGTCTCATTTTAGACATTTTGGTTTATGTTATTTCTTCTCTTGGAGATTAAGGCCGGCGGTTGATATTTCTTCATCGAAAGGGACGCAAACCCCAATCGATAACCCGATGGACGAAACCCCGAAGGGCAGATCGGTTCCATTTCAGGGATCGACAGTGTGCAGATTGTTGAATTTTTGAGGACGGAAACCCTCAGTATTGGAGAAGGGAGCTGGACGAAAACCCAGTTCTTGGCTGGTGAATTCACTCAGGATTCACGCTTATGTGATTCAATCAAAGATTCAGAGGTTTATAGTCCATCAGTTTGAGATAATAGCAAATTGGTATGTTTATAATGATATTCTAAAGACATTTATCCATCTGGAATTTCTAAACATTGTTGTTAATTTGCTGATATGAATTAATAAGCTATTTTTGATTATGGGTGCTGCATAAAAATCGATTATTCAGTGTTAAATCCATCTGGGTATCATTGCATGCTGCTGTTATTGGCTTCTTTCATTTGGGTATTATTGCATGTTCAAATTAATCCATAGTTATTGCAAAGATAAACCAAAACCACAGTAAAAAAAAATTATCCAGATTTGGGGGTGGAACATTACAGTGGTATCAGAGCTGGTTTTTCCTGCCAGCCTGTTCAAGGTTTCATTGCGAATTTTGTGAAGTCTTCTATCGAAGACAAAATTCTCAGGTTTGATTTGGTGGAAATAATTCTTTGTCTGAAATTATATTGCTTGAAATTTGCGGAGTATAGAAGATTAGCAGACGATAGGGTTTTGTGTGAAAAAAAAAAAGAAGCAACCGTGAGTATTTTGCAGACTGGAAGTTAGGGTTTGGTTGTCGTTTTCAAATCTAGGGTTTTCAAGTTCTGGGTATTGGTGATTTGAATACCCATTTGGTTGATTTGGGCTTTAAGAGTTCTGGGTATTGTTAATTCAGAGCTCAGCTTATTCTGCAACTTGTTTAATTGTATTGCTTCATCTGGTAAAAATCGGCTTGTATTTGTGTTCAAGGGGAAAAGCGACTATCAGAGTCCAGAGATGAATAATCCAATAACATATTGCCCGCGTTCAGGGATGTACAGGCAGTTTCCTACTTTCCTTCCGAAGGTACCTGTGAGGTCACTTGATGATGAGTTCAGTGTGAAAATTGAAAAAGCTCTGAATGAATTTAAGCAAAATTTTATGGCATACCAGAAAAATCTAACAACTTTGTTAGAGCATCCTAAGTGGTTGAGACCACACTCATCAACTGAAGTAAAATCTGGAACAGATGAGCTTGCTGCCCTAGAAAGGTTGGAAAAGCAGTTGACAGAAAAGGAAGTTGATTCTTATGGTTTACAGGGTGCAGGTCATCCACGAATCAGCAAGAATCAGCTAAGGAGAGAGCAAGGTTGTTTCACATGTCAAGAGTCTTGGACTCTTGGTCACATCTGTGGAAACAACACGCACGATGATTTTTTGCGGCCAAATCAAGTTGAGGACAGCAGTAAAGTTGAGACCTTAGAGTTTGGAGAAGATGCTTCATTTCAGGTATCATGCATAACCGAGAATCAGGATGATTTTAGTGATGATGAGAAAGACAAAATAACCGCTGTGGAAATGCATTCAGAACAATCCAGTGAGGATTGTGAGATTTTTTATATGAGGTATGATGAATCTCCTAGCATCGGTTCATTAATGCATGTTGATGTTTTTCATGATGAAGTTTCTATAAACCCCAAATTTGATGAAGAAATCAACGTTGTTGAGGATGAGTCTCAGCTGAAATCTGAAGTAGACAAAATCAATAGGTTTTTGGAAGGAGATTTTTCCAAAGTGATGGAAACTATTACAGATTTAAAAGATGAAGCTGCAATTGATGATGTTTTTCCTCTTGAGCAGAGTGCTGGCCTAGAAAATGAACCTGAGACTATTATAGTTTTGGGAAGTGGAGATGAATTTCCTTTTGAAATAGTTGCTGCCCAAACTTCAAAACATGAAATATGCAAAGTGGATAACATAGAAGAAGCTGATTTTATGAGTCAAGATTTAGAAGGCAAATTAGAAAATTTATTACATGAAGCTGATTTTTATCAAATGCTTAGTGAAGATAAGATTGTTGCTGCCTTAACACATTTTGATAACACCTACAAGCTCATTGAAAAACTTTGTTGGAAGGCTCAAATTGAGAAGAGACAGAAGGGTGTTGAAGGAGTAACCTCTATTGTTGAGTTGCAGACAGTCATAGAAGCTTTAGAAAATTTGAAATCAGGTTTCTTGGAGTTACTTACAGACACAGATTATTCCATCAAGCTTGCAGAAAGGACTCTTATTGCATTGAAGGAAAAAGAAGACGAAGTTGATAAGCTCACCTTTGAGCTTAAGTCTACTAAGGATTCATTGGAGAATACTCAAATGGCTCTACAAGAAGCAGAAAATCACCTTGCTATTGCTGAACAATTTAGGGAGTATGAAAATGAGGAAAGAGCTAAGGAAATCCAGCAGGTGATTGATGAGCTAGATAGACTCCATACAAATTTTGATTTAGATCAGTTTCCAAAGACTACAGGTGAACATCAAGAAAATGGAGGTAATTTTCAGTTTGTTGATAATCCTCTTTTTGAGTGGGATGTAGAGGTTACTTTTGACAATCCACTCTTTGAGTTGGATGGTGGAGAGCTTCCTGATTCCAGTAGCATGTTTGGTGACAGTCACAAGGTATGGGATCCTGGTGAGCCTCACAAGGGTATGAATGCAGCTAATACAATATCATCTATGCATGACAGGGATCACCAACCAATCATACAGGTGTTTAGCAGTGAACCTTGTAGGATTAGGAGATATCAGATTAGTGATGGTGATGTTATCACTTGGCATGATGTTCATCTTTCAGAGCTGACTAATGGTGATTGGTTGAGCATATTGGGTTTTCTGTTGCCCAGGATCGTTATTGACAGAGAGATTACATATATGTACCACATAGAGATGCCATGGCAGGGGGTCCTTCATGTTTCAGATTCCGGCTCTCATAGGTATGGCAGTTTGGATGGTTATAATGGATTCATTACTGAGTTGTTGATAAGGAGAGTTCAGCTGTGGCACATGGACTTTATAGTTATGATCAGAGTGGCACAACGTCAGCATGGTAGTATTGTTCTGATTTTGGTTTGGGACCCTGGGATTCTATTTAGTTTCAGTGATGGATCGTTCTTCAGTTTGATGACTAGGATGGTCAGGATTACAGGGTTCAACCGTATCAGCTTGGTGATTAAGCTTGACAGTGTTGCCAGTTTTTGGGATGGCAGTTCATGGCAGTGTCTCCGTCGTAGGATATTTTTCAGATTCTTGTGGGATCCTGGCATACAGATCATATTGCTTGAGGACAAGCAATATTTGGGAAGAGCAGACTGTAATGTTCCCTTCTAATCAGCTAGTGGGAGCACATAGAGACTAGCCTATACACGGGTTCCCGTAGGCTATGTCATATGGATGAGAGCCTTTGGAGATATTTGAGACAGCTTTTGGATTCTTAGAGCTCAGTTTTGGTGGTCGTTCGGGGTCAAACGGAGCTAGGATGTTGGAATTGCTATTTTTAGCAGTGTCGGGTTTTAGGGTTTCTTGCCGAGCGGACAGGGGGATGTTGTTCTACAACGAAATGGGTATCCAGAACAGGTTTCAGTTGGTCATTCGGAGTTTCATAAGGCAGAGTTTTTAAAGCGCAAAGCTTGGCTTTATTAAGTGAATTATTAAATTCATTTTATAAAGTTAAAACTTTATATTATAATTAAAGGGGAAGAAATATGTTTATCCCACATTGAGCGCGAAAAAAGAGTTTGCCAAGGAGGAGCCTATTTATTCAATGACTTGGTCTCATTTTAGACATTCTGGTTTATGTTATTTCTTCTCTTGGAGATTAAGGCCGGCGGCTGATATTTCTTCATCGAAAGGGACGCAAACCCCAATCGATAACCCGATGGACGAAACCCCGAAGGGCAGATCGGTTCCATTTCAGGGATCGACAATGTGCAGATTGTTGAAGTTTTGAGGACGGAAACCCTCAGTATTGGAGAAGGGAGCTGGACGAAAACCTAGTTCTTGGCTGGTGAATTCACTCAGGATTCACGCTTATGTGATTCAATCAAAGATTCAGAGGTTTATAGTCCATCAGTTTGAGATAATAGCAAATTGGTATGTTTATAATGATATTCTAAAGACATTTATCCATCTGGAATTTCTAAACATTGTTGTTAATTTGCTGATATGAATTAATAAGCTATTTTTGATTATGGGTGCTGCATAAAAATCGATTATTCAGTGTTAAATCCATCTGGGTATCATTGCATGCTGCTGTTATTGGCTTCTTTCATTTGGGTATTATTGCATGTTCAAATTAATCCATAGTTATTGCAAAGATAAACCAAAACCACAGTAAAAAAAAATTTATCCAGATTTGGGGGTGGAACATTACAAGGCACCCGTTCTGACTAATCCGGACTATAGTAAGGATTTCATCCTGTACGTTGTGGGGGAACCTGAGAGTTACGCCGCAGTCTTGACACAAAAGGGAGGAGACGGTGAAGAGCGCCCTATTGCGTTTTTAAGTCAAGTGATACATCCACACGAGGAGAAATACAACTTCATAGAACGACAAGTGCACGCCGTCATGAAATCCCTGAGAAAATTCAAACATTTTGTCTCCCAAAGTCGGGTTACAGTGTTTGTTATCCACCCAGACGTACGGAACTTCATTATCCAAGGAGAATTGGGCAGCAAAAGGGCTGGTTGGGTCAACAAAATACAGGAATTTGATATTGAAATCCGACCCACAAAGTTGGTTCGCGGTCGCGCGCTGTGCCAAGAACTTGCGAAGAGTGTAGCGGCCGAAGTGACAGCCTGCCAGTGGGATGATTTGATAACAGGAGAAAGCTTCATAAACCAAGAAATGGATGAAGGAGACTGGGTCAGTGAAATAGTTGAATATTTCAACACTGGGAGGTGTCCTTCACATTTGAATGCTTCGCAGCGAAGACACTTCAGGCTGCGGACCCTTCGCTATGTTCTACGACCCGAAGGCCTGTTCTACCGAAATATTGATGGTATCCTTCTAAGATGTATAAGGGAGGACGATAAGAAAAGGGTCCTTGGTGAATTCCACTCAGGGTTATCAGGAGGCCACTTCGCAGGGAGGACAACTGCTTTAAAAATAATCAGGGCAGGCTACTACTGGCCCACACTCTTCGCCGATGCCTTTGCGGTTTGCCGAAAATGCGAACAGTGTCAGAAGTTTGCCGGGCGAAGCAAAAATGCTCCCATGCCCCTCCAGCCGATACAGGTGGAAGCACCATTTCAACAGTGGGGATTGGACTTCATAGGGGTCATCTCTCCGAACTCTTCCGCAGGGCATAAATTCATCCTGACCGCAACTGATTACTTCACCAGATGGGCTGAAGCAGTGCCCACAAAGCACGCTGATCAGGAAACGGTGATTACTTTCCTTGAAAGCTTGATCACCCGGTTTGGCATCCCCGAAGCAGTAGTAACGGATAACGGTCCCGGGTTCACAGGCGCTAAAATTAATGAGTTCACTTGCAAATATGGAATATACCGCAAGGTCACTTCCAACTACTATCCCCAAGGTAACGGATTAGCAGAATCAACAAATAAGACCCTACTGAGGTTGTTGAGAAAGCTCATAGACAAGAACAAAAAGACTTGGCACCTTCTCTTAGACCAAGCCTTATGGGCTGATCGAATATCTATCAAGAAGTCGATCAAAACCTCACCGTATGCTTTGGTGTATGGTAAAGAGGCTGTCCTGCCAACCCATGTAGAAATTCCTGCGTTGAAGATGTTAAATGATGAAGAAGCAGAATCTGGTCCCATGGAAGTTAGGCTAGCCCAGTTATTGCAATTAGAGGAAGAACGGGATAAAGCATATCAGAACTTCGCAAAGCATGCCCAGGTCACCCGAAACTGGTTCAAGAAGAAGTCATCCGTCCGGACATTTAAAGTGGGAGACTTGGTCTGGAAATGGAATTCATGGAAGGTTAAGCCAGGCAATCATGATAAACTAGACGCGTTTTGGGAAGGACTGTTCGAGATTGCCAAAGTAAATTCAGCTAACTCCTTTATCCTCAAGGACGCGACTGGTCAGACTCTACCAATTCCCGTAAACGGTCTTCACTTGAAGACCTTCTATCATTAAAAGTTTTCTTGAAAATTTTCATCCTTGTATATACTGTTGTTTATACTTGTACAAACTTTGTTTTAAGAGTCTCTAGAATTAAACATGTAGCTAGATATAGATTGCATCCTCACGTCATTGTGAAAATGAAGTTTTACCTCGTGACTAAGGTTCAGCTCTGCCGAATCAAGAGTAAAATCTACTTCGGAATTCTTCTACGCGAAGTAGCCGGCGTAGGACGGTTCGCTGCGAAGCACTTTCAAATCAACGAGGAATGACTCATAGCGCCCAGATCCTAAAGGAGAAAGCAGATGCTACCTGCTCCGCTTGGCAGCAGGCTTCGCTGAAGAAGCAAAAGAAATACTTCTCTGGAGTATGAAGGCATGGAAAATGCTTCGCAAAAGGAAGCTGAGCGAAGCAACTTCAAAAGGAAAATGTTGCGAACCACTTCTTTGAGACAAAAGAACGCGCTTCGCTCCTAAGGTATCCTAAGCACCACTTCGGGGCTAATCTTGCGCGAAGCGCCCGGTAAGACAACAATGTAGCCTAGATCCCGCGAAAAGGCAGCTTCGGGTCCGAAGCATAGAAGACCAAGGAAAGTTTGAGGTTCGCCGCGAAGCACTTTGCGCCAAAATCAGCTTCGCCAAGCCGTAGAGCGCAAAATGAGAAGCATTTAAAATGTGCCTTGAGGTGTGTGCCAACGACAATCTAGGAAAGTGCCCAGGACATGCGGGTTTAATGCAAAGGTGGCGGGGCGCATCCCAAGAGAATGTCGTTATGATTAAAAGTTGTGCCCAGGTACGAGGTGGCAGGGGAGTTAGATTTTCGAAGCCGGGCCAGGTCATCGAAGTACACAGATCCGCGTGCAACCCCGCCGCAAAGCCAATGAAGAAGCGAAGCAATCCTTTCCGCCTGATTTTCGAATTTAATTTTGGTAGTTGCCATTAATGATGGTGGCTATAACCTTCGGCTATAAATCCCGAGCTTTACCAGTAAATAAGTTGTTTATCTGTTGTCGAGCAAGACTGTAAGAAACCTGGCCAGAGCTCTACGATATTCCCATTTTCTGCATTAAAATTCTCCTCCTTGAGGACGAAATGGGGAAGAAGAATTCTAAAGAAAAGAGGAAAGAGCCCGAGGTAGCGACTCCAGAAAAGGCAAAAAGGGGCAAGGAAGAAAAGAAGCATAGGCCCAAGAAGGTTGATTTAAACCTGCGCCCTGAGAAGCAGCCCATAGAAGAAGGGGAGGAATCAGAGGATGAGCAACTACCAGAACCTCCCATTGACGGGTGGGAGAAGATAAGAGACACCGAACTTTCAAAAAGCATCGCAAAACTGCGATACACTATCGACTACATGAAGAGTCGATTATCTGCAGAAAATAAGAGGGCTGCCGCATACTACTCGCAGATATACTGGTATCTGACTCCACCAACCCACCACTGTCCTGAATTAATCTGTGCGATAGCCCAGAATTACCAGCCGTCCACCAGACAAGTTCTGGACGCTGCGGGTAATAAATTATTTTCGATTTTTAAGGAAGATGTACAAGTAGCTTTCGCTCCTTTGCAAGGGCCACCCAAGGGGTATTTGGTGCGCAATGTTCTGTTGAATGAACAAATGGACAGATTTAACGCCTCCAGCCACATTGTGAAATTTTTGAAGGAGAGTCTTAAGGATGGGTTACCTTCAGGCAAGCTACCACAGATGCCTCGCCTTCTACAAGACTTCAAAAGCACAGATATCTTTTCCATTATTGCATGGGTCGCAGGCCTGTCTTCAGACGCCGACGTTTATCCCTGGCAAGTGTCCCTGGCCGAATGCATTTCCCGAGGAGAGTTCTACGCACCAGACCCCTCAAGGCCAAACACGAACCCGGTTTTCTTTGACTGGGCAGAATGGGTAGCGTGGACCTTGCACACGCGGTTGGCGAGTTTGAAGAATGCCGGGACAGGCCAATATTTTGGGCCGTGCTCATTCCTAATCTGGCTCTTTTTCTATTACACCCACAGGCATTTTCCTCATATTGCCATTACTCAGAGTGGCAAAGACGGAGCCCCGCTGCCGGTGTACCAGTGGACCTCCCTCCTAGCCAGGACGGGGTCGTATTATGTGTTCAATCAGCAATTTTTAGGACCGGCTCTTCAGTTATTGCAGGGTTCTTGCCCTCGAGTGCCCGTGGACCTGAGGGACAAAGTGGTCAACGAGCGGAAAGGGGACGTTTTTCAGCTGACTCAGGGCCTTGTCATCCGTCTATTTGGATTCGCGGGGAAACCCTTCCTCTTGCCTGTGTATCCTTCTGGATACCAGTTCGCTTTAGAGGTCGCTCGCCAGAGCGACGCGACAAATGTTATCTACGGCCATGGCCGAAAGTGGGCTCCGACTTGCGATTTCCCTTTCAAAATGGGAGTCGTAGAAGTCTTCGCCCTAAAACAACACGTATATTTGGAAAATAAACTTGCTGACTTCGGGTTGCTGCAGCTTCCGCAGCGGTGGTGCTATGACCCCTTGGGGGTAATGAGGGACCATCTGAGATTAAAAAATTTTCATGTTTGCCCTCGACCGGAGATTGTAGAACAGAGGAATAATCCCACTGGCAGAGATTTAGAGTGGCACGTAGAAAGGATGAAGACGTTGCCCCCGTGGCACGAATTTTACACTATGGAAGCTGAGTATGATCCCATTAAGCACCCCTTCCCGAGCCCAGACTCTGCATTCTGGAGAAAAATGAAAGACGATTTGAAGGGAGAGATAAGGGATTGGCGCGAACCACAATTGAAGGAATGGTGGATTATGAGAGTTCATCGTCGGAAGCAGAAGTCATACGGACTCTTGGAGACAGATAAGGACTTCGCTATCTACTATGAAGCGTATGCCGAATCTTGGCAACCCCTCTCCTTTGGTGATTTCATCCCTCCTAGTCCCCCAGGCTCGGGCGATAGCCCCAGAAGAATTGCTAATGATTCCGAACAGGAAGATGAAGACGAAGTTGTAGTGACACATCAAGAGCCGCTTAAGGAGCCTGTTGAAGGTTCCGAAGTTGATGTCGGGAGGTCGTCGCAGCAGCAAGAAAAGGAGGATATGAGGAAAAGAAAAAGACCCGAACAGGTTCAACTGCCCCCTCCTCATCCGAAACGGCCTCGCACCAGACCCTCCGGTGCTTCCAACGAACAGTCTACAGCAGGCTCGGTGGAGATTGATGTTGAGAAAACAGTGCTTCAAAAGACGGGGAAAAGTGTTGAGGTAGACGTCGTTAATGTGGAGGAATTCCTCCAAGATGAAGAAAACGTTGGTGAAAAAGCTGAAAATGTTGAGGATGTAGAAGCTGGAAGTAGCGAACCGAACACGCAAGAATTTGCCGCTTCTGCTCTGCCAGTAGGGCACGCAGGTACGCATCCCTCTTTTTCTACTCTAGTTTCCCAAGTTGTGTCAACAGTGGTCCCGGCCGAAAGTCTCCTGGAGCCTTGTAAAAAATTTACTTGTCCAGTGGTACAGTCACCCCAGCGTGAAGTTTCTTTTGCTGTAGCAGATGTGTCTCGCGATTCCGCCAGTCCCATAGGTGTTTCCACCCCATTTGAGTCGTCAGGCCGGGACGTGTCCGCAACCGCCACTTCACTCACCCATGCCACCATTCCGTTGGTACCTGGTCAGACCGAAGGTGATACTTCATCTCCAAACCCCAACTCCCACCCCACACCCACGCAAGCTATCGCTTCACTAGCCAAAACCCCTACCACGCCCGCCACCGAACCCACCGGCAACACGTCACCTGTTAGGATCCTCAATCCTAACATTATTAGTTAGTATTATTAATCATTTAATTATTATATTATTAACTTATAAAGTGAACCATCACGTCTCTTCATACGTGAACCATCATGTCTCTTCACCAACGTAGCTTTAGGGTAGATATATATATTAGGTTGGCCATCCATATCAAATCATCCAAGAAGAAGAATAAGAATAAGAATCATAGATTCTAAGGAGGGAGCCCCCTATAGTGGCAAAGCGATTACAAGGGAGCCCCCTTTGAGTGGCCTGGCGATTCTAAGGCATGAAAAGAGTTTCGCCAGCGAAGCTTCTAGGAGACTAGCTTCGGGCCCCATTTTTGCGAAGCAGCAAAGCAGTGATAGAAAAAATTGCAAAGTATGAAAACTGCTTCGCCGAAATCTTAGCGAAGCACCCACTTCGGCCCCTTTCCCTGGCGAACCGTTTTTCCAGTAAGATTTTGCTTCTCCTTGGGACGCTGCGAAGCACCCGCTTCGGCCAATTTTCGTGCGAAGCTCCCTCACTAGGAGCTTGGTTGCCTTGAAGAAGTTGGAGAAATATTCTAAGGCAAGATTCTACTTCGGCCGAAAGACCCCCGAACGACCATTTTGAAAAAGCTTCGCAGCGAAGCACTCTTCCAGCCCATTTGCGAAGCAACCTTCAACCCGTTTTCCCGGCAAAGCGATGAGAGATTGGGAACCATGTTTTGAAGAGGCAAATCTGCTTCGGCGCTAAGTCTTTGCGAAGCTGTTTTTGAAGGCCCCTTCGCGCGAAGCACCCATGTAGAGAGGTCAGCCCCGCTTCGGTTCACATCCGTCGCGAAGTAGGTCCCCGAACTGGAATTTAACGAAGCTCTCCAGGGCACACACACCAAGGCCGGGTATCTTTTCAAGGCAATCGAGTTTTTCATAAATGCATTTTTACTTGCTCGAAAGACCCGGGACTCATTTTTGGCAATGGAAGAGGAAATATCAGTCACAAGGGGAGAACCCGACGGACCTAGCAGCCACTCGAGCACCGCACCCAGAGATTCAAGACGAGTCAGACGGCTCATTAATGCAGATTTCCCCGGCTAATGCGGCCGTAACTGCCAAATATAGAAATAGATGTGAGAGCTCGGTCACGGGAGGAGCGAAGGTAGATTTCTCAGGTTTTCGAGGGCGTACTCTTAGATTTTGTGCATTGATGGTTCAGAGGGTTGGGTCCTCTATAAAAACCCATGAATTGTAATGGAAAAGGGGGGGAACTCTTGCTAGAAAATTGCTGTAACTTGGTTCTTGCAATTGATATTAAAGACTTTGGGCTTATTTCTCTCTTGTATGCTGCCTTCTGTGATTATTTCTGCTATTCTATCTTTGTTTGTATACCGTAATTCTGAATCCTGAATTTAGGTGTGTAATTGGGGACAGAACCCTGGAATTTTCCTTAAGGATACATAGGGGAGATAATATTGCGTTAAACTTCTTTTATGCCGCCTGTGGTTAGTGGTTTCTATTACATTCACATAGTTTCCTAGTCGCTGTAATTCTGAAATCTGGATTTAGGCGTGGGAGAATAGTTGAATTCTGGAACTCTTCCAGAGGATACATAGGGAACTTTGCACGATGTTCATTTATGCATTATTCTTGGTATTTATTACTCTGCTTTTCCAAGTTATTAGTTGATAATCGTGCTGTTGGTTCTTTCCCACCGAATTGTTGACACTTCTTACCCTATCCTTTTATTTCTTTCCTGCACTCTTATCTTCAAACATCAAGTAGTTTAGTTCAGGAGCCGACCTTTCTCCGGAGATTGGCACGGGGGGCATCTCTTCCCCTCGGCCTTTCAATGTTGGTCCAGGTCTAGGGCGCGTATCCTTCCCAAAATCCTTTCCTATGGCAGATTTGTGACCAACAGGAATCACTGATTTTACTCGCGTTTTTTCGCTACTGTGGTGTAAGCTACAGTAAAGTGGAACAACTGTATGGCATTAAATAACATATCTTGCTAACATAAATTGTTATCGGAGAGGGTTCGCAATATCTTCAAACATCTTAGTAGTTACGACATAAATAGGACCTTTCTCCTTTACTACTAAGTTCCATCTCTTAGCACTTTGATTATGTGATTTTCTTAAGTTGATCTATGGTTTTCAAAACCTTGTTGGTCGAATTATATGTTCAATTGGCTGATTATTTACACTAGCTAGTTCAAAATCACTTGGGATAGATGAAAAGTAAAGCATATATTTTTCTGATAAAGTTATTCTTGATTTAAAGACTGGTTGCTCATGGCTGAAGGTTAAATGAAATCCATGTTTTACTAATGTTTCTACTCAATTTGCAATTATTATTATGCATACTATTTATTTGAGGAATAATAATATGTGATTAGTCAATGATTGTTAAGAAAATCTTATGGAAAATTTAATAGGGCATGTGTGGTTTCATCAATTATTCAGTCATCTAAATGTTTAGAAGAATGCATTGCATGGAAGAGCTTCTTGCTTATTACAGTGTCACTTAGCACAAAATCTTGTTTCTAACTTACTAGAGGCCTTGTCCAAATGCAGTTATCATCCAATTCCTGTAGTTTTTTCCAAGGCAAAGGATGTACATGTATGGGATCCTGAGGGTCGCAAGTACTTGGATTTCCTTTCTGCTTACTCAGCAGTTAATCAAGTAAGATATTGCATTATTTTCACATCTCAATATGCATGGGAGGTCTATGAATGATCTTCATTCAAGATTCTGGTATGCTACTTTCACAGCTTTCTCTTTCTAGATATGATAATTGCCAAACGTGTTATTTTGTAGGGACATTGCCATCAAAAGATTTTGAGTGCATTGGTTCAACAAACTCAGAAAATGACACTCAGCTCTAGAGCTTTCTATAATGACAAGTTTCCCATTTTTGCAAAGCATCTTACAAGCATGTTTGGCTATGACATGATGCTTCCAATGAATACAGGTGCTGAGGCTGTTGAAACAGCGCTTAAGTTAGCAAGGAAATGGGGTTATGAGAAGAAATGCATTCCAAAAAATGAGGTAAAGGGATAGATAAAAGGATATCAAATGTTCTGGTTTTACTTGTTTGAAAGTGTTCTGTTGCATTCGAACGATTAAAATATATAAGACAAATCAGATTTTAGTAGCATACATAGCATCAATAATGCAATCCTTATCTTAATTGCAATAGTGATATATTCAGTAGATTTTTTCATTTTATATGTTTTAATATTTGAGATCTTTAAATTTTTGTTGATTTTGAAAAAAGTTTGGTAAGTGTAGATATCTATGGCTTTGAAATATATTTCCGTGACTTAATAAACAAGGATGAATCAATTTAATTGGAAGTTACATGCCTTGAAATTTTTAGGGCTCAAGCATGAGTAATTGGCACCATTCACTTTACATAATAAGGTCAATGGATACAACAATGAGGTATGGATGCACACATGGTAGAAGAATTGGAAATAAAGAATGAAGGTTTTGGGTGGAAAATTGTAACAACCCACCCGGATCTGCCTTATATATTTTTATTTTTTGTATTTTCTGGTTTATAAAGGAACTCAGGAATGCACAGGCTTAATTGCAGAAAACTAAGTAATTACTAATAATGCACAGACTTATGGAATACCATTGCAAATACTTGAAGCATGTAATGATTTGAAAATTGTTCATTCAACAGTGAATACAATTTCGATTTCCAATACCAAATAAAGTGTATAAACCCTGGCGCCTGGAAAGTACCTTTTCAGTAACGAAACTATTGGAAGAATGGAGCTTTCCTCAAAACAGCATCAGTCTGCCCTGGGACAGCCACGTGATTCTGTTGAATGTTGAATAGCAGCCTGAGTATGAACTCCAATGTCTATATTCGAACCACCTCTTATCTCTTCCAATCACCAGCTCGATTTTCTCAATGAAGCCCAATGAAATCTTTGTCCTGAATCTGATCACCAATCCAACAGGGGTAATGTTTCATACCCGAACTGGATGTTCCCACTGGAAATGATCGTTCCCAATGAGCTTGACCCTGCAAATAACCTCTGCAAGAAGTCTCCCAAAATACCCAAAGCCTGTCTTCAATCTGGATATCCAAAATGAGAGCCAAAATCCCAATTTATAGAAATTCTTGGTAAGGTTGGTGGCTTTGGAGGGAACTTTTCAAAATTCAAATTGGCTTCTAGAACCCGCTTCTAAAATGACATCATCATTTATCATTAAGTCCCCTTTTACTTTTATGCTAGGAAAGTCACTTTATAATTTTATATTTATTTAGTGACTTAAATGACCTTTCCCTTCATAACATAATAATATATATAAAATTAAATATTTAATTTAATTTTATATAAATATCTTCGGGCATTAAAATTTCCAAGCTCCACCAACCCAACATACAAACAAATCACGGATTTGGATACCCATTAAGCCAAACAATCCAGTCGTACCTTCCGCTCTGGCAGAAACCCTAGCCAAGTGACTTACTATATATAGTAAGTTTCTTCAATAAGCCACCAGAATTCGACCACTGAAGACTGTCAATGGCCCAGAATGGACTCCCCTACATCGTACTTAGCCTACGGGAGCCCGAGAGTAGGCTAATCTCGTATATCAAATCAATAAACTAGGAAGGGGACATTACAGTCCTCCCTCCCTGAAATTGCTTGCCCTCAAGCAATTCCAACCCGGGGTGTTGCAACACTTCTTCACTTTCCCATGTTGCATCTTCTTCTGGTAGGTGTTTCCATTTGACCAAGTATTCTGTGATCACCTTCCCTCTTAGAGTCTTTTCTCTGAAACTGATGATGGCTTCTGGTTCTAAGATTAGCTTCCCTTCCTCATCTAATGGTGGTAATTCTGTAGAAGGAGTGATATTATGACCGAGTGCCTTCTTGAGTCGAGAAACATGGAAGACATTGTGGATTCTGCTGCCTGCAGGTAATTCCAGCTCATAAGCTACTTCTCCCACCTTTCTAATGACTCTGAACGGTCCATAGAATCTCTGTTTCAGCTTTTCCTTTCCACTTTTTTTGAGAGTGGACTGCCTGTAGGGCTGCAAACTAAGATATACCATATCACCAACTTCAAAACTGCGTTCCACCCTATGTTGGTCAGCATACATCTTCTGTCTATTTTGTGCCTGATGTATATTATCCCTCAAGGTCTTCATGATATCCTGGCTGTCCTGTAATGCCTCCTTAGCTCGAGGAACTCTGCTATCACCAAGTAGCAAGTCTATGAAGCTCGGCGCTTCATAACCGTACAAAGCTCTAAACGGAGTCATTCCTATAGTCATGTGGTGAGTAGTGTTATAACAGAACTCGCTAAGATGCAACCATTTTATCCATGCATTCTGCTGTCCCGAAACATAATTCCGCAGGTACCCCTCCAACCATTTGTTCACTATTTCTGTTTGACCATCGGTTTGGGGGTGATAGCTGGTGCTAGGAGTCAACTCTGTACCTCCAAGTCTGAATAACTCCTGCCAGAACATACTCATAAATCTGCTGTCTCGGTCGCTTACAATGGTCTTCGGCATCCCATGTAATCTAAACACCTCTCGGAAGAACAATTCAGCTACCTGAGCTGCTGTACATGTGGCTGAAACTGCGAAGAAATGTGCAAATTTTGTCAGTCTGTCTACTACCACATATATACAATCTTTGCCCTGAACTTTGGGTAATCCCGTAATGAAATCCATGGAGATTCCTTCCCATTTCTGGTTAGGAATCGGTAATGGCTGCAACAGCCCTGCTGGATACGTGTGCTCCACTTTATTCTGCTGACAAATGGCGCATTCTCTAACATACTGCAGGACCTCACTCTTGAGCCCCTTCCAAATGAACCTCTCTCTGATGCTCCTATATGTTTTGAAGATTCCTGCATGTCCTGCCGTGGGATCATCATGGAAACACTGTAAGACCTTCTTCTTGAACTTGGAGTCATGCGGTAGGAAGATCCGATCTTTGTACATAATCAGCCCCTGAACCACTGAGTATCTGTCATCCAATGTAGTACCATCCAACACACTTGACGCCCAAGGGTCCTTAGCATACTCGGCATAAATCTCGTCTCTCCAATCTGCTGAGACTTCTGTCATAGCTCCCAGATACGGTCTCCGAGACAAGGCATCTGCGACAATATTCTTTTTTCCTTTGACATACTCAATGTCAAAATCGTAAGCTTGAAGCTTACTAACCCACTTTTGTTGCCTCTCGTTGAGATCTTTCTGGTTGAGAAAATATCGAAGGCTGTTATGATCAGTCTTCACTGTGAATCGGCTCCCTACCAAATATTGTCTGAATTTGGCCAAAGCATGCATGATGGCCAACATTTCTTTGTCATATACTGAATAACTCCTTTCAGCCCCTTGGAGCTTCCTACTCTCATAGGCTATCGGATGTTTGTCCTGCATGAGCACCGCCCCGATCCCTTCTCCTGAAGCATCACACTGGAGCTCGAATGGCCGAGAGAAATCTGGTATCACTAATACCGGGCACGAACACATGACCTGTTTGAAGTGTTCAAAACATCTCTGTGCAGTGTCCGACCATGAGAATGCCCCCTTCTTAGTTAGATCAGTGAGTGGAGCAGCTAGCTGGGCAAATCCTCTTACGAACCTTCGGTAGAATCCGCATAGTCCTAGAAATCCCTTGAGCTGAGGAAGGTTTGTAGGAGTGGGCCAATCAATAATGGCCTTGATCTTTTCAGGGTCCATGCGGACACCCTCTGCACTGATGATGTGACCCAGGTACAGAAGCTCTTTCATGCCAAAGTCACACTTTGACTCCTTAGCATAGAAGGATTCCTGCTCCAAAATGCTCAATACCTCCTCTAGATGCTGCAGATGCTCCTCCCAAGTGCGACTGTAGATGAGGATGTCGTCGAAGAAGATCAAAACATACTTTCTAAGCTGTCTGCTAAAAGTCTTGTTCATACAAGACTGGAATGTCGTTGGGGCATTGGTTAAGCCGAATGGCATAACCAAAAACTCAAAGTGGCCAAGGTGACACCGGAATGCTGTCTTTTCTGTGTCTTGCTCTCTCATTCTGATCTGGTGATACCCTGACCTCAAGTCAATTTTTGAAAAATAGCAAGCACCATGGAGCTCATCAATTAGTTCATCTATACGGGGAATAGGATACCTGTTCTTTATCGTTCTCTTATTCAATTCCCTATAGTCAACACACATTCTCCAAGTGCCATCCTTCTTTTTAACTAAAACAACAACAGATGCAAAAGGACTCTTACTTGGCTGTATATGCCCCATATCCAAAAGCTCCTTGATTGCCTTCTCAATCTCGTCTTTGTGCCTCTTATGGTGCCTGTATGGTGTAGTGATGACGGTCTTCGCCCCGTCCTCCAATTCGATGATGTGCTCTGTCCCACGTTCTGGTGGTTTCCCTGGTGGTATATCCCCAAACACCTTGGAGTGTCTGGACAAAATCTCCTGTATCGCTGGATGGTAAGTGACCTCCTGAGTTTCCTTACCAGCTGGCATGATCATACATTCCGCTGCCCAATCAATCTCATCATGTCTAAATAACTTTTCCATGCGCCTCATAGACACCACTCTCGGTCCCCCATCTGACATTCCTCTCAAAACAAATTTCCGACCAGCAACCACAAACTTCATCTCCATAGCATGCAGGTTCATGGTGAATTCACCCAAAGACTTCATCCACTGCATTCCGAGTATTGCATGGGTGTCTCCTATGTTGACTACATAAAAATCATCATTGAGGTCATATTCTCCCAATCTGATCCGTAGATTTGATATTTTCCGATTGCACTGTATTGCTGATCCATCCGCTACCAGCACTCTAAATCCATCAAAGTCTTCCGTCTTTATCCCCTTTTTGTCAATCAATCCTGCATCAATGAAGTTGTGTGTTGCTCCTGTATCAATCAGAGTGATTATTCGCTGCCCATTAAGGATGCCCCGGACCTTGAAGGAAGTGCCCTTCTGGAAGCTATATAGCTGAGCTAATGTTTCACTTCTTTTTGGCTCTGTTTCAGCTGTCTCATCCTCACTATCATCTGAATCACTTGGCTGCTCTGAATTTTCTGATTCAGAAGTTTCCACCTCAAAGTAGTCTTTCTGTGCCATCTTCCTTGCTTGAACCTTCTGAGGACACTTATGCGATAGATCCCATGGTTCTCTACAATGAAAACACAATTTCTTTTTCCTTAACTCGTTGAGTTCCTCATTTCCCAGCCTCTTTTGTTCCACCTTAGGTTGTTGCGGGGGTTTATGGAAATCCTTTTTATCCTTCCCTTTGCTGTTCTGAAATGGTTTAAAGACTGGTTTGTTTTTTGGAACAGCAAACTCCATATTACGGGCTTTCCTCATTGCTTCCTGTAATGTCTGTGGCTCAAAAGCCTTAACCCACCCTCGGAGTGGCTCGGATAGACCTTCTACAAAGAGGATTACTAGTCTCTTTTCAGAGATGTCTTGGACTTTGACTGATAGCTCCTGAAAATCTGCAATGAAAGCATCAACTGATCCAACTTGCTTAAGTTGGGCCAACTCCCGGAAGTGTAATTCGGGGTCCTTCTTGTCAAAACGATCAATGAGTTTATTAGTAAATTCCTCATATGAAGTGATTGCTCCATGACCCAATGTTGTAAGACCGTGGAACCACCAATCATGCGCTGCTCCGTCTAGGTGTAGTGTGGCAAATTTTATTGCTTCTTCTTCTGGCATTGGTCTGAGGGATAAGAAACTATCTAATTTTTCAACCCAAGCTCTTGCTGTACTTTTCCCACTTCCGTCAAAAGGAGGCATAGTTATTTTGTTGAGGGCTTGCTGAAGATCATTAGGAGTTGTTGGTCTTCGCTGGTGCTGTTGTCTACCCCCAAATTCTGCCCTTCCTTGTTTTTGTGCACAATACTTCTCAAAAGGTAAATTAGCTTTAAGCCCTTCTGGAAAGGCCTCATACTGGTGCCACCATTCTATCATGGTTTCATCGGATATTATTTGCTGCTCTTGTTCAAGGTGTTCCTCCCTCGGAAGGAAGGATGGTTGTGTAGGTCTAGGGGTGTTGCTACTCCCCCTGGTCAATGGCTGATGTGAAGTACTGCCTTCTCCATTTTGTCCTCCCATATTGACCCTTCGTAGATTTGTCGTTACTTCCCTCAAAGCTTCAGCTATGGCCTGCTGATTTCTTTGCATTTCTCTTTGCATGTCCACTTGTGCTCTGGTTAGAGCATTTAATATGCTCATGAGGCTGGGCTCATCATGACTGCGTTCTTCCATTTGGATGGCTTTCTTCTTTTCTCTTTCTGCTGCTCTTCTATCCCTTTCACTCATGAAATGATCAATCTACCCACAGGTTGGCAGTGTTGACGTGGCTCTGATACCATGTAACAACCCACCCGGATCTGCCTTATATTTTTTTTTTTTTTTTGTATTTTCTGGTTTATAAAGGAACTCAGGAATGCACAGGCTTAATTGCAGAAAACTAAGTAATTACTAATAATGCACAGACTTATGGAATACCATTGCAAATACTTGAAGCATGTAATGATTTGAAAATTGTTCATTCAACAGTGAATACAATTTCGATTTCCAATACCAAATAAAGTGTATAAACCCTGGCGCCTGGAAAGTACCTTTTCAGTAACGAAACTATTGGAAGAATGGAGCTTTCCTCAAAACAGCATCAGTCTGCCCTGGGACAGCCACGTGATTCTGTTGAATGTTGAATAGCAGCCTGAGTATGAACTCCAATGTCTATATTCGAACCACCTCTTATCTCTTCCAATCACCAGCTCGATTTTCTCAATGAAGCCCAATGAAATCTTTGTCCTGAATCTGATCACCAATCCAACAGGGGTAATGTTTCATACCCGAACTGGATGTTCCCACTGGAAATGATCGTTCCCAATGAGCTTGACCCTGCAAATAACCTCTGCAAGAAGTCTCCCAAAATACCCAAAGCCTGTCTTCAATCTGGATATCCAAAATGAGAGCCAAAATCCCAATTTATAGAAATTCTTGGTAAGGTTGGTGGCTTTGGAGGGAACTTTTCAAAATTCAAATTGGCTTCTAGAACCCGCTTCTAAAATGACATCATCATTTATCATTAAGTCCCCTTTTACTTTTATGCTAGGAAAGTCACTTTATAATTTTATATTTATTTAGTGACTTAAATGACCTTTCCCTTCATAACATAATAATATATATAAAATTAAATATTTAATTTAATTTTATATAAATATCTTCGGGCATTAAAATTTCCAAGCTCCACCAACCCAACATACAAACAAATCACGGATTTGGATACCCATTAAGCCAAACAATCCAGTCGTACCTTCCGCTCTGGCAGAAACCCTAGCCAAGTGACTTACTATATATAGTAAGTTTCTTCAATAAGCCACCAGAATTCGACCACTGAAGACTGTCAATGGCCCAGAATGGACTCCCCTACATCGTACTTAGCCTACGGGAGCCCGAGAGTAGGCTAATCTCGTATATCAAATCAATAAACTAGGAAGGGGACATTACAAAAATGGGATAGCTGGCTAAGTGTAGAGACGTAAAATAAACTACATTGTAGGCGGCAAAACTGCTTCTCAGAAAAAGAAGAAATAAAAGTTGTACAAAGTTTTGTTTACAATTGTGATGAAGTGAAAACAAAATATACATGAAATAATGTTAAATGAAATTAAAGTGAAATTAGAGTGAAATTTAAATGAAATGAAATGTTAATAAAGTGGTACTTTAGACCTTAGTAAAAGTTAATAAATCCATGTGGTGCGGTGGTTGTAAACGATGCGCTGCCCTAGGAACTGCTTGGAATGGCCTAGGCAGGCATTAAAAAGGCCCTCCTCCTTCATTTTGCAGCATGATGTACGAGTGTGTGATAGCATAGGGATAATCTAACATGTCTGGAGAGAGCCATTGGCTAAGGTGTATGGAGAAGAGTGTTGTGTATGAACACAATATTGATAGTTCTGCTATAGATTGTTGAGGCATTGTATTGTCATTGTGTTGCTATTGCACTGCTGGTTATAGCAGTCATTGAACAATATATGAGACAACCATTGCAGTTGTTTGCAGCCTGTGTTATTGCCTATGGATGTGATTGTTAGAATGTTGCGTGTAGTATTTGATTAGTGTTGCAGGGTGTTCAATCCATCGTTTGGGTATAGGAATGTTAGTGTTTGCATTGCCATAGGGTTGTTAGTATTTGTAGGTTGCAGAGAAGACTGTGAAGGATTGTGGAAGTTGCAGCCTTTGCAAGCCGTATGACCAGTAGGCCGTACGATAACTTGATCGTACGAAGGCAATATTGGATTGTTGCCACTTAGAGATTTATTGTTGCATTGTGATTCTGTACGTGTGACTATCGTACAAATCACTCCTGTACATTAGGATTGAGGATTGTCTCGTATTGTGTCGTATGATAAATTGGATCATACAACCATACAAAGGGGTTGGATTGTATGAGAGGGTTACATCGTACGGCAGTTTGTGTTGTACGATGAACTGTGCTCTACAAACGTTGTCATATAGTTAAGACTATACAGTCTCAAGGAATGTTGTATGATTGTGTCAACAGTCTCATGATTGCAGTACTGTTTAGTTCCTGAGTTTGTCACCATCTCATTACTGGGAATACTGCCACTCATGCTAGATTTAGCGTTGTTTCCGTTGCTAGAGCGAGGAGGGTTAAAGTAAAGATTAATACGTGTGACGAGAGGAAGGTGGATGACAGATACATTTCCGCGAGGACGTAGAAGACAAGGTCGTGGAGAGGATCAAGTGCTTGTTAGGAGAAGCACGAGGATCACTCAAAGAAAGAACTTAACGAACCAGGTATTGTAGTTGAGAGAAACGGAGGAACCAATACTCGAACGAGTTTGGAGTCCTGAAGAGGAGGATAATGAAAGGTCACAAACGTTGCTATTAATAACGGAGGACAAAGCACCTCAAATAGCTCAAGAAGACACCAATGTGGAAAGTGCACAGAGAGAAGAAGTGCGGATGGTAACGCCCAAGCAAGAGGGGAGGAGTTTGTTGAGGAGTGCAGAGGACAGGAGTCGAGCACCAAAGCAACCCCACGTGAGTGTTTGTACGAGTAGACCAGATCCACAGTTCGTATATTCTTGAAGAAGGTTGCGAAGTGGAAGTGCTCTAGAATTTGGAAGGAGACTATTTGAAGGAAACACGAAGGGTGAAGAGGCACCATGAGTAGACAAGGTGCTTAGGACCAAAGTACTAAAAACAAAATAGCTAGTAGAGCCACTGAGTACAGAAGAACAATGGGCTGAAATACCATTAGAGCCATCATCCAGTGACGAGGAAGTGGGAGAAGATAATCACTTACTGATGGCGCATGTTGCAAATACAGCGGGCAAGCAAAAATGCCCACTTTTCACAAGAGGGGAAAGAAGATCTTGCAAGGCACATAAGCACTTGCACAACAATTTGGAAAGCAAATGGAGTTAGACGATAGGAAGAGTGGTTACAATTATTTCCTGCTACATTGCGAGGAATTGCAATTGATTGGTACTTGAAAAGAGAAAGCACAAAACCCTTTACCTCATGGAATATGCTAGTAGATGAATTCAAAATAGAATTCAGACCTCTAAGGGATGACATGAAAATAATAACTGAAATTTATTTTGCTAAATAGAAAAAGGATAAAGACATTAAGACTTTTAATAGAAGATTGAAGAAATCACAGACAAGATGGAGTTTCCAGCAGCCGATGGTATGGTCAAAAGATGGTTTATCGATGGATTGTTACCTCAATATAAAAAGAAGATGAAGATTGTACCAAGTTCGACGTATGCGGAAGCCTATGAGAAGGCGAGGAACTTTGAGAGTGAGGCTAAGCAGACAACAGTTGGAATATGAGGACATCAAACTTGATGATTCTGATAGTGAAAAGGAGGAATTTCATAATGCCATTCAATCCATGAAGGAGATTGATAGAATGATTAGAGAGGTTAAGGGTGAAGTGAGAAAAGAGAAAAAGGATATATGGTGCTCGGACTGTAAAGGTCATACAAATACGAACTATCCAAAACGTGCATATTGTAATATATGCAATGTACTTGGACATGCGATTAGCAAGTGTCCATTCAATTTAAAATGACGCAAGGCACCAACGATGGTGGTGCAGGGTGAAGAGGAGGAAAAACCAAATACCTCTAGGAATGATCAAGTTGCGACCAACGGTGGTTACAGGAATTACCATCGAGGAGGCAGGTGGTACCAACAAGGCAATCGATAAAGAGGTCAAAGTCGATTGCAGTACGATGATTTGGATGGAAGGCCAATCATTCAATGTTGAAATTGTCAAGAATGGGGACATTTTGCAAAGAATTGTCCCACTCCGTAGATAGGAGGAGCAATCGGAAATAATGTACCACAAATGTGTCATTGGTGTGGACCGAGCAATCATAAGGAGATGAATTGTCCAAAGAAAGCGAGTACAAGCAACTTGCAGAATGCCAATTTTCTTGACATTGGGGAACCTCCTATGGAGAAGAAATTGGAGGATGTACTTGTGGTTACAAGGGGACAAGCGAAAAACGATAAGTACCTTGATCCTGCCATAGAAAAAGGAAGATGGTAGGAAGCACATAAAGCAGTGAAGAGATAGAGAAGGCTAAGAAAGAAAGGCTAAGCGAAGAAAAGAAGGTAATGAAGCCATTGAGCTTCGAGGGAAAGAAGTGAAGGTGGCAAGTTTGTTTAGCGCCATATCGACACTACATGCAGTTATAGAAGAAGAATTGCAGCCACAAAGGGTGATGGAATTGCAAAGCCAACCAAAAGAAGAAGTAAAGAGGAAGGATCTGTTTATTGATCCATGCTAATGATTGGTGTTGGGAAAAAGCCAACATTAATTCATATAGAAATATTGGATCATAAGTTGACGCAGGTTATTGTAGATGAAGGTTCAAATGTGAACATGCTCCCAGAAAAGACATGGAAGGAGATTGGGGCTCCATTTTTATGGTTGTCGAATTTCAAATTATATAGTGCAGATCAATATGGTATTGGGATGAAGGGAGTCCTAATGGCTCAAAAAGTGAAAATTGCAGACCAAGAGTTCATCATGGATTTTGTTGTGATAACAATGCAAAAACTAGCATCTGATGCATTGCTAGGAAGAGGATGGCTAAGGATGGCCAAAGTTAATCACAACTGGGAAAAGGATTGGCTTACATTCAAGAAAGGACAAAATAAATACATGATTAATTTGAAAAGTTAGAAGATGAGCGAAGATCTGGCGATGACGAACGAGTTAGGCAACGATCCAACTGTGCTAATGATTGGTGTTGGGAAAAAGCCAACATTAATTCATATAGAAATATTGGATCATAAGTTGACGCAGGTTATTGTAGACGGAGGTTCAAGTGTGAACATGCTTCTAGAAAAGACATGGAAGGAGATTGGGGCTCCATTTTTATGGTCGTCGAATTTCAGATTATATAGTGCAGATCAATACGGTATTGAGATGAAGGGAGTCCTAATGGCTCAAAAAGTGAAAATTGCAGACCAAGAGTTCATCATGGATTTTGTTGTGATAACAATGCAAAAACTAGCTTCTGATGCATTGCTGGGAAGAGGATGGCTAAGGATGGCCAAAGTTAATCACAACTGGGAAAAGGATTGGCTTACATTCAAGAAAGGACAAAATAAATACATGATTAATCTGAAAAGTCATACGATGAGCGAAGATCTGGCGACGATGAATGAGTCAGGCAGTTCTTCAAAGGAAGATAGCACACATGAGCCAAATGAGGAAGGAATATTGTACCTAGAAGAATGTAGTGAAGATGAGAACCGATTAGTTAGTGGGCTCCTTCATTCGCAAATGGAGGAGTACGATATATTTCTGCCCACTCGCCTTTGTTTATAGGCACGTCCAATTGATGAACAAGGTCAAAGTAGTGAGGAGCAGCAAGACACGAAAGATGATGAGGACAATCAGGAAGAAGATGAAGAACGTCAAGAATTGGGGAATAATGAGCATCGTCAAAACCTAGACGAGAATGAGAATCGCTAAGTTCGAGGAGATGATTTGGGATTAAGAGGAATTTCTACGAAAGATAGAGAAGCGCAATCCATGATAGAGCAACATAAATTAGTACCTCACCCAAATGAACGAAGAAGAATAGGGGTGCATGTACGATTCCCAGATAGATAATAGATATACGAGTAGGAAATACTGTCTCTTGAGGAAGGTGTTGGAAACAAGGAGTTGGTAGGGTATAGCCTGTTAACTCAAATTGGGGTCATACAACAAAGACTGCGGGAACAAATGCAGTAGTTGCAAGAGGGGTATGCGTCTTTGCGTAGAAATAATATAAGGATGAGAACGCAAATCATCTAGGAGTTGGATGATGCTATACAAAGAATAGACGGATGAGCAACCACAAGATGACAAGAACAAGAGGCAAAACTTGAACAACGAAGAATAACTGAAGAGAGTGCAAGGCAAGAAGAAGGCTACAGGATGAACTTGAGGATCTGACACAATATCGACTAATTAGGGAAGAAGTAACCAAAATATTGTGAAGAGATGTTGAGGAAGCACCAACACCTCCGGAAGATGACAAAAGGAATTGGGTGATAGATTCAAGTAGTGACACCTCCCCAAGACCGAAGAGGAGAACCTAGTAGATCTCAAGAACCGGAACAAGGAGGTAGTGTAAGCAATGTGGGGGGACAATCAAATCTTCTCGGTGCTCAAAGACTACCTAGCCAAAGGAGGAGTTTGATTGGTCTCCCTTCTGATGGCTCGAGGGGAAGAAATTTCCCTCTTGCTACCCTTAGGTTGTAGGATTGACAAAGTGGGCTGCAAGGACTGTTCGTTGATTTGACAAGAAATGATCAACTTGTGTGTGACCATTAGGTTGGGCCATCAGGACCACCTCGAGGGCTAGACAAAACCGAACACGTTCAAAATGACAGAGGAACCGAACGGATCTTGGACAGCCCGGAGTTGGGAGAGGGCAGTCCCAAGCTAGAGAGATTCGCCTGACAATCAAAGGAAGGGCTATGGCACGAATGCATGGCCAAGGGATAAACCAACAAAGATATGACGGAGTACAAATCTAAGGACGAGTTTAGCAATATCGCGGAGGAATTAGGTGGTGAACTCGATCACCAAGTCAAGAAAGGGACTTTGTATGAAAGTCGGTCGTATAGATCAAAGGCAAGATGAAGATTGAACAACAAGATGCTGTATAAGTCAAATGGAAGAGGCTTGTACGATAGAATGTCGTACAAGCCAAATAGATGAGTAGGTCTGTATGACAGGGCATCGTACAAGTCAAGTAGACGAGGACTGTACGGTAGGGCGTTGTACAAGTCAATTTCAAGATGATGATCGTATGACGGGGCATCGTACAAGTCCAAAGGATGTTATGACGGGCGACTGTACGAACGAACCTCTTGTGGACGAAGTTGACTATACAAATTGTAAGACGGAGGAACAAGTTGGACAGCAAGATGACGTTAGAAAGCATCATACAAGTCCAAGTGAATGTGGCCATACAACTTGTATGACGACCTTGAGATGTCGTCAAGAGAAAGCGCATGTGTAAATATGTAAATAGATATTAAAAAAAAAGAAAAAGAAAGTCAGAAATCAAATAGTGCATGCAAGAAAGCTGACATGGCAGCTAGGGGAGCAGTTACAATTGCTTTCTTGCCCAACTCTAAAATTATAAATAGGGGAGGGAAAGGGGTGCATGTAAGCAGTTGAACAACAAAAAGAGGAAGAGAGAACGTTGCAGAAGAGAAAACACCGCCAAGAAGGAGACATCATAGTCAAAATCTAGAAAGATCACAACAAAAGAGAGACAATGTTAGGGTATTGGAAAGTGCCCTAGCTTTTGAAAAGTTGCAGGTGTACGGAAGGCGGTACAGTTGTATGGAAAACTAGTAGAAAGGAGAAAAATAGAAGGGAGGAGCTTGTGTAGACAGGGAAAAATTTACAAACTAAGACGGACAAGGAAATCACCATACGAATTTGGAAGTTGATGGCTAATTTTTCGGAAACCTTGTATGTGAATTCCACAAAAAATGGCAAACTGTTGTTCAAAAAAGGAAGAATTGTAGTTAAGGTTTTTGCGCAAAGTAAGGCTGAAGAAAGTTGCTGGATGGACAAGTGAGCCGAGGAGAAAGATGATTTTGAGTGAAGTTGCTGTACAAATGAGCTGAAAGTGAGATTGCAAGGTAGACGCTTGCAAATTGAAGGAAGTGCTATAAGAACATTGTTGTGGAAAATTGCTATACGAAGGAGAAAAAGCTGTCGTATGACGGAGAAGGTTGTTGTACAAAGGAGGAAAGTTGTCGTATGATGGAAAATTACTGCTATACAAATGCAAGGAGTGTTGTACAAGTGCAAATAGCTGATCATATAGAGGATGATAGTGTCGTACAACTATAGTCATTGTACAACAGAAGGCAAGAAAGCATGACGATTGAAGTATGAGCAAGAGAACCAATTATCGTGAGCGCCTAGCAAGGATTGTAGCATGAACGATTCAACGCTTGCCTGGTCTGCTACATCGAAGATAACACCGAGCAAGAGAAGAGAAAGTTAGATTCGGTGCAAGGCAGGAACCGCCCGAGTATACACAAGGAAGAAAATATCACATGGAGCAAGAGACACAGTCTCAAAGAAGACAAGGCAATTCCTTGGAGGAGGAGGGGAAAAGAATACTTTTGAATGAGACAACTTGGACTCAATCAGCTCGAGAATTTTGCTGAAAATGGTGGCAAGAGAATCCTCTAGATCATAAGGTGAAAGCTACATTGATGCAAGAGGGAGTAAGTTGCATTGCATAGGTTTTGGTATTCGATAAGGATTTCTTTAAAGATTAGTTGTTGTAGATGCTTGAGACTTATGATGCAAATGAGAATATAAGCATTGTGAAGATTGGGAATCAAGACATCAGGGTGATGTTTTCAACAAAAAATTTTCGGCAGACGTTTGGGTTGCTGAAACATGGTTTTGTAGTAAGGAAGGAGACCTTGGAGGGGAAAGAATGGAACAAGACAATTCATGATATATCAACCATTAAACCTGAAGAAGTTAACAAGACTTTCGGTCTTGGAAGTCGTGGGATTAAATAGAGTCAATTGAAGAATGATGAATTACGCTGTCATGAATATTGTCATGTCTAAATTGTCAAGAGAAACTAGGTTGTCCGAAATGCCGACCTGGCTAGCTCAATATGTGTAAGGCATTGTAGGAGTATAGTACGATTGGGCATCGTACTTGTCCTACCGTATTAGGAATTTTCTAAGGTGGCATACCAAGAAGTTTTCGATGGCATTTCACACCATTGGAATTATGTTGAATGCAGTGTGTTATGCCAAAATGGAATTTCCTAGACTAACTGCACCAAAGAAGTTATTCGATGATGAACCCACAATATTGAGATGGGTTAATGCAGTGCCAGTAGCAAAGTCCACTCCAACGAAAGTAAGGACTAAGAAAATCTTAAAAAGTGGATTTTGTCCCATTGGAGGATAGTGATGCATTAGAGGAAGAAATAGCACCTCGATGGAAGAGGCAAAGGAGATTAGAAGCTGAGTTGTAGGAGACTGAGGAAGTAACTCAGGAAGAACAAAGAGAGGAGTTGCTTCAAGAGCAGCAACAAGAAGAAAGAATGGAGGAAGAAGGGTCACAAATAAGTCCTATTCGAACAAGGAGATAGCATGAGCAAGAAAGTTTGATTTTGCAAGAATGACAACTTTTAGAAGAGACTATGCAGTAGTAGGAAGAAGTAAGGGCACAACCAGTGGAAGAGGTTCAAGAAGAACCAATAGCAACGGGCAATGTGGAGGAAGAATTGCCAGGACTTGCTGAGTGGGCACAACAAGTGGATTTTTGTGTGTCACCAACTATGCAAAGTGTAGAGCAGTTTGAGCTCTTAGTGACAGCCCAAGGTTTGTTAAAAGAAATAGTGGCACTAAGAGAAACTGGAGCTGAAAATCCTGAAAGGGGCAAGGAGGTTGAGATTGTACCAGAAAATAGAAAGAAAATCAGATTTGTCAGAAGAGGTGGTAGTAGCCAAAGATCAACTAGTGAAAAAAGTTTTGCCAAATTTGCAGGAACAAGCTGTAGGATAGCCTGATCAACCGGAAGAAAACAGAGAAATACAGCCTGACCAACCGGAAGAAAACAGAGAAGAACAAAATATGGAATAGGAAGAAGAAGAGACATTTCAAGTACTAGGGAAGCTTTTCATTGTTGAAGTGCCTAGTTTTGGATGGTCTCAGGAAGAAGGAATCCAAACTGATGATAAGGTTGAATTTTTTGGAAAGATGATGCAGGTTTTTGACTCTGCATGACTACAATTTAGGATGGGTTGTGTAGGACAGCTAAGGCAGTGGTAGTCCATGGTTTACAATGAAATGGAGAAAGCAGTACAGTGGGCTCAAGAGGACGTGAGGAGAAAGAAGCTCACTGAAATTTATGAAAAAGAACCATGGGAATTACAGGCTGAAGAAGTGACGAATATGATTGGAATAAAGGAGCTACTAGAAGGTATGCCAACTATTTACAGGGTACCACAAAGAGTGTATATAGATGCAGGTTCCTTGCAAGCTTGTCCATTAGACATGGAGGAAGTGGAATATAGGAAGATTCCACTAGAATTGGCACCAGTGTACAAATAGATCAATTTTTTGACTCATTGGATAGATTGGGTAACTGTTAGGTTGGAAAAGATACACCAATCCAAGGAGGAGCAAGATAACCAGCACAAGGAGGAAATGAAAGCCATGAGAAAGGAGTTAGAAACGATGAAAAGGAATCTGAGACAGAGATTTCCAGCCTAAGGCAGAATTATGAGGAACCTCTGAAAGCCAAGGACGATGAACTTGCTGTGACAAAGAGGGACATGGAGAGGTGCAATGAGATTATTGTAAATTATAAGGAAGAAATGGCAGTAAGATCACAGATGCACAAAGCTCGAGAAAAGGAGTTAGAGCATAAGGATCAACTCATTGTCGAAAGAGATGAACAATTGGCTATTGCAGCTAGGATTGAGGCTGAGTTGAAGCAAAGAATACAAAAGGGTGCTACTGAACAAGAAAAGGAGTTGATAGTGCAATTAGCCGAAATGGAGGAGGTGGCAAACAGCTATGGGCTACAATTTCTTCATTTCAATAAGCATGCGGAGAGACTGAAAGATGAACGGGAAACCCTATGACTCCAGATAACCGAGATGGGTGGAGCGCCTGTTGTCGGTTTTCAGCAGAAGCAGTCCAGTGTAGAAGAGCAATAACAACAACGAGCATCAATGAGGACATCAACTAGTTTAAAGGGGAGGACAGATGTACGCGACAAAACTGCCTCTCAAAAAAGGAAGAAATAAAAGTTGTACAAAGTTTGTTTGCAATTTTGATAAAGTGAAATTTAAATGTACATGTAATAATGTTGAATGAAATTAAAGTGAAATTAGAATGAAATGTTAATAAAGTTGCACTTTAGACCTTAGGAAAAGTTAATAAATCCTTGCAAACATTGGATATGGGGTGGCTGCTGTAAACGATGTGCTGTCCAAGGAATTGCTTCGAATGGCCCGATCAGGCATTAAAAAGGCCCCCCTCCATTTTGTAGCATGATGTATGAGTGTGTGACAACACGGGGATAATCTAGCATGTATGGAGAGAGCTAATGGCTAAGGCGTATGGAGAAGAGTGCTGTGTGTGAACGCATATTGTGCAAGGAATGCATAGTGATAGTGCTGCTATAGATTTTTGAGGCATTGTATTGTCATCGTGTTGCTATTGCACTGCTGGTTATAGCAGTCACTGAACATAATATGATACAGCCATTGTACTTATTTGCAGACTCTGTTATTGTCTATGGATGTGATTGTTAGAATGTTGCATGCAGTATTTGATTAGTGTTGTAGGGTGTTCAATCCATTGTTTGGATATAGGAATGTTAGGTTTGCATTGCCATAGGGTTGTTAGTACTTGCAGGTTGCAGAGAAGACTGCAAAGGATTGTGGAAGTTACAGCCATTGCAGGCCGTACGACCAGCAGACCGTATGATAACTCTATCGTACAAGGGCAATATAGAATTATTGCCACTTAGAGATTAATTGTTGCATTGCGATTCTGAATGTGACTACTGTACAAATCACTCCCGTACATTAAGATTGAGGATTGCTAGGATTGTCTCGTATTGTGCTGTACGAGAGATTGGAACGTACGACCGTACAAAGGGGTTGGATTGTATGAGAGGGTTACATCGTACAATAGTTTTTGTTGTATGACAGATCGTGCTGTACAAACGTTGTTATATAGTTGAGACCATACAATCTCAAGGAATGTTGTACAACTGTGCCAATAGTCTCATGATTGCAGTACTGTTCAGTTCCTGAATCTGTGGTCATCTCATTACTGGGAATACCGCTACTCGTGCTACAAACATGTCTAATATCAAGATGTGCAAATAACATGATAATATCCATTTTGAGATCAGAATAAT
This sequence comes from Wollemia nobilis, assembly GCA_028583015.1. Classification (NCBI taxonomy): domain Eukaryota; kingdom Viridiplantae; phylum Streptophyta; class Pinopsida; order Araucariales; family Araucariaceae; genus Wollemia; species Wollemia nobilis. The sequence goes on from JAQPPZ010000101.1 coordinate 2,102,257, forward strand.
GTGAGGAGAAAGTTTTGTTAAAGATGTCAAAATGATAGATAGGAGGCTGGTGGTGATGATCATCAAAGGAATCTCAAACTTTGGTTTAGAAGTTGAGAGATTGTAGTGGTTGGTGGGCAGTGTGAAAAATGCTTTCTTTACTCTATATAATATCTCCAACATTTCAATGTTTAAATTAGTGCATAGTGTTTTTATCAGAGGTGCTATAAGTCATCTGCTTGAGAAAGAAAGAAGGAAATTGTAGTAATGTCCACAAATGACCAAAATAGGTCAATAGGACTCAAAAAGACACAATCTGCTACAAGTATACTACACTGCAGAAGCCAGAGGGGAACAATTAGCCAAAATAAAGTGGATTCAGAAAGAAAGAAAATATAACTTGCAACCATACAGGGCCAGACAAACTAAACAAATGTCTAATACACAATTTTAGCAGTTTGCTTGGATCCAAAAAGACTGAAACCCTTAGCTGTCATCCTTAAGAACTGTATCCAAGGCAAATAGAGACATGCATGTCTCACTTTTAATGGTTTGTTCATTGCCAGGAAGAGCAAGTAGCAGTGCGGAGCATAAATCATTTTAATATTGTAAGAAATATTTATTTTCCGGAACCCTAATAAATGAATTGTTACTCGACCTTGATTGAGAAGGCTATGCCAATTCTATATTGACTTTGGAATCTAGAACTCCCTAAAGATAATTGCAAATCCAATAGAAAATAAAATTTTATCTAAAAAAGCAATTCTTGAGCTTAGGCAATGCTCTTGGAGGAGTTTTTATAGCTTTGAAACAAACTGGAGGTAATCCTCTAAATTTTGTTGTAAATGATGATGTTACCTAGACATGCTTGTCATGATGCCTGAAGAAAAGCAGAATAAGTTTGTCATCAACAGTCAATATGATCATTGAAATCTTGGTATTTCTACATAGTTATTTGAATATTGAAAGAATTCAATGATTGCATATTGCATTTTAAATCTGACCGGCTTTAGAAGTTGAGATTTACCTCAGCTTTTCAATCAAGTTTTGAAAAAAAAAATGCACTTTCCCCATCACAAAAGTGGATTTCAGCGTATGTCTATGTCTAAGAGGTTGATTATGTTAGATTGTTTTATTGCGATAGCAAGTCAAAGAACAAACTATGGTCCAAGTCTACAAGCTATATGCATGAGTGGTATAAGTTTCCTGTACTTTGATGTCCCATGGCCATTGGCTCGAAGACATGTACCTATACTGGGTGCATAAGTGTGTGTACCATACCCTAATGCCGAACCCATTGATGCTCTGGGCATGAGTGCATTTTGACAATATATAGGTACTTTTAGCATGTACCCTAACATCCCCACACTCTTGCACCCTTGGACCTTGTGTGGCTTACACTCTCGCATCTGTGTACCCCAACTTTGGAGGTCTGCACTGGGGATGCCATACCCACACCTTGCATACCCTGCACCCATGCACCCAAACATCCTTGAAATATATATGAACTCCCCTTATGAAAAAGGTCTTATATGCCAATTAGGTGTGGTGGTTAGGATGGGATGCAAAAAGTCACCTTTTACTTTTTTACATTTCCATTTGTTGGCTTTCTCATTAGCAGGCAGTCAGTGGAGTTTTTGAAGTTGTATATTTTGCCAGATACCTAAGATAACCATGTGCTTAATTGGAACATTAGAAGTATGTATAACCAAATTCCTATATAAATGACATTTACTACCTAAAATTGGAATTCTTAATGCTTATGCTAGTTTGCAACAATGTTTGAATTTATGATATGAACAAACTTACAGTGGATAGGCTGTGATTTTCTATCTACTGAGAATGTTCTTATTGAGGAGGTTAAAATCGATACAATGTATTTATTATTTATTACTTGTAAGTTTAATATAGCTTTGTTTCTTCTAGAATATCTTCTTACTTCTTAGTGTAAAGAAATTATGTTTTTTTTTCTTTTCATGCAGGCCATTATTGTTTCTTGCTGTGGCTGTTTCCATGGCCGCACTTTGGGTGTAATCTCTATGAGTTGTGACAATGAAGCCACACGTGGATTTGGACCATTTCTTCCTGGTCAGCTTAAAGTGGACTTTGGAGATGTTGATGCCCTTAAAACTATTTTTGAAGGTTGGAAGAATATGTATGTTTTAAATACATTTCTTAAGATGAACATGTTTTCTTCTTCCTTCCATTGAATAAAACTAGTTTTTAAAATATTCAATTTTTAGTGTTCCATCAGGCATGTTTTCATGATCCTTTGCTATTATTCTATTTCTAATTTTGGTCCTGCTGTTGGAACTGCAGTGCATGGTGACAAAGTTGCTGGATTTCTTTTTGAACCCATTCAAGGAGAAGCAGGAGTATGTATGCGTTTTTTGTTTTTTGAAATCTAAACAAATTCAGTTTGAGCTGAAGAAGGGAGTTAAGACTTTTCCTATATGAAACCTTTAAAGCAGGAAAATGATGACCACTTGTGCTTGGGTGCAATTTCACATAAATTATGCCCTTGAGTTGGTCAATCTCAGGCCTATACTTGGAAGACTCATCATAATCCAATTATATCTAGCATTTTGCGTGTATAACTCATCTTATTAAACCTGTTAAAATAAAGATAACAATGCAGTAATTTCAAAGCAAACAAGATATTTTTCTTGAATGTCAAAAAGTCGTATATGTTGCTAAAAGGAAAAATATTGGAGTTCAAATTTTTCTTATGTTCAACATAGTTTTGGGGATGGGATTGGTAAAAGACAGTGGATAGAGAATCATGTCCAGAGAAACCCACTGAATTAGAATTGTAACAGGTACCATCTATCTATCTGTCTATCTATTTATCTATCTATGTATAGAATTGAAATGGGCTGTATTTCAACAAACACAATATTATGGGATGCTTTATTGTGGGAGTGTCCATCATAATGAGTGGATTTTAACATTGATTGCATTCATACGATTGCATCTTGTTTACCATTGCTCCACATTGTCTTGGACTTCTTGATTAAATTTGTAGCTGTTCTATTTTTTTTTTTAAATAAACTTTAATTTGCTTTGCTCCACATTGTCTTGGACTTCTTGATTAAATTTTTCTTGGACTTCTTGATTAAATTTTTATTTGTTCTATTTTTTAAAATGCATTTTAATTTGCTGCATCCCTGTATCTGTGCTTCCACCTTTCAAAAGTATTATGTCCAAAACTTTGCATTGGGAACAAATATTCACCCCAGAACCTGGTAACTTTGGGTTTTTGGAAAGAAAGGTTATCATGTACCCTTATGCTGTTCACTCAGCAAGAGTACAGCTGAATCTACTTTTCATTTTTTGCTCATAGCATTTTACACATAAGATAATTCTATCAATGTCCGTAGATGGTCAAAGTAGGCCAATGGGACGCATTAAAAAGAGTCGTCACAGTGCACTATAGTAACCAAAAATTACTACAAAAGTAAGCTAAACTAGAGTAAAGAATCTAGTGTAAACTATATTCAATTGGAACAACTATACGACATAAAATTATAGCCTCAAGGGTTACCCAAAAAAGGATAACTCCTAACATGCTAAAAGTAATGATGAAGAAAGGGCCAGAAGTCAAGGTAAAACAGATATATAAAGGAGCTCTAATGGATAAAAGTGCCAATACTAGTTTGTAGTAGGATGTAAAATAGAAGCATTGTCGTCATCATCACCAACTATCCCAAAAAGGCCAACACAAGATCTAATAATGCTTCCTGAAGATCGACCACCAGTAAAAGGGCTTGGTTGGATAATAATCGGAGGACATGGAGTTTGGGTAAGACTCTTATAGCATGTATGGTCATGGAACAAATCAAATAAAATAGGAAACTGGTAAGTTGTGTCTGTCTACAGCTCCTTGGTATGTGAGGGGTGGTCGAAACCTAATGCTGGAGAATTGTAGTTTTGTCTTGCAACATGCAAGAAGAAGAAAGAGTTGAAGCCTTGTTGGTTACGAATCTGCCATGAGGAAAGGATTTGGTATAATGCGCCCAGATTCGCCCACCAGATTGAAAGGCCGAAAGGAAGGAATGCCTTTCGTGCCAATCTCCGGAGAAGGCCGGCTTCCTATGGGTTTTAGTGTTTAAGATAAGAGTGCAGGGAAAGAGATAAAAATGCGGAAAGAGAATCCAAATGTGATTGGAGTTGGGTGGGGGGAATAAGCAGCACGGCAACGATCAATCACCACTACTAACAACATTCCTATACAAAACACACATTGAAACTACAGCTATCATTCATCCTATGTATCCTCTATCTATGCATTCCAGGAATACTTGATCATCAAATACCAGAGTCCAGAGTTCAGTACAACAGTAAGCAATGATACAAGAAACATGAGGCAGAAATGACAAGGAGAGGCAACATACAAGATAAAAGACAGTAAGCAGAGCCAAGTATATGCTTTGTATTAGAGGCAAACGCACAACTACAATGGTTCCCTAGCAGTATATTCTCCTTCCACACTTTTACAATGGAATTGCATGGCTATTTATAGCCTCAAGTTCCCCCCGATTACAATCATGGGCACAAAGTCTCGGGCCAGACAATAGCTGACAAAAGCGGCCAAGGAGCTGCTGATGCTGACTTTTGTCGGGTAGGACTGTACTTGCGGCATGGTCTCCCTGAAAGCTGTACAGTTACGTGGCGGTGTGTCGGGTCAAACCTTTGGTCAGCAGGAATGCGGGTAGCTGTGGCGGATGGAACTTCACATCAGCTTTAAATGATGGCAGCTGGCGTAGATAGGGCGGTCCATGCTTGTCCTTGTTCTTGTCATGTCTTGGCTCGAATCCCGAGGCTGGACACTTGTCAGATTTTGATGAGTGACACATGTCTGCCTAGAAAGGCGGTTAATCCAACTTCGCCCAGGATCAGAGCGCTGTCGGGTTGCGCAGGTGGAAAACAACGCAGTTGGGGAGGCCTCCGTGCCTTGGTCAATTCTGGGCTTGCTTGCCCAACTGCGCACCGGTCAGAGGGCACAGCCCGACTTCGCTGCGAAGTCGGGTTGTGCACCGGCACTTTGCTGTCTTCTCCACAGTCCGGACTGCGCACCAAGAGGGGGGCGCACCCCGACTTCGCTGCGAAGTCGGGTTGCGCCCAACGACTTTGCTTATTTTCTCGCCATATCGCTTTCCAAGGGCGCCCAGAAGAGGGCGCACCCCGACTTCTCTGCGAAGTCGGGTTGCGCCCCAACACTTAATCAAATTTGGCCTGTTTCTATCTGCTTGTGCACTTCGCATTCCATACTACGCTCCAACTGGAGGGCGCACTCCGACTTCGCTGCGAAGTCGGGTTGCGCCCTGACACTTAGTCATTTTCAGGGAACACTTGCTGGAAACTTTACCGGGGGAAGTTCAAGGGGAAGAGGGAGGAATGAAACTGCAAGGAAGAGGGAGAAAGGGAGAAATGAAGAAAGGGAAAGAGAGGAGGGGGAAAGGGAGAGAGCAGCTCACTTACAGAAACTGAAAACATGGCACCCCGTGCAAAATGTGGCAACATTCCTGGCGGCTCGTGGGGTGTCGAGCTCGCCTCGATGCAAAGAACCATGCCTTCATCCATTGGGTGTAGAGGAACTTCCTTCCCCTGCTTTCTTCTGCTCTGACCGCTTCCTTCCGTGCAACTGTTCTTCTTCAGGATCACTTCCGGAAGTTGCATCTTCAGTTTCTCCTTCTGAATCTGAATGCTCTCCACTGTCAGCCTCCCACTCGCGGATGCGTTTGTATGCAGCGCTGGCTCGGTCCCAGACTGCTGCTTGGAAGGGCCCGAGGTCGCTGATCTCTCTTAGTGTTGCGTGGAATGCAGCAACCGCGTGCAGGTCGATGGTGTTATATCTTTTTCCCAACTCCTTTAGGGAGGAGTTGATTTTGCAGCATTTTGACACCGTCTGGGTGATCTGAGCTTCTTGAATTGGCTCTGCCTAGCTATCAATTTCTGCTGTCTGCCTCAAAAGACAACCAATTCTGCTTAACCTGCTCAAGGGTCAGAAACTCGCCATCTTTGACGTAGCTCGGGCACCCGTGTTCGGTCAGAGTGTGAAAGGGGGCCAGGCAAATGCTCATTTCATGTTCTAGTGCATCTAGCATCTTCCTGGCAGTTCTTACCCTCTCTGTCTTATCGAAATACATATGCAAGGTTACCCTTGCATCTGCCCACTCTGAGGCAAGTTGGGACATAGGAGGAATTTGGAGGCCTTTGCGCTCAAACTGCTCAAGTTTCATAGCCAGGTCTAGCGATTGCCTCGCCTGGTGTTCGGCCTCCTCTACCACAAGCTTTTCCTGGGCAGATACTTCTTCGATCCTGGACACGAAATCCAGGACCGATAAGGACTTAACAAGGTTGGGTTTGCAACCCTGTAGCAGACTAGCCCGCATCTCTTTGACTTTGCTCTTTGAAAAGGCCGCCGCTTGTGATGTCTTCTCCGCAAGCTGCAACTGCGTCTGTTTCAACGAATCCTGGAGCTGAGAAACCTGCTCCAGCGCCGCTCTTTTCTCTTCTGACAGCTGCTCGACTGTCTGTTTCTGCGCTGCGGCCTCCCGTTGAGAGGCGGCCAGCTGGGCCTTAAGCTCCTCTATCTCCTGCTGCGCGGTGGCCCTAGCCAGGTCCTCCTCAAGCTGCCTTGTGTTATTCTGCAGCTGGAACAACACTTCCTGGGTCTCAAGATGCTTGACGAGGAGATTATCTGTCCTACGACGAATACCATGAATTTCGTATTCCTTGTTGATGTCATCGAAGCTTTTCTCCTTCCTCTGATTCTCGTAGTCGGCCTCGGTCATCTCCCGGGGAGGCTTCTTTATTTTCGGGATTAATTTCTCAGTTGTCAGCACTCTCTTGTCTAGGTCGAACTTGGTGCGTTTTATCGGGGCAGCTATCTCTTCGGCTCTTCTTCGTTTCACGCCCTGGAGAAAGGAGGCGGAGCATCCTGAGGCCTTTGCTGCCAAAGGCTGGTCATCAGTGCTCTGCAGTTCGCCCATGAAGTCCAGATTCTCCAGCATTGGATTCTGTTGCGGCATTTTCCCTGCAAATAGCGACGCGGGAGGTATTCCAGAAGGAGTGGCCGCTTTTGAGGGCGACCGGGTCCTAGGGGAAACGGGCGGCTGAGTGGATGGTGCTGGTAGGGTTTTAAACGGCCGGGGTGAGGAGCGCGGTGGTGAAGGAGCAGCTTCAGCATTGGCTGCGGGTGAGGTTTCTAGGGTTTGGCTTAATGACTGGAAGGCGTTAGGATCCTGAGCAAACTGATCAAAGGAATGTGGGCCGCTAGAGGGCTGGGTTGCTTGGGAAGAGGAAGACGCGGCTACGGCCTGCCTTGATGAAATGGGAGATGGAGCTTCGGTAGGGCCGACTGGGACTTGGGGAATAGGTGCAGTGGACGTACCTACGGGCTCCGCTTGAGCCGCTGTCGGAGGGACGCTTGCAGCCCGAGCGTCTGCGTCTAATTCAGGGCTGTCCAAGGAGACAATTTTTGGCGCTGCTGCCCCTGTCTGTGCCGCGACTGTCTGCTGTACCGGCTCCTTAGGCCGTTTGGCCCTTTCAACTCTCTTCCTCTTCTCCTTTGGCACTGTGGCTGTTCCAGAGGAAGGAGATAAGGTCAGGGCGACAGGCGTCGACGTCCCCACGGTAAACTTGTACCTGGGTCTGGCTGGAAGGATGTCCGTCGTAGCCGGTCTGCTAGCTGGCAGCGCAGGCACTTTTTCTGCTTGAGGGGCCACCTCAGGGGTTGACTTCTCTGAATCCTGCGCCTTTTCAGGCACTGCCTCGGAAGCTACAGGCTGCATCGGGCCCACTTGACTGCTCGCCGGAGTTGCATTGGAAGTTGCCGGAGTTGACGATTGCTGAGATGAAGGCCTCCTTATATATCTTTTCTTTGTGCCTCGGGGAACGCAATCTCGAAATTCGAAAGGTCGCCATGTGTCAGCGTACTGGTCATATAGAGCTGAAAATTCATCGTCGACGGCCAGATTCCTCCGGTTGGATTTATCGTGCTGCGTACGACACCTCATCTTCCAGCATTCAATGATTTTGTCTTTATGCTAGTTGAGGGGCGCCACCTTGGTGAGGAATTTCTTGAAGCCCGCAGATTCCAACCGGTGATCCGGGTTTCGCTCCGGATCGTACGCTACCTCCTCGTAGTAGAATTCATGCCATGGAGGCCATCACTGCATTTGTTCGATGTGCCATTCCAGGTCCGCGCCTGTACTATTTCTTCTTTCCTGCATGATCTCTACTCGGGGGCAGATGTGCGTGAACTTACCCCTGACCCCCTCTGGGTCGTATTTCCATCGCTGCGGCAGCATTATCAAGCCCATGTCGATGAGTTCCCGCTCGAGGTAGGCGTGCTGTCCGATTTCGTAAACTTGGGTATTCGACCAGGTGATGGGATACTGAAAGATATGGCCTTTCTTCTTGCCCTGGCCGAACTCTTCTTCGACATAATCCATCTGCCGCACAATTTCCATTCCGAACTGGTGGTCAGTGCAGAAGTAGGGCAGCAGAAACGACTTTCCCTTGAATCCGTAGATTCTAACTATGATGCCTTGAGTCAGCCGGAAGGTGTCCCCGTACTTGTTTTTCCACAGGTATTTTGCCATTACTTCTGGTGGGCGAGACGCCTTACGGTTGAACAACCCCATGACCATGCACAAAAATTTAAGATTAAATTCATAGAACGAGCCTTTTCTGTACAGAATCTCGGTCCATTCGTACACGGGCAGCGGCCCTCCTTTTTTGTTTATTTTCTTTAAGTCAGGAACGTTCATCCGGTAGTGCATGTGATACAGGCACAGCCATGCGAGGAAGGAGCAAAACCGGAAATCCGTTGACTGCTTCTGTTGCAGTCTAACCAGACTGGAATGTATTGCTTACGCCAGCCAGTCCGCCCAATCGAAGAAAATAGGGCGCTTTCCACTCTTCTACGCTGTAGAGTCGTAAAATTCTTCGTGCAGTAGACATTCTGCCAACGCCAACTGGTACGGCCGTACCACTTTGTCAGAGTCGCAGCCGAGGACCCACGCCAGGATGATGTAGATATATTTATTTTCAAATCTGTCCAGGGGTATGGGGCCAGTCGGCCATTGTCCGGCTGCCAGTGAGTCTTCAGCTCCGAGTCGAGGAATTACCTCATCCGCTTTGTTTGCGTAAATCTGCCAGTCTGTTCATCAAGATTCACCCTTCTGACAATTGCTCTGGGCTCGTGCTGGAGCCCGGGGGTGAACGCTGGCTGGACGCTCTCCCGAAAAAGTGTGAACAACACTTTTTCCTTGTTGTCGCAGACTTTCCGGGCAGCTGGTTTATAATATTCTACAATTGCTTCTATTAGCTCCGGGCACTGGTGGGTAGGAGGGCACAAGAACCAATACAGGTTCGACTTGTACGCAGCCCCGACATGGTGTGAGGGTGAAACCCTGTCTGCCCACTTGGCAATATTCAGCCGCAGTTTGGAGAGGCTGATGGAGAAAGAGCCGTCCTTGTACTTGGCCAAGTGATTAACTGGTGGCGGCGGAATTCACCCAACTAGCGCCTCTTTGTCCGGGTCTTTCTTTTCTGGTCCTGCGGCGCTTCGCTCTCATGAGCGCTTGACTCTGGTGATTCCTCAGCTTCGTGCCGCTCTTCGCTGGATTGCGCCTGTACGGGCGCTTTCCCCTTGTCCATCCTTTCTGAAACTTCTGAAACAGCAGGGACGGGAATTACGGCTTTTGAGTTGTCAGCTCTGCTCTTTGCAGTTAGGGAGTCAACTTGAACGATTTGAATTTTCTGAGTGCGCCAGGGCCCTTTTTCTAGGCAACGACTGCAACATTAATGGCGCGAGGGAGGGAGTTAGGGCGGTTAACTTGGAGTTGGTGGAGGTGTTATGATTTTTTGGCGGCTATGCATGGGTTTATTTTTGAAAAGCGCACCCCAGTAGCCGTTGGTCCAAACGCACCTTGCTTTTTTAATGCATCATTCTTGAAAGCCGTGCAATCATTAAACCCCCTTGGACGTCGTGCCATTGCTGACGTCATCGCCGCCATTTGGGCACACTTTACAAGGGAGAATTTTTGGCCCATGAAGTCCAACTTCGCACCGTGCCGTACTGCGCCCTGGGCCTACACTTAGAATTTTTCACGTTTTCTGTGATAGGTCATCCAAGGTGCGCCCAAAATTCAGGGCGCAGTCGGACTTCGCCCAAAAAATGGGCGCACTCCGACTTCGCATGGATTTGACTGCGTAGTCATACTTCACTCCAAAAAGTTGCGCAGTCTGACACTTAGCCGTTTTCTTGCTGCCATCGACAGATTACCCAGGGTGCGCCCGAAAATTGGAGCGCACTCGGACTTCGCCCCAAAAATGGGCGCAATCCGACTTTGCTCCGTTTTGCTTGCGCAGTCTGAATTTTCACTTAGCTCTTTTCAGCCTTGCCTTTCCCAACTGCGCTCTCCAGGCGGTGCACAGCCCGAATTCGCTGCGAAGCCCGGTTGCGCACCCAGACTTGTCATTTTTGCTCCTTTTTTCAGCTGCCTTGTTCCGAAATTCGCACTGTCCAAGGAGCGCTACCCTACTTCGCTGCGAAGTCGGGGTTTGCCTCAAGTCTTACTTAGGCTTTTTAAAAAGCTGAATGCTGAAATATATACATTCTGAAAACTAAAAATGCAGAAGGGAAATCTGTACAAGGAAGGACCCATTTGGGTGCCTTCAGTGGCGGTAAATTTTTAGGTGGAACCCATTGACGGGAATGGGGAGAAGCTGTCCCTCCATGTCCCGAAGCACAAATGCGTTGAACTGGTTCACCCGGGCAATCTGATAGGGGCCCTCCTAGAGGGCATCAAACTTGCCGTGATTGCCCGGCTTCGCCTTCAACGAGTCCCACTTCAGCACCAGGTCCCCGATTTTGAAAACTCGGGCGGTGGCGCCTTTTGCAAACCAGCCTTGGGTTGCTTCAGCATGTTTGGTGAAGGCCTGGTATGCTTTTTCTCTGTCTTCCTCTAACTGCAGCAATTGACACAGTCTGGCGTCCACCGGATCCCCGTTGCCTCTCTCTTCGTCCAACATCCAGAGAGCGGGAATTTCGATGTGGGTCGGCAGGACTGCTTCTTTGCCGTAAACGAGCGCATAGGGGGACGTCTTAATGGACTTCTTGAAGGATATTCTGTCCGCCCATAGCGCCCGATCTAGGAGTAGGTGCCAAGTCCTCTTGTTTTTCTCTACTGTTCTCCTGATGATTTTTAGCAGATTCTTGTTGGTGGACTCGACGAGACCGTTCCCCTGCGGGTAGTAATTGGAAGACATTTTGTGATAAATGCCGTATTTGCTGGTGTACTCCGTGAGAACAGCGCCTGCGAACCCCGGACTGTTGTCTGTCACTATTGACTCAGGGACCCCGAAGCGGGTAATGAGGCTCTCGAGGAACCTGATGACCGTCTCCTAGTCCGCATTCTTTGTGGGGATCACCTCTGCCCATCGCGTGAAGTAGTCGGTGGCGGTAAGAATGAACTTGTGCCCCGCTGCAGAGTTCGGCGTAATAACCCCAATGAAGTCCAGACCCCATTGCTGAAACGGAGTCTCGGCTTTGATCGGTTGAAGGGGCAGGGGTGCTTTTCTGTTTCGCCAAGCAAATCTCTGGCATTGATCACATTTTGTACAGACTGCATACGCGTCTGTAAAGAGAGTGGGCCAGTAGTACCCAGCTCTGATTATTTTCAAGGCCGTTGGCCTTGCAGAATGGTGACCCCCAGGCATCCTGGAGTGAAATTTTCCGAGGACCTTGAGTTGGTTGGAGGACCCTGAGTTGGTCTGTTTTCTTGACGCATCGCAACAGGATGCCGTCAATGTTCTTGAAGTAAAGCCCCTCGGTGCGAAGAGTGTATTTCAGTGCACCTAGCCGAAACCTCCTTCTTTGTGAGGCATTCAGGTGGTCTGGACATCTCCCGGTGCAGAAATACTTCACCAGGTCATCTGTCCAGTCACTCTCCTCGGGTAAGGAGTTGGCTAGGTTGGTCTGGACATCTCCCGGATCCTCCCACTTACAGGTAGAAATTTCGGCTGCTGCGCTTTGGGCCAGCTCCTGGCACAAGGCTCGACCTCTGATAAGCTTGGTTGGCCGCACTTCGATGTCGAACTCCTGGATTTTAGCAATCCATCCTGCTCTTTTGTGACGCGGCTCCCCTTGTATGATGAAGCTTCGGACGTCTGGGTGTATCACAAAGACAGTTGTCCGACTCTGGGAGACGAAGTGCCTGAACTTTCGGAGAGACTTCATGACCTCGTGAACCTGCCGCTCTATAAAGTTGTACTTTTCCTCGTGCGGTTGAATCACTTGGCTCAAGAACTCTATGGGGCGCTCTTCGCCATCGTCTCCCTTCTGGGTCAGGACTGCGGCGTAACTTTCGGGTTCTCCCACCGCGTACAGGATGAAGTCCTTAGAGTAGTCTGGGTTTATCAACACCGGAGCCTGTGCAATGCGGGCCTTGATTTCCTCGAAGGCCTGCCTTCTTTCATCAGTCCATAAGAATTCTGCATTCTTTTTCAGAAGTTCGGCCATTGGCTTGATTACCTGTGCGAAGTCTGGTATGAATTTCCGCATGAAGTTGATTTGGCCGAAAAAGGACTGTAGCCCCTTCTTGTCAACTGGAGCGGGCAAACGGAGGAGGGCTTCTGCTCTATCAGGGTCCACGACTAGGCCTTTCTCGGAGATGACATGCCCCAGCAGCTTACCTTCTTTCACCGCGAAGACAGATTTCTTCGGGTTTATGGAAATGCCGAATTCATGACATCTCTCAAATATTTGCCGCAAGTGGGGAACATGGTCCTCTCTTTTGTGAGAGAATACAGTCATGTCATCCAAGTAGATGACAATGATCTTGTTGAGCAGCTCTCGGAAGGCCAGGTCCATGGCTCTCTCTTTGGAATGTGGCGCCAGCATTGGATAGGCCGAAAGGCATGCGCTGATAGGCGAACGTTCCCCATTTGGTGGTGAACGCTGTGTTATGATGGTCCTCGTCCTTAACCCAGATCTGGTTGTACTCAGAAAAGCCATCTAGGAGGGAGAATCTTTGCGCACCAGCAACTATGTGGAGGATCTGGTCAATCTGGGAAGCGGATAATGGTCCTTGAGGGAGGCCCGATTCGATTTCTGAAGTCTACGTAGAGACGAATGTCTCCGTTCTTCTTCCTCACGGGAACCAAGTTCGCAACCCAGGATGAATGCTTGATGGGGTAGATGATCTTGGCTTCCAGCATATTCAGGAGCTCGACCTTCATCATGGCTTCGATTTTCGGATTTACAGCTCTCTGCTTCTGTCGGAATGGCTTGGCACCATCTTCTAGCTCAATGGTATGCTGGATTATATTTCTGTCATACCCCTTCAAGTCCTGGTAGCACCAGGCTACTATGTCAGGGAACTCTCGGCACAATGTTCTGATTTGCTCAAGTTCCTCTGTGGTGCAATCAATCCCGACCTTAATTGTTTTTCCCGGTTCAAGCTCAAGGTCGGCGTACTGCTTCGGGTCTACTTTGATCCGGTGCGATTTTGCTCTGTCGTTCTGATCAAATAGACTCTCAACAGAAGGCCTGTAAATGGTACGAACCGGCTTCGGCTTCTGGACAGTGTCATCAGCCGGAACGTACCTGGCTCCAACAGACGCCAGAATGTCAGCATGCTTGTTTTTCTCATGTGATATAGCCTTGACATTCAATGAGTCGAACGACTCCATCGAGTTCCGTGACCCGATTACGGTACGCCTTGAGATAGTGCTTTTTGGAGGTGCACTTGTTCGTAATCTGGTTGCACACCGGCTCTGAATCGCCAAAGATCTGCAGGTGCTTAATCCCTAGCCTCTCTGCTTTTCGCAAACCCAAGCACAGGGCTTCGTACTCCGCCGCGTTTTTGGTACAGCTCCAAGCCAGCCTGTAGGTGTAGTCCTTCTGGATACCGGTCGGAGAAACCAAAAGTACACCTGCACCGGCGCCATTTTTGCATCGTGCGCCGTCAAAGAAAAGCTTCCACAACTTTTCTGGTGCAGGTCCTGTTGGTTATGAATCCGCCATGAGGAAAGGATTTGTCGTTATTGCGCCCTTAGGACCCGCAAACCAACATTGAAAGGCCGGTGGAAGGAATGCCTTCCGTGCCAATCTCCGGAGAAGGCCGGCTTCCTGTGGGGTTTTATGGTTTAAGATGAGAGTGCAGGAAAGAGATAAAAATGCGGAAAGAATTTACAAATGTGATTGGAGTTGGGTGGGGGGAACTAACAGTACAGCAACACATCAATCACCGCTACTTACTGCATCATAAATACAAAGCATAACTAGAAACTGCAAAATCTAAGTATACCTTTTATATAAAGAAATGTACGCACAGCTACAATGGCTCCCTAACAGACATTCCCTACAAGGAACTAACAGTACGGCAGCGCATCAATCACCACTACGGACAGTAACATGAATACAAAAAGCAACCAAGAAATGCCAGCTCCAAGTATGTGTGTTATGCAGAGAATTTGTACGCACAGCTACAATGGCTCCCTAACAGACATTCCCTACAAGGAACTAACAGTACGACAGCGCATCAATCACCACTACGGACAACAACATAAACATAACACACAAACTGAAGGAACTGCTACCTAATTTATTCTATGTATCCTCTAATCAATGAAGTCCAGGAGTACTTGGCCACCAAATGCTGAAGTGAATCAACAGGACATGACACAAGAAATATGACAAAAGAGAGGCAACATAAAAAATAAAAGTAGAACAGATCCAGGCATATACTTTATATTGATAAGCAGAAGCACAGCTACAATGGTTCCCTAACAGACATTCCCCTTCCACCACCTACAATGAAAACATGGTGGGTATTTATAGCCCGAGTCCCTCCCGTTACATTAATGGGCACAAAGTCCCAGTCAAACATTAGCTGACAAAAGCAGCCGCGGACTGCTGATGCTGACCTTTGTCGGGCAGGACTGTACCTGCAGCATGGTCTCCCTGGAGGCTGAACAGCTACGTGGCAGCGCGTTTGGTAGAACTTCTCATCGGCAGGAATGCAGGCAGCTGAAGCAGGTAGAACCTCCAATCAGCTTTAAATGAGGCAGCTGGCATAAGTAGTGCGGCCCATGCTTGTCCTTTTGCTCGACATGTCTTGGCTCAGATCCCAAAGCTGGACACTTGTCGGATGATGCTGCTTGACACGTGCTTGCCTTGAAAGGCAGTTTATCCAACTTCTCCCAGGATCAGAGCGTCATCGGGTTGCGCAGGCAGAAAACAGCGCAGTCGGGAAGGCCTTCATGCCTTGGGTGCATTTCTGAGTTTATTTCCCATCTGCGCACTGTCCAAGGCGCGCTCCGACTTCGCTACGAAGTCGGGTTGCGCACAGTGAAAGCTGATTTCTCGCCGCCGTACGGACTTCGCCCGGAAAGGGGGCGCAGTCGACTTCGCTGCGAGTCGGACTTCGCCCAAGACTTAGTCATTTTCTGCCCGCCACTGCTACAAGGTGCGCCCAGAGCGGGCGCACTCCGACTTCGCCGCAAAGTCGGGTTGCGCCCGAACACTTGTTCTTCTCGGCTGATTCTGTCACACTCGCGCACTTTGCACTCCTGCTGCGCTCCAACTGGAGGGCGCACTCCGACTTCGCTGCG
Source organism: Wollemia nobilis (assembly GCA_028583015.1). Taxonomy (NCBI): domain Eukaryota; kingdom Viridiplantae; phylum Streptophyta; class Pinopsida; order Araucariales; family Araucariaceae; genus Wollemia; species Wollemia nobilis. The sequence continues at coordinate 2,117,866 of JAQPPZ010000101.1, forward strand.
AAGTCGGACTGCGCCCTGGCACTTAGCCATTTTTCAGGGCAACTGCTGTCAAATTTGAGATCTAACTGAGGGGCTCAAAAGAAAGGGGGAAGAATGAGAATGTAGGGAAGAGAGAGAAAGGGAGAGAAGAAGAAAGGGAAAGAGAGGAAGAGGGAAAAGGAAGAGCAACACTCTTACAAAACTGAAAACATTGCACCCCGTGCAAAATGTGGCAATAGGTCCCACTTCTCTCTTGGCCGACTTTTCAAGCCTCTCAGGCTGGATGACAGTATAGCAGCCTTGCTCTGTCTCGATCACGGCGTTGAAGTCCCGCAAGGAGAATTCATCCTCCACTTGGAGCAACTCGAGAGCTTGCTCCGTCATATCCACCACCACCAGTTCTTCCTCCGTCAGCTGAACCATGCAGTCCTGCGACTCTTCCTCGGGTATCCTCTCTACTAAGAAAGTGGAAGGCTTCTCGTTGTAGATTTTCAGTCTCCTTCCTTTGAAGGGCACTTCCATGTGTGAATAGTCTAGAGACAGATACCCTCCTAGCTTCGCAGTGAACTCCTTGGAGAGACACATGCCGAAGTAGGGTTCCAAGTCGACAACCACGACCTCTTGAATGACCACGATGTCGAGAGCTTTGTGCAGCCGAATAGGGATGTCTTTAATGACACCGATTGTCTTGACAGGGGTGCCGTCCAGTTGCAGCACGCCTTGGCTGCTCCTTGTATACTCCATCCCGATCTCGTCGCAGACGACTCTCGGCATAACAGTCGTAGAAGCTCCAGAGTCCACCATACAGTTGTGCACTATGTACCCTTGCATCCGTAATGACAAATAGAAGGGAGGTGGTCTTTTCTTCCCAGTGGCTGAGACTGTCAGGGGTTGCAGCAGAACAGCAGGCTGTATCTGCTTGCCATTTTTCATGTTTTTCAGAGATTCCTGCAGCAGATCAACTTGGCCTGGGAGCAGAAGAGCATCATACATGCTAATTCTTGCGAGGGTCCTCTTCAGCTCGTCTACTATACTGTAGCCCGAAGTACTAGCTCCTTCCGCTTCTTTTGCCGGTTCATACTTCGTCCGGTACTGCTGAGTGGCCTCAACTCTCTGTCTCTTGGTCAGAGACGGATATCTCAGCTTCTCCTGAGCTTGTTCTTTGGTTTCAGCTGGAGGCTGAGCAGCGGGAGCTTTAGGCAGGGGAGCTTTTGCTACGGGAGGCTTGACCGCGGGGGCCTTTGCTGGAGGAGTTTTCTCTTTGGCCGTGTAAGGCCACAACCTTTTGTCATGTGGTAGCCCAACAGGTTGCGCCTTATCTCTTCGGGCGTATACCTTTAAGGGCTTTGTAGCGGCTTGAGCAGATTTTCTGTCTTCCTTGGCGGGAGGCGGCAATAGATCTTACTCTGGGACGGTAAAGTTGCCTTCGTCGTCCAGGATCATATAGAGTTCTTCGTCTTCTATGACGCTGCCAGCCAAGGTCTGGAGGTAGTGTTGATGCAGTGTGCAGTCATCCTTAGATAGTGGGTCATTGCACGTAGTGCACCAGTTGACCTGGTCAGAATTGCCAGGTTGGTCTTCAATGGCAACATTTCTTGCAAGAGGCCGCCCTTGATCTCGCCGTTTTGGGGCTTGATCTTTTGTCAGTGCCGGGGGCGGATATGGCCTCCTTGGAACAAGGTCCATCTGGGCCTGTTTCTTCTTTAGAATGGTCATGTCGTTGGACATGGTGTGATATCCAGAGGCTAGAGCCCGTACCTCCTGGAGGATTTTATTCTGAATATCATTGTCAGGAGGCGGCAACTGAGCTGGGGGAGGTAATGCAGCCAATGGAGGAGGTGCAGAATATTGTGCATACTGCGGGGGAGCAGGGAGTGCTGGATAATGCGGAGGAGGCGGCGGATAATGAATTTGTGGCGGGCCGTAGGGGTTTACGATTGGCGCCGGGTTCCATTGCTGCTGGGGTTGCTGTCCTGAAGTGGACGACATTGTACCAGAAGCTGATGGGTACTGGGACCGTGGAAAGTTTGGGTAAATGGGCGGCTGTACCTGTGCGGGAGTCTGCCTATGGAAATGATATCCATTTCAGCTTGCTGGGCAGCCTCGTACAGGGCGGGGAATGAGTCTATTCTGGCTATTTTCAGCAGCAGGCAAATGTCTGAGTTGAAGGACCTCAGATAGTAGTGTGCAACCTGGCCTGCTGAAGGTCGGAGTTCGCGGGGTACTTGTTTCCAAGACCTTGCACACCTGATGTTGAAGTCAGACACCTCCTCTTGGGGGTGCCTCTGGATGCTTTGGAATTGATGCAACAAAGAAGAGGGATCAGCAGACTCATTGCATCCTTTCACGAGTCTACCAACCAATTGTTGCCACCCCGTGATAGATCCCTCTGGTAGTGATCTCCACCAGTAGAGAAGCTTTCCCCTTAGGGAAAGGGCCAGCAGACAGGTCTTCACACTTTTGTCAGTGATGGAATGTAGCGCAGCCAGGGCCAGAATGTCCTGCATGTGTTCATACGCCGTCTTGCCGTAGCCGTCATACGTAGGGATAGACTTTAAGGCAGCGGGGGGCACAACTTGCTGTCCGACTAGGGCCAAGGGCCCCGTAGAGTCCACCGCCGGGAAGAGGTCATCATCATTCTGCTGGGCAGCCATATCTTCTTCTCCTCCGGTAGTGTACTTAGTATCGGAACTGTCCGAGGATGTAGATTGCTCTTCAGCCTCGGCCTCTTCAATTCCTTCGATTTCGAGCTCTTCTTCGCGAGCTTGGTGATCAGCCAGCCTGACGCGCTCGCCTGGAGCTTCAATGTCGATTTCGTAGAAGTTAGGCAGGTTTCCCGGATTCCTTGCTCGCCACCTTCTTGTTTGCATGAAGGCGTTAGGACCGGTCTTTACGGACTCAAAGAATATTCAGGTACGTGCAGAGTCGCCAGGTGCTCTGATTTTTAACAGCAATGAAGCGAACACCCGTGCTTCGATTCTGTTTGAGGGTGGGAAACTACCATGTCCCACCGGGCGTGCCAGAGAAACTTTTGGTTACGAATCTGCCATGAGGAAAGGATTTGGTATAATGCCCTCCAGATTCGCCCACCAGATTGAAAGGCCGGAAGGAAGGAATGCCTTCCGTGCCAATCTCCGGAGAAGGCCGGCTTCCTGTGGGTTTTAGTGTTTAAGATAAGAGTGCAGGGAAAGAGATAAAAATGCGGAAAGAGAATCCAAATGTGATTGGAGTTGGGTGGGGGGAATAAGCAGCACGACAACGATCAATCACCACTACTAACAACATTCCTATACAAAACACACATTGAAACTACAGCTATCATTCATCCTATGTATCCTCTATCTATGCATTCCAGGAATACTTAATCATCAAATACCAGAGTCCAGAGTTCAGTACAACAATAAGCAATGATACAAGAAACATGAGGCAGAAATGACAAGGAGAGGCAACATACAAGATAAAAGACAGTAAGCAGAGCCAAGTATATGCTTTGTATTAGAGGCAAACGCACAGCTACAATGGTTCCCTAGCAGTATATTCCCCTTCCACACTTTTACAATGGAATTGCATGGCTATTTATAGCCTCAAGTTCCCCCCGATTATAATCACGGGCACAAAGTCTCGGGCCAGACAATAGCTGACAAAAGCGGCCAAGGAGCTGCTGATGTTGACTTCTGTTGGGTAGGACTGTACTTGCGGCATGGTCTCCCTGAAAGCTGTACAGTTACGTGGCGGTGTGTCGGGTCAAACCTTTGGTCAGCAGGAATGCAGGTAGCTGTGGCGGATGGAACTTCACATCAGCTTTAAATGATGGCAGCTGGCGTAGATAGGGCGGTCCATGCTTGTCCTTGTTCCCATCATGTCTTGGCTCGAATCCCGAGGCTGGACACTTGTCAGATTTTGATGAGTGACACATGTTTGCCTAGAAATGCAGTTAATCCAACTTTGCCCAGGATCAGAGCGCTGTCGGGTTGCGCAGGTGGAAAACAACGCAGTTGGGGAGGCCTCCGTGCCTTGGTCAATTTCTGGGCTTGCTTGCCCAACTGCACACTGGTCAGAGGGCGCAGCCCGACTTCGCTGCGAAGTCGGGTTGTGCACCGGCACTTTGCTGTCTTCTCCACAGTCCGGACTGCGCACCAAGAGGGGGGCGCACCCCGACTTCGCTGCGAAGTCGGGTTGCGCCCCAGCACTTTGCTTATTTTCTGCCATACTGCTTTCCAAGTGCGCCCAGGAAGAGGGGCGCACCCCGACTTCGCTGTGAAGTCGGGTTGCGCCCCAGCACTTAATCAAATTTGGCCTGTTTCTATCTGCTTGCGCACTTCGCATTCCATACTACGCTCCAACTGGAGGGCGCACTCCGACTTTGCTGCGAAGTCGGGTTGTGCCCTGACACTTAGTCATTTTCAGGGAACACTTGCTGGAAACTTTACTGGGGGAAGTTCAAGGGGAAGAGGGAGGAATGAAACTGCAAGGGAGAGGGAGAAAGGGAGGAATGAAGAAAGGGAAAGAGAGGAGGGGAAAGGGAGAGAGCAGCTTACTTACAGAAATTGAAAACATGGCACCTCGTGCAAAATGTGGCAACAAGCCCTAGTAGCCATTGTTGTATATAGAGAAGGATTAGGGATCTATCATTAACATTCCGTGGAGTGGTAGCTTCAAATGAATGCCTATCACTCTTGATTGTAGAAATATATTACTCTTGATTGTAGAGATAGAGTGAAAGAATGAGGCGATTAGTTGAGTAGTAGTCAATCTCCCCTATAATAATTTATGTTCTATGGAGTTTTTGGGATAACAAGATAGTGGCACGTGTCTCTATGGCATTGGGGATTTGGCCCTAGAATCCAGGACAACGACAAGGCGACTAGGGGACAGCTTACATAAATATGTATAGAAGTATATATTTAAGCCCCAAATTGGACTTTTTTAGCAGAAATTTTAAATATATAGCGCAACATATTGTAAAAGCATAGGAATCTAGGAATTAAGAATAACGAAAAAGCATAGATAAGATAATTTTATTAATGTCCATAGATGGCCAAAGTAGGCCAAGGTGACTCATTGAAAAGAACTGTTACAAATTACAATGCCCTGTAGTAACAAAACATTGCTACCAAAATAAGCCAAAGAATCTAGTGTAAACTACTCTAAAGTGGAACAACTATATGGCATAAAATTACAATCTCAAGGGTTACCCAAAATGGATAGACCCTAACATGCTAAAAATAATGATTAAGTGTGAGCTAGAAGTTGAGGTACAATAGAGATAGAAAAGAGCTCTAGTGAATCCAAGTGCCAACATTAATATATAGTAGGATGTAAATTAGAAGCACAATCATTGTCATCAACAACAATCCCAAAAGGGCCAACATAGGATCTAATGATGCTCCTAGGAGAATGGGTAGGACCGAGATGACCTAGTTGGATAACCTGGGAGGACACGGTGATCGATCCCTTGAGACTCTTCTTGCATACATGTTAGTGGAACCAATGGAAGAGGATAAGAAGCTAGTAAGTTGCATCTTTCTACAACTCAAAACGTGAAGGGTGTTTGAAACTTGATGTTGAAGAACTATAGTCCTTTCCTATTGCAAGCAAGAAGAAAGAACTGAAACCCTAGTAGCCACTCTTCTATGCAAACAAAGGTGGACAAATCTATCATTAACATTTTGGATAGTTACAACTTCAAATGAACACTTCTTACTCTCAACTACAGAGATAGAATGAAAAATTGAGGTGACTAGTCAAGTAGTAGTCTATCTCCCCTATAATAACTGATGTCGAAGAGTGATAGCTTCCCTGAGTTATAGAGCCAAGCATCTTTGGTCAGGATAGCTGAAAAAAGTAGCAGGTGATCCACTAGAGCCTCTGTACAAGCAATGACACTCTACAAATCTCTTGATAAATAGGACACCTGAAAACGAAATGTTATTTAGTCTCTGCCTCTCAAAAACAATGAACATCAAATATCCATCATTCATGTAACAATAAAATTTGAAAACCAATGACAATTAGGTTTTTGTAATGAAACAACTTCAAGAAATATAGTAATAGTAGTAGCAAGTCAATAATGTGCAATAAACATCCATTGAAAACAATAAATTCAAATCCAATGCTAGAAAATCAAATATGCAAGTAATTAGATTCCAAATTCAAATTAATACAAATCCTTAGCCACTTAGAGAGGGTGAAGTCTCTTAGCCACTTGGAGAGGGCAAAGTCTCATATGCACAACAAAGGCAACTAAGATTCGAATATGAAAGATGATTCCAACTACAACATAACTCTTCTTATTTATAGACTAAATCAACATTAACCCTTAACCCTAATGCTCAAGGGCCGACTACCTTAACCTAGGGCTTGAGCTAATAAAAATAAAGATAGCCGATTTGGCTACATTGGAGCCATTACATGGCTCCCTGTTAGGAACCTACTATTAAAAATAAACTCACTCACACAAATACTGTAAATAAAACAGAGATTCATGAAATAACAAAATATCACAATGCGAAAAGTAAATGCAGAATTAAACAATCTCACAACAACACAGAATCGCAGGCCTCTTCGAGGGGGCAACCTCCTTCAATACTTTCATTAATTTGCAAAAAGATACATTCGTTCATGGATCCATGTCTTTTAAAGATACACTTCATGCAACCCTAACCCTAAGCTCAAGAGTTGGCTTACATGCAAAATGCCACTCGAGCTAGAATCTTCTACCAAATAGCAGTTACATTCTTGATAACGGTTACATGAAATGGCCCCACTTGTCTAGGCGCCTTACTTGCCACATACCACTACAAAATATTACAAAATAACATTATAAAGGGATCCCCATGTTGGAAGTGGGTCATTACAATAATCAATTGAGAATTACAAAATGGTGTTAGGATGGGGTCCTAACATGCCCTTCCCCTTCAAAAAAGCTTTGTCCTCAAAGTTGTAGATGAGGAAACTAGTGTTGTAGCTGTTGGAGGGATTCCCACATAGCATCTTCTAGCTGTAATCCTTACCACTGAACAAGAACCTCAGTGATGACACGGTTGTGAAGAGTACGCATCCTGTGGTCCAAAATCTGGTCTGGCTCGAGCAAGATAGAACCCTCTTCATCCAATTCAGGTAAAGCAGATTGAACCTGTACTTGATTGCCCAGTACCTTCTTGAGAGAGGATACATGAAAGATAGGATGAATCTTGGATGTAGATGGTAGGGCCAATTTGTAGGTAGTGGCACCAATCCACTGTAAGACCTAGTAGGGACCATAATATTTGGTAGCGAGCTTTTGGCACCTACGAAGCTAGAGGGATGACTATTTATACGATTGCAAGTGGAGGAAGACCATATCATCGACTTCAAAACTATGCTCTGTACGGTGTTGATCAGCTTGTTGGTGCATCCGATTCTGGGCCAATTCCAAATTCAACTTTAGTTGATGGAGGACTTTGACATGTTGGTGGAGTGTAGTGTCAACAACATGGACTTTGGAGCTACCTGGAATATAGGATGAGGGTGTTGATGGAGGTCAGCCATAAACTACTTCAAAAGGGGTGACCTTGGTCGTAGTGTGATAAGAAGTGTTATACCACCACTCGGCCAAGGGAAGCCACTTCACCCACTATGTAGGATGATCAGAGGTAAAACAATGAAGATAGGTCTCCAAACATTTATTGACAATCTCTGTTTGACCATCCATTTGTGGATGATAAGATGAACTCATTTTGAGTTGAGTTCCCTACAACTTAAACAATTCTTACCAAAAATTACTAGTGAAGGTAGGGTCATGATCGAACACAATGGAGGTGGGCATGCCATGAAGATGAAAGATAGAATCGAGGAAAACTTGGGTGACTATGGAGGTCATGTAAGGATGGGAGAGGGGACAAAAATGAGCATACTTTATGAGATGATCCATTACCATAAAAATAATTGATTTGCCTCTCGATTTAGGTAAACCTTCAATAAAGTCCATGGAAATATCTGTCCAGGCCTATTCTAGAATAGGCAAGGGTTGAAGAGTTCTTGAGGAAGGCATTGTTTCTCCTTTCATCCATTGAAAAATGTCACACTCGACCACAAAATTTTGAATGTCCTTCTTCATACCCTTCCAAAAAAAGTTTACTTAATCCTTTCATATGTCTTGAGGAACCCTGAATGGCCTGCAATGGGTGAAGCATGCATTTCCATCATAATGAGTTCCCGAATTGGAGACGTGCGAGGAACAACAAGGCGTTGGAGATAGCACAAATCTTGTCCATCCCAAGTGTACCCTGGACATGATGTAGGCTCCATTTGAAGTGAGGCAACCAAAGTTTGCAATTTTGAATCCTTAAGCACCTCATCTCGAAGAGGATTTATCCATTGTGGTATGGGTGCAGAAATGGCACATAACATACTTTGAGCCTCAAATTGGTGAGAGAGAGCATCCACCACAATGTTCTCTTTGCCCTTTTTATAGGTAATATCATAATCATAGCCCATGAGCTTAGAGACCCACTTTTGTTGTTCGAGGGTAGCAACCTGCTACTCTAAGAAGTATTTAAGACTTTGGTGATCCATTTTAATGGAGAAATGTCACCCAATGAGATAAGGTCACCAGTGAGTAACCACATGCAGAATTGCAAGCATCTCCTTAGCATAAGTTGATTTGCCTAGATTTTTGCTTGAAAGTGCTTTACTAGTGAAGGCCATAGGATGCCCTTCCTGCATCAACATAGCTCCAATGCCATTGTTGGAAGCATCACTTTCAATTACAAAGGACTTGGAAAAATTAGGCATCACTAAGATGGGAGTGGTTGTCATAGCATGCTTCAAATCAAGGAAAGCCTTCTCAACTAGACCTATCCAAGTAAAATAATTCTTCTTTAACATGGTTGTTAAAGGAGCAACAATTTTTCCATAGTTATGGATAAATTTGTGGTAATACCCTATGAGGCCCAAAAATCCATGAAGACCCTTTAGAGTGTGAGGTTTTGGCCATTCTTGAATGACTTGAATCTTCTTAGGATCAACTTTAACTCCATCCTTGGTGACAATGTGTCCCAAATACTCTACTTCAGTCAACCCAAAAGAACACTTGGACCTCTTAGCATAAAGTTGATGTTGTGCCAAAAGTTGTAGAGTCTGGTCCACATGGATGAGGTGCTCTTCCCAAGAATGACTATAAACCAAGATATCATCAAAGAAAACTAAAATGAATTTACGAAGAAATGGGTGGAAAATGTTGTTCATGAGGCTTTGAAATGTGGAAGGTGCATTGGTCAAGCCAAATGGCATAACCAAGAATTCATAATGACCCTCATGAGTGTGGAATGTTATTTTGGGGATATCTTCATCCTTGAGCCTAATCTGATGGTACCTAGAGTGAAGATCTAATTTGGAGAAAAACATAGCCCCATGTAGCTCATCCAGTAATTCATCCACCATAGGGATAGGAAACTTATCCTTAATGGTGAGCTTATTGAGCTCACAAAAATCTATACATAATCGCCAAGACCCATCTTTCTTTCGAACCAATAAGACAGGAGAAGAGTAAGGGTTGTTACTAGGTCGAATGACTCCAACTTTTAACAACTCTTATACTAACTTCTCTATTTTTGACTTAAGGGCATGAGGGTATCGATACGACCTAATGTTAGGTGGTACATTGCTAGGTACCAATGGAATGGCATGGTCATGGGAGTGATGTGGTGGCAATTCTGATGGTTTGACAAAAACTGCATTGTGCTTTGTCAGAACAAGTTGTAAATCTTCTAGAATTTGGTCCACCTCTGAAGTAGTTGGTTGGATTGCAAATATCTAAGTGATGACCCCATGAGAATATTTTTTCAACAACTTCTCCATATGGTTTGAGCTGATAACCTGAGGAGGCCCTGCTTGTGAACCACGAAGAGTGTAAGACCTTCCATTATATGAAAACTGCATCCATAACTCTACAAAATTCCATGCGATGGTTCCCAATGTACCTAACCATTGAGCTCCCAACACAATATCACATCCCCCTAATTGAAGAGCAAACATATCGATTTTGAGCTCATAATCCCCTATTTTCAATTTAACATTGTGATATTTGCCTTTGCAAGGCAAAGTCCCTCCATTTGCCACCATAACCTCAAAGGAATTACATGTGTGTATGTAACAATTGGCCTGCTTGGCAATTCGAGGATCAATAAAGTTGTGTGTGCTTCCAGAATCGATAAGGATTGTAAGATGTTGGCCTTTGAAAAAACCCACAACTTTCATGGTTTGTGGAGTAGTAATCCCTGCAAGAGCATGGACAAAATTTTTGCTTGTGGTTCTTCATGTATTTCATCCTCATTTTGAGGTGGTTCTTCTACTAGTTCTACTTCATCATCACTTTGTTCACTATTGATTGGGTCTTCTACATCTATTAGAAACAACTTATTTTGGGTGCACCTATGCCCTCGAACATATTTTTCATCACAATTGTAGCACAAACCTTGAGTGCATCAAGCATCCATTTCTTTTGTAGTCAAGCATTTGTGGGGAACAATTTTATTTTCATTATTAGTTGGGAACTTGGGAGGAAAGGAGGGTTTAGTTTATGGAAATTTAGATGTCCTCCTTTGAGCTGAGAATTTTTCTTTGGCCAACCATGCCAAGCTTATGGCCTGCATCATTGTTTATGGTTTGAACATCTTGACCTCGACCTGGAGATCATCCTTCAAGCCACTAATGAAACAACTCATAAAAAACCCTTCATTCAACCCTTTGGTTTTGTTAGCCAATTTTTCAAATTGGGTCTGGTAGTCTCAAACTATAGAGGTTTGTCTCAACTTGGTTAATGCTCCTTGAAAGTCATCATACTCACTAGGGCCAAAGCGAGTGAGTAATTGGGACTCAAAAACTTCCCAAGAGGGGTCAAGAACTATGTGTTGTAACCATTGGTACCACTATAATGCTTCAGATTCAAAGTTGAAAGAGGCCATAGTGATCCACAAATATTTAGGGATATTATGAAGTTTAAAAAATTGATCTGCATGACATAACCACCCATCTGCATCCTTGTCATTGAACTTAGGAAAGTCTAATTTGGGCATCTTAAAGGGAGTATCTTTGTCAAGGAAATTTTGAAGGTCTTCCTTGTCCTTATGGATACCTTTCCCATGACCAGAAGATTCAATGTCATGATGCTCAAATACCTTTGGGCCATCCTTAATTTTTACCTCAAGCTCTAAGAAGCGGTCTTCAAAGTTGGATTTGGAGCGGAGATAGTCACCTCTCAATTATTGTACATCATCCTATACACCATGCATCACATTGAGAAGTTGACTAAGTTGAGAGTTTATTTGCTCTAGGGAGTGGGCCTGTTCAATCTCCTTTTGGTGTCCACGAGTACCCCCAACCATTTTGGTGTGTTTTGAGCAACCCTGACTAACTTACTAAAAATAGAAGTGTGATTTCAAGAGTTACTATTTATAGTAAGGAGCCCAAAAAAGTGCTTGGGTGCTATATATCAAAATGATCAGCTCAAAAATATAGTCACAATGAGCTATGTACCCCAACACTGATTTTGGACACCCCAAACTTTTTTTTATTTTGATGAGTCTACTAGTGTGGTCAATTTTTCTCTAGAGGTTGGGTTCAAAAGTTAGGTTCTATGTTGACCAACTCTACCCTATTTATTCTAACTACTAACCACTCCTAACATTGTACTATCACTTGTACTATGAATACTAACACTTTTATGGTTCCCTATACTAACACTGTTTGTTATATTTTATCACTAACAACTCTATAATTACTAACTATTATAGACAACTGTTACTACCAACTAACAATCTGACATGACTATTACTAAATTAAGACACTTGTAGACTCTACCTTGACTATTTCTATTTGGTTCCCCAATTATTTCCTTTATGCATGCAATTTATTTCATGATAGGGAAGTCTCCTCCATATGCTCAATTTTTATGGAAAATTTATGGTTGATTACAAAAAAATTTTAAAACTAGGTACTCTAAGCCAGGGAGTATGTAATACCCATAGGCCCTCTATTATACCATAATGATGAACGATAGTGCTCAGACCAATATTTTAGGCCACTACTCAAGGAGGATTCCACACATACCCTTGAGCACACTACCTGCCTCTCTGATAATACGAGAGGGTAATATTTTTGGATGTTATATCCAATGTACTATGGATAATACAAGGCCAAAAATCTTCCTAGGGCTAAAGGTTTGTTTAATCCTAGGTGGTCTCCCTAAATACCCAAAGATACATGGGAGCTCAATTCCATACATGGGTGTTGTCTGAGGCCTAGGTATTGGAGCCTGATCACCCCTCACTTCACTAGATGCTTTATGGGCTATCTAGCTTAGCCAATAATGACAGCTCCTCCATAATATTTTAAAACCCTAGCACAAGGTTTCTAACCTACACAACTACTACAAGAAAAAAGAAAGGATTATATTTTTGTTGGTTTTTTTTTTTAAATAAAGGACAAACAAAAAATGAAAAACATAAGAAAATTATACCTAACAATCAGAATGGATGGGCAAGAACTATCGTAGTCACAATGAAACTCGCCCTAGAAAGTGCTCTAATACCACTTGTTAGGAACCTACTATTAAAAATAAACTCACTCACACAAATACTATAAATAAAATAGAGATTCATGAAATAACAAAATATCACAATGCGAAAAGTAAATGCAGAATTAAACAATCTCACAACACAGAATCGTAGGCCTCTTCGAGGGGGCAACCTCCTTCAATACTTTCATTAATTTGCAAAAATATACATTCATTCATGGATCCATGTCTTTTAAAGATACACTTCATGCAACCCTAACCCTAAGCTCAAGAGTTGGCTTACATGCAAAATGCCACTCGAGCTAGAATCTTCTACCAAATAGCAGTTACATTCTTGATAACGGTTACATGAAATGGCCCCACTTGTCTAGGCACCTTACTTGCCACATACCACTACAAAATATTACAAAATAACATTATAAAGGGATCCCCATGTTGGAAGTGGGTCATTACAATAATCAATTGAGAATTACAAAATGGTGTTAGGATGGGGTCCTAACACTCCCCCCAACAAGCTTTGTCCTCAAAGCTAGAAAAGATTGGAAAATGCTCTCAGGCTCCCACGTAGCATCTTCTTCTGGAAGATCCTACCACTTGATGAGGAACTCCTGAATCTGGCAAGACCGTAGAAGATGAACTCTGGACTGCAACACTGCTTCTGGCTGGAGAGTGATTCGACCTTCTTCATCGAGTACTTGGAGCTTTGTTTGGGACTACACCTTTTGGCCAATAACCTGTTTGAGACAAGAAACATGAAAGATAGGATGGATGTGGGAAGATGGTGGAAGCTCCAACTGATATGCCACTTCACCAATGTGACGAACCACCTTGTAGGGCCCATAAAATCGAGGAGCCAACTTCTGACTGGACTTGGTCTTCAAGGACAATTGCTTATAGGGTTGGAGGTGCAAAAAGACCATATCCCCCACGACAAATTGTCGTTCAAAACGATGCGAATCCTGTTGTTGCTTCATGCGGTTTTGGGCCTGGGTCAAATTATCTTTAAGAAGTTGTAGCACAAGCCGTCATTGCTGCAACAAATCATCTACCTAGGCCACCTTGGAGGATCCTAGAACATAGTCTGCCATTGATGGAGGATTTCTGACCATACAATGCCTCAAATGGGGACATCTTGAGGGAAGAATGGTAAGAAGTATTGTACCACCATTCAACTAAAGAGAGCCAATGAACCCAATGATACTGCTTGTCTTGAGCAAAACAACGAAGGTAAGTACCCAAACATTTATTTACAATCTCCATCTGGCCATCCGACTGAGGGTGATAAGAAGAGGACATATTCAACTGAGTACCACTAAGACGAACAATTCCTTCCAAAAATTACTGGTGAAGACAAGGTCACGATCATTGACAATGGACTTGGGCATACCATGCAATTTAAAAACAGAATCGAGGAATACCTTGGCAACCTTGTTGGCTGAATAGGGATGCTATAATGCACAAAAATGAGCGTACTTGGAAAGGCGATCCACTACCACAAAGATCACCATTTTGCCCTCAGATTTGGGAAGGCCCTCAATGAAATCCATGGATATGTGCTCCCATTGGTAGTCAAGGAATAGGCAAGGGTTGCAACAAACCAAGAGATTTAACAGTTTCCCCCTTGTTACGCTGACATACCTCGCATTCGGCCACAAAGGTCTTGACATCTGCTTTTAATCCTTTCCAAGAAAAAGATTGCTTCACCTATTGATATGTTTTCAAGAATCCAGAATGTCTAGCCAAAGGAGATGCATGCAATTCTTGGAGGACACTAGTCTTAACAATTGAGGATTGAGGAAGATAAATGCGATCCTTCTTGTGGAGAACCCCATCAACATATGAGAAAAAGGAAGGCAATGAGGAGCCAAACTCCACTTCCTGAATGATCCGAGTAGTCTTTGGGTCAGAAAGCCAATCCTCCCGAAGTTGAGAAAGCCATTGTGGAAGAGGACTAGAGATGGCATTAACAGCAACAATGTCCTCATGTTTGCGAGATAAAGCATCAACCACCACATTCTCCTTTCCTTTCTTGTACTCAATGACAAAATCATACCCCAAGAGCTTGGTCAACCATTTATTCTGTTCAGGGCATGAGAGACATTGTTCTAAGAAATGCTTAAGGCTGCTATGGTCGGTCTTGATGATGAAGCGATGCCCCAACAAATAAGGTTGCCATTTCTCTACGACATGCAGAACAACTAACATTTCCTTCTCATAAGTGGATCGTCCCAGATTCTTGCCAGAGAGTTGCTTACTTTCAAAGGCCAATGGGTGTCCATCCTGCATCAAAACAACTCCAATACCTATGCTTGAAGCATCACACTCAATGACAAAGGGTTTGCTGAAATCAGGAGTGGCCAAAACAAGGGTGGTACACATAGCCTCCTTTAGGGCATGGAAGGCTTGGGAAGCTGCTTTAGACCAAACAAAGGCATCCTTCTTAGTGAGAGCAATGAGAGGAGCAACAATCTTGCCATAGTTGCGGACAAATTTCCTGTAGTAGCCTATGAGACCTAAAAATCCATGGAGTTGCTTAAGGGATTTGGGCAAGGGCCAGTCTTGCATGGCTTTGATCTTGTTAGGATCTACCTTGACTCCTTCCTGAGATACTATATGTCCCAAGTATTCTACCTCATGGACCCCAAAGGAACATTTGGACCTTTTGACAAAGAGTTTTTCCTTTTGTAATAGGTGAAGAACTTTGTCCACATGAACTAGATGATCTTCCCAAGACTTGCTATAAATTAAGATATCATCAAAGAAGACTAGGACAAACTTGCGAAGAAAAGGACGAAAGACAGAATTCATGAGGCTTTGGAAAGTGGAAGGAGCATTAGTGAGACCAAAAGGCATGACTAGGAACTCATAATGACCCTCATGTGTGCGAAAAGCAGTCTTAGGGATATCCTCTTCTCTAACCCTAATTTGATGGAACCCAAAATGCAAGTCCAATTTTGTAAAGTATTTAGCACCATGCAATTCATCCAACAAATCATCTATAACAGGGATAGGAAACTTATCTTTGATGGTGATCTTGTTGAGAGGTTGAAAATCAGGACACATGCACCAAGAATTGTCCTTGTGCCACACCATAACCACCGGAGAGGAATAAGGACTGATGCTTGGACGGATGATTCCTTGCTCCAACATTTCCTGAACCAACTTCTCAATTTCAGACTTTTGGGGCTGGGGATAGCAGTAAGGACGCACATTAGGAGGTTGACTTCCTGGAACAAGGTGGATGGCATGATCATGTGTGTACTTAGGGGGAAGACCCGTGGGCTCACCAAAGACATCCGCATAGCGATCCACAATGTTCTGCAAGTCTAAAGGAAGAGCTGGAAGAAGCGGCTCCAAAGACTGAACTTCCATGCAATTGACCTAGGGCGAAGAATCCACGACCACCTTTCTTCAATATCTTTTCCATGCTATGGGAACTAACCACCTTGGAGGGAGGAGGTTGGATTCCTTGGAGACAAATGACCCTTCCATTCTCTGTCCACTTGACATATAGTCGTTGCAGATTAATAGTAACATCACCAAGCTGAGATAGCCATTGTGCTCCCAAGATGACATCTGCACTACCCAGATTCATGGCAAAGAGATTGCCAGACCAAGTATAATCCCCCATCTGGATGTTAACCTTAGTCGTTCGACCCACACATTGAGTGGTACCCCCATTTGCAATCAATACTTGAAATTTGTCTTGGTTTGAAGAATTGATATACAAGCCCAAAGACTTTGTTGTCTTACTATCAATAAAGTTATGTGTGCTACCTGAATCAATCAACACATTGATGCATTGTCGTTTGATGAATCCTTGGACCTTGATGGTATGGTGAGCTTGGAGCCCCATAAGGGCATAAGCAGAAAGAGCCATGGTATCATCCTCGTGCTCAACCTCATCTACTTCAACTGGTTGCTCTTGCTGCAATGAATCTTCATCTTCTGACACTGTTGCTTCTTCACCTTCCACTTGAAAGTTACGACGTTCTTTTGATATGGAATCGAATAGGGCACAAACTTTATTGTTGCTTTTGCAAAATGTATTATAAGGTTATATAGGCATATGATATGCCTAAATTACAAGATACAAGTCAACTAACTCCTAAAAATCTTAACAGTTAGCTATCTTCAACTAACAAACTAACTACTTAAAAGGTAACTTTCGCTTCACGTTTTATTTTAGCTAATTGTCACGTTTGACAAGTCCTAGGAAACTAATTAACAATAATAATCAATCCTCATCATTCCTCCCAACAACGGAAGCATTTTACTCCAATGCTTGTCCAAATACAATCCTGAAGTGGTATTGCCTTGAAATTTCTGGTGAAGCGTGTCGTCGAAAAGGTCTTGGAGAACATCGAAAGCAAAAGCACTGCATGAAATCCACTATGACACATCACAAAGACAACTCCGATTGTAGGAGTACCCACGATTCCATGATTGAAGGAATTGAAACAAAAGGGCCGTGGTCAAAGGAAGAGACAATGACAACTCCAAAGTTGGAGTACTTAAACGATTCCCATGATCGGAAAAAGAACCCAAAATCATGACAAAATCAAACAAGAGGGTTGTGTTTGCGAACTAAAAGTCTATTTCCAAACAAGTCTCAAACATGAAGAAGGAACAAGATTGTAGTAAGCTACCATGAAATGCCAAAGCAAAAAATAGGGGTATACCAAAAGGATACATAACTAGGAAGATGAAGGTTTAGCTTAGGTTTTATTCGGTGAAGAAGAAAAGATGTAAGGTGAGCACTAAGTAAGGAGAGACCCATTGATTTTGTTTGTAGGTGCTTGGCCCCACCATGGTCGCCGACTTCTGGGTCAAGGTCGAAGCAAACAGAGAAAGACGGTGCGAGGATGTCATTGAAGAGCTTGATGCTAATGCTGGGCCCGAAGGTGATGTGCTATGCGGCGACAAGCACGAAGTTTCCTGTCCAAAAATCTGGATGGACACATTTTTGTCTAATAGTGATACTTCCACATGCAAGTGGGTTCCACTTGGACTCACCTAATCAGCTAGATGGACTATCTAACTGTTTGGGTAACAAGCCAAACCGCTAGCTTTCAATTTTACAAAGTCAATACAAAAGCAATAACAAGCACAATTTGTGTCTCTACAAAAGTTACTTGGTAAAAATGGTTGGAAAATGCAACAAAATGTGCATATATTTGCTTATGCACTTTACAAAAAAATTAATTAATTAAATAAATAAATTAACTAATTAATCAAATTAAATTAACTAATTAATTAATGAAATTAAGTAAATAATTATATAAATTAACAACAGATTTGCTATTGGTCAGGTTGTGTGTGGAGCTGTCAACGATCAATTCACACTTGGGGGAAGGAAGAAAAGGGGGGGTTGCTGAAGAAAACGTGTCCTCCGAAAATAATGCATATACGTCCAAGCAAGGCCACCAACGAAATCGTTCCATGTGGCGCATGCAAGGTAATCTAGGGTGCAAGTCGGCGTCAAACTGTCAACGCTCGTAGGAAGATTCCGAGCACAAGGGGGCCAAGCAAAGCAACAGAAAGGTCCAAATCTAACTCTAGACTCTTGTGAAATTACCCATCAAAATATCCATAAAATTCAATAGATTCCTTGGTCTGCAATTTCTCTACCCAACCATTCGTGACATATGGATCGTTCACAACAACGTAGACAATGGAATCCACTCCTTTTTCCTTGAATTTATGAACATTTTGTAGGTAGATCGGCACATGCTGAGCCGAGCAAACCCCTATGAAAGCTCCAGGTAGACCGAATATGACCACTTTCTTCCCTTGAAGAGTCCCAACATTGGAGTTGTGGAGAACTGCGAGGAGACGCCCTTGTCTCATGCTCTGGTCTTCTATAGGCTCACATTGAGGACTTACTTCAAAATGTCGCTAACTACGAAAGCCGCAAAACCCCTAATGGGAGCCCCTGAGAGCCTGCCTGTGGGAATAAAACCAATTTTTTATTCTTCTAAAAATCATAGCAAACGCTTCACATAAATATATAGGGAATGTGACGGGAAGTTGGAGGAATAAGGGGAAGAAAATATAGGAGGGATAAGGGAAGAAACGGAGGGATAAGTAGCGGGAATATAGGAGGGAGAAGAGGAGGAAGAAGTGGAGAAATAAGGGGAGATAAAAAGGATAAAGAATTGCCGACACAAAACATGCCGACAAAACAAAGCGCGTTCACACTTAGGATGAGAGTAAGGTTTTTTCTTGGCCACTTAGGATGAAGTGGCATTCACACTTGCAACATTCTCCCCCTTAAAGTTGAGAGGACTGACTAGACAGTCTCTCAGCTTTATAAATTGAGCTTTAGCCAGCGCCTTGGTGAAGATGTCAGCAACGTTCTCCAAAGTGTGGCAATAGTGAAGCTCAACAATATCAGTTTCCACCATATCTCGGATGAAGTGGTACTTCATATCAAAATGCTTGGATCTACTATGGTGGACAGGATTGTATGCCAACTGAATGGCACTGATGTTGTCACAGAATATTCGAGTTGGACCACTTTGTTGCTCTCCAATCTCTTCTAATACCTTTCGGAGCCATAGAGCTTGAGTACTAGCATGAGTCACCGCTATATACTCAGCTTCTGTTGAAGATAGTGCTACTACTGTCTGCTTCTTGGAACTCCAAGTTATTAGGCCTGAACCAAGACTAAAACAGCTTACCCGATGTGGATTTTCTATCATCAATATTGCTGCCCCAATCACTATCACTAAAGCCTTCAAGCTTGATAGTATCACTTTTGTAGTACTTGGATTCCAAAATCCAATGTACCCTTCACATATCTCAAAATCCTTTTAGCTGCCTGCAAATGCAGCTCGGATGGATTAGACATAAATCTAGAAACAAGAGATACAACATACCTGAATGTCCGGTCCGGTGTTGGCGAGAAACATCAAACTCCCAACAATGCTTCGGAAAGTGGTCACATCAACTTTCGGTGCTCCATCATTCTTGCTTAATTGGATCCCATGTCCAATTGGAGTTGCAACTGCTTTGCATTGCTCCATAGCAAACTTCTGAATCATATCTCGAGCATACTTAAGTTGACAGATGAAGATCCCTGAATCTGTTTGATGTACTTCCATTCCAAGAAAGTATTTCATCAAGCCAAGATCCTTCATCTCAAATTCCTGCATCATGGAGTGCTTGAACTCCATGTTAACTTTTTCATTACTACCCATAAAAATGAGATCATCCACATACAAACAAACTATGAGGATGTCATTTCCTTGATTCAGGTAGTAGAGCGTGGGTTCATTTTTGCTTCCGATGAACCCATAATCTTTAAAGTACCCATCAATGCGTGAGTACCAAGCTCTCGGTGCTCGCTTGAGGCCATAAAGAGCCTTCTTCAGTTTGTAAACAAGATGTTCCTTGTCTTTCTCTTCAAATCCCCGTGGTTGCTCAACATACACTTCTTCTGTCAAGTAACCATTTAGAAATGCACTCTTTACATCCATGTGTTGGACTGTCCATCCCTTGTGTGCAGCTAAGGCAAGAACTGTTCTGATAGTCTCCTGTCTAGCTACGGGAGCAAAAGTCTCTTCATAATCAATTCCATATTTCTGAGTAAATCCCTTTGCAACTAATCTCGCCTTGTGCCTCTCAATGCTACCATCAGCATTGAACTTGGTCTTGTAGACCCACTTACATCCAACACGTTTCTTTCCTTTAGGAAGCTTCACCAGCTCCCAAGTGTCATTTTTTATAGAGGTGATCTCCTCTTTCATGGCATCTTGCCAAATCTTTTGAGTACAAGCCTTCTCATAACTAGAAGGTTCAAGCTGTGTATTAGTTAACAAAGCATAGTTAACTAAATCTCCCCTAGGTTCCTATTGGGAAACATCATCACCATACAAGTGCATATTTTCTAATCTTTGTAGAACAGAATTCATTTCACTAGCTTGACTCCTAGTATATCTTTTTGAAAAATTCTTATCCAACATCTGATATGATGGATGATTCTAGTAGAGTTCTCTTACCTCTCGGATGGAGAATCGATGTCCATTGGTGAGGAACTTACTGATCTCTCTGGAGAAGGACTTGGTGAAGAAGTTGAATCAGAAGATGAACCTGGATCTCTGGGAGGAGACTGCTTACTTTTTTGTGGTGTCTGTTGTTGCACCTGCTGAGAACCTACATCACTAGATTCATCATCATTGAAAATCTGAGGCTTACCCCATTCTCCCCCTTCATCAAAAATCACATCCCTGGAAAGCACAAACTTTCTTGTCCTGGGATTGTAGAGTCTGTAAGCTTTTGTATTCTCACAATATCCTACAAAGATGCATGCCTGACTCTTTGGATCGAGCTTCTTTCTAAGCTCATCAGGAATGTGAGAATATGCCAGCGAGCCAAACACTCTAAAATACTTAACATTTGGCTTTTTACCATACCAAGCTTGGTAAGGTGTCTGTCCTTCCAAACTTGTAGTAGGACTTCTGTTCAAGATATGTACGCTGGTCCTGGCTGCATCTGCCCAATATGAATTAGTCAAATGCTTCGTCTGAAGCATAGACCTTGCCATCTCCACAATGGTGCGATTCTTCCTCTCTGCGACACCATTCTGCTGTGGAGAGTAGGCAGCTGTGAACTGCCTCTTAATGCCATTTTGCTTACAAAAATTCAAGAACTCATTAGAGGAGTATTCTCCTCCTCTATCTGATCTAAGACATTTTACAAAATATCTACTCTCACTTTCAACTCTTGTTTTGAAATCGACAAAGCATTCAAATGCTTCATCCTTATATTTCAAAAAATATATCCAAGCACATTCTAGTAAAATCATCAATGAAGAGTAGGAAGTAAGAGTTGTTACCAAGACTCTTGGTCCGCATCGGACCACGAGATGTCCGTATGCACTAGCTGGAGTGGATAGCTGGCCCGCCATGCTTGTCCATGAGGAAATTTTGATCCGGCATGCTTCCCAAGAGCACACCCTTCACTAGACTTCCTTACTATCCTGAACTTTAGGAAGTCCGGTTACCATCGCTTGTGAAGTTAGCATTTTCAAACTAGCTGAATTCAAATGACCATATCTCAAGTGCCATAGGACACTTGGATTGGAAATAGCAACATTTGCTAACTTATCTCCCCCTGGCTGGCCAAACTTTAAAGGAAACAATCTATTCTTTGACATTGGCACTTGTGTAATGATTCTATTACCTGTTATTTTTATCAAAAATAGTGCATTTACCCTCATCAAAAAGCAACTTGTAGTTCTTTTCTAACATTTGACCAACACTTAAAATATTGTGTTGAAGATGGGGTGTGTAATAGATATCACTTACATGTTTGACGCCTTCTTTAGTTGGAACTGCCATTGCTCCAATGCCTTCAACTGCCAATGATTTATCATCTCCCAATTTGATGTTGGATTTGTATGAGGAGTTTAGAGTAGCAAAGAGCCCTTCTTTGCCACTCATATGGTTTGAACACCCAGTGTCCAAGATCCATGTATCATTCATGTTCTGATCTGCCTGACCATAAGAGAGAAAGAGATTTGTGGCCTCTTCCTCTTCTCCAAAATTTCCAAACTGACTGCTCTGGCTGCTACTAGTTCCTTGTGAAGTCTTTGTCCAACAGTCACGAGCATAATGGCCAAGTTTGCCATAGTTGTAGCAAGATTGTTTTGACTTATCTCCTCCTTTGCCTCTACCTGATTGTTTTCCTCTATTTTGTTGTCCTCCTCTATTCTGTTGTTCACCTCTGTTTGAGAATCCTCCTCTGTTCTGATTTCCTCCTCTGTTAGGAGTTCCACCTCTCTGATTATTTCTGCCTCTACCTCTATTCTGTCCTCTGCCACGGCCTCTACCTCTGCCTTCTTGTGAAGCAAAGGCTTTATCATCTCCTCCGTAACTTGTGGAAGGAGTTTGCTGTAATCTCTCTTCATGTGAGAGAAGTGAGCCAATTAGGGATTCAAAAGATAGAGAAGTTAGGTCTTTGGATTCTTCTATAATTATGGCAACTGAATTCCACTTAGGAAGAAGTGTCCTCAACACTTTCTTCACTATAACTTCAGGCTTTACATCTTCTCCTAAAGTGACCATCTTATCTACTACGGCTTTCACACGCACGCAGTAATCACCAACCTTTTCACTCTCTTGCATTTTAAGAGTCTCAAACTCTCGTTTCAAGGTTTGTAGTTTAACTTGTTTGACTTGGTCACTACCCCTATAACTTTCTTTTAAAGCATTCCAAGCAGATTCAGCAGTTATAAAAGAAGCTATTCTAGGGAAAATACTTCTATCAAGGGCGGCTTGGATATGATAAAGGGCGGAAGAATTATTCTTCTGTGCTTCCTTTCTAGCCCTTTTATCAGCCACATTCAAAGCTGCCCATTCAGCAGCAGTAGGTTCAGTATATCCCTCTTCAATCACATCCCAAAGACCTTTGCCTATCAAAAGAGTTTTCATTTTAATTGACCAATACTCGTAATCACCACCATTGAACTCAGGGATTGGTAGACTAGTATTGGAAGCCATTTTAGAAAGCAAACTTTATTGCAACTTCAAACAAGTAGTACAAAGAAGTACAAAATAGATCACTGATTTACTGATTTAAATCAAATCTAGCTTTCTTAATATGCTCACTGATTTGGCGTTCTTCTTCTCGAGGATCACCCAAAACTGGAAAGGTGAAATTGTCTGCTTCGTCGTCACTAATTATAATGACTTCAGGTGCTGCTGCTGGTTCATAACTTCGTTTGAGAACATTTCGTTCTTCAATTGCAGGTTTCACCTCCACTGGTTCTTCTTCCTCTTCTTCTTCTTCTTCTTCTTCTTCTGGTTCTAAATCAGGAGAGCGAGGTGTATAGCTCTCACTCGATTCTATTTCGGGCACTGCAGGTGTATAACTATCGTTGGATTGTTCCTCAGGTATGACTTCAACTGAATCGGACTCCTCCACTCGTTGTCCGAATATGTTGTCTTCTGAGTCAGCTTCGTATCCCGAATCCGGATTCCTTTGGTGGGCTATGACCGCATTTTCTAATTGATTGAAAACTGTATGCAAACCATATCTCCGAACTTTTTCGTCAAACCATTCGGCGTTCTCTCTTCGTAAAAGAGAACAAAGGGCATGATAGCATCCGGTTGATCTGATCATCTACTCATCAATGCAAAAAACAACTTCATTAGAGCCTCTAAGGTTAAAATTTTCACCTTTTTACAGCCGCTGAGGCTATTACAAAACAAATATTTAACCTTGAACGGGGTTCCAAGGCCCAAATTTTTTGGAAGTGCTAAACGGGCGCTCCGGAAGGCTTCCCGACACTTTTATGCTCCCTCTTTTTACAAAGATGGCCCTTTCAAAGTTTTCCAAAAAATCAAGCTTTTTAAGCCTCTTGGGCGATTTACAATTTGGCACAAACTTTCTCTTATAAGAGTTTACAATAAATTTTATAAAGCTTTTCCTAATTTTTAATTCAATAATAAAATATGCCTTTTTAAATTATATAAAAAAAATTTTTTTAAATAATTAAAAAAGCAGTTATTAAATTATTAAATTAATATCAAGAAAAAAAACTTTAATAAAAAAAATATATAAACTCTTAAAAAAAAATTTATAACTAAAAAAAAACTTTTTATTTTCTTTATCTCCGCAGTTCGAACCCGCGACCTCGACCTTTACGGGCGGGCGTCTCAACCGCTGCACCAAGACCTCCGCTGGAAGCAAAAAAGGCACCCCGCCTTTTTATTACCGTTCGTCGACGGTTATAAAAAATAAAAATAAAAAACTCGGTTCTTTCTCCTCAGCAGGTTTCGAACCCGAGACCTCCAGTCTGTCAGCAAGCAGGCTTTGCCAACCGCGCTACACGCCTTGGCTGAGATGAAGTCCGATCACCGCCCTTTTCTATTGAGGTGGCGGTTAAGTTTTTTATTTAAAAAAAACAATTCGATTATCCCACATCGAGCAGGATGGGGATATCGAAAGGGTTGAAAACCCTTAATCGACACGTAAATAGTTGATTACCTTCGGGTGATCGCTGTGTCTGCGTCCTCTCCTCTGCCTACCGAACCCGCACGTGCCACATGCGCCACCTCAGCTCTTCCTCCTCGACCTGCGTGCGCTCCTCGACCTACGTGCACCACCTCAGCTCATCTTCGACCTGCGTGTGCCACCTCAGCTTCTCGGCTTCCGTGCCCAGCTCCTTGGCTTCAGCTTCCGTGCCCAGCGCCTCGCTCCCTGGTAGCTCTGATACCAAACTGTGGGAATAAAACCAATTTTTTATTCTTCTAAAAAAATAGCAAACGCTTCACATAAATATATAGGGAATGTGACGGGAAGTTGGAGGAATAAGGGGAAGAAAATATAGGAGGGATAAGGGAAGAAACGGAGGGATAAGTAGCGGGAATATAGGAGGGAGAAGAGGAGGAAGAAGTGGAGAAATAAGGGGAGATAAAAAGGATAAAGAATTGCCGACACAAAACATGCCGACAAAACAAAGCGCGTTCACACTTAGGATGAGAGTAAGGTTTTTTCTTGGCCACTTAGGATGAAGTGGCATTCACACTTGCAACATCGCCCAAAATAGGCCTTGCCTGTCTTAACAACGCTGCCATTATTTTGCCTGAGAGGCTATGAGTTTAATTGGGAATTTTTGGATATTCTCCTGCTGCCCTTGGCAGTCGCCGTCAATACCATGCTTCACAACAACCTAGAAGAAGTTGAAGAAAATCATCTCATTGTCCAAGTTTCAAATTCCCACCACAATACCCAAACCGATGTTCGGGCAGAGGAGACAGTCCAACGGTCAACGACATTTCAGGCTTTTGGATCTGCTCCCTCTTTAACATGCTTGAAAATGGACATGACGTCTCGTATGGCCAAAGTTTTTAGAGGGCCAACGTGAGGCAAGGATTTCACGATTCCGCCGGTGCTGAAAAGTCTGGATATGCTAATTCTGTTCATGGCATTTTCGCTGCTTCGCCCAAAAACAACAAATGAGAAACACATTGAGAGCACTTTTCACATGTAGCAGAAATTATCTGGACAACTATATGTCAACCATTACCAAGCCTAGATTCAACCTTTGGAATGCACCAGACAAATTTGTAAGAAACATAAAAGGGGAATTTATAGGAGAAAAATTCCCCTTACAGGGCAAGATTATGCTTTGATATAGAATCTGATATGGAATCGAAATAAGGTGCAAACTTTATTATTGCTTTTGCAGAACGTATTAGAAGGTTATATAGGCATATGAAATGCCTAAATTACAAGATATGTGTCAACTCCTAAATATCTTAACAATTAACTATCTTTAACTAACAAACAAACTACTTGATAGCTAACTTTAGGTTCACATTTTATTTTAGCTAATTGTCAAGTTCCTAGGAAACTAATTAATTGTAATAATCAATCCTCATAATCTTCACAGGCCTGATCTTGGGGATGGTGAGAACGACATTTGAAACAGAAGAATCCTTGGGAGTATTTATTATTGTATTTATTAAAAGCAAGGATGTTGAGGGTTGAAATCTCGTTCAGGTAAGGGATTGGGCTGTTGGAGCGTTTGTTTTGCCGCCAAAGCTATACGTTGAGCATCCTCGAGATAGAGGGATCAAGCATGTCGATTTCCTGTCGAATTTTATCGTTAAGACCATGGCGAAAGGCTAAGACCACCACTGTTGGATCCAATTGGTAGGTGTAGGTGAGAAGACTCGTGAACTTTGAACAATACTTCTCAACCATTCTTGTTTTCTTAGTTTGCATCAAACGGACCACATTTGATTTGGATGATCCTTTGTTAAACCTTCAAAGGAATCAAACTTTATCAGGCCACAAAGAGAGGTCCCTAGTTGGAAAAGCATCCATAACAACCATTGATGAGTTCCCAACTTGGTAGCAACTAATGTGACATGACCTTTTGAAACATGGTGCAGATGGATGATGCTATCCATCTTGGCTTGCCACCCATGTAGATCGACACCGTCCAAGGTGGGGATGTGTATGCGTGGAACAAAACATCATGAGACCATTAAAGGAAATTATAAGGATATTCTGTAGAGGGATCTAGATCATAAGCAAAGCCTGAGATGCAACCACCCATGCTTGGAAGAGTACCTTTGGTAGCATAGGGAGTCGTGTGACTGCCATAGGAAATTGGAGGATTGTGATGGGATGGTGGTTGTTGAAGAACGCTTGTGTCCCTTGGATTTGGTGCTTGTTTCATGCCCATTGGTTGTTGCCTTGTGACTTGTGGTCAAGGGAATGAGCAGTGGAGGACATTTTTAAGAAGCTTTGGATGTCGGCTATGGCAGTCTTGATTTCATTTTTAGAGATTACAATGGAATTAACCACCCTTTCTTGTTTCTCTAGATAGGTATGCAAAGCAAAAGTAATAGTATTGAGAATAGTATTACCAATTTGGGTAACGGGAGTAGTGGTGTTGGGAGGAGGCGAAACCGTGGCGTTTAAGGAAGAAAGAAGATGCTAGTCAAAACTATTTGATATTTGGAGGAGTGTTGTGATGCTTACTAGGATTTCTAGGTTGGTGCTTCTTTCTACTCATGCACGCATCCTCTGAATGACCAATGTGTTGCAATAGACCGTTGATACGCAACCAACCAATAGGAGCAGCAGGTTTGTTCATACACTAGGGGCAATTGCAAAACCCGAAAGAATCCTTTGGAGCACTTTTGAAAAAGTATTGTGAGAAATACCCCTTATTTCAATCAGTTTGAAGAGACGATCACAATGAGATAGGTCTTTCGCAAGGGTGTGGCCACACCCGATTCTTGAAAAAGTGTTGCTGTAAATACCCCTTGTTTTGACTGGCTCGGAGAGACAATCGCAATGGGATAGGTCTCCTGCAAGGGTCTGGCCACACCTGATACACATTTTAATCGGGTTTGGAAAAAGAAGTAACAATGAACTCAATATTATAGAAGAAAAATGCGTCGGAAGATGAGCTGAAAAGAATTGACGAAAAATTACTAGGAGATAAGAAGTAGAACTGTTTGACAGAGGTTTTGGAATGGTCCACACACCCTTTTGCTGCAAATTCACACTGCCATAGGGAGCTGTTGACAAGTTTTGTCACATTGCTTCTGAAGGGGTAGTGAAATTTGATGATGTTGATTTTCTTGATATAGTTTTCCTTATTTTTGTTGATAGTAGTGTTACAGCAATTTTGGCTGTCATTTTTTGAATCCCCCTTGTAAATAACTGAATTTGAAAGAGCTTCGCCCACAGTATAGCAAGAAAAAGGAGCTTCGCAAACAGCAGACAGGAAAAACATAGGTGCAAGCCAAATTTTCTAAGGCACAGAAAGAGCTTCGCAAGCGAAGCCCCCACAAAACTAGCTTCGGGCCGAAGTTTTGCGAAGCATACAATGTAAAGTAAAATGCCAAAACAAATTCCTAAGTGTGGAAAAACACTTCGCAGAAATGCTAGCGAAGCACCTGCTTCGGCCGTCCCTTTTGGCGAACCACCCCTCAGGAAAATCTACTTCGCTCAAAATCTTCCCGAAGCACCTGCTTCGAGCGACTCAAGTGCGAAGCTTCCCCCTCCGAAGGCTGGTTGTCCCTGAAAATTTTCTAAGGCATGGAGGAGCTTCGCTTGAATTTTCCCCGAACGACTGTTTTTGAAACGGTTCGCGGCGAAGCAATTTTGTAAGTCCACTTCGGCTGAATTTTGTGCGAAGCTCCCTCGTTAGAAGCCTAATTGTATGCCCAAATATTCTAAGGCAAAATTCTACTTCGGCCAAGAAACCCCCGAACGGCCATTTTGAAAGAAGGTTCGCAACGAAGCTATTTCTGGATGTCCCTTCGCTGCGAAGCACCAATACAAAGAAGTCTATCCCGCTTCGGCTCTCATCCATGGCGAAGCAGCTCCCCGAACTAAAATTCAGCGAAGTTCTCCAGGGCACACACCCCAAGGCTGGGTATTTCTTCGAGGCAATTGAGTGGTTCATAAATGCATCTTTACTTGCCCGAAAGACCCGGGACTCATTTTCAGCAATGGAAAAGGAAAGGTCAGCCGCAGGAGGAAAACCCGATGGACCCGGCAGCCACTCGAGCACTGCACCCAGAGATTCAGGACGAGTCAGGCGGCCCATTAATGAGAGTTTCCCCGGCTAATGCGGCCGTAACTGCTAAATGTAGAAACGGATGTGAGAGCTCAGTCACGGGAGGAGCGAAGGCAGATTTCCCAGTTTTTCGAGGGCGTACTGCTAGATTTTGCGCAATGATGGCTCAGAGGGTCGGGTCCTCTATAAAAACCCATGAATTGTAATGAAAAAGGGGGAAGAACTTTTGCTAGAAAGCTGCTGTAACTTGATTTTTGCAATTGATATCAAGAACTTTGGGCCTCATTTCTCTCTTGTATGCTGCCTTCTGTGATTATTTCTGCTATTCTGTCTTCATTTATGTACTGTAATTCTGAATCCTGGATTTAGGTGTGTGATTGGGGACAGAACCCTGGAATTCTCCTGAAGGATACATAGGGGGGAAAATGTCGTGTTAGTTTTCTTGTATGCTACCTGTGGATAGTGTTTCTGCTATATTCACCTATTTCTTAATTGCTGTAATTCTGAAATCTGGATTTCGGCGTAAGGGATTAGGAGGATCCTGGAACTCGTCCGGAGGATACATAGGAAAGCTAGTGCGGCGTTCATTTATGTTTTATTCTTTGTATTTATTGCTGCTACTTCAAGATATTAGCTAGTAATCGTGTTGCCGGTTCTTTCCCTCTTAAAACATCCATTGATATTTCTTTCCCTTACTCCCTTTATTTCTTTCCTGCACCTTTACTCTTTTTATCTCTTTCCTGCACTCTCATCTTTAAAAAATCAGTAGTTTAGTAAAGGAGCCGGCCTTTCTCCGGAGATTGGCACGGAGGGCATCTCTTCCCTCCGGCCTTTCAATGTTGGTCCAGGTCTAGGGCGCGTATAATTGCCAAAATCCTTTCCTGTGGCAGATTTGTGACCAACAGTTTCTGGCACGCCCGGTGGGACCCGGTCAGTCTCACCTTGTGAGTGGTAGTGAGAGCCGATGCTTATCTCATTACCGAACAGACTCTAGCATCTGGCGACTCTGCTTAACCTGGAAATCTCAAAGTCGTTGAGACCGATACCAAAGTATCCGTGCCTTCATGCAAACAAGATATCGAGTTAGGAATAGTGGAGAAGGAACTGAGTTCTTTGAACTCGACATTGATGCTTTCGGAGAACACCCTAGGCTGATAACACCCGAACAACTGTTACGAAGAGCGCCTTCGCAAGAAGCTGTATTTGATGAAGAGGGCCTGACTTCCGACAGCACAACAACTAGTCTTCCTCCTAATCCTCCTAATTCCCCCGATCATCCAAGCGCTTCCGCTTCAGTCAGTCACCCACAAGGGACTTCGGGAATCCCTATCTTTCCGACTCCAAGCGCAGGCATGGCACACCAACAACAGCAGCAGCAGCTGCCGCCACAGCAACAACAACCCAGGTTGTTCCCGGCATGGAACTCTTCCGGACCATTAAACCTGGCGGGACAAGGACAGGTTCCGCCTGCTGCGATGAAGAAGATTCCTACCTTCGATGGTACGGGGAAGACAGCTCTGGAACACATTCAAGACATAGTTTCTCTGGCGGCAATACACAACATCACCGAAGGAGTGATGGTGAAGCTTCTGGTTCTATCCCTCCGAGGAAAGCTCCTCTATTGGTATAGATCGCTTCCGCCTGGCACCATAACAAGTTGGGACCAGTTAGCTGGACAACTGATGAGAGGTTTCAACGAGTCTGCTGACCCTTCCTCCCTCTTGCATCAATTTACGACAATTCAGAGACACCCGCAGGAGGAAATTGCAGACTTCAATGTGAGGTTCGCTCGGACTTGGCAAAGAGTACCTACTGGACTTCGGCCAACCAGCGAGGCTGCAACATACTACTACCTTAGGGCCCTCAATCCAGATATCAGTGTGATGGTAAGGTATTCGAATGTGAATACTTTCCCTGAGCTCTATGAATTAGCCCAGAAAGCGGAAATGGACCTGATAGCCGTAGGAAAGCTTCCCCAAAGGATGTCGATGCCTATATTCCCGGAGTTTCCGCAGACACAATGCCTGAATGCAGCTACGTCGCAAGCCTCCATAACCCCTGTATATCCCCTCTCATCATGGAATCCTAACCCCGTTGTAACCCAAATCGTTACTCCACAAGTGCATTTCCCCGCATATTCAACGCCACAGCCTACCGTTCCCGCGTTACCGGCACCACCTCAATACCCCGCTTTGCCCCCAATACCTACGATGGCTCCATTGCCACAGGCCCCCAAAGCTGAAGATATGCAGGCTAAAATATTACAGGAAGTTCAGTCTTTGAACTCTACTGTACAGACTTTGTCCAACGATATGATTATCATGAAGAAGAAACAAGCACAACAAGAATTTCTTCCAAGGAGGTCTTACCCACCGCCAGCGCTCACCAAAGATCAAGTGGTTCAACCGGGGAAGTCTTCGGCAAGAAATGCTGCCATCAATGAAGGAACAAGCACTTCTGACCATGTGCATTGGTGTTCTACATGCAATGACCCGCATGAGGAAAACACCTGTATGTTGCATCAACATTTTGTGCAGACGCTGTCAGGAAACAACCCCAGCGGACAAGTCAACATGATAAGACAAACAGATCAGAACCTGGTCGTGGACGAAGAAGAGCAAGTTTCGGTGCTTACTAGGGAGGGAAAAAGACCAATGGAAGTGGATGCAGCTCAAATGGCTCCCTTGAAGGTATATACCCGCCGCGAAAAGGAGCAGCAACCTGCTAAAGCCCCAGACAAAGTTTCACATCCAGCGCCAGCAAAAGAGAAGACCCAGCAAGTCTCCGCAGCCCCGCCTCAGGCCGAAACCAAAGAGCAGGCAAGGGAAAAGCTTAAGTTCCCTTCGCTAACCAAGCGGCAAAGAGTCGAAGCCACGGAGCAATATCACACAAAGTACGAAGCTAAAAAAGAGCCCGAAGTGCATACCCCCATAAGGTATAACATCGTGGATGAGCTAAAAAAGACCCCTGCCAAGATTAGTTTATATGATGCTTTACAACTACCAGGACAGGTAGACCTGTTGCAGGAGTCTTTGAAGTCCGCGAAAGCTGGGCAATCAATGCCGCCCGCCATAGTGCAAACTCTGTCCACGTCCATAACAGGAAAGAACAGGCCTCCCCCGTTTTACTTGTCATTACAAATGGAAGGTCACATTGTCCATAACTGTATGATTGATTCAGGGGCAGCAACGACGGTCATGCCTAAAGCGGTCTGCGAAGAAATAGGGATGGAGTATACAAGAAGCAGCCATGGCGTACTCCAACTGGATGGCACTCCTGTGAAGACCGTCGGGGTAATCAAAGATATACCCATTCGACTGCACAAAGTGCCCCAAATTGTGGTGATACAGGAAGTGGTAGTAGTAGATCTAGAACCCTATTTTAGCATGTGTCTTTCGAGGGAATTCACAGCGAAGCTAGGGGGATACCTGTCCATGGACTATTCACATTTAGAGGTCCCATTCAAGGGGAAGAAGGTCAAGATTTACAACGAGAAACCTTCCACGTTTCTCGTACAGAAGATGACCGAAGAAGAATGCAATGATCTCGTCCATGCGATAACAGAAGAAATTGAACGAGTGGACTTAGTAGAGGAGTCCCTTGCACAACTAAGTTCTGAAGATGAATTTTCATTGACAGACTTTAATGCTATGATAGAGACAGAAATAGGGTGTTACACCATTGCAGAGCCAGAGAAACACATTAAGTCAGAAGATAAAGTACCTGCCCAAGGAGAATTATGGCAATTATTCTTTGATGGTGCCCGGTGCAAAAACGGAGCCGGGGCAGGGATCCTTCTAGTGTCACCATCCGGAGAACAGAAAGAATATTGCTATAGATTAGTTTGGAGCTGCACCAACAATGCAGCAGAGTATGAAGCCCTATGCCTAGGACTGAAAAAGCGAAAAAGCTAGGCGTAAAACACCTCAAAATTTTTGGAGATTCAGAACTGGTATGCAATCAGGTCACCAACAAATGCATCTCCAAGAAGCATTACCTTAAAGCCTACCGCAACAGAGTATGGGACCTGCTTGAACAGTTTGAGTCACTCAACCTGCAGTCCATCCCGCGAGAGAAAAATAGGCACGCTGATGTCTTGGCCTCCATCGCGGCTAGATATTCCCCAACCGACGACATGGTGCACAAGCCGAAGGCCGTAAGGATGATTTATAGGCCCTCTGTACCGGATAGGGACATGCATTGGCAAGTTTTTGACAACGATGAACAGATCATCAATTTTTTGGTACAAGAAGCAGTCATTGTTGAAGGAAGGGACCCAAAAGACGAGGAATATGAAGGACTGGTCCAGTTAAAAAACAACCATGTCCCTAGGGGACTGATCACTCTGGAGAGCCTGTTCGATCAGAATGACAGAGCATTTTCCCGCAGAATCAAAGTTGACGCCAGGCAGTATCAAGATTTAGAACTCGAAACCGGGAAGGTGATAAAAGTTGGAACGGACTGTACCATGGCTGAGTTGGAACAAATCCGGTCTCTATGCAGAAAGTATCCAGATATAGTAGCCTGGTCTTACCAAGACCTAAAGGGCTATGACCGAAGGCTGGTTCAACACACCATCGAGCTACAAGAAGGGGTAAAACCCTTCAGACAGAGGCAAAGGCCGGTCAACCCAAAGATCGAAGCTCTGATGAAAGCCGAACTTCTGAAAATGCTTGAAGCAA
Organism: Wollemia nobilis; assembly: GCA_028583015.1. Classification (NCBI taxonomy): domain Eukaryota; kingdom Viridiplantae; phylum Streptophyta; class Pinopsida; order Araucariales; family Araucariaceae; genus Wollemia; species Wollemia nobilis. Next base: position 2,151,137 of record JAQPPZ010000101.1, read on the forward strand.
AGATCATCTATCCCATAAAGCATTCTTCTTGGGTGGCGAACTTAGTTCCTGTCAGGAAGAAAAATGGGGATATTCGGCTATGTGTGGACTTCCGCAACTTAAATCAGGCTTCGCTCAAAGACCACTACCCCCTCCCGTAGATTGATCAAATCTTGCACTCAGTAGCTGGAGCCCAGCGTTTCTCCCTACTCGATGGTTTTTCAGGGTATAACCAGATTTGGGTTAGAGATGAAGACCAACACAAAACAACCTTTACTACTAAGTGGGGGACGTTCGCTTACCAGCGGATGCCGTTTGGCCTTTCGAACGCAGGAGCTACCTTCCAGAGAGCTATGGACTTAGCATTTGGAGAACTGCTGAACAAGGTTATCGTCATCTATTTGGATGACATGACCGTCTTTTCCCGAAAAAGAGAGGATCATCCCTCGCACCTGCAGCAAATATTTGAAAAATGCCGAGAATTTGGCATCTCAATCAATCCGAAGAAGTCCATCTTTGCAGTGAATGAAGGAAAACTGTTGGGACATCTTATATCGGAAAAGGGGCTCGCGATAGACCCTGACCGGGCTGAGGCTCTCCTAAAACTTCCATTACCAATGAATAAGAAGGGGCTGCAGTCCTTCTTCGGGCAAATTAATTTCGTGAGGAAGTTTGTACCAGACTTCGCTCAAATCATCAAGCCGATGTCCCAACTTTTAAAGAAAGATGCCGAATTTGTCTGGACTGATGAAAGAAGGGAAGCATTTGAAGAAATCAAGGCCCGAATCGCTCAGGCACCCGTCCTGACTAACCCTGACTACAGTAGGGATTTCATCCTATATGTTGTAGGAGAACCCGAAAGTTATGCCGCAGTCCTGACGCAAAAAGGAGAAGATGGCGAAGAGCGCCCCATTGCGTTTCTAAGCCAGGTAATACACCCCCACGAGGAGAAATACAACTTCATAGAAAGACAGGTGCATGCTGTCATGAAATCCCTAAGGAAATTCAAACATTTCGTCTCCCAAAGTCGGGTTACAGTGTTCGTCATCCATCCTGATGTACGCAACTTCATTATCCAAGGAGAGTTGGGCAGCAAAAGGGCTGGTTGGGTCAACAAAATTCAGGAATTTGACATTGAAATCAGACCCACAAAGTTGGTTCGCGGTCGCGCGCTATGCCAGGAGCTTGCGAAGAGTGTAGCAGCCGAAGTAACAGCTTGTCAGTGGGATGACTTGGCGGCAGAAGAGAGCTTCGCAAACCGAGACGAGGATGAAAAAGACTGGGTCAATGAAATAGTAGAATATTTCAGCACTGGGATATGTCCTTCGCATTTAAATGCTTCGCAGCGAAGACACTTCAGGCTGAAGGCCCTTCGCTATGTCTTACGCCCCGAAGGCCTGTTCTACCGAAATATCGATGGCATTCTTCTGAAGTGTATAAGGGAGGGTGATAAGAAATGGGTCCTTGGTGAATTCCACTCAGGTTTATCAGGGGGCCACTCTGCAGGAAGGACAACTGCTTTAAAGATAATCAAGGCGGGCTACTACTGGCCCTCGCTCTTTGCCGATGCCTTCGCGGTTTGCAGAAAGTGCGAACAGTGTCAGAAGTTTGTCGGGCGAAGCAAAAATGCTCCCATGCCCCTCCAGCCAATACAAGTGGAAGCACCATTTCAACAGTGGGGATTGGACTTCATAGGGGTCATCTCGCCGAACTCTTCAGTAGGACATAAATTCATCCTGACCACGACCGATTACTTCACCAGATGGGCCGAAGCAGTGCCCACCAAACACGCTGATCAAGAAACGGTAGTCACTTTCCTAGAAGGCTTGATCACCCGGTTCGGCATCCCCGAAGCAATAGTAACGGATAATGGCCCCGGATTCATAGGCGCCAGAATTAATGAATTCACCTGTAAATATGGGATATACCGCAAGGTCAGCTCCAATTACTATCCACAAGGTAACGGATTAGCAGAGTCAACAAATAAGACCCTGTTGAAGTTGCTGAGAAAGCTCATAGACAAAAACAAAAGGACTTGGCATCTTCTCTTAGATCAAGCCTTATGGGCCGATCGAATATCCATCAAAAAGTCGATCAAAACCTCCCCGTACGCCCTAGTATACGGCAAGGAGGCTATCCTGCCAATTCATATAGAGATCCCTGCATTAAAAATGTTGAGAGACGAGGAAGCCGAATCCGGTCCTATGGAGGTGAGGCTAACCCAATTGTTGCAGTTAGAGGAAGACCGGGATAAAGCATATCAGAACTTCGCGAAGCATGCCCAAATTACTCAGAACTGGTTCAGGAAGAAGTCCTCTGTCCGAACATTCAAAGTAGGAGACTTGGTGTGGAAATGGGATTCGTGGAAGGTTAAGCCTGGCAATCATGATAAACTGGACGCATTCTGGGAAGGGCCGTTCGAGATCGCCAAAGTAAACTCGGCCAACTCCTTCATCCTTAAGAACGCAGCTGGTCAGACTCTGCCCATTCCCGTGAATGGTCTTCACCTGAAGACCTTTTATCATTGAAAGTCTTCTTAAAAAAATCTCTTACTCTTGTATATAATGTGTTTATACTTGTACAAACTTTGTTTTAAAAGGCCTTAGATCTAAACATGTAGTTAGAGGTAGATTGTATTTTCATGCCGTCGTAACAGCAAAAGTTCTGCCGCATGACTAAGGTTTAGCCCAGCCGAACCAAAGGTAAAGTCTCCTTCGGAGTTTTTCCACACGAAGCAGCCGACGTGAGCCGGTTCGCTGCGAAGCACCTTTAAGGAGAAATGTGAAGGAGGCCAGAATACAATATGTCGTCAACAAGAAACAAGAGAAACACTTCTCCAAAAAAATACAAAGGCATAAAAGACGCTTCGCAAAAAATAGTTGTGCGAAGCACATTCAAAGGGGAAGTCTTGCGAATCATTTTCGGGACGAGCGCGCTTCGCTTCGAAGATGTTCTAAGTCCCCCTTCGGGGCTAATCTTACGCGAAGCGTCCAGTAAGACAGCTTCGGGTCCGAAGCGTAAAAGACAAAGAAAAATCGGAGGTTCGCCGCGAAGTGTTTTCCACCGCGGCCGTAGGAGCAATTAAAGCACGCCTTGAAACGTGTGCCAACTACAATCTAGGAAACCGTCCAGGACGTGCAGGTTTAATGCAAAGGTGGCGGAGCACATTCCAAGAGAATGTCGTTATGATTAAAAGTTGTGCCCAAGTACGAGGTGGCAGGGGAAGTAGATCTTCAAAGCCGGGCCAGGTTCTCAAAGTACATCGTCCCGCGTGCACCCTCGCCGCAAAGCCAATAGAAAAACAAGGCAATCCCTTCCCCCGATTTTCGATTTTAATTTCGGTAGTTGCCATAAATGATGGCGGCTGTAACCTTCGGCTATAAAGCCAGAGCTGCACCAAGGAAAAGGTTATTCACCCGCGTACGAGCACGACTGTGATAAATTTGGCCAAGAACTCTGCGTTTCTTTTCCATTCTCTGTTTTTTGAAATTCTGCTCTTGAAAAACGCGATGGGGAAGAAGAACTCCAAGGAAAAGGGGAAGGAACCTGAAGTAGCGACTCCAGAGAAGACCAAGAAGGGCAAGGAAGAAAAGAAACATAGGCCCAAAAAGGTTGACCTGAACTTGCGCCCTGAGAAGCAGCCCATAGAAGAAGGGGAGGAGTCAGAGGATGAGCAACTTCCAGAACCTCCCATTGATGGGTGGGAGAAGATAAGAGACACCGAACTTTCAAAAAGCATCGCAGAGCTGCGATACACTATCGACTACATGAAGAGTCGATTATCTGCAGAAAATAAGAGGGCTGCCGCATACTACTCGCAGATATACTGGTATCTGACTCCGCCAACTCACCACTGTCCTGAATTAATCTGCGCGATAGCCCAGAATTACCAAGTCGTCCACCAGACAAGTTCTGGACGCTGCGGGTAATAAGTTATTTTCGATTTTTAAGGAAGATGTGCAAGTAGCTTTCGCTCCTTTGCAAGGGCCACCCAAGGGGTATTTAGTGCGCAATGTTCTATTGAATGAACAAATGGACAGATTTAACGCCTCCTGCCACATTGTGAAATTTTTGAAGGAAAGTCTTAAGGATGGGCTACCTTCAGGCAAGCTACCACAGATGCCTCGCCTTCTGCAAGACTTCAAGAGCACAAACATCTTTTCCATTATTGCATGGGTCGCGGGTCTGTCTACAGATGCCGACGTTTATCCCTGGCAAGTGTCCCTGGCCGAATGCATTTCCCGAGGAGAGTTCTACGCACCAGACCCCTCAAGGCCAAACACGAACCCGGTTTTCTTTGACTGGGCAGAATGGGTAGCGCGGACCTTGCACACGCGGCTGGTGAGTTTGAAGAATGCCGGAACAGGCCAATATTTTGGGCCGTGCTCTTTCCTAGTCTGGCTCTTTTTCTGTCACACCCACAGGCATTTTCCTCATATTGCCATTACTCAGAGTGGCAAAGACGGAGCCCCGCTGCCGGTGTACCAGTGGACCCCCCTCCTAGCCAGGACGGGGTCATATTATGTGTTTAATCAGCAATTTTTAGGACCTGCTCTTCAGCTACTGCAGGGTTCTTGCCCTCGAGTGCCCGTGGACCTTAGGGACAAAGTGGTCAATGAGCGGAAAGGGGATGTTTTTCAGTTGACTCAGGGCCTTGTCATCCGTCTGTTTGGATTCACGGGGAAACCCTTCATTTTGCCTGTATATACTTCTGAATACCAGTTCGCTTTAGAGGTCGCTCGCCAGAGCGACATGACGAATGTAGTTTACGGCCATGGCCGAAAGTGGGCCCCGACTTGCGATTTCCCTTTCAAAATGGGGGTCGTAGAGGTCTTCGCCATGAAACAACACGTATTTTTAGATGATAAACTTGCTGACTTCGGGTTGCTGCAACTTCCGCAGCGGTGGTGCTATGACCCCTTGGGGGTGATGAGAGATCATTTGAGGTTTAAAAATTTTCATATCTGCCCTCAACCAGAGATAATAAAGCAGAGGAATAATCCTGCCGACAAAGATTTAGAGTGGCACTTGGAAAGAATGAAGACATTGCCACCATGGCACGAATTCTACACTATGGAAGTTGAATATGATCCTGCTAGACACCCTTTCCCGAGCTCAAACGCTGCTTTCTAGAGAAGAATGAAGGACGATTTGAGAGGGGAGATAAAGAATTGGCGCGAGCCACAACTCAAAGAATGGTGGATAATGAGAGTCCATCGACGTAAGCAGAAATCATACGGACTCTTGGAGATGGACAAAGATTTCGCCATTTATTATGAAGCGAATGCCGGATCATGGCAACCCCTCGCGTTTGCTGATTTTATTCCTCCTAGTCCCCCAGGTTCGGGCGACAGCCCCAGGAGAGTGACCGATGATTCTGAACAAGAAGAGGAAGATGAAGTTGTAGTAACATCTCAGGAGCCGCTCAAGGAGCCTGTGGGAGGTTCCGAAGTTGAGGTCGAAAGGCCATCGCAGCAACAAGGAAAAGAGGATGCAAAGAAAAGAAAGAGACCTGGACAGGTCCAAATGCCCCCTCCTCATCCGAAGCGGCCCCGCACCAAACCCTCCGGCGCTTCTAATGAACAATCTGCAGCGGGCTCAGCGGAAGCCAATGCGGAAAAAACAGCATCTCAACAGACCGAGGGAAGTGTTGAAATAGATGTCATTGATGTGGAGGAATTCCTACAGGAGGCGGGAAACGTTGGAGAAAGGGTCGAAAATGTTGAAAATGTAGGAACCGTGAGAAGCAGCGAACCCAATACGCAGGAATTTGCCACTTCTGCTCTGCCATTAGAGCACGCAGGTACGCATTCTTCTTCTCCTGCTCCCGTTTCCCAAATTGTGTCAACTCTAGTCCCGGCCGAAGGTCCCTCTGAGCCTTCTCCAAAAGTTGCTTATCCAGTTGTACAGTCACCCCAACATGAAGTTTCTCTAGCTATTACGGATGTGTCGCATGGTTCCGCCGGTCCCGTAGGCGTTTCCGCCCAGTCCGAGTCATCAGGCCGGGACGTGTTCGCAGCTGCCGCTTCGCTCACCCATACCACCATCCCGTTGGTAATTGGCCAGACTAAAGGCGACACTTCGTCCCCAAACCCCGACCCCCGCCTCGCATCCACACATACCGTAGCTTCACCATCTACTACACCCACCACTGAGCCCACCGGCGACACGTCACCGATCCAGTATTTGTACCTGTTTACCCCTTCGGCTGTTAACCCAGCCTTATTAGAAAACGAATTAACCATGATCAAGGAGAGCCCTCTAGCGGAGAAGTTGATCCGAGCCCGCCAAAATACTGATAATGTACTCAAGGAGGCGAGGAGAAAGAGGGGGCGTTCATTGGCAAGACAAGAGAAGTGCGCGGTCATTGATTTGAAGAATGGGAAATTGCACAAGGTCAAGAAGATTCCCAAGGTCCAGAAACCCTTGGACGAAATGACCTCTGCAGATTATGAGTATCGGGGAGAAGGTCAAGGACCTGGAGCATATAGACATTGATAATGAATCAGAATCAATGCATGTGAGAATAGAGACCTTCCGCGCACATGCCAGAATCGCCAACCAGCGCCGCTGTGAGGCGGAAAATGCCAATGTCAAGCTGGAGGAGGATCTAGCTAGGATACGCTCTCAGCTGGAGGATGCTCTGAGGCAATGTGAGCAATTAAAGGATGAAAGGGATGCCTTAAAACAACAGATAGAACAACTGCAAAGTAAAGTAGGAGATCATAGCAAGACCCAAGCCGAGGCTGAATTGAAGGCCAAGGAGTTTGAGGACCGGATCTTGCAGATGCAACTGCAGTTGTACGAAAAGGAGAGCTTGGAACTGTTCGACAGGAACAGGATTAAGGATATCCGCTCTCATTTGCTCAGGAATTTCAGATCTCGGGCCTCTAGTGCCCTCTCAATATTGTCATATATTACAGAAGCCCAGAACGCTGCTTCTCAAAAGGGGCCAATAGTGGACGAAATTATCCAGGAGATTAGAAGCCGGCTCGACTTAGCTTTTGAAGTGCAGAGCATAAAGTACCAAGACTTGCAAGTCGCAGCTATGAGTCGGATGGCCCGAGATTGGTCCACCGCCCAGGCCACAGTCCGCGCCTTCTTCTCCAAGGTGAGAAAGGCACAGAAGGCGAAGCAACTTCTGGATATATTTGAACAGGAGCAGCGTACCTCTCTGGGGTATTTTCAAAATCTTTCAGAACTGGGTTTCCCGAGTTTCACTGACGATGACGGGAACCTTTTGACAAAAGAAGAATTGAAACCTGCCTGGCTCAGCTTTGAGAGCGATGTCTCTGAGATTGATCAGTGGAAAGAGCCAGTTACGGAAGGCCAGGTCACAGATTTTATTTTGAGATATTGTAGGATCGCGGCGTGCTTAAATGACTTGAGTACTAGGGCCAAATCTGCTGACATTGGGCAGATTGACAGGTTCCATGTCCTGGTTAAGGCATTGCAAGACCGAGAGCCTTTCCAGAAAGGTGCGTGGGCTCATATTCGCCGAACCATGGAGAGGATCCGTGACCGCCTTCCACCGCCGCCGTTGGAGCAGATACCTGGCGAAGGAGATGGAAAAGGAACAGAAGCAGTTGATGAGGTGCCCCCGAAATCAGAAAAGCAAAGAGGAGAAGGGTCTGGAGGTGACTCTGGCCCAATGGATGAAAGCTAGAGGGTTCTCACACCGAGGCGAGCTCGTTGCCCCGCGAGCCGCCAAGAATGTTGACAAGTTTTGTCACATTGCTTCTGAAGGGGTAGTGAAATTTGATGATGTTGATTTTCTTGATATAGTTTTCCTTATTTTTGTTGATAGTAGTGTTACAACAATTTTGGCTGTCATTTTTTGAATCCCCCTTGTAAATAACTGAATTTGAAAGAGCTTCGCCCACAGTATAGCAAGAAAAAGGAGCTTCGCAAACAGTAGACAGGAAAAACATAGGTGCAAGCCAAATTTTCTAAGGCACAGAAAGAGCTTCGCAAGCGAAGCTCCCACAAAACTAGCTTCGGGCCGAAGTTTTGCGAAGCATACAATGTAAAGTAAAATGCCAAAACAAATTCCTAAGTGTGGAAAAACACTTCGCAGAAATGCTAGCGAAGCACCGGCTTCGGCCGTCCCTTTTGGCGAACCACCCCTCAGGAAAATCTACTTCGCTCAAAATCTTCCCGAAGCACCCGCTTCGAGCGACTCAAGTGCGAAGCTTCCCCCTCCGAAGGCTGGTTGTCCCTGAAAATTTTCTAAGGCATGGAGGAGCTTCGCTTGAATTTTCCCCGAACGACTGTTTTTGAAACGGTTCGCGGCGAAGCAATTTTGTAAGTCCACTTCGGCTGAATTTTATGCGAAGCTCCCTCAGTAGAAGCCTAATTGTATGCCCAAATATTCTAAGGCAAAATTCTACTTCGGCCAAGAAACCCCCGAACGGCCATTTTGAAAGAAGGTTCGCAGCGAAGCTGTTTCTGGATGTCCCTTCGCTGCGAAGCACCAATACAAAGAAGTCTATCCCGCTTCGGCTCTCATCCATGGCGAAGCAGCTCCCCGAACTAAAATTCAGCGAAGTTCTCCAGGGCACACACCCCAAGGCTGGGTATTTCTTCGAGGCAATTGAGTGGTTCATAAATGCATCTTTACTTGCCCGAAAGACCCGGGACTCATTTTCAGCAATGGAAAAGGAAATATCAGCCGCAAGAGGAAAACCCGATGGACCCGGCAACCACACGAGCACAGCACCCAGAGATTCAGGACGAGTCAGGCGGCCCATTAATGAGAGTTTCCCCGGCTAATGCGGCCGTAACTGCTAAATGTAGAAACGGATGTGAGAGCTCAGTCACGGGAGGAGCGAAGGCAGATTTCCCAGTTTTTCGAGGGCGTACTGCTAGATTTTGCGCAATGATGGCTCAGAGGGTCGGGTCCTCTATAAAAACCCATGAATTGTAATGAAAAAGGGGGGAAGAACTTTTGCTAGAAAGCTGCTGTAACTTGATTTTTGCAATTAATATCAAGAACTTTGGGCCTCATTTCTCTCTTGTATGCTGCCTTCTGTGGTTATTTCTGCCATTCTGTCTTCATTTATGTACTCGTAATTCTGAATCCTGGATTTAGGTGTGTGATTGGGACAGAACCCTGGAATTCTCCTGAAGGATACATAGGGGGGAAAAATGTCGTGTTAGTTTTCTTGTATGCTACCTGTGGATAGTGTTTCTGCTATATTCACCTATTTCTTAATTGCTGTAATTCTGAAATCTGGATTTCGGCGTAAGGGATTAGGAGGATCCTGGAACTCGTCCGGAGGATACATAGGAAAGCTAGTGCGGCGTTCATTTATGTTTTATTCTTTGTATTTATTGCTGCTACTTCAAGATATTAGCTAGTAATCGTGCTGCTGGTTCTTTCCCTCTGAAAATTCATTGATATTCTTTCCCTTACTCCCTTTATTTCTTTCCTGCACCTTTACTCTTTTTATCTCTTTCCTGCACTCTCATCTTTAAAAAAATCAGTAGTTTAGTAAAGGAGCCGGCCTTTCTCCGGAGATTGGCACGGAGGGCATCTCTTCCCTCCGGCCTTTCAATGTTGGTCCAGGTCTAGGGCGCGTATAATTGCCAAAATCCTTTCCTGTGGCAGATTTGTGACCAACAGGAGCCAAGATTGATGCTTTGATACCATCTGTAATGAAACAACATCAGGAAATACGATAATGATAGTAGCAATTCAATAATGCGCAATAAACAACATCTGCTGAAAACAATAACTTCAGATCCAATGCTAGAAATAAAATATGCAAGCAATCAGATTCCAGATTTAAATCAATACAAATCCTTAGCCACTTAGAGAGGGTGAAGTCACTTAGCCACTTGGAGAACGAAGTCTCATATGCACAACAAAGGCGATTAAGATTTGTATGCCAACTACAACATAACTCTTCCTATTTATGGACTAAATCAACATTAACTGTTAGGACCCAATCTAACCTTATTATGTGCTTACCCCCTTCCTAACATGGGGACCCTATATTAATAATATTATGTAATGTTTTGTAATGTGTATGTGGCATTTGAGGCCCCTAGACAAGTAGTGCCATTTAATGTAACCGTTATAAAGAATGTAACAACTGTTTGGTAGAAGATTCTAGCTCGGGTGGCCACTTGCATGTGAAGCTGACCCTTGAGCATTATAGTTAGGGTTATGAAGAGTCTTTAAAAAGACAAGGGGGCATAGAAGAAAGCATCTCTCATATTTTGTATCGAAACTCTGCTTCTAAGGAGGTTACCCCGTTGAAGAGGCCTACGATTCTGTATTGTGTTCTTGCTTTCTGCAATATAATCTGCTGCTTCTTCTAAGGAGGTTACCCCCTTGAAGAGGCCTACGATTCTGTATTGTGTTCTTGCTTTCTGCAATATAATCTGCTGCTTTTCCATTTCATCTTGCAATATTGTTAATTTCAAGTTTATTTTTCTGTTATTATTGCAATATTGTGTGGATGTGTTTTTATTTTACTGCAAGGTTCATAACGTTAACCCTAACCCCAATGCTCCGAGCTAAAAAAATAAATATAGCCGATGTGGCTACATTGGAGCTGTTACATGTTACATATTCTTATTTCAACCATAGTTCAAGTTCCAACTACATAAGGAAAATGAAAATGAAACCAAGTTCTCAGTATTTTTGCAAAGGGCATGTGAAAAGTGAGCTTGTGTGGTAGTGCTTGACTGAAAGACTTAAATTTCTTTTTCTTGAATGGAAGACTTGATGAACTATCTTCTTTGATTATGGAAATGCATTCGGCTGTGTGCACTCTCTTATTGGTATTTGGAGTAAGGTTGTGTTGGACTTTACATGGATTCAATATGAAAGCATGTTAAACTGCATATAAAAGTTGCTCCTAGCAACTATAGGTCTCCTACACCTATGAGGCAATAGAGATAAAGTATATTAAGTAATATGTGGGAGTGTAATCAAAGGACATATGTCTGAGACTAGTTACTTGCAAAACAACAAATGGAAGTTTTGTTATGAGTCATAGTTTGACCTGTTAATGACCTGTTAAATGCTTGACAGTCCTGTTATGCGCATTGTAGAGATGGTCTGTGATATTGCAGGCCTGTTAAATGTGTTTATGCTTCCTTGAAAGGCCTGTTAAATGTGTTTTATTCCTGTTCGTATATATATGCGTTTGTATCTTCTGGAAGACCTGTACATGCATTATATTTGTTTAACAGACCCGTTACATGCATTATATTTGTTTAACAGACCCGTTACACGTATTTGATGTCTTCTGCAAGACCGGTACATGCATTTATGACTTCTTCGGCAGGATTGTATTAACTTTATTACAGTGAATTTCTTCTTGGATCCAATTGTGGGATGCCAGGCAGTCTTCATTGTTATTTTCTTTCCTTTCTTTTTTCCCAATAAATTCTATATTTTTACACTATTCAGGACAGCCAACCGTCCTAGGTACCCGTTCCACATCTCAGGCACATCCACGTGTTTTAAAGACACTTGTGCATCCCTAAACACATCCTGGGGACTTTGTTTTATATAGGATAGGGGAAGTGGCATATGAGTTGGAATTACCGAACAACAGCAAGATACATAATGTTTTCCATGTTTCGTGTCTCAAAAAGGCACTATGACAGCAAGTTGTACCATCTTATGAGCTACCACCACTTGATGAGGAAGGGAAGTTAGTCTTGGAACCTGAGACAATTTTGGCAACAAGGGAAAAAAGGCTAAGGACTAGAGTTCTCAATGAGTATCTGATTAAATGGAAAAGCTTGCCACTTGAAGATGCAACGTGGGAAGGAGAGGAGATACTTTGTCATCCATGAGATGGACTTTGTTCAGTCAGTGATACTGCAAATGATAAGTGGCATATTGAACTTATCCATGTGAAGATGCTTATATAAGACCATTGAGATAAAATTGCATCTGGCAAATGAAACTGCCACTTAACAGCTGGAATCATGCACAAAACCTCTTCCTGCAATCAGAATTGCCATTGGTGGTTGGCTTGCACGGCAAACATATGAAATTAGCCAAAGCAACAAGTTTGGGATATTCATATTGGAGAAAAAGGATGTTTCGACAGACTTCCAGACAAGTAAGAGGGGATCTGACGTGGTGAGTTATTAGGTTTACATGGCTTTTGATGAATTTTAAAGGATTTGGACAAGGTCAAGGTGATTAGATGAAGTAAGAAATAAAACTGATTGTTCCACCAACAATTCAGGGTATGATCATATATTTTTGTTGGCAGTTTTGCACCATGCCACATTGGTTTTAAATAAATCATTGATTGTAATGTAAAAAATTCATGATTTCATATTTTGCTCAGAATTTTTAAAAACATTGCAGTCATTTCAGTTTTTATGTAATTTTTCATTCTGAAAATAAACAAATTAACCCCAAATTGTGACTTGGAAATCTGCTTCGAATTCACTTTGTCAAATTATCCACAGCAGCAATCAAAAGATAAAAATGATTTCACTTCAGAGGCGAAGCGACAGTAAGAAATTGAAGGCTTTGAGACAAAAGAAAATCGGCTAAGTGAAAAATGCAAATGCGTTCGCCTCATTGGAGGGGCGAACGTCACGTTCACCCATTGAAAAGGCGAACGCGCCCCAAAAGTAGGAATGCACCAAACAAAAAGGAGAATAAAAGGAACACATTGTGTTCGCCCCTCATTTGGGCGAACATGATTTCAATATGCGTCATGGTCGCTTTAAAGTATTCACGATGGATCCGTTCGTTATTTTTAAAGGCGAATGGCATGGAGAGATAAAGTTTGGGCGGTGACAATTTTTAAATGGTTTTCACCCTTACACTCAGGTAAAAAGGGCGAACGTCATGATAGATGGGGCGAAGATATTTTGAAGGCGAATGTTGTTTGTTTTTTAGCACATGTGATTAAATTTCTCCAAAGGCATGAGTAGAATTAAATGGGGTAAATTTTAATTATTAATTGCCATCATCTTCGGCAATTTTAGAGCTTGATTTTTCTAGTTGAATATTTTCTTCGGGTAACTGCTGCAATTTAATGTTGGTGACGAAGTGGAAGCATTTTTGTCATTTTCAAGAACATCTTCTCGAAGGTTTTACTCCCTCTCCAAAGCAAATTGAATATGGAGTAAATTGCTGAAGTTCGTGTTTGATTTCTAAGAAGATGGAGGTGACTCAAATTTAATGCTACGGTGCCTGAATGTTATCATCTCAAACCGTTTTCAGGATCGTGTCTACCGAAAGAAGATTTCCAAGAAATGATGACTCATTTGATGTATTCAATGAAAGAGGCGCAAACCTCTATAAATACTAAGAAAAATTGCATTGTAAGGGGTTGGAAAAAATAGATATTCCTGCGAGAAAACACTTCAAGTTCTCTGCGGTAATAGTGAATTCAAATTAGTTGTATTTGCAAATGACTTGGTGTATTGTGGTCTTCTATATTACGCACTTCTTTTACACAGTTAACTTTATTATTTGCTGTTAGATTTAAATTCTGCAAGTTGGATTTAAATATTGCAAGTGAGAGAGTGAGTGATGGAGTGTTGATCTGAAGATTACATGTGCGAAGTTTTATGGAAATTCTGTTGTTTGATCATCTATTTGCATGCTATTTTCAGCTTGGTGTGAATTCCTGCTATCAATCTATTCCCATCCTACACAATCGGCCTGTGGCCATATTTCCCATTTCTTTACGCATTTTCCGATTTCTTTCCTACATCCTTAGTCTTCAACCATTTTAGAATTAGTAAGGGAACCAGTCCTCTCTGGAGATTGACACGGGGGACATCTCTTTCCTTCGGTCTTTCAATGTTGGCCGTGTCTAGGGCGCACAAATGCAGTTTTGTATGATTAGGCAGATATTTGACCAACAGTTTTTGGCATGCCCGGTGGGACTCGAACCCACAATCGCCTGATTAGAAGTTTAAAAGATAATAATTTTTTTTTGTTTTTTAAAAGATAATAAAAAATTTAAAATTAAAAAAAAAAGGAGTTTTAAAAGTGTGCTCATAATAAGAAAAAAGGAGAAATAAAAAACGATAAAAACTTGAAAAAAAAAAAAAAAAAAAACTTTAAAAGATAATAAAAAATTAAAAAGAAAAAAAAAAGAGTTTTAAAAGGGCGCTCATAATAAGAAAAAAGGAGAAATAAAAAACGATAAAAGATAAAAATACAGTTTTTAAAGCAATAAAAAAAAACAAAACAAAAAAAAAAAAACTGTTTTTATGAAGGAAAAAGAAAAAAAGGGCAAAGGATCAAAGTTTTTAAAAGGAGAGCCTTCACCCCAATTTTATCAAAGCATATCGGAAGCGTTCTGAAGGAGGAGCAGATTTCAGTAAGCAAACATTCCTGTTGATTTTCGAGATTTAGTGCGGATATATTGCCCCTTTCAAGACGTGGCAATTATTGGAAAGCATGCAGACAAGCGGAAGTTTTCTTTCTCGGGGAAGCACAAGAAGCATTTAATTGGTTCAAGTGGCCAATTTATTTATTTATTTTTCAAAGCAACTTCTGCAGCCGGGGCACGGTCTACAACACAGTTATGCGGCCAAGGAAGACGTTTTTTTTGAAGCCGACCAAGTAACTCAGTATTTATTGTGGCGGTCGAAAAGGGGTCTATTTAAACAAGACAAGGTAACCCTTGCAGTTATTCTTAATTTTTCCTGCTACCGTGTGTTTCAAGGGATTATTGCAGAAGTGCTCAGAAAGTGTGCCGGAAATTTGCTCGAAGTTTTTTTAATAAAAATGGGAAGGCGTGGCAAGGAGCCTCAAGAAGTTTTAGAATCTTCAGATCCGAAGAAGTCGAAAAGAAGAGAAACGACTACGAGGTCCAAGAAGGCTCGAAAAAATGATTATGTTGATTTGGACCCGTATGAAGATTCGATGGCTGGAATCAGCGACTGCGTCATCACTCACAAAGGAGTAGAAAAATTACGGCAAAATGTCGAATTTGCAGTGCAGCAGGGATTGACATCGGGAAGTTGGTTAACAGTACCTTATCACTCATTGTTTTTTTTGGTATTTATGCCCTCTACTACATCCTTGTCCTGAGCTTGTGGTGCTTGTTTCCAGATATTATGATCCTTCAACCAAGTCTTGTCGGGGAATGCGAAGAGGGAAATTCTTTTTACCATTACTCCCGATGAAGAGCTTTTGCCTGTGGGTTACGGCCTCTCAACTATGGAGTCCATAAGAAGTTGCATATTGATGAGCAAGAAGACAAATATGTCTCCACTGTGGCCATGCGTCAGTTTATGGAGACTCGATTGATTAAAGATCCACCAATGGGACAACTTCCGAACCTGCCTAGACCACCGAAAGATTTTAAAAGCTTGGATATTTATTCCATGCTAGCATGGGTTGTGGGTTTGCCCTCAGATAATATAGTTCACAAATGGCAAGCGGCTGTGGCACAATGCATTTGTCGTGTAGAATTTTATTCTCCTTCAGCCATGAAACAGGGCACCGATCCAATTTTCTTTGATTGGGCTGATTATATTTCACGGAGATTAAATTCGCAGCTGGAGAGCTTGCAGACTGGAGCAGATAAATCTTTCAAGCATACTCCATTTTTGGTATGGTTTTTCTTCTTCCAACTGCAGTGTCGTTTTCCTTTTATTGTTGTTTCGATTACAAATGAAAAGGATGAGCCTTTACCGGTTTACCAGTGGACTTCTGTTTTATTGAAAAAAGAATCTTGTTATAGCTTTAATAGTTTATTTCTGGGACCGGCAATTGAGTTGCTTTGCGGTACCTGTGAAAGAGTGCCGCGAGAATTGAAAGATATAATAGTTACTCAAGAAAAGGGTGACATTTTTCTGCTTACCCAAGGCGTGGTAGTGAGAATTTTTGGTTTCACGGGTAAGCCGTTCCTACTGCCATATTTTGCTACAGAGCATGTTTTTGCTATGGAAGTAGTGCGCCAGTCAGATTATGTGAATGACATATATGGAGTTGGGCGCGGAAGCAAGACTACATGCAATATGCCGTTTCAGTTTAGTGGCATAACAGTAAGTCAAGTTGGACAGAATCGTCTTCTTACCATTGCATTGCAGGATCTGGGGCTGATTGAGTTACCACAACGGTGGAGGTATGATCCTTTAGATAAGTTTAAAGACTTTGTCAAAATGAAATCATTTCATTGCTGTCCTCGATCGGACATTGAGCATAATCGGAACAATTTTAATGGGCCGGACATGAACTGGCGTATTGAGAAAATGGCTACACTTCCCTCTTGGCATGACTGCTATGAGCAGGAAGTAGAGTACAGGTCTCAAACTCCTCCGTCGGGTTTGTTTGACCAAGTAAAAGCCAGTAAGCCCGAATGGTCCGAAGAGAAGATAATGAATTGGTGGATAATGAGAGTTCACCGTGGAAAACCTACAATTGCTTACGAGCTCAAACTTGATGATGCCTTTTCAGCGGTTTATGATAAATATGTGGATTCTTACCAGCCAGTTGCTTTCGCCAATTCAATATTTAGAAAGTGGTGAAAGCGAGATAGAAGAACACCATCTGTTGATCATAGAAGAAACTCCTGAGGAAGAGGAACCACAATATGCGTTTCAACAAAGATCTCAGCGGGCAAAGCAAAAGATAGAGGAAGTACCAAAGCCAAAAAAGCGTGATGTACAACAAGTGCCACTATTTCCCAAGGTGGCTAAGAAACCAAGGACTGGTGCCATCACTATTTCTTTAGGTGATGTTGCAGTTAATATGACTGCTGTAACTTCTGTCATTTCGGCGATAGTTGTTAGTGCTCCCATGGTGACTGAGATTCCAACAGAGGTAGCACTGGAGCAATAAGAGGAGGATTTTGCGCAGCCCTTTCTATCACCACATCACACGATGCTTGCGCTTGAAGGTACGTCTTCTCTCCCTTATTCTTCTCTTTTGGAGCAAGTAGTGACTGTCAGTTTCACTTCCGTTAGTTTTTGTGTCCGTTTCTCCACCCTTCAGTATGCCCTCCATATCCCTTCCACTTTCTTCATCCATCGTTCCCGAAGTCACTACTACTCCTTTTGTTCCCTTTTCTTCGTCCTCCCTTTCTTTTAGTTCATATGCGTCAGGACCGAATCCATTTTCGCGTTCATCCCCATCTATCACTTCTACCATTTCTACCGAAGTTGTAAGTACGCAAACTCCTTCTCGAGTAAGCGTAGCTGCTGTTAAAACCAGTTTGTAATGTCCTACCCCTTTCGAAGGCAAATAAATTTGCCATCCAAAGAGCCAGGTTCTGATTTTGGGTTCCAAACTGAAAACTTGAATGTCTTGTTTGTTGATTGCTTTGATATCACGTGATTTATGCAAATATGAATTTTTTATACTTTTTGCAATAATACAAATACTGGAAATAAAAATAGCAGCAAACTAGAAATGCTTGTATCTTAAAAACTACTCCTCCAATGACTACGAAATGTAAGCACAAACTGCTTCTAATGATATTGAGCAAACCCAATGAAGGAAATTGTATGAGGATAAGTGTACCCGGAGATCTAAAGGCCTGATATAATTCTGGAAGTTAACACCAGCAACAACAAACTTATATATTCATTAAATATGCTTGTAATACAATTTCTCCAGCATACTAATTGTTGTTTGGCTGTCCAACAAAGAGAATACCTCATACAACACAATGAATACTCCAAATGGGAGGCGTTTGGCCTCAATAAGTGCACGCCCTTCACTGCAATTGGTACGACCTGTTAAAACCCTTCACAAATGACATAGATCCCTTCCAAAATGCTGAAGTGTACGGCTGATAAGCTGATAAAAAACTATGAATAATTAGCAATACAAGCTTCTTCAAAACCCAAGCAATCTAATTCAAAATAGCCTCTAATGGTTTGGCCTCATTGGAAACATCTGCAATCTGAAGTAACTCTAAAAATGGCACCAAGTGCACCCCAAAACTCATCAACAAACTGCCACTTTGAAGCTCAAATCATTCCCCGTCACGGAAATGCCACAATCACTCCAAGGATATCTTGCAATCCCAAAAGTGATGTTCCTGCTGGAGGGTTTCGTCTCCAAACAAGCCAAATCTGCCCTTGCCTGTGGTTTTTCGTCACAAACAAGCTGGATATCTTCCTGCAAACTCGCCGCAAGCAAGCTCCTTTCTCCAAACATGAAATGTAATAACCAAAAGATGTCTTCAAATGCTCTCACAACCTCTATATATTCTTTTCTCGAGCTGGTCAACCCAATGTGGGTAGAATGTGGGATTAAACTTCTTTCTTTTTTACTTGCTTTATGTCAATAATTCATTTACTAATGAACACATATAATGACTTAACTCCACAATATCACTTATTACTTTCCAAGGAGACCATACCACTTTTATGACATTAGAAATATGAAATTTATAAAATCCCCTTTAATTCAAGTGGTTACATGACCCCTTCTAAGATTAAATTAATGCCCGACATTAATATATTTAACTTTTATATTTAAATATAACATTATAAATCTTCGGGCATTAAAATTATTGCTCTCCCAACATCCAACCACCAAACAACTTACGGAAACGGATACCCATTAAGCCGAAAATGCCAGTCGTACATTCCGTTCCTCGGGAATCCAACCCTAACTGACTTACTAAAAATAGTAAGTCTTTGAAAATATTGCCAGAAACGGTCCTGAAAGCTGACAATTGTGAATGCAGATCGTCCAACAATAACTCCATAACACCTAGTGGTTCCTAAACACTCGACATTGCCTACGGAACCTTATGAATAGGCAAGTCGATATTACGCTCTGTTAGCTGACTAGGATGGGGACATTACACAGTTTATCCGTCCATTCAACCGTTTCTATTCCACCACTTCTAACCACCACGTCAGTTTCACAGCGTAACCGCTCTGAAGCCCTCATTCCCTTCACCCCGTTTTTGGAATTACAATCTTTGCCTAACATTCAGGTGGCATCCAAGTAGTCAGATGTAGAGAAAATCAACCGAGCACATTTGAGTTCATCCCAATGGTTGAAAAGCAGGCGGCGAAAGGAAGCTCTCGAATCAGCACGTCCTTTAAAGAGGGTCGCTTTTGATCCTGTTACAATGGAGGCTCATATCACCAAGATTACTCTATTGGTTCAGAAACCACAAGGAGAATTGTTGCCAGACGAACTTATTTCTGAGACCATCACTGAAGACCTCACGAAGATTGATCCTGTGGAAAAGATGGGCAATATTCAAGTGGACATGAGTTCAGTTTACCTGCATGGTGAGCATTACAAACAAAAATACTTTGATCAAGCCGATAGAATCATTGAACTCGAGATCGCCTTGGCTAAAAGTAAAGCACAAGAGGAAAAAACTGCTACAGAAAATGAGCATTTGAAGCGACAGGTTGGAGTGCACCTGAAAGAGAGAGATGCAGCACGCATTGAGATGCACAATCTTCGCCAGACGCTTGAAGCTGTCCAGAGTTAGTTGGTAGAGAAAAGCTGCGCAGCCGCAGTGTTTTCTCGTAATAACATCAAGGAAATGCGCCTTCGTTCCGCACACAATTGTGAGAAACTAGCTCCCGAGCGGTTCAAGTGTTGCACTATCTCGTGGGCGGCTCATCTACACATACAAATGGGACAACAAATAATTGATAACACGGAGGGAGTTATTGTCGCAACATCTAGAGATGGCAGTAAAAATACAAGCCTTGGCGAATTCCACCATGTATGTGAAACCTTTGAGCATGATGGATCATTCCCCGGTCAGCTGCAAAAGTCACACTGCGCAGTTATTTTCAGCAGATGGATCTAATGCGAGAAGGTCGGAAAATTCTCAATGTTATAGAGCGGGAACATACTATTTCAATGACTCATCTTAACGGTCTACGTGACATGGGTTTTTTAGAATTTATTGATGAACAGGGTGAACCTCTTCCACAAGCACATTGGAAGCAGTTCGTGGAAGATTCTTCGGAGATTGATGCGTGGGAAGAGCCAATCATAGATGTTCAGGTCTTACCGTTCATGCAGAAGTATACTCGTATGGAGCTTTCGCTTTTTGAGTTAGCCCAACGAGCAAGGCGCCTGAGTTTGGAAGATATTCAAAATTTGCGCTTCGTATATGAGTCCCTGAGCACTCCTTCTTTGTTTACCACACAGGCATGGGATTCCGCGGTCGCAGTTTATGAGGTTACTTCTGAGGCCCTCAAAGAACAAGTAGAGGTAGAAAATGAAGCAAAAGTCGTTGAGAAATCAAATGAAGAGGAGGAGCGTCATCAAGCATCTACATCAAAAGCATCATCCAAGGAGGTTGGGAAGAAGACTCAAAATCGCCCAATGGATTAAGGCCTGGGATCGCTTGCATCCATGCGAGCTGGATACCCCGAGAGCCGCCGTAAATGTTGGCGTTTTACACCATGCCACATTGGTTTTAAATAAATCATTGATTGTAATGTAAAAAATTCATGATTTCACATTTTGCTCAGAATGTTTAAAAACATTGCAGTTATTTCAGTTTTTATGTAATTTTTCATTTTGAAATTAAACAAATTAACCCCAAATTGTGACTTGGAAATCCACTTTGAATTCACGTCGTCAAATTATCCACAGCAGCAATCAAAAGATAAAAATGATTTCACGTCAGAGGCGAAGCGACAGTAAGAAATTGAAGGCTTTGAGACAAAAGAAAATCGGCTAAGTGAAAAATGCAAATGCGTTCACCTCATTGGAGGGGCGAACGTCACGTTCGCCCATTGAAAAGGCGAACGCTCCCCAAAAGTAGGAATGCACCAAACAAAAAGGAGAATAAAAGGAACACATTGTGTTCACCCCTTAAGTGGGTGTTCGCGTCACGTTCGCACATTGAAAAGGCAAACGCGCCTCAAAAGTAGGAATGCACCAAACAAAAAGGAGAATAAAAGGAACACATTGTGTTCGCCCCTCATTTGGGCGAACATGATTTCAATATGCGTCATGGTCGCTTTAAAGTATTCACGATGGATCCGTTCGGTATTTTTAAAGGCGAATGGCATGGAGAGATAAAGTTTGGGCAGCGACAATTTTTAAATGGTTTTCACCCTTACACTCAGGTAAAAGGGGCGAACTTCATGATAGATGCGGCGAAGATATTTTGAAAGCGAATGTTGTTTGTTTTTTAGCACATGTGATTAAATTTCTCCAAAGGCATGAGTAGAATTAAATGGGATAAATTTTAATTATTAATTGCCATCATCTTCGGCAATTTTAGAGTTTGATTTTTCCAGTTGAATATTTTCTTCGGGTAACTGCTGCAATTTAATGTTGGTGACAAAGGGGAAGCATTTTTGTCATTTTCAAGAACATCTTCTTGAAGGTTTTACTCCCTCTCCAAAGCAAATTGAATATGGAGTAAATTGCTGAAGTTCGTGTTTGATTTCTAAGAAGATGGAGGTGACTCAAATTTAATGCTAGGGTGCCTGAATGTTATCATCTCAAACCGTTTTCAGGATCGTGTCTACCGAAAGAAGATTTCCAAGAACTGATGACTCGTTTGATGTATTCAATGAAAGAGGCGCAAACCTCTATAAATACTAAGAAAATTGCATTGTAAGGGGTTGGAAAAAATAGATATTCTTGCAGAAAACACTTCAAGTTCTCTGCAGTAATAGTGAATTCAAAATAGTTGGATTTGCAAATGACTTGGTGTATTATGGTCTTCTATATTACGCACTTCTTTTACACAGTTAACTTTATTATTTGCTGTTAGATTTAAATTCTGCAAGTTGGATTTAAATATTGCAAGTGAGAGAGTGAGTGCTGGAGTGTTGATCCGAAGATTACATGTGCGAAGTTGTACGGAAATTCTGTTGTTTGATCATCTATTTGCATGCTATTTTTAGCTTGGTGTGAATTCCTGCTATCAATCTATTCCCATCCTACACAATCGGCCTATGGCCATATTTCCCATTTCTTTACGCATTTTCCGATTTCTTTCCTGCATCCTTAGTCTTCAACCATTTTAGAATTAGTAAGGGAACCAGCCCTCTCTGGAGATTGACACGGGGGACATCTCTTTCCTTCGGTCTTTCAATGTTGGCCGTGTCTAGGGCGCACAAACGCAGTTTTGTATGATTAGGCAGATATTTGACCAACAATTTTATTCTAGTAGATCATGTTTTCACTCGTGGGCCTTGATGTGCTGCAAAGGTTAACTCTGGGAACAAACATGTTGCTCTTTTGGGATGAGTTAGCAAGTCTTGAAATCCTGATAAGAAACTTCCTCACTGAAATATATGTCAAGTTTGATTAATGTTAGGTGATGAGAATAACTGTTGGACGATATTGTGAGATATTATGCCAATAAAAACAGAACGGTATTAATTTTTCTAGTAAAATTTGAAGTGAAAATATAAAAGAAAAATGACAGAACGTAGAAAGGCTTATCTAAAGACTCCTAAACTCAGAAACAAACTCACCTTTGAACCTGGAATGATCAAAAACCTCAGAATTGACTATTCATTTGGACAATTGTGTAATTTGAAGGGGAATTGGCATGATAGTAGTTAGAACCTTTAAAAATAGGGAAAAAGGTCGATAAATAAGAAGGGGTAAAACCTTCTTTTTATCACGTGACTTGAAAGAAGAGTGATCTGAGCCAATAAAATGGTATTGGTGCAAAATCCATCTCAACAAGCCACTCAGCAAATTTAAGAATGCAATGACGCTCTAGGTTTCACCTGATTTGGTAAAACACATTTTTTGGGATTCAAAATAAAAATTATCTGTTAAATTTGGAAATTAATCTGTTAGAAATGATCATTGGATTGAAAAACTAGATGGTTAGGTAGAAATTTGATTTTGAAGGGATTTAGGTAAATGAAAAAGATTGCCTTTCTTCGTCAATGGCTTGTGCAATACTTTAAGAGAATCACAGGAAAACTATTTGTCCATTATTGATAGAAATGGTGTCTTAATCTCAACGATCTCATCTTTCCAGATGAAAAGATGCTAATTACTGCATACAAAATCATGTTGGAATTTGTAACTATCTGGTCCGAGGTTTAGACCAATTGGTGCGGTGAAACCCTGTAAGGGGGATGGATGCCCAGGGCTCAAATCGCGGGCCTCGCCAGACTGGACGCTTGTTTGTATTCCTGGTGTTTTCAGCGGCGTCAAAGGTTTAAAATGAATGTGGCTTGGTGGTTATAGGGGCGGACTGCATGGAATACCATCGCGACTACCAGGGCGGACAACGCGGAGTACTGTGGTGGCTACTGGGATGTACAGAGCTCGGAGCATCATGGCGGCTATCGATTCGTCCATGTAATAAAAAAAAATATCTGATCCTTTTTGAGGTTTAGGTTCATTGCACTCGTGCAAGGACAACTTTGTAGGTGCAAACAACAAAATCAGCAAGCAGTGGTTAGAGTCCCATATTTTCTAATTGTGGCAGTAAGAGTTTTATAGTGATAGTATTTGGATTTTAATCTGGACAAGAAAGGGTAGTCACAAGAATGAAATTTACTGAGCTGTACTTTATTATTAAAGTAGAAAGAAGGCTGGTAGAACACATTCATTTTGCCAGTGGGGTGAGGTGTACTTTGTTAAGTGGCTAACATAGCATAGAAACTTTAGTTTAATACCAAAAACAATCATGGAATAGACAAAATTTCACACATGAAACTGAAATGTAGAAACATTTAGTGTTGCTTGTTTGTGGAAAATATTATGTCCAAGGGAAAACTGTATCTTTTGGGTTATATATTATGAAAATGCTGCAAACTCATAGTTTAGGCATTTGAGGCATTGCTTTTTATTTTAAGACACAGCCATTGTGCAGCTGTTTATACATTCTTCTTAAATGTCTCTTGATGATTCTCTGGCAATTTGGGAGAGAGGATCTTTATGTATCACTTAATAAAATCCAAAAATTGTTTCTTATCAAAATAGTGTTGCTCCTAACGTCTGAGTTTGTTGACAATGTTGACCAATTTGAAAGCCTGAACATATACACCACCACCATCATCACCGTTAGCAGAAGGGCTGGCACCTTGTCAACTTCAGTTACTCCTTGAACAACCTGTTGGCTTTTAAGTCTTACTATCTCAAAATATCACAGGTCCCAAAGTAAATAAGCCACAATATTAAAGGTCAAAATATCAATAATCAAGAGTAGAATTATATATGTGAGCAATCAAATATATATATCCAGGCCAATATAATAATGAAATAACATTCACTTATAATATCAAATATGAATGTAAAATGGCCAAAATCATTCATGTACATGCATGAAGAATACTTACAATATTAATTGCTCAAAAATCTGTATACAAGCTTTATTATCAATGCTTGCTTTTTTATCCTTTTTCCTGTGTTACATTGTATGGAGCTTTGTCTCCATAATATAGACATAGTAATGTGACTCTTCATGTACTTGACTATTGCTCTCCATATGATAGCTCCCATGACCTTTGGCTTATCATCTTGCCACTTGTATACTAGACTCTTCACTCTCTTCTTACATGCATACTTGACTCTATGACACTTGCACACTTCTACATGACTCTTACTCTCCTACATGCACTCCTAATACAAGACACTTGTGCACATCCTCACATTACATATTTGCACACTTACATACATGACACTTGTGCACATTCTCTCAATACACACTTGCACTCTTACTTACATGACACTTGTGCATTTCTTGCACATTGCACTCTTACATGAAAGGAGAAATATAAATCACTCATCTAAACTAAAGACTCAACCCTAATCTATTACATATTTACATTTGTACCATGAAGGTACCATGGGGGTACATTTGCATGTACCAAATAATGTAATATTCTCCAACACCCCCTTATTACATTATTTGGTTATTAAAGACTTTAGTCTTCAATCTTTGTCTTCATCTTCAATCTTCATGTGACCTTGCATTGTTCATGAACCTCTGCTTGAGATTCGTCTTCAACTTCATTCTTGAGTTCTGCTATGAGTTCTCCTTCATCTTCATTCTTTGGTTCTCGAACTGCTTGAGATTCTTCTTTGGCTTCTAGTTCATGTATCTCTGATTCTTGTTCATGAATAGCTTGAACTTTTTCTTTGTCTTCAATATTTGGATCATGTGCTTCTTTCTTGTAATCTTGATATTGTCCTGTAACTTCTGAACATTCACTTAGAGCATCATATGAATTAGATGAACTTGGAATGTCAATATTGCAAGAAGAATGAAACACTGTTTTTAGAGATGATTCACTTGTATCAATCTCTACTTTCCTTTTTAGAGTTTCAATCAACTCTTTTTGTTTTAGATTTTCATCTTTATGAAGTTCAAGTGAAAGCAATGCCATATACATTATACTACCTATATCAATAGGTATTATAATATCATCCTTAGAATTATCAATTGCTTCAACAAGCTTTGAATGTAAATAATATTCAAATGTTTCAAAACTTTCATTCATAGCTTCTCTATAGATGAATTGCATTGCCATATCTAGCTTACCCTTAGATTTTTCAATCAATTTACCAATGCCAGATTTTATAACTTCTAATCTTTTCTTTTTGATTATGGACTCCATATTTTCTTCCATAATAATCAAAGTTTGCAATTCAATTCCTTTGAAGTAGTAAACCTTATATCTCCCAAGTTAAAAAATAACTCAAATACGAAATTTGCAAATTTTAAAATTTCTAAATCTTTTGAAGTAGAAATCCTTTTAACTCCCTAATACATTAAATTTGCAAAATTTCAAATTTCAAAAATTTCGAACGTTTAAAAATTTTCAAATTTTTAAAAACTTCAAATAGCTTCAAACCAAATAATTCTTCAAAAATCTTCAAAAAACTAAAAAACTCAAATCCTTTTAACTCCACAAATTAAATCTTCAAATCTTCAATCCCTCAAAAAACTAAAAATCACTTAAAGACTTAAATCTTCTAACTTTCAAACCTTCAAAGCTTTAAAAGAAACTATTAAACCTAAGTAGTAGTCCTTATCACTCCATAACTTTAAAGTTTTAAATTTAATTTTTCAAAAAACTAATTTTTGAAAAACCAAGGTGCATGAATAAATTAATAAACTCTAAAGTGGAAATCCTTATTACTCTCCCTAATATTTTCAAAAAACAAATTAAATCTCATTTTCCCACCAAAATAAATAACGCACCAAGTTTGTAACTTAGAATGTTACCTCTATAATGTTCGGCTAAGATGGCACTGTGTTGATTCTCACGCATTCCAATCCTCAAGGTTAACATGTCATTCGCTCAGAATAAACGCTTCTTTGCTTTAGGGATTAATGCTTCATTTTCTCTTATGCTTCTCTGTTGTGCATCTGATCTCGATTGACTTTGCATGCATGTCCGAAACTTCTTCTCAAGTGCAAAAACTCATCACAGGTGCTTGTTTGAATGCTTGCACTCTCTACTGCTCGGCTTGGATGCTTGCTGCTATATGTCTGAGAGCTTGGTTCAGGTGCTCATTGCCAGACGTCTGAATGCTTACACTTTCAGCTCGGGTGCTCGTTGCTAGATGTCCGCATGTCCAAATGCTCAGCTAGGGAGCTAGGTGCCTGCACGTCCGAAATTGTGAATACCAATCCAGATTGCTGCGTCCAAATTTTTCAATTAGCGCTCTAAACAACGCTTGGTTCCAAGGCCTGTGCTTCTCAACTGTCTGATTGGTGAATTACTCGACTGTCTGTGCGGTTCACTACTTGCACTCGGGGTCCTTCTCCAAATGGTGCTTTGAATAGCTCGTGTCCAAATTTTTCAATTAGCGCTCTAAACAACGCTTGGTTCCAAGGCCTGTGCTTCTCAACTGTCTGATTGGTGAATTACTCGACTGTCTGTGCAGTTCACTACTTGCACTCGGGGTCCTTCTCCAAATGGTGCTTTGAATAGCTCTCGATTTATTTCTGTGAGTGGCGCTTTAGAATAGCGCTTGGTTTATTTCCAAGTATAGCTTAGGATAGCGCTCGGTTTCTTCCTTGTTATGGCGCTTTAGAATAGCGCTCAGGTTCTTCCTTGTTATGGCACTTTAGAATAGTGCTCAGGTTCTTCCTTTAGAATAATAGTAATGACTCTTACTTTTTTGCACACCTTAGAAGGATAGTGCTTCTTGATAGCACCAATTGTTCTCTTGCTTATTTTCCAAA
Source organism: Wollemia nobilis (assembly GCA_028583015.1). NCBI lineage: Eukaryota > Viridiplantae > Streptophyta > Pinopsida > Araucariales > Araucariaceae > Wollemia > Wollemia nobilis. The sequence goes on from JAQPPZ010000101.1 coordinate 2,178,193, forward strand.
ATAGCTCTTTGATGATAGCGCTCCTTGATAGGGCTTATTGTAGGGTAATGCTCTTTTTCTAGCTGAATGTCTTCTTTTACTTTCAAATATATTGATCCTAAGGCCAAGACTGAAATATATGTATGATTTCAAGTCAGCCTTATCTTTCTGGTTTATATCTTTGGATGACCAGAATTCTTCTCTATCCCTCTATATACCTTATCTTTGGAGATTTCTTCTTTGTACTTTTCTTTATCTATGCTGAGGAAGCTTATACTGCTTCTCTATCTCGTGGAAGCTTTGATGCTTCTCTATCTCTTTAGTATTTCTGTACTCAGGAAGCTTAGATGCTTCTCTATCTCTTTTGGAAGCTTTGATGCTTCTCCATCTCTTCTGTATCTCTGTACTCAGGAAGCTTAGATGCTTCTATATCTCTTCTCAACTCTGAAATCTATCTCCAATGTCTTAGGTCGCACCTAAGAACAAAATATGATTCTCCTCTTTTCTAGAGAACCCAATATCAATATCAAGGTGACTATGAATGTCCCCTCACATCCAACTATCTTCTAAGTTGGCTCTCTCTCAATGTCCAACTTTCTCCTAAGTTGGCTCTCTCTCAATGCCCAACTTTCTCCTAAGTTGGCCCTCAATCAATCTTAGCTAAGTCCTAGTCTTCACTTGTTTTCCTTCAACCAAGTGGAAAGACCCTAGCATTCAAATCAGGGTGACTAAATCCTTGTCCCCTCAATCTCTACTCAATCAGACCTTTTAAAAATAGAGTCCAAGTCTTCATTGCTTTCAAAGTGGATAGACTCTAATATAACTCTATCAAGAATGGACAAAGTTAAGTGGTGGCTCTGATACCATTGTTGCATTTTAAGCCTTACTATCTCAAAATATCACAGGTTTAAAAGTAAATAAGCCACAATGTTAAAGGTCGAAATATCAATAATAAGAGTAGAATTATATTGAGCAATCAAATATATATATCCAAGATATATAATAATGGAATAACATTCACTTATAATATCAAATATAAATGTAAAATGGCCAAAATCATTCATGGACATGCATGAAGAATACTTACAATATTAATTGCTCAAAAACTCTGTATACAAGCTTTATTATCAACTGTTTTATTCTTTTCCTCGTGTTACATTGTATGGAGCTTTGTCTCCATAATATAGACATAGAAAGTGACTCTTCATGTACTTGACTATTGCTCTCCATATGACAACTTCCATGACCTTTGGCTTATCATCTTGCCACTTGTATACTAGACTCTTCACTCTCTTCTTACATGCATACTTGATTCTATGACACTTGCACACTTCTACATGACTCTTACTCTCCTACATGCACTCTTAATACAAGACACTTGTGCACATCCTCACATTACATATTTGCTCACTTAAATACATAACACTTGTGCACATTCTCTCGATACACACTGGCACTCTTACATGACACTTGTGGATTTCTTGCACATTGCACTCTTACATGAAAGGGGAAATATAATCAATCATCTAAACTAAAGACTCAATCCTAATCTATTACATATTTACATTTGTACCATGAAGGTACCATGGGGAACATTTGCATGTACCAAATAATGTAATATTCTCCAACACAACCTACTTTCCTCCAACTTCCCAGTGAACTCCATTGAAAAGTTCCTTCTAAGGAGATGAATCAGAAAGCTTGTCACTGGTGAAAAAGGTCCTGATAGAAAATCATGACTAGAACTCTGGGATTTCTTTTCTTCCTCAGAAGATGGAAAAAAATGGAAAAGAAAAAGAAATAAAAAGGAAAGAGAAAATAATCCTGATAGCCTCTGCTTTCTTCTGCTGAAGCCGTTTACATGCTCCACAACAACTGCTGCAGAAAGAGGGAGGGAGGGTGGCAGGTAGAAGTGCCTACAGAGCTGTGATAATGGAAGGAGACTGTGTTATAAATGTGCTTACTAAAATGATACTGATTATTACTTGCCTAAATTTTAATCTTTCAATCACGTTTCTGCTGCTTGTGTCCTATTGCCACTCCAATATGATTCTTTTTCTGTGTAGGTTATTCTTCCACCAAAGGGTTATCTCCAATCCGTCAGGGAACTTTGCTCAAAACACAATGTTTTGATGATTGCTGATGAAATACAAACTGGCATAGCCCGGACAGGAAAGTTACTAGCTTGCGATTGGGAAGGTGTTCACCCTGATGTAGTGGTAAAAGCTCTTAGCTATTTGCCTATGACCAATCATGTATTGTACTCGGTGTTTTTTGGTTCTAACATGTCACTTTGCTTATATTGATAGCTGTTCTGTACAGATCCTAGGGAAGGCATTGGGTGGCGGAGTGGTTCCAGTAAGTGCTGTGCTTGCTGACAAGGATGTGATGCTTTGCATTAGGCCTGGTGAACATGGAAGGTCTGATTTCCCAACCATGTCTTTTTATTTGTGCTCCTTGAATTTTCTACAAAGTGTTTATTGGTCAAAACCATTTGCGATGAAAAGGATTTCATATGGATGATATTATTCAAACATTTGCACTCAAGGTTTTCTGGTAGGTCTTTATCTCTGAGATAATATAGAAAAGTTGTTAGCTTTGGTGCTTGTTGACATCATGCTGTGCTTCTGCAGTACTTTTGGAGGAAACCCATTGGCGAGTGCTGTGGCTATTGCTGCACTTGAAGTTGTTGTAGAGGAAAAGCTGGCTGAGAGGTGCAAAATTTTACTGTAGACTATTCTGTTTTCCATTTTTGATCTGATGCTTCCTTGCATGATATTCATTTTCAGTCATGTCAAATATAAATCGACATAATGTACTTGCATTCAATAAGCATTTCTCAAGTAGTGATATTGCCCTTCTACAAAGAGTTGGTAAAGGAAAATTTGCTTCATGTAATGTGCAGAGCTGTTGAGATGGGGCAACTTTTCAGGAACCAGTTCTTGGATGTTCAGAATGCATATCCAGACATCATAAGGGAGGTTAGAGGACAGGGATTACTAAATGCTGTGGATCTAAATGCAAAGGGATTGTCTTCTGTTTCTGCTTTTGACATATGTCAACAACTAAAGGAAAGGGGGATTTTGGCAAAGCCTACACATGATACTATCATCAGATTTTCTCCTCCTCTTACAATCAGGTAAGTACCACTCCATTACAGTTCGTTATAATTCAATTCAAGAACAAAGCCTTGAGGTGCTTGAGTTTCAAACCTTAAAATCATACTATTTTAAGGTTTCAAATTCTGTCTTAATGATCTATGATCTAGCTTTCCTAAGAATTAAGCCATGCCATAATAGCACATGCTTTTGAGGAGTTGTGCATATACTATAGTATATCTTCTACCAACCTCATAGGCTCTTTATGGGTTCAACTTAGATGAACTTGTGCTTGCCCTATTACCGTAACTTCAATATTTTTGCAATTATTTCAAATTATATATTAATCAGTTGTGCTGAGATTGTTGCATCAGATCGGAGGAACTGAGTGAGGCAGTCAAGGCATTCAAAGATGTTCTAGAACATGATTTACCCAAGATGCGCCAACAATCACAGGGTATTGTTACTCAAAACCCACCTGATGCTTGTGATCGTTGTGGTCGGTATAAATACAAGATGCCAGAAACAGATCTTTAAAGAGGAATAGAAATCCTTTCTAGAATACAAATAATATCTCAGGTGCAGATTCTTGGTTTGTAATCTGAAAATCAAAATGTGGGGAGATAAAGGACATACAAGGGGTTGGTTATCACCCTTTCAATCCCACAAGGTCATATTAATATGAACCTTGAGCTTTGTTTTGAAATTAATTTTTTGGTATCGCAGTTCCATGTCTTGCCTAGAAGATCCCCTTTTGACTCTTAGCTGCATTTAAGAGTGCACCATTGTACTCCATGTATGACGCTTAAGGACTAAGAGTTTCAGGCTCTGCGTTTTCATAACACTTGCTTGTCTTTAAGATTTGCCCGTTTTTATTATTTCCCTTTTTCCCCCTTTCAGGTGGTGGTGGTTCTGTAAAGTCATATAGGATTAAACTTCTGTTATTTTACTGATAATCAAAATAAAAAAGGGTAAACCCCAATGTTCTGCTATTTTTGGGCTGACACAGAACTGAAAACATAAGCAACTAGAACCAGAGGTTTGAGATATGACATTGGTTATATGGCAGCTACTCTTTTTTATCTTTCACTAAGCTTATCATTATATTGGATCACCGTGTTTGGAATGATAATAAAATGTTTACACACTGTACAGAGTTTGCATAAATTTGCTTCTTCAAGTTACATAATAACAGAAGTTGTCAACTCTGCCTAGGGTAAGCAACATTATTGGAGTGTACTTTTCTCTGGTTCTTTAAATGATCCAAAACTGAGGATGATTTACTTTACAATGCTTCTTTATATTTTTATTTTATTGCTTGAGGTAACATTTGGATTTGCTTTCTTAGAAGAATTGTATGCCCCTAAGTAACGGCCATTGGGCATATAATACCTAGTACAAGTAGATGCCCTACACGGGTGCAATGAACCTCTTCTTCTCATTCGAATATTTCACCTCAAAATTCTTAGTATGGAGCTGTACTGAGATAAGAAATTTAGTGCCAAAGATAATTCTAACTATGATTGCACGAAGTAATGATAAAAACAATACTAATACCATATATCCAATAACAGAAGCATTCATCAATTGAAACATTGAAAGATAAATAATAATATTTGCTTTCAGACATTTCCAGAAATGGACAGTTGGAAAGCAGAGCTCCAGGAGGTAGGGTGGTTGAAAGCCTCTCACTATATGAAAATCATGGAATCAACATGTGCCAGACTTACTACAATGGAAGCATCCCATGGAATGACCAGTGAGGGGGAAAACTGTGGAGATATCTGCAAAGCCACCCAATTCAGGATGGTTCCAAGAGGGATATACTTGGATGGGGAGGAAGCAAGTTGGGAATATATAAGGCAAATGAGGGATACAAGGTAGCCTGTGGATATGAGATTGCTCCAACACTACTTCCATGGACATTTGTTTGGCAAAAGGATGGCCAAAACTTAACATTTTTTCATGGCTAATTAACCATGGAAAGTGCTTGACATTTGATAATTTGAGGAAAAGAGGCTTCTATGGGCCTTCCAAATGTGTTCTGTGTGGGAAGGCAGAGGAGACCTTGAATCACCTCTTTTTTGGGTGTTCTTTTGCCAGAGACATGGATCAATTGGTGGGGGTAGATGAGACAACGCAGAGAAATTTTAGAGTATGAGAAATGGAAACAATGCAGTTTTAAGACAAACAATGAAAATGACATGGAAGTTGGGACCTAGCTTCATATGGTGGCAGTTATGGCTAGAACAAAATGCACGAATATTTAGATTTGAGCACAAAATAAGGGAGCAAGTATGGGAGAGGATTATTAGTAAGGTAATGAAAACACTATCTATTAGATTACAAGAGGAAACAAACATAGAAATGGAGGAAGTGACTATCCTTAGGAGCTTTGGAATAACTATAAAAGAAAAACAACTAAGGGTTGGATGCGCATGTGAGAATTCCCCAAGTGACACAGAGTGGAGACCACCTCCCAGAGAGTGGGTGAAGGCTAGCACGGTTGGCGCTTCTACTACAAACTTTGGAAAAGCTGGTTTTGGTCTTAATCATAAGGAATTGGAAAGGACAATAGGTGTATTGGAGAGTAGAAGGTATGGGGGAGACAATAAATAATGAAGCATAAGGACAAACGATCTTGTCGACATTAATGATACTTGCGAATCTACACTTACGTAGGATATGGACAGAGACAAATTGTTAGGTATGAGCTTGAATCTTGGATCTGATAAAACCCTTTTAGGTGTTGGGAATTGGGGAGATAAGGAAGGTGGAAGCAATTCGAAAGATTTGGAAGGTTTTTCAAGATGTCTTTACTAATATCAAGCGAGAGGGAAATAGGGTGGTAGATTATTTAGCAAAATGGGGAAAGGAGTTGGAGGAAGGGCAATACATGGACTCTTAGATGGAAAATCAGATAAGTTGGTGCCAAAAAATCAAGGGATACGAGAGGTGGTACAGGCAAATTGCAGAATAGGTAGAGCATATAGTGATTCTAATGAATCTATCGCATTTAGGGCAGTGAGCAATGGCCCCAAAGGAAACAAATGACAAGTTATCCTAGTGTCGATTTTGGGTAAGCATGTTTCTTGGCTTACTGCCATAGGCTCTTGTGTCTTCATCTTCAGGCCACTGTTGCTCTACTGTATGACATTACTACCAGTAGACTTAGAGTGGTCAAGGTGGATGGCTTTCAAAAACAAAACACACAACCATAGACATTTTATTGAGTATGACTAGATTAAGAGAAAATAAGCCTCCACCCCACAAAGCAATAGGTATGTTAGACATGATCAAGATGCCAAGAACGACTTCAAAACAATATGAAGATAGATGGATGGTCTACGAAATTCAGATGAACAAGGAATTGAACTCAAGTGTTGTTGATGTGTATGGATAACTGCATAATTGTAGCCTTGGGTGTTGTTTTCAACGAACCCACCTATATAATGTTTGTAGTGCTTCATGGGAAGTGGTTTAAACGAATGGTAGTCAACATTGATCTCATGGAAACCTCCACAATGCTTGATATATTGTTTATATACAGTGCCGAGTTACTCCCAAGGCAGGTTTGAAACCAATTAGGGCCCATACTGAGACAAGCATTGATGACGACAGCACTTTTGCCAAGTGTACGGGTAATTTTCAAGCCAGGAGGGATTGGAGGAGGCTCCTCTTTCTCCCTTGTTTCCTATTCGGCTCATTTTACTTTGTAATACAACTTCTATTAATATAATTTATTTTTCAATCTTTCAAAAAAATAACGACAATTGCAAGAGTTCGAAACAAGAAATATTACTATTGCAGACCACTTTGAGGGGGCAATTTTTCAAAATATGGAAATTCTCTTCTAGCCCGTGAGGGTTAAATCCTTCTCATTTTATAACATTTACAAGAATATTTCTTGATATTTTATGACAATATTCTATGATATCTTGCTATGACAATATTCCTGACTTACCTAATTTATTATAATACCAGTGGTTACAATCATAATCTATGACAACCAAGAGATTCTATGACAAAGCATTTTTATACATGATTCTATGACAAAGCATTTTTATACATGATTCTATGACACACTCTTCTAACTTAACACATGGCTCACTTCTAACTAGATACATGGACCACTTTATTTACAATAACATATGCCCCGATGTGTTACAAGTGTTAGGTATGTAACAATGGGTATGGTTACAATTATTTTCTCCTTTGTTGGATAAATAAGCTTGTGATTGTACTTGGAATTAACAATATTGCCACTTTGCTAAAGCTTATACATTATAATAATAATTCTACACCATTGCTTAGCCTTTAGATATAAAAACACACCAAAATTAAGATGCTATGATTTATAGCAAACTTGTTACAGTTACTAGAGGAATTGGTAACTCGTAACATTTTATCACGGTCTCATCGTGAGTTTGAATCTTGCTCCTTGCTACCACTATAACATCCAATTGCACTAGGTAAAATTTTTAACGTAGTCGACGACACTGTCACGATACACCCTCCAGTACTATTAGGCTCGAGGATTTGAACTAGGGTCTCCACACTCCTACGGGAGTGCTTTGACCAACTGGCCTAGCTCTCGGACCTATGCTGCCCAAGACTTTGATTTAACATGTACCATTTAAAAAATTTGAATTGTTATTTCTCTTGCAAAAATATTGAAAGAACCTAACTCAATATATTTGTAAAATTATAACAAATCAATTTGAAATTCAACTCGATACATAAATTAAAGAACATCTTCTCAATGAATATGAAAGCAAACACATATTAAATACAAATATTTGATGTGATTTAAAATCTTATTTGTGAAATATCAATGTGGGAAGAGGGAATACTTTATTATGCACAAAATAGCAATAGATTAGCCTTTGGAAGTATGAAGTTCTAATGCATATGCCTCTAATCTTCTCTCAAATTTATTTTTGAGATATCTTATGTTTTTTTTGGCTTTTGTTTAGCTATCAATCTTCATTTTTCAATTTTTTTTGGCTTTGGTTTATCTATCAATCTCCATTTTTCAATATTTCTCTTGTTTTCAAGAACATGGTTAAATGCAAATTGCTTTATGGCATTTCGAGGTATCAAATGAACAAATTGTGACATGTTTTTGTTGGAAACCACTAAGTCATATCGTTTATGTAGCATATAAATTCTGGAATATTGTTTACATAGTATTTTTGAAATAGAATTTGTTAAGAGGAACTAGGAGTTATGTTAGGGATTGGCTATAGCTAACTGCAAGTTGTTCTGTTTCCGAGAATCAATGGGCTAACTATTCTGAGCCATATGATCATCTTCTAGGAATATCAAGAGGAAACTAATGATTCAGTTTCTAATATGGTATCAGAGCCATCATTTTTTTTTCAATAATGTGCAAGGATAAGATGGTACACAGCCATTCCAATGCACTCTAAAAAAAATTGATCCATAGTTGCTATTTTTTTTTGACGCAGTAGATATAAAAATTTCATTTACATTGTATCAAAGTAGATCGTGATTAGGGGGCAAGGTGCTTTGTTTTTGTTCTTTGGGTAAGGTGGTTTCCAGCGCCACTCCAAAGCCTAGCATTCCAAACTGATTGCGGACCCTGGCAAACCTGCAACGCACAACACATCTGCAGAAAATGATCTCTGATCTTTCCTCGACACCGACGCACTCCATTGGACGCGGGCAGAAAAATTGCTGCAGAGAGGACGTAGACCTTCTCACGGAGATCTGTGCAGTAATTGATTGATGTCATTTTGTTGAATCTGAAAGCTTCGTGTTTCTTGAAACAACAGGAAATAATTCTCTGCTATTCAAAAGAGGCGGATTAGATCGCTCGATTGCAGACGTGTCTAGCAAAATTGCAGATTCAAAAGGCATTTGATCCCGTGCAGAATCACCTGGTGGAGACCGCTTTAAAAAAAAAGCTGTCAGAAGTCGTTCGCTGCTAAAGCTTTGTTGATCGAAGACGCCGGGGGGGAGAGAGTTTAAGCCACCGCAGATGCATTTATGAGTAGGCGGCGTCATCTTCTCTCTCGACGCGCCGCCTAGCGCAGTCGGCTCACGAGGTTCTTTGTGTGGACGAGGTCCACAGTTCGAATCCCGTCGACAAAAAGTTTTTTCAAACGAAGCCCCGCGGAATTTTTTTTTACGCCTCGGCCAAGAATTGACGGCTCGGACAAGAGTTGACGCCCCGAGGGTCCTGTTGACGCCTCGAGGCCCCGATGACGCCTGAATAGGGCATTTTGACGTCCCAAGAAGGTTTGGTGACACAATTTTTTTTTTGTTGTCATTGCTTTTCAGACATATGTACATTGCTTATTCTCTTTTCAAAAGCAATTGTTCAAAGGCATATTGGGACACTTTGGAGATATACTCTATTTATTTTGCACTCACTTCTTACAAGATAGAGGGGGGAATTCAAATTTTAAAACTCTCAAAAAAAGACATAGAGAGCAACTCAAAGGTGCATTTTCGATTTTACTCGACACCTTCTTTTGACAATTTGGGTGCATTTTCGGTTGAACCCGACACCTATGTGAGAAGCACTTTGTGAGCATGCTTGTTTGATTATTGCATTTTTTTTCTGCAATTAAAAATCATCTACATCAAAGCATCCACTACTTCTCTCAGCACATGTTGCACAGGTTCTCCAAAGCATTTATCTCTTTGCACAGGGATCTTCATAGATCATCTACTTGATGTTCTCTCACCAACACTAATTTTCTCCTAGTTTTGTTTTTTGACTTAATTACCTCCAACTGATTATTCTTCTTCCGAAGATTCTCAGGCAGGTGTCATTAACATCTCTTTGAGTGAATTTTTTACCCCCATTGCTATTGTGTTTAGGCGTAAATCCTGACGAAAGTCCTGGACTCCAAAGTGTTTAGGGGAAGTTACGCCCCACGCATGCGGATTCATGACTTTCTAAGGTAGGTGCCATCAACAAAGCAATCCTTTTCAGTACTGCCTATGTTCCACGTACCGTTCTGATCTTCATAATACCTATAGTCTCCCTCACGTAAGGGCGGGTATTGTTTTGATTCAGTTCAGGTATAACTGGCCTGGCAACGGTATATCGAAAAGGGGACCATTTGGCGCTATAAGGAACCCTAAACAATGGCTACAGTGCACAAGTATCTTTCAGATGCCCAATTGCTCAAAGGCACCAATTTTGTGCCATGGAAGCATAAAATGAAAGCCATTCTTCAAGTAGAAAAATTATGGGATGTAGTAAGTGGCACTACCTCACGTCCCACCACAGCAGGGACAGATCAAGATACATTTGATGATCAGGACAGGAAAGGCCTTATGTTTTTGTTACTTGCCATAACAGATGAGGTCCAACCTCATATTTGTGATGCCACGACCAGTAAAGATGCTTGGGCAGCATTGATTACTGTGTATGAAGGAAAGAATAATTCCACTATCCTTCACCTACAAACCCAGCTTCACAATCTCAATATGAATTCAGGGGAAACTGTTGAACTTTTTCTCTGCAAAGTGGCAGAATTGAAAGCTAAACTCAATACTATGGGAAAACCCATAGATGATGCTCTTTTGACATCTGTTATTTTGAGGGCACTCCCAACATCTTACAAAAGTTTTATCACTTCACTCAATGTTTCTGGCAGAACATTAACTTTTGTTGAATTGGTTAATTTGCTTCAAACTGAAGAAGCCAATCAAGTACAGAAAGATGAGGAACCTGCCACTGCTCTTTCCACCCATCAAAAGGGTCAAAAGCAAGGACAGTTGTATAAGGGAGGGTCTTCTTCCAAAGGCAAAGGAAAGCCCAATCTCCAGAGAGATAAATATTGCAAGATCTGTGATATGAACAATCATGATACCAACAGGTGTTGGTTCAAAAACAAACAACAGAATGATCCCTCACAAAAGAAGAAAGGCCAGGGGAAGCAGAAATATCACCAGCATCGCAAACAACAAAAGGGTCATGTTGCTTATGCAGATTCCCATTCAGATGATTCTGATTCATCTTCAGATAATGACTCAGAAAGAGCACACAAGGTGCTCATGACCCATACTGCCTCTTCCAAATCAGATGTTGTATGGTATATTGATTCTGGAGCAAGCAAACATATGACTGGGGACAAGTCCTGGTTTCAAACCTTTCAAGCAAGAGAAGGCAAACCTGTCACTATTGCAGACAATCAGGTCTATCAAGTACAAGGTGAAGGGGATGTTACGGTAACTCTCCTTGATGGTGACTGTGACATAGAGAAATTTCTCTATGTTCCTGGCCTTGCCAACAATCTATTATCTGTTCCACAGATGCTAGATAGAAATATGGATGTTGTTTTTCAAGTTGAAAAAGGAAAAAAGAGATGTTTCATCAGTCACCAAGGTCAAAACATTGCCACTGGCTCCTACAAACATGGATTATTCATCTTGGATACAGTTTCTACATCCCATACTGCCCTCATTGCCACTACAACAGAAGCTACTTCCTTATGGCATAAAAGATACGGGCACCTCAGTTCGGGTATTTACTCGAATTAAGCAAATATGACATGGTCAAAGGGCTTCCTCAGCTTTCATCCGTTCTCCCAGTATGCTCAGATTGTCTAGCAGGGAAACAACATCGAGTTCCATTTGAGACAAGTTCTTCTCGCTCTAAGAAACCCTTGGAGTTAATCCACGCAGATCTGTGCGGTCCTTTCCCAACCAGTCATGGTGGAAAGAGGTATTTTCAGCTATTTGTTGATGACTACTCCCGCAAAATATGGGTCTCCTTCCTTGCACTCAAGTCAGAAGCTCTTCTCTACTTTCGTCAGTTCAAGAGACAAGTTGAGAAGGAAACAAGTTGTTCCATCAAAAACCTCCGCTCAGATCGAGGGGGGGAATACACTTCCAAGGAATTTTCAGCATTTTTGGAAAAACATGGGATCAAGAGACAACTCACTACAGCATATACACCGCAGCAAAATGGAGTTGCAGAAAGGAAAAATCGCTCCATAGTAGAAATGAGTCGGTGTATGTTAAAAGGAGCAAACTTAGAAAAACAATACTGGGCAGAAGCAGTAAACACAACATCTTACCTACTAAATAGAGCACCTACAAGGGCTCTACAAGGAAAAACTCCACAAGAAGCCTGGAGTGGTAAGAAACCCTCAATTTCTCATCTAAAAGTTTTTGGATGCCAAGCTTTCATGCATATTCCTAAACAGAAAAGAAGGAAACTAGATGAGAAAACTCAAAAATGTATATTTCTTGGTTATGATGAGTATTCAAAAGGATATCGGTTGATTGATCCTATAACCAAGAAAACACATATCAGCAGAGATGTAGTATTTGATGAAACTTTCACATCAAATAACACATTTGTATACCTTAAGGAAGATGAACCTAAGAAAGAAGCAGCACCTCCTCAGAAGAAGGTTCCTAAATGGTATACTAGTACATTGCAGGATTCAAAACTGACATCACTTCCAGATCTAACTCTAGATCGACCCTCTACTCGCAGTATGACTCAACACAAAAGAGCAGATGATGCAACATCAGTAACAGATGTTGATGACCTTTGTCAACATTTTGATGATTTATCTGTGAATGTAGAAGAAGATGAGGATATAGATATGGGAGATGAAAAAGTCTATCTGACAATACTAGATGAAAAAGAACCCACATCAGTCTCAGATGCACTCAACAAAGATCAATGGAAAACTGCTATGGATGCAGAACATACATCTCTAATGAAAAATCAAACTTGGAAGTTAGTGAATTTGCCTTCAGAAAGAAACCCATTGGTTGCAAATGGGTATTCAAGATCAAATATAAGGCAAATGGTGCAATAGATAAACATAAAGCCCGACTTGTTGCAAAGGGCTATGCACAAAGAGAAGGCATAGACTATGAAGAGACATTTGCTCCTACTGCTAAAATGACCACTATTCGAGTTCTGTGTGCAATGGCAGCTCAATTTGGTTGGCAGCTACATCAGATGGATGTAAAGAGTGCTTTCTTAAATGGTGACCTACAAGAAGAAGTCTATATGACTCAACCTGAAGGTTTTGTAGTTAAAGGGCAAGAACAGAAAGTCTGTAAGCTGATCAAATCTCTATATGGACTTAAACAAGCTCCTCGAGCTTGGTATATCAAAATTGATAGTCACCTAGTGCAACATGGGTTTAGAAGAAGTCCTGCAGATCCTAATCTATATATCAAGAACAATGGTTCTAACATAGTAATTCTAGTACTATATGTGGACGATCTGATCATAACAGGCAGTTCAGAGAGTATGATCAAAACAGTAAAGAAAGATCTCAATACCTCTTTTGAAATGACAGATCTTGGACTTCTCCACTATTGTCTTGGTCTAGAAGTAACTCAATACAAGCATTGCATACAAGTTACTCAAAAGAAATATGCCAAGACCCTGATTGATAAGTATCGGATGACTGATTGCAAGCCCAAAGCCACACCAATGGAAGTAGGACTTAAGTTATCCCGATTCGATGAATCTCCTAAAATAGATAGTACTCTCTATCGTCAGCTGATTGGGAGTCTCATCTATCTCACAAACACCAGACCAGATCTTAGTTTTGTTGTGGGTTATCTTTCACGATTCATGCAAGATCCTAAAGTTAGCCACCGGAAAGCAGCAAAGAGAGTTCTTCACTATGTCCGTGGTACAACATATATCGGCTTGGAATACAAAAAGAACAACAAGTTCTATCTTCAAGGGTACACGGACTCTGATTATGCTGGATCCATAGACGACCGAAAATCAACTGCAGGTTACATTTTTCACCTTGGATCTGGTCCTGTCTCTTGGCATAGCAAGAAGCAACATGTTGTTGCTATCTCTTCTACTGAGGCAGAATATCGAGCAGCTAGTGGAGCAGTCTGCGAGATCATATGGTTACGTCGCATCCTCACAAATATGGGCCTTCCAAAGAAACTTCCTTTACATTTATTCTGCGACAATCAAGGTGTTATGAATCTTGTCAAGAATCCTATCTTTCATGATCGCACCAAACACATTGACACTAGGTGTCATTTCATTCGAGATGAGGTTCCAAAGCATCATATCCAGCTCCACTACATTCCCACAAATGAGCAAATAGCGGACATCTTCACCAAAGCGCTTGCTCGAGTCAAATTTGAATTGTTCCGCAATGCTATGTGTAGTCAACATTAATGTAATAAGGGGGGATGTTAGAATATTTTGTATTACATTAACTATGTTAACAACATTATGTTAGAGCATAAAGGAGTTGTACGTAGGGTTCTTTATTCAGTTTATGAACCACCCAGCTTGGTTCAAACTGCCTCAACGGAATTTATGTAACCTTATATATCTTCCAGGAATATCAAGAGCAAACTAATGATTCAGTTTTTAATAGTTTTTTGGTGGAAGCTCAGATGCTCGTGGAGGCTCGTAGAAGTCTACGAACATGATTAATTTGTTGTTGCTGCGACGTGATACGTCACACGTAAAACGTTTGGATCGCAGTTTGGTTTCTGTATTTAATTCTTTGTCCTTGTGCGTAAGGAGATGCGGAAAGAATATTGCAATCTGACGGAGATTGGAGTTCGTGATTGGTGGAAATTGATTTGAGGTGGTTTGACGTACTAGAGGATACGTGAAATTTTACAGCAACACCAATCGTGACGAGCGCGAACGTCTGGTGTAGTTCGTGACAAGCAACAAAGTGAGAAGAGACCAGTGTCTGTTGCAATTCGTGACTACCTAGACGTCACGTGATCTGCTGGAGGTTTGAGAGGAAGTCTACGAGGGATCTGGGAAGCTTGCGATTTGTGTGGTTGGAGACGATCTGCAGGAGGTATGCGTATGCTATTGCAATAACGTGACGCGAGCATAACATTTGCGACGTTTGTTACGATGTGAATATCGTGAAGGCGTGAATACCAGCAAGTTGAATGTCATGCCCAACCCATTAGCGCCGACGTGAATCTCGGTGACAGACGACCAGCCATTAGCGCCGACGTGCAACTCATTTGCAGAGGCGTTGTGAATTTACTGAGTTGAATCTGATATGGTGTGGTTAAAAAAAATAAAATTTAAAAAGTGATAAATTGAAATTTATTTTTGGTCTCTTCTAATTGATCGTATGAAGTATTCTTTGAGTGGAAATGAGAAGAAGAACGGTTGAGCCTGGGTTTCATAAAGGAGAAGACTCAAGAAGATTGCCATATTTGCTATTGCAAGATTTGCTGTGTTTACTATAAATAAGAAAGAAGAGTGAAGAGGTATTTATAACAAATTTTTGTTTGCATTTTTTTAATAAATTTATTTCAATTTTTTTTAATAATTTAATATATTTAGCTTAAAATCAATATATTTTATAAAATAATTGATTTTTTAGCTTAAATATTTTATTATTAATCAAATTATTGATTAAATTTATTTTTGCAAACATAATATAAAGGAGTAAAATATTTTTACTAAGTTTTGTTACTAATGGCTGCTAACAATAATCTTCCTATCCCTGAGTTCAATGACCTTGATTATGAGTATTGGTCTATCAAGATGAAGACCTTACTCATTGGAAAAGGACTATGGGATATAGTCGAAGAAGGCTATGCAGAACCTGCAGATTGGACCACCTTGAGTGCAACAGATAAAACCAGCAAGAAGGATGCACAAAAGAGAAATTCTTTTGCCCTCTACCATCTCCAAGCAGCCTTGGAGAAAAGCATCTTTCCAAGGATTGCTTCATGTACATCAACTCTAGATGCATGGAGAGCCTTGAAAGATAGTTATCAAGGAAGTGATCAGGTGAAGCAAGTGAGGCTTCAAACCTTGAAGAGAGATTTTGAAAATCTCAAAATGCAAAATGATGAAAATGTAGGTGATTATTGTGTTAGAGTGAAAGCCATTGTAAACAAAATGCAAACCCTTGGAGAAGACATCAAAACTGAAGTGGTTGTGAAGAAAGTGTTGAGAACACTTCTTCATAAATGGAACCATATTGCTATCATTATTGAAGAATCTAAATATTTGTCTACTCTAACTTTTGATGCTCTAATTGGTTCTTTGATGTCCCATGAAGAAAGATTACAAGGTTCTACATCAACAAGCTATGGAGGTGATGACAAAGCATTCTCATCCAAGGAAGGTGAGACTAAAGGAAGAGGACAAGGAAGAGGACAAAGGAGAGGCAAATGAAGAGGAAGAGGTAGATCAAGAGGTGGCAACCAAGGAAGAGGAAGAGGAGGTGACAAATAAAAGAAAGCTTGTTACAATTGTGGTAAGCTTGGTCACTTTGCTAAAGATTGTTGGTCCAAGACTTCTCAAGAAGGGAGAGGTCAATATGGAAACTATGGAGAAGAGGAAGGAACTTCTTCAAATTTATTCCTTACTTATGGAAAATCAGATCAAAATCTCAATGAAACTTGGATTTTGGATACTGGTTGCTCAAATCATATGAGTGGCAAAGAAGAGCTATTTGCTACAATGGATTCCACCTACAAGTCAAAGATCAAATTGGGAGATGACAAGGCACTACAAGTTGAAGGCATGGGAGCCATGGAGGTTCCAACAAAAGAAGGCACAAAGAAGGTAAACAACATCTATTACACCCCCAAACTCCAACATAATTTGCTTAGTGTTGGACAAATAATGGAAAAGAACTACAAGCTTGTTTTTGAAGATGGAAAATGTGTAATTTTTGACAAAAATAATTGTAATAGAGTTGTTACACAAGTGCCTATGACAAAGAATAGGTTGTTTCCTCTTAAGTTTGGGGAACAAGGAGGTGCTCAACTTGCTAGTGTAGCTATTGCTAATCCAAGTGTGCTTTGGCACTTGAGATTTGGTCATCTTAATTTTGCAAGCTTGAAGTTGTTGACTTCTCAAGCTATGGTGAGTGGACTTCCAAAAGTTGAAGAACACAAGGAGGTGTGTGAAGGATGTGCTTTGGGAAAGCACTCAAGATCAAAGTTTCCAAAGGGACAAGCATGGAGAGCAAGCCATCCACTACAATTGGTGCATTCGAACATTTGTGGTCCAATGCAAACCAAAAGCATGGGTAACAACTCTTACTTTCTCACTTTCATTGATGATTTCTCTAGGATGTGTTGGATTTATTTTTTGAAAACTAAAGATGAAGCTTTTGATTGTTTCAAAGATTTCAAAAATAATGTAGAGAATCAAAGTGAGTATGTTGTAAAGAGTTTAAGGACTGATAGAGGAGGGGAGTTTTGTTCAAATGCATTTCTCAAATTTTGTAAATATTGTGGGATCAAAAGGCAATTAACTACTGCCTACACCCCACAACAAAATGGTGTGGCTGAAAGAAAGAACCACACTATTGTAGAAATGGCTAGATCAATGCTTCAAACAAAGCATCTAAGTAACATGTATTGGGTTGATGTTGTTAGAACAAGTGTTTACATTTTGAATAGGAGTCCTACTTCTAGTTTAGATGGGATGACTCCTTATGAAGGATGGTATGGAAAAAATCCAAATGTAAAACACTTCAAAGTTTTTGGTTGTCTTGCATATGCACACATTCCTGATGAGACAAGAAAGAAACTTGACCCCAAAAGTCAAGCATGTATTTTCATTGGGTATTGTGAGTCTTCAAAGGCATATAGGCTCTACAATCCAAAAACACATAAAGTTGTAATTTCCAGAGATGTGATTTTTGATGAAGGGGGAGTATGGGGTCATCAAAAACTTTTTGTTGATGATGGATCTCATGATGCAAGTTCCTCTCAAGTGCAGCAAGTGCAGCCCAAAAACAACAAAGGAAGTCCTCCTCCAAGCCCAAGTATGAGTACTACTTCAAGTACAACAGATGCTACTCCAAGTCCTTCTCCACAAAGATCAGTAAGTTCTTCACCAATGGATATTGATTCTCCATCAAGAGGTAAGAGAACACTTCAGCACCATCCTTATTTTCAAATGTTGGATAAGAATTTCCAAAAAAGGTACACTAGAAGCCAAGCTAGTGAGATGAATGCAGTTTTGAAAAGACTTGAAAATTTGCACATGTATGGTGATGATGACTCTCAAGAGCCTAAGGGTGATGTTGTAAACTATGCTTTAATGACTAGTATAGAGCTAGAGCCATCTAGTTATGAAAAAGCATGCACTCATGATGTATGGCAACAAGCCATGAAAGAGGAAATGACCTCTATAAAAAAGAATGATACTTGGGAGCTAGTGGAGCTTCCTAAAGGCAAGAAATGTGTTGGATGTAAATGGGTCTACAAGACCAAGTTCAATGCTGATGGGAGCATTGAAAGACACAAGGCAAGGCTAGTAGCAAAAGGGTTTACTCAGAAGTATGGGATTGACTATGAGGAGACCTTTGCTCCTGTTGCTAGACAGGAGACCATCATATTAGTACTTTCTTTGGCTGCCCACAAAGGGTGGAAAATTCAACACATGGATGTTAAAAGTGCCTTTCTTAATGGGTACTTGAATGAAGAGGTTTTTGTGCAACAACCTCAAGGATTTGAAGAACAAGGTAAGGAGAACCTTGTCTACAAATTGAAGAAAGCATTGTATGGCCTCAAGCAAGCACCAAGGGCATGGTACTCACGCATTGATGGCTACTTTCAAAAGTATGGATTCACTAGGAGCAAAAGTGAACCTACTCTCTACTACATGAAACAAGGTAAAGACATTCTCATTGTATGTTTATATGTGGATGATCTAATATTCATGGGTAGTAGTGCTAAGATGAATAAGGAGTTCAAAAACTCCATGATGAAAGAATTTGAAATGAAATATCTAGGCTTGATGCATTACTTCCTAGGCATGGAAGTACATCAAACAGGTAAAGGGATCTTCATATGTCAACACAAATATGCTCAAGATATGATAAAGAAATTTGCTATGGAGCAATGCAAGTCTGTTGCAACTCCAACGGGTCATGGGATCCAATTGAGCAAAGAATATGGAGCACCAAAAGTTGACATGACCACTTACAGGAGCATGGTTGGGAGTCTAATGTTCCTCACCAACACAAGGTCGGATATTCAATATGTTGTTTCTCTTGTTTCAAGGTATATGGTTGATCCATCTGAACTTCATCTACAAGAAACTAAAAGAATTTTGAGATATGTAAAGGGTACATTGGATTTTGGGATCCATTACCACAAATGTAATTCTATAAAATTAGTTGGCTTTAGTGATAGTGATTGGGGCAGCAATATAGATGATAGAAAATCTACTTCAGGGAATTGTTTTAGTCTTGGGTCAGGACTAATTACTTGGAGTTCCAAAAAGTAAGATTGTTGTAGCATTATCATCTATTGAAGTTGAGTACATAGCAATCACAAATGCTAGTACCCAAGCTTTATGGTTGAGAAAAGTTCTTGAAGAAATAGGAGAGAGACAAAGTGGTCCTACCATATTGTATTGTGACAATATGAGTGCCATTCAATTGGCACATAATCCTATCCACCACAACAGGTCAAAGCACTTTGATATGAAGTATCACTTCATTCGAGACATGGTGGAGAAATAGGTGGTTGAGCTATGACATTGCAGCACTTTGGACAACATGGCGGACATCTTCACCAAAGGAGTTGCTAAAGCTCAATATATAAAGCTGAGAGATTGTCTTGTCAGACCTCTCAACTTTAAGGGGGAGAATGTTGGAAACCACTAAGTCATATTATTTACGTGGCATATAAATTCTGGAATATTGTTTACATAGTATTTTTGAAATAGAATTTGTTAAGAGGAACTAATAGTTATGTTAGGTATTGGCTATAGCTAACCGCAAGTTGTTCTGTTTTCGAGAATCAATGGGCTAACTATTTTGAGCCATGATCAGTTCTTGATGGAGCCTATATAAATGTAACTTTTTTCAAGCAATATATAATGAGTATACAATCTCAATTTTCAAATGGATGTGGAAAAAGAAAGTGCCAAAATGCTTTGGTTCAAATTTTAACTTATGTTGACATCTTTTAATCAGTCTATGACGAAAATACAATATATATATTTTTTGCAAGTCTATGTTGTTAAACATATATATATATATATATATATATATATATATATATATATATATATATATATATATATATATATATATATATATATATGGGCAAGTTCAGACATGGCATCACCTCAAGCATGAATGGGAGCATACAAATATGAGTATGACAATTTTGTTGAACATATGTTTTGTCATTTTGTATAGTTTGCACACAAGTATGTGACAATGAAATACGAGACAAAATCCATGATGGCAAAGTTGGGGATGTGTAAAGTGTCGACATGTTAAAATAACAACTCGATGTTGTATGTGTAAAAGATAATGATAAAATTGGAGTTTCATCACTAGAAGTGGAGCACAACATAAGTCCTAATGGATAACAAAGCAAACAATGGTAGACGCCATTTTTATGATGAAGACAAGCAACAAGCAAACTAGAATTAGGTCAATAAAGATAGTTGCACAAGTGGTGAAGGTGCCAACATGGAGCATGACAGAGAGGATTTGCAGAACAAGATGAGTAAATCAATTGGTGACTCAAGCACAAGTGTGGGGGAGATTTCTTGGAGGTGTGGAAGATAGAATTCAAGCACAAGGGCAACCACAAGGAAGTGCATTTGAAAGACCAAAGTTTACGCTCATGTATATGCGAAGACGTTTGTGGAGTAAAAGTGTAGTAGGAGGCGACCAACAATTGTTTGTAGAAGACCAATCATTAGGAGGTTCATTGAGCATATAAGAATTTAATGAACAAGTATCACCACCACCACTAGTGATAGCTATAGCAACGGGCAAGTAAAAATACCTAAAATTCATAAGAGACGAGAAGGAAGATCCCCAACACCATATTGGAACGTGTGAGACAATATGGCAAGCAAATAGAGTGGCAAATGAAAATGCATGGTTGTAATTGCTCCCAACAACATTGCGAGTTGTAATCAATTGGCATTTGTAGAGAGAAAAACCATTCACTAGCTAGGACAATTTGAAATAATTCAATAAATAATTTAGATTGCTTTGTGATGAAATGGAAATCATTAGAGAAAATTATGCCATGAAGGAGAAGAAAAATGAGAACATCAAATTGTACAATTGTTGTCTAAAGGAGTTGATCGGGAAGATGAAGGTGAAACAAGTCGAGGGATTGCATAAAATATATTTGTTGGATGGATTTTTGCCATGATATAAGAAGATAAAGGTTGTTCCACTAACAACCTACTAGGAGGTATTTGACCACACATTAAACCTATAAAGCCAAATGAAGATGACAATTATAGGTGATATAAGTACAAGCCCCGAGAAAGATGACTCGGGTAGTGATTGTGATGAGCTTAATGCAACATTCTAGGCAATGCGAAAGTACTTGGAGAGAATGATCAACAATGTCAAGGTCGTGAAAAAGAAGAAAAGGGACATCTGGTGTTTGGAATGCGTTTCAAAAGGATACAAAGACCAATTGCTCGAAGAAAGCATGTTGCAATATCTATAAAGTAAATCGACATGAGATTGGAGAATGTTTGTTTAACTTGATAAGTGCACGATACAAACAATGACGGTTCAAGAGGAGTGATGAGCATCAATTATGTTATAAAGAAAACAAGCATCTCCATTCCATTAATTATCAATCCGGTTAGTTCATAAATTTATGAGTGTCATGCACAATATATGCCTGTAGTGTGGGGAATGAATTCCTTTGTACCTATTGGTTAGGTGGGGGGTGTTTATATATGTTCATTTCAGCCAAACCTGATAAAACTAAGTGTAGAAAAATAAATAAATGAATTACAAACTAAAATTAAAATGCTGAAAATAAAACACACGATTGGAAATTAAAGTGCAGAAAATTAAACACAACTAAATTAAAATAAAGCAGGAAATAAAGTAGGAAAACAAACTAACTACTAAAAATAAATAATAGAAAATAAAACAGGGCAGGACTATTGTAGGGAGTGTGCCTAGGCTCCCGCCAAATAGTTTGCCCGACTAATTACGTAGAGATTGCTTTAAGCAAATAAGAGTATTTGAAATTCTATAAATTATGCAGAATGGAATGATTCTATTGATTGTGTAATTGATTATTCGATTGACTGTGTATTCATTTGACATGCGTTCTTATATAAAACGTAGCCAGATCTTATTACAATAATAGATTGGTCTATTTTAATCACGTACATGATTTACTATAATCAGTTATACACATCTATTATTATCTCCTATTAAAAGCATGTTCGTTCACCAAAAGGATAAATATAATAATCCTTAGGTGTACATAACAATCTACAACTCAAAAATCCCACCTGCAATTCGAACAACTCAAAAATCACTTTTTACAAAGTAATTTCATCTAATTTGTCGGATACCTTGCATAGCCTGCTACACCATGGTCAATCTTACCCATTGGGGGTATTATTTTTGAGGGTGTGGACTTTAACAAGTCGAGCATTGCAGCCATACTGATTAGATAAGAGAAATTTATAGACCAAGTAATTTTCTGCATGGAACAACACAAAAATGGATCTTTCATTACTTGGTCGTTGTTAAAATTTCTCCACTATGACCATGCTATCTCTTCTCCACAATTTGGGTAAAACTTTGAGTTCCCAACACAATCGCTCCATCAACGTTTGCTTTGGCCATGAGCTTTTCATTGACATAGTGCTGGAAAGAAAATATCGATTTGCGGTGTTCATACAATCATTATGTCAAAATATCACCTGTCAAATCTTCGATGCTATCTCCTGTTATCGCCTGCCATTAATTTTAACAACTCATCATAATTATTTATGGCCAACAAAACATGTCTGAAAATGATTCTACTTTTATCTTATTATATCTGGTAGCATTTTCCAGCAAGCTCTCTGTTTTCATATTTTCTTTGTCAACATTTTCCCACAAGCCCTTTGTTTTTTTCTTATTGTCTCTACCAGAATGTTCTAGCAAGCTCGAAATCCTCAACAACCAAGTATTCCTTGATAGTTTCTATGTATATGGGAGCACCGAAACCAACCCTCATGGCGTATTGGCTCTTCTTGACATATTGGGAATTTTGCCGACGAAAAACTGAAGTTTGGCTTCAATAGACTTTGAAACAAATTTTTTCTTTGCCCTGCCTTTCATGATTTTTTTTAAGCTTTAGTCTGAGCTCTCTTCTATTGGTGTTGATGTGCAATGATAGTTCTCCACTTAAGGTCGAGCGGGCTACCATCGAGATGAACACTAGCTTCACGCTCCTCCCCTACTTTATTTTACTGCTACTAGTTGGAGATTTCTCATTCCTCTTCTGAACCAAATTGGTTCTACGGAAAGAGGATACTCTCTACCAAAAAGTAAAAGAAAATAAAGCACCTGTTTCATAGTTACACTCAATTTGGATTCTTCTCAACAAATTATTTTTGGCTGGCTGAAAATGCGCACTTTCTTTGGTTTTTTTAAATATCTAGGCACCACTTCTTCTTGGAAGAATATTGACATCGTTTATTGGTTCCTTCTTCTAGGTGGAAAGAAGGCACTTTTGCATTGGTCTAATTGAAGGCACTTTTGCATTGGTCTAATTGTAGGCACTATCTCCCTGGTTAAAAATAAGTGTCTTTTTCTGCATTGCTGTACTTTTAGTAGGGCACGTGATGCTTGTATCTGTTAGGCCTAGTTTAAGTCGACTGCCTACAGATTGTATTCAGGACTGTGTCCTACAAAACTAAACACATAAAAAAAGAAAAATAGGAATCATGGAACTTGTGCTTGATAGGCCTAAGTTACCCAAGCTGCCTACAGATTGCATTCAGGGCATCAATTCCTACTAAGTAAAAACACAAATAAAATCTATGTTAAGCAAGACAGTGCCATGCCATTTTTTTTACAACAAATGTGTGAACATTCGTCAAAACTATTGGTATGGTATGGGGTCTTCTCCATGCCTATGTCTGATCCAATATCGTAAATGTGAGGTGGTTGTAAATGAAGCCCATTGAATGTTACTCGAACTCTGTCCTCTCTAAACCCGTAAGTACTCTACTCTGCTCTTGGCGTAGCATCTCTAACTCTTTGTCTACCATCTACTCAGGCTGTAATAGTTATGCACTTTGCAACATAATTTTCCCAAGTTCCACAACCACCTTGGGTTGGAAGCCTTTCGCTTGATCAAGGTTACTTAGCCTACCTTTGGGTGCCTATGTTGCCAAGGAAAAACTCTACTTGCTTTCACCTGTTTGGATTAGATGCTACACGATCGAGGTACACAAGACTGTTCATATAGTGCTATTACGAACTCCATGTATAAATCCCTCATTTTACGAAATCTTCATAGACAACTCCTTATTCATTTACCCACAGTTTGCGTCGCACTTCATATTGTCCTGCAAAACATAAAAAGAAAAATCTAAACTAAAAGCATTAAAGCAAAATTCTAAACTAATAGCATTAAAATAAAATTTTAAACTATTTTTTAAAATTGAACACTGTGTTGTTGGTGGCAATAATGAAGGTGGGGTCTCCCCCATGCCTACAACTGAACTAGTCTCTAAAAATCATCCCTTTCTTCATCAACTAGTATGATATGTTGCAGCATGAGAAGAGCATTTTTCTCCATGGCCTCAAAACCAAACTCTTTCCAACTTATTGGTCAAAATGTCTTTGGTTGGCAAATGACTGTTTTTTTAAACGTCATTTTTCCTGCTACTAATGTCATCGTTAAAATTTACCAATATGTTGAGAAATGTTAAGCCTGTAATTTTTTTTTTAATTGTTAAAACCGGGTTTCTTGAGGCATAATTCCCTAATGGTTTCTGTGTAAATAGACACATCCCTAATAGTTTGATAGTAAAATTTTTTCAATTGTTTTATAATATCAAACAAAGGTTGTGTCATCTCTCTAATTTCATGAAACCATTGAGAATACAGTGGAAATCCTTCATTGCCTAATTTTCTAATTTTTCAACAACACGATTTATTTCTACTTCTACACTTAATATGGTACATCGGGTTCATTCCTAGATTTACCTAATAAGCTGGTAAATTTAAACTATTGCCTATGGGATTCGACTCTGGTTGTGTCGACAACTATTTTGGCCTTGTAAAAAGGCCCATGGTGTGAGAAAATATGCTCATTAGATTCATAATCATAAGAAATTACAATGCTTTTATAGCACTCCAATCAGTTTGAAATATCTACTATTATGGAGATCTTACTTGCTCCTACTATGTTTAGAAACACTCTAAACAATTCCCTATATGCTCTCACAACAAAATTGATTTCCTCTCAAATAGTAAAGTTGGTGCAACTATATTTAAATGAATTTTAAATATTTAGAACCTATATACTTTAGGGAAGATACTCTAAAGTATGCTCTAGAGTCCAACATTCTCCCCCTTAAAGTTGAGAGGACTGACAAGACAGTCTCTCAGCTTTATATATTGAGCTTTAGCAACTCCTTTGGTGAAGATGTCCGCCATGTTGTCCAAAGTGCTGCAATGTCGTAGCTCAACCACCTGTTTCTCCACCATGTCTCGAATGAAGTGATACTTCATATCAAAGTGCTTTGACCTGCTATGGTGGATAGGATTATGTGCCAATTGGATGGCACTCATATTGTCACAATACAATCTTGTAGGACCACTTTGTTTCTCTCCAATTTCTTCAAGAACTTTTCTCAACCATAAAGCTTGGGTACTAGCATTTGTGATTGCTATGTACTCAGCTTCAGTAGATGATAATGCTACAACAGTCTGCTTTTTGGAACTCCATGTAATTAGTCCTGACCCAAGACTAAAACAATTCCCTGAAGTAGATTTTCTATCATCTATATTGCTGCCCCAATCACTATCACTAAAGCCAACTAATTTTACAGAATTACATTTGTGGTAATGGATCCCAAAATCCAATGTACCCTTTACATATCTCAAAATTCTTTTAGTTGCTTGTAAATGAAGTTCAGATGGATCAGCCATATACCTTGAAACAAGAGAAACAACATATTGAATATCCGGCCTTGTGTTGGTGAGGAACATTAGACTCCCAACCATGCTCCTGTAAGTGGTCATGTCAACTTTTGGTGCTCCATCATCTTTGCTCAATTGGATCCCATGACCCGTTGGAGTTGCAACAGGCTTGCATTGCTCCATAGCAAATTTCTTGATCATATCTTGAGCATATTTGTGTTGACATATGAAGATCCCTTTACCTGTTTGATGTACTTCCATGCCTAGGAAGTAATGCATCAAGCCTAGATCTTTCATTTCAAATTCTTTCATCATGGAGTTTTTGAACTCCTTATTCATCTTAGCACTACTACCCATGAATATTAGATCATCCACATATAAACATACAATGAGAATATCTTTACCTTGTTTCATGTAGTAGAGAGTAGGTTCACTTTTGCTCCTAGTGAATCCATACCTTTGAAAGTAGCCATCAATGCGTGAGTACCATGCTCTTGGTGCTTGCTTGAGGCCATACAATGCTTTCTTTAGTTTGTAGACAAGGTGCTCCTTACCTTGTTCTTCAAATCCTTGAGGTTGTTGCACAAAAACCTCTTCATTCAAGTACCCATTGAGAAAGGCACTTTTAACATCCATGTGCTGAATTTTCCACCCTTTGTGGGCAGCCAAAGAAAGTACTGATCTGATTGTCTCCTGTCTAGCAACAGGAGCAAAGGTCTCCTCATAGTCAATCCCATACTTCTGAGTGAACCCTTTTGCTACTAGTCTTGCCTTGTGTCTTTCAATGCTTCCATCAGCATTGAATTTGGTCTTGTAGACCCATTTGCATCCAACACATTTCTTGCCCTTAGGAAGCTCCACTAGCTCCCAAGTATCATTCTTTTTTATAGAGGTCATTTCCTCTTTCATGGCTTGTTGCCATACATCATGAGTACATGCTTTTTCATAACTAGATGGCTCTAGCTCTACACTAGTCATTAAAGCATAATTTACAACATCTCCCTTAGGCTCTTGGGAGTCATCATCACCATACATATGCAGATTTTCAAGTCTTTTCAAAACTGCATTCATTTCACTAGCTTGACTTCTAGTGTATCTTTTCTGGAAATTCTTATCCAACATTTGAAAAGATGGATGGTGCTGAAGTGTTCTTTTACCTCTTGATGGAGAATCAATATCCATTGGTGAAGAACTTACTGATATTTGTGGAGAAGGACTTGGAGTAGCATCTGTTGTACTTGAAGTAGTACTCATACTTGGGCTTGGAGGACTTCCTTTGCTGTTTTTGGGCTGCACTTGCTGCACTTGAGAGGAACTTGCATCATGAGATCCATCATCAACAAAAAGTTTTTGATGACCCCATTCTCCCCCTTCATCAAAAATTACATCCCTGGAGAGTACAATTTTATGTGTTTTGGGATTGTAGAGCCTATATGCTTTGGAAGACTCACAATATCCAACAAAAATACATGCTTGACTTTTGGGGTCAAGTTTCTTTCTTTGCTCATCAGGAATGTGGGCATATGCAAGACAACCAAAAACCTTAAAGTGTTTTACATTTGGCTTTTTGCCATACCATCCTTCATAAGGAGTAATCCCATCTAAACTAGAAGTAGGACTCCTATTCAAAATGTAAACACTAGTTCTAACAACATCAACCCAATACATGTTACTTAGATGCTTAGTTTGAAGCATTGATCTAGCCATTTCTACTATAGTGCGGTTCTTTCTTTCAGCCACACCATTTTGTTGTGGGGTGTAGGCAGTTGTGAATTGCCTTTTTATTCCACAATATTTACAATATTTTAGAAATGCATTTGAAGAATACTCTCCTCCTCTATCAGTCCTTAGACTTTTTACAACAAACTCACTTTGATTCTCTACATTATTTTTGAAATCTATGAAACAATCAAAAGCTTCATCTTTAGTTTTCAAAAAATAAATCCAACACATCCTAGAGAAATCATCAATGAAAGTGAGAAAGTAAGAGTTGTTACCAATGCTTTTGGTTTGCATTGGACCACAAATGTCCGAATGCACCAATTGTAGTGGATGGCTTGCTCTCCATGCTTGTCCCTTTGGAAACTTTGATCTTGAGTGCTTTCCCAAAGCACATCCTTCACACACCTCCTTGTGTTCTTCAACTCTTGGAAGTCCACTCACCATAGCTTGAGAAGTCAACAACTTCAAGCTTGCAAAATTAAGATGACCAAATCTCAAGTGCCAAAGCACACTTGGATTAGCAATAGCTACACTAGCAAGTTGAGCACCTCCTTGTTCCCCAAACTTAAGAGGAAACAACCTATTCTTTGTCATAGGTACTTGTGTAATAACTCTATTACAATTGTTTTTATCAAAAATGACACATTTTCCTTCATCAAAAACAAGCCTATAGTTCTTCTCCATCATTTGTCCAACACTAAGCAAATTATGTTGGAGTTTGGGGGTGTAATAGATGTCATTTACCTTCTTGGTGCCTTCTTTTGTTGGAACCTCCATGGCTCCAATACCTTCAACTTGTAGTGCCTTGTCATCTCCCAATTTGATCTTTGATTTGTAGGAGGAATCCATTGTAGCAAAGAGCTCCTCTTTGCCACTCATGTGATTGGAACAACCAGTATCCAAAATCCAAGTTTCATTAAGATTTTGATCTGATTTTCCATAGGTGAGGAACAAATTTGAAGAAGCTCCTTCCTCTTCTCCATAGTTTCCATATTGACCTCTCCCATCTTGAGAAGTCTTGGACCAACAATCTCTAGCAAAGTGACCAACCTTGCCACAATTGTAACAAGATTTCTTTGATTTGTCACCTCCTCTTCCTTGATTGCCACCTCTTGATCTACCTCGTCCTCTTCCTTTGCCTCTCCTTTGGCCTCTTCCTTGTCCTTGTCCTTGTCCTCTTCCTTGTGCATTATCACCTTCTTTGGATGAGAATGCTTTCTCATCACCTCCATAGCTTGTAGATGTAGCACCCTGCAATCTTTCTTCATGAGACATCAAAGAACCTATTAGTGCATCAAAAGTGAGGTTAGAAAGATCTTTAGATTCCTCAATAATGATAGCAATATGGTTCCATTTATGAAGAAGTGTTCTCAACACTTTCTTCACAACCACTTCAGGTTTTATGTCTTCTCCAAGGGTCTCCATCTTGTTGACAACTGCTTTCACTCTCACACAATAGTCACCAACTTTCTCATCTTCCTGCATTTTGAGATTCTCAAAATCTCGCTTCAAGGTTTGAAGCCTCACTTGCTTCACTTGATCGCTCCCTTGATAGCTATCTTTCAAGGCTTTCCATGCTTCGAGGGCTGTTGAACAAGAAGCAATCCTTGGAAAGATGCTCTTCTCCAAGGCTGCTTGGAGATGGTAGAGAGCAAATGAGTTCTTCTTTTGGGCATCCTTCTTAGCAGTCTTATCAGCTGCACTCAAGGTTGTCCAATCTTCAGGTTCATTGTAGCCTTCTTCGACTATATCCCATAGCCCTTTTCCAATGAGTAAGGTCCTCATCTTGATGGACCAATACTCATAATCTAGCCCATTGAACTCAGGAATGGGAAGATTGTTATTAGTAGCCATTGATGCTAATCAAAAAAACTTTGGAATAATGTAGATTGCTTCTAATACATTTTTTTTTGCAATAAAGAACAGCAGTAAATATTCTTTTACTCAATTGAATCAACCTTTTAAGTAAATCTCTCAGAATTAACCTCTAATTGCAAAAATACATGTTGCTTTTTATTTACCAAAGTCTCAAGCACCAAATTTATCATAAATCGGCCAATACTGATTGAAACAAAATGAAAATTTTCTTATAGACTTATGATATATGTTGAGCAAGTTGCAGCAAAAGTATTGTCATTGTTGTCAACACAGTCAGACAGATCAGTTGATGAAGTGTACAGGCAGTCAGAAAGATCAATTGATGAAGTATACAGGTGTTAAGAGGTTCTTCAGAGTATGTACAGTGATTATCCAGAAAATTTGAAGTGACCCATATGCTAAAAATGCTAAAAATCAAAAGAAAATCACAAGGAAGAAAACTGTCACGATATCGCGACATGTTGAGAAGAAAGAAAATTGTCGCAATATCGCGACATTTTGGAAGAAAGAAAACTGTCGCGATATCGCGACATGTTGAGAAGAAAGAAAACTGTTGTGATATTGCAACATGTTGAGAAGAAAGCAAAACTGTCGCGATTTCGCGACATGTTCGAAGAGAAAGCGCAAGCAAGCAAAACTGTCGCGATTTCGTGACATGTTCGGAGAGAAAGCGCAAGCAAGCAAAACTGTCGCGATTTCGTGACATGTTCGAAGAGAAAGCGCAAGCAAGCAAAACTGTCGCGATTTCGTGACATATTGCAAGAGAGATAGTACGGAAGAAAAAGTGTCGCGATTTCGCGACATGTTGGAAGAGAAAAAGGCAAGTAGAAAAAGTGTCGCGATTTCGCGACATATTGCAAGAAAGATTGTACGGAAGAAAAAGTGTCGCGATTTTGTGACATGTTTCATTTTCGCGGGCCAAAGCAAAGAGAAAGAGGAGAGAGAAAAAGGTGTCGCGATTTCGCGACATGTTTCATTTTCACGGGCCAAAGCAAAGAGAAAGAGGAGAGAGAAAAAGGTGTTGCGATTTCGCGACATGTTTCATTTTCGCGGGCCAAAGCAAAGAGAAAGAGGAGAGAGAAAAAGGTGTCGCGATTTCGCGACATGTTGCATTTTCGTGGGCCAAAGCAAAGAGAAAATGCAAGGAGAAAAAGTGTCGCGATATCGCGACATGTAGCATTTTCACGGTCTAAAGCGAAGATGAAGGCAGAAAAAGAAAAAGTGTCGCGATTTCGCGACATGTTGCATTTTCGCGACTTGAAAAGTACAGAAAGACAGAAAAGGAAAAGTGTCACGATATCACATGTCGGGTTTTCGCGACCCGCAGGCAAGAGAAAGAGCTAAGGAGAAAAAGTGTCGCGATATCGCGACATGTCGGGTTTTCGCGACCCGAAGGCAAGAGAAATAGCTAAGGAGAAAAAGTGTCGCGATATCGCGACATGTCGGGTTTTCGTGACCCAAAGGCAAGAGAAAGAGCTAAGGAGAAAAAGTGTCACGATATCACGACATGTCGGGTTTTCGCGAACCGAAGGCAAGAGGAAGAGCAAAGGAGAGAAAGTGTCGCGATTTCACGACATGTCGCATTTTCGCGACTTAAGGAGGAGAGAGAAAGTAAGATGGCAGAAGTGTCGCGATATCAGCAAAAAAGTAAAGAAGAAGAGTACGGAGGCGAAAGTGTCACGATATCACGACATGTGTTTTCGCGGGTACAAGCCAAGAAGAGTAGCAAGGAGGCGAAAGTGTCACGATATCGCGACATGTGTTTTTGGGTTGAAGCCAAGAAGAGTAGCAAGGAGGCGAAAGTGTCGCGATATCACATGTTGTGTTTTCGCAGGTTGAAGCCAAGAAGAGTAGTAAGGAGGCGAAAGTGTCGCGATATCGCGACATGGTGTGTTTTCATGGGCGAAAGCCGAGAAGAGGACAAAGAGGCAAAAGTGTCACGATTTCACGACAGGTCGTTTTGGCGCGAGCTAAGAAGAGAACCCAACCGAAATAAGATATGTGATAGTGAACTGAAGTCGGTACAACAGTTACAGGTGCAGTTATAGAAGAAAATCATGTAGCTAAAATACGAAGAGCTAACTAAAGTCGGTACGATAGTTACAGGTGCAGTTACAGAAGAAAATCATGTAGCTAAGATACGAAGAGCTAACTGAAGACAGTACGACAGTTACAGGTGCAGTTATAGAAGAAAATCATGCAACTAAAATAGGAAGAGCTAACTGAAGTCGATACGACGATTCACAGGTGCAATTATAGAGAAAAGTCAAAACTTTGTTATAAAAGGAGGTCTGCATGGAGAATTAGAATGCTGCTGAATAGAGTGAAAGTGCTACGAAAAGAGGGTTGGAAGAGTGTCGTAAGAGAGCGTTAAGCAGAGCCGAGAGAGTTGTAAGAGTGCAGTAAGAAGCGTAGCAAGAGGGCTGTAAGAGAGCCGTAAAAGTGCAGCAAGCAGAGCCGTAAGTGTGTGTGGTGTTTTGGTGAATAGCGAGAGAGGTTGGGTTAGCAATAGACCAGTCAGGGTCTTGTATAAGCGAAGGCATTTTTATGTCAATCTTATAGTTTCAAAATTGCAGTCCAAGTTGGTGCTTGGAATCAAGGGTTGGTGCTCCTTTCTGTTGGTGCAGATAAACCAGGGGTTGGTGCTCCTTCCAGTGGGTGCAGGTAAATTGATTGTAAAATTGGTATTTTGCAAAGGCTGGATTTGGACGGGAGTCCAAGCGTTCATTTTTGAGGAGTAGCCAAATTGGTGAACCTCGTTACATCGTGTGTTGTGGAATGCTCTCTTGTTATACTTGCTTTATGTGGTTTTAAGTTTTCATTGTTTTAGCTTTAAGAGTTGTAGATTTTAATTTTTAAAGAGCCACACTGATTCACCCCCCCTCTCAGTGTCATTGTGAGACTATCAATTGGTATCAGAGCCAAGTTCCCTTATAGGGCTAAATCAGCTAGGGTTGATCTTGGATTAGTACGCAATGGGTAAGAAGAATAGATCCTCCTCAAATAAGGCATCTCAGTCAGTTTCAGTTTCTGTGGAAGAGAAAATTGAACCAAAAAAGATAGAAGAAGTGAATTTTGAAGTATGTGATGAAAACCTTGAGCCTGAAGTAGATCTAGAAGGTGAGTTGATTGCTGCACTTGAAGAATTGGGTATAGAAAAGAAAAAGAACAAAAGACTGTCCAAGAAGTTGGAAGAATATGGGGATAATATTGAAGATCTCTTCTTACAAATTTAGAAAGCCAAGAAAATAGAAGAAGCCTTGAAGTCACGCCTGGATGATAAAGGCGATGTATGTAGCAAACGTGAAGAGGAATCTAACAAAGTTATTAGTGATCTAAAGCTGCAAGTAGAAGAGTCCAAAAGGACTGAAGAAACTCTCAAGTCACAGATCAATGAGAAAGAGATTGTCTGCTGCAAACAAGAAGAGGAAATTGTTTCATTGAGGAAACAACTAGAAGAGGCCAATACAAATCTCAAATTTGAGAAGAGCACAGAGTTGCTAGATAAAATGATAAGGCAACAAAGAAGCCCAATGGTTAAGCTTGGTCTTGGATGTGAAGCTGAACAACCTTCATCTTCTAAGTCTGCAGAGAAGAAGAAGTCCACTGCTGAAGGATCAAAGCAAGAAAAGCTTGAAGCTAAATCTTCAAAAGGAAGAAAATCTCAAAGGAGATCTACAACAAAGCAACCACAACAAAAGAGGTTCTATCACTCTCACTCTATTCATAATAATGCTTTTAATGGCTATTGTTTTAGATGCAACCATTATGGTCACAAGGCAATTTATTGTGGATTGAATAATAGATCAAAGAGTTATGCTGGTAGAAATACATCTGTTATTTCGGTTGAACACCATGTGCAATGTTTTAAATGTAATGGTCATGGGCACATAGCAAGGTTTTGTCCAAGAATTTTTGTATCTAATCTAAGGCAAGACAGTAGATTTCATCAGACACAAAGAATGCAACACAGACAGGGAAGAAATCATGTGCATCAAAGAAAGGAAAATAATCATCCATCAAGGATGCACAAGAGACAACCACCCAGTAGAAATGGTTTTTCACCTTTGATGGATTATGCAGTAGAATGTTATAACTGTCATAATTTTG
This sequence comes from Wollemia nobilis, assembly GCA_028583015.1. NCBI lineage: Eukaryota > Viridiplantae > Streptophyta > Pinopsida > Araucariales > Araucariaceae > Wollemia > Wollemia nobilis. The sequence continues at coordinate 2,211,863 of JAQPPZ010000101.1, forward strand.
GGCACACTGCAAGAAATTGTCGAAGTACATTTGCATCTAATCAATTTTAGGGAAGAAAATTTCAACCAAATGGAATGAGACAAAATAGAAGATTTCTCGGAAAACATGCACAAGCTACTGAAAAAGAAAAGTCAAAACAAGAGCCCAAAACTATAATCAAACCAGAGTGGAGAAAGAAAGAAGAAAGGGAATCGTATCTCCTTGGACTGAAGGAGACTACTCCGCTATTGCACTAAGCAACTCCATGTAGCACATCCTCGTGGGGAGCAATCTTGAAGTTTCATTTTAATGCTCCTATGTATTTGTTTGGTTATCTGAGGATGAAAGGCAAGTAGTCAGGGAAGTTGTCGTATAGTTGTCGAAGTGTGTTTTCAGTTCATGTAGTTGTTTGTGGAAGTGCCGTGAAGGGTGGTGATTAAATTGAGAGTTGTCATTATTGGAAGTATTGCTATATGTCATTGTTGTACTATTGATGGTTCTTACTGCCACTGTCCAAAGTTAAGGATTATAACAGTTCAGATAATTTTGTTAGTGAGAGAATGTTGCCCTAGCCGCATATATGTGTTTTCGATAAAAGCAGTGTGTATTTGAACTACACATTGACGTGAAGATTGTTAGATCTATTATGACGTTGTGGTGAAAAATATTGAAGTCTGATTATTGATTCATGTTTAGCTCATCAAGATGAGCAACTTTGCTTTGTGAATCATACCTATCCGAGGTCTAGAAGTATGAGTTTGAGTAAGGTGCACTATAGTTGGCTGTGAAGTGTTTGACAAAATGTTGTCTCCTGATTCGAACAGTTGAAAGTAAGGTGTGACCAGCGGTGACTGTAGAAAACATAGACCAAGTTGAAAATGTAAAAAGGGATTTGGTTGGTGTTGTGGTACAGTGTTTGATGCTTGCACAGAGTTGGCAGTAAAATTGTAGTGTCGGTACAGTGTTGGACAAAAGTTGGTACAAGTGTGAGTCACTTGACAATTTTTTTGATAGATGTGAAATCAACGTTTTTGAATGGGAAGCTTGAAGAAGAGGTTTTCGATGCAGCAGCTGATAGGCGTTATCTAAGATAGAACATGCAGCACAGGTCGACGTGTCATGGAAGCATAAGCTGGCAGGTGCTGGTTTTGAAGCCTGTAACATTCCCAATCTGCAGATAAAATAGAATCCGTGTTGTGAGTACGTCTCAATTCATCTACCAATATCGATGGAGGACTATGGTAAAGATATTCATGATTGTTATGATAATTACTGCCAAAGAGTAGGTGGAAAGCGTGAGGTTCTTAACCAAAAATACATCACATCGTTTGGTATAAGAGAGCATCAATTTTCTCTAAAGAAGTAGTCTGTTATCAAAGAGATGCCAGAGTCAAAGCAAACAGTGGTACTAGCACCCAGTTGGTCAAGAGTGCCAAGTGGCACATGCAAGGCAGAGACGTTGAGAAAATAGCGCCCAGGTGGTGAAGCGTCAAGGAGGACAAGATGCCTATGCAACTAAGAAAGTCTTGCATTATTTGAGAAATGCGAGATATTTCCCGAGGAATCCCTTGATCGCAGCGAGGAGAAATGCTCCGAAGAACGTTCGTCTAAGACATTGAGTAGCCCTGACATATGCCCTAGCAAGAAGCAGAATATCGAGAGTTGATGACTATGCGCAGATTGAGGTTCCAACGCTAGATATAACGGTCCATTGTCAATACCTACGCAGACGATGAAAACATTCATGGCAGTCGTTAGAAACCAGAGACATTGAGCTGCACAATGGATGCGAGGCAAAGTCGTTAGTCACGGGGGAGTTGGCAGTCAAGAGGCTAAAGAAAATTGTGGAGATTGCCGATGTTAAAGTTGATGAAGGTAGGGAACGAGTTATAAGCATAGTGGTTGAAGCCCATTGGTTGTGAAAGAACTTGAGTTAGAAAAGAACGTGAGTATCATTGTTATGTGATATTTGTGGTTGAGTATTGTTGGAAATGATTGAGTTGGTTGATACATACTTGGACTAGGGTTGTGTGAGAGAGAGTTGCCCCTTGTGATGATTGGTTGAGTTGATTTGATTGAGCCTAGTCAAGTTATGTGTGAAGTGATTTTTAAAGTTCTATGAAATAAATTATTCCATCATTCTATGTTGAGTTGAGATTGAGGTGAGAACATTTTAAGTCTCTAACAAATCTCTTTATGCTTCTGTGAAGTGGATTTGATTTGAGATTGCCATTCATTGTTGAGTTCATTTTGAGTACTACTTGAGCATGATTGATTGAGCCTTTGAGAAGGCCTTTGGGAAATATTTGAGGACAGTGTTGGGATAGATTTCTAGAGCAACATTGGACAAGTTCTATGTGAGCTTGTTAAGCAGGTTCTGTGTGAGCCTATTGACAGAGTACAAAGGACAGAGTCTCAATGGATAGAGATCCAGCAGCCAACACAGTTGAAGATAGATTTGAGTGAGGATTCTTCAAGTGGAGAGAGGTCCACCAGTCTGTAGCGGGTACCTTCGCAATAAGTTGGGAGTGGTCACGCTTCCCAAGCATTGACTAGCAATCGGGACCACATTCTCAGGGGGAGCAATTATATATTTCATTATCTTTTTGCTCATGTTTGTAATTTTTGCTAACTGTAATAATTTGTGCTTGAGAATGTTGTGCATGGACTCAAGGGGAGTCTGCAGCAGCCCTTTGGTATTATTGTCAAAGGGGGAGAAGAATTACAGGAATTACAGGAGATTGCATGAGTGTTGCCAACAATTCCAAAGGGGGAGATTGTTGAGAAAGTTGCAACAAAAGTATTGTCATTGTTGTCAACACAGTCAGACAGATCAGTTGATGAAGTGTACAAGAGTTAAGAGGTTCTTCAGAGTATGTACAGTGATTATCCAGAAAATTCAAAGTGACCCATATGCTAAAAATGCTAAAAATCAAAAGAAAATCACAAGGAAGAAAACTGTCGCGATATCGCGACATGTTGAGAAGAAAGAAAATTGTCGCTATATCGCGACATGTTGGAAGGAAGAACACAAAATTTTAGAAGCAAATTCACACAAATGAGAAATATGTGATCAATTTACTTTTGCCCTTTCTAGATATTAGCGTGTTTTTGAGACAACCTCAATGTTTTTCACATAAATCAATCCATACAGCTCCAAAATTTTTGAAAATTAAACTCTGTATTCCTGAGACAATAATCTAAAAAGCCTCTAAATTTTAGAAGAAAATTCACAAAGGTGAAAAAGATGTGATCATTTACTTTTTCCCTTTTTATCACAATTTTGGATCTAGGATTTTTGAAGAAAAACTCAATATTCCCACAAATCGATCAATACAGATGAAAATGACCTAAACTTTATTTGAATTATGATTTTAGGGAAATAATATTTCTCCCAAAATTTGAGAAGCAAATACCCTGTATTCCACCTTATACAACCATTTTATTGAAAAACTCAAAATGCTAATAAAATTAGAAAATTAGCTCCAAATCACCTAAAATTTTGACTGCATCCTCTTTATATAATTATCTAACAACCCTCAAAATTTCATAAGCAAATACCTCAGTATGCATGAGATATTAATAATTTAATCGAGCTCTTCCTTGCAACTCTACTGAGTGCTGGCCACTTGAGTTTCTCTGACAAAGTGCGTGTTTCAGATCTCTTCACACCACTCTCCACAGGTTTTGATCTATCTGAGCAAACCTGATATGATACCAAAATGAGAAAATATGCTCATTAGATTCATAATCATAAGAAATTACAATGCTTTTATAGCACTCCAATTAGTTTGAAATCTCTACTATTATGGAGATCTTACTTGCTCCTACTATGTTTAGAAACACTCTAAACAATTCCCTATATGCTCTCACAACAAAACTAATTTCCTCTCAAATAGTAAAGTTGGTGCAACTATATTTAAATGAATTTTAAATATTTAGAACCTATATACTTTAGGGAAGATACTCTAAAGTATGCTCTAGAGTCCAACATGGTGGACTAATGGTTCTCAGGTTGAGGATCTACAGGTAATCTAAATCTACATTTTAACTAACCTATGGATCATAACACTACAATTTTGACACTCCCCGACAACGATGCCAAAATGGTCAACAAAAATTATGTTATAAATAAAACAATAATTTCCATTCCATTAATTATCAATCCAGTTAGTTCGTAAATTTATAAGTGTCATGCACAATATTTCCTGTAGTGTGGGGAATGAATTCATTTGTACCTATTGGTTTGGTGTGGGGTGTTTATATATTTTAATTTCAGCCAAACCTGGTAAAACTAAGTGTAGAAAAATAAATAAATGAATTACAAACTAAAATTAAAATGCTACAAATAAAACACACGACTGGAAATTAAAGTGCAGGAAATTAAACACACAACTAAATTAAAATAAAGCAAGAAATAAAGTAGGAAAACAAACTAACTACTAAAAATAAATAACAAAAAATAAAATAGGGGAGGACTATTGTAGGGAGTGGGCCTAGGCTCCCGCAGATAGTTTGCCCAACTAATTATGTAAAGATTATTTTAAGCAAATAAGCGTATTTGAAACTCTATAAATTATGCATAATAGAATAATTCTATTGACTGTGTAATTGATTATTTGATTGACTGTGTATTCGTCTGGTCTACATTCTTATATAAAACACAGCTAGATCTTGTTACAATAATAGATTGGTCTATTTTAATCATGTAACGTGATTTGTTATAATCAATTATACACAACTATTATTCTCTCCTATTAAAAGCATGTCCATTCACCAAAAGGATAAATATAATAATCCTTAGGTGTACATAATAATCTAATCTTAAAAATAATGCTTTAAAAGCTTACATGGTCAACCGATCAACTATTAATAATTAAAATAAAAGTGATTTATTCTCTTATAATAATAATGCATGTTAAAATATAATATGCATAAGAATACGAATATTTCTCCTTTATATTTTGTACAACCCCCTTAGAAAGTTCAGTCAATTGGTCAACTGGTCAATGTTGGTTAACTGGTCAACGTTGAATTGGTCAACCACAACTTGTAGTTGGGAGGCAAGCGCCACCAATAGTTGGGATACAGGCGCCGCAAATAGTTTGGATACAGGCACCACCAATAGTCGGGATATAGACACCTGCCTCCACCATTTACCGCTGTTCTTTTCAATATGTCTCTGTGCATTGCCAGGCCCAAATGGGATGTACCCTCAAAAACACCATATTAGTAGCAAAAACCTACATTTACACACATTTTCCACTAAAAACACAAGTCAAACATAACACTTTATTTCCTATCAATAATATGCAAAAGTTGTATAAAAATACATTTCAAATGCTAATTAAACCAATAATGATGCCCTTAAAAGTGTATATAAAATGAGAATTTTTGGTGATCATCAAGGAGATAGCAAAAATCCAACACTTCTAAAAGCGAACAAGGTGCAACAGGTGGTGGTTATCATAATAATCTCCAAGGAAGAAAACAACCACAATTTGGAAATAGGAATGCTGGGAACAATAATGAAAGTCGATGATAGTATGACTGAAAAGGAAGGTCGATCATTTATTATCACATATGTTAAGAATGAGGACACTTCGCATGTAACTACACGAATGCACCAAGTGGTGTTAGTGGGAACAACACGAAAATGGTGTGCCAATGGTATAGTTATGAAAATCATGAAGAGGTTATTTGTTCGAAGAAGACAAGTTCTAGTAACTTACAAAATGTCAATTTCATTGACATTGAAGATATTCAACCAACTAAAGGAGAAGCATGTGCTTGTCGTAACATACATGCAAGCAATCAAGTTGGAGAAATATCCAAATCTTGCCAAGGAGAAAGAGAGGTGGTAGGAATCAAGTGCACAAGTTGAAGAGGAAATGTGGAAGAACGAAAAAAAGTAAAAATTGAAGGAACCCATAATGGTTGAAGAGTTGTCAATGAAGTAGTTGGTTGCAAAAATGCTATATGTGAATGTGGTAATTATAATGTCTAGCTTAGTTTAAGCAATACCAGAGCTCTATGTGATGGTAGGGGAGTTGACGTGAACAAAGGTGATGGAGACACATCGCTAACCTGCAACAAAGCAAATGAACAAGAATCAATATGTAGACTTGGCGATGTTGATGGTAGATGTTGAGAAGAAACCAATATTGATGCACATAATTGCTTAAATATAAGTTGACACAAGTGATCATTGACGAGGGTTTCTAGCATAAATGTCTTGCCTAAAAAAACATGGAAATATTGGGCATCATTTTTGTGGTTGCCTAACTTTCGATTATATGGTGCAGACTAATATAACATAGAAATGAAAGGTGTATTGAATGTATAGAAAGTGAAGATTTTTGACCACGTATTCATTTTGGACTTCATGGTAATCACCATGCAAAAACCATTTGATGACACATTGTTGGGGTAGGGGTGGTTATGCATGGAAAAAGTCAATCATAATTGAGATAAGTATTGATTGGAATTTAAAAAGGTTAGCATAATTACATCATCAACTTGAAAAATTAGTCCCTGAATGAAGAATTGGCATCATCGAATGAGTCTAAGAGTCTTTGTTAGATGAAAATCGAACATGCAAACGAGAACCAAACAAAAAAGTGTTGGATTTGGAGTGCACAAAAGATGAAGAGCCTTCAGACAATGAGTTGCTCCATTAGCAAATGGAAGGCTGTAAAGTCTTCTAGCCCACCTGTCTATGTATTAGCATGAAATATGATGAACATGATGGACTTTGTAGCACTTATGAAGTAGGCGAGTGTAATTCTACTTCAAAACCAACCATACAAGCCAAAGAGGAGATACCCTTTCCACAAAATTTTGTAGATTTAGTTTCAGCGGCACACAAATTGATGAAAGGCTTGATGATCAATCAATTTAATTGCACTTATTACATATTTATTACAAGCAATGTTGTTACGATCAATGATTGTTAAGATCAAGGATCGTTACAATCGATGCTTCTAGATATCTATCTAATAATGTAATAATTTTATTCTAACATCTCCCTTTATTACATTATTTAGTAAATGAAGAGAATTGTGAGAAATTCAAACTTGACACATGCAAGTGCCTTTGTAAAAATATCCACAATTTTTTTATCGATGGGAATGTATTGGAGTTGAATCTCACGATTATGAGTGTGGTATTGAATGAAGTGGCATTGAGCTTCAATTTGGTTTGTTATTTCATGAAATATTGGATTCTTGACCAATTTTAGAGCTCCTTGATTATCGCATTTCAATAGGGCTAGATGATTTTTCTGTACTCCCATATTTGATAGAATGCAATGTAACCATACCACTTTACATGTGGCTCCTCATGCAACACAATATTCTACCTCTGTGGAAGATAATTCTATTTCCTGTTGATTATTGTTGTGCCACGAGATAAATTTAGATCCTAGATGAAACACATATTCAAAAATTGACTTTCTATCATCCAATGATTTGACATAATTAGAGTTTGTGTGTCCTTGCAAGAAGTTATCATTCTTCTTGTATTCCAAACCATATTTTGTTGTACCACAAAAATAATGTACTACCCTCTTTGCTACTTTCCAATGACTTTCTTTAGGATCCTACATGAATCTTGAAAGATAACCTACAACAAAATTGATGTTAGGCCTGGTGTTTGTTAGGTATATGAGACTCCCAATTAGGTGATGATAAAGAGTGCCCGATACCTGAGGATACTTGTCATATTGGGACAGTTGTAACCCTGGCTCCATTGGTGTTGCCTTAGGCTTACAGTTTGTCATTCAATATGTTTTGGTAGTGTTTTGACATATTTTGTTTGTGAGATCACAATGTGATTTTTCCTCTACCAAATATCCAAGCCAAGACAATAGTGCAAAAGTTCGAGATCTGTCATATCAAGAAATTTTCAAGTTCTTTATTGCATCCACCAATTCATCTGAATTGCCTGCATCCACCAATTCATCTAAACTACTTGTAATGATTAGATCGTCGATATATAACACAAGTATCATTATCTCAAATCCAACTTTCTTGAGACAGATTTGTGTCTAAAGGACATCTGGTGAATCCATGTTGCAATAGGTGCTCGTCAATTTTGATGTACCGGGCTATAGGATCCCGTTTCAACCATACAAGGACTTGATGAGTTTGCATACCTTCTATTCTTGCTCATTGACAACAAAGCCTTTGGGTTGAGTCATATACATCTCTTCTTGGTTGATTGGAATTATCCCAGAGTACCTCACAAGTCTAATATCCTAGGATCATACAAATATTAAACACAATAATATGCACACAAAAACAAAATATTATTGATAAAATATCTACCAATATATGCAAGAAGCTTGTTGGTCACAAATCTGTCTAAGTACAAAATATTTTGCACCCTAGACCTGACCAACATTGAAAGGCCGAAGGAGAGAGATGTCCTTCGAGTCAATCTCCAGAGAGGGTTGGTTCCCGTACTAATCTAAAAATTGGTATAATCTTAGGGTAACAGAAAGAGATGGGAAACAATAGAAAGGAATGGGAAATATGGCTATGAAGCAAAAACCTAATATGGGAATAAACTAGAATGTAAGAAACCACATCAAGTTATACCAACATTTAACCAAAAGAAAAGCATAGGAACCATTCATAGATTGTAGGGATAATTTCCAATGAACATTTTAGCATTCAGTTCTCTATTAGGAATTAAATTCAAAAATGCAGAATTTAAATCTACCTACAAATATCATGAGCCTAACAGAAATAAAAGGTAAAAAATAATTGCATACAACACTACTCCTAGAACCAAAAGCCCAATATATTTCAATTGATGTAAAAAACTCAAAGTGTTTTTTGGCAAAATGTTTATCCTTTTATTTTATATCAAAATGCTTAGTATTTATAGAGGGTTGCACCTCTGTAATTAAATGCACATTAAAACAAAATACCGGCTAGTCAAAGATCAAACAACATCAATTCCTCCTTGGCAATAGCAACAAACCAATTAGCAAATACATTGGGGAACGTCTAGCGATTTTGTCACATGGCGTATCGAGGCTTTGGCAAAAATCATCGGTCTGATTTCAATCTCCATGTTGGTGCCTTGGAAATGAATACCCACCAAAGTGGACGACGCTTCAAAAATGAACAAGATTACACCAGAGTCAAGGGTGCAATACTTAAAATTTAGCAGTTTTTTACCAGTGATCCGAGATATATCTATTGCGTCACCACATGAATTAATTCTACTAGCCTTAATCCTTTCCCAAAGAAGATATGAACTGAAAATGTAGGGGTGATGGTGTTTGCTTCTAAAATGAGCTTTCACTCAAAGTTTCACCCAAAACGGGCCTTCATATTCATTTCACCCAAGTCATGCCCGAAATGGGCTTTCACCTAGACTTGCGCTTGGAATGTGCACTTGCCAATGTTTTCACCCAAGATGCGCTCAAAAATGGAGTTTCGTCCCAAAATTGGGTGAAATGGAGTTTCGCTACGACTTCACCTGGGAATAGCTTGCGTTGCCAAAAGGGGGACCCATATTGGAAATTGGATTTCACTGAGAAATGAAGTGAAACGGAATTTCGCTATTAATGGGAGCGAAACTACCAGTAAAGTGATTTCACCAGCGAAATGGCCAAGAAGTAATTTCACTAACGAAATTACCGAAAAAGGATTTTTGATGCGCCTGGGGGTGAAAAGCCATTTTGCTATGCATGAGAGCGAAAAGGCATTTCACTCGGATTTTTCCTGAAACTGCACCCATCAAACACTTTGAAAAATTTTCAACGAACTTTTTAATGTGGCGAAAATACTCAAAATAAATTTAAGAAGTTTCGCTGGCAAAATTGTTTACATATTTTAGGTAAAATTTTAATGTGGAAAAAATGCCAACATTTATAGTGGCTAGTGGGGTATTTAGCTCACCTGAATGCAATCGATCCCAGACCTTCATTCATTGGGCTTAGAGTCTACACTGTCCGCTGTATTTGATTGCTTGCTACTTGTACCAGTTTCTTCGTGCTTTTTAAGATTTGATGTCGTAGATTCATACACTGCAACTGCTTTGGCCTAGGTGTCCATACTAATCACCTCACAAGCATTGAGTGTATCCACAATATATCAAAAGGTCTCAACCTACTCCAGATCAATGTATTTGACGCTCTGGCTGAGTTCCAAAAATCTTGACTCAATATAGGTGAATTTCCTCATTAATGGCAGCACGTGTTCTTTAGTGATGGGTTCCTCCAAGTCATCAATTTTTGAAGCATCATCTATGAAAATAGCCCATACCGCATCCAGGTCCTTTGCTAGAATATTCCCTTGATCATCAATGGAACTAGGGAAACCATTAACTGCTATCATATTAAAGTAAACCAATGAAATACGTCTCTTGTGCTCAAATGTCTCTTGCAGCTAACAAGCTTCTTTAACCAGGTCCATCTTGGAGAAATAACTACATAGCATGATTTTGACACTTTTCCAAGCATGAACCATATCACTCAGTGGGTGGAATTGGAGATCCATTTGAGCCATTGCCTAAATCTTCATTGCTATCTTCAAATTTGGCTTCAGGTTTTCCTCTGTATATTCCACTACGTGTTTACCATATGAAACAAATATCTACACTTTCTGGAGGAACATGAGGACTAACGTCACCTTCTTCACCATCGTATTGTAATCAATCAACAACTGACTGCGAGCCTCCTTAATTTTCTCTTTCATGAGGATCACTGACTACATCGTCTTTGCTGCCAATTGATTATGCAGATTCTAAAGCTGGGCCTGCAAGGCTAGGATCTATTGTTGTGCTTCCTGCTGTGTTGCTTTATGTTGTGTGGCTGCCTGCTTGATTTTTCCCTCCAAGTACATCATCTTTTGCTACCACTATTGAGATTCGAACTCCGCAACGACCAGTTGGATCTTTTACGTCGCCAAAGCCTCTTCTAACTCTGCTATCTTTTCCTAAGCCTGGGAGAAGTGATCCTTGTAGTGCTCGTCGTGTAGGTAGATCAAACTCGTCTCCACCTGTATGTTTTCCATTTTCTTAGCCACATATATCTTTGTGAGGTCCTCGGTGATGACTTGGTATGAATAATCACTAAGCACCATCTCTCCTTGAGGTTTCTGGAACTGAAGAACCATCTTCACTATGTGCGTCTCCATTACCTTTAGGTCAAAATTCACTTTCTTCATCGATTTTGCCAGGGCTTGCGCATCCTTTCGCTTGCTATTATCCAACCATCGTGATGAACTTTGTCGCACTCTACTGATCTTTTTTTCTATAGGGTGCTTTGGCAGCGACTCCATATCAAAAGTTAGTGGCTCCTACACTAAAAAAATTATGGAAAATGGGAAAATGGCCTGTTGAGGGTTGGACTCAACAATAGGGGCAAATGTGGAAGGTGTTATAGTTACGCTTACTTTGAGAGGGGCTTGTGTAATTACAACGGTAATAGGATTGGAATGCATGGAAGATGAAGTGGAGGACAATAGAAGGGAAAATGGGTTTAGGGTGGATGCGAATGAATTGAAGAAAAGATAAAATGAGGGAATGGATGAAACTGGGGGAGCACTAGTGACCTGCGACTGTGAAATAGATAGGGGAACTGAAGAGATGGGTACAACAACTGGAGGTGAAATGGAGATGGTAACTATGAATGGGGAGACAGTGGTCACCAAGTTATTGTCAGAGAGAGGAGGAAAGAAAATACGTACCTACGGGCTTCGAAATCATTTGAGTCGGTGGCAAAGACTGTTGCGCTAAAGACTCTTGCTCTTCCCCTGATTTTTCCTCCTCTACTTCCAAATCTACTACGGTCACCATTGGACTTAACTGCACCTATTGAGCCAAAGAGAGTATCTCCTGATAAATAGTCTGCTCAACCATCTATGAAGGAGGTGATTTTGTGCTAAGTGCAGAAACCGCCTCACTTCTGGGCTTCTTCACCATATTAGGGAATGACACCCTTATACCCACACTCCTATTTATGAGAAAAATATTTTCCTTGGGAATCGATTGCTCCTCTTCTTATTATTTAATAATTGATCTCTCTTCTACTGATGCCTCCTTTTCTCCTACCAAATCTTCTTCTTTTTCAGGGCTACGAATACTTCAAGGTACAAAGTCAGCAAAAGAGAGGGATTGGTACTTATCACATTGATCATCATAAATCAGTGAAAATGCATCATCCATAACCAATAGATAACTTAACTTGGTATTACTTCGGTGGAACCTCATGACCCACCAGTTGGTAATATTTTCATTGGACCAATAAGGCAGTTTCACTTTCATTTGATTGAATAGACCAAGAGGAGGAACTTGCTCTGGATGATTCTCCAGATCATAGTCGACCTCCATCTCATAAAAATCATGCCAAGTAGGGAGTAACATCATCTTATCAACATGCCATTGTTGGCAATTTTGGGTACCTTGGGTACATTGCCTTTGCTCAAGTGTTGATGTTGTCATTGATGTCAAGAAGTTCTTGAAGCAATTTTATTTGATGTCAAGGAATTTGTTTTGTTGAAGGTTTTTTAGAGCATGATCAGTGAGTTTCCAGGAAGTTCTTAGTAGCCCATTTGCAAAAGATCAAGAAAAAGACAAGAAAAAGTATGCAGTCGGCTGGAAAAACTGTCGCGATTTTGCGACATGTTTGAGGAGAGAGAAAGTGCTGGCAAAACTGTCGTGATTTCGCGACATGTTTGAGGAGAGAGAAAGTTCTGGCAAAACTGTCGCGATTTCACGACATGTTGGTAGAGAAGGAGAGCAAGATGGAAAGTGTCACGATTTCGCGACATGTCGCATTTTTGCGACTCGAAAAGTGCAGGAAGGCAGAGAAGGAAAAGTGTCGCGATTTCGTGACACATTGCCAAGAAAGTTGTATGGACGAAAAGGTGTCGCGATTTCATGACATAATGCAGAAAAGAGAGTCCGCAGTGTGAACTGTCACGATTTCGCGACAAGTTAGAAGAGAGAGAAAGTTACATGAAAAATGTCATGATTTCGTGACATGCTACAGAGGTCGAGGTGAGGACTGTCGCGATTTCGTGACATGCTGAAAAGCTCAAAGAGAGAACTGTCGCGATTTCGTGACACGCAGCAAAGGGAAAGAGTATGAAATGAGAAGTGTCACAATTTCTCGACAAGTTGAAGAGAAAGCTTGCAAATGCAGAAAGTGTCACGATTTCGCGACAGGTTGAGATGGCAGCATTCAGTTGGAGAAAGTGTCACGATTTCGCGACAGAAACAATTAGCAAGTCTTCAACAGAAGAAGCGTCGCGATTTCGCGACGAATTCAAGAAGGAAGAGCTCGAAGGCGAAAGCGTCATGATTTCGCGACATGTTCCAGTTTCGCGGGTGTAAGGCAGAGAGAAGCTCAAAGCAGCGAAAGTGTCGCGATTTCGCGACATGTTCCGTTTTCGCTAGTGCAAGCAGAGAAGAAGGCCATGAAGTCATAAGGGTCGCGATTTCGCGATAGAGTTGAAGATGACGTCAGCAGAAGCAGATGTGTCACGATTTCGTGACAAAAGCAGAGAAGAAGGCCATGAAGTCTAAAGTGTCACGATTTCACGACAGGAGTGAAGATGACGTCAGCAAAAGTCGCAAGTGTCACGATTTCACGACAAGGACGTAGTCAAGGCAGACAAAGGCAAAAAGTGTCACGATTTCGCGATAGCAGACAAAAGAAGATGTACTGCAGGCAAAGGTGTCACGATATCATGACATGTAGTTTCGCGATAGAAGCTACAGGAGAGTTGCAGAGGCGGTTGAAGCCGACAAAGTTAACTTTGAGCCGACGAAGATTAGGGCGTGTAGCCGATGGAGTTAGGGTTTGCATTTGCATAACAGCCGACTAAGATCAAAGTTTTGATCTTAAAAGTATTGCTATAAAAGGAGGGCTGTTTGGAGAGATTTTGCATCGATCAGAGTGTGCGTTCGAAGTGCGATTTTCATAGAAGCAGAGTGCGGGGAGAAGTTCGATCGTCGAGGAGCAGAGTGTGCGAAGACAGTGCTGTTGTGTTTGCACAGAGGTGCATAAGTGGATGTTTGATCGAGTGCTGTGATTGCACAGAGGTGCAAATTTCGAGGACATTAGTGCCAGATCGAAGGACTGTGTTTGGTGCAGATAAGAGGACCAGCTTTGGAGGTGAAAGAGTTGAGGACAGAGGTCTCCAGCTAGAGCAGGGAAGACAGGTGTCTTTTGTGGATAGAGTTCCACTTGCTAAGGGTAGCAGAGGCAGAGGTTCTCTAGAGGATCACCAGCCAGAGCAGAGCTAGGGGATTGGTGTCTCCTTTGGGTTGGTGCCCATAAAATTTGTAATCGGGAAAGGTTTCCCAGAATTTGAGGTGATAAAATTTAGTGAAAAATTTTATCCGTGGAGTAGCCCGCGTTGGGTGAACCACGTAAATTGCTGTGTCTCTATTGTGGATGATATTTTGTGCATTGCTTTGATTTCTATTTTTGATACTGTTATCTATTCGCTGCATAATATTAATTTGAAAGATTGAAGAAAAAGTATAAAGTGGTCTTATACTGTTCACCCCCCCTCTCAGTATAAGCTTGTGTTCTTCAATTGGTATCAGAGCGGGTCTCTCCAAAAAAAGCCTAACAGCTTGGAGAAGGATCTATCAAAAGAACATACAAATTCAAGGAAGAGAGTTCTGTTCTCAAGCATCATGACAGGAAGAAGAGACAACAAGATCAATCTTCATCCTGAAGAACGATGGATTCCAGTTGGTCACAAGAAGAACAATCATCCAAGGCATCAAAACAGGTTACATAATACTTTCCATGGCTACTGTTTTTCTTGCAAGAAATTTGGTCACAAAGCTATGCATTGCAATAAATCCGTGAATAGCCATAGTAAGGAAAATGTTAACTCTTTTGCACCTCTTATGGATAAAAATGTCATGTGTTACAAGTGCAAGAATTTTGGGCATATAGCAAGGATGTGCGGTTTGGATAGATCTAGCCTTGAGTTCACTAAAAAGAGAAATGAGATCAAATCTAAGTCAATGATAGTTCAAACTACTTTTCATGCTCAAGACAAAGTAGAGAAATGGTATCTTGATAGTGGTTGCTCAAAACATATGACTGGTGAAAAGGAAAAGTTTTTGGTCTTAAAAAACACAAACAAAGGAACAGTTAGTTTTGGAGATAACAAGTCGACTAAAATCTGTGGTAAAGGGACTTTTAGTTTGGATGGGAAATCCAAAACAGAAAATGTGCTTTATGTAGAAGGCCTAAGACATAATCTTCTAAGTGTGAGTCAACTTTGTGATCAAGGACACATAGTATCTTTCTTTTCGGATAGATGTGAGATTCGTAAAGAAAAAAATGGAAAACTCATTGCTAGTGCTACAAGGACTCCAAACAATCTTTACATGCTAAGTGAGATAAAAAGGGAAAAGTGTTTTCTAACTCAAGAAGATGAGAGTTGGTTATGGCATAAAATATTGGGGCATTTGAGCTTTGATAATCTTGTCAACATTAGTAACAAGGAAGCGGTTAGAGACTTGCCCAAAATAAAAAGGCCCCATAACACCATTTGCGGTCCTTGTCAACATGGAAAACAGACAAGAACCAGTTTTAAATCAAAAGGGTATACTTCTTCAAAACCATTAGATCTCATTCATACTGATTTATGTGGCCCCACCAAAACTCAGAGCATTCAGGGAGAAAGCTACTTCATGCTGTTTATAGATGATTATTCTAGAATGACTTGGGTTACTTTTCTCAAAGAAAAATCTGAAGCTTTTGAAAAATTTAAAGCTTTCAAAGAAATGATTGAAAATGAGACTGAAAAGAGAATCAAATGCTTAAGATCGGACAGAGGAGGAGAGTTCACTTCTAATGAATTTGTGGAATACTATGAGCAACAAGGAATCAAAAGAGAATATTCAACAGCAAGGACTCCTCAACAAAATGGAGTAGTTGAAAGAAAAAATAGAACTATTGAAAATATGGCTAGAGCTATGTTAAATGAGTCGAAACTTTCAGATGGTTTCTGGAAAGAGGCAGTCAGTACAACAGTCTACATTATCACCAGGGCCCAACTTAGAGTCAATCATCATAAAACTCCTTATGAGTTGTGGAAAGGAAGACCAACTACAATAAAACATTTCAAAGTGTTTGGGAGTAAGTGCTTCATCAGAAGGGAAGATTAGAATTTGGGTAAGTTTGATCCTAGGTGTGATGAGGGAATTTTTCTTGGTTATTCCAGCAAAAGCAAGGCTTACAGATGCTTCAACAAAAGAACGCATACAGTCGTAGAGAGCATAAATGTAATCGATTGATGAAAAGACAGGGATAAGAGAACCTGTCAAGGAAATCGATGATGAAATTTGTCAAGAAGAATTCAGAGAGGTTTCAGATGAAGAAGAGGAAAGACAGCAACTGCTTCCCAAAACTCCTTCACGATATGTTCAGAAACATCATCCCAAAGATTTGATCATTGGTGATCCAAACAATAGGCAAACTAGAAGAAGAGTCATTCCTTCACACGATTCTACAAATGTTTCATTATTATCTCAGATTGAGCCAAAATATTTCAGTGAAGCATGTGCAGATAAATTTTGGGTAAAAGCAATGGATGAAGAGCTAAATCAAATAGAGAAAAGTGAAACTTGGGATTTAGTTCCAAGACCTAAGGACAAGAATGTCATTGGCACAAAATGGATATTCAGAAATAAACTCAATGAGGATGGAAAGATTGTCAGAAACAAAGCTAGGTTGGTTTGCAAAGGTTATGCTCAAGTAGAAGGTGTTGATTTCGAAGAGACGTTCGCTCCTGTTGCTCGTCTCGAAGCTATCAAAATGTTTTTGGCCCTTTCAAGCTTCAAAGCATTCAAGGTGTATCAAATGGATGTAAAGTCAACTTTTTTAAATGGAGTGTTGGATGAAGAAGTCTACGTAGAATAGCCAGAAGGCGTGTCTCTCTCAGATCAATCAGACTATGTGTGTAAACTAAAAAAGGCCTTGTATGGGTTAAAGCAAGCACCTAGGGCTTGGTACTCAAGACTTGACAGGTACCTTCATGAGCAAGGTTTCAGGAAAGGTATGGCAGATAGCAATTTGTATATTAAGGATAAAGGTGATGATATGCTGATTGTAGTTGTCTATGTTGATGATATCATTTTTGGGGGAAATAATACTCAGATGTGCAAAGATTTTGCTAACACCATGCAAAAGGAATTTGAGATGTCTATGATTGGAGAGCTGTCATTCTTTTTAGGTCTTCAGATTGCTCAATCAAAAGACGGTATATTTCTCTCTCAAGGAAAGTATATCAAAGAAATGTTAAAAAAAAATCGGGATGATGGACAACAAACCTGTATGTACTCCAATGACTACAGGGTGCAAGATGAGTAAAGATGATGAATCTCCAGCGGCAGATCAGAGGTTGTACAGATCAATGATTGGAAATTTATTATATGTTACAGCTACCAGACTAGATATCATGCACGCTGTTGGGTTAGTAGCCAGATTTCAGGCAGATCCTAAAGATTCTCATGTTATAGCAGTTAAAAGAATATTCAGATATCTGAAGGGCACTATGGACTTTGGGCTTTGGTATCCCAAAGGTGATGATTTCACTCTCACGACCTATACGAGATGCAGATTGGGCAGGCGAGTAATGATGACAGGAAAAGCACCAGTGGTGGAGCATTATTTCTGGGAAAGAGTTTGGTTTCTTGGCTAAGTAAGAAACAACCTTCTGTTTCCTTATCTACGACAGAGGCTGAATACATAGTAGCAGTGGCTGGGTGTACACAAGTTTTATGGATGAAAACCACCTTGGAGGATTTCAAAGTCAAGCATGAACAACCCATCTCCATATTTTGTGATAATACTAGTGCCATAAGTATTTCCAAAAATCCGGTAATGCACTCAAGGACAAAGCATATTTCCATCAAGTATCACTTTCTAAGGGAGAAAGTGCAAGACAAGCAAGTCAAGGTAGAATATGTGTCTACTAAAGAGCAGATTGCAGATATCTTCACAAAACCTCTTTCAAGAGATACGTTTGAGTATCTAAGGGAGAAATTGGGAGTTGTACTCCCACCCCAGAATTAATCACCTCATCAGGAGGTGGGGGAGGGACTAAGCTAAGAAGCTCATTCTTAGTCTCGAGCCCCAAAGGTGACCCTTTGCCATTGATGACAAAGGGGGAGAGATATGAGTAAGGGGGAGAGCTTCAATGTGAAGAGGAAAGCTTCAAGTCAGGGGGAGCAAAACTTCAAAAGGAGATTCTCAAGTTGTTGGCACAGTTGGTTTCAGTTTTGGCTCCTAAGATGTGTTTCAGTAAAGGTTTGCCATCAATGACAAAGGGGGAGATTGTTGGCAATTTTGGGTACCTTGGGTACATTGCCTTTGCTCAAGTGTTGATGTTGTCATTGATGTCAAGAAGTTCTTGAAGCAATTTGATTTGATGTCAAGGAATTTGTTTTGTTGAAGGTTTTTCAAAGCATGATCAGTGAGTTTCCAGGAAGTTCTTAGTAGCCCATTTGCAAAAGATCAAGAAAAAGACAAGTAAGAAAAAGTATGCAGCTGATTGGAAAAACTATCGCGATTTCGCGACATGTTTGAGGAGAGAGAAAGTGCTGGCAAAACTGTCATGATTTCACGACATGTTTGAGGAGAGAGAAAGTTTTGGCAAAACTGTCGCGATTTCGCGACATGTTGGCAGAGAAGGAGAGCAAGATGGAAAGTGTCACGATTTTGTGACATGTCGCATTTTCGCGACTCGAAAAGTGCAGGAAGGCAGAGAAGGAAAAGTGTCACGATTTCGCGACACATTGCCAGGAAAGTTGTACGGACGAAAAGGTGTCACGATTTCGTGACATAATGCAAAAAAGAGAGTCCGCAGTGTGAACTGTCACGATTTCGCGACAAGTTAGAAGAGAGAGAAAGTTACATGAAAAATGTCATGATTTTGTGACATGCTACAGAGGTCGAGGTGAGGACTGTCGCGATTTCATGACATGTTGAAAAGCTCGAAGAGAGAACTGTCACGATTTCACGACACGTAGCAAAGGGAGAGTCTGAAATGAGAAGCGTCGCGATTTCGCGATAAGTTGAAGAGAAAGCTTGCGAATGCAGAAAGTGTCACGATTTCGTGACAAGTTGAGATGGCAGCATTCAGTTGGAGAAAGTGTCACGATTTCGCGACAGAAATAGTTAGCAAGTCTTCAACAGAAGAAGCGTCACGATTTCGCGATGAATTCAAGAAGGAAGAGCTCGAAGGCGAAAGCGTCGCGATTTCGTGACATGTTCTAGTTTCGCGGGTGTAAGGCAGAGAGAAGCTCAAGGCAGCGAAAGTGTCACGATTTCGCGACATGTTCCATTTTCGCTAGTGCAAGCAGAGAAGAAGGCCATGAAGTCATAAGGGTCACGATTTCGCAACAGAGTTGAAGATGACGTCAACAGAAGCAGATGTGTCACGATTTCGCGACAAAAGCAGAGAAGAAGGCCATGAAGTCTAAAGTGTCACGATTTTGCGACAGGAGTGAAGATGACGTCAGCAAAAGTCGAAAGTGTCGTGATTTCGCGACAAGGACGTAGTCAAGGTAGACAAAGGCAAAAAGTGTCATGATTTCGCGATAGCAGGCAAAAGAAGGTGTACGGCAGGCAAAGGTGTCGCGATATCGCGACATGTTGTAGTTTCATGGTAGAAGCTACAGGAGAGTTGCAGAGGCGGTTGAAGCCGACAGAGTTAACTTTGAGCCGACGAAGATTAGGGCGTGCAGTCGACGGAGTTAGGGTTTGCATTTGCATAACAGTCGACTAAGATCAAAGTTTTGATCTTAAAAGTATTGCTATAAAAGGAGGGCTGTTTGGAGAGATTTGGCATCGATCGGAGTGTGCGTTCAAAGTGCAATTTTCGTAGAAGCAGAGTGCGGGGAGAAGTTCGATCATCGAGGAGCAGAGTGTGCGAAGACAGTCTTCGTTGTGTTTGCGAGAGGTGCATAAGTGGATGTTTGATCGAGTGTTGTAATTGCGTAGAGGTGCAAATTTTGAGGACATTAGTGCTAGACCAAAGGACTGTGTTTGGTGCAGATAAGAGGACCAGCTTTGGAGGTGAAAGAGTTGAGGACAGAGGTCTCCAGCTAGAGCAGGGAAGACAGGTGTCTTCTATGGATAGAGTTCCACTTGCTAAGGGCAGAGGAGGCAGAGGTTCTCTAGAGGATCACCAGCTAGAGTAGAGCTAGGGGATTGGTATCTCCTTTGGGTTGGTGCCCATAAACTTTGTAATCGGGAAAGGTTTCCCAGAATTTGAGGTGATAAAATTTAGTGAAAAATTTTATCCGTGGAGTAGCCCGCGTTGGGTGAACCACGTAAATTGTTGTGTCTCTATTGTGGATGATATTCTATGCATTGCTTTGATTTTTGTTTTTGATACTGTTATCTATTCGCTGCATAATATTAATTTGAAATATTGAAGGAAAAAGTATAAAGTGGTCTTATACTGTTCACCCCCCCTCTCAGTATAAGCTTGTGTTCTTCAGCCATTCAAGGTCGCACCCCTTGGGATTATTCCTTTGTTGTAAGATGTCTTCTCGACAGTAACAATAAAAATTCTTGGCTTTGATGTAACTTGCAAAAACAACCAAAGGATCGTACTGCCATCATTGAGGAAGCTCAACCAACTTGTGGTCGTACAACATATCAACAATCAATCCATTCTGGCCGTACTGAGTCACTCTTAAATCCACAAACTGGAAGGGCATAACACATGTAGCTTTCTTTCCCCTGCCCATCCCATAGGTATCATTTGTAAAATTGCTTTGTCGGGCTACATCCAAGATGAAAAGATGTTCGATGGTGAAATACAAGAGAAAGGGTTTCCTAGTGAAACCAAAAAGTCTGACCACCACTCCTTGTGTTAGCAAAAATACGTCACCTTTTTCTTGTTAACCACCTCTACTTTCATTGCTCGAGGCACTCTATTGCATACCCCATAAATCAACTCAAGGGAAAGCCCCAAAAACATTATCTTAAATTTATAATATGACTATTTTTTGGATAGACTCTAAGTCCATGAATACACCGACAACACTCTCCTTATTTCATCTGTCTTCCTTACTGCTATAAAAGTGAAATGAGAATGCATTTGATAGAAAAAGAACCATACCAGAAGGGAGAAGTTCCTGAAAGTAATATCTTTCTTGCTTTGCACCTTCTACGAGTGCATTCTTCGTGCTAAGAAATCTTCCCAATTGAAGAAAATTGGATTCGTGGTTGCTATCATGGCAGTCAGGACGTAAAACTCCACTTGTGAAATACACTGCACCAACGATGCTTACCACTTATACACTATAGAATCTGAAGACAATCCCACCAACCATGCCAACATTGATTATAAATATGGGCTCTTGAAATACCTCAATGACATCGATAATTCTAGCAAAATTCCAAAATATGGTATTTTCAACAACTGGTTTTACATAAACTGTCGCATATGAACAGCGGACTGATACCTTTCCTCTTGCTCCATAAGGTTGAGCTTTTTAAATATGATGCCGGGTGGAGGTCGTGCACCACAAGAGAATGCGTCCCTTATGGAGTTGGATGAAATAATGAACAATTGATCTCCTTGGGCATTTTTAATAGTTCTTGAAGCAGATTTATAGTACTGCGTAATTTCCTAGACTAGCTCGAGATATAGGTGTGCAAGTGTACACAGGTACCAGAAGAGATGAGAGTAGAATGTTGTGGTACGGGAAATTTCAGTAGACATCTTCTACAGAGTAAACTCAACATCGTGGCATAATTTCTTCACACCTTTATTTATGATTACACAATGATTGATCTGCACCAGGCGATCGTAGTAAGGCACCAGTTTGATTTCCTCCTCTTCTTCCCTTGCTTTTCACCACTTATTTTCTGGTTCAGTATTTTTTTGAGCTTTCTCCTTTGCGTCTGATATTTTCTTTCCCATATTTTATTTCCTTCGAGCAGATAGCAAATCACTTCAAATTCTATCGAAATAAATGCTTACAACGTGCCAACTAATTTCGGGGGTACGCCACTCTTTCCAATGATTTATCAGTTTTGCCCACCTCTTCTCCAAGCGTTCTAATTGGTTGCTTTAATTTTTAAATTGCTTTTTCCTTATTGGGGACGCAACTGGTCGTTAACGGTTATTTCTATAAAACGTGCCTTGCTATTTTTTTGCCTTGAAAAGTGTAATAAGTGCCTCATTTCGCTGATGTGGGGCAAAAAAAAAGGAATTTCGTTGCTTTTACAGGTGAAACGTCATGCACTCTGGGGGTTCACTGGAAAAGCAAGGCGAAAAGACATTTCACTCCCCTTTACTCCAAAAATAACCTTCGCTACGTTTTTTGCCCGAAAAGCATGCAATTGAGGGTTTATGACTACCAACTTAAGTTTCACTCTGAAAATTAAGATATGCATGAGTGAAAGGGGGTGGAAATGAATTTCGCTCTGAAAAGTAAGGATGCATGGGCAGAATTATTTTCTTAGGCGAAATCACTTCCTTTTTCCTTTTTCCTTTTATTTCTTTTCTTTTCTTTTTCCCCCATTTGATTGGTTTTTTTTTATTTTTATAAAAATGCTTTTCCTAACTTGGGCACCCAACTTCTAAAGTTGGCATGATTTTACTTTTTTTTACCATGAAAACAAAACATTTTGAAAGCATGGATGCTTTTGATATTTTTAGTGCCGACAAAGCACTTTCGGAGAAAGACCCAAAAAGAAAGCATGAAAAGACTTTTCGCTCTAGTGAAAAGCAATCTTGGGTTATTTATTTATTTATTTATTTTTTTAGGAGGGGCGAAAGTGAATTTCGTTGGCGAAAAGAAATTTCACCAGCGAAACCACCTTTCAGCCAACAAGAAGGAGCACGAAAAAAACTTTACCCCAAAAAATCGAAAAAAGAGGGGTTTCAAGGTAAGGACAAAAAAATGTAAGCCCTTTATTTTTTTACACCTCCAGAACCTTGAACCTAAAAGACACAAGTTGACTTTTTGTTTTCTAATTCTTCAAGAACTACAGATTTAAGCATTTTTTTCATGGAGTAGTGCTCAGATGGATGACCTCTTGGGAAGTCCCACGTTATGACCAATTTTTCACCTCCAATTTTTTTTCCTTCCAGGAAGAAGGGGTAAAGAAGGCTTTTCGCTAGCAAAAACGGATTTCACCAGCAAAAACACCCCTTCACAGTGAAAAAGGATTTCGCTTTCAATCCTTAGCCATTTTTTTTGAACAAAAAGAAACATTAAACAAAAAATATGTACATATTTACATTCGTAATATCAATTTTCATTGGTGGTAAGCCTTCAAATGAAGACCATTGACCGAAATTGGTAGTGCATGACCGTCCATATCTTGCAAATAAAATGAGTTAAATTGATTGACACAAAAAATCTAGAATGGGATTCCCAAATCACTTCGAACTTGTGGTGCTTACCCGACTTCACCTTGTTCTCATTCCATTTCAACACTAGGTCGCCAAATTTAAACACCTTTTCTGAAGTCTTCTTACTAAACCAATTCTTGGTCGTCTAGGCATGTTCCATGAATGCATTATACAATTTCTCCCTCTCTTCCTCCAGCTGTAAAAGCTGAGCCAACCTTACACTCATGGGGTCGAATTGATCATCTTCATCATCAAGTAAGTGCAAGAATTGAAGGGTCGATAATTCAATATGAGTGAGCAATACTACTTCTTTACCGTATACCAAGGAATAAAGGGACGTTTTGATAGATTTTTTCACTGAGATAAAATCGACCCATAAGGCTTGGATCAGGAGCAGATGCCAACTCCGCTTGTTGTCTCCCAGAGTCCTCTTCAAAATTCTAAGAAGATTCTTGTTTGTGGATTCAGCTAGGTCATTTCCCTGTGGATAGTAGTTTGATGATGTCTTTAAATAAATCTCGTACTCATCCGTGAATTCATTGATATTGGCACCAATGAATGGGGTTCCATTTCCCGTTATGATTGCATCCGATATGTTAGAACGAGTGATTAATCCTTCAAGGAAAGAGATAACTATTGCTTGGTCCACCTTCTTGGTCAAAATTATTTTGGCCCATTGAGTGAAATAGTCAATCACAGTTAGAATGTACTTATGCTCGATGGATGAATTAGGATCAATGACCCCAATAAAGTTTAAGTCCCATTGCTAAAATGGTGCTTCTACTTAAATCAGATGAAGGGGTAATGATGCATTCCTGCTTCTGTCGATATATATTTGGCATGTCGCAACTCTGACTAACTTTGAAAGCATCTTCAAAAAGAGTGGGCCAAAAATAACCTGCTTTGATGATCTTCAACGTCATAGGTCTCCCTGCATAATGACCTCCTAACAATCCAGAATGGAATTCTTCTAGGATTTTTGGCTTCTCTGATTCTTTGATGCATCTGAGAAGTACTCCATAAATATTTTTGTGGAACAACCCATTTGGCAACATCACATCTGAGAGCTTGTAATCTGAATCTCCTTCTCTGTGAAGCATTGATATGTGAAGGACACCTTCTTGAATGGAAATATTCAATAAGGTCCTTTGTCCAATCATGATCAACTATAGAATGATTAGCGAAATTACTTTCGCTTATTGAATCTTCAAGTTGGCAAATCATGGATTCAAAAGCAACGCTCCTTGCCAGCTCCTGACAATGCTTGGCCTCGAACCAGCTTGGTTGGTCGGATTTCAACATCATACTCCTGGATTTTGGAAACCCAACCAGCTCTCTTATCTCCAAGTTCTCCTTGAATGATGAAACTTCAAACATCTGGATGAACAACGTAAACTATTGTTTTGATCTGGGAAACAAAATGTTGAAATTTCTTCAAGGATTTCATCATCGCATATACTTGCTTCTCAATGAAATTGTATTTTTCATGTGGTTGGATGACTTGGATTATGAAAGCAATTGGCCGCTCATATCCATCATCTCCATTTTGCATGAGCACTGCTGCATAACTCTCATGTTCACCAACAACATACAGGATAAAAGCCTTTGAATAATCAGGGTTTACTAGAACTAGGGCTTGAGCAATAATTTCTTTAATTTCTCTAAATGCTCACTTCCTCTGCTCAATCTATCTGAACTCAACTTTTTTATTTAAAATCTCAATCATCGACTTTACCACTTGGATGAAATATGCAATCAAATTTCAAACAAATTTAATATGCCCGAATAATGATTGCAAATCCTTCTTGTAAGCTGGTAATGGAAGCTTCAGAAGAGCCTCAGCTCTAGCTGGATCAATAGCTAAATCCTTTTTTGAGATGACATGGCCCAGGAGCTTTCCTTCATTCACCATGAAGATGGACTTCTTTGGGTTGATGGATATTTCGAACTCTTGATATTTCTCAAACAATTGTTGTTTATGTAGACTATGCTCCTCCCTGTTATGAGAGAAGACAATCATGTCATCCAGATAAATCACAATGTCATGATTTAATAAATTACCAAAAGCTATGTCCATCACTCTTTGAAAATTTTCTCCAGAGTTCGAGAGACCAAACGATATTCATTTATAAGCAAATGTTCCCCATTTCATGGTGAATTTTGTTTTATATTGATCTTCATCCTTGACCCAAATTTGATTATAGCCAGAGAATCCATCCAACAAAGAAAATCTTTGATCTCCTGCAATTACGTGAAGAATCTGGTCAATCTGAGGTAAAGGATAATAATCCTTCAAATATGCCTGATTCAAATTTTTAAAGTCAACACATAGGCGAATATCCCCATTCTTCTTCCTCACAAGGACCAAATTTGCTACCCAGGTAGAATGCTTAATCAGGTAAATTATCTTGGCTTCCAGCATCTTCAGCAGCTCAACTTTCATCAAGGCTTCAATCTTAGGATTGACTGGCCTCTACTTTTGCCTGAAGGGTTTCACTCCTTCCTGTAGCTCAATGGTATGTTGGATCATATCCTTGTTGTATCCTTTCAAATCCTAGTAGCTCCAAGCGACAATGTTTGGGTACTCGTGGCACAACTCCTTGATCTACTCTAGCTCTTCTAGAGTGCAATTGGTATCAACTTTTATCGACTTCTCGGGTCCCAACTATAGTTTACTGTACTCCTTCTTGTCCACTTTGATCTTATGCTTTTTTGCTCTATCATTCTTATTAAAGAGACTCTCAAGCGTAATCAATACTTGTAGAATATGGTTATTCCTCAGTTGGATCAATCCCTCAGCTTCTTCCTCATCTAGTGTTATTTCTCCCACAGTACTAGCTTCTCTTATCAAGAAATTTACAATCTGTTCATCACTGTAAAACACTTTTCAGTATATATTTTTGTCAGGGACTGAAGGTTTGTAAACATACCTCACAGTCTTGGGTTTTCTCACCACATGCTCAACTAGAGAAAAATTAGCGGTAAGGGATGCTAAGAGATTGGTATGCGTGTTATGATCCTATGAGATCACTTGGATGTTCAACGCTATGTATGCCTTAAACAAGTCCTAAAATTTATTGCGGTGCGTCTTCAGGTAGTGCTACTTGGATATGCATTTATTTGTTACTTGATGTATAATCATTTCAGAATCTTCAAAAATCTGCAGTTGTTTAATCCCAAGCTTTTCTACTTTCTTCCAGCCTAGGCACAATGCTTCATACTCGACAGTATTGTTGGTACAACTCTAGGTCAACCAGTATGAATATGTCTTATGTATGCCAATAGGAGAAATGAGAACGATCCCCACTCCTGTGCCATTCTTGCATCTCGTGCCATCAAAGTATATCTTCCATAGTCGATCTGGAACAAGATCTTGATCATCAAACACATTCACTTTAGCTTTTTCAGGTTTGGTAATGGTGTAACAACCAATTTCAGTCTCCATCATGGCATTAAAATTGAGCATTGAAAACTTATCTCCTATTCAAAGATCATCCAAAACTTCTTTCATCAAATCCAATTATTCCAATTCTTCAGTCATTATGTTTATGAAATTCATGGATTTTTCTTCTTATTTAATATTCTCTATATGAAAAGTAGAAGGATTTTCATTATAGATTCGGATTATCTTCCCTTTTACAGGAATCTCAATATGGGAATAGTCTAGAGAAAGATAGCCTCCCAACTTGGCAGTGAACTCCTTTGAGAGGCAAATGCTGAAATACGACTCCAGATCAACCACAACCACCTCTTGGATCACAGTGATCTGAGGTATTTTATGCAACACAATGGGGATGTCTTTGATGAGCTTTACTATCCTCATAGAGGTTCTATCTAATTTTAAAATCCTAGGGCTAATTCTTGTATATTCCATGCCCATAACGCCACAAACTGCCTTTGGCATGATAGTCATAGCAGATCCAGAATTGATCATGCAATTGTGCACAATCTAACCTTCCATTCTAAGAGACAAGTAGAAAGGGGGTGGTTTGTTTTTTCTAGTAGCTAGTGGTTAGTGTTTGAGAAAAATAGTCTAAGTCAAATTCTTACCCTTATCTTTAACAAACTTTAGTAATTCTTGCAACAAGTTGATTTTTCCAGGCAATTGCAATGCATCATA
Source organism: Wollemia nobilis (assembly GCA_028583015.1). Classification (NCBI taxonomy): domain Eukaryota; kingdom Viridiplantae; phylum Streptophyta; class Pinopsida; order Araucariales; family Araucariaceae; genus Wollemia; species Wollemia nobilis. The sequence goes on from JAQPPZ010000101.1 coordinate 2,239,334, forward strand.
GAGACTAACCTTGGTTGGAATCCTCTTCAGCTTTTCAACAATATTGTATGTAGATGCATTGGATTACTTCTCTTCGTTGGTAGCCTCATACTTGCTTCGATACTACTGTGTAGCCTCTACCCTCTGACGCTTGGTCGAGGATGGGTATTTGAGATTTTATCTAGCCTGTTCCTCCATTTCAACTTTTGCTTACGAAGTTGAAGCCTTTTCTTACAATATTTCTTTTGCCCGCGGAGGTAAAAGATATTTCAATAGGACAAGTGCATCTGGCTTTGACACTAGAACAATTGCTTTTGCTTGTGCTTGTCTTTTCTTATTTTGCACCTTCGGATCAGAAGGTACCTCAGGGGCTTTAGCTGGATCTACTGTGACGAGTTTTCTTCCAGCTCTCATGAGAATTGAAACTTGTTTCTCAGAAGGGACTATGAAATTATGATTGAATTCTGTAATCATGTTGATCTGGCCACCATAAGAGCTTTCTGCCAATGTTTGCACGTATTTCAGGTGAACCATGCAAGTTTCTTTGCCATGCAGATCATTGCAAGTAGAGCACCGGTACACTTTGTTCGATATGCCAACTTCTTCGTTTGTCAATACATTCAAATTTATCTCAGGTGCCTTGCTGGTTGAAGTTGCTTGCTCCTTGGTGATTGACAGAGGTTGAAATATCCTAGGCTAGAAATCTCTTTTAGCCTACTTCTTCTTAATCACCGTGATCCAATTGCTCTTATGGCTGAGTTCATAAATTGCATATATGTTAGCAACTTCTCTTGGGGATCAATATTTAAGGGTGTTGGAGTAGTTGGTAATGGAAGTGGTACAGGAAGAGATGGCAGTGCTAGAAATGGAATCAAAGCGGGTAATTGTATAATGGATGGAGAAGGCAGTTGCAGGAAAAATACTGTCATCGCAGTTTGAGATGAACTCGGATTCCATGAAGGGATTGGATACATGGAGTACATTGGTAAGGGTTGAGAATATGCATTGGAATATAAATACCGTGAGAGATCAGGAAAGATAGGCATTGTCATATTTAGCAGAAGCTTACCATTAACAATAAGATCAACCTCGGCATTTTGTGCAACAAAATATAAAGCCAGAAATATGTCGACATTGTATTGATAGATGGCCATGCTAACATCAGAATTGAAGGCTCAAAGGTAATAGAATACGACTTGTTCAGGAATCGGTCAGAGACCATCAAGAAATATCTACCAAGTTCGGGCGAACCTGACATTGAAGTCAATAATTTCCTCTTGTGGATACCTCTGAATGGTGGTAAATTGATGCAACAGAGAGAACATGTCTACTTGTTCATTAAAATATTTTATCAACAATTCAGCCAACTGGTCCCAGGTGGTAATAGTGGTAGATTATAAAGATCGGTACCAGTAAAGCAACTTACCTTTGAGAGAGAGCATGAGCTATCTTACCATGACATCTTCATCCGTAATGCTATGAATGGTTTCTAGAGAAGATACATCCTAGACTTGATTGTACACCGTCTTGCCCGTACCATCATGTTGAGTGGTGTTTTCACCCAATTGTGAAAACACACTCTCCGATAGGATTTGGGTTCTAAATCCTCTGCTTGCAAAGAAATTAAACATGTAATTTCTCCAAGGTTCCACTATGTTAGCATTCTACATCTGTGTATTAATAATTTCAAATAAAGATATTTAATTAAAATGCTTGGAACACCTTAGTGGTTGCAAGTAACTGAAAACAAGGGGCACTGTGGTTTATTTTACTATGAAAATTTTAATGATTGTTCATTGAACCCTAATAAAGCAAATGTGATTTGATCTTTATATGACCATGCTATGACTTCAAAATAACATTTAATGAAATGCCATAAATGAAGGAATTATTTAGGGATTTTGAAGTTTTTTAATTTTTTATTTTATTTTAATGCTTGAAAAATTAAAGTTGGAGCTTCTAGAAAATAAAGTGCAGCAAAAAGAAAATAAAATGTAAAAGAAAAGAAATTTAAATTGCATTCAGTTTGATGCTATCCCATCCTGGCAAAACCGAAGATGTGAGGTTTCCATGCATGCAACCTAACCTATGGGACCTGCAAACACGCACAATCTTGATAAGCTAAGTGCTGATTCCTAGGGTTTGAAATAAAATTCAGATTTCAAATATTCGCCTAATGCAACCCACAAAAGTGGCATTTAACATTATCTATAAATCTGAAATCTGAAAACAAAAGAATAAACATTAAATCCATTAGCATGCACAGAAGATCTCCTTCTTTCTTGCCCACAAAATGCAAATTTCTGAACACTTCTGCATTAAAAAAAATATGTCATTTTACAGCAGCAGAACTTTCTGGTTTCCTTAACCCAGTCTATGGAAGAAAAACACCACAAAAATAGGCCCAGAATGGCCTATTGCCTTTGTCTCTGCAACCCTGCCCGTAGTGGTTTTTCGACCCCCGTATCTGTCCTGTGCTTCTACTTTTAAAGCTTGGCAATGCTCTCTGTTTCGCCCTGTGACGCTTCGTTTCATCTTCCAGATCGCTTCGTTTCATATTCCCACCTTTGAATTGCTTTTGAATTTATGTTTAATGCTGAAACGTTTGATAATATTCTATGAATGTAATGTTTCTATAACCCTTATACATGTATGCCACGTGTTCTGCACTTTTCTGCATCTTCTGTAACGGCCCCATGAAAATCGTGACTAAAAATAGCATGTAACTCTGTTCCTCCGCCTGCACAGCGAAAACGCGACATGTCGCGATATCACGACATTTTTTTGTCAGCAGCCTTTCTGCCTTCATGCACAGTGAAAACGCGACATGTCGCGAAATCGCGATGCTTTTTATCTCCGTACGTCTTCGGTCGCAACCTGTCGCGAAATCACGACGTTTTTCCCTAGGTACGCTTTTGGCCGCAACCTGTCGCGAAATCGCGACGCTTTTTCGTTTCTTTCACTCTGGCAGCTTTTTGTCGCGAAATCGTGACACTTTTCTATTCCGTACACTTTGCTATTTTTCTGTCGCAAAATCGTGACACTTTTCTCCTTTTGGGCTGTCTGGCTGCAACTTGTCGCGAAATCGCGACGCCTTTTCGCTCTGTCCACTTTGGCTGCAACTTGTCGCGAAATCGCGACGTTTTTTCGCTTCGGCATGCTTTGCTGCTTCCTGTCGCGAAATCGCGACGTTTTTTCGCTTCGGGCTGTCTTGCTGCATTTGGCCGTGAAAACGTGACATGTCGCGAAATCACGACATATTTTCCTTTCCGTACACTTTCGCTGCTTGGAGCCGCGAAAACGCGACCTGTCGCGATATCGCGACGTTTTTCGGCTTCGTACCCCTTTTCCGCTTTTTCGTCGCGAAATCGCGATGATTTTTCGTTCCGTACACCTTGGCTTTAACCTGTCGTGAAATCGCGACGCTTTTTGGCTTCATGCCCCTTTGCTGCTTTCTGTCGCGAAATCGCTACGCTTTTCGTGCCTTGCCCTATTTGACTAGTTTGACCCGCGATTTTGTGACATGTCGCGATTTCGTGACAATTTTACATTCTACCTTTCTCTCTCCTCTCTTGACCGCGACGGAGCAACATGTCGCGATATCGTGACACTTTTTCATTTTCGATAGCGACCGCACAACACGTCGTGAAATCGTGACACTTTTTCATTTTCGGCCGACCGCGCAACACGTCGCGAAATCGTGATATTTTTCATTTCTCGATAGTGACTGCGCAACACGTCACGAAATCGTGACACTTTTTCATTTCTTGGCAGCGATGGCGCGACATGTCGCGATATCGCGACAATTTTCATTTTTTGGCAGCGATGGCACGACATGTCGCGATATCGCGACACTTTTTATCCTTGTGCAATTTTTCCCCTTTTTCTTGATTTTTAGCATCTGGGTCACTGAGATCTTCTTTGAAAGCATGCAAAAAAAGGTGGGTCCCCAATTTTGGGGTGTGTTGTGGATCAGCCACAACAAATGGCGACTCTGCTATCAAATGCTCTTGAGCATTTTAGTGAGAACCCAACCTGGAAGCATACAAACTCGAAAACATGCGTTAGCACATCAAAAATATAAACTCATGCCCCAAAGATCAGAAATACATGAATCATCAGAATTGTTAAGTATCAGCTCGGTGTGTGCAAGGTGTTTTCATTCCTTATCGCTTGAACTTGATCAACATTCCATTGTCAGTTTTACATGAATGCATATGTGAGACTGTGAATGATTTGTGTAACCTAATAAATATGCTTAGAGATTTTGCTTTTATAAAGGCATAGACCTTCTATCATCATACACAAACATTCAAGATTATCGAACCCTCTTAGGATCAACTGTATGTATAATGAATTGCTTTATTAGATCCCAAAGTTGGTTATGAGTCCCTACTATCCTGAACCCATGTGTAAGTGAAAGTGAAATCAGAGCTTTGGGAAATCAGACTCCCAACCTAATTGAGATGGGAGTTTAACCCTATTCTTACTACTCTGATTTAGAGTTCATTACCTCACTTTGAGCAAAATAATTTAACCAATTATGGAAGAAATGGTCATGCTAGTCTAACCCTTTGGACAATCAGTGGTCTTGTTTTTTAGACAAGACATGTTGCCATGCATGGGCATACTTAGCCCCATAATCCAAGACTTATCTTCATTTCTTTGGACCTTGGGGATGACTACCCATCCTTTGCGGAGGACAAGTAGTACGATCCTTCCAATCCAATATAAATATGAGATGGGAAAAATTTATTTTTTACTTCTTGGACCTTAGGGATGACTACCCATCCTTGCTAGGGACAAGTAGTACTATCCTTCCAATCCAAGCTTTGGATAAAAATGGAAAATATTAATTTTATTGCTTAGACCTTGGGGATGACTACCCATCCTTTGCAGAGGACAAGTAGTACGATCCTTCCAATCCAAGATTTATCATGAAATGAGACATAGGAGCTTTGGGGAATCGGATTCTCAACCTAAGCGAGATGAGAATTTATGCCCTATCCTTACTACTCCATGTAGGTCAAATCAAAGCTTTGGGGAGTTGGATCCTCAACCTAAGTTCGATGAGGATTTAGCCCTATCCTTACTACTATGATTTTAGGCTTTAAGCTTTATGGAAGTGGTCAAAACCACTGTCTTAAGGATCATGTTGCATAAATAGGATAGACATAAAATACTTCTTTCGCCCAACCTTTTCTTTCAAGCAAGGTTTTGATCATTTTGCTCAAGATCCTTTTTAATGTGTATAAAATGTGCTTGGTTCTAGATATTTCAAGACTTAGTTCCCAACCTTAGGATTTTCTTCTTATTTATGTGATAGCATAACCTTAAGAGGATTTGACACACTTTAATGATTTGTATTTGAAATGCATTTGCAACTAAGATGGCATGTATGTGCAAAGTGAGATGTAACATGAATGCATTGTCTTTTGAAATGCAGATGAAATATTGCCATATAAAACTGACTACTTCATGCATCACAAGTTTCAAACGATATTACTTAAAATGTTTGTGTTACTTGTGGAGCTTTTACAAGACAATTCCAATGTTTCATATTCTCCCGATCTAGAACATAAGTTAGCATCTCAAGGCAACTTTTTCATCATTTTTTTTTTTTTTTATAGACAAACAAAACATGTCAAATAAACACACAACTTTAAATTAAAACTTATTCAATCCAAAATCAAACAACAATCCCAAAAATAAAAATTTGAAAACACAAACCAAAACCAAACCCAAAGTAACTTCAAAAATAATCTTGAAAACATAAACCAAAACCCAAAAAAAAACAAAATCTATATACAAATGTACAATATAATACAAGATGATGCAAAGCTTGGCTTATCACTTACCTGGATCCCAAACATGGTTAGAACATTTCAACAAAAATATAACATGATATGCATGCCAAATGTTGTGTGAATCCCACAAAAACAAGACAAGACCAAACAATGCAACAAATTTCCACTTGCCATGCTCACCATACCAATTTGATTTAGTTCCAATAATACTCCCATAGGTGAGCATCAAATTACTAAAATGATTAGACAATAAATGATTTTCAATTTTATCATGTCTATTCTTTAAAATGTAAACTTCATAATTCCCTCCTTGATTTAGAATTAGGCTATCCTTTTCAAATATGCAATTTTGTAAGTAAGAGCCTATTTCTACAAATTTCAAAGCCAAATCATTTTCCAAATTTGTAGGCCAATCAAATTTGTGTAACAATTTACAAGCATCTAGGATATTTACTAAATTAGGATCATTAAAAGTTTTTATCCTAGATTCAATTAGTAATTGTTGATGAATTTTATTTAACAATTCAAGTGCATCAACTTCTTTTCCATTCATTAAAACAATGTTATTAAAGGTGTGATTAAAAATTATACCTTGTTTTTCATTTACCTTTAATGACATTTCATCATTCAAATTCAAAACATGGTCATGCAAATTTTCAACCCTCAAATGTTTTTGGTCAAAGTGTATGTCCCATGACTCATCTTGATGATCCTTCATTTGAATTGCTTCCAATTGATCAATCTCTTTATCATTTGGTTCTAATTATTTGTTCACTATCCATGGTATCTCTTCATGTGAATCCTCAAAATCATCATGCAAACTTGCATCCACACTTTCAATGAATTTATATTCAACATGATCAAATTTTGTCCCCTTTTCAAATCTTGTGAATATGAGATCTTCGTATGATGTAGAAGGTTCAACATCCTGCATATCAAGTGAAATATGAGTTTCATCTATAGGGATGTGAGAAAAGAATGCATTATCATATCTCCCCCAACCATTGTAAAAATCGTCATCCAAACCCATGGGATGAAACTCCATGGTATTTGTGACATGATCTTTTGATTCATTCGTCAATTCTTTTTCTTCTTTGTCCTTGGTAATAGAATCATTATAATCTTTCAAAATTTGATGAGATTTGAAACCCTCTTCCAAAACATCCTCAAATTGTACAGGAGTTGTAAAGTCTTCCTTTGAGTAGGCGATTATGTTGTCCTGTATATCAATTGGCACACAAGTTTCATTAGTAGTTTTGGAATGAGTGAAATCTTCCCACTTCTTCCAAGCATCATAATAATCATCTTTCAAAATCAAGTGGTGACGTTCAACTACTTCTTCAACATCTTCCAATTCATCAATTTGTTTCTCATCAAATTCATCTTCACCTTCCTTAGATGGTTCAATTATTTCCAAAAGTGGGTTATTTCTTGAATTCAAATTTGTAAGGCGATCATAATCCAAATTAGTAACCCATGATTCAATTTTATCATAATTTGGAGGGTGAAGAATTTCTTGATCTTTAATTTTACACATCTCATCAATAGTATCTTCCAAGAACAAGTGGTGAAACTCTATCATGTCTTCAAATTCATTTATTGGTTTTCTTTCCATTTCACTTTCAACCACTTTATTTAATTCCATGGCAGGTTCCATCTTATCACATATATCAAACATTGTTGAATTTAGAACCCCTTCATCTAGATAATCGTGTATCTCTACATGATCCTCACTAGTGGATGTTGTCTTAGCAATTTGCACCTCCTCTTGGACTACATCTAAGGTGGTCATAAAATTTGGGTATTCAAATTCATCCCCTTGATCATTCACCTTAGGTATCATTGGAGTGGAGGGTGCTATGTTTGATGGTTGGTGTAGGTTGGCATCAAATTTAGAAGGACAATCTCTTATGTGAGCATGTTGTGCCTTTTCTTCTTCAAGACCTTGTCGTTCTATCTCTTCTAAGACCTCATGGATTTTCTCTAGGGACAAACCACTCAGTTTTTCCTCAATGAGTGAAGCAAGTGTGGGGTGTATGGCTCCTAGGTATACTTCCATGGCTTCCTCTTCTAATGTGTTAAAATTTTCCCACATTTGGGAGTGCAACTCACGAAATATTCCATTGAATTGACTCAAGGATTCATTAGGCTCTTTACATATGGAGGTAAACTGATTTTTCAAGATTTCTAAGTCAACCTGATTACCAAAATGGTGAAGATAGGCTGCTTCTAGTTGTATCCAAGAAGTCCTAACCTCCATGGGTAGTTGGCTATACCAAAAGAATGGTCTATCATCCAAAATGTATGCAAATAACTTACAAGCTACCTCCTCATAGAAAATCTGGAATTTACATAATGTATCCTTGTAGACATGCAGTTTTTGCAAGTATCCTAGTGGCACCTCTTGATTAAAACACCGTAAAAAATCCAATAACATTTTAGGAATTTGATAGGGTACCACAGGTATAGATAAACCCTCATAATGATCCTCTATCATTTCTACCATTCTTTCTCTTAGAGACACTATTTCAGCTCTCAGGAATACCATTTGTTCCTCAAGTGTTGCCATTAGTGAAACTTAAAATGTAATTTCAGAACCAAATCTGTTGAATATTCAACCTGCAATTTAAAAAAAAATCAAGTTAGCATCAACTAAGAGATGTATTTATTAAAATCAAATGAAAAGTAATTGCATGAGACCAAAATTTTCAAAATTAAATCAAATCACATTAATTCTGTATGAACAATCAAAAAAGTGTTAAAATAATATACAACATACCTGAATTAAAATAAAGCAAGTAAATAAATTCAGGCCGTCCTTTTACAATCCGCTGAGTGTTAGAGGACTAAAGCATAAAAAATTTAAATTTAAATAACACTAAAATAAACCCGTTCGGCCCTCCTAGCACCAATCTGTTGAGTGGTGTTAGAGGCCGTATATGCTAATAAAATGGACTTGAAATATTTAGCAATGTAAGGCTCTTAAATAATTATAAACCCATAGCATCTAAAATCACGATAAAAAAAACCCTGCTTTAGGCCCTCCTTCTAGCGCCAATCTGTTGAGTGGTGTTTTCACCCAATTGTGAAAACACACTCTCCGATAGGATTTGGGTTCTAAATCCTCTCGCTTGCAAAGAAATTAAACATGTAATTTCTCCAAGGTTCCTGTTATGTTAGCATTCTGCATTTGTGTATTAATAATCTCAAATGAAGATATTCAATTAAAATGCTTGGAACACCTTAGTGGTTGCAAGTAACTGAAAACAAGGGGCACTGTGGTTTATTTTACTATGAAAATTTTAATGATTGTTCATTGAACCCTAATAAAACAAATGTGATTTGATCTTTATATGACCATGCTGTGACTTCAAAATGAAATTTAATGAAATGCCATAAATGAAGGAATTATTTATGGATTTTGAAGTTTTTTAATTTTTTATTTTATTTTAATGCTTGAAAAAATAAAATTGGAGCTTCTGAAAATAAAGTGCAGCAAAAAGAAAATAAAATGTAAAAGAAAAGAAATTAAAATTGCATTCAGTTTGATGCTATCCCGTCCTGGAAAAACCGAAGATGTGAGGTTTCCATGCATGCAACCTAACCTATGGGACCTACAAACACGCACAATCCTGATAAGCTAAGTGCTGATTCCTAGGGTTTGAAATAAAATTTAGATTTCAAATATTCGCCTAATGCAACCCACAAAAGTGGCATTTAACATTATCTATAAATCTAAAATCTGAAAACAAAAGAATAAACATTAAATCCATTAGCATGCACAGAAGATCTCCTTCTTTCTTGCCCACAAAATGCAAATTTCTAAACACTTCTGCATTAAAAAAAATATGTCATTTTACAGCAACAGAACTTTCTGGTTTCCTTAACCCAGTCTATGGAAGAAAAACACCACAAAAATAGGCCTAGAATGGCCTATTGCCTTTGTCTCTACAACCCTACCCGTAGTGGTTTTTCGACCCCCTATATCTGTCCTGTGTTTCTGCTTTTAAAGCTTGGCAATGCTCTTTGTTTCGCCCTGTGACGCTTCGTTTCATCTTCCAGATCGCTTCGTTTCATATTCCCGCCTTTCGAATTGCTTTTGAATTTATGTTTAATGCTGAAACGTTTGATAATATTCTATGAATGTAACGTTTCTATAACCCTTATACATGTATGCCACGTGTTCCGCACTTTTCTGCATCTTCTGTAACGGCCCCATGAAAATCGTGACTAAAAATAGCATGTAACTCTGTTCCTCCGCCTGCACAGTGAAAACGCGACATGTCGTGATAACGCGACATGTCGCGATATCACGACATTTTTCTGTCAGCAGCCTTTCTGCCTTCATGCACAGCGAAAACACGACATGTCGCGAAATCGTGACGCTTTTTATCTCCGTACGTCTTCAGCCACAACCTGTCGCAAAATCGTGATGTTTTTCCCTAGGTACGCTTTCGACCGCAACCTGTCGCGAAATCGCGACGCTTTTTTGTTTCTTTCACTTTGGCAGCTTTCTATCGTGAAATCGTGACACTTTTCCATTCCGTACACTTTTTTGTTTTTCTGTCGTGAAATCGTGACACTTTTCTCCTTTTGGGCTGTCTGGCTGCAACTTGTCGCGAAATCGCGACGCCTTTTCGCTCTGTCCACTTTGGCTGCAACTTGTCGCGAAATCGCGACGTTTTTTCGCTTCGGCATGCTTTGCTGCTTCCTGTCGCGAAATCGCGACGTTTTTTCGCTTCGGGCTATCTTGCTGCATTTGGCCGCGAAAACGTGACATGTCGCGAAATCGCGACATATTTTCCTTTTCGTACACTTTCGCTGCTTGGAGCCGCGAAAACGCGACCTGTCGCGATATCGCGACGTTTTTCGGCTTCGTACCCCTTTGCTAGCTTTTCGTCGCGAAATCGCGACGATTTTTCGTTCCGTACACCTTGGCTTCAACCTGTCGTGAAATTGCGACGCTTTTTCGCTTCATGCCCCTTTGCTACTTTCTGTCATGAAATTGCTACGCTTTTCATGCCTTGCCCTGTTTGACTAGTTTGACCCGCGATTTTGTGACATGTCGCGATTTCGCGACAATTTTACATTTTGCCTTTCTCTCTCCTCTCTTGACCGCGACGGAGCAACATGGAGACCGCGACGGAGCAACATGTCGCGATATCGCAACACTTTTTCATTTTTGGTAGCGACCGCGCAACACATCGCGAAATCGCGACACTTTTTCATTTTCGACAGCGACCGCGCAACACGTCGCGAAATCGTGACACTTTTTCATTTTCGACAGCGACCGCGCAACACATCGTGAAATCGCGACATTTTTCATTTCTCGGCAGCGACCGCGCAACACGTCACGAAATCGCGACACTTTTTCATTTCTCGGCAGCGATGGCGTGACATGTCGCGATATCACGACAATTTTCATTTTTCGGCAGTGATGGCGCGACATGTCGCGATATCGTGACACTTTTTATCCTTGTGCAATTTTGCCCCTTTTTCTTGATTTTTAGCATTTGGGTCACTGAGATCTTCTTTGAAAGCATGCAAAAAAAGGTGGGTCCCCAATTTTGGGGTGTGTTGTGGATCAGCCACAACACATCATAAGTAGGCAAAGCCTTCAACGCCGCTTGCAAAATCGGATTCTGAGCTTGCAGATTCAAAGCTACAGAGTGATTCCAGGCCAAGAGCTATCTAGGTGGTTAAGGTGGCAGATTTTGGGCCATTTGGACTGGAGTGTTTGTCTGAGGAGGAAAGCTAGTGGTTGTGCTAGCGGGACTTGAAGGAAAAAAAAACACACCAGCTACCTATGAAGGAGTTGCAATGGACGATATATTTGAGGTGACCAACTTAGGATGCTCTCCTAAAAATTGGGTGTCAAGCTCAAAGAACTCAACGAGGTTTTCAGGATTTTTGGCCTTCGATCTTGTGATCATGAAGTAAAGCTTTTGCTCACTTCACGTTCGGAGGCTTCTGGGTAAAACTGAGTCTCCAGATGTTCTAGTCAAACAGTAAAAATATGAACAACAATCCTTAATAATGTTTAAAGTGGAACTTTCTAAGGTTCCATAGGGCGTGCTAAAAATTTTTGGTCACAAATCTGCCTAAGTACAAAATATTTGTACGTCCTAGACCCGACAAACATTGAAATACCGAAGGAGAGAGATGTCCTTCGGGCCAATCTTCAGACAGGGTTGGTTCCTGTACTAATTTAATAATTGGTATAAGCTTAGGGTAACAAAAATATATGGGAAATGACAGAAAGGAATGGGAAATATGGCTATGAGCCAAAAATTTAAGATGGGGATAAACTAGCAGCTAAGCAATCACATTAAGTTCTACCAACATTTAACCGAAAGAAAAACATAGGAACCATTAATAGATTGCAGGGATAATTTCGAATGAACATTTCAGCATTCAATTATCTATAAGGAATTAAATTCAAAAATGCAAAATTTAAATTTACCTAACAAATATCATGAACCTAACAGAAATGAAAGGTAGAAAATAATTGCATACAATACTACTCCTAGAACCAGAAACGCAATATCTTTCAATTGATGTAGAAAACTCAAAGTTTCTTTTGGTAGAATGTCTATCCTCTCCTTTTACATCAAAATGCTTAGTATTTATAGAGGGTTGCACCTTTGTAATTAAATGCACATTAAAACAAAATATCGGCTAGTCAAATATCAAACAACAACAATTCCTCCTTGGAAATAACAACGAACCAATTAGCAAATGCATTGGGAAACATCTAGCGATTTCATCACATGGCGTATCGGGGCTTTGGTGAAAATCATCGATTTGATTTCAATATCCATGACGATGCCTTGGAAATGAATACCCAACAAAGTGAACGGTGCTTAGAAAATAATCAAGATTACACTGGAGTTAAGGGCGCAATACTTAAATTCAATAATTTTTCAGCAATGATCCCAGATATATCTATTGTGTCACCACAAGAATTAATTCTACCAGTCTTAATCATTTCCCAAAGAATATCTACACTAAAAATGTAGTAGCGAAAGTGTTTGCTTCTAAAATGAGCTTTTGCTCAAAGTTTCGCTTGAAATGGGTCTTCATATTCATTTTATCCAAGTCATGCCCGAAATGGGCTTTCGCCTAGAATTGCGCTTGGAATGTGCACTTGCCAATGTTTTTGCCCAGGATGCACTCAGAAATGGAGTTTCATCCCAAACCTGGGTGAAATGGAGTTTTGCTACGACTTCACCTGGGAAAAGCTTGCATTGCCAAAAGTGGGGCCCATATTGGAAACTGGATTTCTCTAAGAAATGAAGTGAAAAGGATTTTCGCTATTAATGGGAACGAAACTGGCGACAAAGTGATTTTACCAGTGAAATGACCAAGAAGTAATTTTGCCAGTGAAATGCCCGAAAAATGATTTTTGCTGCACCTAGGGACGAAAAGGCATTTCGCGCAGATTTTTCTCCAAAATGCACCCATCAAACACTTAGAAAAATTTTCAACAAACTTTTTAATGTGGCAAAATTGCTCAAAATAAATTTACAAAGTTTCGCTGGCAAAATTGTTTACATGTTTCAGGTAAAATTTTACAAAATTATAATGTGGCAAAAATACCAACAAAGCTATGCATATTCGATGATTTTTACAATGCTCTATAACCAATATAAAATTACATATGATTCCTCACATGGGTGCCTCTTGAACTTCTCTCTCCTACATAACTCTTCACTTTCCTACTTGACACCTAACATCTATGATTATTCACTCACTTGACACTTTGCACTCTCACAACTCACACCTCACACTTTGCACACTTGCACACTTTATTACATAACACATAGACTCTCCTCACACATTGACACATACATTAAACAAAATATAACACACTCAAACTAATATTCACACCCTAAACTATTACATGATCAAATAATGTAATATCTCCAACATTGGAGATCACCATTAAGAAAGGCACTCTTGACATCCACTTGATGCAACTTCAAACCAAACTGTGTGACCATGGCACAAAGAACATGAATGGTTATCTTTGTTGTGGGTGCACAAGTTTATTCATAGTCAATTATTTACTTTTGTGCATAGCCCTTTGCAACAAGCCACACCTTGTATTTTTCAAGTAATCCATCTACCTCGTATTTGGTTTCAAAGACCCACTTGCAGCCTATGGGATTTTTTCCTTTAAGAAGATCAATTGGATCCTATGTTTTGTTTTTCATCAGAGTTATACTCCTCTTCTATAGCTACCTTCCACCTGGGTGAGCTAAGTATATCCTTCATAGCTATTGGTTATTAATTCTCCATTATTGAAGATATCCATCCCATATTTACTTCATGATGTGACATACTACGAATATGTGGACAAGTAGAAGTGAGATCAGGAGGTGGATCAAGTTTGAAATCTTTGATGGTACTTATGACCCATTTTGGAGTTTTATATTGTTGTAGAGGAGCAACTACTTTAGGTTCATCAAAAATTATTGGAATATCCTAGACTTCCTCATTAAACTCTAGGCTCATAGTGGGAGATGTAGCATCTTGAGGGGTATCAATATCTGACTTAGGTTCAACTGCTTCATAAAATACCACATCTCAAATTATATGTAATTTCTTGGTAATTGGATCTATCAATCAATGCCCTTTTGATTCATCATCATACCCAAGAAATATGCATGGCAATGATTTCACATCAAGCTTGGTGCTCTTTTTCTTTGGCACATGATGTATGCCTTGCTATCAAAGACTATGAGATGTGATATTTAAGGATTCCTCCTAGACCAAGTTTCTTCATGTGTAGCTCCTTGTAGTGCCTTTGTGGGTTCTCTATTTAGAAGGTACACTACAATGGTGACAACTTTAACCCAATAATATTGCTCCAGATTGGCTCCTGTGAGCATGCAACGAACCATTTCCATGATGGAACGATTTCTTTGTTCGACAACTCCATTCTATTAGGGAGTATAGGATGTATTGAGTTGTTTATTGATTCCATTATTTGTGAGAAACCTTGAGAATTTATTAGATGTATATTCCCCCCTTGATATGAGAAAATGACTTTAATTGAACACCTAGTTTCATTTTCCACACGTTGCTTAAAATATTGGAACTCTTTAGACTTTAGTTGCAAGGACACCCACATTTTCCTAGAGTAGTTAGCAACAAAATAGAAGTATCTTTTTCCACCGACATCGGTTGTCATGGGTTCACATAGATCAACATGTATCACATACATTGGACCTTTGGCTCTATGAGTGCTCAATTCAAATGGCACTCGATGTTGTTTCCATCCTAAACAACTGAAGTAAACTGACAATGTGGGTGAAAGGTTGGGTATACCGACCACCATTTGATGATTGTTGAGTTTTTTTGGCTTTTTAAGCCTTATACTACCATAAAATATCATAGGTTATCTTGAAATATCACACAAGATCAAATATAATTGTCAAAATAATATAGGTCAAATATAATCTTATAATGAGTAGAATAATATGAGAAAATTAGTATGTATATCAAGGTTTATAATAAATCAAATAACATAGAATTTATATTATGAAATATGAATGTAAATAGCGTGAATCATTCTTGTACTATGCATAAAGAACAACTTACAATATTAATTGTTCAAAATCTATACAAGATTTATTGCTCCTCTTTCTGTTACAACTTGACTATGAATACTAGATTCACTTCTTCCATTATATACATTCTATAGAGCATTATCTCCATAATATAGCCATAGTAATGTGACTCTTCACATACTTGACTATTGCTCTCCATATGCCAAGTCTCATGACTATTGGCTTATCAACTTGCCACTTGCATACTTTATGAACAATTGATTCTATAACATTTGCACACCTTTACATGACTATTACACTTCTGCTTGCACTCCTAATCTACGACACTTGTGCACATATTTACATTATATATTTGCACTCTTACATACAAGACACTTGTGCACATTTACTCAACCTACACTTGCACTTTAACTTACATGACACTTGTGCATTTCTTGCACATTCACACTTACATATAAGAGAAATATAACTCACACTCTAAATTATAGACTCAACCCTAATCTATTATTTATAAATGTACCATGAAGGTACCATGGGGTACATGCTTTCTTGCACATTCACACTTACATATAAGAGAAATATAACTCACACTCTAAATTATAGACTCAACCCTAATCTATTATTTACAAATGTACCATGAAGGTACCATGGGGTACATTAGCATGTACCAAATAATGTGATATGCCTCAACAAGTTGAAGTAGCCTAAATTGAGATGCCCATATCTCCTGTGCCAAAATGAGGTTGCATTTATCATGGCTATTGATAGTGCAACATGAGGAGAAGATAGGACATTAAGGGCAAACAAGCCATTTTTGTAGGAACCGATTACTACATTCTCACCATTTTTGGTGATGAAGCACTTATTGTGGCCATTATCAACTTTGAATTCAACCACCATGTTTTGATCCAATATTTGTGGCATAGACAACAAGTTATTTTCCAAGCTTGGTACATATAGTATATTTTTAATTTTCCCATTGCAAAATTAAGTAAAAAATTGCCTACTCCTTTGACCTTATAGGTTTTATCATCGACGATGGTCACAAATTTTCCTTCTTTGGCTTACAAGGAATCAAACTACTATTTGTCCTTGGTCATGTGCTTGCTAGCACCAAAATCAATGTACTAGATATCGTCCTTTGTTTTGGTGACAACCTTGGTCATTAGCACCTTGTGTGCCTATTTAGAATTAAAATCTAATTCTTCAATTGCAACATGTATTTTTTATTGCTTTTGTTTGAGACATGGTTTATATTGCTTCTTCTTCAAAGGTTTATGGACTTTATCACCCCAAGTTTCTGAATTATACCAACAATGTTTGGTATCATGTCCTTTTTCATAGATATAACAATACCTATTTTGCTTCTAAGGTTGCTTCTGTGATGATGAGGATGGATCGTTATGTGAATAACCCTTTTGTGGTTTCTTGTTCCTAAATTTCTTAGTGATGAATGCATTGTTTTATAATTGATCCTTCAATTCATTGATTGCTTCTTCTTATTGCAGCAAATTGACCAACTCTTCAAAGGAAACCACCTTGGTTGACACTTGTAAAGAGTTTATGAGCACTCTAAATAAATTTGGTAAATCTTGAAGTATAATTGGAACTAATAGCTTATATTCCACTTACTTCACCCATGAAATTCAATCTTACCTTTAGCTTTGTGACTCTGCAAGAAATGCCTCTATACTTTCTCCATATACCATTCTCAATGTGTGGAGTTGTAATTGAAGGGTAAGATTGGTGGATTGATTTTTCCCTTTGTATATGGTAGTAAGTGTATCCCATGCTTGCTTGGAGGTCTCTACTTCACAAATCTATGGTTGGATCATAGTTGTAGTGAGGGTAATGATAATTAGTGCTCTTGCATTGATATCATCATATTTTTTCTTGGTCCAAGTCTTGAGGTTGTGTACTTTTGCCAGTCATAATATCCTATAGTTTTTCCACTGTTAAGATGGTTTTCATGTTTGTTTTTCATGGTCCAAATATGGTAACTTTCAGCATCTATGAATTTGTAAGAATATCTATTGGGGTTGACATTGTGAAGGTTCCTTATCTCTCCAAATGACCCCCCTTTTAATATACCACCAATTTGATATATTAAATCTTTCGATATGCTCGACCTTATGATATACTCATTAGTACATAGAATAAACTAGTCCTCTTGATATATATGACCATATGTGAGAGACCTTGAGGTACGTGAAAGAGCCTAATGCATGGTACTTAGGTAGTATGGAAAGGGATTTGTCTTGTCTATGACACTTGCTTAAAAGGAAATTCTTAGAGAGTCTTAATTTTAGATTTTTTATCGAGCAAAAATGGTGAATAGGGTGATTGGAGTGACAAATGTATGGGGTTTGCCTTATTAATCCCTAAACATTTATAGGGATAGACCCCAAACATAATTGTTGCAACTATTTTAGGAATTAAATGTAGTAGCTAATCATGACAATATTACCTGTAAATGACCACCAGAGGTATTGTATATAGTGAATCCATCAATGTATCAAGAAAAATAGAGACATGAAGTCAAAAGAGGTTTGATGCTCCTTAGCCAATGGTTTAAGGTTTGAGACCTGCCTCAACAAAAGAGAAGGGATAAAAGAAAGAGCATACAAGGCAAAATATTAGGTATGAGTAAGAAACTCCCAATGTCTTACAATGAAAATTACATACCCTTTTATAGGCCAAAATATGAAGGTCTACCCTTAAAAATCTGCTTAGAAAATCTAGAGCGTTATGTTCCATTCACTACTAAGATCCATCTTCATCCAATAATCGATCACCTTGAGGACTTCCAAGTCATTGTCTACCTTTCTAGAATATCATGTTTGCTATCATCAGTAGTATGCTCCCCAATTGGATAACTAGTGGGGCTTTTGCTTATGAAGAGCATAGGTTGGCAAGGTAGGCTCACCAATGTGATAGACAATCGGTTTAGTAGCCATGTGGGTGACTAACAAGGAACTATTCGTATAAGTCAACTTTGGTGGCCAAAATTAGACATGCTTTGATTACTTCTTTGCACTCCTTTTCATTAGAGCAACTGGAATGTGTCTTGTTATTTACTATGACATGGCCCTTCCTTTACATTGATTTTTTCCAAAGAAAGAATGCAGACCATCGGATATCAAATCAAGGGGTTATGGGCTTTGATGACCCTTAGCCACCTAATTTGGGTGTTAAAATATTTCTAGTCATAGATAAGAGATCCAACAGCTAATGTGTCCTTGATGCTCATCAATATTTTATTGCATCTCAAAGCTAGTGCTTACCCTTTTGACTTAAAGTGGGCCATACCTTGTGACCCTCTTTTGTTGACCCCACTTCCTTGTACGTGCTTCTTTGAATGAAGCGAGGGTGTAGGGAAACTTACCTACAGTCTTGGTGGATCCTAGGGGATATTTGGCTTATTAAAGATGATGAATCCTAGATAATTCATGCCTTGTCCATGGATGTGAAGTCAAAAATGGGAGATAAAAAAATAAAAAAGCAAAAAAAGGGGTAAAATGAGAATGAATGCGAAGAGGAATACGAGAGCTAATGTGGGGGAATCTTATTCATTAGGACATTTACATCCTCCTATTCCTCTTTGGAGGTAAGCCTCACTTTTTGGTATTGGTGATAGTATCTTTGAAGGTTCACTTGTTCAATGCATAAAAAGCCTATCACCTCGTGTATGACATCTTGTGCTTACAACTTTAACTTTGCCAAGGATCAATGGCCTTCATGACATCTTCTAGAGTGAGAGA
Organism: Wollemia nobilis; assembly: GCA_028583015.1. Lineage (NCBI taxonomy): Eukaryota > Viridiplantae > Streptophyta > Pinopsida > Araucariales > Araucariaceae > Wollemia > Wollemia nobilis. The sequence goes on from JAQPPZ010000101.1 coordinate 2,258,456, forward strand.
TCTGATCACTTTCTAAAGTACAACCTCTTCTCCTTCTACAAATCCATAAACCACATGTATTCCTATTCTAAAATAGGTCTGTCATCCACTACCTAAGGGGAAGGCATATCCTTTAGATTAGGGAGTCAATGGGAATCCCGAGTTTATAAATTTCTATAACTAGGGCATGCATCTGGGTCTTGTATTCTTATGTGACTTTCTCCTTATCAAGTGTATCTCATACCTTCTTTAATATCTCTTCTCAATTTGAGATACTAATGACTACTAGCTTTTGTTATTTGCTATGATAATATGTGCTTCATATCTTTTGCCTTCAACTGCCTTTCCAAAATTTCCCATTAGGGTCTGCTTGATTTCTTGGCCTGTCAAGATGCTTTGTTGGGAGGTTGTGCTGATGAACTCATTTAGTTGGGATGAAGACATGGTCCTCACTATGCTATCTCAATATGTTGCACACTTCTTATTAATCTAATTGTGTTATGCTATAAGGACTTCAAGCTATTCTTCTTCTTTAATTCCAACTCCTAGAAATTGACCCTATCTACAATGATTTTGGCCTCCATTGTAGCCAACCATTCGATTAGGATCTGGTTCTTCTATCTTTCATCCACTAGGAGAGTAGTTGTTGGGGTACTTGTGAGTTTTTCAATTTGGTTCTAAAGCCCTCTGACCTTAAACTAAGACCTTTTAAGGGTATTCCTCATCTCCTCAAGATCCTTCTCTCTCTTCATTAACTTACTTTCAAGGGCTATAAAGTCATGGGTGATAATTTTATTTTCCTCATTCATCAAGTTGAATTTATCTCTGGATTTGGTGCCTTGGAGGCTAATTACTGCTAGGGTCACCTGGTAATTTTGCTCTTGCATTTGCACTTCTGGTTTGGACATCATCAGGGCAAAATAAAAGATTTTATCCCAAGGTTCGAGTTGACTATTGAGTCCTTCTACTAGTATTGTCGCCCTTTTGACTTCCTTCATTTGGGTGTACTACATGACTCTCTCTTGGATCTCCCTAAAATATGATAGAACATCTAGTGTAGTGATAGGGACTTGTGAACTTACCAACTTCCATTATGGAGCAGGGGGTGGAAAAACTGGTTGGAATAATGGACAAGTTGGAAGAGGTTGAGACGTGGAAGGAAAGGGTAAACATTCCATTGATAGAAGGGGTTGAGGGTTGATGTACGACATGGCTGAAGTAGAGGCTAAATAGGTTTGGGAGTAGAGGTCCCATATGGAAAAGAGGTGTTTATGGGGCTCTATATAAATTTGTGAACAACAAAGGGGGAACAATAAGTGTTTGGGCTAGTGTGATCGACAACATAGGAATCAAAGAATTTACAACTAGAATGAAAAATGAGGATGTGTTAGGAACTCATTGGTTGTCATGGATGCAAGAGCTTGAGCTCATGTCATTGAGGTCTCCCCTCTTCTTATTTTTATTGGTGGAGGGTTAGTGCCATGAGGCAAATCAATTTCTCTTCACTGTTGCGATATCGAAGTTGTTTGATGCAGTGGCTCTATAATCCTGGTAGGCTCCCTATGGCGATCGAGGACCAAAGATTCCATAGTTTTTGGTGGATATTCCTCTATATGGATGAATTCTTTTGAGTTCATTTCTTTTGCTCTTATTTCCTTGGGAATCATTCCTCCTATCATCTCATCATTGCCTTCACCTACATAAGTGATTTTTGCATCCATATGCTCTAGGTCATAGCTTTTGTTAAACTCCTCATATTTATCTATATAACCATATGCAAGTGTGGTATTCCCCAAATTCTAATGGAATTTCCACCAAGCATTTATCTTTTTTTCTTTTCATTCTTACCCCCTTAAATATGTCAACTTAGTTGCATGAGTGCAACAATTTGGGTCTACGCTCCCTTTTTTTCATAGGTCTTATAAGCTATTTTTTTTTGTGGTGTTGTTGGTGCTTGCTCCAAGAGCTGCTTAAGATACAATGTGTTAGCTTCATCAGTCGGGTTCCTAAGGGCTTCTACGTCTATCTTGGACTCGTACTTAAACTCGATTGAGTTTTTTATGCTTATGAGCCAAGTGATGAAATTATTCTTGGGGTCATATTTTTACTCCCTTGGGGCTACTCAAAGCTTAAAGTCCTTAAAATTATTCTCCAAGATGTCTTGGCCCCTCGTCTTTATCAAAGTGATCTTGTTGAGGCTAAAAGGGAGTTTGTAAAAGCTAGTCTTGTTTCTTTCACTCCTAAAAGATGTATTGATGGAGTCCATCTACTTGAGAACTTATAGTGCGAAGATCCACTCAAACATATCTTGGTAACTAGTAAGCAAACTTACTAAACTTGTACATTCTAAAAAGAGTGGAATCTTCAACGAAGAACCAATCTCCTCGGTGTTGGCCCTTTAGAAATGATTGACAATTTGCTGGGAGATAATTAGGCCTTTTCTCGCTTAGGGATGCCAATGTTGGGACTATAAAAGAATCCACAAATCCATAACAAGAGGACCCTCTGAAGACCTCCTCCCAATAGGAGATAGGTCATGAATGACCATATTCATCTATGGGCCTTACAACAAGCCCGAGGTATGTACCCATATTCTAGAATATAATCATATGGGAAAGGAATGATATGGAAACTCCACGTGAAGCTGATTATTCATTATTGGAAATAGAATATATAGAGCTTACAAAGAATTATGTAGGTTATAGTGGTTGTAACAATTTGCTATTCAAGGCCAACCACTTGTAACTAAGAGATATGCAGGGATAACAACTTGCAAAACATAGGTGCTAACAACCAACTTCTAGAAGACAAAACATATCTCTAATAGTCTAACTATGCATACTAACATATAATAAATATATTTCCAATGTGGGTATACTATGCCTCACATATTACAATGCAAGAAATAAGAAATAATAATAATAATAACTTAGGCTTATAATTAAGCCTAAGGTATAATAATATCCTCAACACTCCTCCCAACCATAGAAGAATTGGGCCCCAATGCTCTCAATAAATGTGGAAAGTCATGGGCCATTTGAAGGTGAGGAATCTAGTGAGACATATGTGGAAAGTGATAAGGTAAGAAGTGGAAGAACCCTATCGAGTGTAATGAGTTTGCATGTCAAAAACTCTATATGTAATGAGAGAAAGTTGAGGGCCAGGTGCCACTGCTGATATAGGGTTGATGACAGGTTCAGGTACCAAAGGAGGATCCTGATATGGTATCTCTAGAAAGCATCACTTATCCAAAGGGAGCCAAACTCTATCTCCAACCTAAAATGAGTGAGGACTACGATGCTTGCTCATTGATAGCTGCTGCTCCTACTGAGTCTTCTGCAAGTCCTATGTTATCTTGCCCTGAAGGCTCTACCAGTGCTGAATGAAGGAAGTGACCTTAGCTTGCTCCTTCTCCATATGTGCAATGGTGGAAAAGGGCAAAGCCAAAGGAAATTCTATGGAGCAAGTGGTTATGTGTTTATAGGTGTACCCAAAATGAAGCCAATGGAATGATTAGAATCTTTATCATGAGTTAGAGTGATGAGTTCCTTAACCACGAGCTCTTGTGATTGTTCAATTTGTGAAATTGAATCTTCTTCTTTATCATGAGTCTTTGGAGGTGCTTTTTCTTTATCTTGTGTGGAACTTATGCAAGTAGGACCCAATACAAGTGCTCGACTTAATGGCTTACGAGCTTACCAACAACTTAGCATCAAATTTGATGTGGATGTAGTGCTTTGTATCAAATATATTTTATCATGCAAATACAAAGTGTATGTGTTCTTTTTAGCATGTTACACTACATTCCAATCAAATTGATAGAGTTTACCAAGCAATAGTCCACACCAATCCATCTCAGTGACATCACACCATACCTTATCCACAAACTTGTCTTTAAAAGCAAAAGACAAGGTGCAAGTATGTGTGATGTTGGATGTAGAGTCTACATCCTTCTATCCAAGTGCATAAGGTTGAGGATGTGGATTTGTGGGAAGATTTGTTAGATTTTGATGTAACAACACTGGGAGATAGTAATCACAAGATGCAGAATAATATGAAAGAAATAAAATATGCTGGATGACTAAAATATGTTGTAAATAAAAATAACATAAAATACAATGTAGTTATGGAGGAAATGAACACTCCATTAATAAAGCTACTGAAATACATTGCACCCATCACCAAAGGATGGTGATCTACACAAAAATGTACTATTTGACTATGTCCCCCGACTCTGTATCTATATTACAATGAGGTCTTCCTTATATAGGTAAAATATGTTACTTGGCCAACACTCTACCTAGTTGTGCAAGGGACAACTTGCACATTGACACTTGTGCATTTCTTACATTGCATTAAGCAACTAGATAAATTCCCCTAAATGAATCTAATGTCCTAAGTATGTACCTTGGAAGATATATTTACATGACCCAAATGATGTAATATAATCTATTTCTAACACCCCCTTGTATTACATTATTTGGGTATTTAAGACTTTAGTCTTCAATATGGATCTTATTCTTCTTCATCCTGAACTTTGTACTCTTTCTTTGCATTATTTATGTTTAGGTTCAGCAGGTAATCTGTCTTCATATGATGCAAAGTAAGATATAGCTGAAGCTAGAGATTCTTCTTTCAATTAGCTTTACATCGTATTCCTCATTTATTGGATGATATTTGACTTGTTCAGAGCAATATTGATTTGGTTCTTTTTTTGCTGCTTTAGTCTTCATGTCATGGCCTCTTTTAGTATGTCTCTTCTTCCTTTTTCTTCTTCTCTTCCTATGATTCTACTTTGGTGCTAGTGAAATCTCTGCTTTATGACAAGTTAGTCTATCATCACAATAGTATTCTTTATTACCAACCTTTTTCTTGTGTTAAGTAAATACAAACACCATTAATGATAGATAAATCATCAGACATACTTCAGGTGAAATCATAACCAATATTTGTGAGTTCCACTATGCTATGAAGAGGATTTCATGAAGATAGTTAATCAATGCTGTAAAGCTACCTTATTTGGTTTCCTTAATAAATAAGAATAATTTCTCTGTATTTAGAGGGTAGATACTCGTATCCTTCTAGTGTATATATTAATTTTTGAGATTAGAATTCTACTTCATAAAATAGTTCATTATTGAAAGCTTTTCTCAAAATTTTATCCATGATAGATCTTTTGAAATAGTGATTCTTAGAATAGAATCTTGGTAGTCTATCTTATAGCTTTCCTGTATGTGATCCCTTATTTGAAGTGTATAAGCTTGATTTGATAAAACCTTTATTAATCCTTATGTTTGTAGACTTCCTTATGTCTCCCTAGATATGAATACCTAATTTTAGGTTTTTGAAGAAAGCTTATATATTTCCAACTTGATAATATTTGATAGATATTATTATTATCAAGTTTTATAGAATGCCTTCTGACTCCCAAATATTTTTGGAATATAATATAGTTCAATTTTGGTTGATTTTGTACAGTTTTTGTAAAGATCAAAAATCAACTTTTCTAACACCTTATTAATCCTAATTGAACTAAGCACTTTTATTATTTTAAAGAGGTTTTAATGTTGGATTCCTTTTGTCCCTTTTGAGAAATTTTGAGACAAGAAAATTATAAATTTCCAACCTTAACAAAAAAATCTTAATAACCTCTTTTGTAACCCTTAGGATTTTATTTAAGTGTTTCTAATTTCCAATAACCTAGTTTGATGTTGTAACCCTTATCACTCCCAAATTTGGAAAATTAGAACACATTAATATTTGCAAACATTAAATGGATTAATTCCAAGTAGCAACCCTTATTTATCCTAAGTTGTGTTTTGCAAATATTATATTAATTTCCCTAAGTTTTTCTTTCAAATAAAGATTGATTTCATTTAATATTTCAACCTTAACATATAACCTTATAACTCCCTTTTTAATGAAAGCAAATTAGATGAGAAAATTTTGCCTTAATAAGGCTTTGTACCTTTATGAAGCTGGATGAATATGAAAGTAGTTTGTCCTTTTTGAGCGCAAATTCTTCAATGTGTACTTTGGATTCAATGTTATCCTTTAATGCTCCCTTGACCTATTTGACTGAGTGCTTCCGAGTACTATCGACTTGCTCTGGATTACTGTCGGATAATCGTCGAACTGTTGTTGAACTAACATCGAATTGTTGTCGAATTGCTGCATTTTCCAAGTCCAAGGCACCTTTAATAGGTGGTCAGGCGAATGAAAGTGTCACAACAATATTTTCAATGTTCCAGATGCTTTAGATGTTTGGTGAATACACCAAACTTACTCCATTGCTTGTGATAAGTGTCACCTTTAGTTGATACGTTTTTATTCTTCTTCGAACGCTGTTCAAGAGATGTTTCTTATTAAAAGTATATGAGACTTCTTTGTTATAAAGGATGTATATCAAGATTCTAGCTGTAACTCCTCTTCCACATGGAGTATGGGTGCCAAGATAAAATTGTAACATCTTCTTTGTGAGCATTATTTATAGTTCTTTTGAAGAATGACAAGTGGCATCTACATGTCCTTGTATTATCAATGTCTTCTTGAAGGCCTTCCAACATATTTTTCAACCTTGTTCTTTGTTGTTCTACATAGATGCTAAAATATCTTTAGTGAAGCAAGGTTTATGGTGGAGTTGTGGTGGAGATATGGAGGAGCTTTGGTGGCCCTTGAATGGAGTTCGAATGAAATCACTTAGATGAAGAATCCATGATGCTCTACTTAGGTATTGAATGCTCCTTGATTTGGATATGTATTTCCACTTTGCTTGATTTGATTTCCTCTTCTTCTACACTACTTAATTTCTTCTTGGCTTTGTGCCTTATATTTTGTAGGTTCGGCCATCCAATATATGTAGAATATGATCCTAAATGAGTGGATCTTTGCTATGCTTGGGAGAATGCTAGCTTTTGGCCGCCTTTGGCTGGTTCAACCTACTAATATTATGCCTTTGAGGCACTTTCCAATTTACCATTTTTTTTGCATAGAATGAGTTAGAGAAATGGAATCCAATGTAATAATATATGTAAATAAGATACCTTTTGCACCCTTTCTTGCACTCCTTTTTGCAGGTCTAATATTCTGATTTATATGGCAGAATGTTTGAATGCAATGTAAGGGTTTTGAGGTTGTCTCTTTGCTTAGAAACCTTCCCATTTTGCTTGGATATTATGATGAAAAATCTAAGATTAGATAGAAGTAGATATAAATATATAGAAGCTCCTTATACGATGTAATTTTCTACACTTTTCTTCTTGCAACTAACCTTGTAATGCTTTGGATTTGAGACTCACAAAGTCTCAATATTTGAAGCTTCTATTTATGATTTTGGTTAGTTGTCTTCTTCTCCAAGTTTTGGAGGATTCTAACCTATTTTGGTGGCTTCACTTGGCCACAATGTGTTGCAAATTTTTGTGCTTTAATAGTGTCTTTAGACACTTGATACAAATCAAATTTTGTGCCCTTCAAAAAAAACAACTAATTTCTTTTAAGAGTAGTATAATAGTGCAAATGAATCTTATAAACTTTCTTTTAATGCACTAATAATTTCACCTTATCACTCCAATCAACTCTCAAATTAATACACTTAATCAATTTACTACAACTAATTAAGAATAATCTTAAATGAATCTTCAAGAGTTATTCTACAATTTCACTATAATTAATATTGTAGGACTTAGTCTTATTTTTCTTTTTCCAAAGTAGATGATAGGTAGTTTATAGATGTAATACTGAAATCAAATCAACTCCTAATTAATGTGTAAATGAACCTTAAAAAGAACTTTTCTCTTTTTGCACTTTTTGAATACTGTAATCCAAATTTTCTTCTTCTTGCAACTTATAATCTAAATTAAGGTTCTTTAACAAATTTGACCCAATTAACGAGTTTATTTGCACCAAAAGTTGCTTACCTTTTTTAAATATTTTGTAGCTCTTTTACCACTTCTATAGAGGATGTGAATCTTGGTGTCTAAAATCACCAAGTTTCTACTTCGATTAGGATCTTGCAACTCATTGTAGATTATCCTGAACAATTCCTTCTTCACCAAATGATGGTCTTAAACTTTCTTTCATGACCCTAGGATTTGGTGGCTTGTTCTCCTCTTGTGGTCTCCTTCTTCTCACTATAGATTTGGAGAAGTCTTTATCTCTGAAGTGATGCCTTCTTGCTGTGAGAGGTAATATTCAAATATCCTAGATTTGGTGAGCTTCTTCTATCTTCAAGTCTTCTTGTCGAATTCTAACTTCAAGCAGTAATTCTTCTCAATATTTTGAATGTCTTGAGATCTTCACTAGATTCTTCTTCTAGGATTTGGAACTCTTTGCCAACTTCTTCTTGGATTTGGCACTCCTTGCCAAATTATTCTTCTCTTGGGATTGTTAGATGATGACAATTGTCCCAAGTTCTTCACTATTAGGGGCTTCTCCTTGGTAGTGGATTTCTCCAGTGAGTTCTCCTTTAATGATTTCTTTAGTAAGGCTCTCCTAGCATTTTACTAGATGCTCATTGAGACCTTCCCAAGATCTTTGATATTGTAGCTTCTGCTGGTCTTCCTTGAAACCTTCTCTTCAACCTTATGATCCTAGAAGTGTTGGTGGTGATATCTTCTTCTAGATCTTTGATTTTGTTGCTTCTGAATGTGAGCAAGACTCTCCTAGTCCTTCTGCTTCCAATACTGGAAGTTCTTCAATGATATCTTCTCCTGATATCTTCAATTTTGCTTCAAGAATTGAGTTGATTCTGAAGAAGATACTCTTCCTAAATTTCTTATAGGAATTTTACCAACTCACTGAGTCTTCTTTCCCTACAATAAAATATTAGTACTAAAATATTAATATACTTCTGAATTAGATATTCTCTTTGAATTATTCTTCAGGATCATGTCTTGTGGAGCCTGTTTTAGTATCTAGGCTTCTATGGTCTTTTTTAGTATCAAGGCTTCTGTGGAATTTTTAGTATCAAGTCTTCTATAGTATTTTTAGTATCAAGGCTTTTGTGGCCTTTTTAGTATCAAGGATTTTATGGCATTTTTAGTATCAAGACTTCTGTGACTTCTTATTCAAGGATTCTATGGCTTTGCATCAAAGCTTCTATGGCATTTTATTCAACTATGAAGTTCTTCAATCCAACAATGGAGATCTTCAGTATCTTGAATTCACCATGAATCTTCACCAAAAGTTTTCTTCTATAGTGTTCTCTTGCAAAAGGAACTAATCTCTACACTATGAAGGTACACCGAACTTCAGGCAATGAAGTTGGAGTCTACTAGATTTCTATTGTAGGATTCCCAATATTTGAGAATTAATTTTCTACTACATAAGAAAATTTAGAAAATAGTTAGAAAATTTCAGATATCCTAGATGATCTTCACTATAATATTTGTCAATCTAGTGGATTGAATGTTGAGTCCTAGTCTTCACGAGTTTTCTTGCAACTTTGTGGAAAATACTCTAGTCAAATGTAATCTCAATATTTTTGGAACTGATATTTATATCAGTCCTCACTTGGGATCTCCCTAATTCTACCATCTAGACTCTTTCGAGAGTTTTTGATAGTGGCTGGTCCAATAGTGCATCAGGTTGAGAAAAAAAAAAATCAGGCTCAATAATAATCGTGGTTTTCCTATTGACCTACCATGGCTAGATCTAATATGGCTCTGATACCACTATTAGATTTTGATGTAACAACACTGGGAAATAACAATTACAAGATGCATAATAATATAAAATAAAGTAAATCTAATAGATGTGCTGTAAATAAAAATAACATAAAAGAATACAATGTAGTTATGGAGAAAATGAACACTCCATTAATAAAGCTACTGAACTACATTGCACCCATCACCAATGGATGGTGATATACACAAAATTGTGCTATACTCTACGCTACACTATCTGACTATTTCCGTCGACTCTATATCTATATTACAATGAGGCCTTCCTTATATACGTAAAATATGTTACTTGGACAACACTCTTCTTAGTTGTGTAAGGGACAACTCGCACATATATAGCTTGCACATTAACACTGGTGAATTTATTACATTGAATGAAGTAACTAGATAAATTACCCCTAAAGTATCTAATGTCCCAAGTATGTACCTTAGAAGATACATTTACATGACCCAAATGATGTAGTATACTTTGTTTCTAACAAGCTTCAACTTCTTGACAACGGTCCTCACAATAAGATTCTTCTATGATCCGTTATCTATGATACAAAATCATGAGTAAGGTGGGCTCTAGTGAAAAACAAATGGTCAAAACCCCCTTGACCAAAAATATTTGACATGAGGGTAACTTTGTTTAGTTTACCCTTCAAAGCTGGATATTCTTCTTTTGTCCCTATAGTCACAATGGGACCATATTGTGGTTCCTCATTTGTAGGTTGTACAATTAGGGACTTCTTCTTCTTCATTATTTCAAAAGTAAAGCATCTAGAATTTGTATGACCATACTTTTTACAAAAATCACAATACAATGTTGAAGAAGAAGAATATTTAGATTGAGAAGAAAAATAATGTGCTTTAGGAGAAGTGGGAGGAGAAGAAGAATGAGGGGAAGAATGAGAAGTGTTCTTTAGCTTTTGTTGATGCTGATTCACGCTTTTGGAATTGCTTTCCTATAAAGATCTATAAGAGGTACCAAATTTCTCCTCTATGAGAATGATATGTTTGAATGCCACATCCAAAGTGAGGAAATCATTGAATTTTATTTCCCTAAAAATATGATCTTGCAATTCATGAGTGAAATTGTTAATCAAATCCTCTTCTGAGTCTTTCACACCAAGAAGAACCCTTAGCCTATTGAATTGAAAAATGTAGTCTACAACTGACATACTATAGGTTTGCCTCAACCTATACCACTTGGTCGTGAGGTCATTTTGATAATTTGGTGGGAAAAAAGTGTTCTTCAAAATTTGGATCAATTATTTCCAAGTCATGACAACATTATGGCTTTGTATTTCTACAATCAAAATTTTTGCTAAGCCTATGAGTTTGACTGTGGCAAAGGCAACTTGTTCATCTTCAAGAATTTCAGCATAGAAATCAAGTTTACATATATAAAATCCAAGCAGACAAGACATCAAGTTCTCTTGATCTATCATACAATTTGACCTCACATTTTGCCTTGTTGGCATTGTTGTGATAAATTTGAGATCACCAGGAGTTAATTGGACAACAATATCTTTCATTTTTTTTTGCCAAAATATCTACTACAATAGTAAGATTTTCCATATTTAATTTTAGGTCAGTAGCCATTTGATGACATGTATATGCCAGACTAGGGGAAATATTGTCTGTTTGCAAGAACTATTTAGGCTCTTAGGAACAAATTGCAAGTTTTCCTAATGCACTATTTGCCTAGATTTACAAAAATTTGCCTTTCAATTTACAAAAAGGGGTAAATCTAGTGCTTTTACAAAAATGATAAATACAATATTTTTACCCTTCAATGTGAGTGGTAAATAAAAATTAAGCACCTATATTTTTACAATTTCACCCTTTATGCAACAAAAATTGACTTTATGGAGGTAAAATTATGCTAATTTTTGCAAAAAAAAAAGTAGAGCAGAAATTTGTAAAAATTAAAAAAATATCACCTTCTCTTGCTACAACAAAAATTTGAATCTGCAACTCTGCTTCAACGGGCAAAACATTTAAAAAATTCGGCTTCAACGGGTAGAAAATTTGAATTTTGGTGGGAAATTTATCATTTGCGCCAAAATTTCGTTTTCAATTGTGAATACCCCGTTGATCAACTACGGGTCAATGGTCTTCCAAAACGTACAAAAATTTCAATAGTCCCATTGAAGTTAAATGTCCACCGGTAAAATTCAAGTTATGGTCCGCAACGCTTACAACTGCCTCATCGCAGTCTCGAAAATAGAGCACCACAAAAACTGGCTCAAGGCACCAACCATCGGGCTTCCTTGGAAGCGGTGCCACCAACTGACACTGGCTCGTGTGTAGGCACAGCCTTCGTGACCACCAGAGTGGTGGTCACTATTGGAAATTTGAGCAACTTTTGTTGTCATTGATGTCAAGTGGTTGATGTTCAATTTTCGTCGTCATTAATGTCATTAGGTTGTTTTTCCAAAAGGCAAGGAAGTGGTTAAAATAAATAGGATATAATATTTATTTTAAATATTATATGCCTAAAGAGGCCTAAAAAATTGAAGACCCAAGGAAGGAGAAGCAGTTTTAAAAAGAAATAATAATATTATAATATTTCGAGCAAAAGGATGAGGTGAAGAAAATGAGGTCCAAGGAATCATTAAAAAATAATCTATCCTTGAAAAGACCCATTGAGCAGTTTGCAAAGGATTTAATTTAATTTATTTAAATTAAAATATTTTAACCTATGGTTAAAATTTTAATTTAAATAAATAATGGGCACCAAAGTTTTCAAAATTTAATATTTAAATTTAAATTCAAAAAATCGACTTTGAATTGGGCCGATGTGTAAGGGAAAAGGACAAAGTATATAAGAAGGGAAAATAATTTTCATTTCCCTTCCCAACTACTATGCAATTCGAATGCTATGCTATGTGTAATATTTCGTGCGCTGCTTTGCTAAGTGAGAAGAGAGAATTCACTGTTTTAAATTTTAAGAGACAAACAATGGTTGAAGTGCAAGTGATGTAGCTAGGAAGTTCCCTAGCATTGCGTAGCGCAACTGGTGGCCAAAGACTTGCTAAGGTGCTCGCACAACAGAGGTTGTGGTTTCGAATCCCCACATGACTTGTTTTGTAAAGGAGGAAGACGTTTTGTTTGTTTGCTAAATTTATGCGAAGGCATAAGAGGGTGTGCATGAACTAAGGTTCATGTGTGGGCGTGTAGCCCAACGGTAGCATAGCCCTGGGCTAAGGCATTGCAACGACTTTTGGTTGCGGGTTCGAGTTTGGGTGTAGCCAAGACATGCACAATATTTTTGAGACGTGGGCCAAAGACTAAGGTAAGTTCTTTTGATTATTTTTTAAATTTATCGAAGTTTGGGAGGCGCTTGTTTTATAAAGCCCACGTGATATTTTTGCATAGTGGAATGCATAGGGAGTTATAAGGTTAATTAGAAATTATTTTATATTTTTGTTGCTTAGAAAAGTAAATAAAGGTTTGGATTTATAAGGGTTAATAAAAGAATTTGATTTTTATATGTTGGATGTTATTTTGAAAAGGTTGGATTTTATAAGGTGTTAGTAAAGGAACTTGATTTTTGAATATTATTTTGAGAGTTTGGAGTTTATAAGGTGTTAGTAAAAGAACTTGATTTTTGAATATTATTTTGAGAGTTTGGAGATTATAAGGTGTACTTGAGACTTGATATTTTTGTATGGTGAAATAATTATTGGGGAGAATATTTGTGTGGAAATTTTGAGATAGGTTGTTGCTATCTAACCTTGAAATTGCCAAAGAGGAATTGATTGTGATTAAGGCAGGTTTTGAAGATATATCTCCATCAAAACAAAAGGTATGGGCACATCTTCCTTATGAGTGAAATATTGTTGGATTGAATTTTGTGAAATGCAAAGGTGGAGTGAAAAGGATTGTTTGATAAGCATTATTGGAAATGTTTGAGTGAATTTTCATGTGCATGATTTATGGATGTTGAAAGAACGTGAATCACTGTTATGTGAGATTGAGAACTATCTTGAGCTAGGGTTTGTGAAAGAACATGAGTATTATTATTATGTGACATTGGAATCATCTTGAGCCAAGGTTTGAGATTCATAGTGTGAGTTGTTGGAAGTATAGTGAAAAACTTGGTTAGGGTTTGTAAGCAAGTTGTATTTCATTGAGTGTATGTTTGAGTGAAGTTGGTTGAGCATTATTGATTGAAAGCTTTGGAGTGATAGTTCAAATTTTGTGAAACAAATTATACTTTATTTCTAAATTTATTTGAAAGAGAGTTTGAAAGTGGAAGATTGTTTTGTTGAGTACAAAACATTGTGAGTGTGAAACATATTGATTCTTTGATAATTATCTATATGTTTATATTGTTAAACAAGATTTTGAGTGAAACTTTTTTGTGTGTTGAAGAAATTTTCTGAAAGAGATTAAGTTGAGTTTTGTATGCAAGTTTTACAGTGATTTGAATAAGATTTTGTGAAAGCTTGTGGAAAAATTTGAGTAAGTCCTAGAGGGGACTTAAGGACTGAATTGAGTAAGCTTTTGTGAAATATTAAGGACAAAATTAAGTAAGCTTTTATGAAAGCTTGTTGAGCAGATTGAACAAGTTCTGGGGAGGACTTGTTGAGCATATTTGAGGTAAGTCTTGGTGAAGACATGTTGAGTAGATTGAACAAGTTCTAGGGAGAACTTGTTGAGAAGATTTGAGGTAAGTCTTGGTGAAGACTTGTTGGAAAAATTTGAGGTAAGTCTTAGTGAATAGTTGAGAGTAGATTGAGAAAGTTATTGAGAGGAATTGTGGATAGATTTGAGGCAAGTCTTTGAGAAGACTTGAGAGCATAGTTGATTGATTGATTTGTTCAAGCTTTGAGTTAAGGCTTGAGGCAGATCTAAGTAGAGTTGATTTGTGATTGGATCAAGCTTTGTGTTAAGGCTTGAGGATAGATTTGAGGACAGAGTTTGGTGTAGATTTGAGGGTAGATTTGTGCCAGAACAGAGACAAGCTTATGAGTAGATTTGTGCTAGACTGAGGATAGTATTTAGTGAACATTTGAGATAGAGATTGAGTAGATCTAAGAGCAAGCTTTAGAGGGGATAGAGCATAGGATAGTAGTCTCTAATGGATAGAGATCCATTATCCAAGGTAGTGAGGATATAGGTATTTTGAGTGAGGATAAAGTTCTTCTATAGAGAGAGATCTGCAAGCCAGTGCAGTGGATGCAACAGTCTTCTAGAATATCACCATCTAGAGTAGAGGAGAAATAGTTCTCTTGTGGATAGATATCCATGAACCAACAGAGGAGGAGTTCTCCTATGGATAGAGGTCCACAAACTTGATTAGGGGATTGGTGTATCCTTTGGACAAAGGTCCATAAACATTGTAATAGGGAAGGATTCCCAAGATATTTGTTGAGAAAATTTTAGTGAGAGATTTTCTCCGTGGAGTAACCCACATTGGGTGAACCACGTTAAATTGGTGTCTCTATTGTGTGTTATGACTTGTTCATTACTTTGATTACTGTAGTTTATATTACCATTGATATATTAGATAATATTGTTTGAGAAAGAAAAGTAAAATTTGATATTATACTATTCACCCCTCCCTCTCAGTATAAGCTTGTGTTCTTCAATTGGTATCAGAGCGGGTTCCTTCGAAAGAGTATTAACAACTTGAAGAGAAATTTTATAAGAACACAGATGGATTATCAGAGTGGATCTTTAGGAAATAAGGCACCATTGTTCGATGGGAAAAATTATGCATTTTGGAGTGTAAGAATGAATATTTACCTAATGGAACAAGAAAATGATATATGGAAAGCAATTGAGGATGGGTACACACCACCAACTACTCCACCTATAGATAAATATGGTAAGCTCCTACAATTGAATAATTCAAAGGAAATTAATGGAATCTTAAGTGGTTTACGTGAATCAAAGTTTGTAGAAGTTATGCATTGCACATTAGAAAAAGAGTTTTGGAAAAAGTTGAAGAAAACATATGAGGGAGACAAAAAGATCAAGATGGCAAAATTGCAAAATCATAAGAAAATACTTGAAGACCTGAAGATGAAGGATGAGGAAGACATTGCTATATACTTACTTTGTGTGGATGAGTTTGTTAACTCCATGCAAGGACTTGGGTTTAAAGTTGAAGAAACAAACGTTTATAAAAATATTTTAAGGTCACTCCCTAAGATGTATAGTGAAAAGGTTTCAGCCATAGAAGAAACAAAAGATATTGAAAATTTGACAAGGGATAAGTTACATGGAACTCTCATAGATTTTGAGATGAGAATATAAAATTATCCTATCCCACAGAAAGAAGCAACTTTCAAAGTTACAAAGAAGACAAAGGATAAGAAGTCAGACTCAAGTAATGAATTATTTAGTGATGAAGAAGAAAACAATGGCAAAAGGAACAAGGACACAAGAAAGCATAAAGATATGAAAATAGTTAAGTGTTTCAATTGTGGTAAATATGGTCACTATGCATCTGGCTGTCCAGAAGCTGGAAATAGCAGTGGTGAAGAGAAACATGATCATAAGAACAGGAAAGCAGAAAAATATAGATATCAAAAGAAAAGCAAGGATGGACAAGGCAAGCAAGGAAAGAGGTTTTTCCAAAGGCATAAGAAGAGTTTTTATGCAGATAATATAGGCAATATTTCAAGTGATAATGATGAAAGGTCCTCAGATAATGAAGAGGAAGAAATTCTATTTCTGACAGTAGAAAAATATGATAAGAAAAATGTAAAAAAGGAAACAATAATTCTCAAGTTTTTTAGGTGTGGTAAATTTGGTCATCTTGAAGATCATTGTACAAGGAATGGGTTCAATTTTAGTGAAGATGAATATGAAGATGCTCTTGAAGACCTAGAAGAAGAAAGTCTCCTTTTGGCAATAGAAGAAGAAGGAGGTGCTCCTATTGAAGATGAATCAGAAAGGAATGAAGATGCTCTTAAAGACAAAGGAGTAGAGGAAGAATCAAAAAATGAAGAGGAAGGAGAAGTTGATCTTTAAGGTGAGCTTATTTTTGCTCTTAAGAAATTAAGAAAGGCAAGAAAGCAGAATTCAAAACTCAAGCTACAATTTCAAGAATGTGATGAAGAGAAAGGAAAAATTATACAAGATCTGACAAATTCAATAGCTAAGATAAGGATATTTAAAGAAAAATTAGAGGTAAAAGTTTTAGAATGTGAAATATTAGAGCATGAGGTAGCTCCACTAAGGAAGGAAGTAAAACAATCTAAATATAAGCTATACAATTTTGGAAGAAGCTCAAAGACCTTGGATAAGATTATCAAGGTACAAATATCTTCATCAAATAGGACAAGAATTGGTTTTGAAAAAGAACACAGAGAAAAAGGAGAGGAGTCAATATCAAGCTCCAAATAAGAAGAAGTTTTAGAAGAAGAGAGTGTAATAGAGAGTGAGACTTCTGAGGATAAGTTGGAAAATAGAAAGTTCAACAAGGAACAATGCACAAATACGGAACATATGGAATAGGAAACATCACAGGGAAGAAGAGACTGAGAGACCAATGGGGTCAAGGCAAGGTTTCTTCAATGGATGTTGCTTCTCATGTCATAGATTTGGTCACAAGGCTACGCAGTGCAGGACATATGAAAAACAGGGATATGGTTTCACCAGTAGAAATATTAGAAATAGGTATCTCTTTCAAGGGAATTGCTACTCTTGTAATCATTTTGTTCATAAGGCAATTAATTGTAGGGTTCATGATAGGAATGGATATGGCTTTACCAGGAGGAAATTCAAGGCATTTTCACCTTCAAGGAACCACAACATTAAGTTTTATAAGTGCAATATTGTTGGGCATATGGCTAAGCCGTGTAGAACAAAATTTTTAGAGAAAAGTAGGAACAAGAATATTTAGAGGAATCATAAGGATCAGTTGAGGAACAAGGTGCACAAATAAAAAGAGCAGTTTATGTTGGGAGTAGAGATACTCCCACCCCAAAAGTAACCACCTCAAGAAAAGGAGGTGGGGAGCGGGTTGAGCTAAGAGTCTTATCTTTAGCCCCAAGGGTGGACTTTTGCCATTAATGTCAAAGGGGGAGCGATTTGAGTTAGGGGGAGAGCATTCAATCAGGGAACAATTTGAAATGGTTAAAGGAAAAAGGGTTACCATCAATGACAAAGGGGGAGATTGTTGGAAATTTGAGCAAGTTTTGTTGTCATTGATGTCAAGTGGTTGATGTTCAAGTTTCATCGTCATTAATGTCATCAGGTTATTTTTCCAAAACGTAAGGAAGTTAAAAGAAATAGGATATAATATTTATTTTAAATATTATATGCCTAGAGAGGCCTAAAATATTGAAGACCCAAGGAAGGAGAAGCAGATTTAAAAAGAAATAATAATATTATAATAGTTAATATTATAATATTTTGGGCAAAAGGATGAGGTGAAGAAAACGAGGTCCAAGGAATCATTAAAAAATAATCTATCCTTGAAAATACCCATTGAGCAGTTTGCAAAGGATTTAATTTAATTTATTTAAATTAAAATATTTTAACCTATGGTTAAAATTTTAATTTAAAAAAAAAGCACCAAATTTTTCAAAATTTAATATTTAAATTTAACTTCAAAAAATCAACTTCGAATTGGGCCGATGTGTAAGGGAAAAGGACAAAGTATATAATAAGGAGAAATAATTTTCATTTTCCTTCCCAACTACTATGCAATTCGAATGCTATGCTATGTGTAATATTTCGTGCGCTGCTTTGCTAAGTGAGAAGAGAGAATTCATGGTTTTAAATTTTTAAGAGCCAGATAGTGGTTGAAGTGCAAGTAATGTGGCTAGAAAGTTCCATAGCACTGGGTAGCGCAGCCGGTGGCCAAAGACTTGCTAAGGTGCTCGCACAGTAGAGGTCATGGTTTTGAATCCCCATGTAACTTGCTTTGTGAAGGAGGAAGATATTTTGTTTGTTCGCTAAATTTCTACGAAGGCATAATAGGGTGTGCATGAAGGTTCATGTGTGGGCATGTAGCCAAATGGTAGCCTAGCCTTGGGCTAAGGCACTACGGTGGCAGTTGGTCGTGGATTCGAATTTGGGTGCAGCCAAGACATGCGCAATATTTTTGGGACATGGGCCAAAGACTAATGTAAGCACTTTTGATTATTATTTAAATTCGCTGAAGTTTGGGAGGTACTAGTTTTATAAAGCCCACGTGATATTTTTGCATAGTGGAATGCATAGGGAGTTATAAGGTTAATTAAAAATTATTTTATATTTGTGTTGCTTAGAAAAATAAATAAAGGTTTGGAGTTATAAGGGTTAATAAAAGAATTTTATTTTTATATGTTGGATGTTCTTTTGAAAAGGTTGGTGGTTTAAGGTGTTAGTAAAGGAACTTGATTTTTGAATATTATTTTGATAATTTGGAGTTTATAATGTGTTAGTAAATGAACTTGATTTTTGAATATTATTTTGAGAGTTTGGAGATTATAAGGTGTACTTGAGACTTGATATTTGTATGGTGAAATAATTATTGGAGAGAATATTTGTGTGGAAATTTTGATATAGGTTGTTGCTATCTAACCTTGAAATTGGCAAAGAGGATTTTATTGTGATTAAGACAAGTTTTGAAGACATGTCTCCATAAAAACAAAGGTATGGGCACATCTTGGATTGAATGTTGTGAAATGCAAAGGTGGAGTGAAAAATATTGTTTGATAAGCATTGTTGGAAATATTTGAGTGAGTTTTCATGTGCATGATTTGTGGATGTTGAAAACACATGAGTATCATTGTTATGTGATATTGAGAACTATCTTGAGCTAGGGTTTGTGAAATAACATAAGTATCATTGTTATGTGACATTGGAATCATCTTGAGTCAAGGTTTGAGATTCATAGTGTGAGTTGTTGGAAGTATAGTGAAACACTTGGTTAGGGTTTGTAAGCAAGTTGTGTTTCATTGAGTGTATGTTTGAGTGAAGTTGGTTGAGCATTATTGATTGAAAGCTTTGGAGTGATCAAATTTTATGAAACAAATTATACTTTATTTCTGAATTGATTTGAAAGAGAGTTTGAAAGTGGAAGATCATTTTTTTTAGTACAAAACATTGTGAATGTGAAAGATATTGAATCTTTGATCATTATCTATATGTTTTTGTGGTTAAACAATATTCTGAGTGAAACTTGTTTGTGTGTTGAATATATTTTCTGAAAGAGATTAAGTTGAGTTTTGTATGCAAGTTTTACAGTGATTTGAATAAGCTTTTGTGAAAGCTTGTGGATAGATTTGAGTAAGTCCTAGAGGGGACTTAAGGATTGAATTGAGTAAGCTTTTGTAAAAGCTTAAGAATAGAGTTAAGCAAGATTTTGTGAAAGCTTGTTGAGAATATTGAACAAGTTATAGGGAGGACTTGTTGAGCAGATTTGAGGTAAGTCTTGGTGAAGACTTGTTGAGCAGATTTGAGGTAAGTCTTGATGAAGACTTGTTGAGCAGATTAAACAAGTTCTAGGGAGGACTTGTTGAGAAGATTTGAGGTAAGTCTTGGTGAATACTTGTTGGAAAAATTTGAGGTAAGTCTTAGTGAAGACTTGAGAGCATATTAAGCAAGTTGTTAAGAGGACTTGTGGAAATATTTGAGGCATGTCTTTGAGAAGACTTGAGAGCAGAGTTGATTGATTGATTTGTTCAAGCTTTGAGTTAAGGCTTGAGGTAGATCTAAGCAGAGTTTATTTATGATTGGATAAAGCTTTGTGTTAAGGCTTGAGGATAGATTTTTGTGTAGATTTGAGGGAAGATTTATGCCAGACGAGAGAAATACTTATGAGCAGATTTGTGCTAGATTGAGGATAATGTTAAGCATAGATTTAAAATAGAGATTGAGCAAAGTTGAGAGTAAGCTTTGGAGGTGATAGAGTAGAGGATAATAATCTCTAGTGGATAGATATACATTAGCCAAGGCAGTGAGGATAGAGGTCTTATGAGTGAGGACAAAGGTCTTTTGTGGAGATATATCCACAAGCCAGTGCAATGGAGGCAGTAGTATTTTAGAAGATCACCAACCAGAGCAAAGGAGAAAGAGTTCTCCTGTGGATAGAGATCTATAAACCAACAGAGGATAAGGAGTTCTCCCATGGATAGAGGTCCACAAACTTGATTAGGGGATTGGTATATCCTTTGGACAAAGGTCCATAAACATTGTAATATAGAAGGATTCCCAAGAGATTTTTTGAGAAAATTTTAGTGAAATATTTTCTCCATGGAGTAGCCCACATTGGGTGAACCACATTAAATTAGTGTCTCTATTGTGTGTGATGACTTGTGCATTGCTTTGATTACTGCATTTGATATTGCTATTGATATATTGTATAATATTATTTGAGAAAGAAAAGTAAAAGTTGATCTTATACTGTTCACCCCATCTCAATATAAGCTTGTGTTCTTCAGTCACTCTTTACCTGGCGTGTTTGCACTTTTAAACATGGTGCGACCCGTCACATGGGCTATATGGGAATAAAGTCCCTTAACAAGTTTTAACGTGATTTTTCCCGCTCATTAGAGGTATTGAAAACCTATTGGGAAAAAACACTTCATTGCTAGAAGGTCAAAATTTTATCAAAAATGTGCAGGAATGTCCAGAAAATTTAGGTAAAACTATCGAACACCACCTAAAAATGTCATCAAAATTTAATTTTTATCAGAACACGAAGTTCTCATCAGGAATCGATTTTTACACGCCAAGAAATGTGGAGAATGAGAGAAAATTCCAATTCAAGCCGAGGAATGGATTTGATCAGCAAAATTTTCTGAATGGACATCAGAGGTCATAAAGCTTCATAAAAACTAAAAATTTCTTTTGACCTTGCCAAAATTCATCAAGAAATTGTTTACGAAGCCATAAATAAAAAAATATTGTTTGAGTCTATCCAATGCCAAACTAGCCATGCGTCCATATTTTAGGGTTTGGAAATATTCTCCTAGATTTCCAAAGTCACCAAGTACCTCACTCTGATTGGTGGGATGTATTAGGGTGGAATATCACATGGGATTGGTTTATTTTTAAACCTTAGTGGGCTATTTAATTTTTTTGCACTGGTTTTTGTCCATCTACATATATGAATTTTTGCGAAGCTACCTACAACTCCATCTACTGCTTGCATTGTTTTTTTGCTGCATGATCATCCACCTAAAAATCTATGCTAAGACATTTGGAGAGTTACCATCGAAATTAGCCTTAGACAACCATCAACCAACTATGGCTAGGTCAGAAATGGCTTGGGAGGATGATCGATTACGAATGACTATGGTTGTGATCGATTGTGGTTGCGATCAACTACAACTACAATTGAACATGGCCAAAGGTTTTACCATTGATGGCCAATCACTGACCATCGATAGGGTAGGTTGGAGAGGTCGTCAGTCGATATGTTGTGCCCACCGATGTACTGAAACTGACTAAATAGGCAAAGGTCTATTTTAACCTTAGAAAGGTTAAAATAAATATTAATATTTATGAAGGAAATTTGGCTCAAAATTAGATAATTTTCATGCAAATATAATTATTTCTTCAATAGCCCTAGTGTTTTTCGATAATGGCTATCAATGTCTTCTTTTTGGCTAAAATTTTGACTTCAAACTTGTGGAACCAATCCTCAAATATGTATTCTCTCTGATCTTCAAAATAGATAAAAAATTTCTTGCCTTCCTCAGGGCAAGCTTAGTTACCCTCTGATCTTCTAGGCGTATTTGATGCAGGGATATTTTCCAATTCTTTTAGGAGCTTCACAAACTGATGCTATAGGCTGGACCAAACCAATTCCTTGCAACAAATAGCCTAGGATCTGGTGCACTAGCAGTAAAATAGTACTATTCACCTAGCAATGAAGTTGGCACTTTTGCCTCCATTCTTGCAAAAATATATATCCTATGGCTTTGATACCACTGATATGGAAACTCCACATGAAGTTGATTATTCATTATTGGTAATAGAATATATAGAGCTTATAAAGAATTTCCTAGGTTACAATGGTTGTAACAATTTGCCATTCAAGGCAAACCACTTGTAACTAACAGATATGCAAGGATAACAACCTGCCAAACATGGATGCTAACAACCAATTAACTGCTAGAAGACAAACATATCACTAACAGTCTAACTTTACATCCTAACAAATAAAAAATATGTTTCCAATGTGGGTGTACTATGACTCATGTATTACAATGCAAGAAATAATAATAATAAGAACTTAGGCTTATAATTAAGCTTAAGGTACAATAATATCCTCAACAATAAATGTTGAAGATATTGTTAGAGTATATTACATTATTTGGTACATGTTAATTGAAGAACACAAGCTTATACTGAGAGGGGGGTGAATAGTATAAGACCAAATTTCACTTTTCTTTCCCAAACAATATTATCCAATATTATCAATGGCAATATTAATAGCAGTAATCAAAGCAATGCATAAATCATCACACACAATAGAGACACCAATTTAACATGGTTCACCCAATGTGGGCTACTCCATAGAGAAAATATTTCTACTAAATTTTCTCAATAAATCTTCTTGGGAATCAATTCCCTATTACAATGTTTATGGACCTCTATCCAAAGGAGACACCAATCCCCTATGTACTATTTTATGGATCTCTCTCCATAGGAGAACCCTTTCCCCTGTTCTCTGGTTCGTGGAACTTGATCCATAAGAACTCTATCTCCTCAACTAGTTTGTGGATCTCTCTCCATACAATAACTCTATCTTCCTAGATGGTTCACGAATCACACTCCATAGGATAACTCTTTCCCCTTGCTCTAGTTCATGGATATCTATCCACAAGAGAACTCTTTCCCCTCTACTTTGATTCATGGATCTCTATCCATAGGAGAACTCTTTCCACTCTGCTCTGGCTCATGGATATCTATCCATAGGAGAACTCTTTCCCTTTTGCTTTGGCTTGTGTATCTCTATCCATAGGAGAACTCTTTCCCCTCTGCTCTGGTTTTTGGATCTCTATCCACAAGAGAACTATTTCCCCTCTACTATAGTTTGTGGATCTCTATCCACAGGAAAACTCTTCCCTCTCTGCTCTGGTTGGTGATATTCTAGAAGACTTCTTCCCCCACTACTCTCACTTGTGGATCTCTCTCCATAGAAGATCTTTGTCCTCACTACCCTGGCTAATGGATGTCTATCCACTAGAGACTATTGTCCTTTTTACTCTATCACCTCCAAAGCTTATTTTCAACTCTATCTCAAATATGAACCAAACTTTATCCCAAGTCTAGTACAAATATTCTCTATCTCTGCTCACAAATATCTATCTCAACTTTGTCCTCAAGCCTTAACACAAAGCTTAAAAAAATCACCAATCAACTTTGTTCAGATCTGCCATAAGCCTTAATACAAAGCTTGAACAAATCAATCAGTCAACTCTACTTAGATCTGTACCAAGCCTTAACACAAAGATTGAAAATATCAATCAATCAAATCTGCTTAGATATGCCCTAAGCCTTAACACAAAGATTGAACAAATCAATCAATCAACTTTGCTTAGATATGCCCCAAGCCTTAACATAAAGCTTGAACAAATCAATCCTACTTTTAATGTTGTTTCAAGTATTCACAAGACTTGCTCAAATATACCTTCAAGTCCTCTCAAGAACTTGATTAATCTACTCTTAACCCTTCACAAAGACTTGCTCAAATCTTCTCTCAAGCCTTTACAAATACTTGCTCAAATATACCTTTAAGTCCTCTCAAGAACTTGCTTAATATGCTCTCAAGACTTCACAAAGACTTGCTCAAATATGCTCTAGCACATGCTCAAACCTGCTCTAACACATGCTCAAAATAGCTCACAAAATATGCTCAATCAATATCAAATCTTCCTCACAATGCTATCAAATGCTTTGTCTAATCTTCAAAGTAATTTCTTTAACTTGAAGAAGTTTAGACATATTCTATCCAAAATTTGTTTAACCTCTAGAACATATAGAGAATGATGTACTCTATCAAAATTCAATATGTTCTACTCAATCATTAAGTTTATCTCTTCCACATGTCTTACTTTTATTGCTCTTTTAACGATAGATTTAGTCTAGCACATTGACACCTATATTTCTGATCTACACTCCTTACACAAATATATTTTCTAATGTTTGCACATTCACTTTTAATATCACTATAAACTAATGCTCAAGAAGTTTCACTTAATCATTCAACCAATGAAACACAACTTGCTCACAAACCCTAAATATGTTTTTTCATACTTCTTCAAACAAAGAGCACAATGTAGGTATCAAACCCTAACTCAAATAATTCCCAATATCTATCTCAAATGTTCTCTAAACATTCAACAATGAAGCATATAGAACTCACTCAAATATTTCCAATAATGCTTATCAAACAATCCTTTTTACTCCACCTTATGTTTCACAACATTCAATCCAACAAACACTTCAAACAAAGGATGATGTGCCCATATATTTTTGCTTTTATGGAGATATGTCTTGAAAACCTATATTATAACCAACCAATCCTCCTTATGCCACTCCAAGGGTTAGATAACAACAATATATTTCAAAACATCCACAAAATATTTCTTCCAAAATGTGCTCAGTGAAATATGAAAAGTATACTCTAAAACCCTTCTTTTGATCTCAGGAAAAATGCATTAAAGTTTCATCATAATCCCAAAAATACTCTTCTTCATAATGCAAAAGGTACAATAAAATTCAAACTGATTTTACACCTTATAACTCCTAATATTGCAAATTAAATCAACCCAACAATATCACAAATTACACAAATAATTTTTTATTTACACCTTATATCTCCTACTTGTCATTAATGCATTTCCAAAAAAAATATAACCACCATTCAAAATAATATTCCAAGGCACTTAAAAAATTCACTAGATCAAAAGCCAAATTATTTCAAACCCCTTTTTATGGCAAAAATAAAAATAATTTAAAAAGTTTATACCTCCCAAGTTAGGTGCATACCTTGTAACATAGGACCTTAGGCATCAATTTAATTAAAATAAAAAAATTAATACCTTGCACGCTGTCTCCTGCGGGAATCGAACCCTCGTTGCCTCTATCACCGTGCCTTAGCCACAACTTAACTGCCATGTGAGCTAAGCTCTCACATGATATCACTGTTGCACCCACTCTCCTTTGTCCCTTATGTTGGCACCAAAACTCTTTAAAACAAAACTTCACTCTTTGCTGCCTTCGCATCTCGAACCTGAAACCTCCTTGCTGCTATGACCTAGCACCAAGGGAAACACCGTATGGGCTATCTGATTGGATGGATTCAAACTGCGAAGCTACTTATCCTTATCCCTTTCCTGCCTCAAAAACTAAACCAAAAGTTTATCTCTTACTACAAATTGATCGACAAACAGAGCACAAACTTAATCGATTGAATGAACGAGTGAAGGTATAATCCCATTTTTTTACAAACTCCACCTTAGGCTTTGCAATATATATATGTTCCTTCATGACATAAACGACGTCGATGCCTTGGGGAACAAACTTAGGCACTTCAAATTTAAATTATATTTAATTATAATTATTTAAATCCTAATGGATTAAATATTTAAAAAACCTTTTTGGGCCTTTCATCAATTTAAAATATTAAAAATATTTTAGGCCTTTAAGGGGAAATGTTTACCACCATCACCTTAGCAAAAATTCATCAAATAACCTTATTATTTTTTCTCAAACACCATGGAAAGGAGTTATATTTTTCCTTGCTGCCTTATGCCTCATGTGCCATATCAACCAACTTGGACATCAAACCTTTTGATATTAATCAAACCTCTTGACATTAATTCCATAAAATTAGGACATCAAACATCTTGACATCAATGACAACAAAACATGCTCAAATTTCCAACAATATCCCCCTTTGTCATTGATGGCAACCCTTTATCCTTAAGCATTCCTTTTACCTTTTTTCCAATTTTGCTCCCCCTGAGAAACTCCTCCTCTTGACTGAATGCTCTCCCTCTAATTCAAATATCTTCCCCTTTGACATCAATAGCAAAGGGTAACCTTTGGGGCTAAAGATAAGAATCTTAGCTCAACCCCCTCCCCACATCCACTCCTTTAGGTGATTAATTTTTCGGTGGGAGTAAAATTTCTCCCAACATGCAATGCTCTTTTCCTTTATCAACTTTCTTTCTTAGCATACCCTTTTGATCCCTTTGAGTATCCTTGTTCTTGCTTGTCTTTGGAAGCTTTGGAAAATCTATTATGCACCACTTGGCATTATGCCCAACATTATTGCACTTCTAACACTTAATGTTGCTGTTTCTTGAAAGTGTAAATATCTTGAAGTTCCTCTTGGTGAAGCCATACCTATTTCTATCATGAACCCTGTAGTGAATTGCTTTATGACCAAATCAATTACAAAAGTAGCAATACCCTTGAAAGAAATGTCCATATTTGAAGTTCCTCTTATTAATGCCATACTCCTTTCCATGAGTCCTGCAATGCATAACTTTGTGACCAAACCTATTACATGAGAAACAATGTTATTTGAAGAAATATTTCCTTGGACCCTTTGGTCTGTTAGTCCTTTCTTCCCTGTGATGTTCCTTGTTCCTTGTTTGTGCATTGTTTCCTTTCTTGATGAAACTTCTATTCACATAAGTATCACTTTCTCCTTCACTTTATTATTCTAAAGTTTCTTCGTCTTTGGATCTTGATCTTGACCCTTCTTCTTGTTTCTATTGTCCTTCTTCAAAACCAAGTCCTGTCTTGTTTGATGAAGATATTTGTGCATTGATAATCTTATCCATAGTCTTTGAAATTTTCCAAAACTTGTGTAGCTTATCCTTAGAATCTTCTATTTCCTTCCTTAGAGAAATTACCTCTTGTTCTAATCTCTCACATTCGAAGACTTTTACTTCTGATTTTTCTTTAAATATCCTTGTATTAGCTATTGAGTTTGTCAGATCTTGTATAATCTTTCCTTTCTCTTCATCACATTCTTGAAATTAAGCCTTGAATCTTGAATTTTTCTTTCTAAAATTTTTCAATTCTTTTAGAGTAGAAATAAGTTTAGCTTCTAGATCTACTACTCCATCTTCATTTTCTGATTCTTTCTCTACTTCTTTGTCTTCAAGAGCATCTTAATATTTTTTAGATTTATCTTCAATAGGATCACTTCCTTCATCTTATATTGCCAAAAATATAATTTATTCTTCTTCACTATCTGTGGATCTTTCATCACTATCACTTGAAACCTTACCTATCTTGTTCGCATAAAACTCATCTTATGTCTCTGAAAAAACTTCTTTTCCTGCTTGCTTTGTCCATACTTGTTTTTCTTTTCATACCTGGATTTTCTTGCTTCCTTTCTCTTATGATCTTGTTTCTCTTCACTGCTACTACTTCCATATTCTGGACAGTTAGATGCATAGTGACCATATTTACCACAATTGAAACACTTACATGTTTTTGTGCCTTTGTGCTTTATTGAGTCTTCTTGTTCCTTTTTCCATAATTAGCTTCTTCATCATTGGATGAATCATCACTTGAATATGGCTTATTATCTTTTGACTTATTTGCTACTTTGAAGGTTGTCTCTTTATTTGGAATAGGATACTTTCCTATTCTCATCTCATAAGCTATGAGAGTTCCATGTAACTCATCCATAGTCAAAGTTTCAATATCTCTTATTTATTCTATGGCTGAAACCTTTTCATTATACCTCATATGGAGTGACCTTAAAACATTTTGAGCAAAATCAGTTTCTTCTATTTTAAATCCAAATCCTCACATGGTATTAATAAACTCATCCACACAAAGTAAGTATGCAACAATGTCTTCCTCTTCTTTCATATTCAAGTCTTCATATATCTTTTTGTGATTTTAAAATTTTTCCATATTGACCTTTTTATATCCCTCATATGTTTGCTTCAGTTTTTCCCAAATCTCTTTTTTTGATTCAAAATGCATAACTTTTACAAATTTTGCTTCATGTAAACCACTTAAGATTACATTCTTCACCTTGGAATCATTCACATATAAGAGCTTACCATATTTATCTAGGGGAGGATTATATGTAGGTGTGAATCCATCCTCAACTACTTGCCATGTCTCATATCCTTGTGCCATCAAGAAATTCTTCATTCTTATGATCTAGAAAGCATAATTGTTCCTATCGAACAATGGTGCCTTATTTGCTGAAGATCCACTCTAATATTCCATTTGTGTTCTTGTATACTTTTTTTTCAAGTTGTTAAACTCTTTTGAAGGAACCCACTCTGATACCAATTGAAGAACATAAGATTATATTGAGAAGGGGGGTGAACAGTATAAGACAAACTTTCACTTTTCTTTCCCAAACAATATTATCCAATATTATCAATGACAATATCAATAGCAGTAATCAAAGTAATGCATAAATCATCACACATAATAGAGACACCAATTTAACGTGGTTCACCCAATATGGGCTACTCCACGAAGAAAATATTTCTACTAAATTTTTTCAACAAATATTCTTGGGAATCAATTCCCTATTACAATTTTTATGGACCTCTATCCAAAGGAGACACCAATCCCCTATGTACTATTTTGTGGATCTCTCTCCATAGGAGAACTCTTTCCCCTTTTCTCTAGTTCATGGAACTTGATCCAGGATAACTATATCTCCTCAAGTGGTTTGTGGATCTCTCTCTATAGAAGAACTCTATCTTCCTATATGGTTCATTGATCACACTCCATAGGATAACTCTTTCCCCTTGCTCTAGTTCATGGATCTCTATCCATAGGAGAACTCTTTCCCCTCTACTCTGGTTCGTGAATCTCTATCCATAGGAGAACTCTTTTTCCTTTGCTCTGGTTCATGTATCTCTATCCACAGGATAACTCTTTCCCATTTGCTTTGGTTCATGGATCTCTATCCGTAGGAGAAATATTTCCTCTTTGCTTTAGTTTGTGGATCTCTATCCATAGGAGAAATTTTTTCCCTCTGCTCTAGTTCGTGGATCTCTATCCATAGGTGAAATCTTTCCCCTCTACTTTGGCTGGTGATCTTCTAGAAGATTTATGTCCCCACTACTCTAGATTGTGGATATCTCTTCACATAAGACATCTATCCTCACTACCCCAGCTAATGGATATTTATCCACTAGAGACTGTTGTCCTCTTTACTCTGTCACCTCCAAAGATTTTTTTCAACTCTATCACAATTCTACACCAAACTTTATCCCAAGTATATTATAAATAAGCTCTATATCTGCTCACAAATCTGCTCATAAATATTTGTCTCAACTCTATCCTCAAGCCTTAACACAAAGCTTGAAAAAATTATCAATCAACTCTATTCAGATCTGCACCAAGCCTTAACACAAAGCTTGAACAAATAAATAAATAAACTCTGCTTATATCTGCATCAAGCCTTAACACAAAGCTTGAACAAATCAATCAATCAACTCTGCTTAGATCTACCCCAAGCCTTAACACAAATCTTGAAAAAATAAATCAATCAAATCTGCTTAGATCTACCTGAAGCCTTAACATAAAGCTTGAACAAATCAATCTTACTCTTAATGTTGTTTCAAGTATTTACAAGACTTGCTCAAGTATACCTTTCACTCCTCTCAAGAACTTGCTCAATCTGCTCTCAAGCCTTCACATAGACTTTCTCAAATCTGCTCTCAAGACTTCACAAAGACTTGTCCAAATTGACCTTCAAGTCCTCTCAAGAACTTGCTCAATCTGCTCTCAAGCCTTCAAAAAGACTTGCTCAAATATGATCTAGCACATGCTCAAAATTGCTCTAACACATACTAAAGATAGCTCACAAAATATGCTCAATCAATCTCAAATCTTCCTCACAATGCTATCAAATACTTTGTCTAATCTTCAAAGTAATTTATTTAACTTGAAGTGATTTAGACATATTCTATCCAAAATTCATTTAACCTTTGGAAAATATAGAGAATATTGTACTCTATAAAAACTCAATATGTTCTACTTAATCATTAAGTCTGTTTCTTCCACATGTCTTACTTTTATTGCTCTTTTAAACATAGATTAAATCTAGCACATTGACACCTATATTTCTGATCTACACTCCTGCTTTCACAAATCTCTTTTCTAATTTTTACACATTCACTTTTAATATCACTCAAAGCTAATGCTCAAGAAGTTTCACTCAATAATTAAACCAATGAAACACAACTTGCTCACAAACCCTAAACATGTGTTTTCATATTTCTTCAAAAAAAGAGAACAATGTAGGTATCAAACCCTAACTCAAATAATTCCCAATATCTATCTCAAATGTTCTCTAAACATTCAACAATGAAGCATATAGAACTCACTCAAATATTTCCAACAATGCTTATCAAACAATCCTTTTCACTCCACCTTATGTTTCACAATATTCAATCCAACAAACACTTCAAACAAAGGATGATGTGCCCATACCTTTTTTCTTTGATGGAGATATGTCTTCAAAACCTGTCTTATAACCAACCAATCCTCCTTGTGCCACTCCAAGGGTTAGATAACAAAAATCTATTTCAAAACATCCACAAAATATTCCTTCCAAAATGTGCTCAGTGAAATCTGAAAAATATACTCTAGAACCCTTCTTTTGATCTTAAGGAAAATGCATTAAAGTTTCATCATAATCCCACAAATACTCTTCTTCATAATGCAAAAGGTACAATAAAATTCAAACTGATTTTACACCTTATAACTCCTAATATTGCAAATTAAATCAACCCAACAAGATCACAAATTACACAAATAATTTTTCATTTACACCTTATATCTCCTACTTGTCATTAATGCATTTCCAAAATAAATATAACCACCATTCAAAATAATATTTCAAGGCACTTAACAACTTTAATAGATCAAAATCTAAATTATTTCAAACCCCTTTTGATGGAAAAAATAAAAATAATTTTAAAACCCTATACCTCCCAAGTTAGGTACATACCTTGTAACATAGGACCTTAGGCATCAATTTAATTATAAAAAAATTAATGCCTTGCGCGCTGCCTCCCATGGGAATCAAACCCTCACTACCTCTACCACTGTGCCTTAGCCATGGCTTAACCACCATGTGAGCTAAGCGCTCACACGATACCACTGTTGCACCCACTCTCCTTTGTCTCTTCAATTGGTGCCAAAACTCTTTAAAACAAAACTTCACTCTTTGTTGTCGTCGCATCTCAAACCTGAGACCTCCCTACTACTACGACCTAACACCAAGGGAAACACCGTCTGGGCTATATTCTCGTATGGATTCAAACTGTGAAGCCACTTGTACGTATCCCTTTCCTACCTCAGAAACTAAACCAAAATTTTATCTCTTGCTGCAAATCAATCAGTGAACAGAGCACCGAGTTAATAGATCGAACGAATGGGTGAAGGCACAATACCATGTTTTTACAAACTCCACCTTAGGCTTTGTAATATCTATATGTTACTTCATGACATAAATGACGTTGATGCCTTGGGAAACAAACTTAGGCACTTCAAATTTAAATTATATTTAATTATAATTATTTAAATCCTAATGGATTAAATATTTAAAAAACCTTTTTGGGCCTTTCATCAATTTTAAATATTAAAACTCTTTTAGGCCTTTAAGGAAAAACTTTTGCCACCATCACCTTAGAAAAAATTCATCAAATAACCTTATTATTTTCTCAAACACCATGGAAAGGAGTTATATTTTTCCTTGCTGCCTTATGCCTCATGTGCCATATCAACCAACTTGGACATCAAACCTTTTGATATTAATCAAACCTCTTGACATTAATTCCATAAAATTAGGACATCAAACCTCTTGACATCAATGACAACAAAACATGCTCAAATTTACAACGCTAATGTACCACCTTGGGTACATGACTAGAGTAAGAGTTTACCTTAGAGTAAGGTTTGAGTAGTTACTTCATGCAATGTAATAAATGCACAAGTGTTAGAATGTGCAATGATGTAAAGGTTAGGTAGATGAAAGGCAAAGGGACTTATCTTCCTATATATATGCCTTTGAGGTAGAAGAGACTAGTGAGAGAGAGAGTGATAGAAGATAGATTAATGATTAGTTGCATTAGTAGTAATAGCGAGTACAATGTAGATCCTTCATGTATTATAGAGTGTTCATGTCCTCCATTATATTACATTGTACTATTTTCATGAGCTTTCATTAATGACATATTTATAAGTTATTGTAGAAGTTCCTCTTATAATTTTATTGCATATTATAATGCCATTATCATATAGTTATCATTGCTTGCTCATTTTACATCTTATGGTTGCATTTCCTTTAATTTATCATCAAAAACTAGAGTCTTTCCACAAAGTTTTAGAAAAACTCGTGAAGACTAGGACTCAACATTGATTCCACTAGATTGACAAATTAACTAGTGAAGATTCATTATCTCAATATTTATAGTTTTTCCATTACAGTTTATCTAATACTTTATTGTAGAAAAAGGATATTCAAAGAAAGTTGGGAAGCTTCCTACAAAGATCTAGGAAGAATATCTTATTTAGAATAAATCTAGTACCCGAAGCAACAAGTTGAAGATTGAAGATTTGGAGGCCTAAGGAAAATGTTCCATTGTAGGATTTGTAGATTGAAGAATCCATAGCTGAAGATTGAGAAGAAAAGAGGAGGTCAAAGAAGCCACATTGAAGACTGTAGATCAGGAAGGAGGTCTAAGAAAGAAGACCCTATTGAAGGAAGAAGAGACTCAAGGAAAAGAGTCTAGGTTAATATTGAATATTGGAGATCTCAATTGAAGATTGAAATTTTCATATTGAAGAAGTTGAAGAGATCGACATAATGTCCCATTGAAGAACTTCCAGATTTGGAAGATTGAAGATTGAGAAAGACTAGCAAAGGTCATGTTACAAATTTTAGAAGAAGAAAATTTTAGAGATCCAAGAAAGAGATATCATTGCAAAACTTCCATAGTTAAAACTTGAAAAGATCAAGGGAAGGTATCATTAAAGTTTTGAGAAGACTAGAGAAGCTGTAGAAATTTGAAGAAGTTAGAGAAGAGCTCTCAAGGAGAAGGCTAGGAAAGCTTCATTGAAATATTTTGAAGAAGATGTTGGCAATTTTGGGTACTTTGGGTACATTGCCTATGCTCAAATGTATAAGTTGTCATTGATGTCAAAAGGCATTTTTGTGTTGATATCAAAAGAGTGTGATGTCAAGAATATCTTGAGAAGCTTCATTATGTTAAAGGGTTTTTATTAAAACCATGGTGACAAGGTTAAAGGTTTTTCTTAAAACCATTTGGACTCATTAAGGGTTTTTATTAAAACCAAGCTTAACTTAATGCAAAGGTCCATGTTTATTATTAATAATTAAATTAACTCAAACCTTTGTCAAAGGTCCAAGTTTAATTTATTATTAATAAAATAATTATTATTATTATTTTAATTATTATTAAAGGGTCTTTCAACCCTTAAGCGATGGAAGAGAAAAATAATTCTTTCGCCAGTATGTTGCTATCGTTGGAGCGCCGATGTCAAACAGTTAAGGAGAAATGGCTATATAAGTGGGGATGATTTTCTAAAGTGAGCACCTCCGATTAATTGATGTCTACGATTTGCATTTGCTCTGTATCTTTCAAATAGCGCTTGGAATCTACAATTTGTGTTTGCTCTATATCTTTCGATTTGCGCTTGGCGTCTGCGATTTGCATTTGCTCTATATCTTTCGAATAGCGCTTGGTGTCTTCGATTTGAGCTTGCTCTGTGTCTTTGAATCTTTGATTGATGTCTTTGAAATCGTGCTTGTTCTGTGTCTTGGAAATCATGCTTGGCATATTCGGATTTGAGCTTGGGCTGCATCCTTACCTTTTTGCTTGACGGTAGTGGATTGGCAATTGCACCTGAACTACGTTTTTTAGACTGTGCTGTGAGATGATTAATACAAGAATTCAGTGACTTACGTTTTGGATAGCGCTCACCAGTTTGCATGTGGCTTGTGGAAGACATTTACGTTTTCCAAATTCTTGGTGTCAAAGGAAGATAAAAGAGAGGGCAGCTCTGTATTTCTTCGTTGGGCACTTGTGACCCAACGGCGGTGGCGTTTAAGCGAAAGCGCTAGAAGGCAGAGGTGTCGAGTTCGATTCTCTTCATTGGTAATTTTCTTTTGGTCGCGGTGTGCAAAGGATAGTGGCTGTGAATGCGCGGGAGGTATAAGGTTAAGGTATCATATTTACTTTGACATTGTTTTATTGATGTTTAATGTTTATGTGGAGTAATAAGGTGTAAAGAGGTTTTACTTTGTATGTATATTATACTTCTGGTGGTTTTTACTAAGTTGGAGAAATAAGGTGTTATTTTGGATCTTTATTATTGTGTATTATTGTATAGTTGCTAACTCTAATTGGTGGAAAATTGAGAGTTAGTGTTGTGATAGATTTTGAGTTCTCCTTCTTCATAAAAGTAAAGGTATGGGCAACTTCTTCCATGTATGTTGTTTATGGTATATTTTCTGAAATTGAGTTTGGAGTGAAAAGGTTGTCTACTAGGTATTTTTGGTGTAAATCTTATTTTCTGGTTGAGGAAGAGGAAGCATTTTTGCACTAGGGTTTATGTTAGTAAGTCTTGCTACTTGCATTGAGATGATGAAACCCTAGTTGTTGGTGAAAAGAATATAAGTATCATTGTTATATGAGATATTGCATGGTTGGAAATTGTTGGGTTGTGTTTCATATTCTTGAGAAAAGCATACTACATCTATCTTATTATTTTGAGATTGAGATTGAGTTGAGATTGAGATTGGGAGTTAAGTATAGAACATATTGGGTCTCTAACAATTCTCTTTATGTTTCTATGAGATTTGAGTTTGAGATTGGAATTTAAGTATAGAACATATTGAGTCTCTAACAATTCTCTTTATGCTTCTATGAGGTTTATGAATCACATTGAGTCTCTAACAATTCTCTTTGTGGGTTCATGCTAAGCAAGTTTTTCTTGGTGAGCTTGTTGAGGTTTTGGACAGGTTTCGATGGGGACTTGTGAGTAGGTTTTGGACAGGTTTCGGTGGGGACTTGTGAGCATATTTGGACAGGTCCTAGTAGAGGACTTGTGAGCTGAGTTTTTGAGAGTTCTATCAGAGAACTTGAGGACAAAGGTGCATTGGTTCTTTAAGAAGAACCTGAGGATAAATTTGGCAAGTCTTTGAGAAGGCTTGTGTGCAGAGGATTGATTTGTTCAAAGAGTTGGACAGATCTGACAGATAGAGGAAGACTTGTACTAGACCGACTGACTATGTTTGGTACAGGTAGCTGAGCTGCTGTGGACGTGATCATAGAAGGCAGAGGTCTCTTAGGCTAAGCATTGAGGACAGGAGGTCTTCGGTGGAAAGGAGTTCCACGTGCCGGCAAGAGGTAGAGGCGATTGATCTTCTGAGGGATCATTTCCAGAGCAGAGGGGAAGGTATCTCCTTTGAGAAGAGGCTCATAAATTCATATTGGGGGAAGATGTCTCCTTTGGGCCGAGGCTCATAAACATTGTAATTGGGAAGGTTTCCCAAAGAACTTTGAGATAACTTTTAGAGAAAAGTTTTGTGGATGTAGCCCAGGCTTTCTTGGTGAACCACGTTAAAAATGGGCTTCCAATGTGTGATGCTTTCTGTCTTGATTAATGTTGTGTTGATGCTACTGCTATCTAAAGTTAAAAATATTAAATGGTTAAGTCTTATAATGTTCACCCCCCCCTCTCAGTATAAGTCCATGTTCTTCAGAAGACCATTGAAGGAGATTTAGAGAGATTTGGAGATTGCTGTTGAAGGCTATTTCGAAGAAAGGAGGCTTTTTGGTTTTAAAATAGAAAGTTGAAGGTTGCTTGAAGGAAAATCTCAGCTACGATTTGGAGGAGTTTCCTGCCAAATTTGTGAGATTCAAGGATACAATTTTAGAGGAGAAATTGAGTGCTTTACAATATAAAAAATTAATATTTGAGGACAACAAAAAAGCAAAAATTTGGGCAGCATTAATATTTGCTAAGTTTCATATTTTTAGGGTGCATCTTGAAGGACAGTTAAAGCCACCAAACTACATTTTCAGGCAGCAAGTTAGAGGATTTTTAAAGTTGCAAATTAGTGAGTTAAAAAGTCTTTTTGGACAACAACGAAAGAGTTGTGATTTCATAAAACACAAGGCAACAATTAGGTAATCAAAATCACAAAGAAATCCATTATCAAACAGAGATCATAAAGGTAAGAAAATTTGGTGTAAAAGGTTTATTATTTGAACACTTATATTAAGTTCATTATTAAATTTCATTAAGCACCAATTTAGAATTTAAGTTGGAAAGGAGAAGGTTTCATATATAAGTCTTCAAATAAGTGCATAAGATAGTTTTTACAAGGTTAAAACCTACACATAAATATAGGAGTTACATATATTTCAAGAGAAATTAAAATATCAACTTCCTATTATCTAGTAAAGAAGACATTATTATAAAGTGAAGGTTGCATAGACTATAGTACATAATACAAGTTACTTTTAAGAGTTCATTAAAAGGAGCAACAAGGAGAAATTAATAGTGCATCATATAAGTTGATTTGGAGTGCACAAAATAGGGCTGATTTGGAGTGTCAAAAGACACCATTGAGCACAGATTAACAATAGCAAATTTTAGTGAAGAGAAAAAACCAAGAGAAAGAGCAAAAGCTAGTTGAAATAGACTAGAAGGCTAGTTACAAAAGGAGATTAAATAGGTCTCAAAATTTTGGTGCTATAAAAGTACTTTACCTTAGTCTATAAAAGATTTATTTCCAACTTATAAAACACCATACTAGTCTTTATAAACTAGCAGAAAGAAAAATAAAAATTGAAGTGTCTTAATATATTAAAGAGGCACAAAAATTACAGTCATTGGTGTTAGATTTATCAAGTCTAAAAGAAGAATCCACATATTAAAAGAGAAAGGGCTCAAGGATATCATATTCAAGGTGTCTAAAAACACCAAATAGGACATCTAAAATACAAGAACACAACATCCACATTAGACCAAAACCTACATCAAGAGAAGATTTATAGATATAAAGTGAGTATAACAAGGTTAAAGGTGCAAAAAGTGAAGAAAATAATGTAAACAACAAGGCATTACCCAAGAAAAACAATATTGGATATTTGATAGAATAGACACCAAGGAAAAAATATTAAATCTTCACTATAGGAGGATCCACCATCACTGAAGAGGAGCATCCATTGAAGGAGAGGAACCACCACCATACGTTGAAGATCAAGACACACACATCAGTTGCAAAAGAAAAATAAACAACTTACAAAGAGTTGGCAAGTGCACAATAGAAAAATAAGGGAATATTGAGAA
The DNA here is from genome assembly GCA_028583015.1 of Wollemia nobilis. NCBI lineage: Eukaryota > Viridiplantae > Streptophyta > Pinopsida > Araucariales > Araucariaceae > Wollemia > Wollemia nobilis. The sequence continues at coordinate 2,296,399 of JAQPPZ010000101.1, forward strand.
TAGGTTACATGCATGAGAAGAAATCACCATTTGGTACAATCTTAGTAACGTCTCAAACAAGTGCTAAATGAGCAAGTAGAGAATATAGCACTCATAAAACTACACACATCCAAAGTAAAAGCCTGCAAATATAGAGCAACGTTCAAGGTAACAGCTGCACACCTAACAGAGAAGAGAATCATTCGAAGGTTGAAGTAACGCATACGTGGGAGTAAGAAACACCTACACCACCTAATAGAGAAGAACAACGTCCAAGGGCTATGCTAAATACCATGTGGTATGCAAGGTAGAGACTGTAGTCAAGTATTAATAACTCATACCTAAAAAAGAGCGTGAATACAAAGCAACGAAGGTCAGAGATCGTTGAATGAGGTAAGGAGAACAATCAAAGGAAAGTAGAGCACATATGTATCCTCATTGAAGTAATGCTTGCAAAAAGGCGAAAGAGCACCAGGTTGGAGTAACACTCCATTCAAAGCCAAGAAGGAATAACAATTATTAGTGCAACATAAAGTGCCAAGTGTCATGTATTTCAAAGTAAGAGAAGCATATTAATAGCCCAGTCTAAAGAGACCATAAATATCCGAAATAGAGAGGTCAAAGTGCATTGAAGGAGGAGAATACTGTCATAAGGTGCCCATTGAACGTAGAGTATTCAATGCTCACTGTCATACATTGAAGACCAGCAAATACAAATTTTAAAGCATGGAAAGAGTCAAAATAGAAGTCAATCATATTGCAATGTACAATATTACAAGGAAGGTATAATTTTACATGATTTAATATTTGCTTTCTTTAAGTGCAAGGAGTTATAAGGTGCATTATATAAGGTTGAGTTTATTTATTATTGCATTTGAGATATAAGCAAACACTAGACTTATTGAATTAGAAAGTAAATCAAAACAAGGAGTTTATATCCTTAAGAGATATTTCAAAAGTGCATTAGTTGAAATACAAATATCATAATATTTTAAAATAATTAAATTAGGAGATATAAGGTTTTCTACCTTGGAAAAATTAAAATATTATTCTTTTGTAAATATTATTATTTTCTAAATTTTCAAATTAGGGAGATATAAGGAGTACTACATCAAACTTTAGATCATTGGAATTTAGAAAATTAAACCATTGAAAATTAAGGATAAAGGGAGCAAAACATTGAATTGCTTTAAAATTTGAATTTATGGCTTATACTTGTCAAATATAGAAATTAAAGGGACAAAAGGAATCCAACTATAGAGTCTTTAAAAATAGAGAACTTCATCAAATTAAAAGTGCAAATATCAATAGGAAGAAATAAGGAAAAATAGGAGTTGAAAAAAACATTAGAGAGTCAACTCAAAAGGAAATTTAAATCAAGCACTTTATCAAGACCATAACATACTCTAAATACTTGGGAGATATAAGGTATTCTACAAAACCTAAGATTTGATAAGGTTTTATCAAGTTAGTTCACATACTCTAAACTAGGGAGTCATAAGGTAGACTACAAAAATTCTATCAAAATTATTTTCAAAATACCAAAGAGCTATAAGAATTCCATTGATTAATCATATACAACAAGATTTAAAAATTAGAAGTTAGAATTTTTTCATATACTCAAATTCAAATTAGGGAGATACAAGGTCTACAAGTGACAATAGTTTATTAAAAATAAGGAGGAAGAAAGATGTCTACTAAAAAGAATACAATGAATAATGATATGGACAACAACACCAGAAAGAAAAGGTCAAGTGTTATTAAAATTGGAATCAAGAATTTACTTATAAAGTCTAAAAGAAATTTAGACCTTATTTCAAAAGTGATTCATAGTGAAGCTTTAAAAGAAAACTTTGAAACTCTGGAATATTATCTACATGCTAGAATAATTGAAGCAATTGATAATGAAAAGAATGATATTCAAATTCCTTTAGACATTGGTAGCATATTATATATGGACTTATTTATATTCAAATGTTACAAAGATGAGAATTTAGAACAAAAAGAATTGATTGAATCACTTAAAGAGAAAGCAACAATAGATGAAATTTTCTTAGAAAAGATATTTCAATCCTCATGTTGTATTGATACTTCAAGTTCGACTAACTCAAGATCGTATCATGATGTCTTAAGTGATTGTTTAGAAGCCTCTATACTAAAGAAGAATAGTGATAAGAAGTACAAAGAAAAAGAGATATTTTTTTTAGGAATTAGGTGATAGTACAACCACTCATGAAAGCACAAAAATGGACTCCAAAGACAAGGATAAAGAAGAAGAAAATGAACTAGATCAAGGAGGCATACAGTGCAAAGTAAATTAAAGATAATACAAAGAAATTGATCAATCCAAAAGAATATTTTGAAGATGGAGACCATATTGAAGACTAAAGTCTTCAATACCCAAATAATGTAATCCGTGGGGGTGTTAGAGTATATTACATTATTTGGTACATGCTAATGTACCACCTTGGGTACATTACTAGAGTAGGATTTTACCTTACAGTAAGGTTTGAGTAGTTACTTCATGTAATGTAATAAATGTGCAAGTGTTAGAATATGCAATGATGTAAATGTCCATGTAGTCCACATGTACATGAGTCATAGTTTAGGTAGATGAAAGGCCAAGGGACTTATCTTCCTATATATATATATGCCTTTGAGGTAGAAGATACTAGTCAGAGAGAGAGAGAGAGAGAGAGAGTGATAGAAGATAGAATAGTGATTAGTTGCATTGGTAGTAATAGTGAGTACAATGTCGATCCTTCATGTATTTATGGAGTGTTCATGTCCTCCATTATATTACATTGTACTATTTTTGAGAGCTTTTATTAATGACATATTTTTTGCTATTGCAAAAGTTTATCTTATATTTTTTTTGCATATTATAGTGCCATTATCATATAGTTATTATTTCTTGCTCATTTTACATCTTGTGGTTGCATTTCATTTAATATATATTATCAAAATCTAACAAATATGAAGTTCTTGGATTCATGGAATCTAGTCAAATTCTTCATGTATTCTTTCAATAATATAGTTGTGAAATTCACAAACCAGTTTTTCCTTGCTCGGTGTGTGCCTCATTTTGTATAAAATACTAAGATGGGCTTGGAATAAATACTTGTCTTCTCTTAGCCCAAAGATGAATGCCATCATTCTCTCAACATCTTGGGTACTCTCCCTCAAATTATTGAGAATCAAGGAAAATTTTGGTGGTTTTTCGCACTTGATGTCGCATTCCTCCAGGAGATATTTTAATTTATTGGGGATTGCATTGTAGAGCTCAGTGGCACTTTTAAAACTATTGGTGGTATTTCCCATCTTCACCATTAGCGTATTTTGAACCAAACTGGTTTGAATGACTACTCTAAAATTTCTATTGGGAGACCTAATCTCCTAGGTATGAGGATTGTAGTGTTCCACACATACGACTATGACCTTGTAGAATTTATGCACCTTGGGCACTAGGTAATATGCCAAGGTGTTCCTCCAAATTCAGGCACCAAAGTATTTAGGGGTGCTCTAGCCAAACCACTACCATACCCCTTCTCTTAGATTCTTGGTCTGCTTGGATTTCTTAGGGCCATTATACCTTTTACCGTGTCCCTTAAAAAATCAAGAGCCGCAACTTGGGAAGCATGGGTCGGTATCTCTTGGCTAGAGGTGGAAGGGGAGGCATCCATTGAAATGGAAAAAGGCTTAGCTCCAGTTGTAGGGCTGCAAGTGCTACTCCTTATCCTCTCCATGGACTTGAGAACACTTGCATAAGAAGACACTAGTTTTTATTGGTATAACTTCCATCGCTTTGTTGTTTCGAACTCAGACTCTTTTTTAGCTCGAGTAATAAGAAGAGTTCTAAATGCAAGAGTCTCTCTTCTAAAGGATTTTTTTTGGGAATTGGCATGCCTACTAGCCTTACTCTCCATGCACACAAGATATTTATTTTTTAGAGAGGTGGTGGGATACATCCATTACCGCTTTAGCATTTGTCTATTTGCTTTTGAAAAGATTATTGCCTATTTGAACCAAATGGTTTTTTTCTAGAAGGAATTTCAATATTATCCATCATGAATGCCCAATATGGTTGCCTACCCCTGAAATATCTAGAACTTGTATCGATGCACTAGATCTGCACTTTTTATATCAAGGTAAATATCTATGTGGTGTTAACGCTCCCTGACCTTAAATTTTCCCAATGGAAGATTGACCTTTCATGCAGTTAACACGATGGCATAGAATGCCATATCCTACCTATTTTAGGTTTGCAACCCTTTCTTATGATAAATTGGATGATATTCATGATTCCAAGACACCTACAAGCACTTATCATTTATTTGATATGTGTAGCTATTGTTTAAGGTCTTCTATCATGCTTTTAGATTCAATGCATGCTCTCTAGATATCATACTTTATGACCTTAGGAGTGACTAATTCAGAGTAAACACCATGGTAATCCTCCCAATGAATGAGTCGAGTGTCTTCTATCCTCTGGAAACTTGAGATTAGGATGCGTTCCTTCATTCATACTGACCATTGATATTAATTTACCCTACACCATAGTGTCTAACTAGACACTTTATTGAAGTAGAGTTCTCTTCCAAATTCAAATCCAATATTATCATGACCTACTTGATGAAAGTGCATAAACATATGAAGTTATATCCTGGCTTTCACATCCCTATTTTATATACTTTCTAGAAATATTTTCAAGCCCTATCTTGGCTAAAACATAAGGGGAACTTGAATATATTTTAAGAGTTGTATAAATGAGATTGACACTTATACCCTACATTGTGGATGCATCACATTAATATTCAGATTTCCATTGGAGCAACTCATTTTTTTATGATACTAAAATTGTTTCATTGCTTAAGATTGAATTATCACCATTGAATGTGTCTTTAAATAATTTATTGAGTCATGATGAGTATCATCAAGAGTATCAATATGATTTTTTTTTAATGCATTACTCTTGATGAGAGGTATATTCATGCTCTTGAGCATGATAGATCCTACAAGAGTCATGCTACTAAATAATATAATAAGAAAAATTTTCATCATGATTTCATTATCAGGAACCTTGTCCTCATGCTCGATAATGTGTATAAAAATTGCAAGGGCAAGTTTACTAAAAATGACTTGGTTCATTTAATGTTAAATAAATTGTATGGGTTTAGGGCAATGAAAATACAACAATGGACATAGGATGGACAGGGAGAGCGGGAGGCTCCCGCTTTGGATGGATGGTCCCTGTTCCATCTTGCTCACTCTTCTTGTTCCAAGCCTGCATTCTTTTAGCCAAGAAGGGCTCTTCCTAAGCCAGTTTTATTTTTAGGCCCCATAGGATCTACCTGGAGCCTTCTAGGATAGATTTTCCATATTTGACTAAATTATGCAACTGTTTGGACCATCCCATAGTCTCTGCCCTTGGTTACCATTGGTGTTGGTTGGCTTTTGATTAGCTCAGTTGGGGGGCTACGAATTTTGAAATAGGGTTTGACACTTATTTACTTGTTTGAGTTGTTTGTGATCCTTGTATCCATTTTTATTGTCTTTCTAGGGGACCACATGCTTAGCACATGCAGATGGGTATCCCTTATAGCTTTTGATCAGGTTTTTGTGGGGCCTTTGGGATATCTTAGCAGATCTAGTGTTTTTTCACTCCAAGGTTTTTCGGTAGAGCCTTTCACTTTAGTATATATTTTTGGTCTTGGGATGGGACCCTATGCTTCTTCATGCAGCTATGGTGTTGGATTCAAAGGTTTTATCCCTAAGCAAAAATTGGTGGAGTTGAACGTAGATCTCATATGGGTGATTATTTGGTGGTTTGGTCCTATAGTTTCTTTTAGGTATTTGGGAGGGAACCTCATGCTTTCTCACTTGTTGTAGATGTCGAAACCCTAAAGACTATCCCTGTGTTCGGTTTTCACTTCATTCATGGGTCATCATGATGGCTATTTTCTCTAAACTTCTCTCCTTATAGCTTACGTATTCAATCTCCTTCGCAAGGGGATATCATGGTCTATCAAGATCTTTGGTCATTGTTGATCTGCATTTTAGGCTTTGTTTCAGCTTTAGTTATTAGTGGGAATCCTTTGATTGCACTTGATTTTTTAGATTATCCCAACGGTGTGAATGGAAAATGATGTTATTTTTTATGGGAAATCCAGGTCCAGTTACGAGTGGGATGAGTGTCTCACTTAGTGTCCAATTTCCCAATCCCATCCTAGGTGAAATTGTGGTCTTCTTGGGCTTTTCAAGATGGGATTTTAATTTGCTACAACTAGGTTTTTGGATTTTCTCGATGGTGCAAATGGTAAACGATGTTTTTTCGATGGGAAATCCTTTCTCTTTGTTTGAATCTGCACTTCCCAGGCTTCCACTAGATGGGTTTTTCTATTTTTGGATGGTTTTTTGACCTTCCTTGTCATGAACCACCCTTTGGCAAACTTTTATTTTTATGGATTTATGTTTGCTATATGGCTTATGGATGAAATGATGGACTATTTCAGTTTTAGTATTCAAATACTTGTTATTATTGAAAATGTGAGATGTAAATCTTAATGTGGGATGTAGGATAATTCCATGTTTGGTTTTATGAAAAACCTGCATTTTATATATGAATATGATGCTACTAATGAAGTGCACTTTTGTAGGAATAGATCTCTTCATGGTGGTAGAAAGAAATAGTCACCGAGAAATATTGCCTTGGGGAAATGATGTGATGGGTAAATTGATTAGATATTTGAGGAGACAACATGGATAAATTCCCTCTTTCATGGAGATGCATATCATAAATTGCATAAGAAAAGATATATTAAGTTAGATAGATTTCTTCTTATATCATATTTCTTCCTTATGAAAGAGTTTCATTTGAAATGGCATTAATACTAGAAAAGTATGCTAACCTTTTAATTATTATAGTTGAGAAATTGCAAAGAATATTTGGGAAAGACGTTTATTCTATTGTGTAAAAAAAAAGGAACATAATGTATTTTCATAGATTTCAAAAATGGCATTGAAAAGAATTCAATGAACCAAAATGTAGAGATACACTTTAGAGTTATAATTATAACTCCATCTGGAAGGGAAATTCAATTTAATTTAAATAAAAGTATGCTTGGAGTATTTTTGGATCGTTCGGATCATGCGGATGGCCAAAATTTTTCATTTATGATATAGGAGTGGTGAAGTGAATGGGTGGTAGTGGATATATGGAGGGGAATAACCTAAAAGGAAAATAAGAGAGGAGAGCAAGGGAAGGAATCTCAGGGGTGCACAACATGGAGGAATGGGATTAACGTAAGAATTTAGCAATGAAGTGAAGCTCGAGATAGATTACAAAAGAAACTAGGTTCCTTTAGGGAAATTCCTTGCTAACATCATTGTGTGGTTATGTTGTTTTGTTGTATCATATTTTTAGAAGCAAATTAGTCATTTATGATTTATTGTGTTACCTTATCTTTAAACCAATGAAAGAATGGATGGGTAGAAGCAAACTAGTTGAGCTGAAACATTTTTATGATTTGCTATGTTACCTTGTCTTTAAACCAATGAAATAATGGATGGATAGAAGCAAATTAGACTAAACTAAAATGTTTTGATGGGGTTGTAGTAAAAAAAAATATTGTTTGTACCTATAATTATGGGTGACCCAAGTTCGTATTTATGTTTTAAGAAAATGGGAAATGGATGATCAACTAGATCCGGTGGTAACCGTTGATCATGAATGTATGGAATGTGTTGCAGTGGGAATACAGATAAGTTATATCTGGTTGATGTAAACTAGTTGTGAGTGCTAGCATGTATGTGTGTCTATGAATGTGAAAGACGTGTTTCTTCTTGTTGATAGAAGTTATGAAATGAATGATTGCTATAGAGATTATTTTGTAGCAGAAAATAAATCTGTTGATGTTGTGTGGAATGTGATGTTGGATAAATTATTTTCCATCCTTAGAGAAATGAAACCAATGGCTATGATGTTCTTTCTTTTTACTAAAACTAAAATGTTGAAAAGTAGCATAATGCATTCATATGGAAGGATACTAGATGAAATGGGTGTATCCTATATGGTGGTTGTAATTATACCATGGTTAATGGTTGCTAAAACCAATATTTTGGAGCCATATTTGATCCCCAAGAAGAGGTAATATTTCTCGGTGGCTAGCATCGATGTGTGAAAGAGAAAGGACATCTTCCAATGAGCTAGGCTGATGGAGAGTTATCGAGAGAAAATTTTGCATTCACATGATGTTAAGAATTTTGAACAAATGATGTATGCCTTATGATGGGATGCATAGTGTTGGATATGAACCATAGTTGTGGAAACCCTTCCTTTATAAAGAGAAAAATATGTATTGGTTATCTTGGCTGAATTTTCAATGATGTAAATTATGATATGAACTCCTTTTTATTGGAATAATAACTATTAATAGTGATAGGTTTGATTTAATTTATGACCATAATTTTTGGAGCTTATATCGATTCACAATATTGTTGTAATATCTTGGTAGCGATGGTAGCCTGTTGTTGCTTAATGAAGTGTTGCTTAGTCAAAGAAAAAAATTAAATATAAGCTTTGATACATCTCTTATGCACTGTGATATTATTTACTGGTTCTTGGGTTGAATTTTATAGATGATTTAATTATAATCCTTTAGTCGGACTCCTAACCCTTGCTAAAAGAGAATCAAAACTTAATTTAAGTTGGTGGGTTATTTTCAATTTTGAGCTGTTGGGATCCGTGTGTGCATGATGGGATGTGTTAAGGAAACTTTACTTAATTTTAGAGCTTGGTCCATTTATGCTGAGACATTGCTCTATTGTAGCCCTTTTTAGATAGATAATTATGAATAGATTAATGGTTTTCTTTAACGAATAAGTTTTAGATCCTCATGGGATCATTAGAGGTGTGGATAGAACCACCCTTGGGATAGATAATTTTTATATGAGAAAAAAATAGAGTTCATGGAAAATGGATAACTCTTGAATGATGTAAGAGTTAGAAATACACTCAATGCACTAAGTGCTCTCATACTAAAGGATCTGTGTGGACAGTAGGGATTAGTCACTTCTTTTTTATGGAATGAAAAGAGATGCAAGCTATCTCATGTGGTCGATGAGGGTAATAGCTTGAAAGGGTGTAACACCTAGTACTCTCACATTAAAAGAATTATGTGACATAGAGATTGGTGTATTGAACATAATTATTCTAGTTGTGGATATTCTCGTTTCTTAGTGAAAGAGAAATTTGAAATAGATATAAATAAATATATAAAAAAATAAGGGGTCTTAGATTGGAAATTTTAGAGGTTGTTACATCTGATATCAAAGCATGGTTTGTAGTGGGATAGGTTCACTACACAGAACGTTTTTGGATATGTAATAGAAAACATACTTAGGAAGGAGTTGAATCTTGCCAATAGAATACCTGTTAGAAGTAAATAAGCTTGAATGGCTTGAGATGATTGGGTAAATGATTAGTAGTGGGAGGAGCAATTTGAAGGACTAATTGCTAATGAATTCCTACTATCTCTTTTGTGTGTGGCTAGGGACAATACCACCAAAGAGAAGAAGAGGAAGTGTTGTCCCATTGATGAGGTAGACACGCCAAAAAAATGTAAATAATAGAACCCTAGAGGTGGAATCGAAGAACTTGTTGAGTGGTATTTTTACCCAGTTGTGAAAGTACACTCTCCTTTAGGATTTGGGCTCTAAATCCCCTCTTGCAAAGAAGTTAAACAAACAACTTCCCCAAGGTCTCCGCTATATTAGCATTTGCATAGTTGTGTTAGTAATCTCAAATAAAGATATTCAATTTAAATGCTTGGAACACCTTAGTGATTGCAAGTAACTGTAAACAAGGGGCAATGTTGGTTTATTTTATCGTTAAACTTTAGTGATTGTTCATTGAACCAAAATAAAGCGAATGTGAGTTGGCCCTCATATGACCTTCAATGTGATGCTCAAATTACCCCTCTTTCGTAAAATCAAAATTTTTATGGAGAGGGCAATTTTAGGCTCCAAAAATGGAAATTTGTGAAATGCCATAAAACATAACTCCTTCGATGAAATTGGAATTTTCATGAAGGGAATGTCATCATAGGCTCATGAGTGCAAAACAAAAATGAAAAAAATGAAATTTGACCTTAAAATGGAAATTTTCTATTTTTGGATTAATAAATCTATAATAAAACAACTTCGATGAATTTTTAAAATACTAAACAACTCTAAAAATGAAATTTCAAATTGCGTATTGGAAGTATGAAGTATAACCTATGCAATGGTTAAATTATTTTTGGATTTTGAAGTTTTTTAAATGTTTATTTTAATGCCTGAAAATTAAAGAAAAGTTAAAATTTTTGAAAAAATGCAAAATAAAAAATGAAAATGAAATGCAGAAAATGGAACACAAGATACATTCAGTTTGATGCTATCCTATTCCGACAAAACCGAAGATGCGAGGTTTTCATACATGCAACCTAACCTATTGGACTTGCAAAACAAGCACAATCCGGATAAGCTAAGTGCTGGCACCTAGGGTTTTAAATGAGGTTTTCAGATTTAAACATTCGCATGAAGCAACCAAGAAAATTTGCATAAACTCCATTTACAAGCCTAAAATCTGAAAAGGGAAAAAATAGACATTTAATCTTGCATGCAGAAAATGACTAATTTTTTTTGTTAAGTAGCGTTTGCATTTACAGCGGGTTTTAACTAGGATCCCAAAACCTAATTACATAAGAGTTGGTAATAACATGTCGATAATAAGCCATTACAACAAAATTCTGGGCCCAAGGCACCAATACCCTAAAAATGAAAAACAAACAGAAATCCCGCCCAGCGGGAACAGGTAAATTTGAACAATCCCGCCCAGCGGGAAACCACCAATTTTGAAGGAAGGTAAGTTTGAAGATCCCGCCCAGCGGGGAGCAGCTGAAAACCGCCATCGTGTAAATCCCGCCCAACAGGAAGTAGCAAAAAACCATTATAATATAAATCTCGCCTAGCGAGAAGCAGTCAAAAACCACCAAAGAGTGAATCCCGCCCAACGGGAAGCAGCAGAAATCCATCCCAGTGTAGATCCCGCCCAACGAAAAGCAACAAAAACCTCTACCAAGTGAATCCCGCCTCTCGAGAAAACCAGTAGGAAATGAGAAAAACCCGCCCAACGGGAAACCCAGCGGTTTTGGAGAATCCCGCCCCGTGGGAAACCATCCCGCCTAGAAAAAAGGGGGAATCCCGCCCAGTAGGAAGCAGTTGAAAACCAGCAAAGAGGAGATCCCACCCATCGGGAAGCAACCAAAAAGCACCACCAAGAGAATCCTGCCCCTAGGACAACCAGCAAGAAAAGACAACAGGTTAAGGGACCAGGGATACAGGGACTGGGGATCCCAGGTGGGAAGAGGTAACAACCACAAATATGGGATCCCTAGGAGCCTAGCCTAGGGGATCCAGGGTCTGCATGCATAGATCAGATCCCCCCAAGATTTGAAAAATGCAGCAGAACCCAGAGAACCCCAACAATAGGGGCCAAGAATCCCATCCTTGCACAGGAGAAACTTTAGGGAACTGGGACTGAGGCTGGGAATAGCCCAGGCAGAGAAAAAGCCCCCCCAAGGCCAAAAAAATGCCCAAGGTGTCCACCAAGGAGCAGAACCAGCACGAAGAAGCCTCCAAGTGAGAAATCGAAGAGGGCCCTCCCCACAGGGATGGGACCAACAACAACCATAGGATCCCAGAGAGGATTCACTAGCAAAAATGGGAAAGAGGCCCCCCCAGACCACCCCCAAAGTAGTAAGGACCTCAAAGGAAACCCCAGGAAGCCATAAAAAACCCAACCAATCACCCCCACCACCCAAAGAACTACAGGGAACCATATCCACGCCAAAAACCTACAGAAAACCCCAAGGGGAAGCCTGAGGGAGAAAAAGGGAAGGGATCCTGAAACAACAAGGAACCCTAGGAAGCACCAGGCCAAAAACTCAAACAAGGGAACCCTGGCCGACTGGGAAAGGTGCAGAAAGAGGAGAAGGATCTCCCTTAAGGATATCATCTGCAATAAACAATCCCAGGGAGGGATGACCTGGGAAGAGCCAGGGACTAGGCAGGAACCAGGGGAGGGGGAGCAGGGAAGGGATCGGGACCCTCCCCAAAACAATGAAAATGACTCCTTTCTTGTCCATAAGATGCAACTTTCTGAAACTTTCTGTATTAAAAATTTATCATTTTACAATAACAAAAATTTCTAGTTTTACCAAACCAGTCCATGGAATAAAAACAGCCCAAACAGGTCCAGAATGGCCCTCTTGCCTTCAAATTTGCAACTCTGCTTGCAGTAGTTTCCAACCCCTTCAAACCTGCAACTCTGGCATATTTAAAATTTTTAGGAAGCTTTTCGTTTCATTTTCCAATGGCTGTTCATTTCACCTTCCCTTGTGCATGCATGTGTTTTGGTTTCCAAAAAGGCTTTGAATTTCTATTTTTTGGCCCTTCGTTTCATTTTCTCCACATGGGCTTGCGTCTGTTTCCTTCCGTGTGTAACGACAATCTTAAATGATTTCAAATCATTAAAGATTCTTTATGTAACGTTTTGTCTTATTCATTGGATTTTGTCCTTATGTCCACGTCACTATGCAGTCTTCAGTTTCACTGTCCTGTTGTTCATCACTAATATCAGACGCATTGTCAACTACTCTGTTCCCTTGGAAAAAATGCAACATGTCGCGATATCACGACACTTTTACCTCCTTGCTATCTTTTGTTGCTTTTAGCCGTAAAAATGTAACATGTCGCGATATCACGACACTTATTTCTTCTCTTTTGGTCACGAAAATGCAACATGTCATGATATTGCGACACTTTTTCTCTTTTGGCCGCGACAATGCAACATGTCGCGATATCGTGACACTTTTTCTCTTTTGGCTGCAACAATGCAACATGTCACGATATCGTGACACTTTTTCTCTTTTGGTCGCGACAATGCAACATGTCGCGATATCGTGACACTTTTTCTCTTTTGGTCGCGACAATGCAACATGTCGCGATATCGCGACACTTTTTCTCTTTTCTTTGAACTGCGAAAATGCAACATGTCACGATATCACGACACTTTTTCTCCTTGCTTTTTATTTTTTCTTTGAACCGTAAAAATGCAACATGTCGCAATATTGCGACACTTTTTTCTCCTTTCGGTGTTTTTCTTTTTCTTTGATATTTAGCATATGGGCCACTTCGGTCTTCTTGGAAACTATGCAAAAAGGTGGGTCCCTAATTTTGGGGTACGTTGTGGAGCAACCACAATAGAACCCCAATAATGAAAGGAAAAAACCTTATTGAGATAGTGGCTCTTCTTCAGGAATAGATAGATACACAAAAATAGTTGTTGGATGCCATGTTAAATAGGGAAACACAGACTATGAACTCTAATAGGAGATAGGAATATGAACCCATTATTAAGGCACAACTGGCTAGGATTTGACTTAAAGCTGAATTGGGAAAGATATGAAACTTTTGAAATCTTACAAGTTTAATAGAGAGGAATATGGTGATAAGACCGAGTCATGGTTGAAGGAAATAGAAACCTATTACAATATGAAGAATTTTTCCTTGGGTACTCGGATATCCTATGCCACATTGCATTTGCAAGGATATGGTTTGGATTGGTGGGAAACTCTTAGTGCAAATCGAAAACTAGCAGCAACAATCGATCTAAAATGGGATGAATTTGTTAAAGCCTTCAAAGATAGGTTTCTCACAAAATATTTCTATTCCCAAAAGTTTGAGGAGTTCACTAAACTTCAACAAGGAACTAGAATAGTGGAAAAGTACTATCAAATATTTGTTAGGTTGCTAAAATGTGCTTGCTTATAATGAGAAAATGAATATTCATAAATTTATTCTAGGAGCAAATCCTAAAATAGGGAAAGAAGTAGATATGAGGGAACTTGCTACTCTATAAAAGGCCTATGATTTGGCTAGGAAAGCTGAAACATATCTCAAACCCTATTTTGACTATGAAGGGTTAGATGAGTAGGGCAAGGAAGCATTAAGGAAAAGGAATAGCACAAGTTTTGTTAAGTGGGAAAAAGAACATGCAAGCAAATATTCCTCTAAGCATGATAGAAGAGATGACCAAAAATAGGGGAAGTTTAGAAAGATATTCCAAGGAAAGAATCGTACTTCCAAAAACCGTGACAAAGGAAACAATAGACCATCACAAGGACAAGTTAATTCTTCACATGCAGATAAAGTAGAAGAGGGATAAAAATGGAAAGAACACCTAGAACTGAAAGAGGGATGTTATCTTTGTAGAGGACTACATTATGCTAGCAATTACCCACAAAGAGCAGGAATGAGTTCAAAGGGAAAAGAACCAATGTACAAAGAAACTGCACCTAAAGAGCCCATGCACAAGATTTATGCAACTACAAGAAACTAGAATCTTGATGGTCAAGCCACACCACTATTGATAATAGGTACGATTTTTGGTAGGAATGTTAAAATCTTGATTGATAGCGATGCTATAGATAGTTTTATTTCCACTAGTTTAGCTAAAGGTATCCTAGAAAGACCAGGAATATTGGCTCAGGGATGGAAGGTTGAGTATGGTTCATGACAAACCTACTCCATGAATCAATGTCATCCTATGGTAGAAATCACCTTACCTAGTGGAACAACGATAGGATGTTTGTATGTAGCACCTCTGTATGCCTTTGACATAATCCTAGGAATGAATTAATTGTAAGTGCATAAGGTAGTACTAAACTTTTAGGATAGATGGATTGAGTATAAAGAAGATAGGGATGTTGTGCGAAGAGTGTATAGCCTACAAGGGACTTTTCAACCTCAAATCTTGTTGGCAATGCAACTTAAGAATGAAGAACACAAGCTTATACTGAGAGGGGGGTGAACAGTATAAGACCACTTTTTACTTTTTCCTTCAATTCAACTTTCAATTCAATATTATGCAGTGTATAGATAGCAGTATCAATAGCAGTATTCAAAGCAATGCACAAAACACCATCCACAATAGAGACACAACAATTTACGTGGTTCACCCAATGTGGGCTACTCCACGGAGAAAATATTTTACTAAAACTTTCTCAATCAATCTCTTTGGGAATCCTTCCCAATTACAATGTTTATGGACCTCTGTCCAAAGGAGATGTTGATCCCCTAAATCTCAAGTTCATGGATCTCTTCCATAGGAGAACTCTTTCCCCTTCTGCTCTGGCTAGTGATCTTCTAGAAGACTTTGTCTCTTTGCTACTCTGACTTGTGGATCTCTCTCCACTTGAAGACTCCTCACTCAGATCTATCTTCAATTGTCCTGGTTGTTGGATCTCTATCCACTGAGACTCTATCCTCTATACTCTATCACCTCCAAAGCTCTATCAATAGGTTCACTTAGAACCTCCTCAAATCTGCTCAATAGGTTCACTCAGAACCTGCTCAAATATGCTCAATAGGCTCACTCAGAACCTGCTCAAATATGCTCAATAGGCTCACTCAAAACCTGCTCAAATATGCTCAATAGGTTCACTCAGAACCTACTCAAATATGCTCAATAGGCTCACTCAGAACCTACTCAAATATGCTCAATAAGTCCTCTCTAGGACTTGCTCAAATCTGCATAGCAAGCTTTCACAAAAGCTTACTCAAAATCAGTCCACAAGCCTTCTCAAAGACTTACCTCAAATCAGCTTAACAAGCTCACACAGAACTTGTCCAATCTCATAGAATCATAAAGAGAATTGTTAGAGACTCAATATGTTCTAAACTCAATGCTCAATCAATATCTCAATTCAATCTCATAGAAGCATAAAGAGAATTGTTAGAGACTCAATATGTTCTATACTCAAATCCCAATCTCAACTCAAATCAATCTCAACTCAGCTCAATATTATAGAAGCATAAAGAGAATTGTTAGAGACTCAATATGTTCTATTCACAAACTCAATTTCTTTCTCAACTCAATCTCAAATCAAATCAGAATATAGAATAGTTTGTTTTATGGAACTTGAACAACCACTTCACACATTCACTTGACTAGGCTCAAACAACTCTACTCAACCAATCCCCACAAGGAACAACTCTTTCTCACAAACCCTAGTCCAAGCATGAATCAATCAACTCAAAATATTTCCAACAATGCTCAACCACAAATCTCACATAACAATGATACTCATGTTCTTTTCTAACTCAAGTTCAAGTTCTTTGCTCAACCAATGGGCTTCAACAACAATGCTTATAAAACAAGGTTTAATCACAACACTCAAACCAGAAAACCTTGAAGCATTTAAACCAACACTTTCGAAAAGGAAACCACAATCAATCCTTTTCTCTCCAATGATATTTCAGAAATCAACCACCATAAACAATCAATAGAGAATATTGCCCATACCTTATTAATGCCAAGAAGTTGTCCATAAAATCTGCCACACTCAACACAACTTTCCTTTCCAATCTCAATGAGGGTTAGTGGACTTCAAATAATAATCACAAAATAAAGCATAACTCAATTTACACCTTTTTACTCCAACTCAATAATCACATCCACCAAAGATATATTCAATAACCCTCAAGCAAAATATTTTTCTCAAGAATGTTTCAATAATTAAAAGCACTCTCCAAATAACATCTCAACAATGTGCCAAATAAGTAATAATCCTTATTACTCCTCAAACCACTTATACCCTAAAGAAATTAAAATCTATGCCTACCTACTTATCTCTCCAAAAACCACTTTTACTATAAAATTTATGCACAGATTTTAAACTAACTTTTAGCACCCAATAAAACAAAAAATTTGTTTTAATTTTCTTTTACAACTTTAATGCATACCTTGGCACGAATTTCGGAATATCAAACACAACATATAAACCTTGGCAGCATGTGCACGAAAAACCACAACCAGTGCACTATTTCCCTTTTACACACAAAAGGGAGTTCATAAGATTCGAACCTGAGTCCTGTGGCTCCTGCATCCTAACGACACTTGCGCACCACATGAGCTAGCGCTCCACACAAGACCAAAGGTGCCTCACTCTCCTTTATCCTCCATGCAATAACCAATGCAAAATAGATTTCTCCTTTCTCAAACAAAATGAAGTGCACGTGATTCGAACACTCAACCACTTGCCTCCCAATGCCTTTATGCTGCTCGAGTTGCCAACAGGCCACACTGCCCACGATGTCTTGGAATCGACCACACCTCAACTTATTCATTGCCTCTACCTTTAAACATTTTTCACACGAGCTCTTTTCACTTTCTAATAATCACATTAACCACAAGAGCAAGGATGAGGAATAATAAACCTTAGTCATCCTTTTATATAGTCTTCTCCCTCATATTCGACGACGTCGGTGGATTACTTTTATTTTAATTTTAAAATTTAAATTTAAATTTTAAATAATTTAAAATTTAAACTAAATATTTAAAATTAAATATCTCCATCACCGGGGCACATTTTTCGATGAAACGAAAAGCCAACTTGGGTTTTAAGAAAAACCCATTTCAAATCTGCCATCCATGGTTTTAAATAAAACCTTTTATTTTTCCTACCTTGGTTTTCACAAAAAGACTTTCCTTGCACTTTTCACAAAACATAGTGCATGCCATCATAGATCCTTTTGACATCAAATAACCTTTTGACATCAATGACAACATTTTAGCTTAGGGACTCAAAATGTCCAACAATATCCCCCTTTGTCATTGATGGCAACCCATATTCATTTACTAAAATCTGACCTTCTTTTCTACTCCCCTGGGACTTTGCTCCCCCTAGCTCAATGCTCTCTCAAAAATCAAATCTCTCCCCATATCAAAACTTTCCTTAATATACACAAATATCTCCCCCTTTGACATCAATGGAAAAGGGTCACCTTTGGGGCTCGAGGCTAAGAATGAGCCTCTTAGCTTAGCCCCTCCCCCACCTCCTCATGAGGTGGTTAATTCTGGGGTGGGAGTATTTCTACTCCCGAAAGCACTGCTCTTTACCTTTATCTTTCTCTCTTCCTTTCTGAGTTTTCTGAATCCTCTCACTATTTCTTTCCAAGTAATCATCACTTCTATTCCTGTTCTTGTTCTTGTTCTCATCCATGTTCTTGTTCCTATTTTTGTTCTCATCCAAGTTCCTATTCATATTCTTGTTCCTATTCATGTTCCTATTCTCATCCATGTTCCTGTTCCTATTCATACCTACTTCTGGAATATTTTCTCTACACCATCTTGTTGTGTGACCATCATTATTGCACTTATAACACTTAATGTTATTATTCCTTGGAGGTGCAAATGTCTTAGGATACCTCCTAGTGAAGCCAAATCTTCTTCTACCATGAACCCTACAATTCATTGCCTTGTGACCAAAACCATTGCATGAGTAGCAATATCCTTGAAAAAGTTATCCTTTTCCATATTCATGTCTTTCATATGACCTGCATTGTGAAGCCATGTGCCCAAACCTGTGACATGAGAAGCATCTCCCATTGAAGCTTCCTTGCCTAGACCTCATTGGTCTTCTATTCTGATTGTTGTTCCATATGTATCTTCTTTGTGCATTGTTCCTATATTTGTTGAACTCTCTATTGTCCAACTCATCCTCTGATGTCTCATTCCCACTTACACTATCATATTCTGAAGTATCTTCTTCTAAAGTTTCTTCTTCATCAAGACTTGAAGTAGATTATTTTTCCTATTTCTTTCCAAAGCCAAGACCTATTGAACATGATGTTCTTTGTTGTCCACAAATGAACTTATCCAAGTTCTTAGAGCTATTTGTGAAACTCTTCATCTTGATCTTGGAGTCCTTTAAATATTTCTTTAGAGTAGCCACTTCTTGTGCTAACTTCTCACATTCCAAAATCTTTGCTTCTAACTTTTCTTTGAACTTACTTGCCTTAGCCTTTGACTTCTCTAAGTCTTCTATGAGCAATAATATTTCTTCATCACATTCTTGAAACTGATTTTCAAGCTTAGAGTGTTGTTTTCTTACCTTCTTTACTATGTCAAGGGCATAGATAAGTTCTCCCTTGAGATCATAACCATTCTCTATTGAGTAATCCTCTATTTGTTTGCCTTTGTCCTTATCATTACTTCCTTTTGGCTTATCTTCTATAGGATCACTTACTTCATCTTCTAAAGCCATTAGAAGATTCTCATCTAGTCTTTCAAGTGCATCTTCAAAACCATCATCACTGAAACTATAGCCATCTCTAGTGCAATCATCTTCAAGATGTCCAAATTTACCACATCTAAAACATTTGAGAATAACTAGAGTCCTTTTCTCTTTAACCATAAATAGGACTTCATCTCTATCATTGTCTGAAAAACTAGCATCACTATCAAATGAGTACTTACTTGCATTATCTGCATAGTAGCTTTTCTTTTGCCTTTGGAAGAACTTCTTTCCTTGTTTGTTCTGTCCATCCTTGCCTTTCTTCTGGTACCTGTGTCTTTCTGATTCCCTGTACTTGTGATCCTATTTTTCTTCATCATTGTTGTACTTTGGCTTTTTGCACTCTGTTGCATAATGTCCATACTTTCCATAATTGAAGCACTTAATAGATCTAACATCTATGAATATTTTGGAACCTTTATCTCTCCTACCATAGTTAGCTTCTTCATCACTAGATGACTCACTACTCGATTCTATCTGCTTTCCCTTTTTCTTTTTATCCACTTTGAAAGCAACTTCTTTCGGAGGAATAGGATCTTTTGTTCTTATCTCAAAAGTAGTAAGCATGCCAAGCAAAGAATTCCTTGTCAAATAATCACTATCAATTGATGTTTCTATAGCAGAAACCTTTTCACTATACCTTTTTGGAAGAGTTCTCAAGATCTTATCACAAGCATCCGATTCATCAACCTTCATTCCAAGACCTCTCATCTCATGCACAAGTTCATCAATCTTATTGAGATAATCATGAATATTTTCATCATCTCTCATTCTTAAGTTCTCAAATTCTCCTTTGAGATTTTTGATCTTAGCTTTCCTGACACCTTTATCACCCTCATATATGTCATGTAGTAGATCCCACATATCTTTTGTTGTTTTACAATCCATAACCTTCATAGATTCTGATCTACCCAATCCTTTTATAATTGCATTCATAGCTCTTGAATTTGCATGCATTAGAAGCTTACCTTCCTTATCTATCGGAGGATTGACTGTAGAATCATATCCAAGTTCCACTGCATCCCAAACTTCATTTCCAAGTGCCATCAGGTGAAATCTCATCAGCATACACCAATACAAGAAGTCACTTCCATCAAATACTAGTACTGCATTATTGAAGGGTCCATCTCTTTGATCCTTTTGATCCATTGTGTTCTTAGACCGCTTTTCCTTCAAGCTGTCAAACTCTTCTGAAGGAACCCACTCTGATACCAATTGAAGAACACAAGCTTATACTGAGAGGGGGGTGAACAATATAAGACCACTTTTTACTTTTTCCTTCAATTCAACTTTCAATTCAATATTATGCAGTGTATAGATAGCAGTAATCAAAGCAATGCACAAAACACCATACACAATAGAGACACAACAATTTACGTGGTTCACCCAATGTGGGCTACTCCACGGAGAAAATATTTTACTAAAACTTTCTCAATCAATCTCTTTGGGAATCCTTCCCAATTACAATGTTTATGGACCTTCGTCCAAAGGAGATGTTGATCCCCTAATCTCAAGTTCATGGATCTCTTCCATAGGAGAACTCTTTCCCCTTCTACTCTGGCTAGTGATCTTCTAGAAGACTTTGTCTCTCTGTTGCTCTGACTTGTGGATCTCTCTCCACTTGAAGACTCCTCACTCAGATCTATCTTCAATTGTCCTAGCTATTGGATCTCTATCCACTGAGACTCTATCCTCTATACTCTATCACCTCCAAAGATCTATCAATAGGTTCACTTAGAACCTCCTCAAATATTCTCAATAGGTTCACTTAAAACCTTCAAATATGCTCAATAGGCTCACTCAAAACTTACTCAAATATGCTCAATAGGCTCACTCAAAACCTGCTCAAATATGCTCAATAGGTTCACTCAGAACTTGCTCAAATATGCTCAATAGGCTCACTCATAACCTACTCAAATCTGCTCAATAAGTCCTCTCTAGGACTTGCTCAAATCTGCATAGCAAGCTTTCACAAAAGCTTACTCAAAATCAGTCCACAAGCCTTCTCAAAGACTTACCTCAAATCAGCTTAACAAGCTCACACAGAACTTGTCCAATCTCATAGAATCATAAAGAGAATTGTTAGAGACTCAATATGTTCTAAACTCAATGCTCAATCAATATATCAATTCAATCTCATAGAAGCATAAAGAGAATTGTTAGAGACTCAATATGTTCTATACTCAAATCCTAATCTCAACTCAAATCAATCTCAACTCAGCTCAATATTATAGAAGCATAAAGAGAATTGTTAGAGACTCAATATGTTCTATTCACAAACTCAATTTCTTTCTCAACTCAATCTCAACTCAAATCAGAATATAGAATAGTTTGTTTTATGGAACTTGAACAACCACTTCACACATTCACTTGACTAGGCTCAAACAACTCTACTCAACCAATCACCTCTAGGAACAACTCTTTCTCACAAACCCTAGTCCAAGCATGAATCAATCAACTCAAAATATTTCCAATAATGCTCAACCACAAATCTCACATAACAATGATACTCATGTTCTTTTCTAACTCAAGTTCAAGTTCTTTGCTCAACCAATGGGCTTCAACAACAATGCTTATAAAACAAGGTTTAATCACAACACTCAAACCAGAAAACCTTGAAGCATTTAAACCAACACTTTCGAAAAGGAAACCACAATCAATCCTTTTCTCTCCAATGATATTTCAGAAATCAACCACCATAAACAATCAATAGAGAATATTGCCCATACCTTATTGATGCCAAGAAGTTGTCCACAAAATCTGCCACACTCAACACAACTTTCCTTTCCAATCTCAATGAGGGTTAGTGGACTTCAAATAATAATCACAAAATAAAGCATAACTCAATTTACACCTTTTTACTCCAACTCAATAATCACATCCACCAAAGATATATTCAATAACCCTCAAGCAAAATATTTTTCTCAAGAATGTTTCAATAATTAAAAGCACTCTCCAAATAACATCTCAACAATGTGCCAAATAAGTAATAATCCTTATTACTCCTCAAACCACTTATACCCTAAAAGAAATTAAAATCTATGCCTACCTACTTATCTCTCCAAAAACCACTTTTACTATAAAATTTATGCACAGATTTTAAACTAACTTTTAGCACCCAATAAAACAAAAATTTGTTTTAATTTTCTTTTACAACTTTAATGCATACCTTGGCACGAATTTCGGAATATCAAACACAACATATAAACCTTGGCAGCATGCACACGAAAAACCACAACCAACGCACTATTTCCATTTTACACAACAAAAGGGAGTTCGCAGGATTCGAACCTGAGTCCTGCGGCTCCTGCGTCCTAACGACGCTTGCGCACCACGTGAGCTAGCGCTCCACACAAGACCAAAGGTGCCTCACTCTCCTTTATCCTCCATGCAATAGCCAACGCAAAACAAATTCCTCCTTTCTCAAACAAAATGAAGTGCACGCGATTCGAACACTCAACCACTTGCCTCCCAATGCCTTTGCATTGCTCGAGTTGCCAACAGGCCACACTGCCCACGATGTCTTTGGATTCGACCACACCTCAACTTATTCGCTGCCTCTGCCTTTAAACATTTTTCACACGAGCTCTTTTCGCTTTCTAATAATCGCATTAACCACAAGAGCAAGGATGAGGAATAATAAACCTTAGTCATCCTTTTATATAGTCTTCTCCCTCATATTCGATGACGTCGATGGATTACTTTTATTTTAATTTTAAAATTTAAATTTAAATTTTAAATAATTTAAAATTTAAACTAAATATTTAAAATTAAATATCTCCATCACCGGGGCACCTTTTTCGATGAAACAAAAAGCCAACTTGGGTTTTAAGAAAAACCCATTTCAAATCTGCCATCCATGGTTTTAAATAAAACCTTTTATTTTTCCTACCTTGGTTTTCACAAAAAGACTTTCCTTGCACTTTTCACAAAACATAGTGCATGCCATCATAGATCCTTTTGACATCAAATAACCTTTTGACATCAATGACAACATTTTAGCTTAGGGACTCAAAATGTCCAACAAAGAAGGCCATAAATAAAGGAGGAATGGTCTATGTAGTTAAGATAAACGGAATTGATAATGAAAATAAGAAAGAGGTGTTTGAGAAACATCCAATTCTTTAGGAATTTAGGGAGGTCTTTCTAGAGGATTTACCTGGATTATCCCTTAAAAAAGAATTTTACTTTACTATTGAGATTTGACATGGAATAGAACCCATCCATAGAGCTCCTTATAGAATGAGTCCCATAGAAATGCAAGAGTTGAAGGTGCAATTTCAAGGGTTACTAGAGAAAGGATTGACAAACCAAGTGTATCACCTTGGGGTGCACCAGTACTATTTGTAAAGAATAAGGATGGTTCCTTGAGATTATGCATATATTATATAATGTTGAACAAGACAACTATCAAGAACAAATATCCTCTATCGATAATTGAAGATCTCTTCAATCAACTCAAAGATGTCATAATCTTTTCAAAGATTGATTTGAAATCAGGATATCACCAATTGAGAATCTGTGAGGAGGATACTCACAAGACAACCTTTAAAACTCATTATGGATATTATGAGTTTGTTGTCTTATATTTTGGTTTAACAAATGCTCCAATGACATTTATTAATTTTTAGAATAACATCTTTAGGGAGTACTTGGATAGATTTATTTTGGTATTTTTGGATGATATTTTGATATATTTCAAAAACAAGATAGAGCACGACAAGCACCTCAGGATTGTGCTTGTAGATCCCCCAAGATATTTCAAAAAAAGGGATCACAGTAGATCCCCCAAAAATAAAGGCTATTTTGAATTGGTCGTTGCCAACAAATGTGATAGAAGTTGAAAGTTTCATGGGCCTGACTGGTTACTATTGGTAATACATGAAGGATTATGCCAATATTACCTCCATAATAACTAACATTCAGAGGAAAGGAAAAGAGTTTATATGGACAAATAAATGTGAGGTAGCTTTTGAACTGCTTAAACAAAAGTTTACTATACCTCCTATACTAAAAATACTTGATCCTCTAGGAAGTTTCTCTGTTTGTATCGATGCATCATTAGAAGGGTTGGGAGGAGTGTTATCACAAGAAGAAACAATGGTAGCCTGTGGATCTAGGAAACTAAAAATATATGAGGTTAATTATGCAACCCATGACTTAGAGTTGGTAGCCATAGTGTTTGCTATCAAGAGTTGGCAATATTATCTGGTTGGGAGACCCTTTGAGCTAAGGACAGACCATTAGAGTCTACAATATATATTCACTCAACCTTTACTCAATGCTAGGCAAATAAGGTGGATGGAATTCCTTGTAGATTATAATTTTTGAATTGAGTTTATAAATAGAAAAGAGAATAAAGTCACTGATGCGTTGAGTAGTTGGAGACATATAGCAGTTTTGTCTCGCATCCATGTCGACTTGATGGAACAAGTCAATAAAATATAAAATTAGGATGCATGTTGCAACCAAATTCGGGAAGGGATGGAAAGAAAACCTGATGAGAATAAGGACTTTGAAATCAAGGATGGTTTCTTATGCTTTAAGAATAGGGTAGTAATTTTTGAGACTGGAAATTTGAGAAATATGATTATGAATGAAGCACACATATCTCCATATTTTGCTCATCCAGGAGGGGTAAATATGAGGGAGAATATGAAAAAGACATACTTTTGGCTAGGAATGAAGAGATACATAACAAATTTTATCACTCAATGCCTTGAGTATCAAAAGGTAAAATCAGAACACAGACATCTTGCTGGATTTTTGTACCTACATGATGTACCTATGCAAAAATAGCAAGTGATTTCATTGGATTTCATAGTAGGACTACCTAATAACATGTTCTAGCATGAAATAATCCTAGTAGTGGTCGATACACTAACCAAGGTTACACATTTTATACCTAAAAACACTAAGGATAACACTATAATTATGGCTAACAAATTTACCAAAGAGATATTCTGACTTCATGGGTTTTTGGAAGTAATTATATTAGATAGGGACCCAAAATTCACATATGATTTTTGGCAATCCTTACATCATGCCATTGGTACTAGATTGAACATTAGTTCTGCTTACCATCTAGAAAATGATTGGCAAACTAAAAGAGTGAATCAGGTGCTAGAGAACATGCTTCACATGTATTGTATTGATCAAAAAACCCATTGGGAGGATTAATTACATCTGGTGGAATTTACCTACAATAACGGTCATCATTCAACCATAAGTATGAAACCATTCAAAGATTTGTATGGTAGAAAAAATATAACAACATTGTCATGGGATAATCCAAAAAAATGGATTGTGCTTGGACCAAACATGGTCAAATAAATGGAGCAATAGTTGAGGGTGATCTGAGAGATGTTGAAGGAAGCTGCAGACCATCAAAAAAGCTATGCAGATCTTAAGATATCACCAAAAGAGTTTGTTGTGGGTGACAGAGTATTTTTGAGGGTAAATCCAAGAAAGAGTGCAATTAAATCCATAAATCTAGATCCTCACTTTGTGGGACCCTTTGAAATCATAGAGAAGATTAGTCTTGTAGCATATTGACTTGCCTTACCACCCAATATGTCCAAGATTCACAACACCTTTCATATTTCTTTGCTTAAAAAGTATGTTGCTAACCCTAAGCATGTGTGGGATATTTCTAATTTGTAGATGATAAACCTACAGGCTATAGAGGTTCAACCAGTAAGAATCCTTGATTGTCGATACAAATCGATGAGGAAAGGAACCTTAGAGAAATGTAAGGTCCAGTGGGATCGCTATTCTGAAAGAAATGCTACTTTTGAGAAAGTAACATATATGCAAAAACACTTTCCATTTTTGTTTGAAAATGTCATATAAAAAAAAATCATTTTACGTTGTAATTATTTAAACACAGAGGACTATGTTAAGCCTAAGAGGGGGATGATGTCATGACCCACCCTTTGGTAAAATTTTATTTTGATGGATTTATGTTTTCTATATGGCTTATGGATGAAATGATGGACTATTTCAGTTTTAGTATTCAAATACTTGTTTATTATTGAAAATGTGAGATGTAAATATTAATGTGGGATGTAGGATAATTCCATGTTTGGTTATGTGAAAAACCTGTATTTTATATATGAATATGATGCTACTAATGAAGTGCACTTTTGTAGGAACAAATCTCTTCATGGTGGTAGAAAGAAATAGTCACCGAGAAATATTGCCTTGGGAAAATGATGTGATGGGTAAATTGATCGGATATTTGAGGAGGCAACATGGATAAATGCCCTCTTTCATGGAGATGCATATCATAAATTGCATAAGAAAAGATATATTAAGTTAGATATATTTCTTCTTATATCATATTTCTTCCTTATGAAAGAGTTTCATTTGAAATGGCATTAATACTAGTAAAGAGTGCTAATATTTTAATTATTATAGTTGATAAATTGCAATGAGTATTTGGGAAAGACGTTTATGAATTTTTAAAGATAGAAAAATGAAATTCTTTTATTTATTCTATTGTGTAAAAAAGGAACATAATGTATTTTCATAGATTTCAAAATGATATTGAAAGGAATCCAACGAACCAAAACATAGAGATACACTTTAGAGTAATAAATATAACTCCAACTGGAAGGTAACTTCATTTTAATTTAAATAAAGTATGCTTAGAGTGTTTGTGGCTCGTTTGGATCATGCAATTGGCCAAACAATTTTATTTATGATATAGGAGTGGTGAAGTGAATGGACGGTAGTGGAGATATGGAGGGGGAGAAACCAAAAGGAAAAGAAGAGAGGAGAACAAGGGAAGGAAGCTTAGGGGCGTGCAACATGGAGGAAGTGGAGAAATGGAACAAGTTAGCAATGAAGTGGAGCTTGAAATAAATTGCAAAAGAAACCAGGTTCCTTTGGGGAAATTCCTTGCTCACCTCATTGTGTGATTATGTTGTTTTGTTGTATTGTGTTTTTAGAAGCAAACTAGTTGAGCTGAATTTTTTTTATCATTGGCTTGTGTTACCTTATCTTTAAGACAATGAAATAATGAATGGGTAGAAGAAAAATAGTTGATCTGAAACATTTTAATGATTTGTTGTGTTACCTTGTCTTTAAACCAATGAAATAATAGATGGGTATAAGCAACTTAGACTAAGCTGAAATGTTTTTATGGGGTTGTAGTAAAATAAAATACTGTTTGTACCTTTAATGATGGTTGATCCAAGTTTGTATTTATGTTTTAAGAAAATGGAAAATGGCTGACCAACCAGATATGGTGGTAATCGTTGATTGTGAATGTATGGAATGTGTTGCAGTGGGAATTAATATAAGCTATATCTGGTTGATGAAAACTAGTTGTGAGTGCTAGCATGTATGTGTGTCTATGAATATGAAAGACGTGTTTCTTCCTATTGATAGAAGTTATGAAATGAATGATCATTGTAGAGATTATTTAGTAGCAAAAAATAAATCTGTTGATATTGTGTGGAATGTGATGTTGGATAAATAATTTTTTGTCCTTAGAGAAATGCAACCAATGGCTATGATGTTCTTTCTTTTTTTACTAAAACTGAAATGTTGAAAAGTAGCTTAATGCATTCATATGGAAGGATACTAGATGAAATGGGTGTATCATGTATGGTGGTTGTAATTATACCACAGTTAATGGTTGCTAAAACCAATATTTTGGAGCCATCTCTGATCCCCAAGAAGAGGTAATCTTTCTCGGTGGCTAGCATCGATGTGCGAAAGAGGAAGGACATCTTCCAACAAGCTAGGTTGATGGAGAGTTGTCGAGAGAATGTTTTGCATTCGCATGGTGTTAAGAATTTTGAACAAGTTATGTATGAATAATGATAGGATGCATAGTGTTGGATACAAACCATAGTCGTGGAAACCCTTTCCTTTGTAAAGAGAAAAATATGTATTGGTTATCTCAGCTGAACTTTCAGCGATATAAATTTTGAGTTGAACTCCTATTTAGTGGAGCAATGATTCTTAATAATGATAGGTTTGGTTTAATTGATGACCAAAATTTCAGGAGCTTAGATCGATTCACAATCTTGTTGTAAGCTCTTGGCAGCGATTATAATCTGTCGCTCTTTAATGAAGTGTTGCTTAGTCAAAGAAAAAAATTAAATATAACCTTTGATACGTATCGTATGCACTGTGAGATTATTGGTTGGTTCTTGGGTTGAATTTTATAGATGATTAATTATAATCCTTTAGTCAAACTCCTTGTCCTTGCTAAAAGAGAATTAAAACTTAATTTAAGTTAGTGGGTTATTTTTGATTTTGAGCTATTGGGGCCGCGTGTGCACGTTGGGACTTGTTAAAGAAACTTTGCTTTATTTAGAGCTTGGTCCATTTACGTTGATACATTGCTCTATTGTATCCCTTTTTAGATAGAATATTTATGAATAGATTAATTGTTTTCTTTAATGAATAAGTTTTAGATCCTCATGAGATCATTAGAGGTGTCGATAGAACCACCCTTGGGATAGACAATTTTTATGAAGAAAAAAATAGATTTCATGGATAACGGATAACTCTTGAATGATGTAAGAGATAGAAATACACTCAATGCACTAAGTGCTCTCATGCTAAAAGATCTACGTGGAGAGCAGGGATTAGTCACTTCTTTTCGATGGAATGAAAAGAGATGTAAGCTATCTCATGTGGTCGATGAGGGTAATAGCTTGAAAGGGTGTAACACCTAGTACTCTCACATTAAAAGAATTATGTGAAGTAGAGATTGGTGTATTGAACATAATTATTCTAGTTGTGGAGATTCTCATTTCTTAGTGAAAGGGAATTTGGAAATAAATATAAAAAAATGTAAAAAATAAGGTGTCTTAGATTGGAAAGTTTAGGCGGTTGTTACATTCCTATTTCTCCCGAGAGGGAAATAGTGTTTCAATTTTATCCTAATGGGTAGGATTCATCATTTGTTTTTTGGTTTCTAGGAACCCTCTTGGATGGGATTCCATGTTTCAATTTTTTGATGATTGTACTTGCTTTCTCGGGCCCCTCCTGGGTTGGAATCTGTATTTAAAATTATTGTCATTTGTTTTAGCTTTCTCATACCCTTTTTGGGTGGGATTCCACTTTGGAATTTTTTGTCTCGGGATCTCAAAAGCCAGGTTTTTTCACTTTTTGTGCCTTTGTCATGTGGGATGATCCCATTTTATTATTTTTTGTGTTAGATATGGTTCTTTTGGTATCATAGTTTGTGTAGTTCTTCTCTTTGTGGAGACCATATCCCTGCGGAGATCTTCTCCCTGACTCATTTGTAAAAAATTTGGGGGCCCTTTCAAAATCCCCTTTCCAACCAGTAAAAAATATGCAACAATATATGGAATTAATTTGGAGGAACCCACCAATTTTGTGCATGTGAAATGCTTTCATGAATAGCCCTTTTGTATTGCCTATATAGTCTTGATATTTTCTTAGTTTTCCTATTGATTTTGCTACACTTTTTGACTTGGTTAACTTGATTATTTGCTTTGTTTCTATGTCTATGTAAGCTCTACACATTCTTTACTATTGGCACATTTATTTGTGTTGTTATGATGCTTTTAATGTTTTCTTCTATTTACCATGATCAACACTTTAAGTGATGATTCTAGTTTTTTACAACTTTGGTATGACTAATGATAATTTGATCTTTGTTTCTTTCATTTGCATGTATATTTTTCTAGTTGTTTGGTCTTTATTATCCTTTTTCATTAGAATATATTGTTATTGACTTTATTTTTGTTTTGTTTGTTTTCCTCATCATGCTGTCATTGTTGCTAGTAAGGGACATCATGGTGTCTTTAAGGTCTTCTCTATTTGTTTTCTATTACCTTTTGTGATAGTACTATGATTTAAGTGTCATAAAACAAATTTTCTTAGTTCGACCTATTCTATATTCCATATAGAATGTGGTATAACCACCAAGGCAATATTTTTATATTTTACATACATTAAAAATGTTAAAACATAAAAACTAAATGCTACTAATCAATTTTTCAATCAATTTTTATTCCCGCTATAGTGGTAAGAATACCTTGTTTGACACATCATTATTTGTTGGATACTATAGTGCATGATCTTAGGCCATTTTAGTAAGGAAAATATTGGTCTTGAAATATGTCTAATGAAAAGGTTGTGCACCCATAGACCTTGACCAATATTGAATGATCAAGAAGTTGTGAAGCTTTGATGGTCAATATTCTAAAGAGACCAATTCCTTTGGTGTTCCAGCTACCTATTCCTAAAATGTGCAGGAAAAAGGGTGCTAAAAGAAGAAAAAGGAGTTGAAGCTAGAACTTATGTTGGTGCATATTAAGCAACATCAAGACACATGCACAGTAAAATACTATACAAATAAACAATCAATTACCTAATAGACCAACCAATTTTACTATCAACTTTAAAACATTTAGTTTCAATATAATGTAGCTTATTAAACTAAAAATTCCAAAATAAATGAATGAACACAACATAAATTAAAAAATTAGAGTAAACACCATGAGCATTCAATAAACTAAAATTAGAAATAGATAGTTATCCATCCATACATATTCTGCAAGTGAATTTAACTAGAGACCAAACAACAATCACTTTGTATTAAGATGCAAGTCTTCTGATTTTACATATGAATTGTTAAAGCCTAAGAGCTGACCATTTTTCCTTTTACATCTTAGTATTTATAGACCTTTTACAGTGTTATAGTTTTCAAAGCATCATTTCCTTAGAAATGGATTGTTGTTATGTCAAATGGTGCACCGACTGATTGATCCGCACTGAGGTATGGTTTCTCCAACTACTTAATCGTGGCTTGTTTGGCCAAAATATGCATCATTTTAAGGCACGCTGACCTTGTTGCGTGCATCTGGTTCACTACTTTTCACTAATATTTTTTAGCTAAGCCACCTTGTAGCCTACATGATGGCCCTAAGCATAACCATATTGTTGGGATTCTTCTGATAGGCGATATTATCTGATAGGTGTCATAAGATGATATCAATCCTCATGTAGGTAGGTTGATGTAGGATTTTTGTTGAGGTGTGTAACAACCCAGATCTAACACACGTGATTATCCATTTTAGTCTTGCTCACTAGAATCATAAAGTGAATTTCAACTAGTTTTAAGGTCTAGTAATGGCATAAGGTGAAAGTTAATGTAAGTAACATGTTTTTCACCCAATGTTTTATTAGTATGAGGTATAGGAAAACCTACTTGGGATTACTGACTACTGCAGACGGTCTCCCAAGCGGATGATATTGGCTAGATACCATAGAAAAGGTACCTTTTTATGAACCTATCTTTCCATATACTAAAGCACGAGTTTACGACTGGGGTTATCCTCTAGGGCCCATAACACCTAGAGGGTTTATGCATACTTTCCCCATCCCTTAGCATGAAGGACTTAGGTTCCTTTTGACCAAATTTTTGTTCAATAATTTTAGTCATGCAAGGGGTTAGCATAAATATGCCTTATGCCTAGTTAAGAGTCCTACTTCACTAGAGTCAACTAGGGCCCGCCATTATACTGGCTTAGATCTAGGTATCTCTTTTCATGGCATGATTGATGGGGAGTTATCCTATACTAACTCGTTTTTGAGTCTACTAGCACTAGTATCTTGCTAGCTATCTTCTAGTACCGGTATCCTACTAGTTATCTCCCAACCGTACAATGAGCAAGGGATCCCTCACCGTACTACTCACACAATGACCTAGAGGTGATGTTCCATGCTGCCCCTCATCACTTGTTCTTGGTAAAAGGACCTCTTATCATAGGCTGATTTGTTAGAAAGTAGTCATTCTTGAATCATAGTGATTACATTGCTCTCAATCACTAGTATTGAGTGTTTTATGATTCACGGTGATTGCCCTTCCTATAATAATTGATATAGATCATTTAATGAATCATAGTGATTGCCATTCCCAAAGTCACTAGTATTTGGTGTTAGAGTTTTACCATCCTCCTTGATGGATATTCTATCATCCTTCTTTATGAACCATCCCCTCAATGGATAATTATCATTCTTCATGATGGTGAATAATTTTCAAGGGTTTTGTCAAGAATTAAGGATTCAAATACTACCAGTATACTCATCTAACCAAAATTCCTAAAGATTCTTGAGGAGATTACTCCTAAGATTGAAGTGTTTAACTCATAGAATATTAAATATTTTATAGTGTTATAAATATATTTACACATTCAAAAGAAAAATTATTTATTTTATTTTATTTGAAGTAATGCTTTCAAAGCAAATATTTAGGAAAATATATTCTTATCACTTAAGATAATAATAATCTATGGAAGTATTTTAAATAGATCACAATATATAGTCTTTTATTAAGATGAAAAACTTCAAATAAATAATTTTTATTTCAAAAATAATAACTTTACACTAAGTTAACTTTCATTCTCCAGAAGCGATATTCAAATTCATGAAATAACACCATAGTGTATCATTTTATAGCAACCATTTTATTAAATACTAACCTATCAAATAAGACGTACTAATGACTATATGACATCTAGTTTAATACAGTCATGATTTTTAATATATTCTTACCAAGAGTTTGCTCATTCTACCCAAAAATAGACAAGGTATTTTCCTAAATAAAGTATTACTATTTTTAAAAGAAATAGAATATTTCACTTTTAAAACATCAAATTTCTCTTTCAGATAAAACATCATATTCAATGATTATTAATTTGAGCACTTGATAGTCTCTCTATCCTTTAAATCAAAATTTATTTGATTTATTCATACTCAATGAATGAGTCTCAGGTCAATCCACCCTCTTGGAGAATTTAGGTTGGTTGAATGGATTTTAAAACTATAACCCTAATAGTTCTTCATACCATGAAAATCAAGTTATATTTAACATTGAATTGTTAGAGTTACTATGTTAGTAACTATAATTATTACCTCATTTAGGTAATATTTAAAGTTTCACCTAGGTAGATATAATTTACCACATGGTAAAAAGTAATTTCTTACTTTTTACCACTAGTAGTTACTATTACCAATTACCTTGGTTAGTAGTCTATCTTACCGTCATTTCCCTTTTGGATGACAGATAGGTTAGTTGTTAGCGTAGACATAGGATCTATTGTTAATTAGTCTATTTTGTAACCTATATAAACCTAGCGTATTCCTATGCTAAGGTTAATGATTAAGGTTTAATATTTCCACTTACCTTTTTCCTAACATTGGCATCAGAGCCATTCCGCTGAATTTGCCCCGCAGGCGAACCGGCACGGTTCCCGAGGTGGCCCACAGGCGGATCGACATGGTTCCCGAGGTGGCCCGTAGGCTGACCGACACGGTTCTCGAGGTGGCCTGTAGTTTGGATCCGACATGTTTTTTGAGGCGACCCGTAGGCTGATCGGCATGATTCTCGAGGTGACCTACACGCGGCCCGAGGCGGTCCGATCTGGTGACGTGGCGACACGCGGCCCGAGGTGACCTGCGCGTGGCTGAAGCGATCGACAAAAGAGGTTTTCTGAAGCCTGTCGATTGCCCGCAGGCAATCAAAGACAATCGGGCGAGCTTTGTTTTTTAAACAAGGTGAAAGCGCTCGCAGAGCGCATGTGGGATAAGTCCCACGAATTCAAAAAAAAAAAAATATATATATATATAAAAAAAAAAAAAAAAAAAAATATATATTTTAAAGCACCTTCCTCACGTTGGCTGACGGATCAGCCAACGGAGCAGGATTGGCAAAAGCTGCCAGCCTAAGGCGCTCCCCAACGCGGACAAGCCGCGTTCGATTCCCAGCGGGGAAACCCAAAATTTTTTTTGGGTTTCTCGTCGCCGACGGAATCCCAAAGGGAAGTTTATTACTTCCCTTCCCATCGGGCGGCGTAGCCCGACTGGCCAGCACGCCAGTCGAACACCCGTGGGATCGATCCCCAACGGGGATCGACATTTAAATTTTTTTCTTTTCCCGCCGCGAGAAGGAAGAAAGGGAAGGAGTTCCCTTCCCTTCTCGTCGGGCGGTGTAGACCGACTGGCAGGAGCGCCAGTCGGCCGCTTGACAGCCGCGGGGTCGGGAGTTCGACTCCCGACGGCGCCATCCACAAATCTTTTGCACGGTGAGGCGGCTGCTTAGGTAATTTTTTATTTTTTTTGCATTTTTTTTAATTTTTTTTAGTTTTTTTAATTAATAATTAATAATTTCTGTTGATTAAATCATTTTCTTTAAAACCTTAAGTGATTTTTTTTCAGAATTTTTTTATTAATTAAATTATACTAAATTAAAAGTTAAAATTATGCATTGAAATAAAATTTAAAAAAAAAAGAAGAGGCAAAAGTTTTTTTTGTATTGTTTTCTCCTAATCAAACTGAGGGAGACAAGAGACAATCATTGAAACAAATTTCTTTTGCAGCTTTGAGACTTCTAATAATTTTTTAATTTCTCCAAAATTTTCTAATCAATTGTTTTGAGAGAACAAAATTTTTGTCTCATGAAGAAAAAGCTTTGGATCACAAAAGCCCTTCGTCGTCTAAGAGTTATTCGAAAGAGGAACGAACTTAGACGCCAGACGACAAGATCTCATTTTCGTCGTATGCTTAGAGAGCATAGAAGGAGCTTACCCCGTTTCAATACTTACACCGATCCTTGGAAGGGTTTGGATCGTAGTTATGGTCCCATGAGGATTAGAGAACCCTTTAATCCTGATGCACCTCCTATTTTTGAGTATTGAATAATTACGGGAGATAGAAAACCAAGTTGTGTGTCAACTGGTTCTCGGAAGGTCTTTCAAATGCTTGTCGTGTGTCGACTTGTCTTGAAAGATATGCTCTAAATTCTACATTTTGTAAACATTAAGGGGGGATAGAATTTTTTTTAGAATTCTATAGTTTTCAAAATTGTAAAGATAAAGGGGGGGCTATTTCAGTTTAAAGAAAGGTGCATTCTCGATTTTACTCGACACCTTCTCTTCAAAATTGCTTGTACTAGGTGCATTTTCGGTGGAATCCGACACCTAGAGTGATATAAATTTGGGTGCTCTTATATTTTTTTGATTATTGCACTAAAAACATTTTTTTTTGCAATTACAAGGTCAAAAATAAAACATTACAAGGAGCTTTTCACAAACACCCAAACTTCACTCAAACACCATGCTAAACTTTGCATAGGTTCAAACAAGTAATTTCTCCCCATCAAAAGGTCAAAAATTTCAATCACCTTGATAAGACTCTCTTTTGTTTGGCTTAAATAAACCTCAAATTTTTTCATCCTTCTTTCAAAGGTGTTAAAAGCAGGTGCCATTAAATATCTTAGAGAGCAAATATCAAAAGTTTGACAAAATCTTCCCTTGTTTCATTTGCTCTATTTTGTTTGGCTCAATATTCCTCAAACTTTTCATCTCTTGCTAAGAGTGTTAAGGCAGGTGCCATTAAATATCTTATAGAAAGAAAATTGAAACAACTTCTCTATACCTTTTCTTAGGGTATAGTGCAAGATAGCATCATATTAGTCCTCTCCAAAAATTTGAAACCTAAACCATGGCCATGATACACAAGTATCTCACTGAGAGCCAACTGCTCAGAGGTTCAAATTACTCAGCATGGAAGACTAAGATGAAGGCTATCTTAACTGTAGAGGACTTGTGGTCAATAGTGGATGGAAGTGTCACTAGACCTCAATCTTCTGGACAAGATCAAATAGACTTTGATAAAAAGGATAAGAAACTTTCCTTAATGATCTTGCTTGCTATTATTGATGATATCCAACCTCATATCAGTGAAGCTACAACTGGTAAGGCAGCTTGGGATGCCTTAAGTACCATTTTTGAGGGCAAGAATCAATCAACGATTCTTAACCTTCAAACACAGCTTCATACATTACATATGAGATCAGGAGAAACAATAGAGCTATTCCTCTGCAGAGTCGCAGAATTAAAAACAAAGCTGCAATCCTTAGGAGAAAAGTTGGAAGACCAAGTCTTGAACTCAATCATTTTGAGAGCTCTTCCTGACTCCTACAGAATGTTGATCACCTCCTTACAAGTTTCTCGGTAGGACAGTAACTTTTGTCGAGTTGGTAAATATGCTTCAAACTGAAGAAGCTAATCAATTCCAAAGAGATGATGCATCCAACAATGCACTTTTCTCACACAAACGACAAGGTGGTAAGAAACAATGGAATCAACAAAGGGGTTCTTCTTCTAGACAAGACAAGGGTAAAACCAAAGAGGTTCCGAAGAAGAAGCAACATTGTAAAATCTGTGACACAGACACTCATCAAACCAAGAGATGTTGGTTTAAGAACAAGCCACCCAAAGAAAAAGGTCAAAATAAAAACCAAGGCAATGTTGCAAATGAGATGTCTAATACAGATTCTGATTCTGGTTCAGAGAAAGCACACAGAGTGCTAATTGCTAAAACAGTTTTGTAGAGGGAAAACACATGTGTCCCTTGGGCAAAAAAAAAAAACACCATATTCTCTCTCTTCTTTTAGGCTTCATAAATAGCATAAGTATTTTGTTTGAAGACCTTGCAATAAGGGGTGCTTGTACCTCTTTTAGGCTTCATAAATAGCAAATTCTAGGTGTTTGAAGTACTTGTAACAAAGAAGAGCGACTTTTTGTGATGTAAAAATTGTCTAGGAGGCAATATTTGTAAAATCCTTCACAACACTCTTGAGTTGCATACTTTTTGCAATTGAGGGGGGATATCCATTTCTTTTCTTCACTGATTTTTGTAAATAGGGAAGAAGGCTTATAAGGGTGCATTTTCGGCTTCGACCGACACCTTAGTCACACTTCCTTCAGAAATTAATTACACTATGTTTTGCAACAAGAAGGGGGGAACTTATAAGGGTGCATTTTCGGCAGCGACCGACACCTTAGCTACCTTATCTTTTGCAAATTCATATTGTAAAT
This sequence comes from Wollemia nobilis, assembly GCA_028583015.1. Classification (NCBI taxonomy): domain Eukaryota; kingdom Viridiplantae; phylum Streptophyta; class Pinopsida; order Araucariales; family Araucariaceae; genus Wollemia; species Wollemia nobilis. The sequence goes on from JAQPPZ010000101.1 coordinate 2,333,429, forward strand.
GAATGAACCTTGTATGAAGTGATCTATTCTACTACACCTAGCGATTGCAACAGCTGGTTACCCATGCAAATCGATTGGATGATGTGATTACCATAAGGACATTCGTTGGCATGAAGACAAAGCGAGGAATGACCCATTTTTTGCCTAGGAGCAGCCATAGTACTGTGATAGAGCAAAGAACCAGCAGATCAACATCTTCTTCACTGTATTGGGGCAGTTATATACTTTTCCCAAATATTGTTGTATAGAGGGATATGTATGTATTACCCAAATAATGTAATAAGGGGGGATGTTAGAGTTACTATGTTAGTAACTATAATTATTACCTCATTTAGGTAATATTTAAAGTTTCACCTAGGTAGATATAATTTACCACATGGTAAAAAGTAATTTCTTACTTTTTACCACTAGTAGTTACTATTACCAATTACCTTGGTTAGTAGTCTATCTTACCGTCATTTCCCTTTTGGACGGCAGATAGGTTAGTTGTTAGCGTAGACATAGGATCTATTGTTAATTAGTCTATTTTGTAACCTATATAAACCTAGCGTATTCCTATGCTAAGGTTAATGATTAAGGTTTAATATTTCCACTTACCTTTTTCCTAACATGAATATCACAAAAAATCTCAATAACACTCTGACTTTGATATTCAAGATAAGAATTTGGAAGACCATTAAATTATTTGTATTGAAATATAAACCATTTAACTATTTATATGGAAAGTTATACATTTATATAGCCGATCGATGTCCTCCTATAAAAAAATTTAATAATGAAAGAAACCCAATACCAACTATCTAACAAATAATAAAAGCAACATATCATTTTCAAATAACACCATTTTTTGAAAAAAGGGTAAGCTTTTTGGATGTTGCGATAAGCCTCAAGGATGTTCTCCTCTTAAGCTTGAATCATGTTATTTTTATTACACTGGGTTTTACTTAAATCACCATATTTTGAATTATATGCAATTTTAAAATAATATTATAATTAAACATAATAATTTCAAAGAATATTATATTTAAACATGTGAAATCCAAAAGAATATTATATCTAAGGGTCTTTAGACAACCATGCACTCAAATGTTCTAACTAATTATATTAAACTAATTCATGCTATAAATGTCGAGCTACCTTCTCAATTAAAATACAATTTGATTTTACTTTTACTAAACATAACTTAAGGAGATATAAATCAATTTCCGGTATTCATAAACAACTCTAAGTATCTTCAATAATTAAATATAATACGCTATATAATAAAATCATAATATAGGGCATAATAAAGTATCTAATTACGTCATAGGGTAATATATTTTAGTAACATAATATTTTTGCTATGTACAAATGAAAAGCTAAGTAATAACTTATGTAAATCCATTTGACCAAATAGAAAATATCAAATCTCATGGTACACATGCATGTTATTTCTTAGTTCAAGGAAGAATGAGTTCAAAAAATTACAAATGTGCTTAAGAAGGTTAATGAATCCTTTTCGATTTGTGGGGTGAACAATTGAGCCCACTCGACCTTGAGTGGATCTCAAAAACATCTGCCCCGATAGCAAGGTGGAATCCATGCTTTGGGTAGAAGTTTTGGCCCTAAGAGAATCATCGCAGGACCAAAAGTGCAACCTAAGCAGAAAAGTGGATGAGTGCAGAGATTTGGATGGTCCAAACATTGGGATGGGTCTTAAAGCCCCTCTCTAGCTTGGGTGGGGGTTTACAAGAAGATAAAGGGCAGAGCAATCTCAAATCCCCACCCTAACCCGAGTGGAGGTTTAGAAATAGTGAATGGACAGAGCAAGCTTAAAACCCTGCCCTAGCCTAGGTGAAGGTTTAGAAAGGTTACGAGGGTGGAAAGAATCCAAAATACTACCCGAACAAAGCAAGCGGACAAGAAATTAGCTAAAGGTATGTGCATATTTGAAAATCAACCCCTACTTAGGATGAAAACTTGATAGAATGGGAAGGAGAGCTAGAGCTAGTACCAGCCTAGGGACCCACCCTACAGAGAGATCAACACCTGGTGGAACCAAAGCTAATGTAAATTTATAAAAGGTCCAAAAGCCTACCATAGAGCCTAGTTTGAAAATTTAAAGATTTGGTTTCCTGCTAGTGCACTAAATTTGAATAAGGGGTAGGGTTGCATACAAAGTTAATGCCCAATTACCATAGCATGGGATATGAGTGCGTGAAGTACAAGAGTACCGTTGGATGTAGAAGCAAAAATTTCCTATAGATGTTCCATAAAAGGTAGAGGATTGGTGGAAGATCCACATGTAGACACCTAAAAGTCGCACATCCTTGCTCGTAGACACTTGTAGACCTACATAGACACTTGTAGGCTTGCATAGGTATTTCCAGACATTCATAGGCCATCGTAGGCCATTATAGTCATATGTAGGCACAACACCTACAAAACTATACAAAACACATCCAAAATGTCTTCTATTCACACGAGGGCCACCTACTAGCTCCTTAAGACCACCTAAGCCCTTTCCTATGCCTAATTAGGGCCCCCGTGGGACCATTCCCTACAAAAACCCTAATTATACTAATTAGGATTCAAATTTGCAAGTGACTTTCCACTTAAAGTGTAATTGGGTTTAATTAGGGTTAAGAGCTAAATTAAACCTAATAATCCCCTCACACATGTGTGCACCCAAAATTAGTTAGGATATTTTCTAGGATACCTAACTCAACTCACACCTAACCTAGGAACTAACTAACCAGAGTTAACCCTAATATTAGCTCACACATGTGTGCACCTAGGATATTTTCCTTAGGGCACATGAAAGGGTGACTAGGCATGCCACTTCACAAACCCTAACTTGACCATGATAAAACTTGAATCTAGGGTCTAGTACACCTAACTCCCCCTTGACCTTGGTTTCCTCTATAAATAGAAGATAATTTCCTTCATTAATATTGATCTCTCCCCTTTGGTCAACATACCCAGACTCTACCAAAATTGTACCAAAACCCTTTCTAACAATTTTGTGCCCACCAAACAACAACAAAAAATACTTGGAACACATCCAAACAATAATTTTGTAGCAACAGTAAACAAGAACCCATTTTGCACCCTGCCATGCGAACCTAGAATCCAGTTCACATGTTGCCATGCAAACCAGCTCTACAACACATCCGTAGCATTAAATAAGGTATATATCAATTTTAGATAGTTTCCATAGCATTTCCACTAGTTTTCATCATGTTTTTCTTTAGTTTTGTGTTGATTTGTCTTCATGAATACGTGGTCTGACCTAAGATAGGCCCCCAAATACACTAACTCATTTTTGCAGATCCAAAGCAGGTATAAAGGACACCTTCAAGTAGACTATCGATGGCACATGCACACATAAGCCCACCTACATTAAGGGCATCGAGAAGACCCCGCAAGTTCACCTACATTTATAGTAAAAGAGAAAGAAACACTTGTATTTGAGGAGACTGTATTGTAACACTCTTCCTAATTCATTAGTAGTAGAATGCATTTGCATATATTCTATTAGTTTTAGAATTGGGGACATTTCGCATGTTAAATTCTTGCATGCCCAATGGGACCCCCAAAAAACTTATTTTAGAATAGTTTTTTGGCTAATCTAGCATATTTTACAATTTTATTTTGTTGTTTTAGGTATTGTGAATGCAAAACAGAGCCCAAAAAAGCCTTGAAATACACCTCAGGCCCTCAAATTCAGATTTTTAGGCCTCCAAAATTAGTTCACACCCTACCCTGCAAACCAAAAATTCAGTTTGTACCCCGACATGCGAACTCTGCCAAATTGCTATAGAAAAACCAAAAATTGTAAAGGTCTTCAACAGATATAGAAAGAAGTCCATATGACACCACAAGAGTTAGGTTCAGGACCACACTTTTTCACCATTCCTTTACAAAGAAATTTCCCTCTCAAACACATCAAGTCATTTTGGTAAATTTTCTTTTCAAAAAAACATTTAATTAGGGTTTTTAGTCATTTCAAAATCAGTCAATTCGAATCATTTTAAACCCCTTTTATATCCTTTAGATTAAGGTTACATTCCTTTTTCAATTTATTAGAGTACATTGTCATTTATTTCAAGCCTTTAAAAGCACTTTCAAATTATCCTTTAATGCGCTAGTGTACTGACCCAAATTTTTCGCACCCTTACCTTCAGGCTAAAGGATCCGTGCACTGAAGGGGGATGCGAGAAGGATGGAACAATACATCGAACTGAGAGGCCCTTTGAGGGTCGTGCCTCTCGAGGGAGGGGTGTAAGGGTGAATTTTTGATGGATGGTGGGGTTCACCAGGAAACTTTGAGTGGAAGTTTCTATGCCTAGGTTGAGAATGGTCTTGATGTGTTCATTTTATACTCAATCATTCATATTCCTAGGTTGGCTAGAATGAATCTAAGCTATTCTATATAAAATGCTAATTTATATGAATACAAAAAGTGTGAATGAATCCTAAATACTAGGAATATACTAAATAAGAAAGAATGCACCTAATTTCGGATGTCTGATGAAGATTATGAAGCTTGTAGGAGTACAGATCGTCCCGAATATGATAGGATCTTCTGCAATTGTACAGAATCGTCTCAGATTACAGGTGATTGTCTGAAATTAGACAGGATCGTCGTCGATCTAATGAATTTTTCAGTCGAATTCATCAGAAACATGCAATCACAAAAATAGACACCAAAAACCAAAAATGCTATTGTAAGAATAATGTAAAATGATAGAAATGATAGTATAAATGCCTAACTGATAAATCTGGATAGCAAATTAAAGGAAATGCATTGTTTTAATAACTTATTTTAACTTTATTATGCATTTATGTTAAAATGAGGTGAACTCCAGGATGCAGAATGAAAATAATCAAGCTAATGCATAATAAAATAAAGAAGGAAGATGAGAAATGCAAACTCAGGGCTCTGATTACCCCCAATATGGACTGCAGTCGAGATCACCTCCAATCGTACGAGATCGTCGTCGATTTATGACAGGATCGACCAAAATCATCTGGAATCGTCTATGACGATTCAAGCTTCCTCCAGCTAAAGCACAGTGAAAACCTGTAATGAAAACTTACAACTACGAGTGCAAAGCTAAATGGTAGGGAAAATCAACCAGGGAAAGAGTTAGGAGGAGAGCTAGGCAAGGGATCTAGGGGGTCAGGGGGATAAACTAAGAAAATCCCAGTTTATATAGGATTAGGGGGAGGTTAGGAGGTTGGGGATCATCCTAATATGGGATATCTCCAACGGAGGAATCTCCAACTGCACAGACATGCTTATGCCCAAGTTGGAGAGGCTGTTGAAATAGAAGCAAATTATGAAATTTTGGTTTTGGGACGAAATCGTATGGACGTTCTGTTCCAGATGAATTCGTCCGATTTGGGACGATTTCGTCTGATCGACAACGATATCGTCCAACGGTAAAAAAAATCCTAAAAATGATGCAAAAAATGGGGTGAGTTGTTAACGGGCGATTTCGGGGTTAAAATTCAAATTTTTATCTTTTTACTAAGGGTTTAATTGCGCCAATTTTAGGGTGCTACATTTTGCCCCCTCTTTAGCAAATTTTTCGAAGAAAATGCGTTAAATACGAGTTCTTCATGCTTTATGATAAAACAAAAAATTGTTCTATTTTTTAGACGACGATTCTAGGTCAAATCGTACGACTGCTTACTATGGTGCCCTCTCCGTGTTTTTATCCAAATCGAACGTTTGAGGTAAAAGCACGAAAAAATGAAATTTTAAAAGAAAAAGTTGTTTTAAATAAAATTAAAAAATAGGGTAAAACCCTAATTCATTGTTACTGTTCATTTTTGCTATTTTAGAGCTCTACAGGCAAAATTGTGGAAACAACACACAGATCGATAGAGGTCCGACGCGGATTGCGGGTAATGATCTAAACTTGAAATATTATGTTTTTAATTTGATTTATATGATTTTTAATTTAAATTTTGACTATTTTTAGGGCATCGCTGCCATTTTTAGGCCGTTGACGACATCGAGATGAAATCGTCCCAATTTTGTCGAAATCGTCCCTAGATCGTCGATTTCGTCTAGGGGAAAAATATGTGAAATAGGGGCGATCCTCGTCCAACAAGGGGCGATCCCCAAGTTGAGAAATCGAAGACGATTTCATCCTACCAAGGATGATTTGACTCAATTTAGTACGATATCGTCCAATAGTGGACGATATCATTTTTTATAAGATGAAATTGATTTAACTAATTTTAATGATTATCTATTAATTGTTTTTGTTGTTTGATTGTTTATTTTGTAGAGGGGATTACTAAAAAGTCAGGAGTGGAAATACGGGGGGCTAAGAGATGATATAGCCGTGCTCGATCAGGCGAAGCGAGACCGACTATCGAAGGTTGGGCTATAGCATGTGGCAGAGATGCCACAAATACCTACAGACATGGGGCTACTAATAGCCCTAGCAGAGAGGTGGTATTCATGGTCGTCATGTTTTTGGCTACCGATAGGGGAGATGGCTTCGACTCTAGAAGACGTATGGAGGATTTTGAGGATCCTCATACATGGACGATTGATGACTCCTACGACCAATCAGGGCCATGCCATGATGTGACTATACGGAGACTCTAGCTTCATCCTGGAGAAGGGTGGAGTGAACATCGAGATATTAAGGCAGATGCCTGGGGCATCTCGATTGACTCAAGTTTTGGTAGGGGTAGTGGGTGGCTTACTGCTATGCCACCAGAGCGGATGCAGGTTACCATAGCTGCTCTCAGATGTGGTTTGCGATATGAGAGACCATGGCTATATATTTTCTTGGGGCAGTTTTGTGTTATGTTGCTTGTATAGGATCCTACACGAGGTCGTATACAAGGGAGGTCAATGTCTAGTTTTGACATCACTACTATAGGTTTGGTGTTGGGAGCACATTGCAGTATAGAGGCCGGTAGGGCTTCCACTGACAGGGGTTGACCGAGAGAGACCTCGGATTTTCTATTGATGGCTCCAGAGAGGGTCACAACGGCGTATAGATCTATCGATGTCCTGAAGGTTGCTATACGACCTCATCCCTGACCAGATCACCTAGAGGCCATGGAGAGAGCATCCACGGTGGGGAGAGGACGAACAAGAGTTGGATCGCATCAGGCGAGTCTTCTAGCTAAGGATGGAGTGGGGAGAGGTAGAGCTCCATCGCTATGACCAAGTTTTATGGCAGTTCGGTCTACAACAAGGGATCCCTTCTCTCAGAGACTACAAGTACTCCTGGACTATCCAAGATAGTACTACACTAAGTGGAGCTCCAGATATGCAACGATTTTGGAGTCAGGATGCGGATGATGCCCCCATTCAGCTAGTGGATGGGGATGACACTGGGGTCACAAACGGATATGATGCCTAGTATGTAGGCATCCGCAATCCTCGAATGATGAGGGCACAAGGTTCGATGCATGTCATGGTATGACGAATGGGGAGGTGGTGCCAAGATGCTATCAATGCAGTGAGGGGTCACGAAGGGAGGGAAAAATGATGATCTCCTCAGGAGAGACGTCAGAGAGCGCCATAGGCTTCGGAGAGATCGTAACAGCCAGAGAGGAGGGAGGAGGGGCTCTCTTCTCAGTAGAGGGAGAGGCCATCATCGCTCGATAAGGGCAAGGGTATCAAGGTGGGGGAGAGCAACAAGATGGCGGATCTTCGGGATGAGAATGCCCACCTCTAGACTCAGGTGCAAACACTATAGGTGATGAGTGTCATTGAGTCTCATCATTTAATCTCAATGATTTATCAATCCGGGGTGGTGTCCAAGATTGTCTACAATAGAAGGCTAGGGCAGAATACAATTCAGGCATTCATATTTTAAGCATTTATTGGTGAAGCAGATTTTGGTTTAGCCTTTTGGTGTCACACTAAACCTAGTCTAAAGAATGAAAACTGAAATAAATTACAAGAATTGAAAACTAAATCTAAATTGCAGAATTTAACAATTAACTACAATTGCATGAATTGAAATTGCTAAATTGAAATCTAATCTACTTTTGCAAAATTGAAATGACAGAATTGAAATTTCTAAATTGAAATGTTGCTGAAATGAAATCCTAAATTACGCTTGCAAAATTGAAACCTATTTTACTCTTGCAGAATGGAAGTGATACTTGGAAATGAAACACCTATCAATGCCCTGCCATAAAAGGTCGTCAAGCTTCTGCTACAGGAATTGACAGCAAAATGAAATATGCTAAAATAAAAAGCAAGGAAAATATGTAAAGCAAAGGAAAAATGCTTAATATAATTTATCAGCTGACATACACACAAAATCTGTACACAAACATAATAGAAACACATAAATCACTTAATACAAAATAAAAACAAGAAAATGAAATCTGGTAAGCAATCTATTAATTCGGCTGCAGCAAAATTATAGATTAAACCTGTCATAAAATCCCTCCTTCTAGATTTGAAAGTGGGCCCATACTTCCTGATCTAGAAGGAGGTGAAAATCACTCCTGAACTAATTAACACTTAGAATAGAAAATGATAAAATAGCTACACTTTTATTGATGATAGAACATGCTGAAAACTGTTACAGAAAATTGTTGTATAGTCATAATTGTTGCTATTGAAAACTCTACTCTATTCTAATTTCTAACTGGCTCAACCAAGGAGGGAGCTGTGTTATTTATATAAATATTTACAACATATCCCATGCTCAAATCAGCCTATGTTTTGCTTTACAGTGATTTGCCAATGATTATGGATCTGAAATAAATGCAAATCTGGACAGTTTGTGTTGCAGTAGTAGTCATTGGCCCTTATAAAGCATCTTCAGTGGTGGGAGTACGTGAGAGGAGTCTATAAATATCTCACAAATCTTTCTCCACTTCAGAATATGCCATTTTTATCTTGCAAACAACTTTCTATTATGCTGTAGGTTTTCTGGGTTTATCCTAGAAGAGAATCAAAATTGATCTTTTCCATGAATGGTGGCTTTGGACGGCAAAGTCAGATGGGAGATATTTTTCTTTAATATTTTCAACCTTATTTCCCTTTTTCCATCGTAAAAAATAGTCAAAAAGTCAAAAAGCACTTTTCTGTTCTCATTCCGAAGATAAGTGGCTCATTTCGAAGAGACTGTATTTCTCATTTCGAAGATGTCTTATTCATTTCAAAGATATTCATAATGAACAACTGTGTGCTCTTCAAATTATTTTAGCTACATTTCTCAAGTGGATTAGCCCTTAGGATCATAGCGCAATAGCCTTCATTCCTCTCCATGTGTGAATTCCATGCATTGCCATTCATTGGTAGCTTGCTAGAATTTACATGGTAAATTACTACATTTTTCAGTTCTGCTACACAGTTGTAAAATATTGGCATTTATTGCAAATTCAAACAAATTAGAACATAGAAAAATTATTCAAATATCAACATGAAGGAGTACATCAAGTTTCTACTAAATTTATACACTTCATTCACCAAGTAACCATGCTGAAATAGTGCAACAGTGTTGCACAATTGACCCTGCTCTGTTATACCCTATTGCTGCCTATTTAGACCATGTGGGAATGCTTCTAAATAGGTCTGATGTCTTCTGTAGTCCTTCTAAACTCATTATATCCTTATCCTCATGCTTTGTTTGACAACTTCAAGGTGTTCCTATAAAGTAACAACTTGCTAATTTTTATATGGCTATTTTTTTAGATTTTTAGATTTATGACAGTCCTAAACTTTTGGCTTCAATGTGGATTTGAAACAAGTTGAAGGGCAGGAAAACATTTAAAAACCATTGAGAAGTTAATGGATATCAGCATACCACATTTGGTTAATTGAAATGCATGTTCTTACTTGCTACTTAATCAAGCAAAATCAATCACAAAATGCTAAAAATAGTCAAAAACAGAGATATAGTATTCCTAACATAAAATCATGTAAACACTTAACAAATAGTATATTTTAGTCAACTATTTGGCAATTAACTTATCATATGGTAGTCAAACATTGTGCAATAATGAGTCACTTTTGGGCCTCATCATCCCCCCTAACTTGAACTTATGCATGCCCTCATGCATCTTAGTAGGCCATAGTAATATACAAGTTTTATTCTTGTGAACAACATCCTTTGCTACTTGCTAACTGAGAAATTCCTCCTTGCTGCACTATATCAAGTATTTTGCAATTAAGCACATGTATGCCTCTTTTTCTATCTTTCTAAAAGTTTTAGTATTGCAAGGTACCTCTTAAAGGCTTGATATCATGTGATTCATCTTGCAATAGTCTTATTGTGGAACCATATTTGGCAAATGCACTACTACTAATGGAATTTTTTGTTTTTAACAATATTTCAGCCTGAATGTTTATTCTGTTATTTGCACCTTTTGAACAAAATTGATAAACATTTTGGATTTTAAATGCTTGAGGGATGTACTTACTTGTGGTAGAGCCTTATAAACCTCAATATTTGATGTACCCTACTCTTTTTGCTATTTTGTAGCATTTTTAGTAATTTTGGTACAGTTTCTACTCATTCCGAAGATATCCTGCTCATTTCGAAGAGACTGTATTTCTCATTCCAAAGATGTCTGCTCATTTCAAAGAGACTATATTTCTCATTCCGAAGATGTCTATTCATTTCGAAGAGACTGTATTTCTCATTCCAAGATGTCTGCTCATTCCGTAGATACTGCAATTCTCATTCCGAAGATTCGCTCATTCTGAAGACACTGTGTTTTCTCATTTCAAAGATATCTATTCATTCCGAAGAGACTTCAAAATGAACAAATGTGGGCTCTTTAAATGATTTCCTCTACATTTCTCATGTGGGTTACTTCTCAGGATCAGATTCCAATGGTCTTCATCTCTTTTCACATGTGAATTCCATGCCTTGCCATTCATTGGCAGCTGGCTGGAATTTACATGGAAAAAACCAATTTTTGCTGCACAGTAACAGTTTAATTGCACTATTGCCAGATTTAGGTAAAAAAAATGCTTGATTCATATCAAAACATGATTAGTGAAATTTTGCTATCAATCTAAACATATCTCATTTAGCAAGTCATAACAAAACAACATAAAACTTATGCAAAAAGTTGTAAAAATCATAATATAGTATTTCAGATACATTTATCATGCAAATAGTTAATACACAACATTTTAAATTAACTTAACTAGCATATTATATTAAACATAAGAGTTTGTATGCAATTTCAGCGTTCAAAACATGTTATGATTGAGGCATTTCCAAGCCTCATCATTTTTCCCCCAACTTATATTGATGCATGTCCTCATGCATTTTGTTGGGCTATGGAATCACATATGTCTATGGTCAAATTCCATGACCTATAGAACAACTTCTTGCCTATATAATACCCCCTATTCTTCTGAAGGTTCCTGAGCCATTCTTCAAACTGTTCATCAGGTTGGGCATCTTCTTCAAAGTAGAATGGAACTGGAGTGATGATGGTTGGAGGCCTGAATCTAAGACCTATCCAATTATGTTGCATGATTTCAATCAACTTTATTACTCCTTTTGCCCTTATTCTAGAACATTCTAAGTTGATGGGGGAGATGGGTTCTCTTTTCTGTAAAGACAAGGAGAGTTCAGCCCATCTATTTCTACAGACTGATAATGCTGGCACAAAATTATCATTACAAAAGTTTTAAAATCTGTTCACACAGTCCCTCAAGTTTTTCAAGTACATTCTTTTCACATCATCCTTGTTCATCATGGTGAAGTGATGTCTTGTGATAATGAGGTGATTTGGCTGAATTACTCTGACTAACAATTTAGCTCTTGTTTCAATCTCTTTATTCTACCTTTTCTCCTGGTCCCAATAAAACTGATTTTGCAAGGTGGACATGAATGCCCTCAATTGAACATCTCCAATGTAGATCTGAGGATGAAATTCTACTTCTTCTGGAATAAAGAAGTTGTGTAAAAATAGTTCACACAAGAGATTTTTCTACTCAATAGGGCTATCAAAATATGCTTCCAGGAAATCTGTAGTGGTGTCCAATTTATATGGAAGACCTAAGCTAATCCGCATGACTTGCCATCTGAGGTATTTATCCTTCAGAATAAGACTGTAAAATATGGCTGGTCATCTAAATTGGACTAAAATTCAGCAATTTGACATAAATCAAACTCTTTTTCTTTCAATGCTTGAATCTCTATTTCCTTGGCCTCTAGTTGTTTTCCTTCCAATTTGAAATTTTTAGTCTTAGTGGCAAGCTTCTCATATCTAATAATCCAACTGGCTATGTCTGCATTGTATTGTTCTAAGGACACAATATTAGGTGGTTTGACTACAGGTGGAATTATAGGTAGCAAATCTACCTGAACCCCTTTTTCTACCACTTCTAGTGGTTGATCATCTATCAATAATTCTACCTTTACCCCTTTTTCTGCTATTTCTATTGGGTTTCCATCAGACAATAATTCCACTTGCACCCCCTTATATGCTACTTCTACTGATGGTGTAATAGTTTGAAATACAAGGAAATTAATAGAAGTACTTACTTGATCTATTTCATGTTGCTGCTTGGACTGTTCCTATGCTGGTGACTCATCTTCAATGTTTTCTACTATGCTTTTTTCCAAGTCTAAAGCATCTTCAGAATGAAATGGTGCTTCTGAATGAGAAGGCATATCTTCAGAATGAAAAGGTGCTTCTTTAGAATGAGCACCTATGTCTGCTTCAACAGAGTCATCTACCCTAGATAAATTCACAAGCAATTGAGCTAGATCGTCTTTATCAATGAATATAGTTGGATATTTTTCAAAATGTGACTGCCTTTCTCTCAATTCTACAACTTCTTGCTGTAACTCTGCAATTTTGCTTTCCTTCATATCAATGATGTTTTCTCTCTCTTCAATCCATCTGGTTTGTGTTTTGACAACACTTCTTGCTACTCTCAGCTGCTCTGTGATGTCTTCCTCCTTTGTTTCTACTTTAGAATCTGATGCAAATAAGTCAGCTACAATAGGTTGCTCAACAGTTGTATCTTCCTCTGCAACATTTGTTTGTTCTTATTCAAGAGGCTCTATGAAATTATCTATAATTACATCTACCATTTTTGTGGCCTGTTGAACTGTAGCCACCTCCAAGCTATCCTATCCAGCCTCTTCCTCAACTATCTGTTCAGGTAATTCTGAAAAGTTTTCAGGGGCTGGTTGTATTTTTATGACATCTGGAATGCTTTGTCCACCTTCTTCTTCTATGACCTGTTCTGCCATTTCCCTCAAGTGGAGTCTTGTAGACCTCCTAGTTCCAGATGCAAACTTCTTATTTTTGCTTTATTTTTTGGTGACAGCACGGGTTGTGGGGTCAGTTTCAAATGCTTCTGTTTCCCTTGTTATTTCTTCCCCTGTTGGGCTAGGTGCTTCACTTCCCTATTCTGAAAAATCAGTTACAACTTCAAAAAAATGGACCTTCTTCTATTTTCCTGTTCTGATACTAGTTATAGACCCTCTTTTCTTTTGCTTCTTGGCTCGCGAAGTTGAAGGTTCTGGAGCAAGGTGTTCTATTGCTGCTACTGGGTGTATTTCTTTTTCTACAACAGCTTCTACAACAATTTTTTTTTCATCTTCTGCAACAGCCTCTACAAGCAGCTATTTTTTCTTCTGTAATAGCATCAACAACATCTGTTTCTTCCTCCTCATCCTCATCTCCAAAAATTACATCATTTAGGGTAGAGTAAAACCTATCAAAACTCCTAGGGTTTCCTCTAAAATGGTGCTAACAAATTAGTTTGATGAGACCATGGTGGCGAAGGCTCCATTTTCCTTCTTGATATCTTTTTGCCATGTTTTTCAATTCCTAGTGCAGATACAGGGGAAGATTTACCCTAACGTCTGGCTATTGCCTACCATGTCTGAGATGGTTTAAATTTTTTATATGATGCCCTGAAAACAGTACATACTACCCTTCACAGGTTAAAAATTTAATTACCCATGTGGCCACTTCATCCCAGGGTTCCTGCAGGCTGACCCTTTTTACCCCCTTGCATGTGTTATTATGTGTTAAATATTCTGGCTCCTTATCGTTTTCTTTCAAAAATTGATTAACTATATTTACCAATGTGTTTTTGCCAGACCTAGAAAAATACCTTCTAATGGAAGCTCAGTAATTTGACTCAAAACTTTAGGGGTTACCTCAATGGTCATGTCGTTAACGTGTGCCCGGTTGTTTTTGAATGTGTGGGCGAACATGCCGGCCAAATCTTCAGAGGACCCATTAAACTTATCCAAAAATGGCATAAGCCCTCCATCTTCAAAAATCTGCAGCACTTCTAGATTTTCTCGGAGGTGGGTGGTATCCGTTGGTTCCATTTTCATTTTTTGCCCCATTTTCTTGTCTTGGTACGTTACAAACTGCTCACTTCTGTTGCTATTCCTTTGTTGGATCTCTGGTTTTTGGTGTTTGCAGATTTGTAGGGTTTGGTTCCAAGTTTTTAATTGCCCTATTTTTGTTCTTCGGAATGAACCATAATCTGAGCATTATACCTCGTAATCATTTTGTGCTAGAAAATATGTCTTCGAAAAGAAGGGTGGCACACGTTTCTATTTTTGCTTCGAACACATGTCCATCAATGGTTGCGCAGATGTCCTTGCCATCAGATCCATCTTGTTTTTAATTTTATGTTTTTCCTACAGACTGTCATGTGCATGTTTATTAGCATCAAAATAAATGGTGGCATACTGTTGGTCACGTCTCCCATGATTCTGGTATTTTCTAAATGTGTAAAAACAAACCACATCCTAACTGACACGTATTCATTTATCGTATGCAGTCAAAAGAATTTTTACTTGATCGTATTTCTTTTCTTCCTTGGATGCCACGTGGAGATATTATATTGAATGTTCTTTCCAAAGATTATGAACTATTGCAAAAATAAAACCTCATTTCGAATATTATGACTTCATTCTGAAGACAAGTCTTCATTTCGAAGATTATGATTTCTTTGCGATGTCAAATCCTCATTCCGAAGATAAATCCTCATTTCAAAGACAAATCCTCTTTTCGAAGACAAATCCTCTTTCTGAAGATCAGGCTGCATTGTGAAGGCAAATCATTCTAAAGACAAAACTTCATTTCGAATACAATTCCTGCTGCATTCTGAAGAGAAATCCTGTTTCATTCTGAAGACAAAACTTCATTCCGAAGATGAAGCTTCATTTCGAAGATGATGCTTCATTGTGAAGGCAAATCGTCATTCCGAAGACAAAACTTCAATTTGAAGACAAATCGTCATTCCGAAGACAAAGCTTCATTCCGAAGACAAAGCGCAACATTCATTCTGCTGTCATTTCGAAGACAATTTCAATTCGAAGACAATACAATAATTAATCTGAAGACGATAGCAGGCACTGTTTTTGGCATTCTTGTTTCGAAGATTAGGCATAAATCAATATTCTCATTCTCAAAACATGTTTTAAGTATGTCAATTCTTATGGATGCCTTTTATGTTAATGGTTAATTGTTATATACTATATATCAATCATTTACAATGAAAAAATATAAGAAATATATACCTGATTAAAACAAGTTAATGCAAGTTTTTGAAAGATGATTGCTTCTGTTGATGTTCTACTGAGATTTTTTGCAATACTTCAAAACGAATGCAGTTGGTGAATTTGTACAATGATGGTTCAGAAATTTTCAAGGTTATGCATGCCAGAAAACTGGTTTTCATGCATACCAACCCAGTAGTGCCTTAGAAAAGGTTTTCACTGCTGAGTTATTCATTTTTCTTTTTCTTTTTTTCTTGTTTATTTTTATTTTTATTTTTTACCTCTCCTTTTCTATTTTTTTCTTGATTCTTTTTTTTTTTTTTTTTAAATTCTGACTATGCCCATGAAGGAATTCATAATCAGAATTTATTCATCTTTTTGTTTTCTACTTTTTTTGTATTTTTTTGTATTTTTTTTCTTGAAATCCATGATCATGCTGATTGTTTTGAAGTGGAAGAGGAAATTTCTTCCACCTGTTGTGTATCCAAACTGTCAAGTTGTTGCGAGAATTTCTCTTTAGTCAGAGGTGTATGGTACACCCTGAGGCGATGTCCATTCACTACCAACTTTCTCTGTGACCCATCAATAGGAGATAAACGAGTTGCTCCATTGTCAAATACCTATTCAATCCGATAAGGTCCAAGCCATCTAGTTTTTAGCTTTCCAAGGAAGTCCTCATAGCGAGAATCAAACAGTAAAGCCCAATCTCCTTGTTGAAGTTTCCTCTGTTGAATGTGACTGTCATGCCATAATTTCCTCTACTCCTGAATTACTTCAGTTTGGTGCAGAGCATCCAACCTAATTTCATCCTATGCATTCAACTGTAGAATCTTGTCTGTCTATGTCTATGACAATTCAATTCCAATTTCCAATGCTGTGCGCAGTGTTAGTAGCTCAAATTCAATAGGTAAGAGGGGCTTTTTACCAAAGACTAGTTCATAAGGTGTGAATCCAGTAGTGGATTTCCAAGTAGTATTGTAAGCCCACACTGCTTCGGGTAATTTATCTAGCCAGTTTCTCCTATGAAAAACTACTATTTTTGTTAAGATTCGTTCTAGTTCCCTGTTTGTTACCTCAACCTGGCCATTTGCTTATGGGTGATAAGGTGATGATTTTCTATGTTTGATTTCATATAATTCTATAAATGCCTCAATGAATTTAGATGCAAATTGGGGTCCTTGGTCTGTGGTGATAGACCGGGAGCTCCAAATCTCTAAAAAATCTAAGTATACAAGAAATCAGTGACCTCTTCATGAGCATGTTTGAAAGCACGCACCTCTACCCACTTTGTCAAGTAATCAGTGCATACTAGAATATGCACCTTTCCTTGAGAAGGTGGATCAATAGGTCCTACAAAATCAAGCCCCCACCTCTCAAATGGCTCTAAAACCAATTGGGGCTGCAGTGGCATTTCATTTGTATGAGTGGGTTTCCCCATTCTTTGGCATGCATCACAATGCCTGATGTACTTTTTCACATCCTTGTGAAGAGATGGCCAATAATATCTTGTCCCTAAGATTTTTCTAATTGTGCTTTTTACAGAGTAGTGTCCACCTGAGGGTTCATCATGACAAGCCCTAAGGATATCATACACCTCATCCTTTCGGATGCACCTACGTAACACATGGTCAGGACTACACTTAAAAAGTATACCCTTAATCCATTCAAAATAAGAACTTTGTTTGATCAATTGTTTTTTTGTTTTGAAGTGAAATGTGGAAGAAATTTCCTTGTGACCAAGTAATTGGCTATATCTGCAAACCAAGGTGATTGGACTGATATAGAAAATAATTTTTCATCGGGAAAGGTGTCTTCAACTAATTCTCCTTCATCTGTGTTCTGTAATCTGGATAAGAAATCTACTACAACATTAGCTTTTCTTGATTTGTTGATTATAGTGATATCAAATTCTTGCAACAACAGTAACCAATGAATAATTCTTGTACTTACCATAGGCTTATTCATCAAATACTTAATGGTTGTGTGATATGTGTGAATAAATATTTGATAACCTATGATGTAATGCCTGAATTTGTTAATGGCATAAATTACTGCCAAGAATTCTTTCTCAGTTGTGGTATAATTTTTCTCAGCTCCTATCAAATTCTTGCTAATGTAGTAGATGGCATAGTGTTCACCATTGTCAATTTGTCCCAATGCTGCTCCAATTACTGTATTGGAAGCATCAGTCTGTATGTGAAATGGTAATGTACAATTAGGTCCGCTTAACACAGGTGGAGTTACTAATTTCTCTTTCAGAGCTTCAAATGATTCCTGACACCTTGCAGTCCAGGAAAATTCAGAATCTTTAGTCAATAGGGCAAACATGGTATTGGCTATTGTGCAAAAGCTGGGAATAAACCTGTGGTAAAAACCAATGTGTCCTAGGAAGCTTCTTACATTAATCTGAGTTTTAGGAGGAAGAAGATTTTTGATAATTTCCACCTTCATTGGATCAACTTGGATTCCTTGAGGAGAGATGTGATGACCAAGAACTATTCCTTCCTCCATCATCATAAAACATTTTTCTAGATTCAAGGATAATTGGTATGTTTCACAGCGAGCCAAAACTTTGTCAATATTTTCTAATGTAAATTCAAAAGTCTGTCCACATCTTTGTGAAATCATCCATGTATATCTCAACACTATTAGTAGTCAGATTAGAAAAAATTGCTAAAACTACTCGCTGAAATGTTGTTGGGGCATTACACAAACCAAAAGGTAAAACCCTATAGACAAATGTTCCCCATGGACATATAAAGGTTGTTTTCTCTTGATCTTTAGGTGCAACCTAAATTTGATTATATCCACTAAATCCATCAAAAAAACAAAAGTATTTCTTTCTAGCAAGGGTATCTAACACCTGATCTATGAAAGGTAATGGAAAATGGTCTTTGTATGTCACTTTATTCAGCTCTCTATAGTCTACACATACTCCCATTTTTTCATTTTTCTTAGGAACTATAACCAATGGAGAGACCCACTGACTATCAAAAATTGGGTAAATGAATCCTACCTCCAGAAGTTTTTCAATTTCTTCCTTTACAATATCTCTTAGGGCAGGATTCAGTCTTCTCTAGGGTTGTCTTACTGGCTTGACTTCTTTAGTATAAATTATGTGGGTGCATATATTAGGGTGAACTCCTGACATATCTTTATAGTCCCAAGCAAAAGCATAAACATGCTTCTATAAGACAACTATAAATTTTTCTTCCACTTCCCTAGTAAGCCAGCTGTTAATGTTCAGTAATTTTTTTGGCTGGACTTCTATTTGTTTTGTATTTGGAAGGACTGAACTCACTTTTTCATACCTAGTGATTAGGGAGTTAAGAGGACACTGCTGAGATGGGAGGAAATAAGAAGTTTCTGTTTCATTACTTCCTGATGGAAGCATATCCTGTATGGAACAGTGAGAAGGAAAAATCAGGTGATGGTGCCACCCATGTGGTAGTGAAATAGAGTTTTCATGTGATAGTACAGATGGTTCACCTTTAGAATTTTGGTTCTAATTCTTTAACAACTAATGGATATTTACTGCTTCCTCTTCTAACCCTTGTTCATGCAGAACATTCATTAGGATAGTTTCATTTTCTAAATTTTTTGTGTCATGGAGGTCTTTTGTGTGTTCCCTTACTACCAAGGTGGCTAGTGTGGAAATAACCTCCTATGATTCTTCATCTGAATCAGGAAACCATAACCGACCTAAAAAATTGCTGGAAGGTTTTGCAGGAGGATATAGAGAGATCTTTTTTAGATCAATTCCATTTGAAATAGTCATTTTTCTAGATCTACAGTCTATGAAGGCTGTTGCAGTTGCAAGCCAAGGTCTTACCAAAATGATGGGATATCCATGTGTTGAATTTCTTGGTTGTAAAACCAAAAAATCTGCAGGGAATTCCCAAGAAGAAACTTCTATAGGAACATCTTCAATGATACCTTCAGGTTTTGCAACTGACCTATCATCCATTTCTAAAACTATAAATGTGGGGCTGAGATGTTTGAACTATAATTGTTTCATTATATCCTTGGTCATGACATTTATTGCAGCTCCTAGATCTACTAAGACATTTGATATTGGCACTGAATCTATGGTAACTATGATAACTAAACTTCCTGGGTCACTATACTTTGGAGGTACTAGTTTTCGAGACAAGAGATCAGCTATCTTTCCTTCAACCTGAATAGTCTTGGGAAATGCTTTCTTTTTTCTTCCTGCTCTTCTAATGCACAAATATCGAATAGTAATTTTAATCACTAGTATATCCTTAATAGATTACAATAAGGGCAATGATATAGTTAACTTTTTAAGTTCCTTGACCAAGTCTGACTTAGAATTTTCTGCTATGGTATTGAATCTTTCAGGATATGGAATTATCTTTGATGAAGGTAATTGTTCTACCTGTGGTTCTATTTTTTCTTCTTCTTTCTCTATTTTTGGTTCAACTATAACTGGTTCTAAAGGTTCTTGCTCTTCATTTTCCTTGCTTTTATTGGAAATAGGTTCAGGTACAACTTTTCCTGAACGAAGTTGGATGTTACTACAATCAATAACATTTATTTCAATATTTTCTTCAGCTTCAACCACATAGATAGGGGATGCCTGTCTCATGCTATTTGGATTAGTGATTGATTGAGATGAAATTTGAGGTTGTTTCACCTGTTGTGTTTTTTGTGGTTGGTTTTGTTTTTTTTGAAAATTTTGATTAGGTGCAAGCAGCAAATGCTGATTTTGACCTTGATTTCTTTTCTATCTTGGATAGGACTGGTATTGCTGACTCGACTGTGGTTGATTTTGCATCCAATGTGGATTAGTCTGATTCTGATTCCAATATGGGTTGTTTTGATTCCATGATGGGTTATTCTGATTCTGATTCCAGGCTGGGTTGTTTTTATTCCATGATGGGTTATTCTAATTCTGATTCCAGGCTGGGTTACTCCAATTTGTTTGTGGCCATTCTTGGGAATTTGTCCATTGAGGATAATTCTAAGGACGTTGGGGCGGTTCTGATTGTCCCCAAGGCATAGTCCAGGGATTATACCCCCAATTTGTAGAAAAACGAGGGGGATTTTGGTTTTGAGAGAAATTTCCTCCTTGTTTTTGTCTAACATAGTTGAGTTCCTCAGTCTGATTTTCTAACACAGTTTTGAGTTGTGATAGCAGGTTGCATTTATTAGTTGAATGATTCTTTGAACAGATACTACAAATGGCTGAGATAGATGTTTTATTCAAAGGACATTCTTGCAAAGCATGTTTATTTCTACATCTTGGAAAATAAATTGCCAAAGGTTCTATGGTTTTTGCTTTTGCAAACATTTCCCCTAAAGTTATGTTTAATTGCACTAGAATATCAGTTTTAAAATTTGCAAGTTCCTCTATTAATTCTTTCACATTAGTTCCATTTGTACTCTTTTTTCTTCTTCCCTACTTATTGCGAGAGTAATTCCTGCATAGATCCACAATTTCCTCATTATTGAGAGTATTTACATCCCCTTTTCTCATAAAATCCAATACGTCTCTAGATTCATCTTGTCATCCTCTCAAAAAGATGGTTTTGCATAACTCTGGTTCTACAAGTCCACATCTCCTTTGAACAAAAGAGAACCTATCAAGATAGTCTTCTAATGTTTCATCATCTTCCTGTTTAATCCTGAATAACTCATCTTTCATGTTCCTTACACAGAAATACTCCTGATATTTGTCTAAAAACATAGTTTCCATTTGATCCTAAGTTCGGATGGAATTTGGCTCTAAGCTCATGAACCAGCGTAATGTCGAGTCCTTGAGTGTTGAGGGAAAAACCTTAAGTTTATGATTGTCATTTACATAGTCTTAGGTTTGACACACTACTTTGAATTCAAACAAAAATTGATCAGGATCTTCAGATACAACACCTCGAAAGGTTGGAAGTACTGAAGGTGAAATGGTTTTCATGGGAGAGTTTTGTGTTGGATGCAAACGAATAGGATATTCAAATGTTCTAGAAGGTTGAGGTATATCTTGATCATCTCCTTCGTTATGGACATAGCAATGTTGGTCATCTCTATCTAGATTACCTTCTTCTGCCATAGTTTCATGTTCCTTAGTTAAACCTATCCAAATTTCTCTCTCAAGAGTTCCAAGACCCTCTGTTGATAATGAGTCTGATGATTCTTCTTTCTTAGGATGTTCTAATGATGATGAGACTGGTGATTTTTCTTTCTCAGAATGTTCTAATGATGGTGAGACTGGTGATTTTTTTTTCAATATTTTCGGTAATTCAAACACAGGTGATTCACCCCTTAGGCATGAAGATCTCCTTAATGGAACAAGCCAAGTATCCTTGTAGGTAATTCTATCTTTTTCATCCCTAGACTTACTCATTCATGTTTACTCTAAAATGACATAAATTATAGGTCAATAGTTGTTACTTTAACTAGTTGTTCTATTCAGATTTTATCCTGAATCTTCACATATTAGTCTAATTAATAGTTATTGGACTGTTATCACCTTCTAGCAACACAATTCCCTTGCAATGACACCAAAATTATGAGTGTCGTTGAGTCTCATCATTTAATCTCAATGATTTATCAATCCGGGATGGTGTCCAAGGCTGTCTACGATAGAAAGCTAGGGCAGAGTACAATTTAGACATTCAAATTTCAAGCATTTATTGGTAAATCAGATTTTGGTTTAGCCTTTTGGTGTCACACTAAACCTATTCTGAAGAATGGAAACTGAAATAAATTACAGAAATTGAAAACTAAATCTAAATTGTAGAATTTAACAATTAACTACAATTGCATGAATTGAAATTGCTAAATTGAAATCTAATCTACTTTTGTAGAATTGAAATGACAGAATTGAAATTGCTAAATTGAAATGTTGCTGAAATGAAATTCTAAATTACACTTGCAAAATTGAAACCTATTTTACTCTTGTAGAATGGAAGTGATGCTTGAAAATAAAACACTTGTCAATGCCCTGCCACAAAAGGTCATCAAGCTTCTGCTACATGAATTGATAGCAAAATGAAATATGCTAAAAATGAAAAGTTACTAAAATAGAAAGTAGGGAAAACATGGAAAGCAAAAGAAAAATGCTTAATATAATTTATCAGCTGACATACACACAAATTTTGTACACAAACATAATAGAAACACATAAATCACTTAATACAAAATAAAAACAAGAAAATGAAATCTGGCAAGCAATCTATTAATTCTGCTGCAGCAAAATTATAGATTAAACCTGCCATAAAATCTCTCCTAGATCTTAAAGTGGACCCATAATTCCTGATCTAGAAGGAGGTGAAAATCACTCCTTAACTAATTAACACTCAGAACAAAAAATGATAAAATAGCTGCACTTTTATTGATGATAGAAAATGCTGAAAACTGTTACAAAAAATTGTTGTACAGTCTTAATTGTTTCTATTGAAAACTCTACTCTATTCTAATTCCTAACTGGCTCAACCAAGGAGGGAGCTATGTTATTTATATAAATATTTACAACATATCTCATGCTCAAATCAGCCTATGTTCTGCTTTACAGTGATTTGCCAATAATTCTTGATCTGAAATAAATGCAAATACGGACGAGTTTGTGTTGCGATAGTAGTCATTGGCCCTTATAAAGCATCTTCAGTGGTGGGAGTACATGAGAGGAGTCTAGAAATATCTCACACATATTTCTCCACTTCAGAATATGCCATTTCTATCTTGCAAACAACTTTCTATTATGCTACAATTTTTCTGGGTTTATCCTAGAAGAGAATCAAAATTGATCTTTTCCATAAATGGTGGATTTGGATAGAAAATTCATATGGGAGATATTTTCTTTTAATATTTTCAACCTTCTTTCCCTTTTTCCATCGTAAAAAATAGTCAAAAAGTCAAAAAGCACTTTTATGTTCTCATTCTGAAGATAAGTGGCTCATTCCGAAGAGACTGTATTTCTCATTCCGAAGATGTCTTGTTCATTCCGAAGATCTTCAGAATGAACAACTGTGTTCTCTTCAAATTATTTTATCTGCATTTCTCAAGTGGATTAGCCCCTCAGGATCAGATTGCAATAGCCTTCATTCCTCTCCATGTGTGAATTCCATGCCTTGCCATTCATTGGTAGCTTGCTAGAATTTACATGGTAAATTATTGCATTTTTCAGTTCTGCTGCATAGTTGTAAAATATTGGCATTTCTTGAAAATTCAAACAAATTAGAACATAGAAAAATTATTCAAACATCAACACGAAGTACATCAAGTTGCTACTAAATTTATACACTTCATTCACTAAGTAACCATGCTAAAATAGTGCAACAGTGTTGCACAATTGCCCCTACTCTGTTATACCCTGTTGCTGCCTATTTAAACCATGTGGGAATGCTTATAAATAGGTTTGATGTCTTATGTAGTCCTTTTGAACTCATTCCATACATATCCTCATGCTTTGCTTGACAACTTCAAGGTGTTCCTATAAAGTAACAGCTTGCTAATTTTTATATGGCTATTTTTTCAGATTTTCAGATTTATGAGACTCCTAAACTTTTGGCTTCAATGTGGATTTGAAACAAGTTGAAGGGCAGAAAAACATTTAAAAATAATTGAAAAGTTAATGGATATCAGCATACCACAATTGGTTAGTTGAAATGCATGTTCTTACTTGCTACTTAATCAAGCAAAATCAGTCACAAAATGCTGAAAATAGTCAAAAACAGAGATATAGTATTCCTAACATAAAATCATGTAAACACATAACAAATAGTATATTTTAGTCAACTATTTGGAAATTAACTTATCATATGGTAGTCAAACATTGTGCAATAATGAGGCACTTTTGGGCCTCATCAACGAGGATGAGGCTACATGACTCAGGGCTCGGAGCGGAGGGGCGAGCACTCAGGATCTGGCATGGTCTATTGCTCAGACCACGTTCTACCAGGGATTATACTATCACATGGTTCCAGAGGGGTAGAGGATACCGCTGCCAGCTAGCATTGTGGAGCCGATCATGATGGGATCATCGAGGACATCCTCACGATCGACGGTGAGGACCCATGATACAGCACGGACCTCTATGGGACCACCTCCTCCACGCCAGGGCGGGAGAGGAGATGAGGCTGAGAGCTCGAGGGCTTCTCGAGACTAGCTGCTCTTTGGCTGGACTGTATATTTGAGAGGATTGAGTATGCCGAGGTATAGATTGTGGCATACCAATCCAGTTGTGATATGATGTACATATATTATATATATATATATATATATGATCTTTTGTGATATGACTTGTCCATATGTTTTATGATGCTTTAAGTTTTGAATTGTTGATTGATTATTCATGTAATTATGTCGTTTGGAAATAGTATAATTTTATGTCATGCCATAAAATTTAAATGAAATAATCTGATGTAAACAAATTGGTTGTTTGTGGTATGATTTGATGAAAAATAAAGGGACTTCTAACAATAATTTCAAAGGACATTGTCGTTGTTATAGACCATTTCATGGAGTCGTCGCTCGCTAGGTCGTCAAGCTAATCCTAGTATAGAAATATTGCTAAAAGTAAAAGAGTGCTTAAGAGACTGTCTTAAGACTTTGTGTTGTGATGATGAAAAATGATGATGGTGATGATTTGTTTTCAGATTTTCATGAAAATATGATGCATGAAATATTAAAAAATATGATTTTTTCTAGGCATAAAATTCCTAAGTGTGATAATATTTTGAACAATTCCCTAGGAATTATACCATCGTTGCAAAATTGAATGTTGACATAATGAAATGAAATAGAAAAAGGTGTTCGTTCTTTTTAAAGCACAATTGTGTAACATAATGATGTAAGCCATATGTTTTTATGAATGAAAATGAATGGGAAATAAAATTAGAACAATGGTTTGCGCTAGGCATAGAATTATAGGTATAGACTTATACCATCATCGCGAAATCCAAAAAATAATTTTATTGCATAATTGATTTTTGATTTTGAGATAAACAGAAAATATATAAGATGAGGACTTGCGCTAGGCATAAATTCTGATTTAGGTTTAGGAACTATACCATCGTTGCGAAAGTCGAAAGTATATATAAACGTGACTTTATTGCTAGATTTTTGAATATGTTGTTGAAAGAAATTTTGGTTTTTTTGAAAAAAATGTATGTAATTGTTTTTATACTAGACAGATGTTCTCAAATAAGAAGATGAAATTATTCCAAAATATTTGCATAAATATTTTAAATTATCTCAAAGACAAAATGTAGATTTATAAGGAACCCTCATGTGCATATGTGAGTTCATTGCCGATCTTGATTTATCATAATGATACAAAATCTCTCAAATACAAATGTGTGTGCAATTGTATTGTTCATTTACCAATTTTGAGCAAGATAATTTGATACAAGTAATTTGAATTAACCAAATAAGTGTTCGTTGACCATGATTTATATGCATGTAACCGTACCGGACTACTATGTAAGTCGGGTCATCAAGAGCTAGCTGATCCATAAGCGAGACATAGGTCTGTACAAAAGAAGGTCGCTAATGTGACGACATATCACCACGCTAGGAGTTACCCAAGGCCAAGCGGGTTGGGCACAAACCACCTGTTATGGGGCTTACCTCACGGTTTTCGAATAATTGAGAATTCCAGGGATTCAAGCTCATTCACCCTTCTTTTCTTTTCAAGGGGTAGGGAAAGGGATTTTATTGCTTTTTGCTTTTTCTTTTCTCTTTCTCTTCTTTTCTCTTTTTTTTTTGTATTTTTGCTTGGAACTGAGATAATGCTGAAATATTGTTGTGATGGTACAAAATGATATTTTTCTTTTTCTCATTTTCTTTGACTTTTTTTTTCTTCCTATACTAGGGATACTTGCTCGGATTGGCTGTAGAGCAAGGGATTTTTATTCTAGGCAGGGGTGAGCTTGTCCTTTTGTCAATTCTCAAAGATTCTAGACCATGTGCATGATAGGATAGCGGGGAAACTTTTCGCTCAAGAAACCACTTCTACTATGTAGCATCATATTGAATTTGCAATGAAATCATTTTAATGTGAAGAGATATACTTGGTTCAAATAAATAACAAGATCAATTCTCTATGCTCAAAACTTTATTTAATTCAACTGTGGACTTTGATATAAGAGAGATTAATAATCATACCAAATAAAATCAAGATATTTATTCATGTGAGTGTGAAAGTGTGGGATTCCAAATAAATGCTAATTTATCCAAAATAATGGAAAATATGACTGCAATACTTCAAGAATTGATGGGTGCAAAAATAGAAAATGTTTTTGAAGATTTTGATGATTTTGATGTTTTGGATGTGTTTTATATTTTGGTTTTAATTTATGAATTGAAAGAATAAATAATATTACTGTTTTTTTGAAATTTTTATATGGATGACTAAAATGAAACAATATGCAAAATAACAATATATACAATGATGAAATGACCAGATTTATGCATAATAGCGTTTAAGATGCATAATGTTCATAGGTTCTTTAAGATCTTTACCATCTAAGGTAGCTAATCTGTATGCTCCCGATCCAAATTTAGCAGTGATAATATATGGTCCAAGCCAATTGGGCTCGAATTTACCTTTAAGATCTTTAGTTGCATTAGTATTTTTTTTATTTTCTTTTAAGACAAGGTCGCCGATCTCAAAGGATCGATGATGAACTTTCTTGAGGTATGCTCGTTTAAGCTTGTTCTGATAGGCTCGAAGATGCTCCAAAGCATTGATGCGCTTCTCATCTAGGAGTTCCAGCTGACTAAATCTGCCAACACGATATTCATCTCCTACTTCAGTATCTTGAAGTAGTAGAGCCAAAGAAGGAACTTCTAATTCAAAGGGAAAAATAGCTTCAACGCCATAAACCAAAACAAAAGGTGAAGTGCCCGTGGGAGTACGAACGCTAGTACGATAAGCCCACAAAGCAGGATATAATTGAATGTGCCAATCTCGGCCAGATTTATTGACCAAGTATTTTGAGGATTTTAATTAATGTTTTATTAGATGCTTCCGCTTGGCCATTACCCTGAGGATAATAGGGAGTGGACCAACGATGTTGAATTTTATATTTTTGACATAATTTCTTGACATCTTTATTTTTGAAACAAGTTCCATTATCCGAGATGAGATTTGCAGGAATTTCGAACCTACAAATAATTTGATTAAAAATAAATTTGGAAACTTGGGTTCCAGTGCAAGAAGCTAAGGGCATAGCTTCAACCCACTTCATGAAATACTCGATGGTGGTTATGATGAATTTGTGTCCATCAGATGACACAAGATTGATTTTTCCAATGATGTCTAAGCCCCATTTTGAAAAGGGCCAAGGAGATGAAATAGCCTGCAGTTCTTGTGCAGGCGCATGGACAAGGTCAGCGTGTTTTTGGCACTTGTCGCAATGGTGCACGTAATCATGTGCATCATTCTCCATGGTAGGCCAAAAATATCCTATCCTAAGGAGCTTCTTAGCAATGGCGCTACCACTAAAGTGTCCCCCACAAGATCCATCATGGGCTTCACTCAAAGCTGATCTAGATTCTTCTAGATTCAAACATCTCAGTAGGATACCTTCAAAAGATCTCCTATATAACGTATTGCCAATTATTACGAAGTGACTTGCTCGTCTACGTAATAACCGGTGCTAGTTTCTATTAAAACCTTCAGGGAAGGTCCCATTTTGAAGAAAATTGAATATATCAGTGTACCAAAGTTCAGGAGTAGTTTCGTTGATTAGAAACACATCCAAAGGTTCTAAGCATGATTTATTTGAAGCGGGTTCCTGGAGTCGATGAATAATGATGGTAGCATATTCGTCATCTAACTCCAAGGGTAAAAGAGATGCAGTTGCAGCCATAGCGTCAGCCGCACGATTGCTAGTTCGAGGAATAGCTTCCAAGATAACTTGATCAAATAAAGATAATAATTGTAATACATATGCTTTATATGGATGCAATTTATCATCTCTGGTCTGATAAACATCATTAATTTGATTTATAACAAGTTGAGAATCATCGAAAACTAATAAATTTTTAATTTTCAGTGCCAAGGCAGCTCGTAAGCCAAGGATTAGAGCTTCATATTCAACAGTATTATTAGTACAAGCAAACGTTAATTTAAAGGACAGAGGGATAAGATGTTTCTATGGAGATATTAAAATAATACCTGCACCAGCCCCACTCATGCATCGGGCTCCATCAAAGTATAAGGACCATTGCTCTGGATGGTCTGCCTCTAGTTTAAGGCATTCATCAGGAAACTCAATGATGAGGGGATGGGTAGACTCTAAGGGTGCAGCAGCTAATTGATCTGCTATGATTTGACCCTTAACAGACTTTTGTCCTATAAACGTGAGTTCAAACTCGCTTAGAGCAAGAACCCACTTTGTTGTGCGACCAGATAAATAAGGTCGACTCATGAGATACCGCAAAGGATCGGATTTAGCAATAACATACGTTTTATGACTGAGCATATAATGGCATAATTTTTGTGTAGAAAATACGATTGCTAGACATAACTTCTCTAATGTTGTGTAGCGGGTTTCATAACTAATTAATGTTCTGCTAATGTAATAATTAGCACGCTCTCTCTTCTCATCATCAAGTTGAGCTAACATAGCTCCTAAAGCAAAATATGAAGCAAAAATATACAAGATAAATGGGTGATCAGGTCGAGGCGGTGAAAGCACAGGTGGGTTAAGAAGATATTGTTTGAGGAGTTCAAATGCTTCCTGACATTCATTGTCCCAATGGAAAAAGACATCCTTCTTAAGAAGCTTAAGAAAGGGTCCGGTTTTATCCGCCAACTTATCGATGAAGCGACGGATAGCTTGAAGCTTACCTTGTAAACTCCGTAATTCAGATATATTTGTGGGTGCGGGCATATCAGTGATAGCCGCAATCTTGAGAGGGTCAATTTCGATGCCACGTAAAGAAACTATAACCCCCAATAATTTACCGGACTTAACTCCGAATATACATTTAGTTGGATTCAATCGGATAAGATATTCCCTTAACCGATTAAATACTTTTCTCAAATCATCTAAATGGTCATCTTCTTTAGTAGAACGAGCTATAATGTCATCTACATAATCATGTAGTATATCATGCATCATATCATGAAAAATATAAGTCATGGCTCGTTGATATGTTGCACCTGCATTCTTCAAACCGAATGGCATTACTTTCCAACAAAAGGTTCCCCAAGGGGTAATAAAGGTTGTTTTAGCCTGATCTTCAGGAGCTATCCTGATCTGATTATAACCAGAAAATCCATCCATTAAGGATATCATTCCACTCCCAGTAGTAAAATCAATGATCTGATCCATATTGGGAAGAGGAAAATCATCTTTAGGGCATGCAACATTAATATCTCTAAAGTCTGTGCAAACCCTAACCTTAGTAGCTTCTTTCTTAGTTACTGGAACTACGTTCGAGATCCATTCAGCATAATCAATGGCTTGTATAAAAATAACATTTAAGAGTTTTTCTAACTCCCCTTTGACCAGTAAGGCCACTTTAGGATGCATTTTTCTAAGTTTTTGTTTAACAGGTTTAGCATCCGGATGGACTACTAGGTGATGCATAACTACAGAAGGGTCTAATCCTGGCATATCTTCATATGTCCAAGCAAAGACATCTTCATATTCTTTAAGAAATGCAATGTATTTATCCTATTTTTCTTGACTCAATTCTGATCCAATGTTGATTATGTGAGGATTATCCTCAGTTCCAATGTTAATTTTTATGACATTTTCTACTTCCATGTGTAGATTTTTCTCAAAATTAGGTGGGGCGGGTGAAACGCCCAATTCTTGTAATTCTTCCAAGGTTAGTTTGGATAATTCATCTTGAGGAGTCGTGGCCTCAAGCTGGGCTATAGTAGGTATAGAGCCATCAAAATAAAATTCATGATGTAATAATTCCTCAACGGAGACATCATGGAAGATATCTCCCTCCAACTCATCGTCGGATTCAACGATCATCTCAGGGTAAGCTATAGATAGCATATTACATGTAAATGGCTTATTCATTAAATGCAAAGCATCACGTTTATCCAAATAATCTTGGTAACACATGAGTTGGTCATCATCCTCAAATGGGAAGGGCTGACCCTTACTAGGAAATAGGCCCACACCACATCGGGCGGGCCACGGTTCTACCTCAAAAGGTTCTTTCATACCATTTTGGAAAGGTCCTAAACCTTTCCCTTTATATCCCAATTTAAGCATTATAGATTTGGCTTTAATATACTCATTAGTAAAATAACATCGAGCATATCCATCATAATGAGTCTTGATGTTTCCGGGTATTCTACCCCAGTCATATCCCTTATAAATAAAAGCACAGCTCCCGACTTGGTAAATACTTCCCATAGGCTGTGGGAGGCCCAAGGTATGAGGAGATGGTGGCAAATTATTTAAAATAAGGGAATCTTGCATAGCAGCATTCGTTTTCTCTGATATAAGAATTTTAGATAAATCGGGTAAAAGCTCGTCAGTAAGAACATAAGAGGTAGAAGGAACATTTCCTACATCTTCTGATGTGGAAACTATGCCTTTGGTGGATGTAGATGTTGTAGAGATGTCGATGGATGAGTCTATTATAGGTATAGAAGTTATAGGAGTAGAACAAGAGACATCGGCTGTGGGATTAGGATCTTTCTGAGGTCCTAATGTGGTTTGTTTAGAGGATGGTTGAGCTGTATGTAGAGGTGGAACCGATGGAGAAGAAGTAGATGGCGTTGTGGGTGTGTGTTTCACACGTTTAGATGGGTAATGAGAATTAGGATGTGTGGATGACAGAGCAGGGCAAAATTGAACTCCAACAGGTTCTGCCAAAGCACACATATCAAAGGGTCTAGGATCACCATGAATGGTAACCAACTGATTCTTAAATTCGAATTTAACACATTGATGTAAAGTTGAGGGAACGGCTCGCATTGCGTTGATCCAAGGGTGACCCAAGAGTATATTGTACGATGCAGGGCAATGTACAATAAACACGGTTGTATCCAAGGTTCTCGGACCAACCTGCAATGGGATGGTAATAACTCCACACGTTTCTTGTGTTTCGTCATTGAAGGCTTTTATGATCATATCAGTTCTTTTCATTTCATCACTTCTAAACCCAAATATTTGGTAGAAGTCAAAAGTGCAGATGTTTAAAGATGAACCATTATCAATCAAGACTCGTTTAACTGCTACATCTCCAATTAAGGCAGTAATATATAAGGGGTTATCCTTATGTAAACTATGTTGCGGTATATCTCTATCCCGGAAGTCAATACAATCAACTTCACGAGTTATTATAGTATTAGCCATGGCTTCAGGTTGAATGTCTTGTGGTACCATCATCTGGCTTAATGTGAGCATTAATTCATCTCTATGGGTAGGAGAAGATCTTAAAAGGTCCAAAAGAGAAATTCTAGCTGTAATATTTGATAGTTGCTCATTAATATTATAAGGAGGTTTAGGTTGAACATTAGGTGCCTGATTCCCTTTATTAGGAACTTTCAAAACAAATGGAGTTGATCCATCATTCTGCATTTGATCTTGTTGAGAGTTTTGAGCCTGTTGTCTAGTAACAGCTCCGATGGTACCCATAATATTATTCTACGGATGATGAATGGGTCTTGGTCTAGCATTTATGGCTTGCTCATTAGAAAGTAATTGGTGAGACGATGGTCTAGTAGTGACTCTTCTTGGAAATGGTTCTTTTGGGACCATATAACTTGTGATAGGGAGAATAGGATCCGATTCATCTTCAGAGCTATTCGATTGATTTGATGTGATTTCCATATCACTCTCAGTCTCGTATTCTGTATCACTGAGATCAGGTGTCTGGATATTGTATAGAGGCCTAGTTGTAACCACGGATAAGGTTGTGTCAAATATTTCCAAATCATGAATAGGTAAATGCCCACTAATAGTTCCTACATATCGGGTAGGAGGGGGAACATTATGATGTTCAATTTGATTAGCCACTTCCTTGCCATGTTTTGGTAAAGGATGTTGAAATATGTCCAATGACTGATTGGCATTCTGATTCTAGTTTTGGGGGATGTTCTTTTGAGCATTATTAGGAGGATTTTGCTTAGGTTGAAAGGCTTGTACCTCCATCTCATTGTTATCAATCAGGTCCTGTATTTTATGTTTTAATATTTTACAAGAGTTGGTAGTGTGTCCAGGTCCTCTATGGAAGTCACAATGTAAATCAGCTCTGTATCCAGGTATAGTTGGATCAGGTTCTCGGATAGTTGGTAATTGAATCAAACCTCATTCTAATAATTGTGGGAGAATGGTTGATAAAGGTTGATTTAACCTAGTAAATTCTTGAGGAGGTTTATCAGGAGGTTTCAGTATAAACTTCTCCGTTGTCTTCGCAACATTAACATTAGCGATATTTCTACTATCAGTGACTCCATCACCCACAACTTGTTTATTTTTATATTGATTTCTGGATGTTTTCTCATCGTCTTTCTTTTTAAGTTGTCCTCTCCTAATGAGAGCATCTTCCACTCTTCGGGCTAAGTCTATAGCCTGATCGAAGGTGGTCAAGGTAGCAGTTGATAATTCGTAGGATAGTTGGTCTTGTAAATTATTAATAAAGATGTCCAACATCTCCCTATAAGGTAACACAAAGTGCAATTTTCCTATCAACTGTCTCCACCTAGCTAGGAAATCAGCAAAGCATTCATCTTTGTCTTGTTTCAAGTTGTACAAGTCTTTAATGGTCACATGTCTTTCGATGTAGGCACTAAATTGATGCACAAAAGACTCAGCAGTTTCTTCAAAATTCCTCAAAGAATTAGTGGGTAATTGATAATACCACTCTAATGCCATTCCTCCTAAACTTTTTGGGAACATTTTTAGCAATAATAAGTCATCATGTGATATATCATGACATGCTATCCTAAACATACGAAGATGCTCTATGGGATCTTCGGTTCCTTTATATATGGGCAAGACAGGCATAGGAAAATGTTTAGGATATGGTTGTGCTACAACTATAGGATCTAAAGGCTGACTACACATCTCTCGATAATTGTACGAGGGACGGTAGGGATCTATCTGGTCCATGCGGGAAACTAACTGTTTCACCACAGTTTCAAGATTACTAGTTTGTCCACCATGTTGGTTCGGTGGGACATAAGCATGGGATTTATGAGTGTATGACGGTGTGACATAAGGATTAGATGCTATATTGCTATTATGCAAAGCGTTGGTAGGAAGAGTATTATGAAGAGGATTTGTAATAGTATTATGTTGTATCCCAGATTGTTGGTAATTGGTGTTTGGTTTTGTTTTGGGTTTTTGCTGATTTGAGGTATATTGCTCAATAGCTTGGCGAAATAGAGCAGTAAATGATGGTTTCTTTTGTGCGGGAATGACCCTAGGCTTGCTAACAGGCACTTTAGATGGTTGGGTAACCTGTTGTTGTTGCATGTTCTGGATTATAGCGGCCATATCCAAATTGGATGGTCCAGCTTGATCACTCTCTTGATCAATAAAGGACAAGGGATTAGTGCGTGTGTGAAATACGTCTTCTAGAGTTGCTTGAGTGTCACTAATTCGATCCTTGTCCATATGGACTGCTCTATTAAGAACACCAATATTAGTATTAATGAACTTCCAGAATTGTTCCATGTTTTCAAAAGTAATGGCTCCTCCCGGAGACATTTTAGGGGATGAGGATCCTTCCTCTCTAACATTTTCTTCTTGTTCATTTCTTACAACAAGCTCTTCTTCTTGCTGGTCTAGGATTTCTTCTTCCTGGACTTGGTCTTCAGGAAGGACATCTGGGTTATTTAATGGTTTTCCTAACCAATCTTCTTCTTCTTCAATCTGTTTTCCATTCCTAAGTCTAGGCATTGTGCTTAAACTTAGATTTCAGCAAATATATATACTAAAAAATAATATATATATATATATATATATATATATATATATATATATATATATGCGATAGGTTTGAGAGGTATATATTTTAATTATATACCTACTATAAAAAGGAAATGTTTTGATTTTTGTTTTTTTTTTGTTTTTTTTTGCTTTTTATTGTTTTTGTGTTTTATAATATTATTATAAAGATAACAAATAGCATTCTAGTTGCAAAAAGAATAACAATAGTAAAAGAATGACTTAATTTTCTATAAATAGTTTATGGATATCGTTGATGGGATCAAGTTCATCAGGAGTCATGAAATGCTCCTCTTCAAATTGGAAATGGTTTTTCAAAAATTTGACAAAGTGTGCTATAGTAATATGATCTGTCTCGGATTTTGACTTGTAGAAATAAAGTTCATGGCAATACTCTCGATACAACACAGCTCTAGGAACTCTATTCCATATTTTTCTATCCATAAGAATGACTTCTTGATCCTCTATACGAGATAGAAACTTATGTACTACAACTGCATTCTCAAGGTATTCCTCAAAGGTGTACAATTCAGAAGACACAAGTGCTCTTTTATCGGCTAACCACCTATGGCAAGCTCTCTGAAGTTCATGGTACAAAGTTACCTGATCAGGATCCAGGATTCTATCTAGGACAAACCTCTTAATTTGCCTAAGTTCTGTTGATCTAGATTCAATGATACCCAATCTCCTATCAAGTTCGTCCCACAAAGGTTGGACTCTATTTGTTTGAGGTACTCTAAGTACAGAAGTAATCTCTATGGCCGTTAATTGATTTTCAACATTTATGGTGACAACTCGTCTTTTATTATAATCTACCATCTAAACATGATATGCAAATTTAACTGTTTGTCTAATGATTCTAGATGTTTTTAATAATAATTTTTTTTTTGGATTGTTTTCAAAAGGTTTTTAGTTTCACGTCGGGTTCACCAAAATGTACTGACCCAAATTTTTTGCGCCCTTACCTTCAGGCTAAAGGATCCGTGCCCGGAAGGGGGATGCGAGAAGGATGGAACAATACCTCGGACTGAGAGGCCCTTTGAAGGTCGCGCCTCTCGGGGGAGGGGTATAAGGGTGAATTTTTGATGGATGGTGGGGTTCACCAGGAAACTTTGAGTGGCAGTTTCCATGCCTAGGTTGAGAATGGTCTTGATGTGTTCATTTTATACTCAATCATTCATATTCCTAGGTTGGCCAGAATGAATCTAAGCTATTCTATATGAAATGCCAATTTATATGAATACAGAAAGCATGAATGAATCCTAAATACCAGGAATATACTAAATAAGAAAGAATGCACCTGATTTCGGATGTCTGATGAAGATTCTGAAGCTTGTAGGAGTCCAGATCATCCCGAATATGATAGGATCATCTGCAATTGTATAGAATCATCCCAGATTATAGGCGATCATCTGAAATCAGACAGGATCATCGTCGATCTGACGAATTCATCAGCCGAATTCGTCAGAAACCTGCAATCACAGAAATAGACACCAAAAACCAAAAATGCTACTGCAAGAATAATGCAAAATGATAGAAATGATAGTATAAATGCCTAACTGATAAATCTGGATAGCAAATTAAAGGAAATGCATTGTTTTAATAACTTATTTTAACTTTATCATGCATTTATGTTAAAATGAGGTGAACTCCAGGATGCAGAATGAAAATAATCAAGCTAATGCATAATAAAATAAAGAAGGAAGATGAGAAATGCAAACTCAGGGCTCTGATTTCCCCAATCTGGACTACAATCGAGATCACCTCCAATCATACGAGATCATCGCCGATCTACGATAGGATCGTCCGAAATCATCTGGAATCGCCTGCGACGATCCGAGCTTCCTCCAGCTGAAGCATAGTGAAAACCTGCAATGAAAACTTAGAACTACGAGTGCAAAGCTTAAATGGTAGGGAAAATCAACCAGGGAAAGAGTTAGGAGGAGAGCCAGGCAGGGGATCCAGGGAGTCAGGGGGATAAACTGAGAAAATCCTAGTTTATATAGGATTAGGGGGAGGTTAGGAGGTTGGGGATCATCCCAATCTGGGAGATCTCCAATGGAGGAATCTCCAACTACGCAGACACGCTTCTGCCCAAGTTGGAGAGGCTATTGAAATAGAAGCTAATTATGAAAATTTGGTTTTGGGACGAAATCGTTTGGACGTTCTGTTCCAGACGAATTCGTCCGATCTGGGACGATTTCGTCTGATCGACGACGATATCGTCCAACGGTCAAAACAACTCCTAAAAATGGCATGAAAAATGGGGTGAGCGGTTAACGGGCGATTTCGGGGTTAAAATTCAAATTTTTATCTTTTTACTAAGGGTTTAACTGCGCCAATTTTAGGGTGCTATAGCTAGATATGACTTTCAATCCCTTTTTAAATTGCACTTAGATTAAAAATTTTCAATTTCTTTTAAAAAGAATTTAGCATAAGGTTTTCAAAATTCTTTCATGTCATTTACTTTTTTTTCAAAAAGCATTTAGCATAGGATTTTCAAATTCCTTTCATGTCATTTACATATCTTTTTAAAAATCATTTAAGATAGATTTTTCAATCTCTTTTTGAAAGCACTTAGAATAGAATTTGTAATCTCTTTTTGAAAGCATTTTAAATCTCTTTCAAATTTGCACCTAGATAGGTCTTTCCATCTCTTTTCAAAGCACTTAGATTCAAAATTTCCTATTTCTTTCCAAATCCCTTGGGTAAATTGCATTTTACATTTCAAGCATTCAAATTAGGGTTTCAATTTCTTTACGTCACTTAGATTTAGAAATTTCCTATTTCTTTCCAAATCCCCTGGGTAAATTGCATTTTCTCTTTCAAGCATTTAAATTAGGGTTTCAATTTCTTTACATCACTTAGATTTAGAAATTTCCTATTTCTTTCCAAATCCCCTAGGTAAATTGCATTTTCCCTTTCAAGCATTTAAATTAGGAATTCAATTTCTTTACATCACTTAGATTTAGAAATTTCTTATTTCTTTCCAAATCCCCTAGGTAAATTGTAATTTTTCTGTCAAGCATTTAAATTAGGGTTTCAATTTATTTATGTCACATAGATTTAGAAATTTCCTATTTCTTTCCAAATCCCCTGGGTAAATTGCATTTTCCCTTTCAAGAATTTAAATTAGGGTTTCAATTTATTTACATCACTTAGATTTAGAAATTTCCTATTTCTTTCCAAATCCCCTAAGTAAATTGCATTTTCCCTTTTAAGCATTTAAATTAGGGTTTTTTTTTTAAAGCAAAAAATCCTTTGTGGGCTCGCCTTGGTCTGAGAGACCACAAACAAGGGGTTCTACACCATCAAAGTCACCCAGGATTCACACCCGACCTTGCCCGCACCAACATTATCAATTGAATTTTGGATATCCAATTCAGCTTTTTTGGTAGGGTGGAGATTTGAACCTGGGACCTCCCTTGGAAGATTGCCCTCTCCTCTCCAACTCACCTACAACACCTGGTTCATTTAAATTAGGGTTTCAATTTCTTTAAATCACTTAGGTTTAGAAATTTCCTATTTATTTCCAAATCCCCTGGCTAAATTGCATTTTCCCTTTCAAAAATTTAAATTAGGGTTTCAATTTCTTTACATCACTTACGTTTAGAAATTTCCTATTTCTTTCAAAATATCCTCAGTAAATTGCATTTTCCCTTTCAAGAATTTAAATTAGGGTTTCAATTTATTTACGTCATCTAGAATTAGAAATATCCTATTTCTTTCCAAATCCCCTAGGTAAATTGCATTTTCCCTTTCACGCATTTAAATTAGGGTTTTCAATTTCTTTCTAACGCACATAGATAAATTATCAAATTTATTTTCCATGCACTTTAGTTTTGTTTGTTTCCATGCTTTATAGAGTAAATTTATTTTTCCTAAAAGGCATTTAGATCTAGTTTCATTTCAAAAATGCATCTAGGGTAAATTTCTTTCTAGAAACGATATCTAGTTAGTTATTTTCTCTTTCACCTTAGTAGTAGCAAACACACCATCACACACTCATGTGTCATACACAGTGGTGATATTGGAATTCATATCCAATCCATTGCTCAATACTGGTGATGTTGGAATTCATCTCCTTCCACTAGCTCACCCCCTAGATACCATAGTAACCCCTAGGAGTGGTTTTTTAGACTTCATCACTAGAAAATCCCCTACTCTTGAGATTTGTTTTCTGGAATTCATCACTAGAAGAGACCTTCAGAGTAGGATAGGATTAGATATATTTTTTCACAAGGCTCACATAATTAAAAGTTTGAAGACTCACATAGGATTAGTTACATTTCGAAACTATGGCATTGTTAGTCATTTTATCTTTTACTGAATTCTAGCTCATATTCTTGTAGGATATTGACTAACTCATCAAATGATGTATCTTTACTTAGAATTTATAGAGATGTGACTAGATGCTTGTAGCTTTCTGGAAGTGCTCTTAGGATTACTTGAACAAGAAATTTGTCTTCAACCTTTTCCTTGAAGGTTAACAATTTTTCTTTTATATCTACCACTCTTCTTAGAAATAGTTCTATACTTTCACCACTATTAACTTTTAGAGAATGTAATTGAGTATGGAGATTCAAGATAGTGGATTTGTTCCTTCCTTGAAATATCTTGGCTAATATTTTCCAATATTCTATAGAATTTTTTGTTGAACTAATGTATGGTTGTATTTCATTTATAATTGTAAATGATTTTAACATGAGATCTTTTACTTCATCTTCTTCAAAATTTTGAATATCTCTAGCATCTGTAGTAGGTTTAATTTTTGATCCTTTAACAATATTCCAAATATTTTTAACTATCATAATTGCCCTCACTCTTTTTTCCATGAAGAGTAATTAGGTCCTTTAAGAAGTTGGGATTCTTTAAGAATGAATTTATTTGTTGTTATGATGATACTTGTAGACTATGTTATATCTCCCTAATGTTTTAGTATAATATGGTCTTGATAAAGTACTTAGCTTTCTTAGTTTTACTTTGAATTGAATCCCTTTTATCTCTCTAATGTTCAACTTCAATTCTTCACCTTATTTCTCCCTATTAATGAATAGAAAGCTAAAGATTAATTTTAATACAATTTTCAATTTGATAAAATTTTCTATTTTCAATACCTTTAAGTTGAATTCCTTATGTCTCATTAATTTGAGCAAGAGACTAATTCCAATGTAGTTTTCCAACTTTTCAATAGCTCTATGTTTTGTTTCTTGTATCCTTTAATTTTCAATAATATAGTTTCTAAATTTCAATAATTTATATTGGTGTTAAACTCCTTATTAACTCCCTAATTAGAAATTTAGAAAATATAGATATTTTCAAATTTAATGTTTCAATTTCTATGTAGAATTCCTTATTCCTTCAAATTAAGTTATTTGCAAATATTTCTTATGCTTGAATAATGTAATTCCAAATGCTTTCAAATTAAATCTCTCTCTTACTTTAAAAAGCTTTCAAATATTTCAATAATGCATCTAAGGTTATAGTTTATCAATGCAATTCCTTATTCCTCCTTTTATTTAATTAATATCAAGCATAAATATTAATCAAGTTTAACCTTAGAATTAATATTCCTTATTTCTCCTTTACCTTTATAAAAATACAAATTAATTTAAATAGTTTCAAATACCTTCTTGACTATGGCGTGATGTATATTTGGTCTTCTTCTTCTTAACTCCTCTGTTCTGCAATTTTCACTCTAAATGAGGTTTTGTCCTCTTCACTGACTTAAATGCAATATGACATATTTCATACAACATTTAATGCTCCTCCTTTTAGCACCTTCTAAGACATTGACTACCCTTATAATGTTGGTTGGTTTCATTGACCTTCAACTGTGCTACATTGCATTCACTTGTCTTGCAATCTTATTGCAAGAATGGCTTGTATTACTTATCTCTCATGCAAAGAAGATGTTTTCTCTTCCCTAGGAGTTACCTTCTACATTGTGACACTTGGTAGAGAAACTCTTCACTTCCTTGTCCTTCCAAATGGTGGTACTTTTCTTCTATGTAATGTTCCTTCACTCCTCTTTTCTTGATAACACATTGTATCTTCTTTACGTGGCATTTTTTTTTTGAAACATTCCTTCATGCACTATCTCTTATCTACATGTCACTGTCCTTTTCTTTATGATGCTCCTTCTATGTGACACTTTATAATTATCCTTTATTATAATTTATTTTATAATGTACTACTCTATAACGTTCAATATTTTCTTTGAAACACATATTCTCTTCACCTAGAAACACTTGATACTTCACATGTTTTCCTTTGCTACAAATGACAAATCTAATTTATGTTGGTTGATGTTGCTAGTTGGGTTTTCCAAGATGGCACTATATTTTTCAATCTTCAATGGTCGAATAATCTTAGTCCTTGTACCACTTCACTTGCTAACGATACTTTGGTGACTTGTTCTTGCTATTTTGTGGCTCGTTTTTTGTTGTTGCTGACTCACAACACTTGTTGGCTACTATACATAGCTTTAGGGAAATACTAGCTCATGCCTTTTGATTGCTTGCCCCTTGTACTTTTAGTTTCTCTTAAACTGTTACTCTTTCCTGCTTGAAATAGTGGCTCTCTCTTCAAATATGGTGGTGCCTCTTCTCCAAGATGTGGTACTAGTGGTTTCTCTTCCATAGTAGTTTCTCCTCATCTCTATGCCTGGTAGTTTCTTCTATGGTGACTCCAAGATTTTAAATTTGAGCTATAACATTTTCCTTTTGGATAGTTTATTGTATCCAATATTTGCTATATAATATTGGCTTATTTATTTTCCAATAGATAGTAAGGATTTGATATTTTTCTTTCCTTATATTATATATAACTTCTCCTTTCTTTGCCACAAGTTTTAACCCCTTGTGAATGCTATCTTCTCCAAATTTGAATATATAAGCTTGAGACCTTTCATTTTGCTACAATAAAAATTATATGTGGTACTTTTAAGGACTTAATAATAAGCTAATGTGAGCATTTAAACATTGACCTTTTATTACACCAATATTGCATATATTTTGGTCTTTTTTTTTAGCTAGATTACTTGGTGATTTGACTCACCTATTTGCTAACCTGAATTTGTAGCTCCAATTCCTTATACTTTGCTACCTTAAACTTGTCAATCTTGCAATTTTCCTTTCTAATCAATTGCTTCCCAAAAATATGTTTTTTTGTGGCTCCAATTCTCCTCCTACTTTGCTCTCTTTGACTATGAAATTTATAGCTATTAGTGTTTCCCTCTTGCTATCCTAAACTCTATACTTTTTTAGCTTCTAGATCAACCAATTCCTCCCTTTATTTTGTTGTCCTTAACTCTCTCAAAATTTTCTAGGAAACTACAATTTATAGCTCTAATATTGCTTTCCAAAAACCTTTAGTTTTCTATCCAAAACTCCTTTAATTTGTAGCCTTCTTTTCACCTTCTAATGCTGCCCAATTTTCTTGATTTGCTATCTTATTTTTCTATCAAATCCTCCTTCAATTTGTTTTCCTGTGACTCTTCAATTTCTACAATAAAAAACAACAATATTCTTTTTTCAATGGTAGTATTCAATTCCTCAAATCTAGTGGTCTCTTCTAACTTCTTTCTCCTCCAATATCCTTGTCAAATTCTAACTTTAAAATTGGCCTATTTGCTAGCATTCTTCTCAAGAATCTGAATGTCTTGAGGTCTTCTAGAATCCTTTTCAAAATTTGGTAAACTTCTTATTATATCCTTCTTATTTTTTGGCTTGTTATCAGATGAAAATAATTGTCCCAAATCCTTCTTATCAGGAACTTCTCCTTGCTTGCAATCTTCTCCCTTGAGCTTTCTTCAAATCTTCTCCAATGGCCACTTCTTCAATTTCTTCAATAAGGCTTCTCTAACCTTCTTCTTATTTCTCCTTCCAACTTCTCTTGAGTCTTCAAATTTGGTAGCTTCTCAAATAGTTAATAGAACTTTTTCTAGTCATCCTCTATCTTCAATCTTCTATATTCCAAATCTGAAAGTTATCAAATGGGATCTTTCTCTTGGATCTCCTCTTTCTCAATCTGCATTCTTCAATCTTCTATGAGAATATTCTTCTTAATTCTTCTCAATATTTAATCTTCAATAGGGCTCCTTTGGCCTCTTTCTTCTCTTCTCAATATTCAATCTAAAATATTCTATGGAGACTTTATTCTTGGTTCTCCTCAATCTTCAATGTCTATTTTTTTGCAACAAAGAACTAATCCCTGCATGAGGAAAGCACATAGACTTTTAGGCAATCAAAGATGAAAATATTCTCTATCCTTTGCAGGAAGCTTCTCAACTTATAAGAACTAATTTTTTGCAACATAAAACTTTAGACAGTAGAAAGCAAATCTATGTGAATCTCTATATCTCTATAAGTCAATAAATATCACTAATTATCCTTCAATCTAGTGGAAAAGAGATCTATGTTGAGTCCTAGTCTTCATGAGATTTACTACAAATATGTAGAAAGACTCTAGCCAAAAAAAAACTCTTAAAGTTCTAAAAATGAGATCTCCCTATCTCCTCTTAATATCTCTTGTGGCTCTCCCATCCTATCAATCTACCTTATGAT
This sequence comes from Wollemia nobilis, assembly GCA_028583015.1. Lineage (NCBI taxonomy): Eukaryota > Viridiplantae > Streptophyta > Pinopsida > Araucariales > Araucariaceae > Wollemia > Wollemia nobilis. The sequence goes on from JAQPPZ010000101.1 coordinate 2,376,377, forward strand.
ATAATACCACTATTAGCTTTTAATGTTTTATATTAAAGGAAATGCAACCACAAGGACTAAAATGAGCATGCAATATTAACTATATGATAATGGCAATATACTAAGTAGGAAAAAATCATAAGAAAATTCTATAATAACTCATAAAACTACCATTAATGAATTCTCATGAAAATAAGATCTTCATACAGAATGTGGAGATCTCATATGCTCCATAAGTTCTACATTGTATCTAACTTGTACTCTACTCTAATCTATATTATGCTTCTCTCTCTCTTTCACTCCATATCAAAGGCCTATATATAATGAGATGTGACTCTTGGAATTTCACCTTCCTATGACTCTTCATCTTATTATTCTATGGACTCATGTGCACATGGACAACATGCATATTTACATCATCAAGTACTTTGCACATTCTAACAACACTTGTGCATTTATTACATTGCATAAATTAAATACTAAAACCCTAATCTAAGACACTCTCCTAATCTAAATATGTACCCATGATGGTACATTATCATGTACCAAATAATGTAATATATTTCAACAAGTACATCATGTCATAATTCACAATATTTTGAAGAAATGGATAGAAGCAATCCATATAGTCAAATCTTATACAAAAAGTGTAAAATTACAAAATAAAGGAAAATAGACTCAATTATTTTGGGCACCCATAGCCAACATAAATAATCACTATATTATCCATCGATAAGATTCAAAATAGTTAGATGATCAAATGAGGAGTAGTGGGGGTATTTATACAAATACCAAAACCATAAAAACATAAATGATTTTAACCTAAGCCAACATAATAAGAGGTATTGTGGCTAATTACAAGTTATAAAGTGGGTTTATCCATAACAAGGTTAACCATATCCCATAGACTTACATACTAAAATATTATAATAAATCCAATACATTGTATAATGAATTCCCTTAGGCCTATCTGATATTACATCATATAATGTTGACCTTGGCTATGAATTAGATTACACTTTCAACACCCCCTATAATCTAAACTAAAGGGTCAAGGAGAGAATATATTACTAACAATAATATATTCCCCCATAATGGATGCTCTAATGGGTCTTCACATTTTTAGATAGACTCATTTGGATCCCTCCTATCATCTGAAATCTATTATTGTAAAATATTTCCTACACAAGGGCCTCCTTATGCTATGGTACCTAGGAATAGGTATATGGAGATATTATATTATATTGTATATGGGTATTATTGACAGTTGCCATGGGCCACACGTAACCTAGGATTAATTTAATAAGTGGGATGAGGGTTTATAAGATGGGTATATAAAAAAGGTATATTGTCATTATAATCATCATCATTCATATGAGGTATTACTTGTAATTGTCTTTGCCCATGAAGTGGTTTATGAGAATTTCCCTCTCTAAGAAATGCTTTAATATTGGGATATCTTATATTTTTTATTCTTTGAGTATTACTGATGTTGCCCTACCCTAAAGGTATTATTCATATTTGTCTTATTATGTGGATTATCTTTGTGGAATATTATTAGTGGATGAATGATTTCTATTAATGAGAATAAAGTCTCATAAAAAGTGGTATCAGAGCAATGATTATGGAAAAGTGGGATTTTGTTTTTATGGATTAAAAAATTAGGGTAAATTATTTTCCAAAAAATGTCTCATTTTACAAAAGTCATATCTTGTGTAAGGTTGTTCGATTTAGACAATTCTAGTACCAATTTATTTAAAATTTGAAGAGCTTTGAAATGAGTGGTTATATGAAGGAATACAAGAAGTATTGAGGGGGATATGACCCTATGAAGTCATCTATCTAGAGCAAGAGTAATGACGATTTTTCAAAATATATATTTTTCAAACAAAATGAAATTTGAGATACCTATTAGTTGGGGTAAGCAAATCATCTATTATTTTTTGGGTCTAATTATTTATGCAGAATTTTAGATTCAAAATTAGTAGGATATATAATTTTATGAAATCCTAGATCATAAAACCCTAGTTTGTATTATCTTTTTTTGGGGGCATGAACTATGGAGCTACAAAATGTTTTTGGAGAAGATGATATTGATGTTAGAGAATGGTGGAAATAATTTAAATCCTTGCATTCTACTAATTATTATTGGGGCATTAGGCTTAATTTTTATTTTGGAGGAGAAGCTCTCTCTTGGTTTTAAAGTTTTCTTAGTGCCTATAATTGTGAAATGACTTGGGAAAAAATAGAGCAAGCATTCTTGAGTCAATGGGATACATATAAAAAGCTATATAGTTTGAAGGATACAATCAAAGGATATGTAGAAGAAATAAACATGCTTCAAAAATAATAAAATAAATTAAAAAGAGAGCTAGCAAATTTCAAAGAAATGGTAAAAATGAAAAAAGATGTTAGTGCACAGATAGAGGGTGTTGGAGTATATTACATTATTTGGTACATGTTAATGTACCCCATGGTACCTTCATGGTACATATATAAATATTATATTAGGATTGAGTCATAGTTTAGAGTGTGAGTATTATTTCCCCTTTCTATGTAAGTGTGTATGTGCAAGAAATGCACAAGTGTCATGTGAGTGAGTGTGAAAGTACAAGGTGAGTCTATATACACAAGTGTCTTATATGTATGAGATTAAATATGTAATGTAAATATATGAACAAGTGTCTTAGTTAGAGTGTGCAAAGTGAAGATCAATAATCATGTATAGGTGTGCATACAATATAGAGTTGTGTTCATAAATAATGTGTCAAGTAGAGTAGCCAAGATTCATGAGACTTGGCATATGGAAAGGAATAGTCAAGTATCTAAAGATTCATTCTACTATAGCTATATAGTACTCCATAGTATGTCATATCACATATCACATTACAGAGAAGAGCAAGTTCTTATCATATTTGTAAGAGAAAGTGGAGTAATAAATATTGCATATATTTTTGAGCAATTGATATTGTAAGTTGTGCTACATGCTTTGTACATGTATGATTCAAGCTATTAACATCCATACTGTTGTTTATTTATGAATATTATTTGATATATTATAAGCATTGATTTACATATTAACTGCTTATGTTATTCTACTTAAATCATTATCTTGACCTTACTGTATTGTGGCTTTATTATATTTTATCTTATGGAATATATCCTATGAGTTTTATATTAGCATTAAGGATTAAAAATCCATAAAAGTGGACCGCATATTTGTTGGCAAACAAGCTAAAAAGTGGACAAAAGGAATTTTTTGAAGATAAAAAAATTATTTTGCAGGTTCATGGTTGCATTTAGAAGGAAAAGGTTAGTATTTCAATAATCCCTAATATTAGATATAATTTCGTTAATATTGGTTTGGATATAAGGTTACAGGTTTAGACAATAAAAATCAAGGGCATACAACTTGAGGGTGAAAATATTTATATTTTTGAGGATTTAAAGATCACCATGGATAAGTATGTTTTACATTTAGATTTTTATGCTATTGAGAAGGATAATGTGGATATTATTCTTGGTTAGATTATTTGGGTACTATTAACATTTATGTGCAAAATAAATTTATGAAATTATGGTATAATAAAAATAAGATAAGACTACAGGATATTCCTCAGCTTGAGGAGCAAGGATCCAAAGAGAAGCAATAAGTGATTATGGTAAAGGAACAAGAAACCAACAAAAAAATCAAAAGTTGAATCTATAGTAGTAGCAACGATAGAATATATGGAAGAAGTACATAAGAACACACCAAAATAAGGGCACAAGAGAGAAGATCATGAAGAAGAATTTAAAATAGAGAAACAAAATGCTAAATAATCAAAGCAAAAAAAACATAAGATTAAGGTTGCAATATTTTGCCACCCACACAACCTTGAGTGATAAAAATCATGGAGTCATAGCCTAGGGTGTAAATATTATTATGGATCTACATGGAGATAAAAAGGTATCAAGTATGACAATGTTTGGTAAAAAAAGCATAGTGATTCTAGATTTCAAAGGGGTGCAACAACATCAAAAAATAATAGGACCAATAACCAACATATCAATTATGGATAATCAAGTGACACAATGGTAGCTTAGAATTATTAAATACCACCAACAATTAAGATTTCACTTGGATGAATGGAAGATCAATATTGGTACTAGTTTTTAGGATTGCTTAGAAGATCATATTACTTAATTTCTTCTCATGTTTTGAGGATGAAAAATTTGTAAAAATGGTGGAATGTTATGGTAACTAGAGATAAGTATACGAGGATATGATATATATATATATATATATATATATATATATATATATATTCTACATGGGCATAATGGATAGTTGGCATGGACTAAAAATAACCCAAGGTTTATTATATTATTATATTTGTGAAAAAGAAAAATGTTTGCATTAATGAGTAAAAGGGGTTACAAGACTTGTCCTTTTTACAAATTTTCCTCAAGGGCTACAACATGAGCCTTCCAAGATGGAATCCCTCTTTCAATTAATGATTTGCACAACACCCAAAGGTCTTCTATGGTCACATTAAGGGGGGTGGGCTTATTGGATGCTTGGCTGCATAGGTCCTCTAAACCTGCACAACCCTACAAAAATTATTAGTAACATTTGGGGGCCTATCTCAATAAAACCCCTCGTGATAACATATAGAAAGATTCAAGTAGACCAATCTATTACATAATTAAATGTGCTTAAAGTAACTAAAAACCAGAAAAACAATGTTAGTTATCTAACTTGCTAACTTACTGTTGTGTTGCTATCTATAAATGGTATCTGAAGGGGATCATACCCCTACATCTGATCCTTATGACCATACTTATCTGTATAGTCAGCTCTATGTGCACTAGTCAGAGAGTTGTTTTGCTAGGAGGTTTCTTCTGGTGTTGTTGGAGCTCCTTTCTAAGTCATATCACCTTTTGAACTGGTAGGAACCTGTGTCCTAGCAATTTAAATGGATGAAAAAAATGGATTTGGATGCAAAAACAATGAGAATGTATTGAATCACCTTTGAAATTGAATCACTATTTCACTGGAGGAAAACCTGCCAATGGGTAAAATGTAATGTATTTTCTTATATTTTTATGGATGCCTACTTACACCCATTTGAATGAATATAAATATCTACCCTATAGTTGTGAGGTGAAAAGACACAATGGTCCATAAACATAATAAGTGAATTAATAAGGATTAATGGTTAGGATTAGGATCCTAACATGCCATCCTCCTTAAAAAGAGTTTTATCCTCAAGAGAAAAGTGAGGAAATTATTTCTGAATGTGATGAAGCATTTTCCAGGTAGTTTCTTCGAAAGGTAAGCCTCTCCACTAAATCAAAAGCTTAGTGATGGTGTGATGTTGAAGTTGACGAATGTAGTGATCCAAAATAGCTTCAGGTTCAACCATGAGTACTCCATCCTCTATGAACTTAGGTAGTTGAGTTTTTGTGGTAATGTGTGTGCCAACTACGGGTTTAAGACAAGAGATATGGAACACATGATGAATTTTGGAAGATTCGAGTAACTCTAGTTTATAAGCAATGGGCCCAATGCATTGAAGGACTTTATAAGGCCCATATAATTTGGGAGCTAACTTTTGTGAACCCTTGATTTTGAGAGAAGTTTGACGATAAGGTTGAATATGAAGGAATACCATATCACCTTCTTGAAATGCTTGTTCGATCCTATGTTGGTCCGCTTGTTGCTTCATATGATGTTGGGCCGTGAGTAAATTATTGTTGAGAAGGTGAAGAATAGTAGCTCTAGTAGAAAGTTAAAAATCCACTGCTAGCACATTGGTACTTCCCAAAATATAAAAGCTTATGGAAGGTGGTACTTGGCCATATAAATATTCATATGGTGTCATATTAATGGCAGTATGGTATGAGGTATTATACCACCATTTGGCTAAAGGAATCCATTTAACCCAATGAAGGGGTTGAGTAGAAATAAAACAACATAGGTAAGTTTCCAAACATTTATTAATGACTTTTGTTTAACCGTCAGTTTGGGGATGATAAGCGAAACTCATACAAAGTTGAGTGCCTTGGATTTTAAACAATTCATTCCAAAAATTACTAGTGAAGGTGGGATCACGATCACTTACCATGGTGGAAGGCATGTCATGTATTTTAAAGATATTATCAAGAAATATTTGGGTAACGATACTAGCTATGTAAGGGTGGGCCAAGGGAAAAAAATGAGTGTATTTAGATAAGTGATCCACCACAAATAAAATAGTACTTTTGTCGATAGATTTTGGAAGGTCTTCAATAAAATCCATGAAAATATCAACCCACATTTTGGTTAGGATATCTAGATGTTGAAGAAGGCTAGGGGTACTTACTGTCTCTCCTTTTTATCTTTGGTAGGTCTCACATTCATCCACAAATTTCTTGATATCTTGTTTCATTCCTACCCAATAAAAGTATCGAGCCACTCGTTTATAAGTTTTGAGGAATCCTGAATATCCCATAATAGGTGTGGCATGTAACTCAAGGATGAGTTTTGTTTGATATAAGGAGGTAGAAGATATGACAATACGTTCTTTGTACCTAAGTATACCATTGTTCCAAGAGTAGTGAGGCTTACTTGTGGGGTCTTGTTGGATTTTTTGAATTAATGTTTGTGTTGAAGGATCATTAAACCATTCTTTTGTTACTTGATCTATCCATTGGAGAATAGGAGATGAGAGGGCATGTAATTGAGGTACTTCTTCAAAATTTTATGAAAGAGCATTGATGGCCTTGTTATTATTCCATTTTTGATATATGATCTCATAATCATATCCTAATAGTTTAGTAACCCATTTTTTTTTTTCAAGAGTGCATATACGCTACTCAAGAAAATATTTTAAACTATGGTGATCAGTACGAATAATAAAATTTTGGCCAATAAGGTAAGGTTTCCAAATGTTGAAAGACATGAATAATAGCCTTACTAGTAAAAGCCAAGGGTCTTTTATCTTGCATGAGAACGGCTCCCATTCCTACTCCTGAAGCATCACTTTCAATTATGAATGGTTTGTAAAAATCCAGTATGGCTAATACAAGAGTGGAACACATGGCATTTTTTAAGGTGTAGAAAGCATCGTCAGCCTTTGGAGACGAAAGAAAAGCATTTTTAATGAGTAAAGTTGTCAAAGGGGCCACGATCTTGCCATAATATTTAACAAATTTATGATAATACCCTATTAATCCTAAAAAACCATGCAAGCCTTTCAAGGTTTTAGGGGTAGACAAAATTTTCATATCTTCAATATTGTGAGGGTCCACCTTAATGCCATCTTTGGAAACATCATCTCCAAGATATTAAATTTCTTGTTGTCCAAAAGAACATTTGGATATTTTGGCATAGATTTGATTGTCCCCCAAGTTTTTCAAAGCATGTTCTAAATGCAGCAAGTGATCTTCCCATGTTTTGCTATAAATCAAAGTATCATCAAAGAAAACTAAAATAAATTTTTGAAGGTAAGGATGGAATACCTGGTTCATTAAACTTTAGAATGTTGAAGGGGCATTGGTAAAGCCAAAAGGCATAACTATAAATTCATAATGCCCTTCATGACTTCGAAAGGCTATTTTTGGAATATCATTTTATTTTACTCAATTTTGATGATATCCCGATCGTAAATCCAATTTTGAAAAATATTTAGCCCCATGAAGCTCATATAACAACTCATCAATGACAAGGATGGGAAATTTATCTTTTATGGTGAGTTTATTAAGGGCACAAAAATCCACACAAATTCCATAATCCATATTTGTCACAAACCAATAAAACTAGGGAAGAGTAATGGCTCACACTAGGTTTAATAACCCCTACTTTTATTAATTCTTGCACAAGTTTTTTTATTTTTATTTTCTGTAGATAAGGATGTTGATAAGATCATATATTAGGGGGTTGATACCCTGGGAGAAGTTGAATTTCATGATCATAGCTATGTGGATGGGACAACACTTTTGGTTCACTAAAAACTTGAGAATGGTATGCTAGAAGTTTTTGTAATTCAAGCACCTCTGGATGTTCTTCATTGGTGGGTTGGATGGAAAATAATTATGAAATCATACCCTTACCTCCTTTACAAATAATTGTCTTTATTCGATGAACACTGAATATTTGGGAAGGGCCTGATTTTAGTCCTTTAGTAGTATATGTTTCATCTTTAAGTGTGAACTTCATCCATTAGTCCTCAAAATCCCATTGGATTATGCTGAGTGTCCATAACCATTGCACTCCTAGAACTAATGAGCACCAAAAATGCTCATTTTATATGCATTGTTAAGGGGCATCATCACTAGTTTAATTATCATTAGAAGTGTATTTTTATATAACTTATGCATATAATTAATAGAAATATCGGTATTATTCTTGACTAGTGTTTTTAGTGGAAACTATGTATAAATGCAGGTTTTGCCACTAATATGGTGTTTCTAGTCTACATCCCATTTGGACCTAGCATGCTCCTGCTTCAACAAGTCAACATGCACCTTAATTTGGCGCCTTACTCTGATGCCTTACTTTGGCGCCTTACTGAGGCAGGTGCCTTACTGAGGCAGGTGCCTTACTCAGTAAGGTTCCAAGTAGGCGCCTTACTTCCATACATGGGAGACGCCTTACTGAGGCGCCTTACTCTGACCAAGCCAGCTTTGACCAGGTTGACCAGTAAGATACAGAGGTTGTTGCACGTGAAGACAAAGGAGGAATATTTTAATTATGCATTTTTATTAAAATAGAATAAGACACCTATTATCAACCGATTGACCGATTGACCAGAAGGCTAAGGAGAAGGTTGCATGTAAAAACAAAAAGGAAGATATTTTATTTTATGCACTATTAAAATAGAATAAACACTTCTATTATTTGATTGGTTGGATACCTTTGTAATGTGAACGTCATTCTCTCACGCTCATAGATGAACCAGAGCAATGATTTTTCTAGAGATCAATGTGGGTAGCCACACAAATGGATTTTGCCAGCCTTATTATAATTCTATTTTGATAAAACAAAACACGTCTGATTTATCCTGCAAGGGGTAAAATTAGTGTGTGATTGTTTTAATTAATATATTATTGTTATAATTAAATGGTTGCAATATTCATTGCATATCTATTGTAATAGCAAGTTTGGAATAGGCTTGCCTAAATTTGTAATAGAGGAAGTTTGTGCATTGTATAAATGCACAGGTCTTCCCTGAGGAGAAAAATGATTAATTTACATAGAATATTATTTCATTTTATTTTTACTCTAATTTATTAAGAGTGCAACTCCTCTTATTCGAGCAAGCTCCACGTAGCTAGCCGGGTGGACTATCTACGCAAGCTTGGGCCCACTCCCTACAGTAGTCCTTCCTTATTTATTTTTGTATTTGTTTTCTATAGATTATTTTATTGCTTTATTTCCTACTTTATTTAATTTCAGTTGTGTGTGTTTATTTTTCTTGTACATTTATTTTTCCACACTTTAATTTAGTCGTAATTTATTTATTTAATTTTTTGCACTTAGTTTATTTGGTTTGGCTAACTTTCAAATGTACGAACATCCCCCACCAAACTAAATAAGGTACAAATGGATTCATTTCCCAACACTACAGGTATATACTGTGCGTGACACTCATAAGTTTACGGACTTATCGGATTGATAATTTATGGAAGAGAAATGAATATTTTTCTAAACATGATTTCTATTCACCATTTTGGCGTCGTTGCTAGGGAGTGTAAAAAATGTAGTATTTTGATTTACAAGTCAGATAAAAAGCCCATTTAAAATTACCTGTAAATATTTTACCTGAGAAGTGTGAGTCCACCAAGGGCCTTTTTTATAAGGCCAAAAATAGTTTCCAGAATAGTCACATCCAAATCCCATAGGCAACCATTTAAATTTATCGGTTTCTTAGGTAAATACGAGAATGAACTTGATGTACCATAATTAAGTGTAGAAGTAGGAATAAATTATGTTGTTGAAAAATGTAAAAAAAAAAATCAGGCGATGAAGAATTTCGATCATGTTATGAATGGTTTCAAGAAATCAAAGAAATAGAACAACCCAGCTCTAATTAAAAAATTTTAGGGTTGTGTTTTTATATAGAAACTATTACAGAATTATGCCTCCAAAAGCTTAGTTTTAATGATTGAAAATTTTTACAAGCTTAACGCTTTGCAACATATTGGCAAATTCTTTTAATGATGTAGGGAAAATGATAGAGTTGAATTTAAAAGAACATGTTGTTATGGAGTATGCTCTTCACTTGCACTTAAGGCGACCTGGTGAATCAGAAACAAGCACATGTTTTTAAAAGGTTGCTATGCCCTATTTTCTTCAAGGTGCTATCCCATAGATATTCATTTTTTGGCCTGCACATTTTACCGTAATGTTGAAAGAGTTTGGTTGTGATGCCATGAAGGAAATACTCTTCTAATGCTATAGTGCATCAAACTAGTTGATCATGAAGGAGATTATTTTGATAAGACTAGTTCATAAGTAGGCATGGGGGAGACCCCACCTTCATCAATATCGCCAACATCACAGTGAACACTGGTTGCAGTATTCATGAAAAAAAATATAAATCTTCTGCTGAAAAGGCTCCAAATTAAAATACAAAGCTGAAACAAAGTTTTTTTTACTACTTGTTGGATGAGAGTATCCTTTTTCCCGAGGACTAGCTTGGTCTAGAAGGAAAATGAGAAATATCCAACCTGTAGCTAAAAAAATAGAGGGGGATCCTGGAAGAAATCAAATGTCAAATGTCTGTAAGAAGGCCACATGGTGCTTGAACACAGTAAATATATATATATATATATATATTTATGAATGGAGCTCATAGTGTCCAAAAAAAATAGCACATAAAATTTCATCGAGGTGTCTCATGGAAGCATCACAGCTGAATACCCGACACACACCCTAGATGATGTTGAACGGATCAATTTATCCCCACTCTCGAAAGTAGAGGATTACAGTGTTGCTCTAATTCTACCTACGAAGAAAAAAATTTAGAGTGGAAAATCGGTTTGATTCAGATGCACGTGTGTCAGGGCTACCCAATTAAAAAAAAAGAGCGATGCGTTTAGGGGTACACAGTGAAAAATTGATGATGCACAAAGGTTAATCCTGGGAAATGTATTTGGAGAGAGACGTCAAAGCAGGATTAAAATATTTTTTATGTGCTAGTGGAAGAGTTGGGTATTGCAAAAGTTTGGAGTTGTTGGCTTTCATAAATACTTCATAATGGTACATGGAACATATTTTTCACACACCAGGCTGGGTAGTTGCATGGCTTAATTACAGCCTCCACTTTTAATGCATAGTGCCAATATTATAATTATTTTTATGAAAACATTGCATTTTGTTAAAAAATAAATAAAATATGAAAAAAAAATACAGAGAGGAGACAGAGTCTCATTACGGTGGAAGAAAATATCGTCTTTGCAAAGAGATGGTGAGGATCTGAAATCATGGAGAAATATGTTGTCACTGTACATAAAGTTCATTATTTCTCACAAACATATTGGTGGAGAAGATGTTCCAATACACAACACATTCAATCAAATTTCCAGGGAAAATCGGTGATAGTTCTCCAAATTGACCACTGAATTTTAAAATCCTTAGCTCATATTATTGCAGTTGACATTCTGTTCTCTGACACAGATGATGAAAAAAAAATCCACGATCTGTTCTAGTCATGGCAGAACAAATAAAGAAAAAAAAAAATAGTTAGAATTTAATTTTAACACCTTTAGGATAGTTTTTTTTTATGTTTGGCAGGACAACATGAAGTGTGATATAGATAAATAAGGAGATGTCATATTTGGTGAAGTGAGATTTTTATGTGAGGTGACATCGACATGGGGGATACCCATACCATACCAACAGTCTTCAGAAGTACCTTAATCTACAAGCAAATGCCTTACTTCGGCACCTTACCCTGGTGGCGCAACACCTTAATCTGGTGGCGCGGTGCCTTACTCTGGCGACGCCTTACTCTGGTGGTATGATGCCTTACTCTGGTGGTGCGATGCCTTACTGAGGTAGGTTCCTTACTGAGGTAGGCACCTTACTTAGGTAGGAGTCTTACTGAGGTAGGCGCATTAATTAGGTAGGTGCCTTACTGAGGTAGGCGCCTTACTCAGGTAGGTGCCTTACCTAGGCAAGCGCCTTACTCAGGTAGACGCCTTACTTAGGTAGGCACCTTACTCAAGCAAGTACCAAGTAGGCACCTTACTCAAAGTAGGTGCCAAGTAGGCGCCTTACTCAAGCAGGCACCAAGCAGAAACCTTGCTCCATCAGCGAAGGTATATGCCGCTCAATGTTCATCAACGAAGGGACGTGTCGCTCAATGTCCATCAATAGAGGCACTTGATCACGGTTGAAAAAAAAACACCTTGATGTCATGCGTCAAGGGTGCCTTGATTAGTATAAAAATAAAATAAAAATAAAAAAATAAAAAATAATATATATATATATATATATATTAAAAAAAAAACGCACTGAATCTTTCTTGCTTAGCATAAAATTTCTTTTGCTGCTTTTGTGTGTTGTAGGGAAAGTGCTCGCATGCAAGCTGCAGGCATCTTGAGAGCCAAGGCCTAACAGGCATGGATTGCACTGAACTGCATTTTAGTTTTCTTAGTTTTTCTTTTGTAGGGGAAATGGCCTGATTGTACGAAAAATAGGCATCTTGGGAGACAAGGCCTAAACCGGCTCGGCATCCATGAACCTACACATTTTTTTAGGAGGTAGAAACTTGACTGTTTTCATTCGAAGGAGATAGTCACCAGCTGGGCGTAGACGTGGGTGTTAATTTCATACAAAGGTAAGAGATACCCACCTCTATGTTTGTGCAAAGCAGATTATGATGCAGTATGAAAAAGAAAATTGGAGGGCTTGATCAATTCTTCAACAACAGACGCGTTAACAACTGCTCACTTTTCAACACCAAGAGGGTGCCTTGATTTCATGCGTTCTGTCTCATGTATTTTCTGGCACACTGGCTATTGGAAAGTTAAAAAAAAAATCTGATGGTTGGGAAAGAGAAGAGTACTAAAAAAAATTTGCAGCTCTTCCTGGAGAAGAGAACTGCATATCCACTTTATCCTAGCATTGCTCAAACTTCTTCTCCCTAGATTGGGGGTTCCTGTTGCTCAGTGTAGGACTTGATATTCAGAGGGTTGCAGACCTGTTGCATAGAGGGACCTATTACTGGTGACGAGGACGTTACCAATTTAAGTGGGGGAGGATTTGGGTGAACCTGTTACTGGTGATGAGGGCATCACCAATTTAAGTGGGGGAGGATGTGGAGGAACTAGAATCTCCCACAAATACAAATATTTTGTTGATAGACTCCCAGTTAAAATGCAAATGAGAAACATAACTTGTACGGGAACACCAACAGAAGAGGGCTCAGAAAAAAAACAATGGTAAATTATGGTTGTAGTGCAACCGTATGAGCAATAAAGTTCCCCTACCTATTCTCATCATGAATATGACACTTACTCTTATATATATATATATATATATATATATATATATATATATATATATATATATATATATATAAGTCCCCTATTATTTTAGAAAAGGTGATGCGTGACCCACGCAGAATAACTGGAGCTCGTCATTGTTTGCTTAAGAGAGAATTTCATGGTCTATTTACTACTCTCAGCTAGCAATATAGATGGGGACACAAATTTTTATATCTCCCTTTTTAAATCTGCATAAGAAGGATCCATTGAGGAAAATTCAATTGGCTTCACGGCTGAAGCAGCAATGCTTAGAGGAAGAACAACGATTAGCCGTGTGGATGAAGAAAGCAGCTAGAGAGAAAAAAATAAATAAATAAAATAAAAAGAAAAAGAAAAAAAAATCCTCCAAGAACATGAATGTCACCAAAAATCTTGTTTTTCTAGAACACCTTGGTTACGGGCAGCATGGAAACATTTTTACACCACCAGCATGCTACAAATCAGAATCTACGAAATTCACCTAGGTATGTACTGAGTTTTCCATTAATTATGTGTACGGTTATTTTAAAAATAATTTCTATGCTAAACTCAGTAGATGCCCTTTATAAATTCTTTCTGTCGAAATCTCCCAGCCACATGATATACCTCGGATATAAAAAAATTTAATACCCCGAAACAATTGAAAAAAAAACTTCCAGGGGGGTTGTTGTCACGAGGACGTGACAATCTTTAGGAATGGGGGAAAAGAACAACAGTTCAGATAATTTTCTCCATTGCTTGACTCAGGCTTGTATTTCGGAGCAGAATAAGAATGCTTGGTTTTAATCCGGCAGTGGATTCACAGAGGAATAAAAGAACACCCGCTCCACTCTGGAGAGATTGAAAAAAAAATGCTACGACAATTGTGTGAATAAATTTGGCATTGTTGCATCATGAGAATGGCGGCCAGCTTGTACGAAGAACTATAGATAATGTTATATTCTAGAGATGGATCAAAAGCATTTCAAATATGGACAAACGTAGTGGCAGGCGACCACACTTATTTTAAATTTTGGTCTCACCAAATTTGATCATTGTGCAAAACAGGGAAATTTGCTTCTGCTTCTCATAGTTTGATGGTCAACTGTGAGGTATTTTCAATTTCTGCTAGTGCAACAATGCTCCATGAAAGAAAAAATTAGTAGTTCTCAATGGAGGAAAAATAACAATGCTCAATTAAAAAAAAATCAACAGTGCTCAAAGAAAAAATAGTAGTGCTCAATGAAAAAAAACAGAGATGCTTAGTGTATCTGTGTGTTGGGTTGATGTCTGACACTTTCGAGTTGTGCTGAATTTCTGCAACTCTAGATTCTGTCTATTGGTTGTGTCTACTTCGTGTAACATTGGTTGCACCTTCCTGTCATGGTCCAACAACTTTGACTTTCGCAGGTGCTGCAGTGCTCAATTAGAAAAAAATAGCAGCACTCAAATGAAAAAACATAGCAGTGCTAAATAAAAAAAATAGCAGTGCTCAATAGAAAAATAGCCGCGCTCAAAGGAAGAGAAAAAAAAAACAAAGCAGTGCTCAATGAAAAAAAAAAATATTATTATTATTCTGGGGGTTGTTTATTTGGGGCTATTTTTTGGGGGTTGTTGTCACAAGGACGTGACAATCTTTAGGCATGGAGGGATGATGAGCACCAGAAATGCTCATTTTATATACACTGTTAAGGGGCATCATCACTGGTTTAATTAGCATTAGAAGTGTATTTTTATATAACTTATGCATATAATTAATAGAAAGATCGGTATTATGCTTGACTGGTGTTTTTAGTGGAAACTATGTATAAATGTAGGTTTTACCACTAATATGGTGTTTCTAGTCTACATCCTGTTTGGACCTGGCATGATCCTGCTTCAACAAGTCAATAGGCGGATTACTCTGGTGCCTTACTCTGGCACCTTACTGAGGCAGACGCCTTACTCAGGCAGATGGCTTACTTAGTAAGGTGACAAGTAGGCGCCTTACTCCCATACATGGGAGGCGCCTTACTGAGGTACCTTACTCTGACCAAGCCAGATTTGACCAGGTTGACCAGTAAGCTACGGAGGTTGTTGCATATGAAGACAAAGGAGGAATATTTTAATTATGTATTGTTATTAAAATAGAATAAGACACCTATTATCAACCGATTGACCGATTGACCAGAAGGCTAAGGAGGAGGTTGCATGTAAAAACAAAAAGGAAGATATTTTATTTTATGCACTATTAAAATAGAATAAACACTTCTATTATTTGATTGGTTGGATACCTTTGTAACGTGAGCGTCATTCTCTCACGCTCACGGATGAACCAGAGCAATGATTTTTCCAGCGATCAATGTGGGCAGCCACGCAAATGGATTTTGCCAACCTTATTATAATTCTGTTCTGATAAAATAGAACACGTCTGATTTATCCTACAAGGGGTAAAATTAGTGCGTGGCTATTTTAATTAATATATTATTGTTATAATTAAACAGATTGTATAAATGCACAAGTCTTCCCTAAGGAGAAAAATGATTAATTTACATAGAATATTATTTCATTTTATTTCTTCTCCAATTTATTAAGAGTGCAACTCCTCTTATTCGAGCAAGCTCTACGTAGCTAGTCATGCGGACTATCTGCGGGAGCTTGGGCCCACTCCCTATAGTAGTCCTCCCCTATTTATTTCTATATTTATTTTCTATATATTATTTTATTGCTTTATTTCCTTCTTTAATTAATTTTAGTTGTGTATTTATTTTTCTTGTACATTTATTTTCTCGCACTTTAATTTAGTTGTAATTTATTTATTTAATTTTTCCACACTTAGTTTATTTGGTTTGGCTGACTTTCAAATGCATGAACATCCCCCACAAAACTAAATAAGGTACATACAGATTCATTCCCCAACACTACAGGCATATATTGTGCGTGACACTCATAAGTTTACGGACTTACCAGATTGATAATTTATGGAAGATAAATGAATGTTTTTCTAAACATGATTTTTGTTCACCAAGAATGATATCACATCCTCCTAAGGGGAGTACATACATGTCTCCTTTCATATTATAATTACCCATAGTGAGTTTAATATTTTGATACTTTCCTTTGCATGCAATCCTTCCTCCATTACCAATCATGACCTCAAAGCTATTGCAAGGATGTATAAAGCAGTTAGCTTGTTTTACCACCCTTGGATCAATAAAATTGTGTGTGCTGCCAGAGTCTATAAGCACAATGAGATTTTATTTTTTAAAGTACCCTTTTACTTTCATAGTTTGTGGGGAGGAGAAACCAACGAGGGAATTAAAAGAGATTTTTGGTGTATCTTCAGTGTTATCCTCAGGTGTATCTGACACCGCACCTCAATATTATCTTCTTCATTTGAACCACAATGATTGATCGTATCTAAAATATATAGTTTTGGTGTAATACATTTGTTATTGGGTATAAATTTCTCATTGCAATGAAAAAAAAGACCTTTTTCTCTTCTTTATTTCATTTATTAAGGGTTGATATGTTTAATCAGTAAGACTCTATTAAGTTTTGGGGGGTGTAAGTATTTTGTGATTTCCCCATAGGTGGTCTTCCTAGTCAACACTGGTTATTGAATTTGTCTTCCACCATTTGTGCTAATCCCATGGTCTACATCATGGTAGTGGGATTTAACATTTGTACTTCTAATCTAATTTCTTCCTTTAAGCCACTGATGAAACAATCTCAAAAGAATGAGGTATCTAACCCTGATGTACGATTGGCCAATTTTTCAAATTGATATTGGTATTTGTGCACTGAAGTGGTTTGATGAATCTTGGTAAGGACTCCCATGAAATTCTTGAGTTTACTAGGGCCAAATCATACTAATAGATTTTTCATGAATTCTAGCCATGTAGGGGTGCCATTAGTTTTTTTGTGCCATTGGTACCATTGGATGGCATTATTTTCCAGGTGGAAATATGCAATGTGAACCTTTTGTGCCTTAGGGATCTAATAGAGGGGGAAGTATTGGTTGGCATGATAGATCCAGTTGGTGGAATCACCTCCTTCAAATTTTGAAAAATCCAATTTAGTAGTTCTAGGCAGGATGGAATTTTGTGGCCCCCAAGTAGTGCTTGGTGTGTTGGTCCCTCGATAGATTAGCCAGCTTGGATTAGGCCCATATTTTGTTGTACCATATTTATGGAGTGGTTATAAACGTCAATTTTTAAATCTATTTCTGATATTTTATTTTCATATTCTACCCTTGGTATAGTATTGTTTGTAATTTCGTCCTTCCATTGGTAGAACTCCTCCTTTTGTATAATCTTATTTGTAAGTTCTTCCTTTCACTGGCGAATCTCCTACATGAATTCTTTGAGGACAAGGTCCTGCCATCTCCTTCCATTGACCATTGTAGGGCTGGTTTATAAAATGTAAGTCCTCTTTGGTGAATGAAATTAGGTTTTTCAATTTTTTTTGCAAAAAATTATGCAATTGGATTTAAAAATTTTGCAAAAATTTGTATAATTTTGACAAAATTTGGTTTTATCAATGGTCAATTGATTTTGAATTTGAATTTCTATGGGAAGCACTCAACGGGAAGCACAAGGTGTGGCGATTATCACTTGGTGGGAAGCACAAGGTGTGGCAGTCAGTGGGTGGTGGTTAATGAGTGGTGAGGAGTACAAGGAGTGGATACAAGCGACAAGTTGAAGATGATGTCAGCACATTGGTGGTAAGGAGCACAAAGCAGAGTTAACAGTAAAGGGACATTGATAAGAGCATGCAAGGCACACAATAAGAGATGGGGGAAAACACATATGACATGCAATAGGAGGCAGAAACGAAGGCCAGGTAGGGCAGTGATTATCGCATATGGGGGATGCAAGGCCAAGGGAAACGTGATCGAAGTCATGCTACCTTATGTGACCCTTGGTCCCTTTAAACACCTCTTAAACATTTTATTAGATAATGTGGGATAAAAAATTTGATAAACCTTTTTGTCTGACATAGTTTCGTTGACGAAAAACTTACACGGTGACCAAAAAATTAAAAAATAACCTTAGATTTTTATTTAATTTTTTATTTTTGGATGTTGGTTTCCTGTGATTTTGCCAGAAAACGTTGTATTTCAGTAATTTTATGAATTTTTTCCATGATTTACTTCACCGTTTGATCCTAGAATTTTTTTGGTAAGCCTCGCAAGGATTCACGAGAGTATTTAAGGGATTTAAATCATGTTTCTTTCACCTGTGATGGTTTTTTGCGAGTCGTCATCCGGTATTCTAATAAAAATAATTATTTTTAATAGAGTTGGTTGTGTTATGTATGTTCTTGCTATATTATACCTTGACTTGATATCAGATGGTAATTTTTTTATGAACAATGATGTGTGAAGGCAGATTGTATGATTGATAATGATGATAGAGTGGTGTAAGATGATAACATAGTTAGATTTTTTAGTGGTGAGAAGGTGCAAGAATGGAAAGCTATGATACTAGATGGTAGGAACCTATGTCCTAGAAATTTAAATGGATGAAAAAAAATGTATTTGGATGCAAAAAATAATGAGAATGTATTGAATCACCTTTGAAATTGAATCACTATTTCACTAGAGGAAAACCTGCCAATGGGTAAAATGTAATGTATTTTCTTATATTTTAATGGATGCCTACTTACACCCATTTGAATGAATATAAATATCTACCCTATAGTTGTGAGGTGAAAATACACAATGGTCCATAAACATAATAAGTTAATTAATAAGGATTAATGGTTAGGATTAGGATTCTGACATGAACCTATAGTTGAGAGTAGTTTCCAAAATAGAAGGGGATATTTTCTAGCACATGTTAGCATCCATAGTGATTGATGGTGAAGGTGGGGTTGAGTGTGATAGAGTCTAAGGTTATTTCTGCAGAGTTTTGGTATGCAAATGTGTGATCTCTCAAAATGGATAGACTTGGACAAGGTTAGGGGGGGCTAAGGTGTCTTGTGATGTATCCCATGAGGTGTCCCCTAAGGTGGCATAGGATGCCATACCTCATAAATGAATTTGGGTGAGAGAAGTCCTCACCCATCCACATGCAATAAATGGGCATGGGTGATTCATACCTCATAAATGCATGGGATATGAAAGTCCTCATTATGGCATGGTGGAGGATGACTCATCCATGCTTTCAATACCTTGAATGCCTTAAGTAGGAAAGTCTTCAAAAGTCATTTATGAAATTGAATGCACATGGGGATATTTGGAGAGTAAGGGTTAATGTTAACCATGGTTAGGTTGACCCTAGGTTTAGGGTTGACCAATTATGAGGTGGAGGCTAGGCTTAGGTGGAAGCTAGGGTAGGGTAGGGTTGAGCATGGGTTAGGTTTACCATGGGTTAGGTTAGAGTAGACTAGGCTTATGTGGAAGCTAGGCTAGTCAAAGGGTAGACTAGGGTGAGGTGGCCTTAGACTTAGGATTAAGGGTGTGAGACAAGCAAAGTATCTCAAATATCGAAGAATGCTCCACAAGATCAATCACACACAAAAAAAAAAAAAACCACAACATCAATATTAAGTGGTAAAACCCTACTTCAAATGAAGAAGGGAAACATCCACTATGAAGCTCACTATATTACTCAATTATTCAACAGTATAAGAATGCTTCAATGGTATGCAATAATATGCATCAACATAACCTACAACACAAGTCAATATGACAAGATATGATAAGATATGATAATATGTAGTAGAAAACACCCTTATTTAAAGAGAAGCTTTTCTACTACAACCCTAAATATTATCACAATCTATCAAATATTAGAAAGTGCTTTAGTTACTTTCTAATTTTATCATAATCTAATATTTGAGATATGTGATAAGTGGCATCTATCAAATATTAGAAATTTATTAGTTACTTTCTAATATTTTCTAGAAAATGGAAATAACTTTTTCCCAAGAAATTAAATATTCTTAGCACCCTTAATTTATTTATTAATTGGGTGGAAATATTTTACATAAGATAGAATTATATTCTAATTCAAATATTATTCTTTAGACTTTATATTTTAGTCTAAGAATAATTTACACAATGTTGCATTACATATTCCAACACTCCCCCTTAATGCAATATTGGGAAAAGGAATTATGAGACAAAGAAACATTCTCCCCCTAAAGATACAAACGGGGATGAAAATCAAATGAGTAATATAGTTACAATGAGCTTTTATGACCAAGAATGGTCTATAATAAGGCACCAATACAAAATGGGCCAAAATGAGACTGCAAGTCCCCAACGGAGTAGCTTCAGATACAAGCAACTTACAAAGCCATCCATCAACCACAAGTGGTTGCAAATGACAATAAGAAAACATCACAAGGGTGTCTTCAGTAAGCCTGCAAAACCCCAAATGGAAGTACCTAAAAGCTACAAGAAGCTCAACATAAGATCAGTTAGATACATCATCATAAATATATTCACCACAACATATATGAATATCCAAAGATGATAACAAAACTGATCTAAAAAATAGTGAACTATAAGTCATCATAAAAAGATGCCAAACCATACTTATAGTCACGTGCTATATAGTTGATCAAAAAAATATCATGTACAAAGTTGCATAAAGCAAATAAGGAGTACCATGATAATGCAAACTCTAAAGTACCATGTACAAAAGTAGCACAAGGCTAACAAAAAAGTACCATGTACAAGAGTTGCATAAGGTATATGAAAATAATAAAGTGTGCACACCGGTTGCATAAAGCCAACCATAAAATATTATGTACAAAAGTAGCATAAAAGCTAACAAGAAAGTACCATGATAAACCAATTGTATAATGCCAACTACATAAAAAACATGTACAAAGTTGCACAAGGCAACAAGAAAGTACCATGTAAAAGAGTCGCATAAAGAAATTTCATCATATACCATAATTGCACAATGCCATCTACCAAGTAACATGTACAAAAGTTGCACAAGGCAAACAAGAAAGTACCATGTTCAAAAGAGATGCAAAAAGCAATTATACCACCAAATATCAACTCATATATGTAGCACAAAACACCTCATAAGGATGAAGTTGTCATCATACAAGTGTAACTACACTTCATTCCCCCTTGAGGACAACTTCACCAAACCAAGTGAGTCCCTCAGCTTACAAAACTGCTCCTTGGAAAGAGGTTTTGTGAATAAATCAGTAGAATTAGAAGATGATGGGCAATACTCCAACTGATTAGTCCCATCCAATACCTTCTCTCTAATAAAGTGGGCTTGGATTTTAACATGCTTTGTTCTTTGATGCATTACAGGATTTTTAGCCAAGGCAATAGTTGATTGATTATCGGAGAGTAAACGTGAAGGACCAAATTGCTCAAAGCCAATTTCCTTCATGAGGATACAAAGCTAAACAACTTCCTGTGTAGCTGCTGTCGTAGCGTTATACTCTGCTTCCATTGTAGAAATCAACTCTAGGCTTGTTGGGTTGGAAATTTTGATTTTTCCTTCCCTTGTATTTTTTCTTGAAGGAAGCCTTAGTGGCACTTAAGGCAACATTCTTCTCCTTGAAAACTTGACCATTCACTTTGTCTCTATTAAGAGACTCTTCATGTTGAATCAATAATTGTGAAAGAGTGTTGAGAGGAATACCATCCTCTTCTTGCTCTAGCCTAGTCTCAATAATGGTGATAAAATTCTTGAACTTGTTGGACAAGTTCCTCAAAATGATAAAGCTTAAGAGCTTCTCACTTATCCAATCACAATTACAAGCCAATAGTTGAGTTCTCATGTCTTTCATCTTTGAGAGGAAGATCAAGGCACTTTCTTCTTCACCTTGCATAGTGCTAAGAATTTTGGACAATAAAGTGAATTTCCTTGATGTATTGGACCCTAGATGGACTTGTTTTACCAATAGAGCGGATTCTTTTGGATTCAATAGGTGTTTAGCAAATATAAATTGTGTTGCAAGATTAAGTAAATTTTAATCAAATACTAAAGTTGTGGTTAAGAAGTTGATTCATTTTTAACCTTCTTATTAATATGAAAATTAGTAAATTGCAAGTTAGTTGGTTAGTATATTGTTTAGTAGCAAGTTAGTAGTTAGATTAGTTGAGATGCAAAATGTAAGAAAGATGAACAAGAGATAGTGGAGACACAAATACACACACTCTCTCTCTCTCTCTCTCTCTCACTCTCACTTTCATTCTCTTTTACTTTCATAATGAGAGATACAAGTTACATTAATTTACAGTATGCTTCAAGCAAATACTGGAGAGAGATTAGAAAAAATTAATAAAAATAGGGGAAGAGAGTGAAAAAATTGATCCGAAATTGCCTTGTATACTTCAAAACATACTTGGATAACCTTGCAAAACAAGCAAACTCACAAATAACCATTGTTAATGTGAGACAAAAAAATATTGCATTTTAAGGAGAATAATAATAATTTTTAATACAAAAAATTGCTTAAAAAAAATGCAATTAAATTAATAAAATTTATTTTATTAATAAAAAAAAATGGCATGAAAAAGTTTAAAGATTTTTATAAAGCAAAACTTTTTCAAAAAAAACAAAACTGTTTTTTTTTTTATAAAACAAAACCGTTTTTTTTTTTTATAAAACAAAACCGTTTTTTTTTTTTTTAAACAAAACTAATTTTTTTTATAAAGCAAAACTGTTTTTTTTGTTTTTTTTTTTTAAAAACAAAACTGTTTTTTTTTTTATAAAGCAAAATTGTTTTTTTTATATATAATATATAGCCGACTATTTTTTTTTTTTTAAATGACTATATATGGAAATAGGGGTTTTTGGGTCTTCTAGATGCAACCATGGGGTCCGTTTAGCTCCAAAACCCTTCCAGAAAAAGCTTAATGCCAAAAAAAATTATAGATTTAAAATGAAAATATTGTTTGCAAAAGATATAACAACTAGATCTAAAAACATAATAAATCTATAAACCCTAATGGCTGATTTGCAAAATAAGTTTACATAAAATACCCAAATATCAAATGAATGCAAAAAAAAAATACCTTAATGGGTTTTTCACCTCAAAGGATTGAAGACACTTGATGGAGATCCCAATCGCTTTGATACCAAATGTGAGACAAGCAAAGTCTCCCCAAGATCGAAGAATGCTCCACAAGATCAATCACACACAAAAAAAGAAAAAACCACAACACCAATATTAAGTGGTAAAACCCTACTTCAAATGAATAAGGGAAACATCCACTATGAAGCTCACTATATTACTCAATGATTCAACAATACAAGAATGCTTCAATGTTATGCAACAATATGCATCAACATAACCTACAACACAAGTCAATATGACAAGATATGATAAGATATGATAATATGTAGTAGAAAACACCCCTATTTAAAGAGAAGCTTTTCTACTACAACCCTAAATCTTATCACAATCTATCAAATATTAGAAAGTGATTTAGTTACTTTCTAATTTTATCACAATCTAATCTTTGAGATATGTGATAAGTGGCATCTATCAAATATTAGAAAGTTATTAGTTACTTTCTAATATTTTCTAGAAAAGAAAAATAACTTTTTCCCAAGAAATTAAATATTCCTAGCACCCTTAATTTATTTATTAATTGGGTGGAAATATTTTACATAAGATAGAATTATATTCTAATTCAAATATTATTCTTTAGACTTTATATTTTAGTCTAAGAATAATTTACACAATGTTGCATTACATATTCCAACAAAGAGGTGGTTGAATGGTGATAGGGGCTAAGCATAGAAAATGAATTAAGTGACCAAGGGGGCGTAAGTAGGATGAATAGTGATTTTTGGGTAATTATGCAAATTTTGTGGGTTTTGCAAATTAATTCACCGTTAGGACTGCACAAGGATAAATGTAAAAAAATTTAGGTGTCTACATTTACCCCTTTTTGTACTGTGTTGTGTGAAAACATAATGTAGTGAAAAAACTTATGACATCGGATTGATGGTTTGATATTGAAGAAGACGAATAGATGATGGGTGGTTGTGGTTGACCCCTGATTAATAATGATTGATTACAAATTTTTTTGTATCGTGATGATTGTTTGAGGTAGGATACATGACATTATCTTGTGTCATGATCAATGTAATATGCCCCAATTGTGAAAGGGATGAGTATCCATGAAACTTTACCTTTGAAATATAATGAGCTTGATTTGATTTGGTAAGCCATACAACTATTTGTAGGTGTTTTCATGATGCTTCTATTGCAAGTGGTCTTACATATACCACTTAAATGAAGGGAATTCATGATTAACCATACAATTACAAGCATGGGGTGTACCAAAATGTTTGTTTTGAATTCGATTTTTAATTGAGAAGAGAACTTCTATTTTTGTTTGCCCTAGTGAATGAGGGCTTATGATAGTTTTATGGAAAGGTTCTTGGATAAACGTAAATTCCAATATTGAGTGTTTTAATATTGATCATGTGCAAGGAAACTTTAGTGTATGATGTCTACCCCTCAAATGATGAGTTGATGGGTGAAGAAGCAAACAATAGTGGCAAATCGCTTGACAAAAATGTCATTGTACAATCGTGTATTGGTTAGGAATGATAAAAATGATAAATATTGAGATAAATTTACGAAAACATGAAATGTTTTGGTGATCGGACCCCTGGGTATGGCCAGAATGATTGGACCTCTAAGCATGGCCAATATGATTGGACCCTAGGGTATGACCAATATGACTAGACTTGTCCATATGGTTGGCTCTAATGTGATCCATGTGTATTTTTTTTGCATTTTGAGGGACCAAATGATATCAATATATACATAAAAATTATATCGTCGAGAAGGTATTTTTGAGTCCAATCTAATGGTGGTGGTTTTATGAAATTTGAAGAATATTTGATAGGGGAAATTAGGCTCAAAGATAACCTTATTATTTTTGAGTAAATACTTCTTATACACATCCATTGTGGGAATTGAACCCGAGTCACATCACCGATAATGCAAGTGGCATCCTTATCGATAGACCACATCATGTGGATAAGATAACCATACTTTTTGAAGCAATAAATGCTCAATTTTAGGTCTTTAAAAGGGAAATTTGGCTTAGTTGGTTAGAGAGTCGATGTATGAGGGTGAATTAATGAAGGTTGATGAAAAATGGGCTAATTTTGAGTGTCTGGATAGAAATGGATAGGAGAGGAGCGGAGATACTCCAAGTGTTCAAGCGTGAGGATTCTATTTTTTGTGTGGAGGTTGAGCCACTTTTTTTGTAGATCATTTTTTTTATGAGATGATCACAAAGATGTATATGGCGATATATATATATATATATATATATATATATGATATAGCCTATAGATAATTTTGATGATGTACTCATGAGCTTTGATATATACATGATGATGATTGATGATGTGATATACCTTGATTGTGTTATTGATTTGATGTATGTTTATGAGACTGATGTGATGTGAGGATGCATTGGTGCATATGATGTAGATAGATGTGATATGATATGTGAAATTCATTTGATGTTGTTGATGTTATGAATAAAAATGTATGGTTGTGTAAATGCATGGTTTTAAACTTCATGTGTTTATTTAACCAAAATTTTGGATGTGTACTTATGAATTTTACCATCATAGTGGATTTAATTAATCAAGGATAAATTAATAGTCACATAGACATATTAACATAATCATGAGACAAACAAATATGCAATGTGTATGATGAATGCAAATATAAAAGTGAACATATATAGGTTATGCATAGAATGGTTTAAGCATGAAATAAAATGATGTCATGCTTTTATAAAAAAATGAACATGTAACCAAGACAATTGAACATAGACTAATATTTTAGACTATTGTATTGCTTGGTAAAACTAGTTGTGATGTTTGTTTCAATGCCCAAGGAACTTTGGATGCTAAAAGGATTTTAAGAAATTCAAACACCTTATTTTGAACAATCAAACTCATCTATTTGTTAGTCAATATCTTGTAGAAATCTTGACCATCTTGTATAATATTAAGCTTATCATGGACTAGTGTGCATGTAATGATGTTCATTTTTCCATTTTGAGTGAGGTTGGACTAACCTATTGTACACTTAGCCATTGTAAGCTAGCTCATCCATAAGTGCAAAATGGTTTGTACAAAATGTCTCTAATGTGATAGACATGTTGCCACTCATATGGCATACTCCACTACTAGAAAAGTGTTTATAGCCCTGATGGAGGTTATCCCCACATTTTATCAATGTTGCTCCACTAGAAGACAAACATATATAGCCCTGATAGAGTCATATAAAATGATTGAGGATACCGAGAACAACTTTTTTGGTAGTTATTTTTTTGTTCTTTTTATTTTGATTCTTTGATGCTCTTTTTGTGTGCTTCTTTTCTCTTTTTTTTGTGTGCAACTTGTCCTGCTTTGGATCCTCA
Source organism: Wollemia nobilis (assembly GCA_028583015.1). Lineage (NCBI taxonomy): Eukaryota > Viridiplantae > Streptophyta > Pinopsida > Araucariales > Araucariaceae > Wollemia > Wollemia nobilis. Next base: position 2,403,207 of record JAQPPZ010000101.1, read on the forward strand.
GGCTTGGATTATGTGAATGATGGGATGAGCAGGGAAAATTATTTACTTTATGGTAAGACTACTCAAGGTGTTGTCTTCCCTATAATCAAAATTTTGCTTAATGTGTGAGATGTGATTGGTCCAAGAAAGAACTCAAGTTAGCTAAGGGAAGCCTAAAATTGCATTAGAACTTGATTATATTCAACAAAGGTTGATTGAATGAACTAGGAATGGTTGAATAACTAAAAATATTCTTAGTACAAAGCAATCATAAACACATATTGAACAAGGCATAATGATAGTTGTGATAACTAGGGTATGCTTATTGACTAATGTGCAAAATGAGCGAATATGCCTATGTACAATATGATTGACAAGATATTTTTAGAAAATTACAACATGTTAGTTAAATATATGACCATGATATGACTATGCAATGCATTTAAATGATAACAAAAAATGCAACAAAACATGTCCTTTATTAATTATGACAACTGTGAACGAGCAATGCATATCAACACATCTGAAAGGTGATCAAATTAGCACATTATGAGCTTTATTTGAGTAATGTATGAATGTAATGACTGAATTGAATGTAATTATTTATAGGTATTGTATGCCCAAAATGGCCACATACTTGAGAAAATTTTGTCTAAGTCATGAAGTTCTCATTCCGCACACTTTGTAGTGTATTTTGGAGCGGATCCGCAACAAAGGCCATGAGTCCGCTCAACACTTGGTAAATTTTTGCACTCGGAGCAATTCCACAAGATTTTCTTTGTTCTTGGCTCTAGACTGGTGACGCATCCTAAATTTGTAAAACTTTTTGGAGAAGGATGACATCAACAGAAGATAAGTGACCGCTTGAGAGTTTGAATACCTTACGAGTGACTAAGTGTTGGAAGACCCGATTTCAGAGAATGCAAAGAACATTTTTGCCTGGAATGGTGATAAGGTGGAATGCTATGAACGTAGTAGATGCAGATCCATGACAAAGGATATTTTTGACTAACTCCTTTCCGAAATGGTGACAAGCAGTGTTTTACTTTGAAGGCAACACGAAATGGATGAAGGGTCACTTTACATTGTAACAGGTCCGAAATGATGGTCATACGTCAATGCACTTGCTTAGCCCGGAATGGAATCCGCAAAAATTTTGAAGGAGAGATGATGTCATCCACTTTTTTGTGCGGATTGGTGAATGCTTTGCGAACAATAAAGAAACATAAAGGACAAGAAGCAAATTCGATCCTGCTTAACTTCTAAAGCACTTAAGGCTAGATTAGCATTCTGCAATTTCTAAAGTAGGAAGGATGATGTCATCAATTTTTAAGAGCAGAATGGCATTGAGTTTTACCTTGCCATTTACACCAAGCTTATATCAGATAAATAGTAGCCATATGATGGGGAAGATCAATGGTGGAAATTGTGCCAAAGAATATGAAGTATATAAAGGCATTTCTTCACCAGAGTTTTCACATTCAATTGGAGGAAGAATCTAAAGCATCAAGGGTTTTAAGAAGATAGACCTAGATGTGGTTACATATTGACGGTGGTAGAAGGCTTCCAAGAAGGATTGATGATGTATACATAATCTCCAATGGCCATAACTCCAGTTAGCGTCAATGATCAGCAAGTTGTAGAGGCTTAGAGCTACCATGGCAGTCCACTTGCAACGGGTTTCCTGGAGGATGTACCAATAAGATAATGCCAGTAAGAACTCTCTGTTGTGCTGTCAAATTTTAATATTTGTAATGTTCTTTGTTATTATTAATTTTGCAAAACTATAAGTAGAGGTCAAACCCTTATTTTTAAAGGGTTGGCTCTAGTGTGTTTGTATGTGCTATTGTAAATATTACCAAGGACTAATGAAAGGAGCATTACATCGATTTTTGCCTCAAAGCTTGTGTCTTCATATTTGATATCAGAGGTTCGAATTATTTAGTTACATTTATATGAATACTTAGATGGTTAGTTTGTGTCAAATTAATGGATTACTAGTTGTTAAGGTAATTGAAATCTACTTATGGATTTGATCTTTATTGCTAAGGAGTACATTTTTGTAAAATCTAGATAGTGGTGAATTCTGTTATTTGGATTATCATTGTTTCGATATTGAATTTTTTGTCTGCAATATTTCTCTATTGTTCTTTAATGAATGAAAATACATTTAACTTGAGATAATTTTTATCTGAGTAATGTGTCTTTAAGTTAGTTTTTTGGAGATTTTTACTGTAGTGCAATGTTGTTAGCCTATACGTCCACTATTGTTCATATCTCTCTAACCCTAACATTTTCTTACCCTAATATCCAAACCCTAAGTGAGCATAATTGTTTCAACATATTGTTTAAGTTGACAAGGAACCAGCCTACTCTGGAGGTTGGATCAAAAACTTTATTTTCATCCATCCAATGTTGAGTGTTGAGTTGTAGCTATCGAGTGTAAGCTTGGACAAAAAGTAGGAAGATAGACATCCATAGTATTGAGTAAAACTTGATGTAATTTAGTGCCCAGTAGTTTTTGGTATGTTCAATGGGACCAGTTCACAAGGACTTCCTCTTAGAAGAATAATTTTATAAATAAAACCTTACAGTTAACCTAGTAGTCCCTCCAACAGGATTTGCACCTAGAAATATGGCACAAAATTTGGCCCCTAATCAGCCATTACAAAAATATCCCAACTAGAACACAATTGGTCCCATGAGATTAGCCCAAATGAATGCCATCTCCCAGGCTATATTCAAATCTATCCCCACTTAAGATGGATCTAGGAAGACAACTTATGAGCACTATCAGGATATTTTGGATCTGGTATCTATTCACAACATAAAAGAGGAGGATATTATTGTAAAAATTCTAGCCTTGTCCTTCAGAGAAAATATATTACATTGGTTTAGAACTCTGGAAGATAAAACTATCACTTCATGGCAAGAACTAGCTGAACCATTTATAGAAGAATTTAATAAATCTGCTAATCCTTTCTCCCTGCTTAACCAGTTTACATCCATGTAGAAGTCTCAGTAGGAAACTGTCTCAAATTTTAATTTGAGATTCAGTAGAACATGGAAGAGAATACCTCCCATAATTAGACCAGCTACATGTTTGGCCTATATGTATTACATTAGAGCCCTTGGATCAGAGCTAGGTCTGCAAACACAACAATCTAGAGTAGAAACCTTCCCCCAAGTTTATAATGCAATAGTTCATGCTGAAAAATATCCTAATTAATGTGGGAAGACTACCCCCAAAAACTATGTTGCCTTACAACTCAAAAACTACCAATAACCAAAGTCAATCCACAAACCCCTCTTACATGGATCCTCTTTATTTATCATCTCCATCTCCACAAATGAATGCAATCCCTCAGCCAAAGACATTATCCTATGCAACTCCTTTCCCTCCCCTCCCTTCTCAGCCATCTCAAGAGTTTTTTGCTATTATTGATATACAAAATACTCTAAAAAATCTGAGTAATAGAATGAATTTGATGGAAAGGAGAGACCAAGAAATATCACAATAGAGGAGGTTTCCATATGTGAATAAAGATCAAAGATCTGGATCTAGTAATAGTAGTGGGATCATAATACAACATATGAGGAACCGAAATGTTCTTCAAATACTACTCTTGCAAATGTTTGATGTTTAGTATGTAATGATCCCCATGACTCACAGTATTGTGTGATGTACCAACACCATATTTAACAAGCTATGGATCAAGCTAAAAGGAATCAAAATGGGAGATTAAACATGTTATGGCAGTATGATCAAATCATGGTTGGAAAAAAGTTGGATTAATAAAGCCCAATTGTTGTTATGACAAGGAACCAACCTACTCTAGAGGTTGGATTAGAAACTTTGTTTTGGTCCATCCAATGTTGAGTTTAAGCTGTAGCTATAGGGTGCAAGCCTGGAAAAAAATTAGGAATATAGACAACCACAATATTGAGTAAAACTTAATTCAATTCAGTGTCCAACAGTTTTTGCAATGATCCCCATGACTCATAGTCTTGTGTAATGTACCAACACCATACCCAACAATCTATGGATCAAGCTGAAAGGAATCAAAATGGGAGAGTAAACATGTTATGGAAATCTGATCAAATCATGGTTGGAAAAGAGCTAGATGAAGAAAGCCCAATTGCTATTATGACAAGGTCTGGAAAGAAATCTTTATAAGTGGATCCCAAAAAATGGGCCAATTCCAAGTCCCTTCTAAAAAAAGAACTGATTCTCTTCCTCAAAGCAGTGATGCTTTTCCCATCCCTTAAGCTAAAGGTAATGAGACGACAGACAATCTCTCTAAGAGGCTAGATAAGGAAACTGAAAGAGACCAAATAAAATCTAAATATGAGGCTCAAGAAAGGCCCAGATTTCCCTCCATTACCAAAAAGTAAATAATTGAAGCCACTCAATAGTATAAAAGGAAATATGGTGATCCAGAAAGAAGGTTTGAGAGACCTACCATAACTAAATCTGAGAATAATATTGTTCAAGAGATGAAAAATATTCCATCAAAAGCTAGCCTGTATGACACTCTATTCATTCTTGGTCAGATTGATCTGCTTAAAGCTTCCCTCAATAAGTACCCACAAGATAAGAAAGCCACCACCATCCTTAGTATGTCGTTAGAAAAGAAAGAAATGTCACCTGCTGTGTTAAAGAATAAGCCCCCTCATTTCTATATATCCTTGATAATGGAAGGTTGGATAGTTCGAAATTGTATGATAGATTCAGGAGCATCAACTACAGTTATGCCTAAAGCAGTCTGTGAAGAGATGGGTATGGAGTATACCCGATATTGTCCTGAAGTATTACAATTGGATGGGACCCCTGTTAAGATAGTTGGAGTCATAAAAGATGTTTTTATGAGGCTACATAGAGCCCTTGAGTTGAAAATAGTACAAAAAATAGTTGTGTTTGACCTAGAACCCTACTTTGGGTTATGTATTTCAAAGGATTTACTACAAAATTAGGTGGATGCATGTACATGGATTATTCTAGTATGGTAATTCCTTTCAAAGGAAAGAGAATAAGGATAACACCTGAAAAATGGGTAGCTTATCACATTGAAAAGATTTAAGAAGACATGTGCAATATTAATCCCCTGGAATAATTTGAGATGATGGAAAATATTGAGGATTTGGATATTAAGGATGAGTTATCTTTCAGAGAGGATTATAGTCAATTTGGAACTGGTATAGAAACATATAGTATCTCAAATGAATTGGAGAAGAAAATCCTTGCTATATCCAATTAGTCTCTAAGAGAGAAAGAAATATGGATCATGCACTTTGATGGTGTTAAATGCAAAAATGGTGTAGGAGCTGGTGTAATTCTACAGTCCCAATCAGAAGGGACAAAGAATTTTGCCTATATATTATCATGGTCATGTATTAATAATACTGTAGAATATGATATCTTATGTCTTGGATTGATACAAGCTAAAAGCATGGGCATTATTATTTTGAATATATATGGTGATTCTAAGTTAATAGTCCATCAGGTAAGAAACAGGTGTAGCAGTAAGCACCATTATCTAAAAGCTTAAAAAAATAGGGTATGAGATCTTATGGAATCCTTTGATGCTCTGAATTTAAATTTTATTCCCAAAGAGAAGAACACTCTAGCATATTCCTTAGCAACAAAGGGAGCTAACTTCAATCCTTCTATAGACTATATAATTAAGAAAGCCAAGGGAATCAAGATGATTTTTAGACCTCTAGTACCAAACAAACAGATTTTTTGGTAGATTTTTGAAAGTGACGAACATATAATTGACTTTTTGGTAAGATAAGCATACCTCTCTGCTATCCAAGAATAAAACCTAGAAGAAATTGATCAACAAGATGTCATTCAACTAAGGAACAACCATATCCCTAGAGGATTGGTCACCCTAGAAATATTATTTGACAACAAGGACAAGAAAAAGACCAAAGCAATGAAAGTCGATGAAAAATCTATAAAGAAGTTGAAGTCGGTATTGAAAAGAAGCTCAATGTTGGGATTAAATGTTCACCAGAGGAAGCAAAAGATATCAAAGCCTTATGCTTAAAATACCAAGATATTGTGGCTTGGTCATATGAAGACCTCAAGGTATATGACAAGAAGGTTATCCAACATACTATTGAGCTAGAGTCGAACGTAATGCCTTTTAGGCAGAAGCAAAGGCTTGTGAACCCAAGGATCAAGGCCATCATGAGAGAGGAGCTATTAAAGTTACTAAAGGCTAAGATCATATACCCAATAAAATATTCTACCTGGGTAGCTAACTTGGTACTCGTAAGAAAAAATAATGGTGATATACGCTTGTGTGCAGACTTTAGAAATATTAACAAAGCATCCCTCAAAGATCACTATACCCTCCCACAGATTGATCAGATCTTATAGATAGTGTCAGGGACAGAGAGGTTCTCATTACTGGATGGTTACTCTGGATACAATCGCATTTGGGTGAAATATGAAGATCAATATAAGACAACATTCACCAGAACATTTGCCTACCAGAGAATACCTTTTGGGCTATCCAATATGGGAGCCACATTTTAGAGAGCCATGGATTATGCCTTTGGTGCACTAAACAACAAAGTCATTCTGATTTATTTATATGATATGACTGTGTTTTCCCATGATAAGAAAGATCACTTATCACACCTAGAGCAAGTTTTTCATAAGTGTAGAGAATTTGGAATTTTACTCAATCCTAAGAAGTCATTCTTCACGGTTCACGAAGGAAAGCTACTCAGTCATATGATCTCAAAAGAAGGTATGTCCATAGATCTAGATAGAATCAGATCCCTTCTTGCCCTTCCTTTTCCTACAAACAAGAAAACCTTACAGTATTTTCTGGGCCAAATCAATTTTATCAAGAAATTCATTTTTGATTTTGCACAGAAAGTAAGGCCTATATCTGAGCTACTCAAGAATAATGTTGAGTTTAAGTGGACTGAAGTAAGAAGACAATATTTTGAGATTATCAATAAGTCCATTGCAACCACACCAATGCTGATAAATCTAGATTTTAGTAAATATTTTATCCTTTATGCATATGGAGTTGAAGAAAGTTATGCCTCAGTGCTTACTCAAAAGGATAATCAAGGTGAAGAGCATTTAGTATTCTTTTGGAGCCAAAAATTCCATGATTACCAGGTCAAATATAACTTCATTGAAATACAAGTATTTGTTGTGATGAAATCACTAAAGAAGTTTAGACAATACTTGGTATAGAGTAAGACCCTAGTATATGTGGTTCATCCAGATGTACGAGGTTTTATCCTACAGGGTGAACTAGGAGATAAAAGGGCTGGTTGTATTACCAAAATTCAATAATATGATGTATAAATACATCCCACTAAGTTGGTGATGGGCATAGCCCTATGCCAAGGTATGACAGAGGCTACAACATTAGCAGAAATGATAGCTTACCAAACAGTAGATGAAGATCAGGTGGAATAAGCACAAACTATAGCCTCTGATTGGGTAGACCAGATGATCAAATATTTACAAACTGGAGTATGCCCCCCAATATAAATGCTTCCCAAAGGAGCAGATATAGGCTTCATGCTTTAAAATATGTATTACTACCAAAAGGCCTGTATAAAAGAAATTTGGATGGAGTTCTTCTAAAGTGCTTAAAACATGATCAACAAAAGAAAGTCATGGAAGAGTTCCACGGAGGACCAGCTGGTGGACATAGCTCAGGCAGAGTTATAGCTTTGAAAATCATAAGAGCAGGATATTATTGGACTACTGTATTTACTAATGCTTTCAAGATCACTAGGGCCTGTGACAAATGTCAGAGATATGTTGGAAGGACAAGGAATGATTCATTCCCCCTCAAGCCCATACAAGTTGAAGAACCTTTCCAACAGTGGGGGTTGGACTTCATTGGGGTCATCAACCCGAATTTCTTAGTAGAGCATAATCTTATCCTAACTATCATAGATTATCTTACCAGATGGATAGAGGTGAATTCTACTAAGAAATCATATCAAGATGTTGTGATCAATTTTATGGAAAATTTTATTTCAAGGTTTGAGGTTCCAAAAGCCTTGGTGAGTGACAACGGCCCAGATTTTACAGGATCCAAGTACATTGATTTTTCCAGCATGTATGGCATCACTCTTAAGAATACTTCACATTATTATCCATAGGATAATGAACTTGCAGAATCTACCAACAAAAACCTATTGAGAAGCAACACACCCCCACTGAAAAATGAATTTCCATCCTTTGAAAATATTGAGCTTTCATTTTGCAGCAAGGACCCTCCTGAGTTTTCCAGGTTTTAAATTCCAAATTTTGCTTGCCTCCTTTTCAAGTTGTGCATTTATTAAAATATCCAAGTACTCTTGCATCTGGCTTTGATTTATTTCAAAATTCATTTTTCACATGTTAAAATCATTCATGGATAAAGAAAATATTTCACTGATATGAAAAAATGCAGAATACAGACAGATAAATTCATTAGAGGCCAAAACTTTCCATTTTTGGAAATGTAGCGAAATCGCGACACTTTCCATTTTTGGAAATATCGCGATATCGCGACGGGTTTTGGAAAAATCGGCTAAGTCCTGAAAACGTAGCGAAATCGTGACACTTTTCATTTTTGGAAATGTCGCGATATCGCGACACTTCCATTTTTGGAAATGTCGCGATATCGCGACACTTCCATTTTTGGAAATGTCGCGATATCGCGACACTTCCATTTTTGGAAATGTCGCGATATCGCGACACTTCCATTTTTGGAAATGTCGCGATATCGCGACACTTCCATTTTTGGAAATGTCGCGATATCGCGACACTTCCATTTTTGGAAATGTCGCGATATCGCGACACTTCCATTTTTGGAAATGTCGCGATATCGCGACACTTCCATTTTTGGAAATGTCGTGACATTTCCAAAAATGGAAGTGTCGCGATATCGCGACATTTCCAAAAATGGAAGTGTCGCGATATCGTGACATTTCCAAAAATGGAAGTGTCGCGATATCGCGACATTTCCAAAAATGGAAGTGTCGCGATATCGCAAGACTTCCATTTTTGGAAATGTCGCGATATCGTGACACTTCCATTTTTGAGCAAGACTTTATTCAGCAGCAGCAGGTATAAATAAGATTACATAACGCCGGGATTAGCACATCGGCGAAACGGAACTGTTACACAGTTGTAACAGTACGCTAAATACTGAATAGCGACAAATAGAACAGTACGCTAACATCCCCCTTTATTACATTATTTGGGTAATGTAATAACTAATAGCTATACTAGACTACTAACATCCCCTTACATTATTTTGCAATACAAAGTGAGCTGCGAAACAATTCAAATTTGACACGTCCAAGTGCCTTAGTGAAAATGTCTGCAACTTGAGCATCCGTGGGAATGTGTTGAAGCTGAATTCGGTGCTTTGGAACTTCCTCTCGAATGAAATGACATTGTGTGTCAATGTGCTTTGTTTTTTCATGATGGACTGGATTCTTGACGAGGTTCAGAACACCTTGATTATCGCAGAACAAGTGTATTGGAGATTTTTATGGATGGCCCATACTTGTCAGAATGCGACGTAACCATATCACTTCACACACAGCTTCACGTGCGGCGCGATATTCTGCCTCTCGTTGAAGAAATAGCAACCACCTGTTGCTTCTTGCTGTGCCAAGAGACAGGACCGGATCCCAGATGAAAAATGTATCCGGAAGTTGAATTGCGATCATCAAATGATCCGGCATAGTCGGAGTCCGTGTATCCTTGCAAGAAGAATTTGTTGTTCCTCTTGTATTCTAGGCCATATTCCATAGTACCACGGACATAGTGAAGAACACGTTTTGTTGCTTTCCAATGAGTGGTCTTAGGCTCCTGCATGAACCTCGAAAGATAGTTGACAGCAAAAACGATATCTGGCCTAGTATTGGTCAGATATATGAGACTCCCAATCAACTGTCGATAGAGAGTACCATCTACCTGAGGTGAGTCATCATATCGCGATAACTGAAGTCCATTCTCCATAGGAGTTGCCATTGGCTTGCAATCGATCATGCGATATTTTTCCAGCAATGTCTTGGCATACTTTTTCTGAGACACTTTTATGGTGTGCTCGTTCTGGCTGAATTCCAGACCAAGACAATAATGGAGAAGTCCGAGATCTATCATCTCAAAATATTTGCACAAGTTTCTTTTGACATTATAGATCATATCTTTTGAACTCCCTGTAATGAGCAGATCATCCACATAGAGTACAAGCAACACTATCTCAGAACCCTGTTTCTTGAAATAGAGGTTTGCATCTGAAGGACATCTCTTAAATCCATGTTGCATAAGGTGATTGTCCATTTTTATATACCAAGCTCGAGGAGCTTGTTTCAGACCATACAAGGATTTGACCAATTTGCAAACTTTCTGCTGTTGGCCTTCCACTTCAAATCCTTCAGGCTGAGTCATATAGACTTCTTCTTGGAGATCACCATTAAGAAAGGCACTTTTGACATCCATTTGGTGAACTTTCCACCCATATTGTGCTGCCATAGCACACATAACCCGAATTGTGGTCATCCGAGCAGTAGGTGCAAAAGTTTCTTCATAGTCGATGCCTTCCTTTTGAGCATAGCCCTTTGCAACAAGACGGGACTTATGCTTATCAATTGTTCCATCTGCCTTGTACTTGACTTTGTATACCCATTTGCAACCAATAGGTTTCTTTCCATGCGGCAGATCAACAAGCTTCCAAGTTTTATTTTTCATCAGAGACTCATACTCTGTATCCATAGCGGCCTTCCACTGAGGCTCACTAAGAGCATCTTGCACTGATGCAGGTTCAAGACTATCTATGGTAGACATGAATGCCCTATCATCATCAATATCCATATCCTCTACTTCTGCACTTGGAGTCACAGAAAGTTCCTCAAAAGATTGACAAAGATCATCAACCTCACCAGTTTCTCTGGCTTCTCTTTCCTTTTGAGCCATACTGCATGTACGAGGTCTATCCAAATTCAAATTGGGAGGAGTGGATAAATTTGCATCTCTGATTGTATTTGTACACCATTTAGGATTCTTCTTCGGTGGTGGCGAAGAAGATGTAGAAGGACCTCCTGTCTGTGTTGATGAAGGAATCTCCTCTTCCTTAGTTTCCACAATATCCTGGTGTATTGTAGATGTGCTCTTTGATGTGAAAGCTTCATCAAAGACAACGTCTCTGCTGATATGAATTTTCTTGGTCAAAGGATCTATCAATCGATATCCTTTAGAGTGCTCAGAATATCCAAGAAAAATACATCTCAGCGTTTTCTCATCTAGCTTCTTCCTTTTTTCTTTCGATATGTGCATGAAAGCTTGACATCCGAAAATACGTAGATGAGATATGGAGGGTTTTCGACCACTCCATGCTTCCTGTGGAGTCATTCCTTTTAGGGCCTTTGTGGGTGCCCTATTCAAAAGATACACTGTAGTGGTGACAACTTCTGCCCAATATTGTTGCCCAAGAGTAGCTCCTGTGAGCATACAACGAACCATTTCCATGATAGAACGGTTCCTTCTCTCAGCAACTCCATTCTCTGAGGAGTATAGGCAGTTGTTAACTGTCTCTTGATCCCATGCTTATCTAGGAATGCAGAAAATTCATTAGAGGTAAACTCTCCCCCTCGATCTGAGCGGAGGGTTTTGATAGAAGCCCCTGACTCCTTCTCAACGGATTTCTTGAACTGCTGGAAGAATGCAAAAGCTTCAGATTTTAGTTTGAGAAAGAAAACCCACATCTTTCGTGAGTAGTCATCTATGAATAACTGAAAGTACCTCTTCCCTCCAACACTGTTGGGTGTGAAAGGACCGCATAGATCGGTGTGAATTAGCTCTAGAGGTTTTCTTGCTCTTGTAGAGCTCTTCTCAAATGGTACTCTATGCTGCTTTCCTGCCAAGCAGTCAGAGCACACTGGCAATGTGGCAGAAAGGGAAGGAAGACCCTTTACCATCTCATACTTTCTGAGATCAAGTAAGTAGCCAGAACTAAGATGCCCATATCTCTTGTGCCATAGGGAAGTTGCCTCCTTGGTAGAGACAGTCATGGCAACATATGGAGTAGAGATAGCATCTAGTGCAAATAAGCCATGCTTATATGAAGCTGTTGCAATCTGCTTACCCTTCTTGGTAATTGTACAACACTTCTTTCCATTCTCAACACGAAAGTTGACAACCATATTTCTGTCCAGGATTTGTGTCACTGACAACAAATTGTTGGCCAATCCCGAAACATAGAGGACCTTGTCAATCTGACACTTGCCATCAGGAAGAGTGACTGAAACTGTACCCTCTCCCTGAACCCTGTAGGTTTTATCATCAGCAATGGTGACAGGTTTGCCCTCTTTGGCCACAAATGATTCAAACCATGATCTGTCGCCAGTCATATGTTTACTAGCTCCAGAATCGACATACCAAATAGGATCCCTCTGTGTGGAATCTGTGGTAGTCATGAGCACCTTGTGTGCCCATTCAGAATCTGAGTCAGATTCTTCAACAACAACATTCACCGGGGTTGCTTGTTCTTATTTTGTGGTTTGTTTTGGCCCTTCTGCTTGTTCTTATGCCAACACCTATTGGTGTCATGGTTGTCTTTCTCACAGATCTTGCACCACCTCTTCTTCTATTGAGGTTGTTTGCCTTTTCCTTTCGTATCCTGTTGAGAATTTCCTCCTTTCTGAAAGTTGCCTCCTTTTTGCCCATTACCTTTCTTCCTAGAACCCCCGCTTGTTGGTGTATAGGGCTGTATTGGAAGAATCATCCTTGTGAAGTTGGCGTGCCTCTTATTGTTGGAGCAGATTGACCAACTCGATGTAGGTAATTTGTCGTTGAGACACCTGGATGGAGGTTATCAACATATCAAATGAAGAAGGTAAAGCTCTCATCACAAGTGAAATGAGAAGCTTTTCGTCCACAGTATCTCCGAGAGAACTCAATTTCTCTTTCAACTCAGACACTCTACATAGAAAGAGTTCAACTGTTTCACCCTGCCTCAAACTCAGGTTATGAAGTTGTTGTTGAATATGAAGAATGGTGGATTCATTCTTCCCCTCATAGATGGTTCTAAGGGCATCCCATGCCTCTTTACCACTTGCTTTGTCAGCTATATGAGGTTGCACTTCATCTGAAACAACAAACAAAATGAGCACCTTTGCTCTACTGTATTTCTTGTCAAAAGCAATCTGATCTGCTGAAGGACCTGTGGATCCTGCTGTTGGTGAAGGCCTGGTTGCTACTCCAGTAACAATATCCCACAAATCTTCCATTTGGAGAATTGCCTTCATCTTATGTTTCCATGGTGTATAATTTGGACCTTTCAATAACTGATGCGGATCAATCATCAACTTTGCAACAACGGCCATAGTGAAGGTTCCTTATATCACCAAATTGGTCCCCCTTTCGATATACCTTTTGATAGGCCAATATACCGTACAAAATACCCGCCCTTACATGAGGGAAACTATAGGTATTTATAAAGATCAACAAAAAATCACCCGCCCTTACGTGAGGGAGACTATAGGTGAATTTTAGAGATCATACGATACGTGGAACATAAGCGGTACTGAAAGGGAATCGCCTTGTTGATGGCACCTACCATAGAAGATTCTTCTCATGCGTGGGGCGTAACTTCCCCTAAACACTATGAAGAATACTTCGTCAGGATTTACGTCTAAACACAAGTGCGATAAAGGGTAGTGGATGGAGTAAAAAAATGCAAAAATGGCGTACTTTTTCCTCCCCGACGATTTATAGAGAACAAGCTCAGACATCGTTATAGCAGCTATATTAGGCGGCGGATACAGTAGCCAAATCACGACAGCTTTACCTATAAGTGCTGGCCAGAGGTATCGCAAATACCGAACAGCTGCAGTGCAATAAAATTGCACAGATGGGTTTTATATTCCGGGGACTTAGGGAGTGTTTTGATTTTAATTTTTAATGTTATAGTGCAAAAATAAAATATGCAACATAAAAAAAAAAAAAATGCCCACAAGAATAACCCACAAGGTGTCGGTCACAGCCGAAAATGCACCTTTTACAATGCCAAATTGCTATTTTTCATAAAATTACTCTCTATCCCCCTTTGATTTTTGAAAAATATCCCCCCTTAAAAAGGCGTTCTTTAACAAAGCATTTTAATAATTATTATAAATTTAAAATTAAAATAAATAATTTTAATTTGTATAGTTTTAAAACTTATAAAAAATAAATTAAAATTAAAATTTTAATTTATAAAGTTAAAAAACTATAATTAAAAAATTAAAATTAAAAAATTAAAATTAAAAATTTTAATTAAAAAATAATAATTAAAAATGACTTTGCAAAAAAAAATTATACCTTAGGGGAGTCGGCGGGATTCGAACCCCCGACCTGTAGGCTCCCTGAGCCTTACCGCACGGCTCACGACCACGTGAGCCAGCGGGCTGATCCGTCAGGATCAATGGAGACCTCCTTCTTCAGTTTCGGTCTGTCCGTCAGCTGCCTCTGCCACCTCCTCTGCAAGTTCCGGTATGCTGCTCCGTCGAGCTCTTCCGTTGCCTGCCTCTGTTTCCCGTCCTCCGCAGGCTTCTGTCTCCCGTTGCCTGCCTCTGTTTCCCGTCCGCGTCCCTCCCTGCGTTCCGACCAGGGGTTTTTTTTTTTTTTTTTTTTTTATTATTTCGAAATAAAAAAACGGGGGAGTGCGCGCTCGAGCACGCGGGGGGGGTTTATAGCCCCGCTGCGGCGCGACGGGCGGGAATTTTGAATTCCCGTCGCCCGTTTGGGGGGGGAGGGGCGGCCGGGCGGGAATTTTGAATTCCCGTCGGCCGTTTGGGGGGGGAGGGGGAGGCGTCGCCCGGGAATTTAATTCCCGATGCGGTTTCCTTCCCTGTCGCCTGCCGCGACCGCGGCAGGGCCTGCTCACGAGCGTGTGCTATCGCACGTGGTGCGATAGTTGCTGTCGCACGGCCCTGCGCTGTCGCATAGTCGCGTCCTGCTGCGTCCCTTGCGCGTGAACGGTGTCGCTACAGGGGGCTCTGACCACCCTCGACGCAGCGCGCCAAGCGCTGCCGTCCTCCGCGGGTTGTGGGATCGCACTCCGTCCCCTTCCACCTGGCGGGGCTGCTGCCCTGCGTCCCCGACAGTGACGCTGGCAGCGCGGACTCTTCCTGCGCAGCGGGACTGTATTGTAAAACGCAAGCTTTTTTTATTTTTTATTTTTTATTTTTTCCTGCAACTGCTGTCAAATAACACGTCGCGGAAAAAAAATATATTAAAAAAAATTCTTCTGCTCGTCCGCCTCCAGCCTCCTCTCGCTGCTCCCTTTCACTGCAAAAATATCCCGTACCAGTCTGGCTCTGATGCCATGTAAGATTCAACGAACTAAACTTTATTCAGCAGCAGCAGGTATAAATAAGATTACATAACGCCGGGATTAGCACATCGGCGAAACGGAACTGTTACACAGTTGTAACAGTACGCTAAATACTGAATAGCGACAAATAGAACAAAGTACGCTAGCACAACTATCAGCTAGTAATTAAATTATTTTGAAGAATATCTGTGGCAAAGCATGGTGCATGGTCTATGTTGTTTTGAAACTAGAGTCCTGGATTCTAAAATAGTGCTACTATTTTCCCCGCAGATATCGCCATTTGTTGAGAAGCAACACACCCCCATTGAAAAATGAATTTCCATCCTTTGAAAATATTGAGCTTTCATTTTGCAGCAAGGACCCTCTTGAGTTTTCCAGGTTTTAAATTCCAAATTTTGCTTGCCTCCTTTTCAAGTTGTGCATTTATTAAAATATCCAAGTACTCTTGCATCTGGCTTTGATTTATTTCAGAATTCATTTTTCACATGTTAGAATCATTCATGGATAAAGAAAATATTTCACTGATATGAAAAAATGCAGAATACAGATAGATAAATTCATTAGAGGCCAAAACTTTCTATTTTTGAAAATGTAGCGAAATCGTGACACTTTCTATTTTTGGAAATGTCGCGATATCGTGACGGGTTTTGGAAAAATCGGCTAAGTCCTGAAAACGTAGCGAAATCGCGACACTTTCCATTTTTGAAAATGTCGCGATATCATGAAACTTTCATTTTTGGAAATGTCGCGATATCGTGACACTTCCATTTTTGGAAATGTCGCAATATCGCAACGGGTTTTGGAAAAGTTGATTAAGTGCTGGAAATGCCGCGAAATCGCGACAGGTTTGAGTCGGAGGCCAAATGATGAAAACTTCGCGATATCGCGACACATTTTGGATGAATGAAAGACTTGGAGAAACTGTCACGAAATCGTGACATGTCGCATTTTCGCGATAGCAGGAGGCAAAAGGAACCAAGGGGCAGTCAGCGTTGCGATTTCGCGACATGTCATGAAATCGCGACGTGTCGCAGTTTCGTGGCTGCCAAAGCGAGAAAATGGCCAAGGCAAGAACACGTCGCGAAATCACGACAGGATGGGGAGAAAGAAGCCGAGTTTTGAAAAGGGGCACAATTTCGTGACATGTCACAAAATTGCGACATGTCGCGTTTTCGCTGCATGAAAGTTGAAGAAGCGTCTAAGTCGGAGAAACGTCGCGATTTCGCGACATGTCGCGAAATCGCGACATGTCGCATTTTTGCGACTGCAAGAAGGAAACATGGTGAAGGCACAAACATGTCGCGAAATCACAACAGGTGAAGCACAGCAAGCAGAAAGTGAGAAAAGGTCATGAAATCGCGACGTCGCGAAATCGTGACACAAATTGGAGAAGCCAGGGCAAGGCGCCACCATGTCGCGAAATCGCGACGTCGCGATTTCGCGTCGCGAAATCGTGACATGGTGGGAAGACGCAGGCAAGGACAGCAAGGTAAGGTCGCAGCAAGGTAAGGTCGTAGCAGGGAAGAGAAGCGCCCAAGGCACGAGTGCGTCACGAAATCACGACGCGTTTAAACAAAAGGAAGGCCATGGCGTAGGTGTCACGAAATCGCGACACGCTAAGAGACAACAAAGAGTTGCCAAGGCAAAGTCAAAAGAAGGCCAAGGGCCATCGGAAGGTAAAGGAAGCCTTGGGTGTCGCAAAATCGTGACACACCAAGGACTAAGGAAGCATAGGGTACGGACCGTCGTGATTTCGTGACATGTCATGAAATCGTGACATGTCGCGATTTCGCAGCGGGTCCGAGCAAAGGAAAACTCAAGGCAAGAAAAGGGGCGCGATTTCACGACATGTCATGTTTTCACGGCAGTAACAGCAAAGAAGCGCCAAGGCACAGAAGGGGTCGCGATTTCGTGACATGTCACGAAATCGCGACATGTCGCATTTTCGTGGCCATGGCAAGAAAACAGCACAGAATGGAAAACAGCTGGAAACGGACACGTGTCATGATTTTTTGCGACACGTGTCAAAACAAAGCAAGCCTATGTATAATGAACTTTAGGGTTTTGATTGAACTTTAAGGTTTTGATTTAATATTATTAAAATACTAATCCTTGTTTGTCTTTTATGCAGGAAGCCATCTGGCACTTGCATGATAACGAGAGAAATGGCCAAGAAGACAAAGTTAAGTGCAAATTAATCGAAGACCGCCATATTGAAATGAGAGATGCCAAAAATTGTTGTTTCATCCAAATTTTACAGATCTGGCCGCAAAGAGACTTTATGGTGACTAAGCAGCTGCCCATTTAATGGAGTATGTCGGGAATTGGCCGAAAAATGAAAATATCTACACACAGTTACCAAAATTTGCCGATGGATGCATTTAATGAAAATTTATGGCAGAATTAATGGCATGTAAACATTTTCAACTCAGGGATGGCTCTGCGGAGATGAAATGTCAGAGAAGTGGTGACTCATCCAAATTACCCGAGGGAATTAATGAGCACATTTACACACAGTTGCGGGTGGATGCAAGTGGCATTCAAATTTTGCCTTCTCCATTTATGGCAAGTGACTGCACTGATTTGCAGAATGGTTAAGTTTTATCAAAACTCTATTTTTAAAGGCTTTATATTGTAAAACCCGAGTACTAGGGTTTAAGATGATAAGATTTAGGGTTTGAGAAGAAGATATTTTTGAAAAGATCAGGGCCTGTCCTGAGTCTATAAATACTTCTTCTAAATGTAATCGCAGGAGGCGAAAACTTAGAAAAAAGGCTATTGAAGCAATTTCTTGCAAATCTTGTTAAATGCTTTATTTCTGGACTTGGAGTTGAGGTGCTTTTGTTTTCTGTGATAGCATGGCCAGGAGCCTAATATTTTTTAGATTGTGATAAGTTCATCTTCTTTTGTTATCCGTTTCATTAAAGTTTATTAAATATATGATGTAAATCCGTGTTATCAAGATTAAATATGTTGTTGGGCTTCATTTTTTCTATTGTATGCTAGGAAAAATCATAGATTTAAGGTTCAGGTCTGTTCTAATTGCTTTGTCCTCACTGTGTGAGCTATGCTGCTGGTGAATGATACCAATTTTAACCGACTTCCCTTCTGTTTATGATTTTCTTTCAGATCTGTTCCATCTCTATCTTATGCTCTTAGTAGGAGGTGATCTTAGAAAGCTGGACACCTTCTTCTTTGATTTGTTCTATTGTGAAGCTGATAGTATAAATAAAATTGGTAGTTTTGGTCTTACAGTTAAGTTTGATAGACTTCTCTTCTTGCCCTACCCTACTCTCTCTGTTTTACCGTGAAATGATCCATTTTTATTTTCTTTAATTTGTCTTTTATTTAAATCTACTGACCCATAAGAGCTAGATCAACGAACTGATTTTAAATCCGATTGTCAACAAAGTAACAACTTCTAAACATTATCGAACAAGTTCAAGAACCCATTGTAAGGTAACAGACAGTCCATATTGAAAACTATTCCGAAGCGAAAAAGAGTGAATAGACATTCGACCCAACTCTGTAACTCACACCTTGGATAACCAGCAAGATCCTAAAGTGAGTGGGATTTATCTCGTATAAGTGTTATCAAAGTTTCATGCTCATTCTTTGCAGGGTGTGTATAAAAGTCGGACCAACAAAACCTATTAAGAATTTTGAGGAAATAGCTTGAAGAAAATAAAAGTTGGCATATGTTGCTAGACCAAGCTCTGTGGGTAGATAGGATTACTATGAAAAAATCCATTAAGACTTCCCCTTATGCACTAGTAGATGGCAAGGAGGTAGTGTTACCCATCCATTTGGAGATCCCAGCACTTAAGCTTGTCAATACAGAGGAAGAGTAAGAGGAATATTTGGTAAAAACTAGGTTGACCCACTTGCTATAATTGGAAGAGAATAGAGCTTAGGCATATGAAAATTTTCAAAAGCATTTCTCAGATATCAAGGTATGGTTCGATAAGAAGGCTAGATTCAAAAAATTCCAAGTTGAAGACTCAGTTCTCGGGTGGAATGTTGATAGAGCAAAGCCAAGCAAGCATGAAAATTTGGATTCTTTTTGGGATGGTCCTTTCAAAATAGTAGAATCCAAGGAGATCAATGAGTTTCAGTTGGAATACCTAGAGGGGAACATGCAAACGATTCCAGTGAATGGTTTTCATCTCAAGCTCTACTATGTATAAAATATGAGCTCATTGTAACATATGTATATACATTGTATTACTATTTCCCCTTCTTGCTGCCTTTTGTATCTTAGTCTCTTTCTGCACTTTGTAATCAGTCTTCTTTGAAAAATCTTGGAAAAAGAAAAAAATTATAAAAATGACTAATTATTGACAAAGTATCTAGCAATGCTCCATTCCGCACTTGAATGTATAAAAATTCTTTCAGAACGGTGAGTGTTTTTGAATCCACATCAAAATACACTAAGATCCCCATGGATTGGTGCAAACGTTCTTATTTCGTGTGAGGAAAAAAAATAGATATCAAAAGAAGCAAAGGCATATCCAATATGGGGACCTTTCAAGGCTAAATTATGATGGAGTGGAACCTAGGTGATAATTCGTGCATGAAATTTGCTAAGTTTCAACGAAATCTAAAATGTCTTCTACCCGCCAGGTTTCAAAAAACTAAGGGGAAGTCGAGTAGTAATTTTGTGACCGTGCCACATGGAGATACAAGAAAGACCCCGCAATCAATGCTAATGAACTCTCACTCAAACCAAAGAGTAGTCAAAGAGGCACAATGAGGTGGCAGCGCAATTTGAATTTTTGGCCAATGAAAATTTAGAATGCCACCGTTGAGCCGCCAAAAGGAATGAGTGGAAGTTGGAAATTGTGCCAGTGGGTAGATTGCACAGTAGCCACATTAACGATATAGGATACACACACTCTATGAAATAAAAGAATCAAAAGGGCACACATGAAGTTCATTTGCTATTCAATTGCGTTCACAAAGTAGTAAAGGGTGAAACAATACTCTGAAGTTTTTTACTGCGAATTACAGAGAATAAAGTCTTACTGTTATCAAAATGGTTCCTAAGGAAGTACTCACGAAGGCACAAAATATGGGAGCAAATTTGCAGGCTCATGTGCGTCAGACCAGACAAGTTGCAGATACAGTGATGACAAGAGTAAGGAGGACCCTCCTAAGGATGAGTTTTGAATTCCCATATTTTGAAGGAAATCCAATGCATCGACAAGGTACCATAGCTATAAAATATTTCTTGTTCTCCTATATTTGTGATTCTGCACATCATTGTCCTGAATTAGTTTCTGCTATGATCCAATTCTATGATTCTAAAAATAGAGTCATAAAAACCTCTGAAGGCACTCCCCTATTCTCAATTACCAAAGAATTTTACCATGAACTATTCATCATAGGAGTAGGTCCTCCTTCAAATCCTAGACCATTTAACATAGCAGAGCTAGCAAGGGCTTATACCAAATTAGTGACATCAAAAAAGAAAAGAGCTATAGAAATATGGCTTCATCTTAACTTCAGAAGGATAAGGGAAGAAGATGAAATGCCTGAAGTTCCTATCCATATTGATGAATTTGCAAACCCCGAACTATTTTCTATGTTGGCCTGCATGGAGGGTTTAGACTCTGATAGAATGGTATACGGTTGGCAAATCATCGTGGCCTATTGTATTTCTAACGAAAGAATGTATGAGAAATATGTGGAGGAGAGAGGAACTAGGGTGATTTATTTTGACTGGCCAACTTTTCTTGCATAGAGGATACATGAGTAGTTAGTAAGTATGAAAAGGGGCTCTGATGCTCCTAGTTTTAGGCATTGCTCAAGTCTGGTGTGGATGTTTTATGCTGCCACTAAGGACAGAATGCCTTGGATTCCGGTCAAGGACAAAACCAATGATGGGGAACCCTTGCCGGTTTATTACTGGACAAGTCACTTGAGAAGCAGTGAGTCTTATTATAGATTCAACTTGGAATTTCTTGGACTTGCCTTGAAAATAATGTATGGAGAGTGCCCTAGATTACCACCCTTGGCTAAGAAAATTATGAGAGTAGAGGGTGTTGAGGAAGGAGATTGGTATTTTTTGATCGAGGGAACAATTATTAGATTGTATGGTTTCATGGGAAAACCTTTTCTCCTACCCCATTTTGTTATAGAAAGGCTTTTTGCCTTAGAATATTTGAGGCAGGTAGAATATATTGATTTGAATTATGGTTCTGGGAGAAAGAGAAAATATTTTCTTACACACCGCACTGTGGAGGACATTACCATCACTAAGAAGGGGTAGAGTCAGCAAATCAACCAATACCTTGATAGGTTAGGTCTATTTTATATCCCCCAAAGATGGATTTATGACCTTGATGGTATTTTCACTACAAGAAATGTAACCCTAAATGGAGAAAAGGCTTATAAGTTTGAAAAGAGGCCTAGGGTTCATTTTGAACAAGGAAGAAATAATGATGAGACTACTCTTTTGGAGTGGAATGTTTCGAAAATGAGTCAACTACCTCCATGGTTGGATTTCTATGAGCATATTGTTGATTATGACCCTGATAAGAAGAAGATTCATCGGCTTACAAAAGCCACCATCAGTGACATTGAAGGAAAAACCTCAAAGAAAAAGGACCCTCAGCTTGAGGAGGATGTTGTTGAAGAAGTTGAGGAAGAAGAATAGTGGAATGTAGCGAAGATATCATATTGGTGGAGAATGAGGATTGAGATTGGAAAAACTAAGTCTAGGTTTGGAATGAAGATTGATAAGGAGTTTTCAAAAAGATATAATGAAAATATCGAAACCTGGAGACAAAAGGACATCAGGGACATAGTGTTGACAGTTCAAAAGTCCCAAACTAGTTTTGAATCTCTCTCTCCACCCATAGATCAAGAAGCTCTAGTAGAAGAGCAAGAGACTCCTTTGATAGTAGCTGAAGTTTCAAAAACTTTTCATCCTACCACTGAACAAGTGGAGAAGTTTCCTAAGGGAGCTCAACTTTTGAGAAAAATGCAATATTCTAGTGAAAAAGTTGTTAGTACTCCAGTTATTGAAGCAGTATCTAGGCCTAAACACTTAGCTTTGGGGGTCAGCCTCCAGATACAAATATTGACTGGAAGAAGAAGGATGAGAGTTTTAGGTTCACCCCCTTCCTTTTACCCCTGCAACATCAGTAGAATTACGTCCTATTTTTGAGCAAGTTCTGCTTTCTGGAGCAGTGCAAGGAAATATATCAGAAGAAGACTCTGAGAGTGAGATGGCTTCCTTTCAATTAATCCATAGAAGAACTAAAATATCCCCAGAGAGAAGGGAAAAGGAATTTTCAAAGAAGTAGAAATTGGATATGGAGGAGAGTGCAAAAGAGGTAGCTATTTCTAATGCAGAAGAATTGACTCACCAAGAGCAACAACAAGAAATAGAAATGGAGTAGGAGCACCCTACATCTGTAGGCGAAGGTATGATTTCTAATCCCTCTTCTCCTCTACATCCTCCTAAATCCCCAAAGAAGTCTCCCTCCATTTTTGGTCAATAAAATGTGACAAAGGTACCTTCTCCCTCTCACAATCCACCCCATGTTTCATTGGTTATCACTGAAGAACAAGTCACTTATGTTCCCCCACAATCACCCCAAATCCCACTTCCAACATTTGAGGTTCCCACTTCATCATCTCCCATCATTTCATCTTCATAATTACCACCACCACCATCAATGGGACACAACATTCCAAGTACCACCATTCATCCAATTGATAGTCTTGTGTCGGTTTCTATGAGTTTACCAATAGCAACAACAACAGTAGTCACAGAGTCCATTGTCGTTACAGAGACTACTGTGAGCACTCCCACACCCCCATTGTCAGTAGTTCAATATGCCCTATCATTTTTGGTATCTTCATCTCCCCTGGCTACTAGTTTTTCAAGTCCTATCACTTTGCCAAAAGAGTAGGCAGCCACATAGAGAGCAAATGATTTCTGGGCAGAGAAGCTTTCTAAGCCTTCCAGCAGGATGGCTATCACAAGAAGAAGTATGTTTGTTGATCCAGTGGCTAGGCAAAGAGTATCTAGATCTATGACTCCACTTGTAAATAAGCCTAAAAATGAAATGACTATCCAAGATTATAGAGTGGAGGAGGTCACAAAAGATATTGATAACCTTCTTGAAGAGGATGAACTGATTATGGCCAGAGCCCATTTAGACACCTTCTATGTGAAAAATGATATATTCAGAGAGAAGGTGAGCAAGCTTGAGAAATGAATTGAAAAGCTTCAGAAGACTTTGAGAAATCAAAAGGAAGTTGAAAAGGCTCTAAAAAAAGAGGTCAAGGGCTGGCAAGAAAAATTTCAAGAGGCCAACAAACTCAAGGATCAACTAGGAGAGCAAAAGAAGCTAAATGAAGAACAAGTGAAAGAAATTCAGAGTTTAAAGTAGCAGCTTCAAATAGAGAAGGCTAAGGCCTCTGGATTTTCTAAAACTGAACTGAAAAGGATTAGAAAAGAGATGCTCTCCAAAGTCCAAGAGAAATGTTCAGGGCTTCAATTCATGATTGATTTTCTTGATGAGGCCAGTCGCCTACTTACCAATGTTTAGAGAGACCTAGATCAAATCATCGAAGAGTTGCAGCCTATGGTGATTCCGGAAGAACAAATGTACAGGTTGGTTGATAGCAGACTCAGTGATTCTGCTAAACCAATTCCTAATAAAGAATGGAATCTCGCCAGAGTTGCAGCCAAAATTATGGTTAAGAAGCACATGGCACTTCAAAGAGCCTGGTTGTTGTTTGACAATATTGGAGGTGTGATTAGGGATGTTGTTGATATAAATAAAGAAATGATTCAAGTTGGCTTCAAAGGCCTATGGATGGAGGATCACAACTTGCTATCCATGGAAGAGATCCAGAAAAGCATTAATGAAGATTTGAAGAATGAATCTGGAATTGATTCTCTTGAAGAGCCACTACCCCAAGAGCAAGTTGTCCAATTAATTGTTAATTTTACCATATTAAGAGATCTTATGGAAGATCTAGTTAACATAGGGAATGCTTCTAATTATGAGGACATTGGAGAATTACAATATGTTTATAAGCAGCTCAAAGAGACATCAAACCCCTCTGAAGCAGCCTAGAAATAGGCTTTACAATCTCTAAAATTGATGATTCAGTTGTTTGGTGATTCTTTTGGAGGAAGGAATCAGAAACCACCTTCTCCAGAAGAAGAATAAGAGAATGAAGAAGAGGCCGAGGAAGAGGCCCATGAAGAAGAAGAGTAGGATGGAGTGGTTACAGGCCCGAAAGGGGCTCACACTTAGTTTGTTTTTGTTTTTGTACATATGCATGAATTTTGCATTTTTGTTTTTTGCTCTGACAATTGTCAGAAATGAACAATAAAGGCATGAAGCCTACAGAGGCATAAAGAGCAGCAGATTTTGTGTGAAGATATTTTGCAATAAGGCCTTATAAGAGGAGTAGAGTTATACCTGATTTTTGAAGATAATGGCAACATGCCTATATTTTTGGTATAGTCTCATTATAAGTGGATGAGCCATGATGTTTTTGGCATGATTTCTATATGAACCTTTACCCTCTAAGCAAATTGTTGGATTTTCAGAAAGAGGGTAGTGTTTATATGGAAGTTATTCTTTAAAGCATATTTTTGAAGATGAGTATTTTTTGACTCCCAAGGCCCAATGGATAAGAATTTGAGTTCGATGGCTTTGCAAGCAAATCCACCCGGGAGGTGCCAGAATGTATGCCCAAAATGGCCACATACTTGAGAAAATTTTGAAATTTTTTTCTAAGTCATGAAGTTCTCATTCCGCACACTTTGCAGTGTATTTTGGAGTGGATCCGCAACAAAGGCCATGAGTCCACTCAACACTTGGTAAATTTTTACACTCGGAGCAATTCCACAAGATTTCCTTTGTTCTTGGCTCCGGACTGGTGACGCATCCCGAATCCACAAAAATTTAGAGAAGGATGACATCAGTAGAAAATAAGTGCGGATTGGCGACCACTTGAGATTTTGAATACCTTACGAGTGGCTAAGTGTTGGAAGGCCCGATTTTGGAGAATGCACAAAATATTTTTACCCGGAATGGTGACAAGGCAAAATGCTATGAACGTAGTAGATGCGGATCCATGACAAAGGATTTTTTGACTAACTCCTTTTCAGAATGGTGACAAGCAGTGTTTTACTCTAAAGGCAACGTGGAATGGATGAAGGGTCACTTTACATTGTAACAGGTCCGGAATGATGGTCATACACCGATGCACTTGCTTAGCCCAAAATGGAATCCACAAAATTTTTGTAGGAGATATGATGTCATCCACTTTTTTATGCGGGTTGGTGAATGCTTTATGGAAAATAAAGAAACATAAATGACAAGAAGCGGATTCGATCCTGCTTAACTTCCAAAGCACTTAAGGTCGGATTTGCATTTCATAGTTTCTAAAGCAGGAAGGATGACATAATCAATTTTTAAGAGCGTAATGGTGCTAAGTTTTCCCCCGCCATTTACACCAAGCTTATATCAGATAAATCATAGCCATACGATGGGGGAGATCGATGGTGGAAATTGTACCAAAGAATCTAAAGTATATAAAGGTATTTCTTCACCAAAGTTTTTATAGTCAGTTGGAGGAAGAAGCTGAAGCATCGAGGGTTTCAAGAAGACAGACCCAGAGGTGGTTACAGATCGACGATGGTAGAAGGCTTCCAAGAAGGATCGATGATGTATACGCAATATCCAATGGCTAGAACTCTAGTTAGCATCAATGATCAGCAAGTTGCAGAGGCTTCGAGCTACCATGGCGGTCCACTTGTAGTGGGTTTCCCGAAGGATGTACTAGTAAGAGAATGCCAACAAGAACTCTCTGTTGTGCTATCAAATTTTAATCTTTGTAATGTTCCTTGTTATTTTTAATTTTGTAAAACTATAAGTAGAGGTCGAACCCTCATTTTTAAAGGGTCGGCTCTAGTGTGTTTTCTGTGCTACTATAAATATTCCCAAGGACTAATGAAAGGAGCATTACATCGATTTTTACCTCAAATCTTGTGTCTTCATATTTGATATTAGAGGTTCGAATTCTTTAGTTGCATTTTTGTGAATACTTAGATGGTTAGTTTGTGCCAAATTAATGGATTACTAGCTATTAAGGTAATTGAAATATGCTTCTGGATTTGATATTTATTGCTAAGGAGTACATTTCTATAAAATCTAGATAGTGGTGAATTCTGTTATTTGGATTATCATTGTTTGGATATTGAAATTGTTGTCTGCAATATTTCTCTACTGTTCGTTAATGAATGAAAATACATTTAACTTGAGATAATGTTGATCTGAGTAATGTGTCTTTAAGTCAGTTTTTTGGAGCTTTTTACTATAGTGCAATGTTGTTAGCCTATCCGTCCACTATTTTTCACATCTCTCTAACCCTAACCTTTTCTTACCCTAATCTCCAAACCCTAAGTGAGCATAATTGTGTCAACATCTTGTTTAAGTTGACAAGGAACCAACCTACTCTAGAGGTTGGATCAGAAACTTTGTTTTGGTCCATCCAATGTTGAGTGTTGAGTTGTAGCTATTGGGTGCAAGCCTGGACAGAAATTAGGAAGATAGACAACCGCAGTATTGAGTAAAACTTGATGTAATTCAGTTCCCAAAAGGTATCATCAATAATGATAGAGAAGTGAGGAAATTTTGAGGGAATTCTAACTCTCCCAAATACAAAATTGGTTTGGTCATAAGGAGGATGAACTCTCCCCTAGACATGAAATTGATTTGAAACACCTATTCTAGTGAAAGTAAATTTGACCAAAGGGATTTTGTGCCTTTGGAGCCTTTGAACTAAAATTGGGATTTGACCAAAGGGGTTTTGTGCCTTTGGAGCATTTGAACTAAAATTTGAAGTTTGACCAAATGATTTTGTACCTTTAGAGCCTTTGAAGTGAGATTTAAAATTTTACCAAAGGGGTTTTGTTCCTTTGGAGCTTTTGAACTGAGATTTGAAATTTGACCAAAGGAGTTTTGTACCTTTGGAGCCTTTGAACTAGATTTTGGAATTTGACCAATGGATTTTGTGCCTTTGTAGCCTTTGAACTGAGATTTGAAATCTGATCAAAGGAATTTTGTGCCTTTGGAGCCTTTGGATTGAGATTTAAAATTGGATTTTTACTTTGGAAAGAAAATTTGACTAAAGGGATTTGGTGCCTTTGAATTGAAATTAAAATATGGGTTTGTACTTTGGAAATAAAATTTGACCAAAGGGATTTGGTGCCTTTGGAGCTTTTGAACTAAAATTGAAATTGGATTTGTACTTTGAAAATAAAATTTGACCAAAGGGCTTTGGTGCCTTTGGAGCCTTTGAACTAAAATTTAAATTTGACCAAAGGGGTTTGGTGCCTTTGCTAAGAATTTTTTAAAAATATTTTTGGTTTTATTTACAAGATGATTGAATGAATGGTACATTTTCTACGAAAAAGTAAGTTAAAGTTGATGACAGGGAAACATATTGGATGGTGAGGCAAAGGGCACAACCTTAAAACTTGGAAATCAATTATTTGAGTAAATTGCTTCTTAGCGGGAGCGATATATATTCTAAGGGCATGAAAAATAAAATGTTTCTTGGAAGAAATAATATCTATGCTAGGGGCATGAAAAGCATATTGCTTCTTAGTGGGAGCAATATCTATGCTAAGGGCATAGAAAAGTAAATTGCTTCTTGGTGAGACCAATATCTATGCTAAGGCAAAATCAATATCTATGGCTAGGAGCTAGAAAAGTAAATTGCTTCTTGGAGGGAGCAATATCTATGCTAAGGGCATGGAAAATTAAATTGCTTCTTAGTGAGAGCAATATCTATGGATAGGATCCAAAAAAGTAAATTTCTTCTTGGAGGGAGCAATATCTATGCTAAGAGCATGGGAAAGTAAATTGATTCTTGGAGGAAGCAATACTATGCTAAGAGAATAGGAAAGTAAATTGCTTATTGGTAGGAGAAATATCTATGGCTAGGAGCCAAAAAAGTAAATTGCTTTTAGAGGGAGAAATATCTATGCTAAGAGCATGGGAAAGGAAATTGCTTCTTGGCAGGAGCAATATCTATGACTAGGAGCCAAAAGAGTAAATTTATTCTTGGAGGGAGCAATATCTATGCTAAGAGCATGGGAAAGTAAATTACTTCTTGGTGGCAACAATGTTTATGCTAAGAGAATAAAAAGTAGATTGCTTCTTGGTGGGAGCAATACTCAATTGGTGATGTTTTTTGTAAAAGGAATTTGACAAGGTAACCAAACTTAATTGGTGAATTTTTTGCTAATGAAATTTGACATAGCGACCAAAACTAATTGGTGAAATTTTTGCTAAAGGAATTTGAAATGGTGACCAAAATTAATCGGTGAAATTTTTGTAAAAGGAATTTGACATGGCGATCAAACTTAATTGGTGAATTTTTTGTAAAAGGAATTTGACATGGTGACCAAACTTAATTGGTGAACTTTTTAATTGTGATGGCAAGGCAAAAAGTGCAACCTTTTTCAAAGGGTGCAACCTTTAAACTTGGTAGTTGAGTTGTGAAGGTGAGGCAAAGGGCACAACCTTTGACAAAGGGAGCAACATTTAAACTTGGTATTTGAGTTGTGAAAATGAGGTAAAGGGCACAACCTTTGATAAAGGGTGCAACCTTTGAACCTGGTAGTTGATTTGTGAAAGTGAGTCAAAGAGCACAACCTTTGAATCTAGAAATTTATTTATGATTGAGATGTTGAGTGACACCATCTTGAGTAGTTGAGATGTGGTAGAATTGGTGTGGAGAGAGGGTTAGCTCCTCCATATGCAAAATTGGTTGTAAGGCATATCAACCCCCCTAGACATAATGATGGTTTGAAAGAGAGGGAACTCACTCAGTCATGAAAAAAAATTTGGAAGGAGGTGAACTCTATTAATTGTGAAAATTAATTTGAAAGGGGGTGAACTTCCCTAGTCTTAAAATATGGTTTGGAAGGGGGTGAACTCCCCTAGTCTTAAAATATGGTTTGGAAGGAGGTGAACCCCCCATTTGATGAACTTTATTGGGAGGAGTAGCAACTCCTCAAAACAAAAAGGTAGTCTGAAAGAGAGATAACTCCCCTAGTCATTAAATTTATTTGAATAAGATGTAGAAATTATGATGAAAAGAAAGGGGAGGGAGAAAAGAAGGAAGAAAAGGGGAGAAAGAGAAAGAAGAAGAAAATAATAAATTATAGGTATGTAGCCACTTGTGTGTGACTATACAAAAATGAGATAAGACTTATGAAAGAGAGAAGATAAGGTTGCATAGGTGAGGAGGGAGATGCAACTAGAGCAGAGTTGATACAATGATCATGATGATGGGGAATATTGTCTCAGATGTAGCTGATTTTTGGTAGCGAGGTTGATCATACCAATAAAACCTAGATGAGAAGGGTTGTGATTGACATGATTGACTTATCTTGGTGTGGGTTGCATTGTCAAGTCCTCGATTTGTGATCATGGTATTTGAGGTTGAGGGAATGGATTGTTAGATGTACCTAGGTGTGGATTGGAATATGAAATGGAATTATCAAGTTGTATTTTCTCTTGCTCAATTAGATTGTGGACTAGTTTCTTAAAAATGTGACAATTGGTAATGTCATGCCTTGGTTTTCGAGGATAGAAATAGAATTGATCATTGTTATATCCTTTTGATTTAAGTCGATTGGGGTCATCTAGTCTAATATCAATCAAAACGATATACCCTACCACGTGCAATTTTTAGAAGATATTGACTCATGAATCATAAAGAGGAGTTATAATATGAAGTGGATGAAAAATATGTTGAGGTTTTGTGCAAGGTTAGATAAGTGATGATGGGGTGACTACCTTCCTATATTGTGGATAACCTCATTGATGAGGGTGAAGAATCAGTTGGGGAGAAGTTGTTGTAGAACACCTCATGGTTGGAGTATGGTTGGGCATATGACATCTATAGTTGTGCAATAACAACTCGAGATGGTTGAGGTACTCTAGGATATGTTGTATGTCCATTGAAAAGAAGTGGACTAATTTTAAGAATGGGCAAAGGTGGTTTACTTCAAGCACCCTGATTAATTGGTTGGAGAAGAAGGGATAATAGGAGAAGCCTCCATAGTTGGGTGTGCTTACTCTCGAGATTGACCTTGAGTGAGTACCGTGATCAAAGGGTGGATGGCTATGAAACTAGTTTTACAAAGTAAACTAGCTAAGAAAAGAGACAGTTTGAGTATTTCTACTCATTTTTGGTGTTACTGGATCTATATATGTAATAGTAAATTCAATCGTACTTGTCTATATGGTCAAATTGATCGTACCTATCTGTATGATTCTATGAAAAGTAGGTTACAGAGGCAGAAAAGTGGAAGAACAAAAGCAGGAAGGTTTTGTACTGTGTATGGACCCGTGTTGTAGTTTCTATAACAATTTCTTCAACAACATTTAACTAATCAAACAATTGTGACAAAAAACAAACAAGTGTGTAAATAGGTATTTTTTAGCATGTTTGTGAGTGCTATTGTGTTTTTTATTTTGACTAGCTATATAGTTTGTGGAATACATTTTTTTGGATTTTGTGATGTTTTGTGTTTTATAATTTTTAAAAGTCCTAAAAAATTAAAAAGGGTAATGGATGAAATCTATGCAGGTGTGTTAAGGCATGTTTCCTTATTGTACCCAAAGGCACACAAGGAGTAACAATACACAAATGGGGAAAATGGTGTCTAATGATAGAAATGGTTCATGGTAACCAAAATAAGAGAATATAAACCTCTTATGGAAGAGGTTGCACTGCCTAAAACTTGCATAAGTCAAACAAGCTTCAGTTTTACCCTTGGGTAGGCTCGGTTAAAAATAATAGTTGCATATTCGCTAATTATGTATAGCCCTATGAGTAGGGGCATCTATCCTAATCTACCTTGAGGTAATATCAAGGGTAGGGAGCTCTCTAGTGATGAAGTTTAGAAAACTGCTTACAATGGCTACTATGGTGGCTAGTGGGCAAGCCAATGATTAGAGATAAAATCCAATGTTGTTGGTCTTGATTGGTGGTTGGTTATGAAATCCAACTTCACCAATGTGTAAAAAGTGTGCACGTGTGTGTGGTTAAATTGCCTAAGAAATTGAAATGCAAGAAAGCAACTATGCTATGGAAGCAGGAAAAGAAGCCTTTTTTATTTTGATGAAAGAAAGGACCTTTTAGAAATAAAATTTTACACTAAGCAAGGAGAGTTGTGTGTTTGTAAGCAAAAGTCTAAGCTAAAGCAATTCGAAGAGAGACTATTTGGTTTTAGTGAGAGCTTGTTTGAGCACAAATCTATCTACACTGGCCAAGATATACCTATAAAGGCTATGGCCAGATGTCTTGTGAGAGCTTTATGCATGAGATAAATCAAAATATTTCTTATCTCAGAAATACAAAAATTTGAGGTTTTCTTCGTACCTTATGCAAATGCGTTAAGCTATATAAATGCAAAGACAAACGTATAAGAACTTATGATCTAATATTGATGAAATAAATATGAAAAATATTAAACATGTGATCAAAGCAATTTTTTATACCTTTTAGGAGACATACAAGCAAAGTAAAAGCATTTTGTAAAATACCTAAAGCAATTTGGGGCTTTTGTAAATTAAAAAGAGAAATTTGTAAGGTGACCAAGCAATATGGTGTGTTAAAGTTGAAAATAAAAATGAATCTTTGATTTTGGAAGAGGAAGATGCAATTTTACTAAAGGCATAGGGTTTTGCAGTGCTTACTTGTGGTCCCCAGACTCTTAAATATTGTCTAGATGGATGATAGGCTCTGGACTGTATATCAATTTTTATTGGATGGGTCCCTACAATCCGTTTGATTGCACCTATCTGTACAATCAAGAGCAAGGGTGATTTTTTTGAATATTTTGTAGTTGTTTGTGGTCTATGTGCTATAGAATTGGTTTTTTATAAAATTTATTACAACAATGGAAATCAAAAAGTCAAATTTTCTATAAAAATGTGTATAAAGAGAAAATAAACTTAAGCTAGCAAATGGAAGTCTCAATATGGTAAGGAATCGAGTTTTACAAAATGTAAGAACATATGGAAGGTGAGAGATTACACCTTGGGGACATCGTTTCATGGGGTGGTTTGGCCTAAGGAGGCAAGTTGATAAGTGAGATAACAATATTAATGGGGAAAACCTATTCCCCAACTTACTTGTTGTGGTGGTTGTGTGGTGGTTGTGTATAAATTGGTACATGCCTGGTATGGACCCAATTTCTAGAGCACTTAACCCAACTGTATAAACTTATACAATTATCTTGACCATACCCCTATGTACGATCCTAGTTTTTAGACTAGAAATACTTCTACCTTGGACTTGAGATGTGTTTAGGGTTTTGAGGGGTTATGTGCTGGTTTTGTGGCACCTGTAACATAGAAAATGCTAGAAATATCATTTAGCAAGCTAAAAAGCTAGCAAAAACATGAAAATATGGGTTGTTGTCCTATCATGATCACCAAAATATGAACAAGGAAAACATATTTGCATTAATTAATAAAAGGGGTTACAAGAATTTTCCCTTTTATAAATGTGCCCCAAGAGCTACAATATGGGCCTTCCAATATGGAAGCCCTCTTTCAAACATTACCCAAAGGCCTTTGTGGTCACCATAGGGGGGAGCAGGCTTATTGCATGTAAGCCACTGCTACTTGCATAGGTCCTCTAAACTGCACAACCCTACAAAAATTCTTAGTAACATTTGGTCAATTAGATCCCTCATGATAACAAAAAAAAATACTTAAGTAGACTAGTCTAATGCATAATTAAAGGTGTTGAAGATAATTGAAAACCAAAAAAATAGTGTTAGTTATTGGCTTGTTGAATTACTATTGTGTTTTTTGTAACTGATCTCTGAAGGGGATCATACCCTTGGGTCTGGTCTTGATGACCGTACCTATTTATATAGTCAACTCTGTGTGAACCAATCAGAGAGTTGTCTTCCTAGGAGGCTTCTTCTAGTGTTGTTGCAGCTCTTGTTCGTTTCGGATCACCTTTTGACCTTGTAGTTGAGAGTAGTTTATAAAACAAGAGTGGATGTAATCTAGCACATGTTAGCTTCCATACTAATTCATGGTGAAGGTGGGGTTGATTATGATGGAGTCTAAGGTAATTTTTATAGAGTCTAGGTATGCAAATGTGTGATCTATAAAAATGATGAAAGTGGTCTTCTATTTATAGACTTGGCCAAGGTTAGGGGGATGAGATGTCCCCTAAGGTGGCATGGGATGCCATACCTCATAATAGATTTGGGTGAGAGAATTCCTCACCCATCCACATGCAATAAATGGTCATGGGTGAGCCATACCTCATAAATGCATGGGACATGAAAGTCTTCTCCTCATTATGGCATGGTGGAGGATGACTCATCCATGCTTTCAATGCCTTGAATGCCTTAAGTAGGAAAGTCTTCAAAAGTCATTTATAACATTCAATACACATGGGGGATATGTGGGGATCATGGGTTAATGTTAACCATGGTTAGGTTGACCCTGGGTTTAGGTTTGACCAATGGTGAGGTGGAGGCTAGGCTTAGGTGGAAGCTAGGCTAGGGTAGGGTTGACCATGGGTTTGGTTGACCATGGGTTAGGTTTACCATGGGTTAGGCTAGAGTAGACTAGGCTTATGTGGAAGCTAGTAGTTAAAGGGTATACTAGGGTGAGTTGGTCTTAGACTTAGGCTTACGGGGTATTCACATGGTGATCAGGGGCTAAGTGTAGGAAAGGGCTTAAGTAGGATGGATAGTGATTTTTGGGCAATAATGCAAATTTTGTGGGTTTTTCAAATTAATTGATCGTTTGTACTGCACAAGGATAAATGTGACATTTTTATGTGTCTACAATATTATATTATATAAATGAGTAGGATGAGGGTTTATAAGATGTGTATATGAAGAAGGGATATTGTCATTATAATCATAATTATTTATATGACGTATTACTTGTAATTGTCTTTGCCCACGAAGTGGCTTATGATACTTTGCCCTCTAAGTGGTTCTCTCATCTTGGGAGATCTTGTGGATTTTCATTCCTTAAAGAGTATCATTGGTGTTGCCCTACCCTAGGGGTATTATCTATCTTTATCTCATTGTGTGGATTATCTTTATGGAATATTATTTGTGGATGAATATTTTTTATTAATTTCAATAACACCTTAGGCTAGACTATAGTCATCACTACCACTATTACACACTCTCACACACATCCAAAAAAATACTTCTACTAGGAATTCAAATGAATAAGGGAAGTCAAGATCACCATCTCCTTTAAAGATAATATCCTTCAATATTCTATAGTCGCAAAAGGTATGATTTGAAGGTATAGCTTTTCTTCTTAGGGCATACATAATCTTGTTTGAATACTTCCAATTGTCCTTGGGCCACCTAATTTCCATTACCAAAAAGGATTTTGCATGAACTTGCTTGAAAGAAAAGCTATTATAAACTTCCAAGAGTACTTGGACAAGAGATAGAAGAAGATACCATGAATGATTGGATCTTCATGAATAAGTTGAATTAATTTCCCAAAGGAAGAAGAGGGATTGACTAAAGCATATCTGAAATCCTTTTCTTATAAGCCTCCAAAATTATCACAAATCCAACTTTATCTCCCAAAAAATTTAGACCAAAGATTTTGATTACATAACATATTTTAAATTTACCCTTTTTAAATAGGGCAATAGGCTTTGAAGAGAATCACACTATGATATTTCCCTCTACTTGTAGTATATACTTGAATAAATACTAGCAATGCTAAGAGCTAAAAAATGCAATTTGAAAAAATTGGGCTTAAAACGCTTTTGTATGCTAAAATTATGGCCTTTATATGCTTGCCCTCCAAAATAGCCCTAGAGTGATATTTTTGAAAAGCATCAATTTTTTTGAAATTCCTTCTAATTTTTCTACAAGGAAAACATAACCTAAAGTAGCCTAAATTCTTAAAAAAATATAGAATAATTGGATAATGAAAAAATTGGATCTTCCCTTTTCCTCTCATTTTCCAAAGGTGCTTGTGAAACTTTGAGAAGTAAACTATCGTAGAAGTTAGAAGAAATATTGAAGGCTCCAAATAAATTTTCTACATGACCAAGTGATAAAGCTTCATATCTGCTATGGTACCATGTCAAAATTCACATTTTTTTCAAAAAGAAAAAAAATCAATCCATCCACTCATAACTTATACAAAAAGCATAATACAAAAGAAAAGAAAAGGGACAAAGATTTAAAATCATCCGTAGACATAATAAAAAATTACTATATTATTCATATATATATTGATAAATTGAAAATATATTATATTAGTAGAACTTGTATTACAAAGTAAAATGAGCTAGTTAGGAAACAAAGGAGAAATAAAAGCCTCCTCCAATATCTCTTGGCTCAAAAATTGCCCATAAAAACATTATATAGGTGTGTTTGTTGAAAACGTCACTTGAGGCCACTATAATACAGTTATCCATACACATCAACATTACCTAAGTTAAATTCTAGTTTTTCTTGTTCATATAAATTTCGTAGACCATCCATATATATTTATACTATTTTGAAGTCATTCTTGGTATCTTGAACATATCTGACATACCTATTGCTATGTGGCATGGAGGCTTATTTTCTCTTAATCTAGACATACTCAATAAAATACCTATGGCTATGTGTATTCTATATTTAAAAACCATCCACCTTGACCACTTTGAGTATATTAGTATTAATGTCATATAGTAGAACAATAATAACCTGAGGATGAAGACACAAGAGCCTATGGTAATCAACCAAGAAACTTGATTACCCAACTTGACACTAGGATAATGGTAGGAACCACTGGTTCCTAGCAATCTGCAAGACAAAGGTGAAAATAATATAATGCAAAAATGGAGAATTGAATCACTTTTTAAATAGAATCACAGTTTCACTGGAAGAAAAACCAACTAATGGATCAAATATATAAATTTTTCTTCGATGGATACATTAGAACACCCATGGGAATGCATAATTATATCTATCATACATTGTAATGAAAGGACATGTTGGTCCGTAATTTGGATTAGTGAATTAAATTAGAATAGTGAATTTAGTGATGTGTGTGTAGTGAATGTAGTGATGTGTGTGATTAATCCACAAGATCATGCATTGAATCAAAACCTCGGTGATATTGTGATTGCGAAGGTGGCAAGAGTGGTGATCTAAGATAGCTTCGGGTTCAACCATGAGTGCTCCATCTTCGATAAACTCAGGGAGTTGAGTTTGTGTAGTGATGTGTGCGCCAACTACTGGTTTAAGGTAGGAGACATGGAACACTGGATGAATTTTGGAAGACTCGGGTAACTCAAGTTTATAAGCGACTGGCCCAATACATTGTAGAACTTTATAAGGTCCATAAAATTTGGGTGCTAACTTTTGAGAACCCTTGAGTTTTAGAGAAGTTTGGTGATATGGTTGAAGACGAAGGAATACCATATCCCCTTCTTGAAAAACTTGCTCTATTCGATGTTGGTCTACCTATTGCTTCATACGGTGTTGGGCGGTGTGTAAATTTTCTTTGAGAAGGCGAAGAATGTCATCTCGAGTAGAAAGTTCCATCTCCACTGCTGGCACATTTGTACTTCCCAAAATATAAGAGGTAAGGGATGGTGGTGTTTGGCCATATAAAGCTTCATATGGGGTCATCTTAATGGTCGTGTGATAGGAGGTGTTATACCACCATTCGGCTAATGGAAGCCATTTAACCCAGTGAAGGGGTTGAGTAGAAATAAAACAACGGAGGTAGGTTTCCAAACATTTATTGACAACTTTGGTTTGACCATCCATTTGGGGGTGGTAAGCGGAGCTCATACGAAGTTGAGTGCCTTGGAGTTTAAACAATTCTTTCCAAAAATTGCTAGTGAAAGTGGGATCACGATCACTAACTATAGTGGAGGGCATGCCATGTAATTTAAAGATATTATCA
The DNA here is from genome assembly GCA_028583015.1 of Wollemia nobilis. Lineage (NCBI taxonomy): Eukaryota > Viridiplantae > Streptophyta > Pinopsida > Araucariales > Araucariaceae > Wollemia > Wollemia nobilis. Next base: position 2,440,528 of record JAQPPZ010000101.1, read on the forward strand.
AGAAAAATTTGAGTGATGGTGCTAGTTGTATAAGGGTGGGCCATAGGGCAAAAATGGGTATATTTAGATAAATGATCCACCACAACTAGAATAGTTGTTTTTCCTATAGATTTTGGAAGGCCTTCAATAAAATCCATGGAAATATCAGCCCATGTTTTTGTTGGAATGGGAAGAGGTTGAAGAAGACCCGAAGTACCCACTGTCTCTCCTTTATGTCATTGGTAGGTCTCACATTCATTCACGAACTTCTTGATATCGTTTTTCATCCCTACCCAATAAAAATATCTAGTCACTCTTTTATAAGTTTTTAGGAATCCAGAGTGTCCTGCAGTGGGTGTGGCATGTAACTCATGGAGAAGCTTTGCATGATAGGAGGATGTAGGAGAGAGGACAATACATCCTTTATACCTTAGTATGTTATCTCTCCAAGAATAGTGAGGTTTACTAGTGGATTTTTGTTGAAGTTGTTGAATTAATGTGTGTGTGGTAGGGTCATTAAACCATTCCTCATTGACTTGGTCTATCCATTTAGGAATAGGAGAGGAAAAAGCATGTAATTGGGGAATTTCTTCAAACTTCCTTGAAAGGGCATCAACAACCATGTTATCTTTCCCTTTTTTATATATGATTTCATAATCATATCCTAGTAGTTTTGTAACCCACTTTTGTTGTTCTGGTGTGGTTATGCGTTGCTCAAGAAGGTACTTTAGACTATGGTGGTCGGTGTGAATAATGAAATGTTGGCCAATAAGGTAAGGTCTCCAATGTTGGATAGCATGAACAATGGCTAACATTTCTTTTTCATATGTGGAACGTGCTAAATTATTTTTAGAGAATGCTTTGCTAGTGAAGGCCAAGGGTTTTTCATTTTGCATGAGCACGACCCCTATTCCCACTCCTGAAGCATCGCTCTCAATAATAAATGGTTTGGAAAAGTTGGGCATGGCTAAGACGGGGGTGGTACACATTGCATTTTTTAAAGTGATAAAGGCTTCATCAGCCTTTGAAGACCATAAAAAAGCATTCTTCTTAAGTAGTGTTGTTAAGGGGGTTGCGATTTTGCCATAATCTTTGACAAATTTGTGATAGTAGCCTGTTAGTCCTAAAAACCCACGCAAACCTTTCAAGGTTTTTGGAATAGGCCAATTTTTCACATCTTCAATCTTACGAGGGTCTACCTTAACTCCTTTAGAGACAATATGTCCAAGGTATTCAATTTCTTGTTTTCCAAAGGAACATTTTGATCTTTTAGCATATAATTGATTGTCCTCCAAGGTCTTTAATGCTTGATCTATATGGTTTAAGTGATCTTCCCATGTTTTACTGTAAATCAAAATGTCATCAAAGAAAACTAAAATAAAATTTTGAAGGAAAGGGTGAAATACCTTGTTCATTAGACTTTGAAATGTAGAAGGGGCATTGGTAAGACCAAATGGCATCACCAAGAATTCATAATGCCCTTCATGAGTGCGAAAGGCTATTTTTGGTATGTCACTTTCTTTAACTCGAATTTGGTGGTAGCCTGATCGTAAATCTAATTTGGAGAAATATGCAGCCCCATGAAGTTCATCTAGTAATTCATCGATGATGGGAATAGGAAATTTATCCTTGATAGTTAGTTTGTTGAGGGCGCAAAAATCAACACATAAGCACCATGATCCATCCTTCTTCCTCACTAATATAACAGGAGAAGAGTAAGGGCTTACACTAGGTCTAATGACCCCTGCCTTGAGTAGTTCTTGTACTAGTTTTTCTATTTTTATCTTTTGTAGATATGGATATCGGTAAGGTCTAATATTAGGGGGTTGGTGCCCCGAAAGTAGTTGAATGGCATGATCATGGCTTCATTGAGGAGGCAATCCTTTTGGTTCGTTGAATACTTTATCATGGCATTCTAGGAGTTTTTGTAGTTCAGGTGCCACTGGTTGTTCTTCATTAGTGGGTTGAATGGAAAATAGTTGTGCGACCATACCTTTACCTCCTCTACGAATAATTTTTTCCATTCTATGGGAACTTACGATTTGTGAAGGGCCTGATTTTAACCCTTTAATAGTGTATGTTTGGTCTTTTTGTGTGAATTTCATCCATAATTCTTCAAAGTCCCATTGAATTGTGTCGAGTGTCCATAGCCATTGCACTCCTAAAATGATGTCACATCCTCCTAAGGGTAGTACATACATGTCCCCTTTCATGTTATAATCTCCCATAGTGAGTTTAATATTTTGGCACTTTCCCTTGCACACAATTCTTCCTCCATTTCCAATCATGACTTCAAAATTATTACAAGGATGTATAAAGCAGTTAGCTTGTTTTGCCACCCTTGGGTCTATAAAATTGTGTGTGCTGCTAGAGTCTAGGAGCACAATAGGGTTTTGTTTCTTAAAATACCCCTTAACTTTCATAGTTTGTGGGGCAGAAAATCTTGCGAGGGCATTAAAGGAAATTTTTGTTTTATCCTCATTATTTTCTTCTTGAATATCCATTACTACTTCTACTTCGATATCATCTTCTTCTTTTGGAGTGCAATCTTCAATTGTATCCAAAATATATAATTTTGGTGTAATGCATTTGTGATTAGGGGTGAATTTCTCATCACAATGAAAACAAAGGCCCTTTTCTCTTCTTTCTTTCATTTCTTCAGGGCTAATTCGTTTAATTGGCATGACTCTATTTAGTTTTTGGCTGGTGTAGGTGTTTTGTGGTTTCCCTATTGATAGTCTTCCTATTCGTCATTGGTTATTGATCTTCTCTTCCACCATTTGTGCTAATGCAACAACGTGCATCATATCGATAGGATTGAGTATTTGTACTTCTAATCGAATTTCTTCTTTTAGGCCACTAATGAAGCAACTTTGAAAGAATGATGCATCGAGTCCTGATGTAAGGTTTGCCAACTTCTCGAATTGAGCCTGGTATTCTCATACTGTAGATGTTTGGTGGAGTTTGGTAAGAGCCCCTGTGAAATCTTCAAATTTGCTTGGGCCAAATCGTATCATTAGATTTTTTGTAAATTCGGTCCATGTGGGAGTACCCTTTGTCTTTTCATACCATTGGTACCATTGAGTAGCGATTTTTTCTAGGTGAAAAGATGTGATGTGGACCTTTTGGGTCTCTAGAATTTGATATAGAGAGAAATATTGGTCAGCCCAATATATCCAATTTGTGGGGTCGCCTCCATCAAATTTTGGGAAATCCAATTTTGTGGTTCGAGGTAGGATTGATGTGTGTGGTCCCCCTAGTAATGCTTGTTGTGTGGGTGTCGTGTTTTGTTGGTCGGCTTGCATTAATGCCATATTTTGTTGTACCAAGTCCATAGAGTGATTTGTGGCATCTATTTTTAGGGTTAACTCTGTGATTTTTGTTGCTATTTTTGTTTCAAAATCATCTTGCCATTTAGTCAACCCTTCCAGAACTTCTTTCGAAACTTCCTTCGAAAGGTCTTGTGATCTTCTCTCATCTGCCATGGTATGGTTTTTGCAGGTTTATAACTTCTTTAGTCTTGTTTTGCAAAATATTGCAATTTTTGTAAAAAAATTCAAAAGTTGCTAAAAGTTGTAAAAATTATTGTTTACAATTCTACAATTTTACCAAAAAAAATTGTAAAAATTGTTTAATATTACGAAAACTTTGGTTTTTTTCAACTTTTTTGGTAGGTCTTAGTGGCTATGAGGCAATCGAAGGTGATGTAGGGAGCAGAGCATCAAGGGAGGGCTTAAGGTGGGGTGGGTGAAGGTGAGACAGATTGAAGCGAGGGCCTAAGGCAGAGCGGCAAGGCGAGGGTGGAAGCGAGCGACATGGATAGTGAGATGAGGCAAAGTGAAGGCCTAAGGCAGAGTGGTAAGGTGAGGGTGGAGGCAAATGACATGGATAGCGAGGTAGGGTAAAAGCGAGCAGTGCACATGGAAAGCAAGGTAGGGGACTCAGGACAAGTGTCACACCTAGGAGTAGCTTCGGGCGAGCGAGGGTCTTTTGGCTTGCGTGACCGAAGACATAATTGGATATATGCTTTGTTTCCCTTTTAAACCTGTTGATACTGGTTCCATACCATGTATGGGATAAATAATTTGAGCCTTTTTAAAAAATTTGCTTTTTGTTGGTGTCGAAAATGCGATATTACCATCAAATATTTTTTGACAACTTTTAAACCTTATATTATAATTTGTTTTTTATAATTTTTCATCGTGTTTTATGGATACATCGCTGGTGACTGCTCAACGTTGGAAAATTTTGATTTTTCTCTACTGTTTTGCTTTCTTTTTCAAACCTAATTGAATCTGATAATTTCTAAAAGGATTTTTGGTGTGTTTTTTGATGTTTTCAAGTGAGTTTTTACCACCAAAATTATGTAAATCGCTCGTTGTTTCTTTGAGAGTTCATCAAAAACATAGTATGAACATTGTAGAAGCATTTTAATGAATATTTTGATAGAATTTTTCTCTATCTGATGCCTCATCAGAGACCACAAGGATTTGTAACACTGTTTGGAGGGCTTAGGGTACATTCTTCATAATTATATCATCGGTGTATACTTGTTTTGGTTTTCACCTACACAACCTGTGTTCTTATTGGCAATGTTATACATTTGGTTTCCTATATTTATTTATGGATTTGTGTAAGTTGTGGCTCAGAGGGTAGTGGAATGACAAACGTATTGATATGTAATGATGTTGATGAACTTGGCAGTGAATGAGCAATATGGTGGTGAGAGTCCCTTTAAATCCTGCTATGATACCAAATGGTAGGAGCCAATGGTTCCTAGAAATCTGCAAGACGAAGGTGAAAATAATATAATATAAAAATGGATAATTGAATCACTTTTTAAATAGAATCACGGTTTTCACTAGAAGACAAACCAACCAATGGATCAAATATATAATTTTTTCTTTGATGGATGCCTTAGAACACCCATGCGAATGCATAATTATATCTATCATACGTTGTGATGAAAGGACACATTGGTTCATAATTTGGATTAGTGAATTAAATTAGAATAGTGAATTAAATAATAGTGAATGTTTAGGATTAGAATCCTAACAAATAACTTGTCATTTGTTTTCTTCTAGGCCATTTCTCCCTGGCCTAATTGTGATAGATTCATTAGAATCACTATCTTCTCTTCCTATTATGCTATCTGATTGTGCCACCTCTCGCATCCCTTGGATTATTTGGTACTAGTTTATCTTATTTTCCATCTAAGAGTCCACATATTGCCCTTTCTCTAGTTCTTTTCCCCATTTTGCTAAATAATCTGCCACCCTATTTCTCTATCACTTAATATGTGTAATAAAAACATCTTGAAAAATATTCAAAATATTTTGAACTACTTCCACCTTCCTTATCTCCTCAATTCCCAATACTTGGAAGGGTCTTATCAGATCCAAGATTCCAACCTATATCTGAGAGGTTGTCTCTATTCATAGCTTATGTAAATGTAAATTTGTAACTATCATTGACCCTAACAAGATTGCTTATCCTTATGCTTCATTATTTGTTGTCTCCCCCATACCTTCTGCTCTCCAGTAAACTTGTTCTCCTTTTCAATTCCTTATGATAATGCCAAAACTAGATTTTTCAAGGTTTTTACTAGAAGCCCCATATGTGTTAGCCTTCACCCACTCTATGAGAGGCGGTATTCACTCTATGTTATTCGAGGATATCTCACCTATGCATCCAAACCTTAGTTTTATTTCTTTTATAATTATTCCAAAGCTCCTTAGGATAGTAACTTCCTCCATTTCTATGTTTGTTTTCTCTTGTAATCTATTAGTGTTTCCATTACCTTACTAATAATCCTCTCCCATACTTGCTCTCTTGTTTTGTGCTTTGATCTAAATATGTGTGCATTTTGTTCTAGCCATAACTTCCACCATATGAAGCTAGGTCCCAACTTCCATGCCATTTTCATTGTTTTAGTCTTAAAACTACACTGTTTCCATTTCTTATAAAAGCTTTTTTAGCTCCCAAAGATTTCCCAATGCTATCTCATTTTCCTCCATGAACTTATCCATATATCTTTGGCAAAAGAGCACCAAAATATAGGTGATTCTAAGTCTCCTCTACCTCTCCATACATAACACATTTGGAAGGCCCACAAAAGCCTCTTTTTCACAAATTATTAAATGTCAAGCACTTTCCATGGTTAATTAGCCATGAGAAAATATCAATTTTTGGTCATCCTTCCTTTTTCCAAAAAAATATCCATGGAAGTGGTGTTGGGACAATCTCATATCCACATTCTACCTTGTATCTCTCATTTTCCTTATAGATTCCCAACTTGATTCCTCCCCATCCAAGTATATCCCTCTTAGAACCATCTTGGAGTGGGTGTCTTTGGAGATATCTCCACATTTTTTTGGTTAGTTCCTCTGTTCCCCTCACTGGCCATTCTTGGGGATGTTTCCATTGTAGTAAGTCTGGCACATGTTGATTCCATAATTTTATATAGTAAGAGGCTTTCCACCACCCTATATTTTGGAGCTTTGTTTTCCAACTCTCCATATTTGGGAATGTTTAAATAATTGGTTGGGATTGATTCCATGAATCCTCCAAAATAGAGCATCCTTTCTATCCCCTAATTGCTAATATAGGTATGGATTTATTAACTCCTGACCTACTTCCATTTTTCTCCATATTGTAGATCCCTCTTCTTATACTTTGAGTCTTGGGATGTTTTTTGGCAACCACTCCTAGGTAATATTTGGCTTATAATAGTCTGCTCCATAAGTCCCATGTAGCTATAATCCATATCCAGTATAGCTTCCTTGCTAGTGCCTTGTTTTGGGATGATCTTCTTCCCAATCCTCCTTGTTTTTTTGGTTGGCATATCTTCTCCCACCCAACTAGTGCTAATTTTTGTTCTCCCCTTACACCTAACCACAAAAAAATTCTTTTATGTTTTCCAATATCTTTTAGAATTCCCTTTGGAACCTGAAGCATGGAAAATTTATAAACTAGGAGGGTTTTTAGCACAACTCTAATCATTGTAAGCCTTCCTGCCAAGCTTAGCCATTTGTGTGTCTAGTTGCTCAACTTAGCTTGTAGTCTGTCAATCAACCCTTTCCACTCCTTACTTTTTATTTTATTTGTAGATAAAGGTACTCCTAGATACTGTATGGATAAAGGAATTTCCATGAAGTTCAAAAATTGTATAATTTTATCTCTCACCCTCTTTGTTGTATTGAAAAAATTGTTTGAGATTTTTTTTCATTTAAAGTTTGCCCAGTAGCTTGTGTATATCCATCTAAAATTTATTTTATGTTTCTTTCTACTAGGAGATTGGGTTGACTAATAATAGCAGTATCATCCATAAACTGGAGGTGATTTAACTCAATTTGAGAACTTATTTTTAGATCCCATAGTGATGTGGATCAACTATAACAAGCACAAGATGAATAAGTGACAAACCCAAAAACTGATTTACATTGCTAATCAAAGGCCTATAAATAGGCAATTACATCACAAGTTATGGATAAGGTCATATTTAATGATTACGGTGCACCTTATCCATTACAACAACTACCATTAAACAAATACAACCAAAGATGACCATTAAATGATAATGGTTTATTACATAGGATATACCACACCTAACACCTAATCCCTATCATTCCTCCCCATCGTAGAAGCATTGGACTCCAATGCGCTCAAAAGGGAAGGAAAGTCATGAACCATATGATGATGAGGAATCCAATGAGCCTGATGTGGAAGCTGTCCATGATGACCAACAAGATAGGAAGTGGAAGAACCTTGACGTGTGGTATGGGTCCTGGTGTCAAAAAGATGATCCTCCTCCAATGGAAGCTGGAAGTCTGGTACAACATCTGCTGGATGACTGATAACTGGTGCACTCTCCAAAGTAGAGTCATGGTACATGCAGAGTAAGTCGACATTGACAACATCGTGGATGCCCAAGTGTGCTGGAAAATCAAGATGAAAAGCATTCTCGGACACCTACTGGATGATAGTGTAAGGCCCATAACGAAGAGGTTTGATCTTGCTATGTGCCTTCTCTCGAAAACCTGCGATGATCAAGGTACAACCAAACTCTGTCTCCAACTTGGAAAGAATGTGGAACATGATGATGATCCATGGCCTACTTCTATTGTTGTTGTGTCTTCTACAAAATGTGAACAACCTTGGACTGGAGCTGCTACAAGTGTTGAATGAAAGAGTGAGCTCTATCTTGTTCTTTGTGCATGTGGACTATGATAGGAGATGAAAGTGACAAGGGTAACTCATATGGAGCAAGAGGTTGAAAACCTAGACACACCTCAAAGGGGGAATGACCTGTGGATGAATGGACAACCCTATTATATGCATGCTCGATATGAGTTAGACTCAAATCCCACTTGGATGGACTCGAATGATGGAAGACACGTAGACTTTGGACAAGTGTACGATTGACGACTTCGGTTTGACCATCAGACTATGGATGAAAGGTTATGGAAAAATTAAGGGACACACCTAATAATTTCCACAAGGAACGCCAAAAGTGATCGACAAAATGAGAATCATGATCAAACACAATACTGGTGGGAAGACCAAACGAACACCAGATGACATCAAAGAACATTTGGGCTAAGTCGATAGTAGAACTGGTTTTACGACAAGGAATGAACTTAGCCATTTTACTAAAATGGTCAACTATGATAAAGACACAATCATGTTGATGGACAGTCATAGGAAAACCACTGACAAGATCCATAGAAATACTTTCCCAAGGATGGGAGGCAATGGGCAAGGGCATACTAAGACCAAAATTACGGTTAGCTGGCTTAGACCGACTACAAAGGACACATTATTTCAAGTACCTGAGAACATCACGCTGCATGTGGGGCCAATAAAAGAATCTCTGCAAATGATGAAGAGTCTTATGTTTGCCAAAATGACCACCATAAAGGGTAGAATGGGCCTCCTTCAAAAGGGATTGATGATTCTCACGAGGGACACAAAGTTTATCGAGACGGTAAAGCAAACCCTCCTTAAGGTGGTAGTCCTAAAAAGGGGACAAGTTTGAGGAAGAAGGATGTTGTAAATATTGATAAACTTGTGCAAAGTCAGGGTCATGAGGATACTCAGAAGGCCAAGACTAAAAACCCAAGTGAGAAGTAGTGACAACGGTTAAAACATGAGCGAAAGGAGGATGACTAAGACAATCAACAATAGAGTTTTGACTACCCTTTTTGTACTTGATGACAAGGTGAAATTGTTGAAGGTAGGAAGCCCATTTCATGTGTCATGCTTCTTGGATCTTGGTTTGGGATTGAAGAAACTGCAAAGGCAAATGATCAGTGTGGACAATGGTTTCTTTCCCTAAGAGATAATGATGCCAATATTTGATGGCTTGGACTAAGGCATAAAGTTCCTTATCATACGTGGAGTAGTTTTGCTTGGCTGTGGAAAAGGACTCAGAATGATAGGCTATGGGATGACCATTTTGCTTGAGAACAACACCAAGGGCAAATTGAGAGGCATCAGTTTCAATTTCAAAAGGCTATCTAAGGTCAGGAATGGCCAAAATAGGAGCAGAACAAAGCTTATCTTTGAGAGTAGCAAAAGCATGGGTATGATCAGGAGTCCAATGAAAAATAGATTTGGCCTTAGTCAAGGAATGTAATGGAGCAACAATGGTTGAATAGCCTGGAATGAATTTGTGGTAGAAGTTGGCAAGGCCAAGGAAACTCCGTAATTCAATGATGTTTTTGGGAGAAGGCCAAGTGAGGAGAACTTCTACTTTGACAGGATCAACCTGAATACCATTGGCATTGATGATGAAGCCAAGGTATGAGATGGAGGTTTTCCCAAAAGAACACTTAGGCAAATTAGCATACAATTGATTCTTCTGAAGGATGGAAAGAACATGCTCAATGTGTTGTAGATGTTCTTGCCATGTGGTAGAAAATATCATAATATCATCAAGATAGATAATGACATATCTATCCAAGCACTCATGAAAAACATCATTCATCAACCTCATAAAAGTGGTAGGAGCATTAGTGAGCCCAAAAGGCATGACAAGCCACTCATACAAACCCATCTTAGTCTTGAAAGTGGTTTTCCAAGTATCTTCAACCTGGATCCGAACTTGATGATAACCACTCTTAAGATCAATTTTACTAAAAAACTTAGCACCTTGAAGTTGATCTAAGAGGTCATCAATGCGGGGCAAGGGATATCTATTTTTTATGGTGATTTTTTTAAGTGCCCTAAAATCAATACAAAATCGCCAAGTGCCATCCTTTTTCAAAACAAGAAGAATAGGAGAGGCACAAGGAGAAGTGCTTGGTTTGATGAATCCCTTGGTTAACAAATCTTGAAGCTATTTTTTAATCTCATCATATTGCAGAATAGATTGCCTATACATGGGTGCATTAGGCAAAGGTGCAGCTGGTATGATGTCAATGTTGTGATTAATGGCTCTTTCAAGAGGTAAAGAAGTGGGCTCCTAAAAAATAGAATCATATTTATGCAATATGTTATCAAGGGCTGAATTCTTGTGTGACTTAGATGGTGTGACAGATGAAGGTTGGTTTTGTTTACGAATGAAGATGAGTGCTAAAGCTTGTGCTTGATTGGATGCTTTTCGTGCTTGGTGACAAGTAAGAAAAATATTATTTGTATGCTTTGTGGATTCAATTAAATAATGCTTATTATTGTGTTGCAATGTGTAAGTATTTTGATAAGCATCATATGTGGCTCTTCGGTCATACTGATATGGCTTGCCAAGCAATAAGCCACAATAGTCCATAGGTGTCACATCACATGTGACTGTATCTTGAAACTTAGAGCCAAAAGCGAAATCAATGGTGCACGTGTGAGTGATTTTTGATGTAGTGTTGCTATCCTTCCACCCAAGAGAGTAGGGGTGAGGATGAGGTGTTGTGGGAAGTTTGAGCCTATCAACAATGGACTTCGCAATGAGATTTTTCTGTGAGCCATTGTCAATAATACAATCTACAACAAAATTATGCAACAGATGTGCACGTGTGACAAACAAATTATCACGATCATCGGGCGTGGAATGACCATTCATCAATGTGACATTATTCAGTTTCCCCTTGAGTTCCTCATAAATTTGACCCTCCCTAGTAGTCTTGATGGGGTTATCACAAGTTCCCTCATCGGACTGTACAAGCAATGTCTTCTTCTTAGACTTTTGTGGACAATTAAATTTGTCATGCCCTTTCTTTTTACAATATCGACAGATTTGAACATTCTGGTGATTAGAAGAAGAAGAAGAAGAAGTATGAAGGGATTGCTTAGAAGTGGGAGGATGAGAAGAAGGGGTGAAATGAGAAGACTGTCATGGTGCCTAGTTCTATTGGTGGCCCTATTGCTGTGAATGACCCTATTATTGTGGATGACCTTGTTGGGGTGGACGAGATGCTTGATTGGAACCACCAGTAGAATAGCGAGACCCTCACCTTTATGCAAGGAACTTCTCCTCCGCCAGCTGAGCATGGTTGAATGCCTCATCAAGAGTGGCACATGGAGTGTATTTCAACTCATGGTAAAAGTGTGCATGGAGCCCACTTTTAAACTTAAGAATCAAATCATTTGTAGGATCAGTAACACGCAACAAAACATGCAAATGGTTAAATTGAAACACATAATCCTAAATAGATTGATTTTATCCCTATCGAATGCGAAGCCAATGAACCTTCAAGTCAACATCATAATGAGAGGGATAAAATGTTGCTTTCAAAGTGGTGACCAAGTCATCCCATGTGTGAATGGGGTTTTGAGTGCCATGGCATTCGATGATCAGGACCTTAGCCATACCAGATAGCTTCAACCGAGCAAATGGAACTTTGTCTTCCTCCGTGGTTTGACTATAGTCAAACCAAGTTTCCATGTCGAGGATCCAGGTATTCAAAACATTAGGATCTCGAGAACCTTCATATATGTGGACCTCACATTTAGCATTGGAAGCAGAAGGGGCAGAGGTTTTGATGTTGAGATCCATAAGTTTATCTGCCAAAAAATTGACTTGGGCTTGGACTACGGCCAATGTGGCGGATTGATTGGTAGTAATGTCGGCCAAGGTGGTGGATGTTTGGGTAGAAACTTGTGATATTTTGGCCAATTTTTTGGCTAAGGCCATGTTGTTGGCCATATGTCTAGTTTGAGCCAGGAAGACAACTGAAAATGGATGAAGTGGCAGTCAGAATGCAAAAATGCAGGCCCAAAACAGAAGGACTTCTTTGGGATAAAATTTGGAGGATAAAATAGATCCAAATGAAATGGCCCTGTAGGAGCAAAAATAGCATAGTCTCTCCAAATAGTAAAAAAATGGGTGTTGGTCCAAATGAAACCCGACAACGACTATGGGAGCTGATTGCAAGGACAAGGGACGACGAGCATTTATGACCAATGGCCAAGGGTATCCAGTCTTAAATGTGGGGAAATGATGCATTGGGTGAATGCGAGACAGTATTAAATGTGTGTGTGCGATGTTACAGGGTGGTGGTAAGGGACGACAACTTTGAATTAAAGCAGTGGCCAGGGTTATGCATAGTGGCTATTTTGGCAAAATTGGCTAAAATTAGGATTTTCAAAATTTGGAATTGGCTAATATTTGGGATCCTTGACCAGGGTCCATTAGCCAAAAATTTCTAGGTGCAAATTTTTTTTGGGTCGTGTTGTGGCTAATCCACAACACACCCCAAAATTGGGGACCCACCTTTTTTGCAGGCTTGCGGAAGAAATCTCGGTGACCCAGATGCTAAAAATGAAGAAAAGAGAAAAAAATGCCTAAGTGTTGAAAGTGTCGCGAAATCGCGACCTGTCGCGCCATCGCTGCCGAAAAATAGAAAAACGTCGCGATATCGCGACATGTCGCTGGCAAAAATGAAAAGGTGTCGCGAAATCGTGACATGTCGCTGGCAAAAATGAAAAGGTGTCGCGAAATCGTGACATGTCGCTCCGTCGCGGCCAGGCAGGAGAGAGAAAGGCAAACATGAAAATTGTCGCGATATCGCGACATGTCGCGTCATCGCTGCCGAAAAATAGAAAGTGTCGCGAAATCGCGACAGGTTGCTCCGTCGCGGCCAAAACAGGAAAAGTGTCACGAAATCGCGACATGTTGCTCCGTCGCCGAAATTGAAAAAACGTCGCGATATCGCGACATGTTGCTCCGTCTAGAATGAAAAAGTGTCACGAAATCGCGACGTGTTGCTTGCGAAGTTGTACGGATGAAAATAGCGTAGCGATTTCGCGACATGTTGCTCCATCGCGGAGAAGAGGAGAGAGAAAATGAAGACGAAAAAGTGTCACGAAATCGTGACATGTTGCTCCGTCGCGGCCCAGAGAGAGAGAAAGGCAAAATGGAAAGGCGTAGCGATATCGCGACGCGTCGCAAAATCATGGGTCAAACTGGTCAAAGGGCACAAAGCGGAAAAACGTCGCGATATCGCGACAGAAAGAGGTCAAAGAGCACGAAGCAAGAAAACGTCGTGATATCGCGACAGGAACCAGTCAAACAGGGCAAAAGGCCAAAATGGTCGCGAAATCGTGACAGGATCAACCAGAAAGCATAATGCACAGAAATGGTCACGAAATCGCAAGAGAAAGCAACAAAGGGGAATGAAGCGAAAAGGCGTCGCGAAATCGTGACAGGTCGCAGTTTCGCGGCTCCGAAGCAGCGAAGTAGTACGGATGGAGGCAGCGTAGCGATTTCATGACGAAAAATTGGCAAGTGTACGAAAATGGAAAATGGTAGCGAAATCGTGACAGCATTGAGCGCAAAGGAGTGCAGAGTCAAAACGGTAGCGAAATCGATGGAGAAGGCCCAAAACAGAAAACGGTAGCGAAATCGTGACAGTTTGCGAAAGAAGGTCCGAAAGAGAAAATGGTCACGATTTCGTGACAAGAAGCGGCCGAAGACGTACGGACGAGGAAAGCGTCGCGATATCGCGACATGTCACGATTTCGCGACATGTCGCGTTTTCGCGGCCAGGAAGGTGAACAGGCTGCATGCTATTTTTGTCACGATTCTCACAGGAAGACGTTACAGAAGGCGCAGAAAACGTAGGACACGTGGCATACAGGTGTCGGAGTTGCAGAAGCGTTACATGCAGCGGCAGATTTCGAGCGTTTCAGAATCGAGCATGAAGTAAAAGCATCGAAAAGGCAGGAATTTGAAAAGGCGCATTCTGGGAGATGAAACGAAGAGACGCAGGGAGAATCGAAGAGCCGCGCCAGACAGTATAAAGCCAGAAGTGCAGATTGAAGATAGGGTTGGAAATTGTTGCTTGCAGAGTTGCAGAGACAAGGGCTTCATGCCATTCTAGGGCTGCACTTGGGCAATTTCCTTCATTTGTTCTGGATTTGTAAAACCTGGAACATTCTCTAATTGTAATTGATACATCATTTTAATGCAGAAATACAGAGTGTTGGCATTTCATTGATGAGAAAGAAGGAGTCATTTTTGCATGCATGATTCAATGTGTTATCTTTCCCTTTCAGATTTCTAGGCTTATAGGTGAAGTTGAATGCAAGTGTTCTTGGTTGCTTCATGCGAATGCCTAAATCTGAAACTACAGTAGAAACCCTAGAAACCCGCACCTGGCTTATCTGAATTGTGCGAATTTGCAGGTTCAGTAGGTTGGGTTGCATGCAGAAACCTCATTGTCTTCGGTTTTATCAATCAAGATGGCAATACTCTGGACGTAGCTTAGTTGCATATTCATTTGCATTTATTTTTATTTTTAAACCCGTATTTATTTTCTGTATTTTAATTTCAGTCATTTAAATAAATAATTGAAAACCCATCAAAGCTCAGAGTCCATTGCAAATCCAAATTAAAGTGAACTACAGTGCCCCTTGTTAACATCCACTTGCAACCCTAAGGTATTCCCTGCATTTACAAGTGAGCAAGCATCATTGGTGTTTTAGAATCAACATAAGAGGAACCTTGGAGAAATTACTTTCTTTGCAAGCAGAGGATTTTGGGACTCAGATCCTACCGGAGAGTGTGCTTTCACAATTGGGTGAAAACACCACTCAACAGATTGGCGCTAGAAGGAGGGCACGAATCGGTTTACTTTATTTTGGTTTTCATACATGAATAATATCTTTTGATTTAATTTTGAAATATTTTCTCACAAACAGCTAAACTGCAGCTTTTGCTTTCTTTTGTTGCAGGTTTTCGTTGAAATAATCGAGGGTTTCATCAGGCAGGCTGGACCCACCGCGTCGTATTGCAACCAGGTCCCAAACAACCGGGGAAACCATTTTTCATGACCTTACTGGTACTCCCAAGAGTAAAGCCAAGCAAGTCGTAAGCTCACCAGTCACAAAAGACCTATTTTCTCCAGGAACATCGAGTGGATCTACGCCCGTAATATCAGTTGCCACTAGTGTTCCTATTGTCAGTAATATTTCTACTGCTATTGTAGGTTTGTCTTCATCAATTTTGAGTCAAATGGCTCAAGCTCCAGCAGCTCCTTGGTATGGAGCTAATAATACTCCTTTGAACATTGTTGGGGATATCCATGAAATCCCCAAGAACATTGAAATATTTCTGCCTAAATACAAGCCAGATGGCCTAAGAACAGTAGAAGAACATATCCAAGCCTATAGGGATGTTTTAATTAGGTTGCAAGTTCAATATGAAGATGTGGCCTGCAGACTTTTCCCCATGAGCTTAGATCCAATAGCATATGAATGGTATGTATGCTTGCCAATTCGGTTCAATCACCTCTTGGACACAAATGGAAAATGCCTTTGTCAATCAATTTAGGTCACCCTTAGATCCCGCAACTATTTACAATCAGTTTATTACATGCAAAAGGGGCCAAGGGGAACCGATCAGAATGTTTAATCAGAGATTCCAAAAGTGCTATAATAGAGCAATTAGGCACTTTGCCATCGATCCCGCAGTGGCTTTGCAGATATATTTTGGGGCATTGGACCCCATGACAGCCATGTTTGCGAGACGTAATCCTCAAGTCACCACGCTGGCTTTAGCCTATAACGAAGCCATGACTATCGAGCAACAAATGACGCCACAGGGCTACGGGTTTACCCAGATGCCTGTGATGGGACAGTATGCTCCATATGGTCAAGCTCCCCAGGCAAATCAACTCATGGCACCACAAATGCCAAGCATGAACGCCTTCCCATATCAGCGATCGTATCCACCAACACCTGCGTATGCACCCATTCCAATCCAACCAATCACATCCATTCCACCTGTCCTTGCATTTTTGCAGAACAGTCAATCAACTATGCAAGGAACTAGCCAAGTCAATCCTCAAGCCATAGTTCCTTTTCCAAATCCAACCCCGATTCAAAGTGTCAATCCATACGGGAATCAAATTCCTCAACACCCGACCCAAATTTTGAATCAAGACCCCATCAATTATGCAAATCCAACGGGGGTTAACAACAATGTGATTCCACCGAAGGAGATTTATTCAGAAGTCGAAGAGCTCAAGAAATTAGTTCATAAAACGAGCAATGACAGGGGTTCAACAACAGAAGTATGAGTCCCATGCCCCTCACTCAAATCAAAATTTTAACAATAGAGGGAGGCACTGGAACACCAAGCCAAACAATGGGGGAGTACCCGCTCCCATTGCTAATCAATTAGATACTTCTGCAGGACCTAGCCAATCCAATTCTCTTTTGAATCTTTCAGATTTGGCGTGGGAAAGGGGGTGCAGGTTGCACAACACGAAAGAACACAATGAGAGGAATTGTCCTGAAATTGCGAGATACACTCATTGTCTTCAGGCACAAGTTGATGATTTGGAACTGGTATCAAATGAGGATCCATCACAACATCAAGATGATAATATTATGGTGATGGAAACTATATATCATCAAGAAGGTGAGAGTGAGGAAGAAGAAGACGAAATTTTGGAACAGGAGGTGCAAGCTTTTCGAGATTTTAGGAAGGGGAATCATGGATACCATTTGAGAAGTAAATCTAAAACCCCTAAAACTTCATCAACACCTCCAAACAACTCTATTCTTCCTCCCGATACTAAGGCAAATAATAATCCTCCCCCTCCACTCAGAAGAGAAATGTCTAATGATGTGCAGAAGACAGTCAAATTCGAAAAGCCAAACTATGACATAGTGGAGGATCTAAAGAAGTCCAAATCTAGCCTTTCGTTCTTGGACGCAGCTAGATTGCCAGGCCAAAAGGAGGCATTGATAAAAGCGTTGAACTCACCTGATCAAACGTGGAAAGGAAAAGGAGTTGAATCCCATCTCATTTTGCGAAAGGAGAGAAGGGATGTCCCGCCATTCTTACTGACTCTGAGAATTGCGGGTAAGAATTTGCATAACTGTTTGGTGGACACAGGTGCCACGAGCAACCTCATGCCTGCAGAAATATGTAAGATGCTAGGCCTGCAACCTGTTTCATCCAAATGTACAGTCCTGCAACTGGACAGATCAGAGGTAAATGTAGTGGGGACTCTATATGATGTCAAGATTCAATTGAATTCTGAACCCAGGGTTCAGCAGGTTGTGGACATTCTGGTGGTTAATATCCCAAGTAGGTATGGAATGTTACTTGCGAGGGATTGGATGAAAACTCTGAATGGCTATTTTTCAACAGACTGCTCACATATGTGGCTACCATGGAAGGGAATTGCAAACCAAATTAGAGTGGAAAATGAACCGAGGCTTAAGGATATTATAACAGATTTTAACAAGCCGAATGAAGTTCAATTTTCTGAGCCAGAACTAGGAGTTTATGCACTTGATGTTGAGGAAGCAGCTGAAGAGCCTAAGGAGGAGGCACATCTTGGTAGCTCTTCTGATGAAAATGATTTCACGTGGTTGCTCAGGTTCGATGGATCAAAATCTAGACAGGGAGCAGGAGCTGGAGTCGAGCTCACTGGCCCCGGAGGTAAACCATTATTAGCTGCTTACAGACTGCAATTTCCTTGCACGAACAATGTGGCAGAATACGAAGCATTGATCTTTGGTTTACGTCTAGCATTGAGCAAACATGTTAAATGCTTGAAGGTTTTGGGAGATTCTGAGTTGGTAGTCAAGCAAATCAAAGGACAGTATACATGCCGTGACAGAAGGCTGAGCCTTTATAGAACTAGGGTTATGGACCTCATTGAGGAATTCGACGCATTCAATATAGCCCTTATTTCCAGGAAAGGAAATCGAATAGCAGACTCTCTTGCAGTCGCCGCGGGCATGTTAAACCCGGTTGATATAAAAAGATGTAAAAAGTTTTCTATTGAATTGGTTCCTTGTCCATCAATACCCGATAATGTAAATAATTTCCAGTGTTTTTGAAAGTGACAGACATATTTTCAAATTTGTCACGAACTCGGGTATTTTTGAAAATTAGGTGATTGATGAGGAGCAAAGGTGGCGGGGATGAAACAGAAAATGAAATTGAAACTCGCGTATCAATCCAACAAAATTCCTAAAGACGTGGTTTCATTGGAAAAGATGTTCGACATGGGATGCAAGACCAAGAAAGGAAAAAGAGTCCCACTCCCTAAAGATGCATGTGATTCAATTAATCTAGGGAGTGCAGACAATCCAAAGGAGGTGTACATAGCAAAGGCATGTACAGAGGAAGAAAGGAGCAATATAATGCAGGCATTGAAACATTACATAGATTGTATTGCTTGGAACTACAATGAGCTGAAGACATACAACCAAAACATTATCACACATACCATCCCTTTGAAGCCAGACTCCAAGCCTTTTAGGCAAAGACAACGAGTTGTTAACCCGCTATTGGAGCCTTTGATCGAAAAGGAGGTTAAAATATTATTGGAAGCGAAAATCATTTTTCCTGTTAGGCACTCAACCTGGGTGGCTAACCTCGTTCCAGAGAGAAAAAAGAGTGGAGAGATTAGGTCGTGCATAGATTTTCGAAATCTTAATAAAGCCTCTCAAAAAGATAATTATCCACTGCCATCAATCGATGAAATTCTACAAATGGTAAATGGATCCGAAATGATGTCCTTTCTCGATGGGTATTCTGGGTACAACCAGATTCTTATACATCCAGATGACAGGATGAAAACAACCTTCACTACCAAGTGGGGGACATTTGCATATAAGAGAATGTCGTTCGGACTATTAAATGCTGGTGCAACTTTTCAACGCGCCATGGATTATGCATTCAAGGGGCTCATAGGCAAATGCATCATCGTGTATGTGGATGATATCCCAATTTTCTCGAAGAAGAGAGAGGACCATGTCAAAGATTTAAAGAAAGTGCTTCAAAGATGCAGAGAACATGGAATTTCCTTAAATCCCAAAAAGTGCATTTTTGGAGTAATAGAAGGAAAGTTGTTGGGTCACATTATTTCAAAAGAGGGCATATCCATCGACCCAGAAAGGATACAAGCTATCCAAAACCTACCTCTCCCGAGTAGTAAAAAAGAATTGAGATCTTTCTTTGGGCAGAGTTAATTTTGTGAGGAAGTTTATCTCTAGCTTTGCTGAGATAGCCAAACCTCTGAACAAGATGCTCAAGAAAGATGTGGATGTAAAATGGAACGAGGAAAGTAGAGTGGCCTTCCAGAACATCAAAGATGCCATTTCCAGAGCCCCTGTCCTTATAAGCCCAGACTACTCCAAGCCTTTTTATATTTATGCTTTTGCATCAGAACACTCCTTCGCGAGTGTCTTAACCCAAAAAGGCGAGGATAGTGCCGAAAAACCCATAGCATTTTTAAGTGCCCCCCTGAAAGATGCTCAATTAAGGTATTCGATCCTTGATAAGCAAATGTACGCACTTTTCAAAACGGTGAAAAAATTTAGGCACTACATTGTACACAACAGAGTTATTGCCATCGTGCCCGACTCTGCTGTCAAGACGATGTTTTTACAAAATGAACTAGGTGAGAAGAGAGGAAAATGGATTTCCACCATCCAAGAATTTGATCTCGAAATCCAACCTATGAAACTAGTTCGAGGACAGGGACTGGCGAAGGCGATCGCAGAAAATAATCCGCAAATAACAGGCCAATGCTCGAATACAGAATACATTGCTAAGGATGACTGGTATGTTGATATTGTGCAATTTTTATTGACTCGTAAGTGTCCTTCTAATCTGAATTCAACACGGGAGAAGAGCTTTGAGGCTTAAGTCTCGTCAATTATCCGATGAAATCTGGTGTGCTTTACAGGAAGAATCATGAAGGTATCTACCCGAGGTGCTTGAACAAAGAAGAAGCCGCCGGGGTGTTGCAGGAATTTCACGGGAAACATGGAACCGGTCATGGTGCGGCAAATGCTACAACGCATCAAATCCCGAGAGCGAGGATACTACCGGCCGCATATTTTCAAAGATGCACATGCCCATGTACGATCTTGTCATATCTGTCAAGTGGCTGCCAATAGAGAGAGAAATGCAGCCATGCCCCTACAACCTGTAGTTGAAATGAGACCATTTGCACAGTGGGGACTGGATTTCATCGGGGTTATTAACCCAAATTCTTTTGATTCTCATAAATTCATATTGACAGCTACAGACTATCGTACAAGGTGGACAGAAGCAATTCCTACTAAACATGCCACCACACAGACGTTGTAATTAAATTCCTTGAGGACCATATTATAACAAGATTTGGAATGCCTAATTCTATTGTCAGTGACAATGGTAAAGCGTTTATTTCTACGCAATTTGCAGATTGGGCATATGATAACAAAGTGAGCTTAAAGTTTGCATCCAATTATTATCCTCAAGGAAATGGGTTGGCCGAATCTTCAAATAAGAATTTGTTGAATACCATTAAGAAGTTGTCGGAAAAGAACCCTCGGGACTGGCACAGCCAATTGAAGTTTGCCCTTTGGGCAGATAGGACCAGAGTGAAAGAGTCCATAGGGAATACTCCCTATCATTTGGTCTATGGGCAAGACCCAATATTTCCTGCAAATTTGAAGTTGCAGACCTTACATTTCATACAAGAGTACTTGGGGACAGATGATCAAGTTGAAGCCAGGTCAAGTCATTTGCTGCACCTTGATGAAAAGAGAGAAGAGGCCATGAATCACATGAATAAACACCAGGAAGTTATCAAAAGATGGTTTGACAGAAGGGCCAAAGTTAAATCATTCAGAATTTCAGATTTGGTATTACTATGGGACAAAAGACATGAGGAAAAAGGGAATCATCAAAAGTTTGATTGTCTTTGGTTAGGCCCATATCAGATTTCGGAGATTCTTGGGAAGAATACCTTCAAGCTAAAAACTTTAGAAGGGAGAGATTTTATGCTACCGGTTAATGGGCAGATTTTAAAGCATTATTTTAGCCCTTAGGTTGTGAGATTTTTTGATATTATTCTTTCGGTTTTGGTGGGAGTTTTCAGTTTTTTGTTTTTATTGTTTAGGATTGTTAGTTTAGCTAGGATTTTGGTTGTGGATTTGATTTCAATTGACATGTTTTGTTTATTCTGATAAAAAATAATAATAATAATAATAATAATAATAAAAAAAAAATGAGATGTCAACTTATGCTTAAGGTTAGGAGAATATGAAATATTGGAATTATCCTGTAAAAGCTCCACAAGTACCACAAGCATCTTAAGTTATATTGTTTGATTTTGTGATGCATGAAAGAGTCAGTTTTGCATGACAAATCATTTTCATTTGCAATTCAAGAGATAATGCATTCATGTTCCATCTCACCTTACATACATTTCATCTTAGTTGCATATGCATCTTAAGTACATGTCATTAAAGTATGTCAAATCCTCTTAGGGTTGTGTTATAACATAAATGTAAGTAAATCCTAAGGTTGGAAACTGAGTCTTGAGATATCTAGAATCAAGCACGTCTCATTCATTAAAAAGGATCTTGAGCAAAATGATCAAAACCTAACTTGGAAGAAAAGGTTGGGCGAAAGAAGCTTTTCATGTCTATCCTATTATGCAACATGATCCTTAAAACAAGTGGTTTTGACCATTTCCATAGAGCCTAAAGCCTAAAATCAGAGTAGTAAGGATAGGGTTAAATCCTCATCGAACTTAGGTTGAGGATCCAATTCCCCAAAACTTTGATTTGACCTACATGGAGTAGTAAGGATAAGGCATAAATTCTCATCTCGCTTAGGTTGAGAATCTGATTCCCCAAAGCTCTTATGTCTCATTTCATAGTAAATCTTGGATTGTAAGGATCGTACTATTTGTATTTTTCATCTAAAATCTTGGATTGTAAGGATCGTACTACTTGTCCTCTGCAAAGGATGGGTAGTCATCCCCAAGGTCTAAGCAACAAAATTAATATTTTTCATCTAAAGTTTGGATTGTAAGGATCGTACTACATGTCCCTAGCCAGGATGGGTAGTCATCCCCAAGGTCCAAGAAGTAAAAAAAAAAATTTTCCCATCTCATATTTATATTGGATTGTAAGGATTGTACTACTTGTCCTCTACAAAGGATGGGTAGTCATCCCCAAGGTCCAAAGAAATGAGGATAAGTTTTGGATTGTGGGGTTAGATATGCCCATGCATGGCATCATGTCTTGCCTCAAAAACAAGACCACTGATTGTCTAGAGGGTTAGACTAGCATGACCATTTCTTCCATAATTGGTTTAATTATTTTGCTTAAAGTGAGGTAATGAACTCTAAATCGGAATAGTAAGGATAGGGTTAAACTCTCATCTCGGTTGGTTGGGAGTCTGATTCCCCAAAGTTCTGATTTCACATTCACTTGCACATGGGTTCCAGATAGTAGGGACTCATAACCAACTTTGGGATACAATAAGGTAATGAATTAGTAGATCCTAAGAGGGTTTGGCAATCTTGAATGATTGTGCATAATACCAGAAGAGTGACCATGCCTTTTTATGAAAGCAAAATATCCTAGCACATTCATTAGGGTACACAAATCATTCACCATCTCACATATGCATTCATGCAAAACTGATAATGGAGTGTGGATCAATTTCAAACGATAGGGAAAGAAATTCATTGCACACACTGAGCTAATACTTGATGATTCTGATGATTCATATACTTTTGATCTTTGGGCATTTGTTATATTGCTTATGTGCTAACACATGTTTTCGAGTTTGTGATATGTTTCAGGTTGGGTTCTTACTAAAAATGCTCAAGAGCATTTGACAGCAGAGTCGCCATTTGTTGTGGCTAATCCACAACACACCCCAAAATTGGGGACCCACCTTTTTTGCAGGCTTGCAGAAGAAATCTCAGTGACCCAGATGCTAAAAATGAAGAAAAGAGAAAAAATGCATAAGTGTTGAAAGTGTCGCGAAATCGCGACCTGTCGCACCATCGCTGCCGAAAACAGAAAAACGTCGCGATATCGCGACATGTCGCTCGGAAAAGAAAACAAAAATTGTCACGATATCGCGACATGTCGCGTCATCCCAAATAGAAAAGTGTCACGAAATCGCGACAGGTTGCTCCGTCGCCAAAACAGGAAAGTGTCACGAAATCGCGACATGTTGCTCCGTCGAAATTGAAAAAACGTCGCGATATCGCGACATGTTGCTCCGTCTCTGCCAAATGAAAAAGTGTCACGAAATCGCGACGTGTTGCTGCGAAGTTGTACGGATGAAAATAGCGTAGCGATTTCGCGACATGTTGCTCCGTCGTGGCAGAAAGAGGAGAGAGAAAATGAAGACGAAAAAGTGTCACGAAATCGTGACATGTTGCTCCGTCGCGAGGAGGAGAGAGAAAGGCAAAATGGAAAGGCGTAGCGATATCGCGACGCGTCGCAAAATCGCGGGTCAAACTGGTCAAAGGGCACAAAGCGGAAAAACGTCGCGATATCGCGACAGAAAGAGGTCAAAGAGCACGAAGCAAGAAAACGTCGCGATATCGCGACAGGAACCAGTCAAACAGGGCAAAAGGCCAAAATGGTCGCGAAATCGCGACAGGATCAACCAGAAAGCATAATGCGCAGAAATGGTCGCGAAATCGCGACAGAAAGCAGCAAAGGGGAATGAAGCGAAAAGGCGTCGCGAAATCGTGACAGGTCGCGGTTTCGCGGCTCCGAGCGAAGTAGTACGGATGGAGGCGTAGCGATTTCACGATGAAAAATTGGCAAGTGTACGAAAATGGAAAATGGTAGCGAAATCGTGACAGCATTGAGCGCAAAGGAGTGCAGAGTCAAAACGGTAGCGAAATCGTGACAGTTTGCGGTGAGAAGGCCCGAAACAGAAAACGGTAGCGAAATCGTGACAGTTTGCGGAAAGAAGGTCCGAAAGAGAAAATGGTCGCGATTTCGCGACAAGAAGCGGCCGAAGACGTACGGACGAGGAAAGCGTCGCGATATCGCGACATGTCGCGTTTTCGCGGCCAGGAAGGTGAACAGGCTGCATGCTATTTTTGTCGCGATTCTCACAGGAAGACGTTACAGAAGGCACGAAAAACGTAGGACACGTGGCATACAGGTGTCGGAGTTGCAGAAGCGTTACATGCAAAGGCAGATTTTGAGCGTTTCAGAATCGAGCATGAAGTAAAAGCATCGAAAAGGCGAGAATTTGAAAAGGCGCATTCTGGGAGATGAAACGAAGAGACGCAGGGAGAATCGAAGAGCCGCGCCAGACAGTATAAAGCCAGAAGTGCAGATTGAAGATAGGGTTGGAAATTGCTGCTTGCAGAGTTGCAGAGACAAGGGCTTCATGCCATTCTGGGCCTGCACTTGGGCAATTTCCTTCATTTGTTCTGGATTTGTAAAACCTGGAACATTCTGTAATTGTAATTGATACATCATTTTAATGCAGAAATACAGAGTGTTGGCATTTCATTGATGAGAAAGAAGGAGTCATTTTTGCATGCATGATTCAATGTGTTATCTTTCCCTTTCAGATTTCTAGGCTTATAGGTGAAGTTGAATGCAAGTGTTCTTGGTTGCTTCATGCGAATGCCTAAATCTGAAACTACAGTAGAAACCCTAGAAACCCGCACTTGGCTTATCCGAATTGTGCGAATTTGCGGGTTCGATAGGTTGGGTTGCATGCGAAAACCTCATTGTCTTCGGTTTTATCAATCAAGATGGCAATACTCTGGACGTAGCTTAGTTGCATATTCATTTGCATTTATTTTTATTTTTAAACCCGTATTTATTTTCTGTATTTTAATTTCAGTCATTTAAATAAATAATTGAAAACCCATCAAAGCTCAGAGTCCATTGCAAATCCAAATTAAAGTGAACTACAATGCCCCTTGTTAACATCCACTTGCAACCCTAAGGTATTCCCTGCATTTACAAGTGAGCAACGATCATTGGTGTTTTAGAATCAACATAAGAGGAACCTTGGAGAAATTACTTTCTTTGCAAGCAGAGGATTTTGGGACTCATATCCTACCGGAGAGTGTGCTTTCACAATTGGGTGAAAACACCACTCAACAAAGTCGATTCGCCCAAATTTTATAATAATTTGACCATTTTAAGTTTAAATTTTCAACATTGCCCCTAATAATAGTGAACCTTCTACATGTGTTTCCAAACTATTTACATAAATTTTGAAACCGATTCACCAAATTTTTATAAATATATTTTGGAATCGACCCCTAACGCATAACCCTGGCAATGGCCAATGGAATAAATGGCAAGGGGTAGGGGATTCACAACTGAGGTGGGGCGCGGATGGAAAGCAAATGCAAGGAAAGGCAACACGTGAAATTGGGTGATGGCGAATGGGGGTAAGGATGGGAAGGTGCATCGTACAAGGACACGTGGAGCAATGGGAGGAGAAGAGCGGACGGTAGGCTGACGCAGGCGATAGGGAATCACGAACATTAGTAGGGGTGGAAGGGGACAGGTAATCACGAAGGTGAGTAGGGGTGAAAGGATGGGTGTTGAAGAGAGCATGAACGTGCAGGACGTGGCAAGCGGTGGAAGGGACATGGAGGCAGAGAGAGGACAGTGGGGGAGAAGGGACATGGAGGCAGAGAGAGGACAGTGTGGGAGATAATGAAAAGGATGGGCGAGGGATGTAAAGCACGAGGA
This sequence comes from Wollemia nobilis, assembly GCA_028583015.1. Taxonomy (NCBI): domain Eukaryota; kingdom Viridiplantae; phylum Streptophyta; class Pinopsida; order Araucariales; family Araucariaceae; genus Wollemia; species Wollemia nobilis. The sequence continues at coordinate 2,466,448 of JAQPPZ010000101.1, forward strand.
GGAAATAGCCATAATGTGGGTAGCCAGCGCCCAGGTGGTATTTACTACGTGATGCCAAATTTAAACCACGGTTTGGCGACCCAGCCCAGTATGTGGGATAAACCCACTGGTTGTGTAAACCACACAAAGCACCCACCAGAAAAACATGCCAGAAATTGCATACGAATGGTCGAAAAACAAAGGGTACGTCACTGAAAAATGTGATATGCTGCAAAACCTTAGGATGGATTAAAAATTGGACGTACCAGAATATTGGAGTCACAAAAAATTTGTCGCGCGCATCTGCAACTGACAGGAAATACAGTGTGAAGGGAGAGTTGGGCTGAAGCATCCAGGAAAGGAACGAGGCTACCAAACTCGCGCAAATCACAATGGCGAAAATGCCAAAAGAAGAGACTTGCGCCACGACATCGCGGTTGCAGAAGATGCACCGAAAAATATCAGGGGATAAATCATGGACTGCAACCAGGGGTGTGAAAGCCAGAGACGCTATGGAAGCAAGCTGGTAGAGTGCACACAGAGGCTCATACCGATCGGTGGCAGTGCGATCACAATGAAGCTACTGATGTCGAGGAAGTCGATGTAAACCATAGATCGAGAGTGGGGTGTTGCAGACCACGAATAGGAAGGTGCCGAAAGAGTGTGCAAGGAGGGAAAATTATATCGAAGCCATCGAAAAGTGGCCGAGTTCCCGAAAACACAGTCGGGAATGTCACCTAGAGCACAAGGGCGGTGATATCATGTCAAGAACGCACGAAGGCTGTGAAGTGAACTGGCCACTCAAAATGGAGATCGTGACAGACTGGTGCAAGAAGTCAGCACTGAATCGGGAAAAGGAGCCACCAAAAGTGTAGAATGGCCTTGCCAAAAATATGCAGCGTGGCAAGCCGATGAGGAAGTCGTCGTGAGTGGGTGAGTGCCAAAAACGTGATTGATGATAGCTTAAACTCACCGAGCTTTAGGTGAAAACATCGGTTGTAGAGGTAGATGAAAGATGGACGTCAAAGGGCCAAGCATCGTCGATAACGCGTGCCGAATGTGTCTTGCGGGGAGAGGGTCAGCACGGGCTGACGCTTGAAGATCACGGGGTCAAAAATCACAAGAATCAAATCGAATGTCGGAGGCAAATGAGTACCCCAAAAATAGATCACACCCCAAAACACACTGTGGATCAACAATTCAAAAGTTCAAACTTGACAAAAAGAACAAAGATTTTGGACTTGTCTATGGTGCATGGCCAACAAACTATATAGCCAAAAAAAAGTGCTTGAATGGCAAAAGTGAGAGCTTTTACACAAATCTGACTACGGAGGCATTCTTGTTCCCCATCTGAATCGATCTCGACCTAGGAAAATAGGATACTTACCTTAATTTTGTAAACTTGCTCTGATACCAAATGATGTGGATCAACTATAACAAGCACAAGACGAATAAGTGACAAACTCGAAAAATAATTAATATTGTTAATCAAAGGCCTATAAATAGGTAATTACATCATAAGTTATGGATAATGTCATATTTAATGATTTCAGTGCACCTTATCCATTACAACAACTATCATTAAACAAATACAACCAAAGACGACCGTTAAATGAAAATGGTTTATTACATAGGATATACCACACCTAACACCTAATCCCTATCACATAGCCTCCCCTCTTGTCTCCCTTTTTTAACAGTCTCCGTGTACCCTCTGCATAAAGGATAAAAAGGTAAGGGGAAAGAGTATCCCTTTGCCTCAACCCCCATCCTGTTGTGAACACGGGAGAGGGACTGCCATTTACTAGAATTAAGAATGATGTGGTCTATGTACATGCTTTTACACAGTATCTCCACCCCTTTGCAAAGCCCATTTTATCTAAAAATCCTTTGCATAAAGGTCTAGTCTACTTTGTCATAGGGTTTAGAAAGATCTAATTTAATAAACATATGTGGGTTCTTTTATTTGGACATTGTGTGTATCACCTCTTGGGCCACTACTATTCCAACTAGAATTTATCTACCTTTAATAAAACCACCTGCTCACTTGAAATCAAATTTGGTAAAAAATGTTTTAACCTCTCTACCATAAGCTTTGTTAATATATTTTATACCACATTACATAGTAAAATAGGCCTATAATTATTAACTATCTCACTAGGTGGGCCCTTAGGAATTAAAGTAGTAAAAGTAATATTCAATGCTTTTAACATTTGCTTACTTTGTCTAATTTCCTCTAGTGCCTCCACCATTGCTTGGCCCACAATTTTTCAAAATTTTTGATAAAATTCATGAAGAACACAAGCTTATACTAAGAGGGGGGTGAACAGTATAAGACCACTTTTTACTTTTCTTTCTCAAATAATATCCAATATATCAATGGCAATATCAAAAACAGTAATCAAAGCAATGCAAAAATCACCATACACAATAGAGACACTAATTTAACGTGGTTCACCCAATGTAGGCTACTCCATGGAGAAAACATTTTACTAATATTTTCTCAACAAATATCTTGGGAATCCTTACCTATTACAATGTTTATGGACCTCTATCCAAAGGAGATACCAATCCCCTAATAAAGTTCATGGATCTCTATCCACAGGAGACACCAATCCCTTCAACTAGTTTGTGGATCTCTATCCATAGGAGAACTCCTTCTCCTCTACTCTAGTTGGTGATCCTCTAGAAGACTACTACCTCCACTACACTGGTTTATGGATATCTCTCCATTGAAGACCTATACCCTCACTCAGAAGACTTATCCTCACTGCCTTGGCTTATGGAACTATATCCACTAGATACTATTGTTCTATGCTCTGTCACCTTCAAAGCTTACTCTCAGCTCTGTCTCAAATCTACATTGAACACAATCCTTCGATCTAGCACAAATATACTCAATCTCTGTCTCAAATCTGCACTAAACACATTCCTTTGGTCTAGCACAAATCTGCTCAATATCTATCTCAAATTTGCACTAAACACAATCCTTCGGTCTAGCACAAATTTGCTCAATTTTTGTCTCAAATATGCACTAAAAATAGTCCTTCAGTCTAGCACAAATCTTCTCAATTTTTGCCTCATATCTGTACTAAACACAGTCCTTCGGTTTAGTACAAATCTACTCAATATCAGTCTCTGGTCTGGAACAAACTTGTCCTCAAATATGCACCAAACTCTATCCTCAAATATGTCCTCAAGCCTTAACAAAAAGCTTGATCCAATCACTAATCAACTCTACTAGATCTGCCTCAAACCTTACCTCAAGGTTTGAACAAATCAATCAATCAAATCTGCTCTCAAGTCTTCTCAAAGACTTACCTCAAATCTATCCAACAAGTCTTCACCAAGACTTGCCTCAAATCTGCTCAACAAGTCCTCACTAGAACTTGTTCAATCTGCTCAACAAGTCTTCACCAAGACTTACCTTAAATCTTCTCAACAAGTCCTCACTAGAACTTGTCCAATCTGCTCAACAAGTCTTCATCAAGACTTACCTCAAATCTACTCAACAAGTCCTTACTAGAACTTGTTCAATCTACTCATCCAACTTCACTCAACCATTCACTCAATGAAATACAACTTGCTTACAAACCCTAACCAAGAGTTTCACTATACTTCCAATAACTCTCACTATAAAACTCAACCTTGACTCAAGATGATTCCTCATTCACATAACAATGACACTCGTGATCTTTCACAAATCCTAGTCAAGCATATGAAAGCTTACTCTAATAATTTCAACAATGTTTATCAAACAATCTCACATAACAATGATACTAATGATCTTGCACAAATCCTAGTTCGAGATAGTTCTCAATATTATACTCAATTGTCTTCACAAAAATTCATCAAACATGCATGTGAAAACTTACTCAACAATGCTTATCAAACAAACCTTTTCACTCCAACTTAGCATTCACAACATTCAATCCAACAATATTTCACTCACAAGGATGATATGCCCATACCTTTTATTTGATGAAGAATTGACCTCAAAACCTGTCTCAATCACAATCAACCTCTTTGCCAATCTTAAAGGTTAGATAGCAGGAACCTTCTCAAAATTTCATTCAAATATTCCTTCAAAATATTTTACCATACAAAACATTAAATCTCAATTACACCTTATAATCTCCAAACTCTTAACCACTACTCAAAACCTTAGATATCAAATTAAATTGGCAAAAATAAGCTTTAATAAAACACATTATACCTCCCTTTAACTCAAAAATGCATACCACTTTAAAAACCTTAGGAGCCAAATTTAAGTAAAAATTAAATACCTCTATTGCCCTCGACGTGATTCGATCCCCCACTGCGTTGTTATTAGTACCCTAGTTGTGGCCCAACTGCCACATGAGCTAGACACTCACATTGGTAGAAAAAAATGCCTCGTACACTTTGTAGCCTATGCTAGGCACCAAAACCAAAATGATGCCATCAAAAACACTCCCAGGCCTACCGTCGAGATTCGATCGTGGGACCTCCCACCTGTCAATGCTTCAATGCACAGCCGCTTACCGCTAGCCCAACCACCAGGTTGGCAATGAGGCTTTAAGCCTCCCTTATTTTATCCCTTTGATGGTTGTCGAAAATAAATAAAATTAATCTTTTTCTTGCACGTAGATCGCAAAAATTCGCAGGCACTCACAATGTTATTCGATCGAAGGTAAGGGCTTAGTCAACCAAATGCACATGGTATTTATACCATTGTGCCATCTCCCTTTGGATGTTGATGGAGGGGGAAAATACTTTTGACGTCAATGCTTTAAAACATTTTGCCCTTATAACCCTAACCTTAGGGCTAATTAAATTAAATTATAAATTAATTTATATTGAAATTATTATAATTAATTTAATAACTTTAGGTCTTAACATTAGACCTTTAATATTATAATAAAATATTATAATATTATTTTTATTGGGCCTTCCTATTGCTCCTTTAGACTTTATCTGACCACCTTGAATATTATAATAAGATATATTATAATATTATTTTCCTTAGGCCTAGAAGTAATCTTTCTCTTGCACTGCTTACTAAAATTGACTCTTGACATCCTTCCTTTTGCACTGCTCATTGAAACTGACTCTTGACATCAATGAAAACAAAACTTTCTCATATTTCCAACAACTCAATGGGAAACCCATCTAGTCTTGGGGTCTTTCTAGTTTGCATTTGTTGTATGATATGTGTTGTTTCTTCCAAAAAAATTTCCTTCGTTAATAATTTATTATGTTTAGGTTTGACTAATTACAAAATTACCTCTAGCATCTTCCCTTGCTATGTTGCATTCAAATTTTCATTGCAACTAAATAGGGTATGGAAATACTGATTTGCTATAATTTTTATTTCACTTTCATTGGTTTTTACCTGAGCCATCATATTTGTAAGACATGTAATTCTATTATGTTGTCTTCTAGTTGTTGTTATCTTATGGAAAAAAGTTGTATTTTGATCCCCTCCTTTAACCATGTAACTCTGGCTCTTTGCCTCCAATAGATCTTTTCTTGTTCCTCCAAAGCTTCTTCTCTCCTAACAATTTTTGCCTCGTGTTGCAACATATATTTCGTAATAGTTCCTTGTCTTATCTCCAGAGCAATCTTCTCCCTCTGCTCCTTGATTTCATTCTTTTGGATTCTAGTGAGTCCCTTCTTATGTTTACTCCACTCTTTTAGTTGGGTCCTCACATATTTCAGTTGTTTGTGGAGTTTGAATTGGGTTGTCCCAAATATTGGTTTTCTTACTTCCCACCATTAATTTAAGTGGTCCTTCAACTCCTCATATTTTAGCCACCATAGCTCAAATTTAAAAAGTTTTTACAACTTTATGATTATCTTCTTTGATGGTAAGGCTTACTAGAAAATAGTCTGAAGAAAGCCTATCTATGACCCTCGCTTGATACTTGGTATGCAGGTAAAATTCCTCCCCCATAAAAAATAATCCAAGCAAGATTTGATCCTCTTCCCTTCATTTCTTCTATTTTTCCAAGTCCTAGAGCTATCCATAGCTAGGATATCTATTAGATTCATTTAACATGTTATTTCTAAGAAGAACCTATAATTTTCCTCCAACATGGCTCTACCTCCTTGTTGTTCCTCTATTCTAAGCTTTACATTGAAATCTCCCCCCTCAATCCATTGGTTCTCTGGGTAGTTATCTCTGAAAGTCTAGATGGTTGCCCATTGATCCCTCTGTAATCTGACTATATCCATAGAAATTAACTATAGTCTAGTTTTTCCCATTTTTCCTATTTTGTAACCCAACCATCAAAACCCATCTCGTGGAGGCTCCCTATTGCTAGGAACAATTGGTGATTTCGCATAGTGGCCAATCCCCTCAATTTCTCCTATGTCGATTGAGTAAGGATCTCTCCTTTTTGCCATATCCTCCTATTTATTTTATGTTAATCTTCTCCTTGCATTTTGGTTTCCTGTAACAAAATCATATATGGAATCATATCTATAATAATGTTTTTGATTGCTTTTTATCAAGGGTAGCTACCTAAACCCCTCATATTCCAGGTAATTAATATCATTGATAATTGGGAGAGAAGAAATCAACCATAGATTTTACCTTTCCATTATGGCTTAAATTTCTTTTTTTGTTTCTCCATATTTCCCTTGTTTGACTTCCTCCCTACAGATTGGTTCAGTTTTTGTTTCTTCTCCACTTTATGAATCTCTAAAATATGATTGTCTTTGTTCTTATTTCCTTATTTCATCTCTATTTCTTGAGTTAAGACTATCCCCTGCTCCATTTCCCCTCCTATAGTCTGCCTCGTGGGTTGAATCTCCTCTTCCATGAGAGAGGTTGTGATTAGTTCTGCTCCTTGATTTTTCCCCAACACTACATTGGAGTATTGTTTTTTATCAGTCAGTGTGACCTGGTGAGTATCCTCATCTAATCCTCCCATTTGAAAATCCTCTTCTATTTCCAAGCTTTCAAGTTGCTTGAATATCTCATATTTATTGTTTGTTCTTCCTGCTTTTTCTCCTTCTCTTTGATTACTTTATCTATTTATTTTGTTTGGCCTTCTGATTACTTTTTGGAATCCCTCAATCTACTGGACCTTTTGCTTCCTTTTGATTTACCTTTTGTTGAAGAGATTGGCCACCCATGTTAATATTTGCTTTTGTCCCCTCTTGTTCTAGTTGACGATCCTTAACTGTTGGGCACATTCTAGTCAGATGTCCATGAGTGTGGCACACCCGACATCTGAATGGAATAGTCTCATAATCCAGTTGTTGGCATCAAATAAAATTCCCAATTTTTAGGTCTATCTTCATTGGAAGAGGTTTACTGAGATCCATTTCTACACAAACCCTAGCAAAAGTTATCGATCCTCCTAAAACTATTTCTCTTGATCTACCTTGATAATGACCTAGTAAGTTGCCTATTGTCTCTAGTACCTCTTCTTTCCAAAATTCAAGGGGAAGGAAAAATAATCTTACCCATATTGGTACTACAGTTAGTTCCACCCTCGGGTCGAATCCCATCTTCCATAGCCACTGGCCCGTGATGATACAAACCTCCCACAAATACCTTTTGTTGATCTACCGATTCCACTATGTAAATAAATAAATAAGTTAAACCTAAACCAACATAACAAAAAAGCTTAAAGTTAATTACAAGTTCTAAAATTAATTTAACCATAAAAAAAAATTAAACAAAAGCTCATAAAACTTGCATAATAAAATCTTATAATAAATTTAACGTGTTATACAAAAATTAAAAAATCTATCTAACATTATATCATACAAAATCAACCTTTTTCATCAATCAGATTATACTTTCAATATATAAACATTTGTCTAGAATTTTCAACCCACCTTTTCATATTAAATGGTATATATTATTCTTATATAAATTATTTAATTTTTATACAAATTATTTATTTCCAATAATATATTTGTAGGATAGAATTTGATTCTACACTAATACTCTTCTTCTCTCCTCCTATGTAATCTCATGTCTATTTAACATTCGTTTATATACATTTAACATCTCCGAATATAACTCGTTTATGTATATTATGTGCATGCATATGGAACCTCTGCCCGAGAATTCACAAAAAAAAGTATCGATAACTATGTTATTCTGTGCATGGAGATGCTTCTCTTCCATTTAATATATTGTGAGGCTTTCTTGCACACCAACCTTTATCAGTCTTTAAAGGAGAAGCGAAATAGAGCAGAAGAGGGGGAGAAAGGAGAGAAGAAGAGCGAGGAGAAGAAAGAAATAGTTTGTAAGAAGAAATCGAATTGAGTTGCGCCAGAATACTTTTGCTGGGCGGATGTAATTGTTTGCAATAAATAGACCACGAAGGTTTTAAGGAAGATCCTTGTGTTTTGATGTTATTCGTATAGATGTTTACCAATCGCTTGCTGTCAAGGCAATTGTGCTGCAGGTAAAGGAAAGCCGTTAGGAGCAGTAGTCGCGTGATCCAGTGAGTGTGATTGCCGTCACATGTTTATAGACTATAAATTTTTAGTCAATAGAATCACGTCCGTTCATGAAATTGAATCGGATAGTCCACCCACAAACACGTGAGGCAATGATATCAGTGGTATACATGACGGCAGGCAGATGCTAGTGTAGCCTTTAATATTATATTAGGACTGCCGACATGTAGGAAGCTCAAGTAAGGTGCCCACCAATTCAAGAGTGCCGTCACGCCACATTGCCATCCTTAATTCGCCGACATGGAGCAAGCCATTGAGGAGATTGCCGTCTAGCTGGAAGTCATCGTGAAGCTTCCATCAAGTGGAACCGTCCTGAAGTGCGCCCTGTGAAACTTGTCGTCTTGAGACTATACCTTGCCATCCTGCCGACTGAAGAGAATCGCCCTCTAAGGGTAACTGCCGTTTGGGAAAAGTCTTTGCAGACTAAGACACTTGCCGTCCAATCTTTTTATTATTTTTTTATACAGGAGAATCTTATTGAGTAACCTTATCGAAAGTAAAGTATCTTTCACAATTAAACATAGGGTCAAACATTACCTTGGAAATTTTTATAATTTTTGCTTGGTTTCCTTAAATAAGTTCTAAGAGATATCTCATTGGTACTATCATCATGGATCAAAATATTATCTTTAATAATTATGTCCAAAATTTTAACTAAATCTCATCCTAATAAACACCTAAACTTACCAATCTAATTTTGAAACAAAACTGGCCCCTCTTCAGCTGCAAAAGGGGCATATCAGGATAGAGATGTATAATGTCGGTCTATGCTTCTGTCAACTATTATTTACGTGTCAAGAACAAGGAGAGGAGTTCTTATGTGGAATGCCTTGCTTATATAAAAGCTTGGCCGAAAGGAAGGTTAGAAAACAAAGCAGAAATCACAACGACAATCGTAGACAGATCTAAGCTGACAAAGACTCGCTTTCTGTGTGAGACGAGATTCGAACTCTGAACATGGCTTTGCAATCGCAATGGAGAGTCAACATGGCGCTGCTTCTCATTGTGGTTGTCTCTGCGTTTCTTATAGTGCAAGCTGGGAGCGATGTCGATGCGAACGAGAAATTGGAAGAAATTCCAGAGAAAAAAATGGTCGACGACAAGCAGAGCGCGGAATGTATGAAAACAAAGACAGAATGCGCATGGGACAGCCTTAAATATTATACTTATTGGCCCTTTCAGAAACTAGCGTTCCCCACCATGTAAAAAGATGCACCTCTTTTCTGTTGTGGCTGTGTGAGACTTCGATTGTTTTTTTACTTCCCTTTCTTTTTTGGTGAAGCTATGGTCGCATCGGGCACTGTGCGAGGGGATTTGAACCTTGAGACTTTAAATCTTTATTTTATTTAATCTTTGGTATGATGTTATGTTTTTGGGTTACAGGGAGAAAACCGGAGACGCAATGAAGGAGGCGACGACCACGAGCTATCAGTCGGGGAAGAAGACGGCAGAGGTGGCGGGGGAGATGCTCAAACACTCTGCTTTTGGCACTGATCCTAATTCTCCTCAGGAGGAGGAGCTGTGAACTCAACTCATAAGAATGCTCTGTTTCTCTCCAGATTCAGAATTTAGAATGGTTGTATATATATAAATGTCTACGGAGTAGAGAGAATTTTTGCATTGATTCATAATTTGGCAACAATAATCTTGGCATTATGGCACCAAGTTGGGATGGTTTCACATACAGTAGCCTAGGGTATCAATAACTTATGACACCGAATTGGTGGTTTAATTTTGAAGAAGATGAATTGATAATGGGTGGTTGTGGTTTACCCATGATTAGTTGTGATTGATTATGATTTTTGTTGTGTCATAATGATTGTTCGAGGGAGGAGACGGAAGATTGTTTTGTGTCAGGATTAACATAAGATGTTCCAATTATAGAAGGGACGAGTATTTATGAAACTTTGCCTTTGATAGATTTTTGAGTTTGATTTCATTTAGTAAGGCGTTTAGTCATTTGTAGGTGTTCTCATGATGCTTTTATCGCAAATGGTCTTACACCTACCACTTCAATGAAGGGAATTCATGATTAACCATACAGTTACAAGCATGAGATGATCACGGATATTTATATGGCGATATATATATGTGTGTATTCCACCAAAATTTTGGATGTATACTTGTGAATTTTACCATCAGAGTGGATTTAACTGATCAAGGATAAATTAATAGTCACATAGACATATTAACATAATCATAAGACAAGCAAATATGCAATGTGTATGATGAATGTAAATATAAAAGTGAACATATATAGGCTATGCATAGAATGGTTTGCACATAAAACAAAAGGACATCGTGCTTTTGTAACAAAATGAACATGTAACCAAGACAATTGAACATAGAAAAATATTTTAGACTTTTGTATTGCTTGGCAAAACTAGTTGTGATGTTGTTTGTTTCGATGTCCAAGGGGCTTTGGATGTCAAAAGAATTTCAAGAAAGTCAAACATCTTAGTTTAAAAAATCAAACTCATCTATTAATCAGTCAATATCCTCCATAAATCTTGCTCATCCTATATAATATTAAGCTTATCATGGACTAGTGTGTGTGCAATGATATTCATTTATCCATTTTGAATGAGGTTGGACTAACCAATTGTAAACTTAGCTAGTATAAGCTAGCTCATCCATAAGTGCACAATGGTCTATACAAAAGGTTTTAAATGTGACAAACATGTCGCCACTCGTAAGGCATACTCCACTACTAGACAAGCATCTATAGCCCCGATGGAGGTTATCCCCACAATCCATCAATGTTGCTTCACTGACAACCAGTCATCTATAGCCCCAGTGGAGTCATCTAAAATTCTCGAGGATATCCAAAACAAGTTGTTCGGTAGTTATCTTTTTGTTCTTTTGCTTTTGATTTTTTGGTGCTCTTTTTGCTTACTTTTTTTTGTGTGTGCAACTTGTCTTGCTTTGGATCCTCAAGCTTAGATCATGAGAATGATGGGATGAGTAGGGGAAACCATTCGCTTTATGGAAATATTACTCAAGTTGTTGTCTTCGCTATAATCAAAATTTTGCATAATGTGTGAGATGTGATTTGTCCAAGAAAGAACTCAAGTCAGCCAAGGGAAGCCTAAAATTGCATTAGAACTTGATGACCTTGGACAAAGGTTGATTGGATGAACTAGGAATGGTTGAACAACCAAAAAGACTCTTAGTACCAAGCAACCATAAATGTTGATTGAACAAGACATCACGATAGTTGCAATAACTAGGGTATGCTTATTGACTAATGTGCAAAATGAGTGAATATGCCTATGTACAATATGATTGATAATACACTTTTGATAAATCACAATACAATAGTTAAATATATGACCATGATATAAGCATGAAATGCATATAAATGATAACAAAAAAATGCAACAAAACATATTTTCTGATTAATTATGCCAATTATGAACAATCAACATATATCGATGCATCTGAAAGGTGATAAAATTAACACATTAGAAGCTTTATTTAAATAATGTATGCATGTAATGATTGAATTGAATGCAATTATTTAGTAGCATCAACATGAATGACTAAGGAGTGAGGAAATTTTGAGGGAATGCCAACTCCCCCAAATACAAAATTGGTTTGGTCATAAGGAGGATGAACTCTCCCCCAAACATGAAATTGATTTGAAACACCTATTCTAGTGAAAGTAAATTTGATGAAAGGGATTTGGTGTCTTTGGAGCCTTTGAACTGAAATTGAAATTTGACCAAAGGGATTTTGTGCCTTTGGAGCCTTTGAATTGTGATTTAAAATTTGACCAAAGGGGTTTTGTGCCTTTGGAGCCTTTGAAGTGAGATTTAAAATTTGACCAAAGGGGTTTTGTGCCTTTGGAGCCTTTGAACTAAGATTTGAAATTTGACCAAAGGAGTTTTGTGCCTTTATAGCCTTTGAACTAGGATTTGGAATTTGACTAAAAAGGTTTTGTGTCTTTGGAGCCTTTGAATTGAGATTTGAAATTGGATTTGTACTTTGAAAAGAAAATCTGACCAAAGGACTTTGGTGCCTTTGAAGCCTTTGAACTGAAATTGAAATTTGGGTTTGTACTTTGGAAATAAAATTTGAACAAAGGGCTTTGGTGGCTTTGAAGCCTTTGAACTGAAATTGAAATTGGATTTGTACTTTGGAAATAAAATTTGACCAAAGGCCTTTGGTGCCTTTGGTGCCTTTGGTGCCTTTGGAGCCTTTGAACTAAAATTGAAATTTGACCAAAGGGGTTTTGTGTCTTTGCTAAGAGTTTTTTAAAAAGAAGTTTGGTTTTATTTACAAGATGATCGAATGAATGGTGTCTTTTCTAGGGAAAAGCAATTCTAAGTTTATGAGAAGGAAACATATTGGATGGTGAGGCAAAGGGTGCAACCTTAAAACTTGGTAATCGATTGTTTGAGTAAATTGCTTCTTAGCAAGAGCAATATCTATGCTAAGGGTATGAAAAGTAAATTGCTTCTTGGTGGGAGCAATATCTATGCTAAGGGCATGAAAAGTAAATTGCTTCTTGGCAGGAGCAATATCTATGCTAGGGGCATGAAAAGTAAATTGCTTCTTGGTGGGAGCAATATCTATGCTAAGGGCATACGAAAGTAAATTTCTTCTTGACGGGAGCAATATCTATGCTAAGGGCATGTAAAGTAAATTGCTTCTTGATGAAAGCACTATCTATGGCTAGAAGCTAGAAAAGTAAATTGCTTCTTGGAGGGAGCAATATCTATGCTAAGGGCATGGGAAAGTAAATTGCTTATTGGTGGGAGCAATACCTATGGCTAGGAGCCAGAAAAGTAAATTGCTTCTTGGAGGGACCAATATCTATGCTAAGAGCATGGGAGAGTAAATTGCTTCTTGGAGGGAGGAATATCTATGCTAAGAGCATGGGAAAGTAAATTGCTTCTTGGTAGAAGCAATATTTATGACTAGGAGCCAAAAAAGTAAATTGCTTCTTGGAGGGAGAAATATCTATGCTAAGAGCATGGAAAAGTAAATTGCTTCTTGGTAGGAGCAATATCCATGGTTGGGAACCAAAAAAGTAAATAACTTCTTAGAGGAAGCAATATCTATGCTAAGAGCATGGGAAAGTAAATTGCTTCTTAGTGGCAACAATATTTATGCTAAGGGCATGAAAAGTAGATTGCTTCTTGGTGGGAGCAATACTCAATTGGTGATTTTTTTGTAAAAGGAATTTTACAAGGCGACCAAACTTAATTGGTGAAATTTTTGCTAATGGAATTTGACATGGCGACCAAACTTAATTGGTGAAATTTTTGCTAAAGGAATTTGAAATGGTGACCAAACTTAATTGGTGAACGTTTTGCTAACAAAATTTGACATGGTGATCAAAATTAATTGGTGAACTTTTTTCTAAAGGAATTTTAAATGACAACCAAACTTAATTGGTTAACTTTTTGTAAAAGGAATTTGACATGGCAACCAAAATTAATTGATGAACTTTTTGTAAAAGGAATTTGACATGGTGACCAAACTTAATTGGTGAACTTTTTTATTGCGATGGTGAGACAAAGGGTGCAACCTTTAATAAAGGGCACAAAATTTGAAGTTGGAAATTGAGTTGTGAAAGTGACGTAAAGGGTATAACCATTGACAAAGGGCACAACCTTTGAACTTGGTAGTTGATTGGTGAAAGCGAGGTAAAGAGAACAACCTTTGAACCTGGAAATTGAGTTGTGAAAGCGAGGCATAGGGTGGAACCTTTGAACTTGGTAGTTGATTTATGAGTGAGATGTTGAGTGACACTATATTGGGTAGTTGAGATGTGGGATAATTGGTGTGGAGAGAGGATTAGCTCTCCCATATGTATTAGCTTTTGATAATTAATACTTAAAATTAAAATAACCACAAGATCTAAAATAAAGTTGTTATATAAAATATATGATAATGACAATATTCTAATTATATAAAACTCATAAATAAGTTCTACAACTCATAAAATGGTTATTTACCAAATTCTCATGAAAATAGTATTTTGATAAAGAATAAAGATCTCAAATACACCATACTTCCACACACTCTCACTCTACATTGTGTCTCTCATACACACACGTAGAGACCCATATATAATGTAATGTGACTCTTCATATGGAGTACTCTGGCCTTCACTCTTCTTGAGACTCTTCAATTTCCTACTCTAAGAACACATGTGCACTCTTACATAAAGGACACGTGTGCACATCTACACTCATCATACTTGCACACTTAACTACAAGACACTTGTGCATTTCCTACACATTATTACATTACATAAAATATTTACTCACACTCTAATCTAAGACACACTCCTAATCTAAATATGTACCCAAGGTGGTACATTAGCATGTACCAAATAATGTAATATACTCCAACACCCCCTTGTATTACATTATTTAGTTAAGTTAAAATTGACAATGAATCTTTGATTTTGTAAGAGGAAGATGCAATTTAACTAAATGTGACCAAGCAATATAGTGTGTTTAAGTTAAAATTAACAATGAATATTTGATTTTGGAAGAGGAAGATGCAATTTAACTAAAGGTATAGGGAATTGCAATGCTTACCTGTGGTCCCCAGCCTCTAAAACATTGTCTAGATGGGTAACAAGATTTGGATTGTATGTAAATTTTGATTGGATGGGTCCTTGTGATCAGTTTGAAGATTTTGTAGTTTTTTGTGGTTTATGTGCTATAGAACTGATTTTTTGTAAAATTTCTTACAACAATGGAAAGCAAAAAGTCAAATTTTCTATAAAAAGGTGTATAAAGAGGAAATAAACCTAAGCTAGCAAATGAAAGTTTCAAGATGGTAAGCAACCAAGTTTTGCAAAATGTAAAGTATATGGAAGGTGAGCGATTACACCTTGGGGGTGTTGTTTTATGGGGTGGTTTGGCCTAAGAAGATAAGTTGATAAGTGAGATAGCAATATTAATGGGAAAAACATATTTTCTTACCTGTTGTGCTGGTTGTGTAGAAATTTGTACATGCCTGGTATGGGCCCAATTTTTAGAGCACTTTAATCAACTTTATGAACATTTATGATTGTCTTAATCGTAACTCTCGTACGATCTTGGTTCATAGACCAAAGACTTCTTCCTTGGACCTAAGGTGTGTTTTAGGGTTTTGAGGGGTTTTGTGCTAGTTTTGTGGCACCTGTAACATAGAAAATGATAAAAATGTTAGTTAGCAAGTAAACAGCTAGCAAAAACATAAAAAGTGGGTTAGTGTCCCACCATGATTACCAAAATATGAACAAGTAAAACGTGTTTGCATTAATGAGTAAAAAGGGTTACAAAACTTGTATTTTTTTCAAATTTTTCCCAAGGGCTACAATATGGGCCTTCCAAGATGGAAGTCCTCTTTCAAAGAATTATTTGAACATCACCCAAAGGCCTTCTGTGGTCACCTCAAGGGGGGAGTGGGCTTACTACACATAGGCCACTACTAGTTGCATAGGTCCTCTAAACCTACATAACCCTACAAAGTTTTAGTAACATTTGGGGGCTTATATTAATCAAACCCCTTATGATAATAGATAAAAAGACTCAAGTAGACTAGTCTAATACATAACTAAAGGTGCTGAAAGTAACTAAAAACTAGAAAAATAGTGTTAGTTATTCGCTTGTTGACTTACTACTGTGTTGTTATCTATAATTGGCCTTTAAAGGGGATCATAACCTTGGGTTTAGTCCTGATGATCGTGCCTATTCGTATAGTCAATTCTGTGTGCACTAGTTAGAGAGTTGTTTTTTTGGGAGGCTTCTTTTGGTGTTGTTAGAGCTCCTATCCGAGTTGGGTCACCTTCTGAACCTAAGTTGAGAGCAATTTACAAAACAAGAGGGGATGCCATCTAGAACATGTTAGCATCCATAGTGATTGATGGTGAAGGTGGGGTTGAGTGTGATGGAGTCTAAGATGATTTTTGTAGAGTATGGATATGCAAATGTGTGATCTCTCAAAATGGTAAAAATGACCTTCTATTTATAGACTTGGCCAAGGTTAGGGGAGTTGAGGTGTCTCCTAATGTGGAATGGGGTGTCATACCTCATAAATGGATTTGGGTGAGAGAAGTTCTCACCCAAATACATGCAATAAATGGGCTTGGGTGACCCATACCTCATATATGAATGAGACATGAGAGTCTTCAAAATATTTATGGCATGGTGGAGGATGACTCATCCATGCTTTCAATACCTTAAGTAGGAAAGTCTTCAAAATATTTATGACATTGAATGCACATGGGGATATGTGGGGAGCAAGGGTTAATGTTAACCGTAGGGTAGGCTTAGGTAGAAGCTAGGGTAGGGTAGGGTTGACCATGGATTTGGTTGATTATGGATTAGGTTTACCATGGTTTAGGCTAGAGTAGACTAGACTTATGTGGAAGTTGGGGTAGGGTAGGGTTGACCATGGGTTTGGTTGATCATGGGTTAGGTTTACCTTAGGTTAGGCTAGAGTAAACTAGGCTTATGTGGAAGCTAGGCTAGTTAAAGGGTAGACTACGATGAGGTGGCCTTAGACTTAGGCTTATGGGGTGGTCTCATGGTGACTAGGGGCTAAGCATAGGAAAGGGCTTAAGTGGCCAAGGGGGTTTAAGTAGGATGAGTAGTGATTTTTAGGCAAATATGTAAATTTTTTGGGTTTTGCAAATTAATTGACCGTTTGCATTGCACAAGGATAAGTGTGACATTTTTAGATGTCTACAATATTATATTATATAAATGAATGGGATGAGGATTTATAAGATGTGTATATAAAGAAGGGATATTCTCATTATAATCATCATCATTTATATGAGGTATTACTTGTAATATTCTTTGCCCATGAAGTGGCTTATGAGACTTAACCCTCTCTAAGAGGTGCTCTCATCTTGGGAGATCTTGTGGATTTTTCCTTCCTTAAAGAGTATTATTGGTGTGGCCCTTCCCTAAGGGTATTATCTATCTTTGTCTCATTGTGTGAATTATCTTTGTGGAATATTATTTGTGGATGAATTATTTTTATTAATTCAATAACACCTTAGGCTAGACTATAGTCATCACTACCACTATTAGGCACTCTCGTGCACATCCAAAAAAACACTTCTACTAGAAGTCAAGATCACCATCTCCTTTATAGATAAGCTCCTTCAATCTTATATAGTCACAAAATATATAACTTGAAGGCAAAACATTTCTTCTTAGGATATACATCATCTTGTTTGAAGACTTCCACTTGTCCTTGGGCCACCTAATTTCCATTTCCAAAAAGAACTTCCCATGAACCTGCTTGAAAGAAAGGCTATTATAAACTTTCAAGAGTACGTGAACAAGAGATAAAAGAAGTAAAAAATCATGAATGATTGAATCTTTAAGTTGAATTAATTACCCAAAAGAATAAGAGAGATTGACTAAAGCATATCCAAAATCGTTTTCTTATAATCCTCCAAAATTATCACAAATCCAAGTACCATCCACTCATAACTTATACAAAAAAATATAAAATGACAAAAGAAAGAAAAAAAAAAACATAGATTTAAAGCACCCACAGGCACAATAAATAATCAATATATTATTCATATAAGATTCACAACCCTCTAATAATCAAATGAAAGATGATAAAAATATCAAAACCCTAATTTTATAAATAAATTTAACCTACACCAACAAAACAAAAAAAACTTAAAATTAATTATAAGTTATAAAATAAATTTAACCAAAAAAACATAAAACTTGCATAATAAAATCTTATAATAAATTTAACATGTTATAAATATATATATATATATATATATATATATAAAATAAAATAAGGACTGCCGACATGTAGGAAGCTGGTGCCCACCAATTCAAGAGCCACATTGCCATCATCGAGACCACCATCCTTAATGAATGAATGAATGAATGAAAGATTTTAATTACTTTCGGGAGACCCAAATATGGTCTATGGGACCTCAAATATGGAAGTACAATTACTCAAATCATATCATATGATCTTTAATATCTTTGAGAAGGTTGTTCCTTCTCCTGCTGATTTGTGTTAGCAATTCTCCAACTTTTTTTATTTTCTTGTCTTCAAATAAATCTGTAATAAACTCGTTTCCAAGTGTTTCTTTGTATTTGTCACGGATATCTGAAAAACTCGGGCATTTATAGATGAAGTGTTCCTCTGTCTCTACTGCTCCTGTGTTGCATAGAGTACATATCCTTTCTTCCCATTGTTCTTTGGGCGTTGTCCATCTCCCTGTTTCACATCTAAGCCTATGAGAGCTAGTCCTTATCTGAGCAATGAGTATTTTTTCCTTCCACTTGATTTCAGCCTATGAGAGCTAGTCCTGGTCCACTGTTGATTTTCCTCTTCTGGCATCCAAAGAGGATTAATCTCAATATATTCGTTACCTTCTAGAATGTTAGCTTGCTTATTTGCTGTCCTTGCATTGAAATCTCCAATTAATATAATATCTCCCAACTTATCGTATATTGAAATGTCTCTTTTTAGGGAGGAGTATGGGTCTTCTCTCTTAAGGTCATGTTTCTTATAGAATTTAGAATTCTTGGGAGCAAAATAACATGCTACTATGCTAATAACTCACTTATTTTCTAGGATCTTTATCCAAATGTACTGTTTGTTTTCATATTGTTTTTCAATTTTAATGACCCTATCCCATTCCTCTTTTATTAAAACCATAATACCCCCATGCCCTTTGCCATTTTTTGTCGCTTTATTCCATACTGCTATTTTTTTGTATCCCACAAATTCCGGAGTCCTACATCCCTCGTGTTCATGTGTTTCTGTCAATATGATTATATCTTTGTCTCTAGCAATGGGCCCTAACCCGGGTCCTCTTCTCCAAGGGAAACCTCTACAGTTCCAACTTACCATTGTAAGATGTTCCCGGGTGGGCCATACTCCCTATTTATTTTGGATTTGTTTAGATGTGATGTATGCCTTTCCATTTCTTAAATATGCCTGTTTCCCTTCATTCCTTGTCGCCCTCACCTTTTCCCATTCCTTATTTCTTTCTTCCTGCTGTAAAAATGTTAGGTCATCATCTAAATAAAATTGTGACCCTCTCAGCATGCCTCTATTTCTAAGTAACCTTATTTTATCCTCGTAGCTCATCAATGTGACCCGAATATTTCTATCTCTGCCTCCTTCTCTCAGCCTGCCAATTTTGCTTACTTTTTTTATCTGACCCTTCCATTGTAACCGATCTGACAAGAAGTTCCCGGTTAAACGATTTGTGTCTTCTCCGTCCCCATAATCTTTCAACCCTTTGATGATTATATTTGTTAACTTCTCATGTCTTTCTTTCTCTTCGGTTATTTGAATTTTTACTTGCTTCTCTATCAACTCTTTTTGTTGATTGATCGGTTCTTTTACTACTTGAGACCATGTCTTTGTCTTTGCTAATTCATTTTGTAGCTCATTTTCTCTTGTTTCAATGTTTTGGAGTGTTTTCTTTACCTCTTTTATTTGATTTGCATTTGTTTTTTCCACCTATATTGCATCATTGATTGGGGGATGGATGGCTTGTTTGAGGACATGTCATTCACGTTGACCCATGTTTGCTAGGTTTTGTAGCTTTGACACTTTCTCCTTGAGCTGGTTGTTTTATTTTTCCAGCCTTCAAATGGTGTTTATAACCTCATCTGATTTAGTTTCTCTTAATTTCTCCCTCCTTTCCATGCTTTCAAGTTTCTCTTTCATCTTCATTAGCTCTTGCACACAAAGTCTTGGTGCCCACATGAGTGGTGTAGTTGTCGGACTGTAAGTTTCTTCCTCATCTGAAAACTCATTTTGGTGATTTGCCTTTGATTGTTCCTTATTCTCCACCTGTTTATGTGGTAGAATATTTTTTATTGTTATTTTTTGATATGCCCTTTTCATTGTTGTTGCCCTTGCTCGTGCTTGTCGACGCCTTAATATCCTCCAATACTGTTTCTCATTGACATATATTGGTTCTTGCAATTGTTGCTTCCCTTCTTCCATTTTCAAACCCTTTATAGCCGAACCCTCTGTACTATTGATCCGTTGAAATAAATGTGTAATAAAACCCTCTTGCTCTGCAAACCCTCTGTTGCAAACCCTTGCTGATAATAAAACCTTCTGCCGCAAACCCCTATAACGAATGTATTTCTCCTACCTACTTAAATTGTTTTATAAATCGAAAGAGGACAAAAAAATATGCTTACCCGATGAAATAGATGTTTAATACAATACTCCGCCGCAAACCCTCCTTGCTCTGCAAAAACCCTTTGCCGCAAACCCTTTAATTTTTTTTTGTGCTGATATTTCTTGTCTGGAGTGTACAGTTCAAATATTCTTCGTTCTATCGGCTCTGCTTCAGTATCCCCGTGCTCTGCTTCAGTCCTGCTTCAGTATCTTGCCGTAAACCCTCTATAAACCCTTCTGACCAAAGTCCCCAAACCAAACTAACCTGAGTGGAGGCAGAGCATCCCATTTATAAAAACACGAAGCATATCCTGCAACCCTCTCCCACCAATTTCCTTTCTTCCCCGAAATTTCAGATGAGATTGAGACTCCGAATAATTCCAACGCTAAAGAGAAGTGGCCCTCACTCCGATTCCATCTCTTACTAACCACACAACAATAGATCCAAAGAGCTGGCCATGGAGGAGATTCCCGTCTACCTCGATGCCATCGGGGAGATTGCCGTCTAGTGGAGCCGTCCTCAAGTGCGTCCTGTGAAACATGTCGTCTCGAGACTATACCTTGCCATCCTGCCGACTGAATAGAATCGCCCTCTACGGGTAACTGTCGTTTGGAAAAAGTCTTTGCAGACTAAGACACTTGTCTGTCCAATTTTTTTTTATTTTTAATTTATTTTTTAATATATGAAAATATTAAGGATAACTTTTTCTTTCATCTTTAACCTGTCAGCTTCCCAGCAGGCAGGTTAAATTATTGTAATTGCATCTATAATTTTTGTCTTACCTCCATAAATGCTTTCCGAAGTGAGGGACATCCCGAATAGTGGGTGTGTTTGGGTTGATACCATGGTGTTTGGGTTGGTATCAGCGTGATGGAGCTGGCCAGCACTCAGTTGAGTCAGGTCAAACTATTTATACTCCAACAAAGCTTACTTCCAAAATTTAAACTTAAATACTTTATCTAATAAAACTTACCTTCAAAATTTAAACCTAAATCTTTTTTAATAAAAATCCAAAATTTACATAGAGCCTATCCTTGCAGTCCACATTTTCTGTTTGAAACAAAAGTGGACCCTAAAACTTACCTTCAAAATTTAAACCTAAATCTTTTTTAATAAAAATCCAAAATTTACACAGAGCGTACCCTTGCCGTCCACATTTTCTGTTTGAAACAAAAGTGGCCCCCCTTCAGCTGCATCACCTGATTAGCTGCAAAAGGGACATATCAGGAGAGAGATGTATAATGTCGGTCTATGCTTCTGTCAACTATTATTTACCTGTCAAGAACAAGGAGGAGGAGTTCTTATGTGGAATGCCTTGCTTATATAAAAGCTTTGGCCGAAAGGAAGGTTAGAAAACAAAGCATAAATCACAACGACAATCGTAGACAGATCTAAGCTGCCAAAGACTCGCTTTCTGTGTGTATACGAGATTCGAACTCTGAACATGGCTTTGCACTCGCAATTGAGAGTCAACATGGCGCTGCTTCTCATTGTGGTCGTCTCTGCGTTTCTTATAGTGCAAGCTGGGAGCGATGTCGATGCGAACGAGAAATTGGAAGAAGTTCCCGAGAAAAAAATGGTTGACGACAAGCAGAGCGCGGAATGTATGAAAACAAAGACAGAATGCGCATGGGACAGCGTCAAATATTATAGTAGCTGGCCCTTTCAGCAACTACCGTTCCCCACCATGTAAAAAGATGCACCTCTTTCTGTTGTGGTTTTGTGAGACTTCGATTTTATTTTTCCTTTCCTTTCTTTTTTGGCGAAGCTATGCTTGCATCGGGCACTGTCCGAGGGGATTTGAACCCTTGAGACTTTAAATCTTTATATTATTTAATCTTTGGTATGATGTTATGTTTTTGGGTTACAGGGAGAAAACGGGAGAAGCAATGAAGGAGGCGACGACCACGAGCTATCAGTCTGGGAAGAAGACGGCAGAGGTGGCGGGGGAGAAGATCAAACACACTGCTTCTTTTGGCACTGCTCCTAATCCTCCTCAGGAGGACCTGTGAACTCAACTCATAAGAATGCTCTGTTTTTCTCCAGATTCAGAATTTAGAATGGTTGTATGTATATGAATGTGTACAGAGGAGAGGGAATTTTTGCATTGATTCATAATTTGGCAACAATAATCTTAGCATTACCAAGTGGGATGGTTTCACATACAGTAGAGATTATTATTATTATATTGCATAGGAAACCATCTAGCGGGATGGTTTTTAGATAGTATAGATTGTTATTATTATTTTTTTATAAGTAATTTTTATAAATTTTGTGGGTTAATAAAGTTAATAAGATTTTATTTATCAAAGAATTAGAGTAGTTTATCTTTAATATTTATAAACCCTAAATCTTAATCAATTGGATAAATTCAACTCACCCACCAAGAATGAGTTGAAATCCAAATTCAACTTACTGCAAGATAATTCAACTTACTGCAAGTACTTGGTCTATCCTTGAGGGAGTGGAGATTATTATTGAATTGTAATCTTTTATAGAGCTGGTTTATTTTATTGAATTGTAATAAAAGTTGCTTTATTTTACCATTGTGGCTATCAACGGAGGAGATTTCAGTATTAAATTTATTTATTTTTTAAATATAAATATTTCCTAAATAGGGGTCGACCCCACACGCCTAGCACTCGAATCCGGGCTTTACTTGCGCACATTGGGTAGATAGATAGGTATTAACTTAGAACGAAATTCCAATCATGGAATTTGAGAAGACATCCATTTTTATAATTATTTATTAAATACTATTTTCGAATAATTTTAAAATGTTTTTGAAATTAAATAGTTTATTAATTTAAATTAATTATTGCAATTAAAATGTGATAAATAAAAAAAGTCATTTTTATTATAAGTGATGAAAATTGAGTTAGGGTTTTGAATATCATTATGGTCCTCAATTTTGGTGGACCAATGCATAACATTGGCATCGCAGAAGGGAATGCATGTGATAATGGTTCCTCTCAATCAATTGTGCAAGTTTGTGCTAAGAATGGTCCACAAGGTAACCCTTGTTCTGTTGATGTAATTATTCCATTGCTTGAAGTTGATTTTGCATGTCACAGTTTAGAATCACTCACCCTTGTCGGGTATTTCATTGGATGCATCCCTAATGAGTCTTCCCTTAGGGTCTGGGTTAATGCAGTTTGGACTCCTCATGGAGTCAAGCTAACGATGGTTCAAAACCTTACAAAGGTTTTTTTTTTGTTTCACTTTGCGGAAAAAACCCATATTAAGGTGATTTATGAACATGGTCCCTAGTACATGAGAAGTTCTTTGCTTGTTTTTTCTCCTTGGACCTGTGATTTTTTTTGTTTTTGAGGAAAGATCTACCAAAGTCCCTGTGTGGGTGGAATTCTCAGGACTCCCTCTACCTTTGTGGCCCTTTCTCAGTCACATAGAAGTCCCTTTGGAGCATGTCATTTTGGTGGAGGGAGACAAATTTTGCCATGTACGCCCTCAAAAAACATGTTTGCATCGATATTGATATTTCTTGAGATCTCAAGGAGTCTATTGACATACAAGTTGGTGACACTGTGTTATCCCAATGGGTCCTCTACATTAATTTGCCCAACACATGTTTTTGGTGCTAGTCCTTAGCACACAAGATCAAATATTATCCCTTGATGCCGCATAACAGGGACAAGCAGAGCCCCACCACACCGAGTGTGCCCACTCCTCAACCTCAGGAGGATGGTTGGACGATTGTGGAAGGGCATAAAAATCCACATTTGGCTGCTTCTAAAGGTACACAGTCCAAGTCGGCACATGTCTCACAACCAGTAAAAAAAGGGTATGAAAAGGAAAAATTTGGTCCCCCAATTGAAACTGCCAACAATGAGGCTCCTCAATCTCAATAGATTCATACCCCAAGGGATGCAATAGAGGTTGCTTCACAGTATTCCCAACCGACCAGTCCTTTAGTAAATTTTCCCTTGGCTAACACAAGGTGCTCCCGCAGCCCAAGAAAGGGATTTTGCAAAAGAAGATGTCGCTCCAGAGAAGTGACTTCATATAACCAATGTTCATTTAGGCAATTATGTTCCTGATTCATCCACCAGCTACACTATATTACAGTATCTTAGCAGCGACGAGAATATGTCGTTGGATGCAAAGCCATCATCAATGGACTTGGTAGTTCCTACGGAGGAAGAAAAATCTAAAGTTCCTTTCCCTTCTGTGTGGTTTCGACGTTATCATAGTCCTCGATAGGGGAAATAAGATGGATATAGTCTACCCGAAAAATGGTTTCAGCCTTTCAACTCAAGAGTTCCAATAGCTTTTGTGATGCAGACTCTCTCTATCTCTCACAACCTGCTACCTTGTTCACTTGAAGCAAGAAGAACCAAAAAAAAAATACAACACAACAAAAGAAAAGAGCGGTAACACTGAGAAAAGAATTGGAATTGTTTATTTCACTTGTCAAAATTGCTAGGAAATACATACATCATAGTATATAAAACCCCCCAAAACTCAAACCCTAACTAACTCCTATTTTTTGTACCACTTGTTTATTCCACTCATCAAACCTGCTAGGACAGACATACATCATAGTATATAAAACACCCCAAAACTCAAACCCTGACTCTTATTTTTTGTACCACTAAAATAAAAAATAACTGATAATTCTCTATTTAAGCCAAAGTTGTTACAAAACATAAATAGAGCTAATAACTAAAGAGTGGGCAGAGAGTTGTTACAAAACATAAATAAACCCAATAAATTAAGAGTGGACAAAGAGCTGTTACAAAACAAAAATAGACCCAATAAATAAAGAGTGGGCAGAGTGGACAGAGAATGTTTCATATCATCCTCCCCAAACCCAATAAATGAAGAGTGGGTAGAGTGGACGGGGAATGTTCCACATCATCCTCCCCAAATTTCATAATTTTAAAATTTCTTAAATTATTTTCTTTCAACTCAATCTCTATTTGTGCTTCAACCTGAATAACTACAACTCCTCCAAAAAGTTTGGTAATTCTTTCATTCAATTTTTCTTTTTCATAGTCTTGTTCAACTGCCTCAATCAAGTTCTTGATTTGTGCAACCCTTTCCTCAACAACTTCCTGAGTGCTTCCATCACCAACTATTGTTGTTGTATCTTTTGTCAAGACAAACTTAGCAGTATTACACATAATCTCATTCCCAAATTTCTCAAGGGACAACCCCACTTCCTCTCTAAAAATAGTGCCTCTAGTCCAAATTGTGGAGTTGTACAGATATTGGCTTTTCCTTTCTCCAAATACAGGGGCTTTTAAAGAAGCAATCTTTAGTGCACCTCAAAGTTTATTCACAACAAGAGCAGCCAAGGCTTCTTGCTCAATGTCCTCACCAATTATCAAAATGGGATAACCTCCACAGATTGCATCTTCCAATATGCCAATCATGTCTTTGGCATTTGTGATCTTCTTATCAACCAATAATAACTTACAATTCTCATACTCCATAGTCATCTTCTTGTTGTCGGTCACAAAGTAAGGAGAGATATATCCACTGTCAAATTGCATTCCCTCTACAACATATACATTATTTTTTGCACTTTTTTCCTCTTTAAGGGTTACAACATCCTTTTTGTCGACTTTACTCATAGCCTTTGCTATCATATTTCCTATTTCATAGTTGTTCCCAACACTCACTGTGACAATATTTTCCAACCCACTATCTTTAACCTCCTTTGATAAATTTATCAATTCAAAAACCAAGTCTTTTGTTGTCTTGTTAATCCTCTTGGTGATCTAAATGGTATTTGCTCCTACTGCAACCACATTTACACCTTCTGCAATTAATCCTTGGGAAATAACAATCGATGTGGTAGTTCCATCACCAGCTAAATCATTTGTCTTTGCTATAGCTTGCCCTACCAACTTGGCTCTAATATTCTCTACAGGATCCTTTAGTTCAACCTATTTAGCAATTGTCACACCATAATTAACAATTTCCTCTCCAATTCTACCACATTCTTCACTTGGAATACCAACGGATGATCGGTCTCCATATTCACCTTCAGGAAAATTGTCCTTGACTTCATTACTCTGCTGATTGGATTTATCAACCCCTCTAGGATATAAAAGATAGTAGGTTTCTCCCTTTGAATCTTTGAGAAACTTTTTCCAACCCAATGTAAACAAAGATAAGGCTACTATTTCACTTGAGTCTTCACCTTTAAGAGGTTTCAAAATATGGTGTTTTTTCCCATATTGAATTTCATATGTGTTTTCTCTATCATGGTGAACTACATTCATGTCATAGTGCCAATGCCTACCTAATAACAAATGACATGCATTCATAGGTACTACATCACAAAGCACTTTATTTTCATAAGGACCAATTTTGAAAGCAACAAGACGACATATTCACCAGCACACTATGATTTTTTTTTAACCAAGAGATCTTGTAAGGATTAGATTTTGGAATACAAGTAAGTTGCAATTTGTCTACCATTTATTTACTTACTAGATTGTCAGTAGACCCACCATTTACAATCACCTTGCATACTTTCTCTCTGCACTTGCATTTTGTTCAAAAAATGCTTTTTCTTTTCCAATCAACTTCTAGGGCCTCTTTATCCCCCAATATTAGAGTTCTTCACAACATCAAGTTCTCTCCTATTTTTTCTTCCACTTCTTCAATTGGAGGTTCTTCTCCTTCTTCTTATAGGGTTACCATGGCCCTCTTGGGATTGTGTGGGCAGTCCATGGCCTTGTGGTTTCATCACATATGAAACATCTTAAGGGTTTCCATTCTCCAGAGTATTATTGTCCTCTTTCCCTACCTCTGAAACCTCCTCTTCCTCTAAATTCAAGTTCCATACTCCCCTTAGGATCTTCTTTGGCAGGTTGGGAGGAACTCCCTCTACCTCTATCCTGGTTAATATCACCCTTTTTACTTATTTTGCTCTTTTGATTCAATTTTCTTCCATCTTTAAAGCAAATTCATATGCCTCATCCACTTTAGGTAACTTAACTAAGGCAATATCATCTTGGAGTTGAAACCTTAACCTATTAACATACCTAGTTGTTGCTTGTTCTTCTGCTTCTTGTAGATCAGTCTGAATTTGGAGCCTCATGAACTGCTTGTTATATGATTTTACGGATTGATCCCTTTGCCTTAGGTTTTGAAATTCCCTAAACAATTTTTGTTGATAATCAAATGGTAAAAATCCATTTTGCAGATGTTTCAACATCTTTGACCACAATATGGTTTTTTACTTTCCTTGCCTTCTTCTGAAACTCTGCAAGTTCTCCCACCATAGGCCAACATGAGACTTCAACTTGGAGGCTACCATATTCATCCATATCTTCCATTTCAAAATACCTTTCCAACTCCTGAATCCAATCCAAGAATAAGTTTAGATTAAGTTCACCTTTAAAATCTAAAATATCTACCTTCACTTTGGATCTTTGCTTGGACACAACTTCAATAAACATCTCCATAGGGTCTACTACCCTAGTTATGTTCCCCTGGTCTTCTTGTTCCTCTTTAGAATCATCCAAATGTAATCTTGACTCAATGGCTTCTATCCTCCTAAGCTATTCATCTACATTGTTTCTCCTTGGACCTGCATTCCTTCTACATTTTCCTCCCTAGTTCAGATTGATTCCCCTCTAGGCCATCTTGAGATGCTCTAATATTGATGCAGACTCTCTCTATCTCTCACAGCCTACAACCTTGTTCATGTGAAGCAAGAAGAACCAAAACAAACAATACAACAAAATAAATGAAAAGAGTAGTAGCACTGAGAAAATAACCGAAATTGTTTATTCCACTCGTCAAAAGTGCTAGGATAGACATACATAATAGTATATAAACCTCCTCAAAACTAAAATCCCAACTAAATCCTATTTTTGGTACCACTTAAACAAAAAAATAATTGATAATTCCCTATTCAAGATAAATTTGTTACAAAACAAAAATAAACCCAATAAATAAAGAGTGGGCAGAGAGCTGTTACAGAACAAAAATAAACTCAATAAATAAAAAGTGGGCAGAGAGTTGTTACAGAATAGAAATAGACCCAATAAATGAAGAGTGGGTAGAGAGTTGTTACAGAACAAAAATAGACCCAATAAATGAAGAGTGAGTAGAGTGGACAGAGAATATTCCACATCATCCTCCCCATCCCAATAAATGAAGAGTGGATAGAGTGGACGAAGAATGTTCCACATCACTTTGTGGTATTGGACAGACATATAATGATAGAGCAGTAAGTCTACTTAGTGCCTAGAGTTACAATGCTACATTTTAAGATTTTTTTGTTACTCTAACTTATTTTTCTATGCTTATTTATATTGTGTATTTACCTTTTTAAAGGTTGGTTTTGATTTTTATTGTATGAATGACCTTACGCCTCGAGCTGATCTTTCCAACTCCGTTTTAATATAACCTCTTTTATTTTTATTAAATATAATTATTAATTTCAAAAAATATTAACTAATACAAAACTCTTACCATAGAAAATAATCATCATTTAATATTATTTGTAAGACTTACCCAACAAATCAAAGATGAAAATGTAGATTTTTCAAAATAGTATTTTGAGGAATTTTACATTGGAGTATCTAGACTAAAAATTTTACTAGTAAAGTTTATTGAAGATAAAATATTTCAAATGTTTAAAATCATATTACATTATTTTATATATATATTAATAAATGTTTTAAATTGTCGTTATAAGTATGTGGTTCAAAATTTTTATTATTTTATTATTTTATTCTGTAAAGTTTTTTTATTTTGAAAAGTTACATTATACTCCATTTCACTTCATCTCGGTAAACTTTTATTTTAAGCGATGGAGATATCAGAGGGGCTCGGGATTGGAATGATCGACCTCAAGTTGCTAAACACTCAGTGAAACCGATCTAATTCCATTGTAAAAATAATATTTTTTTCAATGAGTTTACATGTTTTTATGAGGGGGATTGGGGATTGGAATGGCCGACCTCAAGCTAACAAACACTCAATGTAACCGATCTACTTCAACCCTAAAAATAATATATTTTTTAATGATTTTACACATGTTTTTATGAGGGGGTTGGCGATTGGAATGGCCAACCTCAAGTTGAGCGATTGGAATGGCCGACCTCAAGATGGCAAACACTACTGGAACCGATCTACTTCACCAAAAATAATATTTTTTTCAATGAGTTTACACATATTTTTATGAGGGGGACTGGGGATTGAAATGGTCAACCTCAAGTTGATTATTGGATTGATCGACCTCAAGTTGACTATTGGCTTGATCGACCTCAAGCTGACAAACACTCAATGGAACCAATCTACTTCCACCCTAAAAATAATATATTTTTTAACGAGTTTACACATGTTTTTATGAGGGGGGTTGGTGATTGGAATGGCCAACCTCAAGCTGGGTGATTGGAATGACTAACCTCAAGATGACAAACACTAGTGAAACCAATCTACTTTGCCCTTAAAATAATACTTTTTCAATGAGTTTACACATTTTTATGAGGGGTTGGAATGACCCACTTTAAACTGGCAAAGAGAGGGACCGGTCTACTTCCGCCCTTAAAATAATATATTGAAGTGGGGTTTCAATTTTAAACCTCTCAAAAAAAAGCCAAAGCCTTTATTATTATAAGAAATTTATAGCTAAAAAAATTTAAAAATTATACTTGTATTACTCAACAAAATTTGAACTTAATTAAAAATTAAAAATTTATCATTAAAATTAATATCATTAATTTAAAAATTTAAATAAATTAAAAAATAAAATATAATAAAATTCAAAAGTAAATTGAAAAAATAAAAAATAAATAATACTAGGTAATCTTTTATGGAATTTAATGTTCTTCGTATTGAAGACCATGGAATGAATATAAACACAAATTCTTGGAAGAGATCTTATGTGAGTTGAGCTATGTTTCATAATATGAAGGTTTTAAAAGGGTTTGTATGAGTCAAGTTATTAGGTATCTTTTAAAACTTTTTAAAATTTTATATTATATAAAATTTTATATAATATAAAATTTTAGTTAGATTTTATAAATATAAATTAAAAAATGAAATTTGAAACTTGTAAATGAGTTATAAAAATATTTGTTATATTATAAGATTAGATACATGATAAAAAAAATTATAAAATAAAAATAATTGATAAATATAAAAAGTTTTTTTAAAACAAAAGATTTTTTTATTGAATCTTTTATTTTTCAAACATTAAAGGCTAGCAATTAGACCAACAACACATTAGATGAACAAAAAATAAAAACTGTAATATAAAAAATTAATTTAAAAAGAACATAAAGTTGTAAGGAAAGTTTAAGAGTCAATAAAAAAGATTATATAACACTAAAAGAATAAAGATTATATAACAATAAAAGATATAAAGTTGCAAGGAAAGTTTAAGAGTCTATAAAAAAAGATTATATAACAATAAAAGATATAAAGTTGCAAGGGAAGTTGAGTTTACACTATTTTTATAAGGGGTTTCAATTCCCTCATAATAAGTGGGTTTGAATCTTAAACCTTTCAAAGAAGCAAGTGCTCTCCAACTCCTCTACATGAACGGATTCTTCTCTTTCATAGAATGTGAGAGGTTTGAATAGCTTACCTCGTTAAAAAGCTATTCGGGATTTGGTTCACGTGCATAAGCCGGATGTTGTTTTTCTTCAAGAATCTAAATTATCAATGGAGGGTCTATTTAGTATTGCTTCTAAACTCTGGGCTCGAGGTCTTTGTCAGTGTGTTGGGGTTGTGGGTAGTGTTGGGGGGATTGTTAGTCTTTGGAATCCATAGAAGCTTATTCCTCTTTGGTGGGTCTCGAATAAGTCAACTCTTTCTATGATAGCTTCTTGCTATGAGTATGAAGAAGTGGTTTTATTAACTAACATTTACGCCCCCCAAGATCTTGTTGGGAAGGTGTTGCTTTAGAACCATATTCAAAGTGTTCGGGCCTTGGTTCCGTTATATCCTTGGATTATGGCAGGGGATTTTAATGCTATATCTAGTATTGATGAGAAGCGGGGAGGTGTGGGTACTTTGGGGCCTGCCTCTAGGATCCTTAATGATAATATTCAACTTCTTAATCTTGTAGATATTAAGCCAACGAATGGTGTGTTCACTTGGACGAATAGGTGACGTGATTCTAACTCGATCTTTGAGAGGTTGGACAAATTTCTTACTTCTCCATTTTGGGTTAGCAATTCTTGGGTTATTAATTCAGAGGTTCTTGATTGGAGGGGATCGGACCATTGGTTTATTAAACTTGCTATCTCTTGGAAAGGAATGGGTCATCATCCAAGTTTTAAATTTTAGTTAATGTGGCTTAGGGATCCCTCTTTGTATGACTTGATGAAAGTCTGGTGGATTCAGGGTTGTCCTTCCTACGGTACTGCTATGTACTCTTTTGTTAAAAGGCTCCAATTTGTGAAATTTTAACTCAAAAAGTGGAACATGCAGTGTTTTGGAAATCTGTTTCAGTCTAAAGCTTTGGCCCAAAGTAGGCTTGATGTTATCACCAGACATATCAGAGATCATGTTCTTACGGAGCAGAATCTGCAGGAGTCTAAAGCTTTGTAGGAGCTTCAAGAGTGGGATGTTTGGGAAGAATTTTTTTGGAAGCAAAAGGCTTGAGTGGAATGGTTATAGGAAGGAGATCGAAATACAACTTTTTTCTTTAACACTGTTAAGGCTCGAAGACATGGCAATGGTATTTCTTCGATTATTTCTTCTCAAGGTATTCAGTTGTTTGCTTCTCAAGATATCTCTCGGGAGGCTGTTCGGTTCTTTTCTTTCTTATATTTCGAGGATTCTTGTGTGGATCACGCTGATGATCATACTATTTTACATTGTATTCCTTCTGTTATTTCAAAAGAGATCAATGCTCGTCTTCTTCAACCTATTTCCATTGATGAACTAGAAAGGGTAGTTTTCCTTATGAAGATTGGGAAAGCTTTGGGACTTGATGGATTCCTTGTTGAGTTCTTTCAACACTTTTGGGAAATTATTAAATCTGATCTTTTGAAGGTTGTTCTCAAGTCCTTTCATAACCACCAATTGTTGAAAGCTTTGAATTCCACTTTTTTGGTTCTAATTCTTAAAAGGGAGGGGGCTAGCTCTTTTGATCAGTTTCGGCCCATTGCTCTCTGCAATGTGGTGTATAAAATTATTACAAAGCTGATTGCGGAGCGTCTCAAGCCTTGGATGGATAGAGTTGTTTTTGATGAGCAAGGTGGCTTTGTGGCTGGTCGGTAGATTCTGGACGGGTGGCTATTGCTTCCGAGGCTATTCATTCCATGAGCAATTCTAAGGATCAATTTATGTTTATGAAGTTGGATATGACAAAGGCTTATGACAGGGTGAAATGGTCATTTCTTCACAAAATCCTCTTGGTCTTTGGATTTGATCCTTCCTGGATTGAGTGGATTATGAGTTGTATTACGACTCCTTCATATTCTATCCTAATTAATGGGGAGCCCTCTCCTATGTTTCATGCTTCCCGAGGTCTTCGACAGGGGGATACTTTATCTCCCTACTTGTTTATAATTATGGCTGAAGGTTTGGGTCGTTTGCTTAAAGATTAGGTTCACCAGGGTCTTATTCATGGGTGGAAATGTGAGACTGGTAGGTCGGCTATTTCTCATCTTCATTTTGTTGATGATACTGCTCTCTTGGATGTGGCATCTATTCATGAAGCCACCAAATTTAGATGCGCACTAGATATGTATTTAGCTGTCTCTGGTTAGAAGATTAATGAGCATAAGTCTAATATTTTATTTTTCAATACAGATCCCAGGCTTCAATCTAGAATTGCTCAGATTCTCAAGTTTCAGGTTGGGACTCTTCCCATTATGTACTTGGGGATTCCTATTTTTGTTGGTCCTCTAACTTGGTCCGTTTGGACTAACATACTTGATAAATTCCATAGTCGAGTTAGTCATTCGATTCACAGATGGTTGAATTTTACTGGTCGGGTTTTACTTTTTAAGTCAG